>BSBN01000340.1:5000000-10000000 GCA_027924645.1 Cunninghamia lanceolata | reverse complement strand
AGTCAAAATAGGACTCTCTAAAATAGGTTGGATCTAATGGAGTAGAAATAGGCATCGAAAGAGATGAGTGGCCTGCAAAGTGGGCCAGAATGGGTGCCTAAGATACAAAGTGAAACCCAAAAAAGGTCTCAAAAGTCCTTGGATGCCACAAAGGCCATTGAAGGAGGTCTTTGAAGTATACGGCAAGGAACCTTTGGCGAAGGCCAGAGCCAAAAGATGGCGCAGGGTGCTGAGACCAAGTAGACTGAATGTTTTCAAACAATGACCAAGAAATCCCTTCAATGGCTTTGAGAAACTTTGATCTTGGGACTTTTGGTATGCTACGGAGGCTGAGGTTGAGGGACTGGTCAGCCAAGGTAGGTGCAGTCTGAAGATGAAAAAGAGTGGAAGACAAAACAAACATGAAAGAACTCAACATAAAAGAGATTTTATACCTTCACAAGTTTCCAATCTCCCTCACTCCTTGATAAGGTTGAGGAGAATGCATCCAAGTCTCCTAGCTTTACCCAAACAAAGTGGTTGAATGTGGAATTCTCTCAAATTAGACACAATTTTGGCATAATCTAGCTAAGAGGATATGAAATGAGGAGGCATTTTGGCATAGTAAACTTGCTTCAAACTTGGATGTGAAAATGGCTTGTGGAGGCTTGTATTTATAGGCAAATTGGAGGGAAATGGGATCAATGGCTAGGATTGAAAGTTCAAGATTAATGGTGGAGATGAGAGGATGAGATGGAGGGTTGAGATTTCATCAACAACATTGAAGGGTTGAGATTAAAAGTGAATTTTAAATTCACCTTGGGAAGGCTTAGTATTAATTAGGATTAAGACACATGAGGAAATTAAAAATTAATTTCCTTCGGAGGTGTTTGAATTAAAAATTAGGATTTATGGGTAGAAGAGATGACATGTGATCACATGTGTGCATTTGGCAAACACATGTGTGAGCTCTTTGCATTAAAAAGAGCTCTAACATGAAAGAGGAAAGGTGAGGTGGAAATGTGACTCTTTGGAATAAAAGATAGTTTTTTATTTGAGGGGTGTGGGAGAAGGTGTTAAGTGGGGTTTGACCAAGTTAATCGAGTGATTAACTTAATTAATGTGGTTGTAGATAATTAGTGAGTGGGCTAATGAGGGGCTATAATTAATTAAATAAGGTTTTATTTAATTAATTTCAGTCTAGGGGTCATGTAGGCTAGGGTAGCTAATTAAATTATTAGTATTTATCCAATTAGACTAGGTTTAGGCTATATGATAGGGTAGATTAATTAAATAAGTGTGATTTATTTAATTAATCAGGATTAGGAAGTTGGAGAAATTAACTAAATAAATATTAGAAATATTTATTTAATTAATGAGGAATGAAGTTGTAAGGTCTAGTGATGAATTAATTAAATTAATTCATTACTAAGGATGAATTTGGGGTAAATGGCTAAGGGTAGATGGTTAGGGGTGGTTTAGGGTTAATTAATTAAATAATTATGATTTTTATTTAATTAATTAGTGAAGGGGTTAATTTGGCAATGCAAGGATGCAAGAAAATGGTTAACGGGGTCGAGAGATTTTTAGGTGTCTACACAGTCAATGTAGAAGAAGCAGGTCGAGCCTGTGAATAGGTTTGTGTGGACAGTGGCCAACTCCCGATGGCATCTTGAAAGCATAGAAACCCTGCAACAATAAAATCTCAAACTTTGAACCTTCAAATATGGTTGATGACCAGGCCTTGAGATCATGAGCCCTCAAAGATGCCTTTTTGAATAGTTTTCTTTTGAATGCACTACAAAGTGGGGTCAAAACCCTCTATCAAACACAGTCAAGGAATAAAGGTGACCTCAAAATGGAGATTGATTCCTCTGCAAGTGAAAAATTGATTTGTGAGTGGGCGATAGAGAGAAAGCTGGAGGTGATCGGTCGACCTGCAATCTTAGGGAATGGAGATAACCACACCGGCCAAAAAGTAGTGTGCATGAATGAGGAGGCCTGATAAGGCACAATAAAACATGGCCTATGAGGGGATGAGCTGGCTGAAGTGCTAGCAAAGGGCAAATTTTTTCCCAAAACAGGGGCCTTGATGCACACTGGTGGACTGAGAAGCCCAGATCTATGCCTTAAACAGGCCCGTGAGTACCCAGTCAAGAGCTAAGTAGCCTGTGAGTGTTGTATGTGCCCCAAAATAGGTGCCAAAGAAAATAACAGAGCCAAAGATGCCCTAACCAGGCTAAGGAGCCTATGAAACTTGGTAATAAACCTACACAAAAATAGAAATCAACTCAGAATACAAAAATTGCAGTGGCTTGAGGGCCTCTGCAAAAAAAATTGTAATATTTTTACAAAATTCTGACCAAAAACCAATTTCAACCAGAGGATGGGGCAGATATGCCCTCTGCTAAAAAAATTTCCATTTTTGGCAAAAAAAATACATACAGTATGGATTTGGAGGCCTTACAAACCCTAGGGGGTAAATTTTTTTTGAAAAAAATTAACTTTACCGAAAAACATCATTTGAAGGGTCACTTTGACTATCTCGAGCCTTCTAAACTCAACGGCATGGTCCGTTTGGCTCCATAGTGCTCTGATGATAGAGCTAAGTGTTGGAGTCACTAATTCAAGAAGGAATGTGCATGCATGGCTCTAATACCATATTGGAGCAGCCAAGATCAACAAGCACAAATAATAACCCTCCATATGTGAAAAATGGAGCACAAGAGCATATCTATCATATATAATGAGAAGCCTTGCATAAATAGGCAAGGAGAAGGAGGTAGGAAGGTAGGACTAAACTACTGACTACCCCTACAAGCATGCAACACTTGTCTAACTCACATGACATGTGTGAGGGCAAGTAGCAAGTCAAAAAGAAAGAGGTGTCTCACATGTGTGAGTACACATGTCGAAATGAGACAAACTCCTAAAATATTAAGTAAACTTAAGCCTACGTGTGAATAGGTCAAACCTTCAAAGAGGTGATATCTAAACTAGTTAGATAATGACACTATTTACACTAACAACCACAACATAGTGATTTACGTGGGAAAAACTCTTCTAGGAGAAAAACCCCACACTCCAAAAGTAGCTTAATATATTATTCAAAAATCTCAACAAGATTACAATATACTTGCAGAGAAAGCATTCATAAGATTATCACCAACTAGAGATCTAGAGGCAACTTAAAAACATTTATAAGAATCTCACACACAACCTCCATCTCAAACACCTAATATATAGGAAATGCAATACATGAAACTGTCAAATGGTAATTACAAAATCATGAGACAAAACCACTCAAAAGTGGTGCTTAAATTCTTAGGGTTTCATTATCTCCAATAAAATATGCTTTATGATGTGTCATAACATGTATCAACATGTGTAACTCCCCCTTACAACTCTTTTTTGTGTCCAACATGTTTTTACATTTTCCAATACAAGAGGCCCAACTTTCGAAGGCCATCACTTTTGATTCGAGAGGCCAATTGGGCCTTTTTTTAAATTGAAGAGCTCGAAGTGATCTACACACCAGGAACCTCGATGGTCATGTCAAACAACCCAAAAAAATTATTTTGGCCAAAAGCCAACTCTATAGCCCAGAAATTGAGTTTTCTAATTTTATAACCGAAAAATTACAATGTTTGTAATTGCAAGGTTGAGACATATTTTTTAATATTAAGTAATCTTAACCCCTTTTCAAAACTCTTTTCAATGGTCTCATGCCCTTAAATTATCTTCTTAATTCTAGTGCTTTCATTTAATTATATACATTCTAGACATTTCATCTCAACTCTTTATGTTCTCTCATCTCTTGTTTTGTAGAGTACCAATTATTATACAACCTTGATTATACTTTCTATGTATGGCCATACACTTCCATAGAAGGATAGTCTTTAGTGCACCCATAGTATCATCCCTAATCTATGATAGTCCATGTTTCATCATCTACAACTCGCTCTATTTGGCATCCATTGTTCAATCACCAAAATAGATTTTATCTCTATCTATGTTATCATAGACTTAGTCTAGTTTAATTAGGCATGCTATGAGCATTTAAAGGAAAGGAACTATGGGAACACATAATGACATTTGGTTATTTATTCATTGTGTTCCTTTCACTTTAATGTTGTTTATTATTGAAATATGGAGTGTACTATTATAGAAACAACAATAAACTATGTGTACAGATATTATCATGTTTATGTATTAACCAAATAATGGAAATGGAGAAAGCATATAAAATTAACAAACCAAAACAATGTAACACCTAACACTAGATGTACATGGAGAAACCTTTTAAAGGAAAAACTTTACCATCAAAGATAGCACAAGTCTATATTAATCTTTAAACTAAGAGTACATAATCAAGAAACTTCTCCCTTTAATTTGCCAGCATTCTGGAAACACCTGTTTACCTATAAGAACATACATCATACCTCTATACCAAGGATGCAACATATAGAGCAAGTGGAAACAAGAAACCATAAATGGTTTACCAAACAAGGGGAAAATAACAAGGCTAAAACTAGGCACCCATGAACCCTCATACAAAAATTCAATGCCCATTTCCACTTGGTCAACCTTGAAGAATAGAATGCAACTCCTCTTATAACACTTACACATCATAGATGCCATAACAGTCAAATTCCCTCATTAAGCCCACTTTCCCAATTCTAGGCACCCCATGAGAGAAAATTAATGTCTTGTCATAGCCTATAATGAGAAAGATGCTCCATAACTCTCATTTGACTTCTTTTGTAACCTCTCATGATAAATGTCATTATAATTACACGTTAGAAAATAAAATAATAATAAATAATTATCCTCACACACATAGGGGCATCCACTTTCACCCTCTCCATGATTCTTGGAGAACACACATATTTATCCTCTACAATTAAACAAGACTTTAGGATGGCAAGATGAATGGAACCTATTATCCTAACATTTATTGCTTTCTAGTAAATAGTGCTAATTTATCACTTTTCAACATAGTAGTGTGAAAGTAGGTTAATTATATAACACTTTAACAAGTGAGTCTCCTTTTATACACTATAGTGTCATGCATGTGTATAGGTAGGGATAATCAGATAATCATGCATATAATGTATTTTAAGACATTGTAATTAGGATGCATGTGACTTATAGTTCATTATAAACAAGCTCACACTATTCTTATAATCATGTATGATGTCATAAATAGCTTAGATAACACTAGGGGATAAGTGTTAGGAAAAGTGCTCACAAACCCCCTAGTAATTAAACTCAAAAAAATACTCAACTACTAAACATGCAAGTATTTCCACATTAAACCTTCGAGGAGAATATTATAGAAATAAAATCTACAAAAAATTCAACAACTTTCTAGAATATAAAACAACACTTAGAAATAAGAAAAAATAAGATAAGAAGAATAAGAACAACCATAAGAAGATAAGAGACACAGATATACCCTAGGAAAACCCTTTCATGGAAAACTCAACCTTCAAAGCACCACACAACTCAATGCATTACCAAATGAATCATGGTTACAATACATTCATAGATATTTCATGCAATACTGCAATGAGATCAACACTCTTACTCTTCTGGTGGAAGATTATCAACATGACCCTACAAAATACACTCCATACATCTCTATCCCATGCCTCTAATATATAGACTTAAGGAGGCTAAAAAACCACCAAACAACAATACCATGGGCCCCACAAGGTCCCAAAGTATCATGGTATGAATTCTCATGGCCCTCACATGTTTGGAGCCCTCTTGGGATATAAATAAATCTTACAAAAGCATCTTTGACTTCCACCACTCAAGTTGGCATATGTAACTCCCAAGAAGTCCCCCATGAAGCTCTAATTGCATCCCATGCCCACTAAATAAGGAAGATGCTCTTACAAGTCCATTATGTAATTGCTTCATTAATATCTCATTACGATAATATTTCCTAGTCCTTGGAGAATAATAAAATAATTATGTGTCCCCACCCTCACATAGGCATCCCATTTTTCCCACTCCATGATTACTGGAGATATATAAATTATTTATCCATCTATGAATAACTAAGTTACAATAGATCTTAGGATACACAAGGTCAATAACACACCTGATTATCCTAACATTCTCCCACCTGATACTCACATTACAAAAGCATAAGGGGATCTAACAAAATGAACTAACCACCAAGGGTATAACCATTTTGTGCCAACTAACTCCTCTGTGCTTATGAGCTCAATAAAGAATCTACAACATCCTCCAAGTGACCACCATATCAACCACAAAACTCTCATCCTCCATTGTGCCTAGGCATGAAAGACAAGAAATTGAAGCTAAGATCACACTCTAAATGTCATGTTTCAACCCAAACACTTAACCAAATTTCATCCCCTATAGAACAGAATCAAGTATCTACTATATACTCAACATAATAATTGGAATAGTGATTAGAGCCTATTGCTAACACATCCAACTAGCTGTACCTCAAAATAAGGTAAACAAATCACAAGTAGATCTTCTACTATCCACATATACAACCTAATCCATAATCACAAGTACCTATATATTCATTGTCCTATAAAAAGATCGTCTCCATTGGTAACAAACACATAGACATGCAAAAATACCTAAAGGCCCATGTACCATAGTCTAATGACATGTATACCTCCCTCGAACTCCCACTACATGGGCAATTTAAGGTCTAAAACTAATTAGAGCATCCAAAAGTCCACCAAGAACACTCACATAGAGAACATGGCTAAATCCTATATCACATAATGTCAAAGAACACACATTTATTGTAAACTTGCAAACAAAACCACTGCAAAACTCTCTCCCTTGATCACCTCAGCTCTCCCAAGTTCTTCAATCGCATAGAACATAGAGATTGAAGAGCCCTAATTATCTATACCATTACTAAAAAATAATGAAGTACAATAACAATAAATGATCAAATCTACACAAATCACAACTCTAATCTGAAATGGATAGAACCTCTAGGATATACAACAAACCATAGAGAGAAAACCTACAAGTCAAACCATGTCCTTCTACCAACACCAAAAACATGCTATAGTTGTGACAAGTAAAATCTCCAAAAAACTCCCAAATAGAAAATTGTTAACATATAACCATTCAATCTCAAAGTAAACCATAATAGCAACATATGTATGCTTCTAAAACTAAATGAAGATAAAATAGCAACCATTCCTACAATAAAGGAATATTCCCAAAGCCTTTAATCATCTCTTTCACTCCTTAAACTAGTCCTCAAAACTGACTTCACAACTCAAGATCCAAACAAAAGAGGCAACAAAGAACATAACCAAGCATTTAATCCTTAAACAAATCTATAGAACTGACTTCTACAATTCAAGACTCATACACATGAGAGGATAAGACAAATAAATAATGCATATACAAATTGAGTGGACAATACCTATCAGATCATTCATTGCCAAATAGAGTGAGAGTGGGGCATAAGATTATTTCACCAATGAATTACAATCTCCTCAATAGGTCCATGCTAAACTTATGTCCAACTCAAGATGTGGGCTCCTTAATCTTTCAACTAAAACCAAGTCAAGAGACTCACTATTCTAACAAATGATCTTAAAAAAACTAGAGATCAAGCCTCACCCAAATGTATTACTGGTGCACAAATGATCATCTAATGCCAACTGAACTCCAACTGTAAATTTACAATAATCAAAATATCACAAGGCAAAATGATCACAACACTCATCTAACAAATTTACCACAAATTGGCTAAAGATCCCACTACATCAATATAGAATCTAAGAACTTACCATTATGTCATGATTTACCACATCTCAACCAAAGCCTCCAAGATCTCTCCATGGAAATAGGTTATCCACATCCTCATAAAAATGAGATAACCATCCTCTACTAATAGAACAAGGAACTATCAAAAACTCTCACTACTTACATGAGTTAGAATCTAAGAGCTCCTCATGACACCATCCATTGTAGAAGATCATCCATTAGAAAAGATCATCCATCACAAAGTGATAGATCCACATCACTACCAAAGCTCCCACTAAAAGTAATCTTAAGATACATATATAATCATGTGATAAACATCTCCCAATTGAATATCACCCATGGATTTCACACAATCAAAGAACTCAACTGCAATACTAGGAGCTCCCTAAAAGGCAAAGTAAAACTATGATCTCCAACCAAGAAGATACCACTATGTAACTACACAAAGCTCCCACTCAATCATGATCTAGATCCTATTGTGACACCATACTCAACTATTATAGGCTCCAAAGTGAAACTATCTTAGGTACTCTAAACATCCATCTCAATATCTCATTGCAACCAATGCACCATGGTGATCGAAAAGGATAACTAGAAAAAATCTACAACTTTGGCATAAAAAAAACCCTATGGAAACAAGACACCAATAACACACTAAAGATCTTCTCCTAAGTTCTCCATGCAACATGCAAGTACAAACATCCCAAAAAACTAGCACACATGTGACATCTCAAAAGTAACAAAAAAGATGACCAATGCTCCAACTAAAACCAAAGAGAAACACAAAACTCATAGATCTCAAACAATTCATCACATAGATTCAACACCACATCAGTAACATGCAAATCAAAGACAACTAGAGATAACATGAAGATTTCCATGAATCAATTATTAGATCAAATCTAGATCCAACTTGTTGCAAATCCATAACAAAGCAACCATAGTTCAAGAACCCAATAAACAACCACCACATAAATGTTAAGTGACCAAACACATACTAGCATTTCCACACCAAGAATACTACAACCAACCTCCTCAAACATGCATGAAGCATGCATGCAAATTTGTAACCATCTCCATCGAAAAAATCTCAAACAATAGTCTTTTCACATATCTACAAAACCACAGATTTTGATTAACATGTAAAACCTGTAAAATCATTCATACAAATTTGAATCCATTTAAACATTTAGAAACCCACAAATCTATAAACACTAAATTTGTAACCTAACATAATAGAATATCACAGATAAGCACAACCATAGAGTTTAAACAAGAAATTTATAAAACCCAAATATTCAAAACAACATGAATCTACAACATGCAAGTACAAGCATCAATAAGGATTAGAGGGCTTTCTAATAAATCTAGGTCACCAAAAGACTAATTATACAACCATCAGTAAGCACCATGCACAAGGATGAATCAGGTTGTTCAAGAGCTTCTAGGTCACTGTTATCACTTGGAATTGCACCATGGTTGGAATCTATTCAAGCATTCTAATGACACAATGGGATTGGTCTTAAGGTGTGGGACCTTGCGGTTGAGACCAAACCTCTAGAGAAGGATGGTTCCTCTTTTTGAGCTTAAGGCTCAGAGAATGACAGCTAAATCTAATGCTAATACTCACAGGGAAAAGGTGAAGAAGAAACTAGAATTAAAAAAAAGGTGATGCACTAGATTTAGAGTGTTAGTTGGGACTGACTTAACACAACAATGATCTCAAATACTGACAGAGACTCACACAAACTTACAACTTTAGCAGAGGTTCAAATTAGAAAAAATGTAACTACAGGAGGGATCATTTTATCCATAGAATAAGCTGCATATTTCAAGTAAACACAGAGTAAAATCATAAAGAGAGGCAAAATATCAATGATTGTATTGATCAAGAAGGCTAAATAGCCATTACAAAAGAAATAAAATTTGTTACAAAAGAGGTAGACACAAAATAACCAGTTACATTCATAGGTGAACCACTATCAGAGAGATCAAAGGCTCAGCTTCGAACACAATGAATCAAATCTGACTGGTTCTTGTAAATGCATTACAAGGTTTGTGACAACAAACTATCCAACCTGTATAATAGCCTAGAAGAAAGCTAACTGTTGATAACTGAGAGGGGGGTGAATTAGTTATCTTAATTATTTCAGCTTTCTGAACTTTCTTGTTAATTAATGCAGCATCAATTCAATAAGCAAACATAACCATGAAATGGAAATACACATGACACAATATTTTTGACGTGGAAACCCTGTTAAGGGAGAAAACCACGGGGTGATTAACCCAAGATTGTATTCTCTGTTAGAAGAATAGAAATACAAAATGGCACTTGCCAATTAGGGCTCACTGCCCAAGCACACTACTCACTAAAGGCTTACTGCCTACAAGAGACTCACTGTCTACAAGTTGTAAGAAGAATAACAAGATCCTTGAACTAAAGAGAAGCATCCACATATGTTGAGGTTCAGTTCCGGTTAGGCTCAATACACTGATCTGCTGCACTTCATCCTTCCTCTTCTTTTATGTTGTCCTTTCACATACCGGATCTTTCTTATAGCTTTCACTCTGCTCTTCTACTTTTCTTCGCACTTTACATTTCACAACACACACCTACCTCATCGAAATCCATCTGGTATATATATCCGCACAAAGGATTTCATCCTCTTTCTAGTCGGCATCTGGAATAGTCAATATTTCCCAAACTTTAGTCTGTCGGTTGAATCCTTGCTTTCCAAGTGATACGGATCAGAAAGAAACTTATAGAAGTTGTCTAACAAGTCAGCCAATCATGAATGATACCTTAGGAATCTTTATCACCATCAACATCTCATCCGGAATAACTTCTAATGCTCTGCCAGTCAATTCTTCCTCTGTCTGTTCTACCAAACTGGACCCCAGTACTTAGAAGCTTATATCTCTTCACTCTTTCAACACTGGAGGCTCAAACCCTGGAATCTATTAGTCAAGGAATACCTCTTGACTTCCCCAAGTCCGCACTTTACAAGGATACTTCTTTTAACAGATCTGGACCTGACTGTCGGACCTTCTGCATGCTCTGTTCTTGCTTACCAGACCTAAAAGCTCTTTAATTTGACTTCCGGAAGAGACACACCATATCCTGTGGATGTGTGGGATGATCTTTGTTGCCATCAATGACAACACCAATGAAGCTACACAGTGTCTCTTGCCAACAATCTCCCCCTTTGGCATTGATGGCAACACTTAGTGAAAAATGATTGTCATACTGTACTCCCCCTTGGCTGATGCTCTGTGTTTTTTCGGAGCTCCTCCTTAGCTAGATCCCACATTTTTCATTGCTCCTCACTCCCCCTTTGACATCAATGGCAAAGGGTAGGGTCCGCATACCAAAATTTCTAAAAAGAAATCCAGCTATATTTAGCCGCATAAGTATATATACATACTATACTTACATATACTGTAGTATGTCTGCAAACGATGTCTTCAATTGGATGAATTCTGTTGCCCAACTATGCTTCATCCTATCCAAAATTGAGATGTGACCACTCAACATGAATGCAAACGCGTTTGCCCTTTTTAGATCTGTCGGATCACTGGTCCGGGCTGTGATCTGAGCTTCTTTTATGACCTCATGCATGGCCTCTAACTTAGGGATAATTATCCCTCTAAGTTCACCCAACCTGCTTATTCTGTTTTTCTTTTCCTTCTCAAGCTTCTTGATTTCATTCAAGACTGCAATAGTCTAACATTCTTGATTTATTATGGAAGAGGAGAGAGGATCAAAATTCTTAGAGAGTTTTGTCAGTTTGTCCTCCTGTTCTTTCACTTTCTTCTCAATATCCAATGTTACTTTGGACCATGATAAACAAAATTTGTATATTTCCCCGCCATCTTTAAGAGCATTTTCTAAGCTCTTTATTCCAATATTCATATTCCTTCTATCATTAGTTATTAACCCTTGTACCTCTGATAATCTTTTTGCCAAAAATTCCTTCTGAACCTTATCTTCTGCTGACTTCTCTAAGGAATCAAAATGTGTGCTAACACTATTGACTTTGTTGGTTACCAAATCTGCAGAGGGTTTGCCAGTTCCAATGCACGGGCGGATTCGGCCAACAGATTACGGGAGGTTGCGTGAGCTGCCTCCCCTTCACTTCTGGTTCTGCCGCACCAAGGGGGGTATCCCTATAACTCAAGATGTAACCTTGACTAGCTCAATGACAGAAAGATTTCGCTTGATAGCAAAAGGCAGAATACTCTCATGTGTGGACCAAGATTTGCATGATAGATCACAAGGTTGGCAACATTCTTGGACATATTTGTCTGGTGGGTATGAGAGTATGCAGGGGTCCTAATCCTACTTCTACAACTAACAGGTGGAAGTGATGAGATGGGTGGACATAATGTCCTGGATGCAAGACAAGGGGTTTTGGCTCATAACTACTGACCCAGAAATAGACTGGTGCCTATCCATTGGGCAAGGAGTCAACTAGACGTATACAACAGATGGTTTGCAACTTTCACTCAAGTTTCACGGGGTTTGAACTGATGCTTGCCTTACAAACATCACCCAAGAATGGGTATTTAGCTGCCTCTACTTATAGATATCCCTGCTGACATGCAACCTTCCCCATGTTCAACCTAAAACAATTTAATCCACTCCTTGAATGGAAGTTAGAGATCAAACATGTGATACAGAAAACCATATCCTAGAACCTGAGAAACCCTTGGCAACCAGATTCAGAAGAAGGAGAATAACATGCAGCAAATGGAGACAAGCAGATAAACACATGCAATGAAGCATTTCTCATATAAAATCAACACTGAAACTGAAATATGTGCAAAATACACTCATGCTGCAACTCATAAACTCCAAAATGGGATGGAACAACCAAGATCATGCCCTGTTCTTCATTATTTACACAAAAGAATGCCCAAGTCTTCAACAACCTTTAAATGAGTGACACAGTCTGCCTTTTATAGCAAAACTGTGTACTCAGAATTAATTACATGGTTGACTCAAAAATTTTGCCAAATACAATGCATGATCAGATTGGCGCTCAAAATTGAATACAACAGCCAGAAACAGAGGACAGAGCAGGAAAGATCAGAAGATGTGCCGCCGTCTGAAGATTTTCTCTTAAATGTGGTAGTTGACATGTCCATCATCGACCCATACCTTTGCAACTCTGCCATTAATGCTTCACCTACCCACAGCCTCTAAAAAGTAGCAATGGCGCGCCTTTGGAGTTTCTCCTACCCAAAAACTATCGCAAACGCTCAGGAGAAAACCATCACTGCAGGTTCAAAACATGGCCATGGATCTAAAACCCATCGCAGAGATCTACGGCCCAAAAAATGTTGAAAAGTTGCTAACCAACCAGATCGTGCCATGTAGGCACTTCAAGTTTCTATCGCCGACCATCGCTCCTTCATTTTCCTTTTCAAAAAGGGGACACGTGGTGGCATCCGCCGTTTCAACCATCGGGACACGTGGTGGCCTCCACAGTATCGGCTATCAGGACAGGTGGCAGCCTCCGCGGTCTCCATTGAAACACTAAGACCCTTCTATGAAACTTCTGCGGAGGCCGACACTTAGCGCTTTCCATGCATCTTGAAACATACTGTGTCATAATACTCAAGTGGCTTCCGCAGGTAACACATGTCACAACCCGCGGCTTTGAAACTTAGAAACACATAAAGAAATGGGGCCCACAACCTCCCGCTCGCCACATATTGAAACAGGGGCAAGCCCGCGGAAACTAACACTTGTCAAGCTCCGCGGCCATCACTTGAAACATTTGAAACACATTGAAACTTATGCGGAAGCTGACACTTGTCAGGTTCCATGATGCTTAGAAACTTCACTGGGGCCGGGGAAGGGTCACACATAAAAGGCAATATTAACGCCGCATCCACCACGTGTCACCCTCCGCGGCACTCTAGACACTTCACGGGGACCCACCACCACTTCACCACACTTAATATGAAAAAAATAGAAACAATGCGGAGGCCAACACATGTCAGCTTCCACAGTCACAACTAAGGGCACGTGGCACCTTCCGCCCCAACTTAGAAACTCGGAAGAAAATTTTGAAACATGGGCGGAGTTTGACACTTGGCATGGTCTGCGGGGCTCTAAGTTACTTTCTTTGTGTCTCTCGGGTGCCTCCACGTGGTGCCTTCTGCGCCACCCTTGAAACATATATTGAAATTGCATTGAAACTTTGGTGAATGCCGACACGTGGCGCCTTCCGCACTCAAGCTAGAACTTTAAGGGGCTACTTCCGCTGCTGACACGTGGCACGCTCCACAGGAAGCTAAAACAAAGGCACAGATTTAAACTGGGGCTCGACACTTGGCGGATCCTGCGACGTTTGAAATATAAGACCCTCTCAGCCATTGCTAGAAACATATAGGGTCCTTAAACAGTGGCTCCATATGCATTCAGAAACGCATGAGACCCATTTTTAACATTTTTTAGGGGCCGATGGAGATTTCTGACCCGCCACTGCCATTTTAACCTGCACACAACTGATTTCTTGCATTTTTCACATCTGTAGAGGCCAAAATGTTAGAATTTTTTGGATTTTTTGGGAAGGGGCCTGCATATTTAAATGTTTGAAACTTGAATGTTTATGCAAGCACCACTAGACTAGAGATTTGAGATTACCAGATGAGGAGGCTAAGGGATCCTTCTGAAAAGATGGCATGGTCTTTTCTAATACTCTGGATGCAACTTCTATTAGCTCACAGTCTTCCATGTGAGACTTCAGAAGTTTTTCTTTAGCCTTTGCATTAGCAAATGAAGCTATCTTCATTGTTTGTACCGGGGAAAGAGAATCAAAGTCAAATGGCCCTTGTAGAGGTTCCCGTTCATCAATCTCCATTGTCTCTTTGTTTAAGAATTCTTTGACGGTTTCTGCAGTGTCTCTTACTGGACATAGATTCTTTTTCTCTTCTGCAGTCTTAGAGCTGTCTCTTGGAGTTTTCTCTCCTTCTACACTCTTACCACTAACAGTTGTGGTCTTCTTTGTTGAAGTCTTCTTTCCTTCTGCAACATTAGTACTGTCATCTTCTTTTTCTTTCACTCTTTTTTCTTTATCCTCTATTCTTTCTTCTCCTTTGGATCCGGAGTCAACAGGGGAAACCGGAGGAGTGATGTTTGTTTGTTCACAGGCCACCTCTTCCAGAGCAGAGGATTCCAATTCCTTATCTTTTTCTTCACCAATGTCCATTACTTCTCTTGTCATTGCCTCAGTAGATTCTTTTTCAACACTTGTAGCCGAGGGATCAACACCCAAGTCCTCTATAATAGGAATGTTGAATATTGAGTATGCATTCCGCAGGATTTCTTCTATTTCTTTTGCCACTTTATCAGTTTCTCCAAGCATGAGCTAATTCATTTTAGTCTTACTCCGAAACTCATCCTTGCAATCTTTGAAAATCATATCCATTTGTTTTGGAGTAATTGAAGGGTAGAGTTGAATAGCTATCTGTTCTCTAATTTCTAAGTCCTTAGCCTTAGCATTTTCTTTCCTCATTTCAAGTTCCTTTTCCAAACTTTTAGGAATTAGAGAAATTATTTCAATCAAGGCTTTATTGTATATGTTCAAGTACTTAACTGTGGCTTCCTCCAAGATTTTTCTATCTGCATCATTATATGCATCATAGAATTATGTTATTGGTTGCAGGTTCCCATCCATAGTAACAGCTTTGACTACATCATCTGGGGACAGAGTGGGTCTTTCAACAAACTCTTCTACCTCTGCCTCCTTATCTTCACCGGATACTTTCTTCTTCTTCTTCATCTTCTTGATCTCTTCATCAAATTTTGTCTCTTCTTCATCTTTCTGACTAATATACGACCTTGTGGCCTTTGTCTTAGTTCTTTTCTCTGCTTTATCGAATGATTTTGCTTCCGGTTTTGATGTCTTTGAGCTCTTATCAGTGGTAGGAGAGGACCTCTTAGAGGATCTTGTCCGGGTGGGGGCTTCTACCAAACCACTTTCCTTTTCAGCACCTTCCTTTTCTTTCTCTGCTCTTTCCCTCTTCTCCCTGTTAGCATCAAGTGCTTCTTTTGATATGCCAAATCTTTTGGCAACATTTTCTACTTCTTTTCTCACTTTTCTCTTTATCTCTGGTTGTCTTAACTCCACATGGATTTTCACACCTAATTCTTCAAAGGTTCCAAACCTTTCTGCTTTTGGATCCTTGGGCTGACTTAGCATATGCAGAACATGCAGCTCCACAATTTTCTCATCCGCTTCATACCCCATAGGCATGATCCACACTGTTCTTGGTTCCACTGCCTCCATTAGGCACTGATCAGTTTCTACCATAAAGCATATTGTATCTTTATATTTTCCAACTACAAATTGGGGGATTCTCTCTCTTGCTTGCATCATGCTCTAAAAATTCTTGAAATAGCCCCAGAGAGTTGTATTCTGTGCCTTGGCATCACCAAGCCTATGTATATAATCTCTGATCTGAATGGCTACTGGTCTATCATTCTGCCATACCCACCCACTGGATGCGGGAAGCTCATTCATGTAATAAAAGAATAGACAGAGTATCAAACCACCGTATTTGAAAGAGTTCTTGTCCTTCTTTATCTTTTGTAGATTCTCCATGAGTTGGTTCAAAGGAGCTCACAAAGATCATAGTCTGCATTCTTCCTCAACATTTCATAAGCAGTATATATAGCAGTTCTGAAAACTGAATTCTCCCTGCTGGAGTGATATATCTTATATCCAATTATCATTGATGCAAACTTGATATCCGGATCTATGATATCCTCAATAGTCATAGCTCTTTTATCAAACTTCGATCTGGTAGCCTCACTGACAATTTGGTTTTTGACAGATTTGAGTGCAGGCATTTCACTGGTTGAGTGTAATTTGGTTACAGCCCTAATGGAATCCTTAGTGATCTTGAACGGCCTGTTCAACCACATGAAGTTGTCATGCATTCTGCTTAAGATATACCAGACCCATTCATCTTCCAGAAAATAGGGGAAATGAATGCACTGTGCAAAGTGTTTGTCCCGGATAGCTTTATACTGAGTTTTGAGTTCAAATGAGTCATCTATCAAATGCTTGTGATAGATATCAACCATCTTAGATTCCCCAAATTCTTCAATATTCGCATGAATATATGCCCTAACATCTTCTACATGCAGAACTCCATGCGGAATACTTGAAAAGGTGCCTAGGGGATCAACTTCTATGGATTTATATGGATGTTTCTTGAATTTAGGGCATGGTCTCTCAGTAATCTTTACAACATTCGGTGTATCCATCTTCAAAAAGATTTATAGAGAAATATCCAATAACAGAAAGTACCTTTTGCGCGTCTAGGGTTCGTGAGGAGATCCGGATTGATTTGCTAGATGAATCGACTTCTGCAGATGACCTTTGATGGGCTTCAGGAGATTTGTTGCAGAGCTCTTTTTTGCTTCTTCTCGAATGCAGAATGAACAAGTGTTAGATAGGAAAACCCCTATATTATTCCGCAAACCCTAATACCAAGTTGCAATAAATGCTCAACTTAAGTCATTCCAGTTTTTCTTGTTTTCCTTATCCGAATGATTTGATGAACCAGATCAATCTTGTTCTAAATATCTTGCAGATCTTCCATTTTTTAACCACAATCTATTTAGATGTTTTTCTTATGAATCCTTTGATCCGCAACTCTCTTTGTGCCAGTTCCGGCACCAATTAACTGGCTGGGGGAAAAAGTGTTTCCTAGTGTCTCCCCCTGAGCCAGAGCTCACTTATTAATTTTTGGAAGGAATATCAGCACCAGATTCTGGTGCGGATCCATCCCCTACATTTTATGTACTTCTCTTCACCCAAATCTTGTTCATCTCACTTTTAACTTCATCCGCATTCACTTTTCCTTTTCCCTTGTCTTGATTCTGATTATGATGTACTGGACCTCTTTTGTCTTGATTCTTGTTTCTACAGAATTTGGCCAAATGACCGGATCTATTGCAATTGTGGCAAACAACATTTCTTGGCATATTTGATTGATGTCCTCTTGATCTACATTGATTAGCCATATGACCCATTCTATTGCATGCAAAGCATCTAGCATTGAATGAATTGTTCATTTACATATTTCTGCATTCATAAGATTTGTGACCATACCTTTTGCAATTAAAGCACTGTCTGGAGAAGGATGTGTTAGTCTGATTCATTCTCCTTCTGCACTGATTAGCTTTGTGACCAAAGTTATTGCAGTTGTGGCAGTATCCATTGAAGGATGGATATCTTTGAGCATTAGGTTGCCTTACTAGAGGTCTTCTAGGCCTATTCCTTGAATTTTTTGATCCAAACTTCTTCTGACCGGATCCGGAGCTTTCTCCTTTCTCATATCCCAAACCACACTTGTCATCTACCCTCTTTTGGCTTTCAAGAAGAACTTTAGGTTGAGCAGAACTTATCTTGAATTTCTCTTTATATTCATTTGTTGTTTGAAGATCCCTTTTAAGAGAGACAATTTGATCCTCAAGTTTTTCTTCATTATCTTTAGCATCTTCAAGATCAGATTCAAGATGTCTGATTATTCTATCCATCTTGTGGCAGTCTTCTGATTTCTCCTTGAGAGATTGTCTTAGATCATCTTCAGCTTTTCTTTTCTCTTCAATTTCTTGGGTAAATTTCATAACTCCTAATTCCATTTCATGTCTTACCATAATGATCTCTTTTGATAACTTTTCACATAACTTGGTTTTCTCTTTCAGATCTCCATTTGTATCATTTGCTTCACCTTGACTTGCCAATTGCTGAAGTAATTCCTTTCTCTTTTTCATAGAGAGACTTAGTTTCCCTTTTAGTTCATTTATGAAATCATCAGCCTGTTTGAGTCTTTCCTTCAATTCATTGACTTCAGAATTAGATTGCTCAAGATCATCTAGGGCAGATTGAAGTTGCTCTCTCATACCATACACATCCATCTTAATTCCCAGATCTTCCTCAAGCTGTTAGGCTCTGTTTGGAGGAACTTAGCTCTGATACCAATTGTTGATAACTGAGAGGGGGGGTGAATCAGTTATCTTAATTATTTTAGCTTTCTGAATTTTCTTGTTAATTAATGCAGCATCAATTTAATAAGCAAACATAACCATGAAATGGAAATACACATGACATAATATTTTTGACATGGAAACCCTGTTAAGGGAGAAAACCATGGGGTGATTAACCCAAGATTGTATTCTCTGTTAGAAGAATAGAAATACAAAATGGCACTTGCCAATTAGGGCTCACTGCCCAAGCACACTGCTCACTAGAGGCTCACTGCCTACAAGAGACTCACTATCTACAAGAGAAGAATAACAAGATCCTTGAATTGAAGAGAAGCATCCACATATGTTGAGGTTCAGTTCCGGTTAGGCTCAATACACTGATCTGCTGCACTTCATCCTTCCTCTTCTTTTATGTTGTTGTCCTTTCACATACCGGATCTTTCTTATAGCTTTTACTCTGCTCTTCTGCTTTTCTTCGCACTTTACATTTCACAACACACACCTACCTCATCGAAATCCATCTGGTATATATATCCGCACAAAGGATTTCATCCTCTTTCTAGTCAGCATCTGGAATAGTCAATATTTCCCAAACTTTAGTCTGTCGACTGAATCCTTGCTTTCCAAGTGATGCGGATCAGAAAGAAACTTATAGAAGTTGTCTAACAAGTCGGCCAATCATGAATGATACCTTAGGAATCTTTATCACCATCAACATCTCATCCAGAATAACTTCTGATGCTCTGCCAGTCAGTTCTTCCTCTGTCTATTCTACCAAACCAGACCCCAGTACTTAGAAGCTTATATCTCTTCACTCTTTCAACACCGAAGGCTCAAACCCTGGAATCTATCAGTCAAGGAATACCTCTTGACTTCCCCAAGTCTGCACTTTACAAGGATACTTCTTTTAACAGATCCGGACCTGACTATCAGACCTTTTGCATGCTCTATTCTTGCTTACCAGACTTGAAAGCTCTTCAATCTGACTTCCGGTAGAGACACACCATATCTTGTGGATGTGTGGGATGATCTTTGTTGCCGTCAATGACAACACCAATGAAGCTACACAGTGTCTCTTGCCAACACTAACAACCAAATTGCATCTTTTTTCATGTATATATATAACTTTTCAAATCGTGCAACTCCAGGCGTAGCTCTGGGCATTGGAAAATTGGTCAATCTATTTGGTCAGGCACCCATTTTGCATTAAATTTGGCCCATGGCCATGTTAAGAAATCTACAACTTTTGGACGGTGGCCATGCCTTGTTAAGTCTACAAAACTGTAGTGGAAGATCACCCACACGCATAGGTATGGCCGCATTAATGAGAGAAGGCTTGAAATACTTCTCTGATACATGTAAATCCACTTTGTTCCTCCTTTATACAGGCGCATTGAAGATTTCCACTATTTCAGCTACCTGTATTTGACTTTGGCCTGTGAAATTAAATGTTGGGTACCTCTTCATCCTATGACAATGGCACGATTTCAAGAATCGTGCCCCTCATAATCTTTTAAAAGCTTTTACAACACTTTAAAGTGTTTCATCCTTTTAATTCTACCTTTAGCTGCAATTTTCCTTATCGACGAACTCACCTTCCGATGATACCATCAGGTCCTCTTTGTTTTCACTTTTGGGCCTTTTATCTCTTTTGGCTTCTTTAGTTAGCAAATCACCCTATCGATGAACTTGAGAAACCACAAACTAATTGGCGAGTTTGCAACTTTACCAATCTCCCAATTTCCCCTTTTATTTCTGTCTTTTGCCTTAGTTTTCATCTTATCAGCGAATCTTCATTTCCACGAACCAATTCTTCTTGCTCCATCTTCTTCTTTTTCCTTCTTTCCATCATTTTTCACCTTATCGACGAATTCTCATATTTGTGAACTTGCCTTGGCTTGCCTCTTTGCCCTTTGATCAGTGAAATCTCTTTGCCACGAACCATTGTTTCCTTGGTCTCTTCTTTATCTTTACCTCTTTTGTCAGCAAATTCGTTGATCAGTGAACTTAAGGTTCACCAAACCTTAAGTTTTTCTACTAAGGCAAACTTCCTTTTCCCTTTTGTGGCCAACTTTTCCCCTTTTCTTTTGACTTAGCCGTCGACCCCACTGCCTCGCTCTTCTTTGTCAGTGAACCTGCCGATCGACGAACTTAAGGTTTGTCGAACTAATATTTTGCCGATGAAGGCAAACTTTCCTTCTCTTTTCTGTACTTAGACTTAGCCACAAACTTTATTTTGTCCTTGTTTCTTCCTTGACACTTTATCCTTTTTACCCTTGACTTAGCCGCTCCCTAATCTCTGACTTTTCCTTTGTCAGCGAATTCATCGATCGACAAACTTGTTGATTGGTGAACCTGTCGATCGGCGAATCTAAGGTTCACCAAACCCACACTTTGTCGATAAAGGCAAACCTTACCTTCCTTAGCTCTTTTGCCTTACTTTTTCCACCCGCCTGCTAGTCCATTTTCCTTTCCTTCAAGCCTTGCCTCTTTTGTCGCCTTATCAACAAATTGGCAAACTGGCGAAGTCACAGCCTTACGAACTTAGTCGGTGAAATTGATAGTTCACAAACTTACTGATTTACCGACAAAGCCCTCAAATGGATAGATTTTTCTGAGGGAAGAAAACACATTAACTTGGGGGGACTTTTAAACTCAAATTTTGCCGACTAAGCCAGAAGACAAATGTAAAATACTTAGAATTTTTGGGATTTTTGGAGGGAGGTTTTCTTCCATTTAAGCTTTCTCAAATCGAATATTTCTAATGGAAGAAAGGTGAGATTTTTGGGCTATTTTGACCTGGGCAAAAATATGACAACATTTTGGTGACTATGCAAGGGTGTTTGCCTGCTAAACACATGGATCCAGTGGCCTTATACAATTCATTGGGCATAGAGTCAAAAGGAGACTGCAACAACATGACCATATAGAACTGAAAACTACCTCCAGAAAACAAAACAAAACAAAAAACAAGGCAAAGAATCTCCTAATGAGAATGTTGCCTATGTAAGAGCACTTATGGAAGGGAAACTAAAATAGGAACAAGACCTACTTTAATTATTTACAAGAATCTCAAAACCAAACTCAGAAGTATGGCTTGAGATGAATCCCATTCATTGGGATTGGAAATGATTCACCAGTTAGCTTGGAGATTTGGAAGGTTTTGGCTTGCTTGCAACTGGTGATGATATATGGGCCACTCCATAAGGCATCAAATTTTGAATTTCTCCCAGCCTTAGCTCTATCTTCATCTCATTTCAGTACCAAGTCTCCCTCTTGGAAGACTCTGTCAACTGATTTTCTATCAAAGGTCCTCCTGACCTGATCTTGATGGGATTCAAGGTTCTTCATAGTAGCATTTCTTTTCTCTTCAAGCTCCATTAGCTCAACAAAACTTATTGTCATGGCATCATTCTCCAGTGATTCTAGCTATTGTGCAAGTTCAAGGGAAGGCCATTCTAATGATAGTGGAAGCCTTTCTTCCTTTCACTAAACCAACATGAAGGGTGAATTGCCTATGGCCTCTTGGGGGTGATTATGTCAGCCCAAAAAGTTGTTTTCAGCTTGGAATGCCAAGTCCTTTGATTGTCCTCCACTATTCTTTTGATGATCATGATCAGGTTTTTGTTTGTGGACTCAACTAGGCCATTGCCCTGAGGGTAGTAGTTGGAAGATGTCTTCAAGTAAATTTCATAGTTAAGCGCCCATTCACTAGTTTTTGTGCCTACAAAGGCCTTGGCATTGTCAAAAATAATGGTGAATGGAACACCAAATCTAGTAACTATAACCTCAAGGAATTTTAGAATAGAGGTCTTTGTGGCATCCTTCAAAGCAACTATCGCTGTCCACCTCGTGAAATAATCAATGGCTACTAAAATCCACTTATGACTAGCACTGGAAGACAAATTAATTATCCCAATGAAGTCCAAGCCCCATTGGGCAAATGGTTGATCAATTTGAATTGGATGTAGGGGAAGAGCAGCCAACCTTTTATTACCTACAAATAGGGCACATTCTTTGCATCTTCTTATCCATCTATGGGCATCTCTGAACAAATTGGGCCAATAATAACTAGCCCTCATGATTTTGACAGCATTTGTTCTTGGTGAATAATGGCCACCAACAAGGCCATTATGAAACTCTTTTAACACCTTAGGGGTTTGACCTTATGCAATGCATCTGAGAAGAACCCCATTGATGTCTTTTCTAAACAAGACACCATCAACAAGAACATAAGGAATGGACTAGAGTTTGAAATACCTTCTTTTTGCTTGATCCAATATGTCTCAACATCTACTTGAATGTAGAAAGGTGGCTATGCCATGATACCAGTTGTTTGGAGTGTGAAAATTAGTTGGTTGGACTTGTTCAACGGTATATACTATGTCATTTCTGGCTCCAATGTTTGGTGCCATCTGTTCGCACAGTCCTTGGCCTCTTACCAATTTGGTGATGTTCAAGGTGATATCATACTTCATGAATTTTGTGATCCACCTAGCCCTCTTCTCATTGACATCTCTACTCAAAAGGAATTCTTTTACACCAAGGTGATTTACCATCAACTGTATCTTGCTATTTGAAAGCATGTGTCTAAATTTTTTGAGTATTTTCACCATAGCAAACACTTGTTTCTCAATAAAATCATACCTCATCTCATACTCTTTGAGAGGCTAGCTAAAGAAGGTGATTGGCTACTCCAACTTCTCTTCTTTCAGTTGTGTCAAGACCGTTTATATGCCATCCTTACCTCTAAAAGCATAAAGGATAAAATTATTTTCATAGTTAGGGTTTACTAGCGTGGGGGCTGTGCAATGGCCTACTTAACAGCTTCAAAACTATCCCTACCTTCTTTTGACCGTGTGAAAGCATCATTCTTCTTAAGCATGGTGGTGAGGGGTTTTGCTATTGAAGCAAAATTTGGTATAAACCTCCTCACAAAATTAATCTTGCCCAGAAAACTTTGCAGACCCCTCTTATGACTAGTAAGGGGGAGAGACATAATACTGGTCCTTTCAGGGTCAATGGCATGTCCTTCCTTTGAGACTACATGTCCCAATAATTTTCCTTCTGGGACAACAAACACACATTTCTTCGGATTCAATGACATCGTATTCTTTGCATCTTTCAAAGACTTTTCTCAAATGACCCAGATGGTTAGCTGCATGTTTAGAATATACAGTCAAATCATCAATGTACACTAAAATAATATCATTGATCATGTCTTTAAAGGTCAAATCCATTGCTCTTTGGAAGGTTGCTCCAACATCGATCAACCCAAATGGCATTTTCTGACAATCCAAGGTACCCCATTTGGTGGTGAAGGTTGTTTTGTACTAATCTATTTCTTTTACAAGAATCTGATTGTACCGTAAGTAGCTCCTGCTATTGTCTTTAAGGGAGGCCTTGTTTAGATCTCTAAAGTCCACACACAATTTGATTTCCCCATTCTTTTTCCTAACTAGAACTAGGTTAGCCACCTAAGAGTAATGTTTAATTGGATAAATGATATTGGCTTCTATGAGCTTGGATAGCTCTTTCCTCATTAATGGTTCTATTTTAGGGTTGAGTGGCCTTTGTTTTTGGCGGACATGTTTTGCATTGGGATCTAGATCAATGGTATGCTAAATTAAACTAGGGTCAAAACATTTGAGATCCCTGTAATCCCAAGTAATTAAATCATCAAATTCATTACAAAGTTCAACAAAACCTTGTCTTTCAGCTTGGTCACATACCTTGCCATGTTTTAGAAATCTATCTTATACAATTTTCACCTCTTCATAGTCTTCCTTCTTGACTGTCATGTTCATTTTCTCCTTTTTGGGTTGATCATCAGCACCAAATATGTTCTCTAAAGTGACCAATCCCCTAGGTCGTTTATTGGTCTTCAGCTGGATCACCTGGTCACCATATTGCTCTTGCAATACTGACTAGTTATTGGCAGCAAACTCTACTTCATCTTGCAAGAAATTGACAATTTACTGGTCATTTTCAAATACTTGCCAACTGGATATGTTATCAGGTACAATAGGCCGCACAACAATTTTTACATGTTGATCTAAGCTTTGTTTGGTCAAACTGGGAACTAATTATAGCCATCTTGTCAGCATCCTTGTTCTTTTCTCTAGGCACTACCTAGATATTGAAGGCATCAAGGTCTTCAATCAGATCCCAGACTCTGTGTTTATATGACTTCAGCAAGTCATTTCTTGAAGCACTTTGTGATATGATTTGGTGAACAACAAGCTCACTGTCACCAAATGCCTGTAAAAATTTTATTCCTCTGTTTTGTGCTAGCTACATACCCTGAATTAAGGCTTCATACTCAACCACATTATTGATACAACTGAACTGTAATATGAAAGCAGAGAAATAATTTTCTTTTTGGGGTGAAATCAGTACAACCCCAACACCTGCTCCATTTTTACTTCTGGAGCCATCAAAATATAATTGTCATACCCCACTTGGATCTACTGTTGACTTTTCAAGATTAGGGATGATGGCATCCTCCTCATGGATACAATAAGTAGACATCCATGTTTGCTCTACATGATCTAGGGCATCAAACTGAAAACAATTTGCCTACTCATCAAGCAATGTGTCTGGAATTTCTTCTATAGGTGTTCCAGCCTTGTGCATACTATTGTCATCCTCTAGATCATGGATTGTGTAGTTCATGTTCAAAGGGGTGGGTGTATAAGGCTCTATGTGGTCATTAGATATTGATTCAGTCTTAATGGTCACCTTAGTGCCATATCTAGTTCTGAAGAACATATGGGACCAGTCAGAAGATAGGTACCCACCTATTTAGCAATGAACTCTCTAGATAGGCATATGCCAAAGTATGTAGGGAGGTCAATAACTGAGATATCTTGTAAAACAGAGCAGCCAAGGCATGCAATGCAGGGTGAGCTTCAAATCTTTGACTACACCTACTATTTTAACAGTAATGCCATCTAATTGCACAACCCCTTTTGTTACAGGTTCATATTTAATGCCCAACCTATCATCTATTTCCTTATGCATAACAGAACTACCTACCCCAGAATCTATCATGCAATTATGCAATAATTTATCACCAATGATGAGAGAAACATAGAAAGGGGGGCTTACTAATTTTGCTTGTGCTTTCCTCCTCCTTGGGTTGGCATAGGTTTGCTGGAGTGACTGCTTTTTCTTTTGTTGTCTCCACAACAGGCTGATTGACACTTGTTAAAGCTTCCTGCAACAAATCCCTTTGTGATGGGATTAACAGGGCATCCCACATAGCGATGTTCAGGTTGGTCTTTTTCATCTAATCAACTATGCTAAATGGAATCTGACTAACCTTTTGAGATGCCTTTGTGATAGCAACATCATCTTTTGCTTGTTGGTCGGCCTAGGGCTGCCATTCTAGGATTGTAGTTACTCACCCAATAGAATGGTCCGCTAGTGCTAAAGGTGTTTCTATTGTTGTGGCCTTGCCTACGCTTGTTGGGGATGCATGAGAGGTAGAGGTGTGAGAGGCTGCAGGGATTGATTGAAGTTCCTCAGTTGCTCTTCTTTTGGCCCAGGTGTTAAACACAATTGGGCTCATGCCTTGATTAACACCACATAAATCATCATATGTCCAGTTCATCAAGGTGGAATTGTCCTGCCTTTGCTCTTGTCCTCCCCTAATCTCTTGATTGGAAGTGACTTGTTTCTCTGAGGGAACGGATTGACTTTGCACTGTCAAAGCCTGACTAAACTATCTACTTTGGCACAAATTATGATCGTGTGACTGATTGCATGGATAGAACCAATCATTATCCTGATCCATGTTGTTCTGTATGGGCACGAGAGGTCCAGATGTGATTGCAACATTGGGATGGATAGCATTTAGTGGCCTAATATAACTAGGTTGATTTTGCCTCTGTACATTCCCCTGATATGGTGGTCTATTTTGCTGATAAGCTTGATTGAATGGTTGATATGGCTTGCTAGGTTGTGCCTGTTGTCTTATTGCCAACATTAATTCATTGGTCATGCTTCTAATTAGAGCATCTTTATCATCTACATTTTCCACTGCAGGTGTAATTAGAGGATTAACAGGTGTGACTGTTGTAGGTATTGGCGGTGTAGCAAGTTGGATGACTTGAGCCTCTGGAAATAAGGTTATCGGTGGTCTTAGGGCAATTTTTCCAGCCTAAATTAGACAATTTTCTTCCCTTATGGTTGTGTCATATGCACCTGGTAAAACATGTCCTCCCATGGATTGAATCATAACAACAATGTCAGGATTCAGAGATTTCAAATAATATATAAATGTAGTATTTGGAGAGGTCTTAACCAACAATGGGATTATGTCTCATGTCTTCTGAAATCTATAATTGAAGTCCACCATGAACTCATGGGGAGCCCTTTTGATTGTTGTTAACTGCTCCATCAGAGACTGGTGGTCACTCTTATCTTCAAAGTGTTGGCAGCTCTAGTCTTGTCCCAAGTCATCCCAGTTATGGATGGAATTAGCTGGCAGACCTCTATACCACTAGAGTACTTTTCCTTTGAAGGAAGAAGTAAGAAGTCTCATAGCGATATTGTCTGTAGTGACATTGTGGACAGAGCACACACTGGCAATATCTTGGATATGCTCAGCAGGAGTGGTAGAATTTTCACCATTAAAAATGGGATTGCTTTTAGAGCAGAGGTGGGGATATCATCATATTGTGCTAGGTTGAGTGGGCTACCCCCATTGAAGGTGACAAAAGGAAGGTTTCTTGCTATATTGGGGATATTCAAATTGATTATGGGTATATGCAAGGTCCTTCTAGAATATTGGAATCTAATTGGAGGGGGTGTAGACTAAGCTCTTGAAGGAGATGAAACAACACTCCTATTCTCTCTCACAGGGGACCTAGACAATCTACTTCTTCTTCTTGAATCAGTAAAAGATAGTTCTACAAAATGGAAATTACCTGAAGAAGAATCTCTGGTCTACACTCCAGGCATGAAATGTCAGGCTGATTTGAATACTGAACCAATAGAGTCACCAAGTGCTTGTTGAATGCTTCCACTGCAATGAATGAACTAAGAATAGCACCAATTCTTCTCAGTTCATCTCTTACTTAGAGCAAAGGGGTCCCATCGAGCATGCCAGAAATTGTTATCACTTGGAATTACACCCTGCTTGGAATCTATTCAAGCATTCCAATGACACAATGGGATTGGTCTCAAGGCGTGGGACCTTGCAGTTGAGACCAAACTTCCAGAGAAGGCTGGTTCCTCTTTCTGAGTTTAAGGCTCAGAGAATGATAGCTAAACCTAATGGTAATACTCATAGGGAAAAAGGGAAGAAGAAATTGGAATTAAAAAAGTGGCGATGCACCAGATCTAGAGTGTTAGCTGGGACTGACTTAACACAACAATGATTTCAAATACTGACAGAGACTTACACAGACTTACAACTTTAGCAAAGGTTCAAATTAGAAAATTGTAACTACAAGAGGGACCGTTTTATCAACAAAATAAGCTACAGATTTCAAGTAAACACAGAGTAAAAGCATAGAGGCAAAATATCAGTGACTGTATTGATCATGAAGGCTAAATAGCCATTACAAAAGAAAGACAATTTGTTATAGAAGAGGTAGACACAAAATAACTAGTTACATTCATAGGTGAACCACTATCGGAGACATCAAAGGCTCAACTTCGAACACAATGAATCAGATATGACTAGTTCTTGTAAATGTGTTACAAGGTCTGTGACAACAAACTATCCAATCTGTATAATAGCCTAGGAGAACAACTAACAACCAAATTACATCTTTTTTCATGTATATATAACTTTTCAAATCGTACAACTCCAGGTGCAACTCTGGGCGTTGGAAATTGGTCAATTCATTTGATCAGGCACCCATGCTGCATTGAATTTGGCCCATGGCCATGTCAGGAAATCTGTAACTTTTGGATGGCAGCCATGTCCTGTTAAATCTATAAAATTACAGAGGAAGATCGCCCACATGCATAGGTATGGCCGCATTAATGAGAGAAGGCCTGAAATACTTCTCTAGTACCTGCAAATCCACTTTGTTCCTCCTTTGTACATGCACATTAAAGATTTCCACTCTTTCAGCTACCTGTATTTGACTTTGCCCTGCGAAATTAAATGTTGGGTTACCTCTTCATCTTGTAACAATGGAGCAATTTCAGGAATCATGCCCTTCAAAATCTTTTAAAAGATTTTACAACACTTTAAAGTGTTTCATCCTTTTAATTCTACTTTTGGTGCCTGCAATTTTCCTTATCGACGAATTCGCCTTCCGATGATACCATCGGGTCCTCTTTGTTTTCACTTTTTCGTCTTTTATCTCTTTTGGCTTCTTTAGTTGGCAAATCACCCTATCGGCAAACTTGAGAAACCACGAACTGATCAACTAGTTTGCAACTTTGTTGATCTCCAGATTTCCCCTTTTCTTTTTGTCTTTTGCCTTACTTTTTGCCTTATCAGCGAATCTTCATTTCTGCGAACCAATTCTTCTTGCTCCATCTTCTTCTTTTTCCTTCTTTCCATCGTTTTTTGCCTTATCGATGAATTATCATATTCGTGAACTTGCCTCTTCGCCCTTTGATCAGTGAAATCTCTTTGCCACGAACCATTGTTTCCTTGGTCTCTTCTTCTTCTTTTTCCTTATTTCCATCATTTTTCACCTTATTGGTGAATTCTCATATTCTCGAACTTGCCTTGGCTTGCCTCTTCACCCTTTGGTTACTGAAATCTCTTTGCCACAAACCATTGCTTCCTTGGTCTCTTCTTTATCTTTGCCTCCTTTGTCAGCAAATTCGTTGATCGACGAACTTGCCGTTCGGCAAACTTCCTTTTCCTTTCTGTAGCCAACTTTTCCCCTTTTCTTCTAACTTAGCCGCCGACCCCACTGCCTCGCTCTTCTTTGTCGGTGAACCTACCAATCGGTGAACTTAAGGTTCGCCAAACTAATATTTTGCTGATAAAGGCAAACTTTCCTTCTCTTTGCTTTCCTTAGACTTAATCGCAAACTTTATTTTGTCCTTGTTTCTTCCTTAACGCTTTCTCCTTTTTACCCTTGACTTAGCTGCTCCCCAATCTTTGACTTTGCCTTTGTCAGTGAATTCGCCGATCGGTGAATCTGAGGTTAACCAAACCAACACTTTGCTGATAAAGGCAACCCCTGCCTTCCTTAGCTCTTTTGCCTTACTTTTTCTGCCTACCTGCTAGTTCCTTTTCCTTTCCTTCAAGCCCTACCTCTTTTTTTGCCTTATCAGCAAATTGGCAAACCGGTGAAGTCACGAACTTGCAAACTCAGTCAGCGAAATCGACAGTTTGTAAACTTGCCAATTTGTCGACAATGGCCTCAAATGGACATATTTTTCTAAGGGAAGAAAACACACTGACTTGGGGGGACTTTTAAACACAAATTTAGCAAACTAAGGAAGAAGAAAAATGCAAAATACTTAGAATTTTTGGGATTTTTGGAGTGAGGTTTCTTCCATTTAAGCTTTCTCAGATCGAATATTTTTTATGGAAGAAAGGTGGGATTTTTGGGCTATTTTGGCCTAGGTAAAAATGGGACAACAGTCACCAAAAGACCAACTCCACAACTTGCATGCAACTAGGGACTAATCATCTAGTGCTTCCACATAACTAGGGATTGAAGCAATGAACCCAATGTAAGCACTCTTGATGGTAGTCAACATAGCTAGCATTTTTCCACGTGATCAGGGAGCCAAAAGAGGACCCAACATGAATACTCTTTCATTGCACATGACCACAAGATAAAGGAACACAACCACCATGCCATAGGGTAGTCTCATAATTCTACACAAGAGATCCATTCAATACCATGCACCATGCACCATGCAAACACATGACCAACTCCAAGATCTTCCACTTTGAGCACCTAATGCCCAACATTGATTCTATTGAACCTGTCCACTATTCTACCAGTGCTTGCCATACTATTTTCTAAAAAATCAAACTAGATCCACTACAAAATCTCACTCAAACAAAATCAATAATCAACCAATTCCTTCCTACAAATTCCCACAAGCTTACGAAGATAAGAAATAAAAAAATGGAGGAATACCCAAAATCAAATCACCATGGATCCATCACATGTAATGACATGCAAGCACATGCAAACCACATAACCACCTCTAATATAATACCAAATCTTAGGAAAAATGTCCACAAGCTCCTTAGCAATTAAACTCAAAACAATGCTCAACTACTAAACATGCAGGTATCTCCATATTAACTCTTTGTAAAGAATATTACATAAATCAAATCTATAAAAATTTCAGTAGCATTTTGACATATAAATCAGCACTTAGAAATAAGAAAGAATAAGAGAAAAGAATAAAAATAGCCACAAGAAGACAAGAGACACATTTATACCCTAGGAAAACCATTTAAAAAAATCCAACCTCCAAAGCACCACACAACTCAATGTATTACCAAATGAATCATGGTTACAATGCATTCATAGAGCTTCCATGCAATACTTTGATAAGATCATCATCCCTACTCTTCTGGTGGAGAACTGGCAACATAACTCTACAAAATATATTCCATACATCCACTATCTCATGTCTCAAATATAGACTTAAGGAGGCCCAAACAAGGTCCCACAATACTATGGTATGAATTTTCACAATCCCCATAGTGTGGAGCCATCCCAGAATAGAAAATAACTCTTACACAAGCATTTTTTACTTTCACCACTCAAGTTGGTATATGTAACTCCCAAACACTCCCCCATGAGATTTTCAAGTCCCTAGAGATAAGTAAAATGATTACATATGTCCTCATCCTCACATGGTCATCTTATTTTGCCCACTCCATGATTATTGGAGATACACAAATTATTTATCCATTTGCAAATAATTAAATTACAATAGACCTTCAGTATGCAAGGAAAATAACACACCTAATTCTAATAATAGAGTATATATACATCTATTTTGTATGCTTTGGTATATATTATAACCCATGACTTGATGTTTTCATATATTGATTGAATAAAATAGTGCTCTTTCATATATTGTTGTTGTTATGCAAAAGGATTAGTAAGGAACTATTTGCAGGTTGTAGTGCAAAGGGTGAAATAAAGGGTGAAGGACTCAACATGCTTCAAGTGAGACTAGGAGAGATGCTAATGTGTATAGGTTCATGTGTTTAGTCATAGGTCATTGCACACAAAGGTAGGATGTCTAACAAAGACCTAAGGAAATAAATCACACAAATACATAAATAAATCTAGATTAAAGCAATAACTCAACACAAGAAAGCAAATAACCCTAGATATAATGAGCTAGGACTAATAATGCTATTGAAATAAATACTTGAATTTAAATAAATAAAAATAACAATATTTAACTTTAAACTTGATGAAGATTGTGAGAGATGTCATCAATTGATTCACCAATTTATTAATGCTTTGAAGAATATTGGATGAATATCTTTGTGTTACTAAACTTCTTGCCCAATGGTCTTGTTTAGTTCCACACATGTGGAATTGGTCATTGCACCTATAGATCTGAACTCCTCGTGTGGATCTAAACCATGCATGTAGAAATGACTTGCATAGAAATTGATGCCCATAACTTATTCACCTTGATATCTAGAATCTACTACTCGATAGGGATGGTGTCAATAGACATCATTTAGGAGTTTGCTAAGCAGGGAATGTTCTCATTTGGTCAAATTTCTATCACTAATTCAACAGTTTGACACAAATGATTAAAGATAATAAACAAATAGGTAATGATGTATAGGATACTAATTAAGCTAATGATGTAATGTTGATGCTCTATATTGCTCCTTGAATAATAGTGCAAATTAATCAAAGCTTTTAGATGACAATAAGTGAATTAGGGTTTGTTCTTTTATACAACACCCTAACACGAGTTAATAAATTTTGTATTTAAGTTAGCTTATAATGGCTAGTTGAAGGTAGTTGGCAAGGGTTCATATTTTCAATTTTGAATTTTAAAAGTTCTAGGATCATTTCCATGATCACACCCACAAATTTGATCTAGAATAATGAATAGATCAATTGAGAATTAGGATCATCTTTGAAGATGCATGCAAATGAAATCAAATTAGGTTTAGTTTATTTGCCAACTTTTATGGTCAAATGCACCACTTATATACTAATCATTGCATTAGGAACAATCCATCAAGGTGAATCCAAAATGACAAGTAGAAGTGTACGGTATGCATTTTTCACCATTACACCCATAAACAATTCTTATAATTAGGAGGATTGAACATGCTTCAAGTGAGACTAGGAGAGATGCTAGTGTGTATGGGTTCATAAGTGTTTATTCATAGGGAATTGCTAAGAAGGTAGGGTGCTAACAAAGACCTAAGGAAATAAATCACACAAGTACATAAATAAATTTAGATTAAAACAATAACTCACACAAAGTAAGCAAATAACCCTAGTTTTAATGAACTAGGACTGATAATCCTATTGAAATAAATCTTTGAATTTAAATAAATAAAAACAATAATACTTAACTTTAAACTTGATGAAGATTGTGAGAGATTCCTTAATTGATACATCAATTTATCAATGCTTTGAAGATTATTAGATGAACATCTTTGTGTTATTAACTTTCTTGACTAATGGTCTCATTTAGTTCCACACTTGTGCAATTGATCGTCACGCCCACAAATCTGAACTATGTTTGTGGATCTGAACCCTACACACAAAAATGACCTGCACATAAAATGATGCCCATAACCCATTAACCTTAATATCTAGAATCTACTATCTGAAAGGGATGGTGCCAATAGACAACATTTAGGAGTTTGCTAGCAAGGAATGTTCTCATTTAGTCAAACCCCTATCACCAATTCAACAATTTGGTACAAATGACCAAAAGACAACAAACAAACATGTAGCGATGCCTAGGATACTAATTAAGCAAATGATGCAATGTTGATGCTTTATATTGCTTCTTGAATGATGGTGCAAATTAATCAAAGCTTTTAGATGATGGTAAGTGAATTAGGGTTGTTCTTTTATACAACAAAGTTAATGAATTTCACATTTAAGTTGACTCATAATAACTAGTTGGAGGTAGTTAGCAAGGTTTCATATTTTAAAATTTGAATTTTGAAAGTTCTAGGGTCATTTACATGACCACACCCACAAATTTGATCCAACATAATGAATAGATTAACTTAGAATTATAAGTCTTTAAAGATATATGCAAATTAAATTAAATTAAATTAAATTAGATTAAATTCAAATTATTTGACAATTTTTACACTAAAATATACCAAATTATTTGAGAACTTTTACACTGAAATCCACCACTCAAGACTAATCATTGCATTGGAATAACCCATCCAAGTGAATCCAAAACGACTAGGAAAAGTGCACGGGACGCATTTTTCATCATCACACTCATAAACAATTCCTATAACCATTTTAATTGTATTTTAATGGTTTGAGGGATCATTTGAAGGCTTTAGAGCTATTTGGCCAAGAGGTCGGGATGCAAGTGAACATTAGCAAGACTAAAGTCATGATCTTCTCTCTAAAAAGGAAACATCAGCAAACTAATTTTATGTTCGAAGGTAGCCCATTGGAAATCATCGAAGAATACAAGTATCTTGGCATTGTTTTTCATAATAGGCTCAGTTGGGAGACTTGCAGGGCGAAAAGGATACAAGGAGGTTGGAGAGCTTCTTACCTTCTCCAGAACAGGGGTAGGAAAGCGGAACTTTGGGACTGGAAAACCAAGAAAACCCTTTTTGGTTTATTGGTCACACCGGTTGTCCTCTACGGTTGTGAGGTTTGGGGAAGCAGCATGTCAAATCACAGATGGAGACAGTTGGAAAGAATTCAAAAACATCTTATCACCAGTAGTCTTAAAGTTAAAGCAACTGTTCCATATGAGATTCTCTTGGCGGAGGCCAGTACTTTCCCAATGGAAGCTGCTGCGATATCACGGTTACTAAGTTACCTAAAAAAGGTTGAAAACATGGGGAATCACTGGTCGCCCAAAGTGGTGGTGAACGAGGTGTTAGATCGGAGGAAGAAGACGTGGATGAAGCAAAACATCAAGTGGTTGGGAAAATGGGACATTAAGTTGCATGAGTGTCCTAACACCAAAGAGGAAATAAAAAAGTTTGTGTTAGAAAAATTCAGGACTGCCATGTGGACAAATCAGATTGGGCGTAAAAAAATGCATTATATTAAAGAGTTCGATCCCACTTGGGAGCACGGGGATAAAGCATACCTAAGTGCCGATCTTAAAGGTAAGGCTAGGCTCCTAGTGGCACAATTGAGGACCGGTTCACACCATCTTAGGTGCGAAACTGGTAGATGGACGGTTCCCAAGGAAAGGTGGGAAGATAGGACTTGCATTTTCTGCAGTGATAGAGCGGTTGAAACTGAACGACACTTCATTAGGGAGTGCGATGCGTACAAGGATATCCGTATGCAGCAGGATAACAACGTGAATGTGGGCAGTTTTAGTGAATTATTTGAGGAAGAGAGGCTTCACAACACAACCCGACTGTTGGTAAAGATTCATAGGAGGTGGGATGACATCGAAAGGAATTTGAAGAATTCCTAGTGATCTTGACACTTGGTCCCATAGACTGTTTGGTCTCGTGGACGTTATTAAAACTCATTCATTCCCATGTTCGCCTGAAATCTTTTTTCTAATAAATAAGTGAAAAATAACGCTGCCCCTATAAATAAGATTTGACAATGCAGTAATACCCAATAGTTTAGAAGACCTTTATCCATTTGGGTCCGCACTGAAAATTGTAATGTGAAAGCATTGCAGGGGAAGCAATTGGATTTCACGACAAGCATTATAATGGCGGCTACTTACAACAGCGGAGAACTGTTTGGCAATGAATGTTGATTTCAGAATGAATTTGAAAACAACCCAAATGACAAAGACCCCAATCTTCCTCAGGTTCAGTCTATCACCCAGCAGTCTCCTTAAAACCTTCCGCTGTTTTATAGCACAGAAACCTGTGAAAAGCTCAAGTCCTTTCAAAATCAGCATAAAACTTCAGTCGAGAGACTCTTTCTTATGGCATTACAACAACTTTGTTTTATCTCTTAAAGATTCTGCTTCACAGTACAATTGTACCCCTTCTGTGAATAATGAAATCCAGAAGAAAAATGAACCCACCAAGTTAAGGAAAAAGATGAGGAAGTCTCCAGAAGGGCAGTTAAGACATGGGTTGGACATGTGTTCCAAAAGAGGGGATTTATTGGAAGCCATTTCATTATATGATAATGCATTGTCAGCTGGTGTTAAATTTGATCAGCATAATTACAATGTGCTTCTCTATCTCTGTTCCTCTGCTGCCATGGGTGTCCTCAGGCCTGCCAAGAGTGGCACTAAAAGAAGTAACAGCAATAATTCAGGTACAACTGACCAAAATCTTCAGCTTTCAATCAAGACCGATGAAAAAATAACAGAGATTTCTGAGAAAATTAAGGAATTGGCCCTCAATAGAGGCTTTCAAATCTATGAAGAAATGTGTTCAGAGAACATCCCCCTCAATGAAGCTGCATTTACCTCTCTGGCAAGACTGGCTGTAGCAAAGGGTGGTGGAGATTTGGCTTTTGAGATGGTGAAACAAATGCAGTCTTATGGTATAGCTCCGAGGCTCCGTTCATACAGTCCCGCGTTGTTTGCTTTCTGCAAAAATATGGACGTGGAAAAGGCATTTGAGGTGTATGAACACATGAAAGCTTTTGGTGTGGAAGCAGAGGAACCAGAGCTAGAAGCACTGCTGAAGCTCAGTGCTGAAGCTGGTAGAGAAGAAAAGGTTTATCATTTGTTGCATAGACTGAGAGCAAGTGTTAGACAGGTATCTAACTTAAATTTTTTAAGGATTATTTCTTCTCAATTGATTAATTTTATACAACTCCTTAAATAATAGATTCACCGATTTGCAAATTCAAGAAGCATGCGATTAGATATGAAGTTATTGGATCGGATAAAACTTAAAGAACTAAATTTTATGGTTTAAACTTTAGCCAATTAGCCAAATTTCCAAAAGAGATTAAAACAGGCATTAGGTTACTGGACTCGCGAGATCTTATAACTTAGTGAATTCTATGTTTTTTCTTGAATATTATCTTGTAATGCAGGTATCTCTTATTCTCTTAATGGAAAGATTCACCATCTATTTTATTAAAACTTCCCCTGCAGGTATCTCCATCTACTGCAAATGTAATAGAGCAATGGTTCAAGAGCAAAGTGGCTGCAAAGGTGGGTGCAACTGGTTGGAGCATTGAAACAATAAGAAAAGCCATGGAATCTAGAGGAGGAGGTTGGCATGGCCAGGGCTGGTTAAATAAAGGCAAATGGAAAATTGAACGCACCAGCATGACCCATACAGGTGTTTGCAGATGCTGTGGGGAGCAATTGATTACAATTGACATTGATCCACTGGAGACAGAATATTTTGCCAAATCCATTGTTGCTTTGGCTACTCAGAGGGAGGTCGAGTCCAACTTCACCAAATTCCAGGTAGGCCTATGATTCTCTTTGTTCATTCCCTCAGCCCGAGCTTCTTTTTCCAGACCATGTGACTTCTCAAAAAGAGTGACATCTCTAGTAACATTCCTAGCAATTGCGAATTTAACCCATATGCTCTTTGACTTCTATACCATAGTTAATGAAAATAATTTGACATTTTGAATTTAACTTTCTCCTATTTCCTTTTCTTACAAGCACAAGTAGGACAATCGAATATTCTGAAATTGGGTAAACAAGGATTCTCAACTATCCATGTTTCTCCTATTTCATGTTTTTGATATATATATAGCCACGACACAGCTTCTGCCTAAAATGTATTTAGTAGATAACTCTTTGCAAGCACGCTTGTTGCACTTTCTATCAGGGTTTCATTTTCTCTGAGCTACACAATTTTGCCAAGGATTGTGGGGCACTGAAAACTAGATTTCAATTACTTGCTTAGAGAAACAGAAATTTAACTTCTGAGAGAAATATTCTTCTGTGTATTCTCCATTGATTTCCTTATTAACTTTCCTTGTTACTTTTCAATCTAAGGCTTCAAGCTTTCAAACACAGTAAAGGCTTCTAACTTTAGCAGTGTTGTTTCCAAAAGATATAGCTTTAGTATGATGGAAAATTTGATTTCAAATTGAAATATAGACCCATAACGAACTTCCTGCCGTTTCATTAAACAAGAGTTTGAATGTTTAGATGTCAAAGATATGCCACAATTCTTCTTGGCCTTTCTCATCTCCTGAAGTTTGTCGGATGACCAAATGTAAAAAGTACACCATTTGTTCCTGTAACATAAAACATAAGGAAAACTAAACATAAATGAGTTATCTGATCTTGATGCCTTAGTATGAACATAATCCTACTCAGTACCTAGGGATAATGTGATAAAGAAGTCCTTCGTGAAATTCTCCTTGCTGCATCATGCCAGTAGGAAAATATGACGAGATTGCCACAAAACTTTCCACTGTAGGAACTACAATAGTATGAACATAATCCTTCTCAGTACCTAGGGATAATGTTATAAAGAAGGCCTTCGCGAAATACTCCTTGCTTGCATCCATGCAAGTAGGAAAATGTGACAAGATTGCCACAAAACTTTCCATTGTAGGAACTACAACAGGAAAGCTCAACTTACTCAATCTGGCAACAGTCTGCAACATTCAACAGTAACCAAAACTTCTTAGGAGAAGGCCCCATATTTTGCCTATTGACTTTCTTCCTTGGGACATACGATAGGACTTCTTAGTGCCTCATTGCATCCCACATAAGGGTAGAGATAAAGACTTAAATGCCTAATGGCATTGGCATTTCTTCCTTTCCCTTAATTAGGTTTTCCCAGCTGCCCAAGTGCCTTATGACTAACAAACATAACCACCCTACTTGCATAACAAAAAATAAGAAAACTATATATGGAGGTCCAAGGGGCATTGTTTCAGTCCAAATGACTACATTATCAGGGGCCATCCTGATATACCAGTTGTCTGTGGCAGGTAAAATCCAAGAACATGAAAACAAGGCTACACAGAGCCAAAAATCTCCAGTCTCAGAGGTACATAATCACAGCATGTGGTTAGCCAATAAATATTCTTTTAATTCTGAAAAACCTAAATACAGGATTTAATATTCAAATCTGAATGTCAATACCCTAAGGACTTGTGCCACTGCCATCTCCTCTTATTCTGCTCAGATGTTGTTTTCTTCTCTCTACCCCAGATTCCTGGCAGGCATGCCAAGACAGCCAATAAAAGGTAGAAGCAGCCCTCTACCCTAAGCAGAAATTTGAAAAAGTACTGTTGAATTTTATTGGCCTCTTTTAGACAATCCCATGCTAGTCTTATGTTAAAAGGTTGTACTTTGCAGCACCATTGACGAACTTTGGTCATTCAAGGGAAAGAAGATAATTTTCCCCCTTCCTATATTTATGTTTGAATTTTTTTTTTCCTTTGGTTTTTCTGGATAAATTGCATATGATTACTACATATTCACAAAATGACATTAGCATACTTGACTAAGTAGCTAATGCCACGTGGAGTTGGTTCATCTTAATTGATAATTTCCAGAAATCATCCATTTATTGAGTTTTAACCAATAAGCTATATTGTTCTCATCAATGTAGGAATGGTTGGACGATCATGGACCATATGAAGCTATTATTGATGGTGCAAATGTGGGCCTGTATCCTGAAAACCCCATTCCTAGTTCATTTTTCTCACAGGCGAGTAGATATTGCACATTTAGGAACTTTGGTTTTCTTTGGATTCAAAGAACATTAAGAGGGTTTGAAATAACAGCCATGGTGTAAATATAGGTTTTGTCTAAATAATAGTTTATTACCCAGACCTTAGCATGTGATATTTATCGATATGGTTGCATATTACTGTAGTTGAATGCTGTTGTTAATGGGATACGGGAAAGAAGCCCATCAAAGAAATGGCCATTGATCGTCATGCACAATAAGCGTACAAGAGAAGTGCCTGCAATTCGAACTAGCAATAAGCAATTAATCAATGAATGGAAAAATGTTGGTGCATTATACACTACACCAACAGGTTCAAATGATGACTGGTGAGAAAAGAGATAATTTGTTTGGATTTTGACTATTCTTCACCCATTAACTCTTTAATGTTCAGTATCCAGAATAGCTGCATTCGATGTTTATGGAATATCAAATGGATGTCAATCATTATAATTAGCTTTATATTGAGAAATGTTGTTGGTGTCCAGAACATGTTCCCTACATGCTTTGGAAATAGAGATATGGGGACAGCTTATGTTGTGTCCCCATTTTGCAGGTGATGGTTGAGACATTGCAAAATGCAACTGTCCCCTGTAGAGACATCTGGCCATTCCTCTCCCTATACGGGATAACAGGGGAAAGCCAGCCCTACAAATGAAAAAAGTTATTGTTACTTACAAAACTAATGCAAATGAGTAAGTTAAGTATTTCAAAAATCAATGATTGCCATGTTACAAACAATTTTCTAATCTTATGTTTCTGATGTGTATATTTGTTTGGGGAGGTTAATATTTGAATATTTTAAAATTCTATTTGCTACTTTTGTTTCAGATTTTTTAAAGAATGATTTTCTTGTGTTTCAAGGATTATCATACCCTATGTCATCCTTGACATCTTTCTACATCCCATGCTGTCCCTACTTCTCCAGTCACTTCTTATTGTTTCTTAAAATGTGGCCTAATTCTTCAGCTGTTCCAAAAGCTTCTCATTATATTCTCTCATTTCAGAAACCTGTCAGGAGTTAACTGGTTATCACTGTATGTTTTAGTCATTGCATTCTTGAATCTTATTGTCTTTGCGACTTTGGAAAAGTAAGCATACAAGCAATTCGTCTCAGAAACATGTGTCAAATAAAGAGTGGTGGCTATGGATAGGATTCTTCTACTCACCAAGGGGCAACCATGGGGTGCCTCAAAGATGAGAGAGGTTCCCTCAATGTTCCCCTACAAAAGCAGATTTTTGCCCCTTATGCAGTGCATGGCTACATCAATAGAATTTACTGTTGTTTACCTTTGTTTTTAAGTTTTACCTAGTAGGGTCAAAGGGAAGCACTCTTGCCCTCCAACCCCCTTTCCTTAAGTAACCAAAGCAAGGAAAAGATTTTCTGGGATCATAGAGTCAACCGTTTTGTTGTATATTTGCAGCATCATGATTTTAGAATGAGACGCTCAATGTCTCTTCACATTCCTGGGACAAATGGGGTCTTCTTCTGTTATGTTCAATTCTATAACACTTTCTCCAATTATACCTACAGCCTCTAGAGTAGAGCAGAAAGGGGTTACCTCCTCCCGCTTAGAGATATTACTAACACAAGTTGCCTCCATGCTACAATAGATGCAGCATGCTTCTTCATACAGGGATTTTACACTTCTGCATTATCTCTATTATTTTTCAATACATACTTAGTTGCAACATTATGTACTGACACTATTCATGTGCATGTACATAGTTTACATCAATAATAACATAGTTCACATGTACATTATCTGTTCTCTGTTCTCATGTACTCTGTAGCGTAGAAAATGAGTATTCTTGAGTAAACCAGAAAAAATATACAAGATTCACATAACTTAGAATTAACACTTGCCACTTTATTCATATAAAATTGCATATACAAATAAACCAAGTTACTGAATCGGAATCGGATGCGGATATGGATACGTGGATACGATATGCTGATACGACAATTTTTTTGGGCAGGGGGCTGGGTACATACAAAACGCGTGCACACACACACACATATAAGCTATAATATATTAATATAAAGCTAATACTATATTAAATTTATTTTTTTAACTATATTCCAAAAAATTATATTAATATCATACTATTTATACCATTTTAATATGGTTTTTTTTTACTATATTCAAAAAAATTATTAAATACTATTAAAAATTTAAATATCGATAGTTATTAAATTATTAATAGATAGTTATTACTTTAAAACGCGGATAATAGCTATCCAATTACTCGACTAACATAGGTTTTCATAAACATCCCATCTATCATGGACCTTCATAGGTTTTCATTGTTCAATCCTTACCTAATCACCTAGCAATCTGATGCAGCAATGGCTGGAAGGCCCAATGGAGGATTAGCCAATCATGCAGCCAAATAAACAACTTACAATAATCTTAATGAAATAGTAGATTAATCATACGCTTTTTATTCATTCATAATCACAACAGCATTCCAATCTGCCGCAATGGGCTTCCAACATGCTAGACCTCAGCCGTTTGATTACAAGTGAACAAAATCACAACATTCAATTGATTTTATAATACAATTTTGTGCCAAGCTATCTCCAATTTTCTTCGCTGATTTCAAATGTTCTTCCAGGATGTTTATATATTAGTTACTAGCCTTAAGAGGGATCTTAGTCGGCCACAAGGTGGCGCCAAGCTTGATGCCAAATGTTGCATGTAGTCGGCCAACTGTGTAGGTGGATCTCCCAAGGAATGCAGTGAAGATGGGATGAAGGATCTCGATATGGTGCACACCATAAGCACTCTAGGGCCCAATGTACCTTGATGTGTATTCCTTCGTTGCCGCAAGCCATGAACAATGAAATTGAGTGTAAGCCTGTCAAGCCCGGTAGGGCTTAGAAACCAATTTATGCCTTTGCGGTGATCACAAATTTATGAAAACTGAATATGACGTTGAAGGATCGTTGTAGGACAAATCCTCCCAACCACGAGGTGAGATGTGCAATCTGCAACGAAATGTAGTGTGTTTGCGGTGACTAATAGATAACTGAAAACCTACAACAAACAAACAAAGTGAAAGAAAAAGATTATTGGTTGATGCAAGACTGCTCTTACACCTTGGGATTCTCCTACATCACAATCATGGGTTTTCATAAATACTTGACCACCCAACTATGGTGGAAACATCATGGGTTTTCAATGTTTATCAATGCCCAATTACCTAAATATGATGAAGTGCTTACTAATATTCAATCAAAGTTAACTACATAAGTACAAGCTGCACCATTTGCATGAAAGTTAAATATCTAGTCAAAGTGCATGCACAGGGTTATGCATACCTCTTAAAAGAATCAGATCAATGGTCAAAATACCTTAGTCAAAATGAAATGTCAACATATTATTTCTGTCCAAACTGTTCTTGACAAGGTCAAATGCACGGAAATTCTTCTTCCAAAATGGTCAATGGAGTCAAAGAGATTAATTTGTTGAAAGCCAGTGCTGGTCAACAGCGCTAGAAAGTCAAAGCCATGGTTTTTGTCAACTCAGCAGTTTCAAAATTGAATCAGTTCATTGGTCAGACGGTAGCTATGTCTTCTCCATTTTTGTGTTGGGGACTTTGAATTTCAATGAATTGGTGGGATAACTAACAGGTTTATTAGTTAACCAACTAATAGTAATTAATCTAAGTCAACAAGGATGATGTCATGCTGGCCATCTCAGTCAAGCAGGTTTGAACAAAAAATTCAGAAAATTCCATGTGGTTCAACTAGGAGAAAAAAAAATTGGGTTTTGACATTTTTTGTTTTGACTTGACTTTGAGGGTGTCAAAATTTGATTATATAATATTATAATGTTATAAATGATCAAGTGTTGTCATAGATATGTTATTGTCTTCTTCTGTCTTTTGTTCTGAATGCTCTCCTTGGTCTTCATTCTAAGACTGTCTTCCATCAATTTGAAGATATAGTTGACAATTTAATGGTTGAAGGCCTGTTACAGTCTGTGGCAGTTTCCCCATCCCTATCCCCTGAGAAAATTTAAGAAACACTTTCCATACCCTTTGACACAAATCACTTTGTATGATTGCATATTATCTCTCTTTATGGACAAAATGTTAAAACTTTGCCTTTTAGTCCTTATCAGTTATTTACCTGTTTTGCTCCTCTTCAATATTCTATATTTTATATATTACTCGTATAACATAAATTCCTTAGAGTCTGGTTAATGCCTTTTGGTTGTTTGTGAATATTAAAGATAAATTTCATTCTATTTCATTGATTTTTGTACATTCTCTTTTTAAGCTCCTAGGGCTCTTACTGCATCAATTATTTCTTTAACAGGTACTGGTTATATGCAGCTGTAAAGTTTAAATCCTTGATCATAACTCGTGATGAGATGAGAGACCACATATTTGCAATGCTTGGGAATGATTTTTTTCCCAAATGGAAGGAAAGACATCAGGTATGTAATTGGTTGTTACTATATTCTATAATTGAAAAACATGGACTAGTCCCTCGGCAATAACTCAGCTGACCCAAAAAATTTCAAAAACTCAGGGAATAACTCATCAAATTTTCTGAATGTTAAAACACATAAATTTGTAAAAATATTCTTCAAAAACATGCATACTACTGAATCTAGGGAACATATTACTGATTTCCTTCATATATAGATCAAAATTAGAGTTCAGTGCACATAATAGACCAAAAACCGAGTTCAATATATATCAACTTCAAGTTTCAATATAAATTCTAGTTTCAATATACATAATCTAAAAATTTCTTTCACGGCTAAAGCTCAAAAAAGGCTGCCACTGTGTAGGTGTACTCAAACTGGATGGTCCTGCTGCAACTTCTTGTTGAGGAACAATACCATACCTTTGAAATGCTGCTGAATAAGAGTTGAATAAGAACTGATATAAGCTGATTTGTTGTTCCCAAATGCCTACAAACTCCAACACCACTGCTAAAAAAAGAGTCCAAAATGATGAAACATGATCACTTTTTTAGGCTGAACGGTCTTATCCAAGTGTGGCCAAGTTTTCAAATGGAAATTGCGAGTTTATGCCAAGTTTTCAGCAAGTTTTTCCTAAGTTGCATGTGTGTTTTTCTGAATAACTCAGTGCCGAGTTATTGTGAGAGTAACTTGCAAGCCACTTCGACTCGTGAGTTTTGCATCTATGCTATATTCTATCAGACATGGTACTAAATTACTAACCTTCCATAGATGGTTTTCTTTCAAGGCACTACATTATGAACTTGCATGTGTGAGAAACTAAGTCTGCTTCAAATACAAACTCTCCTAGGTGGACTAAAGACAAGACAGATAACTTTCTATAGATTTTGTCTGTGCTAAATGATCACCTAAGTATCTGCCTTGTCCATCAAAGTTTGCCAACAAAAAGGGTTGTAGTTCTGATACTATTTAGATCCCCAAATGATCTAGCAACTTGACAATACCTGAAAACTAGTTTCCTTGTCCCAACAAAATACAACATTACTATACCTAGATTTACTAAGGTTGGGGCTGGAGGATGACATGCCATCCAAGAACATTTAATAATAAAGACATGATACCTCCAAACGCTCTGGCATCTTTCCACTGACTAGTCCCTAATATCCTGCATCCCACACCTCCCATTTTGGTTGTGGGGAACTAGAAAACAAGGTTTGAATCTTCTCTTACAAAAGTTTCATGCCATAGTTTGGAGTTTCCATAGCTCCATTTCCAGTCCTTCCAGAGAGGTTCCCATGCATCAAACTGCATTTTAAATAATCTTTTTTCTGGAAGTTCCTAAGCTCTCCGAAAAGGAATATTTATTTGCAGTCATCATTGAGGATTTCGACACCTCAAATCTAACCAGCTGTTCTGTTCTTTATCCTATACGCTAACATGATAACTATAACAGAAATCAAACACAGAATGATTACCAAGATATTCGATAAATCAAATAAGAAGCAAAACGCTTTCTTATAGAGGTTACAATGACTAAATAAAGCTTGAACTAAAAATAGTAAACTAAAAACAGACTTAGCTAAAGAAAGCGAAAACTAATTAAAGACTAACCTAACTAAAGCTAAGTTGACTATCTAAGTTGATCATTACAATATAATAATACTTTAATACCCTCCCTTAATGGTCAATCTACTAACTACACCAAGCTTATCCCGAAATTTTACAAATTTGTCAGGACCCAAAGGCTTGGTAAGAATGTCTGTAGTTTGATCCTCTGAAGGACAATATTGCAACATAACCGATCCATCTTCTACAAGTTGTCTGATGAAGTGACAATGTAGTTCCACATGTTTGGTACGCTCGTGGAAGATTGGATTCTTGGCAAGTTTGAGCACCCCTTGTTTGTCACAAAACAAGGGTGAAGGCACTGCTTGAGCATCTTCATGTCTGAAAGCATCCTTCTGAGCCATACTACCTCACATTCTGCTTTTACTGTTCCTCGATATTCTGCTCCAGTCGAGGAAAGAGCTATTGCTTGTTGCTTCTTGCTGGTCCATGTGACTGCACCTGTGCCAAGGCTGAAAACATATCCAGATGTGAATTTTCTGTCATCAACAGAACCTGTCCAATTTGAATCTGTGAACCCAACCAACCTAGGATCTTTACGTCTACTATACAGAATGCCAAAGTCAAGTGTCTCTTTCACATATCTCAACACCCTCTTCACTACAGTCTAATGTTCTACATTTGGTGCTGTTATAAATCTGAAAACGAAACCCACAACATAGCTCAAATCAGGTCTAGTGACTGCAAGGTATATCAAGCTCCCCACTAGTTGACTGTAAGCTGACTCATCAAATAGATTAGAGTCAGTTTTGGCTGAAAGTTTCAGCCCTTTCTCCATGGGTGTTGACGAAATTTTGCAATCTATCATTCTAAATTTGTCGAGCAAACTCTTGGCATATTTGGATTGTGAAATAAAAATGTTGCCAGCTATTTGCTAAACTTCTACACCTAGGCAGTAATGTAAGAGGCCTAGATCAGTCATGTCAAAAGTTGTTCTTATATTGGATTTGATATGTACAATCATAAGTGCCTCACTACTTGTAATAATGATATCATCTACATATATGACCAATAAAATGATATCATCACCACTGCTTTTGACGTACATATTTGGATCGGAAGGACTCCATTGGAACCCTTGTTCAACCAAATACCTGTCAATTTTGATGTACCATTCCTTGGGTGCTTGCTTCAGGCCATATAGAGCTTTCTTCAATTGAAATACAAGATGCTCCTTCCCTGCAACCTGAAAACTCTGCAGTTGAGTCATGTACACTTCTTCCTCCAAATCTCCATTGAGGAAGGCACTCTTCACGTCCATTTGATGGACTATCCAGCCAAACTGAACTACCATGGCTAGAACTAATTGGATGGTGCTTATCTTTGTTGTAGAAGCAAAGGTCTCCTCATAGTCAATTCCCTCTCTCTGTGAGAACCCTTTAGCAACCAACTAAGCTTTGTACTTGTCTAATGTACCATCTGCCTTGTACTTGACCTTGTACACCCATTTGTAGCCAACGGGTTTCTTCCCTGGTGGAAGATCTGAAAGATCCCAAGTCTCATTCTTCATAAGACTATTATGTTTGGTTTGCATGGCCTTTTCCCATTCAGGCTTTCCTTTTGCCTCAATAAACACTTGGGGCTCGTACACTCCTTGAATATTGGCAATGAGAGCAACATTAACTTGTTCAACTTGCTCTTGCCTCTCGATGATCTACCTTCGATTATTTCACTTACCCGAACATCTCCAATGGTGCTTTCCCACCACTTGGGTCTCCTTTTGGAAGTTTCAACATCCAAATCATTGTTGCCATCATGGCTTGTGCTTTCTGTATCTGTGTCATCTAGATGTTGTTCCAAGTTGTCATCAATGTAAACTGGGTCTATTACTAGTGTGGAAGAGACTCCTCATGCTCTGAGTCCCCCCCTTCAGGTGGAGTTACCTTAACACCTCAATCCTTAGCCACAATAAACTGGTCTTCGGTAATCTAAAACTCTGGAGACATTAGAAAAGGACCGACAGTCTCATCAATGACAACATCTCTGCTAAAAGTCAAGAGGACAGTGTTAATATCAATCAATCTATAGGCCTTATGATTGTCACTGTACCCTGTAAGCATCAATTTCTTACTCTTAGGATCTAACTTGGTTCTCTTTTCATTTGGAATCCAGGCATATGCAATAGAGCCAAAGACCTTAAGATGATTGACTTTCGGTTTCCTCCCAGACCATGCTTCCTCTGGGGTTTTCTCCTTCACTGCCTGTGTTGGAGAACGGTTGAGTAAATAAATTGTAGTATAGACTGCCTCAGCCCAAAACTTCTTGGGAACACTCCTATTCTCCATCATACACCGAGTCATCTCTATGATAGTATGGTTCCGCCTCTCAACAACTCCATTCTACTATGAAGTGTAAGGTGTGATAAATTGTCTTTTGATGTCATGTTTAGCACAAAAGTTGCTAAATTCTTTGGGACAGAATTCGCCTCCATTATCAGATCGAAGGGTCGTGATGTCACATCCTGACTCTTTCTCCACTAAAGCTTTGAACTTTTGGAACTCATTATACACCTCGGATTTTAATTTCAGAAAATAAACCCACATTTTCCTACTAAAATCATGCACAAACAAAAGAAAATACTGTAATGTCCCCATTTTCGGGTTCTCTTGCAGCACAGTTGGAGTTGACTTTTTGGGTTTGTGACAGACTGATCAAAAGAGTATTTCGATGTCGCTAGTGTTCTCAAATGATTCAGTGGAGTTGTATGACTCTTTTTGGAGGGATTTCAAACAATTTGTCCGTACTTACTATTTATAGTAAGTGCTTGCATGGTGCCAATCTTTCTGGGTTTTTCTGGGTTTGTTCTCTTAGGTCCTCAGAGAACACTTATATTTTTAGTAAGTGTCAGTTTGAACACTGTTTTGGTGACTTGGCAGTATCAGGTGTCTAATTGAGCTTCCAAACGTTTTGTTGTGCGGTATGTCATTTTCTAAGGTATTTTGGGGTGATTTCTTCCATACTATTTTTAGTAAGTCAGTTGTGGGCATCGATGGGCCAGTTGTCAATGTTACTATTTTTAGTATTGCCAGTGGATGCCATTTCAGTGTTGGTCTGATATTTGTTATCGTCTAGTATATTTATTTTAAATAACGTAAAGGAATTAAAGTTAAATTAATATTTAACTTTACGTTATTTATTTTATAAAGTGACTTTATAAAAAGGACCATGGAGAGACATAAGTTGTTTTAAAAGAGGACCAAAGATCACCCCCTAGGGATGGGCACCCACTTAAGGAGACATTAATGAAGATTTAAATTAAAATTTAATTGTGAAATTCCCTCTACTTGGGTGTGCAAGTTTGAGGAGAATAAAAGAAAAGTTTTGGAGCTCATTTGGCATTCATGCTTGACTTGATATTTGTTTTTCTTCTTGCTCGAGGAGCTGGTTCTTCCTGAAGGTTTGTGAGGACGTAAACCCTTGCAGGCACAATCTTCCACGTTGGTGAGAGACCCAATCTGGAGGATTCAGTGGTGGCTTCATACAAGAGTTGCATTGGTGCTTCACAGTTGTTTATATTCACAGATTTGAGTTTCAATCTCCATTGCATATTTGAAGAATTTAACAGGAATACAGATTGAAGAGATAATATCAGATTTTAAGGAGGGTTTTCTTATTTTCTTTGCTGATTTAAGTGGCTAGTTCTGGCCGTACAGCTTGTGTGAGGACGTGAGGAGTTTGGGATGAAGATGCCTAGGGTTTGGGTAGTTTCTTGTGGTGTTTGAGGGCGCCTAGGGTTGGAAATCAATCTTCAATCCCTTGTGAGCAATTTTAACTCAGTTTGGAGGTTTGACGTTCAAATTTTGGAGCTTGTAGTTGCTGGTCGCGAGTACAACAAATTATCAAAGTCCGTCGAATTTTATGGGTATGTTTAATTTAGTTATGTAATGTTATTTGACGAACTGGGTTGCCTTTATATTTGAGAAAAAATGTATTTTCAGATCATAAATTAAATCTGGAAATTTCAGCCTTATGTAATTCTGAATAGTGCAATTTTTTTTGGGTTATTTAATGTTGCAAGTCATTTCATTTCCGATATCTATTATAAACAAAAGAAACACCTTCTGCATTTATGTCTACTTCTCTTAAACACAACAAACAAACAAACAAAAATCAAGGCAGAACACGGGTGTATATTACAATTTGTGCCAAACTTTAAATGTTGCAACAGATAAGATGATAGTTATGTCATTCCCTAGTAGAGTTGCAAAAAAATGTAAGCATTTTAATTCACACCTTTCAAGTTGACACAAGACCAAACAAATGTGCGGTAAAACTACTCTTCAAATTAGAAGGGGAAGCTCTCTGTAAATTAAAAGCTAACCTAACACTAGACAATATGCACTTGCAATTTACAATCTTACAATGATTTTTAGGATGGTTCATGTTCATGCTGAATAAAATGTAAGTGTGTAGCTTTTTGGGTTTGCCAAAGGTAAAAAACTAAGATGTTCTTTCAACAATAGGCAAAATATTTTTATTTTTGACTAAAAACAAATCCTACAACTACACGCTTGTGCTGCTCAATTAAAAGCAAAGACTGAGCAAAACAAGTACACATAAGGATTAAATGACACCAAACATTATTAGCTAAACACAATCGTTGCATTCAAAGCAACAAGAGCCTGACCTAACACTTATTGCAATATAAAGCTTTCAGTAATTGTTAAGTGATATTTAACTCATAAAGGTACACTAACACATAAGATAGAACACTTCAATAGTGATTTAGAAGCAAAGTACGCATACTAAATCCTGTTGAATAATGAATTTTGGATTGACAATAACACTGAATAGCAATTTCAGTAATATACAAGTATGAATAATACCATTGATAAAAACTAAGTGCAAAAAGGCACTTATTTATACTGTTTACAAACAATTACGTGAAAATAAATGAAATAAATTAACTGCGCTTCTACCTTAAATATGACCGCTTGCATGATTTGCAAACTTTATTACAAATTAATCCTATCCACTAATCCTAATATTACATGCAACCACCGGTTCAATTGACAACTGAAATTATTACATTTATCCCTTAAAAGCTCACATCTCTCACATGATGAGATAGACAATCTAACAATAGCTGACTACAGGCTATAGATAGCAAATGCTAAAAATAGCAGAACGTTATAAATAGCAGGCTCTGGCCAAATTTGCTTATTCTAGAATATGCTTTTATCTTCGAAATGAACTATTTTTAGCACGAGCCAAAAATAGACATTTTCTAAAAATGCGACTCTGGATGATTTGATGATTTTGCAACTTTTCCTCTGATCCGACGAAGATTGGCAAATCCTTGAAGACCTTTAAAACTGAAAATTCACTTTGTTGTTTTTGAAAAAGAACACCCCTTGTTTCGTTGAATCTGTATTTCATGCTCTTGAGTCCTTGAAAAACTTTGTCAAATTACCTCCTTTAGACTGATTTTGACTATTGTATGAAAGAATAAGCTTTCCAAATCAAGTGCACCTCTACTCTAATAATAGTTGCTTTTTGAATGATACTTTTCCCTTATATAATTAGTTGTCCATCTACTTTTGAAACACGTGACTGAAAAAGAGGTGCCTATTTATGTTTGGTCGGCCAAAATAGAATTCATTTTTCTTTGTTTGGCAACTACTAACAATGCCCTTTGAATAAGCACATCTATTACCTCAAGTGCATGTTTTTTTCTTTGAACGAAATTTGATGAAGAAAATAGGTGCCTTTATTGGCACATCCCCTCACTACAGTGCTCATAAAGATGTCTTGTTCAAGCATGCGCCTGACCATTAGAAGAAGTTTTTTTAACAAAACACTACTAGTTATGAGGTACGTGCCAATACTCAAACTTAAAATTTTCAAAAAATTGTCCAAGCGCACTTTTCATCCTCTATATGTGCACTTTGATCCCACGAAAAATCCTTTGCACAGGCGTGTGCCTTGAAATTAAAATGTTTTTTTTTGAAAAAATTTACTCATTTGTAATGGCACGCGTTAGCTCACCTCGACGTGCTTGTGAAAAAAAAATTACTGCTAGCACGTCCTTCCTCTTAGGGGTGTGCTCATCTATTAGATAGGAAATTTTAATTTTAAAACTTTCTTTACATTGGTGCATGTTTGTCGCTTTCATTAGAGTGCGTGCCAATTTCATCCTGTTCACCTGTTAACTAGTTTTTTAAAAAATTAACACCTAAAGCGTGCCTCTGGATCCTGAAACGCATTTGAAAATTGGCTTCTTTCCCTTCCAAAATGCATCAATACTCACTCATGTGCACCTGCATTCTAAGCCCAACACGTCCCTGTCTTGCATACAACTTCTTTTGATGCCTAAGCACTTTCAAACTGATTCATGTGCCTTTGCATGAGAAAAGTCTTTAATGAGGCACATGCCTATAAGCTGGATTTTGAAATTTTGAACTTTGACTTCTTTGTAGAAGCACATGCATCTTTTTTCAAACGCGCTGATACTTTGTCTAAACACGTCTTCCAACTATTTGACACGATTTCAAATTGTTTAACGCACCTCCAAATCAATTCACATGCTTTTAAACTGGTTATAATTGATCCTTTGCAGAGGTGCATCCTAACCCCATGGTGTGCACCTAAGAACAAACCTGGAATTTTCAAAAAATTCTCTTTGTTGGAGTGTGTGCCAATACTCCTATATGCATTTGTACAAATATCCTTCTACTTTTTGAAAGATTCGCCTTCTTGAGGCGCACCACTTCTCTTTACATGTGCCTATGCATTGCCTGAAAATCTTTTGAAAATTTGGTGCTTTTATTGTCAGGTGCACCTCCTTTTCAATATGTGCCTGAACACAAAACTCGTGTCTAATAGTGATGCATTGATGTTCCTTTTGTGAGGTGTACCCCTAGAGCTTAGACGTACACCACCTTTTCTATACATGCCTTTGTACTGAAATCCAATTTTGGAAACTTTACATTCTTCATTGAGGCACGTTCAATTCTCTAAGCGCTCAAGTTTTATGATCTTGTGAGGGTTACAAAAGAACCAAAGAATGATAAGACGATGCGAAGTTGAGAAGTTCTGAAATATGTTAGGGGTAGGTAAATTATAGACTTTAGTTTAAAACTTGACACAATATGAAAGTTTCATATAGGTACAACATTACTAGATTTGGGGTACGACAAAGAATTATTGCAAACCATGCTATGTGTTTTAGGGCATGTAATTTTATAGAATTGTGCAATGAATATGGAATTAGTATCACCTATTTTTCTACATACCATCCTCGAGGCAATGGACAAGTCGAGTCTAGCAATAAAAACCTAATGAAAATCATCCAAAAAAACCTTGGCCCAAAACAAAAGAAGATGAGCTGATAAGTTGAAACTCGCAGTATGGGTTGATAGGGTCACTCCTAAGAAGACCACAAGGAAGAGCTCTTTTGAGTTTGTATATGGAAGAAATGTTGCATTGCCTATAAACTTGGAGATGCTTGTGTGTCAACTTCTGCAACAAATTGATGGAATTGAAGACAATTTGATCACCCAAAAGATCAATTAGTTAGTTGAATTGGATGAGTCAAGAAGGCCAACTAGAAGATATGGTGCTAATGTGGAATGCCAGGTCTGAAGACAAGGGAAAGCATGGGAACTGTGATGCCTTGTGGATAGGCCCCTACATCATTGAAAATCACTATGGGCAATAAACATTTTACTTGAGGATTTTGGATGGTGAATTCTTAGAGTTGCCAGTTCATGGGCAACACTTAAAGCACTACTTCTCATGATGGAGTTTGTTGGAGCCCCTTTAGAAATATTCCAACCCTTTGTATTTCTCTGTGCAACTATGATTGTGTGTGCGCTTATAGTGTTGTGTTTCCCTTGCCTATGTTTATGTTTGTTTTTTGCTTTTGTTTATGGCCCCTTTGCATTTGGTCTTCTCCCAACGCATATTTTGAATTGTCGCCATGCTTGCCAAGGGCATGCGTCTCCAACAAGAGCCATTGTTGACACTCAATCTGAGAGATTTTAATTATGGCTCTATTTATTGCCTTCTTAACTTTTAGTCATGTATCTATGCAATTTGTTCCTTGCACTGTGTTTTAGCCCAATGTTTGTTGATTGGGTTGAAGCTAATTTTTCCAAGAATGATTCAATAAGATCTGGCAATAGAATTATCTTGTTCCTATGTGAATCTTCCTTCGTTACTACTTTAGTTGAGCCCCTAGTCTACATCCATGGTGGTCTTGTTCAAAAGCATTATGTGAAATTCAAGATATTTGCCTTAGCCTTGACCTCTATGTTCTATCTACTCAATTGACTTGTTGTCGGTTATTTCCCATGTCCTAAGTGGTTCGTTTATGTTTGCGCAATGACTAGGTACCTATTGTGACCTAATCACACATCGCCCCATTGCAAATGGGGACCCCCTTTTTTTGAGCTCTGATGCTTTGCATTAGTTTTTCGATGATGTCTTAGGTTGATTGCATGATGAGGTCAGTGGTTTGTTTGAGTTCTCAGTCTAGTTCTAATTCAAGTGTCATGTGCTTTCTGAGACCAATCCTGATGTATGTTTGAGATCCTGAAAATGACTAAGTCTGGTAGCCTGATAACCTGAAATCCTAAAAAATTGACTAAGTCTGAAATCTGGTAGATCCTCCAAATTCTAGATTTTGCATGTTAAATCCAGTGGATTCGAGACCTATCTCAAACATCCTGAAAGGTATATTGAAAAATATTTAAAGTATAATCTTCCAACTTATACTTAAATATATTTTTCAATATACCTTGCCCTGAGAGACCCTGAAAAATGGCTAAGTACTCTGAAGAGAGCACAAAATCTTCAACCAGTGCGACAAGACATGAGGGTGGTGCAAAATCTTCATCAAGTGCGCCACATTCAACCGGAGCATGAAATCCAGAACCAATGCGCCTTAACCAAAGCGCCATTTTAGAAGGCAAGGTGAAGTGAGTTTTTTAAGAAGTGTTGGAGGAAAGATCAAAATGTGGATCTCTTGCGCCACGACCAATCCGCCCTTGTGAAGAAGAGATAAGGATGATTTTAGGAGGTACTTTATCCAAACATCAAAATGCTCAACTAATGCGCCCTCAAGATGAAAGGTTGATTTGATTGCCAAAGTGCCTTTTAACCGGAGTTTAAAAAACCTTTAAGTGATACGCCATTTTGGAGGAGGTGAGAGTGATGAAGTTAAGAGAATACTCCAAGAGGATCTAAAATTGTCAACCAAAGCGTTCACCTTGAAGGAAGACTTGAACTTGTTTTATGAGACATTTCAATGAGGATCCAAAATCCTCAAGTGATGCGCCACATCTGATGTGCCTTATCAAAAGGTAAAGATGATGATTTGGAGATGATTTTCATCCGGAACTCAAAAACTCCAACCAAAGCGCCACCTTGTGGAGGGAGTTAAGACTTAAGTTTAAGACATCCTTTTTATCCGAAACTCAAAAACTCTATCCAAGGCGCCAATTTCAAGTAAAGGACAGATTTGTCATCTAGAGCGCCACTTTAAGGGGCAATGTAATGTGAAGTCTTGAAAGTCATATGATGAGGATCTAAAAAACCTTAAGCAATGCACCCTTATGAGGAAGTTTAACCGGAGCTCAAGATCTTGAAGCAATGCGCCCAAAGCAAGAGGATTCAAAATTGTCATCTGCTGCGCCAAGGTTAAGGAGGAGGCATTTTGTTTAAGCTTCCAAAAACTCTCATATCCAAGCATCAAAAACCAGATCCAATGCAACCACCTTATGAAGACAAGTAAAATGATGATTTTGTAATGAGAAACCAAAATCTTCAAACTGCTGTGCCACCTTATGAAAGTGAAATCTTTCCATCAGAAATCAATTTCCTTATCCAATGCGCCAGCATTTAAAAAGGGTTTGACTTGAGTTTAATGTTGTTTGTCCAAGGAGAGATCAAGCTGCCTGACCCATGAGACCAGTTTCAAGTTTTTAATGGTTTTTAAACCAGAGCACAAAATGATCAACCAATGCACCACTATTGGTATGTGGTTTGATTCAAGTTAAATGAACAAATTTAAGTGAAGCCTGAATTCCTTATCTAATGTGCCATTTTGAAGGCTAAGTTAAAGGAATTTGAAGATATGTTGAAAGGAGAACACAGGATATCCATTTAGAGCATCTTCTTTGAGGAGATAAACTTAAGACTTTTGAATGTCATATCAAGAAGAACTCGGTATCATGAACCAATGCGCCTACTCAAAGGAGTGATCAAACTTGCTATCTGCTGCGCCATTGCTAAGATTAGAGTTCAATACCTCCAACCACAAGCACCGTGCCACTTGGATGACTTCTAAATCAGGGTCAAGAACCTTTAACCAGTCCGCCAAAGTCAGAAGAAGATTAAACTTGCTGTCCAATGCGCCAGTTATGGAGGAGATCTAATTCAAGTCTTATACAACCTTTCAAGAGAGGATTGAAATGATGATCCAATGCGCCATTGGGTGTGAAGTTCAATTTGAATTTTATAAGACCTTTTAAGCGAGGATCCAATTTGCTATCTGCTGCGCCTGATCTAAAGGTGATCTAAGAGGTTAAATGGAAGATTTCATGAGATTCTAAGAAGAATTTAAAAGTCTTAACCATTGCGCCAAAGGATAGGGGGGCTGTTTAGAGTATGCAAAAGGTGTGATTTTAACCAAACAGCGAATTCTTCATCCAATGCGCCACCTTGTGTGATGTTAAGTTCAAGTTTTGTGAAGACTTTTAAACCAAAGAACAAAAACCCCATCTAATGCGCCACTAGTAGAGAGTGGTTTAACTCAAGTTTTAAGGTGATTTTCAAGCAGCAGATTGAAATCTTGATCCAATGCGCCAATTGTGGGGGGGAATCTAGTTCAAGTTCCATGTGATCATTCAACTAGAGGATAGAATTGGCATCTCTTGGTGCAATGCTTAGTTTGAAATTTATGATTTCTTTCATGTGGAGAACCAATTTCCCATCTAATGCACCAAAACTAAGAAGTCTGAACTAGTTTGCAAGAGGTGAAATTCTAAGAAGAAGACACACTGTGATCTGCTGCGCCTACAAAGAGCTTGCATAAAATAGTCTTTTTGAGTGGGTTCTTTGAGAAGTATCATCATTTTATGTTTGAAGTCATTGAGATATCAAAAAGTGAAGTCAATTTGATGATAAGAGTGTTGAATGATTCTTATGTATTATGAAATCAAGTGTTTATCAAAAGGATTAATGTTGCTTCTTTGTTTGTGTTGTAGGAACAAGGAGCTTTGATGAAGCTAAGGAGTCATCAAAGAAGTAAAAGCTTGAACCACCTTCATGCTAGGAGTGAAGTGAAGATAAAAGGTAGCTGCTCCAAGAGGTCACTTCAAGATCATCACCCAAGTCTTCATCATCAACGGCATCATGTTAAGATCATCAAGTTGGAACACTTCAACATCAAGCATCCCAAAGACATCTATAAAGTTTCAAGTTCCTCCGGTACATTCAAGCCTCCTTGAGAAGTTATCTACTCCACATATAAGGAAGGTGTTATCATCAATATCTACACTCCAAAGGACCTTTCAAGTTGGAGCATTTCATCATGTTAAGATCATATCAAGTTCAAGTACATTTCATCATCTACATCATGTCGAGGACATCTATCCATCAAGCTTCAAGTTCTTTCACAATCTTCAAGTCCAAGGGAGATCTCCTACTCATGAATGAAGCATTGTCATCTATTCTACTTCATGTCTTCATCATATCTCTACTCTACTCTTCATGAAGAAGCATCAAAGAAGATCATCGTGTATCTTACCTGTAAGAGGAGAAGAAGTATTACAAAAGTTAAACCAAATGAGCAACATCTATCATACATCTAGTTTACATGAAGATGAACAAGGCAAGATCTACAAGATGTATTCCCAAACATACAAGTTCAAAAGCAATCACATCGAAGACATCATACAAGATGATACAGTTTGGGAATATGCTAAGGTGGCACCTACGTGGCAGATACACATCATTAAGCCAATCACAAGTCGCCACATCTTTCAACAAGCAAGAAGACAAAGAGGACGTCCATGTGGAAGACGCTCCAAAGATTCCATCTTATCCTTATCTTCTTGGAAAGCGTGCCTTCATTGCCTCTCTCATGTACTAAAAATAGCAATTTGTTGTAACAAACTGCCTTGTTAGCACAATCTAGTCCATTGGCTTTGCCAATCAATTTGAGCTATTCATTGTACTCTGGAGCTCTATATAAAGGCCTTGTTGCCTCATTTGTAAATATAGATCATTAGATCAGATATTAGAGATTAGATTGTAGGCAAGTAGAGTAGAATAGAAGAGACTCGAAATTCTCTGAGAGGACTTGAAGTTCTAAATATTTTTCAAGATTAATACAAAGACATTGGAGTTCATTTGGTGTTCAAGTATTATCTTGTGGAATAACATGGTTTCTTGTATCTTGATGAAGTGGAGAGACGTTTCAAGTAGATTAGAAGCTCTTTGATATAATGTATGTTGTATTTGAATATTTGATCAACTCCTAGCTCATGCTTTTAACATTCATCGCTGGTGAAGTGTTGTGTAAAGCTAGTCTGAGCTTTATCATTTGCTTAAGTTCGATTGTGGATGCTTGTTTGAGCTGCGCCGTTTAATGGGTGCTTGTATGAGCTTTCATGATTTGAAAACCATTCGTTTACCTTAGGAGATTGCACCAACTTCATGTAGTTGTAGGCATCCTTGGCGAAGTGAAGTTAGGTTTATCAAGGAGTTTGTCTACTCACGCATCATCATTGCCTCATTGACCTTAGATTAGTTTCTAAACCCTTATCTTTTTTTCCTTTTTATCATTGAGACATTGCATATACATCATCCACACTGAGGGAGAAATAAACTGAATGAAAGAAGAAGAATCCAATGTAAGTCCCTTTGTGATAATCAACAAGATCACATGTAACCACTGAGTTATCCATCACGAGTCATAAATAAGGAACCTTGGAGTTACTTCATTGGATCACATAGTTCAGCCTTTGAAGAGCTTTATTCAAGAGAGAGTGGGATACTCTAGTGTTTTACTCTATTGTTGAGTTGTCTAAAAACAATCATCAACAGTACCAACTTTTACATCTTGGTGGACTGGCTTGGTAGGTATCATGTGAAATATAAATAGGTGAGCGACAACTATTGATCTGATCTGATCCAAGGGTTTGCACTATCCCACTAATTTACAGTTTTTGATAGCTCCCTTGGGGTAGCTGCGACCGTTGATCATCTTTGATTGATGACGCACTTATGATTGATAAGGTAAGATAATTTTTTTCTCATAGGAGCTACGTTGGCATGGTTCTTGATCCTAGGATCAGACAAGTCAACTCAATTGACAGCCTATGCAAGTTTTGGATTGCCTTTGGGAATGTTGTTAATGAAAGGTCACACCATTGGTTGATTGAGTGCAAAGGGGCCACCATGGATTGACCGAAATTGTTGATCTTCAAGACAAATGCACTGGAGATTTTGATTTTATTCAAAGAATGGCAAGGTAAAGGGGGAGCGGTAAGGAGTAATGAATAGAATCTTGTGGGTGGTGGATCATGCCACGTGTTTATGCACATGGGATCTATTCTTCACAGGATGGTTTGATCTCGTGAAGGCCTGTGAACCACAGACTTCAAGGACCGAGACCTGTTGATGATTGTTTTTAGACAAGTCAACAATAGAGTAAAATACCGAGTATCTAACTCTCTCTTGAATAAAGCCTCTCGAATGCTAAACAAAGTGATCAATCGAGACAACTCCAAGGTTCCTTTTCTTATAACTCATAGTGGATGAACTCAGTGATTACATGTGATCTTGCTGATTATCACAAAGGGACTTACGCTGAATTCTTTTTCATTCATTCAACTTATCTCTCCTTTAGTGTGGATGATACATCAATAACAAAGAAAAGGCAAAAGATAAAGGTTTAAGGAATCTAATCTAAGGTCAATGATGTAATGATGATGCATAAACAGACAAACTCCTTAATGAACCTAACTCCATTTCGCCAAGGATGCCTACAACTACATGAAGGTGCAATCTCCTAAGGTACGCGAATGGTTTTCAAATCATGAAAGCTTATACAAGCACCCATTAAACGGCGCAGCTCAAACAAGCATCCACAATCGAACTCAAGCAAATGATAAGGCTCAAACTAGCTTTACACAACACTTCACTGGCGATGAATGTTAAAAGCATGAGCTAGGAGTTGATCAAATATTCAGTACAAACATACATAACATCAAAGAGCTTCTAATCTACTTCTAATCTAGTTAGAAACATCTCTCCACTTCATCAAATTACAAGAAACCATGTAACTTCACAAGACAACACTTAAACACCAAACAAGCTCCAATGTCTTTGCATTAATCTTGAGAAATATTTACAACAACTTCAAGTACTCTCATAGAATTTCGAGAGTCTCTTCCTACTCTACTCCTTGTCTAATGACTGATGACTAATGATTTACAAATGAGGCAACAAGGCCTTTATATAGAAGTCCAGAAATACAACGAATGGCTAAGATCAATTCAAGTAGCCAAGGGCTCAGATCATGCCACCTCAGCAGGTAGTTACAACAAATTGCTATTTTTAGTACAGAAGAGAGGCAATGAAGGCATGCTTTCCAAGAAGATAAGATAAGATAGAATCTTTTAGAGCATCTTCCACATAGGCGTCCCTTTGGCTTCTTGTTTGTTGTAGATACATTGAATGCAGTTGAATGATATGGCCGATTATGATTGGATGATGATGTGTACTTGCCACGTAGATGCCACCTCAGCAAACTTGTGGATTTCAACTGTTAATTCACTTTGTTTTGTGGGCATATTCCCAAATTGTATCATCTCATGTGATGTCTTTGATGTAATTGCTTTGATACTCGAATGGTTGGGAATGCTTTGTTGATCTTGCCTTGATCTTGCCTTGTAAACTGGATATGTATGATATATGTTGCTCATTTGTTTAACTTTGTAATACTTCTTCTTCTCTTGAAGGTAAGTTGATCTTCTTTGGATGCATCTTGATAGAAAGTAGTAGAGAGTAGATGATGATGATGCTTCCTTCGTGATAACATGGAGTAGGAGACTCTTCTCTATGACTTTGAAAGTTCAGGAGTAACTTGAAACTGAATGGAGGAATGTCTTTGCTTGATGACATGATGAAGATGAAGTATACTTGAACTTGATGTGATCTAACATGATGCCATTGATGTTTCCTCTGCAATAGCAATTTCTTGACTTCACTCTTTGTCCATTGGTGATTCCAAGCTCTTGCTCCCTGAATAACTTCTCAACTTTGTTGATGTTCCTACAAGACAAGAGAAACAATATTAAAACATTGATAAACATTGAATCTTATATCACATAGAAATCAGCTTGTATACCTTCCTAACACATTTGGCCTAGGCGCTGACTTAGATGTTAATGAATTATAAAGTTAGACACTGTTTTGAGGCAGAATAGACTGAAAATGCGCCTTAACTCTTAGCTAATTACTTGACATTTATTAACTTCAATCTCACGCTCAAATGTTCAAGAGACCTTTTTCCACCTTGGGCGCTACCTTCATATGATATTCATTTGGTGTTCTTCACTAAATTTAAGTGCTGATTTACTAATGATCTACAACATGTTTTTAACTCTAAAACCCTTAATGTTAACTAGGTGCAGATTGGGAGTCATACAAATCTGTATTAGTGCCTTGTATTGAATAAGTGTCTTTACCAAGTTAGGCGCTAATCTTAGATGAAATAGGTGAGAATATGCGCCTCAGATGCTTAGTTAATTGTTTAAACCTTCAATGATTCAAGCTCATGGTTTGAATGTTCAAGAGACTTCTTCTTTAATTTGATGTTAGTTGAGGGAATAGGCGCTGTTTTGGGACTGAATGAACTCCTTTATTAGTTGGGCGCACTTCTTGATCTTTTTGGATGAAATCAGCGCCTTGTCTTCATGCTTGCTACTTCCATCTTGTAGGCGCTGAAATGAGGTGGAAATAGTTAAAAATGGCGCCTAGACTTAAGTAGGTTTACTTCTTCTAACTCTTAACACTTTTATTCATTCCCTAAAGCCTTCTAGAGACCTCTATGAACTTGCATTATTCCCATAACTTCCCGATTCCTCTCAAGGCGCTCATGATGATTAAAACCATAAAAATGGCGCCTAGCATTGACAAGGCTTTAAGGCGCAATTCATTGATCATTTGGACTTAGGTTGGCGCCTAGATCTTCTTTGCCTTAGTCTCTTTACTTCCCTTTACCTTAAATCATTGTAGTTGCTCCTCAAGCTGATTTCCTCCAAATTGATTGACAACATGTTTCTTGATGATCTTATCATTCTCTTCCAGGGCGCACATGTGAGGTTATTTTAAGTTGAATTGGCGCCTAGATGAGATGAAAACTCTTTTCACCATGTCATCCTTCAATCATTGTAATTGATCTCAAAAACATTATCAAAACATAAAAAACCTTCAAGACTTGTAGTTTTAAGCTGATTTCCTCCAAGGCGCAAAAATGGGTAATTTAGACAAGAAAATGCGCCTATGATACTTGAAGGATACTTACTCATTTCTTATGCATTCAAACTCTATTGAGGTTCAATGGAAGTATCTCTAGACTTAACCTCCTTCAAGTGCTTGATAAAATGTCTCCTTGGTGTTAGGCGCACAAAGTCCTTTCTCCTTCCTAGGCGCTGAAAATGAACTTCTCAATGATGAAAGAGCGCCCTTCACTTCTTGACTTGCTTTTAGAAGATCTCATCATTCTCTCTCAAGGCGCCCAAACTAGCATGCAAATGGATGAAGGTGCACTTTGTGTTATGAGGTATTTATCAACAATCTCAAGCAAATTCCAACTTTAGGCGCTGAAATAAGGTTGAACGAGCTGAAGTGATAGGGATCCTTCATCATGGGTGCCCAAATTAGGTGGTAGAGGCAAGAAAGTGCGCCCCACTTTGATATTTACAAGGCTTCAATCTTAGGCGCTGAATTAAGGTTGTTCATGTGATAGAATTTGCCTAACATCTTAGCTAATTTCTCAGCACTTTAACACTTTCAAATTCATGTTCAAGCTCTCAGGAGACCTCCTTGATACTTTGAGCGCTAGAATTCATGATTCCAAACTTCTTTCAGCAACAAGCACGCTTTGATGATGGCGGAGGTATGATATGGCGCCTAGACTTAAATACCTTCATACTTGATATCTCACACTTTCTGACACTCGGAAATGACTTAAAAAACTTCTATCATCTAGGCGTTCACTACCTAAAGGTTACTTCATGCATTCTCCTCCAATTTCTAATGTGAGGTAGTTTTGATAGCAAAGGGCGCCTTGACTTTTGAGGTAATTGTTTGCTAAATTTAAACCTTCAAGGTATCTCCAAGTGTAAATCTGCCAATAACAATCCTCAAGCTCTCTCCTTAGGCGCTGATTTGGAGTCATTCATATGCAGATTGGCGCCTTCATGTTGATTCATGTTCTCCTTGCCTTAGGCATAGATTTGGATAGAAATAGCTGAAAATGAGAAAACAACACATAATGATGCCTATGTTTGAAATGATGTTTGCATGATCTTCATGACTTGTACAAACTTCCATGAACTTGTCTTATCCCAATAACTTCAAGATTGATGATTCTAACATGATTTTATTCTAGGCGCCAAAATTAGTAGATAGATGCATGAATGTTATCTCTAACTTTAAGCGCATATTTAAGGTAGAATGGGTTGCAAAGTGCGCCTAACCTTTGATTTAATGTAATTTTATGCCTTTTAAACTTATATTAACGATCAAAAGTGCTCATTTGGATTAGGTAAAGGCCCTCCACGAATGACTCATGCACTTGTAGTCAAGGCGCCATAATGGGGTGATTTAAACAATAGGTGTGGCTCACTTCCTAGATGCTTGTTCTCCTTCCACTAAGGCGCACTTTTGTGATCGTTTGAACATGAATAGGCGCCTAAGCTTTAAGAGCATTTCTTTGTCAAATTTGCAATGTTTCAGGCTTCCCAACATCAATTTCAATCAAGGCGCATATTTTGGAGTGGTTCGAAGTGTGTTCTCCTCTAGGCGCACATTTAAGTCTCAATCTTAGGCGCTGATTTGGGTTGGCAGAAGTAGGAAAATGCGCCTAAGATCCTAGAGCAAATTCGCGCCTAGAACTGAAGGTCCCCCAGGAGTAGGTATATTGAAAAATTCTTATACTTTAAATATTTTTCAATATACCTTTCAGGATGTTTGAGATAGGTCTCAGATCCACCGGATTTCATATGCAAATTCTAGAATTTGGAGGATCCACCAGATTTCAGACTTAGTCAAATTTTCAGGATTTTCAGGATACCAGACTTAGTCATTTTTCAGGGTCTCAAACATACATCAGGATCAGGTCATCAGGGGACTATTGGACTCAAACACCACTGACTTTATGATTAAAAGGATCTAAGACATCATCCAAGACTCAATGCAAAGCACAGGGGTTCAAAAAAAGGGGGTCCCCATTTGCAATGGGGCAATGTGTGATTAGGTCACAACAAGACCCTCCACCCTTGATTGCAGGTGCTGCTAGCAAAAAGGTAAAGTACAAAGGAGGCTCATGAACTGTTGATGGTACCATGTGGCACAATCTCACTAAGTTGCAAAAGGATTGTAAAGAAATAGAGTTCAAAGAAGTGGGGGTGAACACTTGGCATTTCTTGATTGTTGTGGGAGTTGACTCGTCAAATAGTGAGTATCTTAAGGGCCCGCCCGAATGCTTGGAGCCATTGATTTAAGGGAAGATTGACCCAAACCATTGATCAAGGGTGAAAATCAAAACTTATAAGTTGACAAAATTGCCTCCCAATTTTCAAATGAAATGCAGAAGCATTGGATTTGCTGAAGGAATGGTTTAGTTGCAAGTTGAATCAGCAGCTGAAGGCATTGATTGCCAAATTGGTGAAGAATTCTATAGGGGCGGTGGAAGGAGTTATTGTGACTTGTGCATAGTTGTAGGGGAAGGTATGATTTCAGTGTCATGTATCTGATTGACAAATGAGTAGTTGGAGTTAATGAGAATCAAGTTGCACCCATACTGATTTTGAAAACCAAGAGAGAAGCTGACCTTTTAGAGCACCAACGACCTACCAAACATTAAATTGGCGCCAGAAATTAAGGAAATAATGTTGCTGCAAACATCATGTGTGCAAGTTTGAAGAATATTTCCCTAGAAATTAGGAAAATCTAATACTAGAGGATGTTCTGTAGTACAAATAGTATGGGTATCATGTGACCAAGGCATGTCGAGTGATGATATTCTCTTGCAAAATCTAATTGAGTGTGCTATTTGTCTGCCATAAATTTAATGCATCAACAAAGAGGTTGTTGCAATAGGTTTGATGAGGATGTGAGGCTTAAGTGGGACAGGTGTCAGCTACATGAGAAATCAAGGTCAGAGTTTTTGGGTATAAGTACAAATTTTTTTTATGGAGTTATGGCTGGATTGTTTCTACTAAAAACGGGCTAAGGGTGTCCTTTGGTCCTGAATGTTTTTTGGTGTGAAATTTTTAGTTAAAGTTTGAATGCTTGTGTCATTCATTGTTTTGTAAATCTGGAGAAAGCTTTTTCAAACAGAAATCCTCTCTATGATCTGAATGTCTCCATAACTGGCTGATAATTTTAGTGGATGGGAAATACATCTCTGGCGCTATATTTGCTATCTGCTTGTTATATTCTGATTAGTTGATTGTCGCAGTAGCTGTAAAACCTTTTTAAAGTCTTTGAAAAATCCTTTTTCAAAATAAGATATGGGGTTTCTTTGATTAGTTATGGATGGTTAAAGAATGTTTGGTTATGTGAAGTTTCTTGAATCTATATAATTGCATCTAAATGAAACTGCAGCTATACTCATGAGATTTTAAATGCAATTTTAGTTCTCTGTTTTGAATTGATTCATATCTAGCTTTGAAGGCTCAAATTTACATGTATGGTTGCACTTGTTTTTAGGTCTTGAATCTGTCGCCCATGGATTAAGGCACCAGTCATTTTATAGTCGGTCCTACGTTACATTTAATATATCATCTGTTCTTTGTAAGTTAGTTTAGTTAATGTCCTACCAGTCTGCATAATTCAGTGATACTTATCCTTGCCATATCCCTTGAGAGCCTGCATTTATTGTCTATCTTCAGAGAGTTATGTATGTTCTGGGTTTCCAAGTTGCATATGAAGTGTAAAACCATACAGAGTTTCGTATTTGGGAATATAAATCAGTTTTGCATCTGAGTTGCATGTGTGACCTGATAGTAATCTGCTAATAGGAGATCTTTGATCTGCAAAACCTAAAATCCAGTATAAGTGGTGCTTACTGACAAATTCTTGGGGTATCCTTATGCACAGGGTGTGACTAAGCCATGTGACCTAGTTGTTCTTCATTTCTCTTTAATTGTCCTATCAAGATCTCTAGGATACTCTCCTTGGCCTAGCAGAGCTAGAAGTGTAGAAGAGCTGCCTACTCTTGTCAGTTGGCCCATAATTTCCTGTAGTTTGATCACGAGTTTTTCTTTGTCAGTTTGAACCAACCTAAGTTCCCCAGGTTTGGACCCTGAAGTGCATTCTCTAAAACTGCAGGATACAATTCGGAGCACCAACACACACTAAGGTTATTGTATGCATGAGAACTTATGATTTGAAGGAAGAACTGGCTCAAGTATTTGAACATAATCCTTTTTATCTTGATTTTCAGCTTCTTTCTGCTTGCTTCTAACTTTGTCTATTCTCATAAAAATCTAAGCTAGAAAATTAATTTAAAAAACTACAGCCATATGATTTTGCTTCTGTCATTTATTTTATTTCTGATAGTCTTTAATGATTAGATTTTTCCGTGAATTTATTGTATTTCACTTTCTGATTGCTATAGAATTTTTGCTTCTAGTTTACTTGTGTAGTAAGTTGTCATGAACATATTTTTCATTTTTGTAAGGTATTAATAGTGATTTGCTTAGACCTGAATCTACACAGATGAAATCTAGGTGCAGTAACTGAATGTGTATTTATATATTATGTACTTGTGAGTGTTCAACCATACATCTAATATTCTTTGTGACTACTTGTTCGTACACATTTTCATACGGTTAAGTGTCCTGGTGGGCCTCAGGTTCGATTTACCTTCACTGCACATGGTCCAGAGTTTCACATGCCCCCTCCATATTCAATTGTGGTTCAGGTATGTTTCAGCTTTCATTGGGAAGAGGTAGACTGGTTTTAGTATTCAGCATGCAGTTTATTCTTCTATTCACAAACGAGATTTGTAACATCTATTTCAGTTTCCAGTTAGTACTGTCGACGGCCTTTTCCAATTGTGATGTAGGAGTCTGAAAGAGGATCATGGCACATACCCATAGCAGGTGGAGATGAGATTCAGATCTCAAGAAAATGGCTTTGTGCTACGAGGCCTGTCAAGTTTCAAGGAAAGAGGCAGCCTAGTCAGGCATCCCAAAAAATAAGTCAACTAGATTCCGAACTCCTTGAACCTGAACATGCTCATGGAATGGTAACTTGTGACTCAGATGTAGATTTCGATGAAACTAAGGTCTCAAGAGCTGACAGCAACAATGACAAAGCTCTATGCCAAGACCTGCCTACTGAAGCTACTCCAAGGACAGCTAGATCGGGGAGACAAAAAAATAGTTCATCTCTTTCAAGTCAATATACCAAGAATAAAAACCAGAGAGAACACAATTTGGTGCCGCTTCCATCCTCGCTCCCTGCTTCAGTAACACTAGAGAAGATCGAGGCTGCAGAAAAGCATATAGACTTTTCTATTGATTTTCAAATTTGATGAGTGAGATATATCTGAGTTCGATGAGTGAGATATATCTATATTCCATGTCTGCACCTTTGTGAAGATTCTCATTTTTGCAGTTCTCTGTATCTAGTACTTCTGGTGTAGGTGGATTGGCAAGGCCAGGTTTACTCTCAAGCTTGGTCATGAGTTTGAAACCTTTGTGCTCTTTTTCCAGAGGGGGTTCTCATACTCCAAGTTGGCTTGCTGACCAGACTGGGGTCTAAATGTCACCTTCACTTCTACCTTTTCCTATCCAAATGCTGCTTTATAATGGGACAATTCTCGATCAGCAATGGCTAAGTCATTTTGGTTGTATCTGCAGCTTCCGTTTTCTACAGAGCAATCTTTAACTTTGGTACCGACATATCCAATTCAAAGATATTTGAACAAAGAACCCTATCAGGAAACAATTATTGATGTGCAGCTTGCAGGTTACATTGCATGTTTGCAAAGAAGCAAGTAAAAGTTCTTTTTCAGTTGAATATCGTGGCCATACACTGATGATTGATGCAAAGCATGGCAATTCCCAAGGATTGCAGCCAGTAATTTATCATAAGCGTTGCTTAAAACAAATGATCAGGGAAGAGCTCATTAAGATATATTCATTATATGGTGCGCATGCTGCAAGCTGTTTGTATCTATGTAAACAAGACAAAACATTCAATAAATGTTTAGAATTACAGTGACAATGGACATGAGTGGAATGCATTAACCTCATTCTGAACTCAATGACCCCATGTCCCCATGGGACTGCTTAAGTTATTTTTCTGCATAAAATTAAGCAGTTGGAGTGGCCCCATGGAAATTTACAATTATGGGAAAGGATAATATAGAATCTTTCCCTATTTTTGTGGAGCAGCTACTGTTCAGGAATTGTAGATAAGCTGTGGAAAAAAAGGGGGGGCTGGAAATAAGCAGCCACTGCATAATGAAAAATATGCTTGTTTTATTTTTTTATATAGTAAAAGCTACAAATTAAGATAACTGCTTAAGATAAGCAGAAAAATAAAATATTCATGGGGTCACTAGCTCCACAAATATCTCCTAAAAAACTTGAGCAGTGGTTGCTAGCCAAAATAAGCTAAGCAGTAGCCCTGAGAAATGCTAAATTTTTAAAGATGTTTCTTGCCTACAAAGACTTATCGAAGGCAAAGATCGAGAACCTAAAACAGCAGATGACTATAGCAATTGCAAGTCAACATTCTACATGATCATCAAGTCCAATAACCAGTTTGTTTTGATTATGCAGCAGTTTTCTTGCCTTTTTTGTCATAGTTCATAACTCTTATTAGAAATTTCATGATGGGGCGATCATTTAACTACCTTTCATTCATATCTTAAGCAATATTGTAAATTGTCAATAAAAGTTTAAATGAGTAATAAAAATGAAAATCTTAGTTGAGCTCAATAGGAAGTGCAATTATCCCAACTACCATATAACTTCTCTCTAACGGCTCATGCTGCTCCTGTAACCCTTTTGGATGGTTGTGTTTCTCCCTCCATCTCTTTTGTTGCTGCTCTCACTCCTCCCTAAAGTGTTTCTTGCAGGGTGGATGCGGCTCTCCTTTAATGGTCGTCTTGTTTTTTCCCTTGTAGTGTTCCTTTGGTTAGGGCTTCTCTAGTGCAAGTGGTTTTGGGTGTTAACCCAACGTCAAGGATTCTTTTACTTCGACTATGGGCTTTGACCCTTAGTGTTGTGCTTTCAATGTAGGGTTTGCATCATTTGGTCCTTCACACTCTAGGGCTCAAAATTCATTCTAAAGTTTGTATTTTGTTACTTGAGCTGGGATCTAAGGTTGAGGAGGAAATGGAATATTATGGGGATCTTGCTATTGTTTGTTGGTTTCACAATTTTTAACCTAACCTTGTAGACCTTCATTCCTAGATTTCAAAGCATTTGAAGGCCTTTCTTTCTATGGATCTAGTAATTTATCATTGTGCATAGGACTTCTTCACTATGGTTTGTGCAAATGAGGTAGATTGAGATTTTATCCTTGAGAAAGGTACTTGGGTTTGAGGAGCTTCTCTTCTTTGTGTGAAGTGTTGGTTTTTGGATTTCAAATCTTCTTCAAATTCTTTTTTTGCTTGTCTGATTTGGGTGTTGCTTCCCAATCTCCCCCTAGAGTTTTGGTGTCCTCCATGTCTGAAGGCTATTGGGGATACCTGGGGTAGGTTCATCTCTATTCCTTGGGAGACATTCATGCACTTCCATTCTATGCTCATGCATACATTTTTGGAGATGGATTTTGTTGACAGTTTATGTGAGCAAATTTGGCTCAAGGTTGGAGATAGGGTTTGGAAGTGTAGGGTAAATTTTAGGTTTATGTTATTTTATTTTACTGTGCTACTTGTGTGTATTAATTAAACTAACAATTATAATGGAAAAAAAGTTGATTCCTAACTAATGCAAGATTTCGACTGATCACCTTTACTAGATAAGACTAAAAATCAGAATGTATTACTATTTATGAAAGAATAAGAGTGATTTGTTTAATCCTATTTAAGTATATTTTTGCCTAATTAAACTACGTTTATCTTTAGACAAAAATACTAAGATGGTGTAATGTTCCCTTCCTAATGCAGTGCAGTTGGGATTGACAGTTAGCCTATTCTGTGGATTCCTGTAGGCTAATGTGTTAGGGTTAGGGAATTCTTGGAGTCAGTTGATCTAGCAGAATGGCAGTATTAGGTGTCTAATTGAGCTTCCATATGCTTTGTTGAGCAATATGTCATTTTCTAAGGTGTTTCTGGGTGATTCTTCCCATACTATTTTTAGTAAGTCAATGGCAATCAGTGTTACTATTTTTAGTATTACCAGTGGATGCCATTTTTAGTGTTGGTCTAGATTTTGTCAAGGTTTGGTGTATTGATTTCAAATAACGTAAAGGAATTCAAGTTAAATAAATATTTAACCTTACGTTATTTATTTATTAAAGTGACTTTATAAAAGGATCATGGGAGACATAAGTTATTTTTAAAAGAGGGCCAAGTTAACCTCCTAGGGATGGGCACCCAATTAAGGAGACTTTAATAAACATTTAAATTAAAAAGTTAAAATGAAATTCCCTCAACTTGGGTGTTGGAAATGAAGGGGAAGATAAAAGTAATATGGAGCTCATTTTTTGGTCATTCACACGCATTCTAATTTTTGATATTGCTTGGCTTGGAGGAGTTGATTTCTTCCTAGGGTTTGTGAGGATGAAAACCCTTGCAGACTACATCTTTCACATTGGTGAAAGACCCAATCTGGTAGATTTCTTGGTGGTTCTATACAAAGATCACAGCTGGATTTAATGGTTGAAGAGATATTTCAATTCGAAGGGTTTATTGCACAATTTTGGTGATGTAATTATGAAAACTTTCATGGCAGATTTTCTGAGTTATAACAGCAAGTATTTGGAGGATTTGTGAGCATGTTTGGAGTGATATCTCTTCCAATATTGGCATGGGTTTCTTTGTTTTTTTGCTTCAGACTTCACAGTGACTATATGGTGCAGATTTCTTGTGTTTTTGGATGACTTATGCAGCTAATATCAGCTGCAGTCCAGCTGTACAGTTCTAAAGCTACGCGTGAGCCTTTTCTGCCTTAAACGCCTCCTTTTTGGGTGATTTTCTAATAGAATCCAGGGCACCTAGGGTTTATTAAGTGTTGTATTGCATTTGCTGATTGGAGAAATGTATAATGTCGACATTGGGAGGTCATTTGTAGCTCCAAATTGTTGATTCCATGTATTTCAGACCTGCATAATACAAATCTAGAAATGGGTATGTTGCCAAATTGATATTTGTGTCATTTTACCATTTGGGTCTTAGTAGTGTAAACTGTTTATATTATTTCTACATCTAGGTATTATTGCATGTTGCATATTTCCTTGTTATTCTTCAATATTGAATGTGAAAATACCAACAAACAAACAAAAAACACATCAGCAACAAAAGGAAAAAAATTGCCATTAGAAAAAACCACAAATAGGGATATATACTACAGTGGTATCAGAGCTCAGCTCTTCTTGCCATCCTGTGCGGTTGTGACAGCGAAACATGCAGAGTTTTTGTTGAGTGCTGCAATTTTTTACTCACCACTATAACTTGAGGAGAAATAGGTCAAACCCTAACCTTGAGGTTCCACCACACATAGACCCATTTGCAGTTGTTGACAGGGTTGAGGTAGAGATGGGTGACAGAGAGCAGGGTGAACCAAGCACTACATGGATTTGAGACTGAGGCATAGACCCAATACGGGTAGCAGACAACATAATCATGAGTTGCAGAAAAATGTGAGCAAATTGACCATTCCATACTTTGATGGATCAAGGAAGACAACAACAAGGGCATGGGTACAGCGATTAGATAATTTCCTTCAGCTCAGCCCTATGCTGGAGAAGGAGGCTATTACTTATGTTGCATTGCATTTCAATGGTAGTGCCCATGAGTGGTGGCACCATGGTATGGTCACTCTAGGCCATGATCAGATTACTTCATATGCAGAGTTCACTGAGAGATTGATTGACAGGGTCGATAAGAAAGACCCTGACTTACAGTTCAAAGAGTTAGCTCAATTGAAGCAATGGGGTTCAGTGGGAAGCTGCATCTCAAAATTCCAGAAGCTATCAATGATGGTCACTGACATCTTGGAGCGGAGGTTGATAGTTCTTTTCATTGACGGTCTTTCAGACCCATTGAGGGGTTGGATTAAGGCACTTAATCCACTCTCATTACAGAATGCTATGAATAAGGAAAGAGATATGGAGTCCTCTACTTCAAAAAGTAAATTTCAGTCTAAAGGATTTCTACACAAGAAGGATAAAGAAAAAAACATTTTCAGCGTGATTCTAATCAGCCAAAAAGAGAAACTAACTAGCTAAGTAATGATCGGCTCAATGAGCTTTGAAGGAATTGTAGAGAGCCATGGGACCCATCTCATAAATGCATCAACAAGGCAAAGGCCAAACAAATAGAGTACTTTTCAGCTGATGAAACTAATTCAGAAGAAAAAAAAAGATCAGCATTCTGATATAGAGGATAACGAAGAAGAAAATTCATCAAAGGAGGAAAGTGATAGTGATGGAGTGATGGCACAACTCTCTAGTTTCCAAAAAATTGGGTCCTTTAGGGTTAGAGGAGTACTTTGTGGATAGTGGATAGTAACTCTCATCGATACAGGTGCTACACATAATTTTATTGATGAGGGTCTCGTAGCCAAAAGAGGACTCAAACAGAGGAGTTTGAAGGATTTAAGGTGATGGTTACAAATGGATTCAAACTAACTTGTACTCGGAAGATTGTTGGCCTAAGTATTCGGTTGGGTGAATACGAGCTGAAAGATGATTTCTACGTGGTTGGCATAGGTGACACAGATGTGGTCCTTGGTATGCATTGGATGAGGACTCTCAGGGAGTTCACCATGAACCTGCATAACAAGGAAATGAAATTTGATTCTAATGGTAAAAAGATAGTGCTTAGAGCTTTATCCGATGGTGGTCCCAGAGTTGTATCCCTCAAGAGGATGGAGTAGATGATTAGACATGACCAGGTGGAGTGGCCAGCAGAGTGTCTTATCATGCCTACAATTCCAGATCAACAAAAGAACAACCATCATCCAAATATTCATAAATTACTATCAAAGCATAGCAAGGTGTTTGGGAGTATTCCACCTAGAGTACCTCCCAATAGAGGGATAGAGCACGTGATAGAATTAGAGGATGGCGCCAAACCAGTGATTACTACACCATACAAGCATCCTAAGAGGATCAAGGATGAGATAGAGAAAACTATTAAGGAGCTATTGGAGATGGGACTTATTAGACCTAGCAAGAGTCCATTTGCTTCAGCAGTTGTGTTGGTTAAGAAGGATGGGACAATACACGTGTATTGACTACCGTGCATTGAATAAAAAGAGGATAAAAAATAGATACCCCATTCCTAGGATTGACGAGTTGATAGATGAGTTGCATGGAGCTTGTTATTTTTCTAATTGATTTGAGGTCAGGTTACCATCAGATAAGGATGAGGGAGGAGAACATAGAGAAGACCACTTTCAGGTGCCATTACGGTCACTTTGAGTTTTTGGTGATGCCGTTCGGATTGACCAATGCACCAACCACTTTCTAGAGTTGCATGAATCAGATTTTCAGTAAACAATTGAGAAAATTTGTGTTGATATTCTCCGATAATATCCTGATTTTCAGTAGAACCTGGGAGGAGCACATGAGGCATCTCAAGAAGGGTTTGAGCATACTGGAGAGTGAGTCATTGTATGCTAAGGAGTCTAAATGTGACTTTGGCATGATAGAACTTCTCTACCTTGGTCACATTATCAGTGCAACAGGGGTAAGAGTTGATCCCAAGAAGATAAGGGCTATTATTGAATGGCCTACACCTACAAATCTCTCTCAGATTAAGGGATTCTTTGGTTTGTGTGGGTTTTACAGGAGGTTCGTCAAGGGATTCTCATAGACTACAGCTCCACTTACAGATTTGACGAAGAAGGGAGCTTTTGTGTGGTCCGATTCAGCTCAGAGGTGTTTTGAGCACTTCAAACAATTGATGTCCTCATGTCTTGTATTGGCGATTCCTGATTTCCCTAAACCCTTTGAGTTGGAGTGTGATTCCTCAAGAGAGGGGATTGGAGTCGTGTTGATGCATGAGAAACACCCCATAGCATTTGAGAGAAGGAAGCTCAGAGGTGTGGAGAGGAGCTACTTAGTTTATGCTAGGGAGATGTTGGGCATTATGCATGCATTGGCCAAATTTAGGCCATACCTGGTTGGGGGTAAGTTCATCATCAAAACGGACCACAATAGCATTAAGTACTTTATGAACCAGAAGGACCTTAATGACAGACAACATAAGTGGGTGAGCAAGTTACCGGCATATGACTTTGACATAGAATATGTCAAAAGGAAGAAGAACGTGGTAGCCAATGCACTTTCCAGGAGACCCCACTTGTGTTTGTTAGAGGAGATTTTTGTTGATTGGAGGGAGTTGATTTCAGCGAAATATGCTAAGGATTCTTGGGCAGCAGGAGTCATAGAGGGCACAATTCATGATGACATGTACTCCGCGGTCAATGATTTGATTATTTATAAGGAGAGGATTTTCTTGGTGCCTACTTCACAGCTTAAGGGTAAGATATTGAGGACCTTTCATGATGCACATATGGCTGGTCATCTGAGGTTCTTTAAGACTTACAGGCAGATCTGAGAGCGTTTTACTTGGAAATGACTCAAGAATGAAGTCCTTAAGTATGTCAGGGAGTGTTCTACTTGCTAGCAGAATAAGAATGAGCACACTTATCTAGCTGGTTTACTTCAGCCTTTACCCATTCCTAATCAGAAATGGGAATGTAACTCCATGGACTTCATTACTGGGCTACCTAAGGTACAGGGCAAGGACTGCATATTTGTTGTAGTTAACATATTGACCAAATTTGCACATTTCTTTGCCATATCAGTGGCATATATTGCAGTTCAGGGCGCTGATTTGTTCTTCAGGGAGATATTCAGATTGCATGGGATGCCAAGGAGCATTGTGAGCGATAAGGACAAGTTCCTAAATCTCTTTTGGCAGGAGCTGTTCAGATTGAGTGGTACAAAACTCACTCCTAGTACTAGCTACCACCCACAGATGGATGGGCAAACGGGATAGTAAACAAATGGGTGGAAGGTATCTCAGGAACTATGTTTCCGGATAGCAAAGAGCTTGGATCAAATGGCTACACCCAAGAGAGTATTGCTACAATACTACTTATCAGATGTCCACCAGGATGTCGCCATTTATGGCTTTGTATGGGTATGAGGCTCCTAATTTCGTGGATTTATTGCTTGGAGATAATAGAGTGCCTAAGGCAAAGGATTTATTACAAGAAAGTCAGGACATCATGAAATCACTTAAGGAAAACTTGCAACAGGCACAAAATCAACAAAAGTTGTATGCTGATCAGCATCGAGTGGAACACAGTTTTGATGTTGGGAACATGGTCTATTTGAGACTTCAGCCATACAAGTAGTCTACTCTCAAGAAGAGTGGAGTGAAGAAGCTTAAGTCCAGATTTTATGGCCCATTTAGGGTGTCTAGGAGGGTTGGAGAGGTTGCCTATGAGCTTGAACTACCAGCTAGCAGCAGAGTGCATAATGTCTTTCACGTATCTAGGCTCAAAAAGGCACTTGGATATAATGTAGTTCCTTTACCGGAGTTGCCACCATTAGATGATGAGGGGAAGTTGATATTGATTCTAGAGGCCATTATTGACTCGCATGAACGGACACATCGGAGGAGGGTCATTAAGGAGTTCTTGGTGAAATGGAAAAACTTGCTAGTGGAGGATGCGACATGGGAGAATGAGCAAATATTGCAACATCCAAAGCTGAAATTGCTTGAGGACAAGCAATTTTGGGAAGGGCGGACTATAATGTTCCCTTCCTAATGTAGTGCAGTTGGGATTGACAGTTAGCCTATTTTGTGGATTCCTGTAGGCTAATGTGTTAGGGTTAGGGAATCCTTGGAGTCAGTTGATCTAGTAGAATGGCAATATTAGGTGTCTAATTGAGCTTCCATATGCTTTATTGAGTAGTATGCCATTTACTAGGGTGTTTTCGAGTGATTCCTCCCATACTATTTTTAGTAAGTCAATGGTGGTCAGTGTACTATTTTTAGTATTACCAGTGGATGCCATTTTCAGTGTTGGTCCATATTTTGACAAGGTTCAGTGTATTGATTTTAAATAATGTAAAGGAGTTCAAGTTAAATAAATATTTAACCTTACGTTATTTATTTATTAAAGTGACTTTATAAAAGGACCATGGGAGACATAAGTTGTTTTTAGAAGAGGGCCAAGTTAACCTCCTAGGGATGGGCGCCCAATTAAGGAGACTTTAATAAACATTTAAATTAAAAGTTAAAATGAAATTCCCTCAACTTGGGCGTTGGAAATGAAGGGGAAGATAAAAGTAATATGGAGCTCATTTTTTGGTCATTCACGTGCATTCTAATTTTTGATATTGCTTGGCTTGGAGGAGTTGGTTTCTTCCTAGGGTTTGTGAGGACGAAAACCCTTGTAGACTACATCTTCCACGTTGGTGAAAGACCAAATCTGGTTGATTTCTTGGTGGTTCTATACAGGGATCACAACTGGATTTAATGGTTGAAGAAATGTTTTAATTTGAAGGGTTTATTGCACAATTTTGGTGATGTAATTCTGAAAACTTTCATGGCAGATTTTCTAAGTTATAACAGCGGGTATTTGGAGGATTTGTGAGCAAATTTCAATACATGTGTTGGTCATACCATCTTGAGAGAAAGTCGTACACTTTATGCAGATGCTGGGAGTTGTTTGGAGTGATATCTCTTCCAATATTGGCATGGGTTTCTCTAGTTTTTTGTTGCAGATTTCACAGTGACTATATGGTGCTGATTTCTTTTATTTTTGGATGACTTATGCCGCTGATATCAACCACAGCCCAGTCGTACAGTTTTGAAGCTAGGCGTAAGCCTTTTCTGCCTTAAACGCCTCCTTTTTGGGCAATTTTCTGATAGAATCCAGGGCGCCTAGGGTTTATTAAGTGTTGTATTGCATTTGATGATTGGAGAAATGTATAATGTCAACATTGGGAGATCATTTGTAGCTCTAGATTGCCGATTCCATATATTTCAGACCTGCATAATACAAATCTGGAAATGGGTATGTTGCCAAATTGATAATTGTCATTTTACCATCTGGGTCTTAGTAGTTTAAACTGTTTATATTATTTCTACATCTGGGTATTATTGCATGTTGCATATTTCCTTGTTATTCTTCAATATTGAATGTGGAAATACCAACAAACAAACAAAAAACACATCAACAATAAAATGAAAAAAATTGCCATCATAAAAAAAACAACAAACAAGGGTGTATATTACAGATGAGAAATGGAAAACATAGAATATAAGAAATAGACAAGAAAAATATAAAAACTAACTATAGGAACAAGAACCTAGAGCTATAGAGAATTTGTCAAGTGAATTTGAAAGAGAATTAGTTTAGATGCTAGCGTGCTTGAGTTGTCATCTAGGAAGCGTGTTATTGTCCAAGATCCGAGTTGTTGTTTGGAAACAATTGAAAATTAAAATTTGTGTATAAGTTCCAGAATTCTTGCACATATGAAAGATAAAAACATAAAAGCAAAACACGTGTATACCTAGATAAGTACAAAATAGTGATGATATGATTTAAATCGATTTAACTTAAATAAATAACAAAATAATAAAAGAAGATAAGAGAACACAAACCTCCATTGTGAGTTGAGTCTTCAAATGAACCTGATAGTTGGGATAGAGAAAAAGGGGTGATTGTTTGGGAGTTTGCCAAAATAGTCAAGCCCCTATTTTGATATTTCTGTTGGTGTGAATAGGGTTATTACTTATCCGGTTTAACCTTTGTTGTGTGGATAATTCATATTATTTAACTATTTATTAGTTAAATAATACTCACATGTTCACATCTTAAGATGACTTAGGAAGCATTCTAGTTGTCTTCTAGATATTTCTAGTTTGTATAGTTGTTGATAGTTGTTGTTGATAGTTGCCATCTTATCCTATAGTTGTCATATGTTGAATAGGATTAAGACACTTGTCACATGACTACAATATCTTGTGTTTCACCTTGGTCTTTATAATCAAGGCCTCATTGCACATTATGTAATCCAGTATTGTTGTATCATGGCAATATAGCATTTTTTTTGCTCGTCTCTCTTGTGTAGAAGGTTATTTGGTTTTGCAGATTTGATCTCGGTGGTTGATTGCTCCTACATGGTATCAGAGCTTTGATACTGCAAGCCCCTTCTCATTTTTTTGTTGAGAGATTTTGCTGTCAACTTTTTGTTGGTGCATCCTGGCTCAAAACAGAGTTCACCATTGAATTCAGATCACCCAAGTTAATAAAGATCAACTGTCCAAAACTTGATTTTGGACATAGGTAATTTTTTGACTTTTTTGGGCTCTTATATGCATTTTTGCAGAATTTTTTTGTCGAAAAGGCAAAAATTTTTAGCAGAGGGCCAATTAGCTCCGTGCATTTTCTGCATCATTTGCTGTGAAAATATAAGATTCAACTTTTTTTTGGAGATTTGGTTCAAATTTGGTCTTTGTAGACCATTTCTATGTTGTTCTGGGTCAAAAATTTTTGGTGTGTAGGGTAATTTTTTGGTCAATTCGACATGAATGTAGGGTATTTGATTGAAATATGTGCATTCGAATCTCTGCAAGCATTCCAAACCTACACGGCCTCCAATCTGTCCACATATTTGATTCAGCATTTGACCGTATTCAGTCACTGTTTAACTGAAGGTCGTATTTGATCCTTATCCACAGGCCTCGAAATCAGTTTTGAGCCCCTTTGATCTAATCATGACATTGTTTCGATCCTCGCTAAGTGCAACTTTTTGCATGCTGATGTTCTTGATCTACAGCATCAAATAAGATTTCGAGTTTCGAAATTGCTTTGAGCTCAATCCGTGATTTTTAATCTATTTTTGGGCGATCTCTAAGATGGTTACGATTTGAGGGCGCATGAAGGATCTACTTTTTTGGCTCCACTGTGTTTTTTGGCACCAGATCCTGTTACAGTCCAAGATCCAGGTAGGCAGGGTTTCACAATCAACAGTCGGCTTATTTTTTGGCTCTAGGCGACCCGTTTGTGGATCAAATCGAACCACATTGACATCGAATTGCTCGACTCAGGCATTTACATCCCTCTGCAAACATTACAGACTCGATGCATTTGGTGGCCAAGACCTTTTTTTAGGGCGTATCAGCTTAAGCTCGATCACCACATTGATCTCTTGAGTTTGTTTTGTGGGTGTTTCGTTCTCCAGGCTGACACATTGTATCACCTGCTCAACCCTTGTAAATGTCCACGGGCTCTCTACATTGGACGGTTTTGTCCAACCTGCCTCTTTGATCAACGTTTCCTATTTCATCCATAGTTTGGCCCTGGACTTGGCATTCAGATCTTGCTTGTGGTCATCACCTCTCAGTCCAAACAACAGATCTCGGCATTGTAAAACAAACCGCCGGCTTCTGCTCATCCACGGTCTAAGTTCCTTTGTGGTCAACGGCTTTGCAACAGGATTTGGCTTTGTAGGCCTTCATCTGCGGATTGCAAAGTCATCTGATGATGTGCGATCGGTGCAGCTCCTCAGCAATATTAGCAAGCAAAGATTTCATTGAAAATCAATTGTTCTTCTAGGCCCAAGCAACCCACTACACCAATCGACTCAATCTGCATTGACCTTTGTTGTTGATACTCTTTGCATTGGTTTGCTGACTCAGTCCCTATTTGACGAAGATTAAGGCCCGGATACCATCATTGTGGAACGTCGAGGAGATTTGGAGACTTGGCCTCGAAGACTTGCGAACACCCTGTTCGTTGTCTTGTCCGCCGGGGCACTCAGCCGGGTACCCTGTCCACCTTCCTGTTCGCCTGGACAGTCTGTCCCAGAACAAGACAGTCAGTTCTCAAATCAAGACAAACAGTTCATATTTTTTGCAAATTTTGACAGAGGGAGATTTTTTCTTTCTGCCATATCTTGCAAACCAGGAGGCAGATTTTCACGTTCTTGTAGTCATCGAAAAGGTGGTTCAATGAACTTTGCTGTGGAATAGGTGATTTTTTCAGATTTTGTCATTTTTTGCCAATTTTAGTAGCTTGAAGGTATAGTTTGCTTCTTTCTTGCAACTGGTGTAACTTTTGCATACGACGTCAAAATCTGGTGAATTTTTTTGAAATTACTCAGAAAATTGCAACGAATCTGATTGTGACTTCTATTTTTTTCCATTGAAAAGTATTTTTTGCTCAAAAATTGTAAAAATCACCGTGTGTTATAAACGGTTGATTGTACAAATTCTTTCATTGTACTTTGCTAGGGGGTTACAATCACATTATTAATACATTTTGGGGGGTTGACAAGGCACAATTTAAGTGCCCTTGTGTCTTTGGTTCTTGGTGTTTTTTCTGCTACACATGGCAGAAAGTGTGTCTATAAAACCACTCACTCCACATAATTATCACACATGGAAGTTAAAAATGAAACAACTGTTGCAATCTAAAGGACTTTGGCAAATGCTAGAGGATAATCCACCTACTTTCACTAAGGAGTTTGAAAGATTTGCTTATAAGAACAAATTAGATGAAGCTATGGGAATCATAGGATTGCATGTATCAGACAACCTGTTGTTTCATATTGCAGAGTGTAAAACACCTAAGCAAATTTGAGATAAACTTGAAGAATTGTATGGTACCATCAATGAGTTCCGAATCTTGCAACTAGAGGCAGAATTAACATCACTCTCTCCAGATAGTTTTCCTACTATCCAAGATTTTCTAGAGAAATTCAAGATGATCTTATCACAATTGAAAGGATGTGGGCATGATAAAACTGAAAAGGAATGTATCTTCTTGATTTTGTCGAAGTTGAAGGGCCCATTTCAGGTGTTTTCATCTACCTTCTATTCTACTATGGATGCCTTTGGGAAAGACTTTAAGATGCCTAGCTTTGAGTTGTTTTGTGAGCGTCTTACTAGGGAGCAGACCAAGTTACTTCAAATGGATGCACTTCCTAGTTCTAAGAGTCAAGCCTTGATGGCCTCATCCTCCAAGGGTAAAGGTAAGAATAAGAAGAAGCCCAAGATAGAATCTCCTTCAGGTAGTGAGTCTCCCTTCAAACCAAAGCTGAAGAATGATCAGAAGCCCACTCCTCCACCTAATCCTTCCAAATCTAGTGAGTCTTCCTCCAAGACAAAGAAGAAGAAAGGTGGCACTTGTTCTTTTTGTGGCATAACAGGTCATGATGAGTCTCATTGTTTTAAGAGGTTAGAGGCTTTGGAGGAAGCTATGAAGAAGCACAAGATTTCTCTCCCCAAGCCCTCCTCTACAGGCAAAGGACATGCTCTTTCCGCACATGGCTTGATTGCATCTTCAGATAGCTGGATACTTGATTCAGGTGCTTCACATCATATGACCAATTCACTTGATCTACTTGAGACTCTTTCTGATACTAGCACTTCTCAGATTGCATTGGAGAACTCTTCACAGATTTTAGTCATGGGGACAGGCACCATTCAATTGCACGATGGTTGCATTGAAGATGTTCTTTTTGTTCCTAAGATTTCTACAAATCTTCTCTCCGTATATCAGATTTGTCATTCTGGGGATGGGAAGAAAGTTGAGTTTACTCCTCACGATGTGGTTATTAGACATCTACAGGATCCTGAGACAGTTATTGCTACAGGGAGAGTGGATCATGCATCTCGACTATACAGATTTGATTTATTTGAGTCTTCATCAAGATCATCTCTTATAGCACATGCCGATGCCTTGAGCAAGCTTTGGCATGAGAAGTTTGGACATCTGAATTACAGTTATCTTCAGTAGATGAGCACAAAGAAGTTCGTTGTTGGTCTACCTAAGATTTCTTGTAGAGAGGGAGTTTGTCCAAGTTGTGTACTTGGCAAACATCATCAGGATCCCTTTCCTAAGGGTTAGGCTACTCGAGCTTCGGCACTCTTGGAGTTGGTTCATAGTGATCTCATGTCTTTCCCAACTCCTTCATTTTCAGGGGCCAAGTATGTGCTCACTTTCATTGATGATTTCTCACGATGCACATGGGTGTACTTTCTTAAGTACAAAAGTGATGTTTTTGACACATTCAAGACATATAAGGCATTTGTGGAGAAGCAGTCAGGTCTTTCTCTTCGACGGATACGCACAGATAATGGGGGGAATATGTGAACCAAGTTTTTCAGGATTTCTGCAGTGAGCATGGAATTCAGCATCAGTTTTCAGTTCCTTACACTCCTTAGCATAATGGTGTGGCTGAGAGAAAGAATAGGACTTTAAGGGAGATGGCAAATTGCATGATTCAGTCTAGGTCTATGGATCCCACTTTTTGGGCTGAAGCAGTCAATTGTGCCAACTATATTCAGAATCGTATTCCTCACAAGGCATTGCAGCATATGACTCCCGAAGAGGCTTGGTCCCATGTCAAGCCTAGTGTATCCTTCTTCAGAGTATTCGGTAGTGAGGCTTGGGCATTCATTCCAAATGGTCGATGTAAGGCTATGGAGAAGAAGAGTCAACCTTTGATTTTTGTTGGCTATTATGAGGATGTGAAGGCTTACAGGTTGTTTGATCCTGTTACTCGGGATGTCTACTTTCGTAGAGATGTCCATTTTGATGAGTCCTTCACACAAGTGGATGCCTCCTCCACTTCTTCTTCCTCACTACATACTCCACCTACTTCATCATCACTTGAGGATATTGTGCTTCTTCAGGATGATACAGATGAAGGTCCTGCTCCACCACCTCCTCAAGCACCAATTTTACCCCGATGGGCCCGCACTACTCTTGAGGAAGTTGGTCCACTTGTTGGTGATCCCACAGATACTCGCGGCACTCATTCACAGACAGCAGGTGTCAGTCTTTTGAGTCATGCCATTTCCACAGATCCTCAGAAGTTTTCAGATGCCGCAAGTATTCCAGAGTGGGACAGTGCAATGGTTGAGGAGTATTCTTCTATAATGAAGAATCATACTTGGGATCTTATTCCTCTTCCTAAGGGAAGAAAATTGGTTCGGTGCAAGTGGGTGTACCACACCAAATATGTAGCTGATGGTTCTATAGACAAGTACAAGGATCGTCTTGTTGCTAAGGGGTTTTCTCAGGTTGAGGGTATTGACTACTCCGAGACCTTTGCTCCTGTTGCCAAGATGGATTACATTCGTCTTGTACTTTCTCTTGCTACATCTCAAGGATGGTCAGTGTATCAGATGGATGTGAAGAGTGCCTTCTTACACAGAGATCTTCATGAGGAGATCTACATGGAGCAGCCTCTAGGTTTTGTGCAGGACTCTTCACTTGTTTGCAGGCTTCGTTGTTCATTATATGGTCTCAAACAAGCCCCTAGGGCTTGGTATGAGAAGATGGATAGTTTCCTACTTTCCTCCAGTTTCACACGATGCCATTCTGACCCTACAGTTTACACTCAAAGACGTGGAGACGATCTTTTGATCCTTGTGCTTTATGTGGATGATTTGATTCTCACAGGCAGTTCTACCTCCATGATCCAAAGTATTCAGCATGCATTGATGGAGCACTTTGATATGACAGATCTTGGTCTTCTACACTACTTCCTTGGTCTTCAGGTTCGCCAAACTACTGAGGGGATCTTCATTTTTCAGCAGAAGTATGCTCTTGATTTGCTTCAGAGATTTGGCATGGTTGATTGTAAAACTGCCCCTACACCATTTCAATCAGGTGTTGTACTGTCTACCAGTTGCACTATTACCACAGTTGATGCTACATTGTATCGACAGTTGGTTGGCAATCTTTTGTACTTGACACACAGTCATCTTGATATTTCCTTTGCAGTTGGACTTGTCTCCTAGTTCTCTTAGGAGCCACATGAGAGTCATTGGAAGGCAGCCAATTGTATGTTGAGGTATATTCAGGGCACATCACACTTTGGCATTCATTACACATCAGGAGCTTCTTCGATTATGGGCTTCATTGACTCAGATTGGGCAAGTGATGTTAATGATTGGAAGTCCACTTCTGGCTTTGTTTTCTGCCTTGGTTCTGGCCCGATTGCATGGTCTTGCAAGAAGCAGGCGCTATTGCATTATCATCGACAAAGCCTGAGTATCGAGGTGTAGTTTTGGCTAGCCATGAGGTTCTTTGGCTTCGACAGTTGATGACTGAGTTTGGATTTCCTCCTAATCATCCCACTACTCATTGGTGTGATAATCAAAGTGCCATTGACATTTCTCGCAACCCCATGGAGCATCAGCGTACTAAGCACATCGAGATCCACATGCACTTCATCAGGCAGCTCATCCAAGATGGTGTTCTCAGCTTGGAGTACTTGCCTATTGAGGAGCAGGTTGCAGACATCTTCACTAAACCTTTGGCATCGCCTCGTTATCTTCAGTTGCGATCAATGCTTGGGGTGAAGGAAGTTGTCCTTGGGGGGTCTTCTTGAGTCCTCCTTCATTCACTTTTCATGCTTTTTCTTTGCATGTTTTTCTCTCTTTTGGAGAGGAGTTTTTTCCCATAAGGTTTTCTCCTTTTCTCCGCTTGTGAGAGATTGTTTGTACATGGGTACCTAACATGGCCTTGTTGTCGGGACCCATCTTTGCATTTGTTTGTTCCTCCCTAAGTTGCACTTAAGGGGGGGTGTTGGTGTGAACAGGGTTATTACCTATCTGGTTTAACCTTTGTTGTGTGGATAATTCATATTATTTAACTATTTATTAGTTAAATAATACTCACACACATGTTCACATCTTAAGATGACTTAGGAAGCATTCTAGTTGTTTTCTAGATGTTTCTAGTTTGTCTAGTTGTTGATAGTTGTTGTTGATAATTGTCATCTTATCCTATAGTTGTCATATGTCATAGGATTAAGACACTTGTCACATGACTACAACATATTGTGTTTCACCTTGGTCTTTATAACCAAGGCCTCATTGTACATTATGTAATCCAGTATTGTTGTATCATGGCAATATAGCATTTTTTTTGCTTGTCTCTCTTGTGTAGAAGGTTATTTGGTTTTACAAATTTGATCCTGGTGGTTGATTGCTCCAACACTTTCAACCTCCACAGGCAGTCAAATGAAACAAGGAGATTGGATTTTGTGTGTGCTCTTAATTCTAATTGCATCTAGAATATAAGAATAACAATACAGTAGTAAACTATTGATATTAATAACTCTAGTCTATGGAGCTACCAATATCCTCTTGTGTATGAAAGGTAATGTGGGAGGTGAGGTCCTAAAATGCCAACAAGGAAAAACACAATATTGAACCAACAACAAAGTAAATACTTGTAAATCTCTCACAAGAAGAGTGAGAGAGTCAGAATGGTGTCAAAGGCAAAGATAGTGATTTCAAGAGAGTCAAATACAAGAGAGGATTTAAAAGAAGCAACAAGTACAAATGTTACCTCACTCAAGAAGGTTGTGAAGATGAATGCCTTGCTAGTAAATGAAGTTGTACTTGCAAATGGTAGGAGTGTTTGAGAACACCACTATCAAGTTCAAAGAGTGTTGTTCATAGAGTTTTGCTCAAGAAGGCTAGAAGAATGTTGAAGATTACATGAAAATTCAAAATTTGCATGATAAAGATGAATGAGTTCATAGGAGTGAAGCTTAAGAGTCATTCAAAGGCCAAGGTGACTGTTGGGATTCCTTCCAATGAGTTGTGCGACAATTACACATGAGATTTTGGAAGTTGAAAGATAACTATTTGGGCAAGAAACAAGCATTATATGGTTGTATTCTCGTAGGATGGCAACGTGTTCATGCAGACCTACACTAATGTCCAAGTACAATGTGGCTAGAAACCTTAGAAATTGGAAATAAAACATTAGAAAGACACAAGGAACTTATACAAGCACATAAGAAAGACTTCGATAGACAAGAATACAAAACCAAGTTGGAATTAGGAGTGAGGTAGAGGCCAAGGCTTGACCAAATGAATCCTAAAAACATGCTAAGGGAGATGGATACTAAAGTGAGGACAATTGTAGTGTCAAAATTGTAAGATATGCAATTTTCGACCTTACAACAATATGTTTACTTTGCGTTTAATTGTTGAAATAAAATGCATAAAGAAAACAAAGTAACACTAATCTAATCAATATGAAAGTTGGGTTTTATGTAAAAGATTTGTTAAACTACTAAATGATGTAACGAAGAGCATACCCGATTTGTTGGTTGAAACTAAACAAGGGAGAATGAAATGATGAAAGACATGAATGGAGAAGTGTAGAAGATTAAGAACAACATTTGAGAAAAATGTTGACAAATTGTGGTGCTGACCTATATAGTGTGGTAGGGATTGTACGAATGTGATAGTGACATGGTACAAGCAAACTAGACATAGATGAATAGGAGATTCGATCCCTTGACTCAAAATCAAGGAATCGTAGTGAAGATTGTCGAATTGTAGTTGCAACCTTTATGTTCTAGGTTTTGAATTTTTCATAGGTTATGCACATTCCTCTATTGGTTGTCCTTGTGCTAGTAGATTATGGATATGATATTCATGTGAAGAGATATTGAAGCTGAAACCTATAGAATGGACAAGAAAATTTGAGAGTGTGTGTATTCACCTAGGTGTAAATGTGCTAGATAAATAAGAATGCTTAAAAGATTAACAATCCTAGAAGCTTCTAAATCATGTGATGTGCTTAGGTGTATGGAAGAAAGCAAGGGTTATGAAGGATCATTAGGATGCCAAGTGTTTTGGAATGAAGAGGAGTGTGAGACTACAAGTTTTTGGATGATGGGAAAAGGGTATGAAATTTGCAGTGGTTGTAGAAGAAAGTTGCAAGGAGTTGGCAACAGAGGAAGAAAGATTTAGAAGAGATCACAAGAAGAATAGCCAAAAATTAGAATTCAAATGTAGAAGGAATTCCAAAATATTGCTCTAGGAAATTTTAGAAACCTTGAGATGATCAGTGAGGTTTGAAATAGCATATTTATGAAGCTATTCTACATAGTAGTGGTTTAAAAATGCAAAAATGCCACCAGAGTTGACTTTTAAATGTATTAAAATGTTTAAATATATTATAGTTGTGACTAGTTCACTACTACAATTGTATTAGTGTCCAAGTCGACACACATTTTTAGAAAGTTTAAGGCATAATCAGAAAAAAGTATTGATCAAAGTTGGATCCATATGACATCTTAATAATCAGTTTTAAGCTTGAGGAATTGGTCATTTGTATCCTAAAACATGCTAAGGGTGCGAGAACTAAAATTAATGTGCAATATAGAGTAAAAATTATAAAGTAGGCAACTATTGACTCTATAATAAGCAACAATTTGACCATGTATGGATTACTTGTAGATGTCAATCATGCTTTGCTTATGGTCATATGGTGGAGGATTGTTTGCATAAACGAGCTAAACCTTTCAAGGAGACTTCTTGGTGGAAAGGTGTTGATCCTCAATGTCAATTTGTAATGGTTGAGTCATTCATTCCCTATATAATCCCCTCGAGCTTCTTCTCCTCAAGATTCAAAGGCTTTAGGGTAGGTTCCCTTAAAGCTTTTTCCTTCTTCTATGCTTTCTTCTAGTGGTGATGTTGCTCATTTTAGTTTGACTTCTTTAGTGGTTTTGTCTCCTATGTCGGTAGCTTTAGGTGATCTTTCATTTCCTCCTATGTTAGTTGTTTTGATTGGTCTTTCATCTCCTCCTATGTTGAGTGCTTCTAGTGGTCTTACATCTTTGGCAAAGCTTCAATAATCATCTATTTCTATGAGGAAATTGTCATCTTTCCAGAGTTAGCAGTGGGGTCCTCTCAAACTTTGGAAGTGGGAAGTGGCTAAGATGACCTCAATTCCCTTGGGTGAGATTTCCCCATTTCCTTCCATGTGTCTTGGTTCTTCAGTTGGTTAGGTGCTCTAAGGTTCTTCTCGATATTGTGTATCTATTGGAAGGTTTAGATAGTTGAACCCCGGTCTTGAGCAAGAAATCTTGTACTAGAAAGAAAGTCCTCTCTTGGGTGGTTCTTAGGTCTCAGAAGAAGGGGGAGGCTCTTTATCTTAGATCAAATGATTGATGGCGTGGTGTTTCTAACGTTTCTTGTATCTTTTTGGCGGTGGTTGGTTTCCTTGATTGGTGGGCCTTTCTTTGGCCTTGTTTTTCGTATGGTGCTAGAATATGTGCCCTTTTTGTTAGCTCTAATGTATTTTAATCCTTTTTACTAAGGGTGAAGACCCCTATAGAGTTCCTATGTCAATTATAAAAAAATCTTGCTTGAACTCCACCTAACACACTATATAACTATTCATGTATCTAACACTCAAAGAAATGCATCTTGTGACCTCTTTTTCCAATCCTTCCTTCACCCAACCCGAATAATGAGGATTGGAACAATCTTGTTAACCAACTTAATCTTTTCTACCAACTATTTTGATATCAATTTTGTTTGTGAATGGGAATAAAAAATAGCATCAAATTGTCTTATTTATTAGAATATTGATATGGATAAGATTAGTAAGTTTGCCTTTATCATGAGCATAATTTATACTCAATGTATTCTTCCTTGGATGGAAGTGTGATCAATCCTCTAATCCACATGTAAGTTGCATCCTTTAAAGGACGCTGCAACTTCCTTTATATTGTTCTTGTAAGGATGTGTAATACCCCTCTAATTATGAATTTAATCTAATCACAATACTCATATTAATTAGATTTAATTGATCATTTAATTTTGTTATTTTTATATTTATAGTTTAAAATTTGTGCATTTTTTAAAAATAGATTAGTTAACATTAGCAAAAGGTATTTCTTTTATGGTCAATGCTAAAATTAACTTATGAGGGTTGTTTTTCTTTTCTATAGTTGAGATTTATTTAAAAGAGTGTAAGAAAAGTGTTCTACCTTTTGTAGATAGGCTAAAATTAGTGTTTTGATAATAAGAAAAGTACAAAGTTGAAATAAATAGCAAAAGATGTTATTTTGGGTTAAAAACCTTATTAAAGGTAGATTTAGGCATTAGGAAATTCCATTTGCATGTAAGTACATGTTTATGCATTTGATCTTACAATGTGGTGCATGTTGAAGAAGGCACCCCATCTAGCTATTTTTAACTAGTTGAGAGTTACATTTGACCATGGTTTGAAACCTCCTTGATTTGGGCCCCATACTTGGAGGTATTATGGATGATAAAAGTTACAACTTAACAAAGACCGGATCCTCTCTTGATTTTGGCACCAAACTTGGATGAAACAACATAAAAACATGTGAGTTTGAATTAAAGAAGGTTAGTTTTTATCACTTTTTTTGGCAAGTGGAAGACTAGTGGTGGAGATCTTCACGTAAGGTCAAAAATTGCTAACTTTGCAATCTCTAACTTATTTTTCTGCAATCATTTTGTGTCCACTCTCCTAGTTGTGTTTTAGGTTTTTCCCTAATCACATAAAGATAATGCAAGTTGGCATAGCCTTAGGAATACCCCAGTTGTTTGCCTTGAAATTTTGAGCTCTTAACTCCTCAAGGACACCCTTGTGTACATGATGCTAGTGTTCAAACACACTTGTGTAGTGGGCGTGTCCTTATTTAAATTTTAAAAAGTAACTTTATCTACATGTTCATGCCTACTTGTTACTACATTTTCAATAGTAACTTACCTCAAAACCTAGTATAAACCTACATTTTACTCTTTTCATGTCAATCCATCATTTTTCTACTATCAAATTCATAATTGGAAAACTTAGCACTCCCTGCACACAAGTAATTTGCAAGGACTCCATTACAAAGCAAGGCAACAAGTAGGAGAAGTTTGACGTCTAAAGGTTTGAAGCCCCATGTGCCATCCAAGCCATGGAATCTTGACAATCTCCCTCTACTTTCTCTCATTCTTTAATCTAATCCCTCATTCTCCCCACAGTAAGCCATTAGAAACCATTTTCCCTCTACCCTACCTAGCCAAAACTTGAAGAACCTAGCCATTAGAATCACAACCAGATCTAAATAATTTCCCTATCCGTTTTCCTCTTATTTGCATCCTTCATGTTGTGATCCTCACCACCTCCTTGTGTCTCCATCACATCACATGCCACTTGTACTTAGTTTACCCCCTAGGGTTTTCTTTTGTGTACCAAATCTTGTACACACCATTCACACTTTGTCACTAGGTTTGCACATACCCCATATTTCTATTTGTGCTCTATTGAGGTTGAAAGATATCATCGAGAGGACTGACTGAGACAATCTCCTTTACAACACACAATTTTCTCCCTTAACCCAATCTCTAACTTAGGATTTCTCATGTGAGAGAAGAATCAAGGATTTTGGTGAGCAAGTCCTGCAAGTTTTAGAGCCTCTAGGGCCTCAAACACCTATGCCCTTAACTTGCAATATTGCCCCTACACTACAACAATGCCTAGTTTCTGGAAGTTGCCTGATCGAGCTATAATTTTCACTAGAGCATCCTTCCAACCTTTTGAGTCCATTTCTAGTGTCAGATCTTGTATATTCTCGGTGCACTCATTCAATTATTGCATCTCTTTTCAATTTACATGTAACATTTCCTAGCTTATGTACTTTATGACATAAATTAAATTTACTTGAGTTTATTTTATGTTATTTCTACGTTCCATTCTTAAATACGATTTATTAATTAGCAAGAACAATAGAAAGAAATATATCTATCTCTTAGGTTTCACACTCAGGGGGTTTAAATCCATTCTTTCACGTCATTGTTTTGTACATTTTGGGAGCTCAAATTTAGCCTCCAGATTGTTGGATGTCAATTATGTTTTGCAAGTGTTAATAGGGTTGTGGTAGTTCTTGTCTGTTAAAAAAAGTGATTTTGTAGGTGGAAATTGTATCAAAAATTCCCCGGATCTTTGTAATCATTCTCAAACTATTTGATCAATAAATTCTATAGTATCTTTGTTTTGATTGTGTTATTCTTCATTGAAATCCTATGTGAATGTTGTTCTTAAAACAAATCAAATCTAAAACTTTTTTTTTTGTTAATTCATATTGTGTTCAATTTGTATGTCTAGGGTTCATTTGGTGGAGTTGCAAGGAGAATGTCACCATTCATTTGGCTCTCTATCTTCAGCTACATTGAAAACTCATATTTAAATTTAGGAAAGGCATTCGATCTTAATTTGGTCGACTCAATTTTATTTTAGATCACCTCCTTGGAGATTTTAGAAGCTTATAAAAGGAGAGGGGAGAGAAATTAGAGAGGATTATCATAACTAAAAAAAGGAAGAGGAAGAAGAAAATAATAAAATAAGACAAACTCAAACATGTGATTACCATTTATTGAACCATCAAATCAAGACAAACTCAAACATGTGATTACCATTTGGTGAAGATAACCATCAAATTAAATTTCACTTTGCTTTATGTGTAATGCTACTTTTCTCCCATAGTTATTTAACTATTTGCAGTGGATTTATTATAGTTCATATTTAGAGTTAAGATAATTTATAATATGCAATGATATTAAAATAGATATAAATAGCAAATGTAAATTACATGTAATAATTTAATAAGAACTCTAAAGAAAATAATTAACAAAGCAAGTTGAATAACATGATCCCATAATCAAATTAACATCAAAACCCATATTTATGATAGTTCCAATATCTTTTATTAACAATAAGTTCAGTACTTATTTGAGTCAAGTATTAGGTGTGTACATATATAGAAAATGAACTATAAGAAACAAGTTAAACTAATGCTAACCTATTTCATTCATTAACTAATGCAACCCCATGATTGAGCTAAGGAATGCATGCATACATGAAACGAAGCTATCTATTTAACCCCAAATGCAAACCTTGATTGTTTTGGATGTGCTCTTGATGTCTTGATATGTTGATTTCTCCTCAAAATGATAGCATAACTTTGCATAACATGGAGACTTGAAAATGGCTTGATTGATGTTGAATTTATAGATTTTTGGAATGAGGATTGGATGGATATGATTGATTTGGAAGATCAATGGTTGAGGATTGTTGAGAGGAGCGGATTGATGAGAGATTGCCAAGTGGCATGATAGGATTGGAGGACAAGAGGAGTCCTTGGATTGAGGGGAAATCAATGGTGGACGATGGTCTTGGATAAAGTGGATGAAGAGGATCAAAGGAGGACAAAAGGACCTTTTGTACAAAGGACTTGCTCATCCCTTTGTAAGAGACCCATGTGACCTTGTATAAAATCCCATGCCTTTGTACATGTTGGAAGATGTTAGGGGTTTGAATGGGTTAATGAAGGATTTGGAATCTGTAAGCATGTGATTAAGTTGATTAAGTGAATTACAACTTAATCAAAAGTGAACAAAATAGAAAATTAAATAAATAGGAATATTTAGCTAATTCATGGGATGAGGATAAGGATATTAGATAAATGAATGTTGGACTATGGAAAAGGATTCATTAATTGAATAAATGATTAAATTTATTCAATTAATTCTAGGAGATGGTGCGTATGAATAATGCATGAATAGTGATTTAATAATAAATTATTATTTAATCACCATTGAAAAGGGATTGGATAATTAACTGTCTAAATGGATGTTTATTCAATTAATTTTGGAAGAAAGTGGTTTAGTGATGTCCTAATTAGGGCTAGAAGTGATAGAATGACGATGAGACGATTTTAGGTGTCTACATTTTGTCCCTCTTTGAGATGGTGTTGCAAAGCAACATCATCTCAAAGAATGATAAAACATAGTGATAGATTGGATAGAAGAAGATGGTTGGATTAGAGATAATGATGCCCCAACCACTTGAAGCGAGAGCGATAAGGAGGAATGATGGTAGGGATGATGGCCTCTTGAGAGGGTAGGCGGGTTCAAAGAACATGAGTGTGCTCTCGAAAGGATGAAGATAGCTGGATTAGAAAGATGAGAGTGGAATTTAAAATAAAAGGGATTGGGAGGATAGATGGGGGGATGCAAACCAATAAATGGATGAGGTTATGCATTATGTTGCAATGTTTTGAGAAATCTTATTTGATATGGCATGAGATATTATGCACCAAGGTATGAGGACCCAAGTTGACAATGTGTCCCATGCATAAGAGGATGCCCCAACACATCACAAGGAATTTGATGACCTTAGTGGGTACTGAGATGAGACAACTGATAAGGTCACAATCAAACCTATGTTGTATAGCACCATGATATGGGAAACCATGATATCGTTGTGGCAGGTAGGCTATAGGGATTGATGCAAATGCAAGAGAAAATAATAATGCACACAGACAAGCAAGCACACATGCACAAAGTGATATAAAGACAAACACGATGTTGCCCCTGGTCAAGCTAAAAATCCAAAGATTGATGGATTGATAATGTTGGATTGTGTTGTTGATGATAAGAACAACATGAGGATTGGGAACAATATATCTTAATGATGATGATGATGGAAGTTTGATCAAGGGTTGTAGCAAGGCGGGGAACAAGACCATGGATGCAATTGGATGATTTTGCGTAGAGTTCTTAGCGAGCAATGCACATTGATTAAGATCGTCTTGAAATATTTGGATGTTTGGGAGATTTGGATATTTGGGGGATTTGGATGGCTAGGGGGGTTGCATTGGATGGAGTTTAGGGTAGCCTTTAGCTAGACACCAATGACAAGGGAAAAATGAGTCTAATGAAAAGGGATAATAGGATGATGTGGATGGGGTGATTAAGTGATTTGGTGATGGAAGGGGGAATATAGTGCTTAGACCATACCCATGGATGTCAAAACCACATTGAAGTTGGGTACAGGAGATAAGACGGGAATTGGGATAGGGGTTTGTGATGGATAGAGGAGTTAGGATAGGGATATGGAGGGGTTTGGATGTGATCTCCAAGGACTATGTCACATAGGAATAAGATGCCCCACTCTAGATGTTTCGTTGAGGCATTGTGATGCTGGGGTGGGATGGACATTTGTAGGATATGCTTGGAAATGGATGTATGCCAAGAGGTGTACACAACATGTTTTGGATATTTTTCCCCTATCCTTATCAGGGTCGAAAGTAGGAAGGGAATATGGATAGGAAGATTATAAGAAGATGATAGGATAGATATGGAGATAGCTTGGATGGGAAGGATAGGAGACGATAGGATAGATAGAGAGATATAGGGGATGTGATGGATAGGCTAGGCAAGACTTGCCCCCAAGTGTAGGATGCAAATGGATGGGCATTTACGCATGATGCACATGAGGGGTTTTCATCATGGTACTTGCCCAAGGTACCATAGAAATGATTTCAACCTTTGGATGATATTATCTTTACTTTTTGTTTTTTTTGCTTTTAATTTTTTTTTAATTATTTTTTTTGACAATTTTCTTTTTATTTTTTATTTTTTGATATTTGAATAGGATGGGTGGATTTTGGATGGAAGGATTGGACTCAAGCATTTGTTTCCATATCAAAGTGATAGTGTCCCATTTTGGTTAGTTGTTGCATGTGGACCATGTCGAATAGTGCGACACGCATGGAAGTTGGTAGGTGTCAAAGTGATTGTGTGGAGGAAGATGGAATGGATGGTGTAGATGGATGAAGGATGGATGGATTATGCAAAAGCATGGATCATAGGGATGTGATGGGGAATATAGATGGGATGAGTGATTAGGATGTTGGGATGGGGATATGAGGGAGTGTTGTGGGTTCAAGGGGAACCAGGATCAACGTGTGCACATACCATGGTAGATTTTGAAGCTTATGTTTTTTTATGGGGAGTGGGGAGTAATGGCAATGTGGGATTTTGGGGGTAGTGTATTGTCAATTATGGGATTGGGATGGGGAATTGTGGGATTGCCGAGTTGGGGATTTAGGGACCCAAATGGACTTAGGATTTTTATATATTTTTGATTGGGTGTGGGATGGAGGGTAGGGATTGGGGGATTTAGAGAGGGATTTGGATGCTCCATGTAGATTTATTGTTTTTTTCTTGGGAACCCACATTGTTTTTCTCTTTGTTTTTGGAGGTGTGGGCTTTTGCAGTCTTTTAGATGGATTTTGCATTAATTTTCTGTATTGATGCCCTACAACATGATAATCTTTAGGCTTTTGTGGATTTTTTGCTTTATGTGTGGAGGCACCCAAAGTATTATTTTTGAATCCCATGGGTTTTACGATAGCTTCATTGTGAAAGGATGTGTGCACTTGTTGGTCATGATTAGGGATTTTGGGGGATAAGGGATTGGGGTGTTTAGGGATATGGGATTTATGGGTGGCGGTGTTGAGGATGGGAGATTTAGGGGATTTGAAGGTGGGGGTATTAGGGGTTGGGAGGATGGGAGGAAGAGTAGATTTAGGGATGGGAGGACGTTTGGATTTATGGATGGAATAAGATGGAGGAGCACTAGTGGTATGCTTTTTGGATTTGTACGATGATGGAGGGATGGTGGCATATGGTTTAGAGGTGCAACGTAGGGCACCTAGTTTAGGATTGGAAGAAATTTCCTTAGGAGGCGTGAAGGTGGTACCAACTTTTTTGGATTGTTTGCCTTGGGATATGTAACCAAAGCCATGCATTTGTGGATGGATTTTGACATGGATGGGCTCCAAGATTCCTTGTTCATGAAGGCCTAATCCTTTGCCTTGATAATTCATGTTTTGGAGCATGCGATGTGCAATGGGATGTTTGTTGTTTTGGAAACAAGGCACGAATCCATTATTATATGGGGAGGATGGGTGGTGGATATATGTTGTTCCTTTCCTACGAGAAAACCACCACAGATGAAAGTGTTGGGACCAAGAGGATAGGATGATGGATTTGGGATGGGGTCAATGGGAGATGGTAAAGGGTCGATAGGGGATGATGGGGGATCAATAGGAGATGGTGTGGGATCAAGAAAGGGATGAGTTGGGATGTGATTAGGATGGGGGTTGGATGTTTTGACATTCTTTGGACTATGCTCTTGACATAGCCGGATTTGCGTAGATGGTGCAATGGGGAGAAGTAACTTCATTTGGCATTTGGATAGACTCCTCTAATGGGGTAGATGGAGGAGTGGGATATGTTTGGGATAGGATTTTGAATAGAAAAGAGGGGGGAATTGTGCATTTTTTATGGGTTTTAGGTGGGTGATGGTATCTTCAATAACACATTTGGGTGATTTTGGATGAGTGGGGTGGCATGACTCCATAGGTTTGGTTTGGTGATTATTCTCAATATCCTTAGCTATGAGTCCTTGGAGGAAACTTGAGAAGAGGGATTTGGATATAGTGGGAGAATTAGATGGTGGATTAAGTGATTTTATTGGTGGATAATGATATGATAGATTTGGGTAAGCAAGATAAGGATATGAAGGATGTGGTTGATGGGGGATGAAGGATGTGGATAAGAGGTGGAGGTGATAGGAACCTCATACAAGAATGGATGTTGGGATATGGATGGAGGGTGGAATGGATTTCCCTTATCAAGGGTAGTGTAAGGTTGACCATAAGGTATGCAATTAGGTGTGGGGGCATAGCTTGTGCTAGCCAATGTGTGGTCATAGGGTGCTTCCATGTTTATAGATGGGCGTGAATAGTTTATGGCAAGCTTGGTTGTGATGATTTCATCAAGATTGTCAATTTCATCTTGGTCAACAAGACTTCATCATCATCATAATTGTAGGATGGATTCATGTGATTAGACTTAGATTTGGGATGATGTAATGTAGGATGGCTTGATGATTTGGATTTCTAAGGATTGCGACTTAATATTTTCTTTAATATCAAAATGACCTTAGATTTAGATTTTGGATTAGAGGGTTTGGATTGATTGATTTTGGATTTGGATTGATCAAGGTCAAGGATGCATGACACTTGATACTTGAATTGGTTTGGTTTGATTTGATTAATCAAGATCAACGATGTATGACACTTGATCTTGGTTGAATTTGGATTCATTAGGGTTGATTTTGATTAGGTCTAAGGCCCTTTGATGGTTGGATTGGATTGGATTGGATTAGTCCAAGGCCCTTTGATGTTTGATTGGATGGATGGGGGATGATTTGGCCTATTTTGACAAAGGTGCTTGTGTAGGAACAAAGGCACTTAAGGATTACAGAGGTGCCTATCTACAAAGGCACTTGTGTAGACACAGAGGCACTCAAGTAAGAACAAAGGCACTTGTTTGTGAAAACAGACCTCAAACTTGATGTTAGGGATTGAATTTGATGGGTTTTGATAAATTTGATGGGGATTGATTATGGATTATGTCTAGGACCCTTGGATGGTGATTTGAATGATGATTTGGAGGGAAAATGATTAGGTTTGGATGAAATTTGGATGAGGTTGAAAGGGGTTAAGTCCTTAACCAATTTTTTATTTTCAAGGGATAATTTTTATTAAGGATTGGGATTGGATGTTTGATTAGGGATGGAAGAATAATGGATAATTGATTTTGTATGAGTGATAATTGGATTGGATTAGGATGATGGTGTGATGGGATTAGATGGATAAAGGGGATTGGATTAAGATGGTGATGTTTTAAGGAAGATTGGATTAGGGATAAATGGATGAATGGATTAGGTGATAGATGGGATGGATTTGAATAAGATTTGGATGGAGTTGGATTAAGGATGTGGGATTATGATGTGATTAGAGGGATAAAGCTCAATGATGGGATTGTGATTAAGGATTGTAATGGTGATTGAGAAGATGATTAAGTGGATAGGATGAATTAGGTGGAGGACCTTGATTGGATTAGGTTAATTGATTTGGATTAGGGTCTAATGATAAATGGATTAAGGATTGGATTTGGATAGATTAGGATGATGTGGATAGGGTGATTAGGATGATTAGGATAATTGGGATGATAAGAGGAAGTTGATTGGGATGACTAAGATAAGGTAGATAATTTAGATTTGGATGAAGATGGATGATTTCAAGGTGATTAAGGATAGCTTGACCTTGGGAAACTTTTCAAACAATAAATTTCACATACAACATGCACAAGTTTGTAAAGGATTTGGACTTGATTTTGGATTTAGGGAGTGCACGGGTTTTAACAAATGAAAACATGCCAAGCACAATAAAACCCTAGATTAGTCAAGTAGTCAAGTAGGAGTATCAATCCTTGTGGGCTGTAATGTCCCCATTTATAGATTCTCTTGCAGTTCAGTTAGAGCTGACTTTCTGGGTTGGTGACAGCATAATCAAAGAAGTATTTCTATGTCACCAGGGTGTTCAGGTGATCCAGAGGAGCTGGTTGACACTTTCCAGAGGGTTTTCAGACAACTTATCCATACTTACTATTTATAGTAAGTGCTTGCATGTCGTTAATCTTTCTGGGTTTGTTCTATTTGGTCCCCGATGGTCACTGCTATTTTTAGTAAGTGGCAGTTTGGTGCTGATTAGGCGACTTGGCAGTCAGTTGTTGGCTCTCATAGACATTGCACTGAGCTTGGAGTTATCAGATGGTTTGTGGATCCAGTCGGTACCCTCTGTGTTGGCTCAGTTTGCTCTTGGCTGTTACTTACTATTTTTAGTAAGTTTGGGATTGGTACCAAAACAGGATTTTGAGAGTGGGGTTGAACTCATCTTGTCAAGACCTTTCCAACAAGCTATAGATCATTGGTTTCTGACATCATCTTGGCCTCCATTTTAAAGTCTGTAAATTAAACATTATTATTTAATATTGGACCTTGGTGCCTAGGCTCAACAACTTAATGTTGTTTTAAAAGAGGGGACTTTAAGGGTGATGTTGAGAAAAGAATTAAAGAGAATTATAATATTTTAAAATGTATTTTCTATCTCATGTTTTATCCCATTTGCAAGAGGATTTTAGAGACTCCCAGTTAGAAAAGTATAAAAGGAGGAAAAGTGTACTCATTTGTATATGCTTGGATTATTATTTTCTTCTCTCATTGAGATTTCCCTTGCTAGGTGTTAGCACTTATTTTGACCTGGGGTTGATTTGTCATGATCAGGAGGTTTCTTCATCTGAAGCCTTCATCTTCTTGCCCAATTTTTCTAAGTGTTGGACCTCCTCAGCGTTTTTCAGCTGCAGCATCATATTTTTCTGAGGAGGAGGTCGTCATCATCATCTTGTCTTCGATGATGATCTTCATCAGCATGTTCTTCGTCGACTTGTTTTTCTCATCGTCATCATCATATTTCAACTGTCGGGTGATGTTTGCTTATTATCCTGATGATACTGGTGAGCTACAGTGCGCCCTCAGTTGCTTGCGGGGGTGATTTTCAAGTATCCGGTGATCTTCCGAATATCACCTTGCCCAGACATGATGACGATGTTGCCCCGATATCTTGAAGGGGTTATTCTCTAAGTTGTCGACCTGACTTATTTTTTCCTAAGGGTCGTCATCATCATGATATTTCCAGTTATCATCCTGCTGCTTGCGGAGGTCATCATATTTTCTGCCTTCATGATATTTCGCCGGGGTGATATTTTATCATCGGGTGATCTTGGTTAATATCATCCTGATGATGTTGTCGAAGAGTTCTAAGTGCGACCCGATATTCACTAGGGTCATCATATTTTGAACGTCAGGATGATCTTAGTCAATATCATCCTGATGATGTTGTATCACTTCTTGTTCGTTGTTTTGACATCCTGATGATGCTGACGTCATCCTTATATCAGGGTGATATCTTTTTATCTGCCTATCTGCATCATGATATTCCGAAGGAAGGGGTGATATTTTCATATCACCCGGATATATGTTTGCTCGAGCAGCATGATGATGCTGATATCAAGGAGATATCCGCCTGCTGGCTTCGCGCATTATCTCCGGGGGGTGATCTTTTCAAGCATCATCATCATATTCAGTTATCGCCCCGATCTTATAGAGGAGCTACAGTGCAACCTGATATTTGAGCATCAGGAGGATATTTCCAAATATCCGGTTGTCTTCCGAATATCATGATGATGTTAATATGATGATGACGTCATCAAGGTCCGCGGGGGTCATATTTCTAACAACTGATCATCTTGAAGAGACCTCTTGATATTTGCAAACATGATGATGACGTCATCCGGATATGAGGAGGTGCGCAGTAGGCAGATATGATGATGATGTCAGCAGTATATGATGATGACGTCATCAGGATGTTCATCGGCCAGACTTTTGGAATAAGCTCAGCAGGAGGATGTTCCTCCGATGGATCAGGTTGTGCCGATTATCATGAAGGGTATATTTCAAATATCATGATGACGTCAGGGTGATATTTCGAACAACAGGATATCATGCTGCTGGAGGATGATGATGATGAGGTTATATACTAGTGTCGTCAGGAGCAAAAGCACCGACATGATATATGCTCATGACCTAGTATATAAAGTGTTATTGAGGTCATCGCGGGGTGCATGTGGGATATTGATATTCTGCACTTTCAAATATCATGATGATGAGTCTCGGCGAGAAATGGTTGCGATTGCAGATTTGATGATCTTCCCAAGGCCGCGGGTTGGTGCGCCATTAATGGCGATTGTTGCAGAGGTATGGGCGATGGCGTGGATGGATCCTGTACCCGACTGAGGGTGTACATCAGCGGACAGTGGCGCAGGGCTCGAGATATCTTCCTGTCTCCTCCCCCACCTGCTGCATTCAAGTTTGGGTGCCAATCTGGTTGTGTTTGAGCGCCATTTTCCTGATACTGTGTATCTGGCGAAATTTTGGTCAACCATGTAATTAATTGCTGAGCACCTACCTGGCTGTTATAAGCAGGTGGTCTTGCTCATTTGAAGGTTGTTGAAAGTTGATGATTTTGGCTCTGTAATGCATAACAAGCTGATCTGGTTGCTCTGTACAGCTTACCTGTGAGTTTATGTATCTCTTGTTGTTTGTTCTTGGCATGAACCCACTGATTTCATGATTAAACTTATATGAGAAATGCTATTTGGCATGTGTTGTGTTAATTCTGTCTCCAGTATTGCATGTATTCTTCTTCTGAATCTGGATGTTTGGTAATGTTTAGATTCTAGAGCATAGAATTCCTATGTTGACTGTCTGATCTTTTAACTTCTACTCAAGGGGTAGATTAAACTGTTTTCAGGTTGAACATTGGGAAGAGTATACTGCAATAGGGATACCATAAGTAGAGATAACCTAACACTCCGTATGGGAGATACCTGTAAGGCAGGTATCACATATATCCCCTTGAAATCCAGTTTTAGTTGTTTATGCTGATCATTCACAGGTGTATGTCTACTGACTCCAGGCCCTGGATAGGCACCAATCATGCTTTGTTCTTGTGTTATAACCATGTCCAGCTTTGCATCCACACTTAAACTCCAAATCAAAATCTAAAACAACCATTAGGACATTAGAGTTAGTTTTAGGAACCTCAGTCCTCTGTCTACAACTGCAAATAGGCCCAAAGCTAGCCCCTTTGCCCTTATCTTTCAGTTTTGGTCTACTTACAGGAGGACTCATCTGCTTTCTGTCAACATCCCAGCCTTGCATGCATATCCTCATGGATGTTGAGTAGGGAATACCCCCTAGGTCTTGCAGAGCCTGAAGAAGAAGAGGAGATAAAATATAGAGTCTATCTCCTACACTGTTGACCCCCTGGCCCAGAGATCCTGTTGATCACTGATGGCTACCTTGTAGGGAAATCTGGGAATAAGCATCCAGTCTGGGAAAAAGTCAACACTAGGGTTTTGGAGCTTGGCTCTAAGGTTTGAAGGGATTCAAACCTGAGGCTCTTGGAGACAAAAACCTCCCTAAGTAGCAGTATCCCACAGGTGTGAAAATCACCCAACGGTGCCAGTGTTGGTGGATGTATTCAGCATTCACGTTTGTGCTTGCAATGGAGTTCTTCGGAGTTGTTTCTTGGGATTAATGGATATATCTTTCGTCATCTAGATTGTATGCTGATTTTGGAGGGATTGGAGGCAGTTTTTGGTGTGAAGGAAGAGAGGGTTTGCTGCTGCAACTATTTCATTGATGGTCGTACTCCTAGCAGCCAGGCCATACGTTCTTTGTGGGTTGTTTCGAGCTTGTTGATGACAGATTTCTTACCTCTATAAGGTCGCCCAGGCTAGGAAACTTGGTGCAAGTCTATTCGAAGGAGTTTAGATGAGTTTTCTTAAGTCTATTTGTTGTTCATCACTTCCAGTAGCAACCGTACACCTCCAGGAGTGACGTGGGGGTATTTTGGTTTCATCCCTCTTTGTGGATATTGGGGATTTTGCATTGTGTGAGGCATTTAGGGCCTCTTCTCTTGCTGATATCAATTTGTATGTTCATCTTTGTATTCTTTGGATTTTGGAGTGATTTCTAGCTATGCCCATTTGTTGGTCCAGCAACAGCTGAAATATGAAGTTGCAAATCTAAACATGGGTATGTCACAGTAATTCATTATTGGTCATTTTACTATCTGGGTAGTTGATAGTTTCTTTATATCTGTTATATATTTTCTGGGTTTAGGTTATATGCTCTGTATTGTATGCTCCGGCATCACACATCTGCAGGAAACCATAAAACTCCTTCTACATCTTCTATCTATTTGAAAGACCACACAAAATAATAATAAAATATCACACATAAAAGATTCTTAAAATATACAAACAGGTACGGCACATTACATGGGCCCACAACATACTATTTATAAAGTGATGGATAACTAGGGAATGCAAGGTCATGTACCATCTATGCACCCCTTACCTTGGAGGCCAAAGCCCTACCCAAGGTGAGTTCTATCTCCCCACTATGAAAGTATGGCATAAGTAACTTCTTGGGCTCAACCGGATTACGATGCACCACAAGGAAGGATGACCAAAAGGTCTTATGAGAAGATAAACAAGGCTTTTAAGGGCATCCTTGATACACTTAAGGTACATAAGGCTAATGTCCATGTGATGAGGTGTATGTCTAAGGTATGGTACGGGAGGGTAACCCACTCTCCTCCTTCATTTTGCAAGGTATAAAGTTCTTGCAAGCTTAGCCCAAAATGATAAATGTCTCCCAATGGGAGAGTCTTTTGATTGTCTTCAAAATTTGTATACCTTTCCAAAACACGTGGGTTCAGGTTGTCCCCCAAGGTGATGAAATCCTTAGGCAGGCTCGCTAGAGGAAAGAAGCTTAGCTACCTTTGATCCCTAAGATTGCCTTTCGATGTGAAGGGAAAGCATACACGCACTAGGTTCTTGGGATTAACAATGATAAAAATATTAGATCAAGTCAAAGTTTTTGATCTCCAAGATCGCCAAATGGCACGAGGAGAGAGCATACACGTGTGACTTGATCTCAAACAAAGCATACAAGATTCATTAACCCCTTAGAAATGAAATGCCATGGAGGTGATCATCCTCCACATAAACACTCGTCTAGGACTTGTAACCTTGAAACAAGCTTAAAACACCAAAAAGAGGTTAGATAAAGACCCAAAGGTCCCATCGGGTGTGCCAAAATGTGTACATATAGAAAATGAACTATAATAAACAAGCTAAACTAATGTTAACCTATTTCATTCATTAACCAATACAACCTCATGATTGAGCTAAAGTAATGCATGTATACATGAAATGGAGCTATCTAATTAACCCTAAATGCAAATCCTTGATTGTTTTGGATGTGCTCTTAATGTCTTGATATGTTGATTGCTCCTCAAAATGATAGCATAACTTTTCATAACATGGAGACTTGAAAATGGCTTGGTACATGTTGAATTTATAGATTTTTGGGATGAGGATTGGATGAATATGATTGATTGGGAAGATTAAGCGCTGAGGATTGTTGAGAGGATTTGATTGATAAGAGATTGTCAAGTGGCATGATAGGATTGGAGGACAAGAGGAGCCCTTGGATCGAGGGGAAATCAATGGTGGAGGATGGTCTTGGATAAAGTGGATGGAGAGGATCAAAAGAGGATAGAAGAACCTTTTGTACAAAGAACTTGCCCATCCCTTTGTAAGAGACCCATGTGGTCTTGTACAAAAGCCCATGCCTTTGTACATGTTGGAAGATGTGAGGGGTTTGAATGGGTTTTGAAGGATTTGAAATGTGCAAGCATATGATTAAGTTGATTAAGTGAATTAGTCAACTTAATAAAAAATGCACAAAATAGGGAATTAAATAAATAGGAATATTTATTTAATTCATGGGATGAGGATAAAGATATTAGATAAATAAATGTTGGACTATAAAAAAGGATTGATTAATTGAATAAATGATTAAATTTATTCAATTAATGCTCGGAGATGATATGGATGAATAGTGCATGAATAGTGATTTAATAATAGAATATTATTTAATCACTGTCGAAAGAGGGATTGGATAATTAATTGTTTAAATGGGTGTTTATTCAGTTAATTGTGGAAGAAAGTGGTTTATTGATGTCTTGATTAGGGCTAGAAGAGGTAGAATGATGATGAGATGATTTTAGGTGTCTACAGTTGGATCGAACACTCTCACCCTAGGAAGATTTTAGTGGTCTTGGCCCTCATAACTATGGAACACTCTAGGAGGAATAGTTCTTATTCAGAACACAACATATCATGCTCAACACAAGTGCTCCAAAGCCATGCTCAATAGAGAAAATGCTCAACACGAGTGCTTAACAAAGCAAACACTCAACACAAGTGCTCTAGAGCCATGTTCAATAGAACAAATGCTTAACACAAGCCCTAGCCAAGACAATCCTGAGTGTACATTGTACCCTAAGTTGGACACACTTTGTGTGTCTCTTCTCCAATGCCCATAGCCCACCAAAACCACATTCTTCTTCCTTGAGTGATCTCCATGCCCTTTCCAAATCTCACATAAATGTCTTATATAACCTTTTAAGGGGTGGTTTCTAACCATCACACCATTTCACAAAGGTTATCATTAATAATTATTTAATAAACATAATAGTTCATCCCTTTTAAAAGGGGTTAAATTATAAATATTCTTTATTTATCTCCATTTTAACTAAAGGATCATAATATCATTTATTTTTTCCATCTCCCTTTTAATTATAAAGGGTTAAATAAACTTTATCCTCTTATAATTTTAAAGGGTTAGTCATAAAATAGCTTTCGTTTCCATTTTGGGGAAAAAGTCTGTTAACATTATGAGTCTTTGTTTTGTAAGGAAGCTAAGGTAGCGAAACAACTTCCTACACTAATCTTGATGGAAGCGATATGCAAAACTTTTCAGATCTTTACAATAGTTATTGAAATAAACACAAATAACAATCATACCACAACATAGTAATTATGAGGGGAAATCCTTTCGGGAGAAAAACCCCACACTCCAAAGCCACCCAATATATTATTTAGGAATCAAGAAGATTACAATATACTTGCAGAGCAAGCTTTCATAGGAGTATAACCAACCAGGGATCTGGAGGCAACTCAACATCTATAAGACTCTTACACAACCTCCATTTCAAGCTCCTGATATATAGGAGATACAATATAGCAAACCGTCAACGGTAATTACAAAACCATGAGCCAAAACCACCCAAAAGTGTAGCCCAAATTATCTCCAATCAAAGCTACCTTGTAATGTGCCAAATCACACACCAACATGTGTAACTCTCCCCTTTACAACTCTTTTAAGTGTCCAACACGTTTTCACATTTCCCAAAACGGGAGGCCCAACTTTCAGAGGCCATAATTTTTGATCTGGGTGTTCGATTGACGAACTGTTTGATGTGTGGGAAAGATCATGAAGAGATCTATCGTGATATAACCCACTTTGTTGGTTATGACAACTTTCACAACATTTAGGGACCTCTAAGTGCCTCAAATCTAAGTTTGAAACTTTTTTCAATAATTTCAAAAAATGGAAACTTTAATATCTTGCAATCCAAGTATAATCTTGAATCAAAACTCACCCAAGATGTTTACTTGGCAGTTCCACACCTTTTGGAAAACTTCTAGGTCTATCCATGCTCAAATGTAGAGTTATTAAAAATAGTAAGCCCTACCATTTTTAGCCCCTTTTGGAAACTTTGAAAGTTCTAAACCATTCTTCAAGATAAAAGGTATTTGAAAAGACCAAAATTGGGAAGAGTAGAAACCTTTTCTAGTTGCAAGGTCGAGACACCTTTCCTAACATTCTCCCACTTGTCGAACACCTTGCAAGAGAAAAGGGAGTATCAACACCATGATTTAAATTTTGCTAGGGGTCGAAAGGCCCATAGTTTCCGAACACCATCTGAACTTCTCTATGCTCATAGGCTTAGTTAATGAATCTGCAACATTCATCAAAGTCTCTACCTTAACTAGCTTCACCCTACCATCCTCGACCATATCTCTAACAAAATGATATTGTACATCAATGTGCTTGATCCTAGCAGGAAATGTTGGGTTCTTAGCTAAACAGATCGTACTCTGACTGTTACAATAAACTGTCACTGCACCTTGTTTTATTTCGATATCTAAACATAGCCTCTTAAGACAAATGACTTATTTACAAGCCTTAGTAGATTCCATATACTCAACTTTAGTAGTGGACATAGCAACCACAACTTTCTCTTACTCATCTAACTAATTACACCACCAAATAAAGTAAACACATAAGCACTGGTGGATCGTCTACTATTAACATCACCTGCCCAGTCTGAATCCACATAACCATGAATATCAATAGAATGCATGTCTCCTATTATATTATCATAACACAGGGAATACTCTGAGGTACCCCACAAATATCTAAAGACTCTTTTAACTACATCCCAATGAACTCTACCAGGATTAGACATATATCTGGAAAGAACTCCCACTGCTTGGGAAATGTCTGGTCTAGTACAGACCATAACATACATCAAACTTCCAACTACACTCTAGTCAGGCAGTCTCCTCATGTCTTCCATCTCTGATTGGGATGTTAGACATTGTGAAGCAGATAACTTCATTCCAACTGTAAAAGGAGCACATAATGGTCTACAATCTTGTATGTTAAACCTCTATAAAACTGAATTGACATAATTACTTTGGCCAAGCCATAGTTTTATGTTCACTCTATCTCTTCTTATTTCCATCCCAAGACTGTATTTAGCTGCACTAAGATCTTTTATTTCAAATTTAGCTACAAGTTGAGACTTTAGTTATGAAATCATTCCTTTCCCTTTACCAATAAATAACATATTATCAATATATAATGAAATAAACAGGAAACGATCACCATCATATTTATAATAAACACAGTGATTAGATTTAGAACGCTCAAATCCTAAACTCAACACATATATATCAAATTTCTGGTACCACATCCTAGGACTTTGTTTGAGGCCATACAAAGATTTCTTCAATTTACAAACCAAATTACTTTTACCTTTCACCATGTAGTGCTCTAGCTGTGTCATATAAATATCCTCCTCCAAATCACCATGAAGGAAAGTCATTTTCACATCCATTTGCTCAACCTCTAGATTGTAAGCAACAGCAATAAAAAGCAAGAATCTAATGGATGTCATTTTTGCAATAGGAGAAAATATCTCACCGTAATCAACCTGAGAGTAACCTTTCACAACCAACTATGCTTTGTACTTCTTAATGCCTCCATCTAAACCAATCTTTTCTTGAACACCCATTTGCAATCAACAAGTTTTTGTCATTCAGGCAATGGCACTAGGTCCCATGTATCATTCTTTTTCAAAGCTGCCATTTCTTCATCCATAGCAATCTTCCAAGACTCTGCATCATTCATACCTAATGCCTCTTCTACAGATCTAGGTTCATCCATGTTATTATTCAAAGCAAAAATACATCTCCAGTCATCAGGTGAATACCTTTTAGGTGGTTGTCTATGCCTTGTAGACCTTTGAATAAGTTGAGTTGGAGTTTCTTCCTTCTCTTCTGAAGATTCAGAGCTAGATGAGCTCTCCTCAACTTCGTGTCTATCTAGGGGCCTCGATGCAACTTTCTCAGGCATAGAAGGGAGTTGAATCACATCTTTTTGTTCACTTTGTTTTGGCTGCAATGTAACAGAAGAAGGCTTAGTTTCTCTAAAAATAACACTTTAACTATAGATTACCTTTTCTGTAATAAGGTTCCAAAGCTTGTATCTTTTCACACCATAACTATACCTGATGAATATACATTTCACAACCTTGTTCTTCAACTTTGTTCACTTCTCCTTTGGCACATGTGCATATGCCTCACAACCAAAAACTCTAAGATGTCTCAATGAAGGTTTGTGCCCTAACCACGCCTTCATATGCATTTAATCAACAAGAGCTGATGTAGGAGACCTATTAATCAGGTAGAAAGTAGTAGCAAAAACTTTAACCCAAAACCTTTTCTCTAGACTAGCACCACTAAGCATACTTCTAGCCTTCTCCATCAGTGTTTTGTTCATTCTTTATGCAATTCCATTCTACTGTGGAGAATACATAGTTGTCTTTTGCCTTTAAATGCCACAAACTTTACAGAATCTATCAAAATCATTAGAGCAAAATTCACTGCCATTATCAGTCCTCAAGAATTTTATTTTCTTTCCAGTCTGGAACTCAACCATTGCTTTAAATTCTTTAAATCGACTAAAAACCTCATATTTATTCTTTAGAAAATATACCCATGTCCTTATGTTATAATCATCAATAAATGAAACATAATATGTGGATTTCGCAATGGAAGGAACATCTACAGGACCAAACACATCATAATGAATAAGATTTAATACACCACAAGATTTATGAGAACTCGAGTAAAACTGAACGCAGTTTTGTTTACCATAAATGCAATGCTCATAGAAATCAAAATCAAGCTTACAATCAGTCAACCCTTCAACAAGGTTTTTATTCTTCAAGGTCCTTAGTCCTCCTATGTGGCCTAATCTTTAGTGCCATAACATAGTCTTCTTTGCAAGCAATTTTGACTCAGAAGAAAGAGCACCCTTCGGTACCCAGAAGCCACGACCATCCACTAAAAATGAAAGCCTCTCCTTTTCCAATGAAGTAGTCACAGATTTGATTTTTGCAAAAATCCTATTGCACTCAATAGTGCATGCATCAACTTACACAATGTACCAAATTTGACACCTCTTGTAATCACCATAGCACCTCTTACCACTTCTTGCATCTTGGATCAGAAAAGACTACTTGCACATCCACATCTATTAGTTTGCTCAGAGATAATAAATTTCATGCTAATCTAGAGATACAAAACATACCATTAATCCTTTTTATTCTACCATCAGGAAATCTGATTTTAACTTTACCATGACCAACAATATTTAAATGAGAATCATCACCCAAATATGCCTTACCTCCATCAAATTCTTCATATTCATAAACCAATCTCTATTAGGGGTCATATGGAAAGATGCACTTGAGTCAATTAACCATGCATCATTAATTAGATCTTTATAACAGTTACAGAGATAAACACAAATAGCAATCATACCATAACACAGTAATTACGTGGGGAAACTCTTTCAAGAGAAAAAAGCCGCACTCCAAAGCTGCCCAATATATTATTCAGAAATCAAGAAGATTACAATATACTTACAGAGCAAGCTTTCAAAGGAATATAACAAACCAGAGATCTAGAGGCAACTCAACATCTATAAGACTCTTACGCATAACCTCCATCTCAAACTCCTGATATATAGGAGATACAATACAGTAAACCGTCAACGATAATTACAAAACCATGAGCCAAAACCACCCAAAAGTGGCACCCAGATTATCTCCAATCAAAGATGCCTTGTAATGTGCCAAATCACACACCAACATGTGTAACTCTCCCCTTTACAGCTCTTTAAAGTGTCCAACATGTTTTCACATTTCCCAAAACAAGAGGCCCAACTTCTGGAGGCCATAACTTTTGATTTAGGTGTTTGATTGATGAACCATTTGATGCATCAGAAAGCTTGTGAAGAGATTTATCAAATTATAATCGCTTCACCAGTATGACAAATTTCAAGGCATTTAGGGACCTCTAAGTGTTTCAAATATGAGTTTGAAACTTTTTAGGGACTTTCAAAAAATGAAAACTTTAATATCTTGCAATCTAGGTATGATCTTGAGTCAAAACTCACCCAAGATGTTTACTTGGTAGTTCTGCACCTTTTAGGAAAATTTCAGGTCCATCTGTGCTCAAATGTAGAGTTACTAAAAATAGTAGCTCTACCATTTTAAACCCCTTTTGGAAACTTTGAAAGTTCTAAACCATTCATCAAGATAAAGGGTATTCAAAAAGACCAAAATTGGGAAGAATAGAATACTTTTGTAGTTGCAAGGTGTAGACACCTTTCCTAACACTTTTTTCACAATTTTCTCATTTTTTCTTCAAATAGATTGAAAACGACCCTTTTTGGAGCAAATTATTTTATAGTAGATCACAGGAGATCTTTATTTTTGGTTCAAACCCACTATATTCAAGGTAGATCGTGAGTGGATATTTGTATTGGTGGTCCTAGCCCATTGTAGTGGAGTTGAGTAACCATATAAGTGTATATGATTATAGGAGAAGATGGTCATGTAGTATGAGATGTATGATCATCTTTGAGTGTACCAAAGATTAAGAATATATAACATTGGAAGGTGAGTGGTCATGTAGTATGGGATCCATGTGTCATTCACTTACTAGATACTTTATATTTTTAGATGTTTATCTTTGTGCTTGATATATGTTATTGTATTGGATGACTTATATGTGTGGATAGAGCAATAGTTATTTGTCTTGTCTATTATGAAGTTGGAGAGCATGTCAATGGGAATAGAGCTCAACTTATGTAGTGCAACTTATGAGTTTGCAACAAGGGCTAGAGCCTAAGATACACTTATAGTGACATTTGTAATGTGGTGTGTCCCACCAATATTTATTGTTGTTGATGTAGGTGGAGTAATGTTGGTAAAAAGAATTTCACTATGATATTTCATTGAAATTAGCTTGACTCGCCCAACAGGCAGCAACAAAGTTCACAATAGTTGGAGAAAATGCTATTATATTAATATTTTTTCTCTGTGTTTGAGAGGGGTAGTGATAGGGAGACCTAAGGGTTTCGAAAACCTATCTTGACACAACACTTCAAGACCTATGCCATCCTCAGGTTTCCCTACCAATTCAAGTGCTCATAGACATTTTCTACCCCAAAATGTCTAAAACAACCTAAGCAATCTATTACAGAGGTGAAAGACCTATTTGTCTGTTGTTTCCAATATAGACTCTGCTTTCTTGGTGTGAGGTACTCTTCCTTATCCTCATTGCTTCCAAGATTCCCAATCTCCAAGGCTTCTAGCCTTCTTGAGCCCGTTATCAGCCCTCCTCACTGGGTCCAGGGTTCTGATTACTTGGTGCTCAATTCTTTCTACTCTATTTTTCACCCCTGTCTTCTTAGACTGCAACTTGCATACCTAGCCGGGCTATAGCACAGCTCGCCTAGGACAAGTTCCTAATGTCTCTCATTAACAATCCAACCACTAACACAAACAGAAACAAAAGAAAGAAGGTCTCTGCTTGATGGCCCTCCATGACTGTACAAGAAAAATGCAGGGACATCAAGACAGAGACATTTTGTACAAATAGAAACAAAAGAACAGAAACAAACTGATTACTCTACTTTAAACTGAGCTATGCAAGAATTCTACAGACAATGCACAAATAGATTCAAACTGTCAATGTTCTTATTCTGAGAGTTCTTTCTTTTACATTCAATGTCTATCCTTTAACTTTTTCCAACATTTGAACCCATTTACAAAGCCAAAAACCAGTTCTTATACTCTTCGTCCTTTTTCTGTTATCAGACGGTTAGGGTTTTATGTCGTTCAGTTAGGTTTTCTATGCATCCTTGAACCCATCGGTTCACATACATTATCAGCACAACATGCTCTTCGCTCACCGATCATACTTCCCCTGTCGTCATGCTTTCTATCGCGATACATTCATTTGTATCATACAATAACGAAACATGCGTTCGCTTTATCATCGGTAAGATATTTCTATTTTCTCACCGAAATAGTCTTCTCATTCCTGGTCGGCTTGACCCAACTTATCAGCTGCTACATAACTTTTGTCACCGATGCGCTTACTCTCTCCGATGACCTTTTCATCGCTCAAACTTCAATCGTCGGCAAAGCTCTTTCTTTGATCTCCGACATGCTATCTCACACCGATGGTGAGGATCCATCGCTCAGACTTATGCTGGTGGTGTAACTTTCTTTTCATTCTCATGCCGATCAACTAATCCCTTGTTCATCGTCGGCCAGACTTTCGTCGTCGGCCGGACTTTACTCCTCTCCTTCGATACTGACACTCACACCGATATGCCTTCTATCGGCATGACCCTACTATTCGCTGGGACCTCCAACGTCTTCCCCGATGGTCCTTATTACGCCGATAACTTCTTGCTTGTATATACAAGCGTTAACCTACTATCATCGGTCTTCATTACTGAGTCAGTCGGTCAACCTTTGTATCAAATGCATGTTCATACCCGTCGCTTGTTCACTCCTTCCTATTAGAAAATCACAAATGAACATCACACCAAAAATGTGAAAGTATATACATGGGCTCCAAATCCCTTGGTGCTCCTGCACCATACTCCCCCTATGCGGAAGAAGTCAAGTCACCTCCAGTGACAGCAAGGCAAAATCAATGCCCCGCTTCTTGAACTCGGATTCTGCAACCCAGGTAGCCTCTGCTTCAGGCAAATTGTTCCATTTGATCAGATGCTCCATGTACACCCCATGTCTGGTCTATTTCTACACGCAAGAATCCAGAATTCTCTCAGCCTGTGGTTTGGTTTTTGGAGGCAAGGTCACATCACTCACTGTCTGTGTAGCTTCTAAACTAGATCCCCCTGCTATTGGATGAGGACCTTTATAAGGTACCAAGTCCTGAACATTGAACACTGGTGAAATTGCCAAGTCTGCTAGTAAATCAATCCTATAAGCATTGTTGCCATACTTGTTCAAAATTCTACAAGGACCAATCCATCTCATCTGCAATTTGGTTGGCATCCCTTTCTGCAATCTGGCTTTGTTCAAATGAACCATGACTAAATTACCAACTGCAAATTGAATATCCTTCCTGTGTGCATCTACCCTATCTTTGATTTTCAGGGTATTTTCCATCAATTGCTACTTCACTTAAGTCATGAATCTCCTTCATAGACTGTGCAAAATCCTCTGCATGACCACTTCTATACTCCATGTCTCCAAGATGTCAGAGTTCACATACACCTCGAGGGTCCATTCCATACACTATCTCAAATGGACTTTTGCCAGTAGTCCTGTTCACACTATCATTATAGGCAAATTCTGCCTGATGAATGACTTGATCCCAACTCTGTCCATATTCTTTTGTCAAACACCTTAACAAGTTGCCCAACGTTCTGTTCACCACTTCTGTTTGGCCATCTGTCTGTGGATGATATGCTGATCCAAAAGACAGATTTGTTCCTAACTTCTGCCATAGAGTTTTCCAGAAGTGTCCCATGAACTTAGCATCTCTATCAGACACGATGCTTGCTGGAAGTCCATGAATCCTTATGACCTCTTTGAAAAACAAATGAGCTATATGACTGGCATCATGAGTCACCTTACAGGGAATGAAATGACTCATCTTGCTAAATCTATCAACAACTACAAAAATGCTATCAAAACCAGTCTTAGTCTTTGGTAGACCAACTACAAAATCCATACTTACACAATCCCATGGTCTGGAAGGTATGGGTAGTGGTTGGTACAGTCCAGCATTTGAAGAAGTTCCCTTAGCCTTCTGACATATGATACACTGCTCCACATACTTTCTGATATCTTTGTGCATCTTCGGCCAATAGTAGAACCTCTGGACTAACTCCAATGTTTTATTCAGACCAAAATGTCCACTCAAACTGCCATTATGCTTCTCATGTATGAGATTTTCCCTCATGGATCCTTTTGGTACACACAACTGTCCACCTTTGAACAACAATCCCTGCTGCAATGTGTAATCTGCAAATTCACTATGAAAGTGATTTTCAAAATCTTGACAGACCTTGTATGCTTCAGCAAAATCTTCATCCTCTTTGTAAAGGGCTGTGAACTCTTCCATCCCTATGCTTCTTAAATGCATCTCTTGTACTGTAAGCAACCTCCTGCTTAAGGCATCTGCTACCTTGTTGAGTTGTCCCTTCTTATGTTTAATGGTGAATGTGTAGTACTGTAAATACTCCATCCACTTGACATGTCTATGGCTCAACTTATCTTGTGAGTTCAGAAAAATCAAAGCTTGATTGTCTGTATATATAACAAATTCCTTTGGTAGGAGATAATGTCTCCATTTTCTAAATGCTTGGACTAGAGCATAGAGCTCCAAGTCATATGAAGAGTATCTGCTCTTTGCTTCATTTAGCCTCTCACTAAAAAAGGCTACTGGTCTATTCTCTTGGCTGAGTACTGCACCTGCTGCAATATTGCTAGCATCACATTCTAAAGTGAATAACTTATCAAAACTAGGCAGCACTAACACTGGCTGTGTGGCTACTTCTTTCTTCAACAATTCAAAACTCTTATCAACTGCTTGTGTCCATTGAAACTTTGTTTTTATCCCACCTTTGATTGTATCAAGCATGGGTGCACAAATAGCACTGAAATTCTTTATGAACTTTCTATAAAACTGAGCTAAGCCATGAAAAATTCTCACCTCAGTTGCTGCTCTAGGAGTAGGCCAATTCAATATGGCTTCTACCTTTGACTTATCCATCTTCAATTCTCCTTTGGACAACACAAAACCAAGGTATACCAATTCCTGCTTCATGAATTCACACTTCTCCAAATTTATAGTTAGTTGTTCATCATGTAACTTTTTCAAAACAGTATTTACATGTTCAAGATGCTCTTCTTTAGTTTGACTAAAAATCAAGATGTCATCTAAATAAACAACTACAAATTTACCCGCATAGTCCTTGAGGACTTCATTCATGAGCCTCATGAATGTGCCGAGAGCATTTGATAAACCAAATGGCATAACAAGCCATTCATACAGTCCTTCTGTAGTCTTGAAGGTTGTTTTCCACTCATCACCTTCCTTGATTCTGATCTGGTGTTAACCACTTTTCAGATCTATCTTGGTGAAATACTTAGCTCCTCTTAAACAATCCATAAGATCTTCAATTCTGGGAATTGGAAACCAGTACCTTATGGTGATCTTATTGATAGCTCTGGAGTCTGTGCACAATCTCCATGTTCCTCCTTTCTTTGGTGCCAACACTGTAGGCACTACACAAGGACTTATGCTTTTTCTAACCAATCCTTGGTCAAGCAACTCTTGCACTTGTCTAGCTATCTCCTTATGTTGTTCTGGACTCATCTTGTAAGGAGCTTTGTTAGGTAAAGATGCTCCTGGAATCAAATCTATCTGATGGCTTATAGTTCTTTGTGGAGGTAGTGTTGCTGGTGTTCCATCACTAATTATGTCCTTATGCTATTCCAGTATAGCCTGTACCTCTTTTGAGACCACTACCTTTTTGTCTTTTTACTCCTCCTTAGGCCATACTATGATAGCATAGCCAATACCATCCTCCTTAAGAGTGTTCAAAAACTCTTTACCACTCACAATTAAGACACTAGGACTTTTTGTCTTATTTGCTTCTTCATCTTCCAATGACTGAATTTTATAGGTGACACCATCTTTTTGAAAAGAATATGCATTCTTCTCACCATCATGTATGGCCTTCCGGTCAAACTGCCATGGTCTACCCAATAGTAGATGACATGCATCCATAGGTAGGATATCACAGAGTACCTTGTCTTTGTATCCACCTATACCAAACTCTACCCAAGTTTGCTCATTCACTATCACATGCTGATCTTTATTTAACCATGTGACTCTATATGGATTTGAATGAGGTATTCTTTGCAAATTTAATTTTCTAACTGCTTCATTTGACACTATGTTATCAATAGACCCTGAGTCTATAATTACTTGACATACCTTATTCATAATCTTGCATCTGATTCTGAATAATGCTCTCCTCTGGCTTGGTTCAGCTTTCACTGGGTCTTTGATCAAGGTTCTCCTTACCATGATGTTCTCTCCCACTTCTGAGGCTAGACTGACTTCAGGTGATTTGCTGCTTGAAGCATCATCTTGTACATAATGATTTCTTTTATCAACTCCTTGAGAAGAAGATGTGCCTTTATCAAGACATCTATATGTTGGATGGCCTAATTGACCTCAATTGTAGCATTTCATAGTGGCAAAGTAGGATCCTCTGCCTGATCCTCCTGATCTTCCTCTGTTAGATTCCCTTCCTCTATAGTTTCCTCTACTACTAGTCTCCCCACTCTGCTCTGTGAGTTTGGATTCTCCTTGGGGTCTTTGATCAGTGTGTCTACCACCATAACTTCCTCTTCCTCTGCTGTCTCTACCTCTTCCTCTTGATCTGTTGTTTGATTCTTGTTTCTTCTTGCCCTTCTCCTCTACCTTGAGTGCTAGCTGATAGCTTTGTTGTACTGTTGTAGGGCTGAACAAGCTGATTTCCTCTTGAATACTCCACCTCAAACCATTTAGGTATCTTGCTACCTTTACATTTTCATCTTCCATCACCTTAGACCTCAAGCATAGTTTTTGAAATTCCTCAATGTATGCATTGACATCTAATTCTCTTTGTCTCAAATTCTGTCTTTTCTTGTGCAACTGAACTTCATAATCCCCAGGCATGTAGACTTCTTTGATTTTAGCCACCATACCTTTCCAAGAAGCTATAGGTTTCTTGCCTTCTTTTTCTCTTTCTGTTTGAACAAATTTCCACCACGTCAAGGCAACTCCTCTGAGTCTGGATTTAGCCACCTTCACCTTTTGTGCTTCACTCACTCCCTCACATTCAAAGTGATTTTCTAAACCTTCTATCCATTCCATAACCAAATCAGGTTCCATCTTTCCACTAAAAAGAGGAACTCCTTCCAATGTCTTACCGCTCATGGCTTTCAAGGTTCAAGAAAGGTTCTTCTTCCATCTTAGGATCAGGTGTGGGCTCTTCATCTTCTATAGACACACCTTTTTCCTTACCTTCAAAATCTTTCATTTTCTGACTGACTTCTTCAGTTTTTAGTATCATTGCACCTAGCTTACTTTCCATTTCAGCTAGTCTTTCCTATAGGAGCCTATTCTCCTCTTCTTGCTCATCAACTTTCTTTGCCAACTCTGCATTAGTCACCATCTCTTCGGCTGAGCCTACAGACTCACTCGAACTCGATGATGACATACAACTTCTTCTATTCCCAACTAGGAATAGCCCAAATCTTTAACTTGCTCTAATACCAATTTGATAGGGAGACCTAAGGGTTTCGAAAACCTATCTTGACACAACACTTCAAGACCTATGCCATCCTCGGGTTTCCCTACCAATTCAAGTGCTCATAGACATTTTCTACCCCAAAATGTCTAAGACAACCTAAGCAATCTATTACAGAGGTGAAAGACCTATTTGTCTGTTGTTTCCCATACAGACTCTGCTTTCTTGGTGTGAGGTACTCTTCCTTATCCTCACTACTTCCAAGATTCCCAATCTCCAAGGCTTCTAGCCTTCTTGAGCCCGTTATCAGCCCTCCTCTCTGGGTCCAAGGTTTTGATTACTTGGTGCTCAATTCTTTCTACTCTATTTTTCACCCCTGTCTTCTTAGAATGCAACTTGCATACCTAGCTGGGCTATAGCACAGCCCGCCTAGGACAAGTTCCTAATGTCTCTCATTGACAATCCAACCACTAACACAAACAGAAACAAAAGAAAGAAGATCTCTGCTTGATGGCCATCCATGACTGTACAGGAAAAATGCAGGGACATCAAGACAGAGACATTTTGTACAAACAGAAACAAAAGAACATAAACAAACTGATTACTCTACTTTAAACCGAGCTATGCAAGAATTCTACAAACAATGCACAAGTAGATTCAAACTGTCAATGTTCTTATTCTGAGAGTTCTTTCTTTTACATTCAATGTCTATCCTTTAACTTTTTCCAACATTCAAACCCATTTACAAAGCCAAAAACTAGTTCTTATACTCTTTGTCCTTTTTCTATTATCGGACGGTTAGGGTTTTCTATCATTCGGTTAGGTTTTCTATGCATCCTTGAACCCATCGGTTCACATACATTATCAGCACAACATGCTCTTCGCTCACCGATCATACTTCCCCTGTCGTCATGCTTTCTATCATGATACATTCGTTTGTATCATACAATAACGAAACATGCGTTCACTTTATCATCGGTAAGATATTTCTATTTTCTCGCCGAAATAGTCTTCTCCTTCCTAGTCGACTTGACCCAACTTATCGGTTGCTACATAACTTTTGTCACCGATGCGCTTACTCTCTCTGATGACCTTTTCATCGCTCAGACTTCAACCGTTGGCAAAGCTCTTTCTTCGATCTTCGACATGCTATCTCACACCGATGGTGAGGATCCATCGCTCAAACTTATGCTGGCGGTGTAACTTTCTTTTCATCCTCATGCCGATCAACTAATCCCTTGTTCATCATCGGCCAGACTTTCGTCGTCAACCAGACTTCACTCCTCTCCTCCGATATTGACACTCACGCCGATATGCCTTCTATCGGCATGACCCTACTGTTCGCTGGGACCTCCAACCTCTTCCCCGATGGTCCTTATTACGCCGATAACTTCTTGCTTGTATATACAAGCGTTAACTTACTATCGCCAGTCTTCATTACTGAGTGAATCGGTCAACCTTTGTATCAAATGCATGTTCATACCCGTTGCTTGTTCACTCCTTCCTATTAGAAAATCACAAATGAACATCACACCAAAAATGTGAAAGTATATACATGGGCTCCAAACCCCTTGGTGCTCCTGCACCAGGTAGCTCCCTCATATGATGGGGTTTTATCGCTTTTAGGGGTTTTTGCGTATGTTTAACTAGAAAGTACAAAAGAGAAATACAGATAGAGAAAAGTAGGAAAACAAGGAGAACCCTAGCTAGGCACATAAGAGACACTAACAAGATTTCTCAAAGGAAAAAAGAAGAAAGAAACATTGTGCAAACAACATTAAAGACACAAAATTCTCTGATTCATGTACAAAATATTGGTGATAGATAGAGGGTTTTAAATAGTTTACAAGTTTGGCATATGAAAAATTTGTAAAACTATGGAGAGTGGTTTATCCCTTCAACATACTCAAAAAATACGAGGAATCAATCACATATTAGACGTAAGAATAATCTACAATAAACAAAAAACAAACAGACACCAAGTTCTAAAATGTCATTCTAATTCCTTTAAATCAAATCACAAAGTCTCTATTTCATTTTCTATGCATCTAAACATATAGGAGGAAAATTATGAAGAAAGGTTCACAATTTGACATAAGAACACCTGTAAACAATGAAGAGTTATTAAGATACAAAGTTCTACAATATTTCTTCAAATTCCTTCAAATTTCGAAGCATAAAGTCCCCTTAGAATACCTCTATACAATGATGGTGTTGTCAAGTGCAAACTTTCTAGGAGGGAACCCCTTTACATTGAAAGTGATTACATTTATAGCCCCCTTCTAGTAACTAACTTCTAACTATTTTATAATCACCTCTTGGATGACTTTCACAAAATACTTGGAATAATTTTGTCTAGCTCAAGAATGAGCATGTAATATTTAATCCCTTAAATTAAATGATTCCCAAACTAATCACTATGACTTTACAATTAGATATTGAACCCTCACTAAAACTTGATGGGCATATGACTGTCCAGGCATCATGTTGAACAGTTTGTATGTGTTGTATGTAGGTAGAGTCTCTTACGGTATTACTTGATTTTTGTCAAGGTTTGGATAAACAACAACATCGATCATAATCTCTCCAACACCATGACTAACATCGACAAAAGAATAAATAACCATGCTCTGGGATTCCTAATCACCATGTTCAAGTTCACCAAATTCTTCAATAATATCTAGATCCAATAGAATGGTCTCCGATGGATCATAAAATTGCTCTTGACAAAATCAAATTCATTCCTATGTCACACCTCCCTTGTTTTCAGCTAATATGAGCTCTAATTTGTAATATGGCAACAAATCTCTATTATATAACTTCGAGCAAAAATCCTCCAAGGTCTTTGAAGTTATGTTTGACTAAGACTTATTTTGAACCAATGCTATAACTATAGGATTTGTTGATATGAGCCTAAATAAAGTAAGCAATGTTTTGCAAGGTTCTCATATCAAGTTTAACAGGACTTGAAAGGACTCTCATAGAGTTATGTGCAGTTACTCTAGTAATTAATGGATGCTTATTGGGCTCAACAAACTGAAGTATATGTTCATTTTCAAATTATCCCTCAAATAAAACAAAATTTTCTAGTTCACTCTTTATGAAGCTGAGTGAATTTGATAGGTGATTCATCTGGACTGAGAAATTTAGCCACCTCTAGATTATTGACTTCAACAAACTGAACCTCATTATCTTTCCTAGTTGCTTTAACAAATTCTTCCTAAGTAATCCCCTCAAATTTTTTGAACAATCCAACTGCCAAAGTTTGATTTCTTTCAAAAAATCTTTAGCCTCAAAGATAGAAGAGAGCCTCATAGTAGGTACTCTAGTCTTTTTGATGCGGATCATCTTCCTTAACGTCTCCTTCCCATGACCTGTTCATTGAGTGGTGGTTCAATTTTTTTAGGCTTGTTGTCTTACTAATAATAGTATGTTGTTTCGGTAGTTTGTTTCAGTCTAGTCCTTTTTTAACAAATGTTAAGTCTTTCTATATTTATATGGTAGATCAAAATTAGGAGAGGAACTATTTTGGTGGTAGACGCAGGGATGGGAATTTTTTTAAGGGTTTTTTAATTTTCTAGTTGGAGATAACATGGAGTTTAGAAAGAGAGGAGAAAAAAGGAACAATGCTCAGGAGACTCTGTGAAACAGGGCATAATGATATGAGGTTCAAATTTCTAGTTTCCATTATAGTATCTATTTTGTAGTTCTTGGTTACTGAGATAATAAAAGTTATTTTTTTATATATTTCATTTTGGCTGCAATATGGTTGTGTTATTGTCTTTTTTGTAGCTCCTTGGTGTTGAGTTTGTTCATAACCATGAGTTAAAGCAAAATAGAGGCTTGTTGAAGTTTAAATTGCAAGTTCCAGAGATTGAAATGTACCATTTTGGTATCAGAGCAAAACTTGAATGACCTAGAGGGAAGCTCAAGTGGTCCAGGAAAGAAGAGGCAGGAGGAATGCAAGATGGAGAGGTAATGCAGATGATAAAGTGCTCAAAAGGTTGCAATCCCTTGAGGCCATGTTGATTTGTGAGGATTTTGAGGAAGAACCAGAAGTTCAAAGGGGTTGAGGAGGAGCCATATATCACATGGAAAGACTTATTGAGGCTATAAACAAACAGGGAACTAGAGTTAAGGTTAAAGTCCCTTATTTTAAAGGTGAATTAAATCCAAAAGTGTTCTTGGATTGGATTCAAGAGTTACAAAAATATTATGACATGGAAGAAATTGATGAAACTGATCCACGAAGGGTCAAAGTTGTAGCATCTAAAATCAAGTCTCGTGCTACTCTATGGTGGGAGAATCTCCAAAATGCTAAGAGAAGACAAGGGAAGGAGAAAATTAGACTTTGGCCAAATATGTTAAAACATTTGAAAGCTAAGTTTGTGCCCTTAGATTATCAACAAAAACTCTATAAAGAATTCTAAAATCTAAAACAATAGGAGTTAACCATATTAGCTTATACTGAAGAAGCCCCAATACCTGATTGGAGAAGAAATAGTGTGTTTCAAACATAATGCTAGTGTAAAGATAAAGTCTGCAAGATGAAATCTGTAGATGAAGGGTCTAATGATAACTTGGTAAGTACATAAATGGTACAAAAATTACAACTTGTTTGTATTTCAAAATTGAATCCTTATAAAATTTCTTGGTTAAGAAAGGATCATAGTGTTCTTGTGAATCAATCTTGTCTAGTTGACTTCAAAATTGGTTTGTATGAAGACAAGGTGATGTGTGATGTAGGGCTAATGAATGCTTGTCACTTGTTATTAGGTAGACCTTGGCTATATGATATAAATGTGATTCACCATGGTAGAGAAAGCACCTGTGAGCTACAACATGAGGGTAAACTCCATATCTTGAAACCTTTTAAAGGAGAAGGAAGAACTAAAACAACAATAGCTTTGTCTTTATTTATAGTGGGATGGAAAGAGTTTTATAGGGAATCTAAGGGAGAGATTTGTTATCTTTTGTACCCTTGAGGAAAAGAGAAATCATATCAACAAACAATCCCCTTGAAGGTGTAGAATTTATTACAACAACATTTTGATTTGACACCAATTGATCTACCAGCTAGTTTGCCTCCTTATAGAGGCATTACTCATCAAATTGGTCTAATTTTGGGTGCTAAACTTTCAAACTAGGTTGCTTATAGGTTGCCTCATCTAGAAAATGAGAAAATGAGACAAATTACTAAATTATTCGAAAATGGGTTTGTAAGAGAAAGTATGAGTCTGTGTGCCACACTCTCCCTACTCTCTCTTAAGAAGGGGGAATATAGAGGTTATGTGTGGATTCTATATCCATTAACAAAATCAATGTGAAGTATCGATATCTGCTACCTAGAATGGATGACTTATTAGATTGCTTGTCAGGGGCCAAAGTCTTCTCCAAGATTGACCTCAGAAGTGGATACCATCATATTCAAATTCGTGAAGGTGATGAGTGGAAGACAACCTTCAAAACCAAGGATGGATTATTTGAGTGAGTAGTGATGCCATTTGAATTGTCCAATGCTCCAACTACCTTCATGCACACCATGAACTAGGTATTTAGATTACACATTGGTAAATTTATCATAGTCCATTTTGATGATATGTTGGTTTTTAGTAAAACTATGGATGAGCATGTAAAACATTTGAGAGTGGTGTTTGACAGACTAAGAGCTGGAATGTTGTTTATCAACCATGAAAAGAGTGAATTTTGTAGAGATAAGTTGGTATTTTTGGGGAACTTGTTATTTTAGCAGATGGATTGAGCATGGATCGAGAAAAAGTTAAGGCTATTCTTGAGTGGCCTAGTCCTCAAAGTATTACCAAGGTGAAAAGAATCCACAATTTAGTGAATTTTTATAAGAGATTCATTAGAAATTTCAGTGGCATAAATGCACTATTAATTGATTGCATGAAAAGAAAAGTCTTTACTTGGACAAAAGTAGTTGATGTGAGTTTTGAACAACTCAAGAGAAAGGTTACTAAAGCACCTATTCTTACTATACTAGACATTGAGAAACTTTTAATAGTTGAGTGTGATGCTTCGTGGGTAACTATTGGAAGAGTGTTAAACCGAGAAGGAAAATCTATGGCTTTTTTCAATGAGAAATTAATTGATACTAAAAAGAGGTATACCACTTATGATAAATAATTATGTGCTCTAGTACAAGCATTAAAATATTGGAGGCATTATATTCTTCATAGGGAATTCATTTTGATGATTGATAATCAAGCCTTGAAGTACATAAATTCACAAGGTAAGTTGTCCCACAAATATGCAAAATGGGCTTCATTCTTGTAGGCCTATACATTTGTTGTGCAACATGGGAGTGGAAAAATCAATGTAGTGGCTAATGCCTTAAGTAGAAGGCATCATTTACTGTAATGAGTCATTGGTTGGTTGGCTTTGAAGAAATGAAGGGTGAATATACAATGATTCATATTTTAGCAACATTTATGTAATTCTAAGAAGAATTGAAGACCATACTGTAGGAATACACACAACACTGAGAGGGGGGGTGAATCAGTGTTGTTAACAATTTTAACACTTTTTACTCCTTTTCTTAATTTAATTTCACAATTATAGAATTCTTCAGATAGAACAAAGAAAATATGCAGAGTATCAACACAAAACTTGACACAAGAAATTTCCCGAGTGGAAAACCCTCCTGGGGTATAAAAACCACTCAACTGCCTCACTGGCTTAACACAAATTTCAGATTACAAATGTCTCACTGACATTACAATTATGCCTCACTGGCATATTGTACTTCTCTACATGTCTCACTGACATTACAACATCAACATTCAATGAAAAATATAACTCAGGGGATTTCCCTATTTCAATAAAAACAAAACCTTATTTCTCCCTTTTAAAAACAAACAAAATATATTCTTAGCAATCAACCTTCAACTGTCTTCAACATCTACAATCATTCAATTTTGATCTTCAAAATACTTCATACCTCTGCAAAACAATCTCAAACTAATTCACCATTTCTTGAACTTTCTCCCTGTGCAAAACTGAACAATTGACCCTCTCTGAGAAATTATTGTCTTTCATCACTTTCACTTTCTCTGAACAAACATTAATCCATCTTGATCATTGAAGGACTCCATTCATTTATTGAACCAACATTCTTTCAAAACCTCAACATAATTCCCTTAAAAAATGTTTCTTCATACCTGCAAAAATACATTTCAAAACAAAAATACCATTCTCAAAAACTTCTTACAACCTTCAATATCATCTCTTATCTGCAACTCACCAAACCTGCCATTCAAAATTTCTCTTTATACAATATGAAATTCCATCATGCAATATTTTCACAATCGGTTCAACTTCCATTCTCACAAAAAATCAAACAACAAAACAAGAAAAATAAAAACATCTTCGAATAACACAACCTTTTCATATTCCTCTCATTTAGAAACATTCTAAATCTCACTCTTTCCTTCACAAAAAATCCAACTTCAATGCCCCTTGAACTTCGGTGAGAAAAGTCAAGAATAACATGTTTTATTGCCTTTTGAACAACAGTGAACGTCAACTTTAATCGGATGAACTGACCGTTTGTAGAAACATTCTATTTAAATCACAACCCTCTGATCTGCGGTGCCCGCCACATGATATTTAAACAGTGATCGTTGGATTTGATGCCTTTAAAAACAACATATGATCACCAATTGTGCTAGGAGATTGGGCTTAGAGTAACTTACCACTCAATGACTAACGATGCCTCCAACCGGTCATCACTTGGAACTAACCTGCTGTCACCGGTCACTTTAAAATTATAACATAAAGTGCAAAGTATGATGACGGGCAGTATGGTTAAGAAGGATAAATGTTGAGCACAATGTTTAAGACTAGTCAAGTATTAAGCAAACACACTTACCACTTCAAATACTATAAACCTTAACATACTTCACATACTTCATATACTTCAAATATTATAGCACTGAATTGAACACCATACTTCATCAGATCTGCCATTGTCATGAAGCCAATATAGATGAAGTTAATATAATGCATATTAACTTTTGTCAAATGATACAAGCCCTTGCCCTGATTCAAAATTGATAATATGCAATGAATGCCACTGATCAATATGACTAAGTCAGAACAACTTCACACAAGACACAAGATCAAAACTGAGAGATCTGAAAACCATGTCACTGATGTCATTACCATGAAGACCATGTCACTGATGTCATTACCATGAAGATCATGTCACTGATGAAGACAATGTCACTGATGTCACTACCATTTTGGTATCAATGAAAAGACAATATACTCAACTGTGAAATGTGCTACAAAACTCCCCCTTTGTCTTTAACATTGATGGCAAAACCATAACTCATTTCTCCCCCTTTTTGACATAAAAATGTCAAAGGCAAAAAAAAAAAATACCACAACCAATAGATTCCTGTTCTTGTAAATGCAATCCTCTGAAATTTTTTTTGCCAAAACCAACACTTTACTTCATACTGATCAAATGCACAATACTGTAACACTGCCAACCACAAAAAAAATATGTACAAGAACTATATACAGACTATGTACAAATGAGATTCAGGACATTAAAATAATCTAGAAGACAACTCCCCCTGAATCTAATATCTCTGTAACCTATTGAAGAGAGACAAGAGACAGAACTCCTAATCTCTGTCTTAGAGTTTCAAATGTCTCCTTTGGCAAAGGCTTTGTGAAGATGTCAGCCAATTGATCACTAGTATGCACATATTCCAAAGCAACTTCATTTTCAATCACCTTTTCCCTTAGAAAATGATATCTGATAGCAATGTGCTTAGTTCTTGAATGCATTATAGGATTCTTTGACATATTGATAGAACTTGTGTTATCACAAAGAATAGACACAGGCTTTTTAACCTCAACCTTAATATCAAGAAGTGATTGTACCATCCAAAGTACCTGTGTACAACATGAAGAAGCAGCAATGTACTCAGCTTCAGCTGTGGATAGAGAAACACAATCTTGTTTCTTACTATGCCATGCAACCAATCTGCCTCCAAGAAAGAAAGCTGCCCCACTTGTACTTTTTCTATCATCAGGACATCTAGCCCAATCTGCATCTGTATAGGCAAGAAGTGTAAAATCATTGTGTCTAGGATACCATAAACCAAAATCAAGTGTACCCTTAATATATCTAAAGATTCTCTTAACAGCATTCAAATGTGATTGTTTAGGACAAGCTTGAAATCTTGCAACCAAACAAACAGCCTGCATAATATCAGGCCTAGAAGCAGTGAGATATAAAAGACTCCCAATCATAGATATATACAGAGACTGTTCTACTTCAGGTGATTCATCATTTTTACTTAGCTTATGCCCTGTCTCCATAGGAGTACCCAAAGGTTTGCAATCATCCATTTGAAATCTCTTTAACATCTCTCTGGCATATTTATTTTGTGAGATAAATATTCCCTTTTCAAGCTGAGATACCTGAAGACCAAGAAAGAAAGACAGTTCTCCCAACATAGACATTTCAAATTCTGATTTCATGATGTTAGGAAATGAATGACTCATATCATCATTGTTACTACCAAAAATGATATCATCTACATAAATTTCAACAACCAGAATATCCTCACCTTTGATTAGATAGTACAGATTACTGTCCACACCTCCTTTTGTAAACCCCTGTTCTTGCAGAAACTTATCTAGTCTATAATACCAAGCCCTTGGAGCTTGCTTTAAACCATATAAAGCCTTTTTCAACCTATAAACATGATCTGAATTATCTTTATTCACAAAACCTTCTGGTTGTTCCATGTAGACTTCTTCTTCAAGATCTCCATTTAGAAATGCTGATTTTACATCCATTTGGTAAACTTTGAAATTTTTATAAACTGAAAAAGCTAAAAACATTCTTATAGCTTCTAATCTAGCAACAGGAGCAAATGTTTCTTCAAAGTCAATACCTTCAATTTGTGAATACCCTTTGCAAACTAATCTGGCTTTGTTTCTAACAACTTTACCTTTATCATCAAGCTTATTCCTAAACACCCATTTTGATCCAATAACATTCTTACCTTCTGGTCTTGGAACAAGTTCCCATGTTTTGTTCTTTTCTATTTGACTTAACTCCTCTTCCATGGCTTTAATCCAGGCTTCATCTTTGCTGGCCTCAACATAACTTTTAGGTTCCATTTCAGATATCAAGCATACATGTGCTTGATTATGTGCAGCAGCAAGCTTTCTTCTAGTTACCACACCACTGTCCTTGTCCCCAATGATCAACTCATGAGGATGATCTCTTTGATATGCCTTTGAAGGAGTCTTTGTCTTAACATCAACAGATTTTTCAGGATCTTCTTCCTCTACCTGAATTTCTTCTTCCTTTTGTGAATGATGATCAATTTCATTGTCATGAATCAACTGCATACAGGGCTGCAAATCCTCATCCACCTTAACATTAGTACTTTCAATTATTCTTTTGAGCCTATTGTTAAAACACTTATATGCCTTGCTATGTGTAGAATAACCAAGAAATATCCCTTCATCACATCTAGACTCAAAACCACATAAGCTATCATTATCTTTCTTGATCTAACACTTACTTCCAAAAATTTTAAAATACCCAACATTAGTTGACTTACCATACCAAAGTTCATAAGGAGTATAATTTGACTTTACCCTTAATTGAACTCTGTTCAAAGTATATACAGCTGTATGAACAACTTCTCTCCAATAGACATTAGGCAGATTTGCATCATGTAGTAAGGTTCTTGCCATTTCTTTTACAGTCCTGTTTTTCCTTTCAGCTACCCCATTTTGCTGTGGAGTTCTAGGAGTGGAGAATTGCCTTCTTATCCCATGTTTTTCACAATATTCCTCAAATTCCTTTGAAGTGTACTCTCCTCCATTGTCTAACCTTAAACATTTTAGCTTGAAATCAGATTCCTTTTCAACCATCTTCTTGAAGATTTTGAATCTATCAAATGCCTCTGATTTATGCCTTAAGAATGTTACCCATGTCATTCTTGAAAAGTCATCAATGAAAAGCATAAAATATTTTTCTCCTCCCAGAGCTTTAGTCCTTGTAGGACCACACAAATCTGAATGTACCAGCTGCAGAGGTTTTGAAGTAAAATACTCCTTAGGCTTGAAACTAACTTTGGTTTGCTTACCCAGCTGACACTCTTTGCATATAGTATTACTTGGTTTTGAAATATGAGGCATATTTCTGACATTGTGATTCCTGCTGATTCTCACAAGATTGTCAAAATTCACATGACCAAGTCTTCTATGCCACAACCAGCTTTCCTCAATTTGACCCATGAAACAAATATGGCTATCAACACTTTTAGTTTCTGAGTTATGAAGATTGTAGATGTTACCACTAGTCCTTAGACCTGCTGCAATAATTTTACCTGATTTCTTTTTGATCTCACATCCATGTGCATCAAAAACCACATTAAAACCATTGTCACATATTTGACTGACACTTAACAGGTTGTGCTTCAGTCCTTCTACAAAATACACATCATGTAGTGGTGTTTCATCATCAAGAAGAATTGTACCTTTGGCTCTGATCATAATGCAATCATTATTTCCAAACATAATAGAACCTTCATTAATGTCTTCAAATTTAACAAACTTATCTTTGTCCCCTGTCATGTGGTTGGAGCAACCACTATCAATCACCCACTGTTCCTTCTTTTTGGCATGAAAAGCAGTTTGTGCAATCATAACATCAAAGCTCTTATTGATTACATTAGGTTTCCAAACAAGCAATTTCTTTTCAGAACTCAAAGAAGACAAACCTGAAACAGTATTTCTTGTTGTTTGCTGCATTTGCAAAGAAGGTCTACAGAATTGGCAATATGCCCAAAATTTTTACAATTGTGACACTTCAAACTTCTTAAAAACATGAATGGATTCCTTGGAAATAAATGCATTTCTCTTCTGACTCCAAATCTGCATTCATTGGCTTTATGTCCAAACCTGTTGCAACAAAAACAATATCCAGTAAAGTGAGCATTATACCTGAAAGTATCACTTCTGTTGTAGTTTGTTGTCCTTATTATTGATTTGCCTTTTGTACTAGCCTTTTGAGAACATTGTCCCTCTTCAAATCCAAGACCTGATTTATCTTTGAATCCTTTTTGTCTATCAAGAAGATCATCAAGTTTATCACTACTTCTGCACATATCAAGTCTTCTTCTCAGATCAACAATTTCAGCTTCAAGTGTATGACATTCCTTGTCCTTGTTATTCAACTCTTTGTCTTCATCATCAATAATTTTCTTACTTTCTTCAAGAGAAAGAATTAGATCAGTAATTTGTTTCTCATAACAAGTTAACTTATTATTCATGATATCATTTTCTTTTTGAAACTGACTTCTTTGTGCAATGATTTCCTTTTTAAGTTTCTTGACTTGACTTAATGCACACATCAATTCTCCTTCAAAGTCAATAATAGCTTCACAACTGTTTGATTGTTCCTCACATTTTTCATTTTGAACTTCATTTAGAATAGCCATAAATAAAGTCTGTGCATTTTCATCAAGAAAATCATCTGAATCACTTTCAGTCATATCAACATTTTTGATGAACAAACTTCTTTTCTTTCTGAAATTATTTTTCCTTCTAGAAACAAACTGTTTCTTTTTAAACTGCTTCTTGTTTTCATCTTCATCACTATCTAGGTCTTTGTAAGGACACTGAGCTGCATAGTGTCCAATCTTTCCACACTCAAAACATTTGAATGGAAGCCTACCTTTGTACTTACCAATAGATCCCTTCTTCAACTTGCTTGCAAGAGATATTTCTTGATCATCATCCAATTCTTCTGAATCAGAAATCTCCTTTTCTTTTCTGATTGATTTGAAAGCAGCTTCTTTGCTTGAAGATATGTCATTACTAATTCTCATCTCATAAGCTGTGAAAGTGCCATGAAGTTCATCAAAGGTAACTTTGCTTAAGTCTCTTTCTTCAACTGCAGACACTTTGGATTCATATTTTGGATTTAAAGTCCTTAAGACTTTTGTAACAACTGTCTTCTCTTCCAGTGTATCACCAAGTCCTCTGATAGCATTTACAATTTCTTGGACCCTTAGAAGATATTCTGCCACTTTCTCATCAGCTGTGCTAGGAGGATTTGTAGCAGTATATGCAGTAACAATGGCAGCATACACATCATACCCCAGAGATGACAAATATGACTCCATCCTGAATTTCCAAAAAGCATAGTTAGAACCATCAAACACAGGTGCTTTATAATTTGAGTAACCTTCTTGACTTGCCATGATAAGTATTCCAAAAATATGATCTACCCAAGCTGATTAAGCTTTGACAGGGTACCAGGCTCTGATACCAATTGTAGGAATACACACAACACTGAGAGGGGGGGTGAATCAGTGTTGTTAACAATTTTAACACTTTTTACTCCTTTTCTTAATTTAATTTCACAATTATAGAATTCTTCATATAGAACAAAGAAAATATGCAGAGTATCAACACAAAACTTGACACAAGAAATTTCCCGAGTGGAAAACCCTCCTGGGGTATAAAAACCACTCAACTGCCTCACTGGCTTAACACAAATTTCAGATTACAACTGTCTCACTGACATTACAATTCTGCCTCACTGGCATATTGTACTTCTCTGCATGTCTCACTGACATTACAACATCAACATTCAATGAAAAATATAACTCAGGGGATTTCCCTGTTTCAATAAAAACAAAACCTTATTTCTCCCTTTTAAAAACAAACAAAATATATTCTTAGCAATCAACCTTCAACTGTCTTCAACATCTACAATCATTCAATTTTGATCTTCAAAATACTTCATACCTCTGCAAAACAATCTCAAACTAATTCACCATTTCTTGAACTTTCTCCCTGTGCAAAACTGAACAATTGACCCTCTCTGAGAAATTATTGTCTTTCATCACTTTCACTTTCTCTGAACAAACATTAATCCATCTTGATCATTGAAGGACTCCATTCATTTATTGAACCAACATTCTTTCAAAACCTCAACATAATTCCCTTAAAAAATGTTTCTTCATACCTGCAAAAATACATTTCAAAACAAAAATACCATTCTCAAAAACTTCTTACAACCTTTAATATCATCTCTTATCTGCAACTCACCAAACCTGCCATTCAAAATTTCTCTTTATACAATATGAAATTCCATCATGCAATATTTTCACAATCGGTTCAACTTCCATTCTCACAAAAAATCAAACAACAAAACAAGAAAAATAAAAACATCTTCGAATAACACAACCTTTTCATATTCCTCTCATTTAGAAACATTCTAAATCTCACTCTTTCCTTCACAAAAAATCCAACTTCAATGCCCCTTGAACTTCGGTGAGAAAAGTCAAGAATGACATGTTTTATTGCCTTTTGAACAACAGTGAACGTCAACTTTAATCAGATGAACTGATCGTTTGTAGAAACTTTCTATTTAAATCACAACCTTCCGATCTGCGGTGCCCGCCACATGATATTTAAACAGTGATTGTTGGATTCGATGCCTTTAAAAACAACATATGATCACCGATTGTGCTAGGAGATCGGGCTTAGAGTAACTTACCACTCAATGACTAACGATGCCTCCAACCGGTCATCACTTGGAACTAACCTGCTAGTCACCAGTCACTTTAAAATTATAACATAAAGTGCAAAGTATGATGACGGGCAGTATGGTTAAGAAGGATAAATGTTGAGCACAATGTTTAAGACTAGTCAAGTATTAAGCAAACATACTTACCACTTCAAATACTATAAACCTTAACATACTTCAAATATTATAGCACTGAATTGAACACCATACTTCATCAGATCTGCCACTGTCATGAAGCCAATATAGATGAAGTTAATATAATGCATATTAACTTTTGTCAAATGATACAAGCCCTTGCCCTGATTCAAAATTGATAATATGCAATGAATGCCACTGATCAATATGACTAAGTCAGAACAACTTCACACAAGACACAAGATCAAAACTGAGAGATCTGAAAACCATGTCACTGATGTCATTACCATGAAGACCATGTCACTGATGAAGACCATGTCATTGATGTCATTACCATGAAGATCATGTCACTGATGAAGACAATGTCACTGATGTCACTACCATTTTGGCATCAATGAAAAGACAATATACTCAACTGTGAAATGTGCTACACATACAACTATTTGTCCATTTGAAGACTACCTTTTACTAGATGGATTTTTATTTAAGGGATCTCAGCTTTGCATTCCCCTTAGATTGAGGAGAGAAAATCTTGTGAGAGAGATGCACTCAAATGGGTTGGTGGACACTTTAGAAGAGATAAGACTTTTGGATTAGTGAATGAGAAATTCTTTTGGCCTCATATGAGAAGTGACATGGACAGGTTTATTGATGCTTGCAGGGTGTACCAAATAGCAAAAGGACATCGAAATGCAAGCCTATACATGCCTTTGCCAATGCCAAAGGAACCATGGACTAATATTTCTGTGGATTTTGTTTTGAGGCTGCCATGAACCCAAAGGGGTCATGATTCAATGTTTGAAGTGGTGGACCACTTTTCTAAAATGGCTCATTTCATACCCTATAAGAAGACAAATGATGCAAGTCAAGTGGCACATTTGTTCTTTAGGGAAGTCGTGAGGTTGCATGGTATTCCAAAAACAAACTAGGGACAGGGACACTAAATTCTTAAGCCACTTTTGGAGAGTCTTGTGAAGAAAGTCAGACAACAAGTTGCAATTCAATTTAGCATACCACCCCCAAACTGATGCTCAAACCAAGGTTATGAATATAAGCCTAAGCAATCTATTAAGGTGTTTAGTAGGGGATACCCCTGAACAATGGGATTTGGTAATACCTCAAGGCACGTTTGTCTACAATTCTAGCATAAACAAGTCCACAGATAAGTTTGCATTTCAAATTGTGTATGACATAAATCCTAAAGGAGTTGTGAACTTAGTTGATTTGCCAACAAACTCACATATCAGGCAAGAAGCTACAAACTTTGTTGGAAATATGCTGCCATATAGACTAATTCCTCATAACCGAATAAGAGATTAATTGCAACAATAACCGGAAATCCACATGCAAAAGAAATAGACAATCATACCATCAATGGTGACACAAGATATACCCTGGGAAAACCCTCATAGAGGGAAAAACCCAGCCTCCAAAAGCATCCATTTCTCATGTATTATTCAACAATAAAGTTTACAATACATATGCAGAGATTACCTCTGAAACATCAAGCTCTCTCTACCTGCATTCCATGTGAACAAGCATGTAATCATACATCAAATGCCATGCTTCAAAACCTCACAAATGCAACCTGCAAGAGATGCTCCAACAAGCTAAACCCAGCTTACAAGCCAACTCAACCTCACTCTACAACAACTACCCGTGTGTTTGCTTTTATAAAGATAAGCTCACACAAATACAACATGTCGTATGGTAAAACCATCTTCCCCAAAACCATGAGTCTACAAAACCATTGACCCCACATTTAATTATTGGTACTAAATTTTCCCAATTAAATAATTACAAATAAACACAATGTTACATACAATGATTACAAGTGGTGCCAAATAAATATCTAATATGGCTAAACACATCACCCATGATGCACCACAAATAAATATTTATTTTACATAATAAAATAATACCAAGGTTATGCAAGGTGTACAACACACCTACGCCAACATTCTCCCACTTGTTGTATACATTACATAAGGGATCAACAAGTAAACTCAAAACATCAAGGGAAACCATCCATATGCCCAATATGTACCATATAACCATCCATGTGCTCCAAGATACCTGCAACAATAATCAAAGTGTCCACCATCTCAAACAAGAATCTTCCTATCCTCCATAATGCCAAACCATGAAGGATAAGATCCTCCAAAGAGATGCCACACTAAACTATCACGTAGAAGAAAGAAACCTGCATCAACTGATATCCAAACATAAGAACCAAATACAATGGTAACAAATAGGCTCAAGTAGCTGACAAGAATCAATCATCATAGCTGAAATAGCAACCACAAGTAGTTGCTAATATATCAACTAACCATACCTCCAAACCAAGGTATACAAATGATAACAAGTAAACCTTATGCCATCAACATATCCAACTCAAATCACAATGATAACAAGTCCTTGTATATACTCAATCCTGCATAAAGAAGTCCTCCAAGGTAACAACACAAAGCATATGATAACAAACCTCAAGACCCTCCATACTATAGCATAATGAGAACATCTAATAAAGGAATCATATACATCTTGAAACTCCCACTGCAAGAGTAAATGTCAAATTTGAAAAATAGATCAAGGCATCCAAGGATCCACTGATAGCACTCACATAGAAGATGTGGTCGAATCCTCTATCACATAGTGTCAAAGAACACACACATAGATATGCAAAATCTGCAAACTAAATAGCTACAACATAACTCTCTCCTCAAGTCCATATCTCTCCCAAATCCTCCACATCATAAGAGAAAGAAGTCAAAGAGACTCAAAAGCTCCATACACATCTCAACTCCAATGTCATGTGAACATAAACATCTACGAAGAAACATAAGAGGTCAATCAAGAGAGATCTTGCAAATCATAACCATGTCCTTCTATCCACACTAATGTGCTATAGCTGTGAAAAGTATGATTTCCTTTGCAACCAAAAAAAACAAGAAGCTTCCTCAACATCCAACAAATCAAGATGCAAGCCTCTCAAACCAAAGGTAGACCAAACTCATAACCATCCCAAAGTAGGAATAATCCTAAAGCCACTAACCATCTCCATTACCCATATGATCTCATAACAACTCAGGATCAAACATAATGAGATAACTAATCATAACCATGCATCTACTCCTCAAACAAGTCCTCACAACCATAATCCATAGCTCAAGACTCAAGCATGAGAAGATAATATACAAAGAAAATAATGCATTTGAAAAGCAGGCGGGCATACCTATCAAATCATTCACTGCCGAGTGGGCCAAGAGTAGGGATGAGATTGCCCCTCCAGGATGCACCAAGCCTCAAAGACTCTCCAAGAACAATCTCCTCAATGGGTCCATGTTGGACTCACGTCCAACCAAGGTGTAGGCTCCTCGGTCTTGCTACTGAAATCCTCATCAAAGAGTATCCATCTCAACGTATGTCTCTAATCCCAAGAGAACTCAAGCCTCACCTAAGTCTCCAAGTATCCATGAGTACCTCCATGATCAATCCATGCTAAACTCCAAATGCAAAACCGCACCATCATGAAGCTCCCAAACACATGACCAGTGTACTCAATACCAAGAGAACCATCAAGATCATAGTTAAAGATCCCACTGCACATCTGCATAACCTAGGAACACGTCACGACATCATGATCTAATCATCTCCTCAAAGGAAGATCTATGTCTCATAAGAACATATCCTGCTCCAAAGAGCACCTGTATCATGCCAACACTCTAATGCTCAATCAAGAGTAGACCAAGACACAATACCAACCATCCTGTAAGCAAGGATCACCTGTCAAAACTGAAAAACCATAACCAACACCTCAACCAAAGACTCCAAGAGTCCTCCATGGTACCAAGATGTCAACATCTCCAAATCACATAAAGATAACCATATCCTGCCAAAGCTCCCATTGAAGTGTGATACCAAGCTATACATGGCAACATCATAAACATCACTATTAAAATCTCCCATTGAAACATGTAACCAAGCTATCCTTGACATCGTGATAACCATCTCCTACATGAAGATCATCCATGGCCCCAACACAATCAAATAATCCCATTGTAACGACAACAACTCCCAAAAGGTTGAGTAAACCTTAATCTCCAAACCAAGAAGATGAACAAAACCTGTAAACCAAACATCAATCCAACACCACCAAAATTGCACATGTAAAACAATCATGTCATGCCAAAGTCCCAACCAAACAAGGAACATCCATGACACCATGATCACCACTCAATATACCTGCACCAAACTCTCGTCAAGTCTCACACAACTGTACCATATAGTCAACAAACATATGTCCTATATCATGACTGTATTAGGTAATACCATCTCTCTCTATATCTCATAATGACAAGCAAACCAATGCAACATGTGACTAATCCAAGCCACAAATCAGAATCTACATCAACATTGAAATAACTATGGGCATAAACAACCCACATCCAAGTCATATATGCAACTTGTAAGCATAGACAACCTACAACACTGCACAACCTATAGATCTCACAATGCAACATGCAAACTCAACAATACATGTATAATGTTGTCAATAAAGGATAATCAAAGATAAACCTATAAGTCTGCAATGACTCAAAAACCAAATCATCCCAGATTCGATTTGCCATCAACTCACAAAAGCACCATAAATCTAAGGGACCAAAAAATAGCTCAAACTAAACAAACCTTAGAATATCATCTCCAAACCTACTCCACTATGTAGTACTCAGAAATACCTTTCCAACACCTATAAGAAGTCTGAAATCTGACTCTGTATGCACAAGTTATGTCCGGTCAAAGCTCAAAACACACATCTGGCTTCCAATAGACAAAATTTTGTTAAAATAACAAAATCTAGAAAAATATATGTCATCACAGCATATTATGTGGAAAGAGATTTTCATTGACTATAAGAAGTTGAAAATATGACATCGCGGGACCAAGTTATGCCTCCTGGAAAAAAATTGCCCAATAAGGCTGTGAAATTGGCCTTAGTGGCCCTCTGGTGGTCTGTTAGTGGTTGGCCAGTGGCCCGCCGATGGCGGTGGCGCTGGGATGGCATCCTGGTGGCACTGTAGCAGTGGATTTGAAATAGTTTTTAAATAGGTTTAAATTTTTAAAGATTTTAATATTTTAAAGTATTTAATTTTTAAATAAAAAACCCCCAAAGGGGCAAGCTGAGCCCTGCTGGACCGGCCGAGACTCCCCGGATTGGCGGCTAGGATGGAGGCTTTAGAGCCTGCCAGTCCTGAACCCATAAGTTGGGACTAGCCAGGGCCAACAGGGGCTGACACCCTTGTGGTCCGGCCGGGGCCCCGTCAGCCAAGGGGGACCCCCCTGGTACGGGGGTCTGTGAACCTCGTACCAGGGGTCAGTCCCTGATTTTTTTATTTTATTTTTTAAATAAAATACATTTATAGACCAAAAAAGGATTTTTTTTAAATGCCAGCGACATGCTTACCCATGCAAGTACAATGCACAGGGAATATTCCCTACGTCATACAAAAGATTCCTCCGCAGATTCCCCTAGGGCATCAAAAAATGTCAAAAAAAAATTTACTCCAAAATATGTTGAATTTTATATGGATCCATAGGTTTTCATGCCTTTTGGACTCAACCATGAGTTATGTTTTTGTCCAGGAGGCCTCCTACAAAATCTCACCCCCTAAAACCCTCATACAAAGAGCCTAAATCGAAAACCCATTTGCTAAATTTCCATGAAACCTTACATCTGCAACAACCCAAGTTTGTAAACAACCTTGTAACCCTGAAATTGCTTCATTCTTTCCTACAAATCTATGGATTCCACTATACACAAAAAATCTACTCATAGATAGGGTTATCAAACATGGATTTCCTCCCACAACCAAGCAACAAAGCTCCGATACCAAATGTTGGAAATATGCAGCCATATAGACTAATTCCTTATAACGCAATAAAATATTAATGTGCAACAATAATCAGAAATCCACATGCAAAAAAAAATAGACAATCATACCATCAATGGTGACACAAGATATACCCTAGGAATATCCTCATAGAGGGAAAAACCCAACCTCCAAAAGCATCCATCTCTCATGTATTATTCAACAATAAAGTTTACAATACATATGCACTCCATGTGAACAAGCATGTAACCATACATCAAATGCCATGCTTCAAACACTCACAAATGCAACCTGTAAGAGATGCTCCAACAAGCTAAACCCAGCTTACAAGCCAACTCAATCTCACTCTACAACTACCTGTGTGTTTACTTTTATAAAGATAAGCTCACACAAATACAATATGTGGTATGGTAAAACCATCTTCCCTAAAACCATGAGTCTACAAAACCATTGACCTCACATTTAATTATTGGTACTAAGTTTTCCCAATAATTAAATAATTACAAATAAACACAATGTTACATACAACGATTACAAGTTACCAAATAAATATCCAATGTGACTAAACACATCACCCATGATGCAGCACAAATAAATATTTATTTTACATAATAAAATAATACCAATGTTATGCAAGGTGTACAACACACCTAGTCCAACAAACTTCATAGAGAATATTCATGAGATACACCAACAAGTTAGACACAAATATCTATTCATGAATGAACAATATAAGAAGAATGTTGACTTGTATCGGAGGAGAAAGGTTTTTCAAGGAGAGATGGTCATAGTACATCTACGCAAGGAAAGGTATCCGAAGGTTCCTACAACAAGTTAAAGCCCAAGAAAATTAGGCCATGCAAAATTATGAAGAAGATAAATGATAATTCCTACCTAATTGATTTGCCAAAAGACTTGGACATCAGTCCTATCTTTAATGTTGTTGACCTTCATTCATACTCAATTGGAGCAAATGATGATTAGATGGAAGATGAGCAAAATGAGAAGGAAAACAACTGTTGGACCAAGCACTTGCCCAAGAAGAAAAGAGAGCGGGTTGAAGGAGTGTTGGATACCGAATTGGTGGCTACTTGATCAAAGTCATATAAGTTGTATTTTGTTAAGTGGGAAGACCTGCCGGATTCTTACAACTCTTGGATCACAAAAGTTGGCTTGCTTAAGTACAGCCAAAGAACTTCACCCTATGGACTAGAACCAAGAGGTTCAGATTTTCGAAGAGAAGGGGAGGATGATGCAAAGCATCTTCCTTATTGTCTCCTTCCCATGACCTATTCGTTGAGTTGTGGTTCAATTTTTTTTAGGCTTTTTGTCTTACAAATAATAGTATGTTGTTTCAGTCTAGTCTTTTTTAACATCTGTCAAAGTCTTTCTATATTTATATGGTAGATCAAAATGAGGAGAGGAACTATGCTAGCCTTAGATGTAGTGTCACAACCCTTTCCTATTTATACTTAGCATTGACGTTACTTTATATATATCACATGGATATATTTGTTGTTATGTTGTTGATACATGCAACCTTTTGTGTAAGAATTGTTTCATCACACAATCAGGAAGTATTTGGCATGTTTTAAGTTATAGTGGCATAAATTGATTATGGATTATAGCATGATTATATATGTATTGATGTCATGATTATAGATTAACTATCAATTGGATTGTCTAAGTATGTCCAGATCTGCCATGACCTCCTTATGAAGGGAAAATATCATAGAGGAGAAGAAACTAACACTTCTAAGGTTGTCTTGCATGATTCGCACACACACACTAAATCACAATTAGCATAATTGCATATAGAATGGGGTTTGTGGTTAGTCTTGTGAGTCCTAGATTTGGTCCTTATTGGTTTCATCCTAATGACCGTTTCAACTAATTAATTTTGGAAAGAAATAACACACACACACACACATATATGATTAAGTTTAATTAATAGAGATATTGTTAATATATCTTTGAACCAATCAAATAAATTACACTATAAGCCTTGTGTATTTATTATTTAAATAAACAGAAGTAAATGAATAATGTGATTAGAAATGTTAATAAATAATGCTATTGTTTTAATTGCTAGTAAAATTGGCAATAGTAATTCCCATTATTATATTTTAATTTACCAGCAGTCAAATGACAAAGATTATAAAAAAGAGGTAATATTATTATATTATTATTACCTTTAAAGGGGCAGAGGGATGAATAATTTTTTATTATTTAATTTCCTGAAGTCACAACTGCAGCTTTCTGTGGATGACATTTGTAAATTGTCACAAAAATACTCCTGCATGGTTTAACTCTGAATTGTTAATCTTTGAGCCTTCCTGTCAATAAGAAAACAAGGAACTGGACATCTGGAGCTTGAAAAAATGAGAAGGAAGATTGTTTTAAAGAAGGAATTTGACGAATTTTGAAAAAGAAATTGTCGGGAAAAATAGAGAGAGGACAAGGGAAAGAAGAAAAGGGGGAGTTCCTCAATTTGTAACCACGAGAAGAAACAGGTATGGGATTTATAAACTAAATTCCAAGGAATTTTAAATATTGGGAAGGTAAATCAAGAAATCTTTGAAGGATTTAGAGTTCTTCATTATTCTTTTTCTTTATCACTTAATCTAGTAGAAAACTATAGAATTTTTTTACAATAAAGGAATTCATTTACAAGTTGGCTCTTACCAAAGATGAATTTGGTGCATATTTCAACCCAATTTAAATACTTTCAGGATATATATACACAACAATAAGGGAAAATGTAGAAAACCCAGTTTGAATGAACACTGTTTGTCAAATAACAGAGAGGAAAAGACTAGAAATTATGGGTATTGAATAGTAAATTCTCTCCAGTTAATTCAAAAATTCTTATGCAAATTTTAGTTCATGTAATAGGCAAAATAAAGAGTGTTCTATTGAATATTGGGCAGCCTATGGCAAGCCGTAGAGAGGATGTGCTTCCATGTAAGGGAGTCACACCCTCTAAGGGAGTCGCCTCCATTAGAGAGGCGAACTCTCTAATGGAGACACCTCCTTTAGGGGTGTCTCCCTCTATAGAGGTATTGCAGATTTAAATCTGCATAAAATCAATGAATTTTATTTAAAAAAATAAAACCCTCATCCAATATTTGCTACCATAAGAGGATTGCAGAAATCGATTCAATTACTTCCCTATTTTAAAAGAAGGTAAATTTTATTTATTTTTTGCTATAAAAGACTACAGATTATTACATTTGTTTCACTGTCATAAAACAAAAAAAGGGGTTAATGACTTATTAGAAATAGAGGAAACAATGGAATATATACTGAGTTAGCACTTTGTTGTAACATAGAATGTAAAATGAGGCATTGGTGTGAAATTTATAACTTAAGAAATATTCCTTGTCACCCTGATGATGATGGATATATGTGGATTTTCATCATTCTTATCATTGGCATTATTATAATACTTACATTATTTATTATGTTAAATGTGAGTTATTTAGAATGACGTTACATGATACCATGACCTACGAGATTCTAAATCTTACTAGAGGGAATATTAGCCTGGTTTTCTAGTTATGGTCAATGGAGTTGTCATTATTCAGGGCAATTGATTACTAATAATTTCTATTTATATTGAACCCATTGCATTAAATTTCTTGGTGGAAATACTAATTGGGTTATTTTATTGCTCAGGGGGACCTTAGAGTTACCTAAATTGTCTTAATATTGTGTAGTTTTACCATCCTTGATGTTTTATGCTTACATAACATGTGCTTGTGATTGCTTCTTTCTCTACCTTTGATGGTATGTTTCAAGATGCACTTTCCTTGTCAAGCACCTGCGATATTCATGACAATCTATTAGCTTCATACATCAATGATAATGATATACATATTGTTATCATATCATTAACCTCTCATGATGGCACCATTGTTATAACATTGCCTATTAGTTATTTCAATTGGGATAAAGAAGTTAAACATTGTGTGTGGCCTTAATATTTCTTATCACTTGAGAGCGTAAAGTGATATTCTTACCTTAGGATTAATAATATTTCCAATTCGTTACGATCCAAGCATTGGATAGGTGTGGAGTAGCTATTAAGGTAAAAGACTAGGGATTTGATGGGTATATGAATACTTTGTGTATATGATGTGGAATAGCATCCTTAGAGGTCTATTCAGTAAACATTTTTCTTTGGAATATTTTATTAAATTGACTTTTATAAGACTAAAAGTCAGTGACTAACATGGTCCTTGGATATTTTTATCCATGAATGTCCAATTGTTGTATATTATTTTGGCTTGGGAAGAGAGCCTAGTTACTTGTTATGAAACCTAGTTTTGAAATGATTATTGTTTCAATTTGAATAAACATGTCTAAGACAACCTAGACTTGTTGGAAGACCTAGTCGTCGAACTACGAAGCCTCTGCGCATTACGTAGGCAAGGCCATCCGAGAAGAGCCCACGAGGCATAGGTCTGGCCTCCTAGGATGGGTCCATCTTTGTGTTTGTAAATTCTTAAGATCCTTGGTGAGGTAAAGCACCAGATAGCTTACTCAGGTAGAGTAAGGTGTGGGCTAGTTGTCTAGCCTTATTATACTATTGAATATGAGTTTTCCTTACCTTATTGGATTCCTAGTGTCATTTTCGATGAGATAAGGTATTATGACAATACTATTTTAGGAATCATTATGTAATTACTGATTTCATAGTGTACCATATGTATGGAGTCAATGAAATAAGAAATACTTTCTTTGTAACCTTGATTGATTGATCATGTGTTGCAGTAAATTGTGATCTAATAAGTGCAATGTTGCAATTCATATCCTTATTTATTAAGATATTTTGTGTTTTATAAGGGGTGTTGTTACATGCATGAACATGAGTTTTTTGAAGGGTTTTTTATTTTCTAGTTGGAGATAGAATGGAGTTCAGAAAGAGAGGAGAAAAAAGGAACAATGCTCATGAGACTATGTGAAACAGGGCACAATGATATGAGGTTCAGATTTCCAGTTTCCATTGTTGTATCTATTTTGTAGTTCTTGGTTACTAAGATAATAAAAGTTATTTTGTTATGTACTTCATCTTAGCTACAATATGGTTGTGTTAGTGTCTTTTTTTTAGCTCCCTGCTGTTCATAACCATGAGTAGAGTTGGGCAGAACAGAGGCTTGTTGGAGTTTAAATTGCAGGTTCTAGAAACTAAACTGCATCACTTTTTCTTTGCTGAAATAACAATTTCTTTCCTTTTGCTTGAGTGAGACTCTGTCCAATAAGATGATACTGGCCGACATGGTGTAAACTATGAAGACATCGTATGGGAAATGTTCGTAAGGTGTTAACTGAGCTATATAATTGTTGGTATCTCCTGCGACGCACGCTTTTTTTCCCTTGTCGTTATGACAGTCACGAGAGTATTTGTAATTACAGACACCACGAGTATTGATATAATGTAAGGGACCGACCAAATGGCACTTAAAACGAACTGTATCAGCCCATGAACAGATAGAAGTCTGATCTCCTTTAGTAGAGCTGGGAAGCAACTCTCGAACTGCATTTGCAGCCACTTCACTGAGCTCTCTCACGTGGTAAATAGTGCCCTTCCTTGACTGGTCCTCTCTGCAAAAATCTGCGAGGTTGAGAGGGATAATGGATGGCAGTGGCAGAAAATGGCGTGTGAGAAAATCCAATTCTCGTATCTCTGCAACCATTGCATTCCATGAGATGACATGTCTTCGAGGCAATCTTTTCGAAAAGTTCCGGTTTAGGTGTGGGCTTGGAAGCTGTTGGTGAAGATTGGAACAAATTTATACCTGCGATGCCACAATCAACAAATCTATTTTGTGAATATTTTGGTGATTCAGCCACCGTGGTGAATGAATGAAGGCTTTTAATAATGTCCATAAGGCTAAACAGTCTATGGGACCACCAAAAACCAAAACACGTTGCCTAGAGAACCAGAACACGCAGGAAAACCAAGAACCACAAAAGGCAGACTGCCCACACACCGCCTAACTGAACTCCATTTCTTTTTGGATCCTAGACCTTCTGTTATGAATCTTGGGCAAATAAACTGCAAGTTTAGTTATCCTCTCTTCTTCAAACAAGTTGGTCAAGGAGCCCACATTCAAAGTATCAATGTAATTGGCCCTTATATTGGCCCTCAGTTCACTTTACTTAAATATCATCCATTTCAATGGTCAAATAGTTCAATAGCAATTTTATACTCCATTCATAACAAAAAGTAATAAATATTTATCTAAAATTAACTTTTTACTATTAAAGTGGATGATATTTAAGAATAGCCCATTAACTTAAAGGTCTTTGAAAATATTTTCATTGAAAGCCTAAACGCCACAAGAGATATTAAAGTTTTAAGGCCTTTTAAACCAATTCATTTCACACCCATACATTTCGGAGCCGAGGAAGGTTCTCACAACTGTCTAAACCAGTGACATATTTTATTCATTAAGCTCCCACATTTTACCTACGTCCATTAATTACATTTGGTTGAAAGTTTTTGATTTGTACGCAATTTTTTAAAACCCATCCACGTCTAATGTAGTTGTGGAAACCATTGGTTTTGCCTATACAATTTTTTGATCGCATTTACTTGAGTTTTTAAAGCCTTGATAAGTGAATCTATTTTAATCATTATTTACCACCATGGCAATCAAAAAGATTGTAGTGCTCTGTGTTAGATGGCTTATCACCATTGTATATCAATAACATTTGTAAGTTCATTTTCAATTGTATCAATGTATTCACCAAGAGACTTTCCAAAGGCCATGGCTTCTATAAGTTTGCATCAAACTTGTTCATGACAATGCAAAAGTGCTACTATGTTAAGAACTACCTAAAGTATTTGAGAGTTGTTATAAGCCATAGCTGAACTAAAGATGGACTAGTCACCAAGCGGGCTAGTCGCTCAGTGGTAGAGCATCCCAACAACAAATGGGATGTCCTATGTTTGACTCCTAGCTGGTCCATGAAAAGTTAACATTGTATCAGAGCTCAAGTCAACAAAGCCAGGTGTAATGTGCCTCAAGGGGAGCTGTTGGCAAATAAGCTACACCCGAACCAAAGATGGACCAGTCACCAAGTGGGCTAGTAGCTTAGTGGTAGAGCACCCTAGTAGCAAATGGGAGGTCCTAAGTTTAACTTCTAGCTGGTCCATGAAAAGTTAACAAGAATCTGATTTCTTTTGAGTGAAGTTCAAACTTTTAAATAAGTTACTCAGTTGTATATTTGTGTTCAATGTAGTGTTGGTCATGCTACCTTTTATACCTCTCTTAGCATACTTAAGCTTTTCTTGTGCTTGGAGTTGCATTTACTTGATATGTTCAATAAAATTTTCATCACTTTCCACTTCTGAGTCATTCTCCATACCTTTCTTATATGGTTGTCCCATGAGCACATCCATTGGACTAGGAAGTAAAAAGCCACGTGTTTCAAATGGCAAAAAATTCTTAAATGAATGCTATTGTAAGAATGTTGAATATATGTTATGCTCTCATCCCATGTCTTCAAATGCTTCAAATTATATACACAAAGTAGTTGAACCAAAGTCTTATTTGGCACTTAATTTGTCCATTTATTTGCAGATGGAAAGTTATGCTCCTCTTCAGCTTGGTATCTATTTTCTCCCAAAGTGTGCATTAAAACTTACCAAGGAATGTGTAATCTTGGTTTGAAATGATGCTTTGAGGCAAAAAAGTGAATCCATACATTTGCAAAAAATTGTTTAGTCGCATCCTTCCCTATCAATATATTTCTACAAGGAATTTAAACACACATTTTATTGAATCTATTAACCACCACAAATAAACAATCATTCCTTTTCCATTTCATGTGCAATCCTCCAACACAATCCATTGAAAATACTTTCCCATTGATAAGTTAGAATTAGAAGTGGCTGATATAGTCCTAATTTTCAATTATTGTGCTTGCTTACACTGCATAATTTACAAACTGCAAATAAATTTTGCAACATCTCTTTGTATATAGGGCTAATATACATACTGCTACAAATTGGAAATAATTTTTTGTGACCCCAAAATGACTAGCTACTCTCAAAGTATGTGTTTCTCTTATAAACACTAACCCCCTCACTTTTCTAGGGTGCATAAAAATTACTTTTGAAAAGTAAACCGTCTTTTAAGCAAAAATCATTCTTTGGTTGAAAACTGTTAAAGTAACCTTCTTTCATTTGCTGATATATGTCTTCAAAATTTGAATCATACTCATAATCCTCTATACAAACCTCTTTCTCAAATGGCTCAAGAATAGATAAAGTAAAAATAATAGAAACTAATTGCGGTCTAGAAAATAAATTAGCAAGCTTGTTGGTTATACCTTTCTTGTATGTAATTACAAAGTGGAACTGTTGCAAGAAACCCATCCACACATAGTGCCTTGCCTACTAACTTTGTTTGAGAATGTAAAAAAAAGTGGTTGGTAATTCGTATGCACTATGGTTTCCTTGCCCAACAAATAATTCTTCCACTTTTTAACTGCTTGCACCAATGCATACAACTCTTTGTCATAAGTGCAATATTTAAGGATCCATCCATGAAATAACTTTGATTGATAATAGATTGATCTCCCACCTTGCAATAAATTAGCTCCCATAGTGTAATTGTGAGCATTCATCTCTATCTCAAAAGGAAGTTGCAATTTGGGTAATGCTAAAACAAGTGCATTTTATTCATTTGCTTCTTTAATTCATCAAATACTTGTTCTATGCATTCCCCTGTTTAAAATTCTTTTGCAACCAGAAACAAAATGTAACAAAGTTGCAATGTATATGTTAGAAATGAAGGAAACCATTACAATATGGAAATCTAAAATATAATTGTATAAATCAATGGAGATGTGAATCAAGCAACAAAGAAATCAACAATACTCAATAGCCATACACATGACACACTTATTTACGTGGAGAAAACCATTTTGGGTAAAAAATCCACCAGGAAAAGAGGGCAAATTTGTAATATCTTGAAGAAGATTACAATACATGAAATTTACTCAATCCTACGTCCAATCCGACAGCATCTGTGTACTTGCAAACAAAATCCTCCTCAACACTTCCTCTCTGGGTTTTGTTAAATAATAAGATTTCAAGCTTGTAGAAGAAGCCACTAAAACATGGCATCCAACTTGGGATAAGCAATATTTAATGTCTTACAGTTGTCATAAAAAAATCCAAATGCCCCTCCTTGAGATTCCCACTAACATGATAAAAATAGACTCCATTATGCCACTTACACCATCATAAGATGCTCTGTTATAACAAACTAATAATAGTTGATTCCTTAAAACATGTAACGCACTAACAATAGTTGATGCTCTTACATCTGCCATAAGTCAGATATAGATTTAGGCACCCCTATTTCACTTGTAGTAATCCTAAGGTCAAGAGTAAATAGTAACCACTACCGGTAAATAATTAGTTACTATTGCTAGTAAATAATTAATTACCGTACTAGTAAAAATAAATTCCCATGTTAGTGGATTCCATGTAGCTTATGATTACATTAACAATTACAATATTATGAGTAATTGGATTTACAAGGTTGATGACATCTTAATCCTAACATTCTCCCACTTGACATCATACTTGTTAAATATACAACCATAGGAAAATGTAAATCAACTAAGCACAAGAAACAAGGCCAATGGCCTCCCTGCACCAAGTGAATTTTTCTGTGATCACAGGTTTAGTAAGATAATCTGTAACATTCACTTGAGCATCAATCTTCTTAAACTCAATCTGTCCATTTGCAACCATTTCCCAAACAAAGTGGTACTAAACATCCACATGCTTAGTCTGAGCATGATACATTGGATTCTTGGCCAAACAAATTGCACTTTGGCTATCACAACCAATCTGAATAGTCTTGAAACCAAAACCAATACATGTACACAATCTCTGTAACCAAATAACCTCCTTAGAGATATGAGTAGCAACCATATACTCTACTTTGGTGGTGGACAAAGAAACTGTGGGTTGCCTCTTACTCATCCAACTCATAGCTCCTCCAAACAAAGTAAACACATAGCTACTAGTAGACCTTCGACTATCCAAGTCACCTGCCCAATCTACATCAATAAAACCTTGTATGTCTAATGTTTTATCCACAATGTCAGTACCAGAATAAACCAAACAATAATCAAAAGCACCATGTAAATATCTTAACACCCTCTTTGCATAATTTCAATGCTCTCTACTAGGGTTTAACATAAACCTGCTCAAAACTCCCACTGCTTGGGCAATATCTAGCCTAGTGCATACCATTGCATACATCAAACTTCCTACAACACTAGCATATGACACATTAGACATATCCTCAAAATCACCTTCACACTTGGGACATATATGTAATGTAAGCTTAATGCCAACTGGTAAAAGAATTCTAACTGGATTACAGTCCTGCATATTAAGTCTATGCAAAATAGTATTCACATACTTACTTTGAGATAACCAAAGCTTTTTGTTACCTTGATCTCTTCTAATTTCCATTCCCAATATGTACTTTGCTGCCCCCAAATCATCTCAAATGCACCTAAAAGTTGATCTTTTAGCTCATTAATCATACCCTTGATGTTACTAAAAAATAACATGTCATTCACATACAAGGCAAAATTTAGTATTCGATCATCAATACATTGATTATATACACAATGATCTTCTTCACTTCTCACAAAGTCCAGTTTCAACATAAAAGAATCAATCTTTTGATACCACATCCAAGGGGATTGTTCCAAACCATAAAGAAACCGTTTTAACTTACAAACCAAGTGTTATTTCCTTTTTACCTCAAAACCTTTAGATTGTTGCATGTAAATTTCTTCCTCTAGACCTCCATGTAAAAATGCAATCTTAACATCCATTTGCTTGATCTCAAAATTATAATTAGCAACTATGGATAAAATAAATCTATTAGAAGATAATTTAACAATAGGAGATAAACTTTCTCTAAAATCAACTCTCTCTGGGTGTAGCCCTTGGCTATTAGTCTAGCTTTGTACTTCTCCAAGGAACCGTCTACTCCAAACATCTTTTTGTAAACCCACTTACAACCAATGGCCTTCCTTCCTTTAGGCAAACGAACAAGATCCCATGTATCACAAGAGTCTCATGCCATCATCTCCTTCTGCATGGCTAGTTGCCAAGACTCACTATCATTTGCAATAATAGCTTCCTTGTAAGATCTAGGCTCATCGTTAATACTTAATAAAGTAAATACACAACAAAAATCTGGTGGGCTATACTTGTCAACTAGATTTTGTTGTCTTGTGGATGTTCTCAAGGGTGGAGTAAGAGATTCTTCCTCGTGTTCTTTTGTATGCTTAGTTCTTGTTATGTAATTACATAGTCTTCCTCATTAGAACTTTCCCTTGAACCTTCTTCTTCCTCGCCATCCTCAAATCCATCATTTTGTTTCTTCCCCTAATGTGCATCTTCTTGTTGTAAATCCAAATGCACTATTCTTTTCCTTTCTTTTTCCTCTAGTTGTACATGATAAAAAATAGCTTTAAGTTCCCTGAAAATCACATCTCTAAAATGTACAATTTTCTTGGTTAGAGGATTCCATAGATTATAACCTTTAACATTCTCACCATATCCAAAGAATGTATTTCTGTGCTTTTGGATCCAACCTAGATCATTTTTCCTTAGGCACATGAATAAAAGCTTTAACTAAAAACCCTTAAATGTGAAACAAAAGGTTTCTTACATGTCCACACTTTATAAGGAGTAGAATCAAGAGGGCCTTACAAGGTGATCTGTTTACCAAGTAACAAATGGTACTCACAGCTTCTGCCCAAAAACATTTATCCAACTATGCATCGCTCAACATACTTTTGGCTCTTTCCACAAGTGTTCACTTCATCCTTTCTGCAACACCATTCTATTGCGGTGTATATGGAGTTGTCTTTTGTCTTACCCTGCATGCTTGCAAAACTCATCAAATTCCTTAGAGCAATATTTTGCTCCATTGTTAGATCTTAAAACTTTTATTTTCAAGTTTGATTGGTTTTTTACTAAGACTTTAAATTCCCTAAACTTAGTGAAAACTTCAAATTTATGCCTCATAAAGTAAATTCATGTAAATCTATATACATCATCAACGAAGGTAACAAAATAACATGAATTTTCAATTGAATCATTATCCACAAGACCAAACACATCCGTGTGAACAATTTCTAATTTATCATTTGCCTTATTACTTCCTAAAAGAAATAACGCTCTGTTTTGTTTACCAAACACATAGTGCTCACATAAATCAAAGACCTCACCAGAATAAGAGAAACCATTGAACAACTTTTTATTGATAATAGTTTTCAAAACATTTTTACTTATGTGGCCCAATCTACAGTGCCACAACATCCATGTATTTTCAATTTTTTCTATCACATAGGTGGATTTGCAAATAGTAGTGGCATCAAGCCTAAACAAAGTTCCCATCCTTGTTCCCCTTGCTACCAACAAGCTTCCTCTCACCAATCTGCAACCATGCTTATTAAATGTTACATGTATTCCTGAAACATTCAACAATGAAACATAAATAATATTTCTAACCAATCCAGGAATATACATAAAAACACCAGGGAGGGTTTTAATTCTCCCATTATTGAAACACAATAATGCCTTTCCCCATCCAACTATCAGATATGTAGTGTTGTCTCCAAGGTAGATATTACCTCCTTCATATTCTTCGTATGTGGAGAACCCTCTTTATGAGGATTCATATGATAAGAGCATCCTAAGCCAACCAACTAATGTTCATTAGATACAACATTACAAGCAAAAAGTAAAACCTCATCACCTGCATCGGGAGACTTTTTTATGGAGGAATCTCGTTGTTTCTTTAAATCGTTTTTGTATTCCTTCTTCACATGCGCCCTTTTACTGTAGTTCCAACACTTAACTTTGTTCTTCTTTTTAGGAGTTTTAGACCTACCTTTTGATTCCTTAGGGCTCTTCTGATCTCTTTTTGGTCCTCTTTCTTTAGACCTTCCCCTAACATTAAGAGCATCCATTGAGCTATCCATAGCCTTCTTCCTCATTTCCTATGCCAACAAAGTTGCAACAATAGCATCCACCTTTGAATCTTCGAGGTTAGTAGTGATAGAAAGAATAAAATTCTCCCAAGACTCGGGTAAAGAACAAAGAAGCATAATACATTTGTCTTCTTCCTCAATCTTAACATAAACAAAAGCTAATTGACTCAAAATTAAATTAAAATAATTTAAATGCTTTGCAACAGATTCACCTTCCTTCATCTTTAGAAAAAACAATTTTCTTTTTAAATATAGTTTATTTACCAGACTCCTATCTTGATAAATCTCACCCAACCATTTCCATAAAGCATATGTAGTCTTTTCCTCAAAGACATTCAGTAGAACATAATCTGCAAGACATATAACTAGATTGTGCTCCATGCCTTTTTATCCATCTCATCCCACTCATCTTGACTGATATTATCGAGTTTTTTATCTTTTGTTGTAGCCAACCATTGATCCCTCTCTTCAAGGAGATCCTCCATTTTCAACTTCCATAGCTCATAGTTTGAACCATTAAATTTCTCAATGTCCAACTAAGATGTAGATGCAACCATGATTTCCACACACAAATATGCAAAATAGAACTCCCACTGCAACATAAAAAACCTTCACACTTCCACCCAATAGACAAAGTTCATCAGGCTCTAATACCAAATGTTAGAAATGAAGGAAACCACTACAATATGGAAATCTGAAATAACTTGCAAATCTGAAATATAACTGTAGAATATCAACGAAGAGGTGAATCAAGCAACAAAGAAATCAACAATACTCAAGAGACATACACATAGCACATTTATAAACACGAAGAAAACCCTTTTGGATAAAAAAACTCCACCAGGAAAAGAGGGAAAGTTTGTATTATTTTTAAGGAGATTGCAATACATGAAATTTCCTCAATCATGCATCCAATCTGACAACATCTATGCACCTGCAAACAAACTCTTCCTCAACACTTCCTATCTAGCTTCCATTAAATAATAAAATTTCAAGCTTGTAAAAGAAGCCACCAAAACATGGTGTCCAAATTGGGATAAACAATATTTAATGTCTTACAGTTGTCATAAGAAAATCCAAATGCCCCTCCTTGAGATTCCCACTAACATGACAAAAATAGACTCCATTATGCCACTTACATCGTCATACGATGCTCCGTCATAACAAACTAATAATAGTTGATTCCTTACAACATGTAAGGCACTAACAAGAGTTGATGCTCTTACATCTTTCATAAGCCAAATATAGATTTGGGCGCCCCTATTTCACCTATAGTAATCCCAAGGTCAAAAGTAAATAGTAATTACCACTATCGATAAATAATTAGTTACTATTGCTAATAAATAATTAATTACCGTACCAGTAAAAAAAAATTACTGTGTTAGTGGAATCCATATCCCTTATGATTGCATTAACAATGACAATATTATGAGTAATTGAATTTACAAGGTTGATGGCATGTTAATCCTAATAGTATGAAAAAGATTTCATAGACTTACACAAGTATTGAGCTACTCCAACAAAGCTCTTTGTTTCAATTACACTCACAGGCCTAGGCCAAGTCACAATGGCCTCAACTTTTGTCAGGTCGAATTAACTTCATAATTACCAACCACATGCCCAAGATGAACCAAACCCTTCTGTATAAATTCGTACTCCTTACCATTCAACAATAGCTTGTTCTCTAATAAAATCTACAATACCTTCCATAAATGCTTAACATGCTCTTCATATGTTTAGCTAAAAAGAAGAATATCATCCAAGTAAACTATAACATGTTCATTAATGAGGGTGCATATCACTTCATTCATCAACCACATAAAGGTATTGGTGCATTATATAATCCAAATGGATGCGCTACCCACTCAAATTATCCTTGTGTAGTCTTGAACAATGTTTTCTAAATATTCTTTTTTCTCACCCTCACTTAGTGATAACTAGATCTTAAATATATTTTTGTAAAAAACTTAACATGTTGAAGCTAATCTAATAAATCATCAATGCGTGGCAAAGGGTATTAATTCTTTATCATAATTTTATTTAGCACCTGATACTCAATGCACATGTGTCATATTTTGTCTTTCTTTGGCATCACCACAATCAAAGCACCACATGGTGAAGTGCTAGGTCAACTAACACCTCATTCCAATAAATTTTGTAGATATTCTTTTACTTTATTGGCCTAAAAAATGCTTTATTTATATAGTCCTACGTTCACAAGTGGAAAATCTAGTAATAACTAAATCTCATGCTAAATAGATGTATGAGGGGCAACCCCTTAATCTCCTCAAAAAGTGTACTAAATTGGTGAAATCAATTGGTCTGCATCTCCTTTGTCTTTGCTTGAATGCAACCCATGCATTCTTTTAATCTCAACCACTTGCTTTTCCTCTGTGTTTCCCTGCAACATTGATAAAGCAAACATTCTCATATAATTAAGTAATTTCCTTCCATGGATAACGCCCACAATGAATATCTTAAATTTTCCCACATGATTTTATCATCATTTCTTCTCCATTTTTCTTTAACTAGTATTTGTTCAATTTGTGATAGAAAATAACATCCTATTTATAGAGATATAGGCTACCAAGTACAATCTTGCATACATCTAACAATACTACATCCATGGTTACCTCATCCTTTAAATCCATTAAATATGCAAATCTAATTGTGCATCGTGTTTTGACTAAAATTTCTACTCCCTATTTTAGCCAATCCAAGAAATACAATTTTAGGCACTTCTTTGTGTCTAATCCAAGTTCTTATACCATACTCTAAGATATTAAATTTGCTTGAGAACCAGTATCAAAAAGAGCATCAATTTTTCTACCTTCTTGTTGAACTTTCACATGGAAAAGCTTGGTAGATTCATCCTCATCTTAAGCTTCATCACATCCTAGATTTGCCTTCTTATGCATAATTGCATAGGATATTCAAATCATCTATGTCTAAAGTACACTAAATCTCCTTCAACTTGTGTGAAGTTGTTGCACCTTTGTTATTTTTTTTCCTGAATAGTTGTAACCCCAAGTGTAATTTCTAACAAGCATATTCATTATGACCCTTCTTGTCACAATGTCTATAATAGAATATTTCTTCACCTTTATCATTGTTCTTCACGGTAGTATTGGTTGTCTTTTTACCTTTCCATTTACTTTTCTCCTTTTGTGAGTCCTTTCTTTGTTGCCACTCTTTCTTACCTTGTTATTTTTCCTTGAATGTGCTATATTTCTTTTAATAGATCTCCAAATGATGGGCTTATGCACTTGCCTCATCAATATTTTGAGGTTTTGCCATTAATACAACCTTGCGAAGATGCCCAAATAAACCTCCAATGTACTTCATCATCATATCTCTTTCTAGTGGAATCACTTTCTTTCAAAATTCATTGGTATAATCTTGGACACTTTGTCATTGACATTGTCATAAATAATGCCACCAAATAGTGCTATCCACTTTATAGCATATGGGGTAAAATTGTTGCTTCAACAACTCTTTGAAATCTTCCTATTTTGAAATGGACGGGGCATTCCTCAATTGCAAGGAAGCTACACATACTTCATGCCATGTCAATACATGTCTAGATAGTTTTAAATGAGCAAAAAGAATATGTTGGGAGGAATTTAGTTTGTGTAGGCTAAAATATACCTCCATTTGTGAAATTCATTGATCTAACTCTTTAGCATTCACTTCTTTGCCAAATGGTTGAATCTCTATATTAGCCCCCATTTTGAATGGGAGTGAGTTGCTTGCATTCAAGGTCTCATCATGCTCGTATGTAGTCTTGGGTTCCTCTTCTTCCAATTTTGGGGTTTCTTGAATGTCCAATTTCTAAGTCATGGCCCCATTAATACAATCTCAAACATATCCATCTTTCCCATATGACAAAAAATCATAGTGATGTTTGCCTTTAATTTCTTGAACCTCTCTTTAGCTTCATCCATATCTCTTCCAACCTCATTTGTCCTCCTTCTTTGAGCTTGATTCCACCTATGGGTTCTAATTTCAGGTTCAAACTCTCTTAAAAATCTATTGCCATTAGACCATGTAGTAGGCATACCATTGTAATATGACCAAATATGTGATTTAATAACTACCTACAAACTTTCCAAACTTGCACTAATACTAATATGATCCATAAATTACTCTAGATATTCCAAAACAACTCAACAATTACAAATCTCTAAAGCTAGCTACTTAAAACAACCTTCAAATGAGCTTAATGTGAGAAGCACAATATTGAATCCAAAGCAATAGGAAGCATATAATGAAACAAAACATATGATATTGATTATGACACAAGATTTGGTTTGGAGAAACCCAAAAAGGGAAAAAACTCTATTTGGATGAGTAAGTACTCTCCGAAATCCAATATAACCAGTCAAGCACAATAAATATGAATAAATGTTTATCTAAAGTAGACCTCTACAACTCTCCAACTCTCCAACAAATGTGTTTCCATCCATCCACAAAGCTAGTCTACCTCAAGCCCTATTCCAACAATTGTTGAACTTGCATAGTTCATCTTTTCTTGAAGGTAAATAAGAGTGCCAATCCCCCAAATGGTTTGTAAAACGTTTTGAGTAAATGCTTAAACTTCCCATGTAATGAAAAATCAAGAACTTTGACTTTTGGTAGTCAAAATGAACTGATAATTCTTTTTCAATTGTCTCCCCATATTCACATTGTCTATGTTCACCAAGGTGAACCAACTATATAAAGGGGTGAACCTACCAATTTGAGTTAAATACCTCATTTTTCAAAGTTGTGCACAAAGTCATCTCTTTCCTAAGATACTCCAGATCACCCCGAGTCTTCAACAACCTTGTACACACCTTCTAGATTAGCCCAACTAATAGAAATGATTCTCTAATATGAAAATTGACTTGAATTGAACTCATTGACTATATTGGATTAAAAATCCAACCCTTTGATTGTAATTAGGATTCAATTTTCAAATCATACAAGTACAAAAATGTGCCTTGATGTTAGTGTTGGGGCAATCTACATTTTGAATTGTATGGAGCTAGTAACTCAATAGTAAGAGCACCTATTGTTTGTTTGAGAGGTCCTTGTTTTAAGTACTAAATTGTCCAAGGAAAATTCTAAATGGTCAAACCTAGAATATAAGATCCATGTACAAAAATGTGTCTCGAAGGGGATGTTGGAGTAATCCATATTTTGAAACACATATTGGGCTAGGAGCTAATTAGTAGGTGCACCCATTGTCCACCTAAGAGGTCATAGGTTGGAGTCTTAGTTGGTCCATGGAAAATTCTACATGATACTAGATTGAGATTAAGAGCTTTGAGTATATAAATGTGGCTTGAGGGGGTGTTGGAGAAATCAATATCACAAACTATAAAGGGGGCTAGTACCTCAATGATAAGAGCCCTCATTGTGTTAATGAAGTTATAGGTTCAAGTCCTAGCTGATCCATACAATATCAAAACTAGAAACAAACAAAGAGCTTTAAATATAGCTCTATTGTGTGCTTGAGAGATGTTAGGTTCGAGCGTTAACTAGTCCATAAAAAAATCAACATAACCACCTATCTAATTGAGATGAACTATTACATCTTTCAACCACAACCCCATACACACCATTTATGAAATTATAACCCCATTTCACAAATTATTGTAAAACTCAACCTTAATCTTGTTTCATGAACTATTGTAAAGATCAACCCCAACCCCATTTCACGACTATTGTAAAACTCAACAAAAACCCTATTTAATGAACTATTATGAAACTCAACCTCAACACCACTTCACATACTATTGTAAAATTGAACTCCAATCCTATTTCACAAACTATTGTACAACTCAACCCCAATCCCATTTCACAAACTATAATTATAAAACTCAACACTAACCTAGCCACACTTCACGAACTATTGTAAAACTCATCCCCAACCCCATTTCACGACTATTGTAAAGCTCAACCAAAATCCCATTTCATGAACTACTACAAAACTCAATCACAACCCCACTTCACAAAGTATTGTAAAATTGAACCTCAATCCAACCCAATTTCACAAACCATTGTAATACTCAACCCCAACTCCATTTCATGAACTATTATAAAACTCAACCCCAACCCAACCGTATTTCAAGAACTATTATAAGACTCAATCCCAACTCCATAACATGACTATTATAAAGCTCAAACCCAACCCAACCCCATTTCACAAACTATTATAAAATCCAACCCCAACCCCATTTCACAAACTATTAAATACCCAACCACAACTAGGGGAGAGGGCCCAATAGTGGTGTGTATACCAATAGTTGTGATAGGACTCAAAGCCTAATAATTTAAATAGTATGCTACTAGTAGTTGTAAGTGAGGACCCAATAGTTGAATAAAATGCACCCATTAGATTCAAAAAGCAACAAATCATATGATGCCACATTGACACACTAAAAACATAACTTAAAGCACAACTACTGGTCTAACTTTTTTTGGGGGTCTATTATGACACCTCAACAAAAAGCATTCTAATGACACATTTTTTCTAGGTCTATGTTGGTGAAACAAAATATTTAAATTATCCACGTCCCTCGTTTGACAATATAAGTTTTTAATGCCAATGTTACACATACATTACTATGTCAATCCATAAAATTAGGGTGCACCACTGCTTGACCCTCTCCCATATATACAAAATATTAAGAGATAGAAGTTGAATATACATTTCTTTAGAAAAATAAAATAAAATAAGGCACCACTTCCATAGGACAACCCATCCTAACACAGAGATCTTAACCACCAACAATAATGGAGTTGTTGGGCAAGCATTTGCTATTACACTCACCAACCTCAAACCTTCACTCAGCCCCAAAAAATTTGTTTGAACCACCTCTACATTCCCTACTTATGTACCTAGATGCCCAAAAGTACAGACCCAATATGTACAAGAGGGGCCCTCAAGAAATATACTTTTTTATTTTTCCTCTTTCGGGGGCCGGTCCACGCTCACGATCCCATATTTTAACATTACACCATACGCATGCAAACACGCAACATCGATCCAAGATACGTGTAAAGACGGCATTGGCCCGCCGTCCCATACTTTTTTTTCGATGCTTTTGTCTTTAATTTTACTAAAGCCCGAGTAGTAAAACCAAACAATTCGATTATAATTTTTCTCCGTGGAGAAAAGCATTATTGCAGAATTTGTGCAAAGATCTCGCAGACTTGGTTCCTGAATAATTTCCGAGGATAAAATTTGTGCGGTTTTAGTAGTTTTAAAAGCTGAAGTCTGAGCTTTCAGGAGACATTTATTTATTTATTTATTTGGTCACGGAGGGTTTCGATCCAGAGACGTCTGGTTGATTAATTTCGTTTTGAGACAGGGTTTTCTTTTTTCGTTTTGAGAGAGAGGGTTTAATTTTCTGTTGGAGGAAGTACAGATCTTTTGTTATTTGTTCTGTAAATAGACAGAAAGAATTATGGCGGGCGCTCTTGTTGAGAGAGCGACGAATGATATGTTGATTGGCCCCGATTGGGCGATGAATATTGAGATCTGCGACATCATTAACCACGATCCAGGGTACGTACAATTTTATTGGTTATTATTTTTTCTTTTTGAAAATTTGTCATATTCATCTCGATGCAATTTTAATGATGATATGCACATTTATTTATTTTGTTTTCTCAAGGAATTTACCAGAATTTAGATTTTTTAAAAATTGTGTACTTGAATCACACTTGCCTCTTTACACCTTGAAATGCCCGCCCTTGTTTATTTAAAATTGTTACGGAAATCACTCCTGCCTCTCTTACACCTTGAATTTGGATATTTCAAATTCGTGTTTCAGGCTTGCTGCCTCTGCATTACAAGTTTTAGTTATATGTGCGGACGGTAGTGTTTGTACTGGCCTTTTTTTAATGAAAAATTGCCTTCACGGGGAGTCAGTTGACTTAGATGCCACCGCCCCGGCTCACCACTTTTTTTTATTGGTAAAATCCTTCTTACTTGAATCCTTTGGCTTAGATTCCACAATTGAGCCCCATCAAATTCACCAATGCTTGCACCTGGTTTCCTGTGTTGCGGTAAGCCACGCCCATAATTGGATGTGGCATTTTGTCTAATTTAAACACTCAATAGCAATTGAACTTGGTCTTGTCTGTTGGGGTTTGCCACACCCACACTTGGATGTAGTAGTTTACCCAATTTAAAGACTCAACGACACTTACACCTGTCTTGTATGTTGTGATTCACCACACGAAGAATTGAATGTGGTATTTTACAAGATTTTAACACTCCCTTCTCCCTTGGTATACTCCACACCTAGAATTGGATGTGGTAGTTTACCTGATTCAAACACTCAACACCACTTGCACCTAGCCTCGTCCTCTACCACACCCGGAACTGTATATGGTAGTCTTCTCAAATGCACTCTCACCTGGCCTTGTCCGCTGGGGTTCACTAATCAAGTGTTGTAGTTTACTCAATATAAACACTTAGCAGCACTTGCACTTGGCCTTGCCCATCAGGACTTGCCACACCCAAAATTGGATGTGGTAGTTTACCACATTTATAGACTCAACAGAGCTTGCACCTGCCCTTTTTGTTGGGGCGGGCTGATTAGATTTGATAGTTTATCTGATTTAAACATTCAACATTTGTACGTTTATCTGATCTAAACATTTAACATTTGTACTTATTAGCTTGTAACATGTTTTGTGTGAATTTGAACATGGTTCTTCTCTATGAAAACCCCAATGTTTTACCATTTGGGCTTATCCCATTCGGGTTCATTCCATTTGACTTTGTTTTGGCCTGATTTAATCGAATATGTTACACTTGAATTGCCTTCTGATTTAATTTAATTTAATACATATTTTTTGTAATGCCAACGAGGATCATGTTTATTTATTTTTTAGGATTCCAGGTTTCTGTATTTCATAGTTCATTTCATAGTTTTCTATTATAATTTGGTAAATTCCCATTATTGGGATAACCTTCGGCACAATTGGTTGCCACATTAGAGGGGAATCTCCACCATCAAATTCCCCCATCAGTTGCACCCAGCCTTGTCCATCTGACCCGGCATACCGTCTTTTAACCAATTCTGAATATTATAGATAATGTCTTGTTGGAATTTCAAACCAGGGTTCATTTTGGAAGTTCCAATACTTTTATCACTTGAACTCAACTCGTCTGACTTAGAATGGTACAGTAAATATTAGAGCAGAGCCTATAAAGATTATTGGGGTAGGCTTGGGCTTCAGTGCATAGCTATTGCCTATTAGTTCTTGATAAAATGTTCTCCGAATAAAAATTGAGGTAATTTAGTTTTTGTAATGATTTTTGATGGTTATTACTTCTAAAGTTTAGATATTCAATATTTCCTATGAATTGTGCCTGCTTCTCGGCTATATATTTAGTAAACCTAAAATTTATGCCTGTTTTTATTTTTTAATAAAATTTCCATTCATCATTACTTAAAATTTTAGAAATTTTCTTGAATCATGCCTGCCTCATGGTTAAATATTTGTTCAACTTAAAATGTATGCCTATCTTTATTCCTTTTTTAAAGGATTCCAATAGCCTTGTCCATTGGGGTAGGCTTGGGTCTCAGTGCATAATTCTTGATAAAATGTTTTCCAAATAAAAACTGAGTTATTGTTTTTATTTACTATTTGTAATGATTTTTGATGGCTGTTGCCTTTAAAGTCTAGGTTTTTCAATGTTTTACATGAACCATGCTACTTCTTGGCTATATATTTAGTAAATCTAAAATTTATGCCCCTTTTTATATTTTTATTAAATTTCCATCGGTCATTACTTAAAAGTTTTGAAAATATAAAAAAATCTCGAATCATGCCTGCCTCATGGTTAAATATTTGTTGAACTTAAAATTTATGCCTATCTCTAATCCTTTTTCAAAGGATTCCAATGGTCCATTATCTTAAAGTCTGGATATTTGATATTTGGTTTTGAATCATTGCTTCCTCAAGTTATATATTTAACACATGATTCTTTTAATTTTTTTGAAAGAATATCCATTGATCAATAGCTTATTTTGGCTCCTGCAAGTGTTTCTAGGCTTACCTATTGCCTTAAAAATATTAATGAAGGTTGTGTTTATTGATTTTTAATTTGTGGAAAAAATTCCATTGGTTGTAATTTTAAATTTTATCTGAATCCTGCTTCCTCTTGGTCATATATACTTAATATGCTGAAAATAAATGCAAAATTTTGCGATTTAAATGTTTCGTATGATCATTCCTGCATCTTAGTATACATAAAATTTTGATGCCTATATATTTGTTTTGATTTTGGTAACCTTGGACTTAGTTACCAAGATCAAGGGGTATCTTATCTTGTATGTTAAATTCACCCAGGACTTGCATCTGGTCCCCTCCATTGGGGAATGCAATACCTTCCAAGTTGCATGGGACATTTTACTGAATTTCAACACTTTATTATATCTCCTCTGATTTTAACATGGGACTCTTCTGTGGAATTGCCATGACTTGTAGTGCATGAACTCATCCTATTTGACACCTATTGGTTGAACTTCTATTAAATCTAAATTTCTAAGAATTTCTATCCATCGATACCTTAAAACTTGGATCTTTAAATTTGCACTTGAATCAAACTGTTTTTAGGTTATTTTTTATTACAATTTATTCTAAAAAGATCCATTGCCTTTATTTTTCTAGAAAAGAATTTCAGTCAGCTATTATGTTAAAATTTAGATAATTTAAATTCGTGCTTGAATCAAGCCTGCCTTGCGGTTATATATTAATTACACTAAAAAATCTATGCTCGCTTTTACTCTTTTTACTAAAGAATTTGCATTGGCCATTGCCGTAGAAGTTTAGTTTTTTTTAATTAAATTAATTATCAGATTGTGCCTGCCTTTCTGTATATGTTGTAGGCACCCAAAATTTATGCCTGATTTTATTTTTGCTCTACGAGTTTACTCGCCTATTACCTTGAAAGTTTTAGATATTTTGAAATTTGGCTTGAATCATCCCTGCCTTGAAATTATACATTTACCACACTTAAATTTGTGACTGCTTTAAGTTTTTTTAAGATTTTTCATTGGGCTGAACCTTGTTTTAGCTCCTTCGGTGTCTCTAATTTTAATTCATTGACTTAATGAAGATTCTGTCTGCTGATTTTTTTCCCTAAGAAAATCCATTGACTATTATCTTAGAAGTCGATATTTACAGTTTTTACTTGAATGATGCCTGCTCTATGCATTGATTACACTTAAAATCTATACCCGCCCTAGTTTGATGTACAGAGGGTTTGCAGTGGTTGTTACCTTAAAATCTAAAAATTTGAAATTTGCATATGAATTATACCTACCCCTAGGTTATATGTTTATCACACTTAAAATTTATGCTCTCTTTATTTTGCTTAAAAGAATTTTAATCACCAATTACCTTAAATTTATATCTTTAAAAAATTTAACTGAGAAAAAAGAATCAGTTGCCCTAATTCGACTATCATTGATGCCATAGCATTGACCTGTAAACTCATGTGAACCATGCATGGATTGTTTTACCTTACTGTGCATTAATATGTGGACCATGCATGGATTGTTTCCCAGTTACATCAAATCTAATTGTGCATTAATATGTACATTATTGCAATTGAGGAATTGAATGTTCTGAACAATTTCACAAACGCAATCAGACAGCATAGACATATCCTTTTGAGCAGAGTTTTTCATGGAAATAAATCTTATTGTATGAAGGACTTTAGCTTGCTATCCTTTCTCTAACTTAGGAAACATTTTTGATTGAAAGATTAAAACCCTTGTTGTTGGGACCTTAAGAATTTCATACGAGGAGCATTTTCAATGATAAAAGGGAATATCTATTCAAGGATTTTAAGAGGACTGAAATGGAAAACAATTTGATAGGGACTTTCAAAATGTTAAAAAGGAACGAGGACAAAGGGCTATAAAATCTAGCATCCTGCCTCAAACATTCTTATCATACATTGAAGGATTTTTGAATAAAATCAGAAAAATCTTGAGTAGGAACGAGAAGTTGACTTTTCTTCCTTGGAGCACTTGAAGGAAATACTTAAGTCAGCAAAGGACACGTGATCCCAAACAGAGTAGCAGTGTATATTTCTTCTCTTGTTCATGTGATCAATCATAGATTGAAAAAACTGGCAGATCTTTTCAGAAAAGAAGTGGAGACATTGTGCTCAGCAAATTAAATTTAGCAGTACACTTGTCCCCCTCCATGCACCAAATGCAGGGAAGATGCAAAGTTGTTTGTGGAGGAGGAGTGAGACACAAGGCATGGACATAGGGAGGTGGTTGAAATTGAAAAAACAAATGAATAACTTGAGTAGGAATGATGGCTTGAACTTAAGTTAATCATGGAGGCCTGTCATCCATGGACTAAATGTAATTAATTAATTAGTTATTTTTTTTCTTTTCTGGGCAAGTTGGGCCTAGATGTAGATATAACTGAGCAGTTAATTATGTTTCTTTTTTGGTAAGGTCTACCTGAGCTTATGTACTTTTAAAGAGTTCGCTATATAAGGAGTTCTACCCTGCAATGTAAATTCACTATTCAATTTGAAGATGGGTCATGAAGTATGGCCTGAAACTTTGATTCCCTCAAAGAATTTGTAAGCAATTCTCATTAATTTTTTTTTTTTTGAAAAAATATTAAGGTGTGGCTACTGCTACAGGGATGGGGACACTATTCAAATCAGTGTATGCTATTGAATGAGCAAGGGCACCACCATATTATATGTAAATATGGTAGCTAGAAGATGTGGGTACAGGGATGAGGATGGGGACGTGGGCCTTGTTCCTGTACTGGTGACTATGGATATATTCATATAGATTAGAAAAATTATTGTTGCTTGACCGTTTAACAGTTAAACTTCTTTTGGACAATTATGCAAAGGCTTCAGTTATAGAAATATCTTCCTGCAAATGTTTTTCAATAGTCTTTCTTAGCTGTTGCATTGTCACTCTATTCTTTCATCCTGTTTTGGTGCTGTCGACGACTTTTTGGTGCAGATAGTTTTCATGTTTACAGTACCAACTTTATATTTTAATTTTTTCACTGTTTCTCTGAGTTTCTGGGATGGGGGATGCAGGGACGTGGGAATGGCAATTTTTTTCTGAAATTTTAGGGACAGCAGGGTGGGGGGGCAGTTATTAAAATAGCTTTTCAACTTACATTTTTCTTCACCAACAATGAACCAAACAATCTTCATTTTTATAATAAGTAAATACAATGTGCTAAATGTTCAATGAAAATCCTCCTCTTTTAGGGTTTTAGGGTTTTTTAGCATTTTTTCCTTTAAAAGTTAACCTTTTTAAATTTTTATGTACCAAATTGAGCAGGCTGGTCCCTCTAGGAACAAGGGGACGTCTCCTCCAAGTCCCAAAATCCCTAAGATGTTTGGGATGTCACCTGGACCCCTGGAGTTGTGTCCCTTTGGAACACTGATATTTTTTCTACGATAAATTTTGGGAGCAGATTGCTCGGACAACTTTTGTGGTGTTCAACCCAAACAATTTTGGCACTATGTTTTTCCTCTTCACTAAGCTTTGGGATTTTCATAAACCTCTCAAGCATGTTGTATTTTTCCAAGTATAATTCTTTACAAAGCTCTTGGACTAGAGTTTGAAGGTTGTATGAAGAAAGGGTTGAAGAGGAGAGTTAGTTGATTAGGAGGAAGAATAATTTGATTGGATTTGGTGAGTGACTAGATCCAATGAACTTGTGCTGAAACCAAAGCTTCAAACTTACTTGGATGACAAGCAAGCAAAACAAAATGTCAGAGAGATCTTCAATTTGTTGGTGCCAGAAATCCAATTGCGGAGGTAACTTCTTTGATTGATCCAAAATGTTATTTGGTTGTGGAGGGCATCACGTGCAGATTGCCATTGACAAACTTCAAATTTCTATCTGGTCACAAAGGCTGAGAAAATTATTATTTTAGAAGATAATAAAGAAGTCCCGCCAGGAAATCTCAATTATTGAGATGAGCATTGGTGGGGGATTGCTAAATGTATACTAAGCATATTAGTTTCCCATTTTTCAACTCTTAGAAGTACTAGATTCAAAAGATGGAGAAAGACTAGATTGAGGAAGCAATTGGCTTGGAAAAAGAAACAATTTAGCCCCTTTAGCAACTAACAGAATAGCCTTTAATAGAGTGTCCAACTGGAAGAACCATGAGATTCAAAAGATGGAGCTCGAGTCATGCCTAATCTTCCCACAAATTAAGAGCCTGCATCCCTTGAGGAGAATGTACAATCATTTTGACAACTCTTGAGCCAGGTGGAGGTGGAGGTGGATGTAATAGTAAAGCAATGACAGCAACATTTGTATTAGGATTTTCGCAAAGCTAGAGATGAGAAGCAGAAACTGTTGCTAATTATTGCTTTGGAGGTATCTCAATAACCTTCTGTGACTAGAATTGAAGTCCAGCAGCTAGAATAAATTGTTAGACAGTGGGAAAATATTAAACAGCATTAAGGATTTTCCAATCTGCATACCCGCACATAATGACGACATACAAAGCAATTCTTTTCTGATAACTTATGCAATCAAAATTTGATTCTTTATATATCAGCACATGACAGCTCAATATGGAAAAATAGTTCTGGCAAAAGTTTGGTGGAGCTGAAAGGAAAATATCAGGAATGGACAGCATGGAATAATCTGACACCTTGTACACTTGTTGGCCATTGGTGAACCACATCACCAAATTGAAATGGCTAGATAGTAGATACCCATGAAAGACCTCAGTGGCATCCTGAAAGATTTAGATTCTGCAAGCTGAAAGATGTCACCTGCTGTAAGGCACCTTAGCTGCCACAGTGAACTAGCTCTTGAAGAATATATACATCCTTCATCGCTGCAAGAAGTTAGTGCTACAAAGCACAGTGATGGAATGTGAATTTGTCCAGATGGGAGCATCCCTTTAATGGTGGATCTGCTTAGTAATAGGCAAACCGACTCCTCAATTAGAAATTTGAAGAAAACTGTAATTAGGCTAGTGGTCCAATTCTATTTTAGTAAGATCCAACAATCGTAGCACAGCTTTAGCTTTGCATAAATGCAGCTAGATCTGAAAGTAATCATCTGTTTGAGTGATCACATTGTCTAGCTGCTACATGTGGATTTGGGCAGGTCTTGCTAAAAAATAGCTGTTTTGCTTGCTCCAATCATCACATTTGAAATTCCACATACAGTTATGGTAGACTTCTTTTTAACTTAATGGGGCGTAATCCTTTGCTTGCAATCTCGTGTCAAATTCTTGATTTTGGAGTTTAATGAAAATGAAAGGCCATTTTAATGTTGCCATCCTAGATAAATATCTTTTTTTTGGTTCATTGCATGCTATGATGGATCTGATTGTAGATGTGATTTTAAATTTTGCAAAGCTTAATGCATGTATGACTTTATTTTTGTTCAAATTTGAAAACTTATGTATATGGCTTGTTTCCTTAGTTGTGGTGCTAGATCGAGTTTTGCGTATATGGAATAACGTGCTCATAATCTGTTTTAAATTTTATCTGAAAAAATGATGAACAATATGTTTAGGTTTGCCTTAAGAACTATTAATAAGTTTACTTAGGATATTTGGAATATTTAATTATTCTCACCTAGGTAGCTAATAATAACATGTATACACCTTGACTTGAAGTACACAAGTGCCCTCATGATTGACGGTAGTTAGGTGCTACTTCTGTTCAATCAAGGCTCCCTTTGTCTTAGTCAGATTGAGTTAATTGATCCATTGATTGGTAGTTCAACATTTGACCTCATAGTTAGATTGAGTTAATTGATCCAATTGATTGGTAATTAAACTCGTGACCTTTGGACATGTCATCTCCTTGAGTCATGCATCCAGGAGGACTCAAGGAGGCCTATTTATATGTACTTCATCCATTCATTTGATGGGTTGATTTGGTTAATTCTGATTATTGATTTCCTTTATTTTGGATTAGCATTCTTATTTGCATATTACAACCCTTTTTGTCCCTATGTTATTTTGCTATTTAACTTTTTTTATTCATCTAGATCTAGGCTTGTTTGATTAGGTTCCTATCGAATCTTACATGATATTTAGAGCGCTATTGGTGTTTGGAGCTTGTTTGTGTCCATTGAGGAGAAAGGGTTTCATTTGGAGCTTCACATTGCAAGTTTCATTTGGTGATTCATGGATCAGGTCAAAGCCAACCACTGCATCAAGAGCAATTGGAATACTAACGTTTTGCTTTCATTTCCTCCAATTTGGACAAGCAGAACATTCTTTTTTAGTTTTTGGTTGCATATTTTTTTAGTGCCTTTTGCAAACAGCTCGGTTTTCAAAGCTTTTTGGTGCAAAATGGACTGCTCCATTGCATCTGGAAGATGTCAAAACCTATATATCGAATCTAAATTTGTCCAATTTAGTTAAAGTTGTAGCAAAAGGCAATTTTTTTTGTGTGGCTGGGGCATAGGGCTAACAGAAGCAAGTACAATTGTTTACTTATTTGTCGAGTCTTTTTTTAAATGTTCTGATTTATTAGAAAAAGAATGCAAAAATTTTATAGCACTTTTGTTTTAAGTGCATGGTGCTTTGTATATTGGGCTTCATAGGGTATGGGGGTATTGACCTTGCCATGACTGGTTGTGTGAAGGGTGGTCGGCCCCCACCCCAAACACATATATCCAGTGGCCCTTTTAAACAGTTTCGGTGTCCACAACATAAATTCAATGGCTCTTACCTCATTTCGGCACTCTGCCTAGATCTGCCATCAACAACAATTCCTTTGCCTAGCAGCCACCTCCTTGTCACCTGTCCATCGCCCTGGTGACAACATCATTCGTGCACCACTATAGAGCTGTTGTCGCCACCACCTTGCAACTAGAGCACCAACCGTGCACCACATTTGTCAGTGGCTCAAGCAGCCCGCCACACACATGCCACTTAGCAGCCACCAAGCAAGGACCCGTTCATTTGCATTTTATTAGTATAATAATGTAATAAAGTGTATGTAATTAGTATAGTTAGGTGTAGGTCTTTAAATAAGATAGATGCAATAGTTGTTGTACCATTTAATATGGTAGTTGTAATAATACTTTTCTAAATCTATATAATGTTGCTTTCACTCTTTGTAAAGCAAGCCTTTCTAGCAAATATCTCTCATCTATTTTCTTTTCATTTTTACTAACATTGGTATCAAAGCCACCATGTTAAGGTTAGGGTTTGGGTTTGATCATGCAAAGAAGGTTGGGAAGAGGTCGTGAAGGGTTAGCTTGGGCACGAGCGTTTGAGGGTTTCTAGTCGAAATCATAGCCAAGTTTTATTGAAGAAAATCGTGGGTCTTTATTAGGAAAATCACCAAGTCTATAGGGTCGTGCAACGACTAGGGCAAAGTAAAAATTGAGAGGGTTTTTTTCATCAAAATTTGCGTTGTTTTTTCTACAAAAATCAGGGTATAAATTTTGATGAATGTCGTGTGGATTTTTTAAAAAATGACATTTCTTTATCAAAAAAATTGTGGCATCCTTTTTTGACGAAAATCACAAATTTTCAATGAAAAATGTGGGGTTTTTTTGTGTTTCTTGCATTCCCAGGGCACACCATTTGTCTGCCAATAGGAAGGACACCAAGTGAAGTTGCAATTTGCTGAAATCTGCGGTTAGGGCACACGAAAAACAATAGTTTGGAGGTTGCGCAACTCACAAAAACACCACTTTTCTGGTGCGAATTTTTGCACATAATTTTTAGACTTGTAAAACTGTGACGGCTAGGGCACGAGTAGAGGTTGTGATTTTCTGTTCCAAAGGGTTGCGTGGTTAGGGCACGATTTTGTGCAATTTACAACCAGTTTCAAGGCCAAAAAACCAGTTGCTAGGTGATAGTAGTTTTCGGGTATTATATTTTTATTTTAAAAATTCCCCCAATCATTTAGAAAAATAATTTGTAAATTTTGGGGTTTTACAAATCTTAGTTTGAGGGGGGTTTCAAAATATCCAGGGTTCCAAAATTTACAAGGGTTTGAAAATATTTTAGGATTAGATTTAAATTTTTTGGGTCAAATTTAAAGGGGTTGTTTGAGTCTCGGAATAGTTTATTTTCTAGGATAATGGCCAACATTCAAAATCTAGTGTTGTCGGAGCCACACAAACTCACCAGGAAAAACTACAATATCTCGAGTCACAAAATATTCACGATCATTGAGTATAGGATGTGTGATAGAATTATCCTAGGGACTAAAACCAGGCTTGCAAACAACCTAGATGATTTTGACAAGCATCACGGGGAAGCCCTATTGTTACTAAAGCTGTTAGTGTCTGATGATTTAATCCTCGAAGTCCGGAATGCCACATCTGCACACACACACTATGGGATAACCTAAAAAATAAGTATCAAGTCTCTAAGAAAAGTCAAGTTTTGTATTTAAAGAATTTGTTGTTATCTACAAAATTGCATGAGGGTGCGTCATTGTCAGAACATCTCTTAAAAATCAAGGATATTAGTGATTAGCTTACTACCGTTAACTAAGCAGTAGACGACAAGGACATGATTGCTCTAACCATTAACAACTTGCTGCCCTCCTACGAGACCTTTGTGGTATCACTAAATCTACTGGCTAAAAGTCGAACTTTGACTTTTGATAAGGTGAGTCAGTATCTATTGCAGAAGGAGTGAAGACAACAAGAGATAGGGGAATCTACCTCCAAGACCGTTGAAAGTGCTTTTGTTGTTTGTTTTAAGAGCAAACCTCAAAATTCTTTTGGCAACACTTCTTCCACTCAATCCAAGTAAAAGGTGAAATACTTTTATTGTAATAAATTTGGATAGGTTAAAAAGGAATGTAGGAAAAGGCTATACAATGTATCCCACAAGAAGCATGGTGAAGCTAATGTGGTTGTTGTCAAGGAACAGCATGGTTCAGATGACGAGTTTGCACTCATGGCATCTCTTGATAGCACTGACAATAGATACTGGTTTGTTTGATTTAGGAGTATCCTGACACTTCTTGTGTCACAAAGACTGGTATGTAAAGTTTATCGCTGATTCTAGTAAGAAAGATATTGTTTCTCTTGGTGATGGTAGATCACATATGGTTGAAGGGATAAGAGATGTTAGGGTTGTATTAAATGATTCTCTAGAATTTTTTGGTACGCAATGTATGATATGTTCCTACCACGAACACGAATTTATTATCTATTGGTTAGGTTATTTAGAACCCTGACATTCAAGTCAAGTTTTGTGAAAAGAAGTGTATTGTATCAGATGTGAAACAATACAAAGTTGTTGCCATAGGCATTGGACAAGGAGGCTTGTATAAGCTTGTTGATCTTGCTACAACTAATTTGCATGCCTTAGTTGTCGAAGATAAAACCAGTGTTCTTTGGCATGAAAGATATGGTCACTTGAATCTTCAATATTTGGCCAAACTCATCAGAGCCCATATGGTTCATGGCCTGCCTCCTATACAGGAAAAACAAGATTTGTGTGCTGGGTGTTTGGCAGGAAAGCAAAAGAGGAAGTCGTTTCCTATAGAAGGTGCATGGTGTGCTAAGGGTCTTTTGGATCTCATTCATGTAGATCTTTGTGAGCTTTCTTGGAAGTCTCCCACTGTTAATGATTCAAGGTGGTTTCTACTATTGGTGGATGATTTCTCCAGAAAGATGTGGGTTTACTTCTTAAAGAAAAAGTTTGAATGCTATGGTGGAAACATTCACAGGGCGTTCAATCAAGATTCTGTTGTCCGATAATTGGGGGGAATTGACCTCCACGCAATTCAAGGAATTATGTGGAAAAAAGGTATTCAATGCTAGATAATGGCATCATATACTCCGCAACAAAATGGAGTAGTTGAAAGACGTAATGAGACTATCATGGAAATGGTACGGTGCATGATGCACAATTGGAACATCCCCTACTAGTACTAGGGAGAAGTTGTAAACACAACGGTTTATATCCTAAATAGATGTCCATGTAGAGTCTTGCAAAAAATCACATCGGAGGAAGCTTGGACTGATAACAAACTTGAGGTAATTTTTTTTTTTTTAATTTTTGGTTTAGCAGCACACTTTAGTTCTTGAATAGAAAAGACATGAACTAGATTCCAAAAGTATTAGGTATTTCTTTGTTGGTTATAATGAACAATCTAAGGCATACAAGCTTATTGATATTTCTACTAATAAGGTCATTATTAGTTGGGATGTTGATGTAAAAGAGACAGAGCCATATGTTTCAAATGTTTAGTAGGAAGTCAATGAAGACCTTGAATCTAGTATTATGGCTTCCTTGAAGGATGAACCTTCTAGTTCATTAGGTCAGCCTATAAGTCAACCTTTGGTTGTGAAGAAAGCTAGAAGGGTCTAGCTTCCTCATCAATCATAACATCTCGGCTGAAAGTCAAGCGGTCAGTGTCAACATCGATCAACTTGTATGCCTTATGATTGTCACTGTACCATGTAAGCATTAATTTCTTACTCTTAGGATTTAACTTGGTTCGCTTTTCATTTGTAATCCAGACATATGCAATAAAACCAAAGACCTTAAGATGACTAATAGTTGGTTTCCTCTCAGACTATGGTCTTCTACTTCACCGCTTGTGTTGGAGACTTGTTTAGTAAATAAACTGCAGTATATACTTCTTCAGCCCAAAATTTCTTGGGAACACTCCTGTTCTTCATCATACATCAAGCCATCTCCGTGATAGTATGGTTGCGCCTCTCAACTACTCCTTTCTGTTGTGGAGTGTAGGGTGTTGTATATTATCTTTTTATGCTGTGTTTAGCACAAAAGTCATGGAATTCTTTGGAACAAACTTCACCTCCATTATTAGATCTCCCAAGGCTCTTTGTAATTCTTTGGAACAAACTTCACAACCAGACTCTTTTTCTACTAAGGCTTTAAACTTTTGAAATTCATTGAACACATTTGATTTTAATTATAAAAAAATACACCCACATTTTCCCACTAAAATCATCAACAAATAGAAGAAAATACCTGGCACCAATGACCGATGTCGTGTTCATTGGTCCACAAATATTTGCATGAACCAGCTGTAGGACTCTCTTGGCTCTCCAAGCTTGCCGGTCATCAAATGGAGTTATGTGTTGCTTCCTTGCTTGGCAAGCTCCGCAAACACCTTGTATTTGTTGCTGGATGTCAGGTAGTCCATCTACCAAATTCTCTCGAGCCAACTGAGAGAGATAGGATAAGTTGATGTGCCCATATCGTTGATGCCAAAGTGTACTGATATTAGACACACTCTTGCCTGCCAATGCATGCTCTTTGACCTATCTAGTGTCAACCAATCGATACAATCCATGATCTTCGATTCCAATTGCAATAGTCTTCTTCGTCTCCTTGTCAACTATGTAGCATTTATGTTTGCTAAAGAATCTAGATTGGGGCAATGGCGCATAATCTGACTCACTGAGAGTAAATTAAGCTTCATTGCCGACACATAGTACACATTGAGAAATTTTTTCCCTCTTGAAGATATTTGCACATTCCCCTGCCAACAATTGTGTACTCCTCACCACCACCAAAGATCATTGAATCAAAGCAAGCTGTGTGAACCAATCTTTCCTATGGGAGAAATGACATGATGCTTATGAATCTATATACCATGTAGATGATTTAGACCTATTTGTTAGTCGTTTGGCCATGAATGCATAGAAGGCTGATTCATTCTCCTCCAAATGCTCTACGACAAGAGCCTTTTGCTGAGGCCCTCCCTGGTTGGATTTTTGTTCAGCCAACTTTTTTCTATAGTGCTTCTTCATATGACCCTTCTTACCACAATAATGACGTGATGTTTTTCAGATTCTTTGAAATATCCTCATTGTTACCTTGTCCTTTCTTTTGTGACCATTTGCCTTTGCCCTTGTCTTTGGCTGCAAATGCTTGTTCGACACCTCGTGTCTCGTTGCTACTACCAAACCGTTTCTTCCATCTGTCCTGCTGTAAGATCTTATTGCACAGTTCTTCAAATTTCAGGTCAACACTGGTAGAGGTGATATTGAGTGTCTCAATAAAATGCTCATAAGCACGTTGTAAGATTTTCAACATGATTACCACCATGTCTTCTTCCATTTTCCAACCTATGGTGGACAACTGATCTTTGACATTAGTAAATGCCCCTGGAAGGATGCTTTCTCATCCATATTAATCAAAAATAGCATATTCTTCAAGAAGGGCTTGCCTCTATTTGAAGTCTCATGGAGTTCTTGCAGATTGTTCCAGATTTTTGCTAAAGTCGTACCTGTTTGAACCTCTGAAAACATTTCATCAGCCACTGATAATTTGATTAGCATGACTACTTCTCTATCATGTTCATCAAACTTGTCCTTGTCTTTACCCGCAGTCGCTGGCCGGGTATCGATACCAAGGATAATCTTTTCGAGGCATTCGTACTCGAAAATCGTCAACATTCGCTGCTTCCATATGTAATTTTTGCCAGTGAAACGCTGGCTGCCTTCCAACATGATGCTGGGTAAAGAGGCCATCTATCATGTTCATCAAACTTGTCCTTGTCTTTACCTGCAGTCGCTAGCTGGGTATCGATACCAAGGATAATCTTTTCAAGGCATTCGTACTCGAAAATCGTCAACATTCGCTGCTTCCATATGTAATTTTTGCCAGTGAAACGCTGGCTACCTTCCAACATGATGCTGGGTAATCTTCCCCCCTGTAAAGTGCAATTACGGAGTAAGATCAAATAAATGAATAAATGCCTTCTTGCTGAAATGAACCATTGTTGTTTTGAAAACCTGAAAATCTGAACTGAGGATAAAAACCCTAGCAAATGAAATGGACAAATCCCATGCTCTAGCTGTAGAAAGCTGCAGAAAAGTACTGCAAAATCCTAAAACAAACCCTATCGCCACGACCTTGAAAAACATCCAAAATTAAACCTTCTAAAATAACTAGTACAGGTGCGACTTTTCAAAAACCTTGGCACGAAATTCCTGTTGGATGAAGAAAAATTCGCGATGAGTTTGCTGTAAAACCCCTGGTGCGACCTGTGATACCAAAAAAGAGTCGCGATTTTGCCAAAAAATTGTGATTTTTCTATTTTAAAAAAACACAAACTATTGTGTTTCAAAATTCCATTATTTGCATACACAAAACATGCGTGATTTGGTAAAAAAAAACCGCTGAAAAAATTGATGCTTCATGCATGTGATCACTAAAAAAGACGAAAATCGCGATTCCAGTAATGAAATAAGTCGTGATTTGTAAAAAAATTCGCCCTTTATATTGTATTAAAACAACTTGCAGTTTCTCTACAAAAAAACCCATGATTTCATGCAAGAACAAGATCGCGAATTTCAGATAAAAATTGGGGCGATTTTTATTTGCATAAAAAATCTACGATTTTTAACCAGATGAAACCCTTGATCTTGCTGCTACGAAGCCGTACAAATCCGTATGGCGCCCTTTTGGCATTGTTATTATGCAACACAAGTGATTCCATGATCCGTCATTGTTGGCAGCAGTCCCTAGGATGATTCGCTTTTGCAAATCCCAAAGTTCGACCTGGGCTTTGATACCATATTATGAAAACTGAACACAGAATGATTACCAAGATATTCAATAATAAAAGGAGGAGCGAAAGCATCCTTATATAAGATTACAAACGCTTTATCCAAAGAGGATAAGAGCAACAACGAATAAAGCAAAAAGAATAAAGAATATTCCAAAATTCTATTCTAAAAGCTTATTGACCATTATAAATAAAACATTACTTTAATAGGGTTCTATGGAGGGCAGCCCCCAGCGGGGTCAAAGGACCTTCACGCACATGCCATTTTTCATAATTTTACTACTTTTAACGAAGCTCCAAATCTTTCAAAAAATGCACTTTTAGGGTTAGCTTTTGATTTTTTTTATTGTTTTAAAAAAATGCAATTTAGGGTTAGTTTTTTTTTTAAAATTTTAAATGCTTTTTTAATTGGTATCCCAGAAATGTACCTATGTTGAATGGCTAGGCTGGGGCCACACACAGATTGGGATTAAAACTTGGCCTAGACCAGTTTGGGTTCATCTAGGGTATGTGGCAATCCTTGTAATAAAGCTAATTATACTGAGAGGTGTTCTATAGTGGCATCAAGGACCATGATGTCGTGACCGTGTTAAAAAAACAATTTAGAACCAACATTTATTTAAAAAAAACTAAAGCTATAAAATAGCTCTCAAGTAAATAAAATAACTCTTAAACTAAATAAAATAGTTCTGAAGTAAAATAAAATATCTCTTAAGTAAATAAAGTAACTACTAAGTAAATAAAATAGCTCGAAACTGACAGTGTGCATAAAAACTAAAACACAGCCCACATATAAAAAACTAAAACTATAAAATAACTATTAAGTAAATAAAAATAAAATAATTCTTAAATAGTTCTAAAGTAAAATAAAACAACTCTCAAAGTAAAAAAACTATAAAATAATTATTTAAGTAAATAAAATAAAATAACTCTTAAGTAAATAAAAATAGCTCTTCAAATAAAAATAAACTAAACAATGTGAATAAAATAAAATAATTCTTAAGTAAATAAAATAGCTCTAAACTGATATATCTTGGCATTTTTTAGATAGATGTATTTAAGATATCTATACTAGTTTATAACACAGAGGTGTAGTAGAGACAAATTACACTATACAAAAAATGTAGCAAATCAACAAGGTGCTTGCTTAAACCCTCAACAGGGTCTATTCTAAACAGTTTTAATACCTTGTACCTTGGGGTGGCGGGATCCATAGAAGCTTGAGAAAAAATCTTTGAGGAACAACTACCTTCTTGCAGCATCTTATATGTTCGTCCAGCACTACTCTGTATTTCAGATTTTTCTTCTTTATGAATGCACAATTTATCTCTCACTATGTGCCCTAGCTTCGCATTGTTTTCCTCCAGGATTTTCACCACTACATTGACTTTTTTAATGGGCAGGCTCTCTCTGCCACAAGAAGGTCCTTTTTAATGGGCAGGTTCTCTTTGCCAACCTCTGAGGAAACAACAGTGGAATTGTGACTCCATGCATGGTGAATCTTCAACAGCAGTAGAACCCTCTCAGAGACTTAAATCCCAACCCAGACTTTGACTCTGGTGAAATCTGCTTGTCTTAAACTCTTCTTTATCAAACCCAAATTCATTTCACAAATTCTGCATGGAGTTTCTCTGCTCAAAGGTAAAACATTATAATCCCACCACTCCATTTTTGGCAAAGAAGTATCTTTCAACTATCTCCTCTGTTTGCCACTTGCTTCCTTGTCCCTCTTTCCATCACTGCTTTTGTGAGGAATGCTCTCTATTATGGTCAAATAGAACTAGGATGGTTTAGTGCCTTGATATAATACTTGTGGTTCCTTCATTAAGAGTTTTCAAATCTACCCTAGCCAGTGGGTTTCCTTTCTTTTTCCCAAAGAGACTGAAGCTACATTATCCATCATTTTAATTACTTATTAGATTTCCCTTTTTAGTTTCACGAACAAATTTTGGTATTTTTATTTACTGATTCCCAGATTTTCATGCTTCTCTCTATATTAGCATGTCCATTCATTTTGCGAGTAGAGAATTTTCCTTTAGTATTTGGAGCCTAGTTTTCTCTCCAAATGTATGATAATTTTTAGAAATATTTGCTTGTAGCTTTATATGATTTGATTCCATGTTTTCTTGGATTCTTCATACTTAAAAAAAAAATCAAAGCATTCTCTTAAAACATACTGTAATATTTTTCAGCTGTACTTCCTCTTGTAAATTGTATAATATCAACTTACAATTGTGATGGCTTTTTCTTTTGTATAAACAGACAAGCAAAGGATGTAGTCAAAGCAGTCAAGAAGCGCCTTGGGAACAAGAATCCTAAAATACAACTTCTTTCTCTCACGGTATGTAATTTAGAAAAAAATAAGATGGCAAATTTGGCAACACTTTTGGTATTTCACCATGGATTTTAATATGATGGCAAATTCTGCAAATATGAATAAATCAACTCTAGGAGAAGCTGCTTATAAACTAAAGAGAAATAATGTTACCAAATTGGAATGTAATGCACTGTACTTAATATAAAGACCGCCTGCTATATAAGATATTGGAAATATCAATTGAAAACCTGAATGTTGTACACCCAAAGTTTGTACCCACTAGATTTTGACTTGATCTATCTTCATTTAAATTCGTTGGAGCTGATGTGCAGATCAGTGCATGTTTTCCTAAAATATCATTCTGGACATCATAAAAGAATTTTTTGATGGAAATTAGGCCAAAACTTAATGATGGGACATGATGTAGTCATGCACAGTCTTCTAGCAGCTATGGAGATGTGAACATTTCGCAGGGGTGACTTTATAGACAACCAATCTTTAGTTACTGTCAGCTACTTTAATATGCTGAGAGGTGTTCTACAGTGGCAGCAAGGCACAGAGTGTCATGTTGTGACTCTGTACATAAAAACTAAAGAACAGCCGACATATATTGAAAAAACCTAAAACTATAAAATAACTCAAATAAAATAAATCTTAAGTAAATAAAAATAAAATAATTCTTAAATAGTTCTAAAGTAAAATAAAATAACTCTTAATTAAATAAAACAACTCTTAAGGAAATAAAATAAAATAATTCTTACATAGTTCTAAAGTAAAATAAAATAACTCTTAAAGTAAATAAAAATAGCTCTTGAAATAAAAATAAAATAAAAAATGTAAATAAAATAAAATAATTCTGTAATATCCCGAATGGAGTATTTTATGATGTCTGTTTAATTTCCAATCCCTTCAACAGTTTCCAGGGTTTAGCTTCACAACAAGATTGGATACTATTAATTGTGATACAACTAGAAGTATAAATAGAGTAGCTATAGAAAATGAATTTAATAAAATAATCTTATTATTCCAGTCTGCAGAGGCAGCGCAAATTAAATCTCTTTATTCCCAAAACAATTTTGGCTCGACAAGTCAGATTGTAGCTTCTATGAATATTTGTTAGCAGTTATACAGGCAGTAGGGATCGTAGATATCAATCTGCTCTAAATACATAATATGTATACCAATATGAATCGCTGTTATTAGCTATGTATCAACATCACAACCTTGACCAGCGACCTGCGACAATCCATATCGATCATGCATATTTATTGCAGGTATTAAATACGAACAGTATCACCTTGACCAGCGATAATCCACTGAATTGCCACAAATTTCTGTCAAAATTTTTTTGCTATACTCAGCCCCACTAACCCTACCAGTTGGCTTGGTTATGCTAGCCACTTATTATATTAATGATGGTGCTGTGAGAGCCGCCCAAATCATTGAGGAATGGTGCTATGAAAGCCGCCTATTATGCAAATATTGGCGCTGCAAAAGCAACCTCAACCTCCAGAAATAAATCGACCCCAGAAGTATTACAGTTGCAGCTGCACAGAATTGACCTTGGAAATATATGAATTGCAAATGTTAATGGCAGAAAGATGGATACATAATTCGCCATACCATAGGAGTCCTTAGCACAAGTCGCCCACCCAAAATTCAATCATACAGAATTGGTTCTTTAAAGCAGCCATAAAATTATCTTGATAATCTTCTATGCAGACTCAACAGAGATTTTACCATGAATTCAATATGCCTATCAACTTAGCTCATATGAAATTTCTGGACGAGATTGCCCCAAGTGTGAATCAGGGGTTTTCGTCCACCAATCCAGTGACAAAAATCAGGGGGTTTTCATCCTCCAATTCTAGACCTAGAGGGTTTTTTCTCTCAGGTAATTGAACCGAAGTCCAATGCTCCAACAAGGAGTAGAAATCAGAAAATAGAATGGTTGATCAATATGCCTCCTTTTCCTTGCTTGGCCTCTCTTAAATAGAGTTTCCCTCCAAAAGATGTAACTCTTTAAATTTCCTTCATGATCCTTGATTAATATTTGAGAGGAATTATTTAAAATAGACTTTAATTATAAGAGACTTTATTTTATATTTTAACTTTACTTGAGGCCCTCTTTATTATAATTATATTGTATAATATCACTTAAGCGACCCCTTTTGTGATATTGTGAACCCATTGAGTTATTATTATAATCCCATTTTCCTAGTGCAAAATTCCCAAGGCCCATGGGAAATAAATGATGGGTGTTTTGGGTTTCAACTTGGCTTTGTTTCGAAAAAGGGGACATTACAATTTTTTAAAGAGTTCTAAAGTAAATTAAAATAACTCTTTAAGTAAATAAAATAACTCTTATGTAAATAAAAATAGCTCTTCAAATAAAAATAAAGTAAACAATGTAAATAAAATAAAATAATTCTTAAATAGTTCTAATGTAAAATAAAATAACTCTTAAAGTAAATAAAATAAGTTGACTGATATCTCTTGGCGTTTTTTAGATAGATCTATCTAAGATATCTATGCTAGTATATGTTCTTTGAGCCCTTTAATGTTAAATTTCTCTCAATTTTTGGTACAGGTATTGACATCACAACCTTCTGCTCCAAAGCCCCAAATTTCACATACTATTAGAAGGCTAAAATAGTTTTGTAAGCATTGAAATAAAAGAGATAGACAATTCTATGAAGGGCGGAAGTTCAAATATTAACCATCTCTTCTGTTGTTGTTCAATGACCCTGTTGCCTTTGGAACACTATTGTTGCATTCATTGTCATATTAACCTTGCATCCTATAAGATTTGGCTGAAAAACCACCCAAGAATGCAAATGAATGAAGGAAAGCAAAGCTAGAAATCAGAAATGAGCAAGAATAAACTATATTCTACTCAAGAGAATGCAAAGCATACAATGGAATGAGATGCTCATATGAGAGCGATGGGTGAGTATATATAAGATTTACCACCCAAGAGACTAAAAACACAACCAATATGGGATAAATGAAAAAGTCCCTAAGTAAACTTAACCTAGTGTGAAAAGGAATTAAACGGAGAACTAGCTAGGAAATGAACTAGTTAGACAAAGATATAAATATGGGTCCTGACAACGAGGCTTGATGAGGTACCCATGTACAAAAGATCCCCTCAAACAGAAAAGGAGAAAACCCCGTGGGAAAAAACTCCCCCCACCCCCCCCATGAGAGGATAAAGCAAGAAGGACTAAGTGACCCCCCCGGAAGAGATGTTCTGCACCCCCAAGAGAGATTGAAGATGAACATACTTGTCCTCACTGAAGGGTTTGGTGAAGATATCTGCAACCTGCTCTGCTGTAGGGCAATAGGGCAGATTGATGACCTGCTCTTGAATCAACTCCTTGAGAAATGCATGTGGATCTTGATGTGTTTGGTCCGCTGATGATGAATTGGGTTCTTCGAGATCTAGATGGCGCTTTGGTTGTCACTGTAAATGACTGATGGCTTCTGAAAAGTGATGCCAAGTTCAGTGATAATATTCTGAAGCCAAATAGCCTCAATGGTGGCATTGACACCCCCCCCCAATACTCAACCTCAATCGAAGACAGGGCAATGGTGCGCTGCTTCTTGCTCTGCCGACTTATGGGACCGAAACCATGGTGAAAACTATAGCTAGATGTGGACTTGCGATCATCAAGATCACCAACCCAATCAGAATTCGTGTATCCAATCAAATATGAACTTGTGTCCGTTGCATAGTGAATCCCGTACCCGTGAGTGCTTTGTATGTAGGGCAAGATATGTTTGGAAGCCTTCTAGTGAAGCTCACGTGGCTCCGTCATGAAGTGTGAAACAATGCCAACTGCAAATGAAATGTCGGGGCGAGTATGAGTCAGGTAGATGAGGCTACCAACAAGTTGACGATACAAAGTGGCATCAACTAGTGGTGTGGAACACTTCACCTCAAGCTTGACTCCAGATAGAAAGGGAGTCGGTGTAGGCTTACAATTAGCAATGTGAAAATGAGCTAGAAGATCAAAAGCATACTTGGGCTGTGCAAGAGAGATCCCATAAGAGGTTTGAGTGATCTCAATCTTGGGAAAATAGTGCAAAAGACCAAAGTCGATCATGGCAAACCTATCGTGCAAAGCAGTCTTGACATTCGCAATGATGGATGAGGTGCTCCCAGTGACAAGTCATCAATATAGAGAGCCAAGAAAAGAAGAGCATCCTCCTGTCTCAAGATGTAAACATTCGGATCTGAGTGGCATCTGGAGAACCCAATTGAGAGAAGAAGGGAGTCCATCTTGGCATACCAAGACCGTGGAGCCTGTTTGAGGCCATAGAGAGACTTCCTCAGTTTGCAAACTAGTGAAGAATCCTGAATGAACCCTTGTGGTTGCTCCATGTAAATCTCCTCATGTAGATCCTGTGAAGAAATGCACTCTTCACGTCCATCTGATGTACAAACCAACCTTGAGCTGCAACAATAGCAAGTATTGGGTGATGGAGATCATCTTGGCTACGGGGGCAATGGTCTCAATGTAGTCAACGCTAGGAACCTGAGAGAAACCTTTAGCCACAAGCTGTGCTTTGTACTTGTCAATTGATCCATCCGTTGGAAACTTGGTCCGATAGATCCACTTACACCGAACCAGTTTTCTTCCCTTAGGAAGTGGAACAAGATCCCATGTTTTGTTCCAAATTAAAGAGTTGTCCTTCATTGCTGAATCCCACTCAACAATACCCGATGCTTCATGAAATGACTGTGAATATGAAGCTGTGGCAATGTAGGAATGCGGAATATCCTAGTGTTGTGATCGAGTCCTATGTGTATCTGAAGGATCCCCAACAAGATTGTCTGTAGAGTCAAGTTTCTGACGAGCCCAATGAGGCATGTGAGGTGATATGCGAAGAGGAGGATGAAACCTCATGATCAACTCTGCCAGTAGAGGCTGTTGGAGGAAAATCCTGAGTCACTGTCAGACTCTGCGGTGGAGGAAGGAAGATGAGAGCATAAGCTAGGAGAGCTTTCCTCAAATTGCACACTTCGCTCAATGAAGAGCTCATGTGTCTCAGGATCCAAGAGCTGATATCCTTTGACACCATTGGGGTAACCAACAAAGATGCAGGGCTGACTCTGAGGTTCCAAGGCCTTGCGCTTCACCGAAGGAATGTGAGCCCATGTTGGGGAGCCAAAGACTCTGAAGTGCCGCACAACAGGTTTCCTACCACACTAGGCTTCAAAGGGAGTGATTCCCTTCGATGCCTTATGAGGAACCCTATATTGGATGTGAGCAGCACAGTTGATAGCTTCCACCGAATATTTAGGTGCAAGGAAACATGCGTGGATCATGTAGCCAACCATCTCTTTCAGGGATCTATTTTTTCTTTTTGCCACACTGTTCTGTTGAGGTGTATAGGCGACATTATGTTGAAGATCTATCCCTTCAAAAGTGCAAAATTGCTCAAAGCGGTGGTTCACATATTCTCTGCCATTGTCAGTGCGGAGAATCTTGACAACCTTTTCGGATTGTTTCTCGAGACGAGCCTTGAACTCTTGAAATCTATCAAAAGCTTCTCCTTTCTGCCGAAGAAAGTAGACCCAAGTGTATCTGGAAGTCATCAATAAAAGTAAGTAGCGAGCCTTGTTGAAAGACAAGGATGGAAATGGACCCGCCACATCATTGTGAACCAACTCAAGGACTTTTGAAGCCCTTGAAACCTTCCCTTTATCAAACTTGTCCTTAGGATGTTTTCCCAAGGCACAACTCGTACAAACTCCCTTGGAGAAACTAATACGACGAAGACCTATGGCCATATCGTGTGTGCTGAGCTATTGAAGATAGCGGAAGTTGAGATGGCCAAACCGCTCATGCCATAACTTGCTCACAAAATCCGAATGGGCGAGCAAAGCGGTAGAATGCGAATCAGGTACAAAATGAGAGAAAGCATACAATCGAGACTCATGATTAGCCTTACCAATTTCAAGAAGTGCATTATCTTCAAGATCCCTAATGGTGACAGAATTTGGAGTGAATTCAACTTTCTTGCCATTCTGGGCGATTTGATAGATGGAGAGAAGATTGGCTGACAGATTAGGTACACAGAGAACATCCTCAAATGTACCAGTGCCAGCATCAACAAAACCTTTCCTGATGACATCTATAGGAGAGTCATCCCCAATGAGAATGTGGGGCACCGAACAAGGCTCCAACAAAGAAAACTATTCTCTGAAAGAACCCATGTGATGTGATACACTCGAGTCAAGGATCCATTGCTAAGAAGAATCTGCAGTAGCAACAAGTGCAATTGCTTTCTCTTTACCTGGTTTGGAAGGAGTAGAGAATTGTTGAGCAACAAAAGAAGGCAGATTAATGTTATTCTTTTTCAGAAGATGCTTTCAGCTCATTGATCTGCTTCTTGTGACACAAATGTTCCTCATGACCAACCTTCTTGCAATAGCTACAAGTTGATCTTTCCTTCTTTGGGAGTTCCCCTTTGAAGAAGAGGAATTAGATGATGACTGTGCCTGATCTTTTTGTGACTTCTTCTTGGACTTCTTTTGTTTCTTGTCAGGTTTTCTTGACTCTTTCTGTCCCTTTGGCTGACCAACCAACAAAGCTTGAGACTGAGATGGCTTAAGAAGACCCATGGAAAGAAGCTTCCCCTGTTCAAGCATTAGCATTTCAGAAAAGGAAGCAAAAGAAGACATTGTGTATGCAGATCCCATAGTCAACCTATGAGTGTGAAAGCTAGAAACAAATGCAACATATTCAGGTCCAAGTTTAGAGAGAGTAGTTAGGACAAGTTTTATGCCCTTTTTCTCGATGCCACAAGATTTACATTGTGCTCTAAGGTCATTAACCTTTGTCACATAGCCCTGGATGTCAAAAGATGTAGGGTCAAGACTGATGAATTCATTGTCAAGTTTATGTCCCCTTACTTCATCAGTTGTACCATAGAGAGTCTTTAATTTATCCCATTCATCATGTGAATTTCTACATCTATCAATTTGAAACATTATATCAAGGGAAACTAGACTCCTAAGACAACCAAGGTCTTTTGTATGTTCAAGCATCCATTGTACCTTTTCCTTAGCATTAGTGGGCTCAGTTACCTTTGGTTCAACATAAGGTGTATATCCAAGTTGCATTAAGGCGTTCCATGCATTTTGATGCCATGTGTTGTAGTTGTATGGTGTTAGCAATGGAAACTTAAAGTGACCCATTGTGTGAAGGAAAAGAGAGCACAAGCAAAAAGAGATGCATAGGCACAAAGACACCAAGACCCCCCCCCCCCCAATCACTCAGTCAAAGAGGCCCCAATGCGGTTACAATTGCCAATAGCAAGAGAATGTTGAGTGGACTTGACTTCAATGCTTTTACAAATCCTCAGAAATGAGTGTATATTGAAAATACAATTTGGGCACAATACCAAGTGAAATTATCGGTACCACTGTGAATTACATAAAAAATCACGTACTTTTAAAAAAAGAATTGCCTCGATCCAAGGTCGCATGCAAAAGTTATGCAACTTTTAAGTTCCCAAAAGGAGAACTGTGCAGTCTCACTTGTGAGAATCTGCAAGTTCTGAAAAAACCATGCACCGGAATCTGAAACCGTCTACACCAGTGCGTAGAACGCGAAAAATGAACCCAAGTCAAAAAAAGGTGCTCGAAAAACAGAGGTCGTGAGCCTGAAATATGAGCTTGCAAAGTTTGTCTTCAAAAAGCTAAACTACAACGGAGAGAGGTACAAGTTTGAATAATCACCTTCCACCAAATTTAGCTGAACGATCGCCAAACTTAGTGATTTCACTAAAAATAGAACCTTGCCAGAAAAAAAGGAACCTCTAGACAAAAATAGGCTCTGCCAAAACTGGCGAAACTGCTAGAACCACCGCCAAATATAGAAAACAGGTTAAATTTGGCAAGTGCCAAATAAATGCACAAGGGCCGAGGTGAGCATAGTTTTCAAGGCTTAAAAGGCCATATTGCAGGTGGGTTGGCTCAAAGGACAAAGGAAAATAAAAAAAATTGTTTAATGTGGGGGCTGAAGCCACACCCATGCCCCAAAAGAGGGGACGACCTCTTAAGAGGTCGCAAGCCTCTTAAAAGAGGTCTGCTCCCTTACAAAGGCGGCGCAGGGCTTTAAAGCCTGCACACAAGGGTACCTTGCATAAGCACCCTTACGGGCTTGCACAGGGGTAAATCCCCTTTAATTTTGTCCCTTTTTTTAATAAATTTAAAAAAAAACCTCTATGAATTTTTTTTAACAACAATGCATATATATTTTTTGATTTTTTTTTTTTGTAAAAATCGTAGAAAAGTATTTTTTCCAATTTTTTGAAAAAATTACACCTCAAAGTGCATGCAGGGGGGCCGTAAGGCTCTTTGGGCAATTTTTTGTGCCGCTCTGGATAACTTTGCCCTAAATTGACGAATGGATAGTCGATCTTAGGGTTTTCAGGCCTTTTGAGTGTGATGGCAGAATTGGATTTGACTCAAAATGCTCTGAAATGGTGGCTTCCTGTTGGATCTGGCAACGAACCTTCGACTTCAAACCCTTGCAAATCTGGCTTCCGGTGTCTAACTGGGATGAAAGAAAGGCAAATTTGACTATCTCAATTGCTCTGGACTCAACGGTGAGTTTAGAATGTCTCCAGGAAGCTTCGAAAAAACCTGCAACTGGCAATTCAAAAAAAGAACCCCCCCCAAAACTAGTGTTTTCTCCACACTTTTATGATTTTCTAGATCATCCAAGGATGCAAGTGAAGAGCATACTCATGTGCTTCAAAAAACAACAGCTCTACACCCCTAGATTTATAAAAAGACTGCTAACCCACAACTCACAACCACTTTGATACCATATAAGATTTGGTTGAAAAGCCACCCAAGAATGCAAATGAATGATGGAAAGAAAATCTAGAAATAAAAAACGAGTAAGAATAAATTGTATTCCACTCAAAAGAATGCAAAGCATGCAATGAAATGAGATGCTGATATGAGAGCGATGGGAGAGTATATATAGGATTTACCACCCAAGAGACTAAAAACACAACCAATATGGGATAAATGACAAAGCCCCTTAATTAAACTTAACCTAGTGTGAAAAGGACCTAAACGGAGAACTAGCTAGGAAATGAACTAGTTAGATAAAGAACCCCTTTCATACTAACACATCCTCCAAATGCTTCCATGAGAACACTTCTTTGATCATATTAACCTTGGTCTTTCCCCTCTTTGGACTTGCTTGGGTGTATGTCCTTTTTTTGTTAGCCCCCACGTGTGTATGCTTTATGGCTAGGGCCTCTTTTTTGCCCTGGTCCATTGCTATTGTACCTGCTATATGTTCCAGTCCCGTTGATCTATTTTTGATCATTTGTGGACGTTAATATATTTTCTTTCTTTGATACATTGGATGTATAGGAACTTATTCTTGATTGCTGATTCTACAAATTGGATGTTTAGGAACTTATAACAGAGGTAGTACCACAACAAGTTCCCACAAATTTGCTAAGGAATCTCTGATCACAATACATTCATTTCCAGGTAAGATTCAACAGGAGAAAGGTCATTCATATAGTCCACTTATAGAATGAATGGATGTATTTAGAAAACTAGTAATAACTTATCAATCTTCAGCCAGCCACATAACTAAATTAAAGACTGAATTCTGCAAACAGCCCATAAGTACAGGATAGTAAGAACTTGGCTTTAATACCTTCATATGAAAATATATAAAACTTTGATTGACCGTCTCCACTTTACAAGGACACATTTCAACATATTTATACAATGCATTTTGTCCTTCTAACATATATAAGATATTCAAACAATTGTGCCTTTTAAATTCTCAATACTCACGTCCCAACTTACTCATTTATTAGTTATGTGTTTTGTCTTTTAACAGATTTTGCCCCATCACATATTTTTTATTTAATTAGATTCATGTTTTCATTGATTCATGATTTTTTTAATAGTCATGGTCAATGTTGCATGGACATGGATACAGTATCCGATACGGGCACGGTATCCAATACGGATACGGCTACGGCTAATTTTGAGGACCCCCAATACGGATACAGCTGGATACGGCTAGATACGACAAATATATATATATATATTAAAAAATATTTTATAATATATTATATTAAAAAAAAATTAATATTTTATAATAGCATATAATATATTTTTGATTAATATGTTATTATAAAATTATATATTAATCAAAAATATATTATATATATTATATGCTATTATAAAATAATAAATTATATTTTAATATATATATATATTATAAAATAATAAATTATATATATATATATTGAAAGTATTAAATTTAAATATTATAAATATATATATATATATATATATATATATATATATATATATTATAAGTATTAATAAATATTAAAAGTATTAAATTTAAATATTAATTATAATTTATAATACATATTATAAATATATTTTAATTTAAATACACACAATAATTATTAATAAAATATTAGAGTTTACAAAAAATTTACAAAGTTTAACTTAGTAAATTTGAATATTATAATATATTTAGCCGATTGGCTTTTATATGTGAGCATTATAGTGCTCGGATTATATGTGAGCATTATAGCGCTTGGAAAATTGTCTCATGCTGTAAAAAAAATTCGCCGTCAAATTTTCTAGACTCTGTTTGTTGTTCTCACGCAGGTAAAAAACCGTGTGTCATGTGAGAAAGCGTATTTGTGTCCATGCTGCAATTCATCACGGCAGAAAAAATCCCGGCAGAAATGAAATGCAATTAATTGACATTGAACCCTGCATTTGCTTGAATATTGTATATACAAAACTGAACGACGTATGTTTATAAATTCTCCCTCGTTTTAGCCTGGAGTTTAAATATTTTTTTATAGATACGGCATGATTTTTTAACAAACCTGAATCCTGGCGAATCCTGCACCCCTGGAGATTTGAAAAAACTAGGGTACGGCCGGTACCGTATTTGGGCCGTATTTGCACCGTACCGTACCCGAATCCGTCCCTGGTACGGTGGTATGCGTGCCTATTGAGGGGTGGGGGGCATATCCGGCAACTCTGGTCATGGTTTAAAAGAAACCAAAACTGGTAAATTAAATGAGATAGGTCTGTACAATGGGGTTAGGCTGTGTGGTTAGGTTAGGTTGACTTCAGTAGATTAATGCTAATTTTATAATGTATGTAAATCTATATTTATTTGAAAAGTTTCTATTAGCTGTTTTTGTGAATGCCTTGGCTGTGTATCACATCTGGAAAAGTTGTATGTATTTAATTACCCTAATAAAGGAAAATAGGTTCTAATGTTTTCTTCTTCCACGTCTTATTTAATTTCTCTTATATAATTTATGAATTTTTTTAGTAGCCATGCTTTAAAAGAAACCAAAAATGGTAAATTAAATGAGATAAGTCTGAAAGAAATAAAAAACTGAATGGATTTTCTAGAGAAAAAAGGGACGTTGTCATATCTATCCATCAGACTTTTCTTTTCTCGAACCGTATCTAGTTGGTTTGAAAACAGAGTCACAATTATGATGGGATGAGGCTGTGGGGTTAGGTTAGGTTGACTTAAGTAGATTAATGCTAATTTTATAATGTATGTAAAGCTGTATTTACTTTAAAAGTTTAAAGGTTTTTATTGGCTGTTTTTTGTGAATGCCTTGCTTGTGTATCATTGTCTGGAAAAATTGTATGAATTTAATTAACCTGATAAGGGAAAATAGGTCTTAATGTTTCTTCTTCCACATCTTATTTTATTTCTCTAGAGGATAACAAACTTTAGAACTTAAAAGTTAAACTGTGTGTGATATAGCCTGGAAAAAACTCTAATATAATTAACATTGTTGAGTAAAGTTTTTACACAACCTGGGAAAAACTCTGATATGATTAGTAATGATTTAGAACATAATTTGTAGTCCCACTATGTTGCTGAATCTACTTCATGAGTAAGTCTAGTGCAATGCTGCATAAAGGTGTCGAACCCAAACAAGAAAACATATGGCAGTGCTTGAGATTTACAGTGGCCCTATTACATCAAGGCAATGAAGCTTAGAATGTTTATTAAGAATGTTTAGGATATATGCATGTGTAAGATGGAAATCTTTAAGGCAGTGGTTTAAATCTGCAACAAATCTTGTTATTTCCTAATGCAATGTAACGGTTTCTACCATATTTAAAATGTCAACCGTAGGAGAAACACAAAGCTGACTCGACAATGATTATACCTATCACAACCATTCATTCAAGTTGTAGAATAGTGCATAGTAGCGTTACACTCCAAAAACTTACTATTAACCCCAAGTAATCACCACCTTTCTCATTTGCCATGCCATTTCCCTAGTTTTTCAAAAGGTGGTTCTGAAATGTTTTTATGTATTCCTTTCCTTTTATTGCCTCATTTTTAAACTTAGGAGAAGGAAAATAAAAGCATGAGTAGATTGGAAATTTTTAGTTTAGGGTTAAGGCTAGGGCATTGTAACTTTTGAAGTTTAACTTTGAATAGATTAATTTTTGAGTTAAACTTTTAAACACCCTAATGAGGGTTCGGTATAGAACATTGGGTCGCCTCTAAAATAGTAGGTCATTGTAACTTTTGAAGTTTAACTTTGAATAGTAGGGTTAAGGCTAGGGCATTGTAACTTTTGAAGTTTAACTTTGAATAGATTAATTTTTGAGTTAAACTTTTAAACACCCTAATGAGGGTTCGGTATAGAACACTGGGTCGCCTCTAAAATAGTAGGATGTGTTCGATGACAGTAGCATTTGCTTACTATTTTAGGACCAGATGTATATTTTTTACATAAACCCTCTTATGTAAAAGTAAAATAATTTTTTATAAAAATCCTATATTTTTAATGTATTATCATTTATGTTTATTTCCAATCTCTATGCACTATATTTGACATGAAATAAAAATATTAAAATTCTCTATTTTTATGAATATGATGTTCGTTTTTTAATTACCCAAGTTTTTGGCAAGGTTTTTCTGTTTTAAAATAAGATAATTGAATTCCATTTACACTTTTGCCACACTGTGTCAGTGGAATAATGGGTAATAACAAAATACAGGTTGTAGCTAACAACCAATGAATTATAAATTGTATGTAAAAATTATCTCTAGCTATTAAATTATACATCATTTATCATCACCCAACATAAATTTTGGAGGATTATTTTATTTCCCCCACAAATTATAATTCTCACGTTTGAGCTATTGTATTTTTTATTTCCATTTTTAGCTGTTGGAGACTTTAATAAAGAACTGCGGGGAGTATGTTCACATGCAAGTTGCTGACCGTGATGTGCTGCACGAGATGGTGAAGTTAGTAAAGAAAAAAAATGTTAGTAGTTTTACCTTGAATGCCCTATGCATTGTTGGATAATCTTTATTTGCATTATTTGTATTTTCATCTATGATTGATCTCTTTTTTCTTTTGCATTTATTTTTATCTTATTTTTATTTTAAGCAATAATCATAGGTTTTGTATATTGTATTTGCAGGCAGATTTGCATGTCAAAGATAAGATATTAGTTCTGATAGATACATGGCAAGATGCCTTTGGTGGAACCATGGGAAGATATCCTCAATACTATGCTGCCTACCATGAGTTAGTGGTAACTCCTCTATTTTGCCTAGGACTGTTTGAGATACATTAGTTGTCACGGGGTGCATTTGATGGTGAAAGCTCATAAAGAACTACATGGCACAGATGGTTCTCTTTTCTATTAGATTTTTTGTTGGTTATATTTTGAAGACAACCAAGACTACATGGTATATACCATAAACATTGCCATGTTCTACAGAAGTAAATTGCAATTCTTGTAACACATATTTTAAGTCACCTGCTAAAACATGGTAATTGTAGCTCACAAACTTTGATCCAAAGAACAATAGTAGGTAAACGACCAAGATATAAGCTATAATTATTGAAATCCTTTGTGCTCTTTGTGAAACAAAAACTTTTCACGGGTAGAGATTATTTCAAGGTATCAAATAGTAATTAGATTGAGTTCCTGATCCTTCATAGTCCAGAAAAGGCTGCAGGAGGTTGGGATAATGAAGGCAAGACACATTGGACAAGACGATATATGATGGCATAGACAGAAAATGAGTATTCTAAAGTAATGTTTGATTCGACAAAGGAAACTGATGCAATGCCCCTTTTGAGATTTCCCTCTGTTTTTGCTAATAGTAGTAAATATTGTATTAAACAAAAGGAATTGGATATACTTTGAGACTGTTTGGACTAGATATGCTAACAAAGGTTTTAGACATTTATATGTTTGCTATGTGCCATGGCGTTTCCGTGATAGGGATGGCTGGGGATGGTGGGACACACTTTCGGGATGGCAGTCCACGGTGGCATTTTTTGGGAATATAAAATACAAATATAAAATATAATAATGTTTGATTTCATTGTTTCATTGTTCAATATCAACATTTATGTTTAGAGTCTAGATATTCATAATTCAATGATTCAATGGTTCATACAATGTATGAAAAGAAATAGCAGCATGTTCGTTGATTCAAGTATAGCACCGAAAGAATACAAACATAAAATATAATAATATTTGATTTCAATGTTTCATTGTTCAATATCAAATGAAAATGTCAAAATGCACAACTATGCCTCATTTGGGTTATCAATATCAAAAGAGGCATGTGATGTTGAGTCACTATGTATATCAGCTAGTGACTCAACCAATGGAATGCTAACCAATCTCGGCTGCACCCCCTCCTCATCAATATTTCTAGCATCTTTTGGATCAACACCCTAACGTGTAGTTGGAGTCTATTGATACTTAGGAGTCTGTCGATCTTGAAGTACCAAAAAACTATGAACTGCAACTAGCTTCTCTGTTCTTCTAGAGGTAAGCCTATTCTTGTTGACCAAGTGAATGAAGCTATAGGTGGATCAATTTCTCTTTGTAGTAGGTGAATAGGAAGATGCCTCAGCTCTAGTGTATCCTTCCCATGTCATGTCCACCATCCAACAAGGTCTTTTTTGAGCAAGAATGACCCTATCTATTTGAACCTCTGGTTTGTTGAATGCAGGACTCCAAAGATTGGCAAAATCAATCCATTGCTCTCAAAGTCTGCTTACATCCTCAATACTATACATCTTTTGGAGGGCATTCATAAACCCCTCTTTTACTTATTCATCATCAGAAGGAGGAACTCTGCCAAGTCTAGGTGATACCACTTGGGGTTAATAGCATAGGCAGCCATATGAAGTGGGGTGTTCATTGTGTTCCACCTCTTTGTGGCAATAGGCATGACATGCTTGTCATAGAAATGTAATTCATGCTCCTTAGTACTAATTGCTCACCTCATTTGGTCAAGCATGTTGTCAAATGTCTCATAAATTTGTTAAAGGCTAGGAGAGTCTATATCAACAACCTGATTATCCCCACAATGGGTGATATAATAGAGCATATATATTTGCAGGCAACGTTTAGAAAATTAAAATTAATAATTAAAAAATAATATTTAAAAAACAAAAGGTAAAATTGAATGCTAAAATTTTAAATTTATCAAATTGAAATATGACAAAATTAGAAATTAAATTTTAAAATTGAAAGCAACTTGGCAAACATACTAAATTTCTTACCTCATAGTGGTCCACCAAGCATCATCAAGTATTTTTTGTCTCACCTTCTTCCCTTTGACTTTGATTCAGTCTACTTTTTCCACTCTCCACAAAACACCATGGACTGTAGAGCCTCCTGCATCTCCAACATCCTCTCCAACAAAATGAAATAGCTAGCATATCTAGTCTTGACTAGCTTGAGGAATTCTTTCTTTGAAAAGATTTGAATAATGCAGGTGATGTGTGGTGGTTACATATAAACATTGGTACATCTCTAGATTCAGCCACCACTATCTTCACTCAATCTATCTTCCCAATGTCTTCAAAGCATAAGCTAATTGTAAGATTCTTGTATAACATCAAGTAACCTTCTGTTCTCACCTGAATCGTAAGTGTGGCTCTTTCCTGTCTCCATCAAACTTGAGGAAAAGAGGGAGTGTTTTTCTAAATACATGCATTTATCCTTTTCTCTGATTTTTTCTCATTAGTAGGAGCAAGGTTTTTGTTTGTTGTTTTGTTGGGACAAACAATGGAGGAGTCTGCAAGGAGTGACTGCATTAGGTTTTTTGATAGCAAACTCTCTGGTCTTGGTGTAGTTTGCAATTCACTGTTTTCAGGTGTCCAATGTGGTTCATTACACTGGGTAAATATCACTTGGTTCTGACATGCTAAACTACTTGTTTAATTCTATCATGCTTACTGTTTTTTTTTAAAAAGCAACGGAAGATAATATTATATTAGATAGCACAGTATGGTTTATACACATTATCCAGATAAATTTAATCAAAACAAGAAACTACAGCTACAGTCTAAACATTGCATAGCATCATAATAACTAAAATCTTGATTTGCCTCAGAGAGGTCAAATCTTAGTCCTATCATTAAATCACTAGCAACATAAAAATTTTAGTCACAACAATCATCGGGGCATACTCCCACATCTAAAGGACCAAAAACTGATTCAGAATATCCAACAAAAACAGAAATTTAAAACCATTCTGACATGGGAGAATGGGAGGCACAACTGCACCATCATTGGCCTCAATTTGCACGGTCAGACTGCAGCACAGCTCTGGACCAAGCCATGGGCCCTCCTTGCTCACTAACTGCTCAATTAGTAGATTTGTGAAGAGCCTTAACTGGAAATTACTTGCCTTAACTGGAAATTACACTGTAGACTCCCCATCTTGAGAGCCACAACTGATAATATCATAGAAAAATTGGAAATTCTGAACAGAAACTGTCAAACCTTCTTTCGTTTAAAACATATTGGCATCCTGGATATGTGTATACAAAGTATCAAATTCTTCCTCTCCGTTCGTACAGACAGCGACATTGTGGTTTGAGGAGACAATAAAGGTGTTGATCTGGTCTGGGTGTTTCACACCGAGAGCCTTAAGCTCCTCTATCTTCTTGCAAGCTTGATCAGTATTGACCCTCGGAACAGAAATGAAGTCTGGCCCAACAGAAAGCTGGGCAATGGCATCGACATCTTACTGAGGCAGGGGATGATCAACATTTGTAACAAAAGCAGTGGTGAGCAAAGGGTTTACATTGAATGCTCTTAATTTCATCAGGCAGGGGTCTGATCTCTTCCTTATTAGATTTCTTTGGATGGTAGGGTGGCTCAAAGGTTGCCAGGTATATATGATTTGTCAATTTGTTTGGCAACAATTGCATCAGTATAGATGGAGAATTAACTAGCGGACCAGCAGAGCAAGTGGGATTTTCAACCTGAGATGAGCTTTCAAGGATCTCAACATGCCTTAGGAATCGACTAGCTCCCATAGAGGAGGGCTACAGTCTGCCTACAGACCACTTAGCATATCCTCTACTCCGGAATCCTGTTATAATATTTTTGGCATTGTGCTCGGCTATGTGAACCCAAAGAAACTTACACCCAAGAAATTTCTGTTTAACCAATCCAGAAACTCCACCAAAAAACATAGCAGCTTCCTGGATGAGAAAAAGAGCAGGACCAAGGGAACCAAGAGAAATACTTACCTGTATTGGAATATTAGATGCAGAGAAAAGGTTGGAAGCCACACTTGGTTGCGTACTCACAGAAAATTAATAAAAAAAGACTCACTGCCAATAGAAATATCTGAGAGACAACTCATTAACACCTCTTTATCAGCCCAGACTCCAGGCAAGAAGAAGTGTCTGTGATGGAGAAAATCATGGAATCCCTGCATTCAAACAGGCTGCCCTCAGGAAGAGGACATAAAAACACCATAGTGCCCTCCCTCTCACCCACACTCTCTCGAAATATAAGAGCACAAGTTTTCTAAGCCATGAAATGACCTCAATGTAGAATGCAGTGCACATAGACAAGGAGTTCATGAAGTGAAAAAAAGAGATCATAATCAGGATAGTAAGACATTTTGAACTGGCCTGACATCACCTATCATCTCCACGAATGCTTAATGCATATAAGATGCAAGAGAATTTTTGTGGGATCAAAATATCCTTTGGAAGCACCCCCTCAATAACTAGCCCACAGTTCTGTAAGTACACTATATTGATTAATAATCTTATGAAGTTCCACTTCAATGGATGAATGTGCCTCTATCAGTGACATTAATAGCACCTTGACCCCTAGGATGGGTAGTGTTAAAGCTAACATTCTTTTTTTCTCTTCATCTCTTATTGTGTACAGGCATGCTCTAAGCTTGGATGGTGATTTTCCTTGAGGCTCCCAATTGTGTTCTAAGAGGATGAGCATGACAAGAAAATCAGCTGCTCTGTTCTTACCTTTTGGGGCATATTCCACCATCCGGGTGTTGCAATTGTGCATCGAATCTTCCAATGACCAATATCAGAAGAAGAGTTCAAGCTGATAGCAAGGACTTTGGGATAGGCTTCCACACAAATCTGAGCAATAGTCAAACCAAGCCATATTGCTAGTTCCTTACTATGTGGTCTTGTTCAAGGTTGCCAGTCTCGGAAGGCCTGGGTTTTCCACTTGAAGCTCTATCTATATTTAATACGATCCAATTTGCTGGTGTCAGGTCCTGAGATTATGGATGAATATCCATCTTAGCAAACATGACATTCGGTACATTATGTTTACAATTTATCATGTTGAAATTTCTTTAAATGTGAAAAGATTAACAAATCCAAGGCAATGTATAAGTAAAAAATCCCAAGAACCAACTGGTATGCATTGGCAAGGTGCTGTGTTACATATACTATGTATACAGTATTATTTATCTATGATAATCATGAATGCGTTGATTACATTCCAAAAGTATGTAGATTGAACCAGGTGATGACATCAAAGTAATAGGCAATGAAAATAACTGAGTAACTTTAGCTCAACAGTATACTTGATAATAAAATTGTTGTAATTGTTATAAAATACTAAATGTAATGTTTATGTATGAGTTTGTGTCTTGAAAAGAACCACTGCGAGGTAAAGTATCTGTTATTTTGTAATTGGGCCAGCCAAAACTATGGCAATCATGCAGTGACCTTTGTAGGTGGTGGACAAGTTTGTCTTTATGCCTTTTCAAAGTTATGAGCTTGCAAAATTAATACTAAGATGTTAAATGGTCAAGTGAAATTATGTGTCAAGAAGAGGAAATCATCCCTTTATATACAAAATAGAGATGACAATCTGTCATCTGATGATGCTTTGATAAAGTAAGTTATCTTCATAGTTTTGACAATGCTCTATGTAATGCAAGCTATCTATTCTGTCTGAAACTATGAAGAAAATTCTAATTAGCCTCAGATGATTTCATGTTTTAATGTTTACTCATGGTTCAGTAAATTGAGTATTAACAGATGTTGATCTTCATAGTTTTGACAATGCTCAATATGATGCAAGGGATCTGTTCAGTATGATACTATGAAGAAAATTCTAATTAGCCTTGGATGATTTCATGTCGACTCATGGTTCAGTAAATTGAGTTCCAAGTATTAGCGGATGTTGTTAACATTTAAGTAATTGAATTCTTCTTAATTAGATTCCAAACACTCTTGCAATAAAATGTTCATAAATTCTGCCTTCTAGACTGGGTTACCATGTCAACAATTTTAGGCACGATCTTGAGGGAACAAATAAATTGACACGGGAATTCCTGATATAATCATGAACCAATTAGCTATATGTGTGTAATACTGTCTTGTAATGAGTGATACTCTAACTAATGGAAGCAGAGTTCAAAATACACTTCCCCTTCTCTTTAAAAGCAGGGTACTGAAACGAAAGTGAAAACTAAAAATCTAAATTGCATGAATAAGAAGTGGTTGCTAAATAATATTGTCATAACATTCTCATTTGAGGAGTTAATATTCTAAATTGCCATTCATATCCCAATTCAAATCGTAAACACTGAAATAATTGCCAAACATTTTCATAAGCATTCTACATTTCAGATATTTAAGTGTGATCTGTAATGCAATCTGATGAGAGTTTTCAATTACAAAAACAAGTCTTTAAGCATGACCGCAAGTCACAGATATATCATATAACTGGTGGTTTTGAGAAAGTTATTCTTTCTGTTTTCTTCATCAAAATTGTAAATAAATTGCATTAATGCTTTACATTTAGTCTTTAACTGCAAATTATAGGCTTATGCCGGATCTAATTTATTCAAGTATTTGAAGTTGAGTAAAGTTTTAAATGTATTCTTAAAAGGTTATTTGGATTGGCTGTATACTGAAGATGGTTTGCTGTATTTGTAACAGCGTGCAGGGGTAAGATTCCCTCAGAGAGCAGAAAGTTCTGCTCCAATCTTCACTCCTCCACAAACCCAGCCAATTGCACGATATCCTCAGTCATACGATTCTTCAGATTCGAGGGGTGAAGCAGTTCAATCAAATACAAATTCTGATCTTCCACCCTTGAGGTACATGTACTGTAATTATTTGTATTTGTATAGTCATTCATATGCAACTAAATTTCAATAAAATGTATAATATAGTTGCAACTAAATTTTGACCAAGTGATAGTCACTTTTGACTTGCAAAAGGATATTTTTAATTTTTTTAATTGAGTTATGACTTATATATTCTCTCTCTATTTTGGTCTTGTATTTTACAAGATTTTCCACATTATTTCTCTTTTACCCCTTCTTATCTCGTGGACACTAGATTCTAATTCTTTAAATCTTATTGATGGATTCATAAGCTAGCAAATTTTACTATTAAATCTCACATATTTACCATAAATTTGATAGCTGTTATATTTTGTGGGACATATCAATAAATTTTCTATTTGCTTTTCATTTTTATGAATTTCTCTGCAACTAGAATTTGAAATAAATTTTACTAGTCAATTTAATTTTTGCCTATTCAACTTCCAAGTGTTGTCTTTTGTGGTCCTTATGATTTAAAAGTCGTCGTATGTGTGTTTATAATTGTGTTAGGTGTGTTGGAACATAGGTTATAACTTATAGCTATAACCTATTGTTCTTCTGTGTTAGTGTTATGTTAGATTGTTTCTAAATGTTATATTAGTTTTGTTAGTTGGGTAGTTGATAAGTTAGGTGGTTGGGAAGTTGAAGGTGGTTTACAGAAGCCATTCTATGTATGGTAATTCATTGTCCCACATAATATAATTTACATTACTGCTGTTATTTTTCATGATGGTGTAGTTCTCCCTTTTCTCTGTGTTCCTAGCTCTTACAAGTGGTATCAGAGCCATGAACAATGGAAAGAGTGAAGAATATCTGAAGGTCACAATGATAGTTGAAAAATTGCGTGCTTTCCTCTTCCTGCTTAAACCACTGTCATTTAAGATTGCAACCAGTTATTGGATATTTCTTCTGCATCTTTTTCCTATGAAAAAGAGCAACCATATGATCAGTATCTAGAATTTTTTTACATTTGTTGTGTTTCCTATATATCACATGAACCAATGTGTTGATGTTTATCTTTTAGGTCAAATCTTTTGGACAAAGGTTTTTTTTTAAAGATTGATGTTTTATTGTAAAGATGATTTGCAACAAATTTGAGGTGTGATTGTTTTTTGTTGGTATGACAATTAATTTATAGATGGTGATATGAATTCTGCTGAGTTATTCTAATTTTTGAGTACCATTTTCTTCCTTGCATTTATTTGATTCCTTTATGACTTCTAGTGAGTGGATGATGTAGTGAGAGTGTGGATGCAGTTCTTTTCCTGTTCTGTGACATTCTGGGAGCAAATTTTGTACAGCTCAGTGTACAGACAAAGGTGTTTTGCTGAAGCATCTTGCTTTTGCAGATTCATATACATATATGAAGGTTTCAGTGGTAATTCTGGGTGTGGCTGGGTTTGTACCTTGCACAACCTGAATTTCTCTTCATACCTGCTGATTTGTATGACATGATAAGCTTATTTTTGAATTTATATGGCCTCTGTAAGCAATATTTTTTTCAAGATTTTTGTCTGGCATTTTGTTAAAGAAGATAAAGAGCCTTGGCTTCGTGCAATTCAATTAAATGATTGGAGAGCAGAAATTTGGATTATAGGGTAGTGTAGTATAAGTGAAGCTGTCAATCATGAAGTAAAACATTAGAGACATGCATTGCTTGGTGTTGTTTGCAACTTTTCTATGTTGCATGCTTTTGTGAAGAGGAGGTTGCATTGGAGCAATTTTGAAATGGAGTAATCTCGAAGACTCCACAATATTATTTGTACTTATGCATAGCATGGTTGGCGAGAGGGAAACTTTTCAGATAATGAGACACGGGAGATCACAAGTTCAAAATCCACTGACTTTATTTTTAATCTTGCCATTTCACACATGCTCTATGCAAAAGGATTTTAATTTTCTTTTAAGCAAAGGTAGGCATATGATCAGTCAAACTAGAGGTTTTGAAACATTCCAGATTCATCTGAAGGGTTATTTTGCTGTTTTGAGGCCTTCTATTTGATGTTTGGATTGAATTTTTGTAGTAGGTGTTATAAGGTTTTATTGTAAAAAGACACATTCTTTTTTGAATCCAACATCCTATTTTTCCATGGATCTTACAAGTGTGCTTGACAACCTTGATTATATTGACAAGGCGTTCAAAGATTCTCATGTTGAATCTGGTGGATAAGATCTAGGGGCAGTGAAAGAGGACTTTGGAGGACCCTCCAGGAGGATGGAGAACCATTCCCATCTCCAATTAGCTTCTCATTCAGAGATCAGGTGCATTGATTGAGAGGCAATTTTGATAGGAGTAGATGGCTTTTCATTTCCAGTTTAGTGTGTGTTGCAGTTTTGGCTTTCTAGTGTTCTTGTTTTGGTTTTTGGTTTTTGAACTTTAATGCAGAGCAGAGGTGGTGTAAATGCTATCATTTTCCCCTCATGACTGATAGGGGAGGTTGAAGGTTTGGGTGATTAGTCATTCATGGTGATTGGTATAGATTGGCAAGTGTTGCTTATAGAAGAAAGTGGAGCAAAGGGGCCAAGTAATCTTAGGTGGATGTTATTTGATGATTATATTTACAAGTTGATTAGCAAGACAGGGTCGCTGTGGTTGAGCAACACATATGTTGTTTACACTGCATGCAAGGTATATATGTTCAGAGCATGTTGAATCGATGAGAGTCCAACATGGTCATGGAAGGGTGAGAGGCACAGGTTGGCTAGTATCAGTTCCAGGAAACCAAGTTTGCAGCGTTGCAGAATAACTACCAGAGGCTCCCAATTATCTGGTTTTCCCCTTTTGGATCAAGGGGGAGTTTGTTGTCTTTTGTGGTCCTTGTGATTCAAAAGTCATATGTTTGTTTGTATGGTATGTTGGAACGTAGTTATAACCTACTGTTCTTTTGTGTTAGTGTTATGTTTGTTTGTTATATCTAAATGTTATTTTGGTTTTGTTAGTTTAGTAGTTGATAAGTTAGGTGGTTGGGAAGTTGAAGGTGGTTCACGGGAAAGAATGGGCTTATATAAGCCATTCTATATTTTGTAATTCAGGGTTCCACATAATGTACTTTATAGTAGTGCTGTTATTGTTCATAATGGTGTAGTTCTCCCAGTTTTCTGTATTTTTGGCTCTTACACCAAGAAGTTACTTACCAACACTTTGAATCGAAATGAACTAAAGTTATTATATTTTTGGAATCTTCAATGTCAAGAAATGTAATGTTAAGGGTGAGATGATTGGTAGTATTCTCAGGCACATGCAAAGAATATTTGCAAGGTTTCATGTATGTATCTATATATAAATTATATTTGTGGTTTTGCATAACACAAATGATGGTAGTCAACTTTCCATGACTAGAATATTTTTGTAAACATGTGATATTGAATCCAAGACACTAAAACTTCTGTACTGTTAAATTCATTGAACATTTATGAATTTACACGTGACATTTTCCAGTTTTTCATTTAAAAGTCTAGCTATAAGATTTCAGTTAAAAATGTATGAATTTAGATGTACTATACTCATTTCAAGTGGATATTAAGTAGCAAAGATTTGTGAATCTTAATAGAAAACACAGATGGGCTTCTTTGTTGCCCATCTCAGCTCATCGAATGGTTACTAAATTATGTGTAGGTTTCATTGTAGACATTGATTCATTAATATCATAGTTCGCAAACTCGGACTTAATAAACCAAAAATTTCCGACTCAGCAAAAACTCGACTACTTAAAAACACTTAAATTTCTTAAAAAAACATAAATTTATGGAAAATACAGCTATAAAATGTATCAAATGAGTTTGGTGGGGGTCTTGGGGGCAACACCTCAAGCCCAAATGAAGACCTTTGAAACCACACAAACCTTCATTGTGCACACCATTTTTATAATTTTTAAAAAGGCAAAAACTGTGTATTTTTCATAGTTCCACGGGGTTTCGGGGACGGGGACGGGGACGGGGACGGGGACGGGCGGGGGGACGACAGGGGACGTGTTTCGGGGATGGGGGCCGGGGGGTCTAAGTTTGGGGGCGGCGGGGGGACGGCGGCGAGGGAGCGGTGCGCTGTAATACATATAGTACTTGAAAAATTAGTTATAAAAAGATGTATAACTGTAGAAGCCTAAGGAATAACTTAATAAGTAAAGTTTAGAGTTTAAACATATATACAACCTTTGCCAGCATCCTCCCTGCCTGTGTCAAAATGGGAGCTTTGGAATAGGGTATGGACATCCATCAAAACATAAAGGATAGAGGAATTTTGTCAGATGTTGTAGTTGCAACTGCCCTGTTGGACATGTATGCAAAATGTGGAAGCATAGACAAGGCACATGAACTGATTGACAGAATGCCTCAAAGAAATGTGGTCTCATGGACTGCAATGATTGCAGGATATGCACAAAATGGATTTGTTGAAAAGGCTTTAGAAATTTCAAAGCAAATGCAATTGGCCGGTGTAAAGCCAAATTCCACAATCTTTGCCAGCATCCTCCCTGCCTGTGTCAAAATGGGAGCTTTGGAATAGGGTATGGAGTATGGACATCCATCAAAACATAAAGGATAGAGGAATTTTGTCAGATGTTGTTGCAACTGCCCTGTTAGACATGTATGCAAAATGTGGAAGCATAGACACGTGAACTGCTTGACAGAATGCCTCAAAGAAATGCGGCGGCGAAACGGGGGGACGGCGGGGACGTTTCTCTGAAGTCTCCCCATCCCGGAAACGTCCTCGTCTCCGTGGAACTATGGTATTTTTCACTCCAATTTGCACAAGAAAACTCAAATGCCAGAAAACTGTGTTTTTTAGTGTTTATGCTACGTTGGGTTGCCTATTCTGTGTTTGGCGCGTTGCATGCACGGATTTGCTGAGTTTTGCTGCCACAACTCGACAAAAACTAGGCCACCTCAGACTGGCGAGTGTACTTTGCGAACACTTGTTTCATAAAAAACTTGCGGGTACGACGAGTTTTCCATCTGTGATTAATGTATTCTCTTAATCTTGTTTGTAGATTTCAACAAAGAGAAATTTTGAAATAATGATTGATTGTTATTCTTTTTGGACAAGTGAATGATATGAAGAAGCTCCATTATGGGTGTCAAGATCAATCAAGCTAGGGGTTCGAAAATTTGCCCTATTTTCAAATTGTGACGAATGATGAGCCCTCTTTACTAGCTTGAATTTTTTTGAGAGTTATGATTGTGGAGGACCTGCTATTTTTTTCTAGCTTGGGATCTCTCTTTTTTGAAGGGGTGTCCTGCCTTTTTCCAGTTCCATGTTTAGCTCATGGCCATTGAGGAACTCTCTTTTTTTCTTTCCCCAGCTATGAATCATTTTGGAATTTTCTTGTGACTGCCACTTTTTATTTAACTTTGGACCCTTCTAATTATTTTATGGAATTGTCTAGCATTCCATGACATGTAATTCTCTGGCTTGGCCTTATTCCCTTCTATATTCAAAAATGATTTTGGTGACAGGTCTGATTCGTGAGACTTTTGTGGGTGTTTGTTTGAAGGATGTTGAGAACTTGTGAGCATAGTAGGAAAAATCTTTCTTGGCAATAAATTGGCAAAATAAAAGATAAAGATTTTATCAAAAGATCGGGATTTAATCAGGAATCCAAAACATGTAAAAAAAAGAAAAAAACTACATAAAAAATAAATCTAAAGGCGGTGTAATTGCATAGAGATAGAGAGAAGGGAAATGCAAATTTACACCATGAATTTTTGAATATATATTTATTATTAACTTAAGTGAATAATGAATTTTTTAAATAACTTTCAGATCGCTGATTACATTACTGGTTACACAATGCATACTACATTACTATATAGTATCATACTAGAAGTACATAGTTTGATTTTGAAGTTCAAATCTGAAAATGTATTATAATCTGACCTACTAAGTGCAAAGTACAAAATAACAAAAAATGGAGTGAGCCAATATGTAATGGCCCCAATTGGCGCTTAGCCAAGTCGTGAACAATTAGCCTATTTCTAAGTTTTCTCGTAGGCTAATTGGAATGCAAGGGAGAACTCCAAAGTTCTTGGAGAGCGTTGGATAAGCTTTGCAGAGCATTTGTTCATGGTTTTGAGTTCAGTTGGTTAGATGGAGCCTTTTGGTGCTTTCAGAACTGAATTCTGACCTTTTGTGATGCAGAGGCATCCACACTATAACCTTCGCGTATAGCATGAATGTCTGCAGACCAACCTCATCATCATCATCTTCGCCATCATCATCATATTCCCTAAGACTACCAACATCATCATATTTCGGCTTTACTCTGTCAGCATCATGTTTCGTAAAACCAACAGCATCATCATATTGCGGACACTCGCAATCATCCTCCTGCCGACTACTGTTCACCTCCTCCGCTTTCCTCCTAACATCATCATCATGATGTTCAGCGGGCGCACACATCCTCCGGTTGCACTGTTCATCGGGCTCCGAACTCCTTCGGCATCATGATATGCAATACTTCCTTCGTCAGCAGGATATTCAACATCCGGTTGCTCCAAATATCCTGATGACGTTCACCTTCAGCAGCTTACCTTCGATGCTCCGCTATCCGACGACACAAGCAACAGCATCATGATATAAATTATCCTGTTCTCTTCGAAACCTCCTGATGATGACGTTAACACAACTTCCTGCCACGGACTTCCGCCGATACCCTAACACCTTACGACGGCAGGATAAACTCACACGGGGATATCTCAATATCCTGATGACGATGACGTCATATCCTGATGACGATGACGTCACCCGTTATCCTGATGACCTCTTCAACACTTAGCCGAAAAAACCCGAACTTTCTCTCCCGCATCTACTCGCGATATGCGGATGTTTGGCACTCCCAATATGATGATCCTGATGCCGATACGCTCCTCGGCTCCTCCTGCTGATGATCACCCCGACGCATTTGCACTTCATGCGCTCAACTGCATCATGTTCTTCTGCACTTATCAGGATGATGATGCCTAACCCGACTGCAGGATATTTGCAGAAGTATCCTGATGATGCTGTTTTCGCGAACTTCTGCACTTAGCGAAATCTCCCTTCGCCGATCCTCCAGGGATGACCCGATCCCATCTCAGGGTGATCTTCCAACTCAAACTTCTCAACTTGACCTAGCACATGAGGATGCTAGGGTCTTCAACATCTCTTGACCGCGATCCTGCACACCTGCATGCAAACAGAAAACAACCTACAATCTAACCTACTGTACGTTGCCATTCCACCGATCAGACAGCTCAACCGGTGGAATGGATCAGGAAATCCATGCAACCACTCAAGCCAGCAAATTGATCAAGCAATGGAATGCAACAGAGGATGAACACAAACAGGAATACTTTATTCGATTTCAAAAGATGCAACTACAATATGATGTTCCTCTCGCTCTGTCTCACTCTCGCAAAGTCTGATCGATGATATCTGTCCGTATCTCCAATATCAAACGATCTCATGCTTATAAAGACTTCCCTATGAGTACTACTGACCCGACTCCAAGCGGCTGGGAACTCTCCAAGCAGCTGGGAGATCCCACCGAACATACATCATGACAGCTGTTATAACTAACTAGCTAAAAATAGCAAAACCCTGGTCAGCATGATCTTATCCTGATCAGCATGACCTTATTACATGCATTTGGTCTAACAGACCTTCTTGGAAACACAAACAAGACCTAAACTACTAACTGCCTCATGAAGGCCAGCTGTCAGGTAGGTGCTCCTGCACCATAAAATTATCCTGTTCTCTTCGAAACCTCCTGATGATGACGTTAACACAACTTCCTGCCACGGACTTCCGCCGATACCCTAACACCTTACGACGGCAGGATAAACTCACACGGGGATATCTCAATATCCTGATGACGATGACGTCATATCCTGATGACGATGACGTCACCCGTTATCCTGATGACCTCTTCAACACTTAGCCGAAAAAACCCGAACTTTCTCTCCCGCATCTACTCGCGATATGCGGATGTTTGGCACTCCCAATATGATGATCCTGATGCCGATACGCTCCTCGGCTCCTCCTGCTGATGATCACCCCGACGCATTTGCACTTCATGCGCTCAACTGCATCATGTTCTTCTGCACTTATCAGGATGATGATGCCTAACCCGACTGCAGGATATTTGCAGAAGTATCCTGATGATGCTGTTTTCGCGAACTTCTGCACTTAGCGAAATCTCCCTTCGCCGATCCTCCAGGGATGACCCGATCCCGTCTCAGGGTGATCTTCCAACTCAAACTTCTCAACTTGACCTAGCACATGAGGATGCTAGGGTCTTCAACATCTCTTGACCGCGATCCTGCACACCTGCATGCAAACAGAAAACAACCTACAATCTAACCTACTGTACGTTGCCATTCCACCGATCAGACAGATCAACCGGTGGAATGGATCAGGAAATCCATGCAACCACTCAAGCCAGCAAATTGATCAAGCAATGGAATGCAACAGAGGATGAACACAAACAGGAATACTTTATTCGATTTCAAAAGATGCAACTACAATATGATGTTCCTCTCGCTCTGTCTCACTCTCGCAAAGTCTGATCGATGATATCTGTCCGTATCTCCAATATCAAACGATCTCATGCTTATAAAGACTTCCCTATGAGTACTACTGACCCGACTCCAAGCGGCTGGGAACTCTCCAAGCGGCTGGGAGATCCCACCGAACATACATCATGACAGCTGTTATAACTAACTAGCTAAAAATAGCAAAAGCCTGGTCAGCATGATCTTATCCTGATCAGCATGACCTTATTACATGCATTTGGTCTAACAGACCTTCTTGGAAACACAAACAAGACCTAAACTACTAACTGCCTCATGAAGGCCAGCTGTCAGGTAGGTGCTCCTGCACCATACTCCCCAACAGAAAAGAACTCATGTCCCATGAGTTTAGCATGTGGAAGTCCTCCACCTTTACACTTGGCTTTGTCAATAGTCTGACCTGCTCCAGCTTTATCTGCTGCTGACTCTTGGCTTCTCCAAGACTTCTGAACTGTAACTTGCTGTCTGGCAAGTAAATCATCATGCCTGTTGATGTAGGCCTTCTTCTCACATACCCTGTGTTTGTCAGGTTGCCTAACCAGAACCTCTGGCTGAACTACCTCTTGAACTTCTGAAGTGTTCAAGTCTATCTTCCTTTCAACTCTTATAGGACAAACAATAGTCCCAACTATGACAACATCCTTGTCATTCTTCTCAACTGGTGGCTGTTTGCACCCCTGTTTCTGAACCTGCTGCTGACCTCTGTTAGTCACAACTGAAACTGTCTTCAGCTTGTTGTCTGTAACAACTCCTTTCTCTGCAGTGTCCTGAACTGCCTTCATGCCTGCTCCTCTAGGCATCTGAACAAATTCCTTCTTTCCCATTAAAATGATTTGAGCTGCCTTCTGTACTGCAGCTTTTGCCTGCAATGGCATCAACGTAATAATCTTCCCATCCTTCTTGATGGTATAGGTATTAGCATACCCATCATACAGTACCCTTCTGTCAAATTGCCATGGTCTACCCAGCAGTAGGTGACAACATTCCATAGGTAATATATCACACAAAATTCTATCCTGATATGGTCCAATCTGGAAATCCACATATGCCTGCTCAGAGACAAAAAGTGATTGCCTATCACTCACCCAAGATGCCTTGTAAGGGTGTGGATGTGGAATCCTTTCCAGCTTCAGTTTATCAACCATTTCCTGAGATACCATGTTGTCTGTTGAACCAGTATCAATGACAACCTTACATACCTTACCTTTGCTCTTACATGTGGTTTTGAAAAGAGCTCTTCTTTGCATCATATCCTTTGATGCCTGCAAACTTGTTTTCCTTAACATCAGGGATTCTCCACTCTCTGGATATCCAAAATTCTCAGGACCTTTGTTTGAACTCTGTGCACTTTCTTCTTTCTCTTCTTGCACAAGTTGTACTCTCTTGTCACTTGTTCTATCATTTCTGGATGATGAACCTTTGTTTTCTGGACATTTGAAAGATGGATGACCAAACTCTCCACAGGTGTAACACTTTCCTGAAAATGTAGTAGAACCTCTACCACCTCCAAATCTTCCTCTATTTCCTTTCCATCCACCTCTGAAATCAGACTGTCCCTGTCCTTTACCAGTGTCTTCTTGAACCTCATTGGTTTGCTTTTGTGCAGGGGCTGCTCCTCTTCCCCTATTGTTTCCTCTTCCTCTCATGGACTTATCATGTCCTCTATTCAGCTTTTCTTCAATCCTGATTGCCATTTGATAACAATCCTCCACATTCTTAGGGTTAGCTAACACTAACTCATCCTGTATGTTAAACCTCAAACCAGCCAAGTACCTAGCCACCTTTTCTACCTCATTCTCATGATGACCAGATCTCATACTCAACAGATAAAATTCCTCAGTATATGATTTCACATCCCTGTCTTTCTGCTTTAAAAATTGCAGCTTCTTAAACATCTGGATTTCATAATCCCTTGGCAAGAATTTCCCCTTGATCCTTGCTACCATCTTATCCCATGAAGTGATCTTAGACTTCCCTTGCTTCCTTCTCTCAGATTGTACATAATCCCACCATACCAAAGCATGACCTCCTAACTTGGTCTTTGCGATCTTTACTTTCTGATCTTCAGCAACATCTTCACATTCAAAGTGATTATCCAGTGCAGCAATCCAATCCAACAACTCATCTTCATTCAAGCTTCCAGTATACTTGGAAACATCAACCTTTACCTTAGGTTTCTCACTCTGTACTGCCTTTAACAGTTTTGCCAACCTCTGGTCTTCAGCATCCAGATCTTCAGCTACCTCTTCATACTCTTCAACAGTATCTTCATCTTCTTCAGACTCACTGTCTTCCACTTCCCTCTTTTTGTTCTTTTCCAGGGCTGTCAGCCTGGCTTGAAGTGCTTCAGCAAGCTCCTTCATCTTCCTCATCTCTCTAGCATGTTTCTCCTTCATTTCCTGCAATTCCCTTGCAGTACCATTACCTTTTGGAGGCATTTTGTCAACCTCACAATCACAACACAATCAACTCTATCTCTTACCTCTGCCCTTTCGGTGACAGAATCAACACACAACAGCCCAGACCTTTTGCTGAGCTCTGATACCACTATGATGCAGAGGCATCCACACTATAACCTTCGCGTATAGCATGAATGTCTGCAGACCAACCTCATCATCATCATCTTCGCCATCATCATCATATTCCCTAAGACTACCAACATCATCATATTTCGGCTTTACTCTGTCAGCATCATGTTTCGTAAAACCAACAGCATCATCATATTGCGGACACTCGCAATCATCCTCCTGCCGACTACTGTTCACCTCCTCCGCTTTCCTCCTAACATCATCATCATGATGTTCAGCGGGCGCACACATCCTCCGGTTGCACTGTTCATCGGGCTCCGAACTCCTTCGGCATCATGATATGCAATACTTCCTTCGTCAGCAGGATATTCAACATCCGGTTGCTCCAAATATCCTGATGACGTTCACCTTCAGCAGCTTACCTTCGATGCTCCGCTATCCGACGACACAAGCAACAGCATCATGATATAAATTATCCTGTTCTCTTCGAAACCTCCTGATGATGACGTTAACACAACTTCCTGCCACGGACTTCCGCCGATACCCTAACACCTTACGACGGCAGGATAAACTCACACGGGGATATCTCAATATCCTGATGACGATGACGTCATATCCTGATGACGATGACGTCACCCGTTATCCTGATGACCTCTTCAACACTTAGCCGAAAAAACCCGAACTTTCTCTCCCGCATCTACTCGCGATATGCGGATGTTTGGCACTCCCAATATGATGATCCTGATGCCGATACGCTCCTCGGCTCCTCCTGCTGATGATCACCCCGACGCATTTGCACTTCATGCGCTCAACTGCATCATGTTCTTCTGCACTTATCAGGATGATGATGCCTAACCCGACTGCAGGATATTTGCAGAAGTATCCTGATGATGCTGTTTTCGCGAACTTCTGCACTTAGCGAAATCTCCCTTCGCCGATCCTCCAGGGATGACCCGATCCCGTCTCAGGGTGATCTTCCAACTCAAACTTCTCAACTTGACCTAGCACATGAGGATGCTAGGGTCTTCAACATCTCTTGACCGCGATCCTGCACACCTGCATGCAAACAGAAAACAACCTACAATCTAACCTACTGTACGTTGCCATTCCACCGATCAGACAGATCAACCGGTGGAATGGATCAGGAAATCCATGCAACCACTCAAGCCAGCAAATTGATCAAGCAATGGAATGCAACAGAGGATGAACACAAACAGGAATACTTTATTCGATTTCAAAAGATGCAACTACAATATGATGTTCCTCTCGCTCTGTCTCACTCTCGCAAAGTCTGATCGATGATATCTGTCCGTATCTCCAATATCAAACGATCTCATGCTTATAAAGACTTCCCTATGAGTACTACTGACCCGACTCCAAGCGGCTGGGAACTCTCCAAGCGGCTGGGAGATCCCACCGAACATACATCATGACAGCTGTTATAACTAACTAGCTAAAAATAGCAAAAGCCTGGTCAGCATGATCTTATCCTGATCAGCATGACCTTATTACATGCATTTGGTCTAACAGACCTTCTTGGAAACACAAACAAGACCTAAACTACTAACTGCCTCATGAAGGCCAGCTGTCAGGTAGGTGCTCCTGCACCATTTTGAGTGCCCTCCAAACTTCTTGGAGGAGCATACTATTTTTAGAAAGTCACCCATTTGCCTCCGATCATCATCCCAAGTCTTCAGGATCATGTTGGTATGGTCAGATTTGCAAGTTGCATCATTTTGGGACTTTCCGTAAGTTGGGTGAATTATTAAGTTATTTAATTCATTAATAGCTCATTGGAAAGTTGATGGAAAATGCTAGTTGAAGCTCACATGAAAATGGGCGTTAGACATAAGACTAATAGTGGCGTCCCATTTGAGTTATAAATATTATTTCTTGAAGGTGAAAAAGCAATATTTTAATATTTATTCTTGGGCGCCCTATTTTGTGCTTATAAATGGGGTTTGAGAGCTCATTTGGAGTTTACATGCTGAATATTTTATTTTTCTTCTTTGTGTGAGAACCAGGGAGTTTGGAATTTCTTGGGGTTGATTAACCCATAGTTGGAAAACTCAGACTCGACAAAAACTCGGTAGACCCAAAATTTGTGACTTGGAAAAAACTCGCCGAAAACTCGACAACTTAAAATTAAAAAAATGACTTAAATTTATTTAAAACACAACTTTTTTACAAAATTCAATGATAAAATCTATCCAATGAGTCCATAAATGAGTACAAAAGTCTTTTCTATTAGATTTGATCTATGTTCTACGGAGTTTCTTGACGGGGAGATGGGGGAGCAAGTTTTAGGATGAGGGGACCAAGGGCCTAAGATTGGGGATGACAAGGGGGACAGTGGTGGGTGGGGGGTTTTGGGGGTAGAGCCCACAGCGGGGTCGAGGGGTAGCACCCCTTGCAAGGGTTTGGGGGCAGCGCGCCCAGTGGGGTCGAGGGCCAACGATACCACACAAACCTTCATGGTGCATGCCATTTTCACAATTTTATCACTATGTTTTCTGCAATACCAAGTCCTTACTTTTCCTATCCTAATACAGTAATACTCACTCTTGTAGCCTCTAGCCTTTCTCATTTTTTTCACTTTTGTGACTGCTTAGGGTGTGGGTTGGGCCAATAGACCATTAGGGTTAGGGTTGCTAGCACGAAGATCCAAAAAATATCTAATTTAAAAAAACTTTTTGTTGTGTCTGGCGAGTTTTCAGCCTAGACTCGCCTAGTTTTTGGCAATGGAGTTCATGAATTTTGATGTGTTATAAGTTCAGATTTGGAGTGATGATTTGACGAATATTATTGAAGGATTTTGCAGGATTGTTTTGGAGAATGGCAAAGAATATGTTGTATGCTGGTTTGTGTTATTTGCTGGGCATTTCAACCACTGTTGGCTGTACCATTTTGAATGTGGCGCAGGGTTTCTAAAGGAACAAACTTGGTGTTTTTTCCTGTTGATATCTTCCATTGGTGGTGCCAAATCCAAGCCAAACCCTTTCTTTATTGGTCGTACACCATTATGTAGGCCGTAACATGGCATGAGGACGACATTTGGTGTTAGGGCTGAATCACCTATCATTTGGGGGTCATTGATGCTTGTTTGGAGGCGCCTTGGGCATTAATTGCTGTTTGCAGAGTTTTTGGTGTGGAGTTTTGTGATTTGTGTGGAGTTTGGGGGTGTTTAGTGAGTTTTCTGTGCATTTCTAGTTTGCTGTTCTTGCATGTCAGACCTGTGTATCTGCTGTCTCAGAGTTTCCAGAGGGGTTCTACAGTGATTGTTGGCTTCATTTCATCATCTACAACATTAGAGCATTGAGGGTATGATTTCTTATGATGTTTGGATGAATTCTGGCACCGCTATATTCTGATTTTAATGCTACAGCAGTGTTTATCAGATTTAAATCAGAATTTAATAAGTTACTGCAGCCTTCCATAATTGTTGTATTTCATTTACAAGTTGCAATACTGTGTGTTTGTAACTCTGGATGGTAGTACTACCGGTTGCTTTGAGTTCATGCATTTCATATTGTAACATTGGTCAGTTTACTGCCAATAGTCTATAGCATTCTAGTCAGCTCGTTTGGCATGCACACTTTGCTAGTGGCTTGCATCTTCACACATCCGCTGAATAATTGTTGATAGGACAGGTTGCCGCCTTGTGTGAACTCATTTAATTTGCATCATTCACTTCGCTGCATAAGTGTAGATGTGGTTGGCACAACTGCCTAGTGTATGCATTTTTGTGATTTGAATACAACACACTCTGCAGAACAAGCGTGGCATGTGGTTGTCGTGGACGCCTGTTGTGTTCGTAAACATCCTGCATTGCACTTGCTTCCAGTAGTAGTTGTTAGAAAAAAGTGTGATCCTGCACACCGTATGCTCTCATGTTGCCCACCTTGGGATCTTGGTGATCAGAAAGTGCAATGGAGATTGCCTGTGCATTTGAATTAAGTGCAAATTATTTGGAAAAAACTAGGGTGGTTATTACACAATGACTCTTCCTGTTGCGAAGTACACATTGTAGAGTTATGTAGGTCCAGATGATGAAGCTCTTGGGGTAGATCCTTTTCTAATTTGATCAATATCCTCAGAATCATAATCGACTTACCCCAAGAGATTAAAATTTGACTCATCGAAAACTATCTTGTCATTATTTGCAATCCATTTAGAATCTAGATTGAACTCATCAAGGTCAATTGACTAATCTTCCTCGACACTACCTAATATTGTCAAGTTCAATTCATCATTAGCGATGTACACTAAATAAGGTCCACAAAAATAGGAGTTAACTTTGGAAAATGAATGAAAACAATTCTAATTTATAAGTTATTATCAATTGCAACTTTTCTAACCTTGAGCTTTCTTTAGCTTAAGGGAGAGGTTGTGGTAAACAAACACTAAATCATTCATCCATTGTTGCATCGAATGGTTGCGCTTCTTGGAACGAATGTGTTCAAACACACTCCAAGTATGCTCATAAGTGGATGAATTGCATGGCTGGCTCAAAAAGCACATTGCCATTCATTGAAGGTTTTTTGCCCCTTTGCCAAAAAATTCCATCATTGTGCTGAAAAAACACAAATTTTATCAAGATACAATCATCGATAATTTACTCAAAGCTTCATACCCATAATGAACACATGAACAATATAGAGAAACTGTTAAAAGTTTTTGGACTTTACTTGGTTTGAAGGTGGTCCTACCCTCTATAGTAGACATACAAAAGGAAAAAATGTTCCATGGGGACACATCCACCTGAAAAAATGGTGTTTGTGGAGATGAGGACACCTGAAGACGACGGGACACCAAGGAAAAAACTCCCTTAGAGGGGACATTTCTGAGGCATCTCCCTTGTTGGGGACGTTGAGGGGATATTGGGATGTCCCCATGACCCTCAAGAAACTAAGACAGATCTCTCAATTATCTTGGAAACCTACAGCCATCCCCCACATATGGCACTTTAAAAAAAGGCATTTTTTAAAATTTGGGCCACTAATCCTAACCCTAATAGTCTAATGGGCCCTACCTGCACCCTAAACACTAAAAAAATTTGCATAGCTCTTATCATTTAGACTGATCAAATTCTTCAATTTCACTGCTAGTTCTTTGAATAATAAAGATTTGGTTAGAAATACTGAAATAGTGAGGACTTGGTGCTAGAGAAAATATAGTGATAAAATTATACAAATGGCATATGCCATGAAGGTCCATGTGGTCTCAAAGGCCTACCCTCACTTAGGGTGTTGTCCTTAGACCCCCAAGTTGGGTGCTGCCCCTTGACCTTGTTAGGGGATTTGTCCCCAGACCACTGCTAGCCATTGTCCCCAAATCAAGGTCCTTGGTCTCTCCGTCCCCAAAACTTGCTCCCTTGTCTCCCCATTCCGAAACTTTGTGGAACTATGGAAAAAAGTAAAAACGCCCAACTTGGTTGTATATAGGCAACTCTCCCACAGCTACACATAGATCTTGTGGGTTGGGAAACAATTTCTCCATGCATTTGAATATGTCCTCTGTGCCCTTTATATCATCTTGAAAGGAGGTGCTATAGAACATTAATGGACTCATATAGTATCCAACAACTTGGAGGGGGGAATGCATTTGTTGATTCCATCAATCATCTCTCACAATGACATGTACTTGTTCCTGTTATTCTCCATCCTAGTTTTGATTGTGTCCTTCGCTCTATCCATGCCTTCATACAAATAGCCCATGGGGGATTTCTCCCCATCGACTAGTCTCCAAACTCTTACTAGAGGCTCCAAAAATTGGACAATCTGCTCTACCTCATCCCAAAAATGTGTAGAAAAAATATAGCTTGCCACAATTTTGCCATCCACATGATTGGCAAAGCTACACTCCACCCACTCAGTTGAAATGAACGTTCGTTTCAAACTCATTTTCTGCTGGCAAAGAGTTTGCAATGCAAGGAAGTGAGTAGTGAACATTGTCACGCTTGGCTGAAGGAGTTCCTTGCCATTTGTGAAGGTGCGCATCATACTCAACACTATCGTGTGATTGTAAATGAACTTCGTAATAGTACGGGCCTTTTGCAAAACCTCCCTAACCCATTCAAATTTTCCAATGTCCTCAAGGGTCAAATCAAGACAGTGTGCCATGCATGGGCTCCAAAATAGAGTGGGATACTTGGCCATCAAAAGTTTCCCAGTAACAACATTATCTGTAATTATTTTGGTCACTTTTTGTTGCCCTACGTCAATGACCTCATCAAACAACTCGTACAAAGCATCCGAAGATTTGACTCTATGCGATGCATCCATGAATTTTAGGAAGATTGTGCCAATGTTGCATGAGACAAGGAAGTTGATGGGAGAACGATTCTTTCTATTCGTCCACCCATTTGACATGACAATGCATCTAGTTTTTGCCCACTCTTGATGATGTTCAACAACAATATCACTCACATCCTATGCTACGTCCTTCGGCATATTGACCCTCAAAGCCTTCTATGATGGGACTTTGGACCCAAGACCTACAATTGCAATGGCATCCACCATTTCTTGCCAGTATGGAGGCTTGGCAATATTGAATGCTATGTTCGAATAGTACTAGAAATTCTCAATGGCCTTCTTTGTCTGATCGTGAACATTTTTCCTCCACCTTGTACTCCCTAAATTAGGTTGCAATCCCGATGAAGTATGGGGTGCAAAGAAGGCATTAATGTTGCCTCTCTCTATGTTTGGTCTGCAAGCTACAAAACTAAGAGTAGATTGAGAGTCTCTCGTTGTTTTCTATGGTAGTTTTGTAGTTGCCTCATCAAAACAATTGAACTTGGCCTCTGAAGAATTTGATCCCACTTTTGTTCCTATCCTTGCCTTTTTGGCCTTACTCTTTGAATATGTTTTCAAAGTCTCCTTCGTCTAATATGTAACATCTAGGGGTCATTTTTGCAAGGTTGTACATCATGCATTCTCTTTTGCGACGAATGCCATTTGAAATGATATATGCCTACATTGGATACAAGTCCACAAAAAACACATTTCACCTTGTTTGTACCCTCAACTGATGTGCCACATGGCCATGCAACATCTTTTATGCCGTATGATGACCAAATTTGCACAAAAAAATGATTTAGGCTTCCATATGTTTGAAGGTTTTAACTTTTTACTTCACTCTGAGAAGAAACCCTTGCTCCAACCTTATGACTCCTGCCTTTTGATATGCTGTCGATTTTTCCTTTAGGAGGTCATGGGTGTTTATTGGCAGTGGTTACTCTCAGAAAATCTTCCTGCTGAGGCCTGTGTGGCATGTCATCTCTTACCTTTTAAACTCCTGTCAGGCGCAGCCCTATCTTGTCTTCACCAATTTGGATGGCGGCTAATTATGTTGGCAGGCCTAAATTCTGCAGTTTCAAATAATAAAGGAATCTAAAAATGGATTTAGCAGTTTGTTTCTAGCAGCGGCTGTCAGCACTCTCCTTGCTTTCATTACTTGCCACAGACTCCTCACTTGGGCCAATGGTTAACTTCATTTTGGGTGAAAGGAAGCCGAGTGCGCAGAAGATGCTTCCTACACTAATCTTAAGCAGGAGAGGGTTGCAAAAATTTCTTAAAAACCCTTGACATGCAAAATGTATAAAACGGATTAACAATAAAACCATAAAACAGAAATTATGTGGGGAAAATCCTTACGGGAGAAAAAGCCCCACACTCCAAAACACAGCTCAATTATATTGTTCAGCAACAACAAACAAGTTACAATATAATTGCAGAGCTATGCTCTTGCAGGAGTTTTCACACTTCTTCAGGATTCAGAAGAAATTTCGGCAGCATAACGGTATTTCAACAAAATGATACACCTCTCCAATATACAAGTACTCAATATATAGGAGCTTACGATGCATTAATTAGACCCTTTCCAAATCCAACGCCCAAGACTGAAGATGCATCATGGAAGGCGCCAAAAACATTGAACATGCAGAATGGTAATATTCCATGTGTCAACACGTGCAAGCATGCAACTGCCAATTGTTACCAAACCTGCACATGCAAAACAACACCTGCCAAAATATAACTGCACCTCCAGAAAAGGCATCCTTATCATAAGGAAAGTGCCAACATGCATAACTCCACCTTTAATAGCAACTTCCAAACTTGACTCCTCCTTGGAAATAGTAACTGCATGTTGTAACTGACAGGTTGAGACACGCTACTTCCAACACTGGGCAGCCTTCCTTAGGCAATGGTCAGGTATCATTAATTCCTAGGCGTATAATGAAAGATATCCGAGAAAAACAATATAACTCCTGCAACGAATATTGGAAAAGACAAGAGAGGCGTATAGCATATTTTGTTCAAAAAGTGGATAATAAACTATGCCTCGTACCTGAAACGAAAATAAAATGAGTTGCACCTGCAGTCTGTTGGACGTGTGTTTTGAGAAGACTACAACTTGAGTCTGGTTTCTGCATTTTATTTCGTAAGGACTGGCTGTAACTAGGCGGCATGCCTGAAAGCAAATAATTCAAGTCACTGTCAAAGGAGTTGGCTGTATGCCTACCTGCTCTTGACTATTATTCTGAGTCTTTATTATTCTGTTTACTGCCATATAGTTATGATAGGTTTCACTGCTATTTTCATGAGCTGTTGAGAGTTGATTTTGATATAAAGAGCTGCTCAGGGTGGTTGCCCTTCACTGGGTACATGACCCCTGACTGCATCACATTGATGATATGCTTTTGTACTACAGGTCCTCCAAAAGTCAGTTCATGCGAATTAAATAAGTTCTCAGCACCTTGTGGCAACTTAAGCTGTATTCCAGGTTGGTGATCCTGTTGGACGTATAGCTTTTATGGTTGGATCAACATTGGATAGAAATTTAGTAGGGCCAAATCTTAGTTTGCAATTTCTGTCCAAATGGTGAAGAATTTTGGGTGTCAAGGAGTTACAAAAATGAACTCAATAATCAGACTTCTGATGGACAAGATACAAACAACCAAAAACTCAACAAAAATCAGGAATACATGGTGAGATCCAATCACATGATAGAATTTGTGTGGAAGCGTAGCCAAATAAAATAGATCCCATAACACAAGAAATAATAAGTACCAGTGTGCCGTAATGTTTAATTATTAATATACTCAATATAGAAGAATACATCGAGGCAAGTCAATCCCAAACTACACAAACTATACTCCTGAAGAAAGAAACCACTCCAGACATCTCCGCTAAGAGAGACCAACTAAATCCAATATCTTTACACGTTGCTTTACAATGATAGGTACCTCTATATATAGCCTCTTCTCTAATAATTCTATGGTTACGGTAAACCCTGAACCCACTTAATACACAGTAGGTCAACTAATAAGAAAATATAACTTTTTTCACAAGTTGCTCATTTGACCCATGACAAAAGGTACTCGTACTATCTAAACAGGAGTTGCGCGGACCACAAGTTGGCCATAATCTACTGGACTCTGGGCCTGCCCATGGTAAACCAAGCTGAGGGAAATATTTCTGGGTCTCAAGGAGGAACAGCTAGTTCCTGTAGAATACGAGAACCAGTTCTTAGAGACAGAACTCTCATCTATACTCTACAGTTTATACATGTGATCATGAAAACACTAGAAAAATCAGGGACCACATGCTTCAAATCCCAATGCTTGATAAATGTTTTTTCAGCTGGTTGGATGCACTCATTACCAACAGAAACAATTAAACACTAATTAAGACCTGTTCTGGGATTCTGCTTGGAAACAAGTAACAGAGATGATGCATGACCTCTGTGCCGACAACCCTGATCCCAAGGGACATGATAATCTGGATGAAAGTTCTGGAACAGCAAACACCCAGTCTGAGGAAAGGAATGTGCTAGTCTTTAGGCCCAAGGCTTGGCAAACTATGACAAAGTGGTGCCATCTCAAGATGCTACCACTGATGCAGGAGAAGGCTCTATTACAAACTGAATGGGAGTCTCATGTCAGGGCCTTTGATTTCATCCTGTTTATCAGTAGCTATTGAGGCTTTAACCTTGTTTTCTGTATTGCAGGAGGATGCAATAAAATATTTCTGTTTGTGTTATCTTTTTAGCAATGGCTGTGAGTGCTGATAAGCCAAAAAATCTTTGAAAAATTATATAGTAATGCTTAGGTCTAGTAGCAGTTAGCAAATGTCTTAATTAGCTATTTTGATTATCGTTGTGAATTTTAGAGTCTATGTGGTAGAAGCTTTTGCATCTTTATCCAATATCAATATTACAGATCTTGAGATCTTAAAAAAATATAGTAAAATTAGTTTCCTTATACATATTCTACTGTTTGTTCTTATGCAATATTATGCTCTCCAATCATTCATGGTTCATTTAACTAAAGTTTGGCATGTATCTCCATGCTACATTTGTTTCTGATAATTGCTACCCCAGTTATAATACATCTCAACTGCTGCAAATTAGATTTTTGTCCACCAGGTTTACCCTTGGGCTCTGGATCACTTGAGGTTGCTGGACAGGTTGATCCAGTGAGTCTTACTTATTGTCCCTAATAGAGTTCCACAACTTTCTTGGGCTTGCCAAATTCTACTGCTGTTTTGTTTTTGACTTTTATCATATTGCTTGGCTTGTAGACACAATTTGTTTCACTGTGTCAGTAATCTTCATGTGAAGTGCAGTAGAAAGCTTTGGGTATTTTTGATAAAGACCGTTTTGTGCAAGTTCTTGCCCTATGTGACCCACATAACATTTTGAGATGAGTCAAACACCTTTGAATTTGCTCTCAAGGCATTCTTGACCCAAAATGACATTCGTTGCCTATCCTTTTGAGAGCTTCAGTGACACCATTTGCAGCTATTCTATGTATGATTACTAGTTGTACATGATTGTTCATGTTTTGTTGCAAATGGAGCCATTATATCTTTGTTAAGGTGACAATTGTTACTTGGATCATAAAACTTTGCAGTTATTTTAGATAGAGAGCAAGAAGCAAATTGTGTGCCAACCAAAATGATTATCATTTGCTAGAAAGTGATACTTTCCCTTTTATAAATTTGTCCACTCATTTTCTTGCATGCGTATTCTATACTTTATATGTTTAAAAGGCTGCCCGTGCAAGCACATCTATAGCAATATAATTTCACATGGTTGTATAAGTGTTTATTTCTTTGCTAGCTTTCTTGCATTGTTTTGTATTTGCTCTAGCTTGAAATGGACATTTACTCAAATGATTGGTTCAGTCATCAGTGCCAATCTAAGCAGTCACAGGCTTTAATGAACATATAAACTACCAATTTTGATGGTTTATCCTGTTTGTGAGCTGTCTATATCTTTAATCTTGTATATTAAATTCCTCATAATCATTTTTGAACCTAGTGGGATTTTTTTCTCATGTCCACTCATTTCCTTCTTGTGTATTGTTGATGTGTTTTTTATGCACATGCAAACTCAGAATAAAATACCGAGGTATTCTATCCTCTCTTGAACAAAGTCTCTCAAAGGCTAAACAATGTGATCCAATGAGACAACTCCAAGGTTCCAGATGTCAGGTCTTGACTTGCAAAGGATAGACTCAGTAGTTGATGTGATTTGCTGAAAACTCACAAAGGGACTTACGCTGAATTGAATCTTTATTCCATTCTAAATATGTTATTCTCCTTCTTGTGAAGTGGAACTCTACAAACCAACTATGAAAAGAAAATATAAAAGGACAAGGGTTTAGGAAATCTACTCTAGGGACAAAGAGATAATGAAACATGCCGAGATAGACAAACTCCCAATGAAACCAAACTCCGTTTTGCCATGAGTACCAACAACTACACGAAGTCGGTGCAATCTTCTAAGGAAACTCAAGGATTTTCATGTTGTAAACTTTCATCCAAACACCCACTGTTGGCGCAACTTGAACGAGCATCCACAACTGAACTAAAACAAATGTGGTTCAGGCTAACTTTGCAAAATGACTTATTAGTGACAAATCATAAAAAGTATGAACCATCCAAGGAATTCATAAATTTTCTCCACATATAAACATTACATCAATACACTTCTAATCTATTTCTAAGCTACTTGGAAACATTTCTCCATCATATTCGAGAATTTGAAACCATGCTAACATTCCATCAACACACAAATCATCATGAGAACCAACAATGAGCTTGTATTGATTTTGGAAATGTATTTTTTTACAACAATTTCATATGTCCTCTCAATGATTTTGAAGAGTCCCCTCTACTCTACTCCTATTCTAACTGCATCTACTCCTACTACTTGATTCCTGCTCTCTTCTGATAATCCCCCTTTATAAATGAGAGAAATGGGCCCTTTTATAGGCCCCAAAATTACATGAATGGCCAGGATTGATTTGAGAATCAATGGCCAGGATTGAGACAACAAGCCAGTTTGTTACAAAAATTTACTATCTTTAGAACATTGAATGTAGACGGATGACGTGGCAGACTGTGATTGGATCAATGTTGTGCACGTGCCACCTCAACATCAAACAAACTGGTTTGATTTTCTTTGTGTTCATATTGCTCGGAATATTTTCCCATATTTTATCATCTTTTGGAGTAATCTTCGAACTTGGATTTTCACCTCTAGAATTTTGTCGAATTTCTTGTTGTTGTCGATCATGCACAATACAACATGAGAAGAGAAATGAGCAAGTTCATCAAGCGATCCATGAATTACATTCAAGTGGTTTGCACCTAGGAACAATGTTCCTGAGCAGGAGGCCACGCAACTGGATTTCCAGGAGGAGATTCTTAGAGATTGGAGAGCTTCCAGTGAGGAGTTTAGAAATGAGATGACATTTGGGAGTACTTAGATATGAGAATGAAGCATAGACCCCGCAGAGGAAACAGACAACAAAACCAAGAATCTCCTCCTAGAAATCCAGAGACTCAAGGAATTAGTACAGATGTTGAGGAACAAGCTCAAGAACCAGAAGCCCAAGCAATTCCCAAAACCCCCAGGTATGTAAGAATGAATCATTCTGAAGATCAGATCATAGGGGATAGAAATAAATTTCCTTCTGATAAAATGGTTTTGATGGAGATGTGTCGACAAATGATTGTTGTCGACAACAAGCAAATGGAGTTAACGAAGCTTGGACACATTTAGGATGACAGACTGCAAACCTGTATCCACACCAATGGAGAAAGGGCTGAAACTTTCAGCTAATTTAGACTCTCCTGTAGCGAATGAATCCGCATTCAGGCAATTAGTGGGCAGCCTCATCTATCTCACTGCCACTAGACCTGATCTTAGTTTTGCAGTCAGCTACATTTCTCGCTTTATGACAGCTCCTAAAGCTGAACACTGGGTTGCTGCAAAGCGTGTGCTGAGATATGTGCACGGTACTTTGGACTTTGGCATTCTGTATGGCAAAAGCAAAGATCCTTAGCTGATCGGTTTTACAAATTCGGATTGGGCAGGTTCTGTTGATGAGAGGAAGGCTACCTCTGTAGTTTGGGCATTGGTGCAGTCACATGGACCAGCAAGAAGCTGCAAGTAGTGGCTCTCTCCTCCACAGAAGTTGAATATAGGGGAGCTGTTAAAGCAGCTTGTGAGGCAGTTTGGCTTCGACGAATGCTTTCAGACATGCAAATGTCTCCAACAGGGCCTTCACCCTTGTATTGTGACAATCAAGGGGTGTTGAAACTTGCCAAAAATCTTGTCTTCCATGAATGAACAAAACATGTTGATCTTCATTGTCACTTCATTCGCCAGCTTGTTGAAGACGAATCTGTTGTGTTACAGTATGTTCCTACAAAGGACCAAATTGCCGATATTCTCACCAAGTCTTTGAGCCCGGATAAGTTTATCAAATTTAGGGGGCATCTTGGTGTTGTTGACCGATTGACCATTATGGGAGGGTATTAAACTAAGTTAAATTAGTTCTAATGGTCAATGATTATCTTTTCTTTTTTCCTTTTGGCTATTTTTAGCCTTTGTAAATCCTTTATAGTTTCCTAGGGTTTTAATTCAACCTCATTATGGGAGTAAGAGTGGTGATAGTTACATTATTATGAATTTTTGTGGTCATTTCTCTTTATCCTTGTTTGTTAAAAACATCTTGGAAGAATTGGGTTTTAGTGATAGTGGTCAATTTTTTTGTTGTATCCTTTGTGTTGGTGCATTTTAGCATAATATATAATAACATAAATTTTCTTGCACTAGTTTTCCTTTATGTTGAGATAGTTGTTGATGCTTCATCTTTGACTTTGTTTTAATGTTAGATGCATTGCAGAATGTTTGGCCCAAACTATCCAACATAAGGAATTCCATTTGCAAATTCTTCAATGTAGTATGGTCTTAGCCACCTTGGCTTCAACCCAAGTGGTAGGAGGCTGCATAGAAACACAAGAAGACTGGAAACTAACAGAAGAAATATTTCCTTGATTCTGAACCATATCATTTCCATTATCAAACAAATCAACTGATATGTAATCTTTTGAAGATGTATTTTCTTTGTGCAAACCTGGGAAAACTTTTTCGTTGAAGATGACATCCCGACTGCGAGTGATCTTTTTGGCGACGGGATCCCACAGCCTGAATCCATACTGATCCTCGCCATATCCAACAAAAATACACTTCTGCGATTTGGGATCCAATTTGGATCGTTTCTCATGGGGAATAAAAGCAAACGCTTCACATCCGAACACCCGTAGATGATTATAAGAAATACGCTTGCCCAACCACCTTTCCTCAGGAATGTCAAGATTTAACCGAGATGAAGGAGCTCGATTAATGAGATAAAACGCTGTGTTGCAAGCTTCTGCCCAAAACTCTTTTCCCAGTCCAGCATTGGAAAGCATAAACTCTCAATCATTCATCGATAAAATTAAAATATACCTTTAGCGAAGATGCTTATGACGATGAATGTGAAAAGTCATTGTCTGAAGATGACAGTGAATCCAATTTGGAGGTATCTCTAATACGTTAACTGGAAAATATTCCTACTTATTTAATGTTTAATGTTTTTTCCCGAGATATATGATGCATTTAATGTTTTCACTTTAGGATTTTATTAAATAGTCTATTTTAACTTCTAAAACAATATCTACTTATTGGACCCAACAGAAAATTCAGAATTATAGGGATATTGTGCATTGAATGCTTGTAAAATTCTATTGTAAACCAGTGTCTTTGTGGCAGTATATCTACATTTTAGTGTTAAGTAAGTTTTTTTCTTCAGAGAATGTGTACATGTTCATATAAATTAAGTACTGATCTGTCAGCCTTCCTTATAATGCTGTTAGCTTGTATGTATAATATACCTATCATGGTATATAACTCTCAGATAATATTTACTCTTCGTGTCTGATCTATGTAAGCTATTTTTGTTTACATTCTTGGACGTTTCTTCTTGTTCTGCAATCTAATCAGATAAATACAATGCACCGACCATTTTTGCTTGATTGTAAAGTAGTGTAACAATATGGTTTTATATAATTTTTAGTTTTAATGGTCAGATTTGAGGCTGAAACTAAGAATGAGGTATATTCTTCAAAGTGTTTGTCTCTTTCCATATTCTTCTTATACTCATTTAATTGCTTGTGTATTTCTTGTAGTACTTTCCCATAATATTAATTTAAGATAATAACCAAATCACTTATACTAAAACGTCAAATCCTATTAGGGCTTCTTGAGCTTCAATATAGGCCGCAAATCCCCTAGGCTTTCTGGTTTCTCTTTTTTTGGTATGAGTGTAAGAAAAGTATTATTTACCTCTTTGAGGATACTTCCCAAATTTCTTACCCCTTCTAGTGCTTCAACTACTTCATCTCCTATGAAGTGCCAACATTTCTGGAAGAAAAAAGCTGGGAAGCCATTAGGACCAGGTGCTTTATCTGGTTACATTTGGGAGATTGCCAACTCTACCTCAGTTTTGGTGAATTTACCATTGAGAGCTTTGTTTTGATCCTCTGAAATAATCCTTGGGATATCTTTCAGAATGGTTTGTTGGTGCATGCAATTCGATCCTTCCTGATTATTAATTTAACACCTGAAGGTATTTGTTTGAGTGAATATGCAGCCATAGTGTTTTTAAGTGAATGAGAAAGCTCACAACCTACTTTTGGAAGAATAGGTGACAATGATCCTATTTCAGAATACAAGAAAATGAATCTCATCAAGCAACCTAATAATTTTAGGGAAATCCATCTTTGTTGGAAACTTGATCCAACATCCATTGTATCCCAAGAGTAAAGTGGAAGCTTTATTAAAGTTTACATAATTTTGATCTGATGTTATACAATAGCTGGATATTTAGTTGATAACTATCAGTTGCTTTAAGAAATAAGATGTATGCCCTTGTTGACTTAGGAAATAATTTTGAGAATCCTTCAGACAAGAAAGCCTTACAATCAACATCCTCCCATCTTTGGATGGTTGCTTGTGGTAAAGGGACCTTGGGAGATTGGGAAAGTTTAACTTTGTTCCAAGTATTACCAATTGAAAGCACTTGATATTTATTAGAAACATCTGGCCCTTGAGGTCCTTGTTGTGGCAAAAATGCTAGAGGCTGGCTATTAGATTTAGATGTTAAACAATCATGTAGCCTCTGCAACTTTGCAACATTATGTCGTACTAAACTTGTAACTTCTGAATTTGTTTCATCGTATGAAGATGTCTTCAAATACTATTCAATGAAGAGCTTAGAAAACCAGGGGTAGTTCTCAACCATTATCTTACAGGTTAGATGAGTTGACGGTACCATGAACGTGACCTTGTGGAATAGATTAGTGCGTGATGAAGGTCCCTCCTTCTGCTTGATCTTGATGTAGACATTCCTCTGTGTGTTGCAATGAAGTGCTTGGATCCTGAACATTTAGAATGAGTTTTCCTCCAATTGGAACAACTTCAGTGACCTCTAGCAATACTTCTTTCATCCCTTGGACTCTCTTTGTGCAAGCTTTTGTCTCCTGGATTCTCCATCACAATGCAAGGATGCTCCAAATCAGCACCAATCTGCAAATACCAGCATTTGAATTAATATTTGAAATGAATGTTTGAAATAATAATTTGAACTTGCATATATATATATATATATATATATATATATATATATATATATATATATATATATCACCTCAAACCTAACTCACTAAGTCAGCTTCCTTGTGGTTTTCCATGATTTATCAAATACTAAAAAAACTTGTTCTTTATCTCCTTTAAGGCTGACTTGCCTTCAATCCAAGCGCAGATTTGAAATGCCTATGTTTTGAGCGCTATTTTGAAGGTTGTATGTATTGGGCGCAAATTTGGAGGTATCATGTATGAGCGTAGATTTGATATATGCTTCCATTGGCGCAAATTCCACACTTATCTTAATTGAATTTTGGAATGCAAAGTGGTTCAGAATGGGCGTTAGAGGTGAATGGGGCTGATTTAGCCTGAGTGTGTAATGAGAAATGCGAAGTCTGGTTAAAAGTCCGCCAAAGGAATGAGTAGAGTTTTTGATCAGTCATGTATAAACTTTCAATGCAGACCTCCTCTCCAAGTCCGCCTAGAGGAAAAGGGGAGTTTTTGCGTGCCTCCATATATCGTGAAGAACTTGAAAATGCAAGCCTTTCCCAAATATGCGCCTAAGCGGCCTTTCTTAATGCCCATGTATAGTGTTCACAATGTAAATGATGAGCGGACTTTTTGGTGCCTTACACATAATTCCTGTTTGCAAAGCCTAACCGTATGTGCACTCATGATTTTAATAGCAGACTTATTAAACCTCAACTTTGAAATTGAATAATGCGAAATAGATATGTGCCAAGGTTGAGGTAGCGGACCATTAAAACTTCTATGCCTAAGTCCAATAATGCGAAATGCAAGGTAGGAATAAATGCGCACTCGGAGAAAATAGCGGTCATCTTAGGCATGTTACGTTTAATTTGATACTTCAAACTTGCACATGGAACGAACTTTTGTGGCCCGCATGAATATATATGAGAAATGTTATGTTTAGGAAGCCTTTTAGACTTGTTTTCATAACGTTAGAATGCGAACTTCAAAGTCAATTTGTGATATGTGCTTTGAGCGAATCTTCAAAATCCACCGCGTATGAGCTGGGGCAGACCTTCGAATGCCTTCTGTTAAATGCTCCATACTGTCAAAAGATGTTGTGAGATACTTCAACGTGAATGGCAGACCATTTAATATCCTTTGCACAAATTCTAAGTTTGCAATTCCTCTTCGAATGTCCACTTGGGCAAATCTGCCGAACCATAATGAGTTAGAGAACGTGATTAAAAGTGCATTTGGCGGACATTTGCACATTCTATGTATTTTGGAATTTTGCAATTCAATCTTAAACAAGCGCTCGAGCGGATATTTGTGTGCTTCATGCATATTTTGACACTTATCTCTTGCAAATCACCATTAGTGATGCACTTAGGCGGAGTTTTGATTGCCTTGTGCATCATTTGGAAACTCTTTGTATATTGTATGATGATTAATAATGTCTACTTAGGCGGACTTTCAATATGGCTCTGCATAAATCAATGTTACAAGTGATTACATCTTCATTTAATTTCTCCGCTCCAATAGACCCACAGGCTTAGACGGGCTTTCGCCATACGATGCATAAATTTGGCCTCAATTTGGAGTTTCAGCCTCTTTGTAAATCAATCATTTGCTCGTGCCTTAGCAGACCTTCCTCCTCTTCTATGCACTAAGTAAGACATTTCAATTCCTACCAACACTTTTACTCATGCGGGGAATTCTGAGTGGACTCAGCCAAAAACTCAAAAAAAGCGGGGGTCCCCATCAGTGATGGGCCGATGGTGTGATTTGGTCATAACATGTATTTATAGTAGTTGAAAAAATCGCCAAAGACTCGCCTGACTCACAAGCCAATTAGGGCCGCGAGTTACTCGCAGCATAACTCACGAGTTTTTGCGTTGACTAGCGACGGTTTTAACACAAACTCACTATTTTTGTTAAAAAATCTGCCTGACTCGCGCACCTGAGAAAAACTCGTCCAATTACGGCAAATAAAATGTCCATTTTCGACCTAAAAACTCCAAAAACGTGGATGGTTCTAGCAAAAATGAGAGGCGTGATTTTGGACATGATTTCAGACACCAGATTGGAGGCGTTTTGGCACAGTTTGGTGCAATTTAGGGCACAAATTGCAGGTTAAGGTTGATGCCATTTTGCAAATCGCGATTTAAGTTTTTTTTTTTTGGCATTTTGTTTGTTTTAATGGATTGAATGAAGGGTTATAAAATATTATATTTATAATTTATTTTATTATAAAAAACATAATATTAGTCTTTGTAATGATAGTAATAATTTATTATCATTTATCAACTTATACAAAGTTTGTATAAATTGATAAATGATAATAACAACTTTGTATAAGTTGATAAATGATAATAAATTATTATTACATCTAGGAATTGTATTATAATTTATGGGTTTTAATATTTATTATATTATTTTTTTTAAATACTATTTTAAAGTTTTATAAATAATAATATATATAAGTTTTATTATATTTTTTTAATTATTTTTAAATACTATTTTTTGAGCTTTAGTTGTAGAAGAAATTTATGATTTATAATTTATAGTGATAATGAAACATGAAGTTCATATGTTTTCAAAGGTTGAACTCGTTTTTTGGTCTATGATATGTATTAAACTCTTAATTTTGATTTATATATGATAGAAATCAGTAACACATTCTACAGAGTCATAAATATGTGTGTTTTTTAAGAATATTTTAAAAAAAATTATGCATTTTTAAATGTTCGATAAATTTGCCGAATTATTGTCTAGTTTTCCCTGAGTCCCAAGTTTTAAATTTTTTTGGGTCTACGGAGTAATTTCCGAGTCTGAGTTTTTCAACTATGATTTATACTTTGCATCTTAAAAATAAAAGAAGGTTGCCGTGCAAAGAAATCTATACCTATAGAATTTCACATGTTTGTATAAGTGCTTATTGCTCTGCTAACTTGCTCGCATTGTTTTGTATGCCTATATCTACAAAAGAATGTTTACTCAAGTGATTGATTTGGTGTCAATATAAGACAACAAAATTCTAGTTACTAGAGGTGCTTACTTGCAAATACTTATCTATATATATGAAACTAACCATGCAACTCATCATTATGGCAATTATGTTAATAAGCGAAAAACTAAATCTACTGTGCTGGTATGTAGCTAAAACTTTGATAATAACTAATAAGTTATTTGTGTTATTTACTAATAACTAATTCTAAGTATTCTTAAGAAATTATTGAGTGTTGTTTCTAGTTTGCATATCAAAATAACAAATACTTAAAATTTTTCTCGCATTGCATAATTGTGAGTTCTCAACATAGTAGATCAATCAGCAATTAAAACTCAGGAATTGCAATGTATCTCTTGTTTGTATATAGATTGTTAAGTTTGTTTCTATAGATCTATATAGTCTCAAAAAAGTTTGCTTCCATGCAATTTGTAAAATGTGTGTATGAATGCAGTAAACAATGGGCATTGGTATTTACCTAGGAAATAATACTCTTGTTTTCTTATGTCAGCATTACAGAGATTAGAAATGCTCGTGGCCTTATGGATGTTCTAATGGAGATGCTAAATGCTTTGGATCCAAAGTCCAGAGAGGTAATTTACAAGTGCTTTTGATTGCATAGTTGTTTTTCTGGGCACATTTAGTAATATGATGTATACTCAAATGCTTTGCCTATTTATCTTAGGTGGCTGGTGTTAAAAACCACATGGATAAATTTGACATGGTGGCCATTTAGCATTTTTGATTGAAAAAGATGAATATAAATTCATGGGGATAGAACCTAATGCGTTGGGCTGCCAATTAGAAATAGTGGACTTAATACAAACAAACATAGGCTTAAAGCCTTTATTGTAAGTTAACTACTAACACCTAGACCTCAGGATAAATTTAATTACCTAAGGTGATCTTTTGGATTGAGCAATTATATTTTAACAAACCCCCTTTGACCCAAAAACTATAGGATTGTAGCTATACCTAATATTCTCATTCATAGGAGAACTTCAGATCATACTGATCTATTCTATTTCTGACATACCCCCTTATTGATCCAGAAGCTTGAAGGAGAATAGTTATATTTAATATTCTTTTTCTTCACAAACAAGAAGTAAGCCTCTAGTTTTTGCAAATTTAATCTTCCCAAGAGCTGTGGTGAAGATATATGTAGTCTGGTTCTACGCAAAGCAACAAGTTGGTCCAATCATATCTTTGGCAACCAAGGTTTTGATGTAATGATTACTCAGTCAACATGTTTTGTCTTTGCTTGATGTATTGGATGCTTTTATATGTATATGGAATTATTAGTACCAACAAAAAGGGTTGTTGGTCTGCTTGGTTCATATATCTTCAAGAACCCATTGAAGACAAACTATTTCCCTGTAAGTATCCTAGGCTAATATTTTTTCGACATCTGTGGAAGAAACTGACACTGTTTGCTGATTCTTACAGCTACAAGAAACAACAGCTGATGTGAGATGCATCTGGTTGTTAAAACTCTGTCATCAACATCTCAGCAAATTATTGTTTGGAAATTGAAAAAAAGAGAAATTCTTATGTGTCCGATATTCAAGACCATAATCTCTAGTATCTTTCAAGTAACTTAGTATGTGCCTAGGTACAATCCAATGACTTTCTTTTGGTTTGTGCACATATTGTGAAAGTATGCTCGCTGCAAAAGTTATGTTTTGCCTGGTGGTCAATGTTTATGTTAAGCTTCCAACAAGCTGTGTATATTTACTAATTTAGTCTTATCAGAAAAGTCATTACCATCATCCCGAGAAAGTCTTGAGGCCATGTTCCTTAGTTGTATAGCCAAAGTTTTACACTCATCTATGTCAAACCTTTTCAATAGGTCAACAACATAGTTTGGAAAGTGAAAATTTGATGTTGCTTTTTAACTGTTTCTGTCATTTCTTATGAGAATGAGATCATAAACATACAACACAAGCATGACCAAATCTGCAATGTGAAATTCTTGTTGATGTTCCTTTTTAACTGTTTCTGTCATTTCTTATGAGAATGAGATCATCAACATACAACACAAGCATGACCAACTTGTTTCCCTGCAAATGAACATGCAAAGTGTCATCATATTTGCTTTGTTTCTATACCCCGGGGATGTGTCCCCTACATTTTTAGACCCATACCTATAGGGGACGTTTTGGGGATTCGGGGATAGGTTGGTAATGTGCCCCAGCTGCACCCTATTTGCAAAAAATTAGGAAACGTCCCTAAGACACTATTTTTTCCCTAGGAAATGACAAGGGATGGTTAGCTGTGCTTTACGACCTAGTAAAAAAAATAATTTAAGAAAAAAATCACCTGCACCCCTTTGCACCAACCCTAAACCTAAAACAACCACACTAACAAGTAAAAACAGAAAACAAACAAACTCATTTTGCCATTTTCCATATAATGAAGAAAACAAATATAGAGAACAACTGTGACAAGAGAAGAGATTAGTAGCGAGAAGAAGGCAAGAGAGCATCAAACTTACATTATTTGAAGTTTACTATCCATTGTTCATTTGTACAATTTTGTTTTTTGTTTTTATCAAAGTTTGAAATAATTAGGGAGGATTTTTTGTTTGTTTTTTTGTTTTATGTTTGCACATGCAACTATGTATTGAGTTTTCAACTAAAAACACAATGAGCAGCAGTAAAGAGGTTTAAATTCAACAAAGAGGCCGTAGAGGTACTATAAGGTTTTTTCTTATAGTGGGAGTGTTGCAGTGACTGTGAGTTCAAATAACCCATTTGAATGCCCTTTTGAAATCCTCAAAAAATATGCAAAGGGCTCATTTAGTACTAAACAACCCCTTTTATGATTTGCAACAGCCATAAACAAAGAGAAGAAAAAATATTCACGGGGTGAATGGCTGTCATTTGCGCAACAAGGATTATAGGGGCAGCTACACAAGGGTTTACTCTCATCTTTTGTGCATAAGTGGACGGGGGGTGAAAGGTTGTGAAAAAATAACCCTAGCTGAAAAGGTTGAGGTGAGTAGATTGTACATGGAGGGTGAGACAAGTTATAAGTGAATGCCAATAGAGACTACACAATCTAGTATGTTATTGCCTACCTAGTGGATGTTGAGAGCCAAAAGGTAGAAGGATCTACCAAAGTAAAGAGAAGGGCTACCAGTGTTGTGGGGATGTTCAATATGCAATCATGAGAAGTGGCCGAATCTTTTATTGCCAAAATTTTCTTTCTTCCATGCCATACCATTTTGAACTACACGCCACCCTTCTTGATATAGAGTATTCTAAGGTGAGTGTGGTGGAGGAAATGAGAAAACCTTGGGTAAGGGAGGGTTGCTCTATCTTCATGGATTGGTGTGCTGATATTAGACATTGGCCACTCATCAATATCATTGTCACATGTTCAATTAGATCTTATTTCCTTAAGAGTTGTTGATTGTCTGAGAAGAGGAAGGATGAAAACTTCCAATTTCAAAATTTAAAGGAGATGTCATAGAGTAGATTGGCCCTCTAATGTTGTACAAGTGGTGACCGATTTAGCTCATGTATGTAAGTTAGCTCTCTTGATGGTGGAGGGTGCTTATAAACACATTCTTTTGACCCCATGTTGTGTTTATGTCTTGAACAATGTATTGAAAGACATTGGGAAGATAGATTGGGTGAAGGCAGTGGTGATAGAAGCTAGCGACATACAAATGCTCATTCGCAACCATCACACCTCACTTGCTACGTTCGAGACTTTTTCAAGGAAGGAATTCCTCAAGCTCGTGGATACAAGATATGCTAGCTACTTTATTTTGTTAGAGAGGATGCTTGAGGTGAAGGAGCCTCTACAGTGAATGATGATTAATTTTGAGTGCGGTAGATGGCCAAAGGCAAACATGGTTGAAGGAAAAAATGTGAAACCAAATATCTTTGATGATGATTGGTGGTCCACAGCAAGGTAAGAGATTGCTGATTTTATCTAAGTTACCAAATTGGAATCGGAATCGGAATCAGGTACGTGGGTACTATACGCTGGTATGGCAAAAAAAAATTGGGGACTGGGTATGTTTTGGGTACGTCTGTACAAAAAACATATAAAAAATCATAAATATATATATAGAGAGATGCACCTGTATCTATCATCCAAATATTTACTAAATTCTCAGTCACCTTTATCATTTGCCAATATTGTAGTTTCATGAATAGCTGTATAAACTGACTCTTACCAATTGTCATCAGGACATGCTGTAAAAGCTGAAGTCGCAAGGTATTCACCATCATTACTTTCCTAGGCATATTGAGTGAGGCTCTTGCAATCCTTCCTGTTATGCTGTCTATTTGCCTCTTAATACTATTCATATGCAATTCTGAAGTTTGATGCATTATGCTGAAATTTTCTACATCGATGACAAATTTTCCTATTTGGATATCCAACTTGACTTTTGTGATGAGATAGATACCTACCATAATTGTGTTGTTGAGTATACTCACCTTGTCCTTTTCCTTGAGATTGGGATCTTTCCCTATGCTGTGAAGGAGCTCTGCTTCCTTGAAAACCACCTCTTTTTCCTTCTGCTTTGATGTTAGTTTCACTCGTGCTTGCTACTAAGACTTCTTCTGTAGACTCGTCCTTTTTCTGATGAATTTTTTTTTGTCATGTAGAGACAAACTTTTCTGCTAAAGCATCAAAAGTATCTTAAGTTTTATCGGTTATTTGGAGCATTGCAATGAAATTCCAATAAGATGGCAATTCCTCAAATAGTTACTGTGATCATGGTATCATCACTGGGTCAAGAAAAACCCAATTTTCCAATGTCTCTATTGTGGAGGTATACATGAAATAAACATTTAAAGAGCCATTGAACCGGCCCAACCAGAAACTAGAGCTGTATGCATTATATGCACAGCAATTAAGTTATATTTCATGTATATAGTTTTAGGATGTTTGAGAATGGTTTCGGATCTCTAGGAGTTATAATGCAAATTCTAGGTTTTGGAGGATCTTATAATTTTTCAGACTTAGTCAAATATGAGTGGGTACAACAATTCAAATGGCATATGCTTAAATTTTTTAAACTCAATTTGGTTCTATATAATTTTGTTTGTTTTTATTTGTTTCAATTTTCAAATGTGTTGTTTATTGAATTTGTTGCCATAGGGATTACAATGGCAACCAGTTCATCCTCCATGGGCAAACCCAGTTTCAAAACAGACCCAAATTCACCCCTTTGGAGACATGTTAATATGGTTCAGCAAGTAAAAGGTGCAGTGAGTGGAGACAGTTAATATGGTGCCACTATTTATGTTATTCTAATATACCACTACCTATGTCATCTAATATGGATGATGATGATGATTTTTTTGAAGACCCATATGACGTTGATGGTTGATTAGTGATGGCTGATTATTGACACTTGACATTATTATTTTTAATTTTAATATATAATATGACATTTGAGTTTGACTACTTGACATTGTAGTATTTTTAATTTTTATTGTTTTATGGAGGTTTTGTTTATTATAATTAAATGATCATGATGCTATGTGGTATTCTGAACTTAATAACTGCTGCAAATATGTATATATTTCTGATTTTTATATGTTTTTGTATTAACGAATCCAAAACGAATCCACACCAATTTTTTTTTGGACCGAATCCACAAATCGAACCCGCAAATCCAAATCCGAATCAGTATTAGGATTGGTAACTTAGTTATTTTGGTATTTTGATGTTTTAGGCTTTAGCTATCACTTTTCATTTTTTGGTTATTTTGGTGGAAAGCTATTTCTATTATCATCAGATCTCTGCTATTTCACTCAGATAATATAAATATATTATATCAATAGTTGCTTTTTAAAACCCAGCACTTCCTTTCATTGGGGCTTATTGCATGTCTCATTTCATGGGCTCTTATATATGATGATGGGCTCTTATACTATGCAGATCTGAGGTCTGAAGTTGCCTTATCATTCTTATTAACTGGACTAACTTTATAAATGCAGGATAAAAAAATTGTATTTCCATCATTTTATCTATTTTGGTCAAATAATGCATAGATGTCTCTACAATAATATGTCACTGTATTTTCAAGAATCTATCTGCTCATAATTTTTGGTAATTATTGAAAATGAAAGTCACCACTTTATAGATGAATGATGTAGATTTTTACATCTATTAACAGTAAGGTTTAACCTTTGTTTTGCAGGGTGTCAAGCAGGAAGTAATTGTAGATCTTGTCGAACAGTGCCGTTCTTACAAGCAGCAAGTGGTGCAACTTGTGAATACAACATCGTATGAGCTGCTTTCCATTTTCTGAATTCGCTAGTTTATGTCGTAGTATGAACTGCTTTGTCATGTGTAAACGGTGATGACATGGAAAACACTTTCTAGGCCTTGGTTTTCAAATGATTCCCTGCCACAAATGACAGGGATTTAAGATTTGCTTATCATGCTTTTTGAACAAGTAACACAGATACTCAGCTATGAAATGCATATTTTAATTATTTATATATGAAAATCTGAAATCCATAATTTGCAAAAATATTTATACAGGGATGAAGAACTTCTTGGTCAAGGTCTCGCATTGAATGATGATCTTGAGCGTGTTCTTGCTAAGCACGATTTAATTGCTTCTGGATTATCTGTTCCACCAGATAAGAAAAAAGCTCCTGCACCCCTAGTTGATGTTAATCATGAAGAAGATGAAACAGAAGATGATGTAGAACAGCTTGCTCGGAGGTAGGGTACAGAGACATAAAAATATGCCTGTAGAAATGTAAATTATTTCAACATTTTATTTTTTCTTCTTTGCAGGATGAACTGACATGGTTGTGTGCTTTGCAGATCCTCCTCAAAAGCTCGTGTTAGTGCAAAAAACCAGCCTGCTAATCAGCAGATGTTACTTCTTCCACCACCTGGCATGCAGGTCAATGCTTCAACATCACGGGTGGATACTAGTATAGATCTTCTGAGCGGTGATGAGTACAAGTCACCAACTGCTGAGGCTTCTCCAGCAGTTAATCCAGCCAGTGGGCAAAACATGCAAAGTTCACAATCAACTTTTACTCAGCAAGCTGCTACTTCAAATTCATTGGATTCACTATCAGGTCCTGAAGGTATCTTAGCACTACAACAATTTTCTTCTCCGCTTGAAATGCAACAGCAGCCATATTTGCCTTCGAATGGAAGTATTCCAGTACAGGTGCTGCCCTCAGTTCAACAGGGACAGTTTCAATCTCAAGGGACATTTGTAAATCAGGCCAATCCTGCGTTTCAGTGGACAAATCCAGCTGGGCAATCCCTCAGTCCACAACGGCAAGCTCTTGTATATGGCTCAGATCCGACCAACATGCATGCACAGGCTCAGAGAAGCCCACAAGGTCTTCCACCTGCTCCTTGGGATATTCAAGATACGGAGAATGTCCCACAGACAGGAAACAGATGGCAGGGACCTGTGTCGTATCAAAACAATATTCCAGCAGGACAGCAATTCTATCAGCAACAACAAAATTTGGCATCTGGTCAGTATAAGCCAGGCTATTCTGTAGTTTCACAGGATCAACTAATAAGAGGGACACACAACCTTTCACTTTATGATGCAAGGTACAACACTCCCTATCAAATGACTGCCGATCCATATCAAAATACATCCCCTTATTCTCAACAGCCTTTAGTAACTAATAAGCCAGTTAAGGCTGAAGATAGGCTTTTCTCAGATTTGGTTGACCTGGCCAAATCCAAAAATAAAGCAACATCTAGTAATGTAGGAAGTTTGTAAAATAAAGAATTTCTTGTGGAAGTTTTTCAGCCATGCATCTTGTAGATTGGTTCATATGATATTTTTCTGTACAAGCATCAGTTTAGTGAAGATGCTGTACAGTTTTATTTTATTTTTTCTTACTTTCAATTTTGTTTGAGCATCATTGAGATGTCTTGTAATATTTAAAATTCCTTCATTTGTTTGAGCTTTCTGCACATTGCGTTGGCTGTAAAAAATCTCATTTAGCTTGGACACGTGCACTTCACCACAATATCTTTCTAGTTCATCCTTGCTCTAAAATCTTTGGCAAATTGATATGATTTTCCAAGATATATCTCTAGAAGGATATACACTTAGCTGATGTCTTTCTGTGAGTACTGCATTAATTGAATTGCATTTAATGTATCAGGCCGTTTTGTTGGATTCTTATGTTAGAATTTTGTAGAGAGTTATGCCAATACTCTCACGCTTTTCTGTACCCAGAAGAATGCAATTGATTTTCTGAGCTAGGCTTGTATGGAGAAAACTACAAGCACTAATTGTAGGGGGTTGTAATTCTTTGTACAGGCTACATGTTCTTCTCAATTTCATACTTTCAAGTTTCTGCTTCTGACTTGCGTATTTGCTTTGGAATCTGAGTATTGTTGATATTGCCTTCTAAACATATCAAAATCATTATCCATGTAATGACAAGTATGGACTTAACAACAATCAACACATCCAATTTTTTGGTGATGCAAAAGCTTGTTACCATAATAAATTTGTGCTGATGTTCCCAAATAAGTTTGTGGTTTTCTAACAGCTTGTCTCAGCACGAAAATGTAAAAATGGCTGTGTTGGGTGAATGGTACAAAATTGCTCAGCAAAGCAGCCAATGGTTGTCACGAAAAGTAGTTTATTATTTCAATTTTCATTTTCTTTGCCACATCTCAGATTTGTGTAATGTTACTCTTTAGCAACATTGGTGTTTGACTCTGTCGAGGCATTAATACAAAGAGACCAGGGTTATAAAAAAATAAAGCCCCAACTATTTACCATCTCAAGCACAGCACAGAAACGTTTTTTGGTTGTCAGTGTTATAAAATCTAGTTTGTGACATAGATTATGCCCTGTAAATCAATATTAATTTTTTAAGGACTAATTTTCATGAACCATTTAAGCAGTGGAATTTATTAAAACACTATATTTGTGCTGTACTATTGTTTGAGCTATTTAAGAATCTCCAGACTCTCTAATATGTGGTGAAATATAGATGAACTTAAATCATTCTGAAACCACAGTGACCAAAGTAAACTTATTTTTATATTTCAGTTTTTGTAAAATTGAAGTATGATATATTTATGCACAACCATCAGTCCAGACTTGACTCATCATATGGACAATAGCAGGTTATTTGTTCAGACATTTATCATATTACCTGTGCTTTCACTACTTCGGTTATAATTTATCGCCCATTATGAAATTTGTTTTCTCCCTCATTTATTTGCATGTTTGTATTTGTTTATTTTGTACTTGAAGAGTGCCAAAATCTCGTTAAAGGTATGTTGTACATAAAGCATCATAAGTATGAATATAAGTCCGACTGAAATATTCTCAATGCCGGAGTAAATATGTAACCCTAAATGTAATCATACTATCGGTAGATCAAAGAATGAAGTTGATGATGGAGAACAGACAACAGAATTCGGAATATATCAAAAGGCTCACAGAAAATAGGTGAACTCCTGAAAGTTGCAAAGCATTTGGATCTGAGGACATGAGTGTTAGAACCTTGGACATGAGCAACAAAGCATGTGACACGAGTGCTAATCTCTCAGACACAAGTGCTCCCTTTTCAGTGCTTGTGTCCATACACATTAGAATTTCTTGAACTTTCTAGGCACTTTTTTCTGGCTTATCAGTGTTTTCGAGCTGTCAAAAGTCACCAATCTTCAGTTACAAGGACATTATTTAACCTTTTAACAGAATTCGGAATATATCAAAAGGCTCACAGAAAATAGGCGAACTCCTCCTCAAAGTTGCAAAGCATTTGGTTCTGAGGACATGAGTGTTAGAACCTTGGACATAAGCACCAAAGCATGTGACACGAGTGCTAATCTCTCAGACATGAGTGCTCGCTTTTCAGTGCTTGTGTCCGTACACAATATAATTTCTTGAAACTTTCTAGGCACTTTTTTTGGGCTTATCAGTGTTTTCGAGCTGTCAAAAGTCACCAATCTTCAGTTACAAGGACATTTTTTAACTTTTTAACAGAATTCAGAATATATTGAAACACTCACAGAAAATAGGTGAACTTGTCCTGAAAGTTGCAAAGCATTTGGATCTGAGGATATGAGTGTTAGAACCTTGGACATGAGTATGAAAGCGTGTGACACGAGTGCTAATCTCTCAGACATGAGTGCTCCCTTTTCAGTGCTTGTGTCCATACGCATTAGAATTTCTTGAAACTTTCTAGGCACTTTTTTGGGCTTATCACATTGTTTTCGAACTGTCAAAAGTCACCAATCTTCAGTTACAAGGACATTTTCTATCCTTTTAACATTTTTAGTTCTTATTCAATTCCCAATTCTAGTATTAGTTCTATTTGATGCAAAGATTTGATAATGATTAGTTTACTGTCTTATTTCAGAATGTAATCAGATTTATCAAGTAGACTTATGCATTGAAATAAAGTTAACGTAGTTATAATTTCATATACATTTATATAATTAAGTATTAAAATTAAAATATTGTTCTTTCATTTGGTGAATCCGTCATTCTAACACAAACAACTTTTGAAAAGCAGCACAAACTAGCAAACTAGAACAAAAAACACTCATTTATTTTCTTTTTTCCCAAATCAAGTAAAAAATCAAAACCAAAACAGAAACGACAATATTTTTTTTGGGTGCTCGCTGAATCCCCTCTGTTAATTGTAAGGACAAAAATAGCGGTTTAAGTGATTCATTCTTTCCTGATCTAATATTCACTACATTTTATTTACTGTTACCAATACCTATTCTCACCTCCCCAACACTCTTTATTATTCTTACACCTTATAACTCACCTTTTCTCTTCACGACACTTCCCTAAACTTTGTCGACACTTAGTTATCCCTATCCTTATGCATAATACAACCTCTCTTACACCTTCCTTTCTCTTCACACTCTTAACAACCACTTGAATTTTTCCCAAGATTACTTTTCCCTACGCCTCTTATATTTTACCCTATACCCCTATTTTTCCCGCCTCCCTTTCTCTTGCCTCCTACCTTCCATCTGCCTTCGGCATTTTCTCTTTGTAAAAAGGATGTATTCTTTTCCTTTCTCTGCTCCTAGCTACCTATGTCCGTAAGGTTAATGATTGTTGGTATGTGGCGATTGATCATGCAACTCTCGAATTTTTTTTTTCTTTTTTCCCCTTTTTTTGCACGTTTGGGGTCGGTAGTTAATTTTTATTAATTGACAAAATAAAAAATGACATTGTAAAACCCTAATTCTAGAAGGGTCCAAAAAGCTTGTTATAAGTGGCTGGGATGTATGTTGCGGTATGGAATTCGCGAGATTGTAATTTATATTGCACTGGATAATAAAATCATTGGATGGCTGAGTTTCTGTGGATGTAGCCCATTTTGGGTGAACCATGTTAAAATTCCGTGATCTCTTTTGTGTTATTCTTCATTGTTAGATTTGGGTTATTTAATCTGCATGTAATTGTTAGTGTTTATTGCTACGATCTACCTGAACCTTAACAATGATGATGATGCTTCTTTTCATGCATGTGACAATAATTTAGCAATTCCTAGGCCTTTTTACTCTCTTGACATTTCTAGAAATGCTCATACTTCATCCCCTTCCACTTCTCATGGTTAGTTCTCTCCAAAAGACTCGTACTTTTATGGGCGAGATACCTTTTGAAGGCTCATCTCTTTTATGATGACTAGTATTTTCTTGAGCCTCCCACCACTTCTGCTACATTCCATGTACCTTATGCTTATCCTTCTCATGTGCCTCTTTCTTTGTTGGACAAACATAGTTTGGAAGACCTCGTTGAGCATGATAGCATCATTAGCCACTTCTTAAACATTACATTGGTCAAACTTCATAACACATTGGACAATGAATACTCTGCTCGTGACTCTTTTTGCTATTTCTTCTCCTATATCCAAGATGCCTCTCTTAGATGTAGATCTATTCCATTACGTTTCTCAATTTTTTTTCAACCTATACCCATCTCCTTTTCTCTAGACACGGATCCCTCCATTATGTTGCATGCCCCCTCAAACAACCTTTTACCTATCTCCCCTCCTATACCTTATTCACATGAGTATCATCATCTATTCCCTATGAGCACGCCCCCCACCCCTCTTTCACTTTCCGTAACCTCTTACGATGTCTTGTTTGCACACTATGATACACAATCTCCCTTTATTGTCTCTAACTCTATTTCTACATATATTTTCTAATAATGAAAAGCCTGCATTACATGTATGTAACCTTCTAGCTAATATGAATTGTGTTATGATGAAAATATTCTTCTACTTCACAATATTTTTCTAATAATGAAAAATCTACATTACATGTATGAAAATTTCTAGCTTCTATGTATGAATTGTGTTATGATGAACACATTTTCCTTCTACTTTATAGATGCACTAAAATGGTTTAATTCATGTGGCAATGAATTAATGAATGCCTTTATTGGTCACTTTACAAATCAAACTCAAACATGTATGCTCCTCCCCCTTGTAACACAAACAACTCATTCTTCTAGTTTCTCTTCTTGCCACATGGTACAACTTATTACTCATGTCGTCAAGGGTGTTGTGGGAACATATATGAATCTTTATAAGGAACAACAAGAACCTCTCCCCATGCAAGTTGTGGGAACATATATGAATCTTTCTAAGGAACAACAAGAACCTCTCCCACGCAATTCAAAAACATGATCATTCTTTCTTCTTGTAATACTTATTTCTCCCCTCAAATTGTTTTATGTGAGGCATCCCCTACTAATATTGTATTACTTGAGGCATGCTCTCGTTGTTCTCCCCTTTCTCTCTTCCTTGATGCTTCTTCCTCTTTTCCTATTCCTCCTCCTTTCTCTATTGTCTTACGTGAGGCTCCTTTTGATATTGATTTTCATGCTATAAGCCACATTTATGACACTAGGTGTAGTAGAAAGAACTCTCATACTTCTAAAAGTAACAAAGACTATTATATTAGTCACCAACTTCAATCTTTTCAAGCAAATATCTCTCTATGGGACTTGATGCAAATTTCTTGTACTTATAGAGACATTCTTCAACATGATTTATAAAAGATACTTGTACAATCTAATACACAACCTATTGAGGTGGCTACTATGTTGATTCCATGCATTTGGATGATCACACTACCATTGAGGTAACTTATACTCTTGTGATTCAAGAGAACCTCCTCATGATTGTTGTTGGATATTACAAAATTGACAGAAAGAGTCTCTTTCTATCAATGAAGTCATTACACTACAAATAAAAATACAAAGTTTACCAAGTGAAAGTACACTTTCTTTTCTCAAAGCACTTCTATCAATAAAGTCGTTACACATTCCAATTGATCTACTTCCATTTCATAAGCAAGATAACATTTAAGAAGAGAAGCAACAAAATTCCCTTTTATTAAATTTCATTGACATGTATAACTAAGATTCTTTCCTACACATAGAAGCAACCACAAACAAGGAGATATACATAAATATACACATTAAATGATCTCTTATCCACACAAGCAACTATCAAATGAAGGGAGGTAAGGGAATCTTAACAAACACTTTATCGATCTCTTAGGATAACATAACATTACTACAAGAGTAGGGTGATAAGGGGAGAATATTTTTGTGTAACACACCAAGGAGATGGTTTTATGTTGCAACACCCTCCAAAATCAAACACAATAAGGAGTACTAACATCCTCTAAATTATTCAAACTTGACAACATAAGTTCTTGAAGCAAAGAGAGTCTGGGGAAGCCCTCCCTTGCATCAATCCCTAATCCTTTTGCTTTTTAAACATGCCATGAATTTGAAACCCAAGCCCTCTATGATGATCACTTTGGTCGGCCCCCTATGTAGACCCCCCAAAAGGAAAGCTTTGTCCCCTACTCCCCCACTGTCTTCACCCTCCTTAGAATATGTGTCCCTTTCCTCTGAAGCTCCCTTATTTCTTATGACCCCAAGGATGGTGAGGATGATTTTAAGGACGGTGGGGATGATATTACAGTTCAGAGCCTAAAGAAGGCTAAAGGTAACCCTCAGGTGGAAACTAGTAATGGTGGGGTTCTGGTGGACATTGCAAGGTAAAGGGAAGATGAAGATTTATGAATAGGAGGAAATAAATGTTGAAAATATAATTCCTGAGGTCGAAAGTTTATGCCAAGGGTGATCTGACTGGACCAATGTAACCAACTGCATGTCTTCGACTATAAATGATGTTACTTCTATAATAGACACTCTTGTTGACAAGACAAATGATTTTCACAAGGAGTTGGACAATCACCACTGTATATGCCTAAAAATGACACGACTCTGTCTAAATAAATATTCTTAATATTTATTCCATTCTAATTCTTTTATCAATAAATAAATAAACAAATTTATTTATTCGATTCATATTCCTTTAAGTCGATATTTAATTATCTCTTCTAAAGTCAAAATTAAATAAAATCTTTTATTTAATTAAATTCTTCCAAACAATTAAATAATTCTTAATTATTTAATTAAATCAAATTCATTCTTCTAAATTTGAATAAATAAATCAAATTTATTTAAATCCTCTCAATCTCTAAAAATAAAATACAATCAAATGTTTTATTTATTCTTCCAAATTATGCACAACAATTAAATAAATCTATTTATTTAATTTGCTTTCTTATTTTCTAATTCTTCAAATATCTTCCAAATCTTCTAAAAATAAGTCTTCTTCATGCACACAAAATTAAATAATTTATTATTTAATTTCTCTCAAATCATGCAAAAGCAAATCACAAGTTGAGTTAACTGACTCAATCAACCTTATTTTTATCAATATCTCTTAAATTAGAAATTTTTTTTCTAATTTATGAAAATCATGTCTTATCTTTAGAAAAGAAAGCAGTTAACTCAAATAAAACATCTTTTTGTGACACTTGTCTTCTTCTTATTCGCGCACATTCTTCAAGGTTTCTATACTGTTGATCCTCTCAAGGTTTCTATATTGTTGATCTTCATTCTCATATGTCTATAAATTGAACCATATTCCTCCATTTCATTCATCCAAGCTTTTAGTATTGTTACTCCGCAGGAATTATAGCGCGCCTTTGGCACCAATTCCTTCATTGCTTGTGATCAAACTTGTTACTACACACTACTATCATTGTTGTGAAACTCATCTTCATGGTGAAACTATCATAGCCGTTCCCATTTGAACATCTTGGAATCATAGCAAGGAAGTGCACCTTCTGAGGGCCATATTCATAGACAAGATCATTTGTGATAGGCGATCAATGGAAGCTGAGAATTAAAAGAGGTTTGCTTTGTATTGTTCATTGTTTGATTTATCTCTTTTGTTCATTATTTCATTGAGTTTTGGGTATCATTGATATTATTATATTGACTATTCATTTAGATCCAATTTTCCCTTAACAACCACAAAATCTTAAAATGGTTCTTTGCCAAATTAAATAGAAATAAGATCCAAAGTACCCTTTTGGAAGAGAGGAACAACAGGGAGGGGCTTCTCCGAATGAACGAAAAGTTGGCACTTAGAGAAGAAAGATTTGGGAAGTTGGAGATTGACATCGAAAATATCAATGGAAATATATAGAAGATCATCAAGTTTAGTAAGGCCATGACCACTACCTCCTTGAACAACTTAAAAGCTCAATGAAAGGGTCAATAGTTATTAGGAGCAATTTTTCATGGGTCCTGCTACTTGCATCAAGGGTGGTAAAAAAATTGTGGTCATTGTGAGTACAAAAGATATTAGTTCTCATCTCCAAGCTCTTTAGGAGGAATGGGAGGTTGCCATCACTTTGAATGGACTTGAATCTTTTGGTCTTTTGTCTACTTCTCTGTGTTTTTCTTTTCTTCAGTGTTGTTATATGGTGTTTTGATGTAACTCCTATTCTTTGGTTGTAGTGTTGTAGCTTTGCTATTGCAAGGTTGTTTTTGCTTCTCTTTTGGTTTCTACTATAAAAAGGTTGGGGCCCTTCCAAAAACCCCTCTTTTACCCTTAATAAAAAAACATCCTCTAAATTATCATAATCCTCAAGACATGATTCTTTTCTCAATATCATTATAAATAATAAACTAGGAGAATACATATTCAAGAAAGAGAGAGGGAGATATTATGCAATCACAAGAAAATCAATCCATGAATTACAAGACATGATATCATAAGGGGATAATGTACACTAAACATCATTTCATTTTCTCTTTCAAACATACATACTAGGTCCTATCACATACATAGAAAACCACATGCAACTAAAGTAGATACTTGGTTAAAACTCATACATGCAAGTGTTACTTTTCAAACTCAATGAATACATGATAATGAAATGAGGTAGGATAATGTACACTAAACATCATTCCATTTTCTCGTTCAAACATACATACCAAGTCCTATCACATACATAAGAAACTACGCACAACTAGAGTAGATACCTAATTAAAACTCATATGTGCAATTGTTACTTTTCAACCTAAATGAATACATGATAATAACTAAACAAAATTCCATTTTCTCTTTCAAACATACACACTAGGTCCTATCACATACATAGAAAACTACATGCAACCAGAGTAGATACCTAGTCAAAAATCATACGTGCAAATGTTACTTTTCAAACTCAATGAATACATGATAATAAAATGAGGTAGGATAATACACACTAAAAAACATTCAATTTTATCTTTCAAAGATACATACTAGTTCCTATCACATACATAAAAAACTATGTGCAACTAGAGTAGATACGTAGTTAAAACTCATACGTGCAAGTGTTACTTTTCAAACTCAATGAATACATGATAATAAAATGAGGTTAGGTATTGATAATTTTTTTGAACATCATAATACAAAATATAACCATTTCTTATTCATTAATTTCTCAAAGGGAAACATCCATACTCAGTATTTATTATACATAGGATAATACAACTAGTTTGTACAAATCGCTTCCAAAACCATGGAAGCACTTATATAATAATAAAAATATCTTAGGCAATGTTGGATCATTACAAGACATTCCAAATAATAAAGAAGACAATTAGGCTTGTTAGGAATTCTCAATATATTTCATTGACTTTCAAGTAAGGAATCAACCATTTCATGTTCATGGTTATGGAGGATCGACCATAGCTATTGTTAGTAGTTGTTGAAATGGTGGTCTCTCCCCCATTGAGATCACTAACATTGTCTCGACTAACCGTAGTCTAATCAAATCCATGAAATCTTTGTTGGGAATTAAGGTGTCTCAACCTTGCAATTCCTAGCATTGATTATTAGATTATTTATTTATTTAATTGCCTAATTTTGTATTTACTTGCACATCCTGATTTGTCATTTAGTATGAGGTGGCATTGTGACATGTCATCCTACTTGTAATATGACTTGGATGGTTAAGTCAAAGACATGTGGATTTTTGTGTCCCCTTTGAGGTGGCACTAATATGCCATGTGTCGGCATCTTGGATTACGACGGAGTTATTTTGTATGATAGAATCTATGACGCATAAGAGCCAAGTATAGAGATTCCCATGACAAGTGAAGACAAGTGTCAAAGAGTATCTTTGCATGAGAGAAAGGCATCTTTGGGCGCCCAAGTTGGGTTATGACATGTTGTAAGAGGAATATGCTATTTTTAGTCGTGTATGACAGAGTCTCTTACAACATTAAGTGTTGTCATGTTGCAGATTTTTATGACAGCTGTAAGATGCGTAAGAGCATCTGTCATTGCCTATTTTTAGCCTTGGAGTGCTCCATTCTTGGGAAGTCAAATTTGCCATGTATGACAGATGTAAGAGAGTGTATGCATGTTGTACAAGTGTCCTTTGATGTTGGAAAATGGCCATGTGGCCAAGATGGACACCTATCTCTAGAAGTTTCTCAATTTTGCCTTGTAACTCTATATAATGTAGTATTTTGGAGTAGTAGATGCATAGTGTTTTTACAGGTACTGTTATGCTGTCAGAATTACTCCAGAAATGACATTTGCAGACTCTTGGAAGAACTTGCATTGCAAGTGTATTGTAATCCTTTACAGATTTGATAATACATTGTGCAAGTTTTGGAGTGTGGGGTTTTTTACCTGAAAAGGTTTCCCCACGATATATCTTGTGTCACTCTTGTTCTATGTGTTGTGTTGCTGTTGTAATCTTTATGTTATATGTTTAACACTGTTGCAATTGTAAGGATTTTAAAGAATTTGCATACTATTCCCCTCATTAGGTTGGTGTAGGAAGTATGTTCCGTGTACCTTGCTTCCTTTCAGTTGGTATCAGAGCTTGATCACCTTTGTTGGGTAGGGTTTTTTGAGCTATTCTTCGATTGAGTGGGAGTCTATGCAGAGTATTTTACAATCTTGTTGTAGGAAGGAGATGGTAGGCACATTCGAAAGGATAGATTTGGAAAAGTTTAATGGCAACAATTTTGAGTTGTGGAAACTCAAAATGGAAGACATGCTTGTTGATAGAGATCTATGTGAAACAATTTTCGGAACAAAACCAATGGCAATGGCTCAAGCAGATTGGGATCTCAAAGATCGTAAAGCTAAGGGTCTTGTGAGACTCTATTTAGCTGATTCCGTCCTGTTAAATGTTCATGAAGAGAAGACCACGAAAGAGCTATGGAAGAAACTTGGTGATGTTTATTAGGCCAAATCCCTGGTAAACAAGTTATTCCTGAGAAAGAAGCTATATTCTTTGAGGATGGAAGATGGAGGATCGGTTGCAGATCACCTAAATGCTTTCAACATGTTAGTTGCATAGTTGACTTCCATTGGTGTAAAGATGGAGGAGGATCGTTGCACGACCTTGCTTTGTTCTTTGCCAGACTCGTGGGACCACCTTGTCATGGCCATTGGGAGTACTACAACCACCTTTAAGATGGATGAAGTGGTGTCTTCGCTGATATTAGAAGAAATACAGAGAAAGTCTTCTAAGTCAACTAAGGAGGCTCTTGTGGTTCGTGGTAGACCCAAGGAGAAAGGGAAAAAGAAGGACAAGAAAGATGAAAAGGGCAAATCCAAATCCCATGGGAGATCCAAATCTCCTGGAAAGTCCAAGGCAGTGTGTTGGAACTATGGTAAAACTGGGCATTTCTGAAAGGAGTGCAAGGAGGAAAAGAAGAAAAAGAAGAACACATTTGATTCAGATTCTAATAAATCTCAAGATGATGGTGATGCTTTCATTGATGCCTTGGTCACCCATGCATCAGAAGATGTGTGGCTGATTGACTTTGGTACTTCCTTCCACATGACCTCACATCGAGGTTGGTTCACAAAGTATGAAGAATACGATGGTGGGAAGGTGTACTAGGGTGATGAATCTCACCTGAAGATAGTTGGCTGTGGAAGAGTCTTGATTTGATTCCCTGATGGATGAGTGAAGGGGATCAATGGGGTTATGCACATCCCCGGTTTAGCACGAAACTTGTTCTCTGTAAGTAAATTGAATGATGCAGGTGTGCAGGTTGTCTTCTCAGGTGGAGGATGCAAGATGACAAGAGGAGTTATGGTGCTTGCTAAGGGTTCTCAGAGAGGTACTCTGTTTCAGCTGGATGCATGCACTACTTAGTGCAATAGTTCTTCTGTTTCGAAGAAAAGAGCTTCAGATTCTTCATCCTCACCATTGGAATCAACAGTAAAGAAATGTGTTGCTTTAACTTCTGATGGTAGTGCTTTCTGGGTACCTAAGGGTGCTCATGCTTTGGAAATGAAACTTCCTGTTGAGAAGACAATGTTGTGGCATGAGAGACTTGGTCACATTGGTGAGAAGGGTCTTAGAGCCCTGAAAATAAAAACCTCGTCGAGGGGTTAAATGATTGTACTTTTGAGTTTGACTTTTGCGAACATTGTGTATATGGAAAACAAAACCGTGTTCATTTTTACTCGAGTTCTCATAAGTCTTCTGGTGTGTTGGATCTAATTCATTCTGATGTGTTTGGTCTTGTGAATGTTCCTTTGATTTCTAAATCATTATATTTTGTATCATTCATTAATGATTACAGTAGGAGGACATGGATTTATTTTCTCAAAAGAAAATTTGAAGTCTTTAGTCGGTTCAAAGAGTTTAAAGCTTTTGTTGAGAATCAGACTAGTAAAAAGATTTAGTGTTTGAGAACTGATAATGGTGGTGAGTTTTGTTCCGTAGAGTTCGATAAGTTCTGTAAAGAACATGGGCTTGAAAGACATAAGACAACTCCATACACCCCGCAGCAAAATGGAGTTGCAGAGAGGATGAACAAAACGTTGATGGAGAGGGCTAGGAGTATGCTTAATGGTGCTGGCCTTGAACAAAAATTTTGGGCTGAAGCTGTAGCCACTGCTTGCTACCTGGTTAACAGGTCTCCTACTTCAGCACTCATTGATAAGACACCCATGGAGGTGTGGTCTGGTAAGAAGCCCTCATTGAGACATCTTCATGTTTGTGGTTGTGAGGCATATGCACATGTGCCTAAGGAGAAGAGGTCAAAATTGGAAAACAAGGCAGTTAAGTGTATCTTCATTGGATATGGTGTTGGTGTGAAAGGGTACAAGCTTTGGGATCCTATGGCTGAGAAAGTCTTGTATATCAAAAGTGTTATTTTTAGAGAAATATCTCATTCTCCTATTGTTTTACAACCAGAAGAAAAAGAGAAGAAAGAGGATGTGGTTCAGTTTCCTACTACCCCTGAGAAGACTAAATTGAAAGACCTTGTTGGACCTGATGATGAGGAGAGCTCTAGCAGTTCTGAAAGTTCAGAAGAGGAAGGACAACCTCCACCTCAACCTTTGAGGAGGTCTACATGAAACAGGAAGCAACCTAACAGGTTTGGTTATTCATTGCTTGATTCTAGTTGTGCTTTTGCCTTGATTTCTAACACTGATGAGCCTAGAACCGTGAAAGAGGCTATGGGTATGAAAGATGCAGGTTCCTGGAAGGAGGCCATGAAAGAAGAAATGGCTTCTTTGGAAAAGAATAAAACTTGGGACTTGGTGCCTTTTCCTGATGGACGGAAACCTGTTGGATGCAAATGGGTGTTCAAGAAGAAATTTGGTGCATATGGTAGTGTTGAGAAGTATAAGGCTAGATTGGTTGCAAAGGGGTATTCTTAGATGGAGGGAATTAATTATGGTGAGATTTTCTCTCCCATTGTAAAGCTGACATCTATCGGTTCCTGTTATCTCTTGCAACAACTTATGACTTAGAAGTGGAACAAATGGATGTGAAGACAACTTTCCTTCATGGTGATTTGGAGGAAGAAATCTACATGTCACATCCAGAGCACTACATGGTGAAAGGTAAAGAAAATCTGGTTTGCAAGTTAAAGAAGTCTTTGTATGGTTTGAAACAGTCTCCTATGATGTGGTACCAAAAGTTTGATGCCTTTTTGTTGAGTATTGGGTTTCTGAGACCAAAATCAGATCATTGTGTGCATTTCAAATTTGACAATGATCACATTCTGATTATAGCATTGTATGTTGATGATATGTTACTAATTAGGAATGGTAAGGGTTTGATTTCTGATTTGAAGTCTCAGTTGTCAGCACAATTTGAGATGAAAAACTTAGGGGCAGCCAAGTACATTCTGGGCATGGAGATCAGAAGAGACAGAGCAAACATAAAACTTTGGTTAGGCTAGAGTAAGTATGTTAACACTGTGTTGGAGAGATTCAGCATGGTGGATTGCAGACCGTTGACTGTTCCTATTATGATGGGGACAAAGTTATCTATTAATGATTGTCCAAAGTCTCCTTCTGAGATGGAGGATATGAGCATAGTACCTTATGCTAGTACAGTTGGCAGCTTGATGTATGCTATGGTCTGTACAAGACCAGACATTGCCCAAGTAGTGGGAGTCCTTAGTTGGTTTATGGCTAATCCTGGACAGGTACATTGAGATGCAATGAAGAGAGTGTTCAGATATTTGAGGGGTACTTCCAAGTATTCCTTATACTATCATGGTTATCCTACAGGACCTCAACATTCTGAGTATTCAAAGATTTGTGGATTTTGATTGGGCAGGTGACATTGACAATAGGAGATCCACCAGTGCCTACATGTTCACTATGTTTGGTGGAGCTATTAGTTGGATGAGTAAGCAATAACCTGTGGTTGATTTGTCCATGATAGAAGTAGAGTACATGCAGCAACTCATCCTTGTAAGGAAGCCATTTGGCTTAAGAGGCTGTGTTCAGATATTGGTTTTGATGTAGGACATATTACTATCTGTTGTGACAGTTAGAGTACGATTTGCTTAGCAAAGAATCCTACTTTCCATGCCAGAACAAAGCACATTGATGTTCAGTATCATTTTGTTCGTGATATGGTAGAAGATGGGAAGGTGATATTGGAGAAGGTTGACACTTTGAAGAATGTTGCAGATGCATCGACTAAACTTGTGGGCACAGATAAGTTTAGATGGTATTCAGAGTCTATGGGCCTCTTGGCCCCTAACAGTTAAATCTTGTCATTCTATTGGCTCTTGCAAGGTGTTCGACAAGTGGGAGAATGTTGGGAATTAAGGTGTCTCAACCTTGCAATTCCTAGCATTGATTATTAGATTATTTATTTATTTAATTGCCTAATTTTTTCTTTACTTGCACATCCTGATTTGTCATTTAGTATGAGGTGGCATTGTGACATGTCATCCTACTTGTAATATGACTTGGATGGTGAAGTCAAACATATGTGGATTTGGGCATCCCATTTGAGGTGGCACTAATATGCCATGTGTCGACATCTTGGATTATGATAGAGGAGTTATTTTGTATGACATAATCTATGATGCGTAAGAGCCAAGTATAGAGATTCCTATGACAAGTGAAGACAAGTGTCGGAAAGTATCTTTGCATGAGAGAAAGGCATCTTTGGGCACCCAAGTTGGGTTATGACATGTTGCAAGAGGAATATGCTATTTTTAGTCATGTACGACAGATTCTCTTACAATATTAAGTGTTGTCATGTTGTAGATTTTTATGACAGCTGTAAGATGCGTAAGAGCATATGTCATTGCCTATTTTTAGCCTTGGAGCACTCCATTCTTGGGAAGTCAAATCTTCCATGTATGATAGATGTAAGAGAGTGTGTGCATGTTGTGCAAGTGTCCTTTGATGTTGGAAAATGGCCATGTGGTGAAGATGGACGCCTACCTCTAGAAGCTTCTCAGTTTTACCTTGTAACTCTATATAATGCAATGTTTTGGAGTAGTAGATGCATAGTGTTTGTACAAGTACTATTATGCTACCAGAATTACTTTAGAAACGACATTTGTAGACTCCTGGAAGAACTTGCATTGCAAGTGTATTGTAATCCTTTACAAATTTGATAATACATTGTGTAGGTTTTAGAGTGGGGTTTTTTACCCAAAAAGGTTTTCCCCACGATATATCTTGTATCACTCTTGTTCTATGTGTTGTGTTGCTACTGTAATCTTTATGTTATATGTTTAACATTGTTGTAATTGTAAGGTTTTTAAAGAATTTGTATACTATTCCCCTCATTTGGTTGGTGTAGGAAGTGTGTTCCACGTACCTTACGTCCTTTCAATCTTGAGCGGATTGACACGCTAGCTAAATTACTACCACCTACCCTAGGGTCCCATACCCACCAAGGGATTATCGTTGACTAGCATCTGAAATTAATGCATTAGAAGAAATGAAATGGAGAGTGATTGGAGCATAGTTCTGAGGTTGTATTGCAATGAATGAAACATTGTGATTGACCCAAGTGGATTTCATTTAGAGATCAATATGTTGTGTTTCATCATAACAAACACTTACACTCTCAATTCATTGATAATTGTGGATGACTACTATGCCAATGTACATATATAACATATAACAAAAGAAACCACAAAGGTGAAAGTAATTTACACTACAAAGGAAGAGTCTGTAGATGTAGCATCGTATTTGCATGCCTTATCACACATTTGTCACCATTTTAGCCTTGCTAGCCCTTGTATGTGTTGTCACATTTAAAGGCCTTTCCCCCTAGGCTATGTTGTCTTCTAGCCATTTTGTTTCCCCTTTCCCATGTCTAAACCCCTTTTCATGTGTCCTAAGTGGTACTTTTATTTTAATTGTTAGTCCCACCTCATGTCCTAACCTTTCCCTTTATGTTTCCTAGGTTGTTGACCCTTTTCCCCATGTTTCCCCCCTTAATAGCCACTCCTAGTTAAAATTCCCATGTGAATGACTCCTTTTCCCTCTCCAAAACATAGTTAAATGGTCAAATTTTCCACAAACAATTGGTCCCAATTGCACACTTGTCTATTTATGATTCAATGAAAAATTGGGCCCGAACCATATTGAATATCGCCTCTATTATTACTCCCAACATGGTGGCCTTGAATTTTTAAGATCTTAGGAAACCCTTCAGAGGGAATATCAATTAATGCCATACCTACCCATAACCAATGAACCTTTACTACAATTTCTCCAAAAAATCTATAAAAAACCCAACCCTTACCTTATTTTAAAAATAATTTTTTTTTTTGGCAAAGGTTGTTAAGGTTTTCCATCTTTAGCACATTTGTGACTATTCAAAATAATTTAAAAAACTTTGTGAGTGAGTTGACTTTAACCTACAACAATCAAAATTTTCATATCATGCACAGATAATTTGTCCACCGAGGTTCTTTGGAAGTAGGTCTTAATTTTTCATGGTTTTCAAGTGTAGTTAGAATTTATTCAAAAGGTTTTATATGCAAATGGTCATATTTGTTTCAATAATTGTAGGGATTTCCTCTCCACGCATTCCACCACCCTTCCATGCCCTCGCCCATCCATTTTCATCTCATTTAGATTTTTTTCACCCTAACCTAACTCCCCTAGGCTAGATTACAGCCATCCTAGGCTATTGAGCTTAGATCTAAGGTTTTCACTCTAAAACTCACTTTCAACCCTACTACTTTAGAATAAAAATCTATCACATCAATCCCTCTTCAATCACCAAAAGCTTATTTTTCCCTTTTTCCATACTACTTGTCTCCCCTTTGTGAGTGTACATTTTTATCACCTTGCCAAGATCCTTAGCCAAATCCAAGTCAAACCTCCATTAAATAAACTTCAAATTAGTGTTTCCACACCCCCTACCAATCTTCTAACAATACCCAAAATTATTTTGCAAGAAAACTCAATTTTTGTCCAAACCATTTCTCTCACCCTTGCTTTTTTGCACATTTCCTAGGAACCCTAAAACTAAGTTTTGAAAGTTTTAATGGATTGAATGTGCTTCAAACTTAGCTTCTTTGCATAATTCATTTTATATTTTCATATTCATGCTTATCCATAATTTGTACCCATGTTTGAATACCCACAAGGGGGTTGATTGAGGCAGATTCCCCCTCTAACCCATGTTTTTGTAGGTTTTCCATCTCAAAAGCTTCATGTTGTAGGTTATTTTAAAAATACTTGAATAATAGCACTAGTAAAATCATCTTAGCTTCATTAGTATGTAGAGTGCTTTCTAGAACCATAAAGTTTTCCTTCTTAACTATCATTGATCACTGGCCATCCAGTGTCAGCATCGCCTCTATCCTGGCTGCCCACCTGACCGTCCCCTTCACCTTGGTCACCACTTGTCCAAAATAGACCCAAATCATATAAAAATTTCACCAAATCAGACTTGTAGCTTCACCAGTCAATCTACAAGCTATTCATGTGCATAAAGCTCAAATTTGTTAGGTATAACTGTCCTATTTTTCCATTTATGTCAAAATGTTGTACTTTATGTTTTGCATGGGTTTATAGGTTTAAAATGCAAGTACAAGCACAAATAGTTTAGTAGACATTTGTAGAGTCCTTGACCAACCCTTTTGATCAAATACCAACATTCCTTCAAGATTAGGTGAAATCAATCCATTTCTTCATGCTTACATTTCCCTACATGCACCATTAATCTATTTAATACTAATAAACTACCCTCTACTCACTATTGATAGGTAAAAATTTGATATATTGTTCAAACCACAGAGAACACAACCCAAAAATATCAGAAGCAGACAGTGCACCAGGGCAAGGCCACCCAAGGGTTACAAGGCCTCCCTATTGGTCATTCAAGAGATGCAAGACCGTCCAAATAGCTACCATAGTCTTAGAATGGCTTCATATATTACAAGGAGATATAGAATCTAGTTTCTAGCAACTTTCATAACTAGCACATTTTGATTTGGGTTCATCTTGACCCTCTGGTTTTAGTTTTTCTACAATCTAGCATTACTTTTTCACAGTTTTCAAATCCTGATTGCACACATTGATTTTCATTCCAATTTTCATTTGATTGCACCTGTCTTGTCCCAACTTATTTAATGGTTGTAATAAGAGTTTGGTTAGTTGGATACGACCTTAGGTTTCATAGTTTAAATTGCATCTTTGATACCTTAACATAACTTTGGTTTACATCGTATTTACATATCAAATGTATACACAACCACACACTTAGGTAATTTTAGAAAAATGTTTGAACACCTACAATGGGGATGACTAAGGTTGACTCCCCCTCTAACCCATGTTTTTGTAGGTTTTCCATCACAAAAGCTTCATGTTGTAGGTTTATTTTGAAAATACTTGAAGAATAGCACCAATACAGTCATCTCAACTTCATCAGGCCACAGAGATTTTTGGAACAATAAAATTTTCCTTCCCAACTATCATTGATCATTAGCCATCCACTATCAGAAAGGCTTCCATCCTGGTTTCCCACCTAGTTGTCCCCTTCACCTTGGCTACCACTTGTCCAAAACAAACCCAAATCAAGTCATAATCTCACCAAATTAGAGGCATAACTTCATCAGTTAGTCTCTAGGACATCCATGCTTGGAAAAAATCAAATTTATTAGGTATAAGTGCCCTATTTTTCTATTTTATGCAAAAATGTAGTACTTTATGTTTTGCATAGGTTTCTAGATCTAACTTGTAGGTACAAGCACAATAAGTTTAGTGTATTTTCTTCGTAGAGTCCTCCACCAACCCTTTTGATCACATGTCTAGATTCCTTCAAATTTAGGTGAAATCAATCCATTTCTTCATGCTTACATTTTCCTACATGAATCCATCAATATGTTTACTATTGATAAACTATTCTTTACTCACTATTGATAGTTGAAAAGTCAATCGATTGTTTAAACCACATAGCAGAACAAATCCTAGAAATATCAAGAATAGACAATGTACCAAAGTGAGGTTGTCCAAGGAGAGTATGGACTCCATGTTGTTCTTTCAAGAGGTGCAAGGCTACCCACTTGGCCATCCAAATGGTCATCATAATGTTAGAATGCCTTCATATATTACAAGGAGGTGCAATATCTAGTTTCCAACAACTTTGGCATACTGACACATTTTGATCTAGGTTCATCTTGACCCTCTAGTTTTAGTTTTTCTACAATCTAGCATATCTTTTTTACAGCTTTCAAATCCTAATTACATATATTGGTTTCATTTTACTTGTCATCTGATCACACCTAGCTTGTCCCAACTCATTTGGTGGTTGTAATAAGAGTTTGGCTAGTTGGAGATGGCATTAGATTTCATAGTTTACATTGCATCTTTGATTCCTTGACATAACTTTGGTTTGCATCATATTTACATATCAAATGTACACGTGGAACCACACACTTAGGTAATTTAGAAAAAAGGTGTAACATAATAAAATATAACTTTTCTTTTAAATTACCTATGTGGTTGTGTGTATATTTGATATGTAAATACGATGCAAACCAAAGTTATGCCAAGGAATCAAAGAAGCAATGCAAACTATGAAATCTAAGGCCATCTCCAACTAGCTAAACTCTGGTTACAACCACTAAATGAGATAGGTCAAGCTAATGTGATCAAATGACAATTAAAATGAAGCCAATGTATGCAATCGAGATTTGAAAACTATGAAAAAACTATGCTAGATTGTAGGAAAACTAAAATCAGAGGGTCAAGATGAACTCGGGTCAAAATGTGCCAGTTATGAAACTTGTTAGAAACTAGATTCTGCACCTCCCTATAACAAATGAAGGCATTCTGAGATTGTGGTGGCTAGTTGGACAACCTATTCAATGACCTTGCATTGGTGTACTATCTACTTTTGATATTTTTGGGCTTTGTTCTTTTCTTTAGTTTGAACAATCTATCAAATTTTTACTTATCAATAGTGAGTAGAAGGTAGTTTATTCATAGTAAATAGGTTGATGGATGCATGTAGGGAAAAGTAGGCATGGAGAGATGGATTGATCTCATTTGATTTTGAAGGAATCTTGGAATGTGATCAAAAGGGTTTGTGGGGGACTCTGTGAAGAAGGTTTGCTAATTTATTTTTGTGTGCGTACCTATAACCTAGACCTAGAAACCTATGCAAAACACAAAGTACCATATTTTGACATAAAATGGAAAAATAAGACACTTATGCCTGACAAATTTGAGATTTCTAAGAATTAATAGATTGGAAACTGATCGATGAAGCTATGCCTATGATTTGGGCCTATTTTGAACAAGTTGTGGCCAACTGGAAGGCCAACTAGGTAGCCAAGGTGAAGGCAACGACCAAGTGGGCGACCAAGATGGAGGCCTTGCTTACCATGGATGACTAGTGATCAGTGATATTTGGGAAGGAAATTTCATGATTTTGAAAAGATCTCTGTGACCTGATGAAGTTGAGATGACTATACTAGTTCTATTCTTCAAGAATTTTCATAATAAACTTGCAACATCAAGATTTTGTGATGAAAAACCTACAAAAACATGGGTTGGAGGGGGAGTCTGCCTCAATTAGCCCCCTTGTGGGTATTCAAACATGGGTCCACATGATGGATACACATGAATAGAAAAGAAAAAATAATTTATGCAAAGAAAATAAGTCTAAGGCACATTCAATCCATTAAAACTTTCAAAACCTAGTTTTAGGGTTCTTGGGAATTACACAAACAAGCAAGGGTGGGAGAAAGGGTTTGGATAAAAAAATAAGTTTTCTTGCAAAATAGTTTTGGGGGTTATTCGAGGATTGGTAGGTCAAGGTGTAGAAACATTAATCTAAAGTTTCTTTAATAGAGGTTTGGCTTGGATTTGGCTAAGGATCTTGGTAGGCTGATACAACAGGTGTACACTCACAAAGGGGAGACATGTAGTATGGAAAAAGGGAAAAACAAGATTTTGGTGATTGAAGGGGATGATGTGATAGAATATTATTCAAAATCACTATGATTAATAGTGATTTTTAGACTGAAAACTCTTAGATCTAAGCTCACTAGCCTAAGATGGATGTAATATAGCTTAGGGGAGATGAGTTAGGGTGAAAAACCAATCTAAATGAGATGAAAATGGATGAGTGAGGACATAGAATGGTGGTGGAATGGATAGAGAGGGAATCCTTGCAATTATTTAAAAAAATATGGCCATTTTCATATAAAAAATTTTAAATAAATTTTGACTACACTTGAAAGCCATGAAAAATTAGGCCCTACTTGCAAAGAACCTCGATAGGCAAATTACCTGAGCATGATATGAATATTCTGATCACTATAAGTTGAAGCTGACTCTCACAATTTGTTTGAAATGCTTTTGATTAGTCATAAACTTGCTAAAATAGGAAACCTTAACAACCTTTGCCATAAATTACTTTTCCTATGTTAAAATGAGGAAAGGGTTGGGCTTTTTTGTAGATTTTTCAAAGAAAATATAGTAAAGACTCAGTAGTTATGGGTAGGTATGACATTAATTGATATTACTTCTAAAGTATTTCTTGAGATCTCAAAAATTCAAGTTGGGAGTAATAATAGAGATGGTGTTATCCAAAGGGTTGGGCCCAATATTCATAGAATCATAAGTAGACAAGTGTACACTTGGAATAAATTGTTTTGGTGGAAAATTTAACCATTCAACCATGTTTTGACAAGGGGAAAGGTGGGGTTCACATGGGAATTTTAACTAGTAGTGGAAAACTAAGGAGGAAAACATAGGGAAAATGATGAACAACCTAGGAAACCCAAGGTGAAAGGTTAGCACATGGGGTGGGACTAATAATTAAAATAAAAGTACCACTTAGGAAATAGGACATGGGGTAAGGAAACATGGGAAAGGGGAAACAACATGGCTAGGAGACAACATAGGCCAAGGAAAAGGGCTAGGCCTGAAAAGACAAAACATGCACAAGGGCTAATGGGGATAAAATGGTGACAAATGTGTGATAAGGTATGCAAATACCATTATCACAATTGTAAGGTCCTATTATTATAAAAGGGTTCTTTTTTTAGGTTCCTCTCTTCTCTTAGATGTTTTCTCCTCTCAACATAGTAGGAAATTGATATTGTAAAGAGACTTTGTGCTCTAAATTACTAAATAAATTCAAAGAATATTTTTGAACTTTGTGTCATTTATTTTCTTCAATGATTGCATGTTTTTCATACATTAATTTGTAATTGTTTCTTCATGTATTTTTTTCTCATTTGTCTATACAAAAATGTAATGAAGACTTTGTACTTTAATTCTTTTGAAGCAGTTATAAGAATTATTTTAAAAATGTGTTTCATTTTATTCTTCGGTTATTGTAGGTTGTTCATTTGTCCAATGTGTAATCAATTCCTCACATATTTTTGTGTTTTGAAGAATAAACCATTAAATACTTCTTTCTCTTGATAATGTTGTATGCACGAACTAGAGAAATTTGCATCTATGTTAGTTGCTACACATTATCTCTTCTTTTTCAATTCCTTCTTCATGCTCTTGTCTGAGGAATCTTACGTAGTGTCTTGTGTAACCCTATCTCGGATTTCCTCTGTTTTCCTTTTCCTTTTAAAAAAAATCTTTTTCATTTCGTAGAGGAAAATCATTATTCCAATAACAATTTCTCCAACTATTGTGAATGTTTGTCGCTGCCCATTGGGCAAGTTACACCTATTTTAGCAAAATATCGTAGCAAAAAATTTGTTTACTAATAGGTTGCGAAGACACAATTTTTTTGGGAAGTTGTCCAAGTGTTCTTTCTTTCAAAAGGAAATCCATTGCTTTGGACATATTATTTTTGAAAAAGGAATAGTTATGGATCCTACAAAGATCAAAGAAATCAATGAATGTCTTGCACCAAAAAATATGCATGAAGTATGTAGTATCATGGGATTATACTATAGATGATTTGTGAGGAATTTATCTAGGATAGATCATTTGATTACTTCCTTGCAAAGGAAGGGAAATAAATTTGTTTGGTCTCTGTAGTGTGAAGAGGCTTTAATGAAACTAAAAGAGTTTCTTACTACTACTCCAATCTTGGTCATACTCAATCTAAATGGAAATTTTGAGCTCTGGATGGATGCATCTCTTGATGGTCTTAACATGGTATTGTCACAAGAAGGAAAGGTGTTAACCTATGAATCTTAAAATTTGAAAGATAATGAATAGAATTATGTACCACATGATTTAGAATTGGTTGCAACTGTGCATGCACTGAAGATGTGTCATTATCTGCTTGGTAAGCCTTTCAATTTGAATACTGATAATGTAGTCTTGAGTATATATTTACCCAAGATAACCTAAATGCAAGGAAACATATATGGTTAGAGTTGATTAGTGATCTTGACTTGGATATTTCTTATGTCAAAGGGAAAGAGAATCAGGTGGTAGATGCTTTGAGTAGACGAGCTTATTTGTCAGCTATCTCACACATCAGGTTTAATATTAAAAAAATAATTTTGGAATAATAGCTAGCAAATGGATACTATGCTAAAATTAGGTTTGAACTTGATTAAAATCCTCTTAATAATAATTTTGAATTTTTTTTCCCAAGATCCTAATAGTCTAATCAGATTTCAGGAAAGAATCTTGGTACCTCCTATACTAGGATTGAGAAATTAGATAATGTCTAAAGTTCATACAACACCTTAGTATATTCATCCCTGTATTACCAAGATGATTCATGAAATTAAAAGGGTATATTTTTTTACTAGGAATGAAGAAGAATATGGCATTTTTTATTTCTCATTGTTTGTAGTGCCAAAGAGTGAAAGTTGAACACTGCCATCCAGGTGGAAAACTTTATACTCACAACATTCCAAAAAATAAGTGGGTTGTAATCTCAATAGTTTTCATTTCAAGTTTACCATTGACTAGAAATCAACACACGATACCATTCTAGTAGTAGTCGATAAGATAACAAAAGTAGCTCATTTTATTCCTAGGATTATCAAGGACGATGCTCATATGTTAAGATCAAAGTTCATAAAAGAGATAGTGAGACTCCATGGTGTTCTGGAGGTCATAACTTCTGATAGAGATAAGTTGTTTTTGTCTAATTTTGGAAAACCTTATTTTCATCTTTGTGAATGAAGTTGAATTTTAGTTCTTGCTACCATCTTGAAACTAATGGAGAGATTGAAAGGGTTAGCCAAGTTTTGGAAGATATGCTAAGGATGTATCTAATAGATCGAAAAAATAAATGGGAAGAATTCCTACAACTTGTAGAGTTTTCTTATGATAATACTTGCTATTCTTCTGTGAAAATGGCTCCTTTTGAGGCCTTATATGAACAAAAATGTTGAATGCCTATTGGTTGGGAAGGACTGGATAATCAAGTTGTGAATGGACCTAATATACTTCATGAGTATGAGGTCCAAATGGCCGTAATTAGGTAGTAATTAAAAGAGGTTTTTGATAGGCATAAATTTTATGCAGGTTTAAAAAGATCTCCTAAAGAATTTCCTATTGGAGAAAAAGTGTGGCTAAGGGTTTGTCCCCAAAAGAGTTCTATCAATTTTGGTAAATTTTTAAAACTAGTTTTGAAGTTTATCAGACCATTTGAAGTTCTAGAAAAGATTAGTGTGGTAGTCTAGCGATTGACTTTGCTTCCTTCTCTCTAAAATTCACGATGTGTTTCATGTGGCTTTGCTCAGAAAGTATGTGGTTGATCCTTCTCATGTTTTGGATTAGACTAATCTTTAGGTGGTAGACCAAGGAATAATTTATTTGGAACCTCTGACAATACTAGAAAATGCAACATTAAGTTTGAATTAGGGAAATAAAATAGGTTTTAGCTAAGTGGGATCAAATGTGTTGGAATAGTGATGGTTGGGAAGATGAGGTTACCTTCCATATCTACTATCCTTATTTGTTTTATGGCATCAAGATGAAGCCTATTTAAGGGGGGAGGATGTAATATCCTTCTTTTGGTGTTTTCAATTTTGACTTATTGTATTGCTGGATTGATATAAATTTTGTTTTCTATTGAATCAAAACTTTGGATTATTGTAATAATTTTATATAATTATCTGATGTGTTGTGAATGATGACTACGGATTATAAAAAAATGACGATTGCAAATATTTTATTTATGTCAAGAAAATAATGTATATTGTGATGACATGTTTCTTTTTTTTTTTTTTGGAAAAAGGGGTAAAAATTTTATTCAATCAGAACCAGAGTACAAAGCAAAGGCCAAGGGCCCACCAAAGAAGAACCCCACCAGACCAGCCAGCAAAACCCTACCTATTCAAGTCCTCCACTAATAACCTCTCCAAGGTCTCAAGATAATTAGAGGAAAGCTCATCCTTTCCACTGATATTCCAGCCATCCACATTCTCAGAAGCCCACTTCGCCAGACAATCGGCCACTTTGTTCCACTCTCTAGGGATATGACAAAAGGAGACAGAATCCAAGGAGCTGCAAAGACTCAAAATCTGTCTACCCACAGAAGCTAATTGCCAGCTAACATCATCCAACCTTTGGTTGTTCAGCAAATCCACAACAATCTGAGAATCTGACTCACAAATGATCCTCCTCCAGCCTAGAGAGCATCCACGCTCAACAGCAATCTTAATAGCAAGGGCCTCCATCATATTATTAGAGTGCTGCCCTTTGTAACTAGAGAAGACAAAAACCACATCACCATCATTACCTCTACCAATACCCCCCACACCAGCATGACCAGGGTTCCCACGAGAGGACCCATCAGTATTAATCTTGAGGACCCCCGCCAGGGGAGGCATCCACCTCCCATCACGACAAACTCGTTGCCGAACCAGACGAGGCCTTCTGCCAGCAAAGCAACCTCGGCTACTATCCCCCAAGCTCAAATTCCGCACAATATCAAGATCACCAAGATCACGAGTTTTAGACATGTCACACTTAGTCGAAATAGTCTCCTGAAGCCTGCTAATTATCTTCTTCCACAATTGAAGATTTCCCAAATTGGAACCACAAAACACTCTACGGTTCCTCTCCAGCCAAAGGTTCCAAAGAATGAAGATAGGCCCAATAGACCAGGCCACCTGAAGGAAAGAAGTCTTTGCTGGAGGTCTGCCTAAACTGTCCCAGAAGTCAATCAGGGAGGTAGCATGAATACACCCATGATGCCAAGCCTCCCACCATCTGTGCCATAATTCTCTAGAATAAGGGCAAAGGAAAAACAAGTGGGAGGTACTCTCCTCACTGTGAGAACAAAGAAGGCAAATAGAGGGACCCTGAAAGCCACGTTTGCGAAGATTTTCCCAAGTAAGGCATTTCCTCTGAGCAACCAACCATAAGAAAAAAATGCACTTGGGCCAAGAGAAGTTGTCCCAAACCTTCTTCCACCAGTGCACCTCAGTAGGACCATATAAGTTCCTATCAAGCATGGCGTAGCCTTGGGCAACAGTAAATTTACCTTTCGGGCTAGGACTCCAAGCCAGAACATCCCTCCCATTAAGGGAGCTGCAGAGCCTTGTCTCCAAAATTCTAGAAAGAACATCCCGATCCTCCTCAGAACCCCCCATGGGCCATACCTGAGGGTCCTTCCAGCAAGCCACCACCACCTACCCAATGCGCTTGACAGTTTTAAAATGCTCCACCTTAATCCAACTGGCCTCAGAAAAAATATGGCACAGAGGTTGAAGCTGAGGGAAACTAGAAAGAATGGGAGGGTGGCCATCCCAAGAGTCCTGCCAGAACAAAACATCAGAGCCACTATTACAGATCCAGAAGAGGCCCTCCTTAATCAGCTGAGCACCCTTCTTAAGGGTCTCCCAAATACAAGAACCTTTACCCAGCAAAGGGAGACGTGGCACCTCGAGGCAATCAGCACCAGGAAGATACTTGTGGGTCAGAAGCCTAGCCCAGTCCTGATCTTGATTGTTGCACCATCTCCAGTATAGCTTGGCAGCCAAGGCAGTGACAGCAAGAGCCATAGACCTAAGCCCAAGGCCCCCAGCGTGCTTCGGCCTGCAAACAGACTCCCACTTGACTAAGCTCCACTTCAAGGAAAGAAGGTTGCCAGACCAAAGAAATTGCCGAGACAAAGCATCAAATTCCCGCACAAAGGTGGACGGGGGAACCTGCACACAGCACCTATAAATGGGGAGAGACTGCACCACAGTCTTAAGAAGAATCACTCTCCCCGCCGAGGATAACCATCTGAAAGTCCAATGGCTAACCCTACTACGAAATTTATCCAAAATTCCCTGCCAATACTCTCTCCTCTGGGCTCCCAAAGCCAATGGGATCCCAAGGTACATCAAGGGAAAAGAGCTGATCTGAAATCTAAGGATCCTAGCAATCCTGCTCTGAATAAGCTGAGGAGTATTAAAGAAGTAAATGGAAGATTTATCATCGTTAATACACTGACCAGAAGCCTTCAGGTAGATGTCTAAGGCTCGCCGGAAGTTCACCGCCTCACTGATTCTAGCCAAGCCCATTAGCCCAGTATCATCCACAAACTGAAGATGAGAGTAGGGGGGGAGAAGGTTGTTCCAGCTCCAGCCTCGGATAAGACCCTGTCTCACCTGAGATTTAATAAATCTTCCAAGACCCTTTGCCATGATGATGAATAAGTAAGGGGATAAAGGATCCCCTTGCCGGAGTCCCTGAGAAGCACCAAACAAATCTGAAGGTTCCCCGTTAATAAGCACTGAGAATGAGGCAGAGGTCACACAACTAAGAACCCAGTTCACCCATTCCTCAGCAAAGCCAAAAGCCAAGAGAGTTTTCTGTAAGAATTCCCAGCTCACCCGGTCATAAGCTTTAGACATGTCAAGTTTAAGAAACATAGCCTTCTCCTTAGAGTTAGCCATAGAATGAATAGCTTCCATGGCTATCACAACACCATCCAGAATTTGTCTCCCTTCAACAAAACCACCCTGCTCAACCGAAATCAAAGAACCAAGGAGTGGTTTGAGTCTCTCAGCAATCAATTTGGTGATAATCTTGTACACCACATTACATAACGCAATAGGTCTGAATTGAACTAACCGGTTAGCTCCTTCCAACTTAGGTATGAGGGCCAAGAAGGTAGAATTCATAGACTTGAGCATCTGTTTGTTCCTAAGTGATTCTTGAACCACCTCAAGGAGATCAAACTTTATAATTTCCCAGAACTCTTGGAAAAACTCAATCGGAAACCCATCCGGACCAGGGGCCTTACCTTTTTTCATATTAAAAACTACGTTCTCCAGCTCAGGTAGCAAGATAGGACATAAGAGAACCCCATTCATCTCAGCAGAGACCAGGTGGGGAATACAATCCAGGATGGCCTGCTCCTCAGCCCACGCAACATGATTCTCCCTAGAAAAGAGATTTGAAAAATAATTGACTGCCTCCCTGGAAATATCAGCAAAGGATGAGAGTTGAGCCCCATCCTGCGAAACAAGAGAGGAGATAGAATTTCCCTGTCTTCGAGCCTTAACCGAATTATGAAAGAATGCAGTGTTCCTATCCCCCTGCTGAAGCCAATCAATACGAGATTTCTGCTTCCAGAAGATCTCTTCACGAAGATCCCACTCTTCTAAATCCTTAAGAGCCAAGGATTCATCCATACTAAGGGCAGAGGTCAACCCCTGATCCCGAATCTGACGAGTGATAGAATCCAACTTGGACTGGGCCGCCATCTTCTGAGCTTGAAGGTTCCCAAAACAATGTTTATTCCATCTCTTTAGTCTAAACTTCACATGCTGAAGCCGCTTACTAAAAGTGAACATGGCCGTCCCATGAGAAGGCATCCCCTCATACCACCAGTCCAACATAAGATCCTGAAGAGACGGATCCCTTAACCACATCAACTGGAATTTGAAAGAGGGATTTTTGGTGACCCCATAAGCGGTGACAAAAAGCTTGATGGGCCAGTGATCAGAACCCCTCCAATCAAGAATTTCAGAACTGGTAGTCAACCTACTATTCAACCAATAACAGGAGACAAGAAATCTGTCAAGCCTTTCAGAGATAGCCTCCCCACCACATCTCCTATTATTCCAGGTAAAGACACCATTGGAGGGCTTCACATCAATGAGATTCAAGGAACCAATCATATCCCGGAGAAGATTTACAGCAGGTTCCAACCTGGCTAACCCACCACGTTTTTCATCTAAGCAAGTAACAGCATTAAAATCACCAGCCATAATCCATGGGAGAAACGGGTCCAAGGCCCGGATAAAACGAATGTGAGCCCAGAGATTTGACTTACCTGAGAGATCAGTAGGAGCATAAATATTAGATAAGAGACACCTTTCTCCAGTCTCAAAACTAGAAGCAACCAGAGAAATGGAAGACCGACTAGACATCCACCATAAGGGGGAAACTTTCCTTGGGTTCCAGAAGCAGGCCACACCCCCTGCACTATTCAAAGCACCTACCCCCTGCCACTTGCCTTGGGGCCAGATACGCGAAGCACAATTTGCCAGCCCATCAATAGTGAGCTTAGTTTCCTGGATAAAGACCACATCCGGTGACTGAGATTCAATTAGTCTGCGAACAGCCTTTTGTCTAGGGATGCTGTTCAACCCCCTTACATTCCAAGATAAAACAATCATTTATGGGGGTGAGAGAAATGGGAATCAATGGGCTTCACAGACCCAGACTCAACCAAAGTGTCACCCATGAGCTTAACCTTCTCCTGATCCGTCTTTCTTCCACTCTTTGACGGTTTATCAAGAGGTCCCTTTTTAAAGGATTTCTGAAGTAAGCCTAATGAAGGAGGAGCTTTGTTACCCTTCACAGGATCTGAGGGCCCCTTAGGAGCCAGAGGATCAGGAGCCACCGCAGCAGAGTCCTTCGAAGTCTGTGACCCCTGGAGAACCCCGAAACCATGAGCAGGAGCCGAAGCATCCATAGCCTTCTGATCCTTCTGGTGAATCCCTGAAGAAGAGTTTGATCCTCTTTCCTTGCATTTTCATCCTGAACATCCTGCAGTCCCTTAGCCCCAGAAGAGAGCTCGACTGGAATACCCTCCTCCTGGGTCAAATCATCAAGAACCTCAAACCGATTAAAGGTGCCGTCGTTCTGCCTATCCAGCCAAGATCTCTTCTTGCCCTTGCCCTTGTTATGAGACTTGACTGGAATAAAACCCTCATTATCCACAGTTGCATTAGACATTGGTGCCTTTCCCTTGTCTCCCCTGGGAGGCCCAGAAGCAGCCAAGGGGGAGGGTTTAAATCTAGGGCATTTGCGGTGTAAATGTCCATATTCATGACAAATTCGGCATCTGAAGGGTAGAGTCTCATAATCCAGCTGTTGGATCCAAGAAGAAGATCCCAGGCGAATTTCCATAGAGTCTGGCAAAGGATTATTTAAATCGACTTCAACACAAATGCGGGCGAATGAAATTACCTTACGATCTTGAGTTTGGTAAGCCGATCCCATAGGTTTTCCAAGAAGCAAAGAGATTGAGTGGAGAATATCCTCCCTCCAGAATTCCAAGGGAAGCCTCGGCAGACGAACCCACACAGGAACCCGTGAAGGGATCTCTTCAGCCGAGTTGAATCCCAAGTGCCAGGGTTTGATGAAGAGCCCTACCTGGTTAAAGAAGTAAGGACCTCCTTCGAAAGCCCTATTCCTGTCGGACATGCTTGAGAAGATAACCATAAAATAGTTATTAGCTGCCAGAATAATTTCCATATCACCTTCAGGGTTCCAAACCCTACGAGCCCAAGAATCCAAAACCGGTAAAGATAAACGAAGGCCCAAAAATTTGCAAATAAGTGCATGATTGCCCCAGTATTCAACATCCTCTGAAACTTGCTCAGGTTGAATAACCAAAACTGGACGATCCTCGGATCTCTCCAAACAACCGTTTACTTTTTTAATTCAAAAATTCCCTTTTGAAGAGAAGACTCCATCCCCAGACTGGGGTTTCCCCATCTGATCTAGACCACTGGCATGCATCGAGGAAGAGGGCTCAACCATTTCCAAATCACCGGAAGAAACAAAGTCTTGATTTTCCATGGGCCAAAGACAGGGCAGGAAACCCCGCGGCCCCAGGAACCCAAGCACCACCCGCCAGAGACAGAACCGACTCAGAAGAAACGCTGAAAAAAGTCAAGAAAGGGGGGCCCCACAGCCCCACCACGAGCCAAAGCCCCCACTTCAGCCCACGCACCCCTGAAGACCACTCAACACCCCTCACGGCCGCAGCAGAACGAGCTCAGACGCAGCGAAAGCGCAGAGGAAAGAGTGCGCTAGGGCACGCAGGCCCTATCGCGCGAGCAGGGTCCGCGTCCAGCCATTCCTCGAAAACTCACCTTTCTTGTTGACCATGACATGTTTCTTATTTTATTCATTTAGTTATTTTAGTATTTAAATTATGATTTATTTTGGGTGAAAGATGGTACTGTTGATACCTCATGGTGATTATAGGTACAAGTGGAAAGGATTGGTGGGGGATTAGACAAGGCTAAGTGGAAATAGTCCATGAAAATAATGGATCTTGATATATTATTAACACTCTAATATTTTGGATGTTTGTGATGTATATAGTTGTTAGTATGAGTTATTTTGATTTATTAGTATTGTCATGTTTTTGTATACATACATATTTATACATTAGTGATAATGTTGTTGTCATTATTGTATGATAAATTTCTTTTCTAGTGTTGAAATTTTAATCTTCAATCACTTCTGTAATATAATCAATTTCATCAATTATAGTACTTACTAGATGAATGAATGCTCTACTCATTCATATAAATTATATAATTGTTATAATCCACAAAATTGGGGAAAGTGTAAGTTTTCTCAACCTTGTCGCAAGGAATAAGGTGACATGAAAGAAAATTAGTTAGGTTTTTGGGTTGTGATTCTATCTTTTTACATGGAAATTAAATCAAGTGAAAATATTAAAGTTGTAAGTGTATTGTGACCATTATGGCATGGTTGATACTAGAATTATAATTGAAAATATTGTTTTGAATTTACATTGTGTTAAAATAAAAAATTATTGCCGCCAAAGTGAGAATTGAAGGAAAGGATCAGTTAATGGTATTAACTAGCTGCTATTATTCATTAATGAGTCCCTTGAAGGAGGTGAAAGGACTGGAGGTTGGTGGTGATTCATTTAGTTTTTGGTTTTCTTGTTTATCTTTCAGTTTTGACTTCATGACATTAGGTTGAAAAAACTGAGGAGAGAATATTATGTTTCGATTGTTTCATGTGAGTTAATAAGAGAATAAGATAGAACAAAATGTAGTATGGGTTTTTAGTATATTTTTTTCCCCTTTCAAACTCAGTCTCTAGGGTATTATTACTAGCAGTTGCACCCATAGGAGGTTCAAGGAATACGTCGATAGGAACAACTGACGAGTTTAGAAAATTTTCTGGCATGAATTTTTTTACGGCGTGAGACAATTCTGAGCACTGTAATGCTCATATATAAAAGCCTATCAGCTAATTATTATCCTTGTGTGTGGTGTTTTTGAGTTACCTCGCAAGCTAGAATTGTGTGGTCAGGACGTGGAAGGAATTCTGGACTCGAGTCTACATTTTCTGGTTCAATCTAAGAACAAGTGGTGTTATTACATTTTTCACTATTGTTATTGTATTCTATGGACATTTTTTATTCTGTGCATGAATATTAGTATAGAAGAAGGTTGAAAACTAAACAATATTGGGTTTATTTTCATTTATTTCTTAAATGTTATGAATGAGGTTTAAGCTAGGAAAACTATGTACATTTTATCATTGGGTTATTCTAGGTTGAAGTTGGAAGGTTTACACTAAAGATTTAATAGTCCTAGTGTGCATAAGTAGACAATCGAATGAATAGTTGTTTAAATATTTGTGTGAGATGGACAATATACTCAACAATCTTTTTGTAGATGAGAGTAAATACATATATATAATTATTAGGTGATGGTTAACAATTCTATATTGAATGGTAAGGTTTTAGTTGTTCAACTTGTTAAAAGGATGTGTGGAAAACTTTGGGAAGATGATTATGACAATCCTAAAAGTATCTTTGTAAAGTTGGGTGTTGGGTAGGATTTTAACTTGAACTATGAACTCTATTGGATTTTGGATATGAGACTTACTATATACTTTTAGATATATATAATATTGAGTATGGAAACTAAGGTTTATATATATACACACACATATATACACATATATGGGGGGGGGCACATATATATACTCTGAATATTGTGGACTAAACGGTTTATGTGATTATATTGTCTAATTAAAATTGTTTCATAGTTATGTGAGTTATATTCTTTGGTAATGAAATTGGGTACATTATGATATGTAATTCATTGGGAATAAGATGTACAAAGTTTTGGAAGGGTGTATTATTTTGGGTAACTCAAAATATCTATATAAAAATATTTGATATAATCTAAAAGAAAACTTTTGTGCATTGGTTCTTATAATGAGAATTTGAATAGTGCAAACTATTTTAAACTACTTATGTTATGATATTGATTCTGTTTGTTTAATAGTTATATTATTATAGTAAGGGTGCCAAAGTGGCTAACCTTGAGAACTGAACTAAGTATAGGTGTATTAAATTTGTTAACTAGTAACCTATATATAAGATGGTGCCTTTAGGAATCAGGACATGACTATCTAGGAAGTAGTAAGTTATATTATAAGAACATTATATGACTCGAGTGACTCGTGGCATAAAAAATACCAAGATGATAAATGGATTTTATCTATGATGGATAGAAATTAGTTTTATCTTTGGAATAAAGATTATTGAATTAATACTTTCTCTATGACAAAGATAAAGGAAAACTATATATACAACTCTGTGGTAGAGGTATAATATTCGTAATGCTTAATCTATTTAGTTTATGGTAGACTTGTTTATATTATTATAATGGTTATTAATTTTATGATCAATGAACTATTGCATGTGGAATTATTATGTTCTTATATATTCTACTTCTTGTGAGATAACATGCATCATGTTTGCCTATTGTATCAGTCTTGTATATGGTGAATTAGTTATCAAGTTTAATTATATTGTTGTGTATCATATCAAATTATATCAAACATGTTGATAATATATCAAGGTTCATGGAATTGTTCTCTACTATGCCTTATGGTTGGGCTGTGGTAAGGGCCACCATGGATCAGACTAATCCCCTACCAAGCATTTTCCAACTGGTTGGAGTAGGAGTATGAACACTATTTTAATTATAATCTTGTGGCAAGGATGTAATTGTATATTATTGATTTTATACTTCAAGGATGTAATTTGTGAATATTGGAACTATGGTTTATGAATTCCCTATTTTATGTCACAATTAGTTTATCTCAATGAATTAAAATTAGTAGATCTAATTTGATGGTTTGCATTATTATTCTAGAAATTATTATGACAATGTATTTATAAAGGATACATTCCTTGGGTACTATGTTATGGGAAGATATCAAATATCTTCTAATGTAGTTCAAAGTGCAAAAATATGAATTTATGGTTATGCAATGAGACTATCTGTTATATGTTTTACAAGTTTACTTGATGATTATGTGATTATGTACAATTTAAGGAAATTAAATTGACTCAAGCAATAATTTGGTTATCTTGATAATTCATAAATGAAAGAATGTTTTTAACTTGTGAAATAATCTTTAAGAAGGGTAAACTATGTGGGTTTTAAAAAAAAACATTTTGAGGGTCATTATAGAAGGACCATACTCAATGAGTGTGTTGTACTATAAAACAAAATAAGAGAAATAAGGAGTAGAGTTCAAAAAACTTGGAAGATTGGATTCAAGGATGAAGGTAAGCCAAGCCAAGTAGTACTCCAAAGAGAGAGTAGAACTCTCTCCTCATTTAATGTCGCATTAAGCTTTTGTGGGACCAAAATCCTTCCTAAGAAGGGATGTGTGATCCAAAAGGATCTAGATAATATATGCAACAAGAAAATAGGAACATAAAAAGGTTTCAAATACAAAAACATGTGTTTGAAAGTACTATACTGACTATACCATATATAGACGACCATGTGGCTGAGTAGACGATAACACATGTGCACTAGAGTCTAGACTATAGTGTGGGTGCACTAGTATCCATCATGCTACTACTGATGTGTGTTTTTGCACACAACAACTTAGATAAAATACTGAGTACTTTATCTCTCTTGAAAGGAATCAAATCCCAACGAATCAGAAAATGACTACCCCAAGATATTTATAGGCAAATCTTGGCCTTACATGATAACATAGTGTTTAATGTTCTTTACTATTCCAACAAGGGGCCTTACACAAATCTAGACAAAATTTCAACACACAAAGTTAATTTGCACATAAACCAATCACTTTTCAAATTTAGCAATGCATAAATAAACTGATCCTAAATCACTTTTTAGCCTATAACTAGCAATATATTAACTTGCATTCATGAAATATAAACCTTCCAACACCAATATGCAAGTTTGAAAGTCCTATTCTAATCCTAAACTAGCTAAATCTAATAAAAAGTGTAAAAGAAAGGGCAAGATAGAAAAATGATAGAGAGAAAACTAACTAAAATTCAAGCTTTTACCAACATTTCAACCTCAACAATGGATAGATAAGTTTGTAGACATTAACCATGCTTTATTTGACCATGAAAATCCAACAGTCATGCTTCAAGAAGGTACAATCTTTAAAGGGGGATTTCTAAATCATGAAGCAATATTCATCAAACACCTAATTACTAGCATAGTTAAAAAATATTCTCCATAATATGAGAGAAATGGGTGTTCAGAATAACCACACAAAGCACTCTACAATCAACAAAACACTAGGGTATGAACACTTCACAAACTCATCAAATATCCATCAAACTAGCTACTAAAATTGTAATAAAAACTTAACTTGGTGTTTAGAAATCATGAAACAAACTTTGTATGATGACAAGTTCAACAAATATCAACAATCTCCAATCCACTAACTTGACTAGAAACCATGAAGTAAACTTTCATTAAACTCAAAAGATTGACAAATGTCAACAATTTCCAAACTTGGTGTGGAGAAAACTATGGGAATATAATAAAAAAATAGAAAATACTATGTATATCCAAAGTACAAATGTCTTTCCAATACATCTCTAATATTTTTCTTTCCAACCCTTACAATGAGTTTCAGCTGCATACTTATATAAATAAGCTTTACAATACTAAGTTTTCACCTTTACATACAATGACTATGATCAATTTGATCTAATGGCTCACATTTGATGCTGAAACATAAATTTAGTTTTGGTGGAAAGTATAATTTCCAAGACATTTCTCCTCATATCCTTGCAGCTTCCTTGACAAGCTTCTTTTAGTAGCAAAAAGTAACTTTTTCTTTGTCTCCACATTTACTTTTTGGTAATGAGTTTTCTTTTTTAGTAAAAAAGTAACTTTTTCGAGTTGAAAACATTTAATATTTCTAACTCCAACTCTAACTCCTTGTTGTAGTATGAAAAATATCAATAAAAAGGACATATGCAACTATAGATAATCCTTTTATTCTTCATATGTAGTTGTATTTGTTCATTTCCCATGTGCAAATATGATTATTTAGTTGTAGGTGATTGATTTCTTGATGAAAAGTGCATTTCTAGCCCTCTATTCTTCATTTTTCCATCATTTTCAACCATAATTCTTCATATTAAATCTCGACCAGTCATTTAAGGCCTCATGGAAGGCTGTAAGAATCATGTACTTGGCTATAAATCAGGTATCATATCATACATTTCATCTTCACTCAACTACTAGGCCTTGTTTTGTTCATTTTTTGGCTTTAATATTGCATGTACAATAGTGATATAGGTATGATTTTATGTTATTCCAACTCTTGAATTACTTCTTTATGCTTTTGGACATCATCTTGCCTTCATTTTTGCATGCACATCAAGAGATCTTGACATTTCATGTTAATTCCATCATCTTGCCAAAAGTTGTCAATATGCTTTAGTATGTCTCCATGATGTTTCTAGCCTCTTAGACTTGAAAACAACAACAAGAAGCATCAAATTCATCTTTAAAAAAATATTTTCATCATTTTCAATCATTATCCATCATTAGAAACATCATTTCAATCAAAAATGCAAAAAAATGTCAAAGTTTTCAAATTGTCAAATTTGTTGCCACTGACAACTTCAAAAATTTGTTGTCATTTCTTCTTCTTCTTCTTCTTCTTCTTTCTAGAATATTATTCATTTTATTATCATTTATCACCATAAGCTTCATCTTATAAAGTGTCCATGACCATTAAGCAACCATGTGGATCAAATCAAGTTAGAAATCAAAAAATACTCATGGTTGTCCTATGGCTGTTCATGACTATTTAAGGGCAGTTTTAGGACTATTTTTTTGATTATTTTGGGTGAACAACAGATATCCCGTTGTCCTTAGGCTCTTATACCATATTCCCCTCTTCATATCTTGACAATTAATTAGGTTTTCTTCATTATATGATGGTCTTTTGAGCTATCATAAGTTTGGGACTGATTATGGACTGTCATAGTGCAATTTGGACAGCCATATTAACATTTAATAATCAATAATCTTTTGTTCTATTGATCATTTGTGATGAACCCTTTTCACATTATATTTCTTAGGAAACCTTACGGAGTACCTTACCATATGGATGACCATCCCTGTCAAGCAATTTTAGGATATAGAAGGTTCAAAAGAAAAATAGTAAGTGGTTGTTTATGGGCTATTTATGACAACTAAAATGTAGTTTTGGGACTATTACAGGATATTTTCAAGGTGAACCTGTTAGACAGACAAGTATACTGAGAGGGGGGGTGAATCAATATACATCCAAATTTCACTTTCAACAAATTCAACTTATCCGGAACAGATTAAACCTTAAGTATTACAACATTAACATGAGCATGAAAGAATAACACAATGCACATCAACACATAACACTAGATATACGTGGAAAACCTTGGAAGGAAAAAACCACGGTGAGGATCAACTCACAATAAATGAAGCTCAAATAGTAACTTTGTTTTAGGGGCTTTAACCCAAGGAAGCTACTACTCCCTAAGTAACTTTGGTTTAGGGTTACACCCAAGGAAGCTTCTATTCCCTGATGACTTTGTTTTAGGGTTACTCCCAAGGAAGCATCTACTCCCTGAAATGAGAATACAAAAGATTACAGTATAACAGTCTTTTCTTATTGTCTAAAAATTGTCATTGAAGCTCACACCTTTGATGATTGTACTTGTGCCTTCTCACACTTTCTTCTGAAGATCTGATCAATTAGGCACTCTATACTTGATCACTATCACAAATATGTCTTCAAGATGAATCCAGACAACATCAACACCATCTTCTCTTTCTCCCACAGTCGCACATCAATAATGTATTTATTCTGCTTGCGAACCTTTTTTATCATCTTGCAATCATACCATACCTCACTCACTTTGATTCTCTATTTATACATGATATTACATTGATTACATTGCTTGTCGGCCAGATACAACATGCACAATACATTTACAAGTCGGCCAGACAACACACACTATGAAACGTGTAGAAGATAAGTCCTAATTGAAATAACACGTTACACCAGCAGAAGATTCAGGCCTTGCGGACCTCAACACTTGCTTAACCAGGTCCAAAACATCCTTTACTTCTTCAAACACCAAGGAATGACATCTGCACACTCTGCTCATTTGAAAATAGGATAGCTTTAAGAAACACACATGAAGACTTGAAGTATAACGACCATATCAACTTGTAAACCTTGTACGGTGCTGGAAACAAGAAAGATCTCCATGAAACTTTTCTAGATGAGTTCACATGACTCATAAAACACCCCATACACTCCTTTGCCATTGCACATCAAAGAATTATGCCGCATAGCTTCAAACATTTAATCTGCAAACACTCTGTTATCCAGAACACACTGCACCATGCTGTCAATTAAAAATCTGAGCTACGGACCACCAAGAAGCCTGAAACAGAAAAGAGACATGCAATGTACATCCAAGAACATGTTCACAAAACCACAAGGACAATCATTCACTTTCAGAGGAATGTAGAGCATTTCAGTGGGTCTTCAATACTGCACCATTTTGCCAGAGCACATTCTGATGTTATATCATATATAACTTTCACAACGAAGGGAAATATGATTTGAGACTTTGGAACTAGCACCTTCACTGCCTTCTTGACACAATCTTAGAACCACATAGTCAAATATACAACTGTGGAGAAATGCAGAGCATTCTATCACCCTGCTAGGAATACCTTCACAAAACCAATTATGTCTTTAAGCTGTCAGCAGAAAAACATTCTTCCAGTGATCAAAACATCATGAAACTTGGAACATACATAAAATAACACTATATAAAGCTATGTTCCAAACTGCAGAAGCCCAATAGAACAATGATGAAAATGTGGAGCAATCTTTCGAACAACCTTTAGAGAGCAGATATTCTGAAACAAAGACTATCACCTGCTTCCAGAGGCCAAGCCTTCATTGCATTACCACATACAACTTAAGATTAGTAGGATAGATCATACAACATGCTTCAAGCCATCAGGCATCCTAACTTAACATCTGATTCTCTTAGTGCTTATAATTCCCATTTTAAAAGGGCTTCAAAATCAACTCTGCTTTGATTAGGAATGTAGCTTTTATGACCTCCAATCATGAGCTTTTCTCTTCCTTACTTTCATGATAGTGTTGACATCAGTGTATGTTATGTTGACATCAATGTATGCTATGTTGACATCAATGACAACATATATAACCAATAATCTCCCCCTTTGTCATTGATGGCAACATATTCTCCCGCTTAGACTCTCTCCCCCTTTGACATCAAGGACAAAGGGATCCAATACCTGCTCATTCTCCCTCTTTTACCAACAATCATAAATCTGCAAACTTTTTCTTGCATGCTCCCCCTAAGAGGTAGCCATCATTAGTCCAAGATAAAGATATGGCATGAACTCCCCCTGGACAGATGTACCATTGTGCAGCTTAGTAAGAAGGAGGGGCAATCACTCCTAACCTCTACCAGAGATCCTCAAAGATGTCTTTTGCAAGGGCCTTTGTAAAGATATCTGTAATTTGATCCTTTGTTGGGACATATTCCAAATTCACTTCCTTATCTGTAACCTTCTCTCTCAAAAAGTGATACCTGATTGCTATGTGCTTGATTCTGGAATGCATTACTGGATTCTTAGAAATATTGATAACAATTGTATTATCACACAAAATAGGAATAGGCTCATCATACAATACCTTAATATCCTTCAGAGTTTGCTTCATCCATAACACTTGTGTACAGTAGGAGGCTGCTATAATATACTTTGCCTCTGCAGTAGATAAGGACACTAAATCTTGCTTCTTGCTCTGCCATGAGACCAATATTCTTTCCAGAAAGAAAGCACCACCACTTGTACTTCTTCTATCATCAACACAACTAGCCCAGTCAGCATTAGTGTATGCACTCAAATCAAAGTCATTACCTTTTGGATACCATAGACCATAGTCAGGAGTTCCTTTCAAGTATCTAAATATCCTTTTCACTGCCTTCTCATGTGTTTTCTTAGGGTTGGCTTGATATCTGGAAACCACACATACTGCATGCATAATGTCAGGTCTAGAAGCAGTTAAGTACAATAGTGCTTTGATCATAGACCTATAGACAGTATGATCTATGCCCAGAGACTCATCATATTTTCTCAAGTGACATCCAATGACCATGGAAGTACTCATTGGTTTTGAATCCTCCATACCAACCTTCAACAATTCTTTGACATACTTAGCTTGAGAAATAAAGATACTGCCATCTAGCTGGGAAATTTGAAGTCCAAGGAAGAAAGACATTTCACCAATCATGGACATCTCAAATTTTTTTTGCATCTCCTCTGCAAACCTCTTACACATATCATCATTTCCACTAAAAATGATATCATCAACATAAACTGCAACTATAAAGATCATGTCTCCTTCCTTTATGTAAAGATTTCTATCTGTAGTACCTTTCTTGAAGCCCTGCTGAAGTAAGTACTTGTCTAATCTCGCATACCAAGCCCTAGGTGCTTTCTTGAGCCCATACAAATCCTTCTTGAGTCTGCATACCATGTCCAGATATTCTGATATCTGGAAACCATCTGGTTGCTCAATGTAAACCTCCTCTAGGCCACCATTCAAAAATGTTGACTTGACATCCATTTGATACACCTTGAAGTTCTTGTGAGCAGCAAGAGCAAGGAACATTCTGATTGCCTCCATCCTAGCTACTAGAGCAAAAGTCTCCTCAAAATAAATGCCTTCTACTTGAGTATATCCTTTGCATACTAATCTTGCTTTGTTCCTTACAACTTCACCTTCTTTATTTAGCTTGTTCCGGAACACCCACTTTGTTTCTATAACATTCTTATTGGCTAGTCTTGGAACCAATTCCCATGTCTGATTCTTTTCAATATGATCAAGTTCTTCTTCCATTGCTTTAATCCATCCATCATCTTTTCTAGCTTTAGCAAAGGTCTTAGATTCCACTTTTGATAACAAACACAAGTTCACTTGCTCATGTGTCTTGGCAAACCTTCTCCTTGTCTACACACCTTCATTTGTGTCTCCAATAATTTGCTCTGTTGAATGATTCTTCTGAACATACTTTGCAGGGGTCTTAGGCATTTGTTCAAGTTCCTGTTCATTTTCTTCTTTCACTTCTTCTACTTCTTAATCTTCAATGCAGAGGAAGATATCAGATCAGGTGTCTTCTAAATCCTGTGAGAATTGATACAAGTCTTCACCTACTTTGACATTTGTGCTTTCAACCATCTTTCCCAACCTTTTGTTTTAGCATCTCTAGGCCTTGCTTCTGGTTGAGTAACCATGAAAGATTCCTTCATCACATCTTGAATCAAACTTTCATAGGTCTTCTTCATCTCTTCTGGTATAGCATTTACTGCCAAAGATCTGAAGTATCTGACAGAGGAAGGTCTTCCATACCACAACTCATAAGGGGTCTTAGTACTATTGACCCTTAACTATACTTTGTTAGTTAGATAGATAGCAGTGTGAATTGCTTCCTTCTAGTATATATCAGGTAGATCTGCATCTTTCAACATTGCCCTAGACATTTCTTGCATAGTCCTAATCTTCCTTTCCACTACCCCATTTTGCTGAGGGGTTCTAGGAGCAGACAAGTGCCTCCTAATACCATGATCTTCACAAAACATTTCAAATTCATTTGAAGTAAACTCACCTCCTCTATCTGACCTTAAACATTTGATCTTAGTATCCATTTCATTTTCAACCAAAGCTTTGAAAACTTTAAACTCATCAATTCTCTTAAGAAAGAAACCCAAGTCATTCTAGAGTAATCATCAATGAGCAACATAAAATACCTTTCACCTTGTTGACTCTTTACTCTTGTAGGTCCACATAGGTCTATGTGAATCAGCTCCAATGGCTTTGAAGAAGAGTACTCCTTGCTTTTAAAACTTGTCTTTGTTTGCTTTCCCATTTGACATTCCTTGCATACAATGTTTGCAGGCTTGATTATCTTAGACATATCTCTCACTGCATGAGTAGAGCTGATTCTTACCATATTATCAAAGTTGTTGTGTCCCATTCTTTTGCGCCACAACCAACACTCACTGGATTAAGTCAACATAAATGTTCTTCCATTTGCTTCTTTCAAGTGATAAATATCACCACATGTCTTGATACCTTTTGCAACTAGCTTTTCGAATCCTGCCTTCTTGATTTCACAACCATTATCATGAAAAGTAAGATTGTAACCTTTCCTACACATCTAACTGACTGACAACACACCTTTTCCTAACATTCTCTCACTTGTATACATTACATAAGGTTCAATCAATGAAATACATCATCATAATCATACATGAAACCACATGAATCTCCAACATGCTCTCATACCCCATCAAGATACCTGCAATAAAACCAAAGTGACCACCATCTCAAGCAAGAACTGCTCTCATCCTCCAACATGCCACTTATGGAAGAAAAGGAACATGCCAAGGTGAAGATGTTCCAATCCAAAGAAAACACGCATCAAATCCAAGTGATAACAAAGGCTCTAAGCTGTTGTCAAAGGAAAAAAAACCACATGACTGGAAATAACACCCATAGCGTATGTTAATACCTCCAACCATCCATACATCCTAGGTATCAACAACATCAGTAAACTGATGCCACCAACATATCCAACCCATAAACCGCAATCATAAGATCCATGTATAAAACCTGTCAACGAAGAACACATACATCCAGGAACTCCCACTGCATGGGTAATATCGAATATGAAAATATATCCAAGGCATACCAAGTCTACCAATCAACACTCAAACCAAGGTGTGGTTAATCATCAAACCATTTTAGTATCAAGAACAATCACAATGATTCACACATGCAACACAAAACACTGCATACTCCCTCACAACATGTCACCATAACTCTTCCAAGTCCAACCATATGAACATGAACCTCCAGGAAGTAACCATAAGACAAAGAGAGAAAACATGTAAATCATATCATAACATGTCCTTCTACCAACACCTCAAAGTGCTAAGCTGTGTCAAGTATGATCTCCTTTACAACCCCAAATGAAAAGCCTTAACAACACCAACCATTCAATCTCATAGATCAAATAAACATAGCTATCATGTAACCAAAATGGATGTAAGCCTTTCTAATTAAGGAAGATAAAACTTATAACTAATCCCAAAACTAAGAATTGTTAGAATCCATGAAACAAATTATAACCCAGAATCAATTGAAAGAGTTAGAAACATAAACTGTAAATGCAAAAGCAATTAAAACAACATAACGATACCAAGAGATTGATGTGAAATGCTCAAAAGGAAAAATAGCATCATATTACTATTTCCAATATCAAATGAAAATACAAGCTAGGTAGTATGCTTATATAGACCAGGGAGAGGGAGGAGGTGGTAACACCGACCAATGAGGAGGAACCATCTATCAGACCAAAGATAGCAAAGTATCTTCCCAAGATAGCTAATGGGTGCTCACATGTAGGAAGGTGACACCTCATAATCCTCTCACCTAATAAAACATGCTTTATTAACCTAAGAAAGCTTAAATAAATATGTAGGAAAAACCTTATAAAAAGGAATAAAAAACCTACACTAACACCCCCCTTAAGCGCAACTTAGGTGGGTGAAAAAGATGGGTCCCGACAAATCAAGCCTGATGAGGTACCCATGTACAATGAATTCCTCCCCCCCCAAAAAAAGAGAAGTAGCTACTCCCCACAAAAGAGAGTATGCCCCTCCAGAATAGAGAGAGAAGGAAAGGAGCTAAGAAGCTCCCTCAATGGAGGACACCTGCCGCACCCCAAGCAAAGCTCACAAATGAAAGAACTTGCTCTCAGCGAAGGGTTTGATGAAGATGTCTGTAGTCTGATCTGATGTTGAACAGTACGGAACATCAATAATCTCTCATGAATTAGCTCCCGAATGTAGTGCATGTGAATCTCAATGTGTTTGGTCTGATGATGATGGACCAGATTGCGAGAGATCTGAATAGCACTCTGGTGACAAAAGATGACTGTAGGCTTCCTGAAGGAAATGCCAAACTCAGTGAGAATGTGTTGAAGCCAAATGGCCTCAGTAGCATCATTAACTACTCCTTGATACTCAGCCTCTGTAGATGAAAGAGCAATAGTAGACTACTTCTTGCTCGACAAAGAAATCAGACTAGAACCAAGAGAGAAGCAATACCCTGAAGTAGACTTGCGATCCTGAGAATTGCCCACCCAATCTGAATCTGTGTATCCCACCAGGTCAATATCCACGTCCGTTGCATAATGAATCCCATAACTGTGAGTGCCCTGTACATAGTGAAGAATCTGCTTAGCCACTTTCCAATGCAGCTCGTGTGGCTCCTGCATGAACCTAGAGACTAGGCCCATGACATATGAAATATTAGGCCTCGTGTGAGTCAAGTAAATGAGACTCCCAACCAATTGGCGATACAAGGTAGAATCTACCAAAGGTGAAGAACAAGAAGCCTCAAGTTTGACCCCTGACAGAAATGGAGTCGGCGTAGGCTTACAATCAGCCATGTGAAATCTGGAGAGCATATCAAGAGCATACTTGGGCTGAGAAAGAAAGATACCAGCTGAAGACTGTGTAATCTCAATTCCCAAGAAGTAGTGAAGAAGACATAAGTCAGACATCGGAAACTGATCATGAAGGGCATTTTTCACTGCCTTGATGGTGGATGAAGAACTCCCTGTAATCAACAAGTCATCAACATAGAGAACAAGGAAAGTGAGATTATCATCCTACTACAAAATGTAGATGTTCGGATTAGAATGGTACCGAGTGAACCCAACTAATAGAAGAAAGGAGTCCATCTTGGCATACCAGGCTTGAGGGGCCTATTTAAGGCCATAGAGAGACTTCCAAAGTCAGCAGACAAGTGAAGGATCCTAGACGAACCACTGTGGCTGCTCCATATATATTTCCTCCTAAAGGTCACTGTGAAGAAAAGCACTCTTCACATCCATCTGATGAACTTCCCAATGATGGGCTACAACAATGGCAAGGACAAGTCATATTGAATTCATCTTGGCAACTAGTGCAAAAGTCTCAGAGTAGTCAATCCCAGGAACCTGGGAGAATCCTTTTGCGACCAAGCTAGCCTTATGTTTATCGACCGACCCATTTGCAAAAAAATTTGTTCGATAGACCCACTTGCACCAAACAAGTTTTCTTCCCTTAGGAAGTGGCACTAAATCCCAAGTATGATTCCTTCCAAGGAACTGAACTCTTCTTGCATAGCAGCATCCCACTCGGGGACACCAGAAGCTTCCCTAAAGGATTGTGGATCAGAAGCTGAAGCAAAGAAGAGATGAGGAGCCTATTCAAACTGTGACCTTGTTCTTCTTGCATTTGAAGTATCACCAACTCAATCACCTACTGACTGCAAAGTCTGACAAGCCCAAAGAGGCCTAGTGGTAGGAGAATCTGGAGGTGAATCAACATCCTCTGAATGATGACTAAGAGAGGAGGAAGATGAATCCTCATCATCGCCATCTGAAGTGGAGGAAGAAGACTCCTCAGGAGGATTAAGATCCTTAGAAGAACTATCATCATGAAGTTGTAGTGTCTCCATGGGAATGAATGATGGAGAAGTGGTAGAAGAAGTATCTTCCTAAAAACAACACTCCTCTCAATGAAGAGCTCATGTGTGGTAGGGTGGAGTAGCTTGTAGCCTTTGACACCATCTGGATAGCCAACAAATATGCAAGGCCTGCTCTGTGGATCCATAGCCTTGCGTTTCTCTACTGGAATGTGGGCCCATGCAGGAGACCCAAACACTCAGAAGTGCTTGATTGTTGGTTTCTGACTGGTCCAAGCTTGAAAAGGAGTTACCCCCTTCACAACTCGGTGAGGAACTCGGTTCTGGATATAACACACACAGTTGATAGCCTCTACCCAATACTGAGGTGCCAATGATTTGGAGTGAATCATGCAATTGGCCATTTCCTTCAATGATCGGTTCTTTTGTTCCGCAACTCCATTTTGCTGTGGACTATAGGGAACTGTGTGCTGAAGATCAATGCCCTCTGAGGCACAAAACTGCTCAAACCTCTAGTTGACATATTCCTTGCCATTATCGGTGTGCATAATTTTGACAATCTTCCCAGATTGTTTCTCTGCAAAAGCTTTAAAGTCCTGAAAAGACTCAAAGACTTCAGACTTTTGTTTGAGAAAATATACAAAGGTGTATCGGGAAAGATCTTCAATGAAGGTCAATACATATCTAGCTCTGCTGAAAGAAGGATGCTGAAATGGTCTAGCCAAATCACTGTGTACTAACTCCAAGAGTTGTGTGGCTCTCCATGCTTTGCCTTTATCAAATTTTTCTTTAGGATGCTTGCCAAGAATGCAGCCTTGACAAACTGCATCAGAGAATCGAATAGAAGGCAACCCTGTAACCATGTCATGTTGACTAAGTTGCTACAAGTAGTGATAGTTCAAGTGGCCAAACCACTGATGCCACAAACAACTCATCTCATCTGAGTGAGTGAGCAATGCCAATGAAGGAGAATCAAGAACAAAATGAGAAAAGTGATAGAGCCGTGAACGGTTATCAACTTTTCCTATAGCAATTGTAGACCCACTGTGCAGATCACTGATAACCACTGAGTCAGGTCTGAATTCAACTCTCTTGCCAGAACCTGTATGGGTGATTTGGTAGATAGATAGGAGATTAGTTGACAAAGAAGGCACATAAAGAACATCATGAAATGTCCCGTCACCAACATCAACAGACCCTCTCCCAAGAACTTCTTCTAGTGTATCATTACCCATAAGAATATCAGGCACAAAACATGACTCCAAGGATGAGAAACTTTCCTTTGTATTGTCCATGTGGTGAGAAGCACCTGAGTCAATTACCCAACTATCTGGTGGTGTAGCAACTGCAACAAGGGCCTTGCCCTTCCCCTTACTATTTTTTGTGTCCTTTGAAGATTCTAAAGAATCTTCCTTATCTGAATCTGGCACTTTGATATTATTCTTCTCAAGAAGATAAGTGAGATGAGCTATTTGCTTTTTCAAACACTTATGCTCATCATGACTAGATTTCTTACAAAAGGCACACTTTGTCTTCTCCTTTTTAGACTTGTTGTCTTTATAGGAAGACTCAGGAGCTGCATTGGTTGCAGCTTGTTTTGGACCTTGTTTCTTCTCTCCTTGATCCTTTTGTTTCTTATTTTGCTTGTCATTGACTTTTTGATCTTTAGTGCCCTGATTTGCAGCCAAGGCATGAGACTTAGAAGGCTTAATAGTGCCCATGTGAACCAATTTATCCTATTCTTTAGTGAGTTTAGAAGTAAATTCATCTAAAGAAGGCATTTTGTAGGTAAACCCAATAGCACTTTTGGTGGCATAAAATGTAGAAACAAACACTGAGTAGTTAGGACCAAGCTTAGAAAGAACACTTAAGATCAATTGTGTGTCTTTCTTCTCAATCCCACATTGTTTCAACTGTAATCTAATGCCCTTTAGCTTTGTGAAGAAGGCTTGTATTGTATCAAAATTACATGGATTTAACCCTATTAACTCATTCTCCAATTGATGCCCCCTTAATTCATCTTGTTTACCAAAGAGATTTTCTAAAATAGTCCATACATCATTTGGTGTTGTAGCAGATTCAACATGAAAAAGAAGATCAGGAGATACAGACATGCATAGAGTTCCAAAAGCTTCATCTAGCCTGTTATGAAATTTAGGCCTTTCTGCAATTAAGGTTGGTTTAGTTTCTAAACCCATAGTTACTCTGTATAGTCCTAACTTCTTAAGTTGGATAGTCATCTTGGACTTCCACTCATAGTAGTTGTAGGGTGTTAGAACAGGCACTATTAATTGATCCATACAAAAATAGATTGTTGTTGTTGTTGTGAGGAAAGAAAAGATGCAAGAAAGAACACACAAGACACCCCCCTTTTCCACTCAATCAAAGAACCCCCCAAGAAAATTTGATTTAGCACTTTATATTTAGTGCATTTACAATTGCCACCATCAAGAAATACTGAGTGGACTTGATCTCAATGCTATTACAAATCCTCAAGAAGAGCATATGTTGAAAATACAACTTTGGCACAATACCCAGTGAAATAAATAGCACCAATGTAAGCTACATGAAAAAACATTCACTTTCAAAAAAAGAATCACCTCAATCTGAGGTTTTATGCAAAAGTTATGTCTCTTCGAAGTTCCCAAAACGAGAACTGTACAGTGTCACGACTGAGAATCTGTAATTTTTGGAATTTATCTACATCAAAATAAAAAATGTCTGCACTAGTGCATAGAGCACGAAAAAGTAGCCAAAATAAAAAAAATTTCATGAGAAACGGAGTCTGTATGAGCAAGAACGGAGCATTTGAAAACTGCCTTCAAATCTGCAACTGTCAATGGAGAGGGGTACTGTTGTAGCTTTCTGAGTTTAATTCTGAAAAATATAAATACTTTGTGTAAAAACTAAAAGATACCCAGATGGTTTTTCGATGTTGCAAACAAAACCCAGAAGGCATTTTTCTTTCTGATGTATAGAAGATGTAGGTATAATGTAAACATAATGCCTTTAGCAACAAAAAATGACCCCAACAACTAAAAAATGACATGCAAAGGATGAATCAGCTACCTAAGACAAGTAAAGGCATGCTGCAACCTGCAATATTGATTAAAACACAAAATATGGAAGCTGGTTGATAGATTTAAGCTTAAAAAAACTAGATCTTCATAAATCCTTTTTGATTCTCCAGGTCATTCTAAAAATGCAAGAGAAGAGCATACAAGATTTTTCAAGACCTCTACAAAGAATCTAACCTTATAAAACTTGCTCTGATACCATGTTAGAATCTGTGAAACAAATTATAACCTAGAATCAATTGAAAGAGTTAGAAACATAAACTGTAAATGCAAAAGTAATTAAAATAGCATAACAATACCAAGAGATTGATGTGAAATGCTCGAAAGAAAAAATAGCATCATATTACTATCTCCAATATCAAATGAAAATACAAGCAAGGTAGCATGCTTATATAGACTAGGGAGAGGGAGGAGGTGGCAACACCGACCAATGAGGAGCAACCATCTATCAGACTAAAGATAGCAAAGTATCTTCCCAAGATAGCTAATAGATGCTCACATGTAGGAAGGTGACACATCATAATCCTCTCACTTAATAACACATGCTTTATTAACCTAAGCAAGCTTAAATAAATGTGTAGGAAAAAACTTATAAAAAGGAATAAAAAACCTACACTAACAAGAATAAGCCAAATCACATCTCCTAAACTCCATAAATGATATCATAAATCAACTCATATGCATAAGGAGATAAGCCAACACCCCTCAAATGAACCCTCCATAACCAATTAACATAGCTCAAGATCCATAAGAATGAGAAGATAAAGCATAAAGAATATGCACAAGGAGATAACCATGCTAAATACTCCTCAAATGAACCCTCCAGAACTAATAACCAAAGCTCAAGATCCATATCCATGAGAAGATAAAGCATAAGATAAAATGCATCTATAAAGATGGGAAATACCTCTTAGATAACAATTCGCTGAGTAGATCAAGAACGGGGAAAGTGAATGCTCCTCTAGGATACACCAAGCCACAAAGACTCTCTCCAAGAACAATATCCTCTAAGGTCCATGAACTCATGTCCATATCCAAGTGAAAGGATCCTTGATATTCTTGCTGAAACCTCCAATAAATAATAATCTCAACAAATGTCTCTAATCCCAAGAGAAATCCAGCTTCACCCAAGTCTCCAAGTATCCATGAGCACCTACATGATCAATCCATGCTAAACTCCAAATGCAACACTGCACTATCATGAAGCTCTCAAGCAAATGACCAATGTACTCAATACCAAGAGAACCAACAAGACCATTGTCAATGCTCCAAATGCATAATTAGGAACCCAACATGACATCATGATATAACATCTCCACAAAGGAATATCTCATGCTCCAAAGAACATATCCTGTATCATGCCAACACTCTAATCCAAAATCAAGAGTAAACCATGGCACAATAACACCCATCCTGCAAACAAGCATCAATTGTCAAAAGTGACAAGTCATAAACCAACACCTCAACCAAAGACTCAAAGAGTCCTCCATGGTACCAATATGTCAACATATCCAAATCACATGAAGATAACCCTCTCCTATCAATAGAACTCAAAATGTCAAAGAACTCTCACTGCATAGAAGAACAAGATCCAAGAGCTCCTCCATGACACCAACATCTACTGTAGAAGACCATCCACCACTAAGTGATGAATCCACATCATTGCTAAATCTCCCACTAAACCATGATACCGAGCTACACATTGCATCATGATAATCATTTCCTAAATGAAGATCATCCATGGCCCAAACACAAGCAAGGAATCCCACTGTAACATCAACAACTCCCAAAAGGTAGAACCAAGATCTCCAAGCCAAGAAGATAAACCATCACTATCAAAAGCTCACACAAAAGTGTGTATCCAAGCTATCCATGACATCATGATAACCATGCTACAAGTACCAATAACCAACTATCCAGGCACTCTCGTCATCCATCCTCTCATCCCAAAGCAACATACCAATGCAAAAATGACCATAAACAAGGCCAACTAACAAACTTTGCATCAACATTGAATCAATCTCATGGATATAGACAATCCACATCTGAGTCATCTCACTGCAATCAAATAGGTGATCAGATCACAAAATTGCATAACTCATAGATCCCAAACATGAAACATGCAAACTCATCATCACATTAGTAACTGGTAAATTGAGATATCAAAGAAGATAACCCTATAGACCTCAAGACTCAAACACCAAATCAAATCCAAATTTGATTTTCTAAACAAGTCCACAAACAAGTAACCATAGTCAAGGAACTAATCAAGCATCCAGGAGATAAGAACAATCTCCTAAATTGAATCACACGTGTAAACATGAATCAAACATCATAACTCAAACTATCAACCACATACATGATCATGTCGTGTCCATGCCCAAATGTACTTGTACACCCATGACACCATAATCATCACCATCGTTGTACTTACACTCAATTCCCACTGAAACGAGACTCCTAGTCTCACACGTGTATCATTCATGTCCTCAAACCAAAAGACAACGTGTGTACCTATCACCATCAAAGTCTAAATGGTTAAAACACTTGTAAACTTGTATCAGGAAGTACCAAATATGATAACCTGCTATACCATGTTGATGGTCTCATAACAACATGCACTCCCACAAGTTTGTGCCCAAAGAATCATCTGAATGCACATGCAATCAACCCCTGAATCTCAGGCTCCCACAAGTGATCAAACAAGTACAAACCTCTCTCTTCACTGCAAATTTGAAATATACCTAATCCACTATGTAGTACACTGAAATAGATTTTCAATGCTTGTTCGAAATAAAAAATTTGATTCCATATGCAAACGTTATGACTATTTTACCATTTCAGAGAAATGCCAGCTTCGGGTACCAAATTTTGATACAAAATGCAAAATATGATAACCAAACCTATACCACAGTGTAGGGCTTAGAGAGACCTTTTCAACGCCTATAATAAGTTCAAAATAAAATACCGTATGAGGAAGTTATGGCCCCCAGAAAAAAAAACATTTCCCTATTAGGCTTGAAGGGAAAAAATTGGCGGCTCTTTAGCAGTTGACGGGAGGCTCTATGGTGGTGGCGCCACTCGTGGCGGTGGTCTGGTGGTGCATAGTGGAGGCAGATGGGTAGAGGTGGCACTCCGCTAGCGACGAGGCTCGCCCACCACCCGTGGGGGGTTTAGCCCCTCAGGTTTGGGTGTGATCGCCCGTTAGAAAGGCCGTGTGCCCAGGGGCTAAGCCCCAGGCCGGCAGCCCCTCGGGTTTGGGTGGTGGTCACCCAGGTGATTGGGAGCCATGCCTACCTGGGTGGATGGCCTATTCCAAATTTTTCTAATTAAACTTTATCAAATTAAAATTTTTTGGAATAATTTTTCACTTCAAACTTTAGGAAAATTTAATTTTCTAAAAATAAATTCTGTAGACCCATTGTACCTATGACCTGGAATATTCCCATGACCATTCTTCCGTATAGATTCCATATGATGGTATGAAATCATTTTTTCCCTTGATTCCTCCATGGCCCTAAAATAGGCAAGACTTTTTGTCACCGAACATAGTCAAGTTTTATATGAAAATATAGGTTTTTGGGCCTTCTAGACCCAATGGCGAGGTCCATTTTTTCCTAGGAGGTCTACTACAAAATATCACCTCCAAAATCTTCACACAAAGAGCCCTAACCAAAAACCTATCAACCAAAACTCCATCAAACCCTAGATTTGCAACCTGGCAACCATGCTTTGATACCAAATGAAAGGAAAATTACAACCATGAAGCACATTTCCACATAACCCCATGAGAGAAAATGCAAACAAATCATAGCCATGATAACCAAGAATCCAACATAAAAAAGAATAGGAAAACATACCACAAGGTGACATAAGATATATCTTGGGAAAACTCTCAAGATGAAAAAACATAGCCTCCAAAAGCATCCACACTCAATGTATTTTTCAGCAATGAAACATTATAAGTCACATATAGAGTCTCCATGAATACTTCTGAAACATCAAGCTCCTCTAATTCATCCTCCATGTGTCCAAGCATGAATCCACACATCCCATGCCATGCTTCACATATGTTGCAAGTATGGGTCTAACTGGTGTTGTCATTGATGTCAATATACTCATGTTGCATTAATGAGAAGGAGTGGATGAGCTGTGTGCTGAGGATATTGAGAAAATTAGTCTCAATCAGGAACAGTGAAGAATAGTGATGACAATAAGGTAAAAGTCCAAGATAGGTTGAGGACCAGAGGATGCGGTTTAAAGGGTGTGTAGATATGAGTCTTGAGATGATCCAGTCAAGTTTTCAGAGGTCCGCATGAAGATCTGAAGAAGTTATGGCTGGTCAAGTAGAACTGGTTTCGGTAGGTGTTCAGAGGTGACAAAGTGTCACAGATAGGTCCGGTGAGATTTGGACGTGCATCATCCCATTCCGCGGATTGGAGGAAATGTTTAGGAAGTCCTTGAGAAGTGTCAAATAGATTTGTTCGTGGTTTGGAGGTCTGGAAGCGCCTATTCCTTTGTGACAGTGATGACAGACTGTGTCTTGAAGCTCTAGATGAAGGAGAGAAGAATTCTTGTAAGCTGATGAAGTGCGGATGTTCTTGGTGACTCAGGAAAGGTTGTGGTGATCTTTGGATCATGTCTAGTTCATGTTGACGGTCCGCATCGAAGTTAGAGTTTGGATTTGATGAATAACCACTGGATATTGGTGTTCTTCCTAAGACTGGCTGACCGGATGTATTACACGTCTTCCAGATGATCTATAAGTATTTGCCGACTTAGATGATTATTCCTAAGTCGATGCCTTGTATAAATAAGGGATTGTGAAGTCATTCCAAATGGTGTTTGATGAAGATTAGAGTGTGGTAGCGAAGAAGAGAGCGAAAGACAAAGCAAAAGTATTGGGCTTTAATGGAATTGATTCAAGCATGGTGAAGATGCTATTCTCTAGTTCATCTATGTGATACTTATTTCTTTGTAGACAGTGTGTCTCTTGTAGGCAGTGAGCCTCTTGTGAGTAGTGTGCTCGGGCAGTGAGCCCTAATTGGCATGTGCCATTTTGTTCTTTCTATTCTTCTAACAGAGAATACATTCTTGGGTTAATCACCCCGTGGTTTTTCCCTTAACCGGGTTTTCCACGTCAAAATCTTGGTGTCTTATGTGTTGATGAGTTTCTACTTTTGATTTGAATGCATTATGTCTCATGTTTAATATACTGCTAAATCACCAAGAAGTTTTAAGTGTGTAAATTGGAGAAAGTTTTTGCACAACTGATTCACCCCCCCCTCTCAGTTGTGTGCACTAAGTCTAACAACATATGCACTCACAAGATAAACTCAATACAATGACAACCTACATCCAAACAACCAACCAACCAACCCAAACCACTAACCATGTGCTTTCTTTTATAATCAAGCTCACACAAATACAACTTGTAGTATTGGGTAAAACCATGTGACTCAAAACCTTGAGTTGACAAAACCATTGACCCCTCATTTAATATTTGCAACTAAGTTTTCGCTTTATGCTCCAATATTAAATAATTTCCTAAATAAGTAATTAATTATTCTGTGTCCCACACACATAAAATAACTAACCCAATGTTACATACAACTTGTACAAGTTGCACCAAATAAATATCTAATGTGGCTAAACACATCAATAAAGATGCACCACAAATAAATATTTATTTTACATAAATATTATAATACATTGTCATGCAAGGTGTACAACACACCTTTTCCTAACACTACCCTTGGGTTTGGTGAGTTGCCATTGGCAACCAAACCCTAGGTTTGCATTTGAAACCCTTCCTAGATTCATTCTTGGAAAGAAAACTTGATATAAACCCTAGATCTAGTTAAAAATTACTTAATTTACGTTGGCAACCTGAGTAATAACCTGAGAATGGTATAAAAAACAAGAAAATTTTGATGCATTTAAGCCTTTTACCATGCCTGGGACTGCCAAAAAAATTAGAACACCTTTTTATCCTCTTATCTCATCAAAATCAGCATGCACAGTAAATAAAAATCATAAAAATAAATATTATATGTCCTTATATAGTCCTCCAGATGTGTGAGGGTCTAAAATGTAAAGTTAGGTGTTGAAATAGGGCTTTGGACAACTGTTTTCACTAAAAAAATGGTTATAAAATGGCATTTAACACTTTTTCTTCTTAGTACTCCTCCTCATCCATACATATGCTTATGTGGTCCCCCCTATGATGATGTCTTAACATTAATTTTCCTTTTATAACCTTTAATAGTCATAAAATGCCTAAAATATAATGATGAGAAGGTTATGATGGGTTGACAAAGTTTTTTTTTCTCTTTCTTAATTAGGGCGTCAATTTTAACCTCAATAGTAATGCAAAATCAGAGTTTTAAAGGCTTTCCCTCTTTTTTGAATTTGAATTCAGGGACCAAAAATTCATTGCAACGGTTTTAGAGGTGGCTCTAAATGATCTCATGGTTATTTCAAGGTTTTTTACTATTAAAGGGGTCTTATGGTTGTTTCAAAATTGTTTTAACAATTTAAAGGCTAGTTTGAGGTGGTTTATGTCAAATTTTAAGACTATTTTAGAGTTAGATGACTTTTATGGAGTCCTAAGTCTTCTAAACAATATGCAACTAATTATAATGACATCATAAAATCTAACCATAAAGGAGGCCATGCCATGAAGGTGATTAACCTTAGTTTGAAATTTACCTCATTCTTAAAACAAAAAATGTCCTTCCTTTTCAAGAGTCCATAAGGACTCAAACACCAATCACTCAACCATGAAGGACTTGTCAATATGACCATGAGCATGATAAAATGAGACAAGACCATCCAAAACAACTCCATGTAAACTAAGATCCAAATGAAATAAAGAAATACATATCCAAACAAAGATCTTCAATCAAAAGCATTCCAAAACCATCCCATGGACACATAAACCATTAGGTTGCATCCATGTCATAACAAGTAAGTGCATCCAAAGCATATGAATCAACTAAGTCTCATTAAGATAAAATTAGGCTAACCAATCAGGACCTATGCCATTCAAACAAGTTGAAAAAAATAAAATGGAGTGGAAACTCACTCATAATCCCAAATCAAAAGAGGGGGTCCCCATTTTTCTTGGGAAAAGTATGGGGCATGTGTGCAAGGCACAAAAATTACCAATTTTAAAACTCAAAATCTAAACCATACAAGCATTGACTAAACATACAATGACTATTGATCTTCACCTAGGGCTTGGGAAAACTCAACTATGCTTTGTAAATACTATAAATAAGGCTTGCATGGGAGCATTAAATTCATTGGTAGTTAGAGAAGTTGAGAATTATTGTATGTTTTATTGTTGAATGAGAAATAAGTATAAGTAAAAGGAAAGGTTGCCCACCTGCTATAATGTCTCTTTGCAAAGTACTTAAGGAGGGTAGCAAGGTACTAAGTTGCCACTACCAAAAGTGGTTTTGTTGATATATTTTTGTCCTCTAGGTCAAAATAACCATGAGGGGATGTTTTTGGAATTGTAGTAGGTCTTATTTTTTGTTAATAGATATATAAAGGTCTTCAAAGGCCTTTAAGAGTCTTAGAAGGTCTTTTTGATGCAAAATATATTACAAATTACCTTTGTTTTTATGTATAAGGGTTGAGAGAATGTGTCTTTTATCTTTGTCTAAGGTACTTTAGAGTCAAAGCATTTCAAAATCACCTTAAAATTTCCAAAACTCACGTACACATTGGAGGGAGTCCTAATTTGAATGAAAGTCTAAGTCTTAGGGGGTTTAGGCCGTTTAGGGTTTCAGTCAAAGCATCAAATGCTAGGTTTTCTCTCTAACATGCAAGTTTTGTTCCCTTTTACTTCATGCATGGAATATCATCAAAGGTTTCAAGCTCCTGAAACTCTCATGAAAGAGAAAAAGAATCAATTGAAACAAGGAGCATGAATAATGGAGGATTCTCTATTTGAGATCCATTACTTAGCTGAGATATACCTTGTGTATTGTAGTATTCCCAGGGTCTTCTTAGATATACATGTTACCTGAGGGTTTTCAAAGGAGATAGTTATTCTTCTCCATCATGAGTTTTGCACAATCAAGAAGAAGCAGACATGCACATGATATAGATGGGATGTGATAATCTTATTGGAGAGTCATCAAGATGACCGAAGAATATACTAATAAGGACATTTTAATCCATTGATATCCTATGAGGCCTTTCTAAAGATGTTTAAGTCTGCACCAGGGTTAAGGGTTTATCACCATTATAAGGAAATGCTCAGTAGCATACGAGGCCTCTCAGTCAAGAATCCAAAAGAGGAATAGGTATTTTCAAAATACATTGAGTGTCTTCATGGGAGTCCCAATACATTGCAAATGGAATGGTTCATCATGCTGCTCAAGCTCAAACTCTATTAGTCAAGATTGCATAGTGGTAAGGTCTCATAGAGTCTTCAATGATTGGATAGATCCTTAGACAGGTGAAAGGAGACATTTACATGAACAATGAAGGGTCTTTGATCAAAACAAGGAAGTCTGCATGTCATTCAACACCAAGATCCAAGCACACAAGGTTTATTAAAGATTTCTAGAGGTTTGTAATGCAGAGATCTACAAGACAATGTGGAGAAATAGTATGCAGACTTGTAGAGTTTCCTTCTAGAGTTTAGAAACTTGTAAAATAGTTTATGAAGAGTTTAAGGTTTGTCAAAGCATGTGTAATATGCATATGAGAATGTGGGTTTTTGCAAAGGTATCATAAGGGATAGAGACAAAGGTATTTGTGACTACATTGAGTGGTTGTGAAGTGGTGTTAGATGAAGTTACTTAGGCTTTAGAACCGGTGACTCTTATCCCCCTACAACTTTTGAAACTGACAAGTGGCAGTGGTGTAAGGAATGGAGATCCAAAAGAGGTTTGTAACAAGGTAAGGAGACACTCCAAACCCTATACAAAGTTTATCAAAGTCTCTTTAGGTTTGCATCCTCTCTTTTAGGACTGATATATCAAGAGAATCACTATCAAATAGTGAGGGGCCTGTCACCAAAAATACCCGCATAATCATCCTAGAGGTTTGCACAAAGTTGCTAAGTCTACATCTTCATATTTGGGTAAAGACTGCCAGGTCATTTGGGACCTACACCATCATTTGGGAGCTTTGACAAATAGTTATAAGTCTACCAACATTGTAAAAACCTTGTACATCCCTATTCAACCTTTTAAAATATCTACACAATTATGCAAGGTCTAAGAGAAGCAATAGTTGATGGAGCTATGCTTAAAAGTTAGGGTAGTGCAACATTTGATTTTCATTTTTAGACTCCACTATTCATTTAGTGAGGGATAAAGGAAGGTACAATCACATTGACCTCCAGTAAGGTGCATAGAACTCTACCAACAATCCATGATGAAGCTCTCAATACTCTCTAAAGACTCCTACAAGATGATGATAAGATGCAGGGATCAAAGTCCTAGACACTGTGAAGATAGGGATAGGGGTTTTCAAGGACATAAAAATAAGAGGATTATGATATCTTAATGAGATCTACCAAGCTCATTCTATAGTGTGTAGAGGATAGAAATAGGTAAATGAAGAGGTAAAAAACCTGAACAATGATGACAGAGGTCTGTTGTAGTAACAACAAGCTATTGTGAAAGGTTTATATCTTGTTTGACCTATATTTTCACCATGAAACCCACACACAGATAAAACAAGATAGTCATCAAGTGTCAAGGGTTTGACAACGATGAATCACTAGAGGAGCAGAGCAGAGATTAATGTGAAGACAATGGATAGAGGTGAGACAAAGGTATGCTAACTCTCAAATAACAAGGTCAGAGAGATCTACAAATATAAAAGATAGTTTAAAGGACTTGACATGGTCTAATACTCCTCCATACAGAAGATATAATTTCCTAAGGAAGGAGAGTATGTTTAGTTTCCTGTAGCATATAACCAAGTTTTTATAGCTCCTATAACTGCACATGGTGAAGGAATGAGCTGACAATAAGGTAATGAAGAGAATTCAAGAAAGCAGTTAGAGTCTTAAAAGGACTAAGACTTCATCTTATGCCTCCAAGGAGTCCTAGGTGATTTTAAAAGATGAGCATATGCCCTATCTCCATGCAAGTGGGGAAGATGATAGTAAAGAACAAGTCTAAGAGCAGTTATGATGAACATGCAAAAGTTTAACCATCATGCAAGTAGTCCTACTAGACTTTGTGGAGCATGTAAAGGAGAGAAAGTTGGGAAAAGTCAAACAACTCAATCTTCTAACACCTTGCATGGATTTTCAAGGAGAAAAAGAAGGAAGACTACTTCCCCAAGCACCTAAAAAGAGGTAGATCAAGCAAGTAAAGGCATGCAAAACTCATTAATAATCTGAAGTCATTCCTAGATTCCCTCCTCGATGATGGACAAAATGAGACACCTAGGCCAACAATGATAGAGTTCTTTTCCAATTTTAGAGTTAGATTGTAATTTTATTTCTTTCTAGTCTCTAAGACATGCATTGTAACTCAAGAACAAAATGGTAATTCTCATATTTTTGAGAAAAAATTGCATTTTTCAGACTTGTATACAGTTATGGTACCTTTCAATCAATGAAATCAAGCTATTTTTCCTTCTCAATACTGTATATTATGTGATATCATGGAATTATTGATTTTTCCTTGTGATAATAGTGTTTTTACTTGGTTTTAGTCTAATTCCTCAATGCTTTTATGCAGAAGTACATGTATTTTGCAGGTCATAGTATCCTATTAGTTTCATGCAGGATTTAGTTGTGAAATCAATCATGTGACCTTCTAAGGTCATTTGCTGTTCCTCCCGAGTGTTTGTCATAAAATCCAAGACCTCTCTATGAAATACTAATGTAAAACATGTAAAATATGAGTTATGTATGTTGTAGTAAAGTTTATTGGCTGTATTGTGTATGTTTAAACAGGTACAGGTCCTAAAGTTTGGTGTATCACATATTTTGCCAACTTTATTTCAATTTTATGTCTCTCTATCCCTTTTCCCAGTAGGATTCAGTAGTGTATAGTCAGTTTAGGTGGTCACAACCAAGGGAACTAGCCCCCTCTAAAGGTTGATCTCAACCTATCTGAGCCCACACTCAGTGAGATCATCCCATGTTTCACAAGGTAGCTAAGTTTTACACTTAGCCAGGGTGCAATCTTAGTGATAACAAGTTTTCTTTCCACATTGGGGTTTTCTACGATAAAATTAGTGTGTTGTGAGTTATTTCCATATTTTTTATGTTTAAATCATAGTAATTCATTCTCTTAACAATCTAAACTTTTAATTTGCAAAGAAAATAGGAGAATATTAAATATTATAATTAATTTATAAATTCCAAAGTAGAGTTTACAGATCATTCACCCTCTTATTTTTCCCCTTTGTGATCACCCTATCATATCCCTTTTCATCCATCACAAGCACATACCACATTGTTTTATATCTTCCCCTAGTGTTTGTTCCCATTTTTACATACATCACATTCACTGTCACCTAGGTCTAAATGCACACTTTCCATCGCCTATAGTGATTTTTGTGGATCATGTTGGAATATACCCACTAGGGGACTAACTAAGGTAGTCTCCTATGAAGTAATAACCATTTTCCTATCCCCTTATCTCAAATCTAGACATTTCACATTCTAGAGGCCATAAAGACTAATTTGAGTCTAAAAAAGAGTTACAGACCAAATAAGGAGCTTCCTACAAATTTTTAGAAACTTTTGATAAAAAACCTATAGTGTGTTTTGTGTACACTCCCTTTCTCTTCAAAATAAAACCTACTAGACCTTCAATTTGAGCAATCCATGATTATATAGATGGGTTCCTCTAGTTCCCTTTAGTTGTTGAAATTCATTTAACTCCAAATTCTCTTCAATAATATGTGGGGCTCCCTTCTTCAAGTTTTGGATCTTCTCAACATTCTATGTGAATATGTTCAAGTTATGAGTGGCAAGGTATCAACAAATATTTCTTTGGATTCTAGTTCCTATATTTTTCTCGCAACCTATTTTGATTGCTTCAACTAAGTTAGTAGCAAGCTCTTCTAGTAAGCGTTTGAAAGATTTCATGTTATGATCATTTTATCATGCAGGTTCCACCTCTTCTCTCAGATTATCTTTCATGGCCTTTTGTGTCCTTGTGATGACTCAATAGTCAAGAATCCCTATAGGTTGTTCATCTTCAAATCCAATGGTGTAGGTAATTTCCTTCATAATATTGTGATCATAGGATATCCCACTGCTTTAGTTCCTTCTCCCTTTCTAGAGGTTCTTTGGGCCTTTACGACATTGGTGCCCTTGGGTTTGCACCAACCATGGATCTTAGGTTTCATCTTACAATATAGATATTAGCACATATCCCTCTTATATGCTACTAGGCCCAACACCATTGTGGCCCCAATCTCTTTTGTCATTTTCTTCTCCTCAAGAATTTTTGTAGTCCCTATCACCTTGACACCCTTCTAATTGTGCCAACCATTATTATAGAAAATAATCTAATAGTCTAAATCTTCTTAGGCTCTCTTGTGTAAAACTGAGGTGGACCTTCTATTGGGATCTTTGTATGGGAAGTTACTTCTCCTTGCAGTGATATCAACACAATTTCTTCCCACTAGGTTTATTTGACTCTCTAGGTTAATGGTATCAAATCAAGGTGGATATTTTAGACCCACATATAGCATGGACCTCCACCACTCCAATGACCCATTACAACAACCATAATCAAATATCCCCCTATTTTTATAGAAAATGTGATTCTAACTAATATAATTCTAATTAGAATGATCTTCTCCCAAACATTGGGATACTAGCCAACGAAGACATGTATCTTGCTGCTATCCAATCTGGAAGAGAAAGATTGTCTGAGCTATATCCCTTTGTTTCTACTAGAATGAAAGGAACTAACTAATGCTAACTAAAAAAGAATGGAACTGGAAAAATACAAAAAATAATGGATTGACCCGCAAAAAGTAATGTAGAAATGAATATGAGAAATCATAAGGAACCTGTCACCAGGTGGACAACCTCACTCTCTAGGATGAAAGCATGAGGTGTGGATGTATGTATGTTGTGATGTAGTTTATACGATGTAGAAAGATATAATCTTTGATCTGTATGGCTTCACATGATTGTTGAGAGTTTCCTGTTGACACGAAAATCAATTATTATCACATAGAATATAAAAAATGACAAAAACAAATAAGAATGATAGCATGAAAATGAAATGAAGGAAATGAAGCTAAAAGGGGGAAGAAGAAATAAGAATGTTCGTGCGCTCAAAATACTTCCTTGTACAACATGTAATTACAAAGACGAAAGAGATGGTTGGGCTGTATGGGAGTTTTCCTTAGTCAAACCCCATTTTTGGTGTTTCCACCTCAACAATAGCCAAATATATTGATTGATTAATAAAATAATGTTTGTGCTCTAATTCTAAGTGTATCTAGAATTGTTTGAGCGGTGACAAGCAAAATTGATAGGGTATATATATATGAAATATAGTTTAATCTATTTAATGAAATGACATGCAATGATTACAATCAAACAAATGAGCACGAGATAGCAATGAAGTTAGCAAGAATGAGAGTGTGAGTGATGATCTTGACAAAGCTTTGATAACATGTAAATTTGATCTTTATTTTGACAGATCTTTTTATTGAAATAAAATCGATGCTTTTGAATGATAGATTGATGGGGTTTTATAGAAAAGGCAACAAACAAAAATTTGGGAAAAGGAACCATTTGGGTGCGGATAAGCATTAAGAAAATCTTGGAGTGCCATGCAAGTTAATGTTAAGAAAAGTGTCTCAACCTTGCAACTTCGAAAGATTACTATTCTTCCCAGTTTTGGTCTTTTCAAATACCCTTTATCTTGAAGAATGATCTAGAACTTTCAAAGTTTCCAAAAGGGATAAAAATGGTGGGACTTACTATTTTTAGTAAGTTTACATTTGACCTCAGATTGACCTAAAATTTTCTCAGAAGGTGTGGAATAGCTAAGTAAACGTCTTGGGTGAGTTTTGACTCAAGATCATACCTGGATCACGAGATATTAAAGTTTTTGTTTTTTGAAAACCGTCGAAAAAGTTTTGAACTCAAATTTGAGGCACTTATAGGTTCCTCAATGCTTAAAAAATTATCATAACTGATGAAGTGGGTTATAGGGTTATAGATCTCTTCACGAGCTTTCCGACGCATCAAACGGTTTGTCAATCAAACACTCGGATCAAAAGTTATGACCTCCGGAAGTTGGACCTTCTATTTTTGGGAAATGTAAAAACGTGTTGGACACATAAAAGAGATGTAAAGGGGAGAGTTACACGTGTTGGTGTGTGTTTTGGCACATCACAAGGTATCTTTGATTGGAGATAATTTGGGCACCACTTTTGGGTGGTTTTGGCTCATGGTTTTGTAATTACCGATAACAATTTACTGTATTGTATCTCTTATATATTAGGAGCTAGAGATGGAGGTTGTGTGTAAGAATCTTATAGATGTCAAGTTACCTCCTAGATCTCTGGTTGGATATACTCCTATTGGGCAGCTTTGGAGTGTGGAGTTTTTTACCTGAAACATTTTTCCCCATGTATATCTTGTGTTGTGAGTTTTGTGTTTGCATTTGAAAGTTGTTATTATCTTTCTGTTAATTAGCATCTTAATCTATAACCGTAAAAGTAAAAAAATTGCATAAGTCTTTCCTTAGTAGATCAGTGTAGGAAGCATTTCTGCATACCTTGCTTCCTTTCAGTTAAAACACAAATTTTAAAAATGGTTCATGAACAAATATATGCTCGCAGGACATTAGTGTGTTGCGCAGACGTCTGCGCTAAGTGTTGTTGTCTAAGCAACTTCAATTCTCAGAAAGTCTAGCTAACTTGGGACACTGCCAAGGTTAATGCAATTTTATAGTTTTTGGATATGACAAGCAGAAAGGGTCAAAGCAGCACTAAGGCACATCTTTTGGGTTGAGGGCAAGGCCAAGGCTAGAAAATGATCCTAAAACACACTAAGATAGTGGAGACTAAATCAAGTGCCAAATAAAGTGTAAAATTGTGAGTGAGCACAATTACAATGCTACATTTAGCCCCCACTTTAGTGGGTGTATGAAACTACATGCATATGCAAGATAAAATAATAAATGAGATAACATGAAAGTAAACTTTTTACCCAAGGATACTGTAGTGGATGCAAAATGTCAGATACATGTTAAGTGAGAGATATGAAGCCCCCAACTTACGTTTCTACAAAAATCACCATGTTAGGCCAAAAATCTGCGCATGAATCAAATGTGAGAGATACATGTATATATATATAAATCTAATGAAAAGGAGGACTATACCAAATGTGATTTACTGAAACCCTTATGGTTAGCAAATAATCTAGTCTAATATGCAATAATCTAGTGATTAATAAAAACACATACAAGCATACAAAAAAGTAAACAAAAGGCATTTCTAACATTGATTTTCTTGGAAAGTGCTAGGTATGGTTGTAGGGCTAGCACACTACAAGAGCTAGGAACCATATTGAAAAACTTCTATAAGTCACTAGAGTTAGCAAATCTTGTTGCTAGGTGGCTTAAGAGAAGTGCTAATAGGGTAGAAAATGAAGCATCACAGACTAGCATTGCCTTGCTAGGTGAGCTACATGCTTAAAGGTGTCAGAGATTACATGACTAGCATAGTTAGGTAATTATGATAAAGGGTGGTCAGTCTAAGTAAGTGTATCTACTTATGACCACAAACGCTACAAAAAAATGTTGCAGAGAGCATACCATCTATGTGGTGTGTGAATAAGTGTGAAAGATAGCAAATGTATGCCCCCACATTAAAATAATTGCATATTCCATAGAGGAGCAATTAATTTTAAGGTAAAAAGAGGGGAAAAGGCACGAGAGATTTTAGGAAGCATATGCCTAGAGGATATGTTCTAGAGAGCTATGTCATGGAGGAGCTATCCCCAAGAAGGACAACCAAGGTGATGCTGCAGACATGATACATAATGGCTTGTGTAAGCATGGCATGATGCCGAGCAATGCAACAAGGTGTCACATAAAAACAAGAAACATCGAAATAAAACACAAAGAGATCTACCTTCTTCGGAGTCAATATGCATTAGGAAAGGGTAATCATCAGGGATAACTAAATGAATCATGATCATTCCCTTAGGCATGTAGAACTACAAATACAAAGGAAGAATGTCACATCAAGACAAAATAAAAATTTGGGTCAACATGGAAGGATGCTAAATCATCCAACACTTTGTATCGTCCCCAAAATGTGGAAAGTTCAAGTGCAACATATAGAAGAATCTAGAAACATATAGAAGAATGTCACAACATTTTCATTCCCCCTGTATCCATGTGCCTACAAGGGCATAAAGGGTCCTCCAGGGAGAGTTAACAAACATACATGTCATGCAACAAGTACGAGGATTACAAAATGTATACAAGCATACTACGAACAATAATAGATGGAACAAAGGTATTTCTCTCAAGGGTCAGGCTCTAAGAGGTTATTTGCCTCCCAATATTGCTCATCATATAGGGATAATGGGTAGATTGCTAGAGGGAACACATCAAGGGCAGTACTTGGTACTGCACCTAGTTCGAGATGCATAGGATCCAAAACTAATGGAGGATCTTGACGCACTTCACCAAAGGTGAGGTCCATCAATCTTGTGAATATTGAGGACAGAGATTGTATCTCTTCCAAAGATTCAAATACATCTTCTTTGGGGGAAGAGTGATCTGAATCACTACCGGAATAGATAACAATAGAGGGTTGGTAAGTGCTAACAATGGTAACACGAGCACTAGTGACGACTAGTGGAGAAGAGGTCCCCACAACTGGAATAAACAATGTAGAAGGACTCAGAGATGGTGAAGGAGGCATGCACTTTGGCTTGTAGCAGGGTAGAGTGGGATAATGTTCATGCTTTCATTTTAGTAGCGGGCATGGAATTTTTATGTAAATGGTGGTAGGATGCAGGATATTAGGAAACACCTGATGTCAGGTAACCTGAAATGACACTAATTGAGATAAAGTGGCATTGGAGATGACGCTGACGTTAGGTAGATTCAAGGGTTCATCAAAGGGTGGCATGTCAAGGATGGATGGAAGGATGGGGCTCTCCATGGAGAGAGTGAGGAATACTTGAACCTGATCAAGGTTGCATTCATCATGCTCAATCAATGGAGAGACGGGTGTGGGTGATGGCAAGGAATCATGCGGAGGAGAAATAGTAGAAAGAAGAGAAGGTGGAGCCAAATCTAGGGGTAGCTACATAGGAGAAGGATGTGGGGGAAGGTGTTCATCTCCTATTACATGCTCACGAGATACAACACATCAGCAATGCTTGTGATCTCTCATAAGTTGATTGCACTGAGTGCGAGTCAAAGCATCGATAAGAGGAACTAGGGAGTCTCCAAACATGGGCTCCTTTTCTTCCATCACTCTAGGAGTAGGAGGGGGAATTGAGGGAACAATCAAAGATTGGGATACTGTCAGGGGAGGGTCTCTCAATGCGGACTGCCTTCCTCAAGCCACCAGAGGAGCTAGAGGAATGGAGGCTACCAATGAAAATTGGGAGACTGAAGGGGAGGGGTCCCACAACATGGGCTTCTTTCCTTGATTCCTTGAATAGATAGGAGGAACAGGAGTAGCCATTGAATGCTAGGCAGGTCTGGGTTGTATCAGTCATGTACCTCTAGGTCTTAGGTAAGACACTGGAGGTGGGACTTCTGTATACTTCCCAGGTGCTCAAGGACAAGAAAGGTCACTCAATTCAGGTTGTTTCCCTTCTCTACATATGGAGTAGGAGAAAGGATAGAGACAACCGATGGATATCAAATGATCATGGGGGTAGTAGCCAGTGGGGTCGAAGAGGAGGCATCAATGGACAACTGAGCTATGAGATTTGCTTTAAACTTCTAATATGACAGAAATAGGAAATCATTGCGTGATCGCAATGGCTCTGTCAAAATTGGACAAAAGTAATCCAAGGAGAAACTACCTCTTAATGCGAGAGGTTTAAACCCACTATGATGTATAGTGTGTACCTGAACATCGTGAGGGAATTTCAGGCACTTATAGATCATAGAAGGGATCACTCTCATGGAAGAGAGCCATAGATGGCCCAACTTCACACGAAATTGGTCTGAGATAGGGATGACAAAGAAAAGAACATCCAATGTTTTTGGTCCAACCCAGACAGAGAGGGTAATTGAACCCATGGTTTGGTGAGAAGACCCATCATGCAATCATATCTAGACTTCTAATTTATCATAGTTGTCCTGATAGAGCTCATTCACTTATAGAAATTCCTCTATAATTATGTTCATCATACACACAGGGTCATTTGATATGCCCTTAGTGGGCTTTTATTTGACTAAGGTAGTTATGTAAAGAGGTCCTTCATATATATGCATGGGTATATCTATGGGTGCGAAGGAGATGACCGGTTTGGGATTAGAGAGTGCTCAACTAATTTGAGGGTGATCATCCACTATTGTGATCATCTTGGCTAAAGAGGTTTTAGTCTCATCAATAGTCATTGCATGTGTCACATTATTGACAGGAAGTTTGACTAGGTTGGTGGAGTGATGTGGTAATGTGTTTGTGTAAATTTGTAGGTTTTGGTTAGGTGGAGCAATAGATTTGCTACCTTTATCATTCACACTAGAGACTTGTATGACATTCTAGGTGATGAGGTCTTGAACATGATGTTTAAGACACATGCATTGCTTTGTGTCATTGCCAGGTACTCTGTGGAATTGTAAGAAGGCCTTTGAGTCATAAGAATGTGGCAGGGGTTTTGTTGTATCGGTGGGATGGATGGGCAGCAACTGGATAAGGTTATTATTAAGGAGATGTTGCATTATTGAATAGAGGGATTCAGATAATGGAGTCAATTTCCAAGTCCTTGGTTTATTTTGAGAGGACAGGGCCATAGCACTTTGGGTCAGTACAGTGGCCGCTACTTATTCAATAGTGTTTGACGAATTGAGTTTTATGAAATTTTTATTTTTCTTGTAATTTTGGAATGAGGATGAGGCATTAGACTTCCCAATAAAAGCCTGTGAGGAAGATCCCTCATACTGGCTTACCGATTGGTGGTAGTTGTGGAGTGTCGTGCATAAATGGGTAAATGAAGGGTAATGCATCAACATAATATTATCTCAAATTTGAGGCTGTAAGTTTGCAATTAAAACCCATTGCACATTAGAATCTGGAAGTGCATAAAGAATCTATGAGAACAAGGCCTGATAATGGTTGATGAAATTAGTAACTTTCTGCTGTGCTCCCTGCCTACAGTGGATGAGGTTAGTAAATGTGACCTATGGTCCAATGTTTTCCTTGAAGTGTTGGAGAATTGATTTACAAGTTGTTGAAATGAATTAATGGAATGATCAAGGAGAGAGAAAAACCAATCTAACATGGTATCTTTGAGATATCATGGGAAAAGTTTTGCTAGAAGAAAATCTTGGAATATAAAATCGCTACATAATGCAGTGAATGTCGAGACATGAATTTGTAGATCTCCTTTACCATTATACTTCTCAAAATGCGGAGCCTCCAAGTTTTGGGGAAGAGGGGAAGCAAGAATGGCTAGGGATAGAGGGATTCTGGTGTAATACAAGGGGATTTTTTGTTGGGATGTGGAAGTGGATATGTTAGCTAATTGTTGTTGGAGGGAGTTCACATTCTGGAGAAGTTGGGCAATGACAGAATTAGTGGTGTGAGTGGATTTGGCTTGTGTGGTAGATGGAATAGAGTTATTGGTTTGGTGGGAGACTTCGATGTTGGATCTAGGAAATACAAATGATAAAGAAGATGTAGGGAGAAAAAACCCGTATTGATTTATGGGGTTCCCACCCGTTCTAATGGAATTTGTGTTGGCATTCAATGAGTATGCAACACTTGTAGAAATATGAGAAGTGAATATAGATGTGGTAGAAGATAGCATTGACATCAATAACTAAGCTCTCGATGTATTTGAATGCAAATCATTCATTCTTCTGCATAACTAGCTAGAGTTGGGACATTGTTGTTCACAATGTAAGCTAGGCTGCATAAAAGAGACACACCATGCAGATCACTGGTCAACAACTTTTAGAGGGCCTTGAAGAGAGGGACAACCTCATTGACTAGGTGCTCCATACCCAGATAATCCTAAAAGTCATCCAAATGATTGTCCAATGTTTTGTTTTGGGTTGAGGGCACTCAAGCCATGGGTGCATCTGGGTCAAAATGCTCTCCAAAAGATTGTAGGCTAGGAGTTGTAGTTGTGGTGGAAAAGGAATAGATAGGTGATTGCACTCGTGAATTACCTATTGAGAAGTTGAAGATATCAGTTTTTAACTGAGTGGAGCTAGAGCTACCAAGAGCATGGAAAGCCATGAGTAACATTAAACTTCTGCGGATAGTAAAATTAGAGTCGGAGCACTAGGTCATGAAGCTCATAAACTAGTAAGAGCTCCACAATGGACAAGTAATCAAAGATTTGAAGGGGAAGAGTTTTGTTTGTTTTGCTTTTAATAGAATATTGTGTTTTTTTGTAGTTTAAATATGTTTAAGATATGTCGGGTTCACCAAAATATTTGATAGAAAAGGTGATTCTAACTAATATATTTCTAATTAGAATGATCTTCTCTCAAACATCGGGATACTAGCCAACAAAGACATGTATCTTGATGCTATCCAATCTAGAAGAGAGAGCTTGTTTGGGCTATATCCCTTTTCTGCTAGTAGAATGAAAGGAACTAACTAATGCTAACTAAAAAGCAATGAAACTGAAAAAATACAAAAAATAATGGATTCAATCACGAAAAGAAATGCATAAATGAAAATGATAAATCACAAGGAACCTGTCACCAGACAGACAACCTCACTATCTAGGATGACAACATGTGGCACGGATGTCTGCATGCTGCCCTGTAGTTTGTACAATGTAGAAAGATATAATCTCTTATCTGTATGGCTTCGCACAATATTTGAGATTTTTCCTTTTGATACGAAAATTAATTATTATCACATAGAATATTGAAAATGACAAAAACAACTAGGAATGATAACATGAAAACAAAATGAAGGAAATGAAGAGAAAAGGGGGAAGAAGAAAATAGAATGTTCATGCACTCGAAATCCTTCCTGGCACAACCTGCAATCACAAAGATGAAAGAGAGGGTTGGGTTGTATGGGAGTTTGCCTTAGTAAAATCCCATTTTTGGTGTTTCCACCTCAATGAAAACTAGAGATATTGATTGATTAATAAAACAAAGTGTGTGCTCTAATTCTAAGTGTATCTAGAATTGTTTGAGCAGTGACAAGAAAAATTGACAAGGTATATATATTAAATACAGTTTAATCTATTTAATGAAATGACATGCAATGATTACAATCAAACAAATGAGCATGAGATATAAATGGAGTTAGCAAGAATGAGAGTGTGAGTGATGGTTTTGACAGAGCTTATCTAGCATATAAATTTGATCTTTATTTTGGCAGAGCTTCACTATAAAAATAAAATCGATCCTTTTGAATGGTAGATTGATGGGGTTTTATAGAAAAGGAAAGAAGCAAAAATATGGGAAAAGAGATGTTTGGGCATGGATAAGCATCAAGAAAATCTCAGAGTGCCACACAAGTTAAAATTCAACCTTTAAAAATGGTTCCTGAACAAACAGACACTCGCGAGACATTAGTGCGCTATGCATACATATGCGCTAAGTGCTATTGTCCAAACAACTTTGGTTCTCAAATAGTCTAGCTAACTTGGGACACTGCCAAGGTTAATGCACTTTTACAGTTTTTGGATATGATAAGCAAAAAGGGTCAAAGCAGCACCAAGGTACATCTCGTGGGTTGAGGGTAAGGCCAAGGATGGAAAATGATCCTAAAATATGCTAAGAGAGTGGACACTAAAGAGAGTGCCAAATAAAGCATGAAATTGTGAGTGAGCACTATTTACTACACTACACCCCTATGGATGGTCAAAATCTCCTCTACTAGGTTCCACTAGCTCCTCTCACTAGAATGCTACAAATGATGCATGCACCTAATAAATATCACCATGTCTCTAAAGGGTATTGATCAAGTTTGTAAGTTCTTGTTTATGCTTCTTCTTAAACATTGATTTGGTATCCCATGTAGATCATTATTGTTCCTTGCACACATGCCCTATTTTACCTTGGCAAAACGAGGACCCCCTTCTTTTATTTTTTTTTGCTTTTGTGCTATTTTTGATTTAGTTGTGTTGGAATTCTTGCATTTTTTATACGGTGGTTGGTAATGGTGTTATAGGAGAAAGGTTTTATAAAAGTTTAAGTCATGAGACAAATATTTGCAAAAGTTCTAGAGTGTCTATAGAGTGAAATTCAAGTTTTTCTTAAGCCTTTATGGGATTGTGGTGCAGAGACCACCATAGTCAATTTTGGCTTGTATGCTCACTAGGAGCCTTAAATTTTGGATTTTATGCTCATTATGAGCCTAGGTGGAGTTATGTATTAGTTTATTATTGTAATAAGGTCTAAGTCAGACCAGTCTCTCTATTCTAGAAGTCAATCCTGTAGTGGAACTCCAAATAGCATGTGCTATGTTTAGAAAAAACAGTCATAAGGCTAAAATTAGTGGGAAATTAGTAATCCTTTTTGCCTTCTAGATAGAAAAAGAATCTTGCACGATGGGAAGAGATGAATTTGCATTGTATTTATCTCTTGGAGCTTGTGAATAGAGAGAGATTGAAGTTTGAAGGAAGAAAATAATAGAGAAGACTGTTTTTGCTGCTTTTTTCTTGTGTAATCCGCTGCTCTTGTGTGTGGTACTCGCCCATACAACCATTTCAAGGGCTCTCACATTTTGGATGTTGTAAATACATGTTTTACCTTTCACTTAAATCATATTATGTGCCTTGACATTACAGGAGAAGAGAACAATTCGTTGTCCCAGTTTTACTATTTTGAAGAGGGTTTGGTAGGGTTTTAGGAGTTTGATGGGGTTCTAACCCAAATCATTGAGTTAGAGCCCCAAAATAGATTTTTTGGGTCTGTATACATGTATTCTACAATGGGTTTTGTGTTCAGGTGCAGGGGAGCAATCCAAGACAAGTTTTGAGGAAGATTTGGCTTGATATCTCTATGTATTAAGCCATTGGTGATAACTAGAGGTAGATTTAGTTAGAAAACTAGTTTGAAATGCCCATAGAGGTCCAAAACCTATTGAATCCATCTATTTTCAATCTATAATAAGTTTTGGAATTGGTTAGGAAGTTTTGGGTCATCTTGGTAGGGTACTTCCTTTGTAAACCTAGGGCTAATTGCCCCTTGGAACAACATGTACAGTCATTTTTAGAGGCTTGTGTTCCAAAAAAAGTACCCTACATGTCAAATATATTATAGAGGGCCTTAATGGGTACCTAAAAAGCTAAAGAGTTCTGGGAGTTGTTTGGAAAGTTTTGGAGTTAAGCCCTCTAAACCGCATTTCTAGGGCTACAAGGAAAATAGGTCATTTGTGAAGGAACAATTGGAAGGACAACTTGCTAGGTAAATTTATGAGTTTGACAAGACTCCATTGGTCAAATGAATATGTCTCATGCCCTCCCCAAATTCTGAAAGTCATCACATGTGTCCAAACCAGGTTGGGTTCAAGAATGGAGGTTGTAGGTGTCTTGATGTGCAAGTTTGCTGTCCCTCTTTCCAAGATCAATCACTCATGTTTGTGAGACTTGTTTAGTGTTCCCCTGTTTTGCATCAAATTGCAAAGTGTCCCTAAATTTTTGACCTTTGGGTCTAAATCCTTGAATTCACTCAAATTATTGCATCCATCATTTCCTCATTTTCATAGCTTCTTGGTGCTAGTGAAACTCTCTAAACTTATTTTATGTGGGTTTGCAGGTTTCTTGAGGACATCTTCCATTCTTCCATTTTAGTTCAAAGTCTAGATGTTTGGTTTGACCCCACAATCATGTGAAAGTATTAAAAGTGGGTTTTGCAAGTATTTCATAGATTTAATCCACCTCTCTTTTTGCATTCCATCACATTATTTTACCTTTCATCTTCCATTTTCTCACCTACTTGCTATTTCACAATAATTGGTTGCACATGTGAATCCAACCTTTATAAAACTTAAATTTTCTATCATTTTTACCTTTTGCAAAACCATTTCTAGAGCTTTACAAGCCTTTTCAATCCCCAAATTAATGAATTCTACCATTAGAATTCTTGCATTTGAATTTTCTATTGAAGTTGCTAAGTTGGAGAGTGTTCGAGAAGATTGAAGTGGATAAGTAGTGTTTTTGAAGTCTAGGGTAACCTGTGAAAGTTTAGGGCATGTTCAAGTTTGATCTTTATTGTCTCAACATTTGAAACTAGTTAGTCATTCTATTTTTATCTTTCTTACCATTTAAAAAAGAAATCTTATTGCTAGATTAAATCATGTAAGGAATTTAGTTTTGGTATAGAGTTTCTTAAATCATATGTGCTAAATTCCTTTTGTAAATTAGGAAAAATCAGGGGAAAGCAATGAATCATCAATAGTGCAACCACAAAACTATCTAAATTCAAGCCATAAAGACCCTAATCTAACAATTAAGCACAAGATGGCAATAGAAATCAAATGATAAAGCCATAATATCTCAAATCCTATGCCAAAGTTATTCTCCTACATTGTTCTTCTCAATTTTTCTTTGTTTGCTCTCTGATTTGTAGCATACAAGATATATGATAAGCTTAATATGGATGTATGATAGCAAGATCTCAAGATGAATGATATGAGTGATAGCAAAATATTGAAGATTGTGGTTAACCTTGAAATGGAGATGAAGGCTTGCTTTTATAGAGGATTGGATTTAAATGAAGGGTGAGGATTGAAAGGTCAATTATGTGATGTGGGCGACTAAGATTAAGAGATGATTTAAGACAAGGCCCTTTCATTTAATAAAAGGTAGTGGTGTTACAATTTTATTAAATGAAGGTGGTAGTGTGACACATAATTCAAATAAAAAAATTACTTAAATTATGAGAGAGGGACATGTGTTGTGATGAGAATAAAGGTGAGGGATAATTTAAATAAATATTTTATTTATTTAAATTGGATGATGGACGAAATGGAAAATTATTAAATAATTGAAAACCATTATTTAATAATGTATAGAGGAATGGAAAAAAAGGAAAATAGCTAATGACTAATTAAATAATTTAAAAATAATTATTTAATTATAGAAAGGAAGAGGAAAAATGAAGATGAAAAATTAAATACATAAGAATTTATTTAATTATAGAATAGAAAGGGATAATTAACAATATAATTAAATAAATAAAATTTAATTATTTAAGAGGAATAAAGAGAAAGTGAATTAATTAAATAGTTCAAAATTATTTAATTAAAAGAAGAATATGAGATTAGGAATAACTAAATAGTTAACAATTATTTAATTATGTGAGAGGAGATGGAAATTAGTGTGAAAATGTTACTCACAGACTTGGGACATTTTTGAGTGTCTACATTTTGCCCCTCTTTGATACAATGTGAATCTGAATGTTGTGTCAAAGAATAATTAGAAAAATTTGGCTCAGGACCTGCCCCCAGCGTGCCCTGGATAAAGCGGGATAGCATGATGCCCACTTGGGAAATTTGACCAATTTTTGAAAAATTCCAAAAAATTTGGTAAATTATTGATAGGTCAATTTGATAGATGCAAATGTGTTGGCGATGAAAAACTAGGATGATAGTGTTGGCAAGAGACACTGCTACACATGACAGGTGTTGTCATTAATGGCAACGAAGTCTACCTTGCACATCCACATTGCATAATCTGTTCATACCAGAAGTCAGAGTGAAGATTTGGCTAAGTTTGGTAGTTAGAAATAGAGCATGTGACAAGGTCCGATATCTTGTTCCGGATCTCTCTGGTGGTAATTCAAAGTGTGTTGCGGATTTGAGGGAGTGATAAGGATTGTCAAGACTATCCAAACCCAGAGATTTAGCCTCCTGTGATAAAGGATTCAAAAGAGATAAGGATTTCAGTATCGGGTTCCAGTCAGTCAGCACAGTCAGAAGAAGAACAAGGCAACCTAGTAATTGATCTTGGTCCGGATGCAGAAAAGTTGTTGGATAAGCAATTGGTGAGAATCAGAGGTATTGGTTGACATGATCAATGATCTGGAAACACAAGTTTTTGGTCCGCGTTGATATTTGTGCATGGATTCAGCCGACAGAGCAGAGTGTTTAATAAATATTCTAAGTTTTATTGAAGCCAACTACAGTTGATTGAATTTGATGGTGCAGATATATATAGCCAATGAATTTGAGTGTTTTGGGGTGTGAGAGTGGTGTGATAATGGAGTAAGTGCAAAAAATGTAGATTAAAGTACAAAAAAGAAGAGATCTAATGTTCGGATTATGGCAGAGCAGTAAACAGGGCAGAATAAAGATGAAGTGTGTAAGATCAGTATTTTGTGCTTAACCAAAACTGAATTCTTGCATTAGCAAATGCTACTCATTAGTTCAAACAATCTATAATCCTTTTTGCAATCATTCTTGTAGGCAGTGAGCCTCTTTTGAGCAGTGAACCTGAAGGCATGTGTCTTCTCCTTTTGTAATACTTTTAACAGAGTATAATCTTTGTGGGTTAACCCCCACCGTGGTTTTTTTAACTGGGTTTCCACGTTAAAAATCTTGGTGTCAAATGTGTTATTTGTGTTTCTACTCATGTGTTATTGATTATTGCTTTTCATGGTTATATCATTAATTTGTTAAGAAGTGGTAAATAAGAATTAACTGCAGCAAGCATTAAAGTTTTAAGACAACTGATTCACCCCCCCTCTCAGTTGTCAGCCCTAATTCCAACAATTGGTATCAGAGCCAAGTTCCTTTGAAAAGGTTTAATAGCTTGAGGAAGATCTGGGAAGGCAATAAAATGGATGAATACTATTGGTAAGAGACACTGTGTGGCTTCATGAATGTTGTCATTGATGGCAACAAAGTCTTTCCCACACATCTGCAGCACATAGTATGTCTCTATCGGAAGACAGATTGAAGAGTGTTTTGGTCTAGTGAGTAAGAACAGAGCATGCAACAAGGTCTGACAATCAGGTCCGGATCTCTCAGAGGGTGTAACTCAGCAAAGTGTGGACTTGGGAAAGTCAAGAGGAGTATCATTACTACTATATTCCAGAGATTGAGCCTTCGATGATGAATGAGTGAAAAGATATGAGCATCTAAGTGTTGGGTTCCTGACAGGTAGAGTAGACTGAGGAAGAACTGACTGGTAGAGCATCAGACTTTAATCCGGATGAGAAATTGATGGTGATCAAGCTATTTGAGGGATCATACATGGTTGGCCGACATGGTTGATGACTTCTATGTCTATGTCTTTGATACGCATCACATACTAAGCATGGATTCAGCCGACAGATCAATGTCTTGGAAATATCTTGAGTATTTCAGTTGCCGACTAGATATATGTTGAAATCCTTTATGCAGATATATATACCAAATGTATTTCGGTATGAAGGTGTGTGTGTGTGATGATATAGTGTGTGAGGAAAGGCAGAGAGAAGTGTGGAAGCAGTAATACAAGTCCGGTATGTGATAGAACAACAACACTAAAGTAGAGGAAGAATGCAGTGCATTAGATCAATATATTGAGCCTAACCGGAACTAAAGCTCAGCATGTGTGGATGCCTCTCTTTAGTTCAAACACCTAGTTACCTTCTATAAACATTGTAGACAGTGAGTCTCTTGTAGGGAGTGTGCCTCTTGTGAGCAGTGTGCTTGGGTAGTGAGCCCTAACTGGCAAGTGCCATTTTGTACTTCTTATTCTTTTAACAGAGAATACAATCTTGGGTTAGTCACCCCATGGTTTTTCCCTTAACAGGGTTTTCCACGTAAAAATTACTGTGTTATGTGTGTTGATTTTATTTCTGCTCTCATGATTATGTATGCTTATATGCTGCACTAATTGTTAACGAGGAAAGAAAGTTAAAATATTTAAGATAACTGATTCACCCCCCCCTCAGTTATCTACCTTGTTTCCAGCAATTGGTATCAGAACTAAGTTCCTCCAAACAAGAGCCTAACAACTTGAGGAAGATCTGGGAATCTCAATGGATATGTATGGTATGAAGGAACAACTTTAGCCTGCCCTAGATGATCTTGAGCAATCTCACTCTGAAGTCAATAACTTGAGAGAAAGACTTAAACAAGCTGATGATTTCATAAATGGGCTAAAAGAAAAATTGAGTATCTCTGTGAAAAAGAGAAAGGAACTTCTTCAACAATTAGCAAGTCAAAGTGAAGTCAATGATACTAATGAAGATCTGAATGAGAAAAACAAGCTATGTGAGAAGCTATCAAAAGAGGTCATTATGGTAAGGCATGAAATGGAATCAGGGGTTATGAGATTCACCCAAGAAATTGAAGAGAAAAGAAAAATTGAAGATAATCTAAAACAATCTCTCAAGGAGAAGTCAGAGGATTGCCACAAAATGGACAGAATAATCAGACATCTGGAATCTGATCTTGAAGAAGCTAGAGATAATGAAGAACAACTTGAGAATCAGATAGACACTCTTAAACAAGATCTTCAAACAACAAATGAATACAAAGAAAAAATCAAGATAAGCTGAGCTCAACTTGAAGTTCTTCTTGAAAGCCAAAAGAGGGTAGATGACAAGCATGGTTTGGGTTATGAGAAAGGTGAAAGCTCTGGATCCAGTCAGAAGAACTCTGGATTAGGAAATCAAAGAAACAAGCCTAGAAGACCTCCGGTAAGACAACCAAATGCTCAAAGATATCCATCCTTCAATGGATACTGCTACAATTGCAACAACTTCGGTCATAAAGCAACTTAGTGCAAAAGAAGAATGAATTAGACTAATTCATCCTTCTCCAGACAATGTTTCAACTGTAAAAGGTATGGTCACAAATCTCATGAATGCAGAAATATGCAAATAAACAATTCATTCAATGGTAGATGCTTTGCATGCAATAGAATGGGACATATGGCTAATTAATGCAAATCAAAAGTATATCAGTCAAATATGCAAAGAAATGTTGTTTGCTACAATTGCAATAGATCCGGTCATATTACCAAATTCTGTAGAAGCAAGAATCAGGATAAAAAGGGTCCGGTGCATCATAATCAAAATCAAGATAAAGGAAAATGAAAAGTGAATGCGGATGAAGTTCAAAGGGAGATGAACAAGATTTGGGTGAAGAGAAGTACATAAAATGTTGGTGATGGATCTGCACTAGAATCTGGTGCTAATATTCCTTCCAGAAACTAAATAAATGAGCATTGGCTCAGGGGGAGTCACAAAGGAAAATAAATTCCCCCAGCTAGTCAATTGGTGCCTAAATTTGGCACATGGAATGTTGTGGATTAAAGGGTTCTCATAGAAATATCCAAATAACCTTCGGTAAAATTATGAAAGATCCACAAGGAGTTTTGAAAAGTTTAATCATCCAAGATTGATCTGGTTTGACAGCCATCTGGTAAAAGTAGGATTTTCACAGTTAGATCTGGTATGATTCAAAATTGAAATATGTTGATCTGCGGATAAATGGCATGATTGGGGGAAAGGAGATACATTGTCATTTATCATTAAAAATAATTCTAAGTGCATCTCAATGATTCGAAAAGATCTCTCTCAGAACAAGGTCAGAATAAGGCAACCAAAATGACTTAGGTTGTGCATTTATTGCAATAGGAAATTAGGGTTTGCACAGAGATATAAGGGTTCTTTTATTCATCATTTGCACATTTGCATTTGAGAAGAAGAAAGGAAGAGCTCTGCATCAAGATTGTTTCAATCCTCTCAAAGATCAACCGCAGAATCTGACTCAACTAGCGATCTTTTCCGGCTCATATTGTGAACCCTAGAAGTGTAAAAAGCTATTTCCATTTTTGAATATCTCTCTCTGAATCTTTTGCAAAGATGGCTACTCCAAATGTTGTTAAGATCACTGATAGGCCGCACCCAAAGTTTAAGAAACACCCCTACAAATCCTTAGAAGTTGATCCCTTAGGCGCCTTCTCTAGCATTCCGCATGGGGTTCTGCACATAGAAGATGTTAGGGTGTACATACACGTCAATATTGAGGAATTTGGGGAATCCAAGCTGATGGATATCTATCATAAACAATTAATAGATTAAACCTTTGAACTTAAACCTCAATACAAGGCCCTCCGAGATAAGCATTATGGACATTGCATCCACTTCCCCTATTTTGTAGAAGATGAATGGGTCCGGTATGTTCTTAGCAGAATACATGACAACTTCATGTGGTTGATGAAGCCCTTCAAGATAACAAAAGATGCCATTAGGACAGTAACTGGATTACACTCATCCGGTGGGTTACCTACACTCAAATCTGTCAAGAACCAGACAGTAAGTGAGGCTACTGGATCTAAGTTTGATAAATGGGCAATGACAATAGAGGATATCACAGATCCGGATATAAAATTTGCCTCTATGATAATTGGTTATAAAATCTATCATTCCAGCAGGGAGAATTCTGTGTCCGGAACTGCAATTTATACAACATATCAGATGCTAAGGGAAAATGCTGATTATGATCTATGTGATCTTCTTCTAAATCAACTATTAGAAAACTTGCAGAAAATTAAGAAGGATAAGAAGAACTCATTCAAGTATGGTGGGCTAATATTGTGTCTGTTCTTTTACTACATGAATGAGCTACCTAGATCAAGTGGTTTGGTATGGCAAAATAACAGACCAGTTGCCATACAAATCAGAGACTACATGTATGGGCTTGGTGATGCCAAGGCTCAAAGCACAGCACTCTGGGGATATTTTAAGAACTTCCAAGGTATGATGCAGGCCAGAGAAAGAATTCATCAAACAATAGTTGAAAAATATAAGGATATAGTATGCTTCATGGTAGATACTGATCAATGCCTAATGGAGGCAGTTGAGCCCAGAACAGTTTGGATTATGCCAATGGGATATGAGGTTGATGAGAAAATCTTGGAGCTGCATATCCAACACTTGTTGAGTCAGCCTAAGTAACTTGAGGCAAAAAGGTTTGGAACCTTTGAAGAATTGAGTGTAAAGATCCATGTTGAACTAAGGCAACCGGAAATAAAAAGAAAAGTTAGAAAGGAAGTAGAAGAAATCACCAAGAGATATGGCATATCAAAAGAGGCAGTTGATGCAAACAGAGAGAAAATAGAAAGAGTTGAGAAAGAGAAACAAGGAACAAAAAAAGAAAGTGTTCCGGTGCAAGCCTCCTCTCGGACCAGATCCTCAAAGAAATCTGCACCTGCCACCTCTAAGAGCACAATAGCCTCCAAACTAGAAGCCAAGTCATCCGGAAAGGGAGAAAAGAGAACAAAAACCAAGGCCACAAGGTCCTACATAAGCCAAAAGGATGATGAAGAAACATAGACTGATGAGGAAGTTAAGAAAATGAAGAAGAAAAAGAAAACATATGGGGAATCCTTTGTCGGTAAAAACAAAGAAGAAGAGGCAGAAGAATTTGTTGAAAGAGCTACTCTCTTTGTTGATGATATCATCAAGGTAGTCACTGTGGATGGGAATCTGCAACCAATGACAAAATTTTATGATGAGTATAGTGACACTGACAAACGGATCTTGGAAGATGCTATAGTCAAGTACCTAAACATTTATAATAAAGCATTCATTGAAATCCTTTCTCTAATTCCCAAAAGTCTAGAGAAGGTACTTGAACTCAGAAAAGAGAATGCCAAGGAAAAGGATTTAGAGATCTGGGAACAAATTGCAATTCAGCTCTATCCTTCCATCACTCCAAAACAAATGACCATGATCTTTAAGGACTGCAAGGATGAGTTCCAGAGCAAAGCAAGAATGAACAAACTTATGCTTGGAGAGATTGATCAGGTGGCAAAAGAAACATAAGACATCCTCCGGAGTGCCTTCATGAGATTCAATCTTACTATTATAGAGGAAATAGATGAAGAGCCTTCTACCATGGATGTCGAAGGATTAAGTGCATCAAAAGAAGAATCCACTGAGAAAAATGTAGAAGAGTCCAAAGAGATAGATGAGGAGAAATCTAAGGACTTGGATTCCTCTGTTCTGAAAGAGGAAGTCCATGAAGAAGTTAACATCTCTCCTCTGGATCCCTCTGCAGACTTAAGTACTAAAGGAGAAGGAAGAGAAGAGGAGAAATTGAGTCAAGAAGAGGAGGTAAAGGGAAGAGAAGAAGAACAAATAGAGAAGACTCCTGATGACAGTTCTGAGGTTGCAAAAGGAAAGAAGACTCAGTCTTTGGAAAGAGACACTGCAGAGGCAGTAAATAGCTTCTTGAACAAAGAAATGATAGAGATAGATGAACCGAAATTATTTCAAGTACCACTAAATTTTGATTCCCTTTCTCCGATCCAGACAATGAAGATAGCATCTTTTGCTCAAGCCAAAGCAAAAGAGAAGCTTCTCAAGTCTCACATGGAAGACTGTGAGCTGATAGAGATTGCATCTGGGATGCTAGAGAAGATCATGACATCCTTCCAAAAGGATCCTTCGGCCTCTCCATCTGATAACCTGAAATCTTTGGTTAACTCTGTTAGCATCCATTTTGATTTTTTGGAGAAATCGGCAGAAGAGAAAATTTGGAAAGAATTTTTGGGAAAGAGATTCATTGAAATATAGGGACTCATAACCAATGATAGGAGGACCCTAGATATTGGGATAAAGAGCCTAGAAAATGCTCTTAAAGATGGTGGAGAAATGTATAAATTTTGTCTATCCTGGTCTAAAGTGACAGAGGATATTGAAAAGAAGGTGAAAGAACAAGAAGATAAACTGTCAAGTTTATCTCAGAATTTTGATCCCCTCACCACTTCTATAATGAATCAAGAGTGCTAGGCCATTGCCATTATAAATGAAATAAAGAGGCTTGAAAAGGAGAGGAAGAATATAATAAGTAGGATGAGTGAACTTAGAGGGATAATTATCCCTAAGTTAGAGGCCATGCATGAGGCCTTAACTGATGCTCAGACCACAGTTCGGACCAGTGATCCGAAAGACTTAAGAAGGGCAGACGCTTATGCATTCTTGTTGAGTGGTCACATTTCAATTTTGGATAGGATGAAGTAGAGTTGGGTGACAAAATTTGTATAGTTGAAGACTACCTTTGCGGATATAATTAAGTATATGTAAATATAACATGTTTATATACTTATGCGGCTATGTATAGGTTGTCTTTGCAAATTTTGGTTTGCGGATTCCACCCTTTGCCATTTATGTCAAAGGGAGAGTGAGGAGTAGTGAAAAATGTGGAATCCAGTCAAGGGGAAGCTCCAGTAAAAGTGTACATAAGACAAAGCATCAGCCAAGGGGGAGTTTGCTACGACACTTGGTCATTTTTCACTAAGTATTACCATAAATGCCAAAGGGCAAGATTATTGGCAAGAGAAACTGTGTGGCTTCATGAATGTTGTCATTGATGGCAACAAAGTCTTTCCCACACATTCGTAGCACATAGTATGTCTCTACTGAAAGACAGATTGAAGCGTGTTTTGGTCTGGTGAGTAAGAACAGAGCGTGCAACAAGGTCTAACAATCAGGTCCGGATCTCTCAGAGGTGTAACTCAACAAAGTACAGACTTGGGAAAGTTAAGAGGAGTATCATTACTACTATATTCCAGAGATTGAGCCTCCGGTGATGAATGAGTGAAAAGATATGAGCATCTAAGTGCTGGGTTCTTGACAGGCAGAGTAGACTGAGGAAGAACTGACCGGTAGAGCATCAGACTTTAATCCAGATGAGAAATTGATGGTGATCAAGCTATTTGAGGGATCATATATGGTTGGATGACATGATTGATGACTTCTATGTCTATGTCTTTGATACACATGACATACTAAGCATGGATTCAACTGACATATCAGTGTCTTGGAAATATCTTGAGTACTCTGGTTGCCGACTAGATAGATGTTGAAATCCTTGATGCGGATATATATACCAAATGGATTTCAGTATGAAGGTGTGTGTGTGTGTGTGTGTGTGTGTGTGTGTGTGTGTGTGTGTGTGTGTGATGATATAGTGTGCGAGGAAAGGCAGAGAGAAGTGCGGAAGCAATAATACAAGTCCAGTATGTGATAGAACAGCAACACTAAAGCAGAGGAAGAATGAAGTGCATTAGATCAGTATATTGAGCCTAACTGGAACTGAACCTCAGCATGTGTGGATGCCTCTCTTCAGTTCAAACACCTGGTTACCTTCTATAAACATTGTAGACAGTGAGTCTCTTGTAGGTAGTGTGCCTCTTGTGAGCAGTGTGCTCGGGCAGTGAGCCCTAATTGGCAAGTGCCATTTTGTACTTCTTATTCTTTTAACAGAGAATACAATCTTGGGTTAGTCACCCCGTGGTTTTTCCCTTAATAGGGTTTTCCACATAAAAATTACTGTGTTATGTGTGTTGATTTTATTTCTACTCTCATGGTTATGTATGCTTATATGCTGCACTAATTGTTAATGAGGAAAGAAAGTTAAAATATTTAAGATAACTGATTCAGCCCCCCTCTCAGTTATCTACCTTGTTTCCAACAAATACAACCTCCAGGAATAACTTAAACTTGCTTTAGAAGATCTTGATCAGTCCAGAACAGAAGTCAAAGAGCTACAAGAGAACCTTAAAGATGCTGAAGACTTCATTGAGACTTTAAAAGAAAAATTGAGCAAATCCAATGAAAAGAGGAAGGAGCAACTTCTTCAACTAGGAAATCATAATGAAGACAATAACACGGATAAGGCCCTGAAAGAGAAGACAAAGGAATGTGAGAATTTAGCTAAAGAAGTTATCCTAAAACATGAGATGGAATCCGGGGTGATGAGGCTAACCAAGGAAATTGAAGAAAGGAAGAAGACTGAAGAAAAATTGAATCAATATCTGAAAGAAAGTACAGAAGAATGTTGCAGATTGGATAGAATTGCTAGCCATCTAGAGTCTGATCTACATGAAAGTAGAGACAACGAGGAAGAGCTTGAATGGCAAATTGTCATTCTCAAACATGACCTAGAAGTTGCAAACGAATAGAAGGAGAAGTTCAAGATAAGCTCAGCTAAACTTGAAGTACTGCTTGAGAGTCAAAAGAAGGCTAATAATAAGCATGGTCTTGGGTATGAGAAAGGTGAAATCTCTGGATCCGGACAAAGAAATTCTCAATTAAGGAATAGGAGAAACAGACCTAGAAGACCTCCGGTAAGACAACCTAATGCTCAAAGATATCCATCTTTCAATGGAAATTGTTTCAAGTGCAATAAATTTGGTCATAGAGCTACTCAATGCAGAAGTAGAGTGAATCAAAATAGTCCATCCTTCTCTGGTCAATGCTTCAATTGTAAGAGGTATGGTCATAGATCCAATGAATGCAAAAGTATGATAATGAATAACTCAATCAATAGAGGAAATGAAAATTCTTTCAATGGCAAATGCTTTGCATGCAATAGATTTGGACATATGGATAATCAGTGCAGATCAAGAGGAAATCAATCAAATGGGCAAAGAAATGTTGTGTGCTTCAATTTTAACCAATCCAGTCATTTTGCAAGATTCTACAGAAGTAAGAATAATGAAAGAAGAGGTCCCGCAAACAGAAACCTAGATGAGCAGAGACAAGACAAAGGCAAGGGAAAAATTAATGTGAATGAGATCCAGAATGAAATGAACAAGACATTGCTCAAGAAAAGTGTTATGAACAATAGTAATGGGTCTGCACCGGAATCCGGTACTGACAGCTCCTCTGGGAATTGAATTAGGAGCTCTGGCTCAAGGGGAGAAGCATTAAAAATCAAATTCCCCCAACCAATAAGTAGGTGCCTGAACCTGGCACGATGAGAGAAAATAATTTGGATTATTATAGATCATTTGAAAGGATTTCTAGAAGAAAAGAAGTGGATATGATGATTTCCAGAGCAATTGAAGGTTGACTATATGCAGAAACAATGTAATTGGATGTGTTAGGGCAGAGCATTTATTACAAAGGAAAATTAGATTTTGTGGAGCATAAAAAGGTCGTTCACTCTTCATTTGAATCACTTTGCATTTGAAGAGAGCAAGAAGAATAGCATCTGAATAGAGATTTCAAATATTTGAAGTGCGATCGGGGAATTTGCCTGCCAACCCTAATTTCATTGAAAAGGTATTTATCTATGAAGCTTTGAACTTGTAATCTTTTGCAATGTCTACAGCTTTGGTTGTTGATATTACTAAAAGGCCTCGACCCAAATTCAAAAAGCATCCACACAAATCAGTAGAAGTCGACCCATTAGGTGCATTTTCAAGTGTTCCGTATGGTGTGCTGCATGTTGAAGATATTAGGGTCTATATTCATGCAAACATAGATGAATTTGGGGACTCAAGGTATGTAGATTTTTTTGAGAGTCATCTAAGGGATGAAAATCATGATCTTAAACCCGAGTATAAGGCACTACATGATAAACATTTCATTTAGATTATGGGGTTTCTAACATTCGATGAAGATGAATGGGTCCGGTATGTTTTAAGCCGAATGCATGATGTGTTTTTGTGGTTGTTGAAACCATTCAAAATTACAAAGGATGCTATCAGGATTGTAACTGAGTTGAATTCAACCGGTGGTTTACCCATGCTAAAATCCGTGAAGAACCAGATTGTAACTGATGCAACCGGTGCCAAATTTGACAAAAGGGAAATGACTATCAATGATATTATTGATCCAGACGTCAAGTTTGCTTCAATGGTAATTGGTTACAAAATTTATCATTCCAATAGGGAGAACTCTGTCTCCGGAATGGCCATATATGCTGCATACAAAAATGTTAAAGGAAAATGCAGATTATGACTTGTGTGAATTATTACAAAAACAACTAATTGAGAACTTGAACAAAATCAAGAAAGATAAGAAAAACACCTTTAAATATGGTACATTGGTTCTATGTTTATTTTTCTACTTTATGAATGAAGTTCCTGAGTAAAGGGTGTGCATTGGACTAATGACGAGCCAGTTGCTATTTAGATCATAGATCATCTACACAGCATTGGTGACTATAAGCACATAAAACTATAATCCGGGGATACTTCAAGAATTTTTAGAATATGATGCATTCTAGAGAAAGAATCCCTAAATCAGTTGTTGAGAAGTACAAGAATGAAATATGCTTTATGGTTGACACTGATCAGTGCTTAATGGAAGCAGTAGAACCCATAACTGTTTGGATCATGCCCATGGGGTATGAGGTAGATGGAAAAATCCTAAATATGTATGCTCAACACCTTTTGAGCAAGCCAAAAGACACAACAATTGAAAGATTTGGGACATATGAGGAGCTAAGTGTAAAACTACATGTTGAGCTTAGAAAACCTAAAACCAAAAGGAAAGTAAGAAAAGAAGTTAAGAAGTTGGCTGAGAATCTAGGCCTCAGAAAGGAAGATGTGAGGAAATTCAGGGAAAGAACTAAAAAGCTAGAGAAGGAGAAGTAGGATAAGAAACAAGGAAGTGTTCCGGTAGAATCCTCCTCCACATCAAGGACTACTAGAAGCTCTGCTGCTGCCCTTGTTTCCCCAAAACCTCCAAATCCTGAGAAACTGGAAGGAAAATCATCCAAAAAAGAAGGGAAAAGAGTGAAAACTAAGGAAGAAGAAACTGATTCTGATATTGAGATCAAAGAATTGAAGGCCTTAGGTACAAATATAGCCAAGGTAACTAAAGAAAAACCCTCCAGAAGCAAAAGGGCAAGCAAGAGGCAAAAGACTGAAATATTTGTTGAAAAACCTATTCTCTCTGTGGATGACATCATTAAATCAGTCACTGTAGATGGGAATTTAAGGCCAATGACTGAATTCTTTGATTATTACAGTGATGCGGATAAGAGGGTCCTAGAGGAAGCAATTGTCAAATATTTGAACATCTACAATAAGGCTTTGATTGAAATAACTTCTAAAATTCCAAGAAGTCTTGTAGATATTTTGGAGTTAAGAAAAGAAAATGCAAAAGGTAGACATTGAGATTAGGGAGCATGTGTTGATAAATTTGTGCCCTCAGATTACTCTAGATTAGATGAACATGATATTCAAGGAAGTGAAGGATGACTTCAAGAGCAAGAAGAGAATGAATAAACTCATGCTTGGTGAAACAGATGAGATAGTCAAAGATACTCAGGATATTCTCCTAAATGCATTGAAAAGGCACAATCTTCCTATTGTTGAAGAAGATACTGATGATGGAATTGACTCCTCAATTCCAGATGTTGAAGAATTGAAAATCAATGAGCAACAAACTGAGTTAGATGACTCCTCTATTCCAGAAAAGGAAACAATGAACAAGGAAGATGAAAAGATGACAAATGAAATTGATGATGTAGGAGGTATTCAAACTCCTTCGAATCAATCCAAAGAAGATACAAAGATGAATGTTGAAGATAATGATCAAACTGGAGATAATTCATTGAAGAATATGCAGCATGAATTAGAAGAAACTAAGGACAAAGAAGTAGAAAAGGTCAAGGAGAAGAATAGAAAAGAGGAAGAAATAGCAAAGAGTGATTGTAATCCCAAGTAGGACTACCTGGTTGACAGTACCGGAAAGGATCAAAAAGATACATCATCATTTTGGGAAAGAGACACTACAGATGTAATGAAGGAAATTCTGGAAAGAGACAAACAAATTGAAGAAGATCAGGACATTATATAAAGTCCAATAAATTTTGATACCTTATCTCCGGTGCAAAAGATAAAGTTGGCTTCCATTGCTCAAACTAAGGCCAGAGAAGATATTTTGAAGTTTCACATAGAAGACAGTGAGCTACTTGGTCTTGCATTTGGAATATTGGAGAAGATCATACCCACTTTTCAGAAGGATTGTTCAGCATCCTCCTCTAGGCATTTAAAGAACTTGATAAACTTTGTAAGTTCTCATTTTGAATCTCTTGAAAAATCTATAGAGGTTAAGGTTAAAAATGAATTCAATGATAAAAGATTTGATGCTCTAAAAGGGATGATTGCACTTGATAGAATTGTGCTGGATACTGGTATAAAGAGTATTCAAAATGCTCTTATAGAAGGAGGGAAGCTATATAAATTCTATTTATCATGTCCTAAAGCTATAGAAAACATTGAAACAAAAATAAAGAAGTCTGAAGAAAAATTGTCAAGTGTATCCCAATCTTTTGATCCTCTAACAGTATCAATAATGAGCCAAGAATGTCAAACAATCAGTCTGATTGAAGAAATAAACTGATAAGAGAAAAAGATAATATTGAGACAAGGATGTGTGAGCTCCGGGGACTAATTTCCCCCAAATGGAAACAATGTTTAACGCTCTGACTGAAGCACAAACTGTAGCTCAGACAAGTGACCCCATTGATCCGCGGACAACAGAGTCACAAGCATTTCTATTCAGTGGCCACATATCAATTTTGAACACTATGAAGAAGAGCTAGGATAGTGAGTTGGCACAATTGAACAACATTTTTATGATGTAGTTAAGTTTATGTAAATAAGACTTAAAAGACTGTTTGTACATATGCGGCCTGGTATGTAAAATTTTGGTATAAATTTTGGTTTGCGGGCCCCACCCTTTGCCATTGATGTCAAAGGGGGAGTGAAGAGCAGTGAAAAATGAGGAATCCAGCAAAGGGGGAGCATTGGAGAATAGTGAAAAGCACAAGTGTACATAGTAAAGAGGAGTGTTCCGACACTTAGTCATTTTTCACTAAGTGTTGCCATCAATGCCAAAGGGGGAGATTGTTGGCAAGAGACACTGCTACGCGTGACATGTGTTATCATTGATGGCAACTAAGTCTACCTTGCACATCTGCATTGTATAATCTGTTCATATTGGAAGTCAGAGTGAAGATTTGGCTAAGTCCGGTAGTCAGAAATAGAGCATGTGACAGGGTCTAGTATCTTGGTTCAGATCTCTCTGGTGGTAATTCACAGCAGATATTTTTTTAGTGGCAAATATTTGCCAATTGGCGAATATCTTCGATCGGCCAAGTTGGAATTGGTGAATAAATTACATCCAACAGGGTGGTCAAATCACCTAGTTTTTATGTATTATCGGTCGAATCCATATCCATTCGCCATCGATTTATTTTATGAGAATTAATGAAGTAAGATTTTTGCCATAACAAACTATGCATTTCAAATGGGTTGACTAATATTTTTGCCTAGAATTTCGGAAGCAAGTACTAAATCACCTATATATTCACCAATACTATTAAAACAACATTGTGTATTAGGACACGTTTCACCAACTCCATTAAATGGTCGTTGCGCATGAGGACCCATTTCGCCAACCCCATTACATGGTCACTGTGCGTGAGGACCCATTTCACCAATTAAAATTTACAAGTAGTTGATTATGAGGGGCCATTTCGCCAATTTCCATGACACCTCCATGCTAATCTTAGGGCCATATTCACCTTGGAAATTTCAATGTACGTAGTTCGTCGAGGTTTGATTCGCCGACACTTAAATGTATTCCTTATGTAATCACGCGGGATTCACCAAATCTTTTTGATATACCATATAGAATTCTCGTGGAATTCGCCAACTATGGATTGATATAAATACAATCAAAATTCTGATTTATTCTTACACATTTTGTTCAATTATGAACTTGTGAGCTCTCGATTTAGATTTTGGAAGTTGGAGTTGGCACCTTGAAGTTGCTCATAGGCAAAGTTACAAACTTACAACACAGGCATTCCTACATTAGCGAATAACAAGTCAGTGAAAACCTAAACTTAAAGGTGAGTAATCATTTCTTCATAGTATTAGTGTTTTAAGATTTCTTTATCTCTCTTCCATTCTTGATTCAATCTTAAAGAAGATATTTAGTAGGGAATGGGATCTATATTCTATAGACTATGAGTATGTCCTTAAACAAGAAGACATTTTTTCCAGCTTTTATTCGAAGTGGGAGATCAAGATGTCAAGCAGCAAGTACGACAAGGGTAAGACTCCTTAGGGTGGTGAAGGGACTGGGAGGCCAACAAAATGTAGAAAAGGTGGAGTTAGTATACAGTCTTACTTTGGAACTAGCAATGTTTTTGATCCATCAAATCAATATGGAGCTACACCATCAACTCTTGCACCAAATAATAATGAAGAAGCCATTCGCAATACCTCACCACCACCAGAAGGTGGGATTGCCATTGAGTTAAATGAGGATGGCAATACCATAGAAGATATTCTAAGGGATACCCTGGCTATCCAGAATGAGGATGGTAATATCGTAGAAGATGTTCCACGGGATACCCTAGTTAGCCAAAATGAGGATGGCAATACCGCAAAAGATGTTCCAAGGGATACCCTGGTTAGCCAGAATGAGGATGGCAATACCGTAGAAGATGTTCCAAGGGATACCTTGGTTAGCCAAACTAAGGATGACAATACCGCAGAAGATGTTCCAAGGGATACCCTGGTTAGCTAGAATGAGGATGGCAATACCGCTGAAGATGTTCCAAGGGATACCCCAGTTAGCCAGATTGAGATAATTGATTTGGATGAAAAAGAAAATGCTGGCGTTGTAGATGATGTTGGCAAGAAGAAAAGAAAAGGCAAATCAAAAGATTCAAAAGGCAAATCAAAGGATTCAAAAGACAAATCAAAAGATTCAAAACTGGGGCACGAGTGAGAAATGTCAAGGAAATTTCAGCTTGATTGGGTGTCAAAGTACCCATTCATTGAACCAGTGGAGAAAGCAAACAAAGATGAACAACCAACATAATGCAAGTGTGTGATTTGTAGTTGGAAATGTAAAAGAGATAAGAAATTGCAGCTAAAGCTTGACACTATAGAAAAGCATATAGGTAAAGTTTATGAAAAACAAATCATAGATGGAAAGGAAACATCAGTAGTAAGATGGAAATCAAAGGAAGAATGTCTTCATGTGAAGTATGCTATGGAATATGATGAGCATAAGAAAAGAATGACGAAGCTTTCTACAAGTGGAGGTACAATCAAGGCTCAATTTGGAAAAGCAATGGAAGGAGCACAACTGGCAAAAACTGTTCAGATGAGTGTTGTTTTTCATATTTTGTCCAGAAGGTGTCCTATGATAGACTACCCAGAGTATAATAATTTATTATCTTTTTTGAGTGTTCCTCACTATCCTAGCACACATTGGTCAATAAATGCTGGATGGAATGGGCAAACTGTCTCACTGCGGTGGAAAAGCAAGATTTAAAGGAGAATGTAAAAGAGTCAAACTTCATTGCATTAACTTTAGATGAAGTTACTGCGGTAGATAATACTTCTTGGGTTTGTATGCATGTGTATACTGTAAAAGAACATGTACGCCGAGCTCATCTACTCTATGTTCATAAAATGAAGGACAGTTCAACATCACAACACATATTTGAACTAGTTAAGAAGTCTTTGAATCAAATTGCAGGTATGTATGACTTGACAATTGCCAAAAAGTTGGTGTGTGTAGGAGCTGATGGAGCTGCAGTAATGCAAGGTCATAGGACCGATCTTTGCACAAAATTACAAACTACTTGTGCACCATACATACTTGCCATTCACTGCATGGCCCACATAATGAATTTAACATTTAAAATTGTAAGCAAGTTTCCTACATTATCAAAAGTTGAAAATCTAGTTCGCGAGCTCCACGCATACTTTTGCCGAAGTCCCAAATGCTTTGTGAAAATTCAAACTTTTGCTGAGGGAATAATAACAGGAAACAAGTTTCTTAAGGATGTTGATACTAGATGGATCTCCTTGCATGGACCAACTCAACGAGTTCCTTCAGAATATCCATCCTTGATTGGAACAATGTACGAGCATCGCAACATAGTAGACAAAGCTCCTAACCTCTTACATAGGTTAAGCGATATAGAGACACTCTTAACTTTAGCTAGTCTTCTCCCCATGCTGGATGAAATGAACAATCTTGTGAAGAAAGCCCAAGACAAAACTATGTATATCTATGAGTATAGAAAACTACTTAGAATGACATGCATGGCCCTCGATAATCTATATCTAGATCTAACTTCTCAAAGCCCAAATTTTTATAGGTGGCAGATAATTACAGATTTGAATCATCATGAAAATTATTTAGAGTTTAATGCAAGCGGGGAGTTGTGGCTTTGTACGTGGATTTGAGATACCAATGCACCATTGTAAGATAGTCAGGCACTCTATTAGAGAAGTACCTGTTAGAAAGGATGATTTTGATGGCATTATTAAATCTGTTAGTAGTAATTTGAAGGAAATTGCAAGCAATCTTTCAACAGAGATTTATAATCGATTCCCTCAAGATGAAATACTTGATGCCATGTCTATTGTGTATCCTCAATTTTGGGTTCAAGGCCATCGAGATAGCCCAAGCTTTTTTCATCAAAACGTAACTACATTGACCGCACACTTTTCAAAAAGTGTAGAATGCAATGGACAACAAATAGAAGGAATTATAGATGGAAATAAGCTTAAAGGACAATGTAGTCAATTTGCAATAAGTATGATAGACCAGTTTAATGCCATGAAGAATCCCTTCGAAACGGGATCAATAACAAAGGCCTGGAAAAACTTGGGTCAGAGTGAAATATTGCGTGATTCGATATTAGAATATTTCAAACTTGTTGATTTATGTCAAACAATGATATTGGGTTCGGTGGAAGATGAGAGAGTTTTCAGTGCATTGGGATTTTTGAAATCAAAGATAAGAAACAAACTAGACAAGAATTTGGAAAATTGCTTGAGGGTGTTAGGAAGTGCGTATAATGTCAAAAATTTTCCTTATGAAAGGGCACTTACAATCTGGAAGTCCATATGTGAAAGAAGAGGGTTGTGCAACACTTCAAGTTCAAATGCTGGTAGTGGTGGGACAAATGACAGTGACACAATGACGGATGAATTTGACTTTGGGACTCAAAATCAAGATGAAGAAAATGAAGACCAGACTCAGAATCAAGACGACTCTTTTTCTTTATCTGAATGTCAGTTTGAGGACCCTGACTCGATTTGGGAAATGGAAGTGAATTAGTAATTTTTAGGTATTTATACTGCATTTCATGAATTATATTCCAAAACTGTAGTTGATGATATTTTAAATTTGTATTCCTTGAAATTGTGAATCAAATTGAATACATTAACATATTATTAATTATTTCATATTTTAATTGTGTCATACTGATAAGTTTTACACATACTCAGTGATTCATCTTTCAACTCAATGCTTAATATTTCCTTGCTAAAGTTTATTTGTGCATAAAACATAAAATTTGCAGTAAAGTAGAATTTTGGTTTTTGATTTGATATGGTAAATAAAATTAGTTTAACATATTAACAATAGTAGGATATAGAACAATGAACATCAGCAATCGTTGAATGTGTATTCAGTTGTTGAAACCAGAGTTTATTTTCAATTGATAAATTAAATAATACAGATAATTAAACATCAACACATTACGGAATTTGAATTTTCTATTGATTTTTAAATGAAAGAGTACATAGAAGTAATGAAAAATCTTGCTCAAGAGTCAAAGACAACTGTACACAGAGCTGAGTTGGAACTCAGAAAGTTGAAACTCATATTATCAATATCAAATCATTCTAACAATTTTTTTAGCAAATTCCACTGTTCAGGTGGTGGAATTGTCATTTCTTCTAGCTGATGTTGTCTGACTTGAATTTTTGTTAACAATGTATGATCGAATTTCAATTTGGATCCTGGGTCTGACTTGAATTTTTGTTAACAATGTATGATCGAATTTCAATTTGGATCCTGGGTCTGACTTGAATGTTTCAGCCAAAGATACATTCAAGAGTATTAGTTGTTTGATGAAATCCAAAAAGTTTGCCTCATCTGGGTTCCCAAGAAACTGGTCCAAATCAATCTTCCTTGCATCCTCCATCTTCTTTCTGAAATTATCCTTTCCAATGAATCGGTCATTTGTGTCAAAACCCTGTGGCAAACCAAGCTTTGTCAAGTTCCTTACCTTTTCATCCTCCTTAATATTTGTTGCAGCCTCAATCACAAATTCTATTGTTTCACGCATTCTTGAACACTTTTTAATGATAGATGTCACCTTCATTGTGGCTTCAATCCGATTAGTAATGCCTTTTGAAATCAATTCATTGTCACTGGCTTTGTAGACTGTTTCTAGAACTTGATTTGTAGATTTCTCTTCTGCCTGTAGTTGCAGATTTGTGTTGTCCATTAAATATTTGCTTAGCTTATCAAGATGTAGTCTCATGGCATCAATGACTTGAAAGAATTCACACAATTGATCAAACCTTTGCATTATTTCTTCCCAGATCTTTTGTTTCATGTGCCTGATTGTTTGTCTACAAAATTTAGTTAACTTTTTTTGACAAGATTTTATTTCATTTTTTGCTTCCATAAGCTCTGCAGCCAATGTTCCATTTTTTTGCCTCTCTTTCTCCAATTTTTGTTCCCACTGTTCATTTGTTTTCCCAATGCTTTGTCTTAATTTTTCTAAAGTGGATTTTTCCTCATTATATTTCTTTTTGATCTCATCTAACTCTTTCTTTAGTCCATTCAATTCCACCTCTGTTTGTTTATCCTCTTTGCTTGTTGATGTAGAGGTAGATTTTTTTATCCTTTTTTCTAATTCATTGCTCTTGTTATTTGCTGCTTTCCTCTTTGCTTTCTCATTTGCTAAATCTGCCTATAATTTTTCTATTTGATTCTGCAACTTTTTTTTCTCTCTATCATGCTTTAGCAATGATGTGTACACCAATTCATTGTTCTTCTTTGATATATTAGTTTTTTCAGTATTTTTTAATCCAGAAAAATCAAATTGCAAACTGCTCACCTGAAATTCAGATAGATCCATCTAATTTTCTGGTTTATTTTGAACTGTGGGAACAACAATTGTGTACTCCATGATTTCTGTATTTGTGTCAAATGTGGGTAATATCATGGTTGTTGCAGGATCTGAAGTTACAATAGACACACTCTCCATCAGTTGCTTCTTATCCTTTTTATATAATTCTGATTTCTTTTTAAACACTTGAATGTAATCAAAACCCAGGGACACAGGAATAAGGGAATGCTTGAATGGTGAAGGAATAGGAGTACTTGCAATTTCTGTTATAGCCACACTAACTGGGGGAGTGCCTGGAAATAATTCCTTTTGTAGTGGAAATGGTAGTTGGAGTTGGACCTACCATAATCTTTTGTCTCTTTTGTGTCCCTTGATCACTGAGTGTTTGTGTGGTATCTTGTATTGGTGTCCTCTTGTGTGTAACTTGTTGTTGGACCTGTTGTTGTAGCACATGTTGACTAAGTTCTCCACCATGGGCATGTCCAAGTTGTGATTGCATCTAACCATGAGGATTAGGATTTGAATCTGTAACAAAATCAATTCTTTCAGTTCTACTTGTATGACCTTAGTGTATTTTATCAGCTGATCCAGGTCCAAGGCCTCATTTATCAAATGGTTTTCTGGCAGTGGTGACTACATCTATTGGTTTCCAAATGCCTTGTCCTTGGGACCCCAAACCACCATCTTGATAACCCAACTTTTCAACTATAACTGCTCTTGAAGTATATGATTTTTTTGTGTTCTTACTTAAACCAGGTTTGTAAATGCTTTGTTCATCCCTATCATCATCAGGTTCATCATCTCTATCACTTTCAGTTTCTTCATCTTCACATTCATTGGGATGCTCTATATTCCACAATTTGTTAAACTCTTCATCTTCATCGATTTCTCCATAGTTTGCATCAGTTCTCGATTCACCTAGATCCTTCCTCATAGACCAAAATGCAGCAATTTTTGACCGTGTCCAAGATTTTTTTGTAACATAATCATCTAGAAAATCTGGCATTTTTGCTCTAATAGATGGTTTATCACTTTTTCTATAAAAATTGTACCTCTTGATTTCATTCTCTGTTGGTGCTCCTGTAATTTGGACCTGGTGCAATGCCATAATTTCTACTGACAACTGTTCAAAAGAAATACCTTTCTCAGCAGTAGTTTTCTCCATTGCAATTTTAACCTCATCCCAGGAATCCTTGTTTCTCAAGTTTTCGAGAAAGGGTTTACTTTGATGTTGAATTCTACTTGTAGCATTCCTATTGGCCATAATCATTGTTTTAATGGTGTCACATGGATCATACTGCCAGTGATAGACAACATCAAAACTAAATTTTTTTAAAAGATCTTGTGCCACCTTAAATGCTTTTCTCTCGAATGTGAACCCTCCACATGAAAAAGGTAAAGAAGGAAATAAGGTCTTCTTTTGCTGACCGACAAAGTGTAGTTCATCAGTACTCTACATTTGCCTTACATATTCCAATGTAAAAACCCTTTCTGTCACATGTATTGGAAGTTTGTATGGCTCTACTTCTAATCCATAAAATCTTAGCACAATATATTCTTCCAATAAGTACCAATCAATTGTATTTCTTTTCCTAGTTGAATGAAATCTCTACATGATATAGGCAATCTAGGCATTGGATTATTTGTAATTGCTTGAGGCAATGGAGCCAAAAAGTAGTCTACAAAATGATTGTAGTTCCTTCGAGAATCATGCATCCTTATCTTAGTGGTCCAATCTTATACTAGAGCCATTTTATTTTCCTCAGCATTTCTATAGGGCTGAATCTGAAGCTTGTTGTTATGAAACATTCCAATAAATTTGAATAAAAAAAAATAACACAAGTATGTTGTGAACCTAAATGTCTTGGTGGAACCTCCTTTAATCATTAAAAATTGTTTATGCATGGATTCTACAATGTGCTCAATAAGTTTATATTTGACATGTACACCATTACCATAATGGATATTATATACCATTTCAAGGAGGCTTGCATCCACTTCCCAATTGCTATCCAGTCCGAGGCAAAATGCTAGCATGGAAATAGTATCCTAAGCCCATGATTTAAAAAATTTCAAAGGATAAGGAGGCTTATGGTTATCTTTCAAGATGTTTTTTTCTTCAACTATTTTAATTAGGAAAGAATTTTTGCTCCTTTCATCCGCTGCTTCATAATCACTAGCAATCATTTCTAGGTCAATGTGGACGTCTCCAAATTCTTGGGTTGTAAACCCCAACACTTTTCCAAATTCTTCTACATTAATGGATAAAATTTCTTCTTTGGTATCCTTATTTACAATTGCTCTTTTGTTACCATCATAATTGTGGGCACAAACCATGATAAATTCTAGGCAAGGGAAAACCTCATGTAACATCATGCACCCTAATCTAGTTACCCATGGTGCATTGATACTATCAACTTTCTTTTTCTTGGCAGCCTTATTCTCACATGAAAATCTAAGTTTTGACCTAAATCTACCATACATGTTAGGATCATAAATATCATGGTATTCATCAGTCAAACCTGAGGTTTTAAGCAATTCAGAATAATCTATTTTTTTATCTGTACTTGCTTTGCCTTTCCCAAAAACTTTGTCTGGTTTGCTAGTGGTGGTAGACATGCTTATACAGTGTGAAATTTTTCTTAAGTCTCTCAACCCTAAACACAAAGTTCAACAAAATAAGATTTTAAGAAACGATGAAACGTAACCTAGGGTTTCTATGTTTTGTCTTACCGGCTTTGTTGGAAATGGCACTGCAATGAGCAATCTAAAATCTCCCTGGTGCACTGCAACGAGCAATATGAAATCTCCCCGACGCCCCGTGTGCTGACCCTCTCAGCTCTCACTTAAAAATAAAATCACTTAGTAGTAAAAAGTAGAAACTAGAAAGTTTGCTTTTTTTTATGAAGTGACTTTTTTAGTGAATGAAACATCAAGTCAAGTTTCAACGTGTCGCTATTAGTACATGTATGATAGCTATCCTGCATTGATAGCTCACAACAATCTCTAAACCGTTGATCTTTGTAAATCTAAGGGTTTAGGGTGACTCCGGAGATTTAAGTTCGCAAGCCTAGCGTTATGTGCATTTCATTTCGGAATGCAACTAGAACCATCCATCAAATGTTCATCGAACGGCGAGTATTTTATGATATAAACAATAAACATAATATGCATTTCTTCATTCATTTAATTACAATCACACTTTTCATTTAATTACATTCTATTTAATATTAATAAAAAAATTATTCACAGTTTTTTGGTCTTGTGGACGTCAACTTTCATTCATTCATTCATTGATATTAATTCAAAGAAATTGTTACAGTTGGGGGATAGCTATGCACCTATGCCCCTGGCATATCATTATGTTACAAAAAATTCCCATACATATTCTTTCCCATGATAATATAATACATTACATCAAAATTAAACATTCAACATAGAGAGGCCATGTTCCAGAATCCTGAATAACCCTGAGCTATTTAGATTCAGAAGAAAAACACACACAACTTGGAGACAGATAACCATATACATGCAACAAAGCATTACTCATTTAAAAACAACATGAAATTGGTAAATTTATGCCACCCAGCAAGCTATATCTTATTATTCCATCAAAATTTGCCAAGTCTAAAACAACCAACCCTATGAAATGACTCAATGAGCAAGACAATTCCTTTATAGATCAGGAACGTGCTATCAACATTGAATACATTGTACTTTAAATTGTTACAGATACAGAAAACAAAAGCTTGTCAATCCTTAGTTCCATATTTGTCATTCCACTCATTGTATGTCTCCTCTGTCGGCCAAGGGAATGAAAGTATTTCTTCAATCTGGCCATTATGGCTGGCATACCTAGCATCCAACATACTTTTTACGTGGTTACAGAACGTAGAAAGATTCCTTTCAAGAGTGTTCAGATTGTCCAACGTTAAGCTCAGTACTTGCATACTCATAGTTGGATCACTTGCAATTACATCACAACAAGTTGGAATTAATCGATAAAAATTGTCTACAATCTCCTTTGTCCACTTGTCCAAGTCTTTTGTTTTGCCATCACCATCCAAGATGGGAGGTGACCACTTAGTGTCCAACCTTTCAAAACCCTGCAACCTCTCTTTCACAATTGAATTGAATTTCAACTGGAAACTGGCCACATCCTGAAAACACTTCAACATGTTAAGCACCTTCTGTATGTCAGAAGGTGCATTGGAATCATACCTAGCACACCTCATAAATTCTTTGACTTTTTCAGTTCTATGTAACCATTTTTTTAAAGCTCAATAGTCTCTGTTTGTCAGACTCATGCTTTTCATAGGCTGGTCTCAACTGTGAGTAGGATTTCCAAGTCTCATCAACTCTGGTCAAAATGTTTGTCACCTTGTTCTTGATCAAGTTGGTGACCACCTCTTTAACCTTGTTATCCTTTTCCTCCTTCAATCTCCTGTTATCCTCCTTCAACTCTCTAATCTCTACAAGGAGAGGTTCTATATCCACTGGAACAGATTCTGTAGTTGGGATCACTGGAAGAGGGGCTGAAGTACTGGCTACCAATGACAATTGCTGCTTCAACATGTCTATCTCTACAACTACCTGAGAATAATCAAGTTGCAGCTGATTGTAATCCTTTTGCAATTTGTTAGCAGTTACTTCTGCAAATTGTGCAGTTTGTACATTTAGGCTTGCAGCCTGAGGAGCAAGGGTATCAGATACTCTTTTTATTATTACATCCCCTATCAGCTCTCCTAATTGAACCCTAGGCTTTTTGTTGTTTGGGGCTAGAGCCCATATTGCCAATGTTTCAAATTTAGGGTTGAAGGCTGCACCAGAGAGGGCCTTTTCAATCTCTTCCCCTATCACATCTGAATCATCTCTGGTGATTGTATCAAATGCAATGGCATCTGATAGAGTCCAGTGAGGTAGAAGCATAATATTACTTTTTGCCACTAGTGCTCTCCCTTCCTCTGGAGTCATTTCACTTATAGACTATTGTACTTCTTTTAGGACCCTCTGAGTACTAACATCATACTCCTTTGGGTCTTCTCCAACCTTGGCATCTTCAATTTTCTTCTGAAATTCCTCACTCACTTTCAAAACATAGCTCCTAAATTTAGGAGTGTTGACAAATTCATCATCCTCCATAAACTTGTCATAGGCCATCACCCTAACATCTTCAATATCAACAGTAGGGTTTCTCATTACTCTCATTGCCCTATTCTCTAGGGATGAATAAGGTCTCAGTCTATCGGGTGAATGAGGGCTAGTTTCTTGTGCATGTTCCTCCTCCCCCTCTAGGTCAACTACCTCTATCTGCTCTGGGTTCTCCAAATCAATAATCTTGGCCCTTTTGGTAGGGGAGGGGCCAACTGATTCCCTCTTTACATTATACTCTCCACTTGAGCTGCTAGGCTCATAAGCATATCTCTGTTCTCTTGTAGGGGCAGAGACAATCAACTATTCTACATTATCAAGCATTTTCTCAATTCTCTTGATTAGGTCTTGCACTTCTGCAAATGCACCTGTATATGTAGGATTCATGTTTCTCTTCATATTCTCACTAGCCATGATAGTATCCCACTTGATCCTCAAGTGGTTGACTTCATTCATTGTAAAACAATTCCTGGCAATGTCCTCGTCGTAATCCACCTGATGAAAGTACTTGAGCCTTCCCTTGTAGTTGTTGACTCTGAATCTAGTTTTGTTGATGAATCCCTCAGGGTCAAAAGACCTTGGTTGTTCCAAATACATTCCAAAACATTGCATAACTAAATAAATTTGGTCCAACCCACTCTTATTAGGGATCACAAAATCACAAAATCTGATGGAAGAAGGGAAGAATGAACCTTTCTTGTAGTTCCTAAAGTGCTCTTTGTCAGAATCATTTAACTGCCTTATAACTTATAAAAATGCCACCCTCTTTGGCACATATTTGGGTAGTATGTGAGGTGTAGTCTGGCATCCATAGACCCTTATGCAAGTAGTATGCTCATGATAGAACCAATCACCCCAATTGTGATCAATTCCAAGGTGGGCAGTCCTGTCCAGAGGTCGTAAGAAATCCATTACATCATGATGCAACCTTTCACCCTCTGGCTCCAAAAATCCAAGGATTCTCCTCACAAAATATTCTTCAAATATGACATAATCTACTGTGACACAGTGCATATCTAGCATACATGTCCATACTTGCACTGGTAGCTTGTTCCCTTGAGCATCTGAATCCTTGACATGCAAATTCTGGTGCCACATCCTTGATAAAGCAAATAAGTACATATGGCACAACAAGGAGTACCATATGAATTCAACTTGGACATTTGGTTTAGACAAATTATTTTTGATCTTTGTCATCTGATCATGCATATGGTTAGCTATGAAAGTGGCATAATCATATGGTTCCTTGACACCTGGGTTCTGAATATCAACAACCATCATCATCAAAGAAATAGACATTCTTTCAAAAGTATCTCTGCCTAATACTTGACACAGATTGTGATAGGTTTTGACAAAATATTCATTAAACATACTACAATGAAAAGGCTCCTCCTCATCATCTGAAATCTTTACCAATTTCCCACCAACACCCCTTGGCCTGTGCTTTGGTAAGTTATATTCCTTGTAATGTCGTTTCACAGTCTGGTATTTTTTCTTGAAAGCCCTGAGGTTAATTTATTTGCTGGTTGCAGGGTCTAAGTTGAATACAATGGTAATGTATCCTTTGGTAAGCTTGATCAATGTTGAACCATTTCCATCTATTATTGTCCTAGTGGTTGGATTATACCTTAATGTTGTTGACCTAATTAAGTTAGGGTTGGGGAAAACATTGGAACAAATGAGCTTGGATAAATCATATCTCCAGGCATGACAGATAGGGGCCTTATAGTCCATCCTCTTATGCCAATGCTCAAAGAGGATCCAACATGGGATAGGTAATTTAGTATCCCAGCAATTATAGCAGTGGTCAAGAAATTTATCTTGGGCTCCGCCTGGGCCATGCAATTTCAAAATTGTTCTAGTGGAACCAGAGAGTTGGATCATAAGATCCTCATCTAATCTTCATTTTGAAGTGGAAGGCTGGCCTGACTGACTCATTTTTCTTTTATGAAGGTAGCTTAGGGTTTTTATGGTTGACAACAGCCCTAAAATCTTCAGAATTAACCTACAGTTGGAAAAACTAGGCACAAAGGAGGAACAATTACTTACTGGTTTTCCGTGCTTGCAAAAGCTTGAGATTACTTTTTCTTGCTCGTTCTGATAATTTCTTCTGAATGCAATCGCGCTCTCAAGAATACCTTAATCCTTGAATTCCTGCACAATTCTCTGTATTAATGAACTTTGTGCCACAAAAATTCCTGCATAATTCTCTGTATTAATGCACTTCGTGCTGCAAGCACTTTGAAATATTTCTCTTTTGAAACTTTGAATTTGGGCCATTGATCTTTTCCTTACATTTTGAAATCCACAGTCCTGATTGGCTGACTAGATTTGACAATCTTCATCGCCATTCAGAATATGTATGATTCAGATCGTGGCAGCATCTCGCAACGTAACAGCCTGTGATGGCCCACCTCTTACCTACCCCGCGCCGGCATGCCTCACTTTTCAAAAATGAGAATGCCATGTGTCGCGATGTCGTGACCACGCAGCGTAGATTCCAACCAAAGAGATTCTCCTTGCAACGATGCGCAACCGTTGGATCAAGTCTTTTGCCAGCTTAGATTTTTTGACATGTGTCATTCTGTCACAGCTGTGCAGTGAATATTCTCTCCTGAGAGATTCCTCATGCGCCCTTGCGCGACCATTAGATTTTGCCCTTCGTGTAACTATTGGATCAAGTCTTTAGTGGGATAGGATGCCAGCTTTATTTTTTGACATGTGTCGTTCTGTCACAGCCGCGCAGTGAATATTCTCTCCTGACAGATTCCTCATGCGCCCTTGTGCGACCATTAGATTTTGCCCTTCCTGCAACTGACGACAGCAGGTAACCTCTAGAATCCTAGATTAAGAGGCCGGTCAACTTATGAATATTAGGACGTGAAGTCATGACTTCACTGATCGACAACCTGCTCGCATATTAACTTCTTAAACAATTAAAAAGTGGACCTTGCTAGCTTGCTAGGTTAACCCGTTCCCCACCAAGCCGTGACTGACAAGATTAGGTATAAAGGGCTGGTAAATAACACAATTTTTATGGCTTAGGTTTCAACTTAGACAATCGGCAATCGGAGGTAGCAAGTCAACATAAGATTACGCAGAGGGTTTCTCATATGAAATGTCAACCATTGATATTTGGAAATCTAACGGTTCAAGTGTCAAAACCTAATTATGCAAATATTTCAAGCATCATGCATGTAGATGAACTACACTATCAATAGAAAGTGTAATTTTACTTGTGCATATAAAATTTTGTGATTAATTAATTCTATCTAAAAATAACCAAATTGAAATCAAATTAAATCCAAAAAGATTGAGAGTTCACATATATTATAGCTCTCTTAGTTGTTCCTATTTCAAGAGTCAAAAAGCAAACAAATGCCAAGCAACATTATAAACCTCTAACCATAACAGATACCATCATCAAATCCATGTCAACATATATAAATTAAAGCAAACATATAAGAATCAACATTAGAAACCTCTAACCATAACAGAGACCAAATTATATTAATACAAAAAGTAGAAATTATATTAATACAAAAAAGATTTACACTTGGGTAATTATATTAATACAAAAAGATTTACATTTGGGTAATTATATTATTACAAAAAGATTTACACTCAGGAAATTATATCAATACAAAAACCACTCCAGCGACCAACCCAGGCTCCAAAAAACACACAGCACCAGAGAGGCTACCATAGTACCATAGAAATCCCTAGCCCCTTGACTGAGCGACTCCTTGAAAACTTGCCACCCTACCACCCCAGCACGAAAATCACCAAAAAAGTGGACCTGGGAGCCTGACCACTCCTACGACCACTATGAGTAGAATCCCCCCGCATTCACAATGGCTATGAAGTATTGAAGCCATATCGGAGTATCGTCTGTGTCCATTCCCATTGTCCATCGAAGAAAGTGTCTCCCACGAGCTGCCCAAAGTATGTGCCTTCCGAGTTGTTGCTCATTCATGTTTAGGAGGAACGGCTGCCTAGCTATGCCCTCCCGTCCCTCCCGCAGCTTCTCCAGGTCTCTCGACCATGGGATACCGACCCCCAATTTTGCATCAATCACCATGTCTAAGTCATCCAAAAGAATATCTGGGTGAATACCCCCCGTCGAATCATCAATGCATCCACCGTTGCCTCTCCTAGGTCCAACAAAGAAGCCAGAAAGCATGAGGAAATATCTGTATTTACCCTATATCTATCCTCGGAGACCAAGAAGTCTTTACCGAGGACCATCTTAATTGCCTCAAGGAAGAATAGGTTTTGCTGGTTGCAAATGTTCATCAGTCTGCCATCTCTGATACGGCCCAGAAAGGTGACCTGGCGCTTATTGCAGTGGAGCCTTATGGGAGTCTCCATGCTATATTTTGAGCAAGCCAGCCGAGTGCTATTTTGTTGGAGACCTCTAGGATTTAAAGGAAGATTGTTAATGAACACACACTTCAACTAACATGCATTTATTCGTTGTCCAGATTTTTTGTAGCGTCAATCTTCGACTCGTGTAAGGATCGACCATTACCAAAAGCTATTTAATAACTTGTCAGAACTATTTAATAAATTAAAAATCAATGCTTGGGAAAAGTATTTTGTAGGCCACCAAATGAAATCGATATCAATGATTCAATATATAAATTTATAATAATATCATATTTTATATAATATAATATATAATTTTATATTGAAAATTTCATTCTTTGAAACATCTATGATCTGTATACATTGCAATTTCAAACCGTAATTACTTTCAAACCATAATTACTTCTATATTATTTAGTAAAATTTAACATCACCCTTCAAAAAAATTGGGGAATTACATCATACATGAACCTCTAACCAACCTCAGTTCTAGACAAAACTCCTATCCTTCAACCTTCAAACCTTGCTTTGATCCTCCAAAATCTTTTTGGTTCCTCTTTTTGATGACACATAATGAATATTTATTTGTAGTCTATAATTATCCTATTAACAGGCAATGGATCCGTTACAAATTTAATTATGTGCTTATTCACAATGACAGTCAATGATTCACTATAGAACCTTGCTTTATATGTACAAAAAACCACTAGGCATGGGTAACAATAAGGCCAGTAAAGGAGAATTAAATTGATTTTCTCGAGGTCACTGGCAATTGAGTTGCAATACCAATTCCATGCGTCAATTCGAATTTCCAGTTTCTCATACATGCATGTATGTGTGGGAGATTCAACTCACCACCCAGAATAGAATGCATCATTTGCAAATGTTAAAAGTGTCGATTCTTGACACGATTTATTCCACTTGACGAATGCTCGTATTTCTTCATTCTGAGACATGCAAAGCAATACCAACCTGCATAGCCACACACAAACACAATTTTTCATCATCTTAGATTCTTATTACTATTCTACATCTGTGAACTGAGAACTCTATGACATAGTTAAAATCAAAATCATGAATGATCACAAAATAAATACTTGGTAACTTACTTTCTTCGCACAGCTGCTGTAATGAAAGCCATTACTTTTACAGTCTATTGATTCTTGACCTATCTAAAACTTAGTAATGCAATATAAGTTCAAAACACTAAAGACTGTCATATATACATTACATGTACGTCTGTGACAAATGGGTAATAAATAACAAGCAACTCCGTTTAATTCATATTGGCTAATTTGTGCGGTTTGTCACGACTCAGTCCTCACTTGCCATTAATGAACTTAATTGAGCATTGGCTAATCCATGTGGTTAAGTGCATTCAATCAAATCAATCGTACCGCCACTGACCATTTAATGCACCCTAGAACGAAAGATGAACAGTTGTAGTTCAATTCCGGAAGGTAGATCTCCAACGCTACACATTGCTAACAAAATCCTCCAGAATCAACTAGCAGCCGTTAGATATTATTAGATCAATGGTTGACATATATATAAAATATATAATATATTTTATTGATTATTTTGCAAAGGTGGCAGCGCGGCAGAGCATAAGTCCTCGGTTGTACAACTACAAATTTGGGAAATTGGGTGTGTTAGTACTTATGCCGTTGATTTGCGATCATCTGACAACCGAAATCTATTAGAATATTTTCCATTTAATGACATCCATGCTCGAAGTGACCTTTGTCCTTTCATAATAAATAAGGAATGTCGTGAAAAGCACAATTACATGTATTTGGGAAGGCGATTTATGCAGCTCAATTAAATAATTATATATTAATTTTCGTTAATCAGAATCGTTGTTACTTGACACTTGTCTCTATTTTGGAGACTTTATGTAGAAAGATGGGTGTGTCAGAGCTGCAGCCCGGAATGGAACTTCAACTAAAGTTTGATGCCAATTATTTTTTTATTGGTTTGAAACTATATTTAAATTTGCCAATAATTTTTTTATTGCTTTGAAAATTGGTTTAATTCGCCAATGTAAATATATTTTCTAGTTTGAAATTAGATTTTAATTGCCAGCAAAAATATTTTCTTATTTTGAAAACAGGTTTAATTCGCTAGTGTAAATATATTTTTTGGTTTGAAATTAAATTTTAATTGCCAGCAAAAATATTTTCTTATTTTGAAAACAGGTTTAATTCGCCAACGAAAATATTTAATTGGTTTGAAAATATGTTTTAATCGCTAATGAAAATATTTTATTGGTTTTAAAAAAAATACAATTCGCCAGGATTTTCTATAGACCTCTAGCAATTACAAAAGATTCGCCAAATAAGATTATTTTTTCTCGGAAAAATAAAAAAATTTGCCAATAAAATTAATATTTTTCTCTGGAAGTATACATGATTCACCAGGTTTATACTGTTAGTGTAGGTTTTTTATTTTCCTTAAGAATATTTCTTTTTCCTACACATTATTAAGCTTGCTTAGGTTTATTTTATGTGGTTAATATGAGGACACGTGGCGAAATACATCAGCTACATGTGTAACTCTCTCCCACACATGAGTAGTTGAGTTACACATCCTTTTTTGGCTTTTTGTGCCACCTCTCATAACCACTATTTTGTCCTTATCCAAGTAGGTTATGGGGTAGTTAGAGTTCTCACTCTTTTAGCTTTATATGCACCTCTTATAACTCCTTTTTTGTTTTCATGTAAGGAGGTTATGCCACATGTTTTGGCATTTACCAAGTAGGTAAAACCTCCCACCTTTTATGGGATATGGGAGTTAATGCACCTCTTGGATGTATATGCCCCATTTTTACTATATATACAACACTCTCCTCTCATCTTCACTAGCTCGAATATCAGTTCAGTGATAGCTCAGTGAGAGTATTGAGAGTCTTCTCAAAATTCTCTTTCTTTGTCTCTATTTTTCTCTCATTTTAGATATCTCTTCATTCTGCTATTTTGATCTTTGATCATCTGTCGAGTGGAGGTGCATATGATCTACGACTGACATCGGATCTTGGCTCAGTTCTCGCTTCTCGCAGAATCTAACATGGTATCAGAGCCGTGTTGTCTGGTATAGCTCATTATTTTTCTAATTCATTTGAGAGATTTGAGATTATTAGATAGCTCATATTTTTCTTAAAAACCAAGTATGCTCTTCTCCTACATCCTTGAATGAACTGGAGAATCAGAACAGTTTAAAGGAAAATAGGCATCTGGTTAATCTGGTTTGCATTTATGTGTTCCTGTGAGATCTGGGTGATTGCAGCTTTGTGGTAATATTGGAGGCATCTTTCAGTACTTCTAGAGTGTCCAGAAGGCTTGAGAAAGTCAAAAATGGCTTTTACTTTACTAAAATCAGAGATTGGAGGACACGGTAACAAATCAAAGTTATTTTTTATAAAATTTTTACTGGAGCTGTTTTCATTTTTGCTTCAGAAATCTAGCTTCCACTTGTTTTCAAGAAAAATATTTCTGGGTTTTATTCCCAGCATCGAAAAACTATATGGGTAGTCATTACATTTTGCAAAAGATTGATAAAGTTTGCAGAAATCAAGTCAGAAATAGGCATGAGTCTTGACGGGCAACTTCAACATCTTTTTTCAAAATTGCATAACTTTTGCCTCAGGTGTCAGTTTTTCGCAAACGAGTACTTGCCGGAAAGCTGGAATCAAGAAATTTCCATCCATGAAGGTTTAAGTAAAAATTAATACCTTTTTCAATCAGATATTGCAGGTTGAATCTGCTGCATTTTTTTTTTATCTTCAATAAGTCATATCTTTCACTTTTGTAATCCATTTTTCAAAAACAAAAAAGTGTTAGAAAGATATTGAAGAGTAAAAACAGCTACAAGGTTATTTTTTTTTAGATTTTTATTTGAAAATTAACTTGTATCAAATACTGTAATTTTGGCTATTAAGAGCCTTAAAAGCCTTGAAATCTGATAAAAGGCCTTGTAATCGCACTAATTATAAAGTGCCAACCTTGTAATATTTGGGGGGGGTGATTTTTGAGACTAGTGGAAAGGGGGGGTGTCTCGTGTGTCTTCTTTTTTTGCACTTTTCTTTCTTCTTTGCAATCTTCTTTTCTGCTCTCATGGATGCATTTGTAGTTCCAGTCTTAACTCCATATAATTATTTTGAATGGAGATCTAAGATGGTAATATATCTGAAAAGACATGGATATCATTGTGTAACAATGGGACTTGAGATAGAACCTCAAGATGCTGCAGAAAAGATAAAATGGTTTAATAAATGTGATGAAGCCTTTGGTACTCTATGTATGTCAGTCTCTCCTGACCTTCTTTTTCACATTGAATCTTGCACTACACCAAATGATGTGTGGACCACATTGAAAAAATCTTTGGTAAGCAGGATGAGTTAAGAGGTCATCAATTGGAGAATGAACTCATAGGGTTGAGTCTGAGCAATTTTGACACCATACAAGACTTCTTCACAAAGTTGAAAGCCATCAGATTGCAGTTGAAACAGTGTGGAATAGAAAAAGAAGACAAACAACTGATCTTAAGCATTCTTTCTAAGCTTGGTATGAACTATTATGTCTTTGTTTCTACCTTTTATGCCACAAAAAGTGCCCTAGGTACAAACTACAAAATGCCTTCTCTAGATGAGTTTGTTGCAGAACTCACCTAGGAGCAGGATAAACTAGTTCACATGGGTACAATTAAACCCTTGAAGTCACATGCCTTGGTTGCAAATCAAGGCACAAAAGAACAGAAGGGGTTTGGAAACAGGAAAAGAAACAAAAGAACCATGGAGAGAAGCAGAAAGATCAGAAATCTGCTGCTCCAAATGCAGCTAATCAGACCTCTTCATCAAAAGGTGAACAACCTAAGAAGGAGAAGGTCAAGTGTTCTTACTGTAAAAGACCTGGGCATGATGAGCACAAGTGTCTAAAGAAGCAGATTGATCACCTGTCACATCTTCTTGAGAAGAACAACATCAAGGTGCCTAATTCTATTAAACATAGTTCATTAGAAGGATCTTCAAAGGACACAGAAAAGAGTAAGGGGAAAGGAAAGGGCAAGGCCCTAGTTGCAGTTGCTTCACAACCTGATACCTAGATCATTAACTCAGGTGCTTCACACCACATGGCTTCTTCTTAGGATAAGTTTGCCTCCTTAGAGCCATGTACTATGCCTGCCATACTTATGGGTGATGACACTCCTGTTGAAGTGCATGGGAGAGGGTCTGTTGATGTGGGTGAAGGAACATTTTAGGATGTTCTCTGCATTCCATCTTTGTCAACTAATCTCTTTTCTATTTATCAGATCACTCACACTGGCTCTGGCAAGCGGGTTGAGTTCACACCAGATAATGTAGTAATCAGTGAATTGCATGATGGGTCTACAGTTGCTGTGGGGAAAGAAGATCATCAGTCCAGACTGTATCAATTTTCTCATTTTGTTCCTGACTCTCCTTCAAACATTTTACTCACTCATTCAAATGAGGTGAGTCATTTGTGGCATCAACGGTTTGGCCACTTGAATTACCGCTACTTGCAGTAGCTCAGTCAACATGACATGGTTTTAGGGTTGCCTTCAATTCAATTTTCTGATGGAGTTTGCCAGGGATGCATTCTTGGTAAGCATCCTAAGGAGAAGTATGACAAAGGCAAATCTTGGAGGGCCACACAACTTCTGGAGTTGGTACATAGTGACTTGGTAGGACCATTTCCACATCCTTCTTTCAACAGGGCTAGATATGTTCTGACATTCATTGATGATCTTTCTAGATATACTTGGGTATATTTTCTCAAGCAAAAGTCTGAGGTCTTTGAGTCTTTTCAGGACTTCAAAGCTTTTACAGAGAAATAGTCTGGGAAGGGCATCAAGATTCTACATACAGATAATGGGGGGGAATATGTCAACCACAGGTTTGAGCAGTTTTGTGCCTCTGAGGGCATTGATCTTCAGCACATAGTTCCCTATAGTCCACAATAGAATGGTGTCGCAGAATGCAAGTACAGGTCTTTGAAAGAGATGGCCAATTGTATGATTCACTCCAGATCTATGGCACCTCAGTATTGGGCAGAGGCCACCACTTATGCGTGTTACATCTAGAACTGCGTTCCTCACAAAGCTGTAAAGGGGGTAACTCCTTTCCAAGCTTGGACTGGTCAGAAACCCACAGTTAAGCACTTTCGAGTGTTTGGTTCTTTTGCATGGGCCCACATTCCAGCAGAGAAATGCAAGGCTATGGATCAACAGAGTAAGCCTTGCATATTTTTTGGGTACCCAGACAGTGTCAAAGGCTACAGGCTTCTCCACCCTACAACTCATGAGCTGTTCATTGAGAGGAGTGTTCATTTTGAGGAGGACTCTTCCAGTTCTTCTCCTACCACTTCTCCATCCACCATTACATTGGAGACATTGCATCATGATTACAGTTCTTCAGAGGATCTTAATCCTCCTGATCCACATGAGGAGTCTTCTTCCTCCACTTCAGATGGCAACAGTGATGATGAGGATCCACCCTCTTCTCTTAGTCATCATTCAGAGGTTGATGATTCTCTTGCCACAGGGCCTCTTTGGGCTTGTCAGACTTTGCAGTCAGTAGGTGATTGGGTTGATGATTCTTTAGATACAAGAAGAACAAGGTCACAATTTCAGCAGGCTCCACATCTCTTCATTGCTTCAGCTTCTGATCCACAGACTTTTCGGGAAGCTTCTAGTGTCCCTGAGTGGGATGCAACAATGCAGGAAGAGATCAGTTCCTTGGAAAGGAATCATACATGGGATTTAGTCCCTCTTCCTAAGGGAAGAAAACTTGTTCGATGCAAGTGGAACTATCAGACAAAATTTGCAGCAGATGGGTCAGTTGACAAGCATAAGGCTCGCTTGGTCGCCAAAGGATTCTCCTAGGTGCCTGGGATTGACTACTTTGAGACTTTTGCGCTAGTAGCCAAAATAAATTCCATCCAACTTGTACTTGCTATAGTTGCAACTCATCATTGGGAAGTTCATCAGATGGACGTGAAAAGTGCTTTTCTTCATGGTGACCTTTAGGAGGAAATCTACATGGAGCAGCCACAGGGGTTCGTTCAGGATCCTTCATTGGTTTGTCAACTTCAGAAGTCTCTCTATGGCCTCAAACAGGCTCCGTGAGCCTAGTATGCCAAGATGGATTCCTTCCTTCTGTTAGTTAAGTTCACTCGATGCCATTCTGATCTGAACGTCTACATTTTGCAGCAAGATGATACTCTGACATTTCTAGTTCTCTACGTCGATGACTTGTTGATCACAGGGAGTCACTCATCCACCATCAAAGCAGTGAAAACTATACTTCATGATCGATTTCTGATGTCAGACTTGGGTCTTTTGCACTACTTTTAGGGATTGAGATCACTCAATCTTCTTCAGGTATCTTCATGGCACAACCCAAGTATGCACTTGATATGCTCTCTAGATTTCGCATGGCTAATTGTAAGCCTGCATTGACTCCATTTCTGTCTGGGCTCAAACTTGAGGCTAAGTGTTCTTCACCCTTGGTTAATGGCACTTTATACTGACAACTTGTTGGGAGTCTTATCTATTTGACTCACACGAGGCCTGACATTTCATATGCCATGGGCATGGTCTCTCGGTTTATGCAGGAGCCACATGAGTTGCATTGGAAAGCAACTAAGTGGATTCTCCACTATGTTCAGGGAACTCACAGCTATGGGATTCACTATGCAGCGGGCATGGAATTTGATTTGGTGGGATACACAGATTCAGATTGGGTAGGCGATTCTCAGGATCGCAAGTCTACTTCAGGGTATTTCTTCTCACTTGGTTCAAGTCCAGTTTGTTGGTCGAGCAAGAAGCAGTCTGCAATTGCTCTTTCATCTACAGAGGTTGAGTATCAAGGGGCAATTAATGCCACCACTGATGCCATTTGGCTTTAGAATATTCTCACTGAGTTTGGCATTTCATTCAAAAAGCCCACAGTCATCTTTTGTGATAATCAGAGTGCAATACAGATCTCAAGGAATCCAATCCATCACCAGAGGACCAAACACATTGAGATACATATGCACTACATTCGAGAGCTGATTTATGCAAACATCATTGATCTCAAGTACATTTAGACATCGGAGTAGATTGTAGATATCTTCACCAAACCCTTCACTGAGAGCAAGTTCCTCCATCTACGAGCTTTGCTAGGGGTGCGGCTAATGTCTACTTCTGGAGGGTCTTCTTAGTCCTTCACTTCACTCTCTCTACTCTGGGGGGTGTTTTCTTTTCTCTCTTTTGGGGAGGAGTTTTTCCCCACTGGGTTTTCTCCTTTTCTCCATTTGTGAGAGATTTTTCTTTGTACATGGGTACCTCATCAGGCTTCACTTACCGGGACCCATATCTTTTCACCCACCTAAGCTATGCTTAAGGGGGGGTGTTAGTGTAGGTTTTTTATTTTCCTTAGGAATGTTTCTTTTTCCTACACATTATTAAGCTTGCTTAGGTTTATTCTATGTTGTTAATATGAGGACACATGGTGAAATACATCAGCTACATGTGTAACTCTCTCCCACACATGGGTAGTTGAGTTATACATCCTTTTTTGGCTTTTTGTGCCACCTCTCATAACCACTATTCTATCCTTACCTAAGTAGGTTATGGGTTAGTTATAGTTCTCACACTCTTTTGGCTTTATATGCCACCTCTTATAACTCCTTTTTTGTTTTCGTGTAAGGAGGTTATGCCACATGTTTTGGCATTTACCAAGTAGGTAAAACCTCCCACCTTTTATGGGATATGGGAGTTAATGCACCTCTTGGATGTATATGCTCCATTTTTGCTATATATACAGCACTCTCCTCTCACCTTCACTAGCTCGAATATCAGTTCAGTGATAGCTCGGTGAGAGTATTGAGAGTCTTCTCAAAATTCTCTTTCTTTATCTCTATTTTTCTCTCATTTCAGATATCTCTTCATTCTTCTATTTTGATCTTTGATCATCTGTTGAGTGGAGGTGCATATGATCTACAACCAACATTGGATCTTGGCTCGGTTCTCGCTTCTCGCAGAATCTAACATATACACCTTCTCCGAGGGGGGGTTCTTAAAGTTATCCTTGATTCACAGTGTGCTGTGGATCTGAGGGAGTGATAAGGATTGTCAAGACTATCCAAATCCAGAGATTTTGCCTCCTGTGATAAAGGATTCAAAAGATATAAGGATCTAAGTATCGGGTTCCAGTCAGTAAGCACAGTCAGAAGAAGAATAGGGCAACCTAGTAATTGATCTTGGTTCAGATGCAAAAAAGTTGTTGGATAAGCAATTGGTGAGAATTAGAGGTATTGGCCGACATGATTAATGATCTGGAAACACAATTTTTTGGTCCGTGTTGATATTTGTGCATGGATTCAACTGACAGAGCAGAGTGTTTAATAAATATTCTAAGTTTTATTGAAGCCGACTACAGTTGAATGAATTTGATGGTGCGGATATATAGCCAATGGATTCAAGTGTTTTGGGGTGTGAGAGTGGTGCGATAATGAAGTAAGTGCAAAAAAGACAGATTAAAGTACAAAAAAGAAGAGATCTAAGGTCTAGATTATGGTAGAGCAGTAAATAGGGCAGAATAAAGATGAAGTGTGTAAGATCAGTATTTTTTGCTTAATCGAAACTGAGTTCTTGCATTAGCAGATGCTACTCATCAGTTCAAACAATCTGTAATCCTTTTTGCAATCATTCTTGTAGGCAGTGAGCCTCTTTTGAGCAGTGAGCTTTGGGTAGTGAGCCTGAAGGCATGTGCCTTCTCCTTTTGTAATACTTTTAACAGAGTATAATATTTGTGGGTTAACCCCCACTGTGGTTTTTCCCTTAACTAGGTTTCCATGTTAAAAATCTTGGTGTCAAGTGTGTTATTTGTGTTTCTGCTCATGTGTTATTGATTCTTGCTTTTCACAGTTATATCATTAATATGTTAAGAATTGGTAAAGAAGAATTAACTACAGCAAGCATTAAAGTTTTAAGAACTGATTCACCCCCCCTCTCAGTTGTTAGCCCTAATTCCAACAGATAGGTCGATCTAGGGGTTGATATGTGCATGTGGAAGCGAAAACTGATGCAACTAGTTATGAAGATAGGGGGCCCTCTTAGGTCAAAATCAAGATGACTTTAGGGATGGATAGAAGAAATGTTAATGCGGAAGAGATGGTGTTAGTAAGAAATGAAGAATGATTGGGCGAGTGAAATGGAATGAGATCTTGCTTGATAGATTTTGAGCTTTAATTTTATTGCATGATTATCATCATAGAGCTTTTATTATGGAAATGGATAATGAGAACCATGGCATGATATAGACCAAGGTACAAAATACTATCCCTTGCAAAACAAACACATGACAGACAAGGAATGTCATGACGTGGATTAGTAACCATAGAATCTTGTTAAAATATGTGAGGAAGTGCCACGAAGCATGTTAGTCCCAGTACAAGAAAGTGTTAGATGACCTTTCACTTGCACATGATATTTTGATTATGCCAAATGGAATCCCAATCACACACAAGGAACTTAGTTTCCCTAGTCATATTGCCAATAGAAACCACAAATAGAAATCAAAGAGAAAAAGGTCATGATCCATCATCACTCTTCTCATCACTTGTAGACTTCCTCGAGGCACATAAGAACATGACCAAAGATCAATCAGATAAAAATATAAGACAAACTAGACCAACAGAGTCAACAACCATTTAGATCTTCTTGCTAGACAATGAATATTTGTTTGATAGGACTGTAGGATAGTGCCTGGTTTCATAGAAGGAAACATGTCGTATAAGACGTTAAGTATGGTTTCAATGATGCAACCACTTGTATATGGAAAATGGTAGGATTGCGTCTGGTTTTAGAAATGAGACACCTCGTATAAGACACCTGGTTTGGTTTCAAGAGTGCGGCAATCTGTATAAGATTGATGATATGATTGATGTGCAATGATAGTGTCTGGGTTTAGGAAATGAAGCATGCCGTATAAGACGTCGAGTCTGGTTTCAACAATGCAACATTCTGTATAAGACAATTGATAGTTGATAAAGGTAACTGATAGTGATGAACAGTCATGACTGGGCAATTGATCGATTATGATTAGAGACATGATAGATAGTTTTGCCTATTGTTTCAAGATTTGTTGAACTCGGTTCTCTACAGAAGATAACTAGTTTATGTCTGATCAAGGTGTCATCCTTAGCAAGGGCTAACTTATTATGGAATACTCGACTCAACGAACCCTAAGGGACTAACCTAATGTCTCAGGGGCTCATCGATGATGGCCTTGCCTACATAAAGCATAGAGACAATGTAGTCCAACAATGTGGACTGACGCTGACAAGGACTTGATGACTGACACTGACACAAACTTGATGACTGACACTATTTTTGAATTTTTTTGATGTTTTTTAATTTTTTTGTTCTTTTTTTCTTTTTTTTTGGATTTTAGGAACGTTTTGTGATGACTGACACATAAGAAAGCAAGCAAGCATGCACAAATGATACAAAAACAAACAAGGTAATGCCCCTGTCAAGATGTAAACCAATGATTGATTGATAATGATTGATGATGATAATAGTGTTGTCATTGCGGGGAACAATATATCCTTAGATCAACACAAGGATGTGGGAAAGACATATCCCATTGATGATGATGATTGATGATTGATTAATTGATTGGGTTTACAAGGCTAAGATTAAGATGAAAGGGTGTGATTGGATGATTTGGTTAGATTGATTGACTTGATTGGTATGGATAAAGGATGATGTGCATTTGGATTATTGCTTGGATTTTTGGATATTTGTTTTGGTATGTCAATGAATTACAATTTTGATAGCCTTTGTGCTAGATACCAATGACAAGTAAAACCAAGTCTAGGTGTAAGGGATGGAGGTGGGATTGGATGAATGGATAAAAGGGTTGGAGATAGTAAATAAGATGGAAGACTCATGATAAAGGGATGGATAAAATGATAGACTATGGAATTGAAAGTTCATAATAAATAGATGGATACAAGGTTGAGATATAGTGGAATGGATGTATTCATTATAAGGGAGCTAGGATGTGATCTCCAAAGACTATGTCGCATAAGATTAACATGCTCCAATCTAGGTATAATTCTTAGGATTTTACATGACAAAGCTTATGACAATAGGATGATGATAGGATCATTTGGACAAGATGAGGTATATCAAGAGATATCCAAAGCATTTGTCAACATTTTTCCCCCATATCTTTATCAAGATCAAAAGGAGGAAAGGAGGATGAATGGACTCAATAGGATAGGTATATGGGAGTAATGGATAAGGATGGTAAGATAGGATATGATGGGATGGGAAATGATAGTGTGAAAATGATAGGTTGGATATGATAGTTTGGATAAGACAACGTGCTCCCAAGTGTAAGTTTCATAGATAATCAACCTACACATGATGCTTGTTTTCTAGGTTTTCATCATGGTACATATCCAAGGTGCCACCAAGGGTGGTTTCCACCGTTGGACGAAGGGATTTATCTTTACTATTTTGATTTTTTTTCTCTTTTTTTTTTTCTCTTTTTGTTTTGGAATATTTGGATGGGATCTAGGTGGATATGGATAAGAGGGACTTAAGCATCTAGTTCCATGAAGGATGATATTGTCCCATTAGAGATGAATGTTGCATATGGACCATGTCAAATGCCATTATGCTCATGAAGGGGATTGTTTTTCTTGGGGTGTATATCTAAGGCCATATGAGCATTGAGGGATGTTGACATGGATAGGATCCAAAATACCTTGTTCATGAAGGCCTAAGCCTTTTACCTTGATAGTTCATTTTTTGGAATATGTGGTGGAAAATGGGACTATGGGTGTTTTGAACACTAGACGTGAGCTCCTTATTGGATGGAGAAGGTGAGGTGGTGGATAGCGGTTGTTGCTTTCTTAAGGAAGAATATTCATGGATAAAGGTGGTAAGACCAATAGGATATGATGATGGATTTGCAATATGGTCGATAGTGGATGAGGAATGATCATTAGGATCTTGATTATCATTATGTTCATTAAGATCCAAGCTATTTGTTTGATTATCTATGTTTACTTGGGAGCCAAGTGTCTCATCAAGGGAAGTGAATATTTGTACATCATGGGTATGGCTAGATGGAAGATGGATAGAATTATTTTGGATATCTTTCTCATGGATGGTTATGGGATTATGGATAGGTGGGGTGATAATCTCTTGATAATGGAATGCACAAAGTTGGCTAAGAGGATCATCATGGATTTCTTGATCATAGATAGGATCTTGATCATAGATGGGAGCTTGATCATAAATAGGATTAAGCATGCTACTTATGGGATCAATTTTCTCATGGATAGGGTCATCATAGATAATATCTTGATCATGGAAAAGATATAGGTTGTGGATAGATTGAATGGGGGTGCTTTGATCTTGATTCGAATTAGGGGCTAATGGTTCCACATGCTTAGGACTAGACTCTTGACATAGCTCTTGAGGTTTAATTGAAGTAGAAGACTTTTGGAGAGGCTTGATAAGTTCTATATGATCAACAAAATGAGAGTATAATGGATCTTGATTTGGAATCATGGGGGGAGACTCTTCAATATGCTCGATGGGTTGTGGACTACATGATGTATTTGGAGGATTAGACATGGTGTTGGAATACTCTTTGATAGGCTCAAGGATAGGTGTTTGGTGACATAGTTGATTCCTTGCTAATAGCCATTGGATCACATCCTTCATAAGTGTATGGGTGGATGGATAATATAATGGATGGATAACAATGGTGGATGGTGTTGTAGGCTTAGGATTAGGATGAGGTGGAGGGATAATAAGGGTGGAAGGTGGTGTAGGCTTAGGCTTAGGATTAGTATTCCTTGTGCTAGATGGCGATGAAATTGGATGGGTGGATTTGGATGACCCCATAGGTTTGTTTTTGTAATATAGTTCAGAAATTCTATAGAGGTCATTTAAGAGAGGTGATTTGAATTTAGGGCATGGAGTTGATGGAGGATTAGATTGTGGGAAGGATAATGAAGGGCTTGATGGATTAGAAGGTTGATGGACCAATGGACTAGGAGTGGGAGTACATGGTGGTGTTGGTACAAGACTAGTAGACTTGTGGATAGGCATTCGATTAGATGTTGATGGAGGATACCCATAGGATGCATAAGCTAGACTAGTGTCTCCCTTGTAAAAGGTAGCATGAGGACTTAAGGATGCTTGATCGTGTTGCAAAGGGTAACTTAGGGTCACATGTTCTTGTTGTGAGGGCACTTGATAGTCTTGTGTTGGGATGGATTTACACATATGTTGAAGTCTTTGTATTTTGGCTTGTTGTTCAAAATATGCGTCATAATCTACAAGATTCTCATCATAATTAGAACTATAAGGAGGGCCTCCTCGGATCGTGATTTTGGGTTTGGCATGGTCAACTTGGAGAGGTTGTGGTGGAATATCCCTATAAGAGGATGAAGGGTGATAGGAGGTTGTAGGATTGTTGGAAGCATTCACATAATGATAATGTTCAAGTTCATAAAGATATGCATCATGGTCTACAAGGTTCTCTTGTTCAGAAGGTTCATCATACTCTACAAGGACCTCACAATCATTGGTACCAAATTCAAAACCTCACATTATGACGAAGGGTTTCCTATTGATTATGAGTTTAGTAGGCTTCTTTTTTATTATCATAACCATTTTGACAAGTGATGGATTAGAACTAGGATATGATTAGGATATGAGGTGGATAAAATTGATTGGATTAGAACTAGGATAATGATGTGGAGTGATTAGGATGGTTATGAATGATGGGATTGGATGAGATTGATATATGGTTGAATAGGATTGGATGGGTGACTAGGATGATGGTGATGGGATAAAGTGAACCTAAACAAGACACATGAGTTTAAGGCTCAACTTGATGATGATAGAAGATAAGTAATGACAAGGTCTAGACAATCCAAATATGTGACAATGGTGTGATCAAGTATGATAAGCTTCCCAATTTCACGTCTCAAAGATGACCATGACTATGAATAACCAAGGATGACAATAGCTTACTAGAAGACACAAGCTAAACTAGGCAAATGCAATGGAAGGACTGGATGAACTGAATAAGTCTCAGGTCCGAATGTATGATCACTGTCCAAATTAGATCCAAAACATGGATACTCAAGAATTTCTCCAAATTTTTTTATTCTAACAGATGCGGTGTTACAGGCCACATATGCAGTGTTTTAGGCTACAAATGTGGTGTTTCAGGCTACAGATGTGGTGTTTCAGGCTATAGATGCGGTGTTTCAGGCTACAGATGTCATGTTTCAGGTTATAGATGTGGTGTTTTAGGCTACAGATGCAGTGTTTTAGGCTACATATGTGGTGTTTTAGGCTACAGATGTGGTGTTTCAGGCTACAGATGTGGTGTACTAGTTTTTGGTCTAAAGTCAATGGTTTCTAAATAATTTTTCATTTTGAGCAGTTTGTAAAGGTGATCATCAAACATAGAAAACACTTGAAATACAAATCTTGGCTGTTTTGACTCTTTCACTCTTGGAAAATGAAGTATTTTGCAAGTTTCTTCCACAAAACTCACTAGGCCTTGGTTCACAAATAATTAAAACAAGCACAACCTAGATAATAGTAAAAGGTTATCTACTATAATGGGCTTACCACACCTTTCGGTGTTTTTAAATATGAGAAAAAGGAGTGGGTAACTAGAGTATGCCAAGTTCCTAGACCACCTTGACACCTCTCACCTAGAAAGAATGAATCCAAACAAGGAACCATGTCACCTCAACCAAGAACCATACGTGGTAAGTAACTTCAAGGTACAATTCACATCCCTTGCACCACAAATAGTAGACGGCTAAAAAGGTCATAGGCTTCTAAAAATAATGGTTCGTATTGGAGGAACTCCTAAGAACACCACGATAATAGTAGCGATGGGAGACTAAAAACTCTAACCCATGTCCGGAATCACCCAGACCACAAAGGCCCATCCCCTATAGCACAAGTAGATTGAGCTCACCTTTCTATTTTTGCCCCTTTATATAGCCTGCTGGAGATATGTTCTTGTGGTTGAAACCTAGGGTGAACTCCTAGGCAGGCCACCTACTAAAATAAAAAAAGGGAAATCTTGTGTATTGCTCTTTCTCATCACCCAGGAATCACAAGTAGCACAAGGGGAGAGGATACTCAAGACAATATGGTGTTTCTATTTCTCATCACCCAAGAATCACACATAGAGTAGGGAGAGAGGATACTCTAGACAAACATGCTTTCAGTAACTGACTCACATGCATGCAATTGCATAAGACATAGAAGACACTTGTTCTTTTTAAGCACCAATTCCAAATGTTCCTAAATAAAAATTCACAAACACATAATGGAATTCTACAAGAAATAAGATTAGTAGTTTGATTCAATAGGTTTTCAACCAATGATCACCACATAGCGGAAAATCAGATATCAGTAACAAGAAAGCTCTGTCCTAGTGAATGCAAAAAAGTAGAGAATAAAAATCATAGATTTATACCCTCTTTTTGCTTGACAGTCAAATGCGGTGCATGATCTGATAGCTATGTAATTCCCCATCATGAAACCCTAGAGAGTTAGGATTAACTATACAATAACATGCGGAATTTTTTTTTTAAACAAATAAAAGTAATAATCACCAGATATAATATCAACTAGTTACATCAAATTAACTATCTAACAAAGCTAACATCTCTAGGGAACATAACAGCATTAACGAAATTAAACAAAGATCAATAACAACATAACTCATCTTGAATGTCATAAAATCCACTAACAAAATTTGTTACATTGCAGAAACTTACATCATTCTTTTACAATAATGTTTACAAGTAAAGAGGAGTTCATGATATAGATACAAGGCTTTTCATGTCTGATTACATCAAAATTACATAATGAATATCATAGATACACAAATCTGGATCCATAAGGTACAATATATGTCTTCAAATGCAGATACAAAACTGGAAACTGGAGAGGCACTTCTACCCAAAACACGAACCTTGATGCCAAAAAACCAATGGATTAAAGCTCATCCACCTGACCATGTGGAACCCTGAGGTCCACCCCCCGAGCTAGGAGATAACAATGAGGTCCCATGACAAAAAGGTGAGAACAAATGGCTAACTGAAACAAGACTAACTTGGTTTTCACAACTCAGACAAAACTGATCTCAACAACCAAACATCCAAAGGCATAAAAACACAAGAATGGGAAAGCTAGAATGTAGTAGGTAGAGTGTCATCGCATGGTCCTGCATGGGTTTGTTGCAAGTATGAGGTGAGCCATTGTTGTCATTGATGTCAACATACTCATACTGCATTGACAAGAAGGATTTGATGAGCTTTGTGCTGAGGATATTGAGAAAATTAGCCTCAGTCAGGAACAGTGAAGAACAGTGATGAGAAGAAGGTAAATATACTGTATAGGATGAGAACCGGAGGATGCGGATTAAAGGGTTAGTAGATATGAGTCTTGAGTTGCTACAGTTAATATTTCAGAGGTCCGCATGAAGATCTGAAGGAGTTATGGCTGCCGGTATAGAACCGGGTCCGGCAAGTATCCGGAGGTGACAGAGGATCACAAAAAGGTCCGGTGAGGTCCGGAATTGTATTATCATAATCTGCGGATTGGAAGGAGTGTTTTAGATGTCCTTGTGATGTGTCATCCTGATTTGTGTGTGATTTGGAGGTCCGGAAGTACCTCCTGCTTTATGACAGTGGCGACAGACTGTGTTCTTGAAGTTCCGGATGAGGAAGACAAGAGATTCCAGTAAGCAGAGGAAGTGCGGATGTATCCGGACATTCAGACAGACGTGTGAAGGCTCTTGAATCATGTTTAGGTTGTGTTGTTGGTCCGCATTGATGGTAGAGCCCGGAATTGAAGTTATTCTTCCGGATGAAGTTATTGCTCTGTTTAGCCGACCGGATGAGTTGTTCATCCTGCGAATGTTCTTGTGATAGCCGACCGGATGTGTTATTCATCTTGCGGATACTCCTATGGTTGTTTGCCGACTTAGATGCTTGTTCCTAAGTCGATGTCTTGTATAAATAATGATTTGTGAATTCATTTCAGTGGTGTAGTATGTGGATGAGTATGGTGTAGCGAAGAAAGGTGGGCAGAGCAGAGATTGTTGGGCTTAATTGGAACTGATCCGGACATGGTAAAGATGTCATTCTCCAGTTCAAGACTGTGATTTTTATCACTCTGTAGACAGTGTGTCTCCTTGTAGGCAGTGGGCCTCTTTGTGAGCAGTGTGCTCGGGCAGTGAGCCCTTATTGGCATGTGCCATTCATTTTTCCTTATTCTTCTAACAGAGAATAATTCTTGGGTTAATCACCCCGTGGTTTTTCCCTTAACCGGGTTTTCCACGTCAAAATCTTGGTGTTCAATGTGTTGATGCTTATCTGCTCTTGTGTTTATGTATTGTGCTTCCATGAATGATTATTTGATATGCTGCTAACTAACAACAGAGAATTAAGTGTTTGAAAGAGAACAAGTTCTATACAACTGATTCACCCCCCCCCTCTCAGTTGTATGCCCTAGATCCAACAATTGGTATCAGAGCTGAGTTCCTCTGATAGGAGCTTAACCGCTTGAGGTGATCCAGGATGTCGTCATACAAGAAGGATAGTCCGAAGTTCGATGGAACCAACTTCACTCTCTGGAAAGGTCGCATGAAGTGTCATTTGGAATGTATGGGAAAAGCATACTTGGCTATGATTTCAAAACCATATATACCCCCACAAGGTGGTCCGACAACTCCTGATGAAACCACAGAAGCTGAAAACAATCTGCGGACCAAGGAAGCTCTTCTAAGCGCATTGAATGACTCAGATCTCTCGAATGTCATTGACCTACCAACTGCATATGAGATCCTAACTAAACTGGAACTTCTGTATGAAGGAGATGAGTTTGTCAAAAGTGCAAGGTTGCAAAGTCTGAAAGGGAAATTTGAAAGATTGAAAATGAGAGATGATGAAAACATTACTACCTTTATGCCAAGAGTAAATGAGCTGGTATGTGGAATCAGAAATGCTGGTGGAACTCTAGATGAAAATGAGATTGTCTGCAAAATCCTAAGATCCCTTCCTGCTGCCTACAAAATCAAAGTTGCTGCCATTGATGAATTCAGAGCCCACACAACTGTCACAAGAGAACAATTGGCTGGCAAACTAGCTGCATTTGAAATGACCGAGTTTGGAGATGATCCACCCAAGACTGAGTCTGCTTTTAAAGCCAGTGCCTATGTGAAAGGCAAACAGAGATTTGATCCGGGTGAAAACTCATCAAGGAAAATGTCATGGTATGATCAAGCAAGAAGAGACATGGAAGAAGAAGAAGCAGAAACAGCTCAACTTGAAGCCCTCATTGCAAAGAGACTGCCAAGAGGATCCGGTAAGTATGAAGGAAAACTACCCTTTAAGTGTTTTAACTGCAATAAGATTGGTCATTTTGCCTCAAGATGTCCGGAGAGATCTGCAAGATCTAATACTCACAGACAAAGGTTTCAAAAGAATTGCTATTATGTTCATGAAGAAGATGACAATGAAGGAGTAACAGATGATGAATCAGATCCAGGAAGCAAATCCGGAAATGAGTGGGTGTTTATAGCCATCAAGGAAGAAGATTCCTTGCTCTCTGAATCTGTCAATCACAAAGTTGTTGAAAAAGCCTTGGCTGCTCAAGTGGAAGAAAAGGATGATTGGGTTATTGACAGTGGATGCTCTCACCATATGACTGGTGACAAGAATAAGTTCTTAGACTTGGAAAGATATGAAGGAGGAATGGTAAAGTTTGGTGACAATTCTGCTGGCAGAATCAGAGGTAGGGGAACTATTTCCTTTGATGGTAAGAGCAAAACAGGTAATGTACTATATGTTGAAGGATTGAAGCACAATCTTCTCAGTGTTGGTCAGTTAGTGGACAAAGGCTATGATCTCCGGTTCAAGAATGGAAAATGCAGAATCTTTACAAGCTCCGGAACTGAAATTGCATCCGGTACTCAGACAAGAGGTAACATCTTTCATCTGGTTGGTTCAAATAAAAGTTGTTTGTTTGTTCAAATTGATCAGAGTTGGTTATGGCATAGAAGAATGTGTCATGTAAATTTTGATAACATCATCAAAATAAGCAATACTCAGGCTGTGAGAGATCTTCCAAAGTTAATAAAACCTACAAACAGTGTGTGTAAAGAATGTCAGTTAGGCAAACAAAGCAGAGTCTCTTTTAAAAGCAAAGATCAGTCTTCTACCGGATTGTTGGAATTAGTACATACTGATCTATGTGGTCCGACAAGAATCAAGAGTCTGCAAGGTGATAGATATTTCATGTTGTTAATTGATGATCATTCCCGGATGATGTGGGTTACCTTTCTAAAAGAAAAATCAGAAGCTTTTGAGAAGTTCAAAATCTTCAAAGCTATGGTGGAGAATCAAACCGGATTGAAACTAAAGTGTCTAAGGTCTGATAGAGGTGGTGAATTTACATCTGGTGAATTCATTGACTTTTGTGAGAAACAGGGTATAAGGAGACAGTTGTCTGCTCCTAAGACTCCACAGCAGAATGGAGTAGTTGAGAGAAAGAACCGGACCATCCAGGAAGCTGCTAGGACAATGATGTTGGAAGCAAATGTTCCTCAAATGTTTTGGAAAGAAGCTATCAGCACTGCAGTCTACACTCTCAATCGAGTTCAAATCAGAAACAACACCGGTAAGACCCCCTATGAACTTTGGTTTGGCATCACTCCTACTGTGAAATATTTCAGGGTATTTGGTAGCAAGTGTTATATTAAAAGAGATGAAGATCTAGGAAAGTTTGATGCTAGAAGTGATGAAGGAATTTTCTTGGGCTACTCCACTCAAAGCAAAGCATATCGGTGTTACAATAAGAGATTGAGGAAGATGATAGAAAGTACCAATGTAAAGGTTGATGAAGGAATTGAGAAGCCTTCAAGATTTTATGAGTTTGATGAAGATGACCAAGATAGTGTTCAAGGAACTCAATCCTCTCCGGTGAAACAGAGTCAGCCTGATCCGGTAAATCAGGAAGAAGAGTTAGGTTTAAATGAGCCTGATCAAGAAACAGCAGTACTGGATACTCCCAAAATTCCAAGGTATGTAAAACTGAATCACTCTGAAGATCAGATCATAGGTGACAGAAGCAAAGGTGTACAAACTAGAAGGAATATTGCTCAAGATCAGAATGAATGTTGTCTGATTTCAAGGATTGAACCTAAAACAATAAATGAAGCCTGCAATGATGAAAATTGGACCAAAGCAATGGAAGATGAACTGATGCAAATTGAGAAAAATCATACTTGGGATCTTGTTCCCAGACCTAGAGACAGGAATGTAATTGGAACCAAGTGGGTCTTCCGGAACAAATTAAATGAAGCTGGTGAAGTAATCAGAAACAAAGCTAGATTGGTCTGCAAAGGCTACTCTCAAATAGAAGGAATTGACTTTGAAGAGACTTTTGCTCCGGTAGCAAGAATTGAAGCAGTCAGATTACTTCTTGCATTTGCTGCCTTCAAAGATTTCAAGGTATATCAGATGGATGTCAAGTCTGCCTTCCTAAATGGTGATCTGGAAGAAGAAGTCTACATTGAACAACCGGATGGATTTCAATTGTCTGATAATAATGATATGGTCTGCAAGTTGAAGAAAGCTTTGTATGGATTGAAGCAAGCCCCAAGAGCATGGTATGAAAGGTTGGATAAGCATCTTGTGCAGATTGGATTCAACAAAGGTACTGCTGACAGCAACTTATATTTCAAAATTGATCATGAAAACATTCTGATTGTTGAAGTGTTTGTGGATGATATCATTTTTGGAGGTAGAGATAGTATGTGTAAAACTTTTGCAAATCAGATGAAAAGTGAGTTTGAAATGTCTATGCTTGGTGAAATGAATTTCTTCTTGGGTCTGCAAATTACTCAAACAAAAGAAGGGATCTTCATTTCTCAGACCAAATATGTGAAAGAATTGTTAAAGAAATTTGGTATGGAAGACTCAAAGCCTATGAACACTCCTATGGCAACCGGATGTAAGTTAAGCAAAGATGATGATTCTCCAAAGGCAGATCAGACAAAGTATAGATCAATGATTGGTGGATTGTTGTATCTCACTCAAACTAGACCAGATATAATGCAAGCTGTTGGTCTTGTGGCAAGATTCCAGGCTGATCCTAGAGAATCTCATGTTATGGCCATCAAAAGAATTTTTAGATACTTGAAAGGGACAGTTGAGTATGGTCTATGGTATCCTAGAGATCCGGATTTCTCCCTTCATGCTTACACAGATGCAGATTGGGCAGGAGATGTGGATGACCGGAAGAGCACTAGTGGTGGAGCATTCTTTTTGGGGAAGAGATTGGTTTCTTGGCTAAGCAAGAAACAAGATGCAATATCTCTGTCTACAACTGAAGCAGAATACATTGCAGCAGCAGGTAGTTGCACTCAAATCTTGTGGATGAAGCAGATGCTAAGAGACATCAAAGTTGAATATGAGGAGCCTATTACAATTTTCTGTGATAATTCAAGTGCAATTAATATTTCCAAGAATCCGGTATTGCATTCTAAGACTAAGCACATATCTATCAAATTTCACTTTTTGAGAGAACAAGTAAACAAGGAAGAAGTCAGATTGGAGTATGTTCCCTCCAAGGATCAGATTGCAGATATCTTTACAAAACCTCTTCCCAAGGACTCTTTTGAATATCTCCGGGAGAAGTTAGGGGTCATGGCCCCTCCGGTGATGAACTAAGATGCACTGATGTGCATCAGTCCGGTGGCAATCACAGTCATATCTTGTGATCCGGACTAATGGGGAGCTGCAACTAAGGGGGAGCAGCTGGTATTATTCTGATGCATGAGATTTGCAAGTATGAGCCCTTTGCCATTGATGTCAAAGGGGGAGAGAAGACATGTGAAAAACAAGTGGTTGATGATCAAAGGAGGAGCAGCAAAGGAAGACATGTGAAGAGTTGTTGTTGATAGGGGGAGCTGTGACAGAAAAGAGAAGTTCTTGTCTTGATGGTTTTTCACATCATATGTTGCCATCAATGACAAAGGGGGAGATTGTTGCAAGTATGAGGTGAGCCATTGTTGTCATTGATGTCAACATACTCATACTGCATTGACAAGAAGGATTTGATGAGCTTTGTGCTGAGGATATTGAGAAAATTAGCCTCAGTCAGGAACAGTGAAGAACAGTGATGAGAAGAAGGTAAATATACTGTATAGGATGAGAACCGGAGGATGCGGATTAAAGGGTTAGTAGATATGAGTCTTGAGTTGCTACAGTTAATATTTCAGAGGTCCGCATGAAGATCTGAAGGAGTTATGGCTGCCGGTATAGAACCGGGTCCGGCAAGTATCCGGAGGTGACAGAGGATCACAAAAAGGTCCGGTGAGGTCCGGAATTGTATTATCATAATCTGCGGATTGGAAGGAGTGTTTTAGATGTCCTTGTGATGTGTCATCCTGATTTGTGTGTGATTTGGAGGTCCGGAAGTACCTCCTGCTTTATGACAGTGGCGACAGACTGTGTTCTTGAAGTTCCGGATGAGGAAGACAAGAGATTCCAGTAAGCAGAGGAAGTGCGGATGTATCCGGACATTCAGACAGACGTGTGAAGGCTCTTGAATCATGTTTAGGTTGTGTTGTTGGTCCGCATTGATGGTAGAGCCCGGAATTGAAGTTATTCTTCCGGATGAAGTTATTGCTCTGTTTAGCCGACCGGATGAGTTGTTCATCCTGCGAATGTTCTTGTGATAGCCGACCGGATGTGTTATTCATCTTGCGGATACTCCTATGGTTGTTTGCCGACTTAGATGCTTGTTCCTAAGTCGATGTCTTGTATAAATAATGATTTGTGAATTCATTTCAGTGGTGTAGTATGTGGATGAGTATGGTGTAGCGAAGAAAGGTGGGCAGAGCAGAGATTGTTGGGCTTAATTGGAACTGATCCGGACATGGTAAAGATGTCATTCTCCAGTTCAAGACTGTGATTTTTATCACTCTGTAGACAGTGTGTCTCCTTGTAGGCAGTGGGCCTCTTTGTGAGCAGTGTGCTCGGGCAGTGAGCCCTTATTGGCATGTGCCATTCATTTTTCCTTATTCTTCTAACAGAGAATAATTCTTGGGTTAATCACCCCGTGGTTTTTCCCTTAACCGGGTTTTCCACGTCAAAATCTTGGTGTTCAATGTGTTGATGCTTATCTGCTCTTGTGTTTATGTATTGTGCTTCCATGAATGATTATTTGATATGCTGCTAACTAACAACAGAGAATTAAGTGTTTGAAAGAGAACAAGTTCTATACAACTGATTCACCCCCCCCCTCTCAGTTGTATGCCCTAGATCCAACAGGGTTACCCTGACAATCTCTCTCTCTCTAGACGTCGGCCCCCATCTATGGTTACACTGACAGTCTCTCTCTAGACGCCGACCCCATAGATTGACTCATGCAGAAATCACAACCTTCTCTTCCCACCCTTAGCCTAAACTAGCACTATAGGTATGGGAGAGATATCCAATTATCTTGATTAATGTGTAAGACTATCCATCCCCCTAGATAAATTATTAATTTAGGTTATCACTTGTTTATCACGTCTAATGGGTTACCCTGACAACCACTTTGGGCGCCGGCCCCACACTGGAAGCCACTCCTCTACCTGCACCTAGATAACTCCCAAGACACAATACCAATGTCTAAGTGCAACTTCTGCTCCTCTAAACGCCACCAGGTAGAAGCAAAGCCTCTAAGATGCAAAATGGCACATCTAGCCTTGATGTTGCTACCATATAGATGCATGGAAAAACACCTACCCAAATCTAGTAACCAGGTCTATGCCTCTAATCCACTACCAAAACTATCAAAAGTGGGAGGACATGCCCTCAAAAGATCTCTCATATGACTGGCTAAGGTGGTCTCCTGTTCAGCTATCATTTCTCTCCTTCTAGGTGATCTCTCTCTCTGACCTTAGGCTGATCTACTTCCTGCCTCCCTCCTGGCTGATCTACCTCCTGTCTAGGGCCTAGACGGGCAAGGGCCTCCTCAAGCAACTGACGCAACTGAGCTCCCTCTTGCTGACCCTGATTCACTACATTCTGACCCCCACTCTTTTGAGCACTCACATGAGGGGGACTAGGAGGAGGTGTACCACCACCACCTATTCCACATTCCCTACCTCTACCACAACCTCGACCTCTACCTCTAGGCATCTACCTACACATATGCACAACATCAAAGGACAATTCAGTACACATAGTGAGGGAAACAATAGGGATAAAATTTAATCTACAGAGTTTAAGCACTAGGTCCCATAATGGACTCAATCATAACCAGAGTACCTAGTGTTTAAACTTGGCTCTAATACCAAATGTAATGCCCCGTCATGCAACCCTAGAGAGTTAGGATTAACTATACAATAACATGCGCAATTTTTTTTAAACAAATAAAAGTAATAATCACCAGATATAATATCAACTAGTTACATCAAATTAACTATCTAACAAAGCTAACATCTCTAGGGAACATAACCGCTTTAAGGAAATTAAACAAAGATCAATAACAACATAACTCATCTTGAATGTCATAAAATCCACTAACAAAATTTGTTACATTATAGAAACTTACATCATTCTTTTACAATAATGTTTACAAGTAAAGAGGAGTTCATGTTATAGAGACAAGGCTTTTCATGTCTGATTACATCAAAATTACATAATGAATATCATAGATACACAAGTCTAGATCCATAAGGTATAATATATGTCTTCAAATGCAAATACAACACTAGAAACTAGAGATGCACTTCTACCCAAAACATGAACGTTGATGCCAAAAAACCAATGGAATGAAGCTCATCCACCCGACCATGTGGAACCCTAAGGTCCCATGACAAAAAGGTGAGAACAAATGGCTAACTGAAACAAGACTAACTCAATTTTCACAACTCAGACAAAACTGATCTCAACAACCAAACATCCAGAGGCATAAAAACACAAGAATGGGAAAGCTAGAATGTAGTAGGTAGAGTGTCATCGCATGGTCCTACATGGGTTACCCTGACAATCTCTCTCTCTCTAGACGTCGGCCCCCATCTATGGTTACACTGACAGTCTCTCTCTAGACGCCGACCCCATAGATTGACTCATGCAGAAATCACAACCTTCTCTTCCCACCCTTAGCCTAAACTAGAACTATAGGTATGGGAGAGATATCCAATTATCTTGATTAATGTGTAAGACTACCCATCCCCCTAGATAAATTATTAATTTAGGTTATCACTTGTTTATCACCTCCAATGGGTTACCCTGACAGCCACTTTGGGCACCGAACCCACACTGGAAGCCACTCCCCTACCTGCACCACCAACCAAAAGCATCAACTTGATGAGCACATCCATGGTGTAACAATTCTCACCTCTTACATGAAAATGAACCATCCATTCATAAGCAAGGCTTAAAACAGCACACCAAATTTCCAGGACCTCATAGGAAACACAATAAACTCATCATCAATCAATCCTAACTCATACGAGCCAAAATACCCCTAAGCCTCTGGAATAATATACAAAGGTTAAATAATGCAATTAAAGTCAACCATTCTCCAAATGACATCTTTGGAATTACTCTAGGCAAGTAATAGTACAACATGATAATACTACAATTAACAACACAACCATGCTTCATGATTCAATAAAAAAAATAATAACATATTTATTTAATTTATGACAAAGACTTAGAGCAACACTAAATTAAAGAGACTAGATAACACTTTTCCCACAACTACAACTAACAAACTATTTAAATTAGCTATATTAAGTTAGATAAATATTCTTATACTATTTCAGTATAACTAACTTTGCTCTAATACTAAAATTACTATTACATTCATAATAAGATTCTATAACAGATATATATATATACACACACACACACACACTTATTCTTAGAAAATTTAAATTTAACTAAATTAGTTATAATAAACATAAGATTCTTTATCCTATAACAATTTCTAACTTTTAAGATATACCTAATTCCAATTTACCTAACCATTTCAATGAGAAACATACCATTTAACACACATAAAACCATTAAATTTAATTATTGAAATAAAAGGGTATCCACTTCTAAAATCAAACTACTTAATTACAACAGTAATAAAAGGAACTTGCTAAACAAATTTTAATACTATATCTATACTTTCTATTTAACTAACACTATTCATTCCTATCATTATACTCAATTTTAACTGGACAAAATTGAGAGATGGATCTTGTAATTCTCAGCAATGACAATTTGAATGGAAGAAATGATTGTAAGGTTTCAGATCTGGTAAGAAATCTAAGTCTTTATTAGTCTTCTGAGACTATACAGTAGTGGAGGATAGAAGGAAATATGCTGGCTAGAGCACGAAGAAATTTATTACTCAATTGCAGTAGAGAAGTCGATTATTAACTAGTATAGTTATTGCCAACATAAGAGGGTTCCATAGGTGATCAGAGGCACACAAAAAATTGTTGATAAAATGCCCATTCTACTATCGATGGAGGTAAGACTTGATTATGAGAGAAATGATTTTCAAATAACGAATATTAATTGAAATCATGATATGATATAGCTGAAGGCATCGTAGAATACAATTTGATCAGATTAAAAGAATACTAATTGAAATCTTGAGATAGACGTTGAACTGGGAGGAAAAAGACAAAGATTAATAATGGGAAAATTTTTTTTTTTTAAAGTCATTTCATTTGTTAACCAATTACCAATTGTATGTTGCAAGTTGCATGGGTCGACGGTCACCAAAGAGCTAAAGTTTTAATTCAAATTAGGAATCAACACAGTGACAGAGGAGAGAAACATCCCCTATGCTAACATCGACTATAGAAATGATTAGAGACAAAGTTCTCAAAAAAGAAAAGAATAGGTATAATTCAATCGGCTCGATGGGCTATATCAGGTGCGCTTCTGCGCTCCTCCAGTCACACGGCTGAGGAAAGAAAGAAAATCGACTCTGGAAGGAAGTAAATCTTTTTAATAAATAAAAATTTTCATATAAATATAATTCTGAATTAGAATTCAAATTTACTATCTACCATGTTGCTCATGTAATGGAAGAAAAGAAGTAGTCTATATTGAAGCGTAGGTAAGCATTACAAATGTTTAATATGATAGTTTCTTTTGCAGAGAAAGAGAAGTCATTTGCTCAAGGACTTGATAATAGATATCTTTCTCAGGGAACTTCGATGGCAGATCAAAATAATAGGTAAGAAATATCTTATGGTATACCTCGGCCGAGTGTCTCCGATGGTGTCGCTCACCCGAGACAATAAGTTTTAATCTTGGAGCCGATTGACAAATAAATGTTTGAGAATGAATTTGTTGAACTCCCTATGCTAAATAGGTTGATGAAAGATACTGGGATTAAAAAGGATCCTAGGAACCAATTGGATCATTAGACCTAAAATGGTACAAGCTTCTTGCGTGGAAGAGGAATCTCATCAACGACAGAAGGAAAATCTCTCCACTCAAAAAAATATGGCTTATCAAATGAAGGCAACATGATATATTTTAGATTCTAATCAATTGAGAACAAATAACATTTGGGTAACGAAACATGGAGTGATCCACTTGAACATAGAGAGAATCATTTAAATGTATAAGAGATCAATTGAAAAGTAGGGGAGGGCAATCAAAGGAGAAGGAATGTATTATGCAAGGACCATAGAAAAGATCAAATTCAATAATAGAGAATGCACTATAAGCACACATTGAATTGTTGATTAAATCCTACAATCATGCATACAAATTGTACAGGGACTTACTTGGAAGCAAGATGGAGAACTCCTAAAACATGAACTCCAAAAATCCCCTCTTTCCCCAGTTCTTCCTCTGCCAAAATTTTCTCCTCGGATCTTCTTCCCCTCCCCTCCTTTTCAAAAAACTTTCTTTTACAAAAATAGGCAATCCAATTAATTCAAACTTCCACCTCTCTCCATTACAAACTCTCACTACTAACAAAATAATAAATGCCTTCCATCCCCCACCTTCTAGAAAATTTTAAAATCTGCCAACTACTCTTGACAACCCACTCCAACAAATAAATTAATGGCAAATATAAGATAATATCTTTCATGTCAAATAAAAATCAACCAATATAGTACTAAATATTAATAATTTATTATTATTAGCTATTGAAACTACTAATTTTATTTCTATTAAAATTCAATTATTTAATCTTCTCAAATTCTACATTAATTATTTACACATAACTAGCATTAATATATTTAAACTTATTATTATTATTTTCTTACAAAATAGATAAATATTCTACAAGATTAAATAATAAACAAACAAAATAACTCAAAAGCTTCAATCAACATTACATACCATAGAATTGACATAGTCTCACAGACAGGTTTCAAAAAGGCCAACTAACCAACTGAGGAAACCAAGACTGAAACTCAACCACATAGGAAAATTGACTGACAAAGGGAACCTCATGTTATCTCCCTTCCACTATTCCATTGTGTTTAGGACACGCTCAGACCTGATAACCCAGGTGGAGTCAATGTCATGTACCTGCACCCTGCATCATATCGAAAGGTTGGGTAATCCATAAAACCATATCATCAAACACATCGTGAGAGAGATTCATAGCATAGTAGGGCACTCATGCATGAGTGATACTATACTATCCCTCTCACCAATACATCTATAAGATAAATCACATTACATAATCATTTAGTTGTATAACAAGTATACTAAACAATCAATCGCTAATCAAATAAATACGAATCATTATCAATTAAATCACATGATACTCATAACAAAATTATCCCATATAAGCAATTGAGTCCGCAAATAAGCATAACATCAACATAAAATATCAGTACTAACAACAAAATCAATGTCATCTAACAATAATAAAGTATCATCTAATAATCCACATAACAGTGTAGCTATCATCAATAGAGATTCATAAAGTCTAACTCCAAAACACCACCATCAAACTAATCAAAACAAAAATGAGGGGCACTACATCCTCCCCCCCAGAATCACGCTTACTCTTGGAAGCCTGCAAATAAAAAGGGATATAACTCCCGCATCCTGGATGCATCCTCCCAGGTAGCAGAAGTGTCATCATTAGGATCCCACTGGACCCTAACTTGCTCCACATCTCTACCCCTGAGTGCGAGTCTCCTGTGCTGCAAAATGCCTACAGGCTCCAAAGCCAGCTGCCCATCCTCTACATGAAGAGCATTCCAATCAAGAACATGAGCAATATCAAGATAATAAGGTCTGAGTACAGAAACATGAAACACATCAGCATGCGTGACAAGCTAGGTGGCAAAGCAAGATGATAAGCAATAGGACCGATCCTCTCCAACACCTCAAATGGCCCAACAAAGCGTGGTGCGAGATTAGAGCATTTTCCATAACGGATTAGACTCTTTTGCGGATGCACCTGCAAGAACACCCAGTCACCAACTGAAACTGACCATCGACCTTATGAGCATCTGCATACTTCTTTTGTCTATCCTGCGGTACCACCAAATGCTCTCTAATCCGCTCTACCTACTGCTCCATCTCTCTAAGCATATCTGGTCCTAGAAGAACTCTATCCTTAAGGTGATCCCAACTCAATGGGGTCTGACAAGGACAACCATACAAAGCCTGAAATGGAGACATGCTGATAGAGCTGTGATATCCATTATTATATGCAAACTTCACCAGGTATAAATAGTCCTCCCAATAGCTCTGCTGATCCATAACATACATCCTAAGCATATCCTCGAAGACCTGATTAACCCTCTCGGTCTGACCATTAGTCTCCGGATGGTATGCTGAACTAAAGTTCAGCTGTGTCCCCAAAGCATGTTGCAAGGAAGTCCAAAGAGCTGAAGTGAACACTGGATCCCTATCAGAGATGATCCTACGAGGAATCTGATGCAATCTGACTATGTCCTCCATGAATACTCTGGCCACCGAAGAAGCATTATATGATGATTGGATAGGAGAAAAGTGAGCTACCTTCATCAACCTGTCCACAGTGACCATAATAGCATCATGATGATGGAAGGATACAGGTAACCCAACTATGAAGTCTAAAGAAATGATGTCCCATTTCCATTCTAGGACCAGATGCGGTTGCAAAAGACCTGCGGGATGTTGGTGCTCCACCTTCACCCTTTGACACTCAAGACACCTCGACACAAAATCTGCAATATCCCGCTTCATACCACTCCAACAATACAACTGACAAAGATCTGCATGCATCTTCTTGACTCCTGGATGACTAGAATAGGGTGCCCAATGTGCCTCAGACATAACTAGGGTACAAAGACCCCTAGAACTAGGAACATAGATACGACCCAAGTGTCACCAAAGACCATCTGACTCAAGAGAGTAACCGAAAAATCTACCCTCCAAAGATCTTCCTGACTCAACCTCGGCCTTCACTTCCTGATACCAGCTATCGGTAGGAAGTGCTACAAGAATCTGACCTCTCAAATCAACTGCAAGAGTGACTGAAGAAAGCTCATGTCTCTGCCGACTAAGAGCATTTGCCACAACATTCTCCTTGCCCTGGATATACTTAACCTCAAAATCATACTCACACAAGAACTCCATCCATCACCTCTACCTCGCATTCAGGTTTGGCTGTGTGAAAATATACTGTAAACTGCGATGATCACTGTGTAGCTCAAACTGATGCCCCAAAAGAAAATGCCTCCACCTCACCAAAGCAGGGACAACTACAGCCAACTCTAGATCATGTGTGGGATAGTTCAACTTGTGATCCTTGAGTTTGCGGGACTCATAGGCAATCATGTGACCATCCTGCATCAGAACTACTCCTAAACCCTCCAAAGAAGCATCTGTACACACAACAAAGTCCTCGGTAGGATCAGGAACTGCCAGAATAGGTGCACTAGTCAACTGCTCTTTAAGGGTCTGAAAAGCTGCCTGACACTACTTCGACCAAACAAACTTCTTCCCTTTCCTTTGAAGAGAAGTGATGGGGTGGGCTATCCTTGAGAAACCCTAAACAAACCAATGGTAGTAGCTTGCCAAACCCATAAAACTATGAACCTCAGAGACATTAGTGGGTGCAGGCCAATCTATAATAGCTTGGATCTTTGAAGGATCCACCGCAATACTTTCTCCAGAAATGACATGACCCAAATACCGCACCTCTGTTTGAAAGAATTCACATTTCACCAAATTTGCATACAACTGATTTTCTCTCAGACACTGCAACACCTGTCGTAAATGCTCCTCATGCTCCTCCAAAGTCGAATAAATCAATATATCATCCAGAAATACAAGGACAAACCTGTTGAGATAAGTGCAAAATACACCATTCATCAGGATCATGAATACAGAGGGTGCATTTGTCAACCCGAATGGTACAACTGTAAACTCATAATCTCCATAGTGGGTACGAAATGTTATCTTATGTATATCTGCCTCAAAAATACGTAGCTAATGATATCCTGACTTAAGGTCAATTTTTGAAAACACCTTAGCCCCCTTAATTTGGTCAAATAGATCATCAATCCGTGGCAAGGGGTACCTATTCTTCATAGTCACCTTATTAAGCTATCGATAGTCTAGACATAGATGCAGAGATCCATCCTTCTTCTTCACAAAAATCATAGGTGCTCCCCATGGAGAAACACTAGGTTGAGTGAATCCCTTGGCTAACAACTCCTCTAACTGCAATCGAAGCTCCTTAAGCTCTTGAGTGGTCATCTAATATGGAGCTCGTGAAATGGGCTCTGCGCTGGGAATAAGATCAATCCTAAAGTCAATGTCACACTTAGGTGGCATCCCCAGAATCTCACTAGGAAAAACATCAGCATACTCTCTAAGAAGTGGGTGATCATTAAGAGATGTCTCTCCACTCTCCTCCATCTCCAGGTCATTAACTGTCACTGCAAACAACTGACATCCCTAACACATACACCTCTTAAGTTGCATAGCAGAGATCATACGCAGGGAAATAGGTCTTTGGATACCAACTACATCTACCTCTCTACCAGAATCATCCATACACCTCACTGACTTATGCCGACAATCTATCACTGCCTTATGAGCATCTAACCAATCCATTCCCAAAACTATATCATATGAACAAAGGGGTAGGATGTGGAGATCTACTGTGGTAGACAGAGGATCAATCCTCAACTCAAAACCATGCACTAGAGACTCAACTGTGACCTTAGCCCTGGAGGCTAACTCAACCTACCACCTAACATCCTACTTTGCTGCCACTAAACCACAACGCTCCACAAGAGAGGGAGAAATGAACGAGTCAAAAGCACTAGAATTGAAAAGAATGGAAAAACTAATACCTTGCATCAATCTAGAAGTCTCTACCACGGTGCCCTGATGCTTTGTCTGGCGGTTATCCACCGCTACAAATACTCTGTGAGATTTGCCTGCATCACCTATAGTCAACTCTGAAGCTGCCGGCCTCTGTCCAAAACCTGAAGCATTCTTCTGAGGACACTGTCTAGCTATGTGGTCCTGTTGGCCACAAGAGAAACACCCTGTGCCTCTACCAAATCCTCCACCACTCTGAAATGCATTAGACTACCGATAACTTCCTCTACTCACTGCAGACTACGTACTTTGAGCTAGCTGATCGAAGTAGTTACACTTGTTTCGCTGCTAAGACTAATCCTTTCTATTCTAAAATCTATTACCTTGTTGTGGCTGAGAGTTCTTTAGTTTGGCTTGAGAATGCTGCTGCTGCTGTCCACCCTTTATGGGTGCATGATACCCTCTATGAGAGCCTGCTGCCTAAGAATGACCACCATGAGACCCGAAACCTGCGGAAGGTGCACTACCAATATGCACGCCTGTATGACCTCCAAGAGCCATAGCCAAATTCTCCTCTACCAGATGGGCCTTCTCAACTGCTATCTCCATGGTCTTAGGCTAGAACACACACACTCCTCCACTGATTCGGGCATTCAAGTCCCTGATAAAATGATGCACTAACATAGCCTCATCATCGCCAAAGCTGATATACTGCTTGAGCTCATAAAATCTATGCTCATACTACTCTACTGACATGGCCATCTATCTCAACTTGTGGAACTCATCTACGTGATGCCGTTTCCAGTGATCTGACAGGAAACAAGCTCTAAACAACTCCCAAGACACAGTACCAATGTCTAAGTGCAACTTCTGCTCCTCTAAACGCCACCAGGTAGAAGCAAAGCCTCTGAGATGCAAACTAGCACATCTAGCCTTGGTATTGCTACCATACAGATGCATGGAAAAACACCTACCGAAATCTAGTAACCAGGTCTATGCCTCTAATCCACTACCAAAACTATCAAAAGTGGGAGGACGTGCCCTCAAAAGATCTCTCATATGACTGGCTAAGGTGGCCTCCTATTCAGCTGTCATTTCTCTCCTTCTAGGTGATCTCTCTCTCTCTTTGACCTCAGGCTGATCTACTTCCTGCCTCCCTCTTGGCTGATCTACCTCCTGTCTAGGGCCTAGACGAGCAAGGGTCTCCTCAAACCACTGACGCAACTGAGCTCCCTCCTGCTGACCCTAATTCACTACATTCTGACCCCCACTCTTCTGAGCACTCACATGAGGGGGACTCGGAGGAGGTGTACCACCACCATCTATTCCACGTCCCCTACCTCTACCACAACCTCGACCTCTACCTCTAGGCATCTACCTACACATATGCACAACATCAAAGGACAATTCAATACACATAGTGAGGGAAACAATAGGGATAAAATTTAATCTACAGAGTTTAAGCACTAGGTCCCATAAGGGGCTCAATCATAACTAGAGTACCCAGTGTTTAAACCTGGCTCTGATACCGAATGTAATGCCCCGTCATGCAACCCTAGAGAGTTAGGATTAACTATACAATAACATGAGGAATTTTTTTTAAACAAATAAAAGTAATAATCACCAGATATAATATCAACTAGTTACATTAAATTAACTATCTAACAAAGCTAACATCTCTAGGGAACATAACTGCATTAAGGAAATTAAAAAAAGATCAATAACAACATAACTCATCTTGAATGTCATAAAATCCACTAACAAAATTTGTTACATTACAGAAACTTACATCATTCTTTTACAATAATGTTTACAAGTAAAGAGGAGTTCATGTTATAGAGACGAGGCTTTTCATGTCTGATTACATCAAAATTACATAATGAATATCATAGATACACAAGTCTAGATCTATAAGGTATAATATATGTCTTCAAATGCAGATACAACACTAGAAACTAGAGATGCACTTCTGCCCAAAATATGAACGTTGATGCCAAAAAACCAAAGGAATGAAGCTCATCCACCCGACCATGTGGAACCCTGAGGTCCACCCCCCAAGCTAGGAGATAACAATGAGGTCCCATGAAAAAAAGGTGAGAACAAATGGCTAACTGAAACAAGACTAACTCAGTTTTCACAACTCAGACAAAGCTGATCTCAACAACCAAACATCCAGAGGCATAAAAACACAAGAATGGGAAAGCTAGAATGCAGTAGGTAGAGTGTCATCGCATGGTCTTGCATGGGTTACTTTGACAGTCTCTCTCTCTAGACATCGGCCCCCATCTATGGTTACACTGACAGTCTCTCTCTAGATGCCGGCCCCATAGATTGACTCATACGGAAATCACAACCTTCTCTTCCCACCCTTAGCCTAAACTAGCACTATAGGTATGAGAGAGATATCCAATTATCTTGATTAATGTGTAAGACTACCCATCCCCCTAGATAAATTATTAATTTAGGTTATCACTTGTTTATCACCTCTAATGGGTTACCTTGACAGCCACTTTGGGTGCCGGCCCCACACTGGAAGCCATTCCCCTACCTGCACCTAGATAACCCCACCAACCAAAAGCATCAACTTGATGAGCACATCGATGGTGTAACAATTCTCACCTCTTACATGAAAATGAACCATCCATTCATAAGCAAGGCATAAAACACCAAACCAAATTTCTAGGACCTCATAGGAAACACAATAAACTCATCATCAATCAATCTTAACTCATAGGATCCAAAATACCCCTAAGCCTCTGGAATAATATACAAAGGTTAAATAATGCAATTAAAGTCAACCATTCTCCAAATGACATCTTTGGAATTACTCTAGGCAAGTAATAGCACAACATGATAATACTACAATTAACAACACAACCATGCTTCATGATTCAATAAAAAAATAATAACATATTTATTTAATTTATGACAAATACTTAGAGCAACACTAAATTAAAGAGACTAGATAACACTTTTCCCACAACTACAACTAACAAACTATTTAAATTAGCTATATTAAGTTAGATAAATATTCTTATACTATTTCAGTATAAGTAACTTTGCTCTAATACTAAAATTACTATTACATTCATAATAAGATTATATATATATATATTTACTTATTCTTAGAAAATTTAAATTTAACTAAATTAGTTATAATAAACATAAGATTCTTTATCCTATAATAATTTCTAACTTTTAAGATATACCTAATTCCAATTTACCATTACAATGAGAAACATACCATTTAACACATATAAAACCATTAAATGTAATTATTGAAATAAAAGGGTATCCACTTCTAAAATCAAACTACTTAATTACAATAGTAATAAAATAAACTTGCTAAATGAATTTTAACACTATATCTATACTTTCTATTTAACTAACACTATTCATTCCTATCCTTATACTCAGTTTTAACTGGACAAAATTGAGAGATGGATCTTGTAATTCTTAGCAATGACAATTCAAATGGAAGAAATGATTGTAAGGTTTCAGATTTGGTAAGAAATCTAAGTCTTTATTATTCTTCTGAGACCGTACGGTAGTGGAGGATAGAAGGAAATATGCTAGCTGTAGCACAGAGAAATTTATTACTCAATTGCAGTAGAGAAGTCGATTATTAACTAGTATAGTTATTGCCAGCATAAGAGGGTTCCATAGGCGATCAAAGGCACAAGAAAAACTGTCGATAAAATGCCCATTCTACTATCGACGGAGGTAAGACTTGATTATGAGAGAAATGATTTTCAAATAATGAATATTAATTGAAATCATGATATGATATAGCTAAAGGTGTTGCATAATACAATTTGATTAGATTAAAAGAATACTAATTGAAATCATGAGATAGGCATTGAACTGGGAGGAAAAAGACCAAGATCAATAATGGGAAAATCAAATTTTTTTAAGTCATTTCATTTGTTAACCAATTACCAATTGTATGTTGCAGGTCGCATGCGTCGACGATCACCAGAGACCTAAAGTTTTAATTCAAACCAGGAATCAACACAGTGACATAGGATATAAACATCCCCTATGGTGACATCAGCTATAGAAATGATTAGGGACAAAGTTCTCAAAAAAGAAAAGAATAAGTATAATTCAATCGGATCGATGGGCTATCTCAGGTGCGCTTCTGTGCTCCTCCAGCCACACGGCTGAGGAAAGAAAGAAAATCGATTCTAGAAGGAAGTAAATCTTTTTAATAAATAACAATTTTCACAAAAATATAATTCTGAATTAGAATTCAAATTTACTATCTACCATGTTGCTCACGTAACGGAAGAAAAAAAGTAGTCTATATTGAAGCGTAGGTAAGCATTACAGATGTTTAATATGATAGTTTCTTTTGTAGAGAAAGAGAAGTCATTTGCTCAAGGACTCGATGATAGATAGCTTTCTCAGGGAACTTCGATGGTAGATCAAAATAATAGGTAAGAAATATCTTATGGTATACCTCAGCTGGGTGTCTCCGATGGTGTCGCTCAGTCGAGACACTAACTTTTAATCTTGGAGCCAATTGACAAATAAATGTCTGAGAATGAATTCGTTGAACTTCCTATGCTAAGGAGGTTGATGAAAGCTACTAGGATTAAAAAGGATCCTAGGAACCAATTGGATCATCAGACCTAAAATGGTACAAGCTTCTTGCGTGGAAGAGGAATCTCATCAATGACAGAAGGAAAATCTCTCCACTGAAAAAAATATGGCTTATCAAATGAAGGCAGCAGGATATATTTTAGATTCTAATCAATTGAGAATAAATAACATTTGGGTAACGAAACATAGAGTGATCCATTTGAACACAGAGAGAATCATTTAAATGAATAAGAGATCAATTGAAAAGCAGGGGAGGGAAATCAAAGGAGAAGGAATGTATTATGCAAGGACCACAGAAAAGATCAAATTCAATAACAGAGAATGCACTATAAGCACACATTGAATTGGTTGATTAAATCCTACAATCATGCATACAAATTGTACAGGGACTTACTTGGAAGCAAGATGGAGAACTCCTAAAACACGAACTCCGAAAATCCCCTCTTTCTCCAGTTCTTCCTCTGCCAAAACTTTTCTCCCCGGATCTTCTTCCCCTCCCCTCCTTTTCAAAAATCTTTCTTTTACAAAAATAGGCAATCCAATTAATTCCCACTTCCACCTCTCTCTGTTACAGACTCCCACTACTAACAAAATAATAAATGCCTTCCATCCCCCACCTTCTGGAAAATTTTCAAATCTGCCAACTACTCCCGACAACCCACTCCAACAAATAAATTAATGGCAAATATAAGATAATATCTTTCATGTCAGATAAAAATCAACCAATAGAGTACTAAATATTAATAATTTTATTATTATTATCATTATTATTATTAGCTATTGAAACTACTAATTTTATTTCTATTAAAATTCAATTATTTGATCTTCTCAAATTCTACATTAATTATTTACACATAACTAGCATTAATATATTTAAACTTATTATTATTATTTTCTTACAAAATAGATAAATATTCTACAAGATTAAATAATAAACCAACGGAATAACTCAAAAGCTTCAATCAACATTACACACCATAGAATTGACAGAGTCTCACAGACAGGTTCCAAAAAGGCCAACTAACCAACTGAGGAAACCAAGACTGAAACTCAACCACATAGGAAAATTGACTGACAGAGGGAACCTCATGTTATCTTCCTTCCACTATTCCATTGAGTTTAGGACACGCTCAGACCTGATAACCCAGGTGGAGTTGATGTCATGTACCTGCACCCTGCATCAGATTGAAAGGTTGGGCAATCCATAAAACCATATCATCAAACACACCATGAGAGAGATTCGCAGCATAGTAGGACACTCATGCATGAGTGATACTATACTATCCCTCTCACCAATACATCTATCAGATAAATCACATTACATAATCATTTAGCTATATAACAAGTATAATAAACAATCAATCGCTAATCAAATAAATACGAATCATTATGAATTAAATCACATGATACTCATAACAAAATTATCCCATATAAAAAATTGAGTTCGTAAATAAGCATAACATCAACATAAAACATCAATACTAACAACAAAATCAATGTCATCTAACAATAATAAAGTATCATCTAATAATCCACATAACAGTGTAACTATCATCAATAGAGAGTCATAAAGTCTAACTCCAAAACACCACTATCAAACTAATAAAAAAAATGAGGGGCACTACAAGCTATGTCGCAGGATCTTATAGATGCATCGCATAATCTAACAAATGTATCACAAGATCTTACATATACATCACATAATCTGACAAATGCGTCGCAGGATCTTATAGATGAGTTGCAGAATCTGACAAATGCGTCGTAGGATCTTATAGATGCATCTAAGAATCTGACAAATGCGGCACTTCACGGAATGATTGCATCACACTATCTCAAAATAAAAAATTCTCAAAATTTCTAGAAAATTCAATTAGTTCATGCCAAGGTCACCAGGTGTAGATTAGGAGAAATTAGGGGAAAGCAATGAATCATCAATAACAACCACAAAACTATCTAAATTCAAGCCATAAAGACCTTAATCTAACAATGAAGCACAAGATAGCAATAGAAATCAAATGATAAAGCCATAATATCTCAAATCCTATGCCAAAGTTGATTCTCCTCCATTGCTCTTCTCAAATTTGCTTTGTTTGCTCTCATATTTGTAGCATGCAAGATATATGATAAGCTCAATATGGATGTATGATAGCAAGATCTCAAGATGAATGATATCAGTGATAGCAAAATATTGAAGATTGTGGTTAACCTTGAAATGGAGATGAAGGCTTGCTTTTATAGAGGATTGGATTTAAATGAAGGGTGAGGATTGAGAGGTCAATTGTGTGATGTGGATGGCTAAGATTAAGAGATGATTTAAGACAAGGCCCTTTCATTTAATAAAAGGTAGTGGTGTTACAACTTTATTAAATGAAGGTGGTAGTGAGACATATAATTCAAATAAAAAATTACTTAAATTATGAGAGAGGGATATGTGTTGTGACGAGAATAAAGGCGAGGGCTAATTTAAATAAATATTTTATTTAAATTGGATGATGGAGGAAATAGAAAATTATTAAATAATTGAAAACCATTGTTTAATAAGGTATAGAGGAATGGAAAAAAAATTATTAAATAATTGAAAACCATTATTTAATAATGTAGGAAAATAGATAATGACTAATTAAATAATTTAAAAATAATTATTTAATTATAGAAAGGACAATGGTAAGCGGGGTTGTGCTTAAATGGCAAGGCCATAAGGTTCTCAAGATGGAGATCCAAGTTCAAATTCCCCAAGTAACATCTATGTGGCTTCTAAGTTGGTTGAGTTGACTAAGTCGATTCTAAGTTAAGTTTGTTGATGGGGAGGAGATCCCCCTTGTAATCTCCAGCTTACGCATAAAAAAAAAAAAAATTAAATAAATAAAACTTAATTATTTAAGAGGAATAAAAAGAAAGTGAATTAATTCAATAAATTTGAATTTAATTAATAGAAGAATATGACATTGGGAAATAATTAAATAATTAAAAAATATTTAATTATGTGAGAGGAGATGGAAATTAGTGTGAAAATGTTACTCGTAGACTCGGGACATTTTTGAGTGTCTACACCTTTTATTTTGAATAAGCTAGGGTTTTAGTGTTAAAACATGTTTTATTGAATCCTAGATCCTAAAACTTAGTTTAATCAAATCATTTGAGTTCAAACTTTAGATCTATTAGGGGATAGTTAAATTGCAATACTTTGCCTAATATTAATATTATTTTGATGCCCTAGAAAAATGTTTTTTCATGTTTCATAAAAATGGTTGTTATAGAAATGTCCCAATTACTAGTGGAATCTCGCAAAGTCTATTAAACAATCATTTGTGAATTTGTATGTATCCCATGGACCTCTGCCAAGTTTGAAAATTGTCTTTTACTTAGTCATGTTTGTGATTAAATGCAAGTTCACGGGATTTTCATGGACTTTTGGACTTCTGACTTCTTGGTCCTAAATTCTTGTCCTAATGATCCCTACATCTCCATATCAAGTCAAGCAAATTTTCAAAGTTAGTCAAATCCACCACTTAGATCCATGTCTGCATAAAGAAAGGTTTACAAGAATGCAAGTTTTCTATGGACCTTTGGACTTCTAACTTTTATTCTAAAATCTTGATGTTGTTGGAATAAGGTGCCATTAACCTTGTAAATTCCAATATTATATTTATCCCATTTATTATTTGTTAATTTGTAATTACCCATAAGGGAATGGGGTAGTGTCATTGACAGTGGTTATTTCGGAGTTACCAGCAGGAGTTAAGGAGTAATATTTATTGTTGGCAAATGTAAAAATCATGAGTAAATGAGGGTAGGCATTCCTATTGGAGAATCTGCTATTTTAGCTTGTATGACAACTTGTCATAATGTGGTGTAAGTGGATTTATGGCAGATGCAAGTTGTCATAAAATTCCATGCATGTATGACGCATGCGACACCCATTATTAGTTGTGGTTGCTATTATTAGACCCAGGTGCCCATATTGGGAAGATTCTTTGTTAGTGGTATCTATGACGGTTATGACATGTCATAAGATGTTTTTGCATGTTATTCTTGGACCTGGGCACCTAACCTTGCATGGGCAAGTTATTTCCACTTGGTGGTTGCATGTAGACACCATTTTAATGCTTGCATGTGGGGTTGTTGGAGGAGAGAGAAAGTTGACACCCAATGGAGGGAAAAATCCTCTATAAATATTTGCCATTGTATTTGTTGTTGCATGTGAGATTTTAAGTGCTTAGGTGCTGTCAAAATGCTATCAGATTGAAGACTGGTGGAGAGAGTTGTTGAGTGATTGTATTGTACAATCTTTTACAGATTAATAAAAGCTTGTGCCTCTTTCCCGGTAGAGTTTTTTACCCGCAAGGGCTTTCTCCACGTAAACACTGTGTTGTTTTCAATTTTTCTATTTTGCCTATTTCTGGGTTTGCATATTTTCATTTGCATGTTACAATATCTATTGGTAATACACAATTAAGATTGCAAAAATTACATTTGAAACAAATTTCCATTTGTGTAGTTGTGCCTTTCATTTCTAACATTTGGTGTTAGAGCCTGGCCAATTTTGAATCTTGGGTAGTAGTGTGGAAGTTGTAGCTGCAATGGGAGATTTGGTTGTGTTTTTCTTGCAGATCTTGTGTTGATATTATGGATGGATCCACCATTGCATCAACCTCTCATTTGGACATTGAGAAGTTTAACGGAATGGGGTATGAGTTGTGGAAGCTGAAAGTGGAGGATTTGTTGGAAGAAAGAAACCAGTGGTTGGTTGTTCAAAAAGAGAAGAAACTCGATGACGTCTCTCCGGATGAGTGGGATAGACTAGATAAGAAGGCACGGGGAACCATCTATTTGTGTCTGTCAGATTCTGTCCTATTGAATGTCACAAAGGAAGAGACCGCACACAAGTTGTGGAATTAGTTGGGTGAAATCTATCAAGCCAAAAGTATGGTAAAGAAACTCTATTTGAAAAGATAATTATTTTCCATGAAAATGAGAGAGGGTGATTCAGTTGCAGAGCATTTAAATTCTTTTAATTTATTGTTGAGTCATCTTGCTTTAGTAGATGTTGATGTTAGTGAGGAAGATAAATGTATCTTACTTCTTTATTCTTTACTTGAGTCTTGGGAGAATGTTATCCTTGCTATCACTACTAACCTCGTGGATCCGAAGCTGGATGCTCTTGTTTCAGTACTACTGTCACAGGAATTGAGGAAGAAGAGTTTGGATAGTTTAGGGGATGCTCTCAATGTCAGGGGAAGGTCTAGGGAAAGAGGATTGAAAGGAGATCAGAAAGGGCCTAAGGACAAGTCCAAGGGCCGATCTAAGACTCTTGGGAAGAAGAACAGAGTTAAGTGTTAGAACTACAGTAAAAGGGGACATGTGAAGAGTTAAGTGTTTTACTTTCTGCATGTAATGTTGTTTCTAATGAAAACTGGTTAGTTGACTTAGGATGCTCATTTCATATGACCTCACATAAGGAATGGTTCTCCACATATGAGGAATATGATGGAGGTAATATCTACCTTGGAGACAACTCTACATATCCGATAGTTGGGAAAGACAAGGTACTGTTATATTTTAGTGATGGGAGGATTAAAACCCTCCCTGATGTTTTCATGTTCCTAGATTAGCTAGAAATTTAATTTCTATTTCAAAGCTGAATAATTTGGGAATGCATGTGACTTTTGACAAGCATGGCTACAGATTGGTGAGAGGGAACTTGGTGGTAGCAAAGGGGAAGAGATTGGAAAACCTGTTCAAGTTTGAAGCCACTACAGTTTGTAATGCCTCTTATGTATCTAAGGCCAATACTAAAAATACATGTATGTTGTGGCACCGTAGATTGGGCCACACTAGCAATAATGTTTTGAAAACTATTAAGAATAAAGATTTGTTGGACGTTTTCTCTTATTCTGATGAGCACTTTGATTTTTGTGAGCATTGTGTGTTTGGTAAACAAAACAAAAAATCATTTCCTTTAGGAGGCAATAGAGCAAAAGAGAAATTAGAAATTATTCATACGATGTGTTTGGACCCGTGGATAATGATTCTATCGAAAAATCTCATTATTTTGTTACCTTCATTGATGATGTGTCCAAATTTACTTGGATTTATTTTATGAAACACAAATATGAAGTTTTCACTAAGTTTAAGGAATTTAAAGTCTTAATAGAAAACCAGTCGGGATTGAAGATAAAAATATTAAGATCTGACAATGGAGGGGAATATTGCTCTAAGGAATTTGATGATTTTTTCAAGCATGTAGGTATTATCAGACAAAAGACAACTCTGTATACACCATAGAAGAATGGTGTTGCAGAAAGGATGAACTAAACAATCATGGAATGGGCCAAAAGTATGCTGAGTGATGCACAATTGGATAAATGCTTTTGGGCAGAGGCTGTGTGTACTACTTGCTACTTGTTAAATAGATCTCCTTGTAAGGCTCTTGATTTGACACCTTATGAAGTGTGGATAGGTAAAAAACCTTCTGTTTCACATTTAAGGGTTTTTGGATATGAGTCTTTTGTTCATGTGCCTAAGGAAAAATGATCTAAGTTAGATCCAAAAGCTAAAAAGTGTACATTCATGGGATATGGTGATAATGTCAAAGGTTATAAGCTTTGTAATCCACTAACTTGTAAGATTATCTACTCTAGAGATGTTATTTTCAGCGAACTTAGAGCTATTTCTGAACCTGAGTAGCCAAAAGAAAAAGATGAAAAGGTAAAGAGAGTGCACTTTGAGTTAGAGCACAAAGATGCACCTCAGGAAGAATAGAATGATGGATTGGGGGGTGAAGAAGAAGAAGATTCGAGTAGTTCTGATGAAGATGAATCTGTTGTTACAGAAGAAGTTGGTACAAATAATCATGCAGAAGATCAAGTTGAGACTCTTACTCCACCCTTGAGGAGATCCACAAGACAACGAAATCTAGTTGACAGGTATAACCCACCAGATTTGCGTTGTGTATTTGCTTTATTGAGTACTAACGATGAGCCTAGATCCTGCAAGGAAGCTATTCTTTTAGATGATAGTGAGTCTTGGTAGTTAGCCATGCAAGAGGAGATGATGGCTTTAGACTCTTGTAACACCTGGGATCTTGTTCATTTGCCCAAAGGAAGAAAGGCTATAGGTTGTAAGTGGGTCTTCAAGAATAAGTTTGGAGCAGACGAGTCATTGAAGAAGTACAAGGCTAGACTGGTAGCCAAGGGCTACTCCCAGAGAGAGGGAGTTGATTTTGGTGAGATATTCTCTCCTATTGCTAAATTGACTTATATCAGATTTCCTTTATCCATTGCTGCAACTTATGATTGGGAGATTGAGAAAATGGATGTTAAGACTGCGTTCTTGCATGGAGATCTTGAGGAAGAAATTTATATGCAACATCCTACAGGTTTTGAGGTAAAAGGAAAAGAAAAATGGGTTTGCAAATTAAAGAGGTCTCTTTATGGTTTGGAACAGTCCCCCAGAATGTGGTATCAATAGTTTGATTCATTTGTATTGAAATTAGGTTTTGTTAGAAGTGAGGAGGATCATTATGTTGATGATTCTATACTGGATATTGCATTATATGTTGATGAAATGTTATTTTACAGCAATACTAAGGATATGATCAGTGAGCTTAAAGCCCAAGTTTTAGGTACATTTGACATGAAGGATCTTGGAGCTGCTAGGTATATTCTGGGAATGAAGATCAGGAGGGACAGAGATAACAAAAAGCTTTGGTTGTTACAAAGTAAGTATGTGAATACCATTTTGCAGAGATTTAGTATGCAGGACTGTAACCCAGTTAGAGTTCCTTTACCCATTGGTACTAAGATTTCATTAGATATGTGTCCAAAGACTGAGGATGATCTTAAGGATATGTCTAATGTGCCATATGCTAGTATTATAGGGAGTTTGATGTATGCAATGGTTTGCACTAGGCCAGATATTGCCCAAGCAGTGGGAGTTTTGAGAAGATTTATGTCTAACCCTAGTAGACAACATTAGAATTATGCGAAGAGGGTGCTTAAATACCTTGCAGGTACTCCTAATTATTGTTTGGTTTACTCTGGTACTGATAGTGCTGATAAATCTTTGGACATACAGGGTTTTGTTGATGCAGATTGGGCAGGTGACTTGGATAGTCGAAGGTCCACTAGTGGCTACGTGTTTACTTTGTTTGGAGGATCAGTGAGTTGGATGAGTAAGAGGCAACCCATAGTTGCTTTGTCCACCATAGAAGCAGAGTATATGGCTGCTACCCATGTCTCTAAGGAGGCAGTTTGGTTGAGGAGACTATGTATAGGTATTAGATTTGATTGTAGGATCATTTAGATTGGTTGTGATAGCTAGAGTGCTATCTGTTTGGCCAAGAACCCCATGTATCATGCTCAGACTAAGCATGTTGATGTTCAATATCATTTTTTTTAGAGTTGGTTGCAAATGGATAGATTGAGATGAAGAAGATAGACACTCAGAAGAATGTTACAGATTCATTGACCAAGCCTATGAGCATAGAGAAGTTTGTGTGGTGTAGAAAGGCCATGGGTCTCATTTCTAGTGCCTGATTATATTTCATTTGTTTTCCTATGGGTTGATTTACAATGTATAATGTCACGTGGGAGAATGTTGGAATAAGGTGCCATTAACCTTGTAAATTCCAATATTGTATTTATCCAATTTATTATTTGTTAATTTGTAATTACCCATAAGGGAATGAGGTAGTCTCATTGACAGTGATTATTTCAGAGTTACCGGTGGGAGTTATAGAGTAATCTATTGGCAAATGTAAAAATCATGAGTAAATGAGGGTAGGTGTTCCCCTTGGAGAATCTGTTATTTTTAGCTTGTATGACATCTGCAAGTTGTCATAGGATTCCATGCATGTATGATGCATGCGGCACCCATTATTAGTTGTGGTTGCTATTATTAGACCCAGGTGCCCATATTGGGGAGATTCTGTTGCAAGTATGTGCCTAAACAGTGTTGTCATTGATGTCAACATATATGTGTTGTCATTGGTGTCTAATGTGCTCCTATCTTGTCTATTTGTAATGAGTAAGATGCTTTGTATTTACTTATCTAATCAATCTTAATGTTGAGGAATTGATAAAATTAGCCTCTCTGGTAGAAACAGTGAGTTGCAGTGGAAACAGTGTATTGCATATAGAAAAATAGTCCAGAAGAATGCTTTGCATTTTCTGTAGAATGCATATCTTTGTCTGCGGATTGGAATTTATTTAGAAGTTCATCTAAAGATGCTATGTTCCGAGTTTGAGCCTCCGACATGAAGAATTGAGTGAGTTATGTTCACCAGAGTGAAAACAACTTTTTTGTATGTTTGGAAATGACAGGGAGAAAGTGTTATGCTCCGCATTCCTCCTCATTGAAGTATTTTGATCTGTGGTTCTAGAGATAAGTCTGAGATAATGTTAAGTACCTTCAACTCCAATGGTTTGTGATTTGGCAGTCTGCAAGCTATCTTTTCTTTATGATAGTGGCTAACGATGTTGTTCTTGTGCTCTAATTTGGAAAATATGATGGGTAAAGTGTTTGGGTATTGTGCAGATGTTTCTGATGATTATATTGTGCTTGTGGATGTCTCTTGATCATGTTCCTACCTTTGGATTGGTTTGCGGAGAGAAATTTGGATCGTGGTTGAAGAATGCTCTTAGAAGACCTAATGTGCTCACCTGTCTTGGCCGACTTGGTTGATTTCATTAATTGTGGAGAAGCATTGAAGATTGTAGAGGCGTGACATGACATGGAAGATTTCATTTGAGTCCCAGCTAAGGAGCAATGTGATCCCCATACATCTTTACATATTTTCCTTAGTTGATTTTGTATTAGGTCCAGACCTATTCTATGTATTTTTGTAATGCCGACCTTGGAGATTGTTCCAATGGTTGATGAATGTATTTCTGACCTTGATGTACATTCCAAGGTTTATGAGTTGTATAAAGACTTGTAATGAATTGCAAAAAGATGAGGGAGTGAGTGCAAGTATGATGAGATAAGTGAGAAGGTGTGTAAGAGCAGAGTAGAGAAGTTTTATTGTGCTTCAAAGGAACTGAACCCAGACATGGAGTAGATGCTAATTAATCAGTTCACCATTATGGCAATTAGCCAACCCTTGGCAGTGAGCCAACCCTTGGTAGTGAGCCACCCTTTGGCAGTGAGCCATTCTTTGTAGTGATCAATTTGGGCAGTGAGCCCTGTAGGCAGTGAGCCTCTATTTTTGGTATTGATATAACTTATATATTTCTGTGGGCTAACACCCACCATGGTTTTTCCCTTTTAGGGTTTTCCACGTAAAAATCTGGTGTCTTCTTTGTTGGTTATGTTATTGTGTTGAGCTTCTCATTTTATGCTTTCATGGTTATATCATAATATAAGCAATTGATAAGTTGATGTTCATAATTGGTTAAAAGTTATAGGACAAATGATTCACCCCCCCTCTCAGTTGTCTAGTGCATTCCAACAATTGGTATCAGAGCCAAGTTTCTCAGAAGAAGGCCTAACAACTTGAGGAATATCCAAGATGTCTTATAAAAGGGAAGCTCCACAATTTGATGGGACAAATTATGCTCTTTGAAAGGTACGAATGAAAATCCATCTCCTCTATCTTGGTTATAAAGTATGGCTAGCTACACAGTCACAATTTGTCATGCCTGAAGGTGGTTTGACAACTGAAGATGATATCAAAGAATATGAGTTGGATGTCAAAGCTAAGGATGCCATGTTGAGTTCCTTAAGTGACATTGTGTTGACAAAATTTGTGGATCTTAAATCTGTATATGAAGTGATGGTGTACTTGAGAAAAGAGAGATTTCCAGTTGGGACATATAACAAGTTGAAGATGAAGAAGTTTGGACCTTGTAAGATACTCAAAAAATTTGATTCAAGAAATGCATATGAAGTGGAGTTACCGGAGACATTGGGTATATCACCTATTTTCAACATTGCAGACCTATATCAGTATCGTGAAGCAGAGTTCAGTGACAACATGGAAGAAGACTTGAAGAAGCAGTTACCACAACAAGCACCAGAGTAGATTGAAGACATCTTGGATAGCAGAGTTAGATGTAGCACCAGAGGAAGACAATACAAAGAATACCTTGTGAAGTGGAAAGGTAGACCAGAAGAAGATTCATCATGGATTTCTCAGGCTGAGGTGGACTGTCTTGGTTCTCTCCTAGCCCCAGTAAAGTGAGGGACTCACTTTTTCAATAACCCTAGATTTCTAATGCAGGAGCATCCTTGGTTCAAGAGAAATCTTACATCAACCAAAAACATTGCATTTCAGTTTGCTTGTAGTTCAGTTTGTTTCCTTTCATTTTCCAGTTCTGTTTAGGCCGTTCAGTCAGTAGCAGTTTTTGTATTTTGGTCCGCATTCTACCGTAGTTGCATTTCACATCTTGTGGAGTTGGACTTAGCATCTAGATTCATTCATCTACAGCATATCTAGAATTCACAACATTTGGATTAGTTACTGGAAAGTTATCACTATCAAAAGATCGACTATTTCTCAGAATAGAGCATCTTAACAGTCTCAGACACATCAGATGAAGGAGAAGACTTGCAAAACATTCCTTGACTTGTGGAGCCTAATGACACATCATTAAATGATCTTTGGTTCATGGCCGGCCTTACCCAAGATCGGCACATCATTCCATACATTTGCGGAGGTGTTCTACATGATTAGGTTTGACCTATCTGTGTACACACGTTACAGCTCTTCATTGGAGTTTGATCTCTAGGAAAGGAGTGATCCACATAGTGATAGCTGACAATTTAGATTTTGCGCGAAGGAGCTTCAAAGATATATCTTGTGCTTATTCTAATATTCTAAAATCAGGCCTTTAAGCCCTAATTATAAGCCCACATGATGCTGACCAGATTGTATTTGAGTTCTATGATATATTTAATGATTGAATCTGCATTTGTTTCATATCTTAGAGTTATTTCCGTTGTGATTACTCTTGCTGGATGACCTGGACAGTTCATTCTGTGAACCCTCCTACCGTGACTGCACCAATTTGGGTCACATAGACCTAGAATATTTCAAGAAAATAATGTATGGAGATGATCCTATTGATAGAGAAAAATCTATTTTAAATAATGGGATTACCTAGAGACCTAGATTCCCCACCTCTATCCAATATCCAGAATGGGCAATGACATGTGTTAAATACTATGATATTGGAGAAAGAAAAATCATAGGGTTCAAAGGACAAACAATAATAAAATTAACTCCTAAGGCCATTACAAAGATCCTCTAGATTCCTTATCACACTTAGGTCATCTAGTTGAAGATGGACAATGGTGTGAGCTTTTTCAATGAGGACCCAGATAGTTTCCTAAAGGCTATGAACAAAAGGTGGCTAGAAAATCCAGGAAGTACTATCTCCAAGATCCCTAAGAAAAGGGTAAGGAGCAATATTAAATGTAAATTGGAGACATGGTGACACTATTAAACAAAATAATAGGACAACCGATATCATCTACATATACCCCATGGATGTTTAGATTCATATCCATTGTCTTGAAGAGTGAGGAAATGATTGAATTGCCTACCTTGATAAATGACAATATTCATGATCAACTGACAAAAGTATAGGACATCGGGAGCTTCAATATGACCTCATATTTGGTCTATGGAATGGCAAGAAGGGTTGTGTTCCCTAGGTTAATGAAAGTTGGCACAATTAGAAAAACACATAGTCAAGTGAAGGTATATGAATACTATGTGTAGTTGACTCTGAAAGAAAGCATGAGGCACTTCAAGAGAGTCAATGATGCCTTCATGTTCTTCTTGATAAGAACCATGGAGGGAGACTTGAATAAGAGGTTGTTAGTAGAGGAAAAAAACAACTTCTATACATGGAAATTGGTTTATACAATTTCCAAAATTTTATTACATCATGGTAGGTGGATTTACTAGGGCACCTTATAGGTTGCTAAAATTCCCTGGTGACAAGGTGTACTTCTGGAATTAACTAGGCAATTATGTGAATCCCACAAGAACTTAGGAGAGAAACATAGGGCTAGGATATAATTTTCCACCATAATATGATTGTATGCTTGTGTTGCCTCACAAAATGCCAATGGCTTAGATGCAAAGATCTAGAGATACAACTTCCATTTGCATGATTCAAGGTTATCATTTGATCCTCAGAGAAAATGGAGAAAAATGTGGGTTCTCATATGAGGCATGTGCCACACCTTGAATATTATTGGGCCGATTCTAGTGATGAGCATGAGGTCAAGTAGATGAGGTTCTCCCAACTTATTGCCTACTAGATGAAGGCATTTGGAATTTTGCAAGTTCCAAACTAAGTATCAAATGATGGTAGAGTTCTAATGGACATATACAATGAGAAAGGGATATTCCAACTTCCCATCCCTCCTATTGACTGGTCAGAAGAAGAAATAATATCTTTAGAAGATATGTTCAAACAAGTTTTGAGTTTAGTAAGTGGTTGCAAAGGAAAATCCAAGAGCTTGAAGCTGTGAGAGTCAAACTTACAATAGGATAATCTTCTAGGAAGCCAAAGACTAAAAATATTAAGGATGATAATCCTCCATAACAGAAGGAGCTCTCAAAAGATTTCAAGAAAGAAAAGGAAGTTATAAAGGAAAAGGAGCCTAAAAAAGTATACAAGAAGAAGAAGGCTATAGAAAAGGAGGAAGAATCAAATGAAGAGGTCCCCCTAGACAACAAGCCAAAAGTTACCATTTAACTAGTTACTACCTCCCAACAAATATTTGATGTTGTGCCTTCACCTATACTCTTGACCCAATAATCAACATCTACATAGGTACAAATGTTTCCTTTGTTGATTCCAATTTCTACTACTATCCATCCTCTTGCCATTCATGCTCCTATACCTAGTGTTTCTGCACATTCTTTTGGAGAAGGTTATCCCTCTTCCTATAGATAAACTTGACAAAACTATTCTTTTAGTTGATAAGGATGAGGTCAACTAGCCTATTATTTCCCATTCTTCCCCTAATAAATAGCTTACTCTAGAAAAGGTTTCCCTAAGCATTCTTTTTTGAAGTTCATCCCACTCTTCTCCCACACCAAACTAATGCAGAGTACATAGAGGAAACGCTCCATTATAGGGGTGAATACCCATTAAACCCATGGCACAGAGAGATAAATGCTCATTCAGTATTAAATACTCTTCTCATCGGCGAAACAACACCAAAATACACACATTCTTCACTATCGGTCAGACAGATCGCTATCGGCGACTGTATATCCTTTCACACCGATGACCTAGTCATTCCGATACAAGACTCTAAGTCCCTCACCTATCGGCAGGACTTAACATCATCGGCCAAATCAAAACCCATTCCATCAACCTACCGATACGCCTTCCATCGGTTTGACACCGTGATCGGTGAAACTTCACAAAGCTTCCCCGAAGGTTGTTTCACGTCGATGCCATTTCTCCAACTCTGCAACTATGCAAACACTAAACAAATATATAGAGACAACCAAAATCTCAACATAATGAGAAGGGTCTATAATCTTCTGCAACTCTGTAACCGAACAACTCAACAGAAGGGAAAACAATCTACTCCTAAGGAAGTCATTCCACTAATTTCAAAGAAATCTCAACCAATGGAATGCTTCTGATCTACATTCTTGTAATTAGATAAAACAAAACTTCTTTATTCCTTTGAGAATATACATACAAATCGATTCTCCCTCTCTCTCTGTTCATTTTTCACTCTATATCCTTCGACTATATAGACTCATGTTGGCAGTTACACAAGATGGAAGGCGAACCGCCCTATAACCACCTCTGCCATTCAGTTACAATCTTTTTAGTTTGGTTATAATCTTGTATGACACGTATACAGACTTAGTTTTATACCACTACTCGGCTAAGCATGATTTAATATGGCGCTAAGGCCTTACAACATTACACTTTGGACATAACAGAGTATGCATGGAATCCTCCAGATTCTCAAGTCTCAAGGTGCTCCTGCACCATACAACCAACCAACAAAGATTTCCAAGTCCCTTGGAAATGTATCTGCAAAAACAAAACTATCTTTTCCTACATCTCTATCTGTCATCATCTTTCACTCTGTCTCTTCAGCTTCAGGTTTCAAATCTTCACATCAATGGAATAGTGACCAACCAACTAACAATGGCAAACTACCATCCACATTTCAGAGTATCTTCAGGCTCCTTCTACTCCTAGCAATGGAGTACTCTTAGACTGATCAAATCCTCAATGACTACAACATAATGCTCAATCAGATGTCCATCCTACACGTTGCTTCATAGACCCATTCCTCTCGTCCAACAGCAGATCCTAGAGATGCACTACCACTCTCTCTCACAGTGGCCTCACTCTGCACCCTTTTCCAGCCAAATCTCTATTCATGAATTATCTTGACAAACCTCATCATCGTTTGCCCACACACTACATGAATCCTATTCCTTCTCTCAACTAGATGGCACAAGCATCTGCAACAGTCTAGCAACTACTGTTAGCCTTCAAAATACCTTCTATGATCTCTATTTTCAAAATGGTCACCAACCAAACATTTTGCTTCAACTCTTTAGTTTTTCTTCAATTCTTCACCTGCCTTCTCAATGATAGAAATCACATGCACAACTGCCTAGACCTTTCGCCAGCTCTGATACCAATTTGATGCAGAGTGCACAGAGGAAACGCTCCATTATAGGGGTGAATACCCATTAAACCCATGGCACAGAGAGATAAATTCTCATTCAGTATTAAATATTCTTCTCATTGGCGAAACAACACCAAAATACACACATTCTTCACTATCGATCAGATAGATCGCTATCGGTGACTGTATATCCTTTCACACCAACGACCTAGTCATTCCGATACAAGACTCTAAGTCCCTCACCTATCAGCAGGACTTAACACCATCGGCCAAATCAAAACCCATTCCACCGACATACCGATACGCCTTCCATCGGTTTGACACCGTGATTGGTGAAACTCACAAAGCTTCCCGAAGGCTGTTTCACACCGATGCCATTTCTCCAACTCTGCAACTACACAAACACTAAACAAATATACAGAGACAACCAAAATCTCAAAAGAATGAGAAGGATCTATAATCTTCTGCAACTCTGTAACCAAACAACTCACACAGAAATAACAACTCAATAGAAGGGAAAACAATCTACTCCTAAGGAAGTCATTCCACTGATTTTGAAGAAATCTCAACTAGTGGAATGCTTCCGATCTACATTATTGCGATTAGATCAAACATAACTTCTTTATTCCTTTGAGAATATACATACAAATTGATTCTCTCTCTCTCTCTCTGTTCATTTTTCACTCTATATCCTTCGACTATATAGACTCACGTTGGCAGTTACACAAGATGGAAGGTGAACCGCCCTATAACCACCTCTGCCATTCGGTTACAATCTTTTCAGTTTGGTTACAATCTTGTATGACACGTATACAAACTTAGTTTTATACCGCTACTCGGCTAAGCATGATTTAATATGGCACTAAGGCCTTACAACATGACACTTTGGACAGAACAAAGTATGCATGGAATCCTCCAGATTCTCAAGTCTCAAGGTGCTCCTGCACCACAAACTCTCCTCCATTCTTATCTAACATAGATAAGATTTATCAACAATTAGAAGAACAAGTAGCTCAAGAAGAAAAGCAAGTCCTTGAAGAGTAGGTTAAAGACAAGGAAGAGGAAGTTACAAGCCAAATCAAAGACAAACAACAAGATGAGGAGGAAGAGAAAGAATTGAAGAAATAAGAAGATGAAATAATTGAGTTTCCTAAATCTCAAATAAAATAAAATAAAGAGGAAGAGGTAATAATTGAATTGCCCGAGGAGAAGATAGAAGATATTGCAAAACTCATGTTGAAGAACTGGTAGAAGGTGATAAATTGTTAGATGAAATGGAGAAGCAACTGAAGGAAGTATAAAAAATTGAGCTAGTTCCTCCATCCTCTCAGCTACAAGCACATCCTCAAATTGACTCTAATACCTCATTGGTTCCCAGTTGACTGGATATCAATATCCAAAAGAAAAATAAAATTATTAATCCAATGACCAAAGATTTATCTACTATTGTAGCTTTGTGGGATACTCCTAGGCCCAAAAAGAATCCAAGGACACTATCTTACACCATCCTAGATGCCTCTAGTTCTAGAATTGTAGATATTGGTACCACAATTATGGACAAGGATGATAGGGATATGTTTCCAAGTGTATCAGACTACAAAAGTCAAATTGGGTAAGTAGACAAGAGAGGTGGATATTTAGGGTATGTAGACAACAATATCCACCATAATTTTCCACATGGATAAAGACCAAAGGACAAGGAACAAATTGAAGGAGCAAGTTATAGAACTTACTACCTATATCAAGCAATTGGTCATTCCTTTATAAGGTATGGATGGATCCATTACACCTCTAGTTATCATTTCCCAACAAGAGGCTACAAATTTGGACAAAATGAAGTGCATAGACTCAACCATTGAGAAATGGATGGAAGTTTTGTATGGATATGGATGTAAAGTAATTAATGAAACCATGAACACTCATGATAAGTTAAATTTGGATGGAGTGAGAATAAATGGTTTGATGGAATACTATCAAGAGGAACTCACTGCTCGTGCACAAAATCTACCATGAATGATATAATGTCCAAGATGAATTTTGAAATTCTAGTGAAAGAATGAATTTGGAGAAGGAAAATACAAACCAATTGGATGTCTAAAATCATAAACTTAAGGTCGAGCTTCTAGAAAGAAATCTCACCAAGATAACTAAACCAAATAATGAAATAGTGGACACTTTAATAAGTACACAAGAACTAATTGATAACACTTCTAGCCAATATTATAATGATGGAGATGAAGTAAATGATGCTACCACTCTTAAGAAACATCTAAGGGATATCATGTTACAAGACTTGCAACAGTAACCCTTAGTCATCAATCCTACTTCCTTTGACAAATTGATGCCATTGAAGGCCAATTTTAGAGAATCTGACAAAGGCATAACTAAAAGGCACTCACTACATTATAGTCTCCTCCACATATGACACTCAATTCTTTAGATTTACCTTTGTAGATATACTAGATATGGAAGCCATTAACCATGCTCTCATTGATTTTATGGAGTTTAAGAGAAAAAAGGTTGCAACAAATGAGATCATTGTTGAAGATGCTATTGATGAATAAGATCTCAAGTGATGTTGGATTTGGAACTCAACTAATTGTAATTTTATTTTTTCTATTTTCATGATTTGTCAAAAGAATTCTAATCCCCAAGTTAAATGCTAGTTTACTTAAGGGATTAATTATCTTAACCTTGGTTATATTGTAAATCCTTTTTGTAAAGGTGTTCTAAAAGGGAAAATGTCTTGAAACGTGTGCCACTTATGTTGTGTGTTGGATTTGGAGGTTGTTGAAGTTGGATGTTGGAGATCTCTTTGCCACGAGTTGCCACAAAAATTAAATGCTCTACAAATTTTTACGATTAGATTGAGTTAGTCTTGGCCATTGATATTTTGTAAAATATGTACTAAGGATACTACCCATATCTAGAAATAAATAGCCATTTTCATGTATTAGGGGGTTGAAAACTGTTGATACTTGTGAAATTTTATGAATACAAAGTTACTCTTTCTGGAGTGATATTCCCATATGGTTTTTAAGCTCTAGATGATTATATATTATTCATGTATGTGATTTTATGAATATTTGTTTGTCTGTGTGTTTCATATCACTGGTATTTAGATGCTTGTGAAGTCCTCTGTGTGATCAACCTCAACACCATTTTCTTTCATCATTTGTGGAGATTCTTTATTGATATGTGCTAGTAATTGGATGTTTGATGAGGATAAAATTCATAATTGATTGATTCCATTGAAGATTGCATCATCCTATGTGAAGTTGTGAAATTTTTGGCAAAGCTAGGATTGGTTTACTTTATAGATTTGTCTATTCATTTGGTGCTATGTGGAAATGGAGGCTCAAAATTAGTTTTTCTTATCCCTATTTCTTTATCCCCTTTATCTTTTACAAATTTTTAATACAAACTAGTTAGATTAGATCTTAGTTTAGGAACTCAAGTTTACACAATGATAAAACTAAACATCTTATGGTTGTAAATGCATTTTCTATTGCTAAAATTTTCAATTAAATAATTAAAAGGGCAATGTTTGTTTGACATTAGATTTGTATAAATTCTCTAAATATATAAACACCAATCTAGTAGTGAGTTCCAACAAAGAACAAGTTTTGTAGGCCCCTTAATTGAAATAAAAGTACAACAACTACTAAGTTATATTGCATGGCTAGGACCTACTTACAAAGACCTTAGGGCTAATTGAACTTCATCCAGAAGGTTGGTTCCTTTTAGGAGAGGTGGGATACTTAGTATTTCATCTAAGTTGAGTAGTGTGTCAAAACACCCATCAATAATCATCAAGCATATCGAATGGTTCTTTTGACATCCATCCTTCCCCTCATTGTCTCATTTCTTGTTCTTTTGTAAATTCTCTTGCATTCCATTTGGTTTCCATTGCACAAGGATTTAATCCATGGTATGAATATGTGATTGTTCCCTTTGTAAATATCTTTTAGCTCTTGATAAATGAAAGTGCTACTATTGGATTTGTATGACATATCTCAACTTAGAGAGTGCCCCTAGTTTAATTTTGTGAATGTGTTTTTGTTTGTCTACTTATAACCCCTAGATGGAAGTAAATTATCTATGCATATTTGAAATCCATTGACCATTATGGTTGAGATAGTTCTATTCACAAGTAAATTTGTGGAAGTAAGTTGAGTTAGCCTTACCACAAGAATCACCATTCATAAATGAGGATTGGTTACATGCTGAAGAGAGCTAACTCATTACCGATCTTTGGCACATTGCCTCCTTTTTATTTTATTTCTCTATCTCCATCTCATTCCCAACCCTTACTCTTTTTATATCCACTATCCTCCTCCTATCCATTTTCCTTGTCATGTTAGCTTAGGGTAGATTAGTCAGGTGAAATTTTAAATTTGTGTGCCACTTTTATAAAGGAAATGCCCAACACTAATCTAACCTTTTAACTTGAATCACTATAAAGTGACACATATGTTTTAAATTTTGAAATAATGAAAATTAATGAAATGTAGATTTTTTAGTTTATTTTATGCTCATATTTTTTTAAATAAAAAATATTTGAATGTATTTTTTTGTAAAATTGACACTATAATTTAAAGTTGCTGATAAAATGTTGAAAAAAGAGGTTAAGTGGGACGCCACTTTTTATATTGTAAATTTCATATTTTTCCTTCAATTTGTTTTTTTGCATTTATAATTTGAAACTTTAGTGCATGGATTAATTTTTTTCCCACACACACACACACACACACACACACATACACACACATATATATATATCTTGAAAGTTGCATATACTGAAAACATAACTATTTTGACAAGATGCCACTTTTTGTCTTAACTATTTATCCAAAATAGAAAACAATTATATCATCTTGACATGGAATCTCTCTAGTGCATCATATTTCTTTCCAAAATTTTAAAATAAACTTGAGAAGACAACCAACCTTATATTTTTGTGTTGATGACCTACTTTTAGTAAAATTTAAAAAGAAAATATAAACACTAATTAAACTATTAAAAAAATCATATTTGTAAAAACTACACTTATAAATCTACAAAAGGGTATTTTTAGATTTTTTAAAATGTTGTTTATGTTAGTAAGAGTTGTGAGAACATTAGATTTTTCAAATTATATATATATATATATATATATATATATATATATATATATATATATATATATATATATATATATATATATATATATATATATATAGTGGATATTTCTAGTTGCAAAAGTTGTGGCTTAGATCTAATTTAGATAGAATGAATCTAAATAGAACATATGTTTGATCAAAATTGAATTTTAGTTGGAAATGCTTAAATTCATTTGTACTAATAAGTTGGCTTGAAGTGGGTTGATCTTTCACCTATCCATTAGATTAGATTAGATATTATTCTACATTTTTAGTGTAGATTAGATTAGTAGTAGAATAGAAGAGAAAGTCAACCTTCTCGAAAGATTCTCACTTGAATTTGTGAAAACTGTAGACATGTGAGTTTTCATGTTACTGGAGCTTCTTAAAGTTATCAAATCCATGAGCACAAACATCTTTTCTATTGGATTAGGTAGGTTGTGGTCATAGACTTTGGTTCACACATGTAGGATAATTTCAAATCCTCACTTGTTTATGAGTGTCTAGGTCCTTGATCTATCTCCTTCTCTTGAGAACTTTTCCCCCATTGTTGTGGTAATTTTCCACTGCCAACAATATTTTAGAATACCATATGGGACTCAAATTAGTATTTTCACTAGTTTTGTTACGTGAGTTACTATTTGTGCCACTTTTATTTATTTAACTAACTACTCTTTTCAATTTTGGTTAAGACTATAAGAGCTTTTAATTTCTAGGAAGCATGTATTCACTTGGTGACTTTGAAACCTTATTTTTTTCATAGACTATATGTAATTGTATGGGACAAATCCTCACTAGGTTTTAGATGTGAAATATTTCTAAGTGGCTTCTCACTTGAACAAATTTCTCCTCAGAGGATGATCATTAGACAACTACCTATAAATCCTCACCCTAAGATTCCTCAGTGGCTAGCAATGATAGCTATGAAGAATGAAGCTTTCATAAATTCAAACATTAGTAGTCCTTTCAATATTGTAAACTAGGATGCATTACTTTTTGCTACCATGAAGTTCACTCCCCTATTCAATAGGGAAAGTTATATTACTCCTATGGAGCATATGAAAGATCTTACTAAATTGTGTGCATTGTACCACATCATTGATGAGGATATGGTGCTAAGGTTATTTGTTGCCTCTTTTAGAGGTAGATTCTAGAATGGTTTTGTATCCTTCTTCTTGAAAGTATTCATAATTGGGATGCTTTAATGGTAAGATTTTTGTGAATGATTCAAAGAGAGAGGAGAATCTATATCCTTGTTTGATTAGATCTCAAAAATCAAACATGCTTTGATATAGTCTCTCTTTGACTTCAACTTATGCTTCTAGAAAACTAGGGAAATGATTCCTATGGGGATCAAACCATCAGAGGAAACAATTTTCATCCTCTATCTTAAATATATTAACCCTAATCTATCCTTGATGTTTCAAGCTCTAAGAGAAACAAATATTAATCACCCTTGGTCTACTATTCCCATTTAGTTAGATATCCATTCTCCTTTTCCTATCCAACCATATCCATATATTGTTCCAATGTAGATACATTCCCATCTCTTAACCTGATCCTTGTTCCTCCACCTCTAGGAAAAAGACATCCTCTTTCTCTCAATTTGAAAATGTAGAATTCCAAAGAGATTTTCTAGAGATAATGTGAGGAATAGATACCAAGTTGACTATCTTGGAGACACATCAAGGTGAATAGCCACATGATCATTAGATGGGTAATCATATGAGAAATTTTCCTAACCATCAATTGTTCAAGTGATAGCATCCCTTGATTTCTCTACCTATTGCTCACACCTATTTAAATGCCATTCTATAGAGAACTAATGGCTATTTCAAAGCCATAGTCCCCATACCATTACAAAATGAGTTAGCAAAGGAAGATCCCAATCCTGAGTATTGGTGTACTCATTACAATACTAGACACCATCTAGTTACTTGTGCATAATACTGGATCAATTATACTATGCTTTAGGATATCTCACTATAAAACTTCCTATTTACTCTATAGCAAAGTATCCTTAAGATATCCCAACTACTTATGGCAATGCTGTTGTGAACTTATAGTTGAAAAAGTTTATAGGAGAAGTGTTCTCATTAATAAGCCATCACACAATCACTTCCCCTATGCTAAGAAAAGGGAACTTGATGAAGTGAGATGCCTAGGTAGTATCCCAACTTCATATCATATCATAAGAATGAGACAGAAGGTCCCTAAGAAAGAAAAAGTTTCTAACCCACTTATATCCAAAGTAACATCTAATTGTACATTTTGGTCAGTGCCTATTCAAGAAGTTAACCCTTTTCCTACTAACTAGCATCCAAAGTTTGCACTGCCTCCCAAGGTAGCTACTTGCATCCACTTCATCTCTTAGAGAATTTGTTAGGACTCTACATAGGTTTTGTGCTTTCAAAATCTTGACCCTTTAGAATTATGGAGTTGATGAATAGAGCTATAAGAAATCTATCTATGTGTAAATATTTATCCATTCCTGGACAATTTGATCTATTGAAAGAAGCCTTGAGTTGGAAAAAAGGAAACTAGGAAGTGAATGTGTCATAGAGAATAATGAGGTAAGATCTAGACCCAAGCCCTTTTATCTTAGTATTATTATAAAAGACAAGCTAGTTCATATTTACATGATTGATTCTAGAGAAAGCAACACTATGATCCCTAAATCTATTTTTGATATTCTCGGGCTCACTTATGAACCAACTGTTGAGAGCATTACTCAACTTGACAAGACTCATGTTGCTACCATTGGTATGATTAGGAATTACATGTTAACTTTCTATACAATGCTAGTAGTTAGATTAAGTGCTAGTGGTCAACATACAGTCAAGTAACCAAGACCTAAATGAAAAATCCAAGTAGCTTCCACAAATGAATTATGAGCACAATAAGCCAAATATTTATTAAACAAAAGTGAATCAAATGTAAATCTTACAATTTACAATGAGGCTCCTTGTATAAGTAGGACACCGAGGAAGTAGGAAGGTAGCAGTAGACAACTGGCTAACCCTCCAAGAGTCTGACACATGTTAGGACACTTGAGACAAGCATGAGGACATGTGTAAAGTCCCTATGAAGTAAGACAAAAAAGGTAAAAGTCCTTAAGTGTGGACTTAACATGTGTGATTAGGACGCTCCTAGATAGGCTAAAAGATAACTAGTTGTATAATGTCCTTATTTACACTAATAGTTGGATCTAATATGTTCACATGCAAAGGACTATGTTCACATTGAAGTAACATTATGGGTGGATGAACTTTGACAGATGGGGAAAGGTCACCTCCTCTCAATAATGTTCCTATAGGCACAAGTCATCTCATGTAAATAATGCAATGAATACCAACACATCCTATTGTACAATTGTGCATAGACTAACATTAGAATAAAACATCATCACTTATGTGGTTCCATTCATGTAGCAAGTCATTTTGTTTTTAGACTATAGGAATCAGGTAGCCCCCCTATAAATTGTAGTGCGCTAGGTAAACTTTTCAACATGACTGGTGGCGCTGGCGTGACACGCCCTCCAGTACCATGTGGGCGGGGGGAGACTAGACCTTGTGACCTTGTGCCTACCACACGAAGCTCTCGCCAATTGAGCCAGCCCCCCCACCCGTAGCAAGTCATTTTTTCACTCACACATGAAGCTTATCATTTTCTTCAAAATTGGGGCACATGAGGTTTCTTAACTTCACGCTATATGGTCGATCGATTACACAATTTTACTTGGTCAACCCTAGAATTAGTACCACCACAACATTGGTATTAGTTTTAGGATTTTATATGTTCCTCAGCCTATGTATTTTCTTTCAATCCATTCTCACAAATATGGAGTGTCTACACATCCCTTGACAAGGTAACATGGGTACACATACACCCTCTCTTTCTTATTATTGAAGTATAAGGATATCATGTACACATCCTTCAACATTTGCATGCATCCACATTAGGAGCATCAATTCATCATTTTCACTTAGTAACTTAAGAATAATAGCAATGGGGATATTTACTCATCAAGAAAGGGTGAGTAATCTAATTAAATTAATGTATGAGATATTTCCAATAGTTCTTGGTCAAACATAGATTATTTTACACCACATCCATGCAATCTAATGGACATTCCCTAGATTAGCAAATAAGTGCAATAACATCATTTGCATAACATGAAGACTATTGTGCCATATCAGGCTAACTCTCACCAACCAAATGGTTTACCCTAGATCAATGCACTCACAATCAACTATGCCTCATGCAAGCACTTGAATTGTTATCTCTAGGCATATAAGAATGTAATAGTAACCATCACTCCTAAAGAAAAGGCAAATGATTTGATCACATCCTCTCATGCCAATTCATCAACAACATTGCATGCCTTGTAGCCCTTGCATATTACCTCATGTGCTTGTAGCACATCACCAAGATGAACTCACACATAGATGCAAATCTAGTAGTTCTACTTCATGCATAGTTGTGCAAGCCTCAATAGTTCTTCACATGTAACCTCATAAGCTTCAACACATTCCTTAATCTTATTCAATCTTCTTTAGTGTTGTGCACCACATGTGCTTGTCACACTTTTACATTGTTTGCCATCACATATTCTCTACACATGCTCTTCATTGTTGTACCTAGCATTGAACCATACACATGCAATACATGGCATCAACTCCTCCATAGGAAACACCACCATAGGGGAATAACACTTGGAAGGTCCCATGATATAGGAAATGGCTTCGTACAAGTTTGAGGTTTGGCATCATATGCATCCAATACATGGCAATGCCTATGCCACATGACATGATTCCATTTAGGTTTGACAATTGGCATTATCATATCCACAAATGTTGTGTGACCATATGTGTTGGAGATGTGGTGTTTAGGTTTTGACCTTCATATAAAAATACTTGTATTTTACAGCTTCTATAGGCATATAGGGACTATTGAACAACACCATCATACTCCATGTTTTTGATACCAACATAGTCTAGGCAAATTAAAATGGATGCACTACCCATTTCCTTATCATAGGAATTTCCATTCTTAGCCTTATTGTTCTTTGTACACATGTATTTTATCCTATTCTGTCATTGAATAGAAGTAGCTTATTCTCTACATCTATGTTTTAAGATTTAATTATGCATTACATGATTTATAACTATGTTTGAGACTATGATTCTCAAACTTAGATAAGTTGTAGATTGTCCTTTGTGCATCTCTTGAGCTTGGCACATATCACAAACTTTCTTCCGTTAGAGAATTATTTAATATAAAATAGTGACCCCTTGACCTAATATTTATAGGACTACAATGATTGGGCATACACTCTTAAAGATTTATCGCACTATTTTGGATATCCACATCTCCTCCTTTCTGGATAACTTTAAGCCACATGCTCATGGTCAAGATGCATTCATACATGATCATCAAATAATTGATCACATTTTCACTTTGTGAGCCATAATAGAGGAAGTTTGTTGTAAAGGTAAACCTGTTTATTGTTTATTAATTTTTGAAAAAACTTTGATACCATTCTTAGTCATCTTTTGTTCTAAAGGTTGAGAGCTTTAGTCTAAGTGACATTGTTGTTCAAGTAGTTTTAAGAATCTATGAAATAGTCAAAGGTAATTTTGTACAACACATGGCACTTCTTCAACCATCTACAATACTATCGGAGGTAAGTAGGGTTTCTCACTTTCCCCACTCTCTTTTGTCTATATATCAAGATGCGTTAGAAGAGTTTCTTCTAGAAGAGCTTCCTAGCATTGGTGGGTCATTTCCAAGTACACTTATCCCATTATTGTTGTGTGTTGATGTTATTGTTCTTATCTCCTCAACAACTAATGGTTTACATGCTTGACTAAATAAATTAGATCTTTTTTATGACAGCAAAAGAATTCATGTTAACTTGGAAAAAAATAAATGTCATAATTTTATCTCACAGAAGGTTCATATTTCATTCGTTCTAGGTGAGATAGTCCCATGGAGCTCTTCCTACACATATATTGGGGTCACTTTCAAATGGCCTAGAATTTCTTTCAAGCTTTCTATTGAGGCAAGGAGTTTTGAAGGCTATGTTGCTTGTAATTACTTAGAAAATAGCTTCAGTTCTAGGATACATATATCAAGTTAGATCTTTTAACACTCTTGTTTGGACAATCACACTTTATGGATCTAAGGTTTGGGGGCCTTCTTTAAATGGGACTGAGTGGGCTCACTTAGAATGATTACAAACTTTCTTCCTTTATAGAATTATTCAATATAAAAATATAGTGCCTTAGTGTATTGTCCAAGCTAAATTTGATGCCTAGATGCTCAAGTTACACACTATTTTAAAGATTATTTGTTATTTGTACAGATTGTGAGATTTTGTAGATAATCTACTGGGTACTTCGAGGTATCCTTATTATGCTTACTTATTCTCTTTAGACCTCTTCAAAAATGGGAAAAAATTGTTGGTTAAATAGTGCAAGCTCTCTTCTATAGACTATTGGTATCCATGTGTTGATAATCTTCCTCCATTAAATTTTTCATGGAGGGCCCCAAGTCTTAGTGTGTGTCAAAAAGAGATTCAAAAATGAATTTGAGATGACATTTATAAGGCATACATCCAATACGCTTGGATTTCTCCACCAAGGCCATTAAATCTAAAATTGAATCATTATGCATCTACAAATTACTCCAAATATGTGATGGAGACATTATTCTTCCAAATTATCTTCAAAACCATTGGTCTCCTAGAGTTATAGATCCCCTTGGCTAGATCTGTATGTTGACTCCTATAAATTGAGGATTGAGATAGATCACCACATTCCAAGAGAGGAATGAATGTGCCTACTTTGCTTTTAGGAGGCAAAGATTGAGGATCATTTATTTGTAGATGAACCATTTTATGAGATACCTAGAAGATTCTAGTGTCTCTTTAGGGACTCAGGGTTGTCTCTAGAAACTTTATTTTGATATTAGGATCAAAAGTGCTTGTTGTTATATATGAGAGAATCTTGCATGTTTTGAAATGCGTAAGGGTAAACAAACATATGTTTATATTAATATAAAAACTACTACCTCCTTCATTCCATCTAATTCTCTTAGTGGCTCAAAACATGTATTTAATAGTTCTTTACATACTAGACCTAGTAGAAAAAGGAGGCTTTCAAACAATGGTGCATGAAGCATAAGGTGTCAAAACCTAGGAGACATACAATGCATCATGTATGACTTGCTACAAGCACTCATATTACATATTTCTTTCAAAATTGGCTAAATTTTAGATTTTGGTATTGAAGTTGGTTGCTTATCCTTCTATACATATTTTCTTTCTGTTTTGTTTATAGACACTTTAGATGCTCTCTCTTGACCTATTATATTTGACTTAATCTTTAGTCCCATTATCCTTTGTAAATAATTGTGGACATTAATAATACTTTCAATTTTCTTTATTACTCTCATATTGTGGGATTTTAAGGAATGCCCTAGTTCAATTAAGGTCAAACAAAATTCCCTCTTTTGATATTAGATAACCCAACAACTTACCTCCTATTACCCCAAATACAAACTTCCTCGGGTTTAAGGCCATACCATATTCTTTAACATTGCAACACCTTCCTTAAGTCTTAGATATGGTCAACCCAATTCTTAAAGAGCACTATCAAGTCATCCACATAAACAATGATACAAGACATGTCAACACTTGTTTTATACACACTTTTTATTTTTGTTCTCTTTTAAATTTACTTAAAATTACTTTTATAATTCCATAAACTAATTTTTTTTTTTTTTAAACATTAATATCTTTAATTATATTCTTCTTTGTAAAATGGTCTACCTAGCACTTAGCCTTGTACTTAGCCTTGTCCAGGGGACTCCTCCTTGCATGGATGAGGATCTTTCTGCCCATCAATTTCCATGAGAGGCTTGGTTGGCCACGTTTCCTTTTCCATGTGAAATCATTGGTTGGGTATTGTTAGATGTGAAGTTGAGCACATGAGAATCTTATTGCCAACTAGACATCACTCTCAATCCAACCAAGCTACACAAAAGTAAGTTTCCTTAATTCTTCATACATCGCTTTTCAAATGAGTGAAAACTTAAAGATTTTGAAATAAGGTCACTAATTACAGTCCATGTTATGCTGCGAGCAAAACACGCATTCATACGGATGGCTATCACAATCTGCAAGTTTTACGGTCAAATCAAATTATTTCTCTCAAACCAATTTGTATTCCATCTTAATAATAATAACAAGATTGATGAGAACAGCTTTGTTCCCACTAGAGGATGAAGAATTGTCATTAACAACAAAGTTCCTTACTAAATAGTTGTGAAATTGAACTATATCTTGAGATTTGATGGAAACAAATACACAACCTAATTTATTGATTTGGAATGAGTGAACATAGAATAAAATTCAGGTTATATACTTAATCAGGTTTTGGAATTGAAGTATCGCAGAAATGATTTAGATTTGTGGGTATGACTTAAATAAAGTCTGGTTGTTGTTATTGGCTTTTGTCTAATCATGAGATTTGTGGGTATGACTTAAATATAATCTTGTTGCTGTTATTGGTTTTTGTCTAGTTTTGACTTTGGGGTATGATTCCATCCACTTACCTTTTTGTTTGTGTGAATATGGTGTACATTATGTCTTTTATAAGATAATATAATACAACCTTGTTCATCAAAATAGTCTCATTGTTGAAATGCTTCATTCAAATGATATTTTTTTCTATTTGATTTTTTGAGAGAAAAAAAAGTTTTAGTTGAGAATTTTTATTGTTTAAAGAGGCGTTTCATTGTATAATTATTTGAGGTTGTTAAATTAATTAAAAAAATATTTCAAATCTCGAGAAGAATTTTAAGAGTTTATAAATATTTATTAGTGCTCTTTGACTATAATGGTGAAATTTATACCCATGCCATTTCCCATTTAGTTTTGTGTTTATTTTGAGGGAAATGCTTTGATACATAGACATATAACAAATGGTGTAATTTTGTGTAAAGTTGGGTCCCTTACCTTACGTTATCCACCTACCCTTTACACATGCCTATAGATTTACACATCCATATGCATTCGTCCTATCCACTTATCACTCACACTTTTGCACACACATACTTCCATGTACATGTTATCCACCATGATCTAGTCATTTTAATGTTCTAGGACTAGTTCATAGTCACAAGGACATCCTCGTAATCATAGAGTTGTCCCACCCAAATTCATTTTTTTTAATTCAAAATTGATTGACTTCCACCTTTGCCTTTCTTGCCTAAGTCCAAATAAACACAAGTTTGTGTCATATGTTGTCATGTCCTTGTATTTAGGCATTCAGTGCCTCCATTTTGAGAAATGAAACATTATTCAATTATCATTTGTATTTACACACTTCAATTGGTGCACAAAAAAGAATATAGTTTTTCACGAGCATTGATATGAGCATTTACATGACTAAAGATTATTATTTTTATTATTCATACACATTTCTAAGAGTTAACCTAGTGTTAACGATTTTTACTTATTATTATTCTAGTTAACTCATTGTTGTAGCTTTTGTGCACTAACTTACATTCCTATGTCTCACCCAAAGCATGAGAATAGTTTGGTCCCTTCATTGTGAATTCGTGTTGAAATATAAATCTTAGCAAATAAAAACAACCAATTATGCAAAAAGTCACTTCTAATCTAAACTATGAAATCTTAGACAATATCCTCAATGAATGGGATGAAAGACTTCATAATCCCTAACTATCCTATTGGTGTGAACAAGATTATTTCCCTAACTAGTTCCACTCTTGGGTCCTTTTCACACCTTGTTACTTAAGTTTACTTAGGGCTTTCTTAGGGCATTTTCACTTTATGTCTCAAGTCATAAGATTAAGACACTTGTCATAATCTTATGTTGTCCTATGTATCACCTTGGCCTATATAACCAAGGGCTCTCATTGTATTATATACACATTCTATTTGCATTCTTTGATAGGAATACAATTTATTCTTGTCATATTGATCTTCTAAGTTCTTTGTGTTTTCCATTAGGCCTCTAGATCTTGGGTGGCTCACCATTGAGTTCAAGGTGCCCATGAAAGTCAGTTTAGCCTTTTAATTTGTCTAAATTGGACATTGAAAGCAAGATCTACAAGGGTTTGCATTTGGAAGGTTGTTGCTAGATCTAGAAGGTAGCCACATTTTTAGAGCATTTTGGGTCAAATCTGACCCTGCCATCACATCCATAAGGCCAAGAATCTATAGATCAACTGTAATTTCATTAAATTTGGAGCAATTTTATTGGAGGCATCAAAAATATTTTTCCTTCCTTGGTTGTATAGATTGTACCATTAAAATATTTGTAGAATATTCTACAAAATCTCTACACAATGTTGATGTGTGCAAATGTCCAAAGAATCTTGGGTAAAAGGTTTTTATCTGCTGGGTAAAGCCACTAACCATTAGTTTTTGAAAATTTATATAGTTTTTATCTGTAGGTCATAGCTCCTATGTATTTCCATAGGTATCGCAAAGTACTAGGTACTTGCAGGCCTTGTGGAGGTGTCATGTGGCATGAATCCCTACCACACCACATGGTCACCAAAAAACCATGCGGCATAGCCCACATTGTCGATTCTTCTAGTATATTCTAGGAGATATTCTAGCCCAAAAATTGCCACATAGCTCACAAAACCTCCATTGGTGTACAAATTACATATTTGACTTGCAAATAAATAGTTTCTACATACGAAATGCAGTTTTATGAAACCGACAATGGTTTGACATTTATAAAGCATATTCTATTAGCTTGGAATATTTTGTTAGGTGACATTAGATGACATCATGTTGCTGTCATCAATCTTCTCCTCCCAACCTACCCTCTCTCCATTGCAGTTTTGATTTTTGGTGTTGCACTTTAGAGGCCTCATTCTCAGTCATACTAGCTCCTTTTTGTGATCAATTTTTTGTTTAGGGAAAATTTTTGAGAGATTCACAATGGTGTAGATGGTTTTTTATTTATGGGAGAGGATCTATTGATATTAGTGAGGGATCCTTCAATGATGTTCTTTGTGTTCCTTTATTGTCATGGTGGGGTAGGGAAGAGTGTTGAGTTGAGACAAGATTCTATGGTTATTAAAGATTTGCATAGTGTTTGGTGTGGAGCCTAATTAGTCTCCAAGTGGGATATTGTTGGTATGTGGCGACTAATCATGCAAGTACTATACACAAGTTATGTACACAATTTTTTTTTCACTTTTTTTGCACGATCGAAGTCGGTTGTTAATTTTTGTTAACCGACAAAAGAAAAATGACATTACAAAACCCTAATTCTAGAAGCTTATGAAAAGCTTGTTATAAGCGGCTGGGATGTATGGTACATCGATGTATTTGTGAGATTGTAATATGTTTTGCACTGGATAATAAAATCATTGGATGACTAAGTTTCTGTGGATGTAGCCCATATTGGGTGAACAACGTTAAAATTCTGTATTGATCTCTTTTGTGTTATTCCTCATTGTTATATTTGGGTTATTTAATCTGCATATAATTGTTAGTGTTTATTGCTTTGATCTTCCCTAACCCTAACACATAGTGGATATATTATTTCAATTGGGGAGGTAGATGATCAATCTTTATCTCAAGTTTACACCTTCTCACATTTGCTCATGTTGCTCCTTCAATTGATGTTCACACTTAGGCATCTAGTGTGGACACTTTTGATGAGAGACAATATGGACATTTTAATCTTGGTGTTCTTGCATTGGTTGACATTCTAGAGACATGTGCTAACATTCCATCTCCTCCATTTCGTGCTTCTTTAGAGTTTGGTATTGCTTCATATGGGGCTTCTAGTGATTCATTGCAATAGGATCATATGCATTATCTTTCAGATATAGCTACTTGGGATGAGTACTTGACATACATTTCTGTTGATAACTGAGAGGGGGGGTGAATCAGTTATCCTAATTATTTCTTCTTTTTAAACTTTCTTATTAATCAATGCAGCATTAATTCAAACAAGCAAACATAACCATGAAATGGAGATACACATGACACAATATTTTTGATGTGGAAACCCTGTTAAGGGAGAAAACCATGGGGTGATTAACCCAAAGATTATTCTCTGTTAGAAGAATAAGGAAATATAAAATGGCACTTGCCAATTAGGGCTCATTGCCTACAAGAGACTCACTGTCTACAAAGAGAATGTTATACAATACTTGAACTGATTAGGAGCATCCACAAATGCTAGAGTTCAGTTCCAGTTAGGCTCAGTACACTGATCTGCTGCACTTCATCTTTCCTCTTCTCTTAAGCTGCTTTCTTTCACATATCGGACCTTCCTTACTGCTTCTGCTCTTCTCTTCTGCTTTTATTCGCACATCACTTATTTCATCTCACACTCTCACAACTAAATCCACCGTGTATATATATCTGCACAAGTGATTTCATCACCTTTCTAGTCGGCACCCAGAATAGTCTATCTTTTTACAAACTCTGATTTGTCGGCTGAATCCTTGCACACCAAGTAATCCAGATATATGCTTGTAAAAATCATTAATCATGTCGGCCAAACATGTTTCATGCCTTCACAACCTTTACCACAATCAGTAACACATCCGGAAAGTAGTTTGATGTTCTATCAGTCAGTTCTTCCTCTATTCATACTGTCATTCAGGGATCTGGTACTCAACTATTCATATCTTTTTCCTCATCGATCACCGGAGGCTGAATCCTTGGAATATACCACTCAAGGTAGTCCTCTTGACTTCTCCAAAACCACACTATAGCAAGATACTTCCTCTGAGAGATCTGGACCTGTCTATCGGACCTTGCCACATGCTCTGTTCTTGTTTACTAGACCACAACATTCTTCACTCTGACTTCTGGTAGAGACACACCATGTCCTACGGATGTGTGGGATGAACTTTGTTGCCATCAATGACAACAATAATGAATCCATATAGTGTCTCTTGCCAACAATTTCAAGTTTGTTTTGTGAGTCCTATCTTGCATTCTTGGAGGACACTATTGAGGACATTCATCTCCTCTTTGATGAGAGCTCACAAGAAGTTGCATCACCTTCTTCAAATGTTATGAGGGCACATTCAAACCCTCCAATTCTTTCTCCACAGATATATGCTTCGACAGTGACAAATTTTGCAGATACTCATGAGTTAACAGTTTTAAATCAATAACCATTTATGTTGACACCTTCTATAGGAGTACCAAATTCTCATTGCTCCATTTATCTTACCTATGGTGAGAACTGTACATCCATGGTTACTGAACACAAATCTTGGATGGTACCTAATTTATCTTATCAATGTTTTTCATAGTTTGGCATTGGTTTGGAGATCCTTGAGTAGCATTCACAGGACTCATCATCATCTTTGGATCATGTTCTACATCTGTTTCCACTAGGTTTTGGATTGTCATTTTCTTCAGTTTGGCTTGGGACTCCTGATTTAATTGTGGCACCTTTCAAAACTGACATGGGGGCACTTGAGAAAAGTTTAGAGACATCATATATATTGTGTTTTCTTCCCTCATAGTCCTTTTATGAATGGGAAGACTTCTTACATACATGTTTGGTTTTGTTTCTTCCTAAGGGGAGGAATATTGTTCCACATTCTAGGATCATATTCAACATTCATTGTTGAGCATCAACCATCAATGCAAGAGATTCTACATTGAGGGGAGGTTCCATGGACTCTAGTGTTCTCTCTTATGGGGGTGGGGACCTTTTCCTCACATGGGGTTTTGTCCTTCTCATAATTTGGAGATTGTTTTTTCCTATGATTTTTTCTCCTTTTCTCTATTTGTGAGAGATTCATTTGTACATGGGTACCTCATCAAACCTTGTAGCTAGGACCCATATTTGCATGTTTTTTCTTTCCCCCTAAGTTGCACTTAAGGGGAGGGGTGTTGGTGTGAACAAGGTTATTTCTCTAACTAGTTTCACTATTGGGTCCTTTTCACACCTAATCACTTAAGTTTACTTAGGGCCCATTTTCACCTTATGTATGAAGTCATAAGATTAAGACATTTGTTATAATCTTATGTTGTCCTATGTCTTACCTTGGCCTATATAACCAAAGGTTCTCATTATATTATATCCACATTCTATTTTCACTTTGATAAGAATATAATTTATTCTTGTGATATTGATCTTCTGACTTCTTTGTGCTTTCTATTAGGCCTCTAGATCTTGGGTGGCTATATCCATAGCCAAATCTTACATATCCTATAAAATTAAATACAAATGCTCAAAGATAAACATAATGCAGACATCAAAACAAATAGAAAGATCAACAACTCAAATATTTATCTTATTCATTCGTTTTCCCCATCTCTATGTGTTTATTCTAATTACATATTGTACTATATAAAGGAAATTCAATGGTAGTTGTTAGTTGTGCTTTCTTACAAATGTCATATATCCACTAATTGGCACCTAAAATATGATTATCACTTACATCCTTCAGCAAATTATGTAGGATAATTCTTGTTGCTATTTGCTTCAATATTTCAAAATATTACAAAAGCATCAAAATTAGGGAGTGGCAATACTTGGTGCCAACATTCTCCCAGTGAAAAATTATGTTTGGTCCTCCAAACACCTTGAACAAAATATTCAAAATATCAAATTTTTACTTTTCTAGAAGAAATTCTACAATTTTGGTTCAATACCATAGACCTTGTCTATGAGAATGTTCCAATTGTGTTGCTCAATGTTGGAAGAATCAAGAAGATTTTAAACTTCTACAAGAAGTTATTTGACAAGAGGTGCATTAGTAGGGTTGAGAGTAGTATGCTTTGAGGAAAAATATTGAGTCTTGTTGTGCATTTTCTAGAGTAGGTGCAAGGTTAGTTCCAACTGATCTTGAATAAGGTGTTGAAATTGCACAACATGTTGTGACTCAATTTCTCTTTCAATGGAGACTAACTCCTATTGTGTGTTGGATTTCTCAAAAAGAGTGGAAAATTCCTCCATTGTATTGTAGTTTTCCAAAAATCCTTCTTTGAGCTCCTTGAGCTAGGTCAAGGTATCCTGCAAATGCACATCAATCAATTTCTCAGCTCCGTCAGAATAAAGAGAGCACTATGTGCATACTTGCACTATTTTTTGGATGTCTTCATAGAATGTTTGTAGTTTTTCAATATCTTCCTTCAGCTAATCCAATATATGATATACATCTTTCTTGTTCTTGTTCAAGCTAGTTTGGCACTATTCTAGTGGATTGCTCTAGAAGGTTGTCAATGCTAATTTTATTTTCTACATCTTCATTAATGAAAATCATCATAGACGGTGTTGGTGATGATACTATAAGCTTGTTGACCATATCATCAAGTATGTAAACTTGTGTAATTAATGATTTTGGGTTATAGGTTGTGGTAGAATATCACGGTAGAAGATTGGACACTTTGCTAAAAGATTAGTCCTTACTTTATGGATGTTACAAGTGGTATACATGTTGGCCACATAGACTAGGGTGATTTCTGCATACGTAGAACTATGCTCACTACTTTTTAGCACCAACCACCCTTTTAATTTGGTCATATTATTGTTGTCTTATTTCAATTTTCAATTGTTTGTCATAAATCATCCTATTCCTTTCTAAACTTGGTTGCATTCTACTTGGCAACATTAATAGTTGAAGAAATGGTCATGTGGCTTCATGTAATGTGCTACATCATTATATTGGTGGCTATCAAGTTTAGAGTTGCTAGGCTTCCATAATTCATGCTAGAAAGATCCATTATAACGTGGTTGGAGCCATCCATACCTTGCTTAAGTTCAAAGCTAGATTCCAACTCTAGACAAGAAAACTTCTCACTAGAGTGGATTTTTGTTGTATAAATTTGTTTTGTGAAGGATTGAACTATATGTTTTTTCCAAAAATGAAATTCAACACTTGGTTAGGAGGCAAGGAAATAGGTTGCACTATATCTTGGGTCAATTGCTAAGATGCATCCTATGACGATTAGTGACTATGTGGTTGTTGTTGATGCTCAAACATGAAAATCCATAAATCCTAAAGACCAACACCAAAACCTAAGGCCAAGGATATGTCTATAGAGGTAATGGGCAAGACTTATTCTTAGACAGTGGCATGAATGGACCAATTATTGTGATTGGGTCAACTCACCTTCAGCTTTAGTCTCTACAAGGAAAGGGGAATATTCCTTGAGGTCTTAATAACATGACAATTAAGAGAAATAAATAATTTATGCTCAAGGCCCTTAAGCAGCCATACCCAAAATGTTATGAACCCCAAGATTTTTCAATAAGTTCATGTTAGCATTGGATATATATATACCTACAAGACCTCTAATAAATTAATGATAATCCACTATTACCGTGGACCAAAGGATGAAAACTACACGGTATTGTTCTCAAGTAGATGAATCCACTTAGCATTGTATACACATAGGTAAGAGGGAGAAATATACCGGCATGATTGTCTAATGATATTTTAGTTTTAAGATTGCCTATGATATAACATAGTTTACAACATTGAATCATACAAGCATGGTGGAACCTAACCTACTCCTACAACTAACAAGAGAGCTAAAATAAAAGGTGTTGGCCCTTCATCGATCAAACTGGTGTGCACTCCATTGGGTAATAGAGTCATGGACTATGAAGAAGAGGAAAAAACACTTGTAAAGCATGATATGAACTAGATATGTATATGCATACAAATCAAAGATACATCACATACAAATGAACATACTTAATTATCTAGAACAGAATTGTAATAACCTATATGAAATAGAGGAGAAACCATTACAAATTCTTTGCAATTAATTAAAATGTTTTTCATTGATGTCAACACTCAAAGTGGTGTCAGCACTCAGTTTGTGGTTGTCTGATAAGGTTGATGTGAATGTTCATGATATACCAGTGTAGTAACAAAGATGCAGTGATGTTCCTGATGTTCATGGTTAGATGTCTTGATCAGTGTCAAGTATGGGTGTCTTGATCAGTGTCAAGTAAAGTTGTATTGAGCATGTTTGTGGTTAGCAAAGATGATTTCATGATGAAATATTAAGATGTAAATTAGAAGCATAAAGATGAATGATGATATATTAAGATGGGAACTAGAAGCTATGTTGAGGATGAGAAGATGTTGTTGATGACTAACAACATGTTTTTGTTAGACTTAGGGCACACAACTAAGAGGGGGGGTGAATCAGTTGTACAAAACTTTCTCCTATTAAACACTTAAATCTTCTTTAGTGATTAGCAGAATATTAATCATGAACCATAATGCATTCAAATCAAAAGCAGAAACATATCAACACATAAGACACCAATATTTTGACATGGAAAACCTAGTTAAGGGAAAAACCACGGGGTGATTAACCCAAGATTATATTCTCTGTTAGAAGAATAGAAAGAACAAAATGGCACATGCCAATTAGGGCTCACTACCCGAGCACACTACTCAGAAGAGGATCACTGCCTACAAGAGACACACTGTCTACAAAGAAATAAGTATCACCTTCATGAACTAGAGAATAGCATCTTCACCATGCTTGAATCAGTTCCATTTAAGCCCAATACTTCTGCTCTGCCTTTTGCACTCTTCTTCGCTACCACACACTCATCTCCACAAGTCCACATTTGAAATGACTTCGCAATCCCTTATTTATACATGACATCAACTTAGGAACAAACATCTAAGTCGGCACACATCCACAAGAACATCCGCAAGATGTATAATTCATCCGGTCGGCCAGTCACAGGAAGAACACCATCATCCGGAAGTTATTCTTCATTTCCAGGACCCCAATTCTAATGCGGACCATAAACACGAACTGAACACGATCCAAGGACCTCCATAAACTTTCCTGAAACACCAAGAACATCTGCACTTCCCCTACTTACTGAAATCCTTCTCTCCTTCATCCGGAACCTCAAGAACACAGTCTGCCATTACTGTCACAAAGGAATAGATACTTGCAGACCTTCAAACCATGAACCAAATGAGTTGACACACCACACAAACTTCCCCAATACTTCCTTAAATCTGTAGAACCAGAGAATGCATTTCTGAATCTCACTGGACCTATCTGTATCACTCTGTCATCACTGAACATCTGCTGGAACCGGTTTTACTTAAACTTCTATAACTTCTTCATATCTTCATGCGGACCTCTGAAATCTCTACTGGAACATCTTAAGACATATATCTACAAATCCTTTAATCTGCATCCTCTTATCCTCATCCTGTCTTGGACTTTTACCTTATGTCATTACTGTTCTTCACAGTTCTTGATTGAGACTAATTTTCTCAATATCCTTAGCACACAACTCATCCAAACCTTATCATTAATGTAACAGGAGTATGTTGACATCAATGACAACACTAGTTAGGCCCATACTTGCAACAATCTCCCCCTTTGTCATTGATGGCAACATATGATGTGAAAAACTGTTATAACCATCAAGACAAGAAACTCACCTTACTATCACAACTTCCCCTATCAGCAACAACCATTCACATGTCTTCTCTCCCTTTACTGCTCCCCCTTTGATCAGAAACCACTTGTTTTTCACATGTCTTCTCTCCCCCTTTGACATCAATGGCAAAGGGAACATGCTTGCAATTCCACTACTTCAGAACCATGCCTACTGCTCCCCCTGAGTAGCAGCTCCCCATCATCAATCCGGACCACAAGATGTGACTGTGATATCCACCAGACTGATGCACATCAGTGCACCTTAGTTCACCACTAGAGGGGCAATGACCCCTAACTTCTCCTTGAGATACTCAAAAGAGTCCTTAGGTAGAGGTTTAGTAAAGATGTCTGCAATCTAATCCTTTGAAGGCACAAACTCCAATCTGACTTCATTCTTGTTCACTTGCTCTCTCAAAAAGTGAAATTTGATGGATATATGTTTAGTCTTTGAATGCAACACCAGATTCTTGGATATGTTTATTACACTTGAATTATCATAGAAAATTGTGATGGGCTCCTCATACTCTACTCTGATGTCGCTTAACATCTGTTTCATCCACAAAACTTGAGTACAACTACCTGCTGCAGCAATATATTCTGCTTCTACAGTGGACAGAGATATTGCTTCTTGTTTCTTGCTTAACCAAGAAACCAATCTCTTCCCCAAAAAGAATGTTCCACCACTGGTACTCTTTCGGTCATCCACATCTCCTGCCCAATCAGCATCTGTATATGCATGAAGAGAGAAATTATGATCTCTAGGATACCACAACCCATACTCAACTGTCCCTTTTAGATATCTAAAAATCCTCTTGATTGCCATAACATGAGATTCTCTAGGATCAGCTTGGAATCTAGCAACAAGACCAACAACCTGCATAATATTTGGTCTAGTTTGAGTGAGATACAACAGTCCTCCAATCATTGACCTATATTTTGTCTAATCAACCTTGGGAGAGTCATCATCTTTGCTCAACTTGCATCCAGTTGCCATTGGAGTGTTCATTGGCTTTGAGTCTTCCATCCCAAATTTTCTCAACAATTCTTTCACATATTTTGACTGAGAAATGAGGATTCCTTTCTTTGTTTGAGTAATTTGTAGACCCAAAAAGAAATTCATTTCTCCAAGCAAGGACATCTCAAACTCACTTTTCATTTGACTTGCAAAAGTTTTACACATACTATCTCTTCCTCCAAAAATGATATCATCAACAAATACTTCAATAATTAAGATATTTTCATGATCAATTTTGAAATACAAATTACTGTCAGCAGTACCTTTGTTGAAACCAATCTTCAAGAGATGCTTATCCAATCTTTCATACTAGGCTCTTGGGGCTTGCTTTAGTCCATACAGTGCCTTTTTCAATTTGCAGACCATGTCACCATGATCAGACAATTGAAATCCATCCGGTTGCTCAATGTACACTTCTTCCAAATTACCATTTAGGAAGGTAGATTTGACATCCATTTGATACACCTTGAAGTCCTTAAAGGCAGCAAATGCAAGAAATAATATGACTGCTTCAATTCTTGCCACCAGAGCAAAAGTCTCTTCAAAATCAACTCCTTCAATCTGAGAGTAGCCCTTGCAGACCAATCTAGCTTTATTTTTGATTACTTCACCAGCTTCATTTAGTTTGTTCCAGAAGACCCATTTGGTTCCAATCACATTCTTGTTTCTAGGTCTGGGAACAAGATCCCAAGTGTGGTTTTTCTCAATTTGCATTAGTTCTTCCTCCATTGCTTTTGACCAATTTTCATCATTGCAAGCTTCATTCACTGTCTTAGGTTCAATCTTTGAAATTAGATAATACTCATCTGAATTTTGAGCAATTCTTCTCCTTGTTTGCACTCCTTTGCTTTTGTCACCTATGATATGATCTTCAGAGTGGTTTAGAGTTACATACCTTGGAACTTTGTGAGTTTCTTGCACCTCTAACTCTTGATCAGTCTCATTGAGACTTATCTCTTCTTCCTGACTTACCGGATCAACTTGACTTTGTTTCTCAGAAGAGGCTTGGATACTTTGAATCTGAACACCATTTTGATCATCTTCATCATACTCATGAATTCTTGAGGGTCTTTCAATTTCTTCATCAACCTTCACATTTACACTTTCTACAATCCTTCTCAGTCTCTTGTTGTAACACCGGTATGCTTTGCTTTGAGTAGAGTAACCCAAGAATATTCCTTCATCACTTCTAGCATCAAACTTTCCTAGATCTTCATCCCTTTTAATGTAACATCTGCTACCAAAAACTCTGAAGTATCTCACAGTGGGAGTAATGCCAAACCAAAGTTCATAAGGAGTCTTACCGGTATTGTTTCTAATTTGAACTCGATTGAGAGTGTAGACTGCAGTGCTGATAGCTTCTCTCCAATAGATCTGAGGAACATTTACTTTCATCATCATGGTCCTGGATGCTTCCTGGATGGTCCGGTTCTTTCTCTCAATTACTCCATTCTGCTGTGGAGTTCTAGGGGTAGACAACTGTCTCTTTATTCCATGTTTCTCATAGAAGTCTATGAACTCACCGAATGTGAATTCTCCACCTCTATCAAACCTCAGACATTTCAATTTTAATCCGGTTTCATTCTCTACCATGGCCTTGAATATTTTGAATTTCTCAAGTGCTTCTAATTTTTCTTTCAGAAAGGTTACCCACATCATTCGGGAATAGTCATCAATTAGCAACATGAAGTATCTATCACCTTGGATACTCCTAACTCTTGTCGGACCACAAAGATCAGTATGAACTAAGTCCAACAGTCTGATAGAAGACAATTCCTTATTTTTGAATGTGACTCTGCTCAGTTTGCCCAACTGACATTCTTTGCATAAGATATTAGTAGGTTTCACTAATTTTGGAAGATCTCTTACAGCCTGAGTATTGCTTATCTTGATGATATTATCAAAATTCACATGACACATCCTCCTATGCCATAACCAACTCTGATCAATTTGAGCAAATAAGCAACTTTTACCAGTACCAACCAAGTGGAAGATATTACCTTTAGTTTGAGTACTGGATGCAATCTCTATTCTGGAACTTTCAAAGATCTTGCATTTTCTATTCCTAAATCTGAGATCATAGCCTTTGTCCACCAGCTGTCCAACACTGAGAAGATTGTGCTTTAATCCTTCAACATACAGTACATTACCGGTTTTGTTCTTTCCATCAAGAGAAATAGTTCCTCTACCTCTGATTCTGCCAGCAAAATTATCTCCAAACTTTACAATTCCTCCTTCATACTTTTCCAAATTTAAGAACTTATTCTTTTCACCTGTCATATGGTGAGAGCATCCACTATCAATAACCCAATCATCCTTTGCTTCAACTTGGGCAGCCAAAGCTTTTTCTTCAACTTTATGATTGATAGATACAGAGGATATTGGTTCCTCTTCTTTGATGGCAATAAACACCCATTCATTACTAGATTTGTTTCATGTCTCTGATTCATCATCTGTTACTCCTTCATTATCATCTTCTTCATGAACATAGTAACAATTCTTTTGAAACCTTGGTCTGTTAGGATTTGGTCTTGAAAATCTTTCCGGACATCTTGAGGCAAAATGACCAATTTTATTGCAGTTAAAACACTTAAAAGGTAATTTCCCTTCATACTTACCAGATCCTCTTGGCAGTCTTTTTGCAATAAGAGCTTCAAGATGAGCAGTTTCAGCTTCTTCTTCTTCTAAGTCTTTTCTTGCTTTTTCATACCATGAAAGGTTCCTTGAAGAGTTTTCTCTTGGATCAAACCTTTGTTTCCCTTTTACAGAGGCACTAGCTTTGAATGCAGATTTAGTTTTTGGAGGAACATCTCCAAACTTGGCCATTTCAAAAGCAGCCAACTTACCAACCAATTGATCTCTTGTGACTGTTGTGTGAGCTCTGAATTCTTCGATAGCAAAATCCTTGATTTTAAAAGAGGCAAGAATGGATCTGAGAACTTTGCCAACGATCTCTTCTTCACTCAGGGTTCCACCTATATTTTTAATTCCACAAACCAACTCATTCACTCTTGGCATAAAAGAGGTAATATTTTCATCATCTCTCATCTTCAGTTTTTCAAATTTCCCTTTTAGACTTTGTAACCTTGCACATTTAACATAATGGTCTCCTTCATGCAAAAGTTCTAGTTTATTCCAAATCTCAAAGGCAGTTGGTAGATCAATAACATTTGAGAGCTTTGAGTCAGATAATGCACTTAGAAGAGCCTCTTTGGTCTGCAGATTGTTTTCAGCATCTGTGATTTCATTTAGGGTTGTTGGACCACCTTGTGGAGGTACATATGCTTTTGTAACCATGGACCAGTATGCAAATCCCATACAATGTAAGTGACATTTCATGCAACCTTTCCAAAGAGCAAAGTTGGTTCCATCAAACTTCAGACTATCCTTCTTGTAAGATGACATCCTGGATCTCCTCAAGCGGTTAAGCTCCATTTAGAGGAACTTAGCTCTGATACCAATTGTTAGACTTAGGGCACACAACTGAGAGGGGGGGTGAATCAGTTGTGCAAAACTTTCACCTATTAAACACTTAAATCTTCTTTAGTGATTAGCAAAATATTAATCATGAACCATAATGCATTCAAATCAAAAGCAGAAACATATCAACACATAAGACACCAAGATTTTGACGTGGAAAACCTGGTTAAGGGAAAAACCACGAGGTGATTAACCCAAGATTGTATTCTCTGTTAGAAGAATAGAAAGAACAAAATGGCACATGCCAATTAGGGCTCACTGCCTGAGCACACTGCTCACAAGAGGCTCACTGCCTACAAGAGACACACTGTCTACAAAGAAATAAGTATCACCTTCATGAACTGGAGAATAGCATCTTCACCATGCTTGAATTAGTTCCATTTAAGCCCAATACTTCTTCTCTGCCTTTCGCACTCTTCTTCGCTACCACAAACTCATCTCCACAAGTCCACATCTAAAATGACTTTGCAATCCCTTATTTATACATGACATCAACTTAGGAACAAACATCTAAGTCGGCACACATCCACAAGAACATCCGCAAGATGTATAATTCATCCGGTTAGCCAGTCACAGGAAGAACACCATCATCCGGAAGTTATTCTTCATTTCCAGGACCCCAATTCTAATGCGGACCATAAACAAGAACTAAACATAATCCAAGGACCTCCACAAACTTTCCTGAAACACCAAGAACATCCGCACTTCCTCTACTTACTGAAATCCTTCTCTCCATCCGGAACCTCAAGAACATAGTCTGCCATTACTGTCACAAAGGAATAGATACTTGCAGACCTTCAAATCATGAACCAAATGAGTTGATACACCACATAGACTTCCCCAATACTTCCCTAAATCCTCAGAACCAGAGAATGCATTTCCGGATCTCACCGGACCTATCTGTATCACTCTGTCGTCATTGAACATCTGTTAGAACCGGTTTTACTTGAACTTCTATAACTTCTTCATATCTTCATGCGGACCTTTGAAATCTCTACTGGAACATCTTAAGACACATATCTACAAACCCTTTAATCTGTATCCTCTTATCCTCATCCTATCTTGGACTTTTACCTTATGTCATTATTGTTCTTCACTGTTCCTGATTGAGACTAATTTTCTCAATATACTCAGCACAAAACTCATCCAAACCTTATCATTAATGTAATAGGAGTATGTTGACATCAATGACAACACTAGTTAGGCCCATACTTGCAACAGTTTTATGACCTTTGGATGTTGGTGAAGGTTGTTGCAGAAAGCTGCTTGGAATACTATTTGGTAAAATGCTCTACATTCCTCTGTATTTGAAGATATGGTCATGTAGTTCAGAAGTTAGGTTAAGGGTGTAGTAAAGGTGCTAAATCCAAAATTTTAGATTATTTGCTCCTCTATAATGGAAATTACAAGTGACAGAGTTCTGGTCTATGCTTTGGAAGAGTAAAGTGTTGATGAAGGTTGATTGGAATGCTCCACATCCCTCTGCAAGTGAAGATTTTCTCATGCGGTTTTGAGGATATGTTCAGAGAATTGTGTGAGTGTATCCATATGAGTTTCATATGTTTTGGAGGTCTGAAAGCTCAGTTTTCAAATGACAAATGTGATACGAATGCTTCTGGATGCCTAGTTGTTCTCAAAATATATGTTGATGATGTGCGCCAACTTGTTGCTTCTTGAAATGGTGAATTGGTTGATGGAAGATGATCTTGATGATCTTGTGATGGTTCATGTTTCTCCACAAAGATGTTTTCTACTCTATCCAGAACTGACTGTGGTCCAGAATGATGGTGTTGCTGGGTTATGTTGTTTCCTGGCCAACTGAGGAAGGTTTGTGATGTGCTACAAATTTATTGTTGTGCAGAGCTCAAGGAGTGATTGGAGATGGTGTATAGGTCCTACTGACTCATCTAGAAGAAGAAAAAGTAATGTTCAATCATTCATGAGTACTACCAAGATTATGAAGATCGATGTGCTACAACTGCATGTGTTCTTGCTTAAGGGCGACCTAATTCAAATTTGTGAAGCGTGCGGATGATATTCCTTGAAGAATGATGTTGTGAAGGATGTTTAAGATTGGGATAAGCATGTGTTGGGATCCACAAGGTGCGTGTCTCTTCCTGCAGTAGCGTGTAGTTCATGGTAGGGCTTGCCCTATGCATGTTTCATGTTGTTTGATCTTTGAACAACTTGTAAAATGTAATATTCTTGTTGTATTGGCCGACTTGTAATGTAATCAATGTAATGTCATGTATATATTGTAAACGTAGCTGATCTAGGTGAAGGATGATTGTGAAAATGAAAAAGTGAGTGTGTGAAGAGTAGAATATGAACATGATATGCATTAAGATGTGCGACTAAAGGAGAAAGAGTAAAATTGTTAGAGGCTATCTTGATTCATCATGAAGACATTTTTGTGACAAGAGGGAAGTGAAGAGTGTGCCTAGTTGATCTAATCATTAGAAGAAGCAGAATTGTAATCATCAAAGGTGTGTGCTTCAATGTTAGTTTTCAAATAGTAGAAGGACTATCATACTGTAATCATCTTTGAGTTCATTCTCAGTTGAGGGAGTAGTTGTTTCCTTGGTTTGTATCCCTAAAACAAAGTTTGCGGGGAGTTGTATCTTTCTTGGGAGTTACCCTAAAACAAAGTCTTCAGGGAGTAGTAGTTTCCTTGGGTTGTAGCCCTAAAACAAAGTTAGCAGGGAGTAGTAGCTTCCTTGTGTTGTAGCCCTAAAACAAAGTTATAATTTTTATAGTAGTGAGCTTCATATATTATGAGTTAATCTCACGTGGTTTTTCCCCTTTTAGGGTTTTCCACGTATATCTGGTGTTATGTGTTGATATGCATTGTGTTGATCTTTCATGTTTAATTTAATGTTGTTATGTTTAAGTTTTAATCTGCTCCGGAGGATTTGAAGTTTGATTGGATACTAATTCACCCCCCCTCTTAGTATCCTGGTGTGTTTAACAATTGGTATCAGAGTCAAGTTACTTAGAAGAAGCCTAACCTGTAGTGCCCCTCAGTTGTTCTTTGTTAGATTGACAGTTGTTTTGTTTATATTAAGACATTATGGCATTTTGTTTGATGTTGGACTCACTACTACGATGACAGTTTGATGATACTTCTATTACTAGTGTTTTATGCTTATGTTATGATTAGTTATGGACTTAATTGACTATGTGAATCAATATTATTATGTGCATCATGCAATTATCTGATGATGTTTCTTATCTAGTTGTTCAGTTATGAATTGTTATGCGTGATGAGGTTACTTGTTGATGTGTTGTTGTTGTGAAAGGGATAGTGTCGCATTACTCATGCATGAGTACCCTACTACACTGCAATTCCCTTTCATGGTGTGTTTGACTGTATGATTATATTTATCTATATGTTCGACCATTTTTGTTTGCTGCAAGTTACAGGTATCAGGCATCGACTCCACCTGAATTGACAGGTTTGAGCATGCCTTAAACCTAGTGGAAATTGTTGAAAGGAAATAACATATGGTCCCCTAGTTAGCCATCATCCTTGAAAAGGATGAGTATCTAGTTTTGCATCTAGTCAGTAAGGTTGGTATGGGCATGATAGTTAGTCACTGTTGTTCGATCGTGTATAGTCAACAGGTATTGTTCGGCAGTTGGTTTATTTAGGTTGTAATTGTTTGATTAATGTTTTGCTTAACTGCTTCATTAAAATAAAACTATTAAGTCAAGAGGGCACTTTGATAAATAAATAATAATAATAATGAGGTAAATAAAGTGTTGTTAAAATGGGAATATAATTGATAAAATTAATATGAAAAATAATATATAAACAAGTAAATGTTTTGTTAAGTGACTATAAGAATAAATTTATAATAATTGAGTTGTCATAAAATATATATATAGTAAATACTAAAATAAAAAAATAAAAAAAATTATATTGTCTGGTTGTAAATTAAATAAATAGAAAATTGTGAGAAAGTAATAAAAGGGGCGGGGGGGGAATTTGGAGGGTTTTTGGGAGGAACCATCTGGAAGAAATTTTGGGGGTTTCTCATTGTAAAAATCATCCAGGAGGACTATGGTTTTGGGTAAACTGGATTGGGGATTGAATTTTTGTTTAGGAGATTGGAGACTAGTTTTGTAGCTGGCATCGAATCTTCAACCCAACCAAGTGTTGGATCTAGGTTCCATTAAATTCTAAATTTTATTTTTATTGTTTTTTGTTAATCTGATGCAGTGAACATCAATATAGTGCGAATATATATTTCAAATTGTTTTATTTAACATAGCCAGTGTCTCTACAAGAATATCATCCCTGTTTACTAATGGAAATGGTTCACATCTCTCAAACACATTTTCTTTTTTTCTCTCAGACATTTCACCCTTTTTTGTCAATGATCTAGCTTTGCATGCATGTTTACTAGGGCAATTAAATACACCTGACAAAATCCCTCTATCCTTTATTTGCTCAACTCATGAAATCTTTTAATCGTCTTCGTGGATTTTTATACCCTATTTCAAATTCCCCATATTGGCGTAGGCTGGAAGGGATACTAGAAAAGGTTACAGATCTAGTTTTACACTTGCCAATTTTGTTTGCTTAAGAGTTTTAAAGGCTTTCCAATGAATTCCTTTTTGTGTAGATCCTGCAATCATTGAGATCCATGGGATGACGTCTCTTAAGGCATCTGTCAAACAGCTCTCAAACCTTGTCTGTGCTTCTATCTTTTGCTTAACCATCTACCAAAGCATTTCCAACTATAATATCTGACATAAATCAAATCTTTTTATGCTTCGATGGATGTCTATTGACTGTTCCAAATCTCCCCTTTTTTGGCACGCGCCTGGCAGAATGCTGGCAAAGGCTGCTAATTTTTTGTAACCTACCAATCACATTTGCTTGAAAAGTTTCTAAAGTTTCTTCAACAAATCCATTATGTGTGTATCCTTTAATTCGTGCCCTCCATGAGACCATGTCCCTTGTGCATGCGTCTACTTTTCACATACCTATCTAGCAGGGCCATTGCAACTACAATATCTAACATATTTCTTCCGTCCTTCATGCTTTGATGGATGCCCATACTTGTTTCCAAGCCCCATTCAGTCCGGTAGGGTGTCTAACTTTATAGTTTCATTTATTAGAAAGTTTCTAAAGTTTTTCAACAAATCTACTCATTCTCGTGCCTTGTTAAAATAAAGTTTAGGTTTTCTGTTTTAAAGAGGATCATTTTTATAAGGTTTAGTTGAGGAAAATATTAAACTTAGTGGTAATCAATAGCTTAGGGTTGTATTTATACAATTAAATGTTACGTTCAATCTTCTATCGACATAACCCTTGAACCTGCTATGGGTGCAAGTGCTAGTTTAGGTATTTGTTACCGCTTGTTGGAATAGCTTAAGGAAAAGCATTTGATTTATATATGTAGACACCCAAATTTGTCCCAAATTTGTCCATGTCTTGCAACACCTTGTTAAACCATTATCCTAGACATCATGTAGCATTTTGTCCTAAATCTTCACTCTTAATCCCATTTATCCATTAGCCAATTAATTAAATAAATTTTATTTATTTAATTAAAATCCCCATCTTTATCCTACTTAGCCAATTAATTAAATAATTTTATTTATTTAATTAATTTCACATGCATAATCCCATTTATCTTATCCTCATCCCAATTAATTAAATAAATATTATTTATTTAATTAATTTCCAACTCATATCCCAACTAATTCAAATATTTTATTTGAACTAAGTCCTCCATATCTTATCCCATCCTATTCATTTACCCAATTAATTAAATAAATTTTATTTAATTAATTAATTTCCAACTATATCACAACTAATTCAAATATTTTATTTGAATTAAGTCCTCTCCTTTCACCACTTTCCAACACTTGTCCAGTCAATCATGTGTTGTAATACAACTTTTATCTAAAATCTTTCACATGCACAACTAATGGGACCTAATTTTAGTATTTGTCGACACAAGCACACCCAAGCCTTATCCTCCTTTGCCACATGTCACATGACTACAATTTCTTGATGTGCAAGGAAACCTAACTTAATCCTATCCATCTATTTCATCTAAAGCCCTAATTGATCCTAGCCATCCATTGGAACCAAGCCTTTCCTATAAAACAAGCCTCTCTTGAGCCATTAGGGGGATTTCATGATTCTTCTTCATGCAACCTCACTCTGCTGAATTTTCAACTCAAGCCATCATCCATCCTCTTTCAATCCATCTAGCTTGCATTTATTAACCACCAATCATCCATCATTTATCTTCTTATCAACGTTATGCTGCGGAATCAAGCAATCAACACAACAAAGCGATCAATCAATCGAGCTCATCTTGCATCTTCGAGGTATTAAATTATTTGGGTTTAGGTTATTGCATTTCATTGTTTGAATCATTTCCATTTGCAAATCCAAATTCTTCGATATACAATATATAGTAATTAGGTATATATATATATAGTAATTATAGTTAAGTTACTCGATTCATTTAGATTAAGTTATTGAAAATTATTTGATTATTGAACTATTTATTGAAAAGGAATAAGATAAAGAAATTTAGTGATATAGATTGTATTGTATTTGATGCATTTGTTTAATTTGATTAAGTGAAAATTGATATGGTTATATATTAATGTGATGAATTTAATTTCATTTGATATTGAATTTTAATACGATTTCTTTATAATGGTTTTGTTAAGTTGAAATTTGATTAATAGGTTTGGAATTGGGTTTATAAACATTGTATTTTGATTTATAAGTATTGCATTCAGATAATAGGTTTATTGCAAGTTGAATTGCATTATGTAAGTGAAATTTATGTGAGATAGAACATTGGTTGTAATGAGGGTCTATGTGCAAGTTGTCAAGGTTAATTCCAGAGGCTTAGGGGAAATAGTTGGTTGGTTGAAAATTTTATGCTTGTTCATAGAAATAAGTTGATGATATACTTGAGATGTGTACATAAGGGTTTTAGTCTTACATTGCTCACTTGTGGTTGTGATTTGTGAGAAAGATGGCCCTTGCCTTGATCTGGATATGTGTTATTTTTGGTTTCATTATAATTCAAGAGGGTTTGACCCCATTTGATGTGTGGGGTCATATAGTTGTAATAGGGGGAGTGGCTCTCAATGGGGGTCAGAGCCCAGAGTGGCGTCTAGGGTAACCCATGTGGGAGTTTCATAACTCAGTGATAACCTAATTAATGAATTAGGGGGTTGGGTAGTTTCACACTAATCAAGATAATTGGATTCCTCACTCATGCTTGTAGTGCTAGTTCAAACTAAGGATTGGATGAGAAGGCCTGGTTGGAAAAATCAACTTCTTTGTCCTCACGAAAGGAATGTTGGTTTCGCATGTGTTTGTTGGTATGTGGCGACTGATCATGCAAGTATTGTACACAAGTTATGTATCCCTCTTTTTGCACGACCGGAGTCGATTGTTAATTTTTGTTAACCGACAAAAGAAAAATGACATTGTAAAACCCTAATTCTAGAAGCTTCCAAAAAGCTTGTTATAAGCGGCTAGGATGTATGGTACAGTTATGTATTCACGAGATTGTAATCTATTTTACACTGGATAATAAAATCATTGGATGGCTGAGTTTCTGTGGATGTATCCCATATTGGGTGAACCATGTTAAATTTTTGTGTTGATCTCTTTTGTGTTATTCCTCATTTTTATATTTGGGTTATTTAATCTGCATATAATTGTTAGTGTTTATTGCTCTGATCTGCCCTAACCCTAACAATTGGTATCATAGTGGGTTGTGTTTGTTTATCATCTACAGGAAGGTCTCATGGTTGAGTGGGAGTCTCATGGTTAAGTGTGAGCAATGGCAGACGAGGGTAAATTGAAGGTAGATAAATTCAATGGGAAGAACTATCAATTATGGAAGATGCAGATGGAAGATTATCTCTATCAGAAGGATTTGTGGAGGCTGTTGGAAGGAAAAGCCAAGAAATCGGTAGCAATGACTGATGAGGATTGGGATCTTCTGGATAGAAAGGCACTGGGAACCATTCGGTTGTGCCTGGCACCATCTGTGGCATTCAATATAACAAAAGTGACGACAACAGATGGTCTGATGAAAGCTTTGGCTAAATTGTATGAAAAACCCTCAGCCTCTAATAAGGTATTTCTCATGAAGCATTTGTTTAATCTAAAAATGATTGAAGGTGGATCTGTGTCAGATCATTTAAATGAGTTTAATATGATTACCAATCAGTTAAATTCTGTAAAAGTGAAATTTGATGAAGAGGTAAGGGCTCTCTTGGTTTTATGTTCTTTGCCAGAAAGCTGGAATAGCTTGGTAATGGCTGTAAGTAACTCTGTCTCTGGTTCAAATACTTTAAAATTTGATGATGTTGTTAGTGTTATCCTTAGAGAGGAAATGCGATGGAAAAGTATAGGCGAGACTTCAACATCTGGTAATGCTTTGACTATAGAGAACATGGGAAGAACAAAGGAAAGAGGAAAAATCCCTACAAATCATGGGAAGTCACAAGAGAAGTCAAAGAAAGGCAGATCTAAATCCAGAGGAAGAATGGATTGTTGGCACTATGGAAAGCCAGGATTTGTTGGTCTTGAAAGGGAAAACAAGGAGATGGACAACATGATGATAGGAAGGAAGCTAATGTTGCAAGTAATAAATTACAGGATGCTTTAATTCTGTGTTTAGATAATGCTAATGATTCCTGGGTAATAGATTTAGGGGCTTCATTTCATGCCACACCCCATAGGAAATATTTTGTAGATTATGTTCAAGGTGATTTTGGACAGGTATATTTGGGTGATGATGAATCTTGTCAGATTGTTGGAAAAGGAAAGATAAAAATCAAGTTACAAAATGGAAATGAATGGTTGCTACAGGAGGTAAGGCATGTTCCAAATTTGAGAAGGAATTTAATCTCTGCAGAACAACTGGGTAGTGAAGGTTGCATAGTTACCTTTTCAGACAAAGTTTGGAAGGTCACTAAAGGTGCATTAGTAGTAGCTAAAGGTGAAAAGGTAGGCACATTGTATTTGTGTACTAGTAATACTTATTCTACCTTAGCTGCTACAGAAACAGTTGCTACTGAGATAGTTATAACACTTGCTGCAGGGACAAAAATAGAATTGTGGCACCATAGACTTGGGTACATGAGTGAGAAAGGGATGAAGATCCTTCACTCCAGAAAGCTGCTACCAGGTCTGAAGAAGATTGACTTGGAGTTTTGTGAAAATTGTATTAATGGAAAACAAAAAAGAGTCTGGTTTCTCAGAGTTGGGAAAGAGAAGAAAAGTGAGAAATTAGAGCTTGTGTATTCAGATGTATGGGGAATAGCTCAGGTATCTTCTCTTGGTGGCTCTTTCTATTATGTTACTTTTATTGATGATGTAACTAGGAAAACATGGGTGTATTTCCTAAAACAAAAATTAGAAGTATTTGAAACTTTTAAAAAGTGGAAAGCTTTGGTTGAGAATGAGACAGGAAAAAATTTGAAGTGTCTCAGATCTGATAATGGAGGAAAGTATTGTAGGAGAGAATTTGAGAGTTACTGTTCATATAATGGAATCCATAGGTAGAAAATAGTTCCTAGAACCCCACAAGAAAATGGTGTGTTTGAGAGGATGAATAGGACCATTATGGAGCGTGCAAGGAGCATGAGACTGCATGCTAGACTACCCTTACTCTTTTGGGCAGATGCTATACATACCGTTGTTTATTTAATAAACAGGGGACCTTCAAATCCTTTGGATGGTGGCATTCCAGAGGAGGCATGGATGGGCAAAAAGGTAAACTATTCATTTTTGAAAACCTTTGGTTGTGAAGCTTTTGTCCATGTTGATATTGAAAATAGAACCAAGCTTGAGGCTAAGTCTAAAAGGTACCTTCATTGGATATGGAGTAGATGAATTTGGTTATCGATTATGGGATTATGAAAATCATAAAATCATTAGGAGCAAAAATGTTATATTCAATGAGGTCATGTATAAGGATCAGCTATAGGAAAAGAAGCATGAACAGACCAAAAAAGAATATGTGGTGCTGGATGAGATTCCAGAAAATCAAATGCCAGTGGTACTTGATGCTCAGCAACAACAAGTTATCCCACAGACTCCTGCAAGTGTTAGATGATCTACAAGGATAACTAGACCTCCAGAAAGATTTTCTCCATCATTATATTCTATATTATTAACTGATTCTGGTGAACCTGAATATTTTGAAGAAGCAATGGAAGTAGATACCAAAAAGCAGTGGGAGCTAGGCATGAAAGAGGAAATGGATTCCTTGTTGTAGAATCAGACTTGGGACTTAGTCAAATTGCCTGCAGGAAAGAGAGCATTGCCAAATAAATGGGTTTACAGGTTGAAGGAAGAAGATGGAGGCAAGAAAAGATATAAGGCCAGACTTGTGGTAAAAGGTTTTGAACAGAAAAAAGGTATAGATTTTGATGAAATATTTTCTCCAGTTGTAAAGATGACTTCTATTAGAACTATTCTAAGTCTTGTGGCTGTGGAACACTTGCATCTTGAATAGCTAGATGTGAAAACAACATTTCTCCATGGGGATTTGGAAGAGGAAATATACATGCAGCAACCACAGGGATATGAGGTCAAGGGTAAGGAGGATTTTATGTGCAAGTTAAAGAAGAGTTTGTATGGCCTGAAGCAAGCACCTCGGCAATGGTATTTGAAATTTGATAGTTTTAAGGATGAACAAGGTTACAAAAGATGTCATTCTGATTATTGTGTTTATTTCAAGAAATTGGGTAATGGAAGTTATATTATCATGTTGCTTTATGTTGATGACATGCTTGTTGCTGGGTCTAACATGCAGCATATTAATGAACTTAAGCAGAAATTAGCAAATTCATTTGCTATGAAGGATTTGGGTGCAGTAAAACAAATCCTTGGTATGAGGATCACACGAGACATGACAAATAGAAAATTATTTTTATCTCAAAGTGAGTATGTAGAGAAGGTATTGAAAAGGTTTAACATGCAGAATGCAAAAGTAGTTAGTACACCTTTGCCTAGTCATTTTAAGTTGACTAAGGAGATGTGTCTAAAGACACAAGAAGAGGAAGACAAAATGTCTAAGATACCATATGCATCAACAATTCGCATCTTGATGTATGCAATGGTATGTACAAGGCCAAATATTGCACATGTAGTGGGAGTTGTGAGCAGGTATATGAGCAATCCAGGAATGGAACATTGGAATGCTGTAAAATGGGTTCTCCGATATTTGAGAGGTATTACTTCAAAGAAACTATGTTTTGGAGGAACAATTTCTGCTCTAAAATGATATGTTGACTCTGATTTGGCAGGTGATATTGATAGCAGAGGAGTACTACAGGGTATGTTTTTACTGTAGGAGGTACTACAGTCAGTTGGATTTTAAGGCTACAAAAGGTTGTTGCGCTTTCAACCATTGAAGCTGAGTATGTTGCTTCCACAGAAGCCAGCAAGGAGATGATTTGGTTACAACATTTTTTGGAGGAATAGGGGAAACGAAAAGAAGATAGCACTTTGTACATTGATAGCTAGAGTGTCATTCATCTTGCTAAGAATTCAACTTTGCATTCAAAAACTAAGCACATACAGCTTAGATACCACTTCATCCGATCAGTTTTGGAGGATGGGTAGTTGAAGCTAGAGAAAATTAACACAAGTGAGAATCCTGTAGATATGTTCACAAAGGCAGTTATACGGGAGAAACTGATTTCCTCATCAGTTTTTATTGGCCTTCATGACTGATAATGGTGGACTTAAGAAACCAGCCAGGCTTGTAATCTAGTGGGAGCTGCAAGCACAGAGGTGTCGTCCAGGATCAGTCTCCAAGTGAGATTGTTTGGTGTCGAGCCTGATTAGTCTCCAAGAGGGATATTGTTGGTATGTGGCAACTGATCATGCAAGTACTTTACACAATTTATGTTTCCCTCTTTTTGCATGATCAGAGTCAGTTGTTAATTTTTGTTAACCAACAAAAGAAAAATGACATTGCAAAACCCTAATTCTAGAAGCTTCCAAAAAGCTTGTTATAAGTGGCTGGGATGTATGGTATAGCTATGTATTTGCGAGATTGTAATCTATTTTGCACTAGATAATAAAATCATTGGATGGCTGAGTTTCTATGGATGTAGCCCATATTGGGTGAACCACGTTAAATTTCTGTGTTGATCTCTTTTGTATTATTCCTCATTTTTATATTTGGGTTATTTAATCTGCATATAATTGTTAGTGTTTATTGCTTTGATCTGCCCTAACCCTAATAGTGTCACCCTATGGGGCCGGTGTCTAGTGAGAGATTATCAGGGTAACCATAGATGGGGGCCGGTATCTAGTGAGAGACTGTCAGGGTAACCCATGGCAGGGCCATGTGATGACACTCTTCCCTACTGTAGCCTAGCATTCCCTAATTATGTTCTCCCCATTCGTTGTGTAATTGTCTCTAGAAGTGATTTTGAGTTACTTGTGATGTTCATAGTGACCCGTGTTGTATTGGAGTCATGTGTAGTCCTTGTACCTACTAGTCTTTTGTCTTCTTGACTATTTGTTGTAGTGGGACCTCATTGTTATCCCCTAGCATGGGGGGTGGACCTTAGGGTTCCACACAGTCGGGTGGTTGTGCTTTTATCTCTATTGGTTTCCTTGCTATTGTTCGTGTGCAAGAAGGATGTATCGTATGTAGCAGATTTCAGATCTCATTCTAGCTTGAGGAGACAGATACTTATGTTCATATTCTAGTCTTGTCTATCAATAGAATCATATACTATTATCTTGATGTATGTATTCCAATGTAATCAGGAAAGTGATATTGTAAATAATGTAATGATGTACTCTCATGTAAAGGAAATTTTATAAGTACTTGTAATTCTATATATAGGATCTTGATTATTACTTATATGATGATATAATATGGAAATGTATGTGTTTATTCATTTGATGCAATAGATTTAGAATGAACTATGGTTGTTAGTTAATTCATAATGTTGTTTAGATCTTGTTTATAGTTTGTTAGTAATGCAGCCATGGAACCCTTGAGAATAAAGCGTTAACTTAAATGTTATGAATAAATATGATTTACATTTCTTTGTTATTTCTTTCTTTTTTAAAAAATTGTCCTTTTAGTATATCATAGTTGTGCTGTTCTCTAGGGTTTCTTGGAGGGGCATTACATCTGGTATCAGAGCCAGGTTATAACACTGGGTACTCTGGCTTTATATGAGCCTATTATGTTGTCCTAGTTTCTTAGATTCTAAAGATTATGTTTTTTTTCCTTTTTGTCATCCTCACCTAACAACCTGAGTTTGTCCTTTGGTGATGTTTGTGTAGAAAGATGCCTAGAGGTTGAGGACGAGGTTGGGGTCGAGGTAGGGGATGCGGGAGAGGTGGTGGTGGTAGTCCTCCTCCTAGTTCCCCTCATGTGAGTCCTTAGGAAAGCGAGAGTTAGAATCGAGAGAATCAGGGTCAGCCAGAGTTAGAGGGAGCTCAGTTGTATCATTTTCTTGAGGAGGTCCTTGCCCACCTAGGCCCTAGATAGGAGGTTGATCAGCCAGTGGAGAGGGAAAGAGAAAGGTCTCCTATGAGGAGAGAGATTATAGTAGAGTAGGAAGCTATCTTAGTAGGTCACATGAGAGACCTCTTGAGTGCACGTCCTCCCACTTTTGATGGTTCTAGAGGTGGTTTGGAGGCAGAGACGTGGTTGATAGATTTGGACAAGTGTTTTGTCATGCATACATATGGTAGTAACACCAAGGCGAGATGTGCCATCTTGCAACTTAGAGGTTTTGCTTCTACATGGTGGTGATTGGAGGAGCAGCAGTTACATTTGGACATTGGCACAGATTCTTGGGAAATGTTTTTGGAGAGGTTCAAAGCTCATTTCCTGTCACAACACTAGAAGCAGTGACGTGCTGATGAGTTTCATGAGTTGAGACAGATGGCTATGTCGGTAGATCAATATGAGCGTAGGTTCTATGAGCTTAAGCAGTACGCAGTTATTGGCAATGATGAGGCCATGTTGGTTCAGCACTTCATTAGGGGCTTGAATGCCTGTATCAGTGGAGAAGTCCATGTATTTGAGCCTAAGACCATGGAGGTGATAGTTGAGAAGGCTTGTCTGGTAGAGGATAATTTGGCCATGGCTCTTGGAGGCCATACAGGTGTGCAAATTGGTAGTGCGCCTCCGATAGGCTTCGGGTCACGTGGTGGTTAGTCTCAGGCAGTGGGTTCTTCTAGAAGCCATCATGCACCTGATAAGGGTGAGCAGTAGTAGTAGTATTCCCAGTTAAAACCAAAGAATTCTCAATCTTTGTAGGGTAGTAGGTTCTAGTCTAGGAAAAATTAGAGTTGGCAGCAAATCAAGCTTAATTGAACATTCTGATCAGCCAGCTCAGAGCACATAGTCTGCAGTTAGTAGAGGTAGTTTTTAGCAGTCCAATGTACCCTCAGTTGGCAGAGGATATGGCAGAGGTACAAGATGTTTCTCTTGCAGCCAGAAGGGCCATATAGCCAGGTAATGTCCACAGAAGAATGCTACAGGATCTAATCAGAGGCCAATAGCCTCAAAGCTAACCGTGGGTGATGCAGGCAGGTCTCACAGGGTGTTTGCAACGATTGATAGCTGCCAAGCAGAGCATCAAGGCACAATTGTGGAGACTATAGGTGTGTTGCAAGGTATTGGTATTTCCATTCTTTTTTACTCTGGTGCTTCTGATTCTTTCAATTCCCCTTCTTTAGTGGAGTGTTGTGGATTGGTGGTAGCAAAGCAAGATGTTAGGTGGTAGGTTGAATTGGCCTCTGGAGCTAGAATAGCAATAAAATCCCTCGTGTATGGTTGCAGTTTGAGGATTGGTTCTCTCTTTACCATAGTAGATCTCTGCATCATACCCCTAGGATCTTATGATATAGTGTTGGGTATGGATTGGTTGGATGTTCACTGAGCAGTGATAGATTTTTGGCATAAGTTAGTGTGGTGTTTGGATGATTCAAGCAGTGAGATAGAGTTAGTTGGCATTCAAAGGCCCATCTCCTTGCGTATGATTTCTGCCATGCAGCTAAGGAGATGTATGCGTCAGGGTTTCCAGTTGTTTGCCATGATGGTTAATGATTTGGAGTTTAGGGGGGGTCGAGAGACGTCCCTTGATGATCATCTTATCCTTAAGGAGTATGTATATGTCTTTCCCAGTGAAATTCTGGGGATGCCACCTAAGCGTGACATTGATTTTAGGATAGATCTTGTTCCCAGAGTAGAACCTATATTGTGAGCTCCATATTGGATGACCACTCAAGAGCTTAAGGAGCTTCGGTTGCAGTTAGAGGAGTTGTTAGCAAAGGGGTTCATTCATCCTAGTGTCTCTCCTTGGGGAGCACCTGTCATTTTTGTGAAGAAAAAGGTAGATCCCTTCGATTGTATATTGACTATCGGTAGCTACATAAGGTGACTGTGAAGAATAGATATCCCTTGTTGTGGATTGATGACCTCTTTGATCAGATTAAGGGGGCTAAGGTGTTTTCAAAAATTGACCTAAAGTCAGGGTATCATCAGTTGCATATCTTTGAGGTAGATATTCATAAGACAACATTTCACACTTGCTATGGGCACTATGAGTTCACTCTTGTGCCATTTGGATTGACAAATGTATCTTCTATGTTTATGAGCCTAATGAATGGTGTATTTTGCACCTACCTTGACAGATTTGTCCATGTTCTTGGATGACATATTGATTTATTCAAGGACTATGGAGGAGCACGAGGAGTATTTGCGGCAGGTTTTGCAGTGTCTGAGAGAGAATTAGCTATATGCAAATTTGGCAAAGTGTGAATTCTTTCAGACAGAGGTGAGATATTTGGGTCATGTTATTTCTAGTGAGGGCATTGCCATGGATCCTTCGAAGATCCAAGCCATCATGGATTGGCCTATGCCCACTAATGTTTCTAAGGTTCGCAGTTTTATGGGTTTAGCAGGCTATTATCAACGATTTGTGTAAGGTTTTTCGAGGATAGCTCACCCTATCACTTCTCTTCAGAGGAAAGGGAAGAAGTTTGTTTGGTCAGAGAAGTGTTAGGCAACCTTTCAGACTCTCAAGGAGTGGTTGACTAGTGCACCCATTTTGGTAGTTATTGATCCTACTGGAGACTTTGTGGTGTGTACCGATGCATCTTTGGAGGGTCTAGGAGCAGTTTTGATGTAGGATGGTCGCGTGATAGCCTATGAGTCTCGTAAACTTAAGGATCATGAGTTGAACTATCCCACGTATGATCTAGAGTTAGCCACTGTCATGCATGCTTTGGTGAGATGGAGGCATTTCCTGTTGGGGCATCAGTTTTAACTGTATATTGATCACCGCAGTCTACAGTACATATTCATGCAGCCAAACTTGAATGCTAGGAAGAGGTGATGGATGGAGTTCCTCTGTGAGTATGATTTTGAGGTGAAGTATATCTAGGGTAAGGAGAATTTTGTGGAAGATGCTCTTAGTCAGTGAAGACATGAGCTTTCAGTAGTCACTCTTGGAGTGGACTTGAGGGGCCAGATTCTTGTAGCGCTTCCTACCGATAGCTGGTGTTAGGAAGTGAAGTCAGAGGTTGAGTCAGGCAGACCCTTGGAGGGTAGATTTGCCGATTACTCTCTTGATTCGGATGGTCTCTTGTGGCACTTGGGTTGCATCTATGTTCCTCCTTCAGAGGGCCTTCATACCCTAATTATATCAGAGGTGCATCGGGCACCCTATTCTACACATCTAGGTGTCAAAAAGATGCACGCAGACCTCCATCAATTATATTTTTGGGTTAGAATGAAGAGGGATATTACTAATTTTGTCTTGAGGTGTCTAGAGTGTCAAAGGGTTAAGGTAGAACATCAGCACCCTGCAGGTCTTCTTTAGCTGCATCTTGTTCCAGAATGGAAATGGGACATCATTTTAGTGGACTTTATAGTCAGCTTGCCTATATCCTCTCGTCGTCATGACACCATTATGGTCACCATGGACAGGCTGACTAAAGTAGCACACTTCTCTCATGTTTGGTCTTCATATAATGCTTCTTTTGTGGCTAGAATCTTCATGGAGGACCTATTTAGATTGCATGGGATTCCTCGCAAGATCATCTTCGATAGGGATCCAATGTTTACTTTAGCTCTCTAGACGTCCTTACGTGTATTAGGGACTCAGTTTAACTTCATTTTAGCTTACCATCCAAAGATTGATGGGCAAACCAAGAGGGTTAATTAGGTCCTCAAGGATATGCTCAGGATGTATGTCATGGATCAGCAAACCTGTTGGGAGGATTATTTGTACTTGGTGGAGTTTGCGTACAATAATGGGTATCACAATTCTATTGGTATGTCTCCTTTTCAGGCTTTGTATGGTCATCTTTGTTGGACCCCACTAAGTTGGGATCATCTTGAGGACAGAGTTCTCCTAGGATCAGAGATGCTCCGAGAGATGGAGCAGCAGGTTGATCGTATTAGAGAGCATTTAGTGGTAGCGCAAGATAGGCAGAAGAAATATGCAGATGCCCATAGGGTTATTCACCATTTTTTGGTTGGAGACCGAGTGTTTTTGTGGGTATCCACGAAAGAGTTTGATCCGTTATGGAAAAGGCTCTAAGCTCACTCCGTGTTTTGTTGGGCCATTCAAGGTTTTGGAGAGGATTGGTCCAATTACATAGTGTCTTGCTTTGCTGCCCACTTTATTACGCATCCATGATGTATTTCATGTTTCTATTCTTAGGCCATATTATCAAGATATTTCTCATGTTCTTGACTGCAATGCTTTACAGGTAGAGGACGAGCAGTTGGCTTTGGAGCCCTTAGGCATTTTGCAGGACAGGAGACTCATCCTCAGGGGTAGAGATGTGGAGTAGGTAAGGGTCCAGTGGGATCCTAATGATGAGGCTTCAGGTACCTGGGAGGATACATCCCAGATGCGAGAGTTATATCCATACTTGTTTGTAGGCTTCCAGGAGTAAGCTTGATTCTAGGGGGAGGATGTAGTGCCCCTCACTTGTTCTCTATTGTTTTGTTTGGATTGAGACATTATGGCATTTTGTTTGATGTTGGACTCACTACTATGATGACAGTTTGATGATACTTCTATTACTGGTGTTTTATGCATATGTTATGATTAGTTATGGACTTAACTGACTATGTGAATCAATCTTATTATGTGCATCATACAATTATCTAATGATGTTTCTTATCTAGTTGTTCAGTTACAGTTTGTTACGCATGATGAGGTTACTTGTTGATGTGTTGTTATTGTGAAAGGGACAGTGTCGAATTACTCATGTGCGAGTACCCTGTTACACTGCGATTCCCTTTCATGGTGTGTTTGACTGTATGATTATATATATCTATATGTTTGACCATTTTTGTTTACTGCAAGTTGCAGGTATCAGGCATCGACTCCACCTAAATTGACAGGCTTGAGCATGCCTTAAACCCAATGGAAATTGTTGAACGAAGATAACATATGGTCCCCTAGTTAGCCATCATCCTTGAAAAGGATGAGTATATAGTTTTGCATCTAGTCAGTAAGGTCGGTATGGGCATGATAGTCAGTCACTGTTGTTCGATCATGTATACTCGTCAGGTATTGTTTGACATTTGGTTTATCTAGGTTGTAATTGTTTGATTAATGTTTTGCTTAACTGCTTCATTAAAATAAAACTATTAAGTCAAGAGGGCACTTTGATAAATAAATAATAATAATAATAATGAGTTAAATAAAGTGTTGTTAAAACGGGAATATAATTGATAAAATTAATATGAAAAATACTATATAAACAAGTAAATGTTTTGTTAAGTGACTATAAGAATAAATTTATAATAATTGAGTTGTCATAAAACATATATATAGTAAATGCTAAAGAAAAAATCATATTGTTTGGTTGTAAATTAAATAAATAGTAAATTGTGAGAAAGTAATAAAAGGGGGAGGGGAATTTGGAGGGTTTTTGGGAGGAACCATCTAGAATAAATTTTGGGGGTTTCTCTCTGTAAAAATCATCTGGGAGGACTGTGGTTTTGGGGAAACTAGATTGGGGATTGAATTCTTGTTTAGGAGATTGGAGAGACTGGTTTTGTAGCTGGCATCAAATCTTCAACCCAGCCAAGTGTTGGATCCAAGTTCCATTAAATTCTAAACTTTATCTTTATTGTTTTCTGTTAATCTAATGCAGTGAACATCAATATAGTGCAAATATATATTTCAGATTGTTTTATTTAACATAGCCAATGTCTCTACAAGAATATCATTCCTGTTTACTGATGGAAATGGTTCGCATCTCTCAAACACATTTTCTTTTTTTTCTCTCAGACATTTTGCCCTTTTTTGTCAATGATCTGGCTTTGCATGCATGTTTACCAGGGTAATTAAATACATCTGACAAAATCCCTCTATCCTTTATTTGCTTGACTCATGAAATCTTTTAATCATCTTGGTGGATGTTTATACCCTGTTTCAAATTCCCCATGTTGGTGCAGGCTGGAAGGGATACCGGCAAAGGTTGCAGATCTGGGTTTACACCTGCCAATTTCATTTGCTTAAGAGTTTTAAAGGCTTTCTAATGAATTCATTTTTGTGCAGATCCTGCAATCATTGAGATCCATGGGATGATGTCTCTTGAGGCGTTTGTCAAACAACTCTCAAACCTTGTCTGCTTCTGTCTTTTGCTTAACCGTCTACCAAAGCATTTCCAACTATAATATCTGACATAAATCAAATCTTTTTATGCTTCGATGGATGTCTATTGACTATTCAAAATCTCCCCTTTTTTGGCACGCACCTAGCAGAACGCTGGCAAAGGCCGCTGATTTTCTATAACCTGCCAATCGCATTTGCTCAAAAAGTTTCTAAAGTTTCTTCAACAAATCCATTCTGTACGTATCTTTCAATCAACTCCCTCCATGAGACCGCGTGCCTTGTGCATGCATCTACTTTTTGCATACCTATCTAGCAGGGCCATTGCAACTACAATATCTGATAGATTTCTTCTATCCTTCATGCTTTGATGGATGCCCATACCCATTTCCAAGCCCCATTTAGTCTGGAAGGGTGTCTAACTTTACAATTTCATTTATTAGAAAGTTTCTAAAGTTTTTCAACAAATCTACTCATTCTCATGCCTAGTTTAAATAAAGTTTAGGTTTCTTGTTTTAAAGAGGATCATTTTTATAAGGTTGTTTTATAAGGTTTAGTTGAGGAAAATATTAAACTTAGTGGTAATCAATAGCTTTGGATTGTATTTATACAATTAAATGTTACTTTCAATCTTCTATTGACATAACCCTTAAACCTTCTATGGGTGCAATTGCTAGTTTAGCTATTTGTTACCGCTTGTTGGAATAGCTTAAGGAAAAGCATTTGATTTATATATAGTAATCAAGGTATATATATATATTGTATTTGATTATTAATTAAAATCAAATATATATCAAATATTATAGTTAAGTTACTTGATTCATTTAGATTAAGTTATTGAAATTTATTTGATTATATTATTTGATTATTGAACTATATATTGAAAAGGAATAAGATAAAGAAATTTAGTGATACAGATTGTACTGTATTTGATGCATTTGTTTAATTTGATTAAGTGAAAATCGATATGGTTATATATTAATGTGATGAATTTAATTTAATTTGATATTGAATTTTAATATGATTTCTTTATAATGGTTTTGTTAAGTTGAAATTTGATTAATAGGTTTGAAATTGGGTTTATAAACATTGTATTTTGATTTATAAGTATTGCATTCAGATAATAGGTTTATTGCAAGTTGAATTGCATTATGTAAGTGAAATTTATGTGAGATAGATCATTGGTTGTAATGGGGGTCTATGTGCAAGTTGTCAAGGTTAATTCCAGAGGCTTAGGGGAAATAGTTGGTTGGTTGAAATTTTTATGCTTGTTCGTAGAAATAAGTTGATGATATACTTGAGATGTGTGCATAAGGGTTTTAGTCTTGCATTGATCACTTGTAGTTGTGGTTGTGATTTGTGAACAAGATGGACCTTGCCTTTCTCTAGATATGTGTTGCTTGTGGTTTAATTATAATACATGAGGGTTTAACCTCATTTAACGTGTGGGGTCATCTAGTTGTAATAGGGGAGTGGCTCTCAATGGGGGCCGGAGCCCAAAGTGGCATCCAGGGTAACCCATGTGGGAGTTTCATAACTCAGTGATAACCTAATTAATGAATTAGGGGGTTGGGTAGTTTTACACTAATCAAGATAATTAGATTCCTCACTCATGCCTGTAGTGCTAGTTTAGACTAATGATGGGATGAGAAGGCCTGGATGGAAAAATCAATTTCCTTGTCCTCACGAAAGGAATGTTGGTTCTGCATGTGTCACCCTATGGGGCCGGCGTCTAGTGAGAGATTATCAGGGTAACCCATGTCAAGGCCATGCGATGACACTCTTCCCTACTGCAGCCTAGCATTCCCTAATTGTATTCTCCCCATTCGTTGTGTGATTGTCTCTGGAAGTGATGTTTGAGTTACTTGTGATGTTCATATTGACCCATGTTGTATTGGAGTCATGTGTAGTCCTTGCATCTATTAGTCTTTTGTCTTCTTTACTATTTGTTGTAATGGGACCTCAGTGTTATCTCCTAGCACGGGGGGTGGACCTTAGGGTTCCTCATGGTTGGGTGGTCGTGCTTTTATCTCCATTGGTTTCCTTTCTATTGTTCATGTGCAAGGAGGATGTATCACATGTAGCAGATTTTAGATCTTGTTCTAGCTTGAGGAGACAGATACTTAAGTTCATGTTCTAGTCTTGTATATCAATAGAATCATGTACTGTTATCTTGGTGTATGTATTCCAATGTAATCATGAAAGTGATATTGTAAACAATGTAATGATGTACTCTCATGTAAAGGAAATTGTATATGTACTTGTAATTCTATATACAGGATCTTGATGATTACTTATCTGATGATATAATATGGAAATGTATGTGTTTATTCATTTGATGCAATAGATTTAGAATGAACTATGGTTATTAGTTAATTCATAATGTTGTTTAGATCTTATTTATAGTTTGTTAGTAATGCAGTCGTGCAACCCTTGAGAATAAAGCTTAACTTAAATGTTATGAATAAATATGATTTACATTTCTTTGTTATTTCTTTCTTTTAAAAAAAATTGTCCTTTTAGTATAGCATAGTTGTGATGTTCTCTGGGGTTTCTTGGCAGGGCGTTATATAACCACTTGAAAAAGGTCTGGTATGGCTCATAAAGGATCTCACAAGGCACCTATATTTGATACAACAAATTATTCCTTATGGAAGCCGAGGATGGAAAACTAATTATCTTTTCTAAGGTATGACATTTGGTAGTCTATCAAGAAGTGTTACACTGCTCCTGCTAATGGTCCTACAGATGCAGATGAGATTAAGATATTGTTGTTCTCAAAATCAGCTACGCTCGTTTTTGTAGACAACCCCACGAAACTTGTCCATTTCGTGAATCTACACTCTAAGATCGCGAATCGAGAAAAGATGTTCTTGTTCTCGTGCGAGGTCATTTGACATTTTAAAACTCGTTTACGACATTTCCTTGAATTGATTTCTTAATATTTGCAAAGAATATTCAAGTCGTAAATTGGTTAAGGTGTTAATTTCAGTCATTTTTGAGTGTTAGGCAAATTTTGACTCTTGATATGCAAGAGCGGCAAAAAATGCCGCTCTTCCATATTATTTTAAGTTTGTTTTTTGTTTTGATGTAATGTCGGCAAAAAATGCCGCTATTACATTGTTTTAAGCTCAAATGTGCGATAGCGATTAAATTCACCGCCATCGCACATGTCTTCCATCGGAGTTTCACCAACATGTAATGTCGGCCATTTTCGCCGACTTTGCATATTGGTCGTTGTATGTCGTAGCGGCCGAAATCCCCGCCCGAGCGGGATCTTCGGGATTTTGATGTCGAGTGCCATTAATGGCCACTCGTGCCAGGTGTTTAAACTCTGATTTCAACCTTTTAAAAGTGTCATTCCTCCTCATTCTTGTCATTTCATATGCTAAGCCTTTAGGTTGACGTGCCGACGTTCTCCTCAACCACTTGATTGTATACTGCGGAAGCCGTGACGGATCTCGCGCGCAGATTGGACATAGGTTTTCAAGTGTCACGGGTAAGTTTTTTCCATTTATCTTCCCTGTTGTTTCTTATTAACTAGTATTGTTAGTTGATGAGGTTTTGTTAGGTTTTCTGTTGTTTGTTTTAGTATTAGGATTAGGGTTTTGTTTTGTGTCTTTCGCTGTTAAAACCTCACCAAAACCCCCCAACACTCCCATTGTATGTCGAAGCGGCCGCATTCGCCGCTAAACCTCACCAAAATCCATTCAAACCCATTTGTAGAAGCGGCCAAATTCGCCGCTTAGCCCTACATCAAAAACCCTTAAACCTTTCAAATGCAATAGCGGTTGTTTCCACCGCCTTTACACTGAAAGTGATGTTCTTTCCCCTGCCGGAGTGGTCAAATCATCCGCTCGAACATATCAACCAATGCTTACAAGTTCTTTCCACCTGCAATGGCAGCATTTTCCGCCGCCCCTACACCAAGAGACTACTCGACTTGTCGGAGCGGCCAAATCACCCGCCCGAGCAGTCGAAATTTTCAACACCACTTGCGATAGCGGTTGATTCACCCACTCGAGCATGTCAAATTCTAAAACTGCCAGAACACATGCATAAGCGGCGTTTTTAACCGCCCCTACACATGAAATCTCTGCCAACTTGCAAGAGCGACGAATTTTGCTGCCCATACAAAAAATGTCTCAAATTTTTCTAACACTGGAAAATTTCCAATTTCGTTTTCAAAGCCGAAAGCCCGCTTTCACCCTCTCCTCGATTTGCGCACTCAAGCCCTTTTAACACATGCTTTCCCATCCATGATCGTCAAAACGTAGTTGACCCAGTTTATCCAATTTTCCCCTAACTGCGAGATCATGGCTTTTTGCAGTTCTTTGTCAGCATTCGTGGTGGTGTTTGAATTCACAGTTTTCTCAGGGCTCATGTCAGAATCATCTCCTTCGAAGTCCAGAGCTATGAAGTACAAATATCAGGGTGTCTTTCCGGTAACGGCAGTTCAGTCAAATGTCGATGAAATCAGAGACACTGAGATCGGACACGTAGATATGGCTGAGTTCATAGACAGAACTAAACAAGCAAACCCCTCCCGGCATATGCAGAAAATCGTTGACAGCAATATCCATTTGGTAGCATCCTTTCCTGTCAGTGCTCATAATCTGGAATTTGTCTTACAAATAGCTAACCACTACAATAGGGACACTAGAGCCATGACAGATTCACAGGGGAATGTCGTCATGAGATTGGATGCAGAGTTCATGGACAAAATCTTCATGTGTCCACCACTTGAAAATGTTGGGCAAATTGATTTTGCTCAAGGTCAGCAAGATTATGACAATGATTTGGAATTTGCTAGAAGACACATAAACAGAAAATGGTTAAAGATTCCTAGGGCAACTTTAACCAGATGGCCAAAAGACCTTCACAGGAGTGATTTTGTGGAGGAAGTGTGTGACTTGATTACACTCTTGAGTCGCGTCAGAGGACTCCCTTCTGCCTCCAAGTTCCAACAATGGATGTACACTTACATCAAGGTGATCCTACGGGGAAATTAGAAGATATTCTGGGGTGAGCAGATCAGTAATGCTTTGCACGAGCAACTGGTAAGGGTCAACACTACTTTCAAATTTTACATGACCTCTTACCTCGTCTACGCTGCTGCAAGTATGAGGAACTTTCCAGGTTTGACCTAGGTAGGGGACAGGAGATTGGTCCCGGTATATGAATACTACCCCCAAATCACTCTAAAGGGGTCAATTCACCATTTCAGAAGAGTCAATGATGCATTCTTCTCAGTTTTCATGTGCTTGTGGGATGGTACACTGGTTCAGAGAAGAGTTTCAGATGAAGCATGGCAAGTTGTCAATTCTTTTGGTTGTTTGTTCCTACAATTCCCCACCTTCACTTATCTTCGGGTGGGATACTATCCTGGTTACCCTTACATGCTGCCACGGTATCCCAGTGATCGCATTGTTCTTATGGAGCTTTGCAGGCAACTGATTGTGGTTCATAATAAACAGATGGAGCTCAAAAAGTCAGGAATAAAGTTTCCTATCGAAATTGGGAGGTATTCAGTTCAGTCCGCCAACAAAGCTAAGATAATCGACTCCGAGTTGCAGTTAGTCACGATGAAGACCTACAAGAAGAGAAATCATTTCGACTTCAGAAGAGTCCAAGACAAGATCAAAAGGAAGTCGAATTTTCATGAGCTGATGGTGGAAGACATATGGGCAGATCTCAGGACCCAAAATGAGATCAAAAAATTGGATTTTTGTAGGCTTCATTTGAGTCAAATTGAAGAACTGGGACTGGCTGATATTCCAGAAGGGATGGAAGACGATGGAGATGTCTTAGATCACGAATATGAGGCAAAGAATGTGGAAGCTTCACCTCTCCCAGAAGTGAAATGGTCAGTCAAGGAAGAGACATCCATCAGGAAAAGATTCCAACCTATATTGGCAAACACCAACTTGTGGTTGGAAAGTAAAGGGATCAAATTGAAAGAGTTCCTTACAGGATCCGAAGAGGGGACACAGGAGCAAACAGGTAAAAAGGTTGAGAACCGAACCAAGAATAAAAGTGACACCCCTTCTTCCTCCAAGGTACACAAACCAAAGATCAAATTCGTATCCAAGGGAGGAAAGAAGAAGGAAACCACAGAGGTTTCGAATGCCACTAAGTCAGGTGTGGAAGACATCAATGATGACCATATGGAAATTGAGGATGTCGAGACTGAAGAACAAAATGTTCAAAAGTCTAAAGATAAAAATTCTGATGAAGCTGAACAAAGTGAAGATGAAGGTACAAGGGTAGAGCAACTTGATAGTTCTCCGCAGACTCCTGTGAAAGATCTTCCTTCTGATACACAAGCTCCTACACCCCCTCCTCATATTTCATTTTTTGATAGTTTGCTAGTGATTTCTAATGTTCCTCTTTCTCCCATTCTTGTTGTTTCTTCTGACAATACTCCTCAATCCATGAGGGCTAGTATTGGGACCGTTTTTGATTCTTCTGGTTCCATTCCGAGTTTATCTTCCCCTTCTTTTGATATCGGAGAACAGACTGTTTTGGAGAATCTTCTTGATGCTTCACAAAAGGTAATTGATATAGGTGTCGTGTTCACCAACACAAGTCCAATTGTCACCATCACAGGTATAAGCACGGAGCCAACCAAGCAAGTAGTGGATCCCCCTCCAGCTGTCGATGCATCAATACTTCCTCCATGGCTATCTGCCTACACTCCAAAGAGGAAGAAACAAGCTATTTCACCTGATGAGATTGACATTGAGAAGCTGTTGCCCGTGAAAGCCAAGAATCAAAAGAAGAAGCCTAAGACTGTTTCTAGGCTAGTCACTGAAAAAGGAATCAGATATGCCGAAATTGCCAAACCCCCTGAAGGTGCCACAGTTGATACTTTTGACGTGAGCAGTTACGTCATTTCAAGGGTTGAACTTGGTAAAGTGACTCATGAAGGAGTCAAAGCAGATTTCCAAACCACGGCCACTACTCTACTGGAAAAGTATGATGAAGCCAAAAGGGAAAAAGAGCAATACAAAGCGAAAGTAGAACAACTGGCTGCTGTCCTTCAGAAAGTAGTGAAGTCATCAGAGATAGTGGAACCAATGGCAGTGACAGTGGAAGATCCCCTGATACAGAAGGTTGAAAAAGCCCAAGCTAGAGGCAAAATAGTGGGGGATGCAGTGGAACGGTTGTTGGCCCAAGGACGAGTTCTGTTGAAAACCGTTGTGGAAAGAAAGGAGAAAATGGACAAGGCCAAAGCTGAGCTGGATAATCTGGTAGATCTACTTTCGCAGGAGCTGCAAGATCAGGAGGAGAGTCTAGAAGAGTGGACAGATATGAAGAAGATCAAGATAAAGAATTTGATCACCATTGGGGTCGTCACCAACAGGGAATCATATCTCAAAACCAAAGAGACTCTAGCTCATCGTATTTTTATAATAAAGAGTCTACTTGAAGATCTGTGTCAAGCTCGAGAAGCCAGCGAAGATAGTGATGTCACACTCCTACATCGGCTGGAAGAACTTCCTTGCACCTTGACAAGGGAAGATCATAGTTTCCTCACGGCGCAGGAAATGATAAATTCTTTTGAAGAAATGGTACAAAAGAAATTTGAAGAGGAAGCTCCCTCTGTGCTCTCAATGGACAACTTGTATGATCAACATACGACTCTGGAGAACCTGAAGGATAATTTAGAAAAGCATGAAAAGGCAATAAAGGCAGTGAAAGATTCAATCCTCCGAGCTCGCACCATCTCTGAAAATACAGCAAAACCAGATGCATGCGAGATGTCAGTTGTTCAAACCATGTATCAGAACTTCTTAAGGAACAAGGATGGAGGAAGCTAATGCCTTAGCTTATTTTTCTTAGTTTTTATGTAAATGGAATTTTGTTTTGGACATCTGCACATGTAATTTTCCAAAATGTAATTACATGTGAGACAAGAGAAGTCATAAGTCAAATAGGACTCTCTTGTTGAATAAGTCAAATTAGTTATAGATTTCCTAGATTTTCTCAAGGTCTTTCCCTATAAATAAAGGGGACCTCTTTTGTAAATACTATCTTTTGTCTATTGCAAGAAAATTCTGGCGAATTGAGAATCAAATCAAGACTTTGTGCTTTTTGTGAAAATCAATATTCAAATATTTATCAATACAACAAAGCAATTTCAATTCCAATCTTTGTCTTGGGATTATTTGTGTTGTGATAGTTTTGTTCTTATATCTTGCTATCATAATCTTATTTGATAATAATTGAAGTGTGGAGTTTGTTTCAAGTGATTGAAGAGTGCTCTTAATTTGATTCTGATAAACTTTGTGTTATCAAATCGGTTGTGGGTTATATGTTCATGTTTGTGAGAATACAACAGTTTGGGGACTTTGTGCTGCAAGTTGTTATATTTGAATTACTTTTATCATATTGAAGAGGAGCGAAGACTTTGAGCTGCATTCTACTTCAAATAGTTTCGGTTACAAGTAGTGAGTGAGGTAACATAAAACTTTGTGTTTCTGTGATATTGTGATAATTTATAAGTTTTATATCAAGAGTTAGAAATATAAACATCTATTCTGAAAAAAGAGAATGAGATGAGATGGAACCACCCCAAATATAGCTTTTAGTGTACATAAATTTGATAAGTTATTTGATTTGCAAAAGTTAAGTAATTATAGGGAACCTCCCCTTGCTGAGAGGAGAGACTTTGTCTCATCATAGCTGTGGCTGATATACCCATTTTGCCGTTAGCGAGTTAACGACAAAATATTCACCCAACAGATATATGAGAACAATGCCAAGGCAAAGAGTGCTATAATGAGTGGTCTAGTTGATTCAGAACTTCTAAAGATAATGAGTTGCAGTTATGCTTAGGATGTCTAGAATAAACTTGAAAGTATTTATGAAGGAGATAGTAAAGTGAAGAAAGCCAAGATGCAAATTTTTAAGAGCAAATTTGAGAACCTGAGGATGACAGAAGATCAAGACATTTCTAGTTCCATGCTCCAAGTGGATGAAATAGTTAATGGCATTAGAGGTCTTGGTAGGGAAGTGAAAGAAGATGAGATTGTGAAGAAGATTCTGAGATATCTTCCTAAATCTTACAGTCATAAGGTTTCTGCTATTGAGAAATATCAGGATTTGAATAAATACACAATAGATCAATTGTTTGGCTCTCTCATAGCTTTTGAAATGAGAGAATTTGACAAAAGTGCTCCAAAGAAGGAAGCAACATTCAAAGCAAGTAAGAAGATAGAAGATGAAGCAGCTGATCAAGATGATGACCTTGATGAGGTAGAGGCAAACTTTTTAAGAACATTGAAGAAGGGAACATGCAAATACAAAGGTAAGTTACCTTTCAAATGTTTCAATTGTGGGAAAATTGGTCATTTTGCTTCTAAATGTCCTTTAAAGAATCAAAAGGTAGTAACAAAAGAGAGAAACACAAAAGAAGTCTGTATTCCATAGAGAGCAGTTGTTCTTCAGAAAATGAGGATCATGATGATTCAAATGATGAAAGACTTTTCATGGCCTTGAATGTTGATGACAAAAAGGATGATATTGGAAAATGTGAAAAGTTGGATACCTTGCATGATAATAAAAATAATGATAAATCAATGGTTGTATGGACTGCCTTTCATGCAAAATAAGAAGCCAAGGCTTGGGTAATTGATAGTAGTTGCTCTAACCACATGACTGGTGACAAGGAGAAGTTTATCAACCTTAAGAAGTGGAATGGTGGAGCTGTTAAGTTTGGTGGTGATGAGTCGGCACAAATATGTGGAAAGGGTGCCATAATTATTGATGGGAAGAATAGGACTAAGGATGTCCTCTATGTCAAAGGGCTAAAGCACAATCTTCTTAGTGTTAGCCAGTTGTGTAGTAAAGGATACAATCTTACCTTTCATGCCAAAGGTTGTGAAATTAGGAAGGCAAGGTTTGAAAAACTAGTTGCAGAAGGTATCAATTCATATGGAGATATCTATCATCTGAAGGAGGTAAATGGAAGAACATGCTTATTGGCTCAATCCAGTGAGTGTTGGTTGTGGCACAAGAAAATGAGACACATCAACTTTGATAATATGGTAATTATCAGCTCTATTCATGTGGTGAGAGATATACCTAAGATAACCAAGCCTACAAATACATTATGCAAAGGAATGTCAAATGGGGAAGTAGACAAAGACAAATTTTAAAAGAAAGGAGTATTCTTCTTCAATGCCATTGGAGCTGATTCACATTGACCTATGTGGCCCCATAAGAGTAAAGAGTCAACAAGGTGAAAGGTATTTCATGTTGCTTATTGATGATTATTTTAGAATGACTTGGGTTACTTTCTTAAGTGAAAAATCAGAAGCCTTTGATAAGTTTAAGATTTTCAAAGCAATTGTTGAGAATGAAATGGATGCTAAGATCGAATGCTTGATGTCTAATAGAGGAGGTGAGTTTACTTCAAATCAATTTGAAAATTTTTGTGAAGATCATGGAATTAGGAGACATCTGTCTACTCCTATGACCCCTCAGCAAAATGGGGTAGTGGAAAGGAAAAATAGGACTGTGCAAGAAGTGGCTAGGGCAATGGTTAAGGATGCAAATCTTCCTGATATGTATTGGAAGGAAGTAGTTCACACCGCTGTCTATCTACTTAACAGAGTGTAGTTGAGGGTCAATAGCACTAAGACCCCTTATGACCTATGGTATGAAAGACCTCCCACTATCAGATATTTCAGAATCTTTGGTAGCAAATGTTATATTAGAAGACATGAAGACCTAGGGAAGTTTGATTCAAGAAGTGATGAAGGAATTTTTCTTGGTTACTCAACCAGAAGCAAGGCCTATAGATACTACAACAAGAGATTGGGAAAGATGATTGAAAGCACAAATGTCAAAGTTGATAAGGACTTGTATCAAATCTCACAAGAATCAGAGGACTACGGATCTAATATACTTCCCTGCATTGAAGAAGAAGAAGAAGAGAAAGAGGAGAAGGAACAAGAACCAGAGCAGATCCCCAAGACTCCAGTAAAGTATGTTCAGAGGAACCACTCAGCAGATCAAATCATTGGAGATAAGAATGAAGGTGTGCAAACTAGGAGAAGGTTTGAAAAGAAAAGTGAGCAAGTGAATTTGTGTTTAGTATCAAAGGTTGAGCCCAAAACCTTTGATGATGCTAGCAAAGATGATGGATGGATGAAGGACATGGAAGAAGAGTTGAATCAGATAGAGAAGAATCAAACATGGGAATTAGTTTCCAGACTAGCCAATAAGAATGTTATAGGAACAAAGTGGGTGTTCTAGAACAAGTTGAATGAAGATGGTGAAATTGTGAGGAACAAAGCAAGATTGGTGTGTAAGGGTTACTCACAAATTGAAGGCATTGATTTTGAAGAGACTTATGCTCCAATAGCTAGGATGGAGGAAATCATGATGTTTCTTGCCCTTACTACTCACAAGAACTTCAAAGTTTATCATATGGATGTCAAGTTAGCATTCTTGAATGATGATATAGAGGAAGAAGTCTACATTGAGAAACCAAATGGTTTCCAGTTATCAGAAGATCTAGACATGGTGTGTAGACTCAAAAAGGCTTTGTATGGACTCAAGTAAGCTCCTAGAGCTTGGTATGCTAGATTGGATAAGTACCTACTTAAGAAAAGATTCAATAAAGGTACCGCAAACAATAATCTTTACATCAAGGAAGGAGACATGATTTTGATAGTTGCAATATATGTTGATGATATCATCTTTGGTGGAGATGATAGTATGTGTAATAGGTTTGAAAAAAAGATGCAGAAAGAGTTTGAGATGTCTATGATTGGTGAGATGTCTTTCTTCCTTGGGCTTCAAATTGCTTAGCTAGATGATGATATCTTTATTTCTCGGGCTAAGTCTGTTAGAGAGATGTTGAAGAAGTTTGGTATGGAGAACTCTGAACTAGTAAGTACTCCTATGGTGACTGATTGTCACTTGAGCAAGAATGATGAGTCTCTGGAGGTTGATCAGACTCTTTATAGATTTATGATTGGAGGATTGTTGTACGTGACTGCTTCTAGACTTGATATTATGCATGCAGTATGTGTGGTTGCCAGATATCAAGCTAATCCTAAGCAAACACATGAGAAGGCAATGAAAAGAATATTCAGATACTTGAAGGGAACTCCAAATTATGGCTTATGGTATCCAAGAGGTAATGATTTTGATCTGAGTGCTTACACTGATATTGATTGGGCTAGTTATGTTGATGATAGAAGAAGTACAAGTGGTGGTGCTTTCTTCTTAGGAAGCAGATTGGTTTCATGGTAGAGAAAGAAATAAGATTCAGTGTCTTTATCAACTATAGAGGCAAACTATATTACAACAATATCCTATTGCATACAAGTATTGTGGATGAAGCAAACTTTGAAGGACATCAAGATACTGTATAATGAACCTATTCCTATTTTGTGTGATAATACAAGTGCTATCAATATTTCCAAGAATCCAGTGATGCATTCTAGAACCAAGCATATATCAATCAGGTATCACTTTTTGAGAGAGAAGGTTGTAGATAAGGAAGTAAAGTTAGAATATGTTCCAACAAAGGATCAAATTGCATATATTTTCACAAAGGCTCTGGTAAATGATACTTTTGAAGATCTTTGGCAGAGGTTAGGGGTAATTTCCCCTCCTTCTTGCTAGATGCATAATTGGTGCATCTGTCCAGGGGAGTAATGCATGCTATATATTTTTCCTAGACTGATGGTGGCTACCTCTTAGGGGGAGCAAGTAGTAGTTGTTGCTGATTGGGAGAGCCTTGAGTTGTTTCAAGAAGAAGTGTATGAACATAAAAAAAGGAGGAGAAAGTTAAGAAAATGTGCATCTTATGGGGAGAGTTGGTGCCCTAAGGGGGAGAAGTAGTTTCCCTTTGTCCTTGATGTCAAAGGAGAAGAGAGAAAAAAGTACACCTAAGGGGGAGAATGAGCAGGGATGTGTGTGTGTTTCCATCTTTGACAAAGGGGGAGATTGTTGGCAATGTGTTGTCATTAATGTCAACACTTAGAGTGGTGTCAGCACTCAGTTTTTGGTTGTTTGATAAGGTTGATGTGAATATTCATGATATATCAGTGTAGTAACAAAGATGTAGTGATGTTCCTAATGGTCATGGTTAGTTGTTTATGTTCATGGTTGGATGTCTTGATTAGTGTCAAGTAAAGTTATATTGAGCATGTTTGTGGTCAACAAAGATGATTTAATGATGAAATATTAAGATCGGAATTAGAAGCATAAAGATGAATGATGATATATTAAGATGGGAATTAGAAGCTATGATGAGGATGAGAAGATGTTTCTGATGACCAACAACATGTTTTATGATCCTTCCTGATGATCCTAAGAAAGTTCTAGCCTTCGGATGTTGGTGAAGGTTGTTGTAGAAAGCTGCTTGGAAGACTGTCTAGTAAAATGCTCTGCATTCCTCTACATTTGAAGATATGGTCATGAGGTTAAGAAGTTAAGTTAATGGTGTTGTAAAGGTGTTAAATCCAAAATTTCAAATCATTTTCTCCTCCGCAATGGAAGTTACAAGCGACAAAGTTCTGGTCTATGCTCTAGCATGGTAAAGTGTTGTTGAAGGCTCATTGGAATGCTCTACATTCCTCTGAAAGTGAAGATTTTCTCATGTAGTTTTGAGGATATGTTCACAAAAGTGTGTGAGTGCATCCATATGAGTTTTAGATGTTTTAGAGGTTTGAAATCTCACTTTTCAAATGACAAATGTATATAGATGGTTCTGGATGCCTAGTTATTCTCAGATTATATGTTGATGATGTGTGCCAACTTGTTGCTACTTGAAATGGTGAATTGGTTGATGGAAGATGATCCTGATGATCTTGTGATGGTTCCCGTTGCTTCATAAAGATGTTTTCTTCTCTCTCCAGAACTGACTATGGTCCAGAATGATGGTGTTGTTGGGTTATGCTCTTGCCTAGCTAACTAAGGAAGGTTGATGATGTGTGCTACAAAGTTATTGTTGTGCGGAGGTCAAGGAGTGATTGGAGATGGTGTATAGGTCCTACCGACTCATCTAGAAGAAGAAAAAGTAATGTTCAATCATTCATCAGTACCGTCAAGATTGTGAAGACTAGTGTGCTACAAGCTTCATGTGTTATTGCTTAAGGGTGACCTAATTCAACTGATATTCCTTGAAGAATGATGTTCTAAAGGATGTTTAGGACCAATCTAAGCATGTGTTGGGATCTGCAAGGCATGTGTCTCTTCCTACAATAGCATGTAGTTCATGATAGGGCTTGCCCTATGCATGTTTCATGTTGTGTGATCTTTGAACAACTTGTAAAATATAATATTCTTGTTGTATTGGCTGACTTGTAATGTAATCAATGTAATATCATGTATATATTATAAATGTAGTTCATTTAGGTGAAGTATGATTGCAAAAATGAGAAAGTGAGTGTGTGAAGAGAAGAATATGAACATGATATGCATTAACATGTGCAACTGAAGGAGAAAGAGAAGAAGTGTAATAGGTTGTCCTAATTCATCATGAAGACATTTTTGTGACAGGAGGGAAGTGAAGAGTGTGATTAATTGATCTAATCATCAGAAGAAGTAGAATTGCAATCATCAAAGTTGTGTGCTTCAATGTCAGTTTTTAGATAGTAGAAGGATTGTCATACAATAATCATCTCTAAGTTCATTCTCAATTGAGGGAGTAGTTTCTTCCTTAGGTTTTAGCCCTAAAACAAAGTTTGCAGGGAGTTCTAGCTTCCTTGGGAGTGACCCTAAAACAAATTCTTTAGGGAGTAGTAGCTTCCTTGGGTTGTAGCCCTAAAACAAAGTCAGCAGGGAGTAGTAGCTTCCTTGGGTTGTAACCCTAAAATAAAGTTGTAATTTTTATAGCAGTGAGCTTCATATATTATGAGTTAATCGTCACCATGGTTTTTCCCCTTTTGGGGTTTTCCATGCATATCTGGTGTTTTGTGTTGATATGCATTGTGTTGATCTTTCATGTTTAAGTTTTAATCTACTCTGGGGGATTTGAATTTTGATTGGATACTTATTCACCCCCTTTTAAGTATCCTGGTTTGTTCAATAGAACCAAATATGGAACTAGACATTATCATATCTAGTCTGGGAGGGAAATACCATAAAATGCAAAGGAAGGTGAATTTACAAAAAGTGGGAAAATGACGAAGGTTGGAATCAATGAATAAAAAGGAGATAGGACCAGATGTGGATATGAAACTCAAAATATCAAGTCTAGTAGTCTATCAAAAATATGCAAAATGGAAAAATGAATGGAATGAAAAGGATAAGGTTTGAAAGATTTTTATATAAGTTTTAGATAGAAAAGGAAGTGGATATAGGATATGGAATGAATGGAGGAATGTCTAATATTTGGTTGGGATTCCACAAAGTAGAGGAGGTTAAGTCCACAAAGATGGGGGACCAAAAGGGTGTCTTAAGATGCCACTTTTTTCTGAAATCAAGACTAATGTTAGATGAGAAATTGAAGATAGTCATACAAAAAAATTGAAGATACAAAAAAAACAAGAGTCGTAGTGCTCTGAATCTAGTTTCTAAACTACTATTTTTTTCAAAAATGGCTGAAATTAAGGGGTTCAAAAAGGGGGAACACATGAATTGGTCCTATTTTTTTAAAAAAACATAATATAGTGTCTAGTGTGCTCCTCCTAAAATGTTAACTTTTTCTAGTATTTCAAAAATCACTTCAATGAGAAATTAGCTAATACCATGTAGTTTATCCCTAATTTTTTGATAATTTTTTCATGAATAATTGATTTTTTACTAATTTTCAAAGTGGACACATCCTGAAAAATAGAAAATTGAGCGTGCTCCCCCCTAAAATTTTTGAAAACTAATCAAAAATAAAAAAAATTAATATGTGTAGAATGGAGTCTAGTTTCTAAAAATGTAATTTATTTGAAATTTTGATGAACAGTTAAAAAATTTAAAAATACCAGACACTAGTTTTTGACAAAAAACAGATACACTAAAAAAAGAAATTAAAGATGAAATCCTTAACATACTCAAAACGTGAAAAAAATTATATGGTTAGAAAGCTAACAGAGAGCTTAAGATTATGGTGGTATTTTTTAAACTTGTCATTGAAAAAAGTGCAAACCTAATGGGGAACACACTCTAGATTATGTGATTTTTGTTACTATCTAGAAAAAACATGTATTTGGACATCCTAAACATAGTGCAAGCCTTTGGGTTGGAAGCCCAATACAAATCCAAGCCAAAGGCTTGGAAATTACCAAGGCAAAGTATAACGCAAGCTTGTTATAACATGCTCGCGTTATGTGCATTCACATGACATGAGCACATTATAATGCACTCACGTTATGGTGAAATAAAACATGTCACTCCCTCCCTCCTCTCTCTCTCTTTGACCTATCTACATCCTAGTTTTCTTTTTCCTAGCTTTCCTAGTTTTCCTTTTCCTTTCCAATTTCCCTTTAGATCCCACCAATTTTTCCCTATTTTACTATTTTCCACCTCTCCTCTCATCATTCTTCTAATCCAATGAACTTTCATTTTATCTTGTTTCCATTTCATCCTCCCAATTTATATCCTCATCCCTCTTTGCATGACCTAGTTTTCTTGTTTCCATGTTCTTTGTTGATAATGGAGAGGGAGAGGGAGGAAGAGGGAGAGAGGGTGGAGATGGAGAGAGAGAGAGAGAGAGAGAGAGAGAGAGAGAGAGTCCTAGTTTTCTTATTTTCATTTCCTTCATCGATAAGGGAGAGGGAGAGATAAAGGGGAGAGATCATCTTAGGAAGATAGAGGAATGATAGGGGAGAGAGGTAAGAGATAGGGAGATAGGGAGAGATAGATAGGTAGAGAGAGAGGAGACAGAGGGGAGAGATAGGGAGATAGAGAGTCAGCAAGATGTCCGGAGAGATTGAGAGGTAGAGGGATGATAGATATATAGGGAGATAAGGGAGAGATAGGGAGATAGAGGTTTAGAGATTAGGGGTTAGGAGCATTATTTAGAGTTTTGGGGTTTTGGGAGAGTGAGAGAGGTTTAGGGTTGCTTAGGTTTAGGATTTAGGGGTTAGGGGTTAGAGTTTAGGGGCATTATTTAGGGTTTATGAGTTTAGGGTTTCTCAAGTTCAGGGTTTAGGGGTTAGGGTTTAGGGGAATTATTAGGGGTTTAGGGTTGCTCGAGTTAGGGTTTAGGGGCATTATTTAGGGTTTATGAATTTAGGTTTTCTAAATTTGAGGGTTTAGGGTTTAGGGGTTAGGGGTTTAGAGGTTTAGGGTTTCTCAAGTTTAGGGTTTAGGATTTAGAGAGAGATAGAGAGGGGACCGATAGAGATTGGGAGAGGTAGAGGAGACAAAGGGGAGAGATAGGGAGATAGAGAGTGAGGGACATGTCCAGAGACATAGGGAGAGAGATTGAGAGGTAGAGGGAAGATAGAGACAAGGAAAATAGAGGAGAGATAGGGAGATAGAGGTTTAGGGTTTCTTGGGTTTAGGGTTTAGGGTTTAGGGTTTAGGGGTTAGGAGTTAAGGTTTAGGGGCATTATTTAGGGTTTAGGGTTTAGGGGTTAGGGGTTAAGGTCTAGAGGTATAGGGTTTAGGGTTTAGAGAGAGAGGACCAAAAGGGAGATATAAAGGATAACGAGCGGAGAGATAGGGAGATAGAGAGTGAGGGACATGGCCAAAGACATAGGGAGAGAGATTGAGAGGTATAGGGATGATAGAGATAGGGAGATAGGGGAGAGATAAGGAGATAGAGGTTTAGGGTTTCTTGAGTTTAGGGTTTATGGATTTAAGTGTTTAGGGGTTTAGGGTTTATGGTTTAGGGGTTAGGAGTTAAGGTTTAGAGGTTTAGGGTTTAGGGTTTAGAGAGAGAGGACTAATAGGGAGATATAGAGGAGACAAAGGAGAGAGATAGGGAGATAGAGAGTGAGGGACATGGCCAGAGACATAGGGAGAGAGATTGAGAGGTAGAGGGATGATAGAGATAGGGAGATAGGGGACAGATAGGGAGATAGAGGTTTAGGGTTGCTTGGGTTTAGGGTTTAGGGGTTTAGGTTTGCTCAGGTTTAGGGTTTAGGGGTTAGGGGTTAAGGTCTAGAAGTATAGGGTTTAGGGTTTAGAGAGAGAGAGGACCGATAGCGAGATTTAAAGGAGGCCGAGGGGAGAGATAGGGAGATAGAGAGTGAGGGACATGGCCAGAGACAAGGAGAGAGATTGAAAGGTAGAAGGATGATAGAGATAGAGAGATAGAGGTTTCAGGTTTAGGGGCATTATTTAGGGTTTAGGGTTTCTCAGGTTTAGGGTTGCATGTCAAAAGTAGTCTCTCTATCTTGATCTCTCTCCCTCCCCTCTTTAAACACTTAAAACACTTAAAACAATTATAAGTTTCCATGCATGAAAGCACATAAACTTTCCATGCTTTTCAAAATGTGCTCGCGTTATAATGCGAGTGCGTTATAACATGAGAACATTTTGGTGAAGCAAAAAATGGACAAAAAGCATGTGGGATTCATGATTCATACCCCACATGCCTATTATTCCCTGCTTTTCATACATGCTATCAGACAAGAAAATGTTTTTTCATGGTGTTTGACATTTTAAGAATCATTGTTTGATTAATCCACCACGTTTTTTTGGTTTTTCAATGTAGCAAAAGAAAATTGCATGTTTTTGGATAGAATTTGATTATTTAAACTAAAAGTTTCATGTATTTAGATTGAATTTGATGATATATGTTTGTTTTTTCATAAATTTCACTAATCCTATTAGAGTTATATAGAATTCAATATTGAATATGAAGGAACTTGCCAAAAAGATCAAATTTTTGAGGACTTTAAAGCCAAAATTTGGAGGATTAGGCAACTCAAATCTCAAAATCTAAGGTATGTTCTTTATGTATTCATTTACTTCACTTTATGTTCTTTAGAACACTCACAATCACTAAAATTGAAACTATCTAAGTTAAAAAATTCATCATTATGTGTATTAATAGAATTAGAATCATTAAAATGTGATATATACATGAATTTGTTGTATCTTGATTAGTTAACCCTAAAGAATTTTAAACATTATCAAAATTCTCCCTGATTCTTCTTCTTGTCAATTTGGAAGTGAACCATGACCTTGAGAAACAACATCATGACATTCAAGACTCTTTTTCACTCTCTCAATTCAAATTATATCATTGATACCTCCCTATAACAAAGTATTAGTATCAATCTCTCTAATGTAACCAGTTGTATCAACATAAAATATAGTGTTATTGATGCTACAAATCTGATATAATTGGTCCTCATTTAGTAATGATTTGTCACTATCATCCTCTTGGCCATTTACCTCTAAAAAATTAGTTTGAGTGTCATTTATTGGACCTATACTAGATAAGTTCTTTGTTTTTTGAGTACCCTCTAAATTTTTTGGACTCCCATCTCTAGGTTTCTCCAAGAAATCAGATTGGTTAGGCTGCAATAAACTATATTTTAGTCTTTTTATCATCATAAAACTCGGTCAAAAGATCACCAACAACTTTGTCATCATAATTATCCTTAAAATTACTCCTTTCTTGATGATTTCACCCCTTGGCTATCTTGAATAGACAATTCAAACTATAATTGATGCTCTTAGTGTTCACCATTATTTTCTTCAAGTCTTGCATCATAAATCTAGTTTCTAATGTTAGTTTGTATTTTGTCTCTTAACATTTCTTTAGACATATCTATTGAAGGAAAGGAGTCTTGATTAGTGTCTTACCACTTAGACCAATTGGCAAATCATTGCTAGTCAAACCAAGGATATTTTCCTAACTTTTGAAGATTGTACCATAGTTAGGATTACACAAAAGAGTTGAAACTTTAAGAGTTTGATTATGGTAGAATATGAGATCAACAATCAACATGTGCTCATCTATGTCATCAAGAACATATAGGCCTAGACTGTCATTACACATTTCACTTCTAATATAATCATGTCAAATCAACAAGTTTGGAGTCATTTAGTAGACAAACCTAATCATAAAATCCCTCTTCATTTCCACTCTCAATAGTGACATATAAACCATTCAACTCATGCTCATCATTGGGACTAGGTGTGCCATCATACTCAATGTCTTCTTTATTGCCAATTGACTGATTTGTATTCATTGATTGTGATAATTCAAGACTTTTAGTCCTTATAATGGTAATATACTTAGCTTGTTTATCATAACAATCATCATGTTGATTATTCATTATGCTTCTAACATCATCATTGTGATCCTTGTCATGAAATCCATTGGTTTTTTATTCATTACCTTTGTGATCATTACTCCCATGACCTTGATTAACAATAGATTGTTGATTTTAGATGACTTCATACTTGTCTTCATGAGCTACTCTAACTAATGGTTGGTCCACAATGTGCTTGTCTTATTCATGATGCATATATAAATCATCATCATGCTGAGGAAATGAGCAAAGACTCTAACACTAGAAGAGCGTGAAGCTGAGAATGAGAGGAAAAGAGAAAGAATGAGGTGAACTCATGAAAGTAGGAAATTGTCAACCATACAAGAAGACATGCCACCATTGCCAATTGAAGAGGAACATGATACATCTAATCAAGTTAATATAGAGATGGAATTGGTGGCACAAAGGGAATGAATGTAAAACCTCCATTCAATGAGGAAATTGAATCTCAAAGTTGGAGGCACTCCGTCGTTCACGGGTCAAGTTGAAGGAACACCATCATTCTCTTCTCAAATTGGAGGCACTCCATCTTTCATAGGTGAAGTTGAAGGTACATCTTCATTCTCTTCTCAAGTTGGAGGCACGCCATCATTCACACCTCAAGTTGAAGGTACACCATATTCTCTATCTCAATTTCAAGTCTTTTCATCTTTTCCATCTCCAATTGAAGGTATGCCATCTATCCCATCTCAAGTAAATATTAAAGAAATTCCTAATGCTGAGTCATCTTTACCAGTGAAAATGCCTCATAGAATTTTGCATAGAAAGCCTAAGTTTCTAATTGATATTGATGAGAATGTTTTGAAGCCTATGCAAAATAAGATTCCCAAGCGTACTTGCCAAATATATGCCAATAAGATATGGAAATCATTCTTTGAGAACTCAATGAAACTGGAAGATGTCAACTATTTGTTGAATTGATGAGAAATCTAAAACTTAGGCCCATTATGAAGATTCTTGGCCTAAGAACATCAGATGCTTCAAGTGAAAATCAATTGTAAAGAATCTAATGAGTGTATATGAGAGTGTGGGTTCCACCTCACGCACCAAGGATAGTAATGTCACACGACGTGTCATTACATCGACAATAGTAAGTTGACAAACAAAGAAAGCTCACCTCATTAGAAAGACAAGTCAAGCATTGAAAATAAATAGAAAAACTCTAATGAGAGTCGTTGGATGATGTGAAAGAGTTGAGGACCCAAATACCAATGAATTATGGGCATTCTCTGGGAGACTCTCATGGAAAGACAAAGTTGTTGAAGCCTTGAGATTCCTCATCAAAGAATTTTAGAAAAATAACACAAGGGTATCTCCTAATGCAAGAGATGTTGTAAGAAGGAGAATTGGTTGTCGAAACCGTGAGCCACATCCAAATCATTTTTTGGATGTGACTCAAAGACAATTTTTCAAGAAATTTCAAGAGATGTATCCTCAAGTCAAAATTAGTCAAAAGTATTTTGAAATGGTAAAGCCTTTTTATGTCAAAATAAATTACACACACACAACTTGTTGTTGTAGAGTACATATTGAGTTTTATAATCATTATGATGTTTACAGATATATATGTGTAGATTTGTATACTAATGATGTTTTGCAGGAGTGTAATATAAAGTGTCCACCTAGATCTTCAAGACATTTCATATTGATCATCTTATGTCAAAGAGTGGATGGTCAATTATTCCACAATAGCTTATGCTTGGATGGCACGTGTGATCATTGTAGTGGGTTGCAATATTTGCCAATTTAAGAACATATAGAGAACACACATGCAATTGGAAATGAGCTAGTAAGTTTTGGTAAATATAAGACAGTGGCATATAGTCTAAAAGATGGAAAAGAAGCAAAAAGGTGTGAATTGGTCGTTCAAAAGATTCTAGTGTATCAGTTTATCTCTATTTTTTGAGATAATATAGTTTATGAGTATGCAAGGCATACCCATAGAGGTCGATTGTTGGACTTGCAATTCAAGTTATGCAAGGACACATTTCAACTTGGTACCATCATTTCAGTTGTTGACTTTGCAGAGAACTACACACTATAGCCACATAATGAGGTGCAATCGCAGTATTACAACTCTACCCAGGTTGCTATATTTGTGCAAATAGCATTCATTCATGCAGAAGATAGTACAAAGGATGACAAGAAGATCTTAAGGGAATATCATTTTTATATCAATGATGATCACACACATTCTACGAAGTTTGTGCAAGGTTGCTTTCAGATGTTCTATCATGATTTGGCTAGCAGGAGCATATCATTTCATCAGCATATCATATGGTTAGATAATTGTGCATCACAATTCAAGAACTCGTGTATGTTCTATTGGTTGAGCAGGATGCATAAGACGAATGGTGTTCAACATATGTGGAATTTTTGTGAGGCTGGGCATGGAAAGAGGGAGCATGATGGTGCAAGAGCATGTATCAAAAGAGCATTAGCACAAGAAGAGTTGAAGTACACAGACAATGCAAAGTTGATAAATGCAAGATCTATTGTTGAATGGTGTAACGCTACAAGGGGTCTAGGTAATGAAGGTAAGTCTACAGTTCATATATATTTTTTCTTGGTTGATGATACTAACAGTGCAAAATATGAGGACTATTGTACATTGATAGGATAGAGTGAGCTACAGTATTTTTAGAATCTCTAATGCAGGTTCATGGAGTATTCATACGCAACAGATGGTATGCATTTGTTCTTCATGTATAGATGAAGCTTTGTATGATTGTGAGTCAAAAGAGTGGGTCAATGATTGGTGTACAAGAAGCCTAAGCCTAATTGACACATATCGACTACCGACAACACTACAACTCACAGAGATTGAATCATCAGTTGAATTTGACCATGTTTCATATCTAGTTCAACTAGGTATTATCAGCATTCAAATTTAATAAAATTCAATATTCCATAGTATTTTGTAGTTTTTTTGTATTGTTGACTATATTCATCGAACTGAATGCACATATCAATGTATAGCATATTTATGCAGTTATTGCAGCTAAAGGCAATGAAGAAGGAACTAATTATTATTTATGTCATTGTGTAGAGGAAAAAAATAAATTAGATACCCCTGTTATAGATGGAGAAAACATCGAGTACCTTACAGGATCAGTGGTTATTACTGGAACATGGCTTAGAAGGTACCCAGTGAATAAGTCTAATGTGTGGTTGTTCGAGGACTTTGACACACATAGGAAGATTCTTCATTATTCTAACCTTGTTGTGGCATCAAACATTCATTTGATCAAATATGGGGATAGACCATTGAACAAGACCTTGTGGAAGGTTTGTGAGTTTGACCACGAGGCAATACTCGACACAATAAAGAGTAGAGTAGACCTGGATGGTTCATTGGATTGAATAAGTGGAATGACAGAAAGGTATGTTATTTTTCTTTGCTATCCTTATTTCACCTTCTATTTTTTGACACCTATCTTACCTTCTTATATGTGCTCCTTGGTCCTAGTTGATTAGCTTCGTTTCATTGTAGAGCTCATTGGTGTACTCATTTTAGCTAAATAGTGCAATTGCATTTGCATGTAGGATTTGAGTATGATGGAGGTAGGTATAATCCTTATGAAGTTGCCTTTGGAAGGAAAGTAAGGTAGGTTTTCATGATTATTTCACGATGAGTTCCTATGAGTTTTAATGAGTACTCAGTTTGCTATAAAATGCAAAATAAGTTGCTTCAAGGGGTCTAACTCAGTGGATTAGGTATGTTCATGTATATTACACCTCATGGAATCATCATAGTTTTCAAATAGTCCATTTTGGTAGGAAAATGGGAAACCCTTATCTAAATGACCTCCTTGCCATGTCCTTAAGTCACTTGATTAGTTTTGAGCCGATGCTCTTGCATCAACAAGGCAGGTGAACTATTTGACATGATGCCTCAAAAAAATGTTGTCTCATGGAATGCAATTAGCGGACATAAATCCAAATTCCACAACCTTATCCACCATCCATTGTAATGAGATCATCACTTTCTCAAAATCTTTGGAATTTACACCGCAATCATAATGTCGCACGAACATGTGATGCTGAATTTTGTGAATTTAGCCCCAATTTGAATTTGGAATAATTATAGTAACTTAAAGAAGCACACAATATGAATCATACACATGAAAATTAAAAGAAATAGAGTCTCTTCCACCAATTATTTCCTTCTCGCCTTCCAATAAAAAGGAAAAAAATAAAAAAAAATTGGGGTACCTAAACAATCTGTAACGTAGGTTTGATTAATGGGAAATAAAGAAGTAATTGTGATTGGGAAGTCTCACAGCAAAACATGCACGAAAGTCTCATTGTAAAATATTGAAAAAAAAATTGTTGTGTAGGTATTGGATGCTTTTCTTGCACAGATCCATGCAAAACTTGTGAAGTGTAACTTTCTCTATTGTTTTACATTTCATGTACGTAGAATATCCATTCTTTTCTTTCAATGTCTATAAACTGCTTTTGTTTTTAAAAACCCTTATTATTTTACAACTAGTTATTTTTATTATTATTAGTTATTGGCTCTGAAAGTAATGAAATTGCCCTGGTATAGTACAATGCACTTTTATTTACTTTTTCTATGCATATACAGCTCATTTGCATTTCTTAAAGTTTTCAAGTTTTTTTTTTTTATAAATAAGTGTTGGGAGTTAAGTATTACAACGTAGCCATTTTTTCAAGAAACAAGAAGTCATATGTTAGTTGCATGTTCAATCCTCATGGAAATTACATTTTTAGATGTTCCATTGAAAATCTATAGAAACAAAAAATATATCTTTTTTGACCTACTTTTTTGAGAAGGTGACGATCTCATTACAAAGGATTTGCCCCTATGCTTCGACACTTTGTAATTAGTAGATGTAAATGTAAAGTGTGGAAGACAAGGCACATGAACTATTTGACAGGACACCTCAAAGAGATGTCATCTCATGGAATGCAATAATTGCAAGATATGCACAAAATGGATTTGTTCATAAGGCTTTAGAAACTTTCAAGAAAATGCAATTGGCAGGTGTAAAGCCAAATTCCACAAACTTAGCTAACATCCTCCCTGCCTATGCCAAAATGGGATCTTTGGAACAGGGTATGGACATCCATCAAAGCATAAAAGATATGGGAATTTTGCCAGATCTGTTGTAGTTGCAACTACCCTAGTAGACATGTATGCAAAGTGTGGAAGCATAGACAAGGCACATGAACTATTTGACAAAACACCTCAAAGAGATGCCATCTCATGGAGTCCAATAATTGCAAGATATACACAAAATGGATTTGTTAATAAGGCTTTAGAAAATTTCAAGCAAATGCAATTGAGAGGTGTAAATCCAAATTCCACAACCTTAGCCAACATCCTCCCTTCATATGCCAAAATGGGATCTTTGGAACATGGTATGGACATCCATCAAAGCATAAAGGATATGGGAATTTTGTTAGATATTGTAGTTGCAACTACCCTAGTAGACATGTATGCAAAGTGTGGAAGCATAGACAAGGTACATGAACTGTTTGACATGATGCCTCAATGAAATGCCATCTCATGGAATGCAATGACTGTAAGATATGCAAAAAATGGATTTTTTTGATAAGGCTTTATAAACTTTCAAGCAAGTACAATTGGTGGGTGTAAAGCCAAATTCAACAACCTTAGCCAGTATCCTCCTTGCCTATGCCAAAATGGGATCTTTGAAACATGATATGGACATCCATCAAAGCATAAAAGATATGGGAATTTTGTTATATGTTGTAGTTACAACTACCCTCGGAGACATGTATGGAAAGTGTGGAAGCATAGACAAGGCACGTGAACTGTTTGGCATGATGCCTCAAAGAAATGTTGTCTTATGGAATGCAATGATTGCAAGATATGGACAAAATGGATTTTTTGATAAGGCTTTAGAAACTTTCAAGCATTTATGTCATTGGTAGGTGTAAAGCCAAATTCCAAAACCTTAGCCAACATCCTCCTTGCCTATGCCAAAATGGTATCTTTGGAACACGGTATGGACATCCATCAAAGCATAAAGGATATAGGAATTTTGTCAAATGTTGTAGTTGCAACTACCCTACGAGACATGTATGCAAAGTGTGAAAGCATATACAAGGCACGTGAACTGTTTGACACGATGCCTTAAAGAAATGTTGTCTCATGGAATGCAATGATTGCAAGATATGCACAAAATGGATTTTTCAAAAGGCTTTAGAAACTTTCAACCAAATGCAATTGGCACGTCTAAAACCAAATTGCACAACCTTATCCAACATCCTTCTTGCCTATGCCAAAATTGGATCTAGGGAACAAGGTGTGGACAACCATCAAAGCATAAAGGATATAGGAATTTTGTCACATGTTGTATTTGTAGCCACCCTTGTAGACATGTATGCAAAGTGTGGAAGCATAGACAAGGTACGTGAACTGTTTGACATGATGCCTCAAAGAAATGCACAGTCTCATGGAATGCAATGATTGCAAGATATGCACAAAATGGATTATTTGAAAAATGATTTATAAACTTTCAAGCAAATGCAATTAACATGTGTAAAACCAAATTCCTGTAACGATAATTGATCATCATATTAAATATTTAATGTAAATTGTCATATACATAATGTCAAGAACATAACATCTAGTCTATATATAAAGACATATAGGCATGTACAAACAAAACCATGCAAGTATATACTAAGATATACATCAGTAACATACAAAAGTATGTATACAAAGCCATCTACACATACAAAAAATATCCCAAAATCTAGTTTCCTATGAACTGCTATGAAATAATCTATGGCCCTTGCTTGGCTGTGAAGATGGAGAGCCAATCGGTGACTCATCCTCTCTCTCCCATCGACTAGACCTCCTCAACAGAGATTTTTGCAGCTTCATTTGTTAATAAAATCAAACAATATACACATTAATATAGAAAAAATGAAATAAATAACATCATATATGTAATTGATCACTTATCGCTAGTTGATGATCCCTCTCGATCATATTTTCTCTCTCTTCATACATAGCTGGATGGGTTCAAGTTGTGACCTCCTGTGAGAAGCATCAAGAAGTAAAATTGACTTAACATAAATATCATTTTATGTACATCAAATGACATGAGATAAAACAAGAAATACAAAATGACATTTACATGTTATTGGCTCATACCTTAGTCAAAGGATTTGAAGACAACATAGCTACAATAATGCCTGCCTCCGCTGACTCACGAAGATGAGGAGGAGTCTCCATATTCAACATCTGAAAATAGAGTTCAAGGTTATTTGACTAAAATAGATACATAACATTATTTAAATGCATAATGATTACAAATGGTTAAATTTACCTCTGTAAAAGTGGTTTTGCGTCAAGGGGACCAAGGAAATCATGGAGGTGCTAGTGAAGCTCCCTGTTGAAATTATCAAATTGTCACTAAATAAGATTACCATTAATATATGTACTATATTTACAATCATGTGATAAATTATATACCTGCTGACTCGACCTCCTCTCATAACCTGCCAATGGATGTCTAACAGAGGCAGGATGAAGACTCTGACCCTGGAATTTCATTATGCAAACAATTACATACATTAATTTTGACTTATAATATAGATAGTCATATAAAATTAATTACAAATTTCTAATATGAATATATTAAATCAAGATTGGTGCAGGGGCACCTATGGGTCCAAGGGACCCATCACAAGTTTATCATTTCTTGTTATGTTTTGTTGTTCATTTGAAATGTAATAAGGTCTTGAGGACTATCTTGTTGAGATGTAATAAGGTCTTGAGGACCACCTTGAAGAATTTGAAGTCATTTGACATCACCTTGTAAGGCATTGGTGCCAATTGTTTGCATGTAGGCAATCAAGACCTAGTTGGTCAACTATGGTCAAACCCTCCACAAGTGTGAAGATGGAGTGGAATTCATGCCATTCATATTTGGAAGCCATTTATGGCATGTAAGCATTGTTTAGGGGAGTTTGAAGTGGTCTTGAGAAGAAATTGTCCATATTGTAAACAAAATACATTAGTATGCATTAGTAATAAGGTGACAAATGATCAGTTTGGAGGTTGCAGAGTTGGTTTTCAGTTGCCAATCAACCCAAACTACTTGATAGTGATGTAAACTTGTATAAATGCCTCTCATTCATTGTGTAGGGCATAAAAGTTAAAAATTTCAAAGAAGAAAACACAAACTCTGTTCCTTTTCCTGCATTTTCTGGTGTTCATTTGCTGTTTCAGACCGTATTCTTCCCTGGTTATGGAACTGTCATAAATCCATTGTATATTGAACTGATAGAGCATGATGTTAAATTTGATTTGAAGTTGGTTTGGATTCTTGAAATTAGTTTAGAACGAATATTCAGTTGTTTTCTAAAACTGGTCGTTAAAACCCTAAACTAGGGTTTTGGGCAAAACGATGGAGTTTTGACCATTCCACTATTTCTTATCACCATAGAATCAATGGGATGGATCTGTGCATGTATGTTTTTGATGTTTGGATTATCTTTAGGGAAGGAAAACAAGTTTTGTTGGAGATTTTCTAGTTTTGGCTTGACAAAACCATGTGTTAAGCCTTAAAGAGTAACACAAGTCTCTAGAAACCATATAGTCGACTGTGGAAGCATAAAACCTATTGAATCTCTTGTTTTGTCATGTAACAAACATGTTCCAATGGTTTTTCCAGTTCTGTAAAGCCATTTAAGAGTAGTCTCTTTGCAAAATGGGCTCTTTTCTGGAGAGCAGTCATGTCAAGTGTTCCAAGACAACTAAGTTAACCTTCCCAAACCAATGGTTAGGGTCTAGCATCCATAGAAAGGTAACTTTCTTCACAAACCCCCTCTACTCCTTGCAGCCCTATTTTAGGGAACATCACTGAATAACTTTTCACTGAGGATTTCTTTTCAAAAATCATGACCAGTTCAAGACATGGTGTAGGGGCACCTATGGGTCCAAGAGATCTGTCAAGAGTTTATCATTTCTTGATATGTTTTGTTGTTCATTTGAAATGTAATAAGGTCTTGAGGACCATCTTTTTGAGATGCAATAAGGTCTTGATGACCACCTTGAAGCATTTGAAGTCATTTGACATCACCTTGTAAGGCATTGGTGCCAATTGTTTACATGTAGGTAATCAAGACCTAGTTGGTCAACTATGGTCAAACCCTCCACAAGTGTGAAGATGGAGTGGAATTCATGTCATTCATATTTGGAAGCCATTCATGGCATGTAATCATTGTTTAGGGGCGTTTGAATTGGTCTTGAGAAGGAATTGTCCATATTGTAAACAAAATACATTAGTATGCATTAGTAATAAGGTGACAAATGATCAGTTTAGAGGTTGCAAAGTTGGTTTTTAGTTGCCAATTGACCCAAACTACTTGATAGTGATGTAAACTTGTATAAGTGCCTCTCACTCATCATGCAGGGCATAAAAGTTGAAAGTTTCAAAGAAGAAAACACAAACTTTGTTTCTTTTCCTGCATTTTCTAGTGTTCATTCGTTGTTTCAGACCATATTCTTCCCTGGTACGGAACTATCATAAACCCATTGTATATTGAACTGATAGAGCAGATGTTAAATTTGATTTGAAGTTGGTTTGGAGTCTTGACATTAGTTTTGAACGAAGATTCAGTTGTTTTTTCTAAAACTAGTCGTTAGAACCTTGAACTAGGGTTTTGGGCAAAACAATGGAGTTTTGACCATTCTACTGTTTCTTATCACCATAGAATTAGTGGGATGGATCTGTGCATGTATGTTTTTGATGTTTGGATTATCTGTAGGGAAGGAAAACAAGTTTTGTTGGATATTTTCTAGTTTTAGCTTGACAAAACCATGTGTTAATCCTTAAAGAGTAACACAAGTCTCTAGAAACCATACAGTCAACTGTAGAAGCATAAAACCTATTGAATCTCTTGTTTTTTCATGTAATAAACATGTTCCAATGGTTTTTCCAGTTTTGTAAAGCCATTTAAGAGTAGTCTCTTTGCAAAATAGGGCTAATTGGGGTTCTGGTCAGCATTGTTGGCAAGAGACACTATGTGGCTTCATTATTGTTGTCATTGATGGCAACAAAGTTTATCCCACATCTGTAGCACATTGTATGTCTATACCGAAAGTCAAATTGAAGAATGTTTTGGTCTAATGAACAAGAACAGAGCATGCAGCAAGGTCTGACAATCAGGTCTAGATCTCTTAGAGGATGTACCTCAACAAAGTACAGACTTGGGGAAGTTAAGAGGAGTACCATGACTGCTACATACTTGAGCCTCCAATGATGAAAGAGTGAAAATAAATGAGCATCTAAGTGTTGGGTTTGTGATAGGCAGAGTAGACTAACAAAGAACTGACTGGCAAAGCATCAGACTTTAATCTAGATAAGAAATTGATGATGGTCAAGCTATTTGAGAGATCATACATGGTTGGCTGACATGAATGATGACTTCTATGTCTATGTCTTTGATACACATCACATATTAAGCATGGATTCTGCTGATAGATGAGTGTCTTGGAAATATCTTGAGTATTCCGATTACCGACTAGAAAGATGTTGAAATCCTTGGTGCAGATATATATACCAGATGGATTTTAGTATGAAGAAGTGTGTGTGTGTGTGGAAATAGTGTGCGAGATAAAGCAGAGAGCATAGTGGAAGCAGTAATACAAGTTCGGTATGTGATAGAACATCAGCACTAAAGCAGAGGAAGAATGAAGTGCAGTAGATCAATATATTAAGCCTAATCGGAACTAAACCTCAGCATATGTGGATGCCTCTCATCAGTTCAAACACTTGGTTACCTTCCATAAACATTGTAGACAGTGAGTCTCTTGTAGGCAGTGTACCTCTTGTGAGTAGTGTGCTCAGGCAATGAGCCCTAATTGGCAAGTGCCATTTTGTACTACTTATTCTTTTAATAGAGAATACAATCTTGGGTTAATCACCCTGTGGTTTTTCCCTTAACAGGGTTTTCCACGTAAAAATCCTTGTGTTATGTGTGTTGATTTTATTTTTGCTCTCATGATTATGTATGCTCTTATGTTTTGATGCTGCACTAATATTAAAGAAGAAAAGGAAGTTAAGATATTTAAGATAACTTATTCACCCCCCCTCTTAGTTATCTACCTTGTTTCCAACAATTGGTATCAGAGCTAAGTTCCTCTAAATAGAGCCTAACAGCTTGAGGAAGATCTAAGAATCCCAATGGATATGTATGGTATGAAGGAACAACTTCAGTCTGCCCTAGATGATCTTGAGAAATCTCACTTTGAAGTCAATAATTTGAGAGAAAGACTCAAACAAGCTGATGATTTCATAAATGAGTTAAAAGAAAAACTGAGTATCTCTGTGAAAAAGAGAAAGGAACTACTTCAACAATTAGCAAGTCAAAGTGAAGCTAATGATACTAATGAAGATCTGAATGAGAAAAACAAGCTATGTGAGAAGCTATCAAAAGAGGTCATTATGGTTAGACATGAAATGGAATCAGGGGTTATGAGATTCACCCAAGAAATTGAAGAGAAAAGGAAAATTGAAGATAATCTATACAATCTCTCAAGGAGAAGTCAGAGGACTGCCACAAAATGGATAGAATAATCAGGCATCTAGAATCTAATCTTGAAGAAGCCAGAGATAATGAAGAATAACTTGAGAATCAGATAGACACTCTTAAAAGGGATCTTCAAACAACAAATGAATACAAAGAGAAATTCAAGATAAGCTCTGCTCAACTTGAAGTTCTTCTTGAAAGCCAAAAGAGGGTAGATGACAAGCATGGCTTGGGATATGAGAAAGGTGAAAGCTCTGGATCCGGTCAGAAGAACTCTGGATCAGGAAATCTAAGGAACAGGCCTAGAAGACCTCCGGTAAGGCAACCAAATGCTCAAAGATATCCATCCTTCAATGGATACTGCTACAATTGCAACAATTTCAGTCATAAAGCAACTCAGTGTAGAAGAAGAATGAATTAGACTAATTCATCCTTCTCTGGACAGTGTTTCAACTATAAAAGGTATGGTCACAAATCTCATGAATGTAGAAATATGCAAATAAACAATTCATTTAATGGTAGATGCTTTGCATGCAATAGAAATGGACATATGGCTAATCAATGCAGATCTAGAGGTTATCAATCACATATGCAAAGAAATGTTGTTTGCTACAATTGTAATAGAACCAGTCATATTGCCAAATTCTCTAGAAGTAAGAATTTGGATAAAAAGGGTATGGTGCATCATAATCAAAATCAAGACAAAGGAAAAGGAAAAGTGAATGCGGATGAAGTTCAAAGGGAGATGAACAAGATTTGGGTAAAGAGAAGTACAGAAAATGTTGGGGATGGATCCACACTAGAATCTAGTGCTGATATTCCTTCTGGAAACTAAATAGATGAGCTTTGGCTTAGGGGGAGTCACAAAGGAAAATAAATTCCCCCAGCCAGTCAATTGGTGCCTAAATTTGGCACATGGAATATTGTGGATAAAGGGCTCCTAGAGAAATGTCCAAATAACCCTCAGTAAAAATATGAAAGACCTGCAAGGAGTTTTTGAAGAATTTGATCAGTCAAGATTGATCCGGTTTGACAGCCATCTAGTAAAGTAGGATCTTCATAGATAGATCTGTGATGATTCAAAAGTGAAATATCTTGATCTGCGGACTCATGGCATGATTGGAGGAAAGAAGATACATTGTCGATTATCATTGAAAATGATTCTAAGTGCATCTCAGTGGTTCAGAAAAGATCTCTCTCAGAACAAGGTAACCGGATGATTTAAGTTGTGCATTTATTACAATAGGAATTTAGGGTTTGCACAGAGATAAAAAGGGTTCTTTTATTCATCACTTGCACATTTGCATTTGAAAAGAAGAAAGGAAGAGATCTGCAGCAAGATTGTTACAACCCTCTCAAAGATCAACTACAGAATCTGATTCAACCAGCAATCTTTTCCAGTGCATATTGTGAACCCTAGAAGCGTGAAAAGGTATTTTGATTTCTAAACATCTCTCTTTAAATCTTTTGTAAAGATGGATACTCCTATGGTTGTTAACATCATTGATAGGTTGCGCCCAAAGCTCAAGAAACACCCCTACAAATCTCTAGAAGTTGATCCCTTAGGCACCTTTTCTAGCATTCTGCATGGGGTTCTGCACGTAGAAGATGTTTGGGTATACATCCATGCAAATATTGAGGAATTTGGAGAATCAAAACTGATGGATATCTACCATAAACAACTAATAGATGAAACCTTTGAACTCAAACCCCAATACAAGGCCATCCGAGATAAGCATTTTGGACATTACATCCACTTTCCCTATTTTGTAGAAGATGAATGGGTCTGGTATGTTCTTAGCAGAATACATGACAACTTCATGTGGTTGTTGAAGCCCTTCAAGATAACAAAGGATGCAATTAGGGTAGTAACTAGTTTACACTCATCCGGTGGGTTGCCTACTCTTAAATCGGTCAAGAACCAAATAGTGAGGCTACCGGATCAAAGTTTGACAAAGAGCAATGACAATAGAAGATATCACAGATCCGGATATCAAATTTGCCTCCATGATAATTGGCTACAAAATATATCTTTCCAGAAGGGAGAACTTTGTATCTGGAACTGTAATTTATACTGCATATCAGATGCTAAGGGAAAATGCAGACTATGATCTATGTGAGCTTCTCCTGAGCCAACTGTTAGAAAACTTGCAAAATATCAAGAAGGACAAGAAGAACTCATTCAAGTATGGTGGTTTAATACTGTGCTTATTCTTTTACTATATGAATGAGCTACCCGGATCAAGTGGTTGGGTATGACAAAATGAAAAACCTGTTGTCATACAAATCATAGATTATATGTATGGGCTTGGTGATGCCAAGGCTCAAAATACAACACTTTGGGGATACTTCAAAAACTTCCAAAGTATGATGTAGGCCAGAGAAAGAATTCCCCAATCTATAGTCAAAAAATATAAGGATATAATGTGTTTCATGGTAGACAGTGATCAATGCCTAATGGAGGTAGTGGAGCCCAGAACAGTCTGGATTATGCCAATGGGTTATGAGGTAGATGAGAAAATCTTGGAGCTGCATGTCCAACACCTGTTGAATTAGCCTAAGGACCCTGAGGTAAAAAGGTTTGGAACCTTTCAAGAATTGAGTGTAAAAATACATGTTGAACTAAGACAACCAGAGATGAAAAGAAAAGTGAGAAGGGAAGTAGAGGAAGTTGCCAAAAGATATAGCATTTCAAAAGAGGCAGTTGATGCAAATAGAGAAAAATTGGAAAGAGCTGAGAAGGAGAAACAAGAAGCCGAAAAAGGAAGTGTTCTGGTACAAGCCTCCTTCCAGACTAGATCCTCCAAGAGCTCTGCACCTGCCACCTCTAAGAGTCAAAATCCTTACAACCAGAAGACAAGACATCCAGAAATGGAGAAAGGAGAATGAAGACAAATGCCACAAGGTCTTACATAAGCCAAAAGGATGATGAAGAAATAGAATCTGATGAAGAAGTTAAGAAAATGACGAAGAAGAAGAAAACATCAAGGGAATCCTCTCCCAGTACAAACAAAGAAGAAGAGGTAGAAGAATTTGTTGAAAGGCCTACTCTCTCCATTTATGATGTCATCAAGGCAATCACTGTGGATGGGAATCTGCAACTAATGACAAAATTTTATGATGAGTATAGTGACTCAGACAAAAGGATCTTGCAAGAAGCTACAGTTAAGTACCTAAACATTTATAATAAAGCATTCATTAAAATCATCTCTCTAATTCCCAAAAGTTTAGAGAAGGTACTTGAACTCAGAAAAGACAATGCGAAGGAAAAGGATTTGGAGATCTAGGAATAGATTGCAATTCAGCTCTATCCTTCCATTACTCCAAAACAAATGACCATGATCTTCAAGGACTGCAAGGATGAGTTTCGGAGCAAAGCAAGAATGAACAAACTTATGCTCAGAGAGACTAATCAGGTGGCAAAAGAGACTGAAGACATCCTCCGAAATGCATTTAAAAGATTCAATCTTCCTGTTATAGAGGACATAGATGATGAACCTTCTGCCATGGATGATGAAGAACTAAGTACATCAAAAGAAGAATCTACTGAGAAAAATGCAGAAGAGCCAAAGGAGATAGGTAAGGAGAGGACTAAGGACTTGGATTCCTCTATTCTGAAAGAGGAAGTCCATGAAGAAGTAAACATCTCTCTTTCGAATCCCCTTGCTGACTCCAGAACTGAAGGAGAAGGAAGAAAAGAGGAGAAATTGAGTCAAGTAGAGGAGGAAAAGGGAAGAGAAGAAGAACACATAGAGAAGATCTTTGATGACAATTCTGAGGCTGCAAAAGAAAAGAAGACTCTGTCTCTGGCAAGAGACACTGCAGAAGCAATGAAAAACTTCCTGACCAAAGACATGATGGAAATATATGAACCAGAACTATTTCAAGGACCACTCAATTTTGACTCCCTCTGTCTGGTCTAGATAATGAAGGTAGCATCTTTTGTTCAAGCTAAAACAAAAGAAAAGCTTCTAAAGTCTCACATGGAAGACTATGAGCTGATAGAGATTGCATCCAGTGTGTTGGAGAAGATCATGCCATCCTTCCAAAAGGATCTTTCAACCTCTTCATCTGGTAACTTGAAATCTCTTGTTCATTCTATTAGCACACATTTTGATTCTTTGGAGAAATCGGCAAAAGAGAAAGTCCGGAAAGAGTTTTTGGGAAAGAGATTCTCTGAAGTACAGGGACTCATAGAAAATGATAGGAGAAATCTAGATATTTGGATAAAGAGCCTATAAAATGCTCTTAAAGATGGTAGAGAATTATACAAATTTTGTTTATCTTGGTCCACAGTGACAGACGACATTGCAAAGAAGGTGGAAGAACAATAGGGTAAAATGTCAAGTTTATCTTAGAATTTTGATCCTCTCACCTCATCCATAATGAATCAAGAGTGCCAAGCTATTTCCATTATAAATAAAATAAAGAGGCTTGAAAAGGAAAAGAAGAATAGAAGAAGCAGGATGAGTGAGCTAAGAGGGTTAATTATCCCTAAGTTAGAGGTAATGCATGAGGCCTTAACTGATGCTCTGACCACAGCCTGGACTAGTGATCCAATAGACTTAAAGAGGGCAGAAGATTTTGCATTTTTGTTGAGTGTTCACATCTCAATTTTGGACAGGATGAAGCAGAGTTGGGCAAGAGAATTTGTCCAGTTGAAAACCACTTTTGTGGATATACTTAAGTATATGTAAGTATAACATGTATATATACTTATGCGGCTATGTATAGGTTGGTTTTTGCAAATTTTGGTGTGTGGATTCCACCCTTTGCCATTGATGTCAAAGGGGGAGTAAGGAGTAGTGAAAATTGTGGAATCCAGCAAAGGGGGAGCTCTGATAAAAATGTGCATAAGACAGAGCATCAGCCAAAGGGGGAGATTGTTGGCAAGAGACACTATGTGGCTTCATTATTGTTGTCATTGATGGCAACAAAGTTTATCCCACACATCCGCAGCACATAGTATGTCTATACCAGAAGTCAGATTGAAGAATGTTTTGGTCAGGTGAACAAGAATAGAGCATGCAACAAGGTCTGACAATCAGGTTCGGATCTCTTAGAGTATGTACCTCAGCAAAGTGCAGACTTGGGGAAGTCAAGAGGAGTACCATGACTGCTACATACCAAAGATTGAGCCTCCAGTGATGAAAGAGTGAAAAGATATGAGCATCTAAGTGTTGGGGTCTTGACAGGTAGAGTAGACTAAGGAAGAACTGACTGGCAGAGCATCAGACTTTAATTCGGATAAGAAATTGATGATGGTCAAGCTATTTGAGAGATCATATATGGTTGGATGACATGAATGATGACTAATATGTCTATGTCTTTGATATGCATCACATATTAAGCATGGATTCTGCCGATAGATCAGTGTCTTGGAAATATCTTGAGTATTTTGATTGTTGACTAGAAAGATGTTGAAATCCTTGGTGCGGATATATATACCAGATGGATTTCATTATGAAGAAGTGTGTGTGTGGAAATAGCGTGTGAGATAAAGTAGAGAGCAGAGTGGAAGATGCAATACAAGTCTGATATGTGACAGAACAGCAGCACTAAAGCAGAGGAAGAATGAAGTGCAGTAGATTAGTATATTAAGCCTAACCAAAACTAAACCTCAGCATATGTGGATGCCTCTAATTAGTTTAAACACTTGGTTACCTTCCATAAACATTGTAGATAGTGAGCCACTTGTAAGAAGTGTGCCTCTTGTGAGCAGTGTGCTCGGGCAGTGAGCCATAATTGACAAGTGCCATTTTGTACTACTTATTCTTTTAATAGAAAATACAATCTTGGGTTAGTCACCCCGTGGTTTTACCCTTAATAGGGTTTTCCATGTAAAAATCTTTGTGTTATGTGTGTTGATTTTATTTCTTCTCTCATGATTATGTATGCTCTTATGTTTTGATGTTGCACTAATATTAAAGAAGAAAAGGAAGTTAAGATATTTAAGATAACTGATTCACCCCCCCTCAGTTATCTACCTTGTTTCCAACAAGCATTACCAATCCAAATTTAGGGCACATGTTCCAAAAGACTCCCAAGTCATTTTGACATATGTTGTGAGTCTTCCAAAAGAGCATCTTGAACTGGTCATGATTTTTGAAAAGAAAGCCTCAGTGAAAAGTTATTCACTGTTGTTCCCTAAAACAGGGCTATAAGGAGTAGAGGGGGTTTGTGAAGCAAGTTACCTTTCTATGGATGCTAGACCCTAACCATTGGTTTGGGAAGGTTAACTTAGTTATCTTAAAACACTTGATATAACTGCCCTCTAGAAAAGAGCCCATTTTGCATCATATCCTATAGTGAGCCCTTTTGCTAAGGATTTGAAAGCCTCAAAAGTCTAGTTTTTGGTGAAGTAGAATTCCCTCCATGTTTCTTGATTTGAAAGACTTATTGAAGAGTCATCCATCCTTCTAGAGCATTTGCATCAGAGTGGTATTTTAGCAAGGTCTAATTGGAAAATTTGTGAAGAGAAATTGTGAGTGAGGTGTATGACAATGCCTCCAAAAGGTGGGTCTGCAGTTGCAAGGGAGTTGAAGGCCTTGAGAGAGAAGGTAGAGGCCTTAGAGAAGAGGAGAATGACCACTAAGGAAGAGAGTACCTTAGTAGAGGAGGAAAAGGATGGAGAGGAAGACTATCCTGAAGAAGAGATGCCTCCTAAGGAGAGAAGGTTCATTGGAGCCTTGAAAACCATAAAAGCAAAAGCCACTGAAGTGAAGATAGACATACCAATGTATGGGGGGGCCATGAATGTTGAGGCATTACTAGAGTGGGTGGATGCCTTGAACAACTATTTTGAATATAAGGAGATAGCAGATAAAAAGAAGGTTAAGTTTGCCAAGACCAAATTGAATGGGGCTACTTTGACTTGGTGGAATTACTACCAAGGAGAGAGGGTGAAGGAGGGTAAAAACATGGCGACATCATGGGAAAGAATGGTAAGCAAATTGAAGACATAATTTCTTCCTGTAGATCATGAGGTGCAAGTGTTTAGGAGGCTGCATAACTTGAAGCAAAAGGACCTGGACATGGCAACCTATACTGAGGAGTTTCACAAACTTAGTATGAGGTGTGGCCATGTGGAGAATGAGGAGAGAGTTGCTAGGTATTTGAATGGCCTAAGGTTTACAATCCAAGATGAGATGAGCCTAGTGACACCTAAGACAGTGGAAGAGTGCATCCAAGTGGCATGTAAGATAGAGGAGAAGTTGAAGAGAAGGTAGGAGCAGCAAGGAAGGGGTAGAGGTAGTTTTGGTGGTAGAAATCAGTCCTAGAGATAGCAAGGGGAGTCTAGTCCCAATGAACAAAGTGGAGATTCAAGTAGTAGAGGAAGTTTTAGAGGAAGAAAACCAAATGGGAGAGGAAGATTTGGTGGCTCAGGAAGAGGTTCTAGCACCTCACAGGCGGATGCTGTAACTGCAACCAAGTGGGACATCCAACCTTCAAATGTCCAGAGAAGCAAGGCTCTAGTTCTCATGGAGGAGAGAGGAGAAGTCAGCTAATGCAAGAGGAGGATTGCCAAAGTGTCAACATGCTACCTAAGCCTGTAGATCCAGAGTTTGGAGAGAGCCTAATGATGAGGAGAACTCTCTTGAAGGTGCTAAGTAACAAGGAGCCACCACAAAGGAAGTCACTTTTCAGAACTTCTTGCAAATCTGGTGGAAAGGTATGTCAATTCATAATTGATTCAGGGTCCACAGATAACTTGGTGTCATTAGAAATGGTTGAGAAGTTAGGATTGAAGAGAACCCCTCATTCTACCCCTTATAAGGTGTCTTGGTTGAATAGGGGTCAGCAAGTACTTGTAAATGAGCAGTCTTGGGTAGAATTTCAAATTGGGGGGTATAGGGATAGAGTCTTATGTGATGTGATGCCCATGGATGCTTTCCATCTACTTCTAGGACGTCCATGGTAGTATGATCTCAATGTACATCTTGATGGGCAAAAAAATACCTATACTATCACAAAGAATGGTGAGTCTTTTACCTTGAATCCTTTACCAGATGAAGGCATAGATAAACAAGTGGGTTCTAGTGTCATGGTGGTAGGAGAAAATGAGTTTTTGCAGACCTTGAAAGAAGAAGGGGGCCTAGGATTTTCTTTGATTGTGAAGCCAAAAGATAGATCAGATTTACCCAAAACGAAAAGAGAAGCCATACTTAGTGAAGTTCAAAGCTTGCTAGAGAAGTATAGGGGCATTGTTGTAGAAGAATTACCTAGCTCCCTACCTCTAATCATAGATATAAGTCACCACATAGACCTAATTCCAGGAGCCACATTACCTAATAAGGTTGCCTACAAGATGACACCAGCCCAAAATGAGGAGATTGCAAAACAAGTGTAGGAATTGTTAGACAAAGGCCTAGTGAGGAAGAGTTTGAGCCCATGTGTTGTACCTATTGTCCTAGCACCCAAGAAGGATGGAAAATGGAGGCTTTGCACTGATTCTAAATCCATCAATAGGATAACAATCCGATATACATTCCCTATGCCTAGGATAGAAGATCTCATGGACTGTTTGGGAGGAGCATGTTACTTCTCAAAGATTGATTTGAAAAGTGGTTACCATCAGATAAGGATTAGAGAGGGAGATGAATGGAAGATAGCTTTTAAGACCAATGAGGGCCTCCATGAATGGTTGGTTATGCCCTTTGGGCTGTCCAATGCACCTAGTACTTTAATGTGCCTAATGAATGAGGTATTGAAACCTTTCATTGGAAAGTTTGTTGTGGTTTATTTGGATGACATTCTTGTTTTTAGCAGGTCTAAAGGAGAACATTTGAGGCACCTTGACATGGTACTAAAGAGGTTACATGAGGATAAATTGATGATAAACTTGGAAAGTGTGATTTCATGAAAGAAGAGTTAGTGTACCTTGGTTTTGTCATTTCCAAGAGAAGCTTGAAGATGGATCCCTCAAAGGTGGATGCCATTCTCAGTTGGCCAACCCCAAGATCAGTGGGAGATGTGAGGAGCTTCCATGGACTTTCAAGCTTTTATAGAAAATTTATAAAGAACTTCAGCCACATATGTGTACCAATCCTTGACACCATCAAAGGAGGTAATAAGGGTAAGTTTTCTTGGACTAATGAAGTTGATAAAGGGTTTGAATATTTGAAGAAAAGAGTATCCCAGCAACCTATACTTGTGCTCCCTTATTTTTATAAAGTTTTTACCATTGAGTGTGATGCTAGCAACCAAGCAATAGGGGTTGTTTTAAGCCAAGAAGGCCGACCAGTTGCATTTTTTAGTGAAAGGCTCAATGAAGCAAAGAGGAAGTATTCATCATATGATTTGGAATTATATGCTATGGTTCAACCACTTAAAAAATGGAGGCACTACTTATTACCCAAAGAATTTGTTGTTTTTACTGACAATCATGCTCTAAGTTTCTTGAATGGACAGGACAAACTCAATCATAGACACATGAAGTGGGTTGAGTTTCTGCAAGCCTTAACCTTCACAATAAAACATAAGAAAGTCCAAGCCAATAAGGTGGCAGATGCACTTAGTAGGAGGGCACTTGTGGTGTAGGAAATACAACTTCAAAGCATGGGGATAGATGCACTCAAAGACATGTACCATGATGATGTAGACTTCAAGGATATTTATAAGGTTTGCAATCAGTTTTTGAACACTTTCCATAGTGAATACTCTGATTTTTTACTTCAAAATAGTTTTCTTTTCAAGGGGAGTCATTTATGTGTGCCTAGATGCTCAATGATAGAGAATCTTATAAAGGAGAAGCATAGTGGGAGTATTGGAGGTCATTTTGGGCTTGACAAGACTTTGGATCAGGTTAGGAGATTCTACTATTGGCCAAAAATGCAAGTGGATGTAAGGAGATATGTTGAGGGGTGCACTAAATGTCAAAGATCCAAAGGAACTTCATCCAATGCAGGGCTTTATCAACCACTTCCCATTCCCAATAGGCCTTGGGAGAGTGTAAGTATGGATTTTGTGATGGGGCTACCTAGAACACAAAGGGGTTTTGACAGTGTTTTTGTGGTTGTTGACTGGTTTAGTAAGATGGCACATTTTCTTCCTTGCAAAACCACCAATGATGCATCTCATATTGTAGGTTTATTCTTTAAAGAGATGGTGAGAATACATGGTTTGCCTTTGAATATTGTCTCTGATAGGGATTCTAAGTTCATAGGTCATTTTTGGAGGACCTTGTGGAAGAAACTAGGCACAAAGGTGTCATATAGCTCTACATACTATCCCCAAATGGATGGGCAAATTGAAGTGGTAAATAGGTCATTGGGAAACCTCCTGATGTGTCTAACAAAGGAGCATGGATAGGCTTGGGATCTGATTTTACCCCAGGTAGAGTTTGCATATAATGACTTCATGAATAGGAGTATTGGAAAGAGTCCTTTTGAGGTGGTTTATGGAATGCATCCTAGAGGTGTGTATGAATTGAGAGATCTACAAGGGATTGATAGAAGTTCTCAAGGGGAAGACTTTATTGTTGCAATCAGGGACATACATCAACAAGTAAGAGAAACTCTTCAAAAAAGTGTAGACAAGTACAAAGAGAAAGCAGATTTGAAGAAGAGAGACCTTCAATTCAAGGTTGGTGACTTGGTATTAGCACATCTGAAGAAAGAAAGGCTTCCTAAATGCAAATATACCAAACTCATGATGAAGAAGATAGGACCTTGCATGGTGGTCCATAAATTTGGGCAGAATGCTTATGAGATTGAGTTACCCCCTAGGGTAGCCATCTCTCCTATTTTCAATGTATTTGATTTGTACCCATACAAAGGTTCTGTGAATGTTGATTCTGATGCAGTTATAATAGTAGATGAGGATGATGATTGGGTGAAGGAGTTTCCACCTAGCCAACCCATGAAGCTTGAGTGTATTCTAGATACAAAGGAGGTAAATAAAACTAGGAGGAAGACATACAAAGAGTATCTCATCAAATGACAAGATCTCCCTACAGAAGATGCTACCTGGATGTCTGAGAATGATATAAAATAGCATGGAGTATTTTTTGAAGACCTCATCTCAAGAGGGACTTGAGATTCTTCTCTCCCCGGGAGGATGGTGCAGGGGCACCTATGGGTCCAAGGGACCTATCAAGAGTTTGTCATTTCTTGTTATGTTTTGTTGTTCATTTGAAATGTAATAAGGTCTTGAGGACCATATTTTTGAGATTTAATGAGGTCTTGAGGACCACCTTGAAGCATTTGAAGTCATTTAACATCACCTTGTAAGGCATTGGTGCCAATTGTTTGCATGTAGGCAATCAAGACCTAGTTCGTCAACTGTGACCAAACCCTCCACTAGTGTGAAGATGGAGTGGAATCCATGTCATTCATATTTGGAAGCCATTCATGGCATGTAAGCATTGTTTAGGGGAGTTTGAAGTGGTCTTGAGAAGGAATTATCCATATTGTAAACAAAATACATTAGTATGCATTAGTAATAAGGTGACAAATGATCAGTTTGGAGGTTGAAGAGTTGGTTTTCAGTTGCCAATCAACCCAAACTACTTGAAAATGATGTAAACTTGTATAAATGCCTCTCACTCATTGTGCAAGGCATAAAAGTTGAAAATTTCAAAGAAGAAAACACAAACTCTATTCCTTTTCCTGCATTTTCTGGTGTTCATTCGTTGTTTCAGACCGTATTCTTCCCTGGTACGGAACTATCATAAAACCATTGTATATTGAAATGATAGAGCATGATGTTAACTTTGATTTGAAGTTGGTTTGGAGTCTTGATAGTAGTTTAGAACGAAGATTCAGTTGTTTTTCTAAAACTGGTAGTTAAAACCCTGAACTAGGGTTTTGGGCAAAATGATGGAGTTTTGACCATTCCACTATTTCTTATCACCATAGAATTAGTGGGATGGATCTGTGCATGTATGTTTTTGATGTTTGGAATATCTACAAGGTAGGAAAACAAGTTTTGTTGGAGATTTGCTAGTTTTGGCTTGACAAAACCATGTGTTAAGCCTTAAAGAGTAACACAGGTCTCTAGAAACAGTACAATCAACTGTGGAAGCATAAAACCTATTGAATCTCTTGTTTTGTCATGTAACAAACATGTTCCAATGGTTTTTCTAGTTTTGTAAAGCCATTTAACAGTAGTCTCTTTGAAAAATAGGGCTAATTGGGGCTCTGGTCAACATTACCAGTCTAATTTTAGGGCACATGTTCCAAAAGGCCCCCAAGTCATTTTGGCATATATTGTGAGTCTTCCAAAAGAGCATCCTAAATTGGTCATGATTTTTAAAAAGACAGCTTCAGTGAAAATTTATTCACTGTTGTTCCCTAAAATAGGGCTATAAGGAGTAGAGGGGGTTTGTGAAGTAAGTTACCTTTCTATGGATACTAGACCCTAACCATTTGTTTGGGAAGGTTAACTTAGTTATCTTGGAACACTTGACATGACTGCCCTCTAGAAAAGAGACCATTTTGCATAATATCCTATAGTGATCCCTTTTTCTTAGGATTTGAAAGCCTCAAAAGTCTAGTTTTTGGTGAAGTAGAATTCCCTCCATGTTTCCTGATTTGAAAGACTTATTGAAGAGTCATCCATCCTTCTAGAGCCTCTGCATCAAAGATGAACCTTGTAAAAAATTACCTAGGAGTCAATACCAAATGTATGTTGTAAGACATCATCTATGAGAACAAGATCATCCAATATGGATGTGTCCATCACTGGTTGTTGCCCCTACGTCGCAACATCCTACCAAGAGTCTTTTGTCCCATAATTGCACAAGTTCCCACATGAACTGCAAAGATGTGTGGACAAATGATGCCTGTCGCTCTCACCCTCATCAGCCTAGGTGAGATCATCATCATGTTGTGCTAGAGACTATGTGAGAGAACTCAATGAATGCAGCGTCTCTGCCTCAGCACTCTCCTTCAAAGTTAGGAGTGACACATGTGTTGGCCTCATCATGGGTCTAGATATGTAGTTTTGTTCTCACTATGCCCCCTCTCTATCTTGGGCAAAGCCACTACCTCTTCCCTGGAACTCTCGAATGTCAAAATAATTAGGAATCTTCTTGAGGACGAACTCACAATAGAGTTTCCTCAAAAAGTATTGTGGCACCTCATTATTGTTGCATGGACTCTTGTCAAACACCATTTACCATCTATTCCAAAAGTTTTGGGATATATCTTTGTTCCTACACCAATGAATCAGGAAGTGTTTGCAAGTCTCTTCTAATGTTTGGTCAGTTTTAGGATTGATAAATTGTGAACATAATGCAAATTTTGTAATTTTTTGGTCCTTCACTTGTTCATAAGATAATTTATCGGTATAGTATTGTTCACACCTCTCCCTATAGTCATGAAATTCAGTGATTTGGTTTGTTACCAATTCAGTGTGAGAAACAATTGCCTCTAATGACTTGGCAGTCACTCTCCTTCGATCAGTGCTTGCACTTGGACTATTTAAAGTTTCAATTAGGGTTTGAAGATGTTTTTTATTTTCTTCTATTTTCCCTAAATAGTTTTCTTATGTATCTCTTTCATGGTGAGGATGTGAAGGTGGGGGGTTTTGAGGGTTTTAAGGGTTTTCAAAGTTGTTTTGACCCTCCTGTGCTGGATTTGTGTTTTGTGCTACCTCATTGACTGTAAATTCAATATAAAAAACCAATCAAACATTGCAAAAGTACAAATTTCTTTTCAAACTCACAAAAATAAATCAAACCCTACCTTTCTGGCTGCTACACCCTCTACATTTCCTTCATGACATCTTCAGGAGCGGGATTGGCGAGGTGACATGGTGAAAACATTGATTACTCTTAGAACTTGCTTGATTTCTCCTTCCTCCAATGCACTCATGCTCTTGTGACTGGTTTTTCCTTCCAAAACTGTAGAAAAGGCCGCAGGGGTTTGAGTTTTTTTTAACTTTATGGAACCTATAATGCGCATGCATTTTAGGCTCGGTTACCAGGCCTAAAACACGAGCGCATTATAACGCACTCACGTTATCTCTTGTATGGGACCAAAAATTCATGTGGTGACTTTTTGGTCCCTCATCTCTTTGCATATACCCAGGAAAATGAAGATAATGAAGTGAAGGGCTTGATGAAATCCATGGGATTTAATGTGGGACGTAAGATCAGGATTGGATATGAACTGAAAAGATACATTTGATAGTCTGCTAAAACTCTGTAAATTTGTAGAAAACACCCAAAATGACTTAGAAACTTTCAACACTTAGAACTTTTTGGATTTTTTGGACACTCCAACACATGATAGGAACATGGGGGAGGAAAATCATCACTCCAAGTAAAAATATGAGCAAGGTAGAACTCATTGAAGGAAATCTCAAATTGGTTATCAATGATGGGTAAAACACTTCCAAGGTAACAAAGGAGAACCAAACTTAGGAATTTTGTAATTTTCTTACTTGGTGCCAACATTAGCTCTAGTTGGGGTTGTGTGCCTCTTGCATGCACAACATAGATCCAACTATCTCTGGAAGTAGACCAAAAAGGAAAAAGGGACACGGGGGAGGGAAAATACAAGAACAACAAACATATGTACATAAGAAAAAAACACAAATAACATCCAATAACATGAAGGCACAAATGAATTTGAGTATGGTTGTAAATAAAATTTTAGAACACTTGTAGGTTAGGCCCTACAAAGAAGACCCACGGCACGAGGCCATGGACAAATTGTTGCATACCACTTGCCTTTGTCAAAGACAAGATTGAAGAAGGAATAATTTCCTTTAAGATAAAAATGTATCCATGTCCAAGTTGCAACAAATGATATTTCTTGGATGCATGCACATGCAAACTACCAATGTTAATATCATCATCATGTTGGAACTAGAAATGACTATCATATTTACATGGAAACCATAAGTAGTAGGGGCCATCATCATGCTCACCCATATGGAAATATATATTCAAGATCCTTGGTATCATGATATACATCTAGACCTACATATAAATCAACATGAAGAAAAACTCTCCTTGAACCTCAAATTGAAATACCTCCTATTCAAGTGCAATCTCAAGTTGGGATATATCATGTGATTACTCAAATTCTTGCAATCCAATTGCAACACATGTTCTAATGTATTCTTCCATGATTGAATCACAAAACTAATTCAAATCCAATTTTGCATTACTATCATATAATTCAAAAATTTGAGGCACTTCATGTGAAGACTCACAATATTCAAATTACCTCTCTATTTTGTATCCTTAAATGCAACTTGCTATCAAAACACTACTACCGAGAAATTGATCTATGATATCTTCTTCTTCTTCTCCTTGCAAATGAGAAAATTGACCTTCATTAGAACATACCAATTCAACACTAGAATGTTGAACCATTGAGTTCAGAAAGGTGTCCTCAATACCATCCTTATTAGAAAAAGACAACTACTCTAAAAGTTCTAAAAGATTGTCCAAGTTAAAAACTTAAGGACTGAAAGTAGTTAGGTCATGCATACCTTCAGATTCATCTTTCTCATTTGCAACAAGGAAGGTGTGAGCATAATCTCCTGTAGGATCAATAAAGCAAGGAAGCACATCTAATGAATAAAAAACTTTTGTACTTCAACTTCCTTACTTTCATCCACAAAAATAACACCACTGTCCATGGCAAGGCCTTCAAACTGAAAAATCAATGTCTGGACCATCATCTATCTAAATAGTGTTGGCAATATTGTCATTAATGTCAAAGGGAAGTTGATGTCACAGAAGAAGAGTATATAAAAGGGAAATGGATGTCACATAAGAAGCATTTTTTATGATGAAAATTTTCTAAGTCATGAATCATTTCAGCCTTTAGTTGGCAAATCGCTCGGTTCATGAACTCACAAGTTTACCAATGATAGATTTCTCTGACATCTAGTTCATTGACAGGAGAGTTGACCAATGAAGGCATGAAGAAGAAAGCTCGAAGTGCAAAGTTTGAAGTATCAACAAAATCTTTAGTTTGTGAACTCAAAAGTTTGCCGACAACAAGTTTGCCCACAGGAAAGTTTAGCAATGAAAGCTTGAGAAGAAAGTTTGAAGTATCTTTAGTTCATCGATGGATAAGACATTGACAAAATGTTTGATTCAAAAACTCAAAAGTTTGACAATGGAAAAGTTTGTTGATAGACCATTTTCCCAACTGAATGTTCGTCAGAAGGATGAAGACGTGAAGAATAAAGTTGGTTTGTTATTTCTCAAGTTCATCGATAGGCAATTTATTCGATAAGATATCAAAGAATTATTTAGTCTTCAAACTCCTCAGTTCACTGATTTCAAGGTTTGTCAATAGGTGTTTTTACTGATAGAAGAAGGTTGATGGTTTGCTTAGTTTGCCAACAAGTTTGTGAAGATGCAGTTTTTCCAATAAAGGCATTGGAGTTTAATTTTGTGGAAATTATTTTTTTCCAATAAAGGCACTAAAGTTTAAGTTCATGCAAGTGAACTTTTGCCAATCAAGGCGTGCAAGATGTGGTTCGTGGAAACAAATTTTTGCCGATAATGGACAAAATGTCCCAGGTTCATGGAGATATAAAGTTCCTGATAGACTTATCTATAAGGTCGGTAATATAACACATTGATTATTTATTTGGGCTGACTCCCTTGGAATTAAAGTGAAAATATTTATTGTGAAATATTTGAAGATGGCCAACTCTTTAAAAGAAAAGTAAAATAATTATTAAAGTGGCTGACTCAGTTTGTGTAAATTGGGCTCAGATTCAAAGCATGAGAATTAAGGTTGGTTCGTCCTATGTATACGTTGGAATTCAAATTTATATAGGTCAACTTCCCTTTGAAAAATAAGAAGTATCACATATATAAAGGAGAAATATTTTTGGGAAAGATGTATGCATGAACAAAGATGCGAATGTGAATTGAGTGTGAAGGAGATGAACAGAAGATAATTTAGGAGTTGTACAACATGTATCTAGACACATGGCAGGTCAGGAAGGATCCTCATCTAACAGAGAACCTCTCTTTGATGGATCTAACTATACTTTCTGGAGTATAAGGATGGAAGCCTATTTGACTTCATTAGGGTTTGATGTTTGGTAATCTGTTGTGGATGATTATAATGTTTTGGAAACTCCTCCAATAGATCAAGATGTCAAGAATGAATGTGAGAATAATGCTAAAGCAAAGAATGCTATCTTGTGTGGTCTGACCAACACAGAGTTTGTCAAAGTAATGCAATACAAGACGACTAAAGACATATGGCAAAATGTCCATAACCTTTATGAAGGAGATGACAAGGTAAAATAAGACAAACTGCAGACCTTCAAGGGTAAATTTGAAAATCTAAAGATGAAAGAGGAAGAAAACATAGCTGAATATCTACTCCGAATAGATGAAATTGTAAATGCGATAAGAGGTCTTGGTGAAGCAGTAAATGATTCAGTGATTGTTAAGAAAGTACTGAGATCACTCCCTCAAAGATATGATTCAAAGGTCTCTTCTATTGAAGAAGCTAGAGATTTGAATAAACTCATAATGGATGAACTATTTGGTTCCCTCACTACCTATGAGATGAGAAATGCAAGCAAAGACACATCTAATAGGGAACCTACCTTCAAAGCTACTAAGAAAGAAGACGTATCTAATCTAAGCAGTGGATCTGAGGAAGAAGAGACAAACTTTGTAAGGAAGTTAAATAAGGGTTCAGGTAATTACAAAGGTAAGCTTCATTTTAAGTGTTTCAATTGTGGTAAATTTGGTCATTATGCATCTAAATGTCCTTTTGGAGGAAGTGAAGATAACAACAAGGGTTTCAAAAGGTGTAACATCACTTTCCATAAAGCCCAAAAATTAACATAAAAATTTATCATAATCAAGAGATTAGTTAACCATCTGATTTCTCAAATCAAATTTAACCATAATGAATCATTTTCATTTCAATAATTAAGCATGATATTCTAAACAGAACATAACCAAGCTTACAAAACAATATTCATTTACATATCCTTAGTTATCAACTATCACTATTCATGAACAAGTTATGGTCAAAGCATCATAAATCATCTTATACATATCAAAATTATACATTACAATTGACTATCAAGTCGTAAAATAAGAAACATTATATCTGGAACAATTGACTATCAAGTCATAAAATAAGAAACACTATATCTGGAAGACTTTTAAAGGAATTTAATTCTACCTTTATTGTGCTGGTGCCCAAGAAAGGGGATGTTGTCTCTTTTAGTGACTTCAGGCCTATCAGTTTGTGCAATACTATTTACAAAAATGTTTCTAAACTTTTAGTCAACAAATTGAAACCCCTATTATAGAATGTTATTTCTTAGAATTAGAAAGGGTTTGTCCCAGGAAGACAAATTCTAGATGATGTGATAACTACTCATGAGATCTTGCACTCAATGGATCATGGATAGAAGGAGGGGATGGTTCTAAATTTGGATATTTCAAAATCCTATGATAGGGTCTCATGGTCCTTTCTGCTAGTTGTTCTTAAAAAATATGGGTTTCAAGGTAAAACTCTCCAGCTGATAAAGGAATATGTTACTTCCCCTAGATATTTGGTTATGGTTAATGGGTCCCCAAGAGACTTATTCCATAGTGGTAGGGGGTTAAGATAAGGAGACCCTCTCTCTACTTACCTCTTTATCATTGTGGCTGAAGTTTTGGGAAGGAATATCTCTAGATTGGTTCAGGATAAGAAACTGCAAGGAATTAAACCTTCTTCTACTAGTCCTCCTTCTTCGCATCAATAGTTTGTTGATGATACCATCCTCTTTGGTACTTCCTTAGTTAAAGAAGCTAAGGAATGGAAAAAGTTGCTAAATCATTATGCTAAAGTTTCGAGGCAGCACATTAATTATGATAAAAGCAAATTATACTTCTTTAACACTATGGAAATCCTACAAGATAAGATAGTCAAAATTTTGGAATGCTCAAAGGCTACCTTCCCAAACACTTACCTAGGACTCTCGTTAGCCACTTAAAAACTCCCTAATGCCTACTGGTTTAGGATTGTGGAAAGAGTCCAAAAGAAGTTAGATGGGTAGAAAGGTAAATTGTTAAGTCAAGCTGGCAAATACCAACTTCTTAAAGCTTCTCTCCAAATATCCCAGTGTATTATCTCTCTTTGTTTAAAATCCTGGCATTCATTGCAGAGAAAATAGAACAAATTCAAAAAAGATTTTTATGGACTGGGGTAGAGGAGAGAAAAAGACTGGCCCTTATCAATTGGGACACAGTTTGTTCTACTAAGGATAAAGGAGGATTAGACATCAGAAAACTAAGAGAATTCAATAAAGCCCTTATGTCAAAGGTTGGTTGGGGTATTATAAAAGCGGACAAAGACTAGGTCAACATTATAAGAGCTAAATACTTTGGATCCAATGAAAATTACAAGTTTTTGCATATAATATCTTTCCATGTAGGCTCTGTCATTTAGAATGGGCTTACTAAAATAAGAAGGGTCCTTTCCATGGGGATTAGGTGGAGAGTAGGCAATGGGCAGAAAAATAGATTTTGGGAAGATGAATGGAAGGATAGGTGTCCTTTATCTGGTAATAACATTTTTGTAGCTCTCAGAGAAGATTGCATTAACTCCTATGGTGATAAACTTCAAGGGTATCTAACTTATCAAAATGGAAACTCTCAATGGAAGAATTTTCATCTCCTATTTGATAATATGGCTGATAATACCATTACTCAATTCTATGAGTTCCTAGGGGATTGTAGGTTCTACAGAAATGATAAAGAAGATGAATTAATTTGGAAACTGTAGGCTTCTGGGAACTTCTCTGTTGCAAAAACTTATTCCATATTGGTTTTTGATGTTCCTTTTTTTGAAAAAGATTGGAAGTTGATATGGAACCATAGGGTGATTCCAAAAGTCAATAACTTCTAGTGCGTTGCAAATCACTACAAAATCCTAACTTTGGACAAACTTTAGAAAAGAGGATTCTATATGCCTAACAGGTGTATTTTATGCTGTTAGGATGTCGAATCCATAAATCATTTGTTGTTGTACTACCCTTCAGCTAGACATATATGGATTCAAATATGTTCAAAATTTGATCTAGAATGGGTAATGCCTAAAGGTTGGGGGTCATTTCTTCCCCTTTGGTTCAAAAATCCCCCTTTCAAACATCCTGTCTTAAGAGAATTATGGAATCAGACCCCTTTGTATATTGTATGGATAATTTGGAAAGAAAGGAACAATAGGGTCTTCAAAAACACTATCACTGAGCTTGATCAACTCACTCACTCTATTGTGGGAGCTATCCAAGAGAGCATAAATATGACAAAATTTGGGAAAACCAAATCTCTTCCTACGGAGCTTGAAATGAAAGTCAGCAAACAATGGGGAATAACTCAAAATCTCAATAATATGGACTTCCAGAGAGATCACATAAGAAAACATACCAAATGGAGACATCCACAATCAGGATGGGTGAAATTAGACTTTGATGGTTGCTCAAAGGGTAACCCTAGGTCAACATCTATTGGAGTCATCATAAGCAATGATAAAGGAGAGATAATTGAGTGTTATGCTAAAGATTTGGATGTTGCTTCTAATAACTTGGCAGAAACCTATGCACTCTGGTGGGGAATTCATATAATCAAGTCCTATGGGTTCAATCATGTTGTCATTGAAGGAGATTCCAAAATGGTTTTGGATTTAGTTACAAAGGCTGAGAACATCCCTTGGAGACTTTGAGATTATATAGAAGATATAAAAAATATTATTATATCTAATATTCCCTATGTCTTGGTTGAACATGTTTATAGAGAAGGGAACCAGGTTGTAGATTTTCTTGCTAACCTAGGTCTTAATATAGTAGGAAGTTGGTCTACATCTTCCTTAAGGGATTTTCCAAAAAGGTTAGAAGAAATGATTTTAAATGAAGTTACCAAAACAAGCTAGTATGAAACTTCAAATTAGAACAATGTCTAGTCATTCTAAAGTTGATCTCCTAAGTCATTGTATCAAAATCCTTTTAATAAATGACTCTTTGATTTTTAAAGAAGGTACTAGAAATATCCACTTGCTAATCATTTTTAATCGTGTTGAGTCTTGAGAGCCTCCAAAGAGACAACATGAGTACTACAAAATGAGAGAGAAAATAAATATCTAGTACTCCATGGTGCATGCGAACAGCTCAACCTTAAGGAGAAATCATGACACATGTAGTCAGTTTGTTGCAAGCTTCAAGATTATTCTCCTTAAGCATAACATTACAGTTGTTTAGATTAATTGTGATCTGATTCATTTTTGGTTGTTAGGGGGTTTAATAATTCCTAGTTTCTTCTTAAGCATTCCATTATAGTTATTCATATTAGTGGGGCTTTGTTTCATGATCTAGTTACTCGGCGGTTTCAGAAATTCAGGTGTCATAATTTCTTTGAGTTCTGTGAAATGGGGGGGCAATTGTTCAGAGTCAAGCCTACATATTATGCTACTCTAAAGAAGAATAGTCAAGTCTGGAACATCTTTCAGGAAGGAGGGCTTGGGAGTTATGTTTGGGTGATGCGAGGTCATGATGAGTCTGTTTTGATGCAATTTATAAATTCTTCAAGAAATAGGGTGGTCAAGGTTAATGGGATTGAATTCACCATAACTGAGGAACTCATTGTAGAAGCTACTAGGATTTCTCTCGAAGGTTGTAAGGTGCAAAGGCTAGGGCATGCAGATTATAAAGATTTTATAGAAAGTTTTCTTGAAGATAATGAGAGCCTAACCCGACACCAAAATGGTTTTCAACAGATTGAGCTCCTAGAGCCATAGGGGATGGTGTCTTACCACCTAAAGAAGTATATTACACTTGAAGGGTGGTTCAAAACTGTTCATGGTTACCACTTCCTGTTGCTTGACCACCTGCGACATGGTAATTGCATAAACTTCCCTTTCTTTATTTTGTCTCTGCTACAAAGAAGTATATTGAAAGGAGCTCAACCTCCTCTGCATCAGGGGTTGATGCTGGTGCTATACGAATTCAATGTAATGCTTAATCCCCTTATTCCTAGGAATAAATTTGGTAAAAACAAGTCTAGGTTGATTCAAAAAACTAAGAAAGTAAACCCTAGCTGTGAGAGCAAAGAGAATAGCCAAACCCAGGAAAAGAAGAAGAAAAAGCCTCACTCCTACAAGGGTAAAGATATTTTTGTCCCTATTACCCCATTAAAAATTGCTGGTAAAACCCCCAAAGAAAAAGATTCCCTTAAGACATCCTGATGTCCTTAAGGGATAATTGTGGAAAACCCCCTTCTAGTTCTGTGAAAAAAACTAAAACCCTCAATATAAAATCTACAGCTGCTAAAGTAAACCTCTCTGCAAAATTCATTGATATTGTTGACCCCGAAAGAAGGTCTGCTAGACTTGCCAAAGTGCAAGAAAAGACCAGTCAGAACAACCTAAATGAAACCTATATAGAAGAAATTCATTCTGATTCAGATGAAGATCTGGAGGAAGATACAAATAGAGATGATGAATACAAAGTTGAGAAGGAGGATCAAGATGACCAAAGTGAGGGGTTAGATGATGAGGGTGAGGCCGATGAACAAGGAGAAAAATAGGGAAATACAGACAACCTTGAGGTAGATAAACAAGAACAATTTGTTGGGCATGAAAACCCCATTACCAATGAAGTGGATGATGATTATGGTGAGGACTTCAATATTGATATTGGAAATTTTGTAGCAGATGCCAATAACCCTGGCATAAATAAAAACATTCATAGCATTGAGGAGCTACAGACACTGACTGAAAGATTAGATAAACTAGAGGGTTGTTTTAATAAGAGAGTTAATTGTACTACTTTCCATGAGAGTTGGACAAACATGTACGACATGTGTAGTATGCTCCAATACAAGATTGATAAATTGGAGAAGGGCATGAAGGACCTTGTCAAGGTAACCAATAACATTATGAACTCTACTGTGGCAGAAGTCAACAAAACCAAGACTCAACTTGAAAAAAGAAAATACATATAGGAGATGAAATATGAGAAAGAAAAGAGGTATAAGATTGATAGAGATAGTACTTCCTGGGAGGAAGTACTTTAGAAAATGAAGAACGATTGGGGTAATCAAAAGATCTAGTGTATATTATGGTTTATTCTTACTTTCTGATGGTGTTTTGTTGCTATTATTTATCTTCTCTATACTGTTAAACTATATCCTGGCCGATAAGGTTATTATCAGGATCTATAAGATGTATATTGCTGATAACTATACTTTTCATTGTGGGTTTTTGATATGCATCCCTGGCCCTATAAGGGTTATTATCAAGGGTGGTGTTACTTTTAGGAATTGCATGCAGAAGATATCAATTAAATGCAAATAAAGATTAAACAGAGGAATGAAAAATACACAAAAATGATAATAGCAAGAGACAAGTTTTAACGTGGTTTACCCAAACTCAAGCTACATCCACCAATAGAGAGTCCAATATTATTATCCAGTAAATCAAACTGATTACAACTAGCAATCCCTGCAACTCAATACTGCTGCAAATGCTACAATACATCAACAGAAACCCTAACCCTTATCCATTTTTATCAAGCCTTATGTCGATTACAAAAATAGGGTTTTTTGTTAGCCAATAGAAAAATAAATTTCAATGCCTTAATAAAATAATAAAAAACCATTAGACCCTGTCTTGGGGGCGCTGCCCCTTGACCCCGTTAAATAATTTGGGGGGAAACCACACCAATAAAAGTGGGGTAAATTTAACCTCCAAGTCTGATTAGGCTCCATATAACAACAATCTCCCACTTAGAGACTGATCAGACTCCACACCATTTCATCTCCCACTTGGAGATTGATCATAACACTGCTGACCCTATATCTCCCACTGGAAATAAGCACCCTAGACTCTGTTGTTCTAATTTTTCTATTTTTAGTCTTAAAGACCAACCGAAGCTGAAGAGGAGCTCAACTTCTCCCTTGTCATTGTCTTCATAAACATATCCGCTGGATTTTCATCTGTATGTATCTTTTCCAGCCTTAACTTTCCATCATCCAGCACCAACTAGATGAAGTGATACCTTAGCTGTATGTGTTTGGTCTTTGAATGCAAGGCAGAATTCTTTGCAAGATGAATGGCACTCTGACTGTCTATAAACAAATAAATGTTAGCCTATTGTTTTCCCAATTCTTCCATGAAAGATTGCAGCCATATCATCTCCTTGCTTGCCTCTATTGCAGCTACATACTTTGCCTCTGTGGTGGATAAAGCAACCACCTTTTGCAACCTGGAGATCCAACTCACCATTTTCCCACCTACAGTAAAGACATAACTTGTAGTACTCCTCCGGGTATCAATATCCCTTGCCAAATCTGAGTCCACATAGCCTGCTAAATCAGTATTAGAGCCCCCAAAACATAAATGTTTATTGGATGTACCTCTCAAATATCTGAGAATCCATTTTACTGCATTCCAATGCTCCAATCCAGGATTACTCATATACCTTCTTATGATTCCTACAACATGTGCAATATCCAGTCTCATGCATACCATGGCGTACATTAAACTTCTTACAGCTGAAGCATATTGTACCTTAGACATTTTTTCTTCATCCTCTTGTGTCTTAGGATAAATCTCCTTAGTCAATTTCAAATGACTAGGCAAAGGTCTGCTGACAGCTTTTGCATTCTCCATATGGAATCTCTGCAACACCTTTTTAACTTAATCAGCCTGAGATAGAGTCAATTTTCCATTCTTCCTATCTCTACAAATTTTCATACCAAGGATTTGTTTTGCTACCCCCAAATCTTTCATAGCAAATGATTTTGCTAACTATTGTTTTAACTCTTTTAAGTGATCCATGTTAGACCCTGCTACAAGCATGTCATCAACATATAAACATAAAATAATGTAGCTATCATTATCCAACCTCTTAAAATAAACACAATGGTCAGAATTACACCGGATGTAGCCTTGCTCAGCCATAAAACTATCAAATTTCAAATACCATTGCTGAGATGATTGTTTCAAGCCATATAAACTCTTCTTCAATCTGCACACCAATTTCTCCTTACCTTTGACCTCAAATCCATGTGGCTGTTCCATATATATCTACTCCTCCAAATCACCATAGAGAAAGGCACTTTTCACATCTAGCTATTTCAAATGCAAATCTTCAGTAGCCACAATACTTAAAACAGTACGAATAGAAGTCATCTTGACAACCGGAGAAAATATCTCATCAAAATCAATACCTTTTTTGTGCAAATCCTTTTACAACTAACCTAGTTTTAAATATGTTCTTACCTCCAGCTTCCTCTTTCAGCCTATAAACCCATTTGTTTGATTAAGCCTTTTTACCTATAGGCAACTTACATAATTCCCAAGTCTATTTTTTTTAGCAAGGAGTCCATTTCTTCTTTCATTGCAACCTACCACTGAACCTTTGTATCCACCTGCATAGCTTCATCATACCCTTCTGATTCACCAGCATCTATTAACAAAATAGAATACAAAGAGGGAGAAAACCTTTTAGGAGGTCTACTTAGCCTTGTTGACTGTCTAACATTCATTGGAGTTTGTGGTATTTCTTATTGTTGTTGTGGAGCATGATGAGCCACTAGAACATCACTATTTAGAGTATCATCCAGCACCACATAATCATTTTCTTTCTTCTCATGCTATTGCAATTGATCTTTGTACAACAGCTTCTCATTAAATACAACATCCCTGCTTCTCACAATTTTTAGATTTTCAACATCCCAAAGCCTATAACCAAATTCATCAAAGCCATATCCAATGAAGATAGATTTTTTTGATTTTGCATCCAACTTGGTTCTATTTTCAGAATCTACATGTGCAAATGCTTCACATCCGAAGTTTATGAGAAAAGAATAACTCACCTTCTTACCTATCCATGCTTCCTCTAGAATACCACAGCCCAAAGGAACTAAAAGACCTCTATTAATTAAATATACATCAGTATTGACAGCATCTACCCACATGTTTAAAGGCAGCCCAACATGCAATCTCATGCTCCTTGCATGCTCCATTATTGTCCTATTCATGCGCTCAGCCACTCCATTTTCTTGTGGAGTCCTTGGAACTATTTTCTGCCTACGAATTCCATTAAAGGAACAATAATTCTCAAATTCTTTGCTGCAATACTCACCACCATTATCAGATCTGAGATATTTTAATCTTTTACCCGTCTCATTCTTAACCAAGCTTCTCCATTTCTAAAATGTTTCAAATACATCAGATTTCTACCTAAGGAAATAAATCCAAACTTTCTTAGTTGCATCATCTATGAATGTAACATAATATCAAGAGCCACCAAGAGAAGATACCTGAGCTAGTCCCCATACATCTGTATGTACAAGCTCCAACTTTTCATCTTTCTTTTGCTTCCCATCCTTGATAAATCTAACTCTCTTTGTTTGCCATACACATAGCTTCCACAGAAATCCATATTAATACATTTCAGACTTGGTAAAACCTTTTTAGAATGAAGTACCTTCATACCTTTTTCACTTATATGCCCAAGTATGTTATGCCATAGTGTTGTCTCAAAACCTGCAGTAATTGTTTCAGTCTCTTCCTGTGAGCCTGCAACAATCGTTCATGAACCTGTTTGTTTTTTCTCTGCAACAACTAAAGTAGAAGGAACAATATGACTTGTACAAAGATATAAGGTGCCTACTTTCACACCTTTTGCTACTATTAAGTCACCTCTTGAAACCTTCCAATTTTTATCACTGAAAGTAACTATGCAACCTTCATCAGCTAGCTGCCTTGCTAAAATTAAATTCCTACTCAGCCTTGGAACATGCCTTACCTCTTGAGTAGCCAATGATTCTCATTCTGCAACTTAATCTTGATTCTTCCCTTTCCAACAATTTGACAAGTTTCATTATCTCCCAAATGAACCAGCCCAAAATCCCCTTGGACATAATCAAGAAAATAACTTCTATGGGGCGTAGCATGAAATGAGGCCCCTAAATCAAAAACCCATGAATCATCAGCATTATCTAGGCAAATAATCAAAGCATCATCTTTAGATTTATTACTTACCACATTTGCCTCCTTATTGCCTTCTTGTTTGTCTCCTTCTTTATTCTTATGAGACCAACAATCTTTCTTCAGATGACCTAGTTTCCCATAGTACTAGCAATCCTTCTATCCTTTGGATTGGGACCTCTTGTCCTTTGATTTTCCTCGTGACTTCCCATGACCTCTAGAACCTTTTCCTCTCTCCTTTGATTTGCCCTTGCTTTATGCATTCAAAACACTACCTAATGTGGACCCTCATGAGCTTTTCCATTGCATTTCCTCGCTAAGGATAACACCAACAACATCATCAAATTTCAAAGTGTTTGAACCAGAGACAGTTACTTACAGCTATTACCAAGCTATTCCAACTTTCTGGTAAATAACATAAAACAAAGAGAGCCCTCACCTCTTCATCAAATTTCACTTTTACAAAAGTTAACTAACTGGTACAATCATATTAAACTTATTTAAATGATTTGTCACAGATCCACCTTCAATCATTTTTAGATTAAACAAATGCTTCATGAGAAATACCTTATTTGAGGCTGAGGGGTTTTCATACAATTTAGCCAAAGCTTTCATCATTTCACTTGTTGTCGTCGCTTCTGTTATATTGAACACCACAGATGGTGCCAGACACAACTGAATGGTTCCTAGTGCCTTTTTATCCAAAAGATTCTAATCCTCATCAATCATTACTACCAATTTCTTGGCTATTCCTTCCAACGGCCTCCGTAAATCTTTTTGATAGAGATAATCCTCCATCTACATCTTCTATAATTGATAGTTCTATCCATTGAATTTATCTACCTTCAATTTAGCCTTGTCCACCATTGCTCCCACTTAACCATGAGACTCCCACTCAATCGTGAGACCTTCCCGTAGATGATAATCAAACACAACCCGCTCTAATACCACTTGTTAGGAATTGCATGCTGAAGATATCAATTAAATGCAAATAAATATTCAACAGAGGAATGAAAAATACATAGAAATAATAACAGCAAGAGACAAGTTTTAATGTGGTTCACCCAAACTCAGGCTACATCCACCAACAGAGAGTCCAATATTAGTATCTAGTAAATCAAACCAATTACTGTTGGATTTAGGGTAGACAACTGAGAGGGGGGGTGAATCAATTGTATAAAACTTTCTCTCTTTTATATACTTAACTCCATATTGTTAATTAGCAGCATAATAGAAGATCAATCATGAAAGCACAATGTAACAAATCAAGAGCAAAAACACATCAACACATGAGACACTAAGATTTTGACGTGGAAAACTTGGTTAAGGGAAAAACCACAGGGTGATTAACCCAAGATAATATTCTTTGTTAGAAGAATAGAAAGAACAAGATGGCACATGCCAATTAGGGCTCACTGCCTAAGTACACTGCTCACAAGAGGCTCACTGCCTACAAGAGACTCACTGTCTATAAAAGAATAAGTATTACATACTTGAACTGGTAATTAGCATCTCCACCATGCTTGAGTCAGTTCCATTTAAGCCCAAACCTTTTGCTCTGCTTTTCGCTCTTCTCCTCGCTACCACATACTCTTCACAACCACACACTTTTGAAATGACTTCGCAATCCTTTATTTATACATGAAATCAACTTAGGAACAAACATCTAAATCGGCAAACAACCACAAAAACATTTGCAAGGTGTATAATTCATCCGATCAGCCAGTCACAGAAAGAACACCTTCACCTGGAAGTATTTCTTCAATTCCGGGCTCCAACGCTAATGCGGACCATCAACACAAAATAAAGATAATCCAAGGACCTCCACAAGATTTCCTGAAACATCAAGAACATCCGCACTTCCTCTACTTACTGAAATCCTTCTTACCTTCATCTGAAACCTCAAGAACACAGTCTATCATCACTGTCACAAAGAAATAGGTTCTTCCGAACCTTAAAACCACAAACCAATCTACTTGACACTTTACAAGGACATCCTCAACACTTTCTTTCATGCATAGAATGGGATACTGCATTTCTGGATCTCATTGGACCTATCTGTCTCACTTTGTCACCACTGAACACCGGCCAGAACCGGTTTCTCTTGAACTGCCATAACTTCTTCATATCTTCATGCGAACCTCTAAAATCTCTACAAGAACATCTTAAGACACATATCTACAAACCCTTTAATCTGCATTCTCTGATCCTTAACCTGTCTTGAGATTTTACCTTGTTGTCATCACTGTTCTTCATTGTTCGTGATTGAGACTAATTTTCTTAATATCCTCAACACACAACTCATCTAATCCTTCTTATTAATGCAACATGAGTATGTTGACATCAATGACAACACCAGTTCAACTCATACTTGCAACAATCTCCCCCTTTGTCATTGATGGCAATATATTATGTGAAAAACCATCAAGACAAGAACTTCTCCTTACTGTCACAGCTCCCCTATCAACAACAACTATTCACATGTCTTCTCTTCCTATACTGCTCCCCCTTTGATCATCAACCACTTGTTTTTCACATATCTTCTCTCCCCCTTTGACATCAATGGCAAAGGGCTCATACTTGCAACTTCAGAATTACACCTGCTGCTCCCCCTAAGTAGCAGCTCCCCATCATCAATCCGGATCACAAGATATGACTGTGATATCCACCGGACTGATGTACATTAGTGCATCCTATTTCATCACCGGAGGGGCAATAACCCCTAACTTCTCCCTAAGATACTCAAAAGAGTCCTTGGGAAGAGGTTTAGTAAAGATATTTGCAATCTGATCCTTGGAGGGCACATACTCCAATCTGACTTCATCCTTGTTCACTTGCTCTCTCAGAAAGTGAAACTTGATAGATATATACTTAGTCTTAGAATGCAACACTGGATTCTTAGAAATATTTATTGCACTTGAATTATCACAAAAAATTGTGATAGGCTCCTCATATTCTACTTTAATATCTCTTAGCATCTACTTCATCCACAAGACTTGAGTGCAACTACCTGTTGTTGCAATGTATTCTGCTTCAGTTGTAGACAGAGATATTGCCTCTTGTTTCTTGCTTAGCCAAGAAACCAATCTTTTTCCCAAAAAGAATGCTCCACCACTGATACTCTTCCGGTCATCCACATCTCTTGTCCAATCTGCATCTGTATATGCATGAAGAGAGAAATCATGATCTTTACGATACCATAGACCATACTCAACTCTTCCTTTTAGATACCTAAAAATCCTTTTGATTGCCATGACATGAGATTCTCTGGGATCAACCTAGAATCTCGCAACAAGACCAACAGCCTGCATTATATCTGGTCTAGTTTGAGTGAGATACAACAGTCCTCCAATCATTGACCTATATTTTGTCTGATCAACTTTGGGAGAGTCATCATCTTTGCTCAACTTGCATCCGGTTGTCATTGGAGTGTTCATTGGCTTTGAGTCTTCCATCCCAAAATTTCTTAACAACTCTTTCACATATTTTGACTGAGAAATGAAGATTCCTTTCTTTGTTTGAGTAATTTGTAGACCCAAAAAGAAATTCATTTCTCCAAGCATTGACATCTCAAACTCACTTTTCATTTGACTTGCAAAAGTTTTACACATATTATCTCTTCCTCCAAAAATGATATCATCAACAAATACTTCAACAATTAAGATATTTTCATGATCAATTTTGAAATACAAATTACTGTTAGCAGTACCTTTGTTAAAACCAATCTTCAAGAGATGCTTATCCAATCTTTCATACCAGGCTCTTGGGGCTTACTTCAATCCATACAGTGCCTTTTTCAATTTACAGACCATGTCACTATGATCAGACAATTGAAATCCATCCAGTTGCTCAATATACACTTCTTCTTCCAAATTACCATTTAGGAAGGCAGATTTGACATCCATCTGATACACCTTGAAATCCTTGAAGGCAGAAAATGCAAGAAATAATCTGACTGCTTCAATTCTTGCCACCGGAGCAAAAGTTTCTTCAAAATCAACTCCTTCTATTTGAGAGTAACCTTTGCAAACTAATCTGGCCTTATTTCTGATCACTTCACCGGCTTCATTCAATTTATTCCGGAAGACCCATTTGGTTCCAATCACATTTTTATTTCTTGGTCTGGGAACAAGATCCGAAGTGTGATTCTTCTCAATTTGCATCAGTTCTTCCTCCATTGCCTTAGTCTAGTTTTCATCATTGCAGGCTTCATTTACTGTCTTAGGTTCAATCTTTGAAATTAGACAGTACTCATTTGAATTTTGAGCAATTCTCCTCCTTGTTTGCACCCCTTTGCTTTTGTCACCTATGATCTGATCTTCATAGTGGTTTAGAGTTACATACCTTAGAATTTTGGGAGTTTCTTGCACCTCTAACTCTTGATCAATCTCATTGAGACTTATCTCTTCTTCCTATCTTACTGGATCAACTTGACTTTGTTTCTCAGAAGAGGCTTGGATACCTTGAATCTGAACACCATTCTGATCATCTTCATCATGCTCATGAATTCTTGAGGGTCTTTCAATTTCTTCATCAACCTTCACATTTACACTTTCTACAATCTTTCTCAGTCTCTTGTTGTAACACTGGTATGCTTTGCTTTGAGTAGAATAACCCAAGAATATTCCTTCATCACTTCTAGCATCAAACTTTCCTAGATCTTCATCCCTTTTAATGTAACATTTGCTACCAAAAACTCTGAAGTATCTCACAGTGGGAGTAATGCCAAACCAGAGTTCATAAGGAGTCTTACCGGTATAGTTTCTAATTTAAACTCGATTGAGAGTGTAGACTGCAGTGCTGACAGCTTCTCTCCAATAGATCTGAGGAACATTTGCTTTCAACATCATGGTCCTGGATGCTTCCTAGATGGTCCGGTTCTTTCTCTCAACAACTCCATTCTGCTGTGGAGTTCTAGGGGTAGACAACTGTCTCTTTATTCCATGTTTCTCACAGAAGTTTATGAACTCACCGGATGTGAATTCTCCACCTCTATCAGACCTTAGACATTTCAATTTTAATCTGGTCTCATTTTCCACCATAGCCTTGAATATTTTGAATTTCTCAAGAGCTTCTGATTTCTCTTTCAGAAAGGTTACCCACATCATCCGGGAATAGTCATCAATTAGCAACATGAAGTATCTATCACCTTGCACACTCCTGATTCTTGCCAAACCACATAAGTCAGTATGAACCAAGTCTAATAATCTGGTAGAAGATTGTTCCTTTCTTTTGAATGAGATTCTGCTTTGTTTTCCCAACTGAAATTCTTTGCACAAACTATTTGTAGGTTTTACCAATTTTGGAAGGTCTCTTACAGCCTGAGTATTGCTTATCTTGATGATATTGTCAAAGTTCACGACACATTCTTCTATGCCATAACCAACTCTGATCAACTTGAATAAATAAACAACTTTTACCAGTACCAGCCAAGTGAAAGATGTTCCCCTTTGTTTGGGTATCGGATGCAATCTTTGTTCTGGAACTTTCAAAGATCTTGCATTTTCTATTCCTAAATCTGAGATCATAGCCTTTGTCCACCAGCTGTCCAACACTGAAAAGATTGTGCTTTAATCCTTCAACATACAGTACATTACCGGTTTTGTTCTTTCCATCAAGAGAAATAGTTCCTCTACCTCTGATTCTACCAGTAGAATTATCTCCAAACTTTACAATTCCTCCTTCATACTTTTCCAAATTTAAGAACTTATTCTTGTCACCTGTCATATGGTGAAAGCATCCACTATCAATGACCCAATCATCCTTTGCTTCAACTTTAGCAGCTAGAGCTTTTTCTTCAACTTCATGATTGACAGATACAAAGGATATTTGTTCCTCTTCTTTGATGGCAATAAACACCCATTCATTATCGGATTTGTTTCCTGTCTCTGATTCATCATCTGTTACTCCTTCATTATCATCTTCTTCATGAACATAGTAACAATTCTTTTGAAACCTTGGTCTGTTAGGATTTGGCCTTGAAAATCTCTCTAGACATCTTGAGGCAAAATGACCAATTTTATTGTAGTTAAAACACTTAAAAGGTAATTTCCCTTCATACTTACAGGATCCTCTTGGCAGTCTTTTTGCAATAAGAGCTTCAAGATGAGCAGTTTCAGCTTCTTCTTCCAAGTCTTTTCTTGTTGTTTGATACCATGATAGGTTCCTTGAAGAGTTTTCTCCCAGATCAAACCTTTGTTTCCCTTTTATAGAGGCACTGGCTTTGAATGCAGATTCAGTCTTTGGAGGATCATCTCCAAATTTAGCCATTTCAAAAGCAGCCAACTTACCAACCAATTGATCTCTTGTGACTGTTGTGTGAGCTCTGAATTCTTCGATTGCAAAAGCCTTGATTTTATATGAGGCAGGAAGGGATCTGAGAACTTTGCCAACGATCTCTTCTTCACTCAGGGTTCCACCTGCATTTCTAATTCCACAAACCAGTTCATTCACTCTTGGCATAAAAGAGGTAATATTTTCATCATCTCTCATCTTCAGTGTTTCAAATTTCCCTTTTAGACTTTGTAACCTTGCACATTTAACAAACTGATCTCCTTCATGCAAAAGTTCCAGTTTCCCCCAAATCTCAAAGGCAGTTGGTAGATCAATAACATTTGAGAGCTCTAAGTCAGATAATGCACTTAGAAGAGTTTCTTTGGTCCGCAAATTGTTTTCAACATCTGTGATTTCATTTAGGGTTGTCAGACCACCCTGTGGAGGTACATAAGCTTTTGTAACCATGGACCAGTATGCAAATCCCATACACTGTAAGTGACATTTCATGCGACCTTTCCAAAGAGTAAAGTTGGTTCCATCAAACTTCGGACTATCCTTCTTGTATGACGACATCGTAGATCTCCTCAAGCGGTTAAGCTCCTTTTAGAGTAACTTAGCTCTTATACCAATTGTTGGATTTAAGGTAGACAACTGAGAGGGGGGTGAATCAGTTGTATAAAACTTTCTCTCTTTTAAATACTTAACTCCATATTGTTAATTAGCAGCATAATAGAAGATCAATCATGAAAGCACAATGTAACAAATTTAGAGCAAAAACACATCAACACATGAGACACCAAGATTTTGATGTGGAAAACCCGGTTAAGGGAAAAACCATGAGGTGATTAACCCAAGATAATATTCTCTGTTAGAAGAATAGAAAGAACAAGATGGCACATGCCAATTAGGGCTCACTACCTGAGCACACTGCTCACAAGAGGCTCACTGCCTACAAGAGACTCACTATCTACAAAAGAATAAGTATTACATACTTGAACTGGTAATTAATATCTCCACCATGCTTGAGTTAGTTCCATTTAAGCCCAATCCTTCTGCTCTACTTTTCGCTCTTCTCTTCGCTACCACATACTCTTCAGAACCACACACTTTTGAAATGACTTCGCAATCCTTTATTTATACATGACATCAACTTAGGAACAAACATCTAAGTTGGCAAACAACCACAAAAATATTCGCAAGGTGTATAATTCATCCGATCGGCCAGTCACAGAAAGAACACCTTCACCCGGAAGTATTTCTTCAATTCCGGGCTCCAACTCTAATGTGGACCATCAACACAAACTAAACATAATCCAAGGACCACCACAAGATTTCCTAAAATATCAGGAACATCCGCACTTCCTCTACTTATTGAAATCCTTCTTACCTTCATTCGGAGCCTCAAGAACATAGTCTATCATCACTGTCACGAAGGAATAGGTTCTTCCAGACCTTAAAACCACAAACCAATCTACTTGACACTTCACAAGGATGTCCTCAACACTTTCTCTAATCTGTAGAATGGAATACTGCATTTCTGGATCTCACCAGACCTATCTGTCTCACTCTGTCACCACTGAACACCTACCAAAACCGGTTTCTCTTGAACTGCCATAACTTCTTCATATCTTCATGCGAACCTCTGAAATCTCTACTGGAACATCTTAAGACACATATCTACAAACCCTTTAATCCGCATTCTCTGATCCTTAACCTGTCTTGATATTTTACATTGTTGTCATCACTGTTCTTCACTGTTCCTGATTGAGACTAATTTTCTCAATATCCTCAGCACATAGCTCATCTAATCCTTCTTATTAATGCAACATGAGTACATTGACATCAAACTGATTACAACTAGCAATCCTTTCAACTCAATACCTTTGCATAAAACTACAATACATCAACAGAAAACCCTAACCCTTTGTTGCTTTTATCAAGCCTTATGTCGGTTACAAAAATACGGTTTTTTTATGTTAGCCAATAGAAAAGTAACTCCTGATGCCTTAATAAAATAATTAAAAAAAAATTGGAGGTTGTGGGGGCGCTGCCCCTTGACCCCACTCTGTATTGCAACAGGGAGTGCGCCAAGGGCGCTACCCCTGGACCCCGCAAGGGGTGCTACCCCTTGACCCCCTCTTGGGGGCGTTGCCCCGAAACCCCCACAAGGGGCACTGCCCCTTGACCCCATTAAATAATTTGGGGGGAAACTACGCTGATAAAAAGTGGGGTAAATTTAACCTCCAAGTTTGATTAGGCTCCATATAACAACAGTTACATACTTTTATGGGTGGTTTTTTGGGACTTTGCTTATGAAACACTAAGATTTTTTTGTTGGCTCCCTGGCCCAGTGAGGGTTATTATTAGGGAGGGATGGCTTTGTTTTGATCTTTTTTCTATTCCACATTTTGTATGGGCCTAGGACCCTTTCCCAACTAAACTTAATCAAAAATAATTGACATCCATCTTCATAAGCCTCAGCTTGTCTCATGTTTGGGAAGGAGAGCATCATCCTGGTGCTTTTCCACCAACCACGAACCTACAGTCCCCTGCTCAACCTCCAAACTAGAAGTGGCCCTACCCTTCATTGAAAGGTTAGATATTAGGAACCCTTAGTTTAGCCATCTAAGTATCTGGTGTTGTGTCCTTCCTAATGTCTCTCGATCACACAACTATAGATCCACTCTAACTATGTATGACACTCCTAGAAATACTAGGCCATCTGGAGCACTGTGGACCGAAAATGCATGCAGAGATGGATGCATTAATTTAGCCAAAGATTTTACATACATGAATGTTATGCATTGAATGTTGTCATATGTCCACCACCCTGACTCAACTTATAAGTTGTCATGTCCTATAGTAAGTTCAAATCAACCTTACTCTCTAGGTCTAGAATAACTGGGATCAATTCGATTCATTACCCATATCAGGACACTCGACTCCCATCATGGTTTGATTATAAAAATAGTTTATTTCATAACGTGGAACTTGACTCCTCGCCACCTTGTTCCACTATGCAAGTCATATCAACTTCAACCATTCTTGGTCTAGTATAAGTAGGATTTAATGCATTTAACTCCAATTCTTGGACACTTGAATGTTATTTCGAACATCATACTTAGGTTCTTGGTTTCATATTGATATGGTTACTAATGAATCCATGTCATATTATCCCATTTTCTTGAATAATGAATACATTCTTGTTTTCAACATTCACCCTACTCGGTCAATGTTTACTTTTTTTACCTAATGGCAAGGTTAAAAACCATTTCATAATAAAAAGAAAAGACTTTTATCATAATATCTTTGAAAGGTTCATAAAGACTCATAGAGTCGAACACCTCTAGATTCTCCTTTGGAATACTTTAATAAAGTCAAATATAAAACATAACTGCCACTTATATAGTCGGCATTTATCTTGTATAAAACCACTAGCTTATAACAATGCTAGGGTAGATTCTTTATGTCAAAGGATATGTCAAGACTTACTTCATAATGAAGACAAGATTGAAGTCGTAGGTGTCATAACAACATAACTATGACAGAGTATGGTCATTATTCTGTTACTCTCCTCGAAGAGTTATCATGTTCACATAACAAGTATATTATTGATTGCCAATCAATTCTCATTATCTTTCCTATCGAGTTGGCGAAATAAGGTGTCGAATGCAGTAGCATGACCCAGTTTATCTTTGGTTAACTGTGTTTAAACTTTATCATGGATGCAGCCATGGATATGATGGTATGGACTGCTCCACAGGACGATACCATCGAGTAGCTATTCACTACAGAATATTGCCCTATCAGGCTCATAAGGATACACAAGTTTGTAAGAGTTAACAACTAGAAAACGTAAAGTTATAAGGCATCATTTAAGATGTAGGGTGCATAGTATAGGGTGCATAGTAATAGTTTAAAACTGCGGTGCTCATGCAAGCAAACCCACGTAGGGTTTTTGGCCTCAATCTGGTTGAGCGCCTCAAAGAGCAATAGTTTCAGAGTATCAAGAATTATATTCATTTGGGGCTCCAAGAGTCATCATCTGCTCTTAACATTCATTGTTATGCATAGTTAAGTATATAGTTTCATCACTGTGCATAAAAAGTAATGCATTTCTTAATCTTTGTAGTCGGTAGTGCTGACATTGCTATCATTCGAAAGGAGATAATATTGTATTGCAAGTAATGCATTATATGAGTCGAGGGCTCTAAATATAAGTTACCTGAATATATATAACGTAGAGTGTTATAGATGCAGCTCACAGAGCTCGAACACCAATTGTTCTAGTTGTCCTCACTGGCTGTAGTTCTCTGCAACTCAAGAAAGAAGCTCGTAGTGTTTGCCACCTACTCACACACAATTCCCTGCCAAGACTATTCTCTGAATAGAATAACCAAAAACTTCTATTTTCCTTCACTCCACTTCCCTACCCAAGACACCCAAGATGGTGTTCATAACCAACCATAGCATTATCTTTGCATGCCAAATGAGCTTACCAACTAGCGAGATCTTTGATCCATGCTGTCCACTCAGCTGATCCTTTCTCCTTTCCCACTCCTCATGGGTTTAAGAATATCAGGGTGACAAGTAAGAAGATAAGATAGGATAGTTATAAATATAGTCACAACTATTATCATCGACCTCTAAAGAGGTTTGTATATATAAATTTATATATGAACACCCTTAACTAATAATAAGGGTTAAAGAACTATTATATTATTAAAGTTCATCATAATAATGAAAACAAAAGGTATCACATTAAAAGCTTAGGATGTTCAGGGTTGAGTAATATTCCCCCAACATCGACGATAAACCTTAGTCGAAAGACTAGAAAATAAGAGATAAGATCCTCTTTTAAGAATAGGATAATGAGCGATCTCAGTGACTCATAATTTGACTATCATATGACTTGAGACATTATTCCAAGAACGTCATCTAGTCATTAAAGCACCATCAACAAAATGACTCACAAGGATAGAATTACAAAAGAAGGAAGACATGACTCGTGACAACTTACAAGGGATTCAGAAGGACATGGGAACCTGTACTCAGATGACTATTCAACCTTGTTTTCTCGACATCTAACCATTCCTCTAGGATGATACCCTCCTTCCTTCTTCAAAGGTCATTAACTTTTCCTATTTACACTTAGGACCACAATATCATGATCAGTGCATCATAATCATGTCTCATAATATAAATAATTAATGTTCAAAACTAATTAACATCAATCATTAACATCATTAACAATGATCAATTTAGATATTTCCACAATATCAAATCACTTAACTATGACTAATCCTCATGATTATCGTGCAAGGTTAATAATTAAGTCTAACTGTAAGTTGGGGATGTAACATATCACCCCCTATAAGAATCATCATCCCTGATGATTAATTGTCTAAAAGTAAATCAACATAATAAGAAACTGTTTCAAGAGCATAATCAATAAATGTTTTAGAAAAGATGAGGAAATCTAGCATGAAAGTCATCATAATTTTCTCAGGTGGCATTTTCCTCTACATATTGGTCCCACTGGAACTTGCACTATGTTATTTTTTTGTTACATAAGTGTAGCTTACGCATTTCGAGCATCTCGATAGGCTCGATCACCACCACTCCTGGGTCTATCACCTATAGAGTATTCCAATCAAGCATAGGAATTTGATTATCAGCAGAAGTAAACTTTTTCAAATATGAAACATGAAACACATTATGCATCATGGCCAAGGCTGGTGGTAGAGTAATTCTGTATGCCACTAGGTTGACTTCCTCAAGAACTTTGAAAGGGCCGACGTATCTTGGTGCTAGCTTGGATATCTTTCCAAATTTGATGGATCTTTTTTGAGGTTTTACCATTAGGAGAACTTTATCTCCCACAGTGAAATGCCTTTCAATACACTTTGCATCTACATAACTCTTTTGTCTATCATTGGCTTTCGCTAGCCTTCTTTTAATAAGATGGACTTGTTCTTCCATCTCTAATAGCATTTCTGGACCAAGGCTAACCCTATCTTCTAGCTTATCCCAGCTTATAGGGGTTTGGCACTTCTGTCCATATAATTCCTCAAATGGTGCCATCTTAATAGCTGAGTGATATGAGTTATTGTAGGCAAATTCCACTAGAGGAAGATAATCCTCCCACTTATATTGTTGATCCATGCAATACATCCTCTACAAGTCCTCCAACACTTGGTTCACCCTTTCAGGATCATAAGTAGAGCTTGTGTTCAACTTAGTACCAAATGAAGAGAACAGGGTTTTCCAAAACCTTGATGTCATCCGTGCATCCCTATCTGAGATAATCTTCCCAGGAAAGCCATGCAGTTTGAAAATCTCTTGAACAAATTTTTGAGCAATGACGATTGCCCCATCCATCAAGTTTCCAGGTATAAAATGAGCAACTTTGGTGAGTCTATCCACCACAACCAAGATAGCATTGTGCCTGGTCCTTGACATAGGAAGCCCTTACACAAAGTCCATGCTTATAATTTGCCATTTCCACTTAGGAATTTCATGAGGGTATAATAATCCTATTAGGTGTTGGTGTTCTGCCTTCACCCTCTGGCATTCAATACAAGTAGCTACAAAATTTGCAGCATCCCTCTTCATTCCTTTCCAAAAATATAAAGGTTCCACATCAGCAAGTAACTTGGTTACTCCAGGATGCCCAAAATATGGTATAGAATGAACCTCTTTCCATACCATATTCCTTAACTCTGCTGAGTTAGGTATATACATCATTCCTTTAAACCTTAATAACCCATCTAGTTCAAGGTTAAATCCCTCATATCTTAGATTCTAGGGGTTTTCTTCAAGGGCTTGTTTTACCTACTTGTACAACTCATCTCCCTTAGACTTTTGTAACACCTGATTTCTAAAATATGTATGTATGGAGATCATCGAGGAGATGTGCCTTCTCCTACTCAAAGCATCTGCCACTTGATTTTCTTTTCCCTAAATATATTTAATCTCAAAATCGTAATCCAATATGAATTCCAACCATCTTCTCTAATGAGCATTAAGATGGGTTTGAGTGAATAGATATTGGAGTCCTTGGTGATCTGTTTTCAACTCAAAAGGTTTTCCAAGTAGATAGTGTCTCCACATTTGAAGTGTGTGAATGACTACTGCCAGTTCTAAATCATGTGGGGCATAATTTTGTTCATAGTTTTTCAGTTTGTACGATTCATATGCGATGACCAGTCCATCCTGGACTAGTACACTACCTAAGCCTTCCCCTGAGGCATCGGTAATGACTACAATTGACCTTCTGGGTCAAGTACTTTCAATACTAGGGCTGAATTCAATTTTTCCTTCAGTAGGACAAAGGCCTCCTGGCACTTTTCTGACCATTCAAACTTCTTTCCCTTTCTTTGCAAAGAAGTTATAGGATATGCAATTTTAAAGAAGTTTTTCTGAAACTTCCTATAATAACCAGCAAGGCCCATGAAACTTCAGACCTCATGAACATTCTTTGGTTTCGAGCATTCCATAATAGCCTTAATCTTAGCTGGCTCCACAACTATTCCCTTAGCTGAACTTATGTGACCCAAATATTGTACTTCTTTCTAAAAGAAAGTACACTTAGAGATCTTACCATATAACTTATGCTCTCTTAGCCTCTGAAGAATAATTCTCAAATGATGCATATGTTCTTCCTCATTCTTAGAATAGATCAAAATGTCATCAAGAAATACTAAGACAAACTTGTCTAGGCAGTCTCTCAACACACTGTTCATAAGATTCATAAACACTGTCAGTGCATTCGTTAATCTAAAAGGTAGAACAATGAATTCATAATGTCCATACCTAGATCTAAAGGTTGTCTTATGGATGTCCTCATCCTTCAACCTCAATTGGTGATATCCAAATCAAAGACCGATCTTGGAAAATACTATTGCACCCTCATCTGGTCAAAAAGATCATCGATGCGAGGTAAAGGGTATTTATTCTTAATGGTTGCTTTGTTTAACATGTGGTAATCTATGCACAACTGCAAAGTGTCATCTTTCTTTTTCACAAAATGACTGGCGCTCCCCATGGTGACACACTACGTCTAATCAACCCTTTATCTAGCAACTCTTGTAGTTGAGCCTTTAACTCCATTAGTTCTATTGTGGTCATTCTGTAGGGGGCTTAAGAAATAGGTTCTAACCCAGGAATAATATCAATGGCAAAATCAAGGGCTCTTTTAGGAGGTAACCCTAGTAACTCATCCGAAAATACATCCTCAAAGTCCCAAAGGAAAGGGTACCTGTCCATATCTGATATTTTCTGACCTGTGGACTCCTTCATCCCAACTCCATTAAGTTTCTAGGATTCATAAAACATTAAGTCATCTTGGAAGTAGTTTTCTTTAGTCTCATTTAGTTTTTCCATTTTGACAGCAAAAAGCTGGCATCCTTTCCTCTGAGCTCTTTTCTTTTGCAAGGTAGAAATTTCCCTTAGTTTGACTTCCCTAGGTTTCCCTTGGAGAAAGACTTTGTTTCCTAAATCATCCAGACATTCTACTGTTTTGGCATAACAATCTACTTTGTCTCAATGTCACCATAGCCAATTTATCCCTAGGATAACATCATACGAGCCTAGTGGGGCTACATAAAGATTTACTTTCATGGAGAAGGTTGGAAGTTCAACCCTAGCCTCAAACAAGCATTGCTCTACCTAAGCCTTGGTGTGATTTGCATATTCTACAAACCAAGTGTTTTCCATGAATCCTACCTTTCTAGGTATTTTATTTACAATTTTGGGAGAAATAAATCATTTGGTAACACCAGTATCAATCAAAACTGAAATCAGAACTCCAAATAAAATACATGTTGTCTTTAAAGGAGTTATTTGGTACTTAGCTTGCCGATTGTCTAGGCCGTATGGATGCGTTGCTGGAATGCCACTTGCTGAGAGGGTAGGGGGTTTCCTCTTGGTTGTGCTCCTTGTGATTTGTTGGGACACTAATTGGCATAATGATCTCTGCCACAAGTGTAGCATCCACCTATTGGTCCTCGTCTCTCTTGAGGTTTTCTAGAATTGTTTCCATTCTTCCTAGAGTGGTTATTCCCCTTTTTCTCTCCCTTGGACTCAATTTTTTTTGTTTTTGGCCCCTTTGTCATTTTTCTCAATATATTTCAATTTCTTCTCCTTTTTCCTTGAGGATTGAGAAGATTGAGACCAATTATATCTCTTTCGATTTCTTTCTCTATAAGATGACATAGCCTTCAGGTTCTGTTCTTATCTGACAACCTTCTCGTAGACCTGGTCCATAGTAGTAGGACCATGAACATTAACCTCGCCTCCAATCTAGGTGTTCAACCCCATTATAAAATTTTGAACATAGAATTTCTTACCTTGTTGATACTGCGGCACATACTTCAACATTCAGGTGAATTTTTCCTAATATTCATTTATAGTCATATCAGCCCGTTTCAAGTTCTAAAAGTCTATAAGTTTCTGATCATAGAATAGTTGAGGCAACCATCTTTGCCTAAAAAGTTCTACGAACCTGTCCCAAGTAAGGCTTGTAGACCTCAATCCTAGTTCCATCTTTTTGTTCATCCACCATGTGGATGCTTCACCTACCAGCTAGAATGCTCCCCACATAGCTTTAGTAACCTCATTATAATTTATGATTTCAAAATACTTCTCCATTTTTGTAAGCCATGCCTCCGCAGCATCTCCGCTCATGGATCCATCAAATTTAGGTGGCATGACCTTTTTCATGTCATGAGATAGTTCCATAGCCATAAGGCTCCTCTTATGCCCTTCCAGTCTAGCCACAAAGTTATTTTCTCTATGCTCACTTTGGGTGGTGTCATTATGGCATTCCTTGCCATCACCCCCATCATAAGCATCTCGCTTGTCTTCTAACTGACCTCCTACTTTATGTTCGAGAGTTTCTACCCTCGCCCTTGTTTCTTTCAACAAAGTCAAGATTTGGTCTAATTTAGACTTGGATTACCCTAAAGGTGCTCCATCTCGGCTATCCTCCATTCTGGTTCAAATTTGAACCTTTGTTGTAATCTACTTCTTCTTGAAGTTTGCAGGTTAATTACGAATTAGTTTTCCATGTTATTTCATTCATTCATTTTACAAATCTATTCACATTCATGTAATCTTTAACAAGAAAGGAAAGATTGTCAAAATTGCCATTAGATTGTAGTTTCCATTGGATTACATATAATCCACCAAAGTTACAAAATTGTATTTACACCTTGCTACTGCAAGTCATTTACCATTTGAGATAGCTTCCCACATTCATAGTTTCTTTTCAGTCTTACGAGGTGAGGATACACACTAGTAATCCTTCACATTCTCCTTAAGTACATCACAATCTTTAGGGTTATTTCCCTCAGCTAGTGCTTTAGGGGCAGAGGGTGTTTCTGATGCATCAGTAGAGTTAGGGGAAACCATCCTTTCTATTTTCCTTAACTCCTTGATGTGTTTCACAACATCAATGAAAGTTTCCTCATCAGATAACCATGCTCCTACCAGGCAGCCAATTTGTTCAAGTTTCTTCATCCTTGAGTCTCGTGCCTTAAAGATCTTTTTTTGGCGTAGGTAACGTCCATGTTCTGTTACCTTCTTACAAGGTGTTCTAATTTCTACCATTCTAGCATAGAACATCCAAGCATTAACATAATTAATGTTGGATACAAATAATCGTCAAGTAGTGAGCTCATAGGTCTATGTATTGAACCTGGCAGCTCTGATACCATATGTAACATCACTTTCCATAAAGCACAAAAGTTAACATAAACATTTATAATAATCAAGAGATTAGTTAACCATCCAATTTCTCAAATCAAATTTACCCATAATGAATCATTTTCATTTCAACAATTAAGCGTGATATTCTAAACAGAACATAACCAATCTTACAAAGCAATGTTCATTTACATATCCTTAGTGATCAACTATCACTATTCATGAACAAGTTATCCCCAAGGCATCATAAATCATCTTATACATATCAAAATTATACATTACAATTGACTATCAAGTCATAAAATAAGAAACATTGTATTTGGAACAATTGACATCCATCTTCATAAGCCTCATCTTGTCTCATGCTTGGGAAGGAGAGCATCATCCTGGTGCTTTTCCACCAACCACGAACCTATGGTCCCCCGTTCAACTTCCAAACTAGAAGTGGCCCTACCCTTCACGAAAAGGTTAGATATTAGGAATCCATAGGTTAGCCATCTGAGTATCTGGTGTTGTGTCCTTCCTAATGTCTCTCAATCACACAACTATAGATCCACTCTAACTATGTATAACACTACTGGATACACTAGGCCATCTAGAGCACTGTGGACCGACAATGCATGTAGAGACGAATGCATTACTTTGGCCAAAGATTTTACATACATAAATGTTACGCATTAAACGTTGTCATATGTCCACCACCCTGACTCGACTTATAAGCTATCATGTCCTACACTAACTTCAAATCGACCTTTCTCTCTAGGTCTAGAATAAACGGGATCAATCTAATTCATTGTCCATATCAGGACACTCGACTCCCATCATGGTTCAATTATAAAAATAGTTTATTTCATAACATGGAACTTGTGACTCCTTGCCACTTTGTTCCACTATGCAAGTCATATCAAATTCAACCATTATTGGTCTAGTATAAGTAGGATGTAATGTATTTAAGTCCAATTCTTGGACACTTGAATGTTATTTTGAACATCATACTTAGGTTCTTGGTTTCATATTGATACATTTACTAATGACTCCACATCATATTATCCCATTTTCTTGAATAATGAATACATTCTTGTTTTCAACATTCACCCTACTCGGTCAATGTTTACTTTGTTTACCTAATGGCAAGGTTAAAAACCATTTCATAATAAAAAGAAAAGACTCTTATCATAATATATTTCAAAGGTTCATAAAGACTCATAGAGTCAAACAGATCTAGATTCTCCTTTGGAATACTTTAATAAAGTCAAATATAAAACATAACTACCACTTATATAGTTGGCATTTATCCTGTATAAAACCACTAGCTTATAATAGTGCTAGGGTAGATTCTTTAAGTCAAAGGATATGTCAGGACTTACTTCATAATGAAGACAATATTGAAGTCTCGGTTGTCATAACAGCATAACTATGACAGAGTATGGTTATTATTTTGTTATTCTCCTCGAAGAGTTATCATGTTCACATAACAAGTATATTATTGATTGCCAATCAATTCTCATTATCTTTCCTATCGAGTTGGCAGAATAAGGTGTCGAGTGCAATAGCACAACCCAGTTTATCTCTGGTTAACTATGTTTAAACTTTATCATGGCTGCGGCCATGGATATGATGGTATGGATTTCTCCACAGGCCAATACCGTCGAGTAGCTATTCACTACATAATAGTGCCCTATCGAGCTCATAAGGATACACAATTTTGTAAGAGTTAACAACTAGAAAATGTAAAGTTATAAGGCATCATTTAAGATGTAGGGTGCATAGTAATAATTTAAAACGGCGGTACTCATGCAAGCAAACCCACGTAGGGTTTTTGGCCTCAGGCTGGCTGACCGCCTCAAAGAGCAATAGTTTCAGAGTATCAAGAATTATATTCATTTGGGGCTCCAAGATCCATCATCTACTCTTAACATTCATTGTTATGCATAGTTAAGTATACAGTTTCATCACTGTGCATAAAAAGTAATGCATTTCTTAACCTTTATAATTGGCACTGCTGACATTGCTATCATTCGAAAGGAGATAATATTGTATTATAGGTAATGCATTATATGAGCCAAGGGCTCTAAATATAAGTTATCTAAATATATATAAGGTAGAGTGTTATAGATGCAGCTCACAGAGCTCGAACACCAGTTGTTCTAGTCATCCTCACTGACTGTGGTTCTCTGCAACTTGAGAATGAAGCTTGCAGTGTTCGCCACCTACTCACACACAATTGCCTATCAAGACTATTCTCTGAATAGAATAACCAAAAACTTATATTTTCCTTCACTCTAATTTCCTACCCAGGACACCCAAGATGGAATTCATACCCAACCATAGCATTCTCTTTGAATGCCATATGAGCTTGTCAGCTAGCGAGATCTTTGATCCATGCTTCCCACTCAGCCGATCCTTTCTCCTTTCCCACTCCTTGTGGGTTTAAGGATATTAGGGTGGCAAGTAAGAAGATAAGATAGGATAGTTATAAATATAGTCACAACTATTATCATCGACCTCTAAAAAGGTTCGTATATATAAATTTATATATGAACACCCTTAACTAATAATAAGGGTTAAAGAACTTTTATATTATTAAAGTTCATCATAATAATGAAAACAAAATGTATCACATTAAAAGTTTAGGATGTTTGGGGTCGAGTAATACTCCCCCAACATTGATGATAAACCTTAGTCGAAAGACTAGAAAATTAGAGATAAGATCTCTATTTAAGAATGGGATAATGAGATATCTCAATGACTCATAATTTGACTATCATACAACTTGAGACATTATTCCAAGAACAGTGTCAAATCATTAAAGCACCATCAACAAAATGACTCACAAGGATAGAATTACAGAAGAAGGAAGACATAACTCATGACAACTTACAAGGGATTCAGAAGGACATGGGAACCTGTACTCGGATGACTATTCAACCTTGTTTTCTCAACATCTAACCATTCCTCCAAGATGATACCCTCCCTCCCTCTTCAAAGGTTGTTAACTTTTCTTGTTCACACTCAAGACTACAATATCATGATCAGTGCATCATGATCATGTCTCATAATATAAATAATTAATGTTCAAAACTAATTAACATTAATCATTAACATCATTAACAATGATCAATTTATTTCCACAATATCAAATCAATTAACTATGACTAATCCTCCCAATTATCATGCAAAGTTAATGATTAAGTCTAATTGTAAGTTGGGGATGTAACAAAAGGAATAACTTCAATAAGAACAAGAAGAGCCTCTATTCTAAAGAGTACTATAGTTCAACAGAAGAAGTGGATCATTGCTTATTAGAAGGTGACAAGGAAGAAGCCCTGTTCATGGCTATGGAAATCCCAGACAATTCAAACAGCACTGCTAATAATGAAGAAGACATGATAGTTGTTGATGAAGAAGAATGTGAAGTTGATCTTGAAGGTGAACTTATTTTTGCTCTTGAAGACTTGAGATTAGTAAGGAAAGAAAACAAAGAACAAAAGGCAAAGCTTAAGTAATCAGAGGAAATGATTGTTAGCTTGAAGTCAAATTGAAGAGGGAAAGAGGATTGTAGACATCATGAACACTAACCTCAAAGCCAAATCAGATGAGTTTTTAAAACTTGAAGAAGAAATTGTTTCACCAAGGAAGGAAGTTGAAAAAGTACATGCTCAGTTGACTAAGAATATCAAGTTTGGAAAGAGCTCTAAATTCTAGATGATATAGTAAACATTCAAAGACCTCTATTCATAAAGTTAGGCTTGGGCTATAATGAAGAAGCCACACAATCTTCTACTCCTACAAAGAATTTGACTCGGAGAAGACAGTGCCAAATAAAGAAATTCCTGAAAGGAAGCTAGGTGTGCGGAAATCGCTTCCTACACTAATCTAATGAGGAGAGATGTATGCAAATTCAAACTTAATTCTTACAACTATAGCAACATAGAACATCTAACAGAGATATTGTAGTAATACACATACACACAGAAAGTAGATAGAAGAGAGAGACAAGATATACGTGGGCAAAACCCTTACGGGTGAAAAAACCCACACTCCAAAACATAGCTCAAATATATTACAATAAACAATAACATATTACAATACAGTTTTAGAGCCAATGCTCTTTCAGGAGTCTTCAAATGTTGAATCTAGAGATATTCCAGTAACATAACAGTACCTGTAAAACACACTACTTATCTCCCATCCAAGCACCTATTTTTATAGAGTTTACAAGGAAAATATGGAACTTCTAGAGATGGGCATCCATCTTGGACTCATGCCCCAAAACCCATGCCTAAGGACACTTGTCCAACATCCCATCCCAATGTGGGTGCCTTGTCCCAAGATAGGCTATGACAGATGCTCTTACGCACCTTACAACTGTCATAGAATCTGTCATAACTGACAGCATATATAGCTGTAAGAGAATCTGTCATACACTGACTAAAAATATCTTATTCCTCTTACAACTTGTCATAACCTCCCTTGACTATCCAAAGATACCTTTCCTCATGCAAAGATACTCACCGACACTTGTCATTAAATAAAAGTTGGTTGAGGTTTTGGGGGCATTGCCCCCAAGCCCCCACGGGGGCACTGCCCCTCGACCCCACCAGGGGCTCCGCCCCTTGACCCCATCTTGGGGGCGCTACCCCCAAACCCCCATTAATTATTCAAGGGGGCAACCGCGGCTGCCAAAGTCACCAAATTTTATCCTGCTGCATGTACACAAGGTGCCGACTATGCCAACTCAACATGGGATAAATAAATACAACATTAAGAATTTGCAAAGGTTGACACACCTTAATTCCCAACATTCTCCCACTTGTCAAACACCTTGCAACGATCGAAATCAATGACAAGATTTAACTACTAGGGGCCAAGAGGCCCATAGACTCTGAACACCATCTGAACTTCTCTATGCTCACTGGTTTCGTCAATGCATCCGCAACATTCTTCAAAGTATCTACCTTCTCCAAATTTACCTTTCCATCCTCAACCATGTCTCGCACGAAGTGAAACTGAACATCAATGTGCTTTGCTCTAGCATGGAAAGTTGGATTCTTCACAAGGCAAATTGCAATCTAACTGTGACAACTAATCATGATCTGACCTGCATCAACACCAATATCTGAACACAATCTCTTAAGCCAAATGGCTTCCTTACAAGCATGAGTTGCTGCCATATACTCAGCTTTTGTCATGGAAAATGAAACAACAAGTTGTCACTTACTCATCCAACTAATAGCACAACCAAAGAGTGTAAACACATAAGCACTGGTGGATCTCCTACTATCAATGTCACCTGCCCAATCTGAATCCACAAATCCATAAATATCACTAGAATGCAGAGATCCTGAAACATTACCATGTCAGTGTTGGCAAGAGACATAGTGTAGCTTCATGAGTGTTGTCATTGATGGCAACAAAGTCCATCCCACACATCCGCAGGACTTGATATGATCATACTGGAAGATAGACTAAAGTGTATCTTGGTTCGGTAAGCAAGAACAGAGTATGTAGCAAGGTTTGATAGTCAGGTCCGGATCTCTCAGAGGAAGTATCTCAATAAAGCACGGACTTAGGGAAGTCAAGTGGAGTATCTTGACTAATACATTCCAGAGATTTAGCCTCCGGTGATGTAAGAATAGAAAGATATGAACACTTAAGTATTGGGTTCCTATTTGGCAAAGTAGACTAAGGAAGAACTGACCGGCAAAGCATCAGACCTTTTTCCGGATGAGTTATTGATGGTGATCAAGTCACTTAAGGAATCATCCATGGTTGGCTGACATGCTTGATGATTTCTATAAGCATCTTCTTGATACACATCACTTGATAGGCAAGGATTCAGCCTACAGATCAGAGTTTGGGAAAATATTGACTCTTCCGGATGCCGACTAGAAAGGTGTTGAAATCACTGGTGCGGATATATATACCAGATGGATTTGGATGCAAACGTGAAAGTTGTAGTAGGTGTTGTGTGAAGAAAAGTAGACAATAGTGTGGAAGCTACAACAAAGGTCCGATATGTGACAGAACAGCAGCACTAAGGTAGAGGAAGAATGAAGTGTAGTAGATCAGTGTATTGAGCTTAACCGGAGCTGAACCTAAGCACATGTGGATGGTTCTCATCAGTTCAAGTATCTAGTTTACCTCTATAATCTATTGTAGGTAGTAAGCCTCTTGTGACCAGTGTGCTCGGGCAGTGAGCCCTAATTGGCAAGTGCCATTTTGTACTATCTTATTCTTTTAACAGAGAATATGATCTTGGGTTAATCACCCCGTGGTTTTTTCCCTTAATAGGGTTTTGCATGTCAAAAATATTGTGTCATGTGTGTTGAGTTTATTCCTGCTTTCATTGTTATGCATGCTAATATGATTTGATATTGCTCTAATTGTTAAAGAAGAAAAGAAAGTCAAATAATTAAGATAACTGATTCACCCCCCCTCTCAGTTATCAACAGATAGCAAATGGAATACTCGGAAGTACCCCTCAAATATATGAACACTCGCTTAACTACATCCCAATGAACTCATCTAGGATTAGCCATCAATCAACTAAGGACTCCCACTGCTTGGGCAATGTCTAGTCTTGTGTAGACCATAGCATACATCAAACTGCCAACAGTACTAGCATAAGGTATTCTGCTCATGTCCTCCACCTCACTAGGAGATTTTCGACAATCCTCAACAGACAACTTTGTCCCCAAGGAAATAGGAATACACAATGGTCTACAATCTGCCATGCTAAACCTGTCCAACACAGTCTTCACATACTTACTCTGTCTTAACCAAAGTTTTCTGTTAGTTTTATCTCTTCTGATTTCCATTCCTAGAATGTACCTGGCTGCCCCTAAATCTTTCATTTCAAACTATGCTGACAACTGAGATTTAAAATCAGAAATCATATTTTTACCCTTCCCAATGAGCAACATATCATGAACATATAGTGCAACAATGAGAATACGATCACCATCAAATTTATAATACACACAGTGATCTGATTTCGATCTCACAAATCTAATTGACAACACAAAGGCATCAAACTTCAAGTACCATCTCCTAGGGGATAGCTTCAAACCATACAAAGACTTTTTAAGTTTGCAAACCAAATTTTCTTTACCTTTCACCATGTAATGCTCTGGCTGTGACATGTAGATTTCTTCCTCCAAGTCACCATGAAGGAAAGTTGTCTTCACATCCATCTGTTCTACCTCCAAGTCATAAGCTGCAGCGAGAGACAACAGGAATCGAATGGATGTCAGGTTTGCAATGGGAGAGAAGATCTCACCATAATCTATACCCTCCACTTGTAAATACCCCTTCACAACCAATCTGGCCTTATACTTCTCAACACTGCCATCTAAACCAACTTTCTTCTTGAACACGCATTTGCATCCAACAGGTTTCTATCTAGGAGGCAAAGGCACCAAGTCCCAAGTTTGATTCTTTTCCAGAGAAGCCATTTCATCCTCCATGGCCTCCTTCCAGGAACTTGCATCTTTCATGTCCATAGCCTCTGATACAGTTCTAGGTTCATCACTATTAGTAACCAAAGCATAAGCACAACTAGAATCAAGCAATGTAAAACCAAACCTTTCAGTTTGCTTTCTTATCTATGTAGACCTCCTCAAGAGCTGAGGTTGAGCTTTAGCTTCTTCATCTGAGCTTTCAGAGCTACTAGAGCTCTCCTCATCATCAGGTCCAACATTGTCTTTTTGTTCAGTCTTCTCAAGGGTAGCAGGGAACTGAACAACATCCTCTTTCTTTACTATTTCTTCTGACTGCAAAACAGTGGAAGAAGGTGTAAGCTCTCTGAAGATAACACTTCTGCTATACAACACTTTTTCAGCCACAGGGTCCCAAAGCTTGTATCCTTTCACACTGACACCATAGCCAATGAAGATACACTTAACAGCCTTGTTCTCAAATTTTGACTACTTCTCCCTAGGCACATGTGCATATGCCTAACAACCAAAAACATGAAGATGCATTATTGAAGGCTTTCTACCAGACCACACCTTCATGGGTGTCTTTCCAACAAGAGCTGATGTAGGAGATCTATTAACAAGATAGCAAGCAGTGGCAACAGCTTCAGCCCAAAGATTTTGTTCTAGGCCAGCTCCACTAAGCATACTCCTAGCCTTCTCCATCAATGTCTTGTTCATCCTCTCTGCAACTCCATTTTGATGTGGGATGTATGGAGTTGTCTTATGTCTTTCAATCCCAGGATCCTTGCAATACTTATCTAATTCTATAGAACAAAACTCACCACCATTGTCTATAAGCATCTTCTTGATACACATCACTTGATAGGCAAGGATTCAGCTGACAGATCAGAGTTTGGAAAAATATTGACTATTCCGGATGCCGACTAGAAAGGTGTTGAAATCAACTGGTGCGGATATATATACCAGATGGATTTGGACGTGAAGGTGAAAGTTGTAGTAGGTGTTGTGTGAAGAAAAGTAGAGAATAGTGTGGAAGCTGCAACAAAGGTCTGGTATGTGACAGAACAGCAACACTAAGGCAGAGGAAGAATGAAGTGCAGTAGATCAGTGTATTGAGCTTAACCAGAGCTGAACCTAAGCACATGTGGATGGTTCTCATTAGTTCAAGTATCTAGTTTACCTCTATAATCTATTGTAGGTAGTAAGCCTCTTGTGAGCAGTGTGCTCGGGCAGTGAGCCCTAATTGGCAAGTGCCATTTTGTACTATCTTATTCTTTTAACAGAGAATACAATCTTGGGTTAATCACCCCGTGGTTTTTTCCCTTAACAGGGTTTTCCACGTCAAAAATATTGTGTCATGTGTGTTGAGTTTATTCCTGCTTTCATTGTTATCTATGCTGATATGATTTGATATTGCTCTAATTGTTAAAGAAGAAAAGAAAGTCAAATAATTAAGATAACTGATTCACCCCCCCTCTTAGTTATCAACAATTGGTATCAGAGCCAAGTTCCTCCAAACAGAGCCTAACAACTTGAGGAAGATCTGGGAATCTCAATGGATATGTATGGTATGAGGGAACAACTTTAGTCTTCTTTGGATGATCTTGAACAATTTCTTTCCGAAGTCAATAACTTGAAGGAAAGACTCAAACAGACTAATGATTTCATAAATGAACTAAAAGAGAAACTGAGTATCTCTATGAAAAAGAGAAAGGAACTTCTTCAACAACTAGCAAGTCAAAGTGAAGCCAATAATACTGATGAAGATCTAAAAGAGAAAAACAAGTTATATGAGAAGCTATCAAAAGAAGTCATTATGGTAAGACATGAAATCAAATCAGGGGTTATGAAATTCACCCAAGAAATTGAAGAGAAAAGAAAAACTGAAGATGATCTAAGACAAACTCTCAAAGAAAAGTCAGAAGACTGCCATAAAATGGATAGAATAATTAGGCATCTAGAATCTGATCTTGAAGAACCAAGAGATAATGAAGAACAACTTGATAATCAGATTGACACTCTTAAGAGGGATCTTCAAACAGCAAATGAATACAAAGAGAAATTCAAGATAAGCTCTGCTCAACTTGAAGTTCTTCTTCAAAGCCAAAAGAGGATAGATGACAAGCAAGGCTTGGGGTATGAGAAAGGTGAATTCTCTGGATCCGGTCAAAAAAACTCTGGATCAAGAAATCCAAGGAATAGGCCTAGAAGACCTCCGGTAAGGCAACCAAATGTTCAAAGATATCCATCCTTCAATGGATACTGCCACAATTGCAACAACTTTGGTCATAAAGCAAATCAGTGCAGAAAAAGAATGAATCAGACGAATTCATCCTTCTCTAGACAGTGTTTTAATTGCAAAAGGTATGGTCACAAATCTCGTGAGTGTAGAAATATGCAAATGAACAATTCATTCAATGGTAGATGTTGTGCATGCAATAGAATGGGCCATATGGCTAATCAGTGTAGATCAAAGGGATATCAGTCAAATATTCAAAGAAATGTTGTTTGCTACACTTACAATAGATCCGGTCATATTGCCAAATTCTGCAGAAGTAAGAATTAGGACAAAAAGGGTCTGATACATCATAATCAAAACCAAGACAAAGGAAAAGGAAAAGTGAATGCAGATGAAATTCAAAGGGAGATGAACAAGATTTGGGTGAAGAGGAGTACAGAAAATGTTGAGGATGGATCTATACCAGAATCTGGTGCTGATATTCCTTCCGGTAACTAAACAAATGAGCTCTGGCTCAGGGGGAGTCACAAAAGAAAATATCTTCCCCCAGCCAGTCAATTGGTGCCTAAAATTAGCACATGGAAGGTTACGTACAAAAAGGGCTCTCAGAGAAATATCTAAATATCCTTTGGGAAAGATATGAAAGATCCGCAAGGAATTTGAAGAGGTTAATCATCTTTGATTAATCCAATTTAATAGTCATCTGGTAAGAACATGATTTTCACAGTTAAATTTGGTATGATTCAAATTTGAGGTATCTTGATCTGTGGATAGATCAAATGTTTGGGGAAAGGAAGATAGATTGTCATTAATCATCGAGAATAACTCTATGTATATCTCAGTGATCTGGAAAAGATCTTTCTCAAAACAAGGAGAACAAGGCAACTGGAATGACTTAAGTTGCGCATTTATTGAAATGTGGAATTAGGGTTTGCTCAGAGATAAAAGGGTTCATTTGCTTGTCATTTGCACATTTGCATTAGTGAAAAAGATAAGAAGAGCCCTACAAACAAGTCTGCTTCATCTCTCTCAAGGATCAACCGCAGATTTCAAGTCAACCAGCGATCTTTTCAACTCATTTCGTGAACCCTAATAGCGCAAAAGGTATTCTTCGTTCTTGAAATCTCTCTCTAAATCTTTTCAAAGATGGCTACTCCAAATGTTGTGAAGATCACTAATAGATTGCATCCTAAATTCAAGAAACATCCATACAAATCCCTAGAAGTTGATCCCCTAGGCACCCTTTCAAACATTATGCATGGGGTTTTGCATGTAGAAGATGTTAGGGCATATATTCATGCAAACATTAAGGAATTTGGGGACTCCAAACTAATAGATATCTATCACAAACAATTAATAGATGATTCCTTTGAACTCAAACCTCAGTACAAAGCCATCTGGGACAAGCATTTTGGACAGTGCATTCATTTCCCCTATTTTGCAGAAGATGAATGGGTCTGATATATTCTAAGTAGAATACATGATAACTTTATGTGGTTGATGAGGCCATTCAAGATAACCAAGGATGCCATTAAGGCAGTTACCAGATTGCACTCATCTGGTGAGTTTCCTACTCTCAAATCCATCAAGAATCAGATAGTGAGTGAAGCAACAGGATCCAAATTTGATAAAAGAGCAATGACTATTGAGGATATCACAGATCCGGACATCAAGTTTGCCACCATGATACTTGGTTACAAGATTTATCACTCCAACAGAGAGAACTCTATTTCTAGAATAGTAATTTACACTGCTTATGAAATGTTAAGGAAGAATGCTGACTATGATCTCTGTGAGCTCCTTCTGAACCAACTTTTGGAGAATCTACAGAAGATAAAGAAGGATAAGAAGAACTCCTTCAAATATGGTGGCTTGATAATCTGTCTTTTCTTCTATTACATGAATGAGCTACCCAGATCTAGTGGATGGATGTGGCAAAATGATAGACCAGTAGCCATACAAATCAGGGATTATTTGCATGGACTTGGTGATGCCAAGTACAAAACACTGCACTCTAGGGCTACTTCAAGAACTTTCAGAATATGATGCAAGCCAGAGAGAGAATCCCCCAATCTCTAGTAGAAAAATACAAAGATACAATATGCTTCATGGTGGATACTGATCAATGCCTAATGGAGGCAGTGGAACCAAGAATAGTATGGATCATGCCAATGGGATATGAGGCTGATGAGAAAATCCTAGAGTTACACATTCAACATCTTTTGAGTCAGCCCAAGGACCCTAAGGCAGAAAGGTTTGGAACCTTTGAAGAGTTGAGTGTAAAGATTCATGTGGAGCTTAAACAACCAGAGATGAAGAGAAAAGTGAGAAAAGAAGTAGAGAATGTTGCCAAAAGGTATGGCATTTCAAAAGATGCACTCGATACAAATAGAGAGAAGATGGAAAGGGTAGAGAAAGAAAAGGAAGAAGTAGAAAAAGAAAGTGCTCTGGTAGAAGCCCCCTCCCAGACCAAATCCTCTAAGAGCTTTGCACCTGCCACCTCTAAGAGCCAGAAAGCATCAAAACTGGAAGTCAGGACATTCAGAAAGGGAGAAAAGAGAACTAAGACAAAGGCCACAAGGTCTTATATTAGTCAGAAGGATGATGAAGAGACAGAATCTGATGAGGAGATCAAGCAAATGAAGAAGAAGAAGAAGAAGAAATCCAGTGAAACAGAGGTAGAAGAGTTTGTTGAAAGGCCCACTCTGTCCATTGATGACGTGGTCAAATCAGTCACTGTGGATGGAAACCTAAAACCAATGACTGAATTCTATGATGATTATAATGAAGTTGGCCAAAAGATCTTGCAAGAAGCTACAGTCAGGTATTTAAATATTTCTAATAAAGCATTTATTGAAATCATATCTCTAATTCCTAAGAGCCTAGAAAAGGAACTAGAAATAAGGACGAACAGTGCTAAGGCAAAGGATCTTGAGATCCATGAACAGATAGCTATTCAGCTCTATCCTTCAATCACTCAGAAACAAATGAATATGATCTTCAAAGATTGCAAGGATGAGTTCTGGAGCAAAGCTAGGATGAATCATCTTATGCTTGGAGAGACTAACAAAGTGGCAAAAGAAATAGAAGAGATCCTCCAGAATGCCTATAAAAGATTCAATATTCCTGTTATAGAGGACTTAGGTTATGAACCCTCTGTCATGGATGATGAAGGACTCAGTACATCAAAGGAAGATCCTATAGAGAAAAATCCAGAAGTTTCAAAAGAAATAGGCGAGGAGAAAACTAAGGACCTGGATTCCTCTGCTCCGGAAGAGGAAGTCCTTAAAGAAGAAAACATCTCTCCTCCAGTTTCCCCTACAGACTCCGAATCTAAAGGAGAAGAAAGATCAGAGGAGAAAACTAGTCAAGAAGTAGAAGTAAAGGAAAAAGAAAAAGACCAAATAGAGAAGACTCTAGGAGATAGTTCTGAGACTGCAGAAGGGAGAAAAACTATGTCTCCAACAAGAGACACTGTAGACACTGTCAAAGAATTCTTGACCAAAAATATAATGGAATTTGATGAACTGGAATTGCTTCAAGGTCCATTCAATTTTGATTCCCTCTCCCCGGTTCAAACCATGAAGCTAGCATCCTTTACTCAAGCAAAGGCAAAAGAAAAACTTCTGAAGTCTCACATGGAAGATTGTGAGCTCATAGAAACTGCATCTAGTGTATTGGAGAAGATCATGCCATCCTTTCAAAAGGATCCTTCGGCCTCCACATCTGGTAATCTAAAGTCTCTTGTAAATTATGTTCATACACATTTTGATTCCCTACAAAAGTTAGCAAAAGAAAAGGTCTTAAAGGAGTTTTTGGAAAAGAGACTCTCTGAAGTACAAGGATTAATAACAAATGATAGGAGAGTTATGGATATTGGGATAAAGAGCTTAGAAAATGCTCTCAAAGATGGTGGAGAAAAGTATAAATTTTGTCTAACCTGGTCCAAGGTAACAAAGGATATTGAGAAGAAAATGAAAGAGCAAGAGGATAAAATGTCAAGTATATCTTAGAATTTTGATTCTCTCACCTCCTCCATAATAAAACAAGAGTGCCAGACTATTGAAGTCTTAAATGAAATAAAGAAGCTTGAGAAGGAGAAGAAAAATAGAATAAACAGGTTAAGTGAACTCAGAGGGATAGTTATCCCTAAGTTAGAGGCCATGCATGAGGCTCTAACTGATACTCAAACCATAGCCCAGACCAATGATCCAACAGATCTGAAGAGGGCTGATGCTTTTGCATTTCTATTGAGTGGTCACATCTCAATCTTGGATAGAATGAAGTAGAGTTGGGCAACATAATTTGTCCAGTTGAAGACAACTTTTGTAGACATTCTTCAATATATGTAAGTATAATATGTATATACTCTTATACGGTTAAGTGTAGTTGGATTTTTGGGATTTTTGGTGTGCGGACCCTACCCTTTGCCATTGATGTCAAAGGGGGAGTGAGGAGCAGTGAAAAATGTGGAATCCAGCTAAGGGGGAGCTCCGGTAACATGTACATTAGAATAGAGCATCAGCCAAGGGGGAGTGTAGTGTGACACTTAGTCATTTTTCACTAAGTGTTGCCATTAATGCCAAAGGGGGAGATTGTTGGCAAGAGATAGTGTAGCTTCATGAGTGTTGTCATTGATGGCAACAAAGTCCATCCCACACATCCGTAGGACATGATATGATCATACCGGAAGACAGACTGAAGTGTATCTTGGTTCGGTAAGCAAGAACAAAGTATGTAGCAAGGTTCGACAATCCGGTCCGGATCTCTCAGAGGAAGTATCTCAGTAAAGCGCGGACTTGGGGAAGTCAAGTGGAGTATCTTGACTAATATATTCTAGAGATTTAGCCTCCGGTGATGTAAGAATGGAAAGATATGAACAGCTAAGTGTTGGATTCCTGTTTGGCAAAGTAGACTAAGGAAGAACTGACCAGCAGAGCATCAGACCTTTTTTCAGATGAGTTATTGATGGTGATCAAGTCTCTTAAGGAATCATCCATGGCTGGCTAACATGCTTGATGATTTCTATAAGCATCTTCTTGATACACATCACTTGATAGGCAAGGATTCAGCCGACAGATCAGAGATTGGGAAAATATTGACTATTTCGGATGTCGACTAGAAAGGTGTTGAAATCACTGGTGCGGATATATACACCAGATGGATTTGGATGTAAAGGTGAAAGTCATAGTAGGTGTTGTGTGAAGAAAAGTAGAGAATAGTGTGGAAGCTACAACAAAGGTCCGATATGTGACAGAACAGTAGCACTAAGGTAGAGGAAGAATGAAGTGCAGTAGATCAGTGTATTGAGCTTAACCGGAGCTGAACCTAAGCACATGTGGATGGTTCTCATTAGTTCAAGTATCTAGTTTACCTCTATAATCTATTGTAGGTAGTAAGCCTCTTGTGAGCAATGTGCTCAGGCAGTGAGCCCTAATTAGCAAGTGCCATTTTGTACTATCTTATTCTTTTAACAGAGAATATGATCTTGGGTTAATCACCCCGTGGTTTTTTCCCTTAATAGGGTTTTCCATGTCAAAAATATTGTGTCATGTGTGTTGAGTTTATTCCTGCTTTCATTGTTATTCATGCTGATATGATTTGATATTGCTCTAATTGTTAAAGAAGAAAAGAAAGTCAAATAATTAAGATAACTAATTCACCCCCCCTCTCAGTTATCAATAGATAGCAAATGGAATACTCAGAAGTACCCCTCAAATATATGAACACTCGCTTAACTACATCCCAATGAACTCGTCCAGGATTAGCCATCAATCAACTAAGGACTCCCACTGCTTGGGCAATGTCTAGTCTTGTGTAGACCATAGCATACATCAAACTGCCAACAGTACTAGCATAAGGTATTCTACTCATGTCCTCCACCTCACTAGGAGATTTTTGACAATCCTCAATAGACAACTTTGTCCCCAAGGAAACAGGAACACACAATGGTCTACAATCTTCCATGCTGAACCTGTCCAACACAGTCTTCACATACTTACTCTGTCTTAACCAAAGTTTTCTGTTAGTTTTATCTCTTCTGATTTCCATTCCTAGAATGTACCTGGCTGCCCCTAAATCTTTCATTTCAAACTATGCTGACAACTGAGATTTAAAATCAGAAATCATATTTTTACCCTTCCTAATGAGCAACATATCATGAACATATAGTACAACAATGAGAATACGATCACCATCAAATTTATAATACACACAGTGATCTAATTTTGATCTCACAAATCTAATTGACAACACAAAGGCATCAAACTTCAAGTACCATCTCCTAGGGGATAGCTTCAAACCATACAAAGACTTTTTAAGTTTGCAAACTAAATTTTCTTTACCTTTCACCATGTAATGCTTTGGCTGTGACATGTAGATTTCTTCCTCCAAGTCACCATGAAGGAAAGTTGTCTTCACATCCATCTGTTCTACCTCCAAGTCATAAGCTGCTGCGAGAGACAACAGGAATCGAATGGATGTCAGGTTTGCAATGGGAGAAAAGATCTCACCATAATCTATACCCTCCACTTGTGAATACCCCTTCGCAACCAATCTGGCCTTATACTTCTCAACACTACCATCTAAACCAAATTTCTTCTTGAACACCCATTTGCATCCAACAGGTTTCTATCTAGGAGGCAAGGGCACCAAGTCCCAAGTTTGATTCTTTTCCAGAGAAGCCATTTCATCCTCCATGGCCTCCTTCCAGGAACTTGCATCTTTCATGTCCATAGCCTCTGATACAGTTCTAGGTTCATCACTATTAGTAACCAAAGCATAAGCACAACTAGAATCAAGCAATGTAAAACCAAACCTTTCAAGTTGCTTTCTTATCTATGTAGACCTCCTCAAGAGCTGAGGTTGAGCTTTAGCTTCTTCATCTGAGCTTTCAGAGTTGCTAGAGCTCTCCTCATCATCAGATCCAACATTGTCTTTCTGTTCAGTCTTCTTAGGGGTAGCAGGGAACTGAACAACATCCTCTTTCTTTACTATTTCTTCTGACTGCAAAACAGTGGAAGAAGGTGTAAGCTCTCTGAAGATAACACTTCTGCTATACAACACTTTTTCAGCCATAGGGTCCCAAAGCTTGTATCCTTTCACACTGACACCATAGCCAATGAAGATACACTTAACAGCCTTGTTCTCAAATTTTGACTACTTCTCCCTAGGCACATGTGCATATGCCTAACAACCAAAAACATGAAGATGCCTTATTGAAGGCTTTCTACCAGACCACACCTCCATGGGTGTCTTTCCAACAAGAGCTGATGTAGGAGATCTATTAACAAGATAGCAAGCAGTGGCAATAGCTTCAGCCCAAAGATTTTGTTCTAGGCCAGCTCCACTAAGCATACTCCTAGCCTTCTCCATCAATGTCTTATTCATCCTCTCTGCAACTCCATTTTGATGTGGGATGTATGGAGTTGGCTTATGTCTTTCAATCCCAAGATCCTTGCAATACTTATCGAATTCTGTAGAACAAAACTCACCACCATCGTCAGTTCTCAAACATTTAATCTTTTTAGCAGTTTGATTTTCAGCAAAGGCCCTAAACTCCTTAAACTTGCTATAAATTTTAGATTTGCTTCTGAGAAAATAAATCCATGTCCTTCTACTATAATCATCTATAAAAGATACAAAATATATAGACTTTGATAATAATGGAACATTAATAGGACCAAACACATCAGAATGGATAATGTCCAACACACCAAACGACTTATGAGAACTCATGTAAAACTAAACATGTTTTTGTTTTCCATAAATGCAATGTTCGCAAAAGTCAAACTCAAGATTACAATCATCTAACCCCTCAATGAGGTTCTTATTTTTTAGGGTACGCAGACCCTTCTCACCAATCTGGCCAAATCTCTTATACCATAACATTGTCTTTTCAGCAGGAAGTTTAACTTCTAATGTACGATTACAACCATCAAGACTAGAAACAATAGATTTCTTCACTGCTCGTTTAGATGGTGGGGATGAAGTGACTGCTGCCCTCTTCCTTGAGTCAAAAGAACTATTGCATTGTGAAATGCATGCTTCTAGCTGAAACAAAGTACCTCTCCTAGTACCCTTAGCAAGCACCATAGCTCCTCTAGTCATCTTGCATCCTTCTTTCAAAAAGACAACCTGCACAACTACATCATTCAAACTACTTATAGAAAGCAGGTTCTATGCTAAGCCTTGGATGTGCATAACCCCAGAGCTCCCCTTCACTCGACCATCAGGGAATCAAATAGAGACTCTTCCATGACCAACAATCTTCATATGAGAGTTGTCACCCAAATACACCTTTCCACCATTAAACTCCTCATACTTAGTGAACCAGTCTCGATGCGAGGTCATGTGGAATGATGCACCAAAGTCGATTAGCCACACATTGTCAGATGCATGGGTTTCTAGGGCTGCGATGAAAGCATCACCGTCATCTTGTGACTTATCAGAATCTGAATTAGGAGCTTTCTTCTTCTTCTTCTTCTTCTTCTTCTCCTCTTTGCATTCCTTTCGGAAATGCCTGGTTTTACCACAGTTCCAACAAAGAGCCTTGGACTTTCCAGGAGATTTGGATCTCCCACAGGATTTGGATCTACCCTTCTCAACTTTCTTGTCCTTCTTCTTCCCTTTCTCCTTGGGTCTTCCACAAACTGCAAGGGCCTCTTTGGCTGCCTCAGAAGACTTTCTTCGCATCTCTTCAGACAATAGCGAAGAAACCACTTCTTCTATTTTGAATGTGGATGTGGTGCTTCCAATAGCCATGACAAGATGATCCCATGAGTTTGGAAAAGAACAAAGCAAGGTCATACATCAATCCTCCTCCTCCATCTTTACACCAATAGATGTCAATTATGCAACCAGCATGTTAAAAGAATTCATATGTTCAGCAACGGATCCTCCATCCTCCATTTGAAGAGAATACAACTTCTTTCTCAGGAAAAGTTTATTAACTAGGGATTTGGCTTGATACACATCCCCCAACTTCTTCCAAAGTAGTTTTGCAGTAGTCTCCTCATGGACATTTAACAAAATAGAATTAGCAAGACTAAGTCTTATGAGACCCTTAGCCTTCTGATCCTTGAGATCCCACTCATCTTGTGACATTGCATATGGTTTAGTTCCATTAACACTTTCCCAAAGGTCTCGATCAACAAGCATGTCTTCCATCTTGAGCTTCCACAACTCAAAATTAGTGCCATTGAACTTCTCCACTTCAAACCTTCCTGATATGCTTACCATCTCCTTGCTACAATAGAAATCAGAATATTTTGCACAAACTCCCACTCAACTTAAGATCAGCTAAAAAAACCCCTACCCAACAGCTAAGACCAAAACTGGCCATGCTCTGATACCAACTCAAAGGAAGCTAGGTGTGTGGAAATTGCTTCCTACACTAATCTAATGAGGAGAGATGTATGCAAATTCAAACTTAATTCTTACAACTACAGCAACATAGAACATCTAACAGAGATATTGCAGCAATACACATACACACAGAAAGTAGACAGAAGAGAGAGACAAGATATACATGGGGAAAACCCTTACAGGTGAAAAACCCCACACTCCAAAACACAGCTCAAATGTATTACAGTAAACAATAACATATTACAATATAGTTTCAGAGCCAATGCTCTTTCAGGAGTCTTCAAATGTCAAATCTAAAGATATTCCAGCAGCATAATAGTACCTGTAAAACAAACTACTTATCTCCCATCCAAGCACTTGTTTTTATAGAGTTTACAAGGCAAATATGGAACCTTCTAGAGATGGGCATCCATCTTGGACTCATGCCCCAAAACCCATGCCTAAGGACACTTGTCCAACATCCCATCCCAATGTGGGCACCTTGTCCCAAGATAGGCTATGATAGATGCTCTTACGCACCTTACAACTGTCATAGAATCCATCATACCTGACAGAACATACAGCTGTAAGAGAATCTGTCATACACTGACTAAAAATATCTTATTCCTCTTGCAACTTGTCATAACCTCCCTTGACCACCCAAAGATGCCTTTCTCTCATGCAAAGATACTCACCAACACTTGTCATTAAATAAAAGTCAGTTGAGGTTTCGGGGGCATTGCCCCCGAGCCCCCACGGGGGTGCTACCCCTCAACCTTGCCCTATAGCGCGACAGGGGTTTTGCCCCTGGACCCCGCAAGGGGCTCCACCCCTTGACCCCATCTTGGGGGCGCTATCCCCAAACCCCCATTAATTATTCAAGGGGGAAACCGCAGCTGCCAAAGTCACCAAAATTTATCCTGCTGCATGTATACAAGGTGCCGACTATGCCAACTCAACATGGGATAAATAAATACAACATTAGGAATTTGCAAAGGTTGAGACACCTTAATTCCCAACAATTCCAATGATGAAAGAGAATAAGAAATTTGAAGAAGTTGATTTCATCCCTATCATCTCTCAAAGACCCTTCCATCATTTTCAGTCACGAAAAAACTCAAGTTTTGGACAGGAAAAGGCTCTATATTGACCTATTTTTCTTCTTGTTTACATGAATTTTTGGCCTAAACATAGAGTTAACTATTCTAAGCCTTAAAGAATGCATAATTAGCTCCTTTTAATCTATACTTTTTATCTCATGCACTATTGAGGACTCCATTTTTGCTTCAATGATAAGCTATCTGTTAGAGTGCACAGGACAACTAAGAGGGGGGTGAATCAATTGTGTATTAAAACATTAAACCCTCAAAGAAATTCCAAACATCAACCTCTTATTATGCATTAGCATAATGTAACCATATGAAGCATCAATGCAAACACATTCAAACACATAAGAACACTAGATTTACGTTGAAAACCCAAGAAGTTAAAAACCACAGTGAGGATTACCTCACATATATATGAATAGCAACACTGAAAATAAACAGGCTCACTACCAAGGGCTCACTACCCAAAAGAAAGGCTCATTGCCAAAAGAAAGGCTCACTGCCAAAAGAAAGGCTAAATACCAGGACTCACTATCTAGAAGACTTGAGAAGAATAGAAGAAGACTGTTACAAAGAGATTCACTATCTCAAAACAATAGGAGAAATCCACCACTGCTACTCCTTTCCATCCGCAACCTTTGGCTCACTGCCTCCAGCAACTTTAGGCACACTGAAATGTAGACACCTTATGTTCATTGCATTCTGGAGTCATAAGCATTTAAGCTCACACACAATTCACTACCATTGATTCACATTGGTATCATCTTCTCTACTTTACTCCACTCAACTTCATCTTGCATTTATACCATCTCCAACCAAGACCTATCTCAATTAGGTCAGCCATAATGAAGCATGTGCACCTCAAATGTGCAACACCAAATAGGTCGGCACTAAACACTTTTGCAGTGAAAAGATGTGAAAGTGCACCATACCAAGGGTTAACTAGGACCCAAATTTGTATCAACATGCTTCTCATCATATCCACAATCCACGAAGTACCTTTGCAAATAGTGCAATTAGGTCAGGTCGGCCAAACTTGAACTAACACAACAAGCAATCACCTCCATGCCTCTCCAAGTCCAAAAACATCATGTGGACCACAAGGAACCATTCTACAACATCCACACACCTTACTAGAATATTCGTCATCATCAAAATCTTCTGCAACACTGTCGCAACCACTTGAATAAAGAATGTCTCTGTTATGCACATTAGGACACACTATTACTAATCACCAACACAAGAGTTAAACTTGCAGAGCACCCCAACACTAGAAACTTTAGGGGAAGGTAGATACAGACAATATAAGCATTCTCCTAGATCTACAAGACAAGGAACCTTAACGTGGAGAAATGTAGAGCATTCTCATTTCTCCCTGTTAGTAATCATTTATATTTAGGGTTTTAAGCCAGGCTCCTTCCCAAAAGTCCAAAAAAATTTAACACTTTCGGCCTCTACAGTTGTAAAAAATGCAAAAAATTAGTTAAGGTGCAAGTGTCTTTGTATATACAAGGATGTTTGTATATACATACAGGTTGAATGTGCATTGGCGGGCTTCAAAGTCTCAATCAGCCTTCAAACTGATGAAAAAATTAGTTATATGCATTTTTGAGTGCATATCGGGCTCTAAATGTGTATATACAAAGGGGGAATCTTTCACAGATTCCCAAGAATATTCCCGCTTTGTATATCAGGTTGTATGTAATGGTGCATTGAAAAGTATACAAGGGCGCAGATGCATTTACTATAGTGCTGGAGATACAAGCGAAAAATATACATTGCAGGCATATTCCAGGAAAGATTTGCTGTTTGTATGCAGAGGAAATATACAAAGCAAAATATACAAGGGCGTGCTAATATGCATTTGCTACAGTGCAGCGGGGAAGATACATGTGGTAGGACCCGCGGGCATATACAAACAGGTTTGTATATTCGGTATACAGGAGAGGCAGATACAAGGTTGAATGTATGTTTGACATACATTGGCGACATACAAGAGGGAATCTATATCGCATATCCTAAAAGATTCTTTGCTTGTATGGTAGGGGATTTGTATGTTTGCATATATAGGCCGATATACAAAAAGAGGACATACATTGCAGACCTAAGGAATAAATCAAATGAAGTTAATAATATTTTGGGTCCGCTGCATGTATATTGGGCACTTGTATGTGCCGATATACATTGCGAAGGTACAAAGGCTAGATACAAGCCGGATTTCAAAACAACTTCAAGTGCCTCATTAAAATTTGAAATCTGCCTTGTATGTATGAGGCAAATGTATATGCAGTTATATATTCGAAGATATGCAAAAGGAGAGACATGCAATCCAGACACGATGGAAGAATAAGGTGCAGTGAATGAAATTTGGCGTCCATGGGTTGTATAAAGTGCTTGTATATGCTAATATACAAGCCGATGTGCGGTAAAAGAGATACAAGGCCCAGATTTGAAGGTTTTTCAAATCTGGTGGGGAAACTGTATGGGGTCCTCCTTGATATGGTAATTGCATATACAAGTTTCAAAAGGCAAAGGTGAATGCATTGGGTTATCGGTGGGATAATTTTCATTGGCGAATAGCTCCAAGGTTACTTCGATGTCCGATGGGGGACAAAATGCATGGTAACAGAGAACCATTCACGGGCTGCCATTTGTTGGTAGCCGTTGCATGTATATGCGAATGCATATACAAAGAAATTCAGAGGCAAGAAAGGCAAAATGAGAAAGGGAAGAGTCAGCGATAGGAGCATGAAGTGCCTACGTGGCATGTTTTTAGTGGTAGGCGACTTTTCAGGGTGTTTTGAGCCGTTTATCACAGCGATGGATTTTGGATCAACGGTCATGTTTTGGACCTTCAGCGGTGGTTTTTCCTGAGTGTGTACGGCCATTTTTTGAGCGGGAAAATCTCTAGATTGACTGCTGTTGCATCCCACGAGCGGATGGGGCTTTAATGGCAGATTGTGTAGGGAAGTATGGGTGAGGCGACAGGTGAACTACCAGGCTTATGAAGAGAACCTTCAGGCCCAGAACCCAATTCCCATCTGCTCCTTTCTCCTTGTCCCTCTGCTACATTAACTATTTTGAGTGCCAATCTGATCATGCATTATATTTGGTGAATTTTTGATTTGCCTTGTAATTAATGTGTTGAGTACACTTCCTTGTTGTATAAGGAGGACTGTGTTACTCATTTTTAGTTGTTGAAGACCTAGGCATTTTTGCGTAAATAGTGAAAAATAGGGCATCTCCTGGCTGTTTTATCTCATTTTGGAGTTTATGAGTTGCATCATGAATGTATTTTGCACGTATGTTCAGTTTCATGTTGATATAGATGAAAAATGCTCTTATGCATGTGTTTATCTATTTGTCTCCTTTGCTGCATGCATCTCCTTCTTTTGAATCTAGTTGCTAAGGGTTTCATAGATTCTAGGATACAGGGTTCTATATCACATGCTTCATCTCTAACTTCCATTCAAGGAATGGATTAAATTATTTTAGGTTAAGCATGGGGAAGGTCATTTGTCAGCAAGGATGTCTATAAGTAGAGGTAACTAAATACCCATTCTTGGGTGATGTTTGTAAGGCAAGCATCAATCCAACCCCTTACTTGAATGCTAGTTGCAAACCATCTGTTGCATACATCTAGTTGACTCCTTGCCTTGAGATAGGCATTGGTCTGCTCCTGGGTTAGTAATTATGACCCAAAACCCCTTGTCTTGCATCCAAATCATCATATCCACCTTTTCATAACTTCCACCTGTTAGTTGTAGGAGTAGGATTAGGACCCCTGCATGCTTTCATCCCTAACCAGACACATATGTCCAAGAATGTTGCCAACCTTGTGATTTGTTACACAAATCTTGGTCCACACATGAGAGTATTCTGCCTATTATTACAAAGTTAAATCTTTCTATCATTTGGAGAGTAAATGTTACATCTTTAGCAAATAGGGGCACCCCCCTTGGTGCGGAAGAACCAAAAGTGAAGGGGAGGCAGCTCACGTAACCTCCCGTATTCATTGGCCGAATTTGCATGTGCATTGGAACTGGCAAACCCACTGCTGATTCAGGAAAAATAACCAACACTCCCAAACAACCTTCTTCATAGTGAAACACTCTATCAAACACATCTTCCACTGTTGCACAATATAGAACTTGAAAATCTAGATATAGCACCTCTAAACACCTCTAATCAACACTTCCAAACCATACAATCATATCTTAATCTATGAAGAAATGTGGAGCAGATCACTGGACATACCTCTGACACACTACACACCTTTTTATTCAAATTTTCTCAAAAGCACTTGGAGACCAATCAAATTTTATCAAAAGCACTTGGAAACCAAGTGAACCACTTGTTAGAGGTTGGCATCAATGACAACACCAAAAAGTTTCCAACAATCCCCCATTTGTCATTGATGAAAACACCAATCTCTTTGAAAAACCATCAAGACCTAAAGCAATCAATCAGCAGCTTAGTAGTACTCCCCCTGACTAGAGAAACTCTTACTCTTCACACACTTTCCTATACTATGGTTTTTTAGCTACTCTAACTCTCTCCCCTTTGACATCAATGGCAAAGGGAAACAACTACAACACCAACAAGTACCTGCTCTATGTCCATTGTTCTCACTTTTCTGTACTCTCCCCCTTAGGGTCATAAGATATGCTCCATCTAACTGCACCATCCAATAGTATCACTACCTACTCCCCCTGAGAGGTTGCTAGTTCTCAAATTTGTAGTATGCAAAACTCTAAAAGGATGCCAAGCTTTATAATTAGGTTATGCAACTAATTTGGCCAACTAACAGAATCAACCAAGATGGTTGGGATTCTCTACACTTTAGGCTTTGCTTCGCCTAGGTGTGTATTATCTTATGTTCACCAATGAATAATTACTCTTCAAATTGGTTGGTGACTTATGAGAAGATTATGGATTTTATGAAATTTTATCAGTTTAATTATCTAATTTAACCTAATTTAGATTGGCATATGATTTGAATAGGTTATTGTATGTATACTACACACTACTCCTACTTCTACAATAGAAAATTAAAATTGGATTTTGAATACAATACAAGGAAATGATTCTGGAAAAGAATTGAGCGGTGCATTTTTCTCAATTGGGAAATGGAGTCTAATCACAGATGGATTTGTACTTTCTATCTAGTCATAATTTGAATTACTTGGCATAGGATTGTCTATGACTAGCATAAACATGCAAGATAGTTTTTATCTGGTTCTACTTAGTTATCCAATTTGGATCCTCCAAATTACAGTGATCTATTTAATGGAATTTAATTCCTACTTGAGGAAACCCTATCAGATAAATTGCCCAAAACATTAAGTATGCTTTGAAAAATTAGACATATACTTGATATGCTAATTCAAATAACAAGGAGAAAGAAAAATGGAGACAACCAGATAAAATATAACAAGAACATTCAACAAGCAATTGAGAACTATATTTTTGGCACCAGAGAAATGTAGTTTGCTTTTATTGATATGCTTTAGAGAACAGGGCTTACAATGTCTCTTTCCAAAATCAACTTCCCAGAGAGCTTTTCCCAAGGTCTTGGTTTCCTTCTTATATGGGTGAAGGAAGCAACAAGCTTCAGACCTTTCACATTCCAAAAATGAATTTTCATATGCCCACCCCTTGATATGACCTATTACAATATTTAATTTTGACAAGTCACAAAAGAATGCCAAATATATTTTGAATACATTTAGAAAAACATAAAACAAGAAAGAGACAAAACAGGACGTCCAAAATTTGTTGATGAAGACTTGGTGCTTGATGACGCCAGCTTGATTCTCACTTAGCTCCACTACATATTTTGCCTGTTCACTCTTCAGTCGAAAGTTTTTTTTTCTCCCATTGAAATATGGTGTAGTCACTGGGCCATTTGTATTATTGAATCTAGAGCAGATTGGCTTGGTGATCCTTCCATCTTTTGTTGAGGAGAGCCCTGCCATCTGAGATGAATTTGGCATAACCTGTGTCCAGTGTAATTATTCTCTCCAAAATCAAATTGAAACTGAGGACATTTAGGTCATTATCCTTCTTCAAGTGTTCAACAATTTGAGAGACCATTTGATTGCATTCCTCCTTCCATTTCTCAAGGCTCTTGAGTTGCTTATTTTCTTGAAGGATGTCTAGAATGAATTGATGTTTGAAAGAGCCAAAGGAATCCAACCTTGCACTTATCTTTTGACTTTCTCCCCTGAGGCATACTAGAGTTCTTCAATGATCAATTTGATCATTTTTTATGTTGTCTTTAGGGCAGCAGGAGCATCTGTATTTCTTTGCAAAACTTTCCATAGAGTTATCAAAGTGTGATGGATTAGCTGCCATTTCTTTTGCAAAGGGTCCAATATGGGAACATTGGCATTCATCTAACCTAGTGCTTGAGATAAAGAAGAAGAACAACTATGTACATCCTCAATTTTATCCAGCACTAGTTTGATCCTGTACTCCAAAATCTTCTCAATTATACCAAAAATCTTGGCCCTGGTTTCCTATTTGGTGGCCTCATTTGTTTGTTTCAACTTTTCAATTTTGTTCTCAAATTTCTATTTCATAGTATTCAACTTCTGAACAGGAACAGTATTGTCACAAATTTCTTGTGGCACAGGGGGCTGATAAGGCACAATTGCCTTGCTTTGAGAAGAATCACCACCCTTCAATTGTTGCTTTAGTTTCACATTCTCCAAATATAATCTCTTCACCTCCTCATTCATCTCAATCTAAGTTTTTTCATAATCAAGCAACTTTTGCTCCATATTTTTGACAGCAGCTTGTGTGAACATGGTATAATGCATGGTGAGTATAGCTACTTCAAGTGATGATGTATCCTTGAGTGTCTTTATCATTGTTGTTCCCCTCAATTCTTGGTTCACATCCAACAGTCTTGGCTTATTCATACTCTTTTGTGTAGCCCAAAATGCTAGAGTCTTAGTTTTTGGGTTATACCCAACTCCACTCACACCATTCTCAAAATCCAATTCAGCAACCATCATGGGATCATCCTGGCTTCTCACTTGATCTAAAAAAACATTTTATTCAACTCCATCCCAGGGATGAGCAACATATTGCTTTTCAAAACCAATTTTCAGGCCTCTTGAGGGCTAACATTTATTTCATCAATTTTCAATTCTTTGAATGTTTGGGTTACAATTGGGTCATGTTTAGACTCATTTGCACCCATTTTATTTATTTCAACCTTCTCTTCAAACTCCTTCATTTTCATTTTCAACCAAAAATCTTTGAATTCTAGAGTGTTGATGAAATCATCATCATCCATAAATCTCAATGAGGCCACAATTCTTTCATCCTCTTGCATCTCAGGCTCACCTTGTGCCTGTTCATCCATTCTAGCTTCTGGTTTGTGTGCCTCTGTTTCTTGACCAACAAGGGGCTGGCCAACTTCTTCATCATCACCCATGTGCCTCAAAATAGTTGCCACCTCATCAGTATCTCTCACTCTTGTTATTTCATATGGCACCAATGGAGTCACATCATCAACCCTTTGTTTCTTTGATGGTAACTGATTAGGAAGTGTGGGATCTTGTACAGACATGGCATCAAGGGTAGGTTCTTGAACCACCACTCTAGCTGACCTTTTTACTGGGATCTTAGCAGCCTTTGCAGGCTAGTTCTCTACCTTGCCATATATACTTTCAAAATTGTCAATTATCAAATTTATTCTTTTCAATGGGTCATTCTCTTCAATAAAGAATCCCAAAAAAATAAGGTTTTTCTTCTTCTTATCATCCTCAATCCTTTTCAAAGTTTACCATTTCCTTTTTCTATCATATACTTCCTCTGGGGTGAGGTAACTTCCAATCACATCCTCATCAAAGTCAATTTGATGGGATATCCTAGCCCTGGTGAAAATGACCTACCTAAAAAAATTCATGTGACCCTCTAGATCACAAATCCTCTCTATTTTGTATTTCAAGGAATATTTTGTTTTCATATGGGCCTGCAACTCCTCCAATGTATCTGAACCCACTGTCAATGCACCAAACACTGTTGAATTAGGAAAGAATGTGCCTTTCTTTTGTTTTTTGATTGCATCCCTTTCCGTCCAAAGCATTTGCCACATGAATTCAAGAAAGGCCAATCTATCAAGCACAAACTTAGGCAAAGCATGAGGTGGTTGGGTACACCCATAGACTCTGATTACAGTATGGTCAGAAATGAAAAACCAGTAAGCAAAGTTGTGCATGTGGCCTTGTTTAGGTTTCAAAGTAAGAGGCCTCAACATTTCCAAAAATCCTCTGGACAACCTAGGTGAAATAAATCCTAGTGAAGCCATTATTGTCACTGCAAAATCATCACAAAATATTATGTAATTGCAATTCTTGCAATTACTGTCCTAGATGTAGCACCAGCACTGCACAAGTAGCCTTTGTCTTCTTTGATCTATCATGCTTAAATCCATTATGTCGGTCCACTTTCTCCTATTTTGATACAATATCAGATGGCACAATAAAGAATAATGCTTGAATTCAAAGGGGTTCTATTTTCCCTTATCTGAACAATCCATCATGCAACTTCTTCTCAATGAAAGATGCAAAGTCTTACTCCTCATTGAGCTCAGGGTTTTGTATCATCATTTCCATCATCATTATGCCAACTGGCATTCTGTCTTGATCATCTATCCCCAACACTTGACATAAAGCAAAGTAGGTTCTCTTTAAATACACTGCAAAATCATCAACAGAGAATGGCTCCATAGCTGTAGATGGAATAGGCATCCTTCTATTGTTTACCCCTTTCCTCATAAATAGTGGAAGCTCATCACTCCTACGAGTCTTCCTCAATCTTGTATAGTCTTCTTCACTTTTTTGAAGGTCAATCTTTATAAGAGCCTATTTTTTGAGCATGAAACAGTCAATGATAGAAGCTCTGTCCACAACCACCAAGGGTGATTCATCTAGCAGTTTGATTGTCTTTGTAGCTACATGATAGTGCAGTGATAGCACTCTGAGCAATTCAACATCTACAAATACATTTGGCACAATCATTTTGGCCAAATCAAGCCTCCATGGATTGGCCATAGGATCCTTTCCATCCTTCTTCTCATAGAAATACCAAAAGAGGTTCCAAATTGAAGTGGGGATTCTAGCATCACGGCACCCCTCTGCCTCATCTTTGAACAATTTCTTGTATCCCTTATCAACTAAGTTAGGAAGGACATCCAACAGAGACTACTAGAGGGGTCTTTTCTTCTCTTTAGGAGCAGAGGCTTCTCCCTTGCGCATAGATTTAGTTTTCTTTGGAGCCATGGTTTAATACTTCTATGGACTAGGGTTTTGACAATTGTCTGAAATACTAAACCAGTTGAAAGAAGAGAACAAACTGAATATCAACTTTAACAGAGAGATTGATGAAGCTAACTTACCCAGTTGAATGAAGTTTGCAGAGCACACAGAGAGCTTGAATTCATTGTCACCAAACACCTCTAAGCTTGCTTGAATGATGAAATGTGAAGGAATTCTAGATTTTATTCGACTATGGAGCTGGTCACCTCACCATTACTCTGCTTTGTGCCAAGAGATTGGCAAATCTTAGTATTCATGTCATTAAAATGTAGACCATTGATTCAAACCTATCTAGGGGCTAGGAGAACACAAGATTTATAGTCACTTCGTCAATAACCGCATTCTCCCAGGCATTAATAATGACCTCCATGAGGCAGCGAGGTATTCATTTCAACATTCAATGCCATACCACAAACCATGTTGGACCTCCTTGCGAGACCTCAGGATCGGTTTAGAGTTAGATTAAATGCTCACCACTATCTAACAAACCTTTTAAGCTTGCTGTCGCAGGACCATGGGATCAACGTTAACCTTTTAACCCTTACTGCTCAATCGCAAGCCTTTGGTTTGACCGTTGGGGGATTGCGGTGCTATTTTTATTGCTAGATTAGCTTTTATTGTGATACCACAAATTGATTCTTCAACCTCCGCGGGGCCGCGGTGTACAATATACATCATTGGGACTTATACCAATAGCCCGCAAGTTGACTCTGAAGTCCATGCGGGGCTGCAAGACATATTTTGTGTTACCTGAGACCGCTTATTGCAAGCCTGTCATTATATCTCGAAGTTGTCGTGGGACTGCAGTGATACTGATCTGTTGATTTGAACTTCATACTGCAATACCACCAGTCAACACCATCACCGTCACAGGGCCGCAGTACATTACACATGTTGCTTGGAACCTTTACCTCTAGCTAGCAAGACTATCTTTGAACTACTGCAAGACCGCATGATACTTGAAGTTATCAATTTATTTCATGCTACGGGGGTGTGGTAAACACATATTTGATTCCTTTGGCTCCTACTCACCCGCAAGGGCTATTAGGGCATGCTACAGGATTGCAGTAATGTTCAAAAACACAATTTTGGAGCAAAATACAAAGACTGAACTTATGCACATGATAGGAAGGACCTATGGGAAATGACTAGAGGACTTTTTCATGAATGGGGTAAGGACTTAGACCTTCTAGGATAAAAATGTGGGAATGAAATAATATGGGACCAAATGGATTTTGGACAGTCCTAACAGAGGTAGCCTTCAACATCAGTCTAGGACAAAAAAATGTATCTTGAAATGCTTCCTGGACAGATGCACACACTTATGGATCTAGTTAAAAGGAGGGGAAATAACCCCTAACTTCTACCAAAGATACTCAAAAGTATCCTTGGGAAGATCCTTTGTAAAGATGTCTGCAACTTGATCCTTGGTAGGCACATACTCCAATTTCACCTCATTCTCTACAACCTTCTCTCTTAGGAATTGATACCAGATTGAAATATGCTTTGTCCTTGAATGTATTACCGAATTCTTTGAAATGTTGATAGCACTTGTATTATCACATAAGATAGGAATAGGTTCATCATATGACACTTTGATATCCTTCAATGTCTACTTCATCCATAACACCTGTGTGTAGCAAGATGCTGCAGCAATGTACTATGCCTCTACAGTAGATAATGGCACTAAGTCCTACTTCTTACTTAACCATGCGACAAGTCTACTTCTAAGAAAGAAAGCTCCACCACTTGTACTTCTTCTATCATCTATACATCCTTCCCAATTTGCATTTGTATATGCACTCAAGGAGAAATCAGTATCCTTGGGATACCATAGGCCAAACTCTAGAGTGCCTTTCAAGTATTTGAATATCCTCTTTACTGCTGAAACATGTGACTTTCTAGGATCTGCTTGAAATCTAGCCACAAGGAAAAATTTTGTAACGTCAGAAAATGTCCCCTTGGGGGCTTTTCCCTCATAAGGTTTAGCTCCCTGGTCTTTAGCATGCATTTAGGACATTTTAGTTCATATTTTAGCATCCCGATGGAATGAGACCTACGTCCCATGGAAAATAGGACCTAGGAGGACCCCTTGAGATGTACCCTACCTAAAATAGGGGGGAGGACTTGGGCGCCCGCACCCTAGTCCTACTCTATTTTAGGGCAGCCCCAATTTCTGGGTGTCGATTAGTGACCGTTATTAAATCCCTTTGCTGACACGGTAAGTTTAAATTTCAAATATCTTGGCAGGAGTGCTTGTAGATGCATATATAAGCATGTGTAGGCATTTATTTGTAAACTAGATGATGACTAGCAAGCTATTGTCTTCTCAAGGTGATTCAAGGCTTTCTATTATATTGCAAGAGCAGACTTGTGTGTTTTGTGTGTTGATATTTGTAGATTTGAGCATCAATTCCTTCATGGCATGAAGAGCATCTTCCTCCATGAAAGCTTCACTACAAGGTGACATATCATTGTGTTTTTTTTTATTGATTCCTTTGGTTTTTGGCCTCTGCCTCACAAGGGCACGCCCTCTCTATCTGACAATGGTGTTTGAAGACTTAAGTGTCCTCCAGGGTTTGACTGAGGCAAACCTCTAAACACCACAACCCCCAAACCAAGTCTTTGTTGACAAGAGACACTGTGTGGCTTCATGAGTGTTGTCATTGATGGCAACAAAGTCTATCCCACACGTCCACAGCACATAGTATGCCTATACCGGAAGTCAAATTAAAGATTGTTTTGGTCTGATGAACAAGAATAGAGCATCCAGCAAGGTCTGACATTCAGGTTCGGATCTCTTAGATGGTGTAACTCAACAAGTTGCAGACTTGGACAAGTCAAGAGGAGCATCATGACTACTCTATTCTAGAGATTGAGCCTCTAGTGACAAAACATGGAAAAGATATGAGCATCTAAGTATTGGATTACAAACAGACAGAGTATCAGACTTCAATCCAGATGAGTAATTGACGTTGAGCAAGCTAATTGAGGGATCATACATTATTGGTTGACATGATTGATGACTTCAATGTCTATGATTTTAATACACATCACATATCAAGCATGGATTCAGCTGACAGATCAATATTTTGTAAATATCTTGAGTATTCCAGTTGCTAACTAGGAATTTGTTGAAATCCTTGGTGACGATATATATACCGGATGGATTCCAGTATGAAGGTGTGTGTGAATATAGATGTGATGAAATAAGGTGTGAGAAAAGGCAAAGATAAGTGTGGAAGCAGTAATATAAGTTTGGTATGTGACAGAGCAGTAGCACTAGAGCAGAGGAAGAATGAAGTGCATTAGATCAGTATATTGAGCCTAACTAGAACTGAACCTCAGCATTTGTGGATGCCTCTCATCAGTTCAAACACCTGGTTACCTTCTATAAACTTTGTAGACAGTGAGTCTCTTGTAGGCAGTGTGCCTCTTGTGAGCAGTGCGCTCAGGCAGTGAGCCCTAATTGGCAAGTGTCATTTTGTACTTCTTATTATTTTAATAGATAATACAATCTTGGGTTAGTCACCCTGTGGTTTTTCCCTTAACAGAGTTTTCCACATAAAAATCCTTGTGTTATGTCTGTTGATTTTATTTCTGCTCTCATGTTTATGTATGCTTATATGTTTTGATGCTGCACTAATTATTAAAGCAGAAAATAAAGTAAAGATATTTGAGATAACTGATTCACCCCCCTCTCAATTATCTGCCTTATTTCCAATAGTCTTGTGATTGCAGGTTATAGTGTCACATCCAGGAAAAGTGGAGTTGCAAGAACACTGGGAAGACATCAGGGATTCAAGATCTAAAGAGAACATGGACAAAGGAGCACTTCCAGGACTAGGGCGCTCACTCCAGTGTCCTCCGCAGACTGATTCTAGAAAATAGAAGTTACAGGGCTGATCAGTGTCTGAAGGAGGTCTAGATTCCCTAAAAAAGTAGGTACCTTGGACTTGGGCACCCACTCCAGTGTCCCCAACTGTTCCACTTCAAAACCCTAAAAATAGGTATTCTGTAGTTTGGCATTGTACTCTCGTCTGCAAGAGATTTTTCTGTAATTCATTAATTTGTTGTCGTATTTGCATAATTAGGGTTTTAATGGTTAATTGAGCATAGGAGAAGGAAAAAATGATAATTAATTCCCTAATCCAAGTTTCCCTACATCTTAAAGTGACTCTAGGGTATGATAGTGCTTGCCATTCGACCCTAGATCCTTCAATGTATAGTGGAGAGGTGGATTTAAACACCTAAATATTAAAACATTGACATATCCAATTTTCCACTAAATATTTTGGTGAACCCGTGTCTTTGAACTTAAATTACAACTTGTTGAGTGTTTATCTGCATATTTGGTGTGATTTCATTCATTCATATAGGCATTTACTTTATTGCATTGAGAAAATTTTTTAAAAATTGGAAAAATTGGAAAAATACAAAAAAATTGCATTGTTGGGCTTACTAAATTGTGTCAATTCTTCCTAAATTTTCCTAATTCATAATTTTTGCATCAGATATGATATAAACTACAAAAGTATATAAAATTTTAAAATCTTGCTTTGCATTTTCATCATTTAATTGCTAGGGTTTTGTGGAAATTTTAACAATTTTTAGATAACCTAGTAATTCCAAAATCTAGGGTTAGTAGGCAAAAAACAATTTCAGATTTTTCTACTGATTTTAGAGGCTCATCAAAATTAACATTTTTCTATAGTCTTGCATTTTAGTGTGAATTTTCATTTAGATTTAAAATATTTGCATTTTTGCATAGAAAATTTCAACAAAAACTAGCAATTTTGATGCATTTTCATTAAATTTGCATGAGCATTTTGCATGTTCAAGCTTGAAAATTATTTTCAGATCTGAGATTAAATCAATTTCATCATAAATCAGACTTCAAAACATTCTCATAGCATTTTGTCCCAAGATATCAAACCTAGAGCTTCAAAAACAACTATTTTCACTAATTTTGGCCTTATCGACTTCATAAACTTGCACTACAAGTGTGTTGTGAAAGATATTTTCACATTAATTTTCTGTTATTAGTGTAATCATTTTCTTCCCCTCATAAAAATTTTCACAACACCCTTTTAATGGGCACTTGTAGTGGAAAATTGGTGAAAAACTACACATTTTGGCTATTTTAGCCCTAGGGTTTACCTAGTTTGCACTCCAAGCATGTTGTGATCAATTTTATGGATTGAGGTTACTGATATTATTGATTTTATTCACTTTCCCTCATAAACATTCTTACAACACCTCTTTTTCTAGGTCTTGGAGTTGAAAAACCCGTGAAAATAGTCTATTTTTTGCTATATTTTCACTAGGGTTTGACCTTAAAATTGCACTAAAATCATGTTGTGTTGGCTATTTTGACACCAAGTGGCTGTTATTACTAATACTATTTTCTTTCCATCATCATTTTCCTCACAACACCCTTTGTTATGCTATCTTACATTGAATTTTGGTGAAAAAAGTGCCTATCTTGACATATTTTCGTTATATTTTGACTTGACATTATCTTGGATTTGCATCAAGAGTGTGTTGAGAGTGAGCATATTTCTGCATGAGTTTAATAACTTGTTGTCCTAAGAGAAATATTCCTTTAAGAAGAAGCATAAGACACATGGGATCTAGTGCTCTTGAAGAAATTGGTACTTTGAACACCTTCTTTACAAAAGGAGAAACCCAAACATTACAAGACATTCCACCCATTACAAGTACAATGGAAGAACAAAATTTTCATGATGTTGATGATACTATTGAGGCAACAGGATATGCATCTGATGAGTAAATAGAAAAATTGGATAAAGATTTAGCAAAATTTTAGTCATTTATGGAAAATGAGAGAATAGCTAAAGAAGTCATTCCTACAATTCATAACATAAGAGAATTGATAAAAGAAGGACAAGATGTCACTAATGCACTTTGTGGTCTAGCACATATTGTACAAACCAATATCATGTCGATAGCCGAATGTGCACAAATGATAAATAACACTTTTTTGCCATCTCATACTCAAGTTTCGGCACCTATACTAACTATGGGAATGTCTACCTTCACATCAACGATCTTAAAAACTAATGTGAATGCTTGTAGTAATGCTACCACTGGTATTGGAGTATCTAATGGCACTAATTACAAAGCTGTGGGATTTAATTATCAGAATTTGATTACTAAAGGGACATCTATGAATAATTGTTCAACCTCCTACCTGTTCCACTCATTTCCAGACACCTAACTCCATATATCAATATGGCCAACTACCATTAACATATTCTCAACCTCCACATATTGTGACTCAAGCTCATTCACCTCCTCACTTCACTTCCAATTCCTCACAACAAACTGCATCTCCAAACGATGCCATCCTAAACCAACTTTTACAAGGCATGACTACTTTGCAACAAAAGGTAACAAACATGACAAATTCTTCGCAAGCTAGTCTACCGACATATCATGCCCATAATCTGTTATCATATGCAATCTTGAGAACCCCTATGCCTGAGAGGTTTGAGGCTCCTCGCTTTGAAAAATATGGTGGAAAAGGAGATCCTAATATCTATGTGGCAGCATTCACAGCTATGTGTAGTGATTTCTATTTTGAAGAGGATTTGTTAGCAAAACTTTTCCTGCGATCTCTCAAAGATACTGCTTTAGAATGGTTTTGCTCGTTGCCTCCAAATTCAATTCACTCCTTTTCATAGCTGATTGATCAATTTTTACAACATTTTCAAGCAAATATCAGACCCCAAGTCACTCTTATTGACTTGGTTCAATGCAAACAAGGTCTGAAAGAAAAATTGATTGAATTCATTAGTCGGTATCAAGGCCTTTATGCTCAGATTCAATATCAGATGAAAGGTGAGGATGTTTAGAAGATATTCATTACAAATCTACAACCATTCTCTTGATGAAGTACAACTCCTTTCAACATTTATACACCACCCTTCATGATTATCAACTTTTGTCTAGTCAGTATGAAAACCAAAACTCGTCGGCTCAAGTTGGACAATCCATGGGTGGATCATCACAAAACAACTTTAAAAGGAACAATAACAGGGGTTTCATCAAGATCAATGGACCAAATACAAATGTGTCTACTATAAACAATCCAAAGAAATAATTGTATCAACCAAGGAAGTTTACTCCGATATCTGAGTCCTATCATTCTATCATGAATCAAGCTGTGAGTAATAACATTCTGACGCTTCCCCTGATCAAGCCTGTTGATCTTAATAAATAAGGACCTTACTTTGATGTTAATACCTTTTGTCATTATCATCAGACACAAGGACATGATACTAAACGATGTATGCATCTGAAACATGAGATACAAGACCTTATTGATTCAAATGTCATCCAGGTATTGGGTGTGAATGATAATGGAAATAAGTCGGTTGCCCTACCAAATCAGAATTTACAAATCTTCACTAATCCTTTTCCTAAGCATACTAAAAATAATATGGTGGAACAAGATCTAGTGGAAGTAGATGAGGATGATTACTTGGACTATGATAGTATCATGGGAATGATTGAAATGAATAAGAAACAAGTGGATAACCCACCTCATCCACGAAGAAATGGAATTTACGCTGAGGTTCCTCCTCTGTTACCCTTATATGGATCAGGAGATAATCAAAATACCTTTGAAAAGAAAGAACAACAACTGATACAGACGAGCAAGATGGTACAGGATGAATCCTGCTACTGTTCTAGAAAGATTCACCAACGAAAACTCACTAAAAATTAGAAAAGAGCAAGATGACAATCAACAAATGGAAATAATAGTGGTTCTCCCCCTCACAAGCAACAAAAATTCTCATTTAAACAAGGATTTAATGAACAAGCATCATATGATAACAAACAAGACTTTCATAAGAACCACTCAAATTTTGCATTAAACATGATCGAGTACCTCTCAAAGAGGTTTGAGAGCTCCAGAATATAATATGAAGACCCCTACAGGTAAGTATCTCTAACCCCTTTATCTCTTTCATGATGTGCTTCCCCTGTGATGTGTTATATGTTGTTTAGGCCTCATGGCATGACCTCAGATTCTCCTGTAAGGTTCGGGATACCAGGAGACCACCTCTGTTGTGACCTTCTTTTTGTATCATCATTCTTCTATATTGCCTCTCTCTCAGATTTCATTGCTGTGTGTTGTGTCTTACGGACATAGCTTTGTGGTTGGTGACTTGGGGGCACCCTCCTACGTGACTGTCCCTAAGACACTTGTTTTCTCCTCTCTTATTTATTGTTTCCCTTCCTCTAGTGTTTCCATCTAGTGGGTGGATGATGACAAACATTTATACTGATGCGAACCTAGTGTCCCTTTCGAGAGGAATCAAAAAATGGACTATAGTTCCTAATATGATGATGGGGTTGTATATTTTATCCGACGCTTGGCTAGTGGAAGCACTTGTGCTTTATGCGTAGTGAATTTTATGATGTTTCTATCACATTTACAAACCTTAACAGTAGTGCTACTCTATGCACCTTTATTTGCCTTTGAATCTAGCCTTGGCAGTTCTTGATTCAGAGAGCTTCATGATATAGCCCCTAGTTATCCTCAAACTCTAAATTCATTGTATAACCTCGGCTCTTTGTGTGGTTAATCATATGCATTGATGTTGTTGATTATCATGATGTTGTAGACACTAACATGTTTCTTGCAGGGATGTGTTTGTTGGAACATTTGGTGATTGTAAAGTACATGTCACCTTCGGGGGGCATGGGCTTTGTGAAAGTCAGTGTTCCCTTGTGTGTTTTCTTCCTACCTTAATGTGCTTGATATTGATAACTGATATCAACCACCTTAAGGTGGGGGCATATAAGGTAAGTTGTATGTTATAGATGTTAGCAATGTGTTTGACCTCAGATGTAGTGACTTGCACTCTTGAGTAGTGCATCATGCATCTTGAGTTTGTTTGCAATCAATCAATCAATCATGTAAGCCCTCTGCGGAGGCAGGATATCAAGCATATCCTTTTTCTTAAGCCCTCTGTAGAGGTAGGGATAGTGTATTTCTCAGAGTAGATTGCATCATCTTGTCATTTTCAAAAGTCCTCTACGGAGGCAGGGAGCAGTTATGTGACTAACCCAACCCTTAAGCATGTTTTTGGTGATTGTTGTGGCGAAGCCCAATCACCAGTGTGTGCCTGCAATGTGCCTGAGATGGTGATGAGCCTAGAAATAGGGAATACACCATCGCTTGCCTACCGTATTTTCTTCGTGTCTTCAAACGTGTGTGTTTTGGCGTGCTTGTTTTGTATGGCATGTTTGTTGCCCCACATGCAGTGACCAGCGCTCTTGGGGAGTGCTTCGTACATTTTGGGAGGTTTTGCGTGACTTGCGTGTGTGTTTCCCCATATATGGAGACTTGCGCCCTTAAGTGGTACATCATGTATTATGGGAGGTTTGTTTACTTTCCAGTACTTGCATTTGCATTTCATATATATGAGAAAAAGAAAAGAAAAGATATCATTTCTATCTTCCATGCATTGATGTGTCTTCTATGCATTAACTACCTACTCCGTGTTCTGCGTGACTGTAACTATCTTCTCCGTGTTTTGCGTGCATGTTACTATTTTATATGTGATTGGCGTGTCTTCTCCGTGCTTGGTGTGTTTGTTGTGTTTGTGACCTTACTTTATGCATGTATCAACCTCATGTTCATACATACATTAAAGTGGGGGCTAAATGTAACATCAGAAAATGTCCCCTTGGGAGCTTTTCCCTCATAGGGTTTAGCTCCTAGGTCTTTAGCATGCATTTAGGAAATTTTATTTCATATTTTAGCATCCTGATGGAATGAGACCTAAGTCCCATGGCAAATAGGACCTAGGAGGACCCCTTGAGATGTACCCTACCTAAAATAGGGAGGAGGACTTGGGCGCATGCGTCCTAGTCCTGCCCTATTTTAGGGCAGCCCCAATTTCTGGGTGTCGGTTAGTGACTGTTATTAGGTCCCTTTGCCGACACGGTAAGTTTAAATTTCAAATATCTTGGCAGGAGTGCTTGTAGATGCATATATAAGCATGTGTAGGAATTCATTTGTAAACTAGATGATGACTAGCAAGCTATTGTGTTTTCAATGTGATTCAAGGCTTTCTATTGTGTTGCCAAGAGTAGACTTGTGTTTTGTGTGTTGATATTTGTAAATTTGAGCATCAATTCCTTCATGGCATGAAGAGCATCTTCCTCCATGAAAGCTTCACTACAAGGTGACATATCATTGTGTTTTTTTTCATTGATTCCTTTGGTTTTTGGCCTCTACCTCACAAGGGTACGCCCTCTCTATCTGACAACGATGTTCAAAGACTTAAGTGTCCTCCAGGGTTTGACTGAGGCAAACCCCTAAACACCACAACCCCCAAACCAAGTCTTGTGATTGTAGGGTACAGGTGTCGCATCTGGGAAAAGTAGAGTTGCAGGAAAGTTGGGAAGACTCAAGGATTTGGGATCTAAAGAGCAGATGGACAAAGGAGCACTTCCAGGACTAGGGCACTCGCTCCAGTGTCCTCCGCAGACTAATTCTGGAAAATAGAAGTTACAGGGTTGATCAGTGTCCGAAGGAGGTCTAGATTCCTTGAAAAAGTAGGTACCTTGGACTTGGGCACCCGCTCCAGTGTCCCTGACTGTTTCGCTTCGGAACCCCAAAAATAGGTATTCTATAGTTTGGCATTTTACTCCTGTCTGCAAGAGCTTTTTCCGTAATTCATTAATTTGTTGTCGTATTTGCATAATTAGGGTTTTAATGGTCAATTGAGCATAGGAGAAGGAAAAATTGATAATTAATTCCCTAATCCAAGTTTCCCTACATCTGAAAGTGACTCTAGGGTATGATAGTGCTTTCCATTCGACCCTAGATCCTTCAATGTATAGTGGAGAGGCAGATTTAAACACCTAAACATTAAAACGTTGACAAATCTAATTTTCCACTAAACAACTACATGCATGATATCTGGTCTAGTAGCAGTCAGGTATAACAGTCCACCAATCATTGATCTATACTTGCTCTGATCAGCCTTAGGAGATTCATCATCTTTACTTAACTTGCAACTAGTAGTCATGGAGTACACACCAGTTTAGAGTCTTCCATTCCAAACTTCTTCAACATTTCCTTAGCATTCTTAGACTGTGAAATGAAAATACCTTTTTCTGATTGACTGATTTGTAACCCAAGGAAGAAATTCATTTCCCCACACATTGACATTTCAAATTCTTTCTGTATCTCTTCTACAAATCTCTTGCACATACCTTCATTTCCTCCAAAGATTATATCTTCCACAATTAGAATTTGATCTTCTTCAACTTTGAAGTACAAATTGCTATCTGCAGTGCCCTTTTTGAATCCTTGTTGTAACAAGTATCTATCCAATCTTGCATACCATGCTCTATGAGCCTATTTGAGTCCATACAATGCCTTCTTCAATTTGCAAACCATATTTGGATCATCTGATAACTAAAATCCTTCTGGTTTCTCAATGTATACCTCTTCTTCCAACTCTCCATTCAAGAATATAGATTTCACATCCATCTAATAAACTTTGAAGTCCTTATGTGCTGCAAAGGCAAAGAACATTCTAATGGCCTCCAATCTTGCCATTGGAGCAAATGTTTCCTCATAATCTATTCCTTCCACTTATGATTAGCCTTTACACACAAGCCTAGCCTTATTTCTGACTACTTCTCCATTCTCATTCAACTTATTCCGGAAGACCCATTTAGTTCCTATCAAATTTTTGTCTAGTGGTCTTGGGACAACTTCCCAAGTCTAATTATTCTCAATTTGCATCAATTCTTCTTCCATAGTCTTGATCAAGTGCTCATCTTTGCATGCTTTAGTCATTGTTTTAGGTTCTATTTTAGATAATAAGCACAAATTTACCTGTTCATCTACCATAGCAATATTTCTCCTTGTTAAAACACCTTTGTTCTTATCTCCAATGATATGATCTTCAAAATGATTCTTCTACACATACTTGGGGGTCTTAAGAGCATCTTCTTCATCAACTTGCTTCTCCTTTTCCTTTTCTTCTTCTCTTTCTTCTTCTCTGCAAGGGGTTTCATTAGATTCATATCCTTTTATTAGCACTGAATTTTGATATGGTTCTTCATCCACTTTGACATTTGCACTTTCCACTAATTTCTGTAGTCCCTTGTTGTAACACTTGTAAGCCTTGCTCTTTGTAGAATATCCAAGGAAGAATCCTTCATCTAATCTTGTATCAAACTTCCCCAAATTTTCTTCATGTCCTCTAATGTAGTACTTGCTTCCAAACACTCTAAAATATTTTACAGTAGGATTTCTTCCATACCATAGCTCATATGGAGTCTTTGAACTATTGATTCTTGCTTGCACTCTGTTTTGTATGTAGACTACAGTGTGAATGGATTCTCTCCAATAGATATCTGATAGATTTTCTTCTTTCAACATTGTCCTTGCTGCTTCTTGAACTATCCTATTCTTTCTTTCCACAACTCCATTCTATTGAGGAGTCCTAGGGGCTAACAAATGCCTCTTTATTCCATGATCTTCATAAAAATAGTTAAACTCATTGGAGATGAACTCACCACCTTTGTCAGACCTCAAACACTTGATTCTCAGATTAATTTCATTTTCAAACATAGCCTTTAATTCTGTAAACTTATCTAGAGCTTCTGATTTTTCTTTGAGAAAAGTTACCCAAGTCATTCTAAAGTAATCATCAATCAACAACATGAAATACCTGTCACCTTAAAATCTTCCTACTCTTGTAGGTCCGTACAGATCTGTATGCACCAACTCTAGAGGTTTGGTGGTAGAATACTCTTTGATCTTGAAATTCTTCCTCATTTTCTTCCCAATTTGACATTCCTTGCAGGTTGCATTGATAGGCTTTGTAATTCATGGTAGATCCCTCACAGCCTGAGTAGAATTGATTCACACTAGACTGTCACAATTGATGTGATAGATTCTTCTATGCGATAGCCAACATTCATTAGTTTGAGTCATGAAGTACATACCATTAGCACTTTTGAGTTGATATACATTTCCTTTTGTCCTTGTTCTTGTAGCAACCAGAGCTCTGGAGTTTTCTTTTCTGATTTCACAGCCACCATCCTGGAATACAAGGTTATATCCTTTGCTACAAATTTTTCCTACACTTAGAAGATTATGCTAGAGACCCTTTCAACATAAAGAACATCATCTATATTGTGCTTTCCATCAAAATTGATTAAACCTTTTCCACAGATCTTAGCAGATGCATCATCTCCAAACTTAAAAAAACCTCCATCATACTTCTCAAGCTTCACATACTCCTTTGATATTATGCTTTGTTTCTGGAGCAATTTCCTTCATACCCCTTTCGGAATTAGTTCCATCATTCAAATCCATAAACAAGCATTCATTACTTTCATCATCTAGATAGTCAGACTCATCATCAGATATGTTATCATCTTCCTTAACATAATAACTTCTCCTAAATGATTTACCTTTGTTGTCGTTATATTTATCATTTGAAACTTTGATCAAACATTTTGAAGCATAATGACCTATCTTTATATAGTTAAAGCATTTGAAAGGTAACTTACCTCTATATTTTATAGAGCCCTTTTTCAATCTACTTACAAAATTTGCTTCCACTTCATCAAAGTCATCTGGATCTGATTCAACATTCTTTTATGTCTTGCTAGCCTTAAAAACAATTTATTTTCTTGAATCATCTGTTGCAAGTATGGGCCTAACCGGTGTTGTCATCGATGTCAACATACTCCTGTTGCATTGATGTCAAGGATTGGATGAGTTGTGTGCTGAGGATATTGAGAAAATTAGTCCTATCAGAAACAAAGAAGAATAGTGAAGACAGTGAAGCTCTATGAAGTAAAGATCCCAGCTAAGATGAAGATCAAAGGATGTGCATCAAAGGGTTTGTAGGTATGTATCTAAAGGTGATCCAGTAAAGATTTGAGAGGTCCACATGAAGATTTGAAGAAGTTATGGCCACATGAGTAAAACCGGTTCTGGTAGATGTTCAAGTGACACAAATAGGTCCAGTGAGATCCGAAAATGAAATATCTTGTTCTGCGGATTTGGTGGAGTGTTTAGGAAGTCAATGTGAATGGACAACTCAATTGGTTCATGGTCTGGAGGTCTACAAGCATCTATTCCAATATGACAATGATGACAGACTATGTTCTTGAGGTTCTGGATGAAGAAGAGAATGATTTTAGTAAGCAGAAGTAGTGTGGATGTTCTTGGTGATTCAAGAAAGCTTGTGGGGGTCTCTGGATTATGTCCAGTTTGTGTTGGTGATCTGCATTGAAGATTGAGCTCATAATTGAAGAATTACTTTTGGATGATGATGTTCTTCCCAAACTTGGCTGACCGGACGATTTACACATCTTGCGGATGATCTTGAAGATGTTTTGCGAAGGATGGCATGTTCCTCAAAGAATATTGAAGTCCCAGATCTATGTGGCTGACAGTGTGGTGATTCACATAAAGTCTTTTGCATTAAATCAAGTTGTATTTGTGTATTTGCTCTGTAAAGTATGCTGACTTTGATGATTATCCCAAAGTCGATGTCTTGTATAAATAAGAGTTGTAAAGTCATTTTAAAAGCATTGGGGAGAAGATGAGAGTGTGGTAGAAAGTAGAAAAGCAAAAGGCAGAGCAAAAGTATTGAGCTTAAATGGAACTGACTCAAGCATGGTGAAGATGCTAATCTTTAGTTCAAGTATGTAACATTTATTATCTGTAGAGAGTGTGTCTCTTGTAGGCAGTGGGCCTCTTGTGAGTAGTGTGCTCGAGCAGTGAGCCCTAATTGGCATGTGCCATTTTGTTCTTCTTAATCTTTTAACAAAGAATACAATCTTGGGTTAGTCACCCCATGGTTTTTCCCTTAACCGGATTTTCCACTTTAAAATCTTGGTGTCATATGTGTTAATGTGTTTCTACTCTTGAATTGTTGCATTGTGTTACCATGATTGATTTATTATTATGCTGTTGAAGTACAAGAAGGATTTAAGTGGTTAATAAAAGGAAAGTTTTTAGACAACTAATTCACCCCCCCTCTCATTTGTTTGTCTTGAAACTAACATCATCTTGATCAAATTCTCTTATATCCAAAGTAGTTAGAGTATCAAACATTTGATCCCTAGAATACTGATCCAAATCTTGAGTTTCTTCAATAGCAAAAATTTTAGCACTATAAGTTTTTGGAAGAGTTCTTAGTACCTTCTTTCCCACTTCACTTTCCTCCATCTTTCCACCAAGACCATTGATGCAGTTGACAACTTCATCCACTCTCTACATGTAGCTTGCAACATTCTCATCCTCTGACATCTTTAGGGTTTCAAACTTGGCCTTCAAATTCTATATCTTTGCTTGCTTGACCTTGTCATCTCCTTCATAGATACTTTCCATTTCTTCCAGATCTCATGTGCAATTTTGTAGCTCATTACCTTCACTAATTCAAAATCGGAAAGACTGTTCAGAAGAGCACTCCTTGCCTTGCCATTGTTCTCATATTCTTTTATCTCATCTTCATCCTTTGGACCATTAGGAGGTATAGTATACTTTTTATCAACTATCTTCCATATGCCATATCCTAGTGAGACAAGAAAGCTTTCCATCCTGGTCTTCCAAAAAGCATAATTTGTTCCATCAAACTCTGGAACCTCCATACCTTTCCTATGCACCATCCAAATCTACCCCAAGCGGTTAAGATTCTTCAAGGAACCTTTCTTTGATACCAATTGTTAGAGTGCACACTAGGACAACTGAGAGGGGGGTGAATCAATTATGTATTAAAACATTAAACCCTCAAAGCAATTCCAAACATCAACCTCTTATTATGCATTAGCAGAATGTAACCATATGAAGCATCAATGCAAACACATTCAAACACACAAGAACACTAGATTTATGTGGAAATCCCAAGAAGGGAAAAACCACGATGAGGAATAGCTCACATATATATGAATAGAAACACCGAAAATAAATAGGCTCACTACCAAGGGCTCACTATCCAAAAGAAAGGCTCACTGCCAGAAGGACTGATTGTCCAGAAGAGAGAAGAATAGAAGAAGAATATTACAGAGACATTCACTATCTCAAAGCAATAGGATAAATCCACCACTTCCACTCCTTGCCATCCGCAACCTTCAACTCACTGCCTCCAGCAACTTCAGGCACATTGAAATGTAGACACCTTTTGCTCACAGCATTCCAGAGTCATAAGTATTTAAGATCACACACAATTCACTACCCTTTATTCACATTCACATCATCTTATCTACTTTTCTCCACTCAACTTCATCTTGCATTTATACCATCTACAACCAAGACCTATCTCAATTAGGTCAGTCCTAATGAAGCATGTGCACCTCAAACGTGCAACACCAAATAGGTCGGCACTAAACACTTATGTGGTGGAAAGAAGTGAAAGTGGACCATACCAAGGGTTAACTAGGACCCAAATCTGTATCAACATGCTTCTCATCACATCCACAATCCATGAAGCACCTCTGCAAATAGTGCAATTAGGTCAAGTCAGCCAAACCTAAACTAACACAGCAAGCAATCACCTCCACACCTCTCCAAGTCCAAAAACATCATGCGTACCAAAAGGAACCATTCTACAACATCCACACACCTTACCAAAATATTCACCATCGTCAAAATCTTCTGCAACACTGCCGCAACCACTTGAATAAAGAATGTCTTCATTATGCACATCAGGACACACTGCTACCGATCACCAACACAAGAGTTGAACTTGTGGAGCACCCCAACACTAGAAACTTTAGGGGAAGTTAGATATAGACAATATAAGCACTCTCCTAGATTTGTAAGACAAGAAACCTTAACACAGAGAAATGTGGAGCATTCTCATTTCTCCTAGACAACCTTCTTCACAGTTAAACACTCTGTCAAACACATCTTCCACTGCCGCACAATCTAGAAATTGAAACTCTGGATATAGCACCTTTGAACACCTCTGATCAACACTTCCAAACAATACAATCATATCTTCAGCTATGAAGAAATGTGAAACAGATCACTGAACATACCTTTGACACACTACACACCTTTTTTATTCAAATTTTCTTAAAAGCACTTGGAGACCAATCAAATTTTCTCAAACGCACTTGGAAACCAAGTGAGCCACTTGCTAAAGGTTGACATCAATGACAACACCAACAAGTTTCCAACACTATCTTAGCTTGTTCACTCCCTAATTAGCCCAGTTCACTCCCTAATCAAATGAGTTAACTCCCCATTCATGGGAGTTAACTCTTCAATCTCTCCCACCTTTCATGACCCCTTTCAACCTATAAATACCCCACTCCCTCAAGCACAAAGAGAGGCAATTTCATTTGTTCATCCAATCTTTGCAAGTTTTTTCTCTCCACATAGCATCCATATGCTCATACAAGACTTACGATCCTTTTATTTCATTGTTGTTTCATCCAATATTTGCTAAAATCTTCTCATCACGTTATTAAGCTGCTTGTTTACAAGCCACAATTCTCTATTAGCTCACATTGAGCTCACATTTCAAGCTTTCTAAAGATATTTTGCATCCCTTCCCTATTGTTGCCAAAAGGACATCCCCGTTGCTACAAGAGGATGAAGAGGTTTCTGACACAAGGATTCCTGAGGGTAGTGGAGGCTCATGCATCTCACATTCTAGGTTTTTTAGTGCTTTTTTTCATTGTAATTGTAATTAGCTAATCTTAAAATTGCTCTTGGGAATAGTAACTGGATGTTGTAATTTCTTTGATGGAATAAATAGAGTTCTTTTGTTAGATTAATTTACTTCAAGTTCTTTGCATCATTAGTTTAGTTTGTTTTAAATCAAATTCATTTCTTAGAGTGATTAGATCCAAAATATCAAGAAAAACCAAAAACATAGATCATATTGCATTAGGTAAACCCATTTTAGATTGCATACATATTTCAAATTCTAGATTAAAAAGCACTTTCCTTTCATAAAAATCCATTAAAAGCACAAAAATATTGTCTTGCATACATATAGGTTGCATACATTCAAAAACAAAAACAAAAAAAAAAACAAAACAAAAGCATCACACGAAGATTACAAACCCTCAATTTCATCACAAGGTCAACCAAAGTCAAAAAAAGATGAAAACTCATGTAAACCCTTGATTTCATCATGAGGTCAACACTAGCCAACCAATGCAAAGAAAAGTAATTAAAACCTTAGGGCATAAACCCTAAGTCAAATTGAGGTCAACTCCAACCAACTCTCTCTTGGTTTGGACTCACGAATGTGCCCTGGTCTTAGAGGTGAGTGGGTGAGGGCGATCCTCAAAGAGATTGAGGAGATACACCCAAGGCCACGACACAATCAATTGACAATCCATGAACAACAACATAGGCTAAGGTTATTCCAAACATGAGTCATCATACAATGATTTTAAGAATGACTCCAACTTGACAGAAACATAAACAAAAACAATCGACAACCCACTCAACATTGGAATCTTTGAATTCCAAATAGGAGAATAGTAACTAGTGACCATTTGAGCCATATAGTTATTTCAACTACAACGGTCACATAGCACCATATCAGAATTAATACCCAAGAAAGGCCCCAAGACCAGCCAACCACTCTCTATGAAGTCTAGCTCTCAAGTGAGCAGAATCGACTGGCTACTTCCACGAGAGTGAGAGTGATGTGGAGGTTCACCCTGTGGTAAGGAGAAGGGTATGTGTGCTCGTCAAAAATGACTCAACCGCTCCATGCAATTGAGTCATGTTTTTGAGTGTACAGAGACACAAAGAGATAACAATCCTAAGTATGCCCTAAGTAAACTTAAGTAAACTAGTGCGAATAGGATCTAATGTGAAACCAATTAGGTAATATACCCTGTTCACACCAACACCCGCTTAAGAAAAACTTAGGGAGAATGAGAAAGCAATCAAATGATGCAATGATGGATGAAATATGGGTCCCAACTACAAGGCCATGTTAGGTACCCATGTACAAAAGACCTCTCACAAATAGAGTAAAGGAGAAAAACATGTACAAAAAAACCCCTCTCTAAAAGAGAGAAAAGAAGAAAGTGAAAGAAGGATAGAGGATTCAACATGACCTCCCAAGGACTACTTCTTTCACCAATATACAATTAATTACCTCCTCCTATGAGAGAAAGAGTGATGTGATAGATCTCCCCACAAAGAAGTAGCTCATGTGCCAATGAATGCTCGGAGATAGAACATAATCACTACCTATAAAAAACATTTCTCCCCTTGGGAAGAAACAAATCCAGTGATGGATGTAGAAGAAACTTCAATAATCTACATGAAAATGGAATCCAAATCAATATGTGTGCTCAGAATACAACTCTAGTGTACTCATGCTAAAAAAATATGCCTTCTCCAAATCAGGAATTGAATGCCCAATCAAAGAAGTAGAGCCAGGAGAGGAAAGATACTAAACTATATTTGAAAACACTGAAGATGTGATGACATCATTTCCATCAAAGAGGAGAGATAGACCCTCAAATATGTCCTCCAAATCTGAAATTTGAGGCTCCATAAATAAGGATGCAATGTCTAATAAATAGGGATCCCAATGAGGTGGATCTGAAAGACAAATGATCCTACTGCAAAAAATCAACCAAAGCAATAGGTGATGGAGATGTGATCTCAATAGGAGGAGAAGGAGAAGCAAGAGAAGTCTTTGTGTCATCACAATGATCAAGACTTGTTAGATATTCAAGATCCTCTTTTGTATCATCATAAAAGGGTCTATTATTTGAATCCTCAATGGGTAGAAGATTGTCCAAAATAGGATCATCAAGGAATGGAGAGAGATACATGTCTCCATATATCTCCCAAATCTTGGTCCAAAGAGTGTGTGGGCACTTAATATGTGAGATAGAACACATAGTGTCAAAATCAACATTGGAATGAATCAATCCTAGGATATGAGCAATCCTATTTCCCCATGCAGATTTCCTCCTAGGTGTATATAGTTTAGGTATGAGTCCATAAAGATAAGGAAAAAGATTAAGCCACACAATACATGTTAGGATGCCTTTTTACCAAGGCTCATAATTATCCTTATTCAGGTTTACCATAGAAGTACGAATACAAAAACCCATGATATCTCCTCAAATGATACAGATGAAAACTCACAAGATTACCCCCTAATTTTACTCAATCATGAGAACCTCCTAGTAAAATATGATCTTGGCACTTTATACTTAGTGCGATTACATTTGCCACTAGCCAAAATTAACAAATTGGTCTTGATCTTGGTACATTACAAATGTCAAATTAGGCCACAAATTAAAAGTATAATTTTAATGTAGAATGAGATTAATTTGATAACATCACTATGAAGTACACAAAAAATTATGCACTTTCAAAAAAAAAAACCAAAAATGTTATCGTATGAGCCCAAGCGGAGCCTTGAATACTTCCAAAATGAGAATTGCTCAGCAACAAGTGGGAAAATCTACAATTTATAGAAAAACCAAACACCAAAATAAAAAAATTATTGTATGACTGAGAAACAAGCCTTCAAAGTTTTAGTGTCAAAACCAAAATGTAGATGGAGAGGGAGACTGGATGGGAGGAGGAATATCTTCTGATGTCATGCTAACATCAATGATAGTCAAATGGAATATTGCCTCAGTGGATGGAATATGCCTCTTTGATTCCAAAACCACTCATGGATTTTCAAAAATGGCCCTAAAAATCTCAAAACTATCGAGAAAATCATGGAAAATCACTTACTAGGCAAGGAATGGTCGTTTGGTGGGATTCTAAGATGTTTTGGGATGGAATATATGATGAATTTTCAGATCAGGTTTGGATATTTTCTGAAGGTTGGATATTTGTATTGCAGAGTTTAATTTATTACTATCTTTTGTTTTTCCAGATGCAATTTCTACTTCTCACACACTTCTGATTTTTGTGTCGATCCATAGTATTGCTAGGTAAAGACAATGATATATATGTTAGTGACTGTAGGAGTCACATCTGTGATAGACGTGACTTGTCAAGGAGTCACGCCTATCACAGGTGTGACTTCGTCACCATATCTAATGAAGTCGGTTTCACCGATGTTAACAATTACTAATCTCCGTTTAGAATGTAGACTATGTTTATACTTTGGTAATGTATTATTCAATCATGCTATTGATATTTATTTTAACACACCTTATATATTAAGTACGTTATCTGATCGAAGCTACAAACAACTCAACACTCCCTCTTAGCTCGGGAAGATAACAATATCACAATAATCTTTGTGAATATCAATTATCTGATCTGTAATGAATTACTCAAAGTAATTTAATATCACATAACTCATGATATATAGTATCACCTACTCGTGATACGTAGCATCACCTACCTCGTGATACTAAAGGATTTACTATACTCAAGAACATTACATTCTCCTTATATATCCCTATTATGGTATGTGCACTGACATTAAGTCACATAATGTCTACCATAACTTAATCATGATAACTCCATGATTCATACTGTTGCAAGTATGGGTTTAACCAGTGTTGTCATTGATGTCAACATACTCATGTTGCATTAATGAGAAGGATTGGATGAGTTGTGTGCTAAGGATATTGAGAAAATTAGTCTCAATCAGGAACAGTGAAGAACAGTGATGACAACAAGGTAAAAGTCCAAGATAGGTTGAGGATCAGAGGATGCGGCTTAAAGGGTTTGTAGATATAAGTCTTTAGATGCTCCAGTCAAGTTTTCAGAGGTCTGCATGAAGATCTGAAGAAGTTATTGTTGCTCAAGTAGAACCGGCTCCGACTGGTGTCCAAAGGTGACAGAGTGACACAGATAGGTCCGGTGAAGTCCGGTAATGCACTATCCCATTCTGCAGATTTGAGGAAGTGTTTGTTGCAAGTATGAGGTGAACCAGTGTTGTCATTGATGTCAACATACTCATATTGCATTGACAAGAAGGATTGGATGAGCTGTGTGCTGAGGATATTGAGAAAATTAGTCTCAGTCAGGAACAGTAAAGAACAGTGATGAGAAGAAGGCAAATGTACTGTATAGGATGCGAACCGGAGGATGCAGATTAAAGGGTTTGTATATATGAGTCTTGAGATGCTTCAGTTAAGATTTCAGAGGTCCGCATGAAGATCTGAAGGAGTTGTGGCTGTCGGTGTAGAACCGGTTCCGGCAAGTATTCAGAGGTGACAGAGGATCACAAAAAGGTCCGGTGAGGTCCGGAACTGTATAATCCTAATCTGCGGATTGGAAGGAGTCTTTGAGATGTCCTTGTGATGTGCCATCTTGAGTTGTGTATAATTTGGAGGTCCGGAAGTTCCTCCTGCACTATGACAGTGGCGACAGACAGTGTTCTTGAAGTTCCGGATAAGGAGGATAAGAGATTTCAGTAAGTAAAGGAAATGCGGACGTACCTGGTCATTCAGGCAGGCTTGTGAAGGTTCTTGGATCATGTTGAGGTTGTGTTGTTGGTCCGCATTGATAGTAGAGCCCGGAATTGAAGATATTCTTCCGGATAAAGTTCTTGCTCTGTTTAGCCGACCGGATGAGTTGTTCATCCTGCGAATGTTCTTGTGGTGGCCGACCGGATGTGTTATTCATCTTGCGGATACTCTTATGGTTGTTTGCCGACTTAGATGTTTGTTCCTAAGTCGATGTCATGTATAAATAACGGTTTGTGAGTTCATTTCAAAGTGTGGATTGTGTGGATGAGTGTGGCATAGCGAAGTGAAGTGCGAAAGGCAGAGCAGAGGTTTTTGGGCTTAAATGGAACTGATCCGGACATGGTAGAGATGTCATTCTCCAGTTCAAGATTGTGATTCTTATCACTTTGTAGACAGTGTGTCTCCTTGTAGGCAGTGGGCCTCTTTGTGAGCAGTGTGCTCGGGCAGTGAGCCCTAATTGGCAAGTGCCATTCTTTTTCTTATTCTTCTAACAGAGAATAATCCTTGGGTTAATCACCCCGTGGTTTTTCCCTTAACCAGGTTTTCCACGTCAAAATCTTGGTGTTCAATGTGTTGATGTTTATCTGCTCTTGTGTTTATGTATTATGCTTTCATGGATGATTAATTGATATGCTGTTAACTAACAACGAAGAATCAAGTGTTTGAAAGAACAAGAAGTTTTATACAACTGATTCACCCCCCCCCCTCTCAGTTGTATGCCTTAAATCCAACAATTGGTATCAGAGCCAAGTTCCTCTGAAAGGATCTTAACCGCTTGAGGAGATCCAGGATGTCGTCATACAAGAAGGATAGTCCGAAGTTCAATGGAACCAACTTCACTCTCTGGAAAGGTCGCATGAAGTGTCACTTGGAATGTATGGGAAAAGCATACTTGGCTATGGTCTCAAAACCATATGTACCTCCACAAGGTGGTCCGACAACTCTGAATGAAATCACAGATGCTGAAAATAATCTGCAGACCAAGGAAGCCCTACTAAGCGCATTGAATGATTCAGATCTCTCAAATGTTATTGACCTACCAACTGCATATGAGATCCTGACTAAACTGGAACTTCTGTATGAAGGAGATGAGTTTGTCAAAAGTGCAAGGTTGCAAAGTCTGAAAGGGAAATTTGAAAGATTGAAGATGAGAGATGATGAAAACATCACTACCTTTATGCCAAGAGTGAATGAGCTGGTATGTGGAATTAGAAATGCTGGTGGAACTCTAGATGAAAATGAGATTGTCTGCAAAATCCTAAGATCCCTTCCTGCTGCCTACAAAATCAAGGTTGCTGCCATTGATGAATTCAGAGCCCACACAACTGTCACAAGAGAACAACTGGCTGGCAAACTAGCTGCATTTGAAATGACCGAGTTTAGAGATGATCCTCCTAAGACTGAATCTGCTTTCAAAGCCAGTACCTATGTGAAAGGCAAACAGAGATTTGATCCGGGAGAAAACTCATCAAGGAAGATGTCATGGTATGATCAAGCAAGAAGAGACATGGAAGAAGAAGAAGCAGAAATAGCTCAACTTGAAGCCCTCATTGCAAAGAGACTTCCCAGAGGATCCGGTAAGTATGAAGGAAAACTACCCTTTAAGTGTTTCAACTGCAATAAGATTGGTCATTTTGCTTCAAGATGTCCGGAAAGATCTGCAAGGTCTAATACTAACAGACAAAGGTTTCAAAAGAACTGCTATTATGTTCATGAAGAAGATGACAATGAAGGAGTAACAGATGATGAATCCGAACTAGGAAGCAAATCCGGAAATGAATGGGTGTTTATTGCCATGAAGGAAGAAGATTCAATATCCTCTGAATCTGTCAATCACAAGGTTGTGGAAAGAGCTTTGGCTGCTCAAGTGGAAGAAAAGGATGATTGGGTTATTGATAGTGGGTGTTCTCACCATATGACTGGTGACAAGAATAAGTTCTTAGATTTGGAAAGGTATGAAGGAGGAATGGTAAAGTTTGGTGACAATTCTGCTGGCAGAATCAGAGGTAGGGGAACTATTTCCTTTGATGGAAAGAGCAAAACAGGTAATGTACTATATGTTGAAGGATTGAAGCACAATCTTCTCAGTGTTGGTCAATTAGTGGACAAAGGCTATGATCTTCGGTTCAAGAATAGAAAATGCAGAATCTTTACAAGCTCCGGAACTGAAATTGCATCCGGTGCTCAAACAAAAGGTAATATCTTTCATCTGGTTGGTTCAAACAGAAGTTGTCTGTTTGCTCAAGTTGATCAGAGTTGGTTATGGCATAGAAGAATGTGTCATGTGAATTTTGATAACATCATCAAGATAAGCAATATTCAGGCTGTAAGAGACCTTCCAAAATTGGTGAAACCTACAAATAGTTTGTGCAAAGAATGTCAGCTAGGTAAACAGAGCAGAGTCTCTTTCAAAAGCAAAGATCAGTCCTCTACCGGATTGTTGGAATTAGTACATACTGATCTCTGTGGTCCGACAAGAATCAAGAGTCTGCAAGGTGATAGATATTTCATGTTGTTAATTGATGACCATTCCCGGATGATGTGGGTTACCTTCCTAAAAGAGAAATCAGAAGCCCTTGAAAAGTTCAAAATCTTCAAAGCTATGGTAGAGAATCAAATCGGATTGAAACTTAAATGTCTAAGGTCTGATAGAGGTGGTGAATTTACATCTGGTGAGTTCATTGACTTTTGTGAGAAGCAGGGTATAAGGAGACAATTGTCTGCTCCTAGGACTCCACAGCAGAATGGAGTAGTTGAAAGAAAGAACCGGACCATCCAGGAAGCTGCCAGGACAATGATGTTGGAAGCAAATGTTCCTCAGATGTTCTGGAAAGAAGCTATCGGCACTGCAGTCTACACTCTAAATCGAGTTCAAATCAGAAACAATACCGGTAAGACCCCCTACGAACTCTGGTTTGGCATCACTCCTACTGTGAAATATTTCAGAGTATTTGGTAGCAAGTGTTATATCAAAAGAGATGAAGATCTAGGAAAGTTTGATGCTAGAAGTGATGAAGGAATTTTCTTGGGTTACTCCACTCAAAGCAAAGCATACCGGTGTTACAATAAGAGACTGAGGAAGATGATAGAAAGCACTAATGTAAAAGTTGATGAAGGAATTGAGAAGCACTCAAGATTTTATGAATTTGATGAAGATGACCAAGACGGTGTTCAGATTCAAGGAACTCAATCCTCTCCGGTAAGACAGAGTCAGCCTGATCCGGTAAATCAGGAAGAAGAGATAGGTTTGAATGAGCCTGATCAAGAAGCAGCAGTGCAGGATACTCCCAAAATTCCTAGGTATGTAACACTAAACCACTCTCAAGATCAGATCATAGGTGATAGAAGCAAAGGTGTGCAAACTAGAAGGAATGTTGCTCAAAATCAGGATGAATGTTGTCTGATTTCAAAGATTGAACCTAAAACAGTAAATGAAGCCTGCAATGATGAAAATTGGACTAAAGCAATGAAAGATGAATTAATGCAAATTGAGAAAAATCATACTTGGGATCTTGTTCCCAGACCTAGAGACAGGAATGTGATTGGAACCAAATGGGTCTTCCGGAACAAATTGAATGAAGCTGGTGAAGTTATCAGAAACAAAGCTAGATTGGTCTGCAAAGGCTACTCTCAAATAGAAGGAATTGATTTTGAAGAGACATTTGCTCCGGTGGCAAGAATTGAAGCAGTCAGATTATTTCTTGCATTTGCTGCCTTCAAAGACTTCAAAGTATATCAGATGGATGTCAAGTCTGCTTTCCTAAATGGTGATCTGGAAGAAGAAGTTTACATTGAACAACCGGATGGATTTCAATTGTCTAATAATAATGATATGGTCTGCAAGTTGAAGAAAGTATTGTATGGACTAAAGCAAGCCCCAAGAGCATGGTATGAAAGGTTGGATAAGCATCTTGTGCAGATTGGATTCAACAAAGGTACTGCTGACAGTAACTTATATTTCAAAATTGATCATGAAAACATTTTGATTGTTGAAGTGTTTGTAGATGATATCATTTTTGGAGGAAGAGATAGTATGTGCAAAACTTTTGCAAATCAGATGAAATGTGAGTTTGAAATGTCTATGCTTGGTGAAATGAATTTCTTCTTGGGTCTGCAAATTACTCAAACAAAGAAAGGAATCTTCATTTCTCAGACCAAATATGTGAAAGAATTGTTAAGGAAATATGGTATGGAAGATTCAAAACCAATGAACACTCCCATGGCAACCGGATGTAAGTTGAGCAAAGATGATGACTCCCCAAAGGCAGATCAGACAAAGTATAGATCAATGATTGGTGGATTGTTGTATCTCACTCAGACTAGACTAGATATAATGCAGGTTGTTGGTCTTGTGGCAAGATTCCAGGCTAATCCTAGAAAATCTCATGTTATGGCAATCAAAAGAATTTTTAGGTACCTGAAAGGAACATTTGAGTATGGTCTATGGTACCCTAGAGATCCGGATTTCTCTCTTCATGCTTACACAGATGCAGATTGGGCAGGAGATGTGGATGACCGGAAGAGCACTAGTGGTGGAGCATTCTTTTTGGGGAAGAGATTGGTTTCTTGGCTAAGCAAGAAACAAGATGCAATATCTCTGTCTACAACTGAAGCAGAATACATTGCAGCAGTAGGTAGTTGCACTCAAATCTTATGGATGAAGCAGATGCTAAGAGACATTAAAGTTGAATATGAGGAGCCTATCACAATTTTCTGTGATAATTCAAGTGCAATTAATATTTCTAAGAATCTGGTATTGCATTCTAAGACTAAGCACATATCTATCAAGTTTCACTTTTTGAGAGAACAAGTGAACAAGGAAGAAGTCAGATTGGAGTATGTTCCCTCAAAGGATCAGATTGCAGATATCTTTACTAAACCTCTTCCCAAGGACTCTTTTGAATATCTCCGGGAGAAGTTAGGGGTCATGGCCCCTCCGGTGATGAACTAGGATGCACTGATGTGCATCAGTCCGGTGGATATCACAGTCATATCTTGTGATCTGGATTGATGATGGGGAGATGCTACTAAGGGGGAGCAGCTGGTATGATTCTGATGTATTAGAATTGCAAGTATGAGCCCTTTGCCATTGATGTCAAAGGGGGAGAGAAGACATGTGAAAAACAAGTGGTTGATGATCAAAGGGGGAGCAGTAAAGGAAGAGAAGACATGTGAAAAGTTGTTGTTGATAGGGGGAGCTGTGACAGAAAGGAGAAGTTCTTGTCTTGATGGTTTTTCACATCATATGTTGCCATCAATGACAAAGGGGGAGATTGTTGCAAGTATGAGGTGAACCAGTGTTGTCATTGATGTCAACATACTCATATTGCATTGACAAGAAGGATTGGATGAGCTGTGTGCTGAGGATATTGAGAAAATTAGTCTCAGTCAGGAACAGTAAAGAACAGTGATGAGAAGAAGGCAAATGTACTGTATAGGATGCGAACCGGAGGATGTGGATTAAAGGGTTTGTATATATGAGTCTTGAGATGCTTCAGTTAAGATTTCAGAGGTCCACATGAAGATCTGAAGGAGTTGTGGCTGTCGGTGTAGAACCGGTTCCGGCAAGTATTCAGAGGTGACAGAGGATCACAAAAAGGTCCGGTGAGGTCTGGAACTGTATAATCCTAATCTGTGGATTGGAAGGAGTCTTTGAGATGTCCTTGTGATGTGCCATCTCGAGTTGTGTATAATTTGGAGGTCTGGAAGTTCCTCTTGCACTATGACAGTGGCGACAGACAGTGTTCTTGAAGTTTCGGATAAGGAGGATAAGAGATTTCAGTAAGTAAAGGAAATGCGGACGTACCTGGTCATTCAGGCAGGCTTGTGAAGGTTCTTGGATCATGTTGAGGTTGTGTTGTTGGTTCGCATTGATAGTAGAGCCCGGAATTGAAGATATTCTTCCGGATGAAGTTCTTGCTCTGTTTAGCCGACCGGATGAGTTGTTCATCCTGCGAATGTTCTTGTGGTGGCTGACCGGATGTGTTATTCATCTTGCGGATACTCTTATGGTTGTTTGCTGACTTAGATGTTTGTTCCTAAGTCGATGTCATGTATAAATAACGGTTTGTGAGTTCATTTCGAAGTGTGGATTGTGTGGATGAGTGTGGCATAGCGAAGTGAAGTGCGAAAGGCAAAGCAGAGGTTTTTGGGCTTAAATGGAACTGATCTGGACATGGTAGAGATGTCATTCTCCAGTTCAAGATTGTGATTCTTATCACTTTGTAGACAGTGTGTCTCCTTGTAGGCAGTGGGCCTCTTTGTGAGCAATGTGCTCGGGCAGTGAGCCCTAATTGGCAAGTGCCATTCTTTTTCTTATTCTTCTAACAGAGAATAATCCTTGGGTTAATCACCCCGTGGTTTTTCCCTTAACCGGGTTTTCCACGTCAAAATCTTGGTGTTCAATGTGTTGATGTTTATCTGCTCTTGTGTTTATGTATTATGCTTTCATGGATGATTAATTGATATGCTGTTAACTAACAACGAAGAATCAAGTGTTTGAAAGAACAAGAAGTTTTATACAACTGATTCACCCCCCCCCTCTCAGTTGTATGCCTTAAATCCAACAGTGTTGAGGAAGTCTGTGTGGTGTGTCAACTCGTTTGGTTCATGGTTTGAAGGTCCGCAAGTATCTATTCCTTTGTGATAGTAATGGCAGACTGTGTTCTTAAGGTTCCGGATGAAGGAGAGAAGGATTTTAGTAAGTAGAGGAAGTGCAGATGGTCTTGGTGTTTCAGGAAAGTTTGTGGAGGTCCTTGGATCATGCTTAGTTCATGTTTATGGTCTGCATCAGAATTGGAGTCCCGGAATGAAGAATAACTTCCGGATGATGGTGTTCCTTCTGTGACTGGCCGACCGGATGAATTATACATCTTGCGGGTGTCTTTGTGGATGTTTGCTGACTTAGATGTTTGTTCCTATGTTGATGTCATGTATAAATAAGGGATTGCGAAGTCATTTCAGATGTAGACTTGTAGAGATGAGTGTGTGGTAGTGAGGAGAAGAGCGAAAAGCAGAGCAGAAGGTTTCGGCTTAAATGGAACTGACTCAAGCATGGTGAAGATGCTTTTTACCAGTTCAATTATGTAATACTTATTCTTTTGTAGACAGTGAGTCTCTTGTAGGCAGTAAGTCTCTTGTGAGCAGTGTGCTCGGGCAGTGAGCCCTAATTGGCAAGTGTCATCTTGTTCTTTCTATTCTTCTAACAGAGAATACTTTCTTGGGTTAATCACGCCGTGGTTTTTCCCTTAACTAGGTTTTCCACGTCAAAATCTTGGTGTCTCATGTGTTGGTGTGTTTTTTCTCTTGATTTGTTACATTGTGCTTTCATGGTTGATCTTCTATTATGCTGCTAATTAACAATGTGGAGTTAAGTATATAAAAAAGGAGAAAGTTTTATACAACTGATTCACCCCCCCTCTCAGTTGTGTGCCCTAAATCTAACACATACCAATATCAAGTCACATGATATCAATCTAATGAACATTATAAGATCATCACCTTATAATGTTAGGTACAAGTGTAGATTATCCAAAAGATCGTCACCTTTTAGAAATAAACATAGAATGGGTAGGCCCATAATGTCATAGAGTCACACATATGACACAAGATGTTTACACATTAAACATCTTTAATATATTAGTACAAATCAATTAGAATTTTACATTTCAATCATACCAAGATTTTTTTTGAAGTATTCAACTTTCACCTTGAGGAGTGGTTTGGTAAGAATATATGCAGTTTGATCTCCTATACTGATATACTCCAACTGAATCACATTCCTTTCCATCATATCATGCACATAGTGATGAGGAATCTCAATATGTTTAGATCTATCATGGAATATTGGATTCACGGATAGCTTAATACAGCTTTGATTGTCATAGTGGATGATAGTTGGTTTCAGAGGTTTACCAAATAATCCCACAAGTAGTTTTCTAAGCCATACTGCCTCTCTAGCAGCCATAGAAGCTGCAATATATTCAGCTTCTATAGAACTCTGAGCAACTGAAGACTATTTTCTGCTGATCCACGATATCATTGCTGACCCTAAACTGAAACAACATAGGGAGGTATAGCAAAGTCTTCCTTGAGTTCTTATGTGCCTTGAAGGGTTGCTCTCTTACCATCAGCCACTACCCTTTCAAAAAGTGACATTTCATGGAATGGATTTGTTTATCTTTAGTTTATTTGACCAATTGCTTTCTCAAATCAGTTTTCCATAATCAATAATAGTTATTATCACTAACTATTGTCATTGGAGTGCATAAGGAGGGAGTTGGCCAATGGATGTATTGTTTTCTCTAGCGCTAGAACCATTTGGCCATGAAATCTATAATCTCCCTAAGCTACAAACATTAACACTCCCTCTTAGCTAGGGAGGTATCCTTTCAGGAATCCATGTCATGGAGTCTCTCAACATGACATCCACAATGGCTACACCCATTTGTGAAATAGTTCATCATGGAGTCACTCAACATGATGTCCACCATGGCTACTTCCATGTGTGGAAGGAAACATGTGCACAAGTGTCCATCACGGAGTCACTCAACGTGATGTCGTCATGGAGTCTCTCAACATGATGTCCACCATGGCTACTCCCAAAGGGTGGATAAACACAAGTACAAGAGAATCATCACAGAGTCTTTCAACGTGACGCCCACAATGGGTACTCCCATTAGTGAAAAAAATACATTGTCATGGAGTCACTCAACATGATGTCCACCATAGCTCTCCTAGAGGGTGGAAAGAAACACATCTCCATCTCAGAGATTGACAAGGGCTTTCACCTCAAATTTCTCTGTCTCAGAGAAAAATGTATTATATCAGATAACACAAATCACTGATGCTAAGACTCCCTCTCAACAAGGGCTTCATTCTCCACAACTCCAAGGTTGTCTCAAAAATGCACAAACTTCATTCTGGAGAGAGGCTTGGTGAGAATATCAGCCATCTGATCATCAATGCAAATGTACCTCAGTTGAATAGCTTTCCTTAATACCATATCTCTAATGTAATGGTATTTGATTTCCACATGTTTTGTTCAGTCATGGAACACTGGCCTCTTCTGGTTTAATAGACTCCCTCTGAATCTCAGAAGTTAGATCAGGAGAAATGTCCATATCCTGAGGTGTCTCCTGTTCTTCACCGTCTATCTCCATATCAAAACTCCACCTGATGATATTAGGGACAACACTGCTATCTCCAATTCGCTTCATAAGCTGACGTGCCCAGTCTTGTCTACTAGAGAGATGCAGTGCAATCAACAGTGACATTATAGTTACCATATCAGATACCAGCCTAGATACCAGCCCTCTGGATTCCATTTCTTCTAACAAACTTAGAGAATCCTTGATTCTCCCCATCTTGCAGAAATATGAGATAACTATGCTATATGTGATTCCATCTACACATTTCTTTTCTTCTTCAACTCATCAAAGAGCATGTAGGCAGCTTCTGCCCTACTTTTCTTGAATAAGCCATCAAATTTTACTCATTTTGCACTCATCTTCAACATAGACAGTCCGCCCCTCTCAATTGCTGAGGGTTATCTTGATAATATACTCAACGTCGGCCATGATAAACTCCTTAAGTTTTGTTGTGTTAATGAAGCTCAAAACTACATTATGAATCCTCTTGTGCAGGTTGTCGTAAGTGCTGGCAATGGCCCCTTCACCAAACAGATTTCGGACCAACCTCAGATAGTTGCTCAGAAAATATTTACCTTCATTCTGCAATATGAATTTATTGACTTCTGGGTCTATAGACATCATTGTAGGGTAGCTCATGTGATGGGTAGTATAAACATCCTACCCATACTTAGCCTTCCTTTTCTCTACATAAACATGAGGAGTCTTGGATCTACTATCTATAACAAATTGGTGTGTTTCACCAATCACAGGCAATCCAAAACTTCTAGGTGGAGCACATTTAGGCTTGTGTAACTGGCCTGCCCACAGCATAGCTAGCCACAAACGACCTAATATTCTTGAAACTACTGCACCGAAAATCTGCAAAAACAGCCATTACGATTCTTTAAAATTTGTAGAGAAGCAATGAATGTGTATGCACATACAAAGTGTTTGCCTTAGGCCAATTAATCAAGATATTGTAAGAGAATCAATTTGGCACCATGCCCTACTGCACCATCATCTCAAAGAGTTTACATGCATCTTCTAACTTTCCAACCTTTAACAGGCCATTGAGAAGACCATTGTACACAATGAGATCAAGATTGCAATTTTCATGAACCATGTCATTGAAAAGTTTAAGTGCATCACTGATCTTATTCACTTTGTACAGTCCATGGATTAGTGTTCCATAACTAATGGCATCAAGGCCATGTCCTTGGCCCTTGAAGTCACTCAAACAGACGGCGCACTCAGAACCCTTGGCCTCTACTTTAAGACCCTTCACCAGATTGTAGCTGAAAACTGGGAAGCTCTCAATGACTGTCCACTCCAGGCCCTAAGTCGCTTCACCATTCTCAATGATACCATGTTGAGACATGGACCAGCTAGGACTAGCTTGTCCAGATCTCAACTTGGTTTTGCTACATTAACTTATGCAACTCGGCCTACACGCTGAAGTCGGGTCAACTTGCTGCATCGAGTAGCTTGCCTACAAGCTATCCCTTACAGTAGTTATAAGTATGAATGCATCACAATGGAAGGCTGAGTCGAGAGTTCACAATTACCACCTTTCATCATCTCTCTCTTCAGCCTCCAGCATGGCATTTCACAACCGTCTCAAGTGACCCAAGAGCTTGACGTACTCTCTCGAGGTATCCCAGTATCTGGTCACAACATTGGAATGTAAAGGGATTGTTCTGAGCATGCATCCAATGACGATTCTATTACAACTGTGATGCCCACAGAGCCTCCGCATAGCATCTGGGTCGCTTCTGCATGTCCCCGTAGTACGGAAAATATCTTGCACTAAGGAGCCGAGTTGTCACCTCATGGGACTTGCCCATTCGTAAACAACTCGTATACCTTGGCACATCACATGGTTCCATCATACGGGGGCATGCGGGGGGGTCAGCGTGAACAATGCCATGAAATGCCCAAACACCTTCCCCCATGTAGAAGAGCTTGTTCCATCGTCCTCCATGATGCAACGTCAGATTTATATGGAGAAAAAAAACCCCATGAAGAAGAGGATGCTCAGCAGCACCATGATGACGATCGCAATAGCCGGATTGAACTGGGTCTTGAAATTGTATGGGTTGTCACCACCGTTGCCATTGTTGTGTGTCAAGCTCACTATTTTCAGATTGCCTGTAATGAAAGAATTGCTATCCGCAGGTGACAATTCAATGAAACTCCCCATCTTCCTCAAATCAAACCAATCGACTGCTCTTGGTAAGAAAACCCACAATCTGAACACACCCGGGTCTGAATCGCATAAAATGGCTACCCATAGCCTGATCAGATCTTTTCTTAAATTTGGCTCTGATACCATGATGAATTTTCAGATCAAGTTTGGATATTTTCTGAAGGTTGGATATTTGTATTGCAGAGTTTAATTTATTACTGTCTTTTGTTTTTCTAGATGCAATTTCTACTTCTCATACACTTTTGATTTTTGTGTCGATCCATAGTATTGCTGGGTAAAGACAATGATATATATATGTTAGTGACTGTAGGAGTCACATCTGTGATAGACGTGACTCCTCAAGGAGTCACGCCTATCACAGGTGTGACTGTGTCACCGTATCTAATGAAGTCGGTTTCACCGATGTTAACAATTACTAATCTCCGTTTAGAATGCAGACTATGTTTATACTTTGGCAATGTATTATTTGATCATGCTATTGATATTTATTTTAACACACCTTATATATTAAGTACGTTATCTGATCGAAGCTACAAACAACTCAACAATATACCTTGAATTATACCATTGGTAGGCTAAAACACTTTGCGGGCAATAAAGTGGCGTCGATGATGTTAGTGGTAATTTAGCCACTAGTCGAGAATGGAGGGGCTCACACCTTTAAGGGGCCCACTGCAGTCAATAATACCATGGGTTAGAAGAAGGTACAAGGCCAACAAGGGTATAGTCAGTAGACTATAACTGTACCTTATCGATACTGGTGCAGTCACGGTATGAGGGTTCACAGAGTGAACTATCCAGACCGTGCAACAATAGTAAACACAATGGAAACAACTCAAAGATATGAAACAAATGCAGATTCAGTCATTCAGTATATCCTAGAATTCAAATAGAAATCGGCCAGCAACATGCGGGCTTACAACTAGGGCTCTCAGGCCTGATTAGAGAATAGCAGAATATGCACAAGATATAGCTTTGAAGTCCCTTCGCGCAAAATCTAAATTATGAACTTATGAATCAATTTCTAACTATCTAAATCTACTTTCCTAGGGATCTATTACATCAATATATATCATCTCTGATACAAAAGATTTATCTGTGTTGGCCAAGGAAGAGTTGTAACATGTGTATGCAGATAGGTCGAACCTAATCATGTAGAACACCTCCGTGACTGAATTGAATGATGTGCGTATCTTAGGGGAGCTCAGCCACAAACCAAAGATCATTGAATGATGTGTCTTTAAGCTCCACAAGTTGGGGAATGCTCCGCAAGTCTTCTCCTTTAGCTGATTGTCTAAGACTGTCAGGATGCTCTGTTCTAAGAAAACAGTCGATCTTCTGATAGCAATAACTTCTAGGTACTTGATCCAAATGCTCTAAATTTTGGATATGATGTAGATGAATGAATCTAGATGCTAAGTCCAGCTCTGCAAGATCTAAAATGCAACTATGGTAGAATGCGGACCAAAATACAGAAATTGCTACTGACTTAACTGCCTTAACTGAACTAGAAAATGAAACAAATTAAACTGCAAACAAACTGAAATGCAAATGTTTTTAGTTGATGAAAGATTGCTCTTGAACTAGGGATGATCCTACATCAGACATCTGAGGTTGTTAAAAAAATGAGTCCCTCACTTTGCTGGGGCTAGGGGGAACCAAGACGGTCCACCTTAGCCTGAGAAATCCAAGATGAATCTTCTTTCGGTCTGCCTTTCCACTTCACAAGATATTCTTTGTATTGTCTTCCTCTGGTGCTGCATCCAATTCTGCTATCCAAAATTCCCTCAATATGCTCCAGTGCTTGTTGTGGTAATTGCTTGTTCAAGTCTTCTTCATGGTTGTCACTGAACTCTGCTTCATGATACTGATATAGGCCTGCAATGTTGAAAATAGGTGATATACTCAATGTCTCCGATAGCTCCACTTCATATGCATTTCCTGAATCAAATTTTCTGAGTATCCTACAAGGTCCCAACTTCTTCATCTTCAACTTGTCATATGTCCCAACTGGAAATCTTTCTTTACTCAAGTATACCATCACTTCATCTCCTACTGCAAATTATTTATGTCTTCTCTTCTCATCTGCTTGCTCCTTATATTTGCTATTCATATCTTCTAAATGTCTCTTCACCTTATTATGCATTGTCTTCATGTGATCTGCAAATTCTTCTGCTTCTGTACTTCTCTTTCCTTCTGTACCCATGTCTCTCAATTCTACAACTCCTCCAGGGTTTACTCTGGTAACAATATCAAAAGGTGTTCTTCTGGTACTCCTGTTCACTGAATTATTAAATACAAACTCTGCTTGTGAAATAATCAAATCCCAACTTCCTGCCTTTTCTCCAACCAAACATCTCAACAAATTTCCCAAACTCCTATTCACTACCTCTGTTTGTCCATCAGTCTGTGGGTGAAATGTTGAGCTGAACTTCAAATTGGTCTTCATCTTCTTCCAACGTGTCTTCCAAAAGTATCCAACAAACTTTGTGTCTCTGTCTAAAACTATGCTCTTAGGTAATCCATGCAATCTCACAATCTCCTTAAAAAATAGGTTTGCTACATGCACTACATTAGTTGTCTTCTTACAGGGTATGAAATGATTCATCTTTAAAAAAAATTCTACCACTACAAATATCGAATCATGTCCTCTCTGTGTCTTAGGCAATCCCATTACAAAATCCATGCTTATGTCTTTCCAAGGTCTCTCCGGTACTATCAAAGGTTTGTACAATCTAGTATTCTGACTACTCCCTTTTGCAACTTGACAAACTCTACAACTCTGCACAAATTTCCTAACATCCTTATGTATCTGAGGCCAAAAATAGTTTTCACTCACCAAAGCCATTGTCTTGTCAATGCCAAAATGTCCTGCCAATCCACCACTATGCTTCTCCTTTATGAAATTGTCTCTCATTGAACTCTTAGGTAGGCATAACTAATTTCCTTTGAACAACATATCTTCTTGAATGAAATAATCTAACCACTTACTCCTATATGTCACAACAGGTTCCTTACATGCTTTCCAAGGTTCTACAAAATCAGTGTCTCCCTCATACATGTTCTTCAATTCATCAAATCCCAACACTTCAACTCTCATCTCTGTCAACAAGTTTCTTCTCCTACTCAATGCATCTGCAACTTTGTTTGATTTTCCACTCCTATGCTTCAACACCAAAGTATAACTCTGCATGAACTCTACCCATCTCATGTTTCTCTGATTCAACTTACCTTGACTGTTCAAATATTGCAAAGCTTGATGATTTTTATACAACACAAATTCCTTAGGCAACAAATAATGTCTCCACTTCTTCAAGGCTTGAATTATGGCATAGAACTCTTGATCATAAACTGAATATCTTCTCCTTGCATCATTCAACTTCTCACTGAAATATGCTACTGGTTTACCTTCTTGACTTAATACTACTCCAATTGCACTCCCACTTGCATCACAATCCACTTGAAATACCTTATTGAAATCCGGTAATGCTAAAACAGGTTGCTCTGTCACCTTCTGCTTCAATAGCTCAAAGCTTTTATCTGCTCTAGATGTCCACTTGAAATCTTTTCTATCACCTCTCATTGTCTCTGTCATAGGGTTACAAACTGAATTGAAATTTCTGATGAACTTTTGGTAGAAACTAGCCAATCCATGAAATGATCTAACCTCTCCAATGCTCTTTGGTGTAGGCCATTCAACAATTGCTCTCACCTTCTTAGGGTCCATCTTCAATCCTTTCGTAGAAATCACAAATCCCAAATATACCAATTCTTCCTTCATGAAACTACACTTATTGATGTTTATGAACAATTTCTCTTCTCTCAACCTCTGCAAAACTTGTCTAAGGTGCCACAAATGTTCTTCTTTTGTCTTACTGAAAATTAGAATATCATCCAAGTACACAATCACAAACTTACCCAAGAATTTTTTCAAGACTTCATTCATCAATCTCATGAAAGTACTAGGTGCATTTGTCAATCCAAAAGGCATCACTAACCACTCATATAGTCCTTCATTTGTTTTAAAAGCGATCTTCCATTCATCTCCTTCTCTGATTCTGATCTAATGGTATCCACTCTTCAAATCTATCTTTGTGAAATATCTTGTTCCACTCAAACAATCCATGATATCATCCATCCTAGGTAAAGGAAATCTATACTTAACTGTGATCTTGTTTATTGCTCTAGAGTCAATACATATTCTCCATTCTCCATCCTTCTTAGGTGCTAACACTACAGGTATTGCACAAGGACTCAAACTTTCTTTGATCAAACCTTTCCTTGGAAATTCTTGTATCTGCCTATTCAATTCTTCATTCTTTGCCAGTATCATTCTATGTGCTGCTTTGTTAGGGAAACTAGCTCCCGGTATAAGATACATGTGATGATTGATACTCTTGATTCGTGGCAATCCTTTAGGTACATTATCTGATATGATGTCTTCATACTCTGTCACCAACTCTTTTATCTCTTCCAGTTGTGATTCTTCATTCTCCTTCTTCAAGGTTTTAGGCTTCTTAGGAATCAAAGCATAACACATATTCTCATGTCTCAAACCATCTAGAAATTTTCTTCCATCTACCAAACAGATTCGAGCATTTCCACATACTTCACTCTTAGGACCATCCTCCAAAGGAATCAAAGTAATTCTCTTCCCATTTGATGTTATAGTATATGTATTCTTTCTCCCATCATGGATAGATTTCCTATCATACTGCCAAGGTCTACCCAACAAAATATGACATACATCCATAGGCATAATATCACACAAGACTTCATCATGATAAGATCCAATATGAAATTTCACCAAACATTGTTCACTCACCAGTACCTTATGATCATCCTAAATCCATGTTATTTGATAGGGTTTAGGGTGTTTCAATCTTTCCAACTTCAGCTTAGTCACCATCTCCTCTAAAACTAGGCTAGCAGAACTACCACTATCAATTATAACTTTACAACATTTGCCTCCTGATTTGCATCTGGTTCTGAACAAACTCTTCCTCTGTGGTGGTTCCTCATTTGTTTCTGCTTGAAATAGTGCTCTCCTCATCATTAATGATTCTCCTTTCTCCGGTTTGCCAACTAAACTTGGTGATCTAATAGGTTCTTCTTCAACATAAGCTTCTCTTCCACTATTCTCTGTCCTCTTGCTTGTACTCCCTTGATTACATTCAAATGCTCTATGTCCTTCACCTACACACTTGAAACAAGTGCCTCTGAATGTTCTCTTATCAAACCCTCTTCCTTCTCTTTTGTATCCTTCATTCTGGTATGCACTAGGGTTTCCTCTCTGGTAAAAGTTTTTGTCATCTCTCCAGTAAGAATTATAATCTCTATCCTCCTTCTTGAATGGGCTGTCAGGCTTGTTATGCTCTGGATGTGATCTTTCTCCTCTAGAAAATGTTCTACCTCTCTGAAATTTACCTCCTCTTCCTCTTTGTCTCTAATCATGCTTCTTATTCAGCTTCTCTTCAATTTTTAGGGCAAACTAATATGCTTCTTCCAAAGATGTCATTCTTACCAAACTTAGTTCTTCTTGAATGTTCAATCTCAGTCCATTGATGTATCTAGCCACTTTCTCTTTGCTTGCTTCACTATGTCCTATCCTTATAATCATCTTATGAAATTCTTCAGTATACTCCTTCACATATTTCTCCTTTTGTCTCAGGTTCTGCAATCTTTTCAATAGTTCTAACTCATAGTCAACAGGTATAAACTGATTCTTCAATTTTGTCACCATCATATCCCACTTTGTAATCTTTTCTTTTCCTCTTTTGTTTCTAGCAAACTGAAGTTCTTTCCACCATATAGCAGCATGTCCTTTCAACTTTGTCTTTGCAAATTTCACCTTCTTTGGATCTTCAACTTCTTCATACTCAAAGTATTCTTCCATGTCATTTATCCAGTCAATCAATTCTTCAAGGTTCAAATTATCAGTATAGTTCAGCACATCAACTCTAGGTCTCTTTCCAATCTTTGAAATAGCTCACAACATCTTGACTTGATCTGATTCTTCTTCTTCATCACCTCCTAGGGTTTTTCCAATTTGTTCAACAGATTGAAATTCTTCTTCATCATCACTTTCAACATTAGGTCTAGGTGTCAATCCTCTTCGCCTATCTTCCTCAATGGCATCCAATCAAATTCACATTATTCTCATCATTTCCATCATCTCATCCATTCTACCAGCCATTGTTCCAACAGCAGCAACTCTCCTCGGTGGCATTCTTCCTAGGATCAAGTGTAAACTACCTAGTTCGGTGCTTGGGCTACAAGGTGACAACTGCCTCACAATCGGCGATTGGTTGGGACATAAGTAACTTGCTTCAATTTAGTGATTTTTCCATAGCAAGATCTTACAAAATTCCTTCACCAACTCTGCTCAATTCACTCCCAAAGATTCAAACTTTTGCTCTAATACCACTTGGTGCAGTCATGGTAGGAGGGTTCACAAAGTGAACTATCTAGACCATGCAGCAAGAGTAAACACAACGGAAACAACTCAAAGATATGAAACAAATACAGATTCAGTCATTCAGTATATCCTAGAATTCAAATACAAATCAGCTGGCAACATGCGGGCTTACAACTAGGGCTCTCAGGCCTGATTAGAGAATAGCAAAATATGCACAAGATATAGCTTTGAAGTCCCTTCATACAAATTTCAATATATGAACTTATGAATCAATTTCTAACTATCCAAATCTACTTTCCTAGGGATCTATTACATCAATATATATCATCTCTAGTACAAAATATTTCTCCACGTCGGCCAAGGAAGAGTTGTAACGTGTGTACATGGATGGTCAGACCTAATCATGTAGAACGCCTATGTGAATGAATGGAATGCTGTGTGGATCTCAAGGAAGGTTGGCCATGAACCAAAGATCATTGAATGATGTGTCTTTAAGCTCCACAAGTTGGGGAATGCTCTGCAAGTCTTCTCCTTTAGCTGATTGTCTGAGACTGTCAGGATACTCTGTTCTAAGAAAACAGTCGATCTTCTGATAGTGATAACTTTCCGGCACTTGATCCAAATGCTCTAAATTCTGGATATGATGTAGATGAATGAATCTAGATGCTAAGTCCAGCTCCATAAGATCTGAAATGCAACTGCAGTAGAATGCATACCAAAATACAGAAACTGCTACTGACTGAACAACCTGAACTGAACTAGAAAATGAAACAAACTGAACTGCAAACAAATTGAAATGCAAATGTTTTTGGTTGATGCAAGATTGCTCGTGAACCGGGGATGCTCCTACATCAAATACCCTCTACAATTTTTTTTATTTAAATTATGAAAGATAAAAAATAGAATATACCAATGATTAATTTCTTTAATCTATGGACAATAAGATATTACCCAATGGATAAAATGATGCACCCATGGATCCAATGATGCCTACAGAAGATTCGTGCTTGCACTAGCAAATATTTTGTGGAATATTCTATTTAGAGATTCATACAATCGAGGAGGGAAATTTTTTTGATGACTCGAGGTAAAAGTATCTGATTTTGACAAATTGACAGACAATTCTTAGGTTCTTGGGCCTTCTAGACATGATGGAAAGGTCAAATTTGACCCAAAATGCTCCAAAAATGCAACTATCTTCTAGATCTGGTAACCACCTCTCAACTTCAAACCCTTATAGATCTTGCCTCCAATGTCTAATTTGGACAAATCAAAGGGATAAACTAACTCTATTGGACACCTTGAATTCAATGGTGAGCATAGATCTGCACCAACATGCTCTAAAAATGAACCTACAATACAATGCCACAAAGAAGAAATCCTCCCAAATCTAACCTCAAGACTCCTAAAGACTTAATAAAGATGTAGATGTTTGCATTAGGTTTTGTAATCCTTCAAACCATTTCATAATCTATATCAAGATCTTGATACTTGCATATATTACTCAAACCCTAACACTGCATAATAATATCCTAACAAAGGAATGCAAACCCTATGATGTTGGTATAGGTTTGCAACATAGGAAGTTCCTATAATCTCCATAGATCTTATCCTTTTGAAACATCGTTTCAAACCTGTACCATTCTTAAATACATTTCTTTGCATTTTTCATGATAGTCTTTATGCTAGTATGTGTGGTGCGGTACACCTGCGCTATAATATATTCTTGTACCCAAAAAAATCTATAAAAATAGCAAAAAATCCACAAAAAACTAAATAAAACTAGCAAATAAATAAAAAATTTAGTGAATAATCTATTTACCCAGTGGATGACAAAATTGTTGATGAAGATTGTGCAATACCCCGATGACTATGATATGTCTGTATGCTACATATTATGTATGACAGTATGGATTTTTTTACTGACCTCCCTCAAAGCCTAGGAAAATGGCCAAATTTTTTAGATGCCAAAATATAGGGTATTTATATCAAAATTCATCTTCTAGGCCTTCTAGACTCGATGGTAGAGTCCTTTTTACCTAGAAATGCACGCAGCAAAAGCTCATGCCTAATTTTCTCTTAGATTTAAGAAGGGGCTTACAAATCTGAAGCTCTGATACCATGTAAGAGTCACCAATGGACTCAAGATCACAGGATTACCTGCAAAACTAAAAATTAACCTTCCATAATAGAGTAGCAAAAGGATGATTGATTGATTATGGTGAAAAATGGAATTATGATATTGTGATATGCTATGATAGAAAAATACATGAGGGGCCTTGCTTAACAGGCAAGGTGATGAGATATGACTACAAAGGATGATGACAAGTGTCTTAATCATATTACATGAGACACAAAGAGATAACTATCCTAAGTGTGCCCTACGTAAAATTAAGTAAACTAGTGTGAATAAAACCTAATGTGAAACCAGTTAGGTAATATACCTTGTTCACACCAACAATACCATTGTTTTCCTTCCTAATCAAGCTTCTTAAGGGGTAACATTATCAAATATTTTGTTGGTTCCTTATTGATAAAGTATAGTGTTGTGGTTATAGCTTCAACCCGAAACCACCTCTCCATATTTAGGTCATTGATCATGTAGTGCATCATCTCTTAGATGACTCTATTTTTTCACTCAGCCACTCCATTTTGTTGTGGAGTGTAAGGAAATGTAAACTAGCCCTTGATGCCTTATATAGAACAAAAATGTTCAAATCATTTGAACATATACTCTCCCCCTCAATTAGTGTGGAGAGTTTTGATGGAGCGTGTTTATTTTTTGAATTCAACCTTAAAATGCTTGAAGCATTGAAATGTCTCTACTTTATCCCTCAAGGGATATATACACATCTTTTAGGAGCAATCGTCAACACAAAGAATAAAATATTTATTCCCACTAAAGGATTATTCAAAAAGTCCACGCAAATCATTGTGAACTAAGTCACTAATCTTTATGGATTGAAATGAGTGGCCACTTTCAAACTTCTTTCTATGTTGCTTCTCAACAACACAACTAGAGCAAAAATATGTTATCCTTGATGCTTAAAATCCCAAGAACCATATTCTACTTAATGTAGTTAAGTATGTAGGATTCAAATGACTAAAATGTCAATACCACAATGTGCATGTATTCTCAATAATTGTAAGAAGAGCAAGGTGTTGAGAAGGAATGGTATTAAGAATAAATGTTCTTCCTTTTACAAACCCTTGTGCTATAATCTTTGAAGTGTTCTTGTCTTTTATAATACAATACTTTATATTATTTTTCATAGTGAAATCAACTTCCAAATCATTGTCAAGTAATTGATTAATTGAAATTAAATTCTTCTTTATTTATGGCACAAAAAGAATATTATGCACTTCACAATTTTTGAGAGAATTAAAGAGGAATAACTCCATTACCTTTGACTTGTAGCTGAGGAGAGTTGTCTACAAGGTGGATTGTTTTGTTGTGCTCATTCAACTTTGTGAACCATCCTTTCCTTCTAGACATGTAATTAGTTGCACCTAAGTTTGTATCAAATGTCTTTTTCATCTTTAGTATTTAAGTGTGACTAGACATACAATTGGATGCCCTCCTTGTCACATTCTTCTCTATCATTGACAACATTATTTTGGTGTCATCTTGGTTGGAATCTTTGTTGATTCCTTTTATTTTTTTGTGTTATGAGTTCATTAGCATATAATTTGAAACATGAAAATGCCCTCTTGTTAAAAAACGTGGACATAAATAAATAATAAATAGTATCAATATTCATGAATTACTTAAATTGGCCTATGGTAGTGATGAAGGGGGCAAATCATAAAACACACAACAATAGAAATTGCACACAGAAAATAGAACTTTCTTTATTGATTTGGACAACTTGTTATATTATAGAAGCTCAAATACAATCAGAGGAATCAACCCTCCATAGGCTGCAACACATTACAGCTTCCTCTCACAAGACTCTGGAATCATCTGCCATCTGTAACCCCAAATCTGGTAGGGTTTATGTTTTCCTACCTATTCTTGACTCTACACTTTCCCCCTTAACTCTACTACCACCCAGGGTTCCCAAAAATGGTTATTAATAGCCTTTTTGGTGGTCAACAACCTAATTTTAAAATTTGCATCTCCCTCCAAAAATAGGTCAACTTCCGAGAGCCATAACTTTTGATCTGTGTGTCTGATTGAAAAATTGTTTTATACGTCAGAAAGTTCGCGAAGTGCTCTATGCACTAAGAACCTGCTTTGCCGGATCTGGCTATTTTCGGGCCTATACGGGGCTGTTTAGTGCCTCAAACCTGAGTTTGAATAATTTTTAGGCATTTTTTGGGAAACAGAAACTTTAATATCTTTCAGCTCGCAAATGATCTTTGCGTGATTCCTTTACCAAATGTCTTATTTTTCAGTTATGAAGCTTCCTGTAAATTTTCACTTCATTCCGTGCCCAAATGCAAACTTTCTAAAAATAGCAGGTTGTTATTTTTAGCAGTTTAGAAAAACTGAAACTTCTACATCATTATTCTAGCGATTATGGAACCAAAACCATAAATTTTGAAAAGAAATGGAAAGAACATCAACTATTTTGAAACACATCTTTTTTTTGGGTGATGCAAAATTTCCCTTACACCACTGGATGCACCTACATCAGACACCCAGGGTAATTTGAGAAGTGACCTTGTCACATCTCAGGTGTTTGTATGAGGAAAACTCAAATGGTCAACCTCTGCCTTAGACAACCAAGAAGAATCTTCAAAAGGCCTTCCTTTCCATTTCACCAGATATTCTTCATATTGCATGTTCCGAGTACTTCTTCCCACACAGCTATCCAAGATCTCTTCTATCTCCCTTGTTGAAGTAGATGCCGGAATACTCCATTGTCCTTCTATTGGTCCATCCTTTGTTCCACCTTCATGATATTCTGATAAATCAGCAATGTTGAAAACAAGGGAAATGTTGATCCCACTCGGCAACTCTACCTCGTATGCATTTCCTGAATCATGTTTCTTCAAAATTCTGCATGGTCTGAATTTCTTCATTTTTAGCTTATTGTATGTTCCAATTGGGAACCTTTATTTTCTCAAGTGAACCATGACTTCATCTCCTACCTGGAATTCCTTATATCTCCTCTTATGATCTACCTTAGCCTTATACTAAATATTCATCTTATTAATGTGTTTTCTCACCTCTTCCTGCAAATTCTTCAGATGTTCTACAAAGTCTTCAGCTTTAACACTTGTCTTTTCTCATTTGTCCAGCTTTCTTAACTCAGAAGCATTTCTTGGGCTATTACCATATACAATATGGAATGGTGATTTACCAATACTCCTATTAACAAAATTGTTGTAAGCAAATTCAGCCTGTGGTAAAATCAAATCCCATCCCTTGGGCTTATCTCCTACTAAGCATCGCAGTAGGTTACCCAAACTCATATTCACCACTTCGGTCTGTCCATCAGTCTATGGATGGTGTGTAGAACTGAACTTCAAATCTGTCTTCAACTTCTTCCACAATGTCCTCTAGAAATAACCAACAAACTTGGCATCTCAATCTGAAACTATGCTCTAAGGTAGACCATGTAGTCTCACCACCTCCCTGAAAAATAACTCTGCAATAAAAATAGTATCATTAGTCTTCTTGCAAGGAATAAAATGTGCCATCTTTGAGAATCTATCCACCACCACAAAAATGGAATCATGTCCTCTCTGTGTCCTTGGTAAACCAAGAACAAAATCTATACTAATATCATCCCATGGCTTCTCTGGTATAGGTAGTGGCTGATATAGACCTGTATTCTGACTTGCTCCTTTTGCCATCTGACATACTCTGCAACTCTGCACAAATTTCCTCACATCCTACTACAACTATGGCCAATAATAATTTTTACCAACAATAGCAATGGTCTTATCTCAACTAAAGTGTCCAGCCAATCATCCACTATGCTTCTCCTTAATCAAGTTCTCTCTCATGGAACTCCTTGGAATGCACAACCAGCTTCCTTTAAACAGCATGCCATCTTGGATTATGAAATCCAACCATTTTGTCATATCCAAAGTAATAGGTTATAGACAAGCTTTCCAAGCCTCTGCAAAATCTAGATCTTCAGGATACAAACTTTTGAGCTCATCGAACCCAACAACCTCTATCTTCATTTCTGTCAACAAGTTTTGCCTTCTGCTTAAGGCATCTGCAAGTCTGTTGGACTTCCCACTCTTATGCTTCAAAACAAAAGTATAGCTCTGCAAAAACTCAACCCATTTTAAGTGCCTCTGGTTCAACTTTCCTTGACTATTAAGATACTGCAAAGCCTGATGATTAGTATATAAAACAAACTCCTTTGGCAACAAATAATGTCTCCATTTCTTCAAAGCCTGAACTATTGCATAAAACTCCTGATCATAAACAAAATATTTTTTCTTGGCATCATTAAGCTTCTCACTAAACTAGGTGATGGGCTTATCTTCTTGGCTCAAAACAACTCCTATAGCATTGCCACTAGCATCACAATCTACCTGAAATACCTTATTAAAATATGGAAGTGCCAAAACAGGTTGCTCTGTAACTTTCTGCTTAAATGTGTTAAAACTTTTGTCTACTCCTTTAGTCCATCTAAACTCTTTTCTATCCCCTCTCATTGTCTCAGTCAAGGGTGCACAAATGCTACTAAAATTTTTGATAAACTTTCTATAAAAACTTGCCAAACCATGAAAAGATCGTACCTCTGTGGCACTCCTTGGTGTAGGCCATTCAATGATAGCCCTTACTTTTTCTGGGTCCATCTTAAGACCTTCCTCTGAGACAATAAATCCCAGGCATACCAGCTCCTTTGCAAAACTACATTTCTTCAGATTAATTAGCAACTTCTCCTCCCTCAGCTTCTCTAAAACTCTTCTGATATGCATCAGATGTTCATCCCAAGTTTTACTGAAAATCAAAATATCATCTAAATAGACAGTAACAAAACTTCCCAAAAATTCTTTCAATACCTCATTCATGAGCCGCATGAATGTGCTCAGTGCATTGGTTAGCCCAAATGGCAAGACTAACCACTCATACAAACCTCCTTGGTCTTGAAGTCCGTCTTCCATTAGTCTCCTTCTCTGATTCAGATCTGATGATAGTCCATTATATCATCCATTCTGGGCAATAGAAATCTGTACTTGATCATGATCTTATTGATGACTCAAGAGTATGTACACATTCTCCACTCTCCATCTTTCTTTAGTGCTAGTACTGTAAGTACCACACATGGACTTAGACTCTCTCTTATCAATCCCTTCCTCAACGACTCCTGAACTTGTTTGTTCAACTCTTCAATCTCTGCTGGAGTCATTATATGGGCTGCCTTATTTGGCAAACTGACTCCTGGTATCAAATCCATTTGATGATTTATCTTCCTCACTGGTGGTAAACCTTTGGGTACATTATCAGAGACAATATCTTGAACTTCTTCCAACATTTCTAAGACTTTTGCTAGTACATTTTCACATTTCTCTTGACTAATCTTAGGAATCAATGCAAATCAATGATGCTCATACTTCATACCCTCCAAAAATTTTCTTCCTTCTACCAAGCAAATTCTGGCAGTACTACATACCTTTTCTTCCACCTCCTTCAAGGGCTTCAACTTATGACGAACTCCATTCTTTCTTAGGGAGTATGTGTTTGCATGGCCATCATGGACAACGCTCCTATCATACTGCCACGGCCCCCCCAATAACATATGACATACATCCATCGGTATGATGTCTCACAGCACCTCATCGTGGTAGTCACCAATCTTGAACTTCACTAAACACTGCTCATTGACCAAAGCTCTATGGTCCTTCTACAACCATGCAATCTGATATGGATGCGGATGATTTCTTCTTGTCAACCATCTCCTCTGAAACAAGATTATTAATGCTTCCACTATCAATAAGATCATCACAACACTTACCTTCACATTTGCACCTTGTGCAGAATAAACTCTTCGTCTAATTGGGTTCTTTCTCCTCATTCGACAAAGTTCTTCTGACAACTAGGGTTTCTCCCCTTTTAGCATCTTCAAAACACTCAGATTGTGCATCTTCATCTACATGTGCAACTCGTGCATTACCTTCAGGTCTTCTATTTGTCCTTCCTTGATGTTGCGGACACTCGCATGCTTGATGCCCTTCTTCTCCACATTGGAAACAGGTTCCTCTGAAACCTCCTCTTCTAGGTCCTTGCCTAGGTCGTCCTCTTCCTCTTTGCTCTCCATTGTTCTGGTCACGAGGGCGGTAGGTATTATCTTCTCTCTGATTTTGACTAGTGCCGGCTTCTTCACTTTTCTTTGAATCTTCATTTCGGCCCCCATAGGGTCTTCCACCAGTCTTTCCACCTTGACCTCTTCCCCTTTGCTTTTTGTCAAATCTTTTATTCAGCTTCTCTTCCACCTTCAGGGAAAACTGGTATGCATCTTCTATGGTGGTCATTTTGACCAGGCTCAGCTCCTCTTGAATACTTGGTCTCAACACATTAATGTAACGGGCTACCTTCTCCTTATTGGCCTTTGCATGAACAGTTCTGATAGTAATCTTATAAAACTCTTCTGTATACTCCTTAACAGACTTGTTGCCTTGCTTCAATCCTTGCACCTTTTCCAATAACTCCATCTCATAGTCCATAGAAATGAACTGCTTCTTCATTTTGTCCACTATCCGATCCCATCTAGTGATCTTTCCTTTTCCTTTTCTGTTCCTCTCTAACTGGACCTCCTTCCACCAAATACTAGCATGGCCCTTCAATTTTGTTTTTACAAACTTGACCCGATCTAGGTCTTCCACATCTTCATACTCGAAATATTCCTCCATGTCATTGATTCAATCAATAAGTTGTTCTAGATTCAAATCTCTAGAATATGTAGAAACTTCGATCCTGGGCCTCTTTCTAATCTTAGAAATGGCCCTTAACAACCTAACTTCTGCAGGATCTCCTGCAGCTTCTTGTTCTTCCTTAGATAGCTCTTCTTCAGCTTCATCTTTGCTTTCTTCTCTTATTCTTGGATCAAACCCTCTTCGCAGCTCCTCTTGCAATGCATCAATTTGCCTTTGCAAGGATCTAAAACCCTCTTCTGTCAAAGCATTCCTCCCAATATGATTTCTCTGTGGAGGCATCTTGATCTCCACAGAAAACCCACAACCTCAGGTCCTGGTGCAAACTGCCTCACGGTCGGCGATCTGTTTACACACTCAGAAGCCCTTGCTCTGATACCACTTGATGAAGGGGTAAATCATAAAACTCACAACAACAGAAATTGCACACAGAAAATAAAACTTTCTTTATTGATTTGGACAACTTATTACATTACAGAAGCTCAAATACAATCAGAAGAATCAACCCTGCAACACATTACAGCTTTCTCTCACAAGACTCTGGAATCATCTATCATCTGTAACCCCAAATCTGTTAGGGGTTCTATTTTCCCACCTATTCTTGACTCTACACTTTCCCCTTTAACTCTACTACCGCCCAAGGTTCCCAAAAATGGTTATTAATAGCCTTTTTGGCGGCTAACAACCTAATTTTAAAATTTGCATCTCCCGTGTCCGATTGACGAACTGTTTTATGCGTCGAAAAGCTCGCGAAGTGCTCTACGAGCTAAGAATTGGCTTTGCTGGTTCCGGCCATTTCCGGGCCCGTACGGGGCCGTTTAGTGCCTCAAACCTGAGTTTGAATAATTTTCAGGTGTTTTTCAGGAAACAGAAACTTTAATATCTTTCAGCTCGCAAGTGATCTTTGTGCGATTCCTTCACCAAAGGTCTTATTTTTTAGTTATGAAGCTTCCTGTAAATTTTCACTTCATTTTGTGCCCAAATGCAAACTTTCTAAAAATAGCAAGTTAGTAGTTTGGAAAAACTGAAAATTCTACATCATTATTCAAGTGATTATGGAACCAAAACCACAAATTTTGAAAAGAAATGGAAAGAACATCAACAATTTTGAAACACATCATTTTTTTTGGTGATGCAAGATTGCCCTTACACCACTGGATGCTCCTGCATCAAGTAGAAGGGAGCCACTTAAGTTGGTAAAATTTTGCTCAATTTGCTCACTTAGGTTATTATACCAACAATCTTTGGTATCATTGGATCTTCCACAAATGTGGCATTTTTCATCTTTACTAAGAGCTATGGCCTTTTTCAAAAGACCTTTGTTTTATGGTTTCCTTGAGATTACTTTTGTGAGAGCCATTTCCTCTAGATTGTTTTCCTTTTTGCTTTGAAAAGAGGGCTCTCTCTTCATTATCTTCTATTGCCAAATTTTGGGCTTCTTTTTATTGAAGTAGTCCAACCAATTCTCCATCAATGACGTCTCTATTAGATGTGTTTAAAGATGTCACAAAATGCTTGTATGACAATAGAAGAGCTTGTAAAATACTGAAAACAAGCTTATTAGATCATCTATCATTTGCTATATATTTCTAATACGTGATTCTTGATGCCAGTCAACATCAATAAGTAATCTACTTTTTCTCCTCACATTTTGATTGTATGTATCTTCTCATTAAGGTATAACACGCTAGATTTGTTATTTACATCATATACATATTGTAAACTCGACCAAACTTCATGAGTTGTATTAGTGTAATGAATGTGTTGTCTAAACTCAGTCATCCACAGAGAGTGGTTAGCATCAATGCCTACATATTTATTTTATCCTAAGCTCTTTGTTCATTTACATCGATAGTTGAGTCTTTTTGTGCTATGACAAATTCCCATACTTCCTTATGTTGGAAGACGGTCTTCATCTTTTCCTTCCATGTTGAAACTTCGATCATCAACAATTATTTGTCTATGACTAAAACTTCTACCACTATATTTTTTTGGATGTCATCACCCCTTATGATTTTACTAGAACATAGACACTTGTTAGAAAAAAATGTTTTTACAAAGATAACATAAACTTAAGACACTTTATGATAACAAAAATTATTCTCACTTATGACTAAAAATAAGATAAACAAAATTCTAACCTTCTTATGAAATTTCTTTGCATAAACTCTTATTCAAAAAATAAAAAATAAAAATGCGAAAAGAGAAACATTTATTATTAATATTTTAGATTTGTTTTTCTTTTTTATGAATAAGCATCTATATTACCGCTTAAATAATATTACACAGAATGTCACAACCCAAAGTCGAAATGGAAAACCGGAACAAAAACAAACAACAAAAAGCTGCTAAACACAAGAGCTATAGCATTAATAGGAGGCGGGGTGGGGCTCCCGGTCATCAAGATTTCCCGGTACATCAGTGGGGAGTGACATAAGGATCTCCCAACCATCATTATCTTCTTTATCTTTTTTATCTTCAGCATAATTACAACCCAATAAGAAAAGAGCAGCAACCAAGTTGCAAATTAATAGACCAGAACCAGAATTAACCTATGGTAAGATAGTAATCATGAATTTAGTTAGTATTAAATAATATGTCTTATTTGAACTTTAAAATTAAAAAAACTGCATAGAATTTGGCCTCGTGGGAAGACTTATTGCGAAAAGATTCATGTCGTGTGAACACAGAATAAAACAATTGACAAGGAAAACAACAAGGCGTGTAGAATAATAATCCCTTTATCGTCGAATATTTACCAAAATCAACTAAAAAATTCAAACAGGGTAGACGGCGGCTGTAGTATCAGCAAGGAACAAGTATATATTCATCGTATATACCACCACAGCCGCTCGACAGGGACATGAAAATAATTTCTAGGCCTCGTCATAGGGGCCAATCAATTTTTACCTACAAGCCAATAGTCATACAAAAAATTGTGTGCAACGTTTTTTAAAGACTAGATCGTATTCCAAGAGAATTTGGACGGCTCACTCCTTAACACTAAGTTTATAAGAGGGAATAGAGAAGATTATTTGTGCATTTTTGAGTTGAAATTCCAATATTGATGCAAAATATTTTCAAGAGAAGCATCCCATGTCTTGATCATGAAAGAAAAATGAAATAAAAATTGTTTAGAGTCCACATTTTTTTTAATATAAAAACATCAAAATTTTAAAATATATATTAAAATCTATTAGAAAGTAACATATAAGTATATAAAATTTAGTGCACTTTTTAGAGTAAAAAACAAAACAAATAATTTAAAGTTAAATACAAAAGTAAAACAAGTGCGTTACCAAAAAATAGCTCTAAAATAAAATTAAAATTAAAATTTGTGTGTCCATGTATCTATGTAGTAAACTAGTATAGATGTCTTAATTACATCTATCTAAAAAATGCCCGAGAGATATAGTCTTGAGTTATTTTATTTAATACTCATATAGAAAGATGAAATAACTCATTAAAGTAATAATTTATTTTTCATTAATTTATAAATTCTTATTTTGTATTTTTGTCATTTTAGTTTCCAATATTAACATTTTTTATTAATAAATCTCTAATTGAAAAAATAGCTATGTACTATAAGTTAACATATGAAGTAATTGACTATAAATAGGTGTGTTCTTTGTGAGGCTCATTCAAATCATCTTCCACCTTTTTCGAACTACCCCTTTGCTTGGGATATCATTAACTTTATGCTTAGAAAGTTTGAACCCAGTCGGGTTATTCTTGGTTCCATTCTTGACCTTGGCTTAAGTTGGTCCCCTCCTTTTTGTCATCCTCTTATTAAGGAGATTTGGTATTTAATTTTATCTCATTTTTATTGGGGATTGTGGCTAGAAATAAATGTTAGAATTTTCAAGGATAGAAGGAGAGGTGGGGCAAATATGGGATTGAGAATTTTGAATGCTATTGTAGAGAACCTTTCTACAATTTAAAATCAAGGGGTCTATACTCCCCATTCGGATGTGAAATTAAGGATTGTTGATTCATGACAATCTCAAGCTCATTTAGAGACAAACTATTAAATGGGCCTACCCCAAGTCTAATTGGGTCAAATTATTTAGGAATAGTAAAGGGATTTTTATGACAAATTATGCAGAGAGCTTGGGAATCCAATGCAATCATGTTGCAGAAGCTAAGGCAGTCTTCTGAGGTATTCATCTCGTCAAAGAGCTTAATGTTTCTGATCTGGGTATTAAAGGCGATTCTCTTAATGTCTCAACTATTTGATGATTTGTTCTTCCCCCTCATGAAACATTAGTAACATTATTAAGGACTCAATTGAACTTATAAATTCTTTTACCAAAGTTAGAATTGAGCATATTTATAGAGAAGGAAACAGCATGGCTTTGATAAGTTGGCCAACCTAAATTCTTTCACCGAAGTTAGAATTGAGCATATTTATAGAGAAGGAAACAACATGGCTTTGATGAGTTGGCCAACCTAAGAGTTGAGTTAGACAACCTAAGGTATCAGAGGAACTTGGGGACATTGGCTATTGAAATTGGTGAAGCTCTTAGAAGTGAGGCTTCTTTATGATTTTTTAATATTCCTCATGGATTGTATGCATTTTTGTGCTTTGAGTGTAATTATGTTGATTATACAGATTGGTGTGATTGATGTCACCTGGAGATTGATTATGGCATTCTAATGTGATTTCACTTGTGGCTTCCATGTGGATTTCATTAACTCTCTTTGCAAGTTATCATTTAGTCATTTTAATCATTACTTCCAAAGTGTCTACTTGGATAGTATTTATTCAAGTTCCTTCTAGAGATTTTTACATCGAGAGGTGTAACTATAGTGGCAGCAAGGGGTGGGGTGTAATGGCATGAGTGTGTTAACAAAAACTATTAAAAAACTGACATATAAAAATAATAAAAACTAAAACACAACCCACATATATTTGAAAAAAAAACTTAAAACTATAAAATAATTGCTAAGTAAATAAAATAAAATAAAATAACTCTCTTCCAGGATATAAATATTAATGGTGTTTAGATAGTAAAAATGAAAGCATTTTTTTTTTCATTTGTCTTTTTTAAAACTTGAGAATATTTTTTATGATTTATTGAAAAATAAAATAGCTCTTTAAATAATGTTTAAAATAAAATAGTTCTTAAGTAAAAGTTCAAATAAATAATTATTTAAAAAATATTACTTACTAATTTATTTATAAAGTATATTACTTATTATATTTTTATTTATCAAATTACATAATAATTTCAATAATTGTTTTAGTTACTATGTTTATTATAATAGTAAACAGAATAAAAATAAAGTACATAAAGAAAGGAATATATAAATAAATAAAAATAATTCTAAAGTAAAACTAGCATACTATCTTTTGAAAAATCTATGTAAAAGACCCTCAGATATATCATTCTGGAGGCATCTATTCTTCTTTAATTATAAATTCAATAAAATAGAATAATATCTTTCGGCATCTTTTACATAGATTTTTAAAAATATAAGTATGCTAGTTTGTTTCCAATTTTGGCTTCTCTCAACTTGTTAGGTTCCTAAGAATAGGGAGCTCTATGGATTGGTATTGATGTGATCTGATAATGTGGGAGGGGAAAGACTATGCATTGAGCCTTCCTCATGTGGAGAGACTAAAAAGAAGACTACTATATGGCATATCCTTTGCAAGAATGGGCTTGCCTCTTTCATAGAACATATTAATGGGTTTGATCATGTGTTGTCAAGAGAATTCGCAGTGTCTTGAAAAGGTAGGAAGGTTACTGTGAGAGCCATTAGCTTTGAAGTTACTGAATAGGTAATAGTGGTGGCCACTGGGTTATCCACAAAGGGCTTGAAAACCCACAAAGCTAGTAAATCGGAGAGAAAAGAGGATGTGGAGGCTTTCTTGAGAGGTAAGGAAAAGTTGGTAAGGTATCAAACATGTTATTTTTGTGAGTCCTTGCTTGCTCCCTAGGAGGAGGTGAGTTTTTATTTGATAAAATATTACTCTGAAAGGGCGTTATAATCACCTTATCATTTTCTCTTATCGTTTTCCCCTCCTTAATCACCTTAGACACAGACAACTTGTTAGTCTTCCTTTTAATTTGTTAATGTCCATTGAACAATTTATAGTTGATGTTGTGTTGGATAAAGCCAAACTCCTTCACCAAGGTTTCATATTTCATTACTACCAATTTGAGAAAGCTAAGGTTGCCTTCCTATAGCCTAACCCTAGGGTTGTTATGGTTGAAAAAGACCCTTCTAAGAGTGAGGATTTGTCTCCCTCTAAGGTGGTTACAATTAAGATCCTGACTATCAATCCTCTTGTACCTTGACCCATAACCAAAGCCATGCGTTATGGGTCCCATGGTTCTCTCTCGGTTGTTATGATATATAAAAATGTTGGACTCCCAAGGTTGTGAATGACAAAGGAAAAAGACTTATGGAAGAGGGGTTGTCTAGTGAGGGTTTTGTTGCCTCCTCTTGTGGGATTGATAAGTAGGGTGATGAGGGTATTAAGTAGGTTAAAGGGATTGAGGGTAAGAGTGCTATTGATAGTGTTCTTGGCTAACGGTCATGTTGGGATCACGAGGTGCTGGAGTCAAAGATTAAAGTTTTAAAGGACAATTATAACATGGAGCACACTGTTTTAAAATGGTTGAAATTGGAGAATGAAAGGTTGAAAGAAATGATAACTAATTTGCACACTCATCGATGGTGATTTGTATGAGAAAGAAGTTAGTGTTAAATTCTTTGAGAAGGAATGGGACAAGATCTAGAACTACAATATGTTGTTTGAGGAGGTGAATGACCTCAAGGCGAGAATGTTGAGATTGGAAAATAAGCAACATAATTTGATGATCTCCTTAGACAAGGTGATTCAACTAAACAAATCTACTATCAATAACTTGGCTGCTAGAATCTTTATGCTTCATGACAATCTTCTAAAGAATAAGTTAGTCAAAGTCGAGGGCCCAAGAGGACAAGGTCCTAGCAACTTCAAAAGGACAATGTTGTGATTGATCTAGACAATGAAATTTTAGATCACCAAGTTTTCTTCATGAATTATGGGATGTAGTGAACAAATCGAAGGAGATGTCATCTCTACAATTTTAATGCCAACTGTTATTGTTGATTGTATGTTGTTGGTATGTTGACTTTTGCTTCATTTGCTATTGTTCTTAACTTGGTGGTCTCCACCTCTCGTGGAGTATTGTTTTATGGTTGTTAGTCTTTTGGGACTTTCCACATTAGTTGAATGCTCATTGTAAAAGGGTTGGACCCTTTCAAAACCCCACTTTCATTAATAATATTTAAAAAAAAACATATGAAGTAAATAATTTGTTTTTTTTTTCATTTTAAGTTTTTTAAAACTATAGAAAAATAGCTCGTTGAGAAAAAATAAAGTAATTGGAAAAGTTGTATTTTAATTTGTTTTCATAAAAAGTTGACACTATTAATATAATTATGTATTAAGATATGGAATAAATAATTTATTAAAATCTTAGATAAAACCAAGAGATATCAATTTGAAGATGCCTATCTAACTTATGTCATAAATTTAATATAAGCACCTCAAAACTAATTACTCTCAATATTTTTTAAATAAATGAATTTAAGATATCTATACCAATTAAACATTTTGTTAAAAAATAATAAGATTTTTTAAAAAACTTTTTAAGAACATTATAAACTTTAAAAACATTAATTTTTTTATTTTATTATTGCATTTTTTTTATTAACTAACCATATAAGAATATACATGTGGATTTAATGTTTGTTGTATGAATTTAAGATTTTAAAACTTTATAAGAACATTATAAACTTTAAAAACATTAATTTTTTTTTATCTTATTATTACATTTTTTATTAACTAATCATGTAAGAATATACATGTGGATGTTATGTTTGTTGTTGATGCTATCTAATTAGTATGTGTGAAATGAACATTCAACTACTAGAATTATGTAAAGAGTTTTAAAAGATGAAGTTTATTTTATATTAATTAAATTATTAAAATTATTTTTTATATAACTCGAGAAATTATATTATTAATTTTCTATATTTAAAAACTATTATTTTCAAATTTTGAACTTCTATAAATTTATCAATTTAAATTATTTTTCTACAAATTAATATACTATATTTATTAAATCTTAAACTCTTATAAATTTGTTAACTTAAATTGTTTTTTTGGAATCAATTTATATTATTAAAATAAAAAATGCAATGTCCTTTTCAAATAAAAAATGATTTTTAAAACTTATGCTGTTGATAGAAGGAAAGAGAGTGCTTCCTTTTATCATTATAACACACTATTGGTTGTAACTTCAAAGTTATTAATGTTGACTCCATCAAAAAAGCTACAAAGTTATTATGATACCCCATATGGACACACCAAAAAGATATGATTTATGTACAACTATTAAATACTTTTTCTTTGTATCCTCTGACATCTCAACAAAAACATATAAATGTGACACTATATATTAAGATATAGACCTGAAACCTTACATTTGAAACAATAAATTTACTATTAAATACAAAAATTCCAAAGTTACTCAAAATAACTACCTAGATACAAAAATTGAAGTACCCAACTATTGAATTATTTCCTCTAATGATACAATAATAATAAGGAAAAAGTATAAAAATCCTAATTTAAATTTCACTTTTATACTCTCCTCCCAATCAAAATAAGGTTATTGGTACACATGGTACAATAATAATGAGGAAGAAGATATAAAAGTCCTAAGTTGAATTTTATAAGGAAAAAGACCTAAGTTGAATTTCACTTTTATACTCTCCTCCAAACTCAAATAAAGTTATTAGTTAGATCATTTCTACCAACTGCTCTAAAGCTAAGTTGCAAGTGAGAAAAAAACTTTTAAACGTTAAAAGCCTTCTATTCTACTCTATTCTTCTCTGGTCTAAAGATTAAATTCTAAAATCATTGTTGTTTCCATTGAACCCAAATGAAGTCTTGCCATAAATCCACATAATTAGAAATTAATTTATAAATATAAATATCAAAATCATAATAATAGGTATGGCCACTAAATGAAAAGGAGAGAACCCCAATCATTTCCTCAGCCAGACAACAGGACAACAGCTGTTGTCCAGTGGAATAATTATCTGCAATAAAATTAAAGGCAAAGCAAAGAGATGCCTCTCTCTGGGTTAGTTGGTGGTGGTTATTATTCAGAGAAGGAATAAAGACAGACAAGAGACACATAATTTTTACTAACACAGAGAGAGACACACATACTTGTGCTCTCCAGCCTTCCAGCTAGACATACTGACGTGTACAATTCACTGCATAACATTTAACAATAAAAACAATATAAATATGGTACTCTAACTCTGAGAAGCCACCTACACTTGCAGTTGCTGCAGCTGCAGACTCTGCTGCCTTAGTACAAAAAAGTAAAGATAACAACAATACAATTCAGTAAATTATTGCAGGAGCCCTTCAAAAATACATAAATTAATATCAACAATCATCATAATAATAATAATCGAATAACAACAATAGTTTCACCCATTTTTTTCTTGGCCCTTTCAAAATTTGGAGACACCTTCTCCGTTAATGAATTTGGAATATACAGTCATAAATATGCAACATATTACAGAGGCAGAACATTTGCATAGCCTGTTTTCCATGCCCAAAAATCTAATAATGTTCAATAATATGATGATGAGAAGAAATAGAAATAACTTGTTTGTCTCTTCATGGTACACAACCAGAACCACATTTCTGGCCTTCAATAATGATAGTCACAGTAATAACAACAATGATATTTTACCTTGTGGGTGTTGTTTGTTATGGTATACAACAGAGAAAAAAATAAATTTTGATTACTCTGGAGCCCTGCGAGGCTGGCTTTTTCGCCTGCTTGCTCTTCTTTGCTGAGCTGGTTTTTTGGGTTCAGAAGTTCCTCCTTCCTCTTCTTTTGCAGTAGCAGGAGATGAAGAAGACTCACCTTGCTTTAAGGCCTTTGAAGGCTTTTTTGATTCCTCTTCTTGTTGTTGTTGTTCTTCTTCTTCTTCTTCTTCTTTGGCTTCTTCTGCAACTTTCTCTTCAACAACTTTTTTAGGCCTTCCTCTCTTCCTTGGAGGTTGGGGAGGCTGCTGTTGTTCTGAAGCCTCGGCTTTCTGCTTAGAAGAAGCTGATTTCTTCTTTGGATTACCCATCTGCACAACCAGACATAAAACCTTTCAGATGTAAAGAAAGAGATTTTTCTACAACAAAATTTTATTGAATAGACTTAAGAGAGATTCTCCAACATCATCTGAGATTTGTATGAAAGATAATTTCTATTGATTAGACCGAGAAAACAACTTCTACATCATCTTGAACAGAAAGCAAAACAAAACAAAACAAAAATAGGGTGAGAGAGAGATGCTCCAACTATCATCAAATTTTGTTTAAAACAAAATTTCAATCGAATAGACCGAGAAAAACTACTTTCACATCATCTCAAATGGGATTTTTTTAATCAAATAAAGTGAGAAATATCACAATATCATCCAACACAAAACCAAAGAGCTACGAGGAAAATACTTCCAGCATCATTATAAACAGATGATATTATTGAATAAACTGTGAATAAATTATCCATCATCTTAAAAAACAGAAAGTTACATTGAACAGGCTAAGGAAAACGCTCCAACAGCATAGAAAAAATTACTGAGAAATAGAGGATTGCTTGAGAAAAAAACTCATCATCACCAAATACAGAATTTTTCATTGAAAAAAAATGCTCCAGGTGCAACCAAATCGAAAGAAAAGTTCAATTAAATCCTCAATTAAATAGTACAAAATCATCAAATGTAAAACCACAGAGGTAAAGTTCTGATTGAATGAACAAATATGCAAAAGCAAAAATTACTTAATCATCATAAGGAACAGATATTTTTATACAATAAACTGAGGGAGAAAACTCCAAGATCATAACAAAAACAAGACTAAAGGATTAAAGGATTGCTCGCAAAAAAACTTCGCTGAATAGACTGAGACTTGAATATTCTGATACCATCCAAACAGAAAAAAACTGCAACCATCATCAAATGCAAAACCAAATAAGTTATGATTTGTTTCAAAGAAAAAAGTGTTAAATAAACATCAATAACATCAGGAAAACTGAAAATTTAATAGAATGAAGTATAAACTAAGGAAAAAAGCCTCCAAGATCATAAAAGAATGAGGTCATAGACGGAAAGGATAGTTTGAATAAAAACTTCATTGTATAGACTGATAAGAATACCCCAACATCATCAAAAAGGATATTTCCATTCAATAAACAATGAAAAACTAAATGCACCCATTTCATAAAAAGCAGATAATTTCATTGTATAGACTGAAAACAAGGCAGACAATTTCATTGTACAAACCGAAAACAAGGCAGAAATTTCCATTGGATATAAACTGAAGAAAAGCAGCAATTTTATTTAATAAAATGAAAACGAATACCAACATCCAAAAACAATACCAAGGAAGGATTTCTTATTATTGAAACCAATGAGAAACAATACTGAAAAGCATCATAGCAACTGATTCGAATCGAATCATCGACAAATTATATTGGTAGAATTGAATGGACAGGATTAATATTACCAATCATGGACTGCTCCAAAGGACACCCAATATAACCAGAGGCCTTCTCCCCCTCCTCCTCCTCCAGTAAACAGGTTCTCCAAATAAAATCCACAAAAGCTTTCAATCAATCAATCCAATTTGTTGGGCACCCAAAGAAAAATCATCTGGGCAAAGTAAAGGAAGATTCAGTCTGTACACCCAAAAGCTGATCTATGATTTTTTTATCTATGCTCATGATATAGCCATTCCCACCATTAAGTATGTCGGCAGTGAAACTGCAGAACTAATAAAAAAAATATATATATTTTTAAGCTCTCTGCTGTGGTGTGAATACAAGAACAACAACATACACAGTCCTTTCACTAATTGCACAGAACCGCAGAGGGAAAAAAATATATATATTATTAAGAAACATCTCATAAACTTTAAAAAAAAAAAACCAAAAACAGAAAAGATAAACCCGCGTTACTTAACCCTTGGTTGGCGAGGTGAAGGGTTGGAACTCACCGACTTTTAAGGCTTTTCTTTTTGCCTTAACCGTGGTTAAGTTCACCGCCGCCACTTTAACCTGTTTGACCGGGACGCGATATCTCGGACCACATGGGAAAGTGCGAAGCAATGTGAGCCGTTGGATCGAAGGCGTGTGTACGGACAGATTGTGGACCGTCGATGCAGGATCCTGTGAAATCCCGAGGCTGCCGACACGGACGCGCATCCAGCAGGGCGCACCTTGTTTCACGGCAGCCCGCTGCCCATTACACTGCCGTTTCACATCGCTACGTACCGACACGTGGCTCCATAGATTTGGTGACACGTCTGGCAGCACCCTGCTAATGGAAGGAGGACATCTGGAAAAAATGATTATTGAAAACTTTGCTACCTAGCTTACCCAGTCACTCCAATTGGACATATCACACATTTTTTTATGGCTTTTTCCCACTTGCTCATTTTGAGGTCCTACATTGCAACTGACCCTGATCACACTGCTGGATTCTCGTTCACTCCCTTCCCCTCCCCTCCTTAGCCCAAGGGCCAATTTCCTGTTCATTAATCTCTCATATCCACCCCCTTTTTATCCACATTTATTGCTATTGTTATTGGGCTAGTGGTTAAAAGGCTTTAGGGCCCAATTAGAATCCAAATCATTAGGGACTACCCATAGGGAAGGCCTATACTTTGACCCACTCATGAGGAGGATGATTCCTCCTTTTCTTATTATCAAAAACCTTGGTTTTATGGGATCAATGTAAAAATGAAACTAGTTTGACATTTGAGGTTTGAAAATTGTGATACCTATTTTTAGATTTTCATAGTGAGATTTAACAAGTGTCTTGTATTTGCATGATTAGTTTTGTTATTATGGTATAGTTGATGGTAATTGGTTACAGGATTAGTAAATATTGATTGATTTGGTAATTTATTTGTTCTACAATTTATAAACTCCATTAACAATTGACTTAGTGAAACAATATAATTTCTTTTGTTGACAAATTTGTATTTTTCACATTGAAAGAACATTTGTTAACATGGCAAGAAAAAGATCAATAAGAGTTTCATAATAGTTTTATCATTTTGTCTTGAAGCCTTGTGTGATGTAACACAATCCATAAAGTACCCTATTCAATTAGAAAACTAATTATTGGGATCTAAGGGTGTATGCAAGAGAAGATCCAAATTAGAGATTTGGATAGGGAATGAAGCTTAAGTAGATGCAGTACTGAGTTGTTATGTTCTTATTGCTAAGGATAAGACTTTGTCTTGCAACATAATCCTAGAATAGGCCAAGACTTTGTCTTGCAACATAATCCTAGAATAGGCCGCATCGTGCAATGTGGTTGGTTATCTATGCAACCTTCTAGGTTATTTATGCAACCTTCTGTAATGTATTCACTTATGTTTTCTATACAAATCCAACTTAAAAATGAAAATGAATAATGTGACCTTGGTCTTAATTAAACATGAGTTGCATATGACTCCCTTTATCCTTGGGTACATATAAATAGAATATAAGGATAAAGTTTTGAATATCGATAGCACTAGTTTAGATATCTTAAATACATCTATCTAAAAAAAATGCAGCACATAAATTTTCGCTTTTAGTACATTGTTTACTTTATTTTGAAGAGCTATTTTACTTTTGTAAGTAATTTTTAATTTTACCTTAGTAAAAGCCACCGTTCATTATTTCAGTCATTCTTTTATTTTATTTTTACTTTGAAAAGTGTAGTAAATATTATTTTTTAATAGTTTATATAATTTAAAATTTTGATGTCTTTATATTTAAAAATTAATAACTTTTCTACTAAAAATAATTAGTTTATAATATATATTTATTTTTTATTGTTGACAAAGTTTTATATATATATATATATATATATATATATATATATATATATATATATATATATATATATATATATATATATGTTTTATTTCTATTTTAAATGTCAAGCTATTTTTTTAATTTTATTGTTTTAGTTTTTTAAATATATATGTCTTGTGTTTTGGTTTTTAACAGGGGACTTTGTATTCTAGTGTCATTGTAGAATGTCTCTCATCATAATAAATTTAACATTAATTATATATTCTACATTATTTATAAAAATAGAAAAAGTTAACTCATAATTATTGTTTTGAACACAACATTCTTTATAAATAAATAATAATGAATAACTTAGAAATAATAGTTATTAGTACATGATGTTGACAAGATAACACTTTATATCAGTTTTTAAAAATAGAAATAAATAAATGATTTGACTTTCACCATGCCTTGTAAATGAAGAAAATGATTGATTAATTGTTATCTACATTGGATGTGGTGAAAAATAGTAGTAACTATCAAAACTTATAGTGAAAAAAAATGATATGATTGATCTTTCTAAAAAATGAATTTAAATTAGATATAAGCTATGGAGATCATCCACAAGATCATTTTTGAGCAAGACTTGATCTCTAGTGTGCTCATTCAGAGCCTTTCAACTTCATCAATAGACCAAGGACCCTTTGACAATGGGCTATTTTGACATTTAAAACAATATAGATATTGGAAGTTATTTTTAGGCTTTTTATCTCTCCCTTAGATTATATCCTTGCAATGCCAACCCTAATCTCTAACACTTGTCCTATGATTTATTTTGTTGTCAATCTAGGCATTGTCATCAATTAATATGGATCTATTTGCTCATTCCTTGTCTCAAATTGATCACTCTATTGGTTCCCCAAACCCTAACCCTTTCTCTATTACATCACCCCCAGTAGTTGTTATATTGGTTCTCCAAACCACAACCCTAACTCTTAAGTCTTTTGCTACTATGAATGAATATGGAAACCAGTTTGACTTCAAGGAGCCCAAATCAAACCAATTTGACTTCAAGGAGCCCAAATCACACTAGGGGACATTGACCATTAGCAACCTAATCTAGGAAGTGACAGTTGACGTAAAGTATTTGAATTCCACTTTCTTAATGAAATTATTAATGTTATTTAAGAATGCAAGCAAAGAGTAGTTAATTTGTTTTGTCCAAGAGGTGTCCCATTTAAATAAGAATTTTCTATGAAGGTGAAATAAGATTGGGAAAAGTGAGTGTAGGTAATAAAGGCCATTAGGGATTTAGGAAAAGGATACATTTCCTACATGTTTGGGTCTTCAAAGCACATTCAAGTTGTGCTTGAATACAATACAAATTATCTATGGTCAAGTTAGTTATCTCCAAGCATGGGACTTTGATTTCCATCCTAAGGGCACATCCTAATCTAAATACCTTCTGTGTGTTGATTTGTCATATTTGAACTCTTGTATTGAAATTATTTTTGAAGGAGATAGAGAACTAGTTAGGTCATGTAATTTGGTGCAAAATTTGTTGGTTCTAAAAGTTGTGAAACCCTAAAGATAAACTATACTTAAGTTTTAGGGATGTTGACTTAAGGTGGATAGCTTGTGGCTTATGATTAGGCAAGGATAATAATTGGTCAAGTAGTAAGGATGGACAACTCGTTCTTCTGCGTTAGGCTCTACTCCCCAAGGGGTGTGCTACCTAAGGTCTTTAAGATATGACAATTAAAAATAAATGAAGGAATAAGCTCAAGGCCCTACAACCATACCAAATGCACTATGAACTCCAAAATATGCTACTAAGTTTCATGTCAGTGTTGGTTTCAATTAGACCACTAAGACCTCCAAATGAGTAGATGAGAACTTTCTCGCATATGCACCTAAATATAACAAGATTACACTATTCCCTAGTAAATGAATCCACTTAGCTTCACATACACATGTAAGAAAGACAAACACTTGTATGATCTTCAGTGGATTTATTAGTTTTAAGATAACAAAGAATACATTATGAATTGCATTACTAGATCATACAAGCATGGTGGAGCCTAACTCTACCCCTAAGCTAATGAGAACAAGAAATAGTATGTTGGGGGATATGTTTGGTCTTTCACCTCCTAGACTAGTGCCTACTCCAATGAGCAACATAGTCATAGCCTGCAAGGAAGAAGAGAGCACACCAACAAACCATAAATGGAACTAAATGTGAATACACACACAAATCAAAGATAAAATCTTTTTGCAACCAAACATACTTAATAATCCATCTCAAAGCTGCAACAATCCATATGAAACAAGAGAAGACCATTATAAAAGGTTTGCAATGCATTAGAACAATATCACACATTCATCTAACTCTTATTTCAATCATGCCAACAAGTGTGGAAAGAGGGAACCCACAACTAGGTTCAAAGATCTCCCTAATTTACTACAATCTACCATGGAGACATTTAATCACAAACACAACTTTAATTAACTACCCTTCCTATGATTTACAAAGATGTTTTTTTTCCCTAAAATATTAGATTCTATGAATTGATGCCCTAAAATAAATTGAGACACATGTCTATAGTCAAAAATTTTACTCGAATACCAACTTATTGAGCATATTACATCCTTGTATATATAGCATTTTATTTACATCACATCCAATTCCTTGGATGGGGTCGTAGGGTCTCTTGGAATCAACACATGCAACTTGCTAGTACAACCACCTATAGAACAAATCTACCTTGGATCTATTGATAGGTACCTTGGGGTAGATAAAACATCCTTTCCATGCTTATGCAAGTCACTAGGTACCAATTTGTAGGCTTGCAAGTGTGGGCATTTATTAATCACATCCAAGTTTCTCATGCCCATTTCGATAGTAGCACATGACCTTTGCATATGAATTCACACTCTTGAGGAGTCTAGAAGTACCTGGGTGTGATTTAGATGTTTGCACGTTCCTATTGCATTCATTTGAGGGCACTACTAGTGTTCTAGGATGTGCAAGGGGTAGATGAGAAATATTGTTTAAATGCCAAACTTCAAGGCAAACTTGCAATTAGGGTTTACAAATAGTGCATAAGGTTGAGAAGTTCACTATGTAAAAGTAGCAATGATTAGAACTTCGCATGCAATTTGCAACTTATAGGGGAGGACAAAAAATCCATGGGATATATGTATGGAAAAATGACAAGAAGGCAGAGCGAGAAGCAAGGGTGTAATTTGTAGGAAGGGTATGAAAAATCTGCCAAGACAAGTCATGAGAAAGTAGAACTTGCAATGCAATTTGTAAGAATTACAAAGTCACATGGAAAATATAAAGTTCCATAGGAAATAAAGGAGGCAAGAATCATAGGCTAGGATGCAACTTGTAAAAGCTACAAACATGCATATGGAAACCCTGAAGTTTTGTAGGGAACAAAGAAGGCAAGAAGTGGAGGTTAGGATGCAACTTGAAAAAGTTACAAACTTGCACACGGTGTTTGAAGTTTTGCTAGAACATGCAAATTGAGAACCACACCACCCCCCCCCCCCCCCGAAAAACTTAAAATTTTCAACAAATAAGCACAACACAAAGATTTAGATGGCTATAAATCACAATACTTAAACATGACTTGACTAAGGTGGCCCATTTTTTAGTTCTTGAAATGGTAAATCCATGATGGGCCAAAAATAGAGATTTGGGGTAACACTTGCAAGCATAAAATGCAAAGTTTGGGAGAGGTGCCAACAAAATCAATTTTAATAAATTTATGAGATTGAGAGTGTATCCCTAAGCATGAATAGAAGTGGATCTTCAAGACTCCCTCTCTAATTCCATCAAGGCATTTAATCTTAGATTTTAAATGGACCAACCCATTATTTACTTGAACAAGCCTAATGCTTGTTTCTACTAAAAATAGGAAGTATATCCCATCTAAGATTATCTAGTTCACAAACCTCATCCTAACCCTCTCAACCTACAAGCTACTAAACCCTACTCTCATCTTGCTTCTCTTTCAGCACCATCCCACTTGCCTTCTACAAACTTTCCTACTCCACCAACCCAACCATTCACAACCCCCTACAAACCTCCACCTCCTATCCCTTTGATCCCCCTCACTAGATCCTTAACTTCTTATCACATTCCATAACCCTCTTATCTCATATCCTAATCTTGCTTTAGTTCTGAGCCTTGCAACAATATATTTTCCTATCATGATGCTATCATGGGTGATGATTAGAGGATGATAAATAAATATAAATAACTTATCAACATCCCTTCTATTTCCACTAGCTCAAGGGATAGAGTGGATAAGACTTCACCTCTAGTAAATAGGCTATGCTTAGCTTAACGAGACCCAACTTCTAATTACTCATTAAGCTCTAATGAGTAGAGGTCCAAATCCTCTCTAGGTTCAACCTATTAGGTCTCAAAAACATAGGTTGTAAACCTTAAGAGGATGCCAATCTCTCTTAATGCTTTTGGCTAACGAAACAGGCTTGATATGATTGAAAACCCCCTTCTCTTTAGGCTCTACTAGACCTAGGCAGGTGTACCTTGATAGATGATGCAGATTTGTGTGACCTTAGTGATCTACTCATAGTGGTATGTAGATGTGAGACAAACATAAGGCTGAGAGTTATTCCTACTACTAAGGTTTGAAATGTGAAAATATAAACTATAAATTGATGTTTTAAAGTGAGTATGACCAGTGCCTAATTCTATTGGGTGAATGGGGTCAATAATTGTATGATATGTGGATCTTCTTTCTTGGCTTAACTCTAATTACTTGGCACTTGTAAATGTGTATACCTTATATAAACATGCAAGAGTGTTGGTTGTGAAGCTCTTCTTATTGATCCCAATAATATCTTTCCAAGTTACTGTGATTACTTGAAATGATTTTAATTCTTACAGACAAAAAACTAATTAAGATGATTCATTTAAAGGATTTTAATTCTGGATAGAAACCAATCAACATAGATCACTTAAAAGGAATTTAATTCTCTCCTTGCAGAAACCAATTAACACAATCACATAAAGGCAACAAATGTGTCTCGATAGATCAAATACAAGTTCAATATACTTGATCTGAATAACATGAAAAGACCACTCTAGAGACAGCCAAACAACTCATAAATATTAAATATGACAAAGTAATTGAACACCAAAGTTTTGAGCCACTGATTATATATTCCTTCCCATTGTATTACTTAAAATTCATAAGAGTTCTCTTGCATTTTTATCAATAACTAGAGATAACAGTATAATTCGACTTTAACTGCTTGTATATATAAAGTTTTGTCAAGTAAATGATGATACAAAAATGGCTTTGGTTTCCCATATATATGGGAAGCGAACAAGCTTCAGGCTAAAAGAGGGTGTCACTTCATGACTTGCACCTCTTGTGATAATTAACGAATGTTTAGAACATAATTAAGATATAGACAAAGATAATAGTGTGGGGATTCACAATTGTCAGGATCTGAGTCTGTTAATTAACATAGAGGACTCGTGATCATCCTGATCTAGCAAGGTTCTCATCTCTAATGATGCAAAGTCTTGATGCACATGCTTTGCACATTGCTGTTGTAAATTTCCTCCTCTGTACTTCACCACAAAAATTCTTGAATTAGCATTGGCAAAATTCCTAAGGACCAAAAGATTCTCCAGATTTTCTAGCTTCTTTAGCTTCTTTCTTAACCATTGTCTTCCATTTTTAAATCAGTTGAGGATGTGGACATTGTTCCTCCAACCCTTCATGCTGCACTGGAGATAAACAGATTAATCTTGGCAATATGATCAATATACTCTTGGGTTGCATAAGTACATGTAGTTGATACTATTTCTTGCAAACTCAAGAGTAAAAATCTTTTCTAACTGCTCATGTGTATTTTTCATTACTGTGGACTCATCATTTACTTTATTTAGAGCCATTGGTAGCAACTGGGCAAGTTCTTCCCTCCATACATTTTGTTCTCTTAGATTGCCCTCATCATTAAAAAAGCTAGGAAAAGATAGATCCAACAGTTGATCAAAGTCACTGAGGTCTTCTATGAGCATAGTGTTGAATCTCTCATGTATGTTGAACAATTCATCATATTCTTTGAGGACCTATATATTAACATCCCCCTTGGACATCAATTTTTCTTTCTTTTCTAGCATTCTGAGGTGTAATCTCTTATGTTCTTGATATGCAGCATATGACTCGTGTATTACCCACACCTTATCAGCATTTGCAATCATTTTTCAAATATGTTCTAGATCAATTATGAGACCATCTTGTATTAATAGTCTTTATCTCTGTCTCCAATTGATCACTCTTCTTTTGGAATTACTCTACCTTAATCTTCCAATAAGTAGCATTAGCTATGGCCTCCACCACTCTTTTGTTAGATTCCAAGTAAGGTGAATAGCTACCTAATGATGATGGCAACTTATCCTTATAATTGGCAACTTCTTGCCTTAGTTTTTCATTCTATACCATGTATGCTTTATTATTCCTTACTAATCATTCAATTTGAGCCTTTGTGAATATGGCAACATTTACATTCAGATCAATAGTATCCATTGGGTCAGTGTCCTCAACTCTTTGCACAAAAAGATGGCCAAAACCCTTATTTGGGTCATTAATTATCAGAGGCCTTTTATTTGGTGGGTACAAGGCCCATATCAATAGGGTAGCATTATCTGGATCAAAGCCTGACCCAGAATAAACTTTGTCTACTCCCTCAACACTCAACTGTAATTTTTTATCCTGATTTCTTCTGAAACTGTCAAAGACAATGGCTAAAGTCATGTCCCATCTAGATACCAACAAGACTCCTGCTTCTTCAAGCACTGTTCTTCTCTTTTCTGGAGTTATATTCTCTATTTCTTTATCAATTTTTGTTTCAAGCTCCTTCAATGCCTCAGCCTCCACTTCAGGAGTGATGTTCTTCATTTTCTCCCTAGCCTGTTTGCCTTTGTACTCATACAAGAAGGCTTTGAACTCAGGGGTTTTAACAAAATCATCATTTGAGATGAATTATCTTTTTCTTGCCATGTGTCTTATATCATTTGACAGCTCATCAAAAGCTTCCATCGTAATAGATTCTCTCTCCACAGGGAGCTCATGTTTGTTAACCATAGGCTGGAATGCCTGCAAGTCTTCATCCTCATCCTCACTTTTATCTTCTTCTTGTTCAATGTCAAAGGTAATATCAGGTGTTGGCTATGGGGATAGATGGCTGAGAGGAGCTTCATATTCAACCTATGTATCTCTAACGCTCTTACTTCTTCTCTCAAAAACCCACAAGGGCACATTTTTAGTTAATGTTGCCTCATTGGCAACCAATTTTTCCAATCTTGAGATAGGATCACCAATCTCAATAAAGGCCCCTTTATACACATGATTATTTGAAACTCTCCATGATTCTGCCAGTATTACCCTGTGATACTTATTTCTCCTTTCAATGGTAGAGTTTTCATCAACATTCCTGATTAGATAATCATCTACAAAAAGAGTATGCTGATATCTTTCCAACTTCTGACTCACTTTGACATTATTTATAAAATGCTCAGTGTCAACTTTCTCCCTAGCATCCCCTTTAGGCATTCTAAAATGGTCTAATTTCTTCTCAATTACTTCATACCTCTTTTTAGAAAATGCAGTAAAATCTCCAAAATGTAAAGTACCGGGTAAAAAAGACTGTTTATTATGGTTTTTCAAATGCATAAAATCAGAATAGGTCAATTGGCTCACAATTTCTAAATAGGCAATTCTATCAGGGCAAGTCTTTGGAAGCAAGAGTGGTTCTCCTTCATACCCAAAAACTCTAATTTTGTGCAATCACTATAGGCATACCAATCACCCCAGTTGTGATTGATTTTCTTATCTTTATCCATATCCTTAGGTCTGAGAAACTTTGTATAGCAGGTGACAAATTATAATTACATGGATGACCTAGCAAACCATATAGTGGCTTCACAAAATACTCTTCAAAGTACAAGTAGTGTGATTTATCACATCTACTGTCCTAGATAGTTGTCCACATTTGTATGGGTTTAATGTTTCCATCCCTATCCAAATCTCTGACCTTAAGACACTCATTCCACAGACCTATGTTTTGTCCTTCATACAGAACAAGATGCATAAACAAAGAATAGTGCATGAACTTAACACCTCCCTTCTCACTTTTTGCAGCAACCAAATCATTATGGAGATCATTTGCAAGATACTCAGCATAATCTGATGGTCAAAACTCTTGGCTCTACACATCTGTAGTCAAAACCATTGGTGCCAATTCCATAAATGTAGGGGCATCCAAGCCTAACACTTGATAGACATAATAATAAGTGTATTGAAAATATTTCTCAAATAAGTCAACAAAATACGAGGGATCTACGCCATAAATAACTCTGAGCCGATTGTTTTCATCACAAGGCCTATGAAATGGCAACCTCCACTTCTTATAATTGTTGCTTAGATTGTGATATTCATTTAGGAGGTCCCTAATCCTGAACCTCATGTCAAGATTGGTATCCAATTGAAATTGTTGTTATATGGAGCCTAATCAGACTCGGAGGTTAAATTTACCCCACTTTTATCGACACGGTTTCCCCCCAAATTATTTAACATGGTTGAGGGGTAGCGCGCCCAAGACGGGGTCAAGGGGCAGCGCACCTTGCGCGCTCCCTGTCGCGATACAGGGCAGGGTCGAGGGGCAGTGCCCCTGAAACCTCAAACGAATTTTATTACTTTATAAAGGTGTCGGGAGTTATTTTTGTATTGGCCGACATAAAAAAAATCCTATTTTTGTAACTGACATAAGGCTTGACAAAAGTGACTAAGGGTTAGGGTTTTCGTTGATGTATTGTAGCATTTGCAACAATATTGAGTTGCAAGGATTGCTTGTTGTAATCAGTTTGATTTACTGGATAATAATATTGGACTCTCTATTGGTGGATGTAGCCCAAGTTTGGGTGAACCATGTTAAAACTTGTCTCTCACTATTATTATTTCTGTGTATTTTCATTCCTCTGTTTAATCTTTATTTGCATTTAATTGATATCTTATGCATGCAATCCCTAACAAGTGGTATCAGAGCAGGTTGTGTTCGATTATTATTTATAGGAAGGTCTCACGGTTGAGTGGGAGTCTCACGGTTGAGTGGGAGTAATGGCAGACGAGGGTAAATTGAAGGTAGATAAATTCAATGGGTAGAACTACCAGTTATGGAAGATGTAGATGGAGAATTATCTCTATCAGAAGGATTTATGGAGGCCGTTGGAAGGAATAGCCAAGAAACCAGCAATAATGATTGATGAGGATTGGAATCTTCTAGACAGAAAGGCATTGGGAACCATTCGATTGTGCCTGGCACCATCTGTGGCATTTAATATAACAAAAGCGAAGACAACAAATGGTTTGATGAAAGCTTTAGCTAAAGTGTATGAAAAACCCTCAGCCTAAAATAATTTATTTCTCATGAAGTGTTTGTTTAATCTGAAAATGATTGAAGGTGGATCTGTGACAGATCATTTAAATGAGTTTAATATGGTTATCAGTCAGTTAACTTCTGTAAAAGTAAGTTTTGATGAAGAGGTGAGGGCTCTCTTGATATTATGTTCTTTGCTAGAAAGATGGAATAGCTTGGTAATGGTTGTAAGTAACTCTGTCTCTAGTTCAAATACTTTAAAATTTGATGATGTTGTTGGTGTTATCCTTAGCGAAGAAATACGACGGAAAAGCTCAGGAGGGTCCACATCAGGTAGTGTTTTGAATGCAGAAAGCAAGGGCAGATCAAAGGAGAGAGGAAAAGGTTTTGGAGGTCATGGGAAGTCACGAGAAAAATAAAAGGACAAGAGGTCCCAATCCAGAGGATAGAAGGATTGCTGGTACAATGGGAAACTAGGTCATTTGAAGAAAGATTGCTGGTCTCGGAAGAATAAAGGAAACAAACAAGAAGGCAATAAGGAGGCAAATGTGGTAAGTAATAAGTCTGAAGATGATGCTTTGATTCTTTTCCTAGATAATGCTGATGATTCATGGGTTTTAGATTCAGGAGCCTCATTTCATGCTACACCCCATAGAATTTATTTTCTTGATTATGTCCAAGGGGATTTTGGGCCGGTTTATTTGGGAGATAACGAACCCTGTCAGATTGTTGGAAAGGGAAGAATTAAGATTAAGTTGTAGAATGGGAATCATTAGCTACTACAAGAGGTAAGGCATCTTCCAAGGATGAGTAGGAATTTAATTTCAACAGGGTAGCTAGTTGATGAAGGTTGCATTGTTACATTTATTGATAAAAATTGGAAGGTTTCAAAAGGTGCCTTAATAGTAGAAAAAGGTGTGAAAGTAGGCACCTTATATCTTTGTACAGGTCATAATATTCCTTCTACTTTAGCTGTTGTAGAGAAAAAACAAATAGGTTCAGGAATAATTGTTGTAGGTTCACAAGAAGAGACTGAAACAGTTGCTGTAGGTTCTGAGACAACACTATGGCATAACAGACTTGGGCATATGAGTGAAAAAGGTATGAAGGTACTTCATTCTAAGAAAGTTTTACTAGGTCTGAAATGTATTAATATGGATTTATGTGAAAGTTATGTGTATAGAAAACAAAAGAGAGTCAGTTTTCTCAAGGATGGGAAGCAAAAGAAAGATGAAAAATTAGAGCTTGTGCATACAGATGTATAGGGACCAGCTCAGGTATCTTCTCTCGGTGGGTCTCAGTATTATGTTACATTCATAGATGATGCAACTAGGAAGGTTTGGATTTATTTCCTTAGGCATAAATCTGATGTATTTGAAACATTTAAGAAATGGAGAAGCTTGGTTGAGAATGAGACGGGTAAAAGATTAAAATGTCTCAGATCTAATAATGGTGGTTAGTATTGCAGCAAAGAATTTGAGGATTATTGTTCCTTTAATAGAATTTGTAGGCAGAAAATGGTTCCAGGGACTCTACAGGAAAATGAAGTGGTTGAAGGAATGAATAGGATAATAATGGAACGGGCAAGGTGGTGCAGGAGCACCCAATCCACAGTGGCCTCCATGAGGCATTTAACTGTTTAATGTTCATTTTGTTGTTTCCAATAAGGTCCTATAAGACCATTCATGTAATAAGGTCTATTTGACCAATGCATGTCATTTTAGTTTGTATCTAGGTTTATGTTGTAAGTCCCAAGGACACTTGTCGATCTGTAATCATGAGGGTTGTTAGACAGTTAGGAGGTTGTTAGGTAGTTGGAGGTTGTTAGATCTCCCAGCCGCTTGGAGTCAATTCAATACTACTGAGGGTGAGTAGATAAATGCCCAAGATCAGATCGAATGTAATCAGTTGGAGTCGAGAGGTAATATAGATCAGAGATCAGTGTGATTTGTAATTGTGAAATAGAGCATTTGTGTATGCACCTTTCTGAAAGGCATCATAAACAAAGTTTTGTTGTGTATCTTTCTGTCATTCGATTTATCAAGGTTTCCTCTGTGTGAAATCGATTTACTATTTTGTGGCCGAGATGGATTTCTTAATCCATTCCACCGGTTAGATTTCTTTGAAAACAGTGGAATGGCTATACAATGTTTTCATTTTATTCGTTTGGTTTTATGTTTGCAGGATCGCATACAAGATGCACTGAGAGATCCTAGTGTTTCCATGTGCTAGGTTGACAGAGAAATTAGATCTGTGTAATCGCAGGGTTTACAGAGGTTCAAAACAATGAAGATTTGTGTTGATTCCCTGAAGATGCATTTCATGTGTATATCACAAATGTATGTCGAATATACATTATGTGTGTATATCGCAAGAGTCTATTGAGTGTGTATGTCGCAAAGCATATCGGGAATCATTGGTATATTGTATGTCAAGATTGTATGTAGTGAACATACATTGTGAATGTACAAGTGTATTAGCATACAAAGGAGAGAGAAAGTTATAAGTTTCCAATCTGGGAGGTCGGATATACAAAGGAAGTCAATAGTCAAATGTACATTCTACAAAGCATGTTGGTAATGTATCTTCCGGTTGTATGTTATGAACATACATTGTGCTAAATCATTGGTCGAATGCATGTTCTGCAAAGTATATTGTGAATGCATCTTGCGAATGTATATTGAAATATACATTGCACACATACGTTGAGTTAGATACAAAGGGCGATTGGTAGCGATGGTGGAGTAAACCGGTGTTCGTAGGTCATGTCATGTATGTACCAGTGTTTGGCATAGGGAAAGAGCAGGCAGATACTTTTGGGTCGTTGGCAGTAGCAGGTCATGCTATGCATGTATACATTAGTTGTATCGGGGTGATCGTTACATCAGAGTGAAGCGTGGAGGGAAGGCCGACAGTGTATTGTCTTGCCGAAGACAAGGTCAAGTGTTGAATCGTCGGAGAGAGGTATGTGATCGGAGGAAAGACATTTTTGTTGGCCGATAGTGCATAATCTTGCCGATAGGCAAGTAAAGTGTAGACATACAAAGGGGAATGCATGTTAGGGTGTTTGGCTCTACATCATAGTGGTATCAGAGCTCAGCAAAAGGTTTGGGTTGTTGTGTGTTTGATTCTGTCATTGAGAAGGCAAACGTAGAGGATTGAGAGGTTAGCAAGATGCCTCCGAAAGGTGTTGGAACTGCTAGAGAGTTGCAGGAGTTGAAAGAAAAGCATGCTAGAGAGATGAGGGAGATGAAAGAGATTGCATAAGCCCTTCAAGCCAGGCTTGCAACCTTAGAGACAAATAAAAGAAGGGAAGTCGAAGAAAGTGAATCAGAAAAAGAAGAGGATGGTGAAGAACCTGAAGATGTAGATGAGGATCTGGATCCTGAAGATCAGAGATTTGCAAAACTATTAAGGGCAGTCAAGAATGACAAACCTAAGGTAAAGATTGATGTTCCAAAGTATAATGGAAGTTTAAATGAGGAAGAGTTGCTTGATTGGATTGCTGCATTAGATAATCATTTTGAATGTGAGGAGGTTCCTGATGAGTAGAAAGTAAAGATTGCAAAGACCAAATTGGGAGGTCATGCCTTGGTATGGTGGGATTACATACAATCAGAGAGGAGAAAGCAGAGTAAGTCCAAGATTTCCTCATGGGACAAGATGGTAGCAAGAATCAAAGGTAAATTTTTACCCAAGGATTATGAAGTTCAAATGTTTAAAAAGCTTCAATTTTTAAGACAAAAGGAAATGGATGTGAAGGCATATACTGAGGAATTTTATAAATTAAGTATGAGGTCTGGTCATCATGAGAATGAGGTTGAAAAGGTTGCTAGATACTTGGCTAGTTTGAGATTGAACATACAGGGTGAATTAGTTCTAGCTGATCCTAGGAGTGTAGAAGACTATTATCAAATGGCAATCAAGATTGAGGAGAAGATGAAAAGGAGACAGGATAAGTCCATGAGGGGAAGAGGCAGCAATATAAGGGGGAGAGGATCAGCCCCTACAACAAGACAAGTCAATGAGAATCAAGAAGAGACTAGTACAGGACAAGAGCAGTCTGATTTCAGGGGTGGATGGAAAGGCACAAGAGGCAGATTTGGAGGTGGTAAATGTTCTAATGTTTTCATTGGGAGATGTTATCATTGTAATGAAATTGGTCATCCAGCATTCAAATGTCTAGAAAGGCAAGGTTCAACATCAGGAGGTGATAGGAAGAATGAAAAGAGGGTTCAATATGTGCAAGAAGAAGGGGTAGATGAGAGTGTTAACCTTCCAATGGGGAATGCAGCCCCAGTTCTAGATGGAGAAGCATTGATGCTAAGGAGAACACTCTTGAAGACATCCAAGGACATGATACAAAGGAGAGCACTTTTCAGGACCAATTGCAAAAGCAAAGGTAAAATATGTAAGGTAGTAATAGATTCTAGTTCAACAGATAATATGGTATCTCAGGAAATGGTGGATAAATTGAACATAGAAAGGATTCCTCATCAAAATCCTTACAAAGCATCTTGGGTGAGTGATAATCAATCACTTTTGGTATATGAACAAGCATATGTTGATTTTCAGATTAGAGAATATCAGGATACGGTTTTATGTGACATTTTGCTCATGGAATGTTGTCACCTACTTTTAGGTAGGCCTTGGCAATTTGATAGGAGAGCATTGTATGATGGATATGCTAACACCTACACCTTCAAGAAGGATGGAAGAACTTTTGTGATGACACCATTGCAGGAGGATGCTGCAGCACAGAAGGTAGCCAAGGTCATTTTGGTGGGAAAGAAAGAGTTTGTGTAGATCACTGTAGACGGGACAAGGACAGTTGGGGATACCTTAAGGAGTGGGGTTGCTAAGGGATCAAAGTTTGAAGGTGATTTCAATTTTGACTGATGGAGATCAGATGGATTAGCAGCAGGTCAAGGAGTAGGTTTACAAGCAGCCACCAGTTGATTGGAAAGACAAGGATGCTATCATAGTAGGGACAATTGTTTGTCCTCTAGAACCAACAAGAGTTGAAAGGCAAACATTTTCTTCCATAACAGCAGTACAAGAAGCATTAATCAAGGTTTCCCATGCAGGTGTTCAGACCGAGATGATGGTAAGAAAGAATGGCATGCAAAGGGTAGGTCTGGTTGCAAGCACTCACTCATGGCAAGGTGTGAGTAGAGCCTACAAAGCTGGGCATGAGTCTTTGCTTCCATGGTAGCAGGTTGCAGTCTAGAGATCATGGGGCAGACATGAGACCACAAAGAGTAAAGGTGGAACAAACCCAAGAATTAACTCATGGGGCATGAGTTCTTTTCACGGTGGGGTGTATGGTGCAGGAGCACCTAATCCATAGTGGCCTCCATGAGGCATTTAACTGTTTAATGTTTATTTTGTTGTTTCCAATAAGGTCCTATAAGACCATTCATGTAATAAGGTCTATTTGACCAATGCATGTCATTTTAGTTTGTATCTAGGTTTATGTTGTAAGTCCCAAGGACACTTGTCAATCTGTAATCATGAGGGTTGTTAGACAGTTAGGAGGTTGTTAGGCAGTTGGAGGTTGTTAGATCTCCCAGCCGCTTGGAGTCAATTTAGTACTACTGAGGGCGAGTAGATAAATGCTCAAGATCAGATCGAATGTAATCAGTTGGAGTTGAGAGGTAATAGAGATCAGAGATCAGTGTGATTTGTAATTGTGAAACAGAGCATTTGTGTATGCACCTTTCTGAAAGGCATCATAAACAAAGTTTTGTTGTGTATCTTTCTGTCATTCGATTTCTCAAGGTTTCCTCTGTGTGAAATTAATTTATTGTTTTGTGGCCGAGATGGATTTCTTAATCCATTCCACTGGTTAGATTTCTTCAAAATCGGTGGAATGGCTGTACAGTGTTTTCATTTTGTTCGTTTGGTTTTATGTTTGCAGGATCACGTACAAGATGCACTGAGAGATCCTAGTGTTTCCATGTGCTAGGTTCATGGAGAAATTAGATTTGTGTAATCGCAAGGTTTACAGAGGTTCAAAACAACGAAGATTTGTGTTGATTCCCCGAAGATGCATTTCATGTGTATATCACAAATGTATGTTAGATATACATTCTGTGTGTATATCGCAAGAGTCTATTGAGTGTGTATGTCACAAAGCATATCAGGAATCATTGGTATATTGTATGTCAAGATTGTATGTAGTGAACATACATTGCGAATGTACAAGTGTATCGACATACAAAGGAGAGAGAGTTATAAGTTTCTGATCTGGGAGGTCGGGCATACAAAGGAAGTCAATGGTCAAATGTACATTCTGCAAAGCATGTTGGTAATGTATCTTCTAGTTGTATGTTATGAACATACATTGTGCTAAGTTGTTGGTCGAATGCATGTTATGAATGCATCTTTCGAATGCATGTTCTGCAAAGTATATTGTGAATGCATCTTGCAAATGTATATTGAAATATACATTGCGCACATACGTTGAGTTAGATACAAAGGGCGACTGGTAGCGACAGTGGAGGAAACCGGTGTTCACAGGTCATGTCATGTATGTACCAGTGTTCAGCATAGGGAAAGAGCAGGTAGATACATTTGGGTCACTGGTAGTAGCGAGTCATGCTATGCATGTATACGTTAGTTATATCAAGGTGATCGGTACATCAGAGTGAAGTGTGGAGTGAAGGCCGACAATGTATTGTCTTGCCGAAGACAAGGTCAAGTGTTGAATAGTCGAAGAGAGGTATGTGATCGGAGGAAAGACATTTTTGTTGGCTGATAGTGAATAATCTCGCCGATAGGCAAGTAAAGTGTAGACATACAAAGGGGAATGCATGTTAGGGTGTTTGGCTCTACATCACAAGGACCATGAGATTGCATGTTGGGCTGCCTTTAAACATGTGGGTAGAGGCTGTCAATACTACTGTATATTTAATTAATAGAGGTCCTTCAGTTCCTTTGGGCTGTGGTATTCCAGAGGAAGCATGGACAGGTAAGAAGGTGAGTCATTATTTTCTCAAAACCTTTAGATGTGAAGCATTTGCACATGTAGATTCTGAAAATAGAAATCAAATTGGATGCAAAATAAAAAAAGTGTACCTTCGTTAGATATGACATTGATGAATTTGGTTATAGGCTTTGGGATTTTGAAAATCAAAAAATTGTGAGAAGTAGGGATGTTGTATTCAATGAGAAGGTGTTGTACAAAGATCAATTGTAGCAACATGAGAAGAAAGAAAAAGATTATGTGGTGCTGGATGATACTCCAGATAGTGATGTTCCAGTGGTTCCTCATGCTTCGCAACAACAACAAGAAATACCACAAAGTCTAGTGAATGTTAGATGATCAACAAGGCTAAGTAGACCTCCTGAAAGGTTTTCTCCCTCTTTGTATTCTATTTTGTTAACAGATGCTGGTGAACCAGAAGGGTATGATGAAGCTATGCAAGTGGATACAAAGGTTCAATGGGAGCTTGCAATGAAAGAATAAATGGACTGCTTGCTAAAAAATCTGACTTGGGAATTATGTAAGTTGCCTGCAGGTAAAAATGATTTACCAAACAAATGGGTTTATAGGCTGAAAGAGGAAGATGGAGGTAAGAAAAGATTTAAATCCAAGTTAGTTGTAAAATGATTTGCACAGAAAAAAGGTATTGATTTTGATGAGATTTTTTCTCTGATTGTTAAGATGACTTCTATTCATACTATTTTAAGTATTGTGGTTGCTGAAGATTTGCATTTGGAATAGCTAGATGTGAAAACTGTCTTCTCCATGGTGATTTGGAGGAGGAGATATATATGGAACGGCCCCAAAGATTTGAGGTTAAAGGTAAGAAGAAACAAGTGTGCAGATTGAAGAAGAGTTTGTATGGCTTGAAACAAGCACCTCAGCAATGGTATTTAAAATTTGATAGTTTTATGGTTGAGAAAGGCTACAGTCAGTGTAATTTTGACCATTGTGTTTATTTTAAGAGGTTGGATAATGACAGCTACATTATTTTATGTTTATATGTTGATGACATGCTTGTAGTAGGGTCTAACATGGATCACATAAGAGAGTTAAACCAACAGTTAGCACAATCATTTGATTTGAAGGATTTGGGGGCAGCAAAACAAATCCCTAGTATGAAAATTTGCAGAGATAGGAAGAACAAAAAATTGACTCTATCTCAGGCTGATTATGTTGAAAAGGTTTTGCAGAGATTCCATATGGAGAATGCAAAAGTTGTCAACACACCTTTGCCTAGTCATTTGAAATTGACTAAGGAGATGTGTCCTAAGACACAAGAGGAGGAAGACAAAATGTCCAAGGTACCATATGCTTTAGCTATAGGAAGTTTAATGTAAGCCATGGTATGCACGAGACTGGATATTACACATGCTGTAGGAGTCGTAAGCAGGTATATGAGTCATCCTGGATTGGAGCATTAGAATGCGGTAAAATGAATTCTCAAATATTTGAGAGGTACATCCAATAAACACTTATGTTTTGGGCGTTCTAATACTGATTTACCAGGCTATGTGGACTCAGATTTGGCAGGAGATATTGATACCAGGCAGAGTACTATAGGTTATGTCTTTACTGTAAGTGGGACAACGGTGAGTTGGATCTCTAGGTTGCAAAAGGTGGTTGATTTATCCACCATGGAGGTAGAGTATGTAGCTGCAATAGAGGCAAGCAAGGAGATGATATGGCTGCAATCTTTCATGGAAGAATTGGGAAAACAATAGGCTAACAATTATTTGTTTACAGACAGCCAGAGTGCCATACATCTTGCAAAGAATTCTACCTTGCATTCAAAGAACAAACACATACAGTTGAGATTTCACTTCATTCTATCGGTGTTGGATGATGGACAGTTACAGCTGGAAAAGATACATACTGCTAAAAATCCAGCGGATATGTTTACAAAGGTAGTGACAAGGGAGAAGTTGAGCTCCTCTTCCGCTTCGGTTGGTCTTCAAGACTAAAAATAATTAAAAAATGAGAACAACAGAGTCCAGGGTGCTTATTTCCATTGGGAGCTACAGGGTCAGCAATGTTATGATCAGTCTCCAAGTGGGAGATTTTTGTTATATGGAGACTAATCAGACTCGGAGGTTAAATTTACCCCACTTTTATTGGCGCGGTTTCCCCCCAAATTATCTAATAAGGTCAAGGTGCAGCGCCCCTTGTGGGGGTTTGGGGGCAACACCCCAAAGACAGGGTTAAGGGGCAGCGCCTCTTGTGGGGTCCAAGGGTAACGTCCCTGGCACGCTTCTTGTCATGATACAGGGTAGGGTCGAGGGGCAGCGCCCCCAAAACCTCAAATAAATTTTATTATTTTATAAAGCCGTCAAGAGTTATTTTTGTATTGGCTGACATAAAAAAACCTTATTTTTGTAACTGACATAAGGCTTGATAAAAGTGGCTAAGGGTTAGGGTTTCCATTGATGTATTGTAGCATTTACAACGATATTGAGTTGCAAGGATTGCTAGTTGTAATCGGTTTGATTTACTGGATAATAATATTACTCTCTGTTGGTGGATGTAGCCTGAGTTTGGGTGAACCACGTTAAAACTTGTCTCTCACTATTATTATTTCTGTGTATTTTCATTCCTCTATTTAATCTTTATGTGCATTTAATTGATATCTTCTACATGCAATCCCTAAAAAGTGGTATCAGAGCGGGTTGTGTTCAATTATCGTCTGTAGGAAGGTCGCACTGTTGAGTGGGAGTTGTTACCTCTCAATCTGATTGGATGCTTATTCCCAGTTGTTCCTAGAAGGTAGCCATCAATGATCAATAGGATTCCTGGGCCAGCAGCTAATAGTACAGGAGATAGACTCTATAGATATCTCCTCTTCTTCTTTAGGCTCTGCAGAACCAAGGGGGATATTCCCTATTCAACATCCATGAGATATGTTTGTGGATTGACTGGGATGTTGATACAAAGCAGATAAATCCTCCTTTATGTAGACCAAAACTGTGGAATAAGTGCAAAGGGGCTAGTTTTGGGCCTATATTCAGTTGTGAGACAGAGGATTTTGGTCCTAAAACTACTTCTAAAATCCTAAAGGTTTGTATATGAAGTTTGAGTTTGATTTTATGTCTGGATGCAAAACTGAGACCTTGGGCTGCAACTTCAATACAAGATTGGATCAGTGCCTATCCAGGGCTCGGAGTCAAGAGACATACACATGTGAATGGCCAGCATAAACATATATTAATGACTGAGTTTCAAGGGGATTGTTTGATATTTGCCTTACAGATACTTCCCAAAATTGAGTATTCGGTTAACCTCTACTTAGGAGATCCTCACTGTAATATATTCTTCTTAACACTTTAACCTAAAACATTTAATCTACTCCTTGAGCAAAAGTAAAAGACCAAGCATTCAATATAGCAAATCCATATTCAAGAATCTTAGACACCCCTTAGCTGTTTAGATTCAAAAGAAGAACACATTCAATTTGGAGACAAGTAACAGAACACATGCAATGAAGCATTACTCATTTATGTCAACATGAAACCAGTAAGTTTATGCATGAAACATACAACATGAGACTCATAAACTTACAAGACATCAAGAACAGGCCCACCAATGAAGTTGTATTATGCCACAACACCAAAATTTGTCTAATTTTCAACAACACAATGAGTAACACAGTTTGGCTTTTATACCAAGACTGTGTACTCAGCAAAATTAATTACATGACAAGGTCAAAAGTTCCTGCCAGATACATTGCACCAGAAATGGCGCTGAAAATCATAAATGCGGCAGGGGACAAAACAGGAAGAAGCAAGAGAAGGGCGAGGAGTAGTTGAGCTCGAGCCTTGTGCCGCCGCTGGAAGACTCTCCGTCATAAACCAGGTACTTGGCCATTCGACCATTGGCCCATGCCTGTCTGCAATCCTGCCATTAATGGCTCAACCACCCATAGCTTCTCTTGGAAATCGTAGCAGCGCACCCATGGAAATTTCCCGCTCAAAAAACCACTCTAGACACAAGGAAAAAACCATCCCTGAAGGTTCAAAACCTGACCGTTGATCAAAAACCCATCGCTCCGATCAACGGTACCCAAAAAATGTTGAAAAGTCGTTGGCCAGTGAAATCGTGCCACGTAGGCACTTCATGTTTCTATCACTAGCTTTTTTCCCTTCGATTTTGCCTTTCAAAAACCCTTTGTATATGCAAAATGCATATACATGAAATAGCTAAATACACAAGGCGGACCCCAAAATATCATGAAGTAGACTGGAAACTTATTCAGGTCCAACATGCATCTCTTTCCTTTGAACAATCGACTTGTATATCAACATATACAAGTGCTTTATACAACCCATGGACCTCAAATTACTATTCGCTACATTTTATTTCTCCATCACATCCGGGTTGTATGTCCCTTTGCTTGCATATCTCAATGTATAACTGCGTATACAAACGCCTCATACATACAAGGCGGATCTCAAAAATTCATCTGCCGCACCTGACTTGTCCCTCGGGTTCGGAATACATATTTCTACTTGTATGTTTCGAATGTATGTTGGCATACATACAATTGCCTTTGTATGCAACTGGTGGGCCCGACCTTTTTTCTCTCTCCTTTGCACATTTCGTTGCCCATTGCATATACAAATGCAATGTACAAGCCACAGATGCCACACTACTTTAGAACAAAATGAAAATGACTTCGGGTCCGCCTTGCAACTTTGGAATGCACCTCCATTGTATGTTCGAACATACAAGGTCCCTTGTATATTTTGCTAATATCTTCAATTGTATATCACTGAATATACATTTGCCCTTTGCATGCAAATAGGGAATCTTTAGAGAATATGCAATAAATGCATCTAACCATTGTATATGCACCCGAATGTATATTGCATACACAATCCACATTTATATATCCATGGCACTGTTCACTTTGCATGTCGCAGGCCTTTGTATATTTTTTCTTTGTATACCTGCAATGTATCTTTTCTCTTGTACATAGCCATTGTATGTTTGAACATACAAACCAAATACACATGCAACTTGATATACAAACAGAGAATATTCCTGAGAATCTGTGAAAGATTCCCCCTTTGTATGCACATTTTCAAGCCCGATACACATTCGCAAATGCATATAACTCATTTTTTCAAAAGCCGATGGAGATTTCTGACCCGCCAATGCACATTTTGACCTGTATGTATATACAAACACCTTTGTATATACAAAGACACTTGCACCTTAACTAATTTTTTGCATTTTTTCAACTGCAAAGGCCGAAAGTGTTAGAATTTTTTTGAATTCTTGGAAGATGCCTGCGAGTTAAAATACCTGAAACTAGACTGCTCATGCAGGTAGTAACATAGGCTCTGATTGGGGACGTGCAGGCGCAAGGCTATAGCGAGAACCAGACTACTCTGGGGTAGATCAGACAAAACCCAAAACTCAAAACATGACCAACTATACAAGGCGAGCACAAACTATTTACACCTAACTTACAAATGTGCACAGAGGATGATCACTTATGAAAAATAGGGCTTCAAGAACTGACTGTGCACTGGCAATTCCAACCATTCACCACTTAAGGCCTGGAGGAAGTAGGAATTGTCTCCATGAATATTGCTAATTTGATATGGACCCATCCATAATGGCTCAAATTTGCCATGTTTACCCTTATCTTGGCTCTTTGCATTCCAAACAAGGACCAAGTCACTTATCTGAAACTTTCTTTCCGTAGCCTTCCTATCAAACAAATATTTCATCTTTTGTTGTTTCTTGATGTTTGTCATGTGTGCTTCTCTTCTGATTTCATCCAATGCAACTAGCTGGTTTATCCTTTCAGTCATGGAGTCCTCAATCTCTGCATCATTCTCTTGTATAAATCTATAAACTGGCAGAAGGTTGTGCACAGGTAGCATAGCTGGTGCACCATATACTAATTCAAAAGGTGACCTTCCAATTGATTCCTTCACCGTCATCTGGTTAGCCCATAGTGCCATCTTAAACTTTGAATCCCATGCCCTCTTGCTTTTATCTAGCATTCTCTGAATGATTGTCATGAGGCTCTTATTGCTTGATTCTGCTTGACCATTTCCTTGTGGGTGATATGGTGATGCATATGATAGACTGATCCCATATTTGTTGCATAAATCAAGAAATTCTCCAGATTTGAAGCACATGGCATTGTTCGTGACAATTGTGGCTGGCACTCCAAATCTGATAATAATGTGCTCTAAAATAAAATCCATTACTACTTTGTTTGTAGCTTTCTTAGTTGGAATAGCCTCAACCCATTTGGTAAAATAATCAGTAGCAACCAGAATCCAACTGTGTCCTCCACTTGATTTTTCTAAGATCTCCCCTATAAAATCAATCCCCCACTGCTGAAATGGGGCCTCTACAGTTACAGTCCTCAGGGGTAGTGCACCTTCATACTTGAGCTTCCCTAAAAACCTTTGGCAAGAGTCACATTTTCTTACCAACTTTTGTGCATCTGAGAAAAGAGTTGGCCACCAATATCCTGCTCTAAGAACTTTGTGGGCTATTGTCTTGGCCGCGTAATGTCCACCACAGCCTCCTGTGTGCAAATCATTTAAAATATCAGCAGCCTGATTTTCATCTACACATCTCAGTAGGACACCCTCAAAATTCTTCCAATATAGCTCTCCTTGAAGAATTACGTATTTGACTGCATGTAGCTTCAAGGTCCTTTTTTGACTATCACTGAAGTGCGAAGGACAATTCAAATTCTGCAAATAATGTACTATGTCCTTATACCAATCAGATTCTGACATATTAACAGTTTTATTTTGCACCATGTTCACTTGGCATGCTTCTAGATTTGACTGTGTCATCATTTTTGCCAAACCTTGTCCCCTTACCAGCTTTGTGATTTGTATCTCTATGTTGAATTCTTGTAGTTTATTTATCCATCTGCATCTTCTTCCAGTTACCTCCTGCTGAGTAAATATATCTTTGACTACTGCATGAGGCACATATGCAACTATGTGAGAGCCCACTAAATATGGCCTCAAGCTCTTGATAGCTCTAACCAGTGCATATGCCTGCTTCTCCATGATGTCATATTTCAATTCAGCAGCCTACAATGACCTGCTAAAGAAAGCTATGGGTTGTTCGAAACCTCCTGCATTTTTCTATAATAAGCATGCAGCAATAGTGTGGAAAGAAGCAAATGAAAACAATTGGAATGGCTTAGAAAAATTAGGAGATTTTAGTACAGGAGCCATCTTTATTGCCTCCTTGATATTTTGAAATGATTTGGTTGCTTCATCCTCCCACTTGACAATTGCACCCTTCTTGATCATTCTAGAGATATCTTTGGTGGTCTCTGCAAAGTTAGGCACAAATCTTCTAACAAAATTAATTTGTCCAAAGAAGGATTGAACACCTTTCACTGTTTTAGGGCTCTGGATTTTGTCAATTGCAGCCACCCTCTCAGGATCAATCCTGACTCCATCTTTGAAAATAATGTGTCCGAGCATTTTTCCTTCTACAACCCCAAAAGTACACTTCTTTGGGTTGAGTGAGATGCCATACTCCAATGCTCTAATAAAAATTTGCTTTAGGTGCATATAATGTTGCTCTTCTTTCTTTGAAAAGACAGTTAAGTCATCTTGGTACACAACCAAGATTGAATCAATTAATCCTGCGAAAGCAACATCCATAGCCCTATGAAATGTGGCACCTGCATTTGTTAGTCTAAATGGCATCCTCACATAGACATAGGTTCCCCATGGAGAAGCGAAAGCAGTCTTGAACTGTTCTGATTCCTTTACTTTCACTTAATTGTACCTTGAAAATCCATCCATCATGGATAAGAGTTCATAGCCAGTCACCTTCTGCAACATAGCTTCCATGTTTGGCAATGGATAATTGTCCTTCAAAGAAGATATATTCAAATTTCTAAAATCCACACAAAGCCTTATGTCACCATTCTTTTTTCTAACTGGGACAAGGTTAGACACCCAAGTCGAGTGTCTGATAGGCATGATTATTCTAGCCTCCATAAGCTTCATAAGTTCTTCTTGCATTTTTGGAGCTAAAGTTGGGTTGATAGGTCTTTGTTTTTGTCTAAATGGTTTAGCTCCAGGCTTCAAAGGGATTTCGTGCTGGAATAAATCCTCTCTATAAGCTTTCAAGTCCTCATATGACTAGGCAAACACATGCTTGTATTTTCTCAGTAATGTAATCAACATAGTTCTGATATGTGGCTTGAGCTATTTGCCAATGTATACCTTTTTGGGGGTCTGAAATGTCCCCATGTTTATCTCCTCCAAATCATTCTTATTTGTTGGAGATGCCTTTGTAACAAATTGGTCCCTATTGTCAAAAGCTCTCTAGAGCAACCAGCCCTCTAGGGATTTCATTTTTCTTAACTTGAATTAAATTTCTTTCCCTAAGAGGGTTTCTTTTCCATCTACAACCTCTACAAAGTTCTAAAAATCCATTTCCTAGTTTTCATACTCATCAATGCAATGTAGAAATCTGAGCAAATCCTTATCATCATCAAACACTTGCCAGTTGCATACATTGTCTGGCATTGCAGGTCTAATTTTGACCTCAACATTTGTAACATCTGATAGAGTTATATCATCTGGCCTTACGGCTACATTAGCTAGAAAATTTGCCATGACATTTTTTGATCTCTCTACCCAACTTATTGAAAATGCATCAAACAATTCAATTGTATCCCAGACAGCATGCTTATATTGTTTTAACCTCTTATTTTTTGATGCATACTTATCTCTGACTTGGGAAACAACTAACTCTGAATCCCCAAATACTTTGAGCATCTTGATCTCATGCTTCAGAGCAACATTCAATCCTAACAACAGAGCCTTATACTCTGCAATATTATTTGTACAGGCAAACTTTAGCAAGAATGAGAATTTTAGAAGCTTACCAGCTGGAGACAGAAAAACAATTCCCACACCAGAGCCTTCCTTCGAACAAGCTCCATCAAAGTACATGGTCTAGAGACCTTGTTGGTCAAGCTCTTGAAAGCACATGTCTCTCCCCTTACCCTCTTTATCATCTGAGACAACCCTGAAGTTTTCACAGTTAGAGTCCACAAAACATATATGTTCCTCTAACTCTTAGTCCTGAATTGTTTCTGATGATCTTTCTTCTCTAGTCAGTTTGACATCCTTGCCATTCATAGGGGTCATAGCATATGACAGGTCCAGTTGCATACTCCCACCAATCAATGCTGCCCATCTTCTTGATAACAACATGCCATACTGTGGCTTGATATCAACAATTGTTATGTTCATTTTGTAAGTCCTTTCTGGATATGTCGCCAGTCTAAAATCCACATCTTTCATAATTCCAATGACAGGTACTTCCCTAGCATCCATTGCATAGCACTTCCCACATGTCTTATCGATTTTTAACCCAGCTTGCTGCATGATAGCCAAAGGCATGATATTTGTTGACGCTCCTGAGTCAAGCATACAATTCTTAATAACTTTTCCATTTATGACAAGGGAGACATAAAATGGTTCCACTTGTGAAGGGCATTTTGTCATGGTCATCCCCAGATACACCTCAGGAACTTCATCTTCATCCATACACATGGCTTATTTTTTATTGTGAGTTTCAATATTCTGATTAGCTTGACAGGGTACTCCTGAAATCAGGGATATTGTTTTATTTCTGAACTCTTCAACTTTCATCAGTTCCATTAATGGAACAAAGATCTTTACTTGGGACAAGACATGAGTGATGTCAAAAGGAGCAATATTTTGTATGACAGTTGTAGCCTGATCTACAGTTTTATTTTTATCTTGGCATGATCCAGCTTTAACTCTTATGGCTCCTTGACTGTCATCTTTGATCTAAAAATTTTTGTTTTGATTGTCAACCTGGGGAATTCTGCTTTCTGGTCCTTGAGGACCATGACCTGTTTTCTGCTTAAAACCTTGCTTATTATTGTTCCATTGTTTCTTATATGTTTCAGTCCCCTTATAATTTTGCACTGGCTGGCCTGCAGAAGTATTATCTAGTTGGTGTGAGTTGCTTACCTGAGCTTTACCTCTTAGGTTATAATTGCTTTTGACTTGAGCTACTACTGCAGCTGTGAAGGCTCGAATTTCTTCATCAGAAGGCCTCCTCAAGTTATTCAAAAAATTGTGTGAGTCCTGAGCATAGGCATAGTTGTCTTCATCATCTTCATCATAAGGAAACTGTTGACAAGCCTGCACCTCATTACTTCTACTTGCATCAACATCATGAGAAGGATACTCTCTGTTTGTAGATAGCATGTTTACATTATCATCTTCCATGCAATGCAGTTCATTGCACTCATCATAGGCAATAGCATTGTTGTACAAGGACTGAGCAATCAGACATTGTGACTGTGAATGAGGCATTTGGCATATTATACACCATGGGGTGTCATTAACAGTATTTACAGCCTTCTTCAAAGGATCAGGAGTTTCTTTAACATTTTGAGTCCTTTGACTTGCAATGTTGTGGTGTGGGAGGATGGGTTTACCATTATGCCAATTGGTATGATATGGCATGTCATGTAATGATGGTCTTCTTTCTTGCCTTTGGTAAACCTGTCTGTCAGGACCTATCCCCTTTTCATTTTTAGCCATTCTATAGCTCAGGTCCTTGACAATAGTTGTCAACTTATCTAATTTATCCTCAGAAGTAGATGCATTGCCTTGAGCAGTTTGAGATTTAGTATTTGGATTTTGCAGAATTTTTACATCATCTCTTCTGTTTGTCTTACCATACGCTTTTCTATTATTTTCAATATTTGTTGCAATTTTGAAAGCATCTCTGAGGCTATGAGGAACTTTATCTCTTAATCCATAGGCAGTTTTGGCATCAAAAGCATTTATGTATAACACTATGTACATAGGTTCATTAGGCCCCAGGTGATGTGGTAGTTTGTTCAATACCTTAGTAAATCTAGCATTGAAATCAGCAACTTGTTCATTTGATCCTTTGGTGATTCCAGTGAATTCATTAATGAAAAAACTAGGATCAGTCTTGTCACCATACTATTCTTTGAAAATTCTTCTGAAGTCATCCCATGATGAAACACTTCTGTCAGGCAAACCCCTGTACCATTCTCTGGCTTCATCAACTAAGGATTGCATAAATAATTTAATAAAAACATCCTCATGTTCAACCTCAAAGTTGTCCATGATATTCTGAAAAAATTTTAAATGGTCTTCCCTTGCCACAGTATTATTTCCTAAAAATTTAGGCACTTGTAGCCTCACATGTTTGTCGATAGGATTGGGGTAACTAGGAATGCCATCAAAAACTAACTGCCTGAATCTGTCTAGTTGCATCGGTTGCCTACCAAACTGATTAGCATTGGCATTTCTATTTGCATTCTGATTTCTTACATTATCTAATGGTATTCTACCATTATTTGCATTCTGTCTTTGTTCATTACGTTGATCTTGGACTTCATTTCTTTGTTGGTTTCTCTACACATTTGCATTTTCAAGGGTAGGAATTGAATCATTCTGAGCAACTCTCAAAGCTTGCACTTTCTGTCTCATGTCATCTCTGATTTTTACTGCTTGCAGATACTCTAATTCTGCTCTTAAACTTTTGATTTCTTCAGCTAATTGTTCCTCTTTGGGCATAGAAGAGGATAGTCCCATTCCATTTCGGTCATCATTAACCTCATCCCTTGGAGACTCAACCTCTTCAAATCTATCACTGGGATCCAAGAAAGGGCGTTCCTGAAAAACCTCTGACCTTATTCTCAAATCAACACTCTGCTGTCTTTCATATACGTTCTAGATTTCAGCCTCAGTGTTTGAAAAATAAGGTATTGTCCGCTCTAAAGATCCTGGATTATCTTGAATATTATCATTACTTCTAGGAACACCCTCTTGACTGGCTTGAACAGTCCCCTTTTTCCTGTACATCATTTTTATGGGTAATTCTTCAAGTAAAGGGTTACGCTAGGATCTTCTCCCCTGCATATAAATTTCACTTTGACCGGTTGGGAGATTACTCAGAGTTGCCACCTACAAGTAGGAATCAGTTTTCTTTTTAATCAGGGTTCTTTCACTTCAGGTCCCCAGCAGAGTCGCCAAATCTGTTATCTCTCAATCCAACTGGATTCTTATTCCCAGTTGTCCCTACAAGGTAGCCATCAATGATCAATAGGATTCCCAGGCTAACGGCTAACAGTACATGAGATAGACTCTATAGATATCTCCTCTTCTTCTTTAGGCTCTACAGAACCAAGGGGGGTATTCCCTATTCAACATCCATGAGATATGTTTGTGGATTGACTGGGATGTTGATACAAAGCAGATAAATACTCCTTTATGCAGACCAAAACTGTGGAATAAGTGCAAAGGGGCTAGCTTTGGGCCTATATTCAGTTGTGAGATAGAGGATTTTGGTCTTAAAACTACTTCTAAAATCCTAAAGGTTTGTATATGAAGTTTAAGTTTGATTTTATGTCTGGATGCAAAACTGAGACCTTGGGTTGCAACCTCAATACAAGACTGGATCGGTGCCTATCTAGGGCTCGGAGTTAATAGACATACACATGTGAATGGCTAGCATAAACATATATTAATGACTGAGTTTTAAGGGGATTGTTTGATATTTGCCTTACAGATACTTCCCAAAATTGAGTATTCGGTTACCTCTACTTAGGAGATCCTCACTGCAATATATTCTTCTTAACACTTTAACCTAAAACATTTAATCTACTCCTTGAGCAGAAGTAAAAGACCAAGCATTCAATATAGCAAATCCATATTCAAGAATCTTAGACACCCCTTAGCTGTTTAGATTCAAAAGAAGAACACATTCAATTTGGAGACAAGTAACAGAACACATGCAATGAAGCATTACTCATTTACGTCAACATGAAACAAGTAAGTTTATGCATGAAACATACAACATGAGACTCATAAACACAAGACATCAAGAACAGGGCCACCAATGAAGTTGTATTGTGTCACAGCACCAAAATTTGTCCAATTTTAAACAACACAATGAGTAACACAGTTTGGCTTTTATACCAAGATTGTGTGCTCAGCAAAATTAATTACATGACAAGGTCAAAAATTCCTACTAGATACATTGCACCAGAAATGGCGCTCAAAATCATAAATGCGGTAGGGGACAAAACGGGAAGAAGCAAGAGAAGGGAGAGGAGTAGTTGAGCTCGAGCCTTGTGCCGCCGCTGGAAGATTCTCTGTCATAAACCAGGTACTTGGCCATTCAACTATTGGCCCATGCCTATCTGCAATCCTGCCATTAATGGCTCAACCAACCGTAGCTTCTCTTGGAAATCGTAGCAGCGCACCCATGGAAATTTCCTACTAAAAAAAAGACTCCAGACACAAGGAAAAAATCATCGCTGAAGGTTTGAAACCTAACCGTTGATAAAAAACCCATCGCTCTGATCAATGATACCCAAAAAATGTTGAAAAGTCATTGGCCAGTGAAATTGTGCCACGTAGGCACTTCATGTTTCTATCACTAGCTTTTCTCCCTTTGATTTTGCCTTTCAAAAACCCTTTGTATATGCAAAATGCATATACATGCAACATCTCAATACACAAGGCGGACCTCAAAATATCATGAAGCAGACTGGAAACTTATTCGGGTCCGACTTGCATCTCTTTCCTTTGAACAATCAGCTTGTATATCGACATATACAATCGCTTTATATAACCCATGGACCTCAAATTACTATTCGCTGCATTTTATTTCTCCATTGCGTCCAGGTTGTATGTCCCTCTGCTTGCATATCTCAATGTATAACTGCATATACAAACGCCTCATACATACAAGGCGGATCTCAAAAATTCATCCGCCACACCTGACTTGTCCCTCAGGTCCGGAATGCATATTTCTACTTGTATGTTTCGAATGTATGTCAGCATACATACAATTGCCTTTGTATGTAACTGGTGGGACCGACCCTTTTTCTCTCTCCTTTGCACATTTCATTGCCCATTGCATATACAAATGCAATGTACAAGCCGTGGATTCCACACTGCTTTAGAACAAAATGAAAATGACTTCGGGTCCGCCTTGCAACTTTGGAATGCGCCTCCATTGTATGTTTGAACATACAAGGTCCCTTGTATATTTTGCTAGTATCTTCAATTGTATATCACCGAATATACATTTGCCTTTGCATGCAAACAGGGAATCTTTAGAGAATATGCGATAAATGCATCTAATCATTGTATATGCGCCCGAATGTATATTGCATACACAATCCACATTTATATATCCACGACACTGTTCACTTTGCATGTCGCGGGCCTTTGTATATTTTTTCTTTGTATACCTACAATGTATCTTTTCTCTTGTACATAGCCATTGTATGTCTGAACATACAAACCAAATACACATGGAACTTGATATACAAACAGAGAATATTCCTAGGAATCTGTGGAAGATTTCCCCTTTGTATGCACATTTTCAAGCCCGATATGCATTCGCAAATGCATATAACTCATTTTTTCAAAAGCCAATGGAGATTTCTGACCCGCCAATGCACATTTTGACTTGTATGTATATACAAACACCTTTGTATATACAAAGACACTTGCACCTTAATTGATTTTTTGCATTTTTTCAACTGCAGAGGCCGAAAGTGTTAGAAATTTTTTGAATTCTTGGAAGATGCCTGCGAGTTAAAATACCTGAAACTAGACTGCTCATGCAGGTGGTAACAGGAGTCTCATGGTTGAGTGGGAGCAATGGCAGATGAGGGTAAATTGAAGGTAGATAAATTTAGTGGGCAGAACTATCAGTTATTGAAGATGCAGATGGAGGATTATCTCTGTCAAAAGGATTTATCGAGGCCGTTGGAAGGAATACCCAAGAAATCGGCAACAATGACTGATGAAGATTGGAATCTTCTAGATAAAAAGGCATTGGGAACCATTCGGTTGTGCCTAGCACCATCTGTGGCATTCAATATAACAAAAGCGAAGACAACAGACAGTCTGATGAAAGCTTTAGCTAAATTGTATGAAAAACCCTCAGCCTCAAATAAGGTATTTCTCATGAAGTGTTTGTTTAATCTAAAAATGATTGAAGGTGGATCTGTGACAGATCATTTAAATGAGTTTAATACAATTATCAGTCAGTTCACTTCTGTAAAAGTAAGTTTTGATGAAGAGGTGAGGGCTCTCTTGATATTATGTTCTTTGCCAGAAAGATGGAATAACTTGGTAATGGTTGTAAGTAACTCTATCTCTAGTTCAAATACTTTGAAATTTGATGATGTTGTTGGTGTTTTTCTTAGAGAAGAAATGCGATGGAAAAGCTCAAGAGGGTCCACATTAGGTAGTGTTTTGAATGCAGAAAGCAGGGGCAGATCAAATGAGAGAGGAAAAGTTTTTGGAGGTCATAGGAAGTCACGAGGAAAATCAAAGGACAAGAGGTCCCAATCCAGAGGATAGAAGGATTGTTGGTACTGTGGGAAACTAGGTCATCTAAAGAAAGATTGTTGGTCTCGGAAGAATAAAGAAGGAGACAAACAAGAAGACAAAAAGGAGGCAAATGTGGTAAGTAATAAATCTGAAGATGATGCTTTGATTCTTTCCCTAGATAATGCTGATGATTCATGGGTTTTAGATTCAGGGGCCTCATTTCATACTACACCCCATAGAAGTTATTTTCTTGATTATGTCCAAGGGGATTTTGGGCTGGTTTATTTGGGAGACAACAAACCCTGTCAGATTGTTGGAAAGGGAAGAATAAAGATTAAGTTGCAGAATGGGAATCATTGGCTACTACAAGAGGTAAGGCACATTCCAAGGTTGAGTAGGAATTTAATTTCAACAGGGCAGCTAGCTGATGAAGGTTGTATTATTACATTTAATGATAAAAATTGAAAGGTTTCAAGAGGTGCCTTAATAGTAGCAAAAGGTGTGAAAGTAGGCACCTTATATCTTTGTACATGTCATACTATTCCTTCTACTTTAGCTATTGCAGAGAAAAAAATAAATAGGTTTAGGAACAGTTGCTACAGGTTCACAGGAAGAGACTGAAATAATTGCTACAGGTTCTAAGACAACACTATGGCATAACAGACTTGGGCATATGAGTGAAAAAGGTATGAAGGTACTTCATTCTAAGAAAGTTTTACCAAGTTTGAAATGTATTAATATGGATTTCTGTGAAAGTTGTGTGTATGGCAAACAAAAGAGAGTCAGTTTTCTCAAGGATGGGAAACAAAAGAAAGATGAAAAGTTGGAGCTTGTGCATATAGATGTATGGGGACCAGCTCATGCATCTTCTCTCGGTGGCTCTTGGTATTATGTTATATTGATAGATGATGTAACTAGGAAGGTTTGGATTTATTTCCTTAGGCAGAAATTTGATGTATTTGAAACATTTAAGAAATGGAGAAGCTTGGTTGAGAATGAGACGGGTAAAAGATTAAAATGTCTCAGATCTGATAATGGTGGTGAGTATTGCAGCAAAGAATTTAAGGATTATTGTTTCTTTAATGGAATTCGTAGGTAGAAAACGGTTCTAGGGAATCAACAAGAAAATGGAGTGGCTAAATGCATGAATAGGACAATAATGGAGCGTGCAAGGACCGTGAGATTGCATGTTGGGCTGCCTTTAAACATGTAGGTAGAGGTTGCCAATACTGTTGTATATTTAATTAATAGAGGTCCTTCAGTTCCTTTGGGCTGTGGTATTCCAAAGGAAGCATGGACAGGTAAGAAGGTAAGTTATTCTTTTCTGAAAACCTTCAGATCTGAAGCATTTGCACATGTAGATTCTAAAAATAGAACCAAGTTGGATGCAAAATCAAAAAAGTGTACCTTCATTGGATATGGAATTGATGAATTTGGTTATAGGATTTGGGATTTTAAAAATCAGAAAATTGTGAGAAGAAGGGATGTTGTATTCAATGAGAAGGTGTTGTACAAAGATCACTTACAACAACATGAGAAGAAAGAAAAGGATTATGTGGTGCTGGATGATACTCTAGATAGTGATGTTCCAGTGGTTCCTCATGCTTCGCAACAACAACAAGAAATAGCACAAACTCTAGTGAATGTTAGATGGTCAACAAGGCTAAGTAGACCTCCTGAAAGGTTTTCTCCCTCTTTGTATTCTATTTTTTTAATAGATGCTTGTGAACCAAAAGGGTATGATGAAGCTATGCAGGTGGATACAAAGGTTTAGTGGCAGCTTGCAATGAAAGAAGAAATGGACTCCTTTCTAAAAAATCAAACTTGGGAATTATGTAAGTTGCCTGTAGGTAAAAAGACTTTACCAAACAAATGGGTTTATAGGTTGAAAGAGGAAGATGGAGGTAAGAAAAGATTTAAAGCCAGGTTAGTTGTAACATGATTTGTATAGAAAAAGGTATTGATTTTGATGAGATTTTTTCTTTAGTTGTTAAGATGACTTCTATTCGTACTGTTTTAAGTATTGTGGCTATTGAAGATTTACATTTGGAACAGCTAGATGTGAAAACTATCTTTTTTCATGGTGATTTAGAGGAGGAGATATATATGGAACAGCCCCAAGGATTTGAGGTTAAAAGTAAGGAGAAACAGGTGTGCAAATTGAAGAAGAGTTTATATGGCTTGAAACAAGCACCTCGGTAATGGTATTTGAAATTTGATAGTTTTATGGTTGAGCAAGGCTACAGCCGGTGTAATTTTGACCATTGTGTTTATGTTAAGAGGTTGGATAATGATTGCTACATTATTTTATATTTATATGTTGATGACATGCTTGTAGCAGGGTCTAACATGGATCACATAAGAGAGTTAAAACAACAGTTAGCACAATCATTTGCTATGAAGGATTTGGGGGTAGCAAAACAAATCCTCGGTATGAAGATTTGCAGAGATATGAAGAACAAAAAATTGACTCTATCTCAGGTTGATTATGTTGAAAAGGTATTGCAGAGATTCCATATGGAGAATGCAAAACTTGTCAGTACACCTTTACCTAGTCATTTGAAATTGACTAAGGAGATGTGTCCTAAGACACAAGAGGAGGAAGACAAAATGTCCAAGGTATCATATGCTTCATCTATAGGAAGTTTAATGCACACCATGGTATGCATGAGACCGAATATTGCACATGATGTAGGAGTCGTAAGTAGGTATATGAGTCATCCCGGATTGGAGCATTAGAATGCAGTAAAATGGATTCTCAGATATTTGAGAGGTACATCCAATAAACACTTATGTTTTGGGGGCTCTAATACTGATTTAATAGGCTATGTGGACTCATATTTGGTAGGGGATATTGATACTAGGTGGAGTACTACAAGTTATGTCTTTACTGTAGGTGGGACAACAGTGAGTTGGATCTCCAGGTTGCAAAAGGTGGTTGCTTTATCCACCACGAAAGCAGGGTATGTAGTTACAACAGAGGCAAGCAAGGAGATGATATGGCTGCAATCTTTCATGGAAGAATTGTGCAAACAACAGGCTAACAGTTATTTGTTTACGGACAACCAGAGTGCCATACATCTTGCAAAGAATTCTGCCTTGCATTCAAAGACCGAACACATACAGTTGAGATATCACTTCATTCGATTAGTGTTGGATGATGGACAGTTACGGCTAGAAAAGATACATACAGATGAAAATCCAACGAATATGTTTACAAAGGCAGTGACAAGGGAGAAGCTGAGCTACTCTTCAGCTTTGATTGGTCTTCAAGACTGAAAATAAAAAAAAATAGAACAATAGTGTCCAGGGTGCTTATTTCCAGTGGGAGCTACAGGGTCAGCGGTGTTATGATCAGTCTCCAAGTGGGAGATTGTTGTTATATGGAGCCTAATCAGACTCAGAGGTTAAATTTACCCCACTTTTATCGGTGCGGTTTCCCCCCCAATTATTTAATGGGGTCAAGGGGCAGTACCCCTTGCGAAGGTTTGGGGGTAGTGCCCCCAAGACGGGGTCAAGGGGCGGTGCCCGTTGTGAGGTCCAGGGGCAATGCCCCTGGCGCGCTCCCTGTCACGATACAGGGCAGGGTCGAGGGGCAGCACCCCTGAAACCTTAAACGAATTTTATTATTTTATAAAGGCGTCAGGAGTTATTTTTCTATTGGCCGACATTAAAAAATCCTATTTTTGTAACTGACATAAGGCTTGATAAAAGCGGATAAGGGTTAGGGTTTCCATTGATTTATTGTAGCATTTGGAGTGGTATTGAGTTGCAAGGATTGTTGGTTGTAATCGGTTTGATTTATTGGATAATAATATTGGACTCTCTATTAGTGGATGTAGCCCGAGTTTGGGTGAATCATGTTAAAACTTGTCTCTTGTTGTTATTATTTCTGTGTATTTTCATTCCTCTATTTAATCTTTATTTGCATTTAATTGATATCTTCTGCATGCAATCCCTAATAGAAATACCATGGATATATAATCCCTGGTGACAAGGATAAAGGCAAACCCATCTTTAAGCTGAATCATATGAGTTTGTGGATTGTATCTATCTGCCAACACTTTGAGCAATTCCACATTTACAAACACATTAGGCACCACTAATTCCTCAAGTTTAACCTCCATGTATTTGAAACAAGTTTATGTCTATACATTTTCCTATAGCGATATATAAACAGGTCATACCCTCTTATCGGGGTCCATTAGTCACCTACTCGTTTGTTCACATCTTCCAATTTTTCAGCTTGGGAGTTCAATTGGGCATTTCTCTTGGACCTCTGTCCAAAACCTGAGCATCGGTCTATCAAATCCTAGTTCAAGTGCCTCTCTTCTATTTTTTGCCTCTTTTTAGGGTTCTCAGTTACGTTTTCCATGATAGAAGAAGAGAAGCTATATCTCTATGTTTATACTTCAACGAGTCTATGTATACTTTGCAAATTTAAGCTTGAGCTTGGGGTACTTACTTGAATGAGCTTCTTTTGGTTATTGAATTGCTGCCCTTAGCCACTCATCGCCTTGGTTTTCCTTGATTGCTTAATGATTTCAAAAAACCCTCTTGGAGATTGATTTTACTACACTCAACTCTAGTTCATTAATGGCATCTTGTGGCAAATTTCATATCAGTGCAAGAGTAATTAATTCATTTAAATGTGAACCATTTGATCTGTGACAAATAGTGTTGTCAATAGCTTCATCGGGATGACCCTTTTATGTTCTTATCGATATCTTTCTCTTTACCTGATGTTCTTTTATTCCTTTTATTTCCTTCAGGATTTCGGAATGACCCTAGATGGCATCATACTGATATCACAACTTCCTCCCAAAAACCCCTTTTATGAATAGTCTCTTCAATATTTGCTTGTCTCTTCGATGTCTCTTTGCTTATTATATCATTCACCTTTTCAGAGGGACTGGGGATCACCTCACTCCTACATCCCGGAGTCTCTTCGAAATACTCTCAATGTTTTTCCTTTATTCATAAATGTCGTCGTCTTATCAGTAGGACTAGAAATCACGTTACTCTGATATTCCAGAGTCATCTCGAAATGCTTTAGTTACCCTTTATAAACGCTATCGCTTTATCGACGGGACACATTTAAGTGTCACGCCGATATACATCTATCTCTTCGATATGCTTTTGGTGTTTTAGGAATATCGAAGAGACCCTTAAATGACTCACTCTGATAATTCTCAGTCTCTTCGATCTTTTTGTCCCTTAAATTTTTGATGTTAGCCTAATATGCCAATGAGTTGTATGTTTATGTCGCTTGGTCTTTTAGATTATCGAAGAGACTCCAAAGTGAGTCTCCCCGATATGGTGATTTCTCACCAATATCCTTCATATCACTTATTAAAGGGACTCTAGGGTAGGTTTTAGCGTTATAGAAGTATTTTTTCCAATGTGACTTTTGCTTTTAGGGTGAAAGCGACAAGACATGAATTTATTAGGGCTAAGACTCTGGGTCGAATGGATATATTATTTTGAGCGGGGGAAAATTTAAAATGGTATTTTAGGGGATAATATCATGGTGGGAAATGGATTTTTTTTAACAAAATTTTGGGGGTAAAATTTTGTTCCAACACAACCTTTCCTCCATGGTTATCATTTTAGACAACCAAACAATCAGCCTCAACAATAATTTTATATCTCTCAATGTTGAGGATGGGATTACCATCCTTATAACTCAATGAAGTGTAAAGTCTTATGTTAGATTGTAAGGGGTATGTTTATCCCTACCTAAAAATAGCAAGTAAAAGACATTATTTTATATTGGTAGCCTAATGTTCTTATCATTCAAGAAGTTAAGTTGAATGGATTATGGTTGGCCTATTCTCTTCAAGCAATTTGGAAAGAAGTTTTATTTCTTCATTCAAACCACCCCTAAGGGTAGTAGTGGTGTAGTTCTTGGCCTCACCCCTACTACTGATAAAATTGTCTAATCAAGTTAGTGTCTAAGCTTCCTTTTACACCTATAATTTAGGGCAACATAAAAATCTTTGGAAAATGCAGAACACCTCTTGGCAAAGCAATCTCCAAAGTAGGTAAATTTCCTTCTATCCTAGCTATATCTACTTGGCTGGAAAAAGAGAGAAATATTGAAATTGAAATAAGATTAAAGGGAAATGAGGTGATACACTAGAATAGATCAACTTATTTGCCTATCGTCCAAAGAGATTTTGCACAAAATATATCAAATCACATAACTTGAATTTAGCACAATTAGAACAGTGTAAAAGACAATAATAATTCATAGACAATAATGGATAAAAATAGATGAAATCATGATGTAACTATAATAAATACTTCAAAATTATCTTGCATTAGTACATGCCATAAAGGACTTGCAAAGTTCTCGAAATGAAAAATATGGCCATTCTATGAATTACAAATAGAAAATCTTGAGAAAAATCTCTAAGTTGTATATAGGGTTGTGAAAGTGCATGTTTGCAAATACAAATCCAACCTAACTACAAGTGACCTACTCTTATTTATATCAATGCAATGCTTAATAAAACTCTAAATCTAGCAAAAGTGGCTAACATCTAAAGATCATACAAATGTGCTTCATTAATTACAATCTAGCATGTTGAGACAATGCTCAATTTAGGTTCCTCTACCTAAAATAACTTCTCCACTAAAGTATTCACTCCTACATGAAATAATTTGTAGTGCAGAATGGTGTGTGGTTAATCACATCTTAAAATGTTGTGTATACTCAATTATGTATTTTGGGAAATCCTTCGTGTTCAAATTTTCCTTTTCAACTTCTTGAAGAAATGTAGGGTGTTCAATTTGGATGGCATTGATGATTACCACAAGTTACCTTTTCCTCCTCATATCTATGTTGTCAAACATTATTGGCCATTGATCTATGGGCCTATTGATTAATCAATGGCTATCATTGCTTCTATCTAACACATCCTCGTCAATATTTCAAAACTTCCATGGCTTGTTGGTGATGTACCAACTCATCATAATTATACAACTTGCAAGTGCTAATATATCTCCATTTGTAGTTGTAAAAAGCCACTAATCACTTTATATTTCCTATTTCCATTACATTTTCCAATGACATGGTTTTCTTTTGACAATCTTTTTACCTTTCCTTTAATCAATGTGAGCCACTAATTGTGCTACTATGGCCTTATTCAATGATAGAAATATGATGTTGACACCACCCCATGGAGACATCCTTTTATTTTCAACAACACCTATGTGTTTTCAATCTTTCAGGATCTATGGAGTTTTTATGGCCTATAGACTTTATCAAGACCTATCATTCTACAAAATTAGTGTGCATCACTAGATCAACTTCAATTGATAGCATGTTGCTCCATTTCAACCACAATACTTGTATTGTTTTAGAAACCTATGGTAAACCTTATTTGAATTGAATATAAGGCAAGATTTTGAAAAAATGATGGTGTAGTGAAAAATCACTATAGTTCTTGGTGGTTCTTAGGGGATTTTCCCTTGTTAAAAATAGGGAACCTATAAGTATATATCCATTGGGCTTATAGAATCTTTGATCAAAAATAAAGATGAAAAGGAAAATTTTCAAAGAAGAGATGCTTTACGGATTGTCCTAAGCCATTTGGATCTACTTCCAGTCTTCCTTCATTGGAACCTCGAGTTTCATAAAGACCTTGAAGCACCTTGTTAGTTCAAATGTATCATCATATGAAAAGTTATGCACTTTTACTAGTTACATTTTGTAATTACACCTTGATCTATACCAACAATTTAATCACCTTTTTGCGCATCATCTAAAGTTGGTTCCTTTGGCTAGTCCTTAATTGTGGACTCATCATTCTTCTTGTTGTCAACCAACTCTAGGATTTTTTTCTCTATTAGCAACATTTTTTTTGCATCTGGTGGTGATGATAAGCCTTGTTACAACAATTTCTCAATGTGTTCTTGCATCTATAGATTGTTTAGTTTAGTACTACCAACTAAGTTTTAAATTTTATGTCATCTACCCTCTTTCCTTTTACTTGAATATCAATGGGAAATAGTCAAGTGAGTTCATTTTAATCACAAGATCCATCACCTAGCTTATGAACACCCTTGTAAATTGTGAAGCAAGAAAATCTCTCATCTACATTTAGGTTGCATTCATTTTCTATCCCTTTTCTCACATAAGTGACATTTTTTAATTTCTCCATCTTACCCCAAGGTGCCAAATCTAGATGCAACTTCCAACATCTCTCATCTATATGCTGATGTTTCTCGTGCAATGTGTTGGGTGAATATTTTGTCGCTTAGCTAACCAATGACAAAATGGTTATATCTCCACAGCTATAATGAGACTGGGTCTCTCCTCTCAGCAAGGGGAGGTTCCCTTTAGATAATGAGCTCTTTCTAACAAGCAACTTTTAATACTTATAACAAACTAAAAACTATATTGGGGATTTATCACTTCATCCTATTCTCTTCTTTCAGAATAGATGCTTTTCTCTTCAAAATAACAACTTCAACAAAAATAATGTTTAATAACATACGAATCAAGACAAACCATAGAAACACAAAGTTCTCTATTGCTTCACTTATCTTCTCCAAATAAACCTGATTGAACCCAAGTGTAGCCCAAAGTCTTCACTTTCGCCCAATATGATATAACTAACTTGCACACAACAATTTATAGCACAAAGTCTCTAAACAATTGTATCTTCACAAATGTAACTACAAACTTCCGCAATGATAAAATAGCCCAAAGTCTATTTAATCAAAACAAGAACACTTCTCTCAAATTTCAATAAACTCCACAATTCTAGCAATGCTCCAATATAATATAACACCAATGACATAAGAACACTGATCTCATAACACAATGTGATTCAACTCAAAGTTTGATACTCAAATTGCTTGCTTATATTGATATTCACTTGAAAATATGATAAACATAAAAATCTCAAAGTCTTGAAATAGATTCACAAACTGGTGAGGAGTTTCTTTAGCTAAAAGGGAATAAGATTCCAAAAGGTTTGGTTTCTTTAGAAAAGTTATTTGATAAGCATGATAGATATATCAAACAATAGCAACAACTTGATTCAAGTTCATCCATGGAATTTGAGCAAGTAAATTTGAGTTTTGAAGCAGATCCCAAGATGGTTAACATTGGGAAGTGTTGCACTGCTGATGAGAAATTCAAATTCATTACACTTCTTCGCCATTACATTGATGTTTTGGCGTATTCTTATGATGATCTGAAGTCTTTCAGACCTAAGGAGATCTAGCATGAAATTCCTCTCAAGGTTGGGTCATTGCCTCATAAGTAAAAATAGAGGCAATATAATCCCAAAATATCAGGTACTATTCTTTCTGAAATCTAGAAAATGTTGAATGCAAGGGTAATCTTTCCTATCCATCATTCCACTTGGATTTCAAATATTGTTCCTGTGAGAAAGGAGAATGGAGAAATCCATATTTGTGTTGACTTCAGAAATCTCAACCAGTCTTCTTTAAAAGACAACTACCCTTTGCCTATTATGGACCAAGTGTTACAAATTGTAACTGGTTCGGAGATGCTGTCTATGTTAGATGGTTTCTCAAGCTATAATCAAGTAGAGGTCAGTGAAGAAGATCAATACAAGATTGCTTTTACAACACCTTGGGGCACATTTGCATACCATAGGATAGCATTTGGTTTGATCAATGCTGGCGCTACTTTCCAGAGAGCAATGGATCTCGCTTTCAGAGATGAGATGGGGAAATTCATTGTGGTGTATCTTGATGACTTGACCGTTTTCTCCAAACAACGTCAAGATCATGCCTACCATTTGCGATAGGTTCTAGAACAGTGTCATCAAAATGGTATTTCTCTTAATCCTAAGAAATCAATTTTTTGGGTTATAGAGGGTAAGCTTCTCGGTTACATTGTGTCCCGAGAAGGCACTAAAATTGACTCAAAAAGAGTCAAGTCTATCCAGAGTCTTACTTTGCCTGCTAGTAAGACTACAGTTCATTCTTTCTTCAGAAAGGTGAATTTTTTGCGAAGGTTCATCCTAGAATTCGCAGAGAAAACCCGTCACATTGTCAATATGATGAAGGGTAAGACCACTTTCCATTGGAGTGCGGAAGGTAAAGCAACATTTGAGAACATTAAAAGAGCCATATCTCATGCTCCAGTTCTAGTTTGTCCTGATTATACTAAAGACTTCACAATGTACAGTTATGCCTCCGAGCATAGACTTTCAGCCATTCTTGTTCAACAGAATGAAGAAGGTGTGGAATCTCCTATTTCATTTGAGTTGTCCTCTGAAGGCTCATGAGCTAAAATACTCAAATATGGAGAAACATGCTTATGCTGTGGTCAAGGCGGTGAAGCATTTCCATTTTTATATTATGAATTCTCATACTGTTGTTTTGGTGCCAGACACAATAGTGAAATCTATCCTGACTCAATAGGAGTTTGGGACTAAAAGAGGCAATTGGATTTCCAAAATTCAAGAGTTTGATCTTGATATCAAACCTACCAAGCTTGTGCGTGGCCAAGGTTTATGTCATCTGATTGCTGACAACATCCTAAAAGAAATTGGAGATGAAGAGGCAAAGGTAGAGGATATGCCCACTGTTCTCTTTATTACAACCACAGATGAGTGGTATTCCAATATCACTCATTTTCTTACCTATGGTGAGTGTCTTTCTCATTTATCTTATAAAGAGAAGTGAACTATCAAATTAAAGACTGCAAACTATGTCTTGTGGGATAATGGTTTGTATAAAAGAAGCCTTGATGGAGTTTTTCTCTGTTGTGTGGATAAAGCACAACAAAACAGACTTTTGGAGTCTTTTCACAATTTGGCTTGTGGAGGACATTTTTTGCACCTATGACGGATCATAAAATTTTGCGGGCTAGGTACTATTGGCCCACATTGTTTCAAGATGCGTACAACTAGGTACGTAGGTGTGAGCTATGCCAGTAGTTTGTTGGAAAGCCTAAGTTGGTTGCACTACCACTTAAGCTAGTTGTAGTAGAAGAACCTTTTCATCAATGGGGCATTGACTTCATTGGTGTTGTGAACCCACCGTCGAGTCCAGGACACAATTTTGTTCTCACTGCAATAGATTACTTCACCAAGTGGGTGGAGGCAATTCCAGTCAAGCATGCTCCTTCTGAGGTGGTATGTAATTTTCTTAAGGAAAATAATATTTCCCAGTTTGGAGTTCCAAACAAAATTGTAGCAAATAAAGCTACTTGTTTCTCTTCCAATGAGATCACTAGTTTTTTCTATGAACATGGGATCATCCTTTCTCATTCTTCAGACTATTATCCGCAAGGGAATGGTCAGGAAGAATCTAGTAACTAAAATCTGGTTACCATTATCAGGAAACTGGTTGAAGATAATCAAAGAACTTGGCATAAAGCGTTGTTTGATGCTTTATGGGCAGACATGATTACCCACAAAAGGGCAATAGGTATGTCACCATTTTAGCTTCTATATGGTTTGAATGTAGAGATACCTATTACCTTGGAATTGTCGGCATTGAAGTTGGCAAAGGCAGTAGAAGATAGAACTTTTGAAAGTTCTATCGACAAAAGGATAATGTACCTCACTAAACTTGAAGAACAACAGGTTATGGTGGTAGACTATATTGCTGAACATCAAATTCAAGTGAAGAAGCTCTTTGACAAGAAGGCAAAGGCTCAAGAATTTCAAATTAGGGATCAAGTCTTGTTATGGGACAAGAGAAGAGAGCCAAAAGGAATGCATGGGAAGTTTGATTCCCTATGGAGAGGCCTGTTCGTCATTCATCAATTTTGTGGTGAAAAAAGCTTCTTGCTGGAGTATCTTGATGGAACACCATTCTTGCTGCCTCACAGTGGAGAACATCTGAAACACTTCAATCCTTGAAGTACCAGATAAGTTCATTTGTACATTTGTATAGTTTTTGTGTTTTTATTTTTCATTTTATTTAGTCTTTTGTGTCTTTTTCTTTTTTGTAGCTTGACTTTATGGCCCAATGGCATGGATGAAGGCACTTAGAGACTAGATTCTTCTCCCTTTGATCATTTCAAAGAACGATCGAAGGAAGTTCCCTAGTTAGAGCTAGTTGTTCTCAAAATCAGCTACGCTTGTTTTTGTAGACAACCCCTACGAAACTTGTCTGTTTCATAGTCTACACTCTAAGTTTGAAAATCGAGACAGGTTCTCTTAGCCTCGTGTGAAGTCATTTAACACCATGGAATAACTTGTGACATTTCCTCTAAGTCAATTCCTCGAGATTCATGAAAATCGATTAGGCTACAAGCTTGTCAAAATATCAATTTTGATCATTCTAAGGTGTTAGAAATTTTTTAGTTTTCATATGCAAAGTCAGTGAAAACCACCACTCTTGCATGTTTTTGTTGTTTCACATGCAAAGTTGGCTCATTTCGCCACTTTTACATGCATGTTATTGTAAAGTGATATGTATGGGTGGCGAAAATCGCCGCCCATGTATTTTTCCCTATCAAATTTTGCATATGTAGCAGCAGTCATATCCACCGCTCATGCATCTTGATCTTTCACGTGTATTGTCGGTAGTTTTCACCGACCAAGCATATCTTTGTGAATCGTTCAACTTGAGTGACATTAATGTCACTCGTGTTGGCATTAATGCCTCTGTTTTAACCTTTTAAATCATTTTTATTCATTTCGTTTAAGTTTATTTTTCATTCTAAAAACCTCTAAACCACTGGTGATATCTCCTTGAGATCGTTTCACTCATGCGAATCATGGATTTAATGAATTGTTTTTGAGATTGCGCCTAAGTTTTTGTTCTCTTTTTAGAGGTAAGTCATTGTTTCCGTTATTCTTTTGTTTTTCTTACTTTAAAGGTTTATCTGTGAAAGGTAGTTTCCTATCTCCAGTAAATGTTATTATTTATGTTTATAAGATTTTTAGTTATTTTGATTCTTTCTTTTGTGAGCCATTTTTTCCCTCCGAGAGTCATTTTTGGTTGAAACCCCAGTTTGGGTTAAACCTAGTTTTCTTTTGTCGATTGTTTTGATGGTGAGATTCACCGATTTTAAACAAGTAAAACCCTAGTCTATGTGAATGCTTGTTTCCTTGTTTTTTAAAGTGTTAGGTTTAAAAACTTGTTTAAAGATTGATGTCTCATTGGTCTATTTTGCCAGTCAATCTTTTGTGAAACCCTGATATGTAAGGGCAACGAAAATCGCCGCCCTCACATTTCTTTTCCTTAAAACATTTTTATGTATCGGTGGTAAAATTAACCGCTGATGCATAATACGTTGTTTTTTTAAACTTTCCCACATGTAAGGGTAGTCAATTTGACCACCCCTACATAAAATCCTTAAAATCTCTTTCATGCTCTAGCGGTAGAAATCTCTGCTCTCACATAAAAGTTTAAGGTTTTTAACAATGTGTATAAGCGGTCTTTCTGACTAACTATACATATAGATGCAATTCCTCCCATATGTACCGGCAGACTTTTTCACCGCTTGTGCATGCGTCTTGTATAGACTTGCATTTTTTACCCTCATGTAAGGGTGGTCAATTTGACTGCCCCTACATCAAAAACATAATATCTTACCCCACATGTAATGGCGGTTGAATTGACCGACCTTGCATGTTGAATGACTTACCCCATATGCAGGAGTAGCCAAAATCACCGCCCATGCATATTTTCCTAAATTTTTTCCTAACACTGGGAAATTTTTCTTTTTGAAGCCTATTGACCCGCTTTCACCTTTTTTCCTTGATTTGCGCGCTCTCAAGCCCTTCAACGCATGTTTCCTGCACTCATGATTGTCAATTCGCAGTAACCCCAATATGCCCATTTTTCCCCTAACTATGAGATCATGGCTTTTTGTAGTTCCAACAAACATCTATGGTAGATGCCGTTTCTAGTTTTCTTCACAAAGTTGATGTCAGAGTCGTCCCCATCGAAGGATAAATCATGAAGTATAAGTACCAAGGGGTTTTCCCCATGACTTCATTGCAGTCTAATGTAGATGAGATCAGAGATACAGAGATTGGTCATGTGGACATGGCTGAGTTCGTGGACAGAACAAAATAGCCAAATCCTCCTTGGTATATGTAGAAGATCATCAACAGTAATATTCACTTGGTTGCCTCTTTTCTTGTTGCTGCCCATAATCCTGAATTTGTTCTTCAGGTAGCTAGTCATTATAATAGGGATACTAGGACTGTGTCTGATTCCCAAGGGAATGTGATCATGAGACTGGATGCATAATTTCTTGACAAAATCTTCATGTGTCCTCCTATTGAAAATATTGGACAAATTGATTTTGCTCAAGGGCAAAGGGATTATGATGAAGATGTGGAAGCTGCAAGGAAACATATCAACAGTAAGTGGTTAAAGATTCCTCAGAGTAATTTGACCAGATGGCCAAAAGACCTCCCAAGAAGTGACTTTGTGGAGGAGGTAAGTGATTTGATTACACTGTTAAGTCGAATCAGAGGCCTTCCTTCTTCATCCAAGTTTCAGGAATGGATGTACACATATATTAAGGTAATTCTTAGGGGTACACAACAAATCTTTTGGGGAGAACATATCAGTAATGCTTTGCATGAGCAATTGGTGAGAGTCAATACCACCTTCAAGTTTTATATGACTTCATATCTAGTGTATGTTGCTGCAAGTATGAGGAGTTTTCCTGGTCTGACTCAAGTTGGTGATAGGAGATTGGTTCCAGTATATGAGTATTATCCTCATATTACTCTAAAGGGATCAATCCATCATTTTCGTAGGGTTAATGATGCCTTGTTTTCAGTATTCACGTGTTTGTGGGATAATGAACTGGTGCAAAAGAGAGTGTCAGATGAATCCTGGGAAGTGGTGAACTCTTTCGGTTGTTTGTTCTTACAATTTCCAACTTTCACTTATCTCAGAGTGGGATATTATCCTAGTTATCCATATATACCTCCACGGTATCCTAGTGATAAAATTATTCTGATAGAATTGTGTAGGCAATTGATTGTTGTGCACAATAAGCAGATGGAGCAAAAAAAGTTAGGAATTAAGTTTCCTGTAGAAATTGGAAGGTACTATGTTCAGTCAGTTACCAAGGCCAAAATAGTTGAATCAGAGATGCAACTGGTCACTATGAAGACTTTCAAGAAAAGAGATCATTTTGATTTCAGAAGGGTACAAGATAAAATTAAAAGAAAGTCAAATTTCCATATGCCAATGGTTGAAGATATTTGAGCCGATCTTAGAACACAAAATGAGATCAAAAAACTAGATTATTGCAGACTCCACTTGAGTCAAATTGAAGAGCTGGGCCTTGCAAATATTCTGGAGGGAATGGAAGATGATGGGAATGTTTTGGATCCCAAATACAATATTGAGAACATTGAGGCCTCGCCTCTTCCGGAGGTCAAATGGTTCGTCAAGGAAGAAACTTCAATTAGGAAAAGGTTTTAGCCAATTTTGGCTAATACAAATGTGTGGTTAGAAAGCAAAGGGATTAGTCTGAAAGAATTCCTTACTGGGTTAGAGACTGAAATTCAGGAGCAAACGGGGAAAAAGGTGGAAAACCAAACAAAGAACAAAAGTGACACTCCTTCTAAAGTGCATAAACCAAAAATCAAGTTTGCATCTAAGGGAGGTAAGAAGAAGGAGATTGAAGGAACTTCTACTATCACAAAATTAGGTGTCGAGGATACAAATGTTGATAAAATGGAGATTAAAGATATTGAGATTGAACAACAAGATGTTGAGGAACCTGATGATGTTGGTGAAGCAGAAATGCCTGAGAAGTCAGATGGGGAAAATGAAAAAGAATAAGATAAGGAAGAGAATGTAGAACAAGAACAACTTGGTGATTCATATTAGTCTCCTCAGAAGGATCTTCCACTAGAATCACAAGTTTCTACACCCCTTCCTCATGCTCCTATTTCTAGTAGTTTTCCAGTAGTTTCCAATGTTCCAATTTCACCTATTTTTGTTGTGTCTTCTGATAATACCCCTCCCTCTTTAAGAACAAGTTTTGGGACCATGTTTGATTCCTCTAGTTCCATTCCAAGTTTATCTTCCCCATCTTTTGATATTGGTGAACAATCTGTTATGGAGCATCTTCTGGATGGTTCAAAGAAAGTTGTTGAAACAAGTGTAGTTTTTACCAACAATAGTCCTATTGTTACTATAACAGGTGTGAGCATGGATCCAGCAAAACAAGTAATTAACTCTTCTCCAAATGTTGGTTCCTCAACATTTCCTCCATGGCTATCTGCATACACTCCAAAGAGGAAGAAGCAAGTAATCTCGTCGAATGAAATTGATATAGAGAAGTTACTTTCTGCTAAACCAAAGGCCCAAAAAAAGAAACCAAAAACTATTTCTAGGCTTATTAATGAAAAAGGAGTCAGATACACAGAGATTGCTAAGCCACCAAATGATGCTACTGTGGATACTTTTGATATGAATGATTATATTGTCTCCAGAGTCGAGTTAAGTAAGCTAACTCATGAAGGTATCAAGGTAGATTTTCAAGCCACTGCAAGTTCATTGCTTGAAAAATATGATGAGGTCAAGAAGGAGAAAGAGCAGTACAAAGCAAAGGGAGAACAACTTGTTGTTGTTCTTAAGAAAATAGTAAAATCATTTGAGATTGTGGAACCTATGGAAGTGACTGTTGATGACCCTCTTATTCAAAAGGTTGAGAAGGTTCAGGCCAGAGGGAGAGTAGTTGGTGATATTGTGGAGCATCTGTTGGCACAAGGAAGAGTTCTATTGTAGACCACAGCGGAAAGAAAAGGAAAGATGGACAAGGCAAAAGCTGAGCTTGATAACCTTATTGATTTATTTTCTCAAGAGCTACAAGATCAAGAGGGAAGCTTAGAGGAGTAGATTGATATGAAAAAGATCAAAATAAAGAATTTGATAGCCATTGGAGTCATCTCAAATCGAGAGTCTTATCTTAAGACTAAGGAATCTCTTGTCCATCACATCAATGTAATAAAGGGTCTACTTGATGACTTGTACCAAGTACGTGAAAATAGTGAAGACAATAATGTCTTGCTTCTACACAGGTTGGAGGAACTCCCATGCACTCTAACAGGTGAAGGTCACAAGTTTCTCTCAGCAGAGGAAATGATAGATGCTTTTGAGAAGATGGTGTAGTAGAGATTTGAAGATGAAGTGCCTACAGTTGTTTTGATGGATAGCCTAACTTTTGAGAATCTAAAGGATAATCTTGAGAAGCATGAGAAAGCAATAAAGGCCGTCAAGGATGCAGTTATCAGGGCTCGTACTATCTCAGAGAATACAGCCAAGCCTGATGCATGTGAAATGGTAGTGGTGCAAACTATGTATAAAAACTTTTTGAAGAAGAATGATGGTGGCAGTTGAAGTTCCTTTTCGATGCCTTAGTTTATTTTCAGTCTTTGAGATGTAATTTGAATTTTGTTATGGACATACTCACGTGTAATTTTCCAAAATGTAATTACATATGAGACAAAAGAAGTCAGAAGTCAAATAGGACTCTTTTGTTTGAATAAGTCAAGGTAGTTAAGATTTTCCTATTTTTGCTCTCGGTCTCTCCTATAAATAAAGAGGACCCCCATTGTAAATATTATCTTTTATCTATTGCAAAGAAACTCTGCCAGATTGGAAAACATTTCAAGACTTTGAGCTTTTTATGTTTATGATATTTTCAAGTGAATATCAATATAAGCAAGCAATTTGAGTATCAAACTTTGAGTTGAGTCACATTGTGTTATGAGATCAGTGTTCTTATGTCATTGATTTTATATTATATTGGAGCATTGCTACAATTGTGGAGTTTATTGAAATTTGAGAGAAGTGTTCTTGTTTTGATTAAATAGACTTTGGGCTATTTTATCCATTGCGGAAGTTTGTAGTTACATTTGTGAAGATACAATTGTTTAGAGACTTTGTGCTATAAACTATTGTGTGCAAGTTAGTTATATCATATTGGGTGAAAGTGAAAACTTTGGGCTACACTTGGGTTCAATCAAGTTTATTTGGAGAAGATAAGTGAAGCAATAGAGAACTTTGTGTTTCTATGGTTTGTCTTGATTCGTAAGTTATTAAACATTGTTTTTGTTGAAGTTATTATTTTGAAGAGAAAAGCATCTATTCTGAAAGAAGAGAATAGGATGAAGTGATAACACCCCAATATAGTTTTTAGTTTGTTATAAGTATTAAAAGTTGCTTGTTAGAAAGAGCTCAATATCTAAAGGGAACCTCCCCTTGCTGAGAGGAGAGACTCAATCTCATTATAGCTGTGGTGATATAACCATTTTGTCATTGGTTAGCTAAATGACAAAATATTCACCCAACACAATGATAACAATGATACTTCTCTTTATATTTTGACATTGGATTAACAATAGTAGAGACATTTTTCTTACCCTTACCCTTGATATTACCTCATTCTTCTAATCATTAAACTGATAGACTTCACCCTACTATTCGTGCTTATAGGAAGAGTTCCTCTTCTTATCTATCTCAAGACAATGTTCTTGTGCACATGCCTCATTGATATCCTATGGTTTGTCCATGAAAATAGACTTCTTTATGTGACTAAATAGTGCATTATTGTATTTCATCAAAACTTGATGGTCCATAACATCCTTCCCAATTTAAAATATTATCTTCCTAAACTCACTAGTATATACTTGGGCACTTTGCCTTTGTCTCAAGTAATGCCATTACATCACTCTTTCCTCTTCCAACAAATAGGTTAAAACTGCTTCCTTAGTATCTCTTTAAAGTCCTCCCACTTGGATATTGGTGACATTTTTTGAATTTCCAAAGAATTTGTATAACTCCCATACCATGTAAGAGCATGCCTAGAAAGCTTGAATAGATAGAAAATGAAATTTATTATTGAGGAGATAATTTATGGATACTAAAATATACCTCCATTTAAGAAACTAGCTAATCCAACTTCTTAGAATTTATCTCACCACCATAAGGCTAAATGTCAGTTTCAACTTCAGATTTGAAGAATCTCCCATAAGAAGTTTCTTATTGCTCTAAATCAATTTTATCAGGTTCTTTTCCTTCACGATGCTCATTTAGAATCCAGATTCTCCATTAAGGATTGTAAAATTATATCCAACCTATCAATCTTTCCCTCAATGTTGGAGATCCATGTAACATTTTATTCTAAACTACTAAAATATGCTTCTCCATAATCCTGCTCTCTTATCATTTTAGTTGTCCTTGTCTACTCCCTAGTTCAAATCTTGGGCTCAAGCTCAAAAAGGACTAAAGCATAAATTCTAGTCAATCTTGTGGAGGGAATAACTTGTCAAAACACTTAAAAACAACCACTTTCCCAAAGGAAAGGACTTCTCTAATACAATAAACAGGATGTTGATACATCACACTATTCATCAACAATGAATTTTACTAAGATAAAATCCTACAACCACCTTCAAATATTATTTTCTTCTATCACAAATTAGTTATTCAACAACATAATATTTTCATTAGACCTATAAAATTATATAGAGAGCATTAAAAACAAGAGAATGCAATATGACACACACACACAAACTAGAAACACAAAGATGAAAGGAGAAAAACTTTATAAGAGTGAGCACAAGATCCTCATGCCAATATTTCTTGGTCATGTACAAGTGATATAATTATATCTCTAGGGTGAATGCAACTCCACAATGGCATCAACTAGTTCCTAACACCTACAATCTACGTTTTGCTACATCCTCAATTTTTGTTTTGCTATACTTTTTACTTTTACTTGGATATAAATAAATCAATTCTGATATTTAGATTAATATCAAGGAAAGATATGGATTATATTGAATATCATTTATGAAATCATGGAAATGATTATGTTATTGTCAATTTAATATTTGCATTATGAGATTTGATTTATTGTTTGAACAATGATGCACTAATCATAATTTGTTGGTTACAAGTTTGATATAGGAATACAGGTTTTCAGATGACTCTCGGAGAGAGAGAGAGAGAGAGAGAGAGAGAGAGAGAGAGAGAGAGAGAGAGAGAGAGAGAGAGAGAGAGAGAGAGAGAGAGAGAGAGAGAGAGAGAGAGAGAGAGAGAGAGAGAGACCTCGGGTTACGAGTGGTTTATTTGCCAAAATGAGTATGAGTGTGTAATGAAAACATGAACCAATGTGTTGTAAGAGGTAACTCTTGTCTTGTCAGTTTACTTTTGAACTCAATCGACAGATAGTCAATATCTCTTGAATCTTTGCAAGTCGTAGTGTGTCGTCATAGTCGTTAGTAACATAAACGATGTCATTTGTCTATGAACTGTGACCATGTACATTTAACGTAAAAGTTACGACACCATTGTCGTAAAATGGTTCGCTTATTATTATTAAGTCACTTAGTGTTTTATTGTCGATGTTTAATGTCAAATAATGATCTCGTCACGATAAGTTGACGTGATTTATCGAGAGATTGTGTAGGGGAAGACAAGCTCAACCCTTCCCCAGTAATCATAAGTCTTTCGAGAGATGTTTAATGCCTTGTCGGCCTCTTTGGGAGTGGAGCGGTGGTGATGCTAACCACATTCGTTGAAGCTTTCTCAAAGAATATTCTTCCCCGTCGACATGTGTTGAGATATGCAAATTTATAGCTATCAGTTGAAACTGAATTATGAAGCAAACTATTTTGAGTTTAATGTGTTTTAAAACTGCATAGAAGAGGGAACAAAAATAGGATGACTCATAAAGAGTATGGTTTGAGTCTTTATAGACATGACTCAGTAGAGTTGAAGGGGATGATTATCATTGGAATGATATGCTTTTTAGGGGAACACGACAGAGGAATAAAGTGTTGGGGTACAAAGTGAGGAGGAGGATATTATTTCCTGAGGAGTTGATTACTGAGAATGGTTTTGTCTCTTAGGAAGAATATATCCAGGAAGCTGAAGCGCAGGTTGGTTGACAACGTCTAAGTGTAACCAATGTCTCAGGTATGAGTCATGTTTACCTCTCATGGTTCACTTATTGCAAATCTGGATAATTGAATCTACTACATGATAGTAGTTGTTTCAGTGAACATAGACTTTTCGTTTGCAATATTGTAGATAAACGAACCAGTAAACCATAGCTGAGTATAATAGCACCTTCTTGTAGCATATAACTCTTGGTCGATGTTGCTTATCTTGTTTCTTGTTGATATTATTACTCTCTTTATGCTCTGAGCTAAAAGGCAATGATATCGATTCTTTAATAGCTAGCAACCTTAGTGTATTTTCATGGCCGATACTCTTTGGATAAGTGTGTTAGAAAGGCTTTGATTTGATCTTCACCGTGTAATAGGTTTGGATAATCCTTTAGCATAGGTTCTTTCCTCATATGAAGTCCTTAATTATTATATGATTTTCCATATTGATCATACCTTTATCAGTTGCTGAGTCGATGAGTCTAAGCATTAGAGGCCGATGTCTTTAATGGCGCAAAGACCAACTTTCCTGAGAAAAATAGCCTTCATATTTTATAACTGTACCTGTGCACGGGCAAAACAATAGAATGTGACAGTGATAATAAGAGCAAAAATGCTTGGATATTGTTGAATCAACTATATGTGTGCATATTCATACTATTTAGATTTAGATGATGTTGTTCAAATGGATTATCTAGGTTTTAGGATCTCGCATGAATAAGTTTCATGTAAAAAATCTATTCAACCAACCAATATAAATTTTGTAAGACATAGAATACTAGGGTAATAGTACCATTTACCCATAAGAGCATAATAGTTTATAAACGAGTGTATTATCATTATGGGATTTCCTTCGAATAGTTGTAATGGGTGAGTAGTTTTCCACATCTCTTCTTCACTAATGATTCAATATCACTTATTGGTGGAAGTGGAATAGAAACCAATCTTTGAGTTCATAAGGATTTAGTTTCTAATATTGATCTAAAGGTTTCTTTGGTTATATTTTAGTTTATGAAAACAACCCAGACATAAAATGTAGGTTGACATTAGCAAACTAGTCTCTTTTACATTATTGATGGTAAGTCAATTTAAGACAATATTTAAAACTTATACAAAACCATAAGTATAGTTATAATTATGATTTCTTTTTAAAAGAGAGAATAATCTTGTTATGAAAGATTGATCGATCTCTTAGTCAAAAGAAGAATGAAAATTATTTAATAGGTTAGTTATCCCATTAAGTTGGAATAGGGTAAATAAACCCATGCTCAACGGATTTTAGTGTTTAAGACATTATCAAAACGATTGTCAAGCTTAAAGACTTATGTTATAGTTTCCTTGATTTGTTCAAATAGATAGTAAAGTTCAAAGAATATGTAGAACATAGTTGAATGAGTAACCTTTCGACTATGATTGTTAATGGATAGCAAACTTGAAATGGATTTAGCCACCTTTTGGTATCAAATCTATTACAATCGATGTATAAACATGAAGGGAACCTTTGGGTTGGCTCTAACTAAGGTTTTCTTATAAATTAGGAATGGTCTCGTTTAGAAAGTTTGAAACGACCTTTAAGTCAAAAGAAGACTAAAAGAAAATCATTTACTCAAACACTATTCCTTCTAGATTTGATTGTTCGATATTCTGTTATCATGGAAAAGGATAAACAAACCCTAGATTGACCTAGCAGGATTAAGTTATTAAATGTACCTTTTTAGGTTATAACTTGTTTAAGCTATTTCTATATGCGTCGACAAAGAAGGTCGAGTACCCTAAATAATAATGTTCATTTTATATACTTGTTGAAACGCTGATGTGTCCTTATCGATAAAGTTTATCCTTGGTTTAATTACCTATTAGAATATTTACAATTCGACTTAGGTTTAAATAAGTGTCGATAAGTCAAGGAACCTAGGTAATGCAAGGATGCAAATGGATATTCTTGTATAAAAGTAAATCCATGAGATCTATGGATTAATGTCAGTGTTTATAAACCTGTCTAGGTAAGGAAGACTAAGATACTGAAGTTGCCAAGACTATATAGTTATACATAATTGACCAAGTCAAATTGTAGGAATAGGATAGTATCCAAGTCAAGTTGGGGTGGGTGAACATTACGACAATGTTCATTGCGAACGTTAATTTATATTGAAACTATGGCCAGAGTAATGCATATGTCTTTGCGTGCATTGTCGGTTCACTGTATCTGGATTGCACAACCTATCAGAAATCATACTTAGCTAGAGGGTATCTAGGGTTGTATGGTTGATAGAGTTGTGTAGGATACAACACTATGTACTCGGAAAGGAAAATTACCACTGGTCACCTTTGGTCTATATTCCTCATGAAGGGTAGGGCCACTTCCTATGTGGAAGATGTGTGGGAGACTGTCGGTCTGTGGATGGAGGTAAATCACTGGAAATATACTCTCTCTAGAAGAAGACATACCAAGGCTTGTGATAAAGATGTCAGATTTCCAGATGCAGTATATCTTTGAGACTTGTGTTTATTGAGATTATGTAAAACATTATCTATTGCAGATATTTGTAATTGTAAAGACAAAATGTCATCTTTGTAAATTATATTTATGTTTCTTATTTCAGGAAAGAAATCTTGCAATTTGTTGTTACTTGATTATATGTTAAATAAAAGAAAAATTTTCTCTCATTTTTACCTTGTTAAATTACTTTATGGTATTTTTTCTGATTTTACTATGTTTTTAGAATGTGGATGTTACATATGGTATCAGAGCTACCAGGTTCGACACTAGGGCTTATGAGTCCACTATGCTAACTTGTAGTCAACATTATGTGGTTAGCTAATGTTTGAATTTCTTGTGCCAGAATGGCATGGTGAAAAGCCAAGAAAACTGCTAGAAAATTTGTTCCCCAACATTTGCCTAAATTAGTAGTTAAGAAGGAACCTATCGAGGAAGTGAAACTTAAAGAGCATATTATTTACTCTGCGGGTGCATGGCTAAAGGATTCAGAGACTTTTGTTGATGCACTTAAGTGGATATGGCTAGAAAGAAAACAACATTTTGAACTAGCCAAGAATCCTACTATTTCTACTTGTGTAGTTAAACCTAGTAAACTGTAGTCAGTTATGACATGTCATTTGAAAGAAACTGTGATGTTTTTGTTTTAGGAAAAGAGGTGTTGGAGGAGTACCTATGTGTACATCCATCCTCTATGTTTGTTTAATTGGAAGATCCTTTAATTGGTAGTGACATGTAGTCTTGTTGTATCAACTATATAAATAAGGATGTAGTTACTCCTAAATAAATTATAATAAAGATGAGAATGTTTTGTATCATTCTATTGATTGTTATGAGATAAATATGTTTGATGTTTTGAGTCGCTTTAGTTTTAGAAAACTATTAGATAACTTATTTTTCTGGCATGAGAAAAATGACTTGTTTTATACAAGAACCAAACAAGGGTGAGAGTCTAGAAGAGAATAAACCATCAGTTAATCTCTTGAACAAATTGGAGCAATCCTAACCATGTTTGTAAAATCAAAGAGAGACCTGGTATTTTGGAAAAGAAAGTAAGAGATCAAGGAAACCCTAAAGGGGAAAATGAGATTTCTCATGGGATGAGAAAGGAAAATCACCAAGAATATAGTGTGAGTAATGAAAATTTTGAAACCATAGACCCTAAAAGGAAGCAAAGGATAGGCTTGCCTTAGAACTTTCCTAGTTAAAAAAAAAAGTCATTCCACCAAAGTTGATGTAATGGGTGATTGGAGCAACTGAAAATTTTATTCCTCCTAGAGTTTTGGGATAAGTTACCTAGAAAATTACCCTTCCATATGACAACTACAAATTAATGGAATCAAAAGCCACATAACAAGAATCATTGGCTAAAGGTTTGATTAGATCCAGTATTTCACCATGGGGTGCACTTGTTATCGTTGTCAAGAAGGACATAACTCTGTAATTGTGTATTTAGTATCGTATGCTCATTAAAGCAACGATAAAGAACAAATATCTTTCACCACGTATTGATGACCCCTTTAATCAGATGTGTGGAGCTGTTGTATTATCAAAGATTGATTGGTGATTAATATATCATCAGTCAAGATTGAAGGATGAGGATACCCATAAAACAACTTTTGGACAAGAAATGGGCATTGTGAGTTTACAGTGTTGCCCTTTGGGCTTACAAATACCTCAGTCGTATTCATAAATCTCATGAACAATTTATTTAGAGATTGATTAGACAAGTTTGTTCTAGCCTTTTTGGAAGATATACTTATTTATTCTAAGAATGAAGGAGAACATTATCATTATGAGCAAGTAATTCTGCAATGGTTAAGAGAAATTACAATAGCACCAATTCTGTGAATTCTTGACCCCCAAAGGATAGTTTGAGGGAAAATTGATGCCTCAGGAGAAGGATTAAGGGGTGTACTTATACAAGATGAGCAAGTGATAGCCTAAAATTCAAGGTATGATGGATCTCATTTTGAGTCTAATGGACTGTTGAGATATAGAGAAAGGATGCATGTTACTAATGTACCCAAATTAAGAATTTTTGTGTGGAGAGAAGAATACACTACACCATACTTAGGTTATCCAAGGGTAACTAAACTTCTAGTGGATGATAAACCTCCTTATTTTTGGAATGGAATGAAGAATGATGCTGTGAGATTTGCAACAAGCTGTTTAGAATGCTAGAGGGTAAATGTAGAGCATCAACACCTTGCAAGATTGTTGTATCCACATGATGTACCAGAGTGGAAATGGCAAGTTTTAGTATGGATTTTGTCCAAGGTCTTCCTATGTCTAGGAATCGACATAATGCCATTTTAGTTGTGGTTGATAAACTTTCAAAGGTAGCACATTTTATACCAAGGAATTTAACTGATGGAGCACCAGTGTTAGCTCACAAATTTGTGCAAGAGGTGTTTAGATTACATGGTTTCCTGGGAAGGTTATCTTAGATAGAAATACACATGTAATGTCAAGGTTTTGGAAAACATTATTCTCTATGCTAAGGACTAAATTTAATAAGAGTACAATTTATCATCCTAAGAATAGATGGTTAAACTAAAAGAGTTAACCAGGTTTTGGAAGACTTGTTGCAAATGTATTGCATGGATTAATAATATAAGTGGGGAGACTACTTATCACTTGTGAAATTTTTAACAATACCTAACTTTTTGCTATTAAGATGGCTTGACTTGAAATATTGGACAGAAAAGATGTTGAATTCCTATAAGTTGGGTAAGCTAGAAGATAGGATTAGCATTAGTTCGAAAATGTTATCAGAAATAGAGTAAAAGATTTAGCTGATCAGAAAAGATTGGTGGAAACCATTAGTAAATAAAAAGTTACATTAATGTTAAGCATACACTAAGACAATTCTTGGTTAGAGAAGAAAAGTTCTTTTGAAGGTGAAATTTTTTTTTCCAGAAAAGTTTCATAAAGTATGGAATGTATTCCAAATCAGTTCCTAAGTATAAAGGACTCTTCTAAAATTTCAAGGTTATAAATTCTATTGATTTCAAGAATCAATTTATTACCAGTTATTACCAGGAGGCATAATGCTTTTTGTGATTCATATATGAAAAATATATTTATATAATATATGAATATTATATTCTTAGAATGTTTTACTAGTACAAAACCTAGGAAAGGTTATGATCGAGCTTCTTAAATGCTTGAAGTTCATAAGCACTGCTTGTGTAATGTAAAGGTTATGTGGTGCTAGGTCCAATAGGACCAATAAGCAAAGGATAGTTCTACATGGGAGGATTACCATGGATTTTATCAGAATTTTTCTCATTTATTTTATGCTTTTACCAGTTGAAAACAATGAACTTGTTTTTAGTTACATTTTGATACCTTATATCATCAAGGACGATGAATCTTTAGGGGAAGGATATGTTACATCCCCAATTTTTGTGTTACTATACTTTTTACTTTTACTTGGATATAAGTAAATCTATTCTGATGTTTAGATTAATATCAAGGAAAGATATGGATTATATTGAATATCATTTATTGAATCATGGAAATGATTATGCTATTGTCAATTTAATATTTGCATTATGATATTTGATTTATTGTTTGAACAATGATGCATTGATCATAATTTGTTGGTTACAAGATAGATACAAGAATATAGGTTTTCAGATGACTCTCGAAGAAAAGAGAGAGAGAGTATCTTTCTAGGAGAGAGATATAGACCTTGGGTTACGAGTGGTTTATTTGCCAAAATGAGTATGAGTGTGTAACGAAAACGTGAACCAATGTATCATAAGAGCTAAGTCTTGTCTTGTCTATTTACTTTTGAACTCAATCAACAGATAGTCAATATCTCTCGAATCTTTGTTGTAGACACCTAAATTTGTCCATGTCTTGCAACACCTAGTCAAAAACATTATTAAGACATCTTGTAGCATTTTGTCCTAATCCCACCCTTAATCCCATTTATCCATTAGCTAATTAATTAAATAAATTTTATTTATTTAATTAAAATCCCACTCTTAATCCTATCCTAACTATTTAGCCAATTAATTAAATAAATTTTACTTATGTAATTAATTTCACATTCATAATCCCACTTTCCAATTAATTAAATAAATTTTATTTATTTAATTAATTTCCCATTCATATCCCAATCCTATCCTAATCATCTTCCTAATTAATTAAATAAATTTTTATTTAATTAATTTCCCTCACATATTCCAACTAATTATCCTCACCTCTCAACACATTCCAACACTCGTCCACCTCTTAATTGAATCATGTGTGGTACTACATTTTTTATTTAATATCTTTCACATGTACTACTTTTTATATACACAATCACACATGTAGTACTTTTTGTGTACACGGTCACATATAAGTCTTATCTTCCTTGTACACTTGTCACATGACTACAACTTCCTTGAAGAGTGGGAATAACTAATCAATCCTAGCTGTCCACATCAATCATTTAGCCTTTTAATCTCAATCATCCATTTGAACCAAGCCTTTCCTATAAATCAACCCCCTCATAAGCTATTTACAAGATGCATTGAGTTGGAGTATCCTTATGCTGCTGAAATCACATTAGAGCCTATGCATCTATCATCTATTATCATCATCTTCTATCTATCAATCATTCATCTATCATCTTTATCTTATCGTTATGCTACAGAAGTGAGCACCCAACATTCCTCCAACAATCATCCTTCAAAATCTTGCATGCTCATGCGAGGTGGAGAAGAGCAATGGAGATAAATCGAGCATAGCATGCAGATCGATTTTCATTTACATTTGTTATTTTGATTTTCATGTTGTCTTGTGCTTCATTGTGCAATTGTTAGGGTTTGATCATTGTTATTTATTCATTTACCCTATTTGCAATTTTACCCTAACTACATTTGGCATCCCCGGTGGGACTAACCCTCACTTTGCAGGTTTATGTACTTTGATTTGTAGGTTGAAAATATTTTATATTGGTGATTTTCTTTATTTAGGACCAGATCTGTTGCAGAGGGTTTTCTATTTTACGCAGGTCTTGGAAAAATGAGATCTTGGATTCGTTGGAAAGAGGACTTCGAGAGCTTTTCGAAAAGTGGTTACATTAAAGATTTGTCTCAGTATTCAAGGAGTTATAACGATTTGAAGTTGACCCTACGATTTAGATTTTTCAAAAAAAATTGATGCGCGACTTTTAGAAAAAAAATTAATATCTTCCAATCTAGCTAATCAAATCACATTCTATTTTTTGCAGGTGGTTAGAAATATTTAAATCCATTTTTCTATATCATTATTTTCAGATCTATGGTACAAATGGATTTTTTGTCAATTTTTTTTTTCAAACCCTAGTTTATGACATAACTTTTGCATATGGAGTCCAATTTGAACAATTTTTTTTTTATATTGATTAGAAAATCATAAGGGATCTCATGGCCATATCTATTTTACTATTGGATGACATTATTTGCTTATTTTTTGTAGGGTTTATTTTTCAATCTTAACACTCTTTCATTGCAAACTTCAAACAAGCATAACTTTTGCATTTTTGATCATTTTTCAACGATTTTTTTTTTTAAGTGCATGAAATTTTCTAAATTTTCTATTTATGCAATTCATTCTACTATATCAAGTCATCTTAATTAGAATTTTTTAGATTTTATCTTTTTCACATAGCTTTCTTCTATGCAAGTTTACTTGTTTCTTTTTGGAATTGGTGACTTGTAGGTGAATCAAAGGAGTTGGAGCAATGTTTGGATCAATCAAAACAAGTGGACAAAAAAATAATCAGGTGCACTCATTCTAATCTTTCATCTTTTAATCATTATTTGATCGCATTTAGACTTTGAGCTTTAAAACGAACATTGCTTGCAATCACATCAAAAATTGGGTTAAAACAAACAAGTGTCTTCCTACACATTTGGATTTGGGATCTAAAAAGAACAAGTGCTTGAATTGTCTTCCACATATTTCACTTCTAAACGGTCAATTAACAAGTGTGAGTGTGAATCAAGTGACAGCTCACTTGATTTGCTTTTGTATACCCTATCTTAGGAGGCCTGCTTGGAGATACACCACTCCAAGGGATGACCTCAATCTTGGCTGAATTGAAAGACACCCTCATTGGGAGTTGGAATCTTGTCACTCTTGGCTAAGCCCCAAAGAACTTTATACCTTTGGGAAGTGAAGGTGAAGGGTGGGTTACCCTTTCTCCCAGGTGTGTGGCAGGATTTCACTTTCAATTCTTTAGTCAATCTTGTGCAATCTAGCCTAAGACCTAATTGGGCATAACCACTTGACTAGTCATAGGGCTTGTTGATGTGTCTTCTTCAAGTGCTTGTTTAATAATCATCACATTTCAAATTTTAAAATTTAAAATTACTTATGTGTTTTGCGTGAGTGATTCATGTGTGTATATGCATAATCATTTGTTTGAACATTGCCAAATCAAGCTATAGACACCAAACACATAAACAAATCAATCTAAACTTTCATCCTAGTCACCTTCATCCCAATCATCCACTTCATCCAAACAATCCACATCATCATTGAATCATGATCAAGCACTTGCCAAAAAGGTCTTAAGACTTCAACACTTGTGTGACACCATGCCAAAATTAGAAGACTTAGCATTTAAACTCATTCTCCAACTTCGCAAAGCTCGAGCAAGCCAATCGCCTCTAGACCAACAATCATTCAAGGGGCCAATGACATGATTCAACAACTTCAATCTCAAGCAAGCCAATCACTTCAACTGTGACAACTCTTAGCACACACACAACACCTCTTGGCCACTTATCAAATCCAATCATCACATCAACCAATTCCACATCAACCTTACATGTCATCACACATGTCATATCAACCCTTCATCAACCTATCACAATCCTTATCCATATCAATCCATATCACAACAACCATTATCCTATGTAACCCCTTCATCATCATCACATCAACAATTCCAACCACAAAAACATCAACCAATTCAACAAATCCAACCATCAAAACATCCTATTCGACAATTCCAACAACAAATCATATCACAACAACAAGTCCAAACACCATCCCAACCTCAACAAATTCCAACTCAATCCTATGTGTCATCCACGTCAACCTATGCCATATCAACCTCCACCTCAACATTATCCAATTCCTCATTCTAACATTCCAACACACCACCAAAACTATCCATAAGGAAACCAAGTGTCCTCACAAGAACAACATGCAAGTCCAAATAGCCCTTTGTACATAAATCAAACAAGTCCAAGTACACCTTTTCAACAAGACCACCAAGCACCATTGATAGACCTAAGTCCACCTTTACAACAAGAAGCATATCCAAATCCAAGTGGCACCTTGTACATAAATCAAATCCCAAGTTATCATATGCAAGACTTAATTACCTTTGACAAGGGAGATACCAATCTAGAATGGCCTCCACCATCCAATCACATGCCAACACATGAGCCTAAAAGTCCTATCTTAATGCCTTCACGTGATCCCAATCCTAGTCCATTAATCTCTCTACCTTCCAAACCACCAAGCCCTCCATTACCTTCATCACCATGTCATTCTAATCCTTCACCAAAGGATGTGGCTGAGATAGTTTTACAAAGGATGCTTGAAGCAAAACTCATTGAACTTCCTGAAGTCAAACCATGTGAAGAAAGTCCATATGATGAACATGATTATTGTGCATACCATAGGGTTAAGGGCCATATGACACTCAATTGTGCCAAACTTAAGATATTAGTTAAGAACCTTGAGGATTGTGGTAAGATTGTGTTAGTTGAAACCAATCTATCTAATTCCATTATTCTTCCATATACTCCTAGTCCTAATCCATCCAATCCAATTAGCCCTCAACCTAATCATGATCATAAGCCTCCAACCCTATCCACCCTTATCATCCATCCCCTATATTGTCCTTATACCCATACACTTGCAAAGGATGTGATCCATTGGCTACTAGCACAGAATAGAACACCCCCATGTCAAACACCCATTCATGAGCCTATAAAAGAGTCCTTCACCATTTATAGTCCTATCCTAACACCATCATGTGACCCACAAACAATCAAGCCTATCGTGAACCCAAGTCAAGAGCTATTGTACCTTCATGTCAATAATCCTCAAGAACATGTCAAGCCTCTCCAAGGGCTATCCACTTACATTCAAGCAACCCAAGATGTATGTCAAAGGTTTAATCCTAAGCATGTGGAAACATCAACCCCTAGTCTAACTCAAGATCAAATCACTTTTATGCAACCTATCCATAACATATATCTTTTCCATGGTCAAGATGATTTCCATAATGATGAATCTATCCATGAGCCACTTGATCCTATCCATCTCCCAACAACTATTCATGAGCAAGCCATCCAAATTCAATCTATCCATAACATTTACCTTCTTTATGATCAATATGATACCTATAAAGAAGCTATCCATGAGCACCTTGATCCCATCCATAATCCTATATCCATCCATGAGCAAGATATCCACATTGCTCCTAGTCATCTACCATCTAGCCCTATCCATAATGAGCAAACATCCACTTGTCATGGATCTTAGTTAACACAATGATAATCAAGCTCCTAATGATCCTCCTTCCACATCCATTATCAATTCCATTTCAAGTCCACCATCATATCCACTTGGTCTATCCACCCTTACACATGAGTGTTCTTCTTTAGGACAACAACGACCTTTATCCACCTCACCTTCTCCATCCAATAATAAACTCAAGTCTAATGTTCAAAGCACACCAATTCCTATAGTCCATCGCATACTCTGAAACATGAACTACCAAGGTAAAGGCCTAGGCCTTTATGAACAAGGTATTTTGGAGCCAAACCATGTCAAGATTCCTCCATGCTCATATGGCCTTGGATACACACCCCAAGGTAAACACTTTAAAGATGTTGGTAATTCCTCCATCCTTCTTAAGTCCACTTACCATCACAAACCACATCACATTCCCCAAACATATGTTGTCATTCCACGTCCATTATCCTAAATATGTCAAAAGCATGTGACCATACACCTTCCACCATCCACTTTACCTCCACTCCTTCTAACTCCTAATATCCCTCCATCCACTTTACCACCATTACTCCCAACACCTAATATCCCTATCCTCCAATCCCCTTATCCATTTATCCATAAACCCACTTTTAATCCATTCATCCATAACTACCCTTATAACCCTAATCATGACCAACAAATGCACATATTGTCTAAACATAAAGTTTCCACTCATTCCACCAACCCCTCTTCCATCATGTCCATGGGATTCAAAAGAAAAAATTGGATGCATTTACCTATAAGGCCAAAAATCTTATCAAAATCCTAGGAATCCTAATGCCTTAGGACATCAATGCAAAGAGTCAAAACAAAGTCCATCTACAAAGCTACCTAAGCGCATACCTTCACAAGAAAAGGCCAAAAGCAAAATGGTATGGGTCCCTAAGCAAAAGTCATGCAAGTCAAATGAGGCATCCACATCTCAAAAATCCCAACCATCCCCATCCATCCCAAATTGCCATTCCATTCAAGAATCCCAAAAATCCCACAAGCAAAGCAAAAATCATAAGAATACTAAGTCTATGTGGGTCCCTAAATTCCTCCATCACCCATCTCCTAAGCAAACATCACAATTGCTTCCTACACCACCTTCCCATCAAAAGCTTCATTGTTTATCACACTGTGTGCAACCATTGGTCATGATTCCCTTCCATTCCAAAACATTCTCACATACCTCCATCTCCCCAATCTTCATCCATCATCCTACATATCTCCCCAATCACCTTCCTATGGTCCATGCTTTTGCATTAGTCTTTCATCCATCTTTTTCCATAAGTCCTATATAATCCACATTATGATCCACTATCATTCCTCCATAATCCATATCATGATCCACTATCTTCCCTCCATAATCCACATCATAATCTACTAGCTTTTTATCCACTATCCCCTATCCATCCATCCATCCTTTCATAATCTATTTCATAATCCACTATCCACCAAATCCATCTCTCTCATGAAATCCCTTACCAACATCAACGAGCATAATGACATGGTCCATGCGATGACATCCATCTCTAGTGGAACTATCACCTGTCATAGCACTAGACACTTGAGTCCCTCCTATCCATTACCATGGTGAAAACCTGGCAAACATGCGCCATGTGTAATTGTCATCCTATCCTATCAAAAAAAAAGAAAAAAAAAAAAAGTAAAGAGAAATCCCTTCATCCAATGGTGAAAACCTAGTAAAAAGGCACCTTGGCTAAGTACCATGATGAAAACCTGGCAAACAGGCGTCATGTGTAGGTTGATCTTCTATGTCACTTACACTTGGGGGCACATTGTCTTATCCATCTTATCATTTTCCAACTTCTAATGTCCTATCTTACCATATCCTATCCTACCATCCTTAGCCATTACCCATGTACCTATCCTATAATCCTCCATCCATCATCCCTTCTTCCTTTTGATCTTGATGAAGATATGAGGGCAAAATGTTGAAATATGCTTTGGTTATCTCAAGATATACCTTGTCCTTTCCAAACAATCCTACCATTATCCACCCATCATAAGCCTTGTCATGTAAAATCTATCAGGTCATCCTTTCCGCATAAGTTTTTGTCATGTACAATCCTAAGTCTACTACCTAGAATGGGGCACGTTATTACTATGCGACATAGTCTTTGGAGATCACATCCTAGCTCCCTTATCCAATCACCATCATCCTAGCCACTTATCCAATCTTCCTATTCATCCATCTATTCAATCTAATCATCCCTTTCATTATCCCATTCATCCATCCTTGCACCTAGACTTGGTTTTCCCTTGTCATTGGTATCAAGCACAAAGGCTACCTAAATTATAAATCCATTGGAATTTTCTAAAACATTTCAAAAAAAAATACAAAAAAATCAAATATCTCAAAAATCCAAAAAAAATTCAAAAAATAAAAAAAAATCAAATATTCCAAAAACACAAAAAATCCAATATCCAATCAAATCATAAAATCAAGCCAATCTATCAATCAATCCAAATCACATTAATCCAATCCATATCATCCCATCAATAACATCAAACTCAAATCAAATCAATCCATCAAATTCATCAAATCACTTCATCCAATCATTCTTCAACTCAAATCATTATCAATCAATCCATTCATCAAATCAAATCAATCCAAAAATCAAAGCAATAATCTAAATGCAAGTCAATCATTGATCCATACCAATCAAGCTAATCAATCTTGTCAAATTATCCAATCACATCAATGGTCTTGATCATAATCTTGTCGTAAACCAAATCAATCAATCAATCATCATCATCAAACATCCTTGTGTTGATCTAGGGATATAGCGTTCCCCGTAATGACAACACTATTATCACAATCAATCAATTAATCATTGGTTTATAGCTTGACAGGGGCAATACCTTGTTTGTTTTTGTATCATTTGTGCATGCTTGCTTGCTTGTGTGTGTTATCATTATATCTTGCATTTGTATCAAATCAGTATCTTTCCAGCTAATATTCATATCTTGTGTATGTTGGAATAGCTTTTTGCATTATCCTTTGCATCTAAGGTTATATCATACCTCTTGTGCATTATGACTTCAATGCTCTATGTTTACTTCCTCATACATTAGACAAGGTTGTATTATGCTAGGGCACAAGACACATCGTCACCCTGGTCCTTATACCTTGGTGCATAATGTCTAGCGCTATATCAAACATCATGGTTGCTCACATTCATTGCAGCATAACACATCATTCATTTCTTCTATCCATCCCCTTATCTTCTTAGCCAATTCATTTTCATTTCGAGAGCCTACCCGTGTTTGTCCAACCCACCTATCCTCTCAAGGGGGCATTATCATCCTCACCATCTCTATTTCATCATCATCCTATTGTTTCCATCATCATCTCATTCCATCTTATCATTTTCCCCTTGTTGGTGTTTATTTCTGAATCAGCAGAGGGTTTGCCAGTTCCAATGCACAGGCAGATTCGGCCAACGAATACATGAGGTTGCATGAGCTGCCTCCCCTTCACTTCTGGTTCTACCGCACCAAGGGAGGTATCTCTATAGCTAAAGATTTGACACTTTGACTCACCCAATGACATTAAGATTTAGCTTGACAATGACAGGCATAATACTCTCATGTGTGGACCAAGATTTGTGTGACAAATCACAAGGTTAGCAACATTCTTGGACATGCGTGTCTAGTTATGGATGAGAGTATGCAAGGGGTTCCTAATCCTACTCCTACAACTAACAGGTTGGAAATGTGAATGGATTTGAATTTGATGGTTTGGATATAAGACAGGGGTTTTGGCTCATAACTACTTCACAGGGGTAGACCGATGCCTATCTCAGGGCAAGGAGTCACATAGACGTATACATGAGAGTGGCTTGCAACTGGCATTCGAGTTTTAAGGGGTTAGATTGATGCTTACCTTACAAACATCACCCAAGAATGGGTATTTAACTGTCTCTGCTTATGGATATCCCAGCTGACATACAATCTCCTCCACACTCAACCTAAAATGATTTAATCCACTCCTTGAATGGAAGTTAGAGATTAGGCATGCAATACATAAATCTCTATTCTAGAATTTGAGAAACCCTTAGCAACCAAATTCAGAAGAAGAAATGCATACAACAAGTGGAGACAGACAGCAAAACACATGCAAGAAGCATTTTTCATATAACATTAACACTGAAACTGAACATATGTGCAAGATACAACTCAGATGCAACACATAAACTCCACAGAGATACAACAGCTAGGAAAATGCTCTGTATTTCGTTATTTTTCCCCCAAAATTGCCCAAGTCTTCAACAACCAAAAAGAGTGACACAGTTTGGCCTTTATACCAAGACTGTAAACTCAGTAAAATTAATTACAAGGCAAATCAAAAATTTGCCAGATACAATGCATGATCTGAATGGCACTCAAAATTGAATGCAACAGAGGGACAAAGAGGAAGGAGCAGGTAGGTTCGGGATTTGCACCGCCGCCTGAAGATTTTATTTTAAATCTGGTAGTTCATCTATCATTTCATCCATCGATGCATTTGAAAAATGCCATTAATGCTCAGCTACCCATAGCCATTGCAGTTCTGCTTGTCTATGAAGCTTTTCCTGCACAAATTGGTGCAGACACATAGAAAGTCCTTCCTTCATCAACCATTCAAAACAGGGCCGTCGATCTCCCCCCACTGCTGAGATCCAACAGCTCAAAAACTTGTAGAAAAGCCAAGAGCCAATGATATCGTGCCACGTAGGTGGCTTTTTCCTCTATCACTGACTTTTCCATTCATTATTTTGCCATTTTGCCCTTGTATATGCAAGAACGGATGCATATACAATCGCCAATGTTCACCCTTCAAAAATCCCTTGCATATGCAAAATGCATATACATCTGTTTGATATACAAGGCGGACCCCAAACCTGTTTAGAACAAATTGAAATTCAATTCGGGTCCAGCTTGTATCCTCTTTCCCTGCATATTTCCTTATATATGTGCATGTACATTTGCCTCATACATACAAGGCGGATTTCAAATTTTAATGAGGCATGCTGAAGTTGCTTTGAAATCCGGCTTGCATCTTAACCCTTGTATCTTTCGAATGTACATTGGCACATACAAGCGCCCAATATACGTGCTGCGGACCTGAAACATTATTCACTGCATTTGATTTTCAATCGAGTTCAGAATGTATATTTCTTCATTGTATATTGGCTTGTATGTGCAAACATACAAACGAATGCACATACAACTGGTGGGCCCCATCACTTGTGTCTCCCCTGCGGCACTGTAGAAAATGTATATTTGCACCTTTGTATGTGCCAATGTACAAACACAAATATACAAACCCTCATATACAACTGCAGAATATGCGATAGAATATTCTAGGAATGCATCTAAACGCAAGCATATATTCGCTCCTGCATATACAAACAAGGAATCTTTCCTGGAATATGCCTGCAATGTACCTTTTATTTGTATGCGCGCTCAAATGTATATTTGTTTGTATGTTTGAAATGCATGTTGGCGGCTTCATATGTAGCTCGATATACAAGACCACTTGTACATCGCACTGTAGTAGAAGCATGTCCGCCACCCTTGTACATTTTTCCTTTGTATCTCTACATGCAACCTGATATATAAAGCGGGAATATTCCTGGGAATCTGCGAAAGATTCCCCTTTGTATATGCACATTTCAAAGCCCAATATGCATTTAAAATGCATATAATTGATTTTTTCAAAGGCCGATGGAGATTTTGCACCCGCCAATGCACATTTTGACCTGTATGTACATACAAACACTTTTGTATATACAAAGACACTTGCACCTTAACTTGATTTTTGCATTTTTTCAACTGCAGAGGCCAAAAGTGTTGGAATTTTTTGGATTTTTGGGAAGGTGCCTACATAGCTAAATGCTTGAAACCTGAATACTTATGCAAGCACCACCAGTAGCTCGAGCCTAAAACCCTAAACATAAATGATTACCAACACCCCTATCCATACCTTAACTTCTTTGAAATGATGTTACTCGTCATAAATTTCGTCATCTCGAACATCATCTCAAAAAGGGGCAAAATGTAGACACCTAAATTTGTCCATGTCTTGCAACACTTAGTCAAAAATATTATTAAGACATCTTGTAGCATGTCCTAATCCCACCCTTAATCCCATTTATCCATTAGCTAATTAATTAAATAAATTTTATTTATTTAATTAAAATCCCACTCTTAGTCCCATCCTAACCATTTAGCTAATTAATTAAATAAATGTTATTTAATTAATTAATTTCACATTCATAATCCTACTTTCCAATTAATTAAATAAATTTTGTTTATTTAATTAATTTCCCATTCATATCCCAATCCTATCGTAATCATCTTCCCAATTAATTAAATAAATTTTATTTATTTAATTAATTTCTCTCATATATTCCAACTAATTATCCTTACCTCTCACCACATTCCAACACTTGTCCACCTTTCAATTGAATCATGTGTGGTACTACATTTTTTATTTAATATTTTTCACATGTACTACTTTTTATATACACAATCACACATGTAGTACTTTTTGTGTACACGGTCACATATGAGCCTTATTTTCCTTGTACACTTGTCACATGACTACAACTTCCTTGAAGAGTGGGAATAACTAATCAATCCTAGCCATCGACATCAATCATTTAGCCTTTTAATCTCAACCATCCATTTGAACCAATCCTTTCCTATAAATCAACCCCCTCATAAGCTATTTGCAAGATGTATTGAGTTGGAGTATCCTTATGCTGTTGAAATCACATTAGAGCCTTTGCATCTATCATCCATTATCATCATCTTCCATCTATCAATCATTCATCTATCATCTTTATCTTATCATTATGCTACAAAAGTGAGCACCCAACATTCCTCCAACAATCATCCTTCAAAATCTTGCATGCTCATGCGAGGTGGAGAAGAGCAATGGAGATAAATCGAGCATAGCATGGAGATCGGTTTGCATTTACATTTGTTATTTTGATTTTCATGTTGTCTTGTGCTTCATTGTGCAATTGTTAGGGTTTGATCATTGTTGTTTATTCATTTACCCTATTTGCAATTTTACCCTAACTACATTTGCAAGTCGTAGTGTGTCGTCATAGTCGTTAGTAACATAAACGATGTCATTTGTCTATGAACTGTGACCATGTACGTTTAACGTAAAAGTTACAACATCATTGTTGTAAAATGGTTCACTTATTATTATTAAGTCACTTAGTGTTTTATTGTTGATGTTTAACGTCAAATAACGATCTCGTCACGATAAGTTGACATGATTTATCAAGAGATTGTGTAGGGGGAGACAAGCTTGACCCTTCCATAGTAATCGTAAGTCTTTCAATTTATTGTTATTATCATATTTTAATCTAGGCTTAAACTATCATTTAGGATATGTGCCATGTTGAACCATATTTATGTGTATAAACAAATATAATATGTAATTATCAATAGAGGATAATATCTCATGGTTGTTAATAGAATTTACTCACTAGAGGAGCTAAAGGCTTACAAATAGGAGAGCCTTCATTATATTGAGTGGTGGATTGAACCACTTTAAGTGTTTATTAAATGAGCAAACATTGGTTTAATGCCCTGTCGGCCTCTTTGGGAGTGGAGCAGTGGTGATGCTAACCACATTCACTGAAGCCTTCTCAAAGAATGTTCTTCCCTGTCGACATGTGTCGACATGTGTTGAGATATGCAAATTTATAGCTATCTGTTGAAACTGAATTATGAAGCAAACTATTTTGAGTTGAATGTGTTTTAAAAATGCATAGAAGAGGGAATGAAAATCGAGCGACTCATAAAGAGGATGGCTTGAGTCTTTATAGACATGACTCAGCGAGTCGAAGGGGATGATTATCATTGGAATGATATGCTTTTTAGGGGAACATGACAGAGGAATAAAGTGTTGGTGTGCAAAGTGAGGAGGAGGATATTATTTCTTGAGGAGTTGATTACTGAGAACGGTTTTGTTTCTTAGGAAGAATATAGCTAGGAAGCTGAAGCACAGGTTGGTTGATAGCGTCTAAGTGTAACCAGTTGCTCAAGTATGAGTCATGTTTACTTCTAATGGTTCACTTAATGCAAATCCGGACAATTGAATCTACTACATGATAGTAGTTGTTTTGGTGAATGTAGACTTTTCCTTTGCAATATTGTAGATAAACAAACTAGTAAACCGTAGCTGAGTATAATAGCGCTTCTTATAGCATATAACTCTTGGTTGATGTTGCTTATCTTGTTTCTTGTTGATATTATTGCTCTCTTTATGCTCTGAGCTTAAAGGAAATGATATCGATTCTTTAATAGCTGACAACCTTAGTGTATTTTCATGGCCGATACTCTTTGGATAAGTGTGTTAGAAAGGCTTTGTTTTGATCTTCACCGTGTAATAGGTTTGGATAATCCTTTAGCATAGGTTCTTTCCTCGTGTGAAGTCCTTAATTATTATATGATTTTTCATATTGATCATACTTTTATTAGTTGCTAAGTTGACGAGTCTAAGCATTAGAGGCCAATGTCTTTAATGGCGCAAAAGATGACTTTCCTGAGAAAAATAGCCTTCATATTTTATAACTGTACCTGTGCATGGGCAAAACAATAGAATGTGACAGTGATAATAAGAGCGGAAATGCTTGGATATTGTTAAGTCAACTATATGTGTGCATATTCATACTATTTAGATTTAGATGATGATGTTCAAAAGGATTACCTATGTTTTAGGATCTCGCATGAATTAGTTTCATGTACAAAATCTATTCAGCCAACCAATATAAATTTTGTAAGACGTAGAGTACTAGGGCAATAGTACCATTTACCCATAAGAGCATAATAGTTTATAAACGAGTGTATTATCATTATAGGATTTCCTTCTAATAGTTGCAATGGGTGAGTAGTTTTCCACATCTCTTGTTCACTAATGATGATATCACTTATTGGTGGAAGTGGAAGAGAAACTAATCTTTGAGTTCATAAGGATTTAGTTTCTAATATTGATCTAAAGGTTTCTTTGGTTATATTTTAGTTTATAAAAACAACCTAGACAGAAAATGTAGGTTGACAGTAACAAACTAGTCTCTTTTACATTAATGATGGTAAGTCAATTTAAGACAATATTTCAAACTTATAGGAAACCATAAGGATACTTATAATTATGATTTCTTTTTAAAAGAGAGAATAATCTTGTTATGAAAGATTGATCGATCTCTTAGTAGAAAGAAGAATGAAAATTATTTAATAGGTTAGTTATCCCATTAAGTTGGAATAGGGTAAATAAACCCATGCTCAACAGATTTTAGTGTTTAAGACATTGTCTAAATAATTGTCAAGCTTAAAGACTTATGTTATAGTTTCCTTGATTTGTTCAAATAGATAGTAAAGTTCAAAGACTACGTAGAACATAGTTGAATGAGTAACCTTTCGACTATGATTGTTAATGGATAGCAAACTTAAAATGGATTTAGCCACCTTTTGGTATCAAATCTATTATAGTCGATTTATAAACATGAAGGGAACCTTTGGGTTGGCTCTAACTAAGGTTTTCTTATAAATTAGGAATGGTCTCATTTAGAAAGTTTGAAACGACCTTTAAGTCGAAAGAATACTAAAAGAAAATCATTTACTCAAACACTATTCCTTCTAGATTTGATTGTTCGATATTTCGTTATCATGGAAAGGGAAAAACAAACCCTAGATTGACCCAGTAGGATTAAGTTATTAAATGTACCTTTTTAGGTTATAACTTGTTTAAGCTATTTCTATATGGATCGACAAAGAAGGTCGAGTACCCTAAATAATAATGTTCATTTTATGTACTTGTTGAAAGGATGATGTGTCCTTATCAATAAAGTTTATCCTTGGTTTAATTACCTATTAGAATATATACAATTCGACTTAGGTTTAAATAAGTATCGATAAGTCAAGGAACCTAGGTAATGCAAGGATGCAAAGGGATATTCTTGTATAAAAGTAAATCCATGAGATCTATGGATTAATGTCGGTGTTTATAAACCTGTCTAGGTCAGGAAAACTAAAATACTAAAGTTGCCAAGACTATATAGTTATACATAATTGACCAAGTCAAACTGTAGGAATAGGATAGTATCCAAGTCGAGTTGGGGTGGGTGAACATTATGACAACGTTCATTGCGAACGTTAATTTATATTGAAACTATGGCTATAGTAATGCATATGTCTCTGTGTGCATTTTCAGTCCACTGTAGCTGGATTGCACAACCTATCAGAAATCATACTTAGCTAGAGGGTATCTAGGGTTGTATGATTGATAGAGTTGTGTATGATACAACACTATGTACTCAGAAAGGCAAATTACCACTGGTCACCTTTGGTCTATATTCCTCGTGAAGGGTAGGGCCACTTCCTATGTGGAAGATGTGTGGGAGACTGCCGGTATGTGGATGGAGGTAAATCACTGGAAAGATACTCTCTCTCTAGCAGAAGACATGCTGAGGCTTGTGATAAAGATGTCAGATTTCCAGATGCAGTATATCTTTGAGACTTGTGTTTATTGAGATTATGTAAAACATTATCTATTGCAAATATTTGTAATTATAAAGACAAAATGTCATCTTTGTAAATTATATTTATGTTTCTTATTTCAGGAAAGAAATCTTGCAATTTGTTGTTACTTGATTATATGTTAAATAAAAGAAAAATTTTCTCTCATTTTTACCTTCTTAAATTACTTTATGGTAAATTTTCCAATTTTACTATGTTTTTAGAACATGGATGTTACAACCTTAGTAGTATCAAAACCCTACTCTTCTACATACAACAATCATGAAATGAACAAAATAAAGGTTTGTAATGAGTGTCCAAATATCCAACAACATTTACTACAAACATATGCCTTCCCTATAACCTCCCACATGCCAAAATTAGAAGATCAAGGATTAAAAAGGTGACTTGAAATGTTAAAACCTTGCACATTCCATGTATTGCGTCAATTATGATGATTTTGCTACTTTTTATAGGTAGCAATTTCATTTTTGTTGCCTATGGAAATTGGTGATTTTATTAAACTAAGTTTTTTGCTTCATTTAGACACACTCACTTCAATTTTAAGGTAGATTTAAGATTCTCCAAATCATCACAAACATGACTTTAATAAAAGTACAATTCTTATGGATCATATCACATTAAAAATCAACAAACTCTTGAAGATAATGCATAAGAAAAACTTTAAATGACTAAAAATGGCAACATAACCCTAATTCTCCAACATTGTTACCCAAGTTTTCAAATCATCTCTAATTTGAACATTTTACAACTATACGAGGAAGCTCTTTGCATCAAATCATTGGGTATTATTATCAACCAAGGTAGTATCAATTTATACCCAAGGTCAAGGATCTTGAGCTAATGTATTGTTGGAGGCCCATCACCTTGCTAAATTTCTCTTACAAGATTGTGGCCTAGGATTTAGATTTGTGCATATGTTATTTAATTCCTTCCATAGTGTGACTTGAACAAATGAGAATCATTGAAAGCCATTATATTCTAGACAATATCATTACTATTTGGGAAGGTATAAAATGTGCCATAGCATCCCAGTTGCACATTGTATTCCTTAAGCTCGATGTCAAGAAAGCCTATGACCAAATAGAGTGGCCTTTTATTTTGGATATGCTTAAATTGTCAGGTTGGAGAATTTTCTCTCTCAGTTGTTTAGACCATTTTTACTAATGCTTTTGCTTGTATTTCCATCAATAATATAAATTCATACATCTTTATACTTTCAAGACTATTAGACAAGGTTTCCCTCTTGCCACTTATTTGTATGTGTTTTGTTTATGAAAGATTTTGGTGACCTTCTATCTCATAAAACTTCATAAGGGTTGATGAAAGGAATATCTCATCCATCTACTTTGTAACAACTCATTAATGACTCCTTCCTTTCTTGGGTAGAACATCAAGCCTCTTCCAAAGAAGTTGTGGCTTGCCTTGATATCTTATCTAAGGCCTCTAGGTCGATCCCTCAATGGAGTAAAACATAATTATGTGGATAAAGCCATCTTTTACAACTAGATTGGTTAAGGATTTCTCCTAGAAATGGATTGGAAAAGGGGAGATGTACAAAACCCCTGGCATTCACCTTTATTTTGAGTGCTTTAGCTCCACCTTTTGGAAACATTCCATGCAATAATTTGGAAAAAGAAAAATTCCTCTAGATCACCAAGCTGTTGGGAATTAAGGTGTCTCAACCTTGGTAATTCCTTGTATTATTTCATTGTATTTATTTATTTATTGCCTATTGTATAATTAGGATACAAATCCTATGTTGTCATCTTGTGGGAGTTGGCATGGTGATGTGTCATCCTAAATGGCATATGACCACATGTAAATTTGTCCTCACATGAGGAGATAGGCGTCCCACTTAGTGGTAGGAATATTTTGCCATGTGTCGGCATCTTGGGATGCGTGTAAGGGAATATTGACCGAAACGGTCATGACAGATTCCTATGACAAAGTTATGACATGTAAGAGTCAGAAATACAAGATCTTATGATAGGTATGGACATGTGTCGAGAAGCATCTTTGAAAAAGGCATCTTTGGGTGCCCCAAGGTGGACTATGACATGTTGTAAGAGAATATGCTATTTATAGCCTATGTATGATAGATTCTCTTACAGCTGTAAGCTATGATAGATTCTATGATGGTTGTAAGAGTCGTAAGAGCATCTGTCATTGCCCATTTTGGAAATAGGCAACCTCCTTGGGATGGGGTGACTTGACAAGTATCAAGAACATCCTACAGTGTTGGACAAGTGTCCATAGGTGTGGGTTTTGGGCCATGAGGCCATGTTGGACGCACATCTCAATGTGGATCCATTTTTTCCTTGTATTTGCTTTATAAACAAGTGCTTTGGAGAGGAGAGGTATTATGTGATTGACAGGTACTGTTATGCTACCGGATCATCTCTAGATATGAGTGTCGAAGACTCTTGCAAGAGCATTAGCTCTGTGACTGTATTGTAACCTTCATTGTTTACGGAATACATTTGAGTTATGTTTTGGAGTGTGGGGTTTTTCACCTGTAAGGGCTCTTCCCACATATATCTTATGTCTCTCTTCTTCTGTCTTACATTCTTGTGTATGTGTTTGCTGCAATATCTCTATTAGCGGGTTAACATAATCTGTAATTGTAAAGATAAAATTGAATTTGCAATCTTCTCCCCTCATTAGATTAGTGTAGGAAGCAATTTCCACACACCTAGCATCCTTTCAGTTGGTCTCAGAGCCTGGCTAGTTTTGGTTCTAGCTGTTGGGTAGGGGTTTTTTGAGCTAATCTTAGGTTGAGTGGAAGTTTGTGCAGAGTATTTTGTATCTTGTTGCAGGAAGGAGATGGCAACCACATTTGGAAGATTAGAGGTGGAGAAATTTAATGGCACTAATTTCAAGTTGTGGAAACTCAAGATGGAAGACCTACTTGTTGATAGTGACCTATGGGAAACTGTACCCGGTGTAAAACCTACAACAATGTCACAAGCTGATTAGGACCTCAAAGACTAGAAGGCTAAGGGTCTCATAAGACTCTGTTTAGCTAACTCTGTCTTGTTGAATATCCATGAGGAGAAGAGCACGAAAGACCTTTGGAAGAAGCTGGGTGATGTTTATTAGGCCAAGTCCTTAGTGAACAAGCTTATTCTAAAAAACAAGTTGTTTGCTCTGAAAATGGAAGATGGAGGATCTGTTGTAGACCATATGAATGCTTTCAACATGATTATTGCACAGTTGACATCTGTTGGTGTGAAAATGGAGGAGGAGGATCGATGTATGACCTTGCTTTGTTCTTTTCTAGATTCATGGGATCATATTTTCATGGCTATTGGAAGCACCACTACCACCTTCAAGATGGAAGATGTGGTGTCTTCACTGTTATCTGAAGAGATGCAGAGAAAGTCTTCTGAGGCAGCCAAAGAGGCCCTTGTGGTTCATGGAAGACCTAAAGAGAAAGAGAAGAAGGACAAGAAAGGTGAAAAGGGCAGATCTAAATCCCATGGGAGATCCAAATCTCCTAGAAAGTCCAAGGCCCTTTGTTGGAACTGTGGGAAAACTGGGCATTTCCAAAAGGAATGCAAAGAGGAGAAGAAAAAGAAGAAGAAGAATGCTCCTAATTCAGATTTTGACAAGTCACAATATGGTGGTGATGCCTTCATCGCAGCCCTAGCCACCCATGCATCTGATGATGTGTGGTTGATTGATTCTAGTGCATCATTCCACATGACCTTGCATCGAGACTGGTTTACAAAATATGAAGAGTTTAATGGTGGAAGAGTGTACCTGGGTGACGATTCTCGTCTAAAGATTGTTGGTCGTGGAAGAGTCTGAATCTGATTCCCTGATAGATGAGTGAAGGAAATCACTGGGGTTATGCACATCCCAGGCCTAGCACAAAACCTACTTTTTGTAAGTATGTTGAATGATGCAGGTGTGCAGGTTGTCTTTTCAAAGGATGGATACAAGATGATTAGAGGATCTATGGTGCTTGCGAAGGGTACTCAGAGAGGTACTCTATTTTAGCTGGAGGCATGCACTTCACAGTGCAATAGTTCTTCTGACTTGAAGAAAAGAGTTGCAATCACTTCATCCCCACCATCTGGACAAGCAGTGAAGAAATCTGTTGTAACACTTTCTGATGATAGTGCACATGCTTTGGAAGTTAAACTTCCTGCTGAAAAGACTATGTTATGGCATTTGAGATATGGCCACATTGGTGAGTAGGGTCTTAGAACCCTAAAAAATAAAAACCTCATTAAGGGGTTAAATGATTGTAATCTCGAGCTTGACTTTTACGAACATTGTGTAAATGGAAAGAAAAACCATGTTTAGTTTTGCGCTAGTTCTCACAAGTCTTCTAGTGTATTGGACCTTATTCATTCTGATGTGTTTGGTCCTGTTAATGTTCCTTCGATTTCAAAATCTGTATATTTTGTATCTTCCATAGATGATTACAGTAGAAGGACATGGGTTTATTTTATCAGAAGCAAGACTGAAGTCTTTAGTCAGTTTAAGGAGTTTAAAGCCTTTGCTAAAAATTAGACTAGTAAAAAGATTAAGTGTTTGAGAACTGATAACAGTGGTGAGTTTTGTTTGGTAGAGTTTGATAAGTTCTGTAAAGAGAAAGAGATTGAAAGACATAAGACAACTCCATACACCCCATGACAAAATGGAGTTGTAGAGAGGATGAACAAGACACTGATGGAGAAGGCTAGGAGTATGCTTAGTGGAGCAAGCCTTGAACAAAATTTTTTAGGTGAAGTTGTTGCCACTGCTTACTACCTGGTAAATAGGTCTCCTACATCAGCTCTTGTTGGTAAGACACTTATGGAGGTGTGGTCTGGTAAGAAGCCTTCAATTAGACATCTTCGTGTTTTTGGTTGAGGCATATGCACATGTGCCTAGGGAGAAATGGTCTAAATTGAAGAACAAGGTTGTTAAATGTATTTTCATTGGCTATGGTGTCGGTGTGAAAGGATACAAGCTTTGGGATCCTGTGGCTGAAAAAGGGTTGTATAGCAGAAGTGTTATCTTCAAAGAGCTAACACATTCTTCTATTTTTCTACAGCCACAACAAACAGAAAAGAAAGAAGATGTGGTTCAGTTTCCTTCTACCCCTGAGAAGACTGAACAAACAGACCCTACGAGACCTGATGATGAGGGGAGCTCTAGCAGCTCTGAAAGCTTAGAAGAAGCAGAACCTCAACCTCAGCCATTGAGGAGGTCTACATGAACGAGAAAGCAACCTGATAGGTTTAGTTATTCATTACTTGATTCTAGTTGTACTTTTGCTTTACTTACTAATATTGATGAACCTAGATCTATGAAAGAGGCTATGGGCATGAAAGATGTAGGTTCCTGGAAGGAGGCCATGGAAGATGAGATGGCTTCTTTGGAGAAGAATAAAACATGGGACTTGGTGCCTTTGCTTGAAGGACGGAAACCCGTTGGATGCAAATGGGTGTTCAAGAAGAAATTCAGTGTAGATGGCAGTGTTGAAAAGTACAAGGCTAGATTGGTTGCAAAGGGGTATTCACAAGTAGAGGGGATTGATTATGGTAAAATTTTCTCCCCCATTGCAAAGCTGACATCCATTCAATTTCTGTTATCTCTTGCAGCTACTTATGACTTAGAGATAGAACAGATGGATGTGAAGACAATTTTCCTTCATGGTGATTTGGAGGAAGAGATTTACATGTCACAGCTAGAGCATTACATAGAAAAAGGTAAAGAAAATTTGGTTTGCAAGTTAAAGAAGTCTTTGTATGGTTTGAAGTAGTCTCCTAGGATGTGGTACTTGAAGTTTGATGCCTTTGTGTTGTCGATTGGATATCTAAGATCGAAATCAGATCATTGTGTGTATTACAAATTTGACAATGATCGCATTCTCATTATTGCATTGTATGTTGATGATATGTTGTTGATTGGGAATGGTAAGAATGTGATTTCTAATTTGAAGTCTCAGTTGTCAGCACAGTTTGAGATGAAAAATCTTGGGGCAGCCAGGTACATTCTGGGAATGGAAATCAGAAGAGATAGAGCTAACAAAAAAAATTTGGTTAAGCCAGAGTAAGTATGTGAAGACTGTGTTGGATAGGTTCAACATGGCAGATTGTAGACCATTGTGTGTTCCTGTTTCAATGGGGACAAAGTTGTCTGTTAATGATTGCCCAAAATCTCCTAGTAAGGTGGAGGACATGAGCAGAGTACTTTATGCTAGTTCTATTGGTAGTTTGATGTATGCTATGGTTTGTACAAGACCAAACATTACCCAAGCAGTGGGAGTCCTTAGTCGATTTATGGCTAATCCTAGATGGGTACATTAGGATGCAATTAAGTGAGTGTTCAGATATTTAAGGGGTACTTCCAAGTATTCCATTTTCTATCATGGTAATGCTACAGGACCTCTGCATTTAGTTTGTATTAGTGGATTTGTGGATTCTGATTGGGCAGGTGACATTGATAGCAGGAGATCCACCAGTGCCTATGTGTTCACTATATTTGGTGGTGCAATTAGTTGGATGAGTAAGCGACAACCTGTGGTTGCTTTTTCTATGACAAAAGCTTAGTACATGGCAGCAACTCATGCTTGCAAGGAAGCCATTTGGCTTAAGAGATTGTGTTCAGATATCGGTGTTGATGTAGGATAGATTACGATTTGTTGTGGCAGTCACAGTGCGATTTGCCTTGTGAAGAATCCAACTTTCCATGCTAGAACAAAGCATATTGATGTACAGTTTCACTTCGTGTGAGACATGGTAGAGGATGGGAAGGTAAATTTGGAGAAGGTAGATGCTTTGAGGAATGTTGCAGATGCATTGACAAAGCCAGTGGGCACAGAGGAGTTTAGACAGTGTTCGGAGTCTATGGGCCTCTCGGCCTATAGCAATTAAATCCTGTTAATTCTATTGGCTCTTACAAGGTGTTCGATAAGTGGGAGAATGTTGGGAATTAAGGTGTCTCAACCTTGGTAATTCCTTGTATTATTTCATTATATTTATTTATTTATTGCCTATTGTATAATTAGGATGCAAATCCTATGTTGTCATGTTGTGGGAGTTGGCATGGTGATGTGTCATCCTACATGACATATGACCACATGTAAATTTGTCATCACATGAGGAGATAGGCATCCCACTTAGTGGTAGGAATATTTTGCCATGTGTCGGCATCTTGGGATGTGTGTAAGGGAATATTGACCGAAACGATCATGACAGATTCCTATGACAAAGTTATGACATGTAAGGATCGGAAATAGAAGATCCTATGACGAGTATGGACATGTGTCGAGAAGCATCTTTGAAAAAGGCATCTTTGGGTACCCCATGGTGGACTATGACATGTTGTAAGAGAATATGCTATTAATAGCCTGTGTATGATAGATTCTCTTACAACTATAAGTTATGACAGCTATGACAGATTCTATGACGATTGTAAGAGTCGTAAGAGCATCTGTCATTGCCCATTTTGAAAATAGGTGACCTCCTTGGGATGGGCTGACTTGACAAGTGTCAGGAACATCCTACAGTGTTGGACAAGTGTCCATAGGCGTGGGTTTTGGGCCATGAGGCCATGTTGGATGCCCATCTCAATGTGGAGCCATTTTTGCCTTGTATTTGCTTTATAAATAGGTGCTTTGGAGAGGAGAGGTATTATGTGATTGATAGGTACTATTATGCTACTGGATCATCTCCAGATACGAGTGTTGAAGACTCCTACAAGAGTATTGGCTATGTGATTGTATTGTAACCTTCATTGTTTACGGAATACATTTGAGCTGTGTTTTGGAGTTGGGTTTTTCACCCATAAGGGTTTTCCCCGCGTATATCTTATGTCTCTCTTCTTCTGTCTTACATTCTTGTGTATGTGTTTGCTGCAATATCTCTATTAGTGGGTTAACATAATCTGTAATTGTAAAGATAAAATTGAATTTGCACTCTCCTCCCCTCATTAGATTAGTGTAGGAAGCGATTTCCGCACACCTAGCTTCCTTTCACAAGCCTCTCTCTTTGGCTACTAAAATCTAGATTTGCACCAAAGTGTTACCACTAACCCATGTTTATTACTCCTCTTGTTGGGCTCATGAAAGATCATTTTTGGGATCCTCCTAGAATGTTTAGTAGCCTAGGAGACTACTATTCTTTCATTGTACTAACTATTGAGCAAATCAAACTTTAAAGTAATATAGAACATAAATTTAACTAAATGTAATCTACAACATAAAGCATATGATTTGGGATGACATGTGTTACTAGAAGTGATATAGAAATAAAATGCATAAAAGGAATCTGTGCACTTTTAAAATGTGGATTTTGACTCTAGAAATCAATTAAGGAGGCAAAAAAAATATTTGGTTCAAAATTTTGGGTTTGTTCTGAGAAGTTGTGGGATATGGGCATTGTAGTTGTGTTGTGGGGTGTTGCATAGTGTTTAGGGGTGATGCAACAATGTTAGGAGGCACAACTCATCCTCTTGAGTGTAGGTGCTTAGGGATTTGGGAGTTTTGAAATTCACAAGAGTTGTTCACCTTTAGTCTCTAATTACTTCACTTACAGAATGTGCATGTCTGCTCCCGATGATGAGAAATATTAAGTTGAATGTAAGAACAGGGGGAAGCATGTGATGTAAGGAAAATACCTTAGTCAGTCCTCTATTTGGTGTGTTTCAACCTCCACAAATCACAATAGGGAAATTTGGGGTACTGTGTAAACCTAGTGACAAGGTAAATGAGGTATGTGTAAGAAATGATGTTTACAAGACAAAACGTTAGGGGGAAGACTAATAACAAGTGGTGTGTGACGTAATGGAGAGATGAATGGTGATGAGGATCACAAAGAAGGATGCAATTGAGGAAATGATGTTGGAAAATAGTTTAGATTTGGTTTTAGGAACAATGGTAAGGGTTGTCAGAATTGTTGCTTAGGTAGGGTGAAGGGAATTGGATTCTAATGGCTTCCTATAGAGAGAATAATGAAATGGATAGGAGAAATGGAAAGAGGAAAAGGAGATCACAAGGAATCCATAGAGTCTTCAGTGGCACAATGGGATACATAATCTTAAAATATTTAGACTTTAATCTTTTTGTCTTACTCTTCAATAAAGTCTCTAGAAATCACTTGTGTTAGAGGAGAATGGAGTGGTGCTAATTTTTCAATGATGTGTTGTTGAATTGATTTTGAAAGAGAGTTTAAAAATAAGTCCATACTAAGTTTTCAAGAGGATGGCCATTTGAAATGTAGTAAGGATCAAGGTATGAGGAGGTGGGCAAACTTACTTTTTAAAATTTAAACATAGACACTAGCATCAGGAAACACGAGTGTCTAGACACTAGTACTAGGTAGCATAGGTGTTCTTAAGGAGTCAAGAGTCCAAGTTTATAGAATTGATAAGTAATACATTTCTAAGAATGAGACTGCTTGCATCATCCTTATACCAAATAGACCTAAGATTTGCATAGCGTCTTGGGACATTTGATACTTACCCCAATAAAAAGGTGGGATTGGCATAATTTATGTTTCCAAACAAAGCATTAAGCTCTTTGTGCCAAATATGTGGTCTAGTCTATTGAATGGTTTGAGGTTTTGAAGATTATTCTTAGGCATTGCATTACCTCTAGTTTACCCTAGGGCAGAAAAATGGCAAGGTGTTAGCCTTGACACTCTTCCTATATTACAAGTACTCCAATTAAAATTAAAGCCTCCTCTGGGGTTCTGAGCATCTAGAAGGCCATTGAGGTGGTTAAGACCATCCTCAAGTGGGTAGGTAACAACTCAATGGTATTTCTCTTTCAATGATCATAATCTTTGGTGGTCCCCTATTATCAACAATTTTAATTTGCTTCTCATTGAAATGCCTAGAATTTGGTTCTTTAAGGGCATCCACATTGTCAAATAATTAGTCTCTTCTAGAGATTGGACTCTGTGACTAATGGTACAACAAAAGTTCCAACCCTCTAATGTTGACTTTCCCTCAATCCTTCGCATTTAAGAGCTGGGACCCAATGTAATGCTTCACAAGCTCGGCCTTCAATTGTCTCTTGCTTGGTGGAAGAACTGGTGATGGAATTTTGACATTAGTTTTGAAAATTGCATGACTAGTATTCTCTATAGAGTTCTTATCTCATTTTCTCCCTCTTGTTAGAAATAGAAGGCAAGGGCTCAATTCATCCCCTAAGACTTTGGCTTTGTTAGCTCAAGGGCATTTGGCAATCTAGATGGGAGCCTTAAATAGCCCACTTTCTTTAGTGTCTAGTCTACCAAGAGCCTCATATTGGAGGAATACTTTTGCACATTAGTATTGCTTTCTAAGATGTCATGCTTGACACAAAAAGGAAACCTTTAAGCATCTTGTTTAGACTTTCCTTAGGGCTGAGGGAGATTATTCACAACCTCTTCTTGTCCTTTTTGCGAGGATTTTTGAGAACTTTTTTAGGTGATTTGGCTCTTTGGTTGTCATATATTGCTAAATTTTAGAATGTTTTAGAGCTTCTAGTATGTTTCAACCTTGGAAGTTTAGAAATAATGCTCTCTTAATGTTAATCCTATTGAGTGTTCTTTTTCTCTTAACAAGAAAATTCATGTTCTTACCTATGCATACTTTTAGATTAAGGTATATGCAAAAAAGTGGCACTAGAATTCCAGCACTTTTAGGATCTACTTAGCCAATAAGGGAGTGCACCTAGTATAATGTTTATAATTCTATCAGACATACCTCCCTAAGGTATGATACTACCAATTCTTAGGTGGAGTATTCCTCTACATGGAAAGTATGTTGGTCCTATTGGATGGTTTGCCCATACACAAGGTGGTATTGAGGCTAATGTTATTTTGCATCCATATCTTGGCTAAGGAACACTATTAGTTTTACTTGCTATCTAGGACTCTTGTGATGACTGGGAAGACCCTAATCCTCCCTCCGAACCCTCCCCATTGATGGTTCCCCATTGAGATGATCTATCTCCACCTCCTAATATAATTATATATGCCTAATAAACTAACTTATTATTTTTATTAAATTTTTTACTTATAGTTTAATAATTTGTACAATCCAACTAACTACTTTTTATTACAAACCTTATAATCTATACTCTTTTTAACTTTTTATATAATTGATATATGCTCTCATAAATGTTCTTAAAAACTATACTCAATACATTATGTACCGACTTTATTAAAAAGAGGAGGTAAACTTAGATTAGCTTGGGTAAACCAAAATTAACATTTTGAAATGAAAAGATTATGGTGAAGGAAATATCTCATTCTTTGACTAGATAAGAAGTTGACTTAATTTCATTTGGAACATATGAATAAATTAATATTGAAAAAGTACTTTAAGATGCATTAAATTCCCTTTATGACTAAGCAAATCCATGGATTGAATAAAGTGAATAATATTGTTTCAAGACATAATAATGTTTAGTAGTTAAAGTGAAATAGATAGCTCACTCTTAACACAAAATATATATCTTGAGTTTTGTACCGAAACCTTTTATAATTATTATTGCCACAAATGTATTATTAAATTATATAAATTGTAATTATTTAATATTAGTATTATTTATGATAATTAAATAAAATTTATAATAATTGTTATCAAGAGTATAATATAATATAATAGTTAAGTAGTCATATTGTTTCAATAATCATTTAAATTAAAATATTGTTAAGTTGATAAATTTTGGTTTCTATTACATTGCTGTGTTCATATATTTAGATCTCATCTCTATTAAAAATAGGGTCTCCTTTGTATAAACCCATTATTATTAAACTAAATTAATACCTAAATTCAAACTGTCCAATTACACCCTCCTTCCATATACAATTAATTTTTTATTTTATAATAATTTAAATTTACTTTTAACACTTACCTATGTTCTTTTAATACAATTAAAATGACATATATAAAGCTCTGTATCTTAAAAAAAAAAATTGTTGGGACCTTATCATTATATACACTAGGTACCAAATAAAGGGAAATACATGAGGACAATCTTTATACATAAAGAGAAGTAAAGTAAGGGACATTCTGCATACTAGAGGCTAGACATTTTTTGAAAAACTTTTGACACTCGTTTGAAAAAAAGTTTGATTTCATATATGATGGAAATCTTGGTTTCACTTGTATCAATAAATGAAAATGCATAAAGAAATTTAGGACTCTCGTTTCATGACGGAGGACTTATGGGGCCAGGAGACATAAAGTATGTCATGATAGCCTGAACAAGTTTGCATTCCACAAACTTAAGGGGAGGCAATGTAGGGTCACTTGGATGCAATCTGCCCACATAATACAAAAGGAGTTTCACTCCAATGGACAACATGTGGGAACGTGGAGGGCCATCTTCACCTTTTAAGATTTAACAACCAAACTTTGACCATAACAATCCTCGAAGTAAAATTTTCACATAATACTTACACTTATTTTGGAAAGGTATATACGCACAAAGCAAGGCTCGATGTGAATGCAAGAACAAATTATTATTTAAACTCAACAAAGAAATTATTATTTACATTCATTTATAGATTTTTTTATTGGCTAAGTTAAAAGGAAGAAACAAAGGAGCATTTAGAAAGAATATAATTAAGTTAAAAGCAAGAGATAAATAGTATCTTACTTAAATACAAGAGAGTAAAAAGATCTTATTAGCTTCAAATTATTATCAAAATATAAATAAATTGTTTTTTATTAGTGTTATAGAATTGATCAATATCTTAAAAGATATAATTTATATTATTTTGTGCACACTTTAGATGTACTGTAGATTTGCTCGATTAAGTTAATTTGTCATTTGAAAGTAGTGTTTATGTCGAACAACTATGCTATAGCCTCATTAATCTTGTTGATCTTCTTATTCATTTTGGCGTAATCATTCTCAATTTTTTGTATTTGTTATTGGATATTTTTTATTTATCAAGCGAGCTTAGTATTACAACAAACATATCTTTTAAGGCCCTAGACAATTTATAGATTTATAGAAGCATATTAGAGTAAGGCTTTTGAATTTCAACTCCCAGAGAATTACAAGTGTTAGTAAAAATAACAATAGAATTATTTTTCCATATAGGTTTTATGATCAATTGTCTAAAAGATACATCTGAGATCACATTGTTGGAGGTTTGCAACATTGAAACAACTTGTATCCAAGATAGACCATGGATAAATATAGTGAGGATGTACTTGAAAATAATGTACTAGATACATTTGGCAACCCTACAACTCCAAAGCATATGCTTTAGTGGCTCTTGATTGTGACAAGTTGAGTAAACAAGAGGAGCAATGTTGTGAAACCAAATATGATCCCCCATTAAGAGCTAGTAATGAAGAAGTTTCTAGGCTATCATTTGAGATGTGGCATTATACTTTGAATTCTACAAGGTTGCACCAAGGTCCCCCACTTGGTATTATCTAGAGTTTGTACTTGCACTCTGTGATGGGATATTGATATAAGGATATATATCATTAATATGGCTAGTCTCAATTGTAGTGCCACATACTCTTGTATCAAAAGGAATTTCAAGGACTAATGGGTTAGGTTGTATAAATAAATCGATTATCTTATCATCATCACCTAGTATAGGGTATTTTCAATACCTTTGTCACTAAGGATTTTAGGATTTTTGATGAGAAGCATTTGGATCAAGATGTCAAACACTTGACTTTAGTTTTAAGAGAAATGGATATAAAGGTAAACAAATAGTTGGAATATTCAAATAAGCTAGGAATGGTCTAGTACAAAAGAAAAAAATAGAATGGAATGTCAAAACATATTTGGAAACTATGAAAGAACAAAGAGGACATTGATAAGAACCTTCTACAATATAAACAAAAATATACTAAAATTAGAACAAAAATTTAGCATTGATATTCATAGTTCTAGTTAGAAGTTATAAATTTCCAATCTCAAAATTGAATAATTCATTTGTCTGTCAATCTCTTTGATTGACTAACTTTATCATACCTTACTCATCTACATAATAGTTTTATCCCATCTATTTCCTATTCTTTTAGAACAATTTAAACACACCATTTCATATTCTAGTAGGTATAAGTTTGCATACAATCATATTTCCCTTTATCTATTCATACTTCTTCTTAACATCACTTTATATAATACATAAGCCAACCTTTTTCAATAAATGCTAGTCAAATACCCAAGCATCACATTACTTTTCGTATTCATAGGAATAGGGTGCATGAATCACCAACTTCCTTGGCTTAATACCAAGGACAATAAGGCATCTATTCTACCAAATTTTCCCAAGACTCAAACCTAGCCTCATACCTTTAGTTTTATACTTGAACAAAGAATTCTCACTAATAGATCAATGATCACTTGATCTCTTTTTCAATCCTCCTATTGACACCATCCTACATAGGTAAACTTTAACACGAAGTAACATTATACATAGATATATGATAATTGCTTTATATTTGTAAAGGAAAAAAAACCTTTCGGTAGGCTTAATCTAGGCCAATCCAATAAAATGCATCACAAAAGCATAAATCAACCTAGATTAATTAATTGAGAGTTTTGGGAATGATAATTCAAAATTAAACACAAAGCTAGGAAATTAAATGTAAAGTAGATTATGGTACTTAGCTATATGAATTATTATGCTAAATGAATTTGCTAATACACTTCAATCTGTATGTCTTGGGACTAGAAATGATAGATCTTTGTATGTATTTTTCCTTGGGTTTTGCATAGATATTATGACTTATCTTGGGTTGAGTGACCCACAATTTTGGATTGATTCCATAGGTGTGGATTTGTCATTTGACATTTGGATTTGATCCTGCAATATATGCACCTCTACTCTTTGATTCGTTGACTTCACTAATGTCTACTCTATTGTAAAGATTGGTGGTATTTAATAAGACCTTTGGGAGGATGTTGGATTGCTAGGGGACAAGTTCTCCTAAGTCAATTGCCAAGAAAAGATTGGATTTACAATCATGCTATGGATCAATGACAACAATCTTCAAACATGTAAATGTGCTAGAATGATTATATAATTCTATTTCTTTTTTTTTGTTTTTCAATTGAAGTGTTCCTAGCTTGCTTTCTCCTTTAATGTGAATGTTAATCAATATATGCTTGTGGATGATAAATGAATGCAATTTAATGCCTTTAAATATAAGGATGTAGTAATAAATCATGCAAACATGTATTTAGTTGGCTCATAATAACTTGAAATGGGTGGGGAGTCTGTCAATTTTGAATTTGAATTCTATAATTTTAGGGGTTAGATCTACGAACATGAGATTGATCCCACCCCAACAGGATTTACCTGGGATAAAGGAGCAATAATGTCTTTGTAGGGAATAAAAGTTTGAATGTGGAAGATGCCATAAATGTAAATAATTTATAGATGAAAGCTAGGGGAATGAGCCAAACTTCGCACAAGATTGTGCCATTTATCAATATTTAATTGCATTGTCATTATCTCAAAATAGACACAAAATTATATGGGAATTGGAAAGGGTATGCCAAATTCACTATTATATTTTGCCCCCACTATGAGGTGCATGTGAATCCTAAAATGATCATGTATCTAAAAGTATGTAAGCACTCACAAACATGCATATAAAGTAAATATTAAAGAAAAAGGATATTTAGGTTCATTTAAAATAATAAACCTCATTGAATGTCATCATGTGTGTTCATCCTTTGGCATGTGTGCTCCATGGGAAACTAAAAAATAGAGAAAATGTGAAATGAGTAGCTTCCATCATGCAAATAACAATAACCACAAGTACGAGCTAAATTTTACTATCATCAGTCACGAAGAAGAGAGGATAGAGTAGGGTTGGAAAAATTCTACATACAAAAAGTGATATGGCATGTTGGTGAAAATATGAAATGAGTATCTTCTATCATGCAAGTAACAATAACCATAAGTATAAGCTAAATTTTACTATCATCTATAACGAAGAAGAGAGGCTAGAGTAGGGTTGGAAAAAATCTACATACAAAAAGTGATATAGCATGTTGGTGTGCACGACATACATCAAATAATGCTATGCCATGTTGTAAAGATTTATTTGGACACATTGATGAGTCTCTATGTAGTACCTATCACTTACTTTAAATCTTGATCATAAGAATGTTAGTGACAATATATGTCCCCTACAATTGGTTGAATTCGTAGGATGTTGTAGTAACATAAATAATTACTTATTTAATAATTGAAATTAATTATGATTTTCATTGTGAATGGGACATTTAAGTAATTTTGGACTTTGTGTGTTTGATTGTTGTGAAAAGAATATGCAACAAAGATGAATTTTGGTTGTGATAATCTCTTGATTTAACTTTTGAATAATCTGATTAATGTTGCATAATGTCTGATTTGAAATGATTTAATTTGTGAATATGTAATGAATGTTTATATCTTATTTGATTACAAATGGATCAAAGATTATTAATGATGTACTAACTATATCTCTTGATTTAACTATGATGCATGTACCATGGCTGTGACTGGAGGGGGAATATGATGGGGGAGGATGTCATCATGCCTGATTAGTGTATAAGATAGAAAATGATAACTAATGTTGCTTAGTTGTCTTGGTATGCACCTTTTCAATTTGGTCATTAATCTATAATTTAATAATTCATTAACATCCATCGGTGTCTAGGACCCTTATTGTCAATTAATCATTGTCATGTTTGGTTGTGAGTAGTTGAGTTGGTTGAAATGTTTTATCATTGAAAATATGTTCTACCTTTGCATATTTGTGTTTTTTTCTATCCTAGTTGTTGTACTATTTAACTGGTAAGGAAAGAGTAAATATATGTCAACCTAAAATACATATGTGCTAACTCTATTATATGATCTATTTCATGCATGATGTGATCATGTGAGGGATATATCACCCTAGGCCTATGTGTATGTAGAAATTCTTTTGAAGGAATTCCCACAATCAACAACTCCTTGGATCATGCTAGAGCAAGCTATAGAGTCTTAACTATAGATCCAAAAGAGGATCTAAACCTAAGGCTGAATAACCAAACACTAAGAGACCTCAAGGAGAGATCTCAGGTGTAAATTCTATTAGGCCTAGTTGGGTTAGCTTATTTTCTTGATAGTTAGGGTTCACTAGGTTTGTTTAATGGATACACCATGTCATGCGGTTAAACCACGTCAACCTTAGGGGGACCCCCAATTACCAATCACACAAAGTAACTAAAATTAGGATAGAGACCTACACATATATAAATGTTGTGGCTCAAGCCTTAGAGTATCCCATGAGAGCTCTAATTGTGGCCTTGAAAAAACTAGTTGCAATAGAGGTCATCAAGGATGAAAGGAAGAGTTCTTACTTGCATGAATTCATGGGACATTAGGAGCTTAGTTATAGGAGTCATGGTTCAAAAGTGCCTAAATATGTGTCAAGGCAGAGGTGTGAGCCTCAATGTTGGTGATGGTGTAGTAGTTCTGACTTGGTCTTTGAAAACTTTGAGTTGTTTGAGGAGGAAATATAGAAAGGGAGGAGAGAGACAACCCTCTTCTCATAACTCTATTGTGATGTCTAAATAGATCCCTAGGTAGATGAATATGCAAGGATGCAATAAAAAAACTATATTTTTCTAAGTTTCTTATTATTTTTGTGTGTTTGATATGTAAGAAGTTTACTAAATAATAAATGTGATAAAGCAAAATTTGCTTAGATGAATGCAACTAAATGTATCCAATCTCTATGTGCAAATTACCTATATGACCTTTCTTATATGCTCCTTCACTAATGCAATTTATTATCTTTTACAACTTCAAATGAAACAATAAAAGTAAATGAAAGAGGGGAATGAGAAAATGAAGTTCTAATTATTAAAATGATTTAATAGTAGTGTGACCATTCTTTAATGTGCTGTAAGATGCAATCTAGTTTTGATATGCTAATATAAATGTGTATGATACTAATAAGCAAAAAAAAAGATTTTCCAATGATAGAGGTAGATCTAACAATCTATAAACACCCAAAGAAAAAATAAAATCTAGATATATTGTTGTCCTACAAGTTGAACACAAAAATCTACAAATAATATAATTTGTTTGTATGCCCAAAATGATGAGTTAAATGTGTTTTATGATATCTAGCAAAGGTGAGCAATGTTCAACTGTTGTCTTAAGGTATAACCTAGCATATAATTGTCACTTAATAATAAGGACAATGATGGATCTACCTTGGAAGGTTGCCAATGTTATTGAAAAGTAAATGACAAACTTGTTTAAGGCTTTCCAAATGTAGGGACAACAATATAAAAGCCCTAGGAAAATATAAAAATGTTAATTAGCAAAAAAATATGGGCCTTGAAAGACAACAAATTAATTTCAAAATGGGATACAAGCACCTAAAAGGTTGAAACAATAAGTTCTAGTGGTTTGTGAGTTTTGTTTGAGGTTGTTCAAGTGTAAGGACAATGATGATGAAGCCTAAGAAGGCTTTCACAAAGATGACAAAGTGATCTTAGATGTTTTTGAGGTTGTCACAAGTGTATGACAATACATAACCAATCATTTAGAGACCCTGGAATTAGTGAAGGAGAGGGCCTAAAATGATAGATTCTAGCTAGTAGATGAAGAATAGAGTCCTTTATGTGATATTGCAGACCTTTAGAAAAATTTGAGATGGTGCAATGGAGCTTAAAATATCTTTAAGATTTTATTGAAATAAGAGACAAAAGAACAATGAAAACAAAGTACACAAATAAAAAAGACAAAGATTGCACATAAGAATAAGACAAAAGATAACTATAAATTAACACAAACTAACACTAGAAATATAATTAATGACTATCTTGACAAACAAACGCACTAAACAAACTAATAAACTAGCTACAAAAATAATAAAACTATAAATCCAACATGTGTATCATGCTGGCAAAGAATAAGAGCTTATTTGATGAAGAATCAATAAAAAAATATGAAGAACAATCCTTAATAAACACTCCAAAGTTTCATATTTCTCCTATAATTGGTCATCTCTTTGATCTAATTATGAAAAGATTGTGCAGAGAGGTAGAATATGATTAATGAGGCATGTTAAATCTTGTAGGGAAAGGGTTGCAACTTTTGCATAACTTCAATGGTAGAGAATCAGTTTGGATAGACAAAACACTAGTTGAAGAGGCTTGAATATGAAAAATCAACAAGAGAACCTTACAAAATGAAGCAAAAATAGTTTAAGAAGGATGGGGAGTCAAGAATTATGTAGTTACAAGTGGCCAAGGGAGGGAAGAGGTGTTACATTTTGAAAGAGGAAGACAAATCATTCAAAATTACTTTTTTCTTCCACATTGTATAAAATCACCAGTTTAGTAGATGTGTGTTCTAAAAACCATCATGGTCATCACAAAACCACCATGTCCAAAAGTGAAACCACTAGCATGTTTGTGAAAATTATTATGATGGTTTTACAAAAGGAGGCAAAAGTAAGAAATTTAATGCAAAGAAAACCATGGAAAAACAAAATAAGGCTGGGGATTTGGAAACATTCTAAAGAAGGTTAGGAAGGGGACTTATGGGTGTAACAAGCTAGGGAGTATTAGTGACCAATCTATCTCTTGAGTGTGCTAAAAGGCACTTTTTGGAGTGTTTCATACTTACATGACTAGACTATCAACCTGCCACATCATAATGTAAAAATGGGTACTTACATGTTGCCCCCTTAGAATAGGCATGTTGTATGACTAGTAAATTGCCATATTCCAAAAAAAAACATGGGAGAGGTGGTGAGGGTTGTGTTCTATTGGCCCACACTTACCTATTCTTATGTTGTGGCAATGTGTAGTTATAGTTCCATTATCAATCCTACAAAATAGAAAGAGGACATGATCATGGCAGCATAATGAAACATTAAGGAAATCCAAAATCACTAAAGAGGAATAAGGAGAAACTAACCATGTTTGTAATGTTAAGAGATACTACCAGTATTGTGTACACATTCCTCCAACTCAAACTCTTGAAAAATATGAGAATTAGACTCAAGCATAGTAGCATGGTGAATGCCAACAAAATACTCAGTAAAAATAAAGTATAGGAGGAATTCTCATTCATGTAGGGTCTCGGAGATACCTACCTCATCAATTGTCAAGTATCTACAAAAAGGGGTTAGTCCAACAAAACGTGTCATCAATGGTGAAACTAACGCAAAAGATAAACATGTCATGTCTAATAAAAATGCTACAAGCAAATGAGATATGAATAAGATGAGACCCGAAATTGGGAGGTTACATGAAGTGAAAGATACAACTAGAAAATTGAACAAACAAGAAGAATCAAGGCTTAAAAGAGAAAGACAATGAGAAAATAGAGCAAGAAAATACAAGTGACCCTAAATAGAAAACAAAAAGAAGAGGCAACGACAACTTCTATTCCTAGAGGAGAGACGAAAATGCTATGGGATCTAAACCAAAAAGGAAAAGCTAGCAAGATGACAACTAAATCACTCAAAAAGAGGAGGTTCTTTTTGAAGCAAGAACCCAAATGAAAGAGAAGGGAAAGTGTAAAATACCCTAACGAAAAATAGATTGCCTCCAAGTAGAAGTCACTTCAAAGAGCAAGGGAAAAATCAAAAGGCCAAGACTCAAGCATTTGCTTATGAAGATAGGAAAGCTACTCGAAGGGTGGGAACTAACTAATGACAACATATAAAGAAATGCCACCCTTCACGTATGCACCAAGACTACAAGGAGGTTTGGATAGACCACAAACCTTCTTATTTATTCTATATGAATGCATTAGCTGGACTAATCATGAACGCACTGGAAAAGCATGGTATGGAATAATCAATGCAAGAACGATATATAGACTAGTGTAAGGTTTTCCACAAGTAAGTCAAGTAATAGTTTAACAAACATTCTTGGGCTCTGAGGATGAAGCAAGATAAGTAATATAGTGGTAATAATAGTGGTGGGATGGAATGATGGACAAGAAATTAGTCTTAATCCATACAAGATCTAATAAATGGGGAGATATATCCTCAACTCATAGATTCATCCTAGTCTTAGATCTATGATAGCCAGTAGGTTAGGCTAGGCAAATGTGAGACTCAATCAAGAGGAATTTTCCTACAATGGTTGTAGTTAATACATAATGTATTTCTAACTTTTCCATCAATTTTCTTGTCTTATGATTTTTTCTTTTGAATTTTCTTTTTATGATATAACCCCTAATCTTAACCCCATGCAACTAGGAAGATGTAAGGGATCATCACCAATGGCTAGACTAGACAAGTGATGGAAATCCATCTCCCAATCCATACTCCCATGCAACTAATAAGATGTGAGGGCTCATCACCAAAGAAAAAAGAAGATGAGAGGAGTGATATATACATTATTTTTTCCTTGAATGACTTTTATGATGCTCTTTTTGTTGAAGTGGCTCAATAACAAGCTAACTCTTTAGGACTCTACTATTGATGTGGTATAAACTAGGTGAGTCCACCTATAAGCCTCTAGCATAATGAGTGAGATTGGTTAACATTGGGGAAATGAGAAAGATACAAGCACAGATTGATCATGAAGTTCCTACTAAGTATAGGGTAATGTATATGAATAAGGCTAAAGGGCGTGTGTGATAACAACAACGTGTGATATAAAAGGGATGAACTAAAATAATAATGTAATGGGGTTCTCAATATTTCTATGAGAAATAAAACCAAAATATGCCATGGAAATATGAAGTGTTATGCTAGCAAGAAATGCAAGATGCATGACTATGATAATCTTAAAACCTTTTTAGGTGGAAGGTATTTATAGTTTCAACAAACTCTTTACCTTCCATGGTAAATAAGTGAAAGGTTCCATCACCTATATCTTCTATGATATAGTATGACCTTAACCAAGTATGTCATAGTTTCCTTCAAAAATTGAACAAACCACCAATGAGTATCAATCTACTAGATGAGTGGCCTATTTGTATATACTATCTCAAAGGTTGAGAAATGATGTGGTAATTTTGCACAAAGCTTATGTGACAAGCTATGTGGCTTAGGAAAGAACATAGGTTTGAGATTTTTCCTAGTATTGTTCTCATTATTCTCATGACAAAATACATTTTATAGTTCCCATCCCTACAAGAATGAGCATCCATGTCATAATACTCATAGATCTCTGTAGCACTAGGATTACCCCCAAGTCATTAATTCTAATGATTATTCAGATTATCCTCTTCATTCTAGTTCCATAGACTTCATCTTCAATTTTTATATCTTCTCATGAGAGAGTAACATGTAATCTAGAAAAATCCCTCTAAATAGAGGGAGGGGCACTCATGGTGCTACTAGAACTTGCAACCTAGAAGTGGGTAGGGAGGGACAAGGTGCCAGGAAAATCCTTAGAAGAGCTCTTACAATAATTTGAATCACCATCAAATAGCTCAACCATGCCAATACACTCAACCTCATCTCTAGGAACATTGACAACACTAAAGGGGCATAAGTCTCTAAGGAATGACCATTAAAAGAGAAAATGAAAGGTTGAGCTTGTTCTAAGAGTCATGTAATCTCAACAATCATTTTTGTGGAAAAAATCATGACAAATCCTAAGCTTTCACATTTACAGGGTTGAGATTTAGGTTGGATCATGAGGGTCTTAAATTTTGGGGTCTCATCCTACTTAATAAGAATAGAGGAGAAAGAAGGAGGTGTGGTAATCTAGTTTACTAGGAGTTTAAAGTTAGAATAAGCCTAAGGTTTCTTTCAATATTTCTATGCTTTATCCAAGTTGAAGAGATTAGGATCTCCCTTTGCTACAAATACTCTCCCTAAATGGAGGAAGTGGATCTCTTTTAACATGGCTGTGATGGGGCAACAATATTTACATAATCATTTACAAAGTGGTGGTAATAACCTGTGAGGTCTAAGAAGCCATAAAAGCTCTTGAGGGTTTTTGGTTTAGGCCAATTTTGAATGACAACAATTTTGGCTAGGTCCACCTTAACTCCTGCCTCATAAATAATGTACCCTAGATATTCAATCTCTATTTGGAAAAAAGAGCATTTGGAGTGTTTTGCACATAAGTGATTTATAGAAAGGATTTGAAGACCCTGGTCTAAGTATGAGAGGTGTTCTTCCCATGTTTAACTATAAACAAGAATATCATCAAAGAGGCTAAGATAAATTTCCATAGGAATGGATAGAAAACCTGATTCATCAAGCTCTAAAAGGTGGATGGTGCATTGGTGAGACCAATGGCATGATAGGAAACTCATAATGACCATCATGAGTACATAAGGTTGTTTTGGTAATGTCTTCTTCTTTGATGTAGATTTGATGATAGACCAACCATGAATCCAACAAGTGGACAAGAAACATACACCATGGAATTCCAAGAGCTCATCAACCACTGGAATGAGAAATTTGTCCTTGATGGTAATTTTGTTTTAGATCATGAAAATTAATGCAAAGGCACAAAGAACCATATTTTTTGTGCACCAAAAGGATAAGGGAGGAGTAAGGACTTGTGTTTAGTCAAATGACCCCTTGGCAGAGTAGTTCTTGGACTAATTTCTCTATCTCTATCTTTTGTAGAAATGGGTACCTTAAAGTGTAGATATTTGGAGGCGTGCTCCTAGGTAGTTGCTAGATAGCATGATACTCAATGCAGCTTGGAGGTAAGCTAGTTGGTTTCAAGAAGACCTATGAATGGACAGATAAAAGATTATAGAGATCCTTGGGGTGGCTTGAGGCATTAGATTCAATAACATTGATAGGATAAAGCTAGGCAGTAGCTCCATGAGACCCTTTTTGAGTAACTTTTCCCTGAAATGAGAGATAATGAGACTAATAGATCCAAGGGTGAGGCCTCATAATGTGTATTGTTGATCATTAGTTGTGAATTGCATCCAAAGTTCAGAAAAATCCCATAAAATAGGACCAAGAGTGCAAAGCCACTATGCTCCCAACATAATGTCACAGCTAGCCAAGGGAAAGGCAAATATGTTAGATTTGAGGGTGTAGTCACCCATGGAAATGAGAACATTTTAGCACATTCCCTTACAAGGTAAGGTTCCACCAGTAGCTATCATTACCTCAAAGCTAGAATAGGGATGAACAAAACAATTTGCTTGTTTATCCAATTTGGGGTCAATAAAATTATGAGTGCTTCTAGAATTGATGAGGATTGTTAGATCATGTTTATTAAAAAACCTTTGACCTTCATTGTTAAGGAGTGGATATCCCTTCTAATGCATGGATATAAATTTTAGGAGCAAGGTCAACATTTGGATCCTCAGCTAGTGGTTGCTCCTCTTCCTATGATTCTTGAGCATCTTTCCATTACTCTACTTCAAGTAGAGATTCAACATCAATTAAATATAGCTTCTATTGGACATAATGATGACCTAGTATAAATTTGTCATTATAATTGTAACACAAACCCTTTTCTCATTGAGCTCACATCTTTGATTTAGTGAGACATTTGATAGGTGTGGATGTATCAATAGGACAATTCAATAAAGTGGGCTTGAATGGAGATAACTTGGAGAAGTGATGCTGATCTATGAGTTTAGCGTATGTAAGTTTTTCTATACTTGTGGTGGTCATCATATCCTTGGGTTTGAACATTTTTACCTTAGACCATATTTCATCCTTGAGGCAACTTATGAAACAACTAGTAAAGAAGTCTTCTATCAATCCTTTGGTTTGGATGGCAGTTTCTCGAATTTAGTCTATTAGTCATGAACATATAACCAAGTTTTCATAATTTGGTTAAAGCTTCATTAAAATCTTCACATGCACTAGGACTGAATCTAATCAAGAGAAGCTCCATAAATTTAGTCCAACTAGGTTTAGGATGGGCCTTCTAGTACTATTTGTACCAATGGATTGGTTCTTTTTCCAAGTTGAACGGGGAAATATAGACCATGTCCCCCCCAAGGAGTGTTGTGTAGAGTTAAATACTATTTCACATAGTGAATCCAAATAGCAGGGTCTATACTATCAAATTTAGGATTTTGGGACTTTGAGGCTGGCAGTTTGAGTGAAAGATGGGAGTCAGGATTATCTATGTGTTCATTAGATGTATTATGAATTTTTATGTGACTAAGAGATTCTAATCTTGGCCATCATTGAGGGAGGAGATGTAGGAGTTATTCCTCCAATCTAACTTCTACTGTAACATCCATTTCGTTAGGTCAGGCGTTCACAATCATAGGAGGGGTCTCGGGACGGCCAAAAAAAGTGTTGGAGTAATATCCCAAAACAATTAATTTGAAACAATGATTGAAATGGGCAAATCAATTAGAGAGGGTAATTTTTTTAATTTTATTGTTTTTAGATTCTAGATCCCTTTGGAGTAAATCTTCAAACCATTTTGGTCTACAATTTTTGGATCAAAATATGGTAACCTTGTTTTGATTTTTGTGATTGACTTGTTTGCATGCACTGCTACCCTAGTTCTTGATTGTTGCTAAAACAAAAAAGATATACTTTTTGGGTGCTACTATTCAAAAAATTTAAAGAATAAATATTCTCACCACTTTTTTGTAAACACCAAAAAATTGCTTCTATACTATACTATTTCTAAAACACAAAAAAATTGCTTTTGCTATGTGCAATCCCAAAATTTTGTTATTTTAGTAGCTAATAATCACTAGTGGTGATTTTTGTTACCTTTCAAATATGCCAGGATGGATAGGGGGTGCAAGAAAATGGAAGGTCACTACAAGGAGTGTCTAGTTTGTGAGCTTACAAATATATAGATTCTAACTAATGTAGTACGATGCTAGTAACTTCCTAGGCTAATCACTTATTGGTGTATCGCATGTGATAGATAACTGATGGATTCTTATGGATAGGTTTTAAAAAATCCTAAGGGGTCTTTTGATATACTTGAGGTATGTGGAAGCACAAGACCATATAGAGGTTGTTTGATGGTATGACTTTGGAGGGAAACCCCTTTGTCCTTCATTGAAATCTATATGGGGATCTAATTTAGCCTAGAACAACAACTCTTTTGTGCTTATTTAAAAACCCATGGTACAGGGTTTCTAGCCTAAAAATAAAAAGAAAAACCACTATCGTAAAAAATGGATAGATTTTAGGGAAAATTTTCAATACCGTTCTTCTATAACCACTTTTTGGTCACCAAGATCCCTAAAGGTGAAAGCATACAATGGAAAATTGTATAAGGCTTGAAATGGAATAAAGTTACATTAGAACTAAACCCTAGAAAGATATCTAATACTAGGTGTGAGGGTCCTTCTTGCAATAGATTAGCCAAAACAATAAATAGAGAAAATAAGTGCTGAAATGGAAACAGAACAATTATTATTGTATATTTTAATTGAATTTTATTACAAAATATCACAAGCCTCTTTGAAGGGCAACCTCCTTTGAGCAACAATGAATACAATATAATTTCAAGAATACCTATTATACTCTAAAAACCCTCTATTTATACCAATCTACTAAACACAACTATTACATCCCAAGCATGTGGGATAAACTAACTTACCAAAAGGGATGACTTACAAAGCATATGTGTTTGATGCTATTATTACTTCTACCTAAACATAAAAGTAATTAACTAAGAAAATAGTTAGGACTATGGGTCCTAACATTCATAAAGGTTATTCATGGGTTTCTCCTCACCTGCCCATGGTTCAAAAGCTCAATGATAAGTGAAATTTTTTGTTGACTTCCAATCAATGGCATCGTAGGTTTCAAATAGTTTGGTATACCATTTTGGAACCCAAACTAGCTCATTTTGCTTGGTGTATCCTTTACTAAGATATTCCCATTAGATCTTAGCTAATCCATTTAGCTGTCTCCAATCCCTTTTGTCCTTTTTGTAGACATTTGGAAACCCTCAAGCATCTCTTTTGGTTTTACCCATGGGATCTAGTAGTGTGGACCTAGATCTATGATTTTTTCAAACCATTTCAACTTGAGCTTCTCTCCTCACATATGATTCTTCTAGGTGACTAGACTAAAACACCAATAAGATTCACCTAAAATTGCCAATAAGATTCACCTAAAATTGGCATTCTTTTAGAGTGGAAATTTTTCTTTCATATATGAATGTTGCTTTATTTTCTAGAGTTGTTGTGGATGTTCACTTTTCCACATATAATAAAGCCATGATATGTCTAATGTTATGTTATAGATTTAGGTTTAGGCTAATAACATTTCTTTGGAGGTTGCCCACTTGCAAACTCTTATTAAGAATTGGGCCAATGCGCCATGTACAATTGCTCGTGTGCCACCATCTCCTACCAACATTTCTCCATGTCGATGTTGGCATGGCTATAATCACAATGTTTGTTCTAGATGTGGTTCTCATGGATCTCCTCAATCTAGAGGACATGGTTGATCTCCTTAGAGATGTGGCTATCCTTTTACTTCTTAGTGTGACAAAGGCGATCATGGTTAGCATGATAGATGTAGGTACATTACTATCTAGCTCTTTCTATATCTCATGTCTGCACTACTCTTGTTGATTAAGAAGAAGATAAAGATAAAGATGATACCATTATAGGTTGGGAGCCTATTATTGATGGCCATGACCTCTAGAATGGTTCGAGTAATCCACCTAATAGAGATCTTCCTCCTTTCACTAGACTTACATTAGCTTCTCACATTGACTTTTGAGGTGTAATTCCATTTCACCCATCTTTTTATGTGAAATAGTATTGTTATGGAGTAAAAAGTGGACACATGCCTTTTTACCTCCTAGATTAGCTCCTAGGTCCTCGTGAATACATTATACATCATAAATATTCATCCCAGTGCAAAATCCCTTAAAACCCATGTCAAATGGGTACTAGGGGCTTATTTTATGCCTTACCTCAAACCAAAAAGGCACCTAGGGACTTGGGTGCCCATGCCCAAGTCCTCCCTAATTAGTCATGACATATTTCAAAGCATGTTAGCATAGGACCTTTAAATGGGTCTGTCCTTGTCGGCTCTTTCAATTAATTTCCCAAATGTTAGTGGGAAAGCATATATATGTTTTTTTTAATTCATTTTGCACTAAGATGGATATTGCAAACTTATGATTTTGGAGAAAAGACCATTCAAAGCATTCATTGTGTTATGGTTGTAGGTTTGTGTTTGTATTGTGTGTGTTGTTATAGATTTGGAATCATCATGCATCTCCTTATGAGTTGAAAGACCTTCATTCTCCTAAGGGCTTCACCTCCGAGGTGATATCATTGTGATTTGAATCATTTCATCATTGGTTTATCTTTAGCCTCTACCCTGCTAAGGCACACACTCTCTCTCTAACAACAGTGTTAGGAAGCTTGAATGCTATCTTGGGATTTGACTGAGGCAAATCCCTAAACACCACAACCCACAAACCCCTTTTCTTAGTGTGTTTAGGTTACAGGTGCAAAGTTTGAAGAAGTGAAGGTACAGGAAGGTTGTGTAAGGGAAAGGGTTTCAGGATCTGAAAGCAGTTTATAAAAATTCCTCTGCAGAAGACTTGGGTGCCCACCCCGAAGTCCTCCTTCTCAAACAAGCACTGAATCTGGTATTAGGAACTCATTTACAACATTTCCAGTTCAAACCTCTGGTAGATTCTCCCTCTCAGGACTTGGGTGCCCACCCCGTAGTCCTCCAACTTTCCAGCTTCCGAAGCACAAGTTTTGGCATCTCTCTGATCATCTTTGTACATTTTATTTCTGGGTTTCAGTCCTCTTCTGTTTGTTACAAGTTGATTATCTTATAACTAGGATTTTACTCATACTTAACCTAGGGTTTGATAAAAGGCTTGTTTAAATCTGATATTTCTATAGCACTCTTGAGTACAAAATTAGTAGTTGAGTTCTCTTTCATCTTGTAGTGACTTGGCTCGGTTTTGTCCTTGAATGTTATTGTGGAAGAGGGTTTGATCTAGTGTACATAAACTAGCTTACATCATTCATCTTTTCCCCTTTAACAAGTATATTATATTTTAATATAGAAGCTGTACTATTCATCAAAATGACTTTGAATCATTAATTATGTTATAAATATTATCAAAAGAATCTTGTAAATTTTGTAATATGTTAGTATATTAAATTGTATGTATATTAATGATTGGTCATGACACTAGAAATTATTATTTTTTAATATATTATTTATTATGTTATATGTATATTCTTCTATAGTAACATTCAAAAGCTTGGAAATTGATTCTCCTTAACATAGACTTTCTAAAATAATTATATTACAGAAATATTCACACTATTTGTTCCATATGTGGTTATCATGGGTCTCCTCAATTTAGAGGACATGGCTAGTCCTTTGCTTCCTAGCTTAATCGAGGCAATCTTGGGTAACATGATTGAGGAGACTATTCTTGATGGGTAGGACCTCCTAAATGGTTCGGGTAATCCCCATCATAGAGACTATCCTCCTCTTGCTAGAATTACATTAGCTACTCCCATTAACTTTTGAGGTGTAATTACATTCCACCTATCATTTTATGTGAAATAGTATATTATATTTTAATATAGAAAATGTACAATTCATCAAAATGACTTCATATTACTAATTAAATGTTAGAAATATTATAAAAAAAGCTTATAAATTTTATAATATATTAATAAATTAAGTTGCATATATATTACTTATTAGTCATGATACTAAAAATTATTAATTTTTTATTATATTGTATATTATGTTGTATGCATATCCTCTTTTAATAAGAATTAAACTTTTTAAAGTTATTATATTATAATATATAACAGATAATTTTATTGTATGATGTTTACACTCAATTTCTATTGAAATGATATTTCATTCCCTTAATCAAATGGAAAAAAAATATATTTTTTAAAGTTAAAACTATAGACTTCTTAAAAAATAGAATAAAAAATACAATTATTAATAATATTTTTGAGAATACAAAATATTTTATTATACTACAATAAAGAACCTATATTCTTTATAACTTCATAATAAATATAATCATTATGTTCTTATTCTATAAAATTATAAATTATAAAACATATATATAGAAAATAAATATATATTTTTATTTTTTATGGAGATCATTCACAAGATCATTTTTTCTATTTGATATGAGAGGACAAGCTATTCCGCTAAATTCGTTTGGGGCACGATCCTAACCTCATCCCTTATGGTGTCTGGGGCCTTGCACCCCTGGTGGGCTCATTTGGAACCTTTCTTATTCTATAAAATTATAAATTATAAAACATATATATAGAGAATAAATATATATTTTTATTTTTTATGGAGATCATTCACAAGATCATTTTTTCTATTTGATATGAGAGGACAAGCCATTCCACCATTTGATAGCACAAGCCATTCCGCCAAATTCGCTTGGGGCACGATCCTAACCTCATCCCTTATGGTGTCTGGGGCCTTGCACCCCTGGTGGGCTCATTTGGAACCTTTCAACTTCACCAGTAGACCAAGGGATCGACCTCACCATGCACTCAACAAGTCTTGATTCTTGGTAGGCTCATTCAGAACCTTTCAACTTCACTAGTAGACCAAGGGCTTGACCTCACCATGCACTCAACAAGACTTGATCCCTGGTGGGCTCATTCAGAACCTTTCAACTTCACCAGTAGACCATGGGCACGACGTCATCCCTTATGGTGTTGGGGGCCTTGCACTCAGGAGGACTTGGTCCCTAGTGGGCTCATTCACAACCTTTCAACTTCACTAGTAGACCAAGGACCCTATGGCATATATTTTTATTTTACTTTGTCAACAATAAAAATATATATTGACATATTATTAAAATATTTAAAACTATAAAATAAAAAATATAACCAACATAATTATATATATTGTTATTATCTATTTTATATTTATATATATAATTATGTTGGCTATATTTTTTATTTTATAGTTTTAGTTTTTCAAATATATGTCATATGAATATATAAATTTTTATTTAGTAGCAAACTTATTATTTATTTTTTAATATAAGGACATCAAAATTTTAAAATATATTAATGTATACAAATAAAACTCTTAAACAATAACATATAATATATAATATTTACTACATTTTTCAAAGTAAACACAAAACAAAAATAAAATAGGTCTTCAAATTAAATTTAAGTAAATCTATCTTGACTCATAATAGCTAAAAAAAATTAATTCTTAACTAAAAGAATAGTTCTAAAGTAAAATAAAATACCTAACTCTTAAGCAAATAAAATAGGTTGAAAGCATTTTATAGTAGTATTTACTACACTTTTCAAAGTAAGAACAAAACAAAAGAATTACCCAAATAATGAATGGTAGCTTTTCCAAAAATAAAATTAAAAGTTATATTCAAAAATAAATATAAAATAAAATATAATAAAATAATTCTTAACTAAAAATTAAAATTGTATTTAACTTATTAGTTAATAATCAATAGTAAATTTACACCTAGTCTATATTAAAAAGTGGTAAATAATTATCTTATTTATATCAACCAAAATTTACCTTTCAATATTAAACACATAACCCACTATTTATATATAGAGTATATTGCAAGAAACGGGAAAATTTGATTGTTTGCCTATCTTGAATCAATCCATAAAAAATATCTTTAAGGTTATCACGTTGCAATCCTTCAAATAAAGTATCCATTAACTTTAATTATATTAGTTGCCCATAACATGTCCATGGAGATTTGAAATGTAAGCAATTTTTTTGTGATAGTTATTTATTCCAAGTTGCCCTTTAAATGTTGAGACATTTTATTTAAAATTTTTATCATAGATTAAAATACATATTTAATTATTCTTTTAAGACAAAAATCTCTGAAATACAATCATAAGGCCATCAAATTTAAACCTTGTGGGCCCCTTGCTCTTGCAACCAAAAACTCTCTTAAATATGCCTTTTTTTAGTTAATGTATATAACCTGGTTATTATTTTTTAAATATAAATATATTTGCAACTTTATAGCTGTGTAACGAACACGGTTGTCCAAATCAAATATTGACAAGGGGATCTACCTAGTTTGCATTTATTTGTGTCTTCCCTTGTAAATCTATATAAAATATTTGCATGTTGGAAAAGTGACATTGATGTTGAGGTAGTGGGATGACCCTATTTTGTCTTCTCCCTTGAAAATAAGCTTCACTAAATTTGTCTACATGCACTGCACGAGCAGATTCAACAATTTTTTAAAAAAAATTTGTTAACTACATAATAAAATAACCCAACCACGCCAGCCTGGCTTTGCTCCATTTCAAATTACTGCTCTTAAAAAATATATGAGAAATATAAAATACATCTCACATCCATAATAATTCCGTAGCTACAAAACAATATAAATACTTAATAAATATAAAACCGGGAAAAAACGACGTCTCTCTCTCCAAATGAGTGGTTATGTGTGAGTATATTAATGCAATTGGCCTCTTAAAAAGAAAAAGGCTTTCTATTTGAAGAAAAAGTAACCCATGAATTCAGAACTAGCCAATTTATTCACTTTTAGTTTCATGTATTTTTGATGTGTAATGCTTAGTATAATATTTAAAAAGTTGTCTTAAATTAAATTAGTATAAACAATATGACTTAAGGTAATGAGTTGGGATTAGAAATTTTATATATAGATTATTGGGTAAAGGTGGGTTTTTGAAAGGGCCCAAACCTTTTTACAAATGTTAGTTTAGATAAGATAATGAGGCCCCCACTAACAACCAAGAAACACCAACAAAGACCAACAAATTGAAGATAAATAAAGTAGTCTAAATGATTAAGGACAATAGCACAAAGTTGGTAACATAACAACTGCAAAGAAAAAACCATAGATCACATAAAAGCATGTAGCCAAGGAAGAAGTCACAAATCAACAAATTATGGTGGCTTAAATCTAAAGGACTCCAAAGAGCATATAATAAATAGTAAATTTAAATGCAAAAATTAAATTAATTAAATTGTAATACCTAGTTTTTTTAATGAATAATAGCTATATTACCTTTTATATTATAAAAGAGAAAATATTACACTATTCACACACAAAAAAGTGGGTGGTAGAAGGCACACACTCAAAGTTTATGTAGGGCCAAGCACAAACAACAAGATGAAATGACAAAAAGACGAATTGCCTAATCGGTGAGAGCTACACCAACAAGGGGAGGTGGAAGGTCACGGTCATCCGATTGGCCCCATACATCAGTGGGACTAGAGCCATCAGTGATAGGCTCCCAACTAGTAATAACAACTCCTTCATTATAGTTCTCTATAGGCTATTGTATGGCATGAATAGGAGAAATAACAAGAGCCAAGTGCAAGAATTTGCTAGAATCTAGCCAACTAGGAGCTCCTCAGTTGTGAGCCTAGGATGAGGCCAAAGGTGGGAAAGAGGGTTAAGACCACCCATGAGGAGATTGGTCCTTGGCTCTTCTAGGAGGGTGGGAAGCTGATGCAAGAGCATCTAGTGGTGTAAGGGCAATCTTGCATCACCCAAAAAAAGATGTGTTTCAAAATTGTTGATGTTGTTTCCATTTCTTTTTAAAATTTGTGGTTTTGGTTCCATAATCGCTTGAATAATGATGTAGAACTTTCAGTTTTTCCAAACTGCTAAAAATAGTAACCTGCTATTTTTAGAAAGTTTGCATTTGGGCACGGATTGAAGTGAAAATTTACAGGAAGATTCATAATGGAAAAATAAGACCTTTGGCGAAGGAATCACACAAAGATCATTTGCGAGCTAAAAGATATTAAAGTTTCCGTTTCCTAAAAAATGCCTAAAAATTATTCAAACTTAGGATTGAGGCACTAAACGGTCTCGTACGGGCCCGAAAATGGCTGGAACTGGCAGAGATGGTTCTTAGCACGTAGAGCACTTAGTGAGATTTTTGATCATAAAACGGTTCGTCAATTGGACACCCGAATCAAAAGTTATGGCTCTCGGAAGTTGACCTATTTTTGGAAGGAGATGCAAATTTTGAAATTAGGTTGTTGGCCGCCAAAAAGACTATTAATAACCATTTTTGGGAACCCTGGGAAGTAGTAGAGTTAAGGGGGGAAGTGTAGAGTCAATAATAGGCGGGAAAATAGAAACCCTAGCTAATTTGGGGTTACAGAAAGAAGATGATTCTAGAGTCTTATGACAGGAAGCTATAATGTGTTGTAGCCTGTGGAGGGTTGATTCCTCTGATTGTATTTGAGCTTCTGTAATGTAATAAGTTGTCCAAATTAATAAAGAAAGTTCTATTTTCTGTGTACAATTTCTGTTGTTGCGTGTTTTATGATTTACCCCCTTTATCAAGTGATATCAGAGCAAGGGTTCCTGAGTTTGTAGACAGATCGCCGACCGTGAGGCAGTTTGCACCAGGACCTGAGGTTGTGGGTTTGCTACGGAGATCAAGATGCCTCCACGAAGAAATCATATTGGGAGGAATGCTTTGATGGAAGAGGGTTTTAGAGCCCTACAAAGGCAAATCGATGCATTGCAAGATGAGCTACGAAGATGGTTTGAGCTAAGAACAAGAGAAGAAAGTGAGGATGAAGCTAAAGAAGAGCTCTCTGAGGAAGAACAAGAAGCTGCAGGAGATCCTGCAGAATTTAGGTTGTTGAGGGCCATTCCTAAGATTGGAAAGAGGCCCAAGATTGAAGTTTCTACATATTCTGGAGATTTGAATCCAGAACAACTTATTGATTGGATTAATGACATGGAGGAGTATTTCAAGTATGAAGATGTGGAAGACCCAGATCGAGTCAAGTTTGTAAAACAAAATTGAAGGGCCATGCCAGTATTTGGTGGAAGGAGGTCTAGTTAGAGAGGAATAGAAGAGGAAAAGGAAAGATCACCAGATGGGATCAGATGGTGGAGAAACTGAAGAAGTAGTTCATTCCTGTGGACTATGAGATGGAGTTGTTGAAGAAACTACAAGGGTTGAAGTAAGGTAACAAGTCTGTTAAGGAGTCTACAAAAGAGTTTTAAAAAATTACTATCAGGATAGGCCATGCAGAGGCCAACAAGGAGAAGGTATCCCATTACATTAATGGGTTGAGGCTGAGTATTCAAGAGGAGCTAAGCCTGGTCAGAATGACCACCATAGAAGATGCATACCAGTTTTCCCTAAAGGTGGAAGAGAAGTTGAATAAAAGATTTGATAGCAAGCAAAGGGGAAGAGGTCAAGGCAGAAGGATTGGTGGAAGACCCTATGGGGGGAGAAATGAAGATTCAAAGAAAAGTGAAGAAGCCGGCACCAATTGAAATCAGAGAGGAGATAATACCTACCACCCTTGTGACTAGAACAATGGTGAGCAAAGAGGAAGAGGAAGAGGCAAACCTGGGAAAGAACTTAGAAGAGGACATTTTAGAGGAACCTGTTTCCAATGTGGAGAAGAAGGGCATTGAGCATACGAGTATCCACAACATCAAGGAAGGACAAATAAAAGACCTGAAGGTAATGCACGAGTTGCACATGTAGATGAAGATGTGTAGTCTAAGCGTTTTGAAGATGTTGAAAGGGGAGAAACCCTAGTTGTCAGAAGAAATTTGTTGAATGAGGAGAAAGAACCCAATCATAGAAAGAGTTTATTTTGCACAAGGTGCAAATGTGAAGGTAAGTGTTGTGATATTATTATTGACAGTGGAAGTACTAACAATCTTGTTTCAGAGGAGATGGTTGACAAGAAGAAAACATCCGCATCCATACCGGATTGCATGGTTGCAGAAGGACCATAGAGCTTTGGTCAATGAGAAGTGTTTAGTGAAATTCAAGATTGGTGACTACCATGATGAGGTGCTGTGTGACATCATACCGATGGATGCATGTCATATGTTATTGGGGAGGCCATGGCAGTATGATAGGAGTGTTGTCCATAATGGCCATACAAACACATATTCCCTAACAAAGGATGGAGTTCATCATAAGTTGAAGCCCTTCAAGGAGGTGGAAGAAAAGGTATGTAGTACTACCAGAATTTGCTTGGTAGATGGTAGAAAATTTTTGGAGGGTATGAAGCATGAGCGTCATTGCTTTGCATTGATTCCTAAGATTAGTCAAGAGAAATTTGAAGATGTACCACCAAAAGTTTTAGATATGTTGGGAGAATTTCAGGACATTATCTTTGATAATGTACCAGAAGGTTTACTACCGGTAAGGAAGATAAGTCATCAAATGGATTTGATACCAGGAGCCAGCTTGCCGAATAAGGCGGCCCATAGAATGACTCCAGCTAAGAGTGAAGAGTTGAACAGACAAGTTCAGGAGTTGTTGAGGAAGGGATTGATAAGAGAGAGCCTAAGTCCCTATGCGGTACCTGCAGTACTAGCACTAAAGAAAGATGGAGAGTGGAGAATATGTACAGATTCTCAAGCCATCAACAAGATCATGATCAAGTATAGATTTCCATTACCCAGAATGGATGAAATAATGGATTGTTTGAGTGGAGCCAAGTACTTCACGAAGATTGATCTGAAGAGTGGGTATCACTAGATTTGAATCAGAGAAGGAGATGAGTGGAAGACAGCCTTCAAAACAAAGGAGGGTTTGTATGAGTGGTTAGTCATGCCATTTGAGCTAACCAACGCACCGAGTACATTCATGCGGCTCATGAGCAAGGTATTGAAAGAATTTTTGGGAAGTTTTGTTATTGTTTATTTAGATGATATTTTGATTTTTAGTAAGACTTGGGATGAGCATCTGATGCATATCAGAAGAGTTTTAGAGAAGCTGAGGGAGGAGAAGTTGCTAATTAATATGAAGAAATGTAGTTTTGCAAAGAAGGAGTTGGTATACCTGGGATTTGTTGTCTCAGAGGAAGGTCTTAAGATGGACCCAAAGAAGGTGAGAGCTATCCTTGAATGGCCTACACCAAGGAGTGCCACAGAGGTAAGATCTTTTCATGGTTTGGCAAGTTTTTATAGAAACTTTATCAAGAATTTTAGTAGCATTTGTGCACCCCTAACTGAGACAATGAGAGGGGATAGAAAAGAGTTTAGATGGACTAAAGCAGCAGATAAAAGCTTTGATACATTGAAGCAGAAAGTCATAGAGCATCCTGTTTTGGCACTTCCAGATTTCAATAAGGTATTTCAAGTAGATTGTGATGCAAGTGGTAGTGCTATAGGAGCTGTTTTGAGTCAAGAAGGTAAGGCCATTGCCTATTTTAGTGAGAAGCTTAATGATGCCAAGAAAAAGTATTCTATTCATGATCAAGAGTTTTATGCAATAGTTCAGGCTTTGAAGAAATGGAGACATTATTTGTTGCCAAAGAAGTTTGTTTTATATACTGATCATCAGGCTTTGCAGTATCTTAATAGTCAAGGAAAGTTAAATCAAAGGCACTTAAAATGGGTTGAGTTTTTACAGAGCTATACTTTTGTTTTGAAGCACAAGAGTGGGAAGTCCAACAGAGTTGCAGATGCCTTGAGTAGAAGGAAAAATTTGTTGACAGAAATGAAGATAGAGGTTGTTGGGTTTGATGAGCTCAAAAGTTTGTATCTTGAAGATCTAGATTTTGCAGAGGCCTGGAAAGCTTGTTTGGAACCTGTTACTCTGGATAGGACAAAATGGTTGGATTTCATAATCCAAGATGGCATGTTGTTTAGAGGAAGCCACTTGTGCATTCCGAGGAGTTCCATGAGAGAGAGCCTGATAAAGGAGAAGCATAGTGGGGGATTGGATGGACACTTTGGTTGAGATAAGACCATTGCTATTGTTGGTGAAAATTATTATTGGCCACAGTTGTAGCAGGATGTGAGGAAATTTGTGTAGAGTTGCAGAGTATGTCAGATGGCGAAAGGAGCAAGTTAGAATACAGGTTTATATCATCCACTACCTGTACCAGAGAAGCCATGGGATGATATCAGTATGGATTTTGTTCTTGGTTTACCAAGGACATAGAGAGGACATGATTCCATTTTTGTGGTGGTGGACAGATTCTCAAAGATGGTACATTTTATTCCTTGCAAGAAGACTAATGATGCTGTTCATATTGCAGAGTTATTTTTCAGAGAAGTGGTGAGATTACATGGTCTACCAAAGAGCATAGTTTCAGATTGAGATACCAAGTTTGTTGGTTATTTCTGGAAGACATTGTGGAAGAAGTTGAAGACAGATTTAAAGTTCAGTTCTACACACCATCCACAGACTGATGGATAGACCGAAGTGGTGAATAGGAGTTTGGGTAACCTGCTACGATGCTTAGTAGGAGATAAGCCCAAGGGATGGGGTTTGATTTTACCATAGGCAAAATTTGCTTACAACAATTCTGTCAACATGAGTACTGGTAAATCACCATTCCAGATTGTATATGGGAATAGTCCAAGAAATGCTTCAGAGTTAAGGAATCTGGACAAAGGAGAAAAGACAAGTGCTGAGGCTGAAGAGTTTGCAGAACACATGAAGAATTTGCATGAAGAAGTGAAAAAGCACATTAATAAGATGAATATTCAGTACAAGGCTAAGGCAAATAAGAAGAGGAGATATAAGGAATTCTGGGTAGGAGATGAAGTCATGGTTCACTTGAGAAAAGAAAGGTTCCCAATTGGAACATACAATAAGCTAAAAATAAAGAAATATGGACCATGCAGAATTTTGAAGAAACATGATTCAAGAAATGCATATGAGGTGGAGCTACCGAGTGAGATCAACATTTCCCCTATTTTCAACATTGCTGATTTATCAGAATATCATGAAGGTGGAACAGAGGATGGACCGACAGACGAATAGTGGAGTATTTAGGCATCTAATTCAACAAAGGAGATAGAAGAGATCTTGGATAGCCATGTGGGAAGAAGTACTTGGAATAGGCAATATGAAGAATACCTGGTGAAATGGAAAGGAAGGCCTGTTGAAGATTCTTCTTGGTTGTTTAAGGCAGAGGTTGACTGTTTGGTTTTTCCTCACACAAACACCTGAGACGTGACTGAGTCACTTCTCAAATTACCCTGGGTGTCTGATGCAGGAGCATTCAGTGGTGTAAGGGCAATCTTGGATCACCCAAAAAAAGATGTGTTTCAAAATTGTTGATGTTCTTTCTGTTTCTTTTCAAAATTTGTGGTTATGGTTCCATAATCGCTTGAATAATGATGTAGAACTTTCAGTTTTTCCAAACTGCTAAAAATAGCAACTTGCTATTTTTAAAAAGTTTGCATTTGGGCACAGATTGAAGTGAAAATTTATAGGAAGCTTCATAACAGAAAAATAAGACCTTTGGCGAAGGAATCACACAACGATCATTTGCGAGCTGAAAGATATTAAAGTTTTTATTTCTTGAAAAATGCTTGAAAATTATTCAAACTCTGGTTTGAGGCACTAAACGGCCCGTACAGGTCCAAAAATGGCTGGAACTGATAGAGAGGGTTCTTAGTGCATAGAGCACTCCGTGAGCTTTTCAACACATAAAACAATTCCTCAATCAGACACCCGGATCAAAAGTTATGGCTCCTGGAAGTTGACCTATTTTTGGAGGGAGATGCAAATTTTAAAATTAGGTTATTAGCTGCCAAAAAGGCTATTAATAACCATTTTTGGGAACCCTGGGCAATACTAGAGTTAAGTGGGGAAGTGTAGATTCATGAATAGGTAGGAAAACACAAACCCTAGCTGATTTGGGGTTACAGAAGGAAGATGATTCCAGAGTCTTGTGATAGAAAGCTGTAATGTGTTGCAGCCTGTGGAGGCTTGATTCCTCTGATTGTATTTGAGCTTTTATAATGTAATAAGTTGTCCAAATCAATAAAGAAAGTTCTATTTTATGTGTGCAATTTCTGTTGTTGCATGTTTTATGATTTACCCCCTTCATCAGAAGCATGTGACTAGGAGTCATGGCCTCCTCAAGTTCTCTCACTACATCCACATCGATGTCCACAAAGAGGGGAGTGACCCCTAGGGACAACTAAAGGCAATGGGACTCTAGAAACCATACATGGGGCATTACCCCAATGATCTAACAACACTTCTAGATGTGCCACTTCAAGTGTAACTTTATTGGCTTGCACCTGAATCTGCATAAGCACAATAGAACAAATCATAGCTTTAGTGTAAAGCGAGAAGTAAATATCAACAAAGAAACTAGTAAAAATAACATAATTTATATCTCTCCACATGCTAAAAGGAATCTTCACCCTAAAAGCATGACAAATCTAGGTCAATTTGGGCCAATCATCTAACAAGACCATATGCCATGAGAAAGGCTTAGGTTTGAAGGGCTTGACAAAGTCATGAATCCAATTCTACGATTCTTGAGCTCTAGAAAAAAACCAAAAAAGGTGCTTGAAAATCTCATGTCGACCATAGAATGGGCAATGAGGATTGACAACTCTTAGATGAGATAATTTTGTGTGAATAGGAAAACCCTAATAAAGAATACACCATGCAAAATGGACAAGCTTCTAACCCTAATTTTGTGAAGCATATTGGGAGGAATTGATCTAATGATTGTCTAGTAAGTCTCAAAATCCTAATTAGACAACCTAAATTTCATTTTGGCTTTTGACCAGGAAAAGAAATTATTGGTAATCTTGAAAAAGAGGTTAGGCAAAGACTTCATTCCCCTATTATAAACTTTCAAAGCATGAACTAGCTAAGGAAGAAGATGGCACAACTTTAGGGCAAGAGCCTTGGTAATGATCTTGTAGGACACATTCAATAAAGTGATTAGTCTCCAATTGCAGTTATCCTCTGGATCACTAGCCTTAGGTATGAATTTAATATTTCCTTTATTTATTAAATTCCCTAATAAATTGGAATGGAAAGCTTATGAAGACCTTCACCCACTAAATCAAAAAAGGGTTTTATAAAACTAACAAAGAAATCCATCAGTGCTAGAAAATTTGTCATTAGACATGGTGAAAACAATCTCATGAAGACCCTCTTTGGTGAGCAACTGATCATAGAGGATCCATTGAGAGTTGGAACCCTAGCAAGGAGCCACTATTTAGGCATTTTTGTAGAGCATCATCTCATTCAAGAGTGTCTTCTTGAGCTATACAAACTTGCTCATAGTGCCAGACAAAGTCCTAGAGAATGTTTGGAATCTTACTCAAAATCTATTGGCCTTATTCGATCTCTTCTATTGTCTTGAGAAGTATGGTGAGCATGCAAGGCCTAAAATTCCTTAAACTTTGTCGCCAATCTTGAGCTAGTGAAGATGTGCTTTAATTTGAGCACTTTTGATTGTGTGATTATCTACAACCTGCTTCTAGTGGTGGATCTTGGCAACACATAGTTGTAGGAAAGGAACAAAGGGTTGAGTTTCTAAAGTCGCAATGGCTTGGTGGAGCTTCGAGGTGGTGGCCTTGTATGAGCAATGGCGAAATTGGTCTAGCTAGTGCCCATAAATACATAGGAAGTGTGAGGCACATTTGATGGCATCATTCCACCAAGCAATATAGTTGGTTTGATTCATGGTTCTAGGCTATAGGTTCCAAACACTTTAAATATGGGCCAATGTGGCTTGATGAGTCAGTAGAGACATGTTCAAGAAAAATGAGTCTTCTTAGCTCTAGGTTTAGTAAATTTCCATTCAATGTAAAATTATATGGGGAAGTGGTCTAAGAGGACAACATCCGATAGAGGCTCCACTGGCAAGGAATGATAGCTAGAAAAAGGGAAAAATGACTAAGTTGATAACATGGATCTATCAATCCTTTTTATAAATTATCATTTTTGGCCCTGAGATTGCTCCATGTGTACCTTGTTGTATGATCATGACAATGGCCATGGGGATTGAAGAACCCCAATTTATTGTGCATGTAGTCCTAATCCTCTCTTTCATCAGTTGTCCACATAATAAGTAAGGTACCACATTTATCACAAGCCATTTCAATGATATTAAAATCTTTGCATAGAATCCAAGTGGCAATAGGCATTGAATCAACAATCCATCTCCAAAGAAGAGATCATTCAATAGCATCATTAGACGCATAAACATTAATTACTCTAAATGAATGATTATTAATTTTGAAAAGAGCCCATAGTTCTCTATTGGTGGGCTCACATCCCTGGTCAACTAAATGCCGATGCCCCTTAGGAGAGAGAAATGTGACAACACCACTATGACCCACTTCAAGATTACTACACAAAAAGTGATTAGTAGTCCATATGACATGACATGCTATAGAAAGCAGAAAACTAGAAATTTTAATTTCTTGCAAGTAGAGAATTTCTAAGCTTGGAAATATTTGTTGAGTGTCCTACACAAAATATTTTCTTGTGAGGTCTAACAAAACTTGAACATTCCTATATATGAAGTTTGAAATTGATGAGAGTCAAGAGTCATGTCTTGTCAAGAGTTGCATAATTATTTTGTAAAAACTCTTCCTCTACATTGAAATTACTTATGTGAATACCTGGCTGGATATGTCATAATTTATCTAGAAAATACTCACTCTCTTCCAAATGCTTGGATGGACTATGAGAATGTTTCTACATTTATGGAGGAGAGGAAGAAGAGCAGGTAATAATCTCTAGTTGAGAAGATAACATAGAAGGCGCTTGCAATGTTTTGGTAATCTTTATCTTATTTTCCTCATTGAATGACTCACCAAGTGAGGAAATAACTTCTTTCCTTGTTTTCAGAGGTTTTGAAATTGTACTACCTTGAGACTTTAGTGGTTGACCACCATTTCTAAGGTTTTAGGTGGAGCATTACTAGTGCTAGTATTCTTGTTATTTTATGACTAACCATAGTTGACCAAGCCTCCCTTTTTCTATAGGATCATCAATAGTTGAATGAGAAGTGGGTTTATTGTAGAAGTAACTAGGGGGTAGTCTCTAATCTTATGATCAAAGGATTAGCAATGAAAGAAAGTGTTTGGTAAATTCAAATAAAGCACAAGTTGTGTGTTTCACATTTGGCCAATTTGAATGTCAATGGTCTCCTTAAGATATTTTGAGAGATCAAATTCAACATAGACATGCCTTTGTGGCTGAGATAAGAAAAAAATATTGGGCTCAACACAAATGACATTCCCTAGCAAGGCGACTATTTATGGCAAGAAATTCCAACATGGAAAGGGCAACCTAGGAAACTCCACCTAAACAGGGACACAAAGAGTTCTCTCCTCAGAGACTAAAAAGTCTTGTGTCTAAGGTGTGACAACTAGAATGGATACACAAACAAATTGAGGGTCACATTTGAGAATGGCCTCTGTGTGATTGGCTTTAGTAAAATAGAAAAGGAAAAAACCTTTTACAAGGTTTTGAATAGTATCAAGGCAAATCCCATGTGGTATCCAAGCCTTATTTACCCTTTCTTTAAACATTCTTTTAGGGGGGACCCTCCCATACAAAATAGATGATTAAAGTAAAAATTTCAAGCTATCTATAGGCACTATTAAGTTTTGGAATGGGAAGAGCCATATCTGGAGGTGTTTTAGAAGACATACCTGATGAAATATCTTAGGGATGAATTTCTTAGGTTTCTTTGGTGGTGCCATCAAACCTTCAACACTAGCTACAACTAGGTTAATGAAGTTTGAGGCCATAAAGAGGAAAATAATTCCCATAGGCATGACAAGTGAATATATGCTACAATAAATGTATAAAACAATTTGAGACTCTTGCTTCAAAGAAGTAGTCTGATATAAGGGAGGACAGTAACTGACACAAGAAGAGCCAAGACCAAAACCCTAGTAGAGCTCTCCAGAAGCTGGTGTTTAATTCTACATTCAAGTGAACAAATCTAATACCTAGTTATTTTAAAAGTAGGAAAGTGAAGTTGGAGATGTCTATAGTTGATTTGCCAAACAATTGTAATTTTAGTGCTTACATGGATGTGTTGATGGGTCTTCTGAGACATTGATTTGGTGTCATATTTAACGCTTTTAGAAAGGTTGTAAAATCCTCCAATTTGGAATACCTATGTTCAGGTTATTGAATTTATTAGAGAATTACTGACCAATACCCACAAGATTGTTGGTTTTTTTTTCTAATTTAAAATGCACATTCATTTTTAAATTTACCCTCAATTAAAAAATAAAATCATAATCTAAATCTTTCCTACTCCTAGACTAACAGCAAGTTAAAACCAATAGCAAAAGAGAGAGAAGAGTAAGAAGAAAAGAAAGATAAAGTGCATTAAATTTACTAGTGAATCCATAATGTTATTAACAAGTTAAAATGAATTCTCTAAATAAATTTTATAGTAACCAGTTTTGTAAGGAAGCTAAGGTGGCGAAACAACTTCCTACACTAATCTTGAGAGGAGGGTTATGTAAAACTTTTCAAATCTTTACAACAATTATAGAAATTATATAGAAATAAACGTAAATAGCAAACACATCACAACGTAGTGATTTACATGGGGAAAACTCTTTCAGGAGAAAAAACCCACACTCCAAAAGCCACCCAATATATTATTCAAAAATCTTAACAAGATTACAATATACTTGCAAATCAAGATTTCATAGGAGTATCACCAACCATATATCTTGAGGCAACTCAACATCTATAAGACTCTCACACAAAACCTCCATCTCAAGTACCTAATAAATAGGAGATACAATACATGAAACTGTCAAATGGTAATTACAAAACCATGAGCTAAAACCACCCAAAAGTGGCACCCAAATTCTTAGGGTTTGATTATCTCCAATAAAAGATGCCTTATGGTGTGTCAAAACACACATCAACACATGTAACTCCCCCTTATAGCTCTTTTATGTGTCCAACACGTTTTTACATTTTCCAATACAAGAGGCCCAACTTCTGGAGGCCATAACTTTTGATTTGAGAGGTTGATTGGGACTATATTTTTTTTTAATTGAAGAGTTCAAAGAGATCAACACATCGGGCACCTTCAATGGCAGTGCAGGTAACTCAAAATTTTTATTTTGGCCAAAAACCAACTCTATAGCCTAAAAGTTGAGTTTTTCTATTTTTTATAATAGAAAAATCACACTTTCTATAATTGCAAGGTTGAGACACCTTTCCTAACATTCTCACACTTTCTGAACACCTTTCAAGAGCAAAGGGAGTATCAAAACCATGATTTAATTTCTAGGGGCCAAGAGGCCCATAGACTCTGAACACCATCTGAACTTCTCTATGCTCACAGGCTTAGTTAATGAATCTATAACATTCATCAAAGTCTCTACCTTAACCAGCTTCACCTTGCCATCCTTGACCATATCCTTGACAAAATGATATTGTATATCAATGTGCTTATTCTTGCCATGAAATTTTAGGTTCTTATATAGGTAAATCACACTTTGATTCTCACAATAAACTGTCACTGCACCTTGTTTTGTTCCAATATATGAACACAATCTCTTAAGCCAAATGACTTCTTTACAAGCGTGAGTAGCTGCCATATACTCAGCCTCAATAGTGGACAAAGAAACCATAGCTTGTCACTTACTCATCCAACTAATTGCACCACCAAATAAAGTAAACACATAAGCATTGGTGGATCTTCTGCTATCAACATCACCAGCCTAGTCTGAATCCACATAACCATGAATATCAAGGGAATGTCAGTCTCCTATCAAATTACCATGATAACATAAGGAATACTCTAAGGTATCCCACAAATATCTCAAGACTCCTTTAATTACATCCTAATGAACTCTACCAGGATTAGACATATATCTGTAAAGAATTCCCACTGCTTGGACAATGTTTGGTCTAGTACAAACCATAACATACATCAAACTTCCAACTGCACTCTGGTAAGGTACTATCCTCATGTCTTCCATCTTCGATGGGGATGTTAGACATTGTGAAGTAGATAACTTCATTCCAACTGTAAGAGGAACACACAATGGTCTATAATCTTGCATGTTAAACCTCTATAAAACTGAATTGACATACTTACTCTTATCAACCATAGTTTTATGTTCACTCTTTCCCTTTTGATTTCTATCCCAAGAATGTGTTTAGTTGCATCAAGTTCGTTCATTTCAAATTTAGCTGTAAGTTGAGACTTTAGTTTTGAAATCATTCCTTTCCCTTTACCAATAAATAACATATCATTAACATATAATGCAATAAATAGGAAATGCTCACCATCAAATTTATAATAAACACAGTGATATGATTTAGAATGCTCAAATCTCAAACTCAACACATATGTATCAAATTTTTGGTACCACATTGTAGGACTTTGTTTGAGGCCATACAAAGATTTATGCAATTTGCAAACAAAATTACTTTTACCTTTTATCACGTAGTGCTCTAGCCGTGTCATATAAATATCCTCCTCCAAATCACCATGAAGGAATGCCATTTTTACATCCATTTTCTCAACCTCTAGATCATAAGTTGCAACAATAGAAAGCAAGAATCTAATGGATGTCATTTTTATAAAAGGAGAAAACATCTCACTGTAATCAACACCCTCAGTCTAAGAGTAACCTTTCGTAACCAACCATGCTTTGTACTTCTTAATACCTCCATTTGAACCAATCTTTTTCTTGAACACCCATTTACAACCAACAGGTTTCCGTCCTTCAGGCAATGATACTAGGTCCCATGTATCATTATTTTTCAAAGCTATAATTTCTTCATCCATGGCAATCTTCTAGGACTCTACATCATTCATACCTAATGCCTCTTCTACAGATCTCAATTCATCCATGTTAGTATTCAAAGTAAAAATACATCTCCAGTCATCATGTGAATAGCTTTCAGGTGGTTGTCTATGCCTTGTAGACCTTCAAACAAGCTGAGTTGGAGGCTCCTCCTCCTCTTCTAAAGATTTAGAGCTAGATGAGCTCTCCTCAACTTCTTGTCTATCTAGGGGCCTCGATTCAACTTTCTTAGACATAGAAGGAAGTTGAATCACATCTTTCTGTTCACTTTGTTCTGGTTGCAATGTAATAGAAAAAGGTTTAGTTTCTATAAAAATCACACTTCTAGTATATATTACCTTCTGTGCAATAGGATCCCAAAGCTTGTATCCTTTCACACCATAACTGTAACCAATGAAGATACATTTCACAGCATTGTTCTCCAAATTTGTTCACTTCTCCTTTGGCACAAGTGCATATGTCTTGCAACCAAAAACTTGAAGATGTCTCAATGAAGGCTTATGACTCGACCACGCCTCCATAGGCATTTTATCAACAAGAGATGATGTAGGAGACCTATTAATCAGGTAGCAAGCAATGGAAACAACTTCATCCCAAAACCTTTGACCATCACCACTAAGTATACTCCTTGCCTTCTCCATCAATGCCCTATTCATTCTTTCTGCAACTCCATTCTATTGTGGAGAATACAAAGTTGTCTTTTGTCTCTGAATGCCATAATCTTTACAGAATTTGTCAAAATCATTAGAGAAAAATTTACCACCATTGTCAATCCTCAAACATTTTATTTTCTTCCCAGTCTACAACTCAACCATTTGTTTAAATTCTTAAATTGACCGAAAAATTCAAATTTACTCTTTATAAAATATACCCATGTCCTATTATAATCATCAATAAATGAAACATAATATGTTGATTTTCCAATCAAAGTAACATCTACAAGATCAAATACATCATAATGAATAAGATCCGATACACCACAACATTTATGATAACTTGAGTAAAACTAAATGTGGTTTTGTCTACCATAAATACAATGCTCACAGAAATTGAAATCAAGATTACAATCAATCAACCCTCACTTTTTCCAATGGAGTAGTCACAAACTTGCTTTTCATAGAAGTACTATTGCACTCAATAGTGTATGTGTCAATCTTGTGCAATGTGCCAAATCTGACACCTCTAGTGATCACCATATCACCTCTAAACATCTTGCATCTTGCATCAACAAAGACTACATGCACACCCACATGTATTAGTTTTATCACATGTAATAAATTTTGTGCTAACCTAGGGATATGCAACACACCATTAATCTTTTTTACTCTACCATCAGAAAATATAATTTTAACTTTACCATGACCAACAATATTTAAATAAGAATCATCTGTTGGCAAGAGACACTATATGGATTCATGGTTGTTGTCATTGATGGCAACAAAGGTCATCCCACATATCCGCAAGTCATGATATGTCTCTACCGGAAGTCAGATTGAAGATTGTGGTGGTCCGGTGAACAAGAACAGAGCATGTGGCAAGGTCCGACAGATTGGTCCGGATCTCTCAGAGGAAGTGTCTTGGTGCAGTGCGGATCTGGGGAAGTCAAGAGGACTATCTTGAGTAGTATATTCCAAGGATTTAGCCTCCGGAGATGGACAAGGAAAAAGATATGAATAGTTGAGTACCGGATTCCTGAGAGACAGTGAAAACAGAGGAAGAACTGACTGACTGAGTATCAAACTACTTTCCGGATGTGTTACAGATGATGATAAAGGTTGCGGAGGCATGAATCATGTTTGGCCGACATAATTGATGATATCTACAAGTATATGCTTGATCCGCATTGCTTGGTGAGCAAGGATTCAGCCGACAGAACTAAGTTTGTAAGAAACTAGACTGTTCCGGATGCCGACTAGAAAGATGATGAAATTACTTGTGCGGATATATATAGAGGATGGATTTAGTTGTAAAGGGTGTGTAGTGTGTGTGAGGATATGCGAACAAGTCCAGAATAGAGCAGAAGAAACAAGAAAGATCCGGTATGTGAAAGGACAGCAGACTAAAGAACAGAGGAAAGATGAAGTGCAGCAGATCAGTATACTGAACCTAACCGGAACTGAACTCCAGCATATGCAGATGCTTCCAATCAGTTCAAGACTGTGATTCTTATCACTTTGTAAGACAGTGTGTCTTCTTGTAGGCAGTGAGCCTCTTGTGAGCAGTGTGCTCGGGCAGTGAGCCCTAATTGGCAAGTGCCATTTTTGTAATTTCCTATTCTTCTAACAGAGAATAATTCTTGGGTTAATCACCCCGTGGTTTTCTCCCTTAACAGGGTTTCCACGTCAAAAATACTGTGTCATGTGTTTCTTACTTCATGGTTAATGTTTTGTGTTTGATTTTATGCTGCTTCATTTAAAAGGAAAGTTTAATAAGGGAAATAATTAGGATAACTGATTCACCCCCCCCTCTCAGTTATCAACAATTGGTATCAGAGCCAAGTTCCTCCTAATAGAGCCTAACAGCTTGAGGAAGATCTGGGATTTCAAATGGATGCATATGGTTTAAGGGAGCAACTCAAGACTGCCCTTGAGGATCTTGAACAGTCAAATTCTGAAGTCAGTGAATTAAAGGAAAGACTCAAACAGGCTGATGAATTCATGAGAGAATTAAAAGACAAATTAAGTCTCTCTATGAAAAAGAGAAAGGAGCTGCTTCAACAGTTGGCAAGACAAAGTGAAGAAAGCAATACAAGTGAGGAATTGACTGAGCAAACCAAGTTATGTGAAAAGTTATCAAAAGAAGTCATTATGTTAAGACATGAAATGGAATCAGGAACTATAAAGTTTACTCAAGAGATTGAAGAAAAAAGAAAGGCTGAAGACAATCTAAGACAATCTCTTAAAGAAAAATCAGAAGAATGCCACCAGATGGACAGGATTATCAGACACCTTGAATCTGATCTTGAAGATTCCAAAGATAATGAAGGAAAACTTGAGGATCAAATTGCCTCTCTCAAAAGAGACCTTCAAACAGCAAATGAATATAAAGAGAAATTCAAGATAAGTTCTGCTCAACTTGAAATTCTTCTTGGAAGTCAAAAGAGGACAGATGACAAGTATGGCTTGGGATATGAGAAAGGAGAAAGCTCCGGATCCGGTCAGAGGAATCTTGGATCAGAAAATCCAAGGAGCAGGCCTAGAAGACCTCCGGTAAGACAGCAAAATGCTCAAAAATATCCATCCTTCAATGGATACTGCCACAGCTGCAACCATTTTGGTCACAAAGCTAATCAGTGCAGAATGAGAATGAATCAGATTAATTCATCCTTCTCCGGACAGTGCTTCAACTGCAAAAGGTATGGACACAAATCCCATGAATGCAGAATTATGCAAGTAAACAAATCATTCAAAGGTAGATGCTTTACATGCAATAGAGTAGGTCATATGGCTAATCAATGCAGATCAAGGGGATATCAGTTAAATATGCAAAGAAATGTTATTTGCCAAATCTGCAATAGGTCCGGTCATAATGCTAAAGTCTGCAGAAACAAGAATCAGGACAAAAGAGGTCCGGTGTATAATCAGAATCAAGACAAGGGTAAACAAAAGATGAATGCGGATGAAGTTAGGAATCAGATGAGCAAGATTTGGGTGAAGAAAAGCTCAGAGAATGTAGAGGTTGGATCCGCACCAGATTCTGGTGCTGATATTTCTTCCGGAAATTAAAAAGTGAGCTCAGGCTCAGGGGGAGACTCAAAGAAGATTCTGTTCCCCCAGCCAAACAAGTTGTGCCGGATATGGCACAAGATGCGGATTAAAGGGTTTGTAGATATAAGTCCTGAGATGCTTCATTCAAGTTTTCAGAGGTCCGCATGGAGTTATGAAGAAGCTGTGTTCGATTAAGTTAGACCTGTTCAGGGAGGTGCTCCGGTATGATAAAGGATTACAAAAAGGTCCGGAGAGATCCGGAAGTGCACGATCTTGTCTTGCGGATTGGACAGAGTGTTTGGGATGTTCTTGTAATATGTTACCTAGATTTATTCATGATTTAAAGATTCGGATGATATTCAGTGATCAGGACTAATCCGGGATACTCCAAGCTGTCCAGACATGGTAAACCGGAATAATGCAGGTGAAGCATTTATTGCAGACAGATATTAGGGTTTGCGGAGCAATATAAGGGATTTCTCAAAAGTTATCTGCTCATTCTACACTTGAGAAGAAGCGAATAGTGGAGCTCTGCAACAAGGTTCATCAAGCACACCAAGGATCTCCTGCCGAAGCTATTGCATAAAGAAATCAATCCAACCACTCCGTGCAAACCGAAGGCGCATAAGGTATTCTTCGTTTTTCATTGCCTCACTGCAAATCTTTGAAGAATGGCTACTCCAAACATAGTTAAGATCTCTGATAGACCTCGCCCCTCATTCAAGAAACATCCCTACAAATCGTTGGAGGTAGATCCACTAGGAGCCTTCTCTAGTGTTCCCCACGGAGTCTTACATACTGAAGATATTAGGGTTTACATACACGCAAACATTGAGGAATTTGGGGAATTCAAATTAAGAGACCTCTATCACAAACAACTGATAGACAATGCTTTTGAGCTCAAACCAGAGTATAAGGGTATCCAGAAGAAACAATTTGAGCAATTCATTCATTTCCCTAGCTTTGAAGAAGATGAATGGGTCCGGTATGTACTGAGCAGGATGCATGACAACTTCCTTTGGCTAGATAGACCCTGCAAGATCACAAAAGAAGCAATTAGAGCAGTAACTGGTCTATACTCTTCCGGGGGGGTACCTATCCTCAAATCTGTCAAGAACAACGTTGTAACTGAGGCCACCGGATCAAAATATGATAAGAGAGCAATGACCATTGAAGATATTTCGGATCCGGATATCAAATATGCATCAATGATAATAGGATACAAGATCTATCACTCCAGCAGGGAGAATTCTGTATCCGGAACTGCAATATACACAGCATATGAAATGCTAAGAAAGAATGCAGATTATGATCTTTGTGAACTACTACTAAGCCAATTGATGGAAAATGTACAGAAAATCAAGAAAGACAAGAAGAACTCCTTTAAGTATGGTACTCTCATTGTATGTCTCTTCTTTTACTTCATGAATGAGCTACCCGGAACAAGTGGATGGGTATGGCAGAATGACAAACCTGTTGCAGTCCAGATAAGAGACTATTTGCATGGACTTGGGGATGCAAAAGCGAGAAATACAGCTCTATGGGGATACTTCAAAAACTTTCAGAGCATGATGCAAGCAAGAGAGAGAATTCCCCAGTCACTCATTGAGAAATACAAGGACTCAGTATGTTTTATGGTTGACACTGATCAGTGCCTAATGGAGGCAGTGGAGCCAAGGACTGTCTGGATCATGCCCATGGGGTATGAAGTTGATGAACAGATAGTAGAGCTGCATGTTCAACACATGCTAAGTCAGCCCAAAGATCCTAAGGCAGAAAGGTTTGGAACCTTTGAGGAGCTGAGTGTGAAATTACATGTAGAACTCAGGGAACCTGAGATTAAGAGAAAAGTGAGAAAAGAAGTAGAGCACATTGCTCAAGGCCTGGGCATCTCAAAAGAGGCACTTGATGCCAGCCGGGAAAAGAGGAGAAAGGCTGAGGAAGAAGAGAAAAGCAAAGAAAGTGCTCCGGTTGAAACCCCCACCCGGACCAGATCATCAAAGAGATCTGCACCTTCCACAACCAAAAGCTCAAAACCGGAAGTCCAGGCATCCGGTAAAAGATCCAAGACAAAAGCATCAAGGGCTTATGGAAGCCAAAAGGATGAAGAGGAGACAGAATCAGATGAAGGAGTAAGAGAAGTAAAGAAACAGAAAAAGAAAGGATCCGGTAAGCCCTCCACAGGCCAAGACAAGGAGGAAATGGCAGAGGTAACTGTTGTAAAGCCCACTCTGTCTCTAGAGAGCATAATCAAGTCGGTCACGGTGGATGGAAACCTTCAACCAATGACTGAATCCTATGATGACTTCAGTGAGGCAGACCAAAAGACTCTGCAGGAAGCCACAGTTAAATATCTGAACACATACAATAAGGCTTTCATTGAGATCATATCTCTCATTCCTAAAAGCCTAGAGAAGGAAATGGAGGTAAGAAAGAATAATGCTCATGCCAAAGATCTTGAGATCCGGGAGCAGATAGCTATTCAGCTATATCCTCAAATTGATCCCAAGACAATGAACATGATCTTCAAGGACTGCAGAGATGAGTTCAGAAGTAAAGCCAGGATGAATCAGCTCATGCTTGGTGAGACTGACAAAGTGGCACAAGAGACAGAAGAGATCCTCCGGAAGGCCTTCAAAAGGTTCAATCTTCCTGTTGTAGAGGACTTAGGTGCAGAAACAGCTGCTGATTTGGAATCTTCTGTTCCGGAAGAAGTGAGCCATGAACAGACAAGTGAGGACTTGGAACCCTCTGCTCCAGAAGAAGTGGCCCATGAACAAGCAAGCATCTCTCCTCCGGTTTCCCCTACAGTCTCCGGATCCAAAGAAGAAGAGCAATTGCAGGAGAAGGAAGCAGTGGTGACAGACAAAGAGGTTGACAGTTCTAAGACTGCAGAAGAAAAGAAACATCTGTCTCCGGCAAGAGACACTGCACAAACTGTTCAACAATTTTTGAGCAAAGAAACTCTAGAGATTGATGAACCGGAGCTTCTAAAAGGTCCATTTGATTTTGACTCTCTCTCTCCGGTACAAACAATGAAGATAGCTTCATTTGCAAATGCCAAGGCAAATGAAAAGCTCCTGAAGTCTCATATGGAAGACTGTGAGTTGATAGAGGCTGCTTCCGGAGTACTTGTAAAGATCATGCCATCAATCCAAATAGATCCGACAGCCTCCACTTCCGGTAATCTAAAAACCTTAGTCAGCAGTATTGATACACATTTTTATTCTCTAGAAAAATCAGCTGAAGAAAAGGTCCGGAAGGAATTTTTGGATAAGAGATTTTCTGAAATATTAGAATTAATCTCTAAGGATAGGAAGATTGTAAGCATTGGAATAAAGAGTTTAGAAAATGCTCTTAAGGATGGCGGTGACATCTACAAATTTTGTATATCTTGGTCAAAGGCAACAGCAGCAATTGACAAGAAAATAAAAGAGGAACAGGACAAGCTTCAAAGCTTATCTCAAAGTTTTGATCCTCTCTCTTCCTCTATAATAAATCAAGAATGTTAGACTATTGCAGTCTTGAATGAAATAAAGAATCTTGAGAAGGAGAGGAAGAACATTACCAACCGGATGGGAGAACTTAGAAGGATTATAGTCCCTAAGTTGGAAACTATGCATGAGGCCATCAGTGATGCCCAGACCACCGCCCATACAAAAGATCCGACAGATCTCAGGCGGGCAGAAGCTTTTGCATTTTTGTTGAGTGGTCACATTTCAATCTTGGACAGAATGAAGCTAAGTTGGGCTACTGAAATGGTTCAACTGCAGACATCCTTTGCAGACATTCTGCAGTATATGTGAGTATGTAAATATGCGGCTATATATAGAAAATTTTTGAAAATTTTGGTGTGCGGACCCTACCCTTTGCCATTGATGTCAAAGGGGGAGTGAGGAGCAGTGAAAAATGAGGAATCCAACTCAGGGGGAGTTCCGGAAATTATATATAAAGACAGAGCATCAGCAGAGGGGGAGCATAGTGTAAACACTTAGTCATTTTTCACTAAGTGTTGCCATCAATGCCAAAGGGGGAGATTGTTGGCAAGAGACACTATATGGATTCATGGTTGTTGTCATTGATGGCAACAAAGGTCATCCCACATATCCGCAAGTCATGATATGTCTCTACCGGAAGTCAGATTGAAGATTGTGGTGGTCCGGTGAACAAGAACAGAGCATGTGGCAAGGTCCGACAGATTGGTCCGGATCTCTCAGAGGAAGTGTCTTGGTGCAGTGCGGATCTGGGGAAGTCAAGAGGACTATCTTGAGTAGTATATTCCAAGGATTTAGCCTCCGGAGATGGACAAGGAAAAAGATATGAATAGTTGAGTACCGGATTCCTGAGAGACAGTGAAAACAGAGGAAGAACTGACTGACTGAGTATCAAACTACTTTCCGGATGTGTTACAGATGATGATAAAGGTTGCGGAGGCATGAATCATGTTTGGCCGACATAATTGATGATATCTACAAGTATATGCTTGATCCGCATTGCTTGGTGAGCAAGGATTCAGCCGACAGAACTAAGTTTGTAAGAAACTAGACTGTTCCGGATGCCGACTAGAAAGATGATGAAATTACTTGTGCGGATATATATAGAGGATGGATTTAGTTGTAAAGGGTGTGTAGTGTGTGTGAGGATATGCGAACAAGTCCAGAATAGAGCAGAAGAAACAAGAAAGATCCGGTATGTGAAAGGACAGCAGACTAAAGAACAGAGGAAAGATGAAGTGCAGCAGATCAGTATACTGAACCTAACCGGAACTGAACTCCAGCATATGCAGATGCTTCCAATCAGTTCAAGACTGTGATTCTTATCACTTTGTAAGACAGTGTGTCTTCTTGTAGGCAGTGAGCCTCTTGTGAGCAGTGTGCTCGGGCAGTGAGCCCTAATTGGCAAGTGCCATTTTTGTAATTTCCTATTCTTCTAACAGAGAATAATTCTTGGGTTAATCACCCCGTGGTTTTCTCCCTTAACAGGGTTTCCACGTCAAAAATACTGTGTCATGTGTTTCTTACTTCATGGTTAATGTTTTGTGTTTGATTTTATGCTGCTTCATTTAAAAGGAAAGTTTAATAAGGGAAATAATTAGGATAACTGATTCACCCCCCCCCTCTCAGTTATCAACATCATCACCCAAGTACACCTTACCTACATCAAATTCTTCATCTTTAAAAAACTAATATCTATTAGGGTCATATGGAAAGATGCACCTGAGTCAATTAACCATGCATCATTACCTGCACGAGTGGTCAAAGATGCAATGAATGCATTGTTACTAAATTTTATTCACACTAAATTTAGTTAGACCTAAGTGCAGTTGTTTCAGTAGGAATAAATGAAAACTTTAAAGTTATTGCATTCAATGAACAGTTGATGTCTTGACAAAGCAGAGATAGATACCAGTTGTCAGGATAACCCATCAGTCCAATTAGGACTGATGAATCATCATAACAAGTGAATCAGAATGTCAAGAAATCAAAGATTCAAGGAAGACAGTTGATCTAAACTATTTTTTTCTTTCAGGAGTTACAAGACAATTTGATTATTTAGTTGATCATAATTGAAAGCAAGAAAGAAAGATATTTATTTAAACTATCATTTCATGTCATATTTGGAACATATATTTCAATTTCAGTTACTCTATCCTATGCATTGATTGAAAATAAAATATACATACATCAAGTGCATAAGATAAATTAACTGATCATGTTTAGAGGAGGTGTTCAAATGTGTCCCACACAAGCCATGGGAGTGACTAAACTGAGCAATGCAAAAATATGCAAGCTATACATCTAATGATAAAAGAAATAATGAAGAACGTATGATAAAGATAAATATCCATCATTGCTTGAGCAAGGAGGTTGTTGACAGTTGGTCTTTAGTCTTCATCTTCAGTTCTAGTGTCATCAGTTGAACCTGCAAAAAATTTGGGACAAAATCTATTAGAGCTCCAGATATTTAAAGTTATCATATGCTTTTATCAAGAAGACATATCAACTTGTCACATCATACATTTCATATGAAAGATCAAATCAGACATGTGCCATAAATCAGAATATCATGAAGAAGGTCAATCAATACCATCAGGTATGTTTTTATGCTAACTTGTTTGTTCACTATGCAGGTATAGGACAAGTAATGTTGCTGATTTGAAGACATTTAAACATGTGGAGAAAATGTGGCTCCCACAAGGGTTGAGCCCAACATGTTTCCTTTTCTGTTCATTTGAAAAGGAATATCAAAATAAAACAGGATGCATCATTCAAAATTATATCATGCATCATTAAAACAACTTTTAGACAAGCGTGTCATCATAATCATGAAAAGGAGCAGTTGCTCCTATAAACTATGTTCACATTGATTGTAGTTGATTAAAACAAATCAGATAAGTTCAGAGTGCCTGAGTCAACTTGACAGAGTGCAAAAAATAGAAATGCAGCCATGAAAGGTACTTTTCTTGTTCATAGCATCATTAAGATGCCTTATTGCTATCATATTCCATGTCACAATTCATAAAATCAGACTTAAGAAATGATAGAATTATGGAGATAAGATGAAGGGGAGACTTGTAATCAGATAAAGTATCAGTTTACAAAGACATTATCAAGCTAATCCCTATTTGTACATGTTCATAATGAAACATAACTCTCAAATTCATTGTTGATTCATAATCCCTTAAGGATTGAGAGTTATATACATAACGAACATTTGCATATTAGTGTGAACAATCATGTATTAAATGTTTAGGGATTGAAATAATAAAATCAGATAAACCAAGTACAGAAGAGTAGTACATGTATGATCAGTTGATTACATTAGATAAGGACACATATGCCAATCAAGTCTCATGTGCATATCAAATAGAATATACATGCTACAGGAGCCATCCAAAGTTCAAGAATTCTCTTTTGAATGCATGTATTTATTTCATCTCATGTGATTAAATATCATGAACAATTGACAAAATGTAGTTACAGTTTAAAGATATGTCATAGGAGTTTGATATATTCAAGCATATGATGTTATAGTTGAAGACAAGTCAAATATATGTATCATTGACTATATCAGTCATACAAAATTTATATGAGCATCTTACAGGTGGTAGACAAAAGAGATCAAACATCTGATACAATACCATGATTAAGAAAAGAAGGAGATATATGATATGCAGACATACTACGGGAGGATCTAAGTGCCAAAAAGAGAAGTAAAAGATCAACATAATGAAGAGCATCTGACAGTTGACTAGTTTTAGGCCAAAGAGGAGTAAATGACAAACTAGATTCCATGCTCAGGAAAGTGAAATAGTATAACAAGCTACATGATCTTTTTGAAGAAAAAGAATGCACAGTATGCTACAAAAAATAGCATTTATTATTAAAGATGTATAGAAAAGAAAATAGATGCCATGACTGTTATAATGGAGTTTTCATACAGAAGAAAATGCAAACCCTTGAAAAAAGATGAAACCCTAATGCCATTTTTATGCTTATAATGAAAGAAACAAATACAGAAATGTTTTTCTACCATGGCCGTGACCAAAAGAAGCTATATCAAAGATACCCATCATTCAAAAAGAAACCCTAACACATTGTCGCAGTTACAAAAAAAGAATGGTGCTACTGTGTGTCTCTATCAAGGCCGTGCCAGAAAATGGCAATTATATACATTCTTGTAGAAATCCTTATCAAGTTTTGAAACCCTCTTTCATTTTGCAAATACAGCCAAAAGAGAAAGATATTAAGTATTTTTTGCCATAGCCGTGACACAGAATGCATTTCCTGTGCAAGATTTAGAGAAACCCTCATTTCAAAGTTTGGAAACTTTCAAGTTTCGCATCAGAGAACTAAGAAAATGCTATAGAATGCATTCATTGGCACGACCGTTGCAAAGGAGGAGACATTCTCTTTTAAAATCAAGTACCCATATCATTTTTTTTAACAAAGAAAGCTTGAATTTTTTAGGTCGAAATGATCAAAGTGTCTATAGAAGGAAATGAGAAGGCTCACCTTTAAAGTTGCATAAGAGAGGAAATAGCATGGTCATCGCCTCCTTGTAAGGATTTTTGTCAAATTTTGCCACATTTGCAGAGTAAACACACAGAAGAAACATAAAGAATGGTGTCAAAAGAATATAACAGAAGAAAGAGCATGTATGGCCGTGACCATTCAAGGTTAAAGAGCTACAGAAAATGATGAACAAATGTCAATCAAACTCAAAGACACCATACTCACCAGTGTCTACTATCTTCTTCTCATTCAAGAAATGCAAAGAAATTGACCTCAGAGAGCCAAGGAGAAGCCGAGAGATCCATTAAACCCTAATTACCATGGAAGAGTTGCAGAGCGGCCGATAGGAGGAAGAAAAAATGAAAATGATTCAAAGTTTAGGGTTTCTTAACTCTTTTTGATCGAAGCTTCTTTTCTTTCTTTTTGTTTTTGACTTAGCAAATAATTATCATTTCATTATCTAAAACCTGATGGGGTCAAAACCTCAAAAGATATGCTTCCTAATCATCACTTGAAGGGGCCGACAAACCTTGCCACTTATTATTTTTATTAAAGTCAAAAGGTGGTCAATGATTAAAAGGTAAGGCTTATGCCTATTACAAATTCAAATAAAGCCTTTTACCTTGGATTTGACTATTATATAATTGAGAGATGATTAAACTCCTTATGGTCAAAAGATTCTCAATACCACAAATGCTTGAAGATTTCCTTTTTCTTGCAAATATATGCATTATAAAAGATTCATCATAATAATATTTGTATCATGCAAACTGAATATGGTCAAAGGAGAATGCTTTTATGCCTTGAGACCTTAGTCAAAGACAAGAAGATGTGTAAAGACAAAATGAGATTTCAAGGTGGCAGGACTTCACATTATGATTTTATCATTGCATGATAAAGAATCTTGGAGAAGGTATCATTGTTATTTGCATGAGGATACAAATATGGCAAGGTGGCAAGGGTTTACTTAAGGTTTTGATTTATTTTGCATGAGGGAGATATACGGCAGTAAGGCCACATTTTTGCATTGTAAATGGAGTAATAATGCATAGGGTTATTTATTTTCTCCTTGTTGCATGTGGGGTGATAAGGGTATATTTTTTGCTTTTAATGCATATGTCATGCAACTAGGTGTTTTTTCTCACAAGGAGATATAAGGGATTTTTTTATTTTCTCCTAAGTCCTAATTTTGGCTCAAATCATACAAATTAGGCAAATGTAATTGGAGAGATAAAGAGATTTATTTTTCTTTTCATCATGCATGATTTTTACAAATAAATCAAATGTAAGTAAATAATAAAGTAATATTCTTCAAAATACTTTATTATTTTTCACAAATTGTAAAATTAGAAATAGTACAAGTTGTAACTAACAATAGAGTAATTATCCTAATTACTTTATTATTCACTCACATCAATTTTGCAAAAGCAAAATCATGCAAATTGATGAGTTGAGTTAACTGAGGCCATTGAGGGACTTTTTGCATGATTAGGGGAGAGATTTAAGGAGTTTTAGTCAACTTCTTGGTCAAACATATGGAGAGGACCAACTTGGAGCTATTTTTGCTCAAATTGTGGTAGTTTGGACCCTTATTTTTAGGGATTTCTTGGTTTTCTCATGGATTACTTTGGAGAGATTATTTTTAGAGGTAGTTAGCTACAGTTTCATTTTGCATGCCTCTTGGAGAGAGAAAACTATATATTGTAAAGCAAAACTTGGTTTTTGCTAGTTCTTGCATTCTTTTCTCTTTTACACATTGAAAGACAGAAGGTTTTGTAACTCATCTTTTGAGTTCTTGCCTTTTTTCTCTTTTACACTTTGAGAGAGAAGGAGGTTTTGTAACTAACTGATTACAGATTTAATAGAGATTACAACATGTCATAGGTTCAATTTCTTTGTTCTTCAAGTAATATTTTCCTTTATTTTTCATTGAAATCAAGTGTTTGCCTTTCCATTAATGCTACTTGTATGGATGATTTGATGAAGTTTTAATGTGTTTTAACATCGAAACCTTTAAAATTATTGTCTCGTTCTTACTTGCAAGTGTTAAGCATATTGATATCACAGGTCTTAGGTTGTGTTACTGAAACCCTTTCTTTCATGTTGTGAAGAATCCTTTTCCTTCATAAAGAATAATTTTTCCAGCCTTCCTTAGAAATATTTTTGTGACATTTATGCCAAGATTGGATTGTGTGGGTAGATTTTTGAAATATATTGTGAACCAATTTTGCATTTTTCCATCCTTATTAGGTGCATCACCAAATTTTACAGCTTTGTTACCGTATAGTTTCTTTCTTACCTTTTTCCAAAATAGAAATCATAGTTTCAAATAGAATATTTTAAGGGAACCAAAGCATAATCTAGAGGTTTAAACTCATTATAGGTCACCCACAGCCTGAGTTTTTCCCCATGTTTCGAAGGATTGCAGAGTTTCACAACTTTGCATAAGGGTGCAATCCTCATCGACAACATGCATCACCGTCTTCCTTCTTAGGTTCAGAACCAAAATCAAATTTCTTTTTTTTCTTCTTCTTTTCTTCTTTACACTCATTACAGAAGTGTCTAGGCTTTTTGTAGTTCCAACAAATATCTTTGGACTTTCTAGGAGATTTGGATCTCCCCTTGGACTTGGATTTATCATTCTTCTTGTTGTTCTTGCCTTTTTCTTTGGGTCTTCCACAATTATCAATGCCTCTTTGGCACTTATGGATACCTTCCTCCTCATCTCTTTAGAAAACAAAGAACCCACAACATCTTCAACTTTCAAGGCAATAGAAGTACTCCTAGTTTCCATAACAAGAGAATCCCACAAGTCAGGCAAAGAACAAAGCAGGATTTGACATCTCTCCTCCTCATCCATTTTTACACCAACTGATGCTAATTGATCCACCAAAATATTGAATTTTTCTAGGTGATCTGCAATTTTTCCACCCTCTTCCATTCTCAAGGAGTATAATTTCTTCCTCAAGAAAATCTTGTTCACTAAATATTTGGCTTGATATATCTCACCAAGTTTCTTCCGTAGTTTCTTCATAGAGGACTCTTCATGGACATTGATTAAAATAGAGTCTGCTAGGAACATCTGATTAGACCCTTGGATTTATGGCCCATAACATCATATTGAGTAGCCAAAGTAGTATTTGTAGGCCTTAAAACATGCTCATCAACAACATCCCACAGTTCTCGATCAATTAATAGATCTTCCATCTTTAGCTTCCACATCTCAGAATTGTTACCAAAAAATTTATCTATCTCTATTCTCTCTGATGTACTTGCCATTTGAAAATTCCTACAACAAGATCACAAAGTATCTTATGCACAAGCTCCCACTCAAAATTGGATTAGTTCAAAAAACCCAACAACCCACAACTACAACCAAGGTGATCAAGCTTTGATACCACTTGTAAGGAAGCTAAGGTAGTGGAACAACTTCCTACACTAATCTTAAGAGGAGGGTTATGCAAAACTTTTCAAATATTTACAATAGTTATATAAATTATACAAAAATAAACATAAATAGAAATCATACCACAACACAATAATTTATGTGGGGAAAACCCTTTCGAGAGAAAAACCCCACACTCCAAAAGCAACCTAGTATGTTATTCAGAAATATTATCAAGATTACAATATACTTGTAGAGAAAGATTTCGCAAGAGTATCACTAATTAGAGATCCATAGGCAACTCAACATCTATAAGAATCTCACATACAACCTCCATCTCAAACACCTAATAAATAGGAGATACAATACATGAAACTGTCAAATGATAATTACAAAACCATGAGCTAAAACCACCCAAAAATGGTGACCAAAATCTTAGGATTTGATTATTTCAAATCAAATATGCCTTATGATATGTCAAAACACATATCAACACATGTAACTCTCCCTCACAACTCTTTTTTGTATCCAAAACATTTTTACATTTTCCCATACGAGAGGCCCAACTTTCAGAGGCCATAACTTTTGATTCAAGAGGCCGATTGGGCTCATTTTTTTAAATTGAAGAGCTCAAAGAGATCTATGCACTAGGCATCTCCTGATGGTGGTGCAGATGACCCAAACATTTTATTTTGGCCAAAAACCAACTCTATAGCCCAAAAATTAAGTTTTTTCTATTTTTTATAACAAAAAAATCACACTTTCTATAATTGCAAGGTTGAGACACCTTTCCTAACAAGTTTGACCACAACCTTTAAACATGAAATTTCTAAGGGAATACACATGATAGATTTCTACATCTTAGTTAGCCACGTGTGCACATAAGTAACTCAAAAGATTTAATTAAAAGCAATCTAGATAATGACTAAGCTTTAGATAATAGAAATAAAAATGAGGATTGATGGAATTAACTCTTCTAACAGTCAATTACAAAAAGGATATAATATACTAAATGCAATCTTTGAAGGAATTGGGCCATGAGTGTGTAGGTTTATTCTCCTTTACAACTATTAGATCAATTTCTCTATCTAGCCTTTTCCTCCTTTATGATACACGTTCAATGATTTTTAATACTCTTGAGTGTAGTTACAATCTTTACATAATGAATTTTAGCTTCCAAAACACTAAGTTTATAAATATTTTAATAACATCTTAAAGTTCCTTGTAGTTACAGTTTAATGCTACCAAGTTTGATAATAGATTATATTTTCGAGGTTTAAATTTTTTTACTAGGTTTAATGCATCAGATTGATCCCACTATCATAATAATCATCTATATATCAAAAGTATTAAATCTTTACATTTTCACAATGGAATCTAAAATTCACTTGATAAATAATAACTTTCACTAGTGAAACTTAGAGGATAAAATATTTTCATTTACCTATTTTTCTCCTACAAAATTGTCAAGCTTTGAATAAATGTATTTGATATTTCCTTTTGGGTTCAAATACCAAGCTTCCAAACTATCCATTTTAATTCCATACAGACACACAATTCTTGAGATTAACTGCCATCTATCACCATCTAAATAAATTATTTCTTAAATGCTCCAATCAACACTTGATTCTTTAACTTAGATACTTCAACAATGAAGTCCATCACCCCTTAGAAATAACCCTTGAATGCTTTCCTTAACTAATTTGACCAATCAACGAAGTACTTCAAATATACCTCTTTGTACCAAATTACTATTCTCCTAGTAAGGATTTAAATTTTATTAATGGCTATGTATTTGAAAAAATAGACAATGAATAAAACCATGTTTAATAAACTAACAATTATGTTTAAAATTTTATTATTGTAAGTTTATTAAACGTAATTCAAACTCTAAGAAATTAAATTTGATTTATGAAACTTGGAAAATCTAGGAGCTTGAAGGAAATAATAGAAAACAAAGAGAACCAAAGTTCTTCAAAAGAATCTAGAGCTGAAAAGTGATTAAAACTAGGCTCTAAAACATTTAATATCTAGGCCTTACTTTTGGTGCACCACATTGATAATTTGGTGTTAGGATTAGCTATGGAGGTAGCTATCCCATGATCAAGATGCCTAAGAGCTAATCACAAGAATCAAATAAGGTCAACATGATAGAATAACAATGATCTATACAAAGGATGCAAATACCATTGTATTATATTACATAGAGAACCCTTGTTATATAGGCAAGGGTGAGACATAGGACAACAAAGTGTCATAATCTTATGACATGAGACACAAAAAGTAAATAACCTAAATGTGCCCTATGTATGCCCTGAGTAAACTTAACTAACTAGGTGTGAAAGGACCCAAAAGGGAATTTGGTTAGGGAATAACCTCACTCACACCAACACCCCTCCTTAAGTGTAACTTAGGAAGGAACACACAAATAAAAAGATGAACATATGATTCCAATTGACAAGGCCTAATGAGGTACCCATGTACAAAAGATCTCTCACAAATAGATAAAAGTAGAAAACCCATAGAAAAAAACTCCAAAAGTGAATGAAGGAAGGAATAAGGACTCAACATGAACCCCAAGGACTATTTCTATCACCAAGATACAATAGATGCCCCCCTATTGGAGCCTCTTGTTGCATCAGTTTTTCATGTAATAAGTCCTTAGGTTTTAAATGGGTTATCCTTTAGTTAGTTTTGCCTAGGTTTTGTTCCTAGTCATCCCCCATTTCATCACCATATGTTGAAATATCTAAACAATCCAAAAAGTTTTAAGTCTGGGAAGTTCCTTGTCATTTTCTAGTGTTTCTCACATTTTGCAGGTTTTCTATCTATTATCAAATGTATCCTACACTTCATATTCAGTTACTTTTTCCTTTTCCACATGAAAATCCTACATATTTTCATCAAGTTCTTCATTTCTTTCATTTCCTCCATTTTTTCTCTTTTGTAGTTTCTCAACTGGATACTACATGTATTTTTTCCATTTCATATCTTGTATCCTCATCATGTTCCCTTCTAAAATCTTGCAAACCTTATTAGGCCCTTCATTCCTTTTCATTTGCCTTCATTTTCCCCTTTGTGGAATCTCAACATGCTACTATATGTCATTTCCTCTTTTCATCACATTCGGTTCCTTCATCTTGTTTCACATAAAATTTCCGTGAAATTCCATCTGGCTCTTAGTCTTTTTCACTTCTGCCCATTTCCCTTCATTTTCCATTTTACGCTTGGTTACTAGACTTCATGTTTCTCTGCATTCCTTCCAACCTCCTTTATTCTTTTGTAATTTTCCTGTCACCTTCTTATCTGTTTTACAGATATTTCTTGGTGAACCAAATTTGATTTCTCAAGTTTTGATATCTAGTTCTTCCATTTGATTCCCTGTTGATTTCCCACATTTATCATATTCAAGCCTTCTACTTCCGGTTCCTATTCCCTTTTACATTTTTGTAGAATTCCAAAAGCCTCCTATAATTTTCTTCCCATCACTTGACCTCTGATCCTTTGTCATTTTCTAATTTTTCTTGCTTTCACTTTTCATCCTACAGGTAGAGTTTCCTTTCTAGACTGGATATGTTTAGGTCCAGTTCCCACCTCTAGTCCCGCATGCCATCTTATCTTGTTGTCCTATTCTGTATCCAAACCCTACATCCTCCACACCTTCAAAACACTAATTTTCCTCCTTTGTGGAAATCCAATGGACTTCAGGATTTCCTTCATGTATTCCCACATCCAATCTTATCTCCTTTTTTCACATTTCTTCCTATCATTCAAATCACTCACTTCTATTTGTGGAAACTTGATAGACTTCATGATTTCTTTCCTTTCTCCACTTCCCATAGCCACTTCCTACTTGCAGTTCCACCGTGTTTTTCCACAAGGTTTCCAACTTCACATCTAGTTTTGCATCAAATTTTTGGAAGATTTTCAAACTTATTTATGTAATATAAAAATTAAGCTACTATTAATTTCTACATTACATTCATATGAATAAGGAAATAAAATGCTAATATATAGGAAACCAAAAAATATTTTACAGAAATAAGTTATAGAGAAGAAAGGAGGAAAAAGAGGGGAACCTAGAGCCAGAAGAAGGAAGCCATTATCCATGATTCTAATGGATTGCACGGATGTCTACACTAAGTGTTGTCATTCATATGGCCTAGAAATGTGAACAACTTCCAAAGTATTTGAAATCTGCCTAGCGGTTCACCCAATCTCCAAGCTGTTGAATGCTTCCCAAGTACATGTAGATGAAGACAATGAAAATTGTTGGGCTATTTGGGGGTTTGCCTTCAAGTCAAACCCCTGCTTTGGTATTTCTACCTCCACAACAACCAAGAGAGATAAATAGAAAAAGTGTGTGTTCTTAATCTAAGTGCATATAGAAATAAGAACAATGACTAAAATGAAATATTGAAAAGGATGTGAGAATCCCAAGGTGCTCAGGGGCACAACAAAAATAAATGCTTGCAATAACAAGGAACAAGAGAAATATCACCTTAGAAGGGATTGAAGAAGCCAAAGAGAGCAAGAGAGTTGGAAGTAGATGATGTAGAAGCACTGTAGAAAATTATAGAGCTTTAGAGAGCTGTGTGAGTGCTAGAGAGAGCTAAGAGATCCAAGAGAGAATGCAAGATTGAAAGATGGGTTCAAATATGATAGAGGAGGGAGGAGGAAGAGGTTGACGATCCGTTTGGAATATTGTCAAGGGATTACCACTGCCATGGAAAATAACAAATGGTGAAACACTCAGAAATGGACACCAAACAAGAAACCATCATGGGATGCTAGCGTGTTGTGTGGACATCCATGCGAAGTGCTAGTGTCTAGATAGTTTGCACTAAAAAAGAACGAGACACTAGAACATCACATGGGTAACACAAAAGTGACAATAGATTTGACAAAAAGACAACATAGGAAACATGACCTAAGCACCATGGGAGGGAAAAAGGCTAATGCAAGGGATAAAATGAGCCTACAAACAAACTAAGGGAATGGAGACTAAAGGAAGGCCAAAATATAGCATGAAATTGCAAGGGTATGAAATTTTTGACATTGCACTCTATACCACTCTAGAATACACAAACAACTTCCAAGGATGCCATTAATGCCAAATTTGACTCTTATAATTTCTCAAATGTGATTTTCCCACCCAAACAATATCATGCATTCCAAGGGAACAATTCCAATTATAGATTAAATGGATGAAGGACACATATTTCATGGGATTTCTTTCAGTTCACACTCAATGTTTCAACCTCCAATAATGCATCAAACTCTTGTAGATTAAGGTGTCTGTGTGAACATTGATCAACTAGTCACTTTCCATTGATAAGATGACACATGTCATTTATATGAAATGATGATCTCTTATTCTCATCATGTAAAATGGGTCAGATTTTAATTTGTAAAAAGGTTGGAAAAAGAGGGACAAGACCTTGTACTTGATGTGAGAAACTTTTATGAGAAATAAAGAGGAAGGTTTTGTGTTGTGAAAATCCTATGTTAATGATTACATCTAGTTGCTTTCTATGAGTGAAAACCTGTTAAGTATAATTATCTCCTGTAACTGCATTATTTTTCTTAAGAGTATGTATTAAAGGAATATGGTAAACTCTTGAATGCAAATTTGTTGTATCAATTATTGTCTTCAATTAGTACATATCCAAGGGATGTGGTAAATCTTTTTTAATTAGTAATATGATTTGCAATGTTAGTTAAGTATAACTAAGAATGATTATACCTAAATGAGCATAATCAACTAGTTTATATCATTGTAAGGTAGTGCTACTAAGAATTAAACCTCTAGAGTTGTCATTGTTAGGATATAATTTGTTACATCATGTTCCTAACTTTGTAATCCCATAAATAGGCACTGATAAATCCTTGGTCCCCCAATCCATATCTCTATTAAAACATGAAAATCTTCAAAGTATAATTTATTAAATATTTTATTTTTGTTCATGTCTAGGCTTAAGGGTATAAGGAATGGTTGTGAACATGTTTGGTCTTGAAAATACTTGCCATATCTTCATGAACATTATATTTACAATTCCACTAAGATATCCAAATGGTGTCCCCTTATATTTATTAGTACGTAGTCATAGGGTGACCCCCCTGAGTCTGAAAGAGCTCAAAGTTTAGAAGAGGCTTATCCACCTCTTATTAACTGGCCCATTCCTTCAATGATCCCTATCATAGAGAGACATAATCATGATATTTAGTATACCTCTTAGGGATAATTGATAATACTAGATGGAAACCTAAAAATCAACGAACAGATTGGTGACTCTACTAGGGATAATTTAGAGTTAGTCCTATCGTAGGTTATGACAAATTGATGACTTTGCTAATGAGAAGACCCAAAAGAATTTTCAACCTTGGTGGTTCTATATGCTCTAGAGATTTTCTCATTCTATGAGGTGGCGAATCTACACCAACAAATTGTGATCTATTCAAATAACTTTTTAGAAGTGTGAGAAGTTGCCAAATTGTTAGTATGAATCTTATCATCTATTCAGTCATCTTGCTATACACTTCCAATACTTTTCCCTTTCAAGGGTGGTGACTCCATCAAGAAATCTAGAAGACCTTTTGTGAAATCAAATGGATGGAAGAAGATTCTTATACAAGATGATCCTGATATGAAGCCGACTACTAAATTGGACCGAAAAGAATATATAGCTTGGAGAGCTAAAGATACAAGTAAGTCCCCCACCTCTCCTTTAAGTGAAATAGAAGTAAATATGTTTAATGAAAAATTTCTGGATAGGAAATATGGTTATCAAAGTGATAAATCGATACCAAGAGCCCTAAAATCAGGAGGGGGAAATGAAAAGTTTGGCCCTCATTATCAAAAGTTGGTACTAGATGACCACATTAGGAGAAGGGAAGAAAATTTATCATATAGATAATGAATTTATAAATAGAACGCATTAAAGAAAGAGTGATCTATATGATAGGCCTTTAACACCATCAACTACTAGATTTAATGTTTCTCATTTAGGCATGGAAGATTAGCTGGCAGATGATCTTATGCTTGAAACTGACCAAGAATATGTGGATGCCCAATCTAGAATAGAGATAGACCATGGAGGTAAAGGGGAAGATTTAGATCAATAAATAATTGAAATGAGAGAAACTTTAACAAGACTTGAGACTGAATAAAGAGCATTAGATGACCTTCAAGCAAGGATTGATAATTTGAGAAACATTGATTAAGAACCTAGAAGAAGAATAGAGAATCATGTTGCTAGAAGAAGATTGCATAGAAATCCTAGAAATAATGTAAGGCCACCTCCTATGAGGCCCCCTCTAATCTTGGATAGGTGTAGGTAGCTGTATTTCCAAGGAATACCCAAGTACCCAAATCCTGTTCTAGGTGAAGTAAAGGCAAAGCTCTCAAAATTCCAAGGAAACAATGCTATCTCAGGAGAAGAGCATCTAAGAGATTTTAATAATCTTACTGATGATTATGAGATTAAGGATGAAGATATATTGATGGAGTTATTCATCCAATCTCTAGATGACATTGCTAGGGAATGGTACAAGAGCCTTCCTAATGAAAGCATTGAGTCATGGGTTGATTTTTAGAGGGTTTTCAAAGATTAGTATGGTGATAAGATAGATCTAGGTTCATTATAAATGATTTCACCAATATTGTTAAGGGTTCAAATGAGTTTGTATTAGATTTCAATACCAGATTTGCAAGGCTTATGTCAAAGATTTTGACATAGATGAGACCCAATGGATCCTTGTTCTTGGTATTGTAATGTAATGTCTATGATGCCAAGATGGGATACTTACTATGGGATGAGAATCCACACACATTCAGAGAAGATTACTTGATTGCTAGAAACATTAAATGCGACAAAAAGCTTCTAAAAAAGTACATAAGAGAAGTGACCTGAAAATCTTATCTTAGGACAAAGCTCAAAGTAGCCAATCCCTTGTAGCTGAAGAAAAATTGGACAAGGTAATGCATTCCTTGAAAGAACTTACTATAAGGTGGCTAAGAATGAAAAGGGTATGACTAGTGGAAGATACAACCAAGGTACAGGCAAGAAAGAATGCCTAGGTTGTCTGATCAACCTTACAATACCAACTAGAGAAATGTGATGCCTATTGTACCAAAGCCTAAAGGATTAATAAATAAAGAAACATTAGATACTATAAAGAATATAGAAGTAAATATGGTGGAAGAGGTGTTATGGTGCCAAGCATGAAGGATGCCTCACTCCCCTTCACAATGTGTTGTAGTGTTATCACTCCTAAATAATGAAACAAAATATGAGGAGTGTGAGGAAGCTGGTCAAGAATCAACACATAATCAAGAGAACCAAGAAATTAACATGTTGGATTCAAAGGGATATTGTAGTAGTGAGGAGCACTCTTCTCATGATGAATTTGGGCCTGAGATAGATGTGGAAGATAAAATAGATGTGTTAGACTTTTACCATTAGCAAATATTTTTAGATGAAGAAGAGGAAATTAACATGTTGGATTCAAAGGGATATTGTAGTAGTGAGGAGCCCTCTTCTCATGATGAATTTGGGCCTGAGATAGATGTGGAAGATAAAATAGATGTGTTAGACTTTTACCATTAGCAAATATTTTTAGATGAAGAAGAGGAAATTTTTTATGTGAATAGTTTTAATTCACTTGCACACAATTTTTTAATAAGAAGTCCTTCTGATGAAGAAATCAGATCCTTGACTGTAGAAACTATTTCTCAAGTTAAGAGTAACTATAATTTGAGAAGCAAGATTGATTAGAAGAAAGATAAACGATCAGGAAATACCAGGGGCATTTTCATTAAAGAGAAACAAAAAGGGTATAAGGTCCAATCTATTGCCAAAGGTCATGCCACACTCAAAGGAAACAATATTGATGCATTGTCTAAAATAACCAATAAGCCTGACTAAGTAAATAAAATACCCAATGCAAAGTGGGGGCAACATGGTGGTAAGAAGTTTCGAATCACATATAATTTAGGAGCAACTAAACAAGAACATATTGAATAGGAAATTGTTAGCCATATCCTCTCAGCATTAGCTAACACCATACCAATAGATACTCCTTTGCCTAACTATGTTCCTTTGGATATGGCTCTTGTCCTTAGCCAAATCAAAATCCAAGTTCCATGGAGGCCATTAGAATAATGGAGCATAAGAATAGAACTCTGCCCCTTATTGGTGATGTCCCCTTGATTCAATTAGAAAATAGTAAGGAACATAGCACAACACATAGGAAATATATCCAAATGTCATTGCATAATAGTAAGGTTGATAGTATTAATAGGCTTGAAGTATATATGGGATCCACTTTGGGTAAAGTTCCATCTCATATAGATTCCTTTTATGTGACATTATCTATCAAAAACAAGTTGGTCAAAAACTACATGATTGACTCATACGCCTCTTGTAGCATCTCCTTTTCTTCTGCAGTGCCCCTTGCTTCCCTATTGTCTCTTCCTAGCACTTTCCTTCCCTTTATTTCTTGTTGTATTGCGTGTGCTCTTAACATGCCTTGTATGTTTATCTTTGCTCCCTTTTTGGTGAATCTTCATGCTTTTGGTGATCTGTTTTGGCTTGGAGTGGCCACACATAACCTTACATGTACAATCATATGTTGTGGCAGTCACCCTTGGGTCTCTTCAATCTTTTGTAGTACGTTTATTCTTGGTGCAATAGGTTTCTCTTACTGGGCTTTAAAGTTGGTGTAGTGGCTCCAATATTTCTTGTGGTGGTTCTTACTTGACTTGTAGTAGTTTGCTCTATCCTTTTCTACATGTAGGTGGCTCATGGTGCATCTATGTGGTGTGTTAGTGGTGTTTTCTTTGTAGGGGTTATATCCCTCTTGTGGTGGAATTTTTGTACCCATAATTTCTCTTCTTCAACCTTCACTATGTGTTCTTTGCCTACGATGGTTGTCTTTTGACTAGTAGTGTCACATGGATGCATTTTGGTTAGTGTGGTATCTAGATCATTATGTTGTGACCACATGTTCTCTACCGGTCACATGTATCTTCGTGGCAGATTGACGTGTAGCTGTAGTGGCGTGTTTGGGTTTTTAGTGTGTGAATGAATTTAGGTTGTTGGTGGATTCACGTTACTTCATCTTGGCATGATTTAAGTGTTTTCCATGTGTCATCCACCATTTTATCTTGTTCTCTTCCATGTGGATGGCTTGCATTCATACAAGGTTCAAAATATTTACCTCCTCATCATCCACTATTCATTCCCACCTACCGCATCTTTTTTCATGCTTCTCCAAGTGTTTGAAACATGAAAGTTATTTCTAGTTTATGGATAGTTGGTGTGTCTTCTCATCCTCAACATTTCTTCCTAGGCTATTTGTAGGTCCACCATGGGGGGCATAATCCTAATGTTCTTCTTAAGCCTTGTTCTTGCTCACGCTGGGCCTTCTCATTTCCTACCTTCCTCCTCACACGACAAAGTTTTTATTATGATTTAGACTAGTGGTTATGCATGGAAGTTGGTTCCTCTTCATTGTTGGATATCTTTTTCTTACCTACGGTAGTAAGGGTTTGACTTTTTCACCCTTGCTCAACAAATCTTGTGTGATCCTAGGAGGATATCTCTTTCCAATGGATCCCTTCTTTTAACATGGTCATGTGGGCATCTTGGAGGCTCTAAGATCCTTTTTGTAAAATACTATATATACATGCCCATTCATTATATTTCAGGTTGGTCACTGAGCCAATTTTCTAGCCACATATATGTCTTAGGTTGTTATAGGCAATCAAGCGACACAAGTCTAGTTTGTAAGGGGATCAAATATACATTCTAACTCATATGAAGACTATGTAATAAACATAATGCTTGTACATGGTATGTCTCCATGGAATTTTGAAAAGTTATTCAGGGGGATGCTCGAAGCTATTTGTGTATCCTCTCTTGCCACGTTTGATGGTATGAGTATAATACGAGTTTGATTAGTGTCACAACATTACAATGTATTGTAATATCTTGCAATGGTCTTACTCTTATTTTGTATGAGATAGATGAATAAGTGATTAGATTTTAATTCACTGTAAGCTATCTTGTTGTGGTCTTTCTTCTGTTTTAGATAGGTAGTTGTAGCATTGTGATCAAATTATTAAGTATGTTTATTTACATGAAGTGTTATCTTTGATTTGTATGCATGTACATGTCTAGTTCCATTATGCTTTGTAGGTGTATACTCTTCTTCCTTGCATGATTATGACTCTATTACCCAATGGAGTAGGCATTAGTCTAATTGGTGAAGGTCCAACACCCCTTTTTATTATCTTTCTATTTTGGTTAGTTTTAGGAGTAGATTAGGGTCCTACATCTTCTCATGATCTATCACAATAACTTAGGGAACATCTTATGTGACTGCAAACTACTTAGATAGTTAGAGGATCATGTTATGCATGCCTACACCTTACCATTGTATATGAAAAGTTAAGTAGTGCCATTTGTGGGGGTATTATACTACTTTCATATTTAGGTGCATATGCAAGGTTGCAATTATCAAATTAATAAGTTTTTACATGCAACTTGTTAGTCTTTGGCCTAATGACAAATTTTGGGGTCAAGTGTACATTAGGTATAGTTGTGGCTAGTTTAGTTTTCCTTATCATTCTTGATAGATCTGTCCTATTAAGGATACATTTGAGAAATACCTTCTTGGGTTTAGCTGAGCCCAAATATGAAGGTGATCGTACCCACTCGTAATGATTGGTCCATTCATGCCGCATTTTGATCATAAGTCTTTCCTATCACCTATGTTGACAATCCTTGGCCTTAGGTGTTAGTGTAAGACTCTAGGAATTATGAAGCCACACATTTGAGCACCAACAATATCAATGACTATATTGCAATTAAATTTTAAAACATAAACTATACAAGCACAATTTCAACATTTGGTGACTATTGATCTACATTGAGGGCCTAGGAAAATTGAACCGTGCATTGGAAAATTTATAAATTAGGCTTGTGTGGAACCATTGGAATCATTGATAATTGGATAAGTTGGGAATTATTGTATGTTTCATTCTTGTAGGATAAATAAGTAGACGTAGAAGGAACTATTTCCTTCTTGTGGTAATAACTCTTTGCAAATTAATAAAGGAGGGTAGAAAGGCACTTTACCACTACCAAAACTAGTTTTTCCTCTACATTGGGGGTTTCCTAGGATAAAATAAACATGTTGTGACTTGTTTTATGTTTTTTTATATTTGAATCACAATAACTCCTCTTAACAATCTAAACTTTTTATTTGCAAAGAAAGTAAGAGAGTGTTAAATATTTAATTAATTTTTATATTCCAAAAGTAGACTTTATAGATTAAGTATAGAGAGGACGATAATCTAAAGGGAGTGAAATGGTGAAGATACACCCATGGTAGGAGGAGTGGAGTGGGTTATGTAATGAGATATTGAAGAAGGAATGGAATGGGATATGGAACTAGGAAATGAACAATCCATGTTGGGTGTAGGGATTGCACTAGTGGTGGAGGTGGAAATGATATACGTAACACTAGGATCACGTGTAGTCATAACACTAGTAGGGATAACATGGAAGGTAGGTAAAGTGGCAGTAGGGTAGGAATAGGGAGGTGTAGATGTAAAAAGATCCATATTGAAATATAAAAGTTAAGTTACCTTTATTGTAAAGGGGATCAATTTTTTCTTTTTAATGTGTATTAATTAGACTAACAATCATATTACTTTCCTTAAGGAAAGATGTATTAATTAGGATGTAAATCATGTTACTTTCCTTAAGAAAAGATGTATAAAAATATAAAATTGAATTATTAACCTAATTAATACATTTATGATTTAGCTTTTATACAAATCCAGAACTAGGTTAAGATAGAGTTTATGCTTAAGAAAAGAAAATTTCTAAGACTATAAATAGGGATAAGGAATGTGAAAACAAGTTCAATGATTGGTTGAAACTTGGTTCTAGTATGGAGATTGATTTCTGATGCCAGGATGCTAATGCACATATAAGTTTGTTAGTATGGTTGTGGTCATCCTTTGTGTACATAAAAATAAAAAGTGGTATAACAACAAGCTAGGACCTATAAATACACAAATAAATATATTACTTAAAAATAAGGAATATAATGATAATGAATAAAGTAAATCATGTTTCACCAAGAGAGACTTTTTCACTTTGGAGTGTCTAGAATGTTGAACCTATGTCTAATATAAAGGGGGAAAGGCAGTGGTTGCATAGGGTCATACTAAAGTGGTTAGACCCGTATTTTTTTCTTTCAACCTCCGCGAGAAACCAAATAGATTATGTGTGTGTGCACTTAGGATTGTGACTAGGATTAAAAAATAAAATAGAGTGTGAATTAGTGTCAAATTTAAGAGATCTACACAATATGCTAAATGTATATGTAGGAAAAATAGGAAATGGATAATACAAATTATGTGCCAAATGTGATGAGTCAAAGATAAGTGGAACATAATGATATTTTTAAAAAGATATAAACAAAATGGATCAATCAACTTGTCAATAATATTATGCTAAATACGATGATGATATCGAAGAGTGAAATGTGAAAATCCCTCAAGTTAAGAGAGGACTTTAAGAATAGAAGAAAGAGAGTGATGAGGTTCACTTATGTCTCATTTATTCCATATTATAACCTTTTCCTATGCCATTATGACAACCTTTTTACTCCTCTTTCATGTGATATTATGCCTTTTTATCATTTCCACTACTTATGAATAAATAGAAATAAAATCTATTTAATTAAGTTTTAAGGTAAAATTGGAGAAAAAAATTATTTGATTGTATTTACTAATAATTGTTGTCATCATGAAGCTATAGCTATTGTTAATAATAGCTCTTGTAGCAACATTAAAACTAATCAAGGAAGTTGCAAACATAGGTGTACAAAAATAAGGGAAATTGTTGATATTCACAGAGCTATTACTCATGTTGATAATCTACCATTGGTTGAATAGACAAAAATTAGATATCATGGAAAACACAACTATTTTCAAGGATTGTTTAGAGATTGTTATTTCATGTCTTGTCTTTTTGCTAAGTTCATGGCTTATAAAACCCACAATTTTCTTGATTGTAATATAATTTTATGGAGACATTCTAAGTAGCGAGCTTAGGAAACACCATGAAAAGTTAGTATGCCATGTAAAGTTAGTATATGGTTATATGCTCATTTCTTATACAATGCCTCAAGAAATGGCATGAGAGGGCGTATGAAATGAAAAAATATTGTATTGTTATTTTTCTCCTCTAAATGAAGTGAATATTGTAGTTCTGAAACAAGCATATTAGTTCAAGTTTGAAGACCATCTTTAACACAAGATTGTGAGGCAAGGTCCACTCACAGGATTGTGCATGTTGATGGTTGGCTATTTTTGTAATTATTTAAATGTGTGGTTTGATTTGATTTATGTTTAAGTTTATATTTATGTAGAGTGATAATTAAACATTTAGATTGTTCTTGCTTTATTATTGTAATATTTGTGATTGTTTTAGAAATAACAATTCTATCATTTTATAAATTATTTTTGTAGCTGCAATTATTTTATGTTCCTATAACATTTATTGTTTTATTTTATGCAAATAATTTCCTATAGCTAGAAATTAGAATACAACATTACTCTTATCATTATTTTTCTTTTCTAGAATATTTACATTCATTTTACTTACCTCACTACCTACAACCCTTGTACTTATTACCACTACATCCTTCTTATGCTCTTAGATTAACACAAGGATTGAACTAAATTTTATTTTTTAAATATTAAATGTATTCTATAATACTTTCCCATAATCTACCTCAATTTTGGCCTATCAAAGAGAATAGGGTAAATAGAGAAGCTCAAGATGAGGAGCCACAACACCATTTACTTCTCTTAAAGAGGAGAATAATATTTATTCCTTTAAACCATATCAAGAGTTACATAAATGGAGAAGCTAAGATATGAGAATAACATTAATAGAAATTACAAAAGTATATGCAAGAGTGAAATAAATAATATATTTTTCCAAGAGTCTCTTGAAGTGGGTATGAGAGAAGATGAGGCAAGTCCACTCAAATCTACCTCTCAAAAATCTATGATGAACATAGGAGAGGAACTTGCAATAAACAATAAAAATATGCAAGTATAATGATCTCCAATGGTGTTTAAATAGATAAATATCTCCAAATTTATCAAGGGTGCAAGAAGAATTTTTGTATGTGAAAGGGAGTATTGAGAAATTAATGATAGAATGATAAAATGGAAGCAATAAAAGATGAGAGAAGATTTGAGATCCAAAGAGAATATGAGTGAGAGAGAGGAATTACATAAGAAAAAAAATTAGTATGAGCTATTTATGAATTTAGAAGAGAAGAATTTGAAATGATGCATATCCATTGGATTTAGGTTTGGTGTCTACAAGGTAGAAAATAGGAAGACCTCTTAAGAAAATGTGACATTAAGTCATGACCAAAGAGTCATTGAAAATGCATCGTTGAATTGAATCATGCGGGTTTTGTCAACCATGATTTTTAATCTTTTGCTTGATGCTATCGTGACTACATAGACATCTCTACAACCACATTAGAGTCCAAGAAGGTCCAAATATAATAAAATTGATCAAATTAGAGAAGATGAAGTGAAATATGAGATAAAGCATAGAATTCTACAAAAACATAAAAAATAACATCACCGACACTTGGATTAGGATATAAGGCTAGGTCAAATGTCTAAATAGCACCTAAAACATGCTACATGAGTGGACACTAAAATGAGTGTAAATTGTAGAGGGAATACAATTTTCAACACAATATTTCCCCCCCACTTTAGTAGGCTTATCTCACTACATGAAATAGCTATCCTAAAGTAAATAAATGGTAAATGCTGAAAGTAAATTTCATAAATCTAAATGTTTTTGGATATATAAAAATGATACATAGCATATTTTGTTGACTAGATAGCTTGTGCTTTAATTTGAGATATACAAAATAGATGTGTTAGGAAACATTTACTATAAGACAAATGTGTTAGGAAAACATAGCCTAGAAAATAAGTGTTAGAACATCATAACCATAATCCAATAAAATGTATATATATGTGCTACAAAAAGAAAATTTGAGAACATTCACCAGAAAGGAAGATATCCATAGGTATGGATTAGAGGTATCCATATGGAGATAGAAGAAGCGTGTCCAAGGAAGAGGACACATCTAGAGAGATGATTCTTGGGCCAAAATTTTTAAAGAAGATTATCCATTGGGTTAGCATTACTCTTGTATGAAATAGAAAATGAGTACAAGAAACAAGTTAAACAACTAACCTATTTCAGCCAAAATCTAAGCTACCTCCGATTGAGCAAAAGGAATGCAAAACATACATATAGATGCTAAACTATGAACAACACATGTGCAAACCTTGATTGTGGATGTGCTCCTTGATGGTGTTGATGTAGATGGCTCCTCAAATGGGCAGCACAACCTTGCTTCTCATGGAGTTTTGGAGGAAAATAGACAACATTTTGTTGCAAGAAATTATGTTGATTGTGAAGGGGTGAGCTCCAATTTATAGATTTTTTGAGGCTCAATTGGATGGTTGGGATTTGATTTGGAGATCAATGGATGAGGATGCTTGAGAGGTCTCAAGAAAGGAGAGATCACCAAGTGTCATGATGAGATTGGATGAGAAGGGATGTCCTTGGATCAAGGAGGAATGGATGGTCAAGATTGGGCTTTGGGAAGATTGAAGGGATGAGATTGTCTTGGTAGATGGGAGGTATGGGTTGGATTTGATTTGAATTTTAAATTGGGAAGCATTGGTACATGCCTAATTTGAAATTGGAGGAAAAAGGATGAGTTGGAATTGATTTAAATATTAATTTGGGAGCATGAGTACATGCCCAATTTAAAATTGGAGGAATAGTGGATGGAGGACAAAAGAACCTTTGTAAATGGGTCCTTGACCATGCCTTTTGTAAGAAGGCCATGTGGACATGTACAAGAGGCCCATGCCTTTGTACATTTGGGGGAATGGAGAGGATTTGGCCAAGGTTAGATTAGGATTTAGGTTGTGCAAGTGCGGAATTAGGTTAGTTAATTAGGTTTAGGTAACCTAATCAAAAGTGTAGAAAAGAGGAATTAAATAAATACAAATATAAATATTTAATTCATGGGATGGGATAGGGGATATTAGATAAATTAAATTTATCTAATGTTTGGACTATAGAGAAAGGGGATAAATGATTAATAAATCATTTTGGCTAGGGCTAGGTACCAATGCAAGTACAGTTGAAGGTATATATGAATATTGAATAGTACATGAATAGTGATTTTGACAATAAAGTGTTGTAAAATCATGATTTGAAGGCGAATTGGTTAATTAACTGTCTAAGCATGTGTTTATTCAGTTAATGTGGTAGAAATAGTGATTTAGGGTTGTCTAGAGATGATTAGTGATGGTTTAGGGATGAATAGGGATAGTGATGAATAGAGATGAATTAGGGATGTTTAGGGTTGAATTAGAGATGTTATGAAGAATAACCAATTTTAGGTGTCTACATTTTGCCCCTCTTTGAGATGGCATTTTGAAGAAACACCTTTTCAAAGAAAGATAAAACATAGAGCTAGGTGGGATAGAGGAAGATGATATATTTAAGGATAAGGATGCCCTAGCCACTCGAAACTAGAGTGACAAGGAGGGATGATGATGAGGATGATGGTAGGGATGATACCCCCTCGAGAGGGTAGGCGGGTTTGAAGAGCATGGGTACACTCTCAAAAGGATGAAGAGGGTTGGATAAGAAAGAAGAGAGTGGAATTTGAAAGACCACATGGATGAAGGAATTGGAGGAAGGGGGCGATGAGGGATAAATGATAGGGTAAATGATGAGATAGAAGGATGGGATGAAAGGATTAAGGAAGAAAAAAATGGATGGATGCAACATATACATGCCCAACATAATACAACCTTGTCTAGACGTGTGAGGAAGAAAACTTAGAGCATAAGTCCTTGGTGTACAAAAGGTATTGAATGGCCTTAGATGCAAAAGGATGACTAGTATACAAAAAACTATTCCAACTACACAAGATATGAATATTAGTTGGAGTAATGCTAGTTCTTGACCCCATGAATTATGCATTATGTGACACTGATAAATGAGAGCCATCCTTATTTAATGTGGCATGAGACGTTATGCACCAAGGTAAAAGGAACTAGGGTGACAATGTGTCCCATGCATAAAAGCCAACCGATTAGGTCACAAGCAACCCTATCCTGTCATATCACCATGATATGGAAGACCATGATACTGCTGTGGCAAGTAGGTTACAGGGACTTGTATTGATGCAAGATAAAAGATAATGCACATACACAAGCAAGCACACATGCCAAAAAATGATACAAAGACAAACATGATGTTGCCCCTAGTCAAGCTAAAAAGCCAAAGATGGATGGATTTGTGATGATGGATTGTGTTGTTGACGATAAGAACAACACGAGGATTGGGAATGATATATCTCGATGATGATGATGGATGTTTTGGATCAAAGGCTTGAAACAAGGCGGGCAACAAGACCATGGATGTGATTGGATGATGTGGATTATAATGCTTAGCTTTAGATGCACATTGATAAGGATGATCTTGTGATTTAGATTTTAGGGAGATTTGTATATTTGGGGATTGGATTGCATTGGGTTGCATGTAGGTAGCCGTAAGCTAGATACAAATGACAAGGGAAAGTCAAGTCTATCGTCAAGGCATGACAAGGTGATGGGGATGGAATGATAAGGGGATTATGGATAATGGATAAGAAGGATGAGTGATAAAGGGATAGTGGATAATGGATAATAGATAGTGGAGTGGAAGTAAAAGGAAGGGGATGTGGGGATAGGGGAACTATGGATTAGGAGGAAGGGATAGGGAATGTGGGAGGATAGGTAGATGATAGAGGATAATGGATGGTGGATAGAGGATATAGGGGAGGTGGATAGAGGAAGTGCAAAGGTGATTTCCAAGGACTATGTAACTTACGAAGAGGATACCCCACTCTAGATGTGTCGTGCATGACCCATATGTTATGATGGTGGGGATGGATGGCCATTATAGGATATGCTTGTAAGGAAAGTATGCCAAGAGGTGTCCAAAGCATGTTTCACATAGTTTACCCCTGTCCTTAAAAGGATCACAAGCGGGGAAGAATGATGGGAGGATGATAGTATGGATAGGAAGATGTCGTGGATAGGAAACAATAGGATAAGTGGATAGGAATAGTGAAGGAGATTAATGGATAAGTAGATGGATAGGATAATAGGATGTGGATATGATAGGTGATGATAGGCTAGGATAGATTTGCCCCCAAGTGTAGGGTGAAAATGGAGGAGGGATTACACATGACACCCATAAGGGGTTTTCATCATGGTACTTGCCCAAGGTACCACGAGGAGTGGTTTTCACCATTGGACAATTTTTTTCTCTTTATTTCTCTAATTTTTTTTTGGGATTTTGTGCTTTTGATATTTGGATGGGATGGATGGATTAGGATAGAGGAAGGAATCATGAAGGAAGCATCATTTTCCATACAAGGTGGAAGTGTCACATGTTGGATGGATGTTGCACGTGGACCATGTCAAATGTTATGGCGCACATGTATGTTGGTAGAAGATGGAATGGATGAATGGATGGATGGCGATAGTGGATTATGAGATGGATAGATTATGATGTGGATTATGGATAGTATGGATGGATGATAGAAAATGGGGGTTTATGCAAAATCATGGACTATAGGGATGTGATGGGGAGGATATGTAGGATAATGGATATATGATGGGGGAATGGAAGTATGTGGTAAGGTCATGATGGGAATCAAGACCAACAGTTGCACACACCATAATGGATTTTGAAGATTTTGATTTGGAGGGGGAGTGGGGAGTAATGGGGATGTTTTAATATGGGATCAAGATAAGGGAGTTTGGGATTGCTGATTTGGGAATTTAGGGACCCAAATGGACTTAGGATTTTGAGGATTTTTTGATGGGGAGTGGGATTTTTGGGATTTGGGGATGGAATGGGATGTAGATGCTCTACTTGGATTTTTTTTCTTTTTTCTTAGGGACCCACACCATTTTTGTGTTTGCTTTTGGAGGTGTGGGCTTATGTAGCCTTGTAGATGGGTTGTTCTTGGATGTTGTGTATCGATGTCCTATGACATGATACTCTTTAGGCTTTTGCAAATTTTGTGCTTTATGAGTGGAGGAATTCAAATTATTATTTTAAAATCTGATAGATTTGGTGGAAGCTTCATGTTTGGACAATGTGTGCATTCGTTGATCTTGATTAGGAATTTTGGGGGATAAGGATTTATGGACGGGGATATTAAGGATGGGGGACAAGGGGATTTGAGGATGGGGATATTAGGAGTTGGGGGTAGTGAAGGAAGTGTAGATTTAGGAAAGTGTATGGTCACATGACTTTTGGAGTGATGGAGGAGATAAGATGGAGGAGGAGGGATGACAACATATGTTTTGGAGGTGCGATGAGATGCACCAGGTTTGGGACTAGAAGAAGTGGATTTAGGAGGTACGTGGGTGGTACCAACATGTTTGGATTGTTTACCTTGGGATGGATAGACAAGACCATGTGTACATGGATGGATTTTGACATGGATGGGCTCCAAAATACCATTTTCATGAAGGCCTAAGGCTTTACCATGATAGTTCATGTTTTGGAGCATACATTGTGTGATGGGATGGGTGTTGTTATTAGATGGAGGGGGATGAGTGGTGGAAGAAATTTGTTCCTCTCCTACGAGAGAACCACCATGGAAGAAGATAGCGGAACCAAGATGATAGGATGATGGATTTGGGATGGTATTGAGAGATGATGGTGAAGGTTCGATGGGAGGTGGTAAAGGATTAATGGGAGAGGATGGGGAATCAATAGGAGGTGGTGTGGGATTGGGAATAGGAATAGATGGGATGCTTGGATCATGAGTAGAATGGGGGGTGGATGTTTTGACATGCTTTGGACTAGGCTCTTGACATAGACAAATTTGCATGCATGGTGTGATGGGGGAGGAGCATGTAGCTTGACTGGGCTCCTTGGAAGGGATAGATGGAGGAGAGGGTGATACTTTGGATATGACTTGGGATAGGATGGAGGAGGATAGTGATGTGGTTTTTTTTGCAAGTATGTGCTATCGGTGTTGTCATTGATGTCAACAAGCTTGTGTTATATTGGTGTCAACTGTGTCTACTGATGAGGTTGTTGTTGTTTGATTGAGTTGCTTTATTGAAGATGATTTGGTTGCCTTGAAGAAGTGTTGAAGAAGTGAGGAATATGTTTTTGTTGGTTGGTTTCCAAGTGCTTTTGATAAAATTTGATTAATAAAGGAAACAACGTGTTGAAGAGACTGTCTGGCTTAACAGAGTAGTGTTTTGGTTATGCTCCGCATTTCCTCTTTGTTGAAGATCTGTCCCTGAGGTTTGGATATGTTGTTAAGAGATGTTATATTCCAAGTTTTGTTCTCTGGTTCATTGTGAAGAGAAAGTTATGTTCACCAGTATGAAGACTATTTTTCTAAGTGTTGTAGAGATGTCTGGGAGAAATGTTTTTGCTCCGCATTTCTCAGCAAAGTGGATTTTGGTCTTGTAGTTCTAGATGCATAATTATAAGGTTCCTATCTTTCTCCAGTCAAGGTTATTCATGATTTGGTGGTCCAAAAGAGGACTTATTGATTTGTAGTGTATGGCAAAGATATTTGAGTTTGCTGGGTAAATATGATAAGGTTATGCAGTAGGTGAAAGTTGTTGCGGAGGAATTTGTTGGATTTTAGGAAATTTTAGGATGATTGTGGAATACTCTAGATTGTGTTGAAACCTTGCATGTGATCTAGAAGTCATCTTTGGGTTTGATGAAGTGTGTACTTAAAAGTTCATTGTGTTAACACAGGTTTGGTCGACCTTAGATGTTTACACTAATTGCAGAGTTGCTTTGGTGAAATTTAGGTCCAAGCTAAGGTGTGTTGTGGTTTGCCTTCATTCCTTTCCATCATGGGTATGTTTAGGTCCAAACCTAATTTGAATTCTATGTGTTAAGTTGTGATGTTGACCTTGGAGAATGGTTTTAAGGTTGAAGACAATATAAAAGAATGTCAAAGGGATCATGATTGTGTGTGCGTGTGATGGATATGATGTGAGTAATAAAGTGGTTGAGTGAGTGGAGTAGTGCAGGCCTTCATGTGTTAGATTACTAGATGCAGTGAGCAGAAGGTGTCTACTATCTTTCATTGGTAATGCAGAGATGATGTTGATGTTGTTGGCAAGAGACACTGCTATGAAGAAGACTAGTATGTTGTCATTGATGGCAACAAGGTAAAGAGGGTACATCAGTATGAAAAGAAGACATCTTTCTGGAAGATCAATTTGATTTGGCAACAAGGCACAAGAGTATTCAAGACCGGAAGGCCAAAATGACTAAGTATGGTTAGTGTCTAGGGTAAGGGACATAAAATGAATTAGTATGCCTCCGCAGATGAAGACCGACAAATGCAATTTAGGTATGATTACTCATAGCTACTTGATGGTGATATATTCTAGTGTTTAGGTCATGACTTCCTCCGGAAGTCATTTGTTGAAAATGTCTAAGTCCGGATGAACAAAAGTAAGACATGAATAGTATACAGTGCAAAGTAAAGGGGTCTACATTCATCCACAATTGTATATTTTGTTATGTAGTTTTGAGGTGTTGTAAACACTTGTATGAAGTGTCTACATCTAGAGTTGTAAGATCTAAAGTCCACCGAAAAGATAGTTGCAAGCTGCTAAGTATCGCTATAGTGTTTGACAAAGTTTGACTATGATAGAGTCTAAGTTCTGATGGTCCGCATTCTGCCGCTACAAGATATTTTGCTCTATGGTTCTGAAGGTATGATGGGTGATGTCTGAGGATTCTTTGATATGATTTTGAGCAAGCCATGTGGTTCGCAGTGAAAGTTGTGATCTGACAGTTGAACTGAACCAATAGCAGTCTAAGTTTGAGGCCGACATGATAGTTTGATTTATGTGCAGTAAGTTCCATTGATTAGAACTTTATCCTAAGTGGTTCTATAGTTGGATCTAACATATAAGAAGATGTTTCAAATGTTATTTGGGTCCTCTATGTATTTGGCCGACAAGCTACAAGTTTATCAACTATACGCTTCATCTGAGTACATGCTGACCTAATATGAAGATCTTAAGTGTTGCCAATATATATGTAGGATTGAATTCAATGTTTGGTGTGTGTTGTATGAATATGGTGTGTGAAAAAGTATTGTGATGTGTGAGTGATGCAAGTATGAGAATAGCAGAGTAGAGATAGAAGATCAGTGATGATGAAGACTCAAGATTCAATATTCAATTGCTAAATGACTACAACCTGGCATATTGATAGATGCTTTTGCAGTATTCATATTTCTTATATAATTTCACTTGTACTTGGTAGTGAGCCATCTTCATTAAGGAAGTGAGAAACTATTAGGGTTTAATAGCCCTCATTGTAATCTTTCTAGGTTTAGGGTTGAGGCAGTGAACCTGCTAGGCCTAGTTGTACTTCATGGTAGTGAGCCAGCATGTTCTAGGCCCATGGAGTGACCAAACCTGAACATCACCATTTGTAAAAGATTGCAATATATATTGAGAGATAATCCTCTCCATGGTTTTTCCCTTTCTTGGGATTTCCAAGTAAAAATCTAGTGTCTATGTGTCATGTTTATGTGGCTTATATTTCTGTGGTTACTTTGCTTTCTGATTATTAAAGTTGGTATTTGGTTTAATTGTTTAAATTTTAGAATATTGATTCACCCCCCCTCTTAGTATTCAACAATTGGTATTAGAGCCAAGTTCCTTGGAAAAGGCCTAACAACCTAAAGAGGATCTGGGGTAGTGTAATCATGGTAGCAAGAAGATTTGGAAATTATGAAAGCAACAAGGAACTAGAAGCAACTCTTATTGATCTAGAACAATTTGAAGCAGAAGTCAGGGATCTAAAGGACAACTTACAAGAAGATGATGAATGCATATCAAGATTAAAAGAACAAGTTAAGAAATTCAAAGACAAATACAAAGAAGTTAGTGATCAATTGATATCAGCAAATGAAACTCTAAATGACTTGGAAACATAAGTTATAGAAAGAACAAAAGCACAAGAAGATCTGAATTTAATGATGAAAAGCAAATTAGAAGATTGTGCCAAACTTGAAAAATAAATTGTGAGTCTAAAAGCAAACTTGGAAAAAGTGAAGAGCTACAAGAAAAGTTCAAGTTAAGTTCTGCAAAGCTTGATGAGATGATTGCTAGTCAAAAGAGTGTTGATGATAAGAAAGGTTTGGGATTTGAAAAGGTAGAAAGTTGAAAATCTGGTCAAAACAACACTGGGTTAAAGTAAAATAGAGGGAACTAATATAGAAACCAAAGAAGAAGACCTAGAAGACCTCAGGTCAGACAGCCAAATGCTCAAAGGTATTCATCTTTCAATGGTCACTATTTTAATTGCAATAAGTTTGGTCATAAAGCTACTCAATGCAGGAATAGAGGGAATCAGAATGTTCCATCATCCTCTGGTCAATGTTTCAATTATAAGAAAATTGGTCACAAATCAAATGAATGCAGAAATTTGGTAAGAAATGGGTCCTACAATGCAAGGAATAGTCAATCATTCAATGGAAAGTGTTTTGCATGCAATAGATTTGGACACATGGCTAATCAATGCAGGTCAAGGATGAGTTCATTTAGAGGAAGGAATCAAGGACAAGGAAACATTGTGTGCTTCAATTGCAACAAATTTGGACATGTTGCAAGATTCTACAGAACCAAGAATGTGAAGAGAAATTACTATGCTGAAGAAAGGAAAACAAAGCAGAGGAATGATAAGGGAAAAGAAAAGATTGATTTGGTTGAAACCAAGAAGGAAATGGACAAGATCTGGATCAAGAAAGAAGTAATTAAATAAGAGGATAGATCCACACCATCATTTGGTGCAGATACTTCCTTTGGGAAGTAAATTGGGTACTTTGGCTTAGGGGGAGTAGTGTTGAAAATCCAAATCCCCCAGCCAAATAGTTAGTGCTATAATTCAGCACGAAGATATGATGAACACAATCATATGATAGATCTTATGGAAGAAAATCTAGAAGAAAATAAATCAGTGCGGTATGTTGCAGAGCAATCTTGATCGACTATATCTATCAAAAAAGACATGCAACTTTTTGGGAATGAGCATTTATGACGATTTAGATCAAGTGCGGAGGATAAAAAGAAAAAGCTTTTGCATTATAACTCACTTTGCATTCAAGCTATCTGATATCCAAGAGAGATTTAAGAAGATTTCAAGTGACAACAGAGATTCAAAGTGCTCAAAGTGATCCAGGCGAAGAAAACCCTAATTCGACACAACAATGTATTTACTGTTGGAACCTTATTGAATCTTTACAATGGCAACCCCACAAGTTGTTGATGTTACTGAGTGACCACGACCCAAATTCAAGAAACATCCCTTCAAAGCAACCGAAGTTGATCCAATGGGTGCTTTTTTAAAAATACCATATGAAGTTCTATATGTGGAAGAGGTTAGGACATATATCCATGTTTCCCTAGATGAGCTTGGTGGAAACAAATTCTCAGATTTATACCTAAAGCATTTAAGTAATGATCAATTTGATCTAAAGGAAGAATACAGAGTCTTAGAAGAGAAGAAATTCATCCAATATGTAGATTTTCCTGTATTCGCAAAGGATGAATGGGTCTAATATATCCTAAGTTGAATTCACGATGAATTCATGTGGTTAGGGCAGCCCTTCAAAATCACCAAGGAAGCGATTAGGGTAGTAACGGGGTTAAATTCCACCAGAGGTGTGCCCTTGCTAAAAGTTGTGAAGAACCAAACTGTTACAGAGGCTACCAGAGCCCAATTTGACAAGAGGGCAATAACCATAAATGACATCATAGACCATGCGGTAAGATTTGCTTCTATGGTCATAGGCTACAAAATCTATTTCTCAAACTGGGAGAACTCTGTCTCTGATATTGCAATATACACTACATATCAAATGGTCAAAGAGAATGCTGAGTATGATTTGTGTGAGTTGTTGAGAATCCAACTATTGGAGAATATAAAGAAGATCAAGGAAAGCAAAAACTATCCATTCAAATTCAGTATGTTGATCATCTGTCTATTCTTCTATTTTATGAATGAGTTGCCAAAATATGTTCTGGTTAACTAGCAAACTAGTAGCTGTCCAAATTAAAAATCATTTAAGTAGCATTGGAAGCCATGATGAGAAAAAGGTGGCCCTATGGGGGTACTTGAAATTTTTTCAAAGCATGATGCATTCAAGAGAAAGAATTCCTGAGAAAATTGTTGAGAAGTATAAGGATACTATATGTTTTATGGTTACAAAAGATCAATGCCTGATGGAAGCTGTTGAGACTAGGATAGTATGGATAATGCCAATGGGTTATGAAGTGGATGGACAAATATTAGATAACTATGCTCAACACATGCTGAGCAAACCTAAGGACAACAAAGAAGAAAGGTTTGGAACGTATGAAGAGTTATCTATGAAACTCCATGTTGAACTCAGAAAACCTGAAATCTCCAAGAAGGTGAGGAAGGAGGTAGAAGAAGTTGCATTGAAATATGGTTTCACTAAGAAACAGTCAAAGAAGCAAGAGAAAAGAAAGAAAGTGAATCGGATAAGGGTCCAGAGGAGTCTAAAAGGAAGCAAGAAAAGCCTGAAGCACCTCAAAGGTCTATAAGAAGATCTGCTACCTTCTTCAGTTCCACACCATCTGCAAGTGTGGAACAATCATCTAATAAATGCACTGACAAAGGGACAAAGAGACATAAAATGAAAGGTATAAGGATGTATGTCAGTATAGGAAAACCTGATGAAGAAGAAATAGAGTCTGATGAAGAAGTGAAAAATATGAAAGCTAAGTATACAGAGGCCTCCAAAACTAGCAAAAAGAAACCCTCTAGTAAGGGCAAGACTGTAAAAAGACAAAATCAAGATGTGCCTTTGATAGAGGAAGCAACTATAAGTCTTGAGGATGTGCTCAAAGCCATAACAGTGGATGGTAATCTAAAACCAATTGCACAACTGTATGATGAATATTTTGATCCAGATAAGAGGATCATTGAGACTGCTGTTGTAGAATACCTAAACATCTACAACAAGGCCCTAATTGAAATAGTTGATGATCTTCCACATAGCCTAACAAGTATAATGATTGCAATAAAGGAAACAGATATGGCTAAGGACATTGAGCTAAGACAACATACACTAACACAATTGTGTCTGGAGATTACTCCTGAAGAAAATGCCAAAATCTCCAAAGAAATCAAGGATGCATTCAGAACCAAGAAAAGAATGAACTCAGTAATGTTAGGAGAAATTGATAAAGTGGTCAAGGAGACTGAAGAAATCATTTTGAAGGCGGTAAGGAAATATAATGTCCATACCATCTATGATAATAAAGAAATAGATGATGTATATGATACATCTGCTTTGCAAATAAATCTCGATCAAGAAATAGATAAAGGTGTCAAAGTGACTGGGGAGAAAGAAGTTCCTGTTGAAACAAGATTGTCTCTGGAACATCCAGTTCAAGATAAAATTGACAAGGAGAAGACTGAGGAGGAATGGGTAAAGGAAAATCCTTCACTAGAACAGAAGGAGGACTCTAATAAGGACATGGATCTAGATGATCCAGAGCAGAGCTTAAAAGAAGTCTCTACTGCACCAAGAGACACTGTGGAATCAGTTAAAGAACTTTTGGAGAAAGAGAAACAAGTTTTAGATGAGCCTGATTTTCTACATGGTCCAATAAACTTGGACACAATGTCCCCTATTCAAAAACTTAGATTGGCGTCAATTGTATAGGCAAAAGCAAGAGAGGAAATGTTGAAATCTCACATGGAGGATAGTGAGCTCATTAGTGAGGCATCTAGTATTTTGGAGAAATTGATGCCAAATTTCTAGAAGGACACCTCTCTATCATCAGAAAACCCACTCAAAGGAATTATAAACTCTGTAAGTAAACATTTTGAATCCTTTGAGAAATCTGCAGAAATAAAAGTTAAGCAAGAGTTTGATGAGAAAAGATTGGATGAGTTAAAGGAAATGATAGCTAATGACAAAGTCCAACTAGATAATAGAATAAAATATGTTCAAAGTGCCATTAAGGAAGTTGGTGATATATACAAATATTGTTTATTCTGGACAGAAGTCACAAAGAAAACAGAAGAAAAGATCAATGAGTTGGAGCAGAAATTGGTGAACACTTCTAAGGCAAATGATCCAGTGATAGAATCAGTTAGCACCAAGGAAAGTCAAGTCATCAACCTTCATGATGAATTGAACAATCTAATAAGTGAGAGGGATAAAATCAAAAATAAAATGTGTCAGCTAAGAAGAGTAATCTATCCTAAGCTAGATTCTATGTTCAATCTAGCAGCTGAAGCACAAGTGGCTTTACAATTTGACACACCCTCTGATCTTCAAAAGGCAAAGGCTGTAGTTTTTCTACTTAGTGGTCATATTCAAATTTTGGACAATGCCAAGACAATCTAGGATGGTGAGCTGGCCCAAATTAAGAACATTTTCAATGATATCCTCCAGCACATGTAAAATAAAGTTGAAGATTGTACTTATACATATGCGGTAGAGTAAGCAAATTTTGTAGTTTTGACAGTTTTTTATTCTGGAACCTACACCTTTGCCATTAATGTCAAAGGGGGAGAAGAAGATCAGTGAAAAATGGGCAAGCATCTTAGGAGGAGAAGGAATATAGAGTGTATATAGAAAGGGGGAGTAGTCACGACAGTCAAGCATTTTTCACTAAGTGTTGCCATCAATGCCAAAGGGGGAGATTATTGGCATGAGACACTACTATGAAGAAGACTGGTATGTTTTCATTGATGGAAACAAGGTAAAAAGGGTACATCAGTATGACAAGAAGACATCTTTTTAGAAGATCAAATTGATTTGGCAAAAAGGCACAAGAGTATTCAAGACTGGAAGACCAAAATGACTAAGTATGGTCAGTGTTCAGGGTAAGGGACAAAAAGTGAATCAGTATGCCTCAATAGGTGAAGACTGACAAATGCAGTTCAAGTATGATGACTCATAGCTACTTGATGATGATATATTCTAGTGCTTAGGTCATGAATTCCTCCAGAAGTCATTTGTAGAAAATGTCTAAGTCTGGATGAACAGAAGTAAGATAGGAACAGTGTACAATATAAAGTAAAGGGGTCCGCATTCATCCAAAAGTGCATATTTTGTTATATGGTTTTGAGGTGTTGTAAACACTTGTATGAAGTGTCTAAATACAGAGTTGTAAGATTTGAAGTCCACCAAAAATATAGTTGCAAGCTGCTAAGTATCGCTATAGTGTTTGACAAAGTTTGACTGTGATAGAGTCTACGTCTTGATGGTCCGCATTCTGTTGCTAGGAAATATTTTGCTCTACGGTTTTGAAGGTATGATGGGTGATGTCTGAGGAGTCTTTGACATTATTTTGAGCAAGCCATGTGGTCTACAGTGAAAGTTGTGATCTGATAGTTGAACTGAACCAATATCAGTCTAAGTTTGAGGCTGACATGATAGTTTGATTTATGTGCGGTAAGTTCCATTGATTAGAACTTTATCCTAAGTGGTTCTATAGTTGGAGATGACATATGAGAAGATGTTTCAAATGTTATTTGGTTCCGCTATGTATTTGGCCAACAAGCTACAAGTTTATCAACTATATGCTTCATCTGAGTATGTCGACCTAATATGAAGATCTTAAGTGTTGTCGATATATATATGGATTGAATTCAATGTTTTTTGTGTGTTGTGTGAATATGGTGTGTGAAAAAGTATTTTGATGTGTGAGTGATGCGAATATGAGAACAACAGAGTAGAGATAGAAGATCAGTGATGATGAAGACTCAGGATTTAGTATTCAATTGCTAAATGACTGCACCCTGGCATATTGATAGATGCTTTTGCAGTATTCATATTTCTTATATAATTTCACATGTACTTGGCAGTGAGCCTGGCAATGAACAACCATTAGGGTTTAATAGCCCTTATTGTAATCTTTCTAGGTTTAGGGTTAAGGCAGTGAGCCTGCTAGACCTAGTTGCACTTCATGGCAGTGAGCCAACATGTTCTAGGCCTGTGGAGTGACCAAGACTGAACATCACCATTTGTAAAAGATTGCAATATATATTAAGAGCTAATCCTCTTCGTGGTTTTCCCTTTCTTGGGTTTTCCATGTAAAAATCTAGTGTCTATGTGTCATGTTTATGTGGCTTATATTTCTGTGGTTACTTTGCTTTTTGATTATTAAATTTGGTATTTGGTTTAATTGTTTAAATTTTAGAATACTGATTCACCCCCCTCTCAGTATTCAACAGATGTTGTAGTGAATTTTGAGCTTCATTGGAACTATACTCCATGCATGTGTTAGATGCAACTATAATAGTTCAAATCTTGGCAGTGAGTCGTTCCTTCTATCTCTTTCTTTCAGGACAGTGAGTCCTTTGGTAGTGAGCCACCTACAATGAGAATTCTTGGACAGTGAGTCCACCAAATGTACCAACCTTAACCGGTTGTTTTATCATATTATATTTTGAGTTAATCCTCACCATAGTTTTTCCCTATTTTGGGTTTTCCACATAGAATCTGGTGTTCTCTTGTGTTTGATGTTGAAATTTAGTTTCTAATATTTTCTTTTCATGCTTAATCATCATAGCAGTTTAAAGGTTAATTGGATTGATGTGGATCTAAATGTGTTTGAGGGTATTTAAAATTATAAGTTACAACTGATTCATCCCCCTCTCAGTTGTGCATTCAACAATTTTTATGGGTGTGAGGTGAATGATAGGGTCATCAATGACACATGTAGATGATTGGGGAGGAGTGGGGTGACATGACTCCACAAGTTTGTTTTCATTATTTGTCTCAACACTCTTAGCAAGGAGTCCTTAGAGAAAGGATGATAGGTTTAGTAGGGGATTTGGATGATGGAGTAGATGGGGGATTGGCTCGCGGGATGGATGAAGAGGTTGATGGGTAAGGAGATGGTGGATTTGGATATGATAGATTCGGATAAGGGGGTGGTGGATTTTGACATGAGGGATTTGGATAGGGAGAGGATGAATTTGGATAAGTGGGATAAGGGCAAGAAGGATGTGATGGATTAGGGGATGGTGGATAGAATAGATTTCCCTTGTCAAGGGTAGCGTAAGGTGGACCATAGGATAAACAATTAGGCATGGGGGCATATCTTGTGCTAGCCAATGCATGGTCAAAGGGTTCTTGCATGTTTATGGATGGCCGAAGGTGGTTTATGGAAAACTTACTTGCAATGATTTCATCAAGGATTTCAAGTTTAAAGTGTTCAACAACATCATCATTAAAAGGATATGAAGCCATGATTAGATTTGGATTTATGATGATGTGATGTACGATGACTTGATGAAATTGATTTAGATTTGGTCTAAAGGGGAGTTTGGATTGATTTGGATTGATTGGGATTGAATTGATCAAGGTCAACGATATATGACACTTGATGCTAGGATGGATTTGATTTGATTTGATTAGTCAAGGCCAATGATATATGACACTTGACCGGATTTGGATTGCTTGGGGATGATTTGTATTAGGCCAAAGGCCCTTTGATGGTTGGATTGGATTGGATGATTTGATTAAGGATTAGGCCAAGGGCCCTTTGGATAGCAATTTGGATGAAAATGATTGTGGATTGGATAAAGTTGGATGGGATATGATTAAGATTTGGAGAGGGTTGAAGGGGGTTAAGTCCTTAATCAAATTTAGATTTGTAAATGATGGTTTTGGATTAAGGAGTGAAATTGGATTTTGATTGGGTATGGATAGAGGAATGATGGATGATGGATGATTGATTTGTGATGGGGGATGATTGGATGAGGTTGGGATTTGGATTAAAGTGGATTAAGTTCAATAATGGGATTAGGATTAGGGGGATTAGTGGATGAGATGATTAAGGATAATTGATGGGACTAGGTTAGGATGGATGATATGTTTGATTAGGGAGATGGGTTGGATTAAGATTAGGGATGGAATGGAATAGGATTGGATGATGAAGTGGATTATGAGAGACTTGATTAAGCTCAAATAGTGGGATTGGGAAAATCTCAATTGATGGGAATTGATTAAGATAGTGATGATGATTGGGAAATGGATGAGGTGGTTAATTGGATAGATGATTAGGATAAGATGGTTAGGATAATGGATTTGATTATATGTAGAAGAGAGTTGGGATTATGTGGATAAGGGATTTGGATTAAGATGATGAGGCAGTGATTAGGATTTGAATTAGGATGAAGATGGAGAGTTAAATTAGGAAAATGGATTATGATGTGGACTAGGAGGAAAATGGATGAAAGATTAAGGTCACTAATGGGATTAGGATTAGGAGTTGTTAACAAATTAAGATGAGATGATTAGACTATGATGAGTGGACGAAGTGATTTGGGAAAAAGGATTAGAGAGTGATTAAGATGGGATAAAGATGGTGGTGAAGACTTGGATTAGGATGAAAGTGAAGTGATTAGGATAATGGAAAATGGATTAGGATATGGAGTTAGGGATGATTAGGGGAAATGAATGATGGATAATGATTGGATTAGAAGGTGATTGGAATGATAGGATGGGATTAAGCTCAAAGATGGGGATTAATCAAGCTCAAATGATGGGATTAGATTAGGATAATGATCATGAAATTGGATAATTGGATGAGTGATTAGGAGGAATTGGAGTGAGATAAGGTGGATTAGGAAGAAATTGGATTAGGATAATGGATAATTTGGATTTGGATTAGGAGGAAAGGATGATTTGGATGATGGATTAAGATATGATTAAGGATGGCTTAGGTACTTGACCTTAGGCAACTTTGCAATAAAGTAAACACACATACATGCACAATTCTTGCAAAGGATTTGGGTTTGATTTAGATTGAGGGGATTCACAGGTTTCAACAATGAAGACACACCAAACACACTAACATTCCTAGATTATTCAAGTGGGAGTGACATATCTTGTGGATTTCACGAAGTGGCCATGGGTCAATCTCAACTCAAAGTGAACTGAGATTCCCACCCCCACTAATACCTTTGATGCTATAGCTTAGATAGATAGGGAAAATAAGGTCATGGATCACCTTACCCCCTCACCTTGGAGACTTTCATCTTGCCCAAAGCATATCCTATCTCAAGTATAATAGTATGGTGAGGATCTTCCCCTCCTCTGCAATGGTGCACCACAAAATATGATGGCATAATGGTCTTAAGCTAGGATGTACGGGCTTGCTAAGGAGTCCTTGATATACGCAAGGTACATGAGGCCCAAACCATGAACACTAGTCCATTGAAGGGATGTGGCATCAAGCAGTTAAGAAAGCACCACTTCACCTTGTGTTTTGGAATCACCCTGGGCCCCAAGGCTATCTCAATGACAATGCAACTAGATTGGGGTATAAGTTTCCTTCTCCCTCCTTTGATATACCCTGCCAGTACACGTGGTTGAGGTTGTCTCTTGAGGTGATGAAATCCCCAAGCAGGCCCCCTAAGAAGAAACCACTTCCCACTTTTGATCACCCAAGATCGCACAAAGCACAAGGGGAGAGCATACATGAAGAAGTGACCCCTTTGGGATTAACAATGATAATAAAGATTAGATCAAATCAAGGATTTTGATCTCCAAGATCGCTAAGTGGCACAAGGAGAGAGCATACACCTTGAAATGACCTCAAACAAAGCATACAAGTTCTTTTCAATCCCAAAAAGAAATGTGCCTAAATTTATTGGAAAAATGATAGATCCTTGGACAAGCGGGGCTGCAACAACTTGTTAGTAGTCTTATGATAATTTTATCTTTGACTGATGATGTGCTACAAACAAGTGTGTTAAATTGAAATGATAAAATCTGCAAAACCCAAATGTTAGATGGAATGATAAATCAAATTATATAAGATACTTGGATTCCTTACGAAATTTTAAGTCATTTAAAAATATATCAAATTTTGTTATGTTTTGCAAAAGTTATGGGCATTTGAAGTTTCTAGGAAAATTAGGTGCTAAAAGACAGGTCTAGGTACTGATATACAAAATATGGTTGCTACTTTGTAGTAACTAGGTGCTAAAATATGAAAAATAGGTGCTAATCTAGGTCTTGGGCGCTGACAGAGGAAAATAAGGCATTGATTGATGAAAATTAGGCACTGATTGATGAAAATTAGGCGCTGAATGATGAAAATTAGGCACTAATGTAGGAAAGGGCGCTACTTTACAAGAACTAGGTGCTGAAATATGAAAAATAGGTGCTAAATCATAAGGAAGATATACCTGAGTACATGGGCACTAAACCTGGGCGTTGATCTGGGGATGTAGGCATTGATTTGGGGGTGCAGGCATTGATACAAAATAAAGAGGATGGAGGGGCTATATTTTGATGAAAACCCTACAAACTAGATGGTTAGACCTACAAAATAGGTTGTTAAGATATGGTAGGGATGCAACCGAGTCAAGCACAAGTATTAGATGTCAAGATTTAAGACGTAAAATCATGAAATGAAATGAAAAAAACTAGTCACTAATATATAAAAACTAGGTGCTAATCCATGGAAGCCTTGCAAAAATAGAGTATTAGTAGACACAGGTGCCACGATATGAGGTTTAGGCACTGATATATAAAATCTGGGTGCTAATTTGTAGCCTAGGCGTGAATTTAACCTACACAACACTACTTAACAAGAAAACTCATGAATATGTTAGATTAGAAGGGTGGGGGTCCCACCGGGCATGCCAAAATGTATAAACAAGAAATTAATCATGAGAAACAAGTTAAACAACTAACCTATTTCACCCAAAATCTAAGCTACCTCTAGTTGAGCAAAAGGAATGCAAAACATACATATGATGCTAAACTATGAACAACACATGTGCAAACCTTGATTGTGGATGTGCTCCTTGATGGTGTTGATGTGGATGGCTATTCAAATGGACAACATAACCATGCTTCTCATGGAGTTTTGGAGGAAAATAGACATCATTTTGTTGCAAGAAGAAGTTATGTTCATTGTGAAGGGGTGAGCTCCAATTTATAGATTTTTGGAGGCTCAATTGAATGGTTGGGATTTGATTTGGAGATCAATGGATGAGGATTCCTGAGAGGTCTCAAGAAAGGAGAGCTTGCCAAGTGTCATGATGAGATTGGATGAGAAGGGATGTCCTTGGATCAAGGAGGAATGGATGGTCAAGATTGGGCTTTGGGAAGATTGGAGGGATGATATTGTCTTGGTAGATGGGAGGTATGGGTTGGATTTGATTTAAATTTTAAATTGGGAAGCATGGGTACATACCTAATTTAAAATTGGAGGAAAATGATGAGTTGGAATTGATTTAAATTTTAAATTGGGAGCATGGGTACATGCCCAATTTAAAATTGGAGGAATAGTGGATGGAGGACAAAAGGACCTTTGTACATGGGTCCTTGACCATGCCTTTTGTAAGAAGGCTATGTGGACATGTATAAGAAGCCCATGCCTTTGTACATTTGGGGGAATGGATAGGATTTGACCAAGGTTAGATTAGGATTTAGGTTGTGCAAGTGGGGAATTAGGTTAGTTAATTAGATTTAGGTAACCTAATCAAAAGTGTAGAAAATATGAATTAAATAAATACAAATATTTATTTAATTCATGGGATGAGATAGGGGATATTAGATAAATTAAATTTATCTAATGTTTGGACTATAGAGAAAGGGGATAAATGATTAATAAATCATTTTGGCTAGGGCTAGGTACCAATGCAGGTACAGTTGAAGGTACAAATGAATAGTGAATAGTACATGAATAGTGATTTTGACAATAAAATATTGTAAAATCATGGTTTAAAAGGGAATTGGTTAATTAACTATCTAAACATGTGTTTATTCAGTTAATGTGGTAGAAATAGTGAATTAGGGTTGTCTAGAGATGATTAGTGATGGTTTAGGGATGGATAGGGATAGTTAGTGATGAATAGAGATGAATTAGGGATGTTTAAGGTTGAATTAGGAATGTTATGAAGAATGACCAATTTTAGGTGTCTACAACTCTATTTCTAGGTGATTTTAAAAAGAGTGGTGTAGAGGATAAAATAAAAATGTAATGGCTCGTGGGCCATGAAATATATTGGCTTGAGGGCCATAGTCAAGTGATTTATATGGAAGCATGCCAAATATCTAAGTATAGAGGATATGCCCCCCTTAAAATGATTGTATGAGAGGATAAAAGGCAATCATTTTAAGGAGTGAAGGAAGATGGAAAGGAACTATGTGCCAATCATATAATAGAGGGAGGGACAATACAATGAGATAATTCCCCCCCAAAATGTGTGAGAAATATGCTAAGTATGCAAGATGTAGCATGTGAAGGGAAGAATGGGGAGATAAGATACACCCCTCTAAAAAATAGGATATAAGAATTTGTTTTTGTCCTATAAAATAGGCAAAGACAACATAAAACAAGGTTCTTACCAAAGAAGATAGTTGTTATTAAATTGTGCCCCCATAAAATGACAACATGCAAAGGGAGAAAACCACAACTACCACTTAACAGGTAATAACATAGTAGGTAAAGCTAGCCATAAATAAGGGTGAACAACATAAGAAAGAAGTCACATGGGAGAAATTACAAACAAATAGAAGAACTAGAACATATACTTTGGGTTGAGTAAGATACATGTAGCCACAATTTCATGCATTGGTGTCTAAAATAACATGAAACTTTGGGTGAGAAAGATAGATGTAGTCTCAATATCATGCATCAATGTCCAAAATCAAATGAAATTTTGGGTGGGCAAGATAGAGGTATTCTTAATGTTATGCATCAGTTTCCAAAATAGCATGAAATTTTGGGCAAGCAAGACATGTGATTCTCAATGTCATGTATTAATATCAAATTATATATAGGAATAGAAACACACATAGAGGGTTGTAGAACACATAAAATCATTAACAAGTATAATAACACAAAGTGTATGAACAAGAGGAGGTAGGGAAGGTATATGAAGCATAAAAAAAATCAATCAATGAAGTCAAAGTGATATAATGACATAGCCAAGTGCACCTTGGAATGAGAACAAATAGGATAAGTCTCTGAAGGGTGAGGGATAACAAGACTAAATATAGAAGATCAGGAAGAAATATTAGCAATAGATTGAAAAAAAAAAATTATTAGAAGGGGGAAGTGTTTGAGTTACTATAGGAATAAGAATAGGAGAAGTAATAATAGACAAGGTGGGAATAGGAGAGAGAGATTATTCAAGAATGGCAATGGACTCCATAGCTACAACAAGTAAAGAGGGGGAAGGTATGGGAGAAGTAAATGTAGAAAGAGCATAATATTCATTATCATGTCTAACATAGGTGAGATGTGTATCATGACTTTACTTGGGTTAACCTATCAAATCATTATCAAATTATTTATTAAGAAGGGAAAGGGACATCATAAGATGATATAGTGATGGCACCTATATCAGGGTGCTACCACAATAGTGTGTCCCACTTATGGGACATCCTTATTTTTGTCTGAAATCACTTTTTTTTTTTAATTAATGATTTAAGCCTTGAGGAGTTCCATTTAAAAGGGTTTAATTGAAGAGGATTAGATAAAATCCCATTAGATAAAAAATGCTTGGAAATAACCCCCTAGTCTTAAATCAAACCTGTTAGTGCCTGAATTGACTGGCAGTTTTTTGAGCAATTTTCATGCAGGCACTCTCCCTAAGTATCCAAAAAATGTTCTAAGTGTTGGACCTCCTCAGTATTTTTCAGCTGCAGCATCATATTTTCTTTGAGGAGGAGGTCATCATCATCATATTTTCTTCGATGGTGGTCAGCATCATCATGTTCTCTGTCGACCGGTTTCTCATCAGGATCATCATATTTCACTATCGGGTGATGTTTGGATATCATCCTGATCCTGCTGATGAGCTACAGTGCGCCCTGATTTGCTTGCGGGGGTGATTTTTCAAGTATCCGGTGATCTTCCAATTATCACCTTGCCCAGACATGATGATGATGTTGCCCCGATATTCTGAAGGGGTTATTCTTTGAGTTGTTCGACCTGACTTGTTCTTTCTTAAGGGTCGTCATCATCATCATCATATTTCCAGTTATCACCGTGCTGCTTGCGGGGGTCATCATATTTTTTGCCTTCATGATATTTCACCGGGGTGATATCTTTATCATCGGGTGATCTTGGTTATGATCATCCTGATGATGTTGTTGAAGAGTTCTAGGTGTGACCCGATATTCACTGGGGTCATCATAATTTGAACGTCAGGATGATCTTAGTCAATATCATCCTGATGATGTTGTATCACTTCATGTTCGTTGTTTTATCATCCTGATGATGCTGACGTCATTCTTATGTCAGGGTGATATCTATTTCTCTGCCTATTTGCATCATGATATTTCTGAAGGAGGGGGTGATATTTTCATTTTTGAATATCACCCGGATGTATGTTTGTTCCAGCGTCATGATGATGCTGATATCAAGGAGATATCCGCCTGCTGGCTTCGTGCATTATCTAGTGGGGGTGATCTTTTCAAGCATCATCATATTCATCTATCGCCCCGATCTTATAGTGGAGCTACAGTGCAACCTGATATTTGTACATCAGGATGATATTTCCAATTATCCGGTTGTCTTCCGAATATCATCCTGATGTTAATATGATGATGACGTTATCAAGGTCCGGGGGGGTCATATTTCTAACACAGATCATCTTGTGGAGATCCCCCGATATTTGCAAACATGATGATGACGTCATCCGTATATGAGGCGGTGCGCAGTAGGCAGATATGATGATGACGTCAGCAGGATATGATGATGACGTCATCAGGATGTTCATCGGCCAGACTTTTGGTATAGGCTCAGCAGGAGGATGTTCCTCCGATGGATCAGGTTGTGCGGATGAAGGCAATTATCATGCAGGTTATATTGCGATATGATGCTGACGTCAGGGTGATATTTCGGGCAACAGGATATCATGCTGCTGGAGGATGATGATGATGAAGTCTTATACTAGTGTCGTCAGGAGCAAAAGCACCGACATGATATATGCTCATGACCTAGTATATAAAGTGTTAATGAGGTTGCTGCGGGGTGCATGTGGGATAATTGATATCCTGCATTTTCAAATATCATGATGATGAATCTCGGCGGGAAATGGTTGCGATCGACTGTTAGATGTTCTTCCCAAGGCCGCAGGTTGGTGCGCCATTGATGGCGAAGGTTGCAGAGGTATGGGTGGATCTGGTACCCGATTGAAGGTGTACATCAGCGGACAGTGGCGCAGGGCTCGAGATTTCTTCCTGTCTCCTCCCCTACCTACTGCATTCATGATTGGGCACCAATCTGGTAGTGTTTGAGTGCCATTTTGCTGATACTGTGTATCTGGCGGGATTTTTTGGTCAACCCTGTAATTAATTGCTGTGGTACACTACCTGGCTGTTATAAGCAGGAAGTGTTACTCATTTGTGGTTGTTGAAAGTTGAAGATTTTTGGCTCTGTAATTCAAAACCAGCTGATCTGGTTGCTCTGTACAGCTTAAACTTGTGAGTTTATGTATCTCCTGTTGTACGATTTGGCATGAATCCACTGATTTCATGGTTGATTTTATATGAGAAATGCTATCTTAGCATGTGTTTTGTTAATTCTGTCTCCAGTATTGCATGTATTCTTCTTCTGAATCTGGATATTTGGGTAATGTTTAGATTCTAGAGCATAGAATTCCTATGTTGAATGTCTGATCTTTTAACTTCTGCTTAAGGGGTAGATTAAACTGTTTTTAGGTTGAACATTGGGAAGGGTATACTGCAGTAGGGATGCCATAAGTAGAGATAACTTAACACTCTTTATTGGGAGATATCTGTAAGGCAGATATCATGTGTATCCCCCTGAAGTCCAGTTTTAGCTATTCATGCTGATCATTCACAGGTGTATGTCTACCGACTCCAAGCCCTGGATAGGCACCAATCTTGCTTTGTTTTTGTGTTACGACCATGTCCAGCTTTGCATCCAAAATCCATTTCAAACCATTTCATACTTCCACCTGTTAGTTGTAGGAGTAGGATTAGGAACCCCCTGCATGCTCTCATACCCAACCAGACATCATGTCCAAGAATGTTGCCAGCCTTGTGATCTTTCATGCAGATCTTGGTCTATACATGAGAGTATTCTGCCTGTTGTTGTCAAGTTAGATCCTTCTATCTTTGAGCTAGTCAAGGTTACATCTTGAGTTATAGGGATACCCCCCTTGGTGTGGCAGAACCAGAAGTGAAGGGGAGGCAGCTCACGCAACCTCCTGTATTTAGTTGGCTGAATCTGCCTGTGCATTAGAAGTGGCAAACCCTAATGCTGATTCAAAAAAAAAAGCCAACAAAACCCTAGATGGAGTCTCCTCTGCATCTATCAAAATGTTGACAAAAACCAATTTTGCTTCACTTTTTGGGGGATCAAATGAAGTCATTTAGAAACTCTATTTTGTAAGTATGCAGCCCATAATATCAAATTTCTAAAAAGTATGATATTGAATACATTTCATTTGATTATTATATTTATTTTCTATTTTCTAGTGAACATAGGTTTTTCACCAAACATCAAGGTCTCTATTGCACACATGCATAAAAATAAAAAAATAGAGATTTTTAAAAAAATGTTTACACTCTAGGTATTGATGTCCTTGTTTCAACAAAAAAAGAAGTTAATTTGGATACATACAAAAAAAGTTATGTTGTATGATATAAGCTTATGTATGAATTATAATTAATCTCACTTCAAAAATTAATTAAAAATATGCAACAAAAAAATATGAAAAATATCTACACACTAGATATTGGTGTTATAAATTTATGTTTAAAAACTTATAATTTTGTTCTTTCTATAAAAAAGCTATGTTGTATGGTATAAACATCACTTTTTAAAATGATGTTAACTATAAAAAATAAGTTATTAAAGTTATGTAAAAAATTCACAAATTACTTCTTAATTTTTTAAAAAATACATTTAGAATATACACACAAAATCTTAAAAATCACTAGTTCACATCATGTTCAAATTATTAACATATTAGTTGCTATAGGTGTCAGAAAGTGAAATTTTGGTTAAAAATGCTGATTTCAATGTCCCCCTTTGGCCAAAAGGTGGGACCGAGTATTGTGGGCTGACCCATCAATAAGTAATTCATATTTCATCACTTGATATTGATTGGTAGAATGACCTATCACCCTATGATATGCACAAGAGAGAAGTGTTGAATGGCTATGCTTAGGGAATTTCTTGCATGGAGGAGGGAGACGAATAATTTGAGTTTCTAAGATAATGGATATGATATGTCCAAGAGGGTTGGCAAGACGTGTGTAAGATTTTTATTCATGTTTTTTTGGATCGAAAGAGGGTTGGGTAGGTGAAGAAAAGTCACAATAGGAAGTCATGGGTGGAGAGATAGGAGAAGGATTTTTATATGTGAGGTGATGATGCTCTAGAAATATTTTTCTCAACTTCAATAGCACAAATAACTAAGAAAGATAATTAAAGTGTTGGAAGATTAAGGCCTTTTGGATATGTGGTAATAGGTTCTCTTAGAAAAGTGGCAGGACATGGTTATCAAGAGGATGGGAATGCCATTAGACAACCAAAGAAAAGAATTATAAGGTAAAGTAACTAACACTTTTATGAGGATCTTGTTTACATTGGGCCAAGTGTGTAAGATAGACTAAAGGGTTAAGGCTATACTAAAAATGGATAATAAAGGCATGATCAATATCAAAAAAGGAATGGAGGGAGCCAAGGGATAAAGTGTTGAACTAATGTAGGGCATTGTTAGACACACAAGTATACTGAGAGGGGGGGTGAATTAGTATACAACCAAATTTCACTTTCAACAAATTCAACTTAGCTAGAGAAGATTAAACCTTAAGTATTATGGCATTAACATGAGCATGAAAGAATAACATAATGAACATCAGCACATAACACTAGATATACATGGAAAACCCTAGAAGGGAAAAACCACAGTAACGGTTAACTCACAATACATGAAGCTCAAATAGTAACTTTTTTTTAGGGGCTTTAACCCAAGGAAGTTGCTACTCCCTAAGTAACTTTGGTTTAGGGTTACATCCAAGGAAGCTTCTACTCCTCGATGACTTTGTTTTAGGGTCACTCCCAAGGAAGCATCTACTCCCTGAAATGAGAATACCAAAGATTACAGTATAACAATCTTTTCTTACTGCCTACAAACTATCATTGAAGCTCACACCTTTGATGATTTCACTTCTACCTCCTCACACTTTCTTCTAAAGATCTGATCAATCAAGCACACTCTATACTTGATCACTATCAAAAATATGTCTTCAAGATGAATCCAGATAGCATCAACAACATCTGCTCTTTCTCCCACAATTGCATATCAATAATGCATTTATTCTACTTTTATCTGCTTGCGAACCTTTTTCATCATCTCGCAATCATGCCATACCTCACTCACTTTGTTGCAAGTATGTGTTTGATCGGTGTTGTCATTGATGTCAACATATCTGTATTGTCATTGGTGTCAACTATGCTCTTATTTTATTTCTTGCTTGTCATGAGTAAGATGCTTTGTATTTACCTATGTAAGTAATTCTAATGTTGAGGATATTGAGAAAATTAGCCCCTCCGGTGGAAACAATGTGTTGTAGTCGAAACAGTGTATTAGACTATGAAGAACAGTGGTGCAGGAGCACCTACCTGACAGCTGGCCTCCATGAGGCAGTTAGTTTGTTTTAGGTCTGGTTAATGTTTCCAAGAAGGTCTTATAAGACCAATGCATGTAATAAGGTCCAAGTTGACCGTGCTTTTCTATTTTTAGGTAGTTTGTTATGACAGCTGATGACAGCTGTATAGTTTGTTAGTTCAGTTGGATCCTCCCAGCCGCTTGGAAGCTCCCAGCCGCTGGGAATCGAGTGGTAGTACTCGCAAGCAGTTCCTATTTATGTAGTAGGATCGGTTGGTCTTAGGACAGATAGAGAGATAGATACAGATTGAGGAGTTAGATTTCAGAGTGAGACAGAGTACTGTATTTGCATCTTTTGAAATCAATAAAGAGATCCTGTTTGTGTCAATTTTCTGTTTGGATTCCATTGTGTAATCGTGTTGCTGTTTTGGTGGTTACATGGATTCACTGATCCATTCCACCGGTTGATTCATCGAATCGGTGGAATGGCTATGTACAATAGTTCAGGATTTAGTTTGCATTTTCTGTTTGTTCACATGTATGTTTGTAGGATCGCAATCGAGAGGTGTTGAGAACCCTAGCATGGGTATGTGCTAGGTCGTGCTGGTAGTTCGAGTCTGGAAAGTTGTCCAGGAAGCAGATCGGGTCACCTCAGGAGGTTTGGCGGATCGAAATTTGCTAAGGTTGGAAATTCGTCACAACGGCATCATCAGGTATTTCTGTGTATATCCTGTAGTTACTTCAGGTGTCATCTGAGTAGATGGAGGTGAGCATGATACAGTTGTTTGCATAAGGTGAATGCGTTTCGGGGTGAACATCACAAGGTGTTGCCGAGGAAGAGTATATCGACATAAGTTAGTCGATCGGGTTGATAAAATCATCGTGGGCCGATAATGTTAAGTTTGGCCGACAGCAGGATATTGAAGGAACTGCATATGACGTCATCGTCATCAGGATAATCGTCATCAGGACATTCTGAAATATCACCCGATAAAGGTTTATCCTGCTGACCCTAAGTGTTTTGGCATAGGCGTAAGGCATCAAGGAGTTAAGTGGATCGGGAGGAGGATATTCAGCAGAATATTCGTCATCAGTATAAAGTTGAGTATCATCATCAGGATGTTGCATTTGACCGGATAAGTCATATCCTGATGCTGTTGTTTAAGTAGTCAGATATCGAGGTGACGTAAGCATCGAAGGAAAGGTGCTTGAAGTTGTCGTCATCAGGATATATGGGAGGAACCGAATATTTTATATCCTGCTGATGAAGATGATGTCGAACATCATGATGCTGCAGATAGAGGTTGGCGGTAAGATGAACAGTGATCGTCAGGAGGATGATTGCGCTTGCCGAATATGATGATGCTGCCGATAGCCGGATATGATGATGCTGCTGACAGGCGAAAGGTCGAAGGTTTGTCTGCAGGAGAATATCGGTCGGCAAGAGAAAATATGATGATGCTGACAATGTTAACAGAAATATGATGATGATGAAGGGTTGTAGACATACATGCTGTATGTCAAGGTTTCAGTGTGGATGCCTCTGCATCATAGTGGATTAATGGCTTTTCCATCCTATTTGTAAGCTTCTGTTGCGTTTCCTCTGCATCAAATAGTCTAGAAGATAGCTCTACATTTTTTGTAGAATGAATATTATTTCCTATAGATTGGAAGTGATTTAGAAGTCTGTCTGAAGATGTTATATTCCAATTTTGAGCCTCCAGCATGAAGAATTAAGTGAATTGTGTTCACCAGTGTGAAAACTACTTTTTCTGTATGTTTGGTGGTGACAAGGAGAAAGTTTTATGCTCTGCATTCCTCCGCATTGAAGTATTTTGGTTTGTGGTTCTAGAATCAAGTCTTTGATGATGCTAAGTGCCTTCAAATGCAATGGTTCATGATTTGGTGGTACACAAGCTATCTTTTACTTATGACAGTGGCTGACAGTGTTGTTCTTGTGCTCCAGTTTGAAGAATCTTCTTGATAGAGTGGTTAGAGATTATGCGGTTGTTCCTAGTGATTACAATGTGCTTGTGGATGTCTCCTAATCAAGTTCCTACATTTGGATTGGTCTGCAAAGAGAAAATTGGATCATGAATGAAGAATGTTTTTAGCAGACCTAGTGCTCTCATCAGTCTTGGTCGACCTGGTTGAATTCATTATTTGCGAAGATACATCAAAGATTGTAGAAGTGTGTTGTGGAGTGGAGGATTGTGTTTGAGTCCTAGGTAAGGTGTGGCATGATCTGCATACATATTTACATCTTTTCCTTAGCTTAATTTGTATTAGGTCTAGACCTATTTTATGTATAATTATAATGTCAACCTTGGAGATCTATCCAATGGTTGATGAATGTAATGCCGACCTTGATGCACATTCCAAGGTTGATGAATTATATAAAAGCATGTACTGAAGTTGTGAAAAAGTGTGTGTGTTGTGAAGATGAAAAGATAAGTGCAAAGGTGTGAAAGAGCAAAGAAGAGAAAGAATATTATGCTTTAATGGAACTGAACCCTGGCATGGAGTAGATGCTGCTGAATTAGTTCACCCTTTTGGTAGTGAGCCACCCATAGGCAGTGAGCCATTCTTTGCAGTGAACAATTTGGGCAGTGAGCCTATAGGCAATGAGCCTCTATTTTTTCATATTGATATAATATATATTTCTATGGGCTAACACCCACAGTGGTTTTTCCCTTTTAGGTTTTCCACGTAAAAATCTGGTGTCTTCGGTGTTGATTATGTTATTGTGTTGAACTTCTCATTTCATGCTTTCATGGTTATATCAGAATATAAGTAATTGATAAGTTAATGTTCATAATTGGTTAAAAGTTTTAGGACAACTAATTCACCCCCTCTCAGTTGTCTGGTGCATTTCAACAATTGGTATCAGAGCAAGGTTCCTCAGAAGAAAGCCTAACAGCTTGAGGTTGATCCGGGATGTAACACAAGGATGAATTATCTTTCAATTGTTCCAAGTGTGGTGAAGATGGTCACTATGCTTCTAGATGTCCAAAAAGAAACTCAAAAATTTATGATGAAGAAGGCAAACGTAGAAAATCCAAGAAAATATTTTATGATGTTGAAGAAGATGAAGATGATGACTATTGTCTTAATTCAGAGAATGACAATTGCAAAGATGATGAGATTTTTGATCCAGAGGCAAGTACTGGCATAATAAACTATTAGGTTATTGATAGTAGCTACTCAAATCATATGACTGGTGATAAAGGCAAGTTTATTAATTTTATGAAGAAAGAAGGACTAGTTAGATTTGGAGATGATCGTACTGCCAAAATATGTGGAAAAGGTTCAATCAGTTTTGATGGAAAACAACATACTAAAGATGTTCTCTATGTTGAAAGGCTAAGACAAAATCCCCTAAGCATTGGTCAATTGTGAAAAGAAGGATATAGCTTTATATTTCAGAATGAGGCTTTTGAAATCAGAGATAAATTTAAAGCTACATAATAGCTGGTGGAAAAAGGATAGAAGAAAATCTTTATCATCTTAGAGAAGGTGACATTATCTTCTCTGTAACTCAAAATCATGAAAGTTGGCTTTGGCATAGGAAATTGTGTCACATTAATCCAAATGACCTAGTAAGGATAAACTCATCCCAAGCTGTGAAAGATCTTCTAGAAGGGATACACTTCAACAATTTCACCTGTAAGATGTGTTAAGCTGAAAAGCATACTGAAATAAGCTCAGAGGTTGAAGAAAAATCCTCAAATGAATTATTGGAACTGATTCATACAAATCTCTCTGGTCCCACAAAAGTGAAAAGTCTCCATGATGATAGGTACTTTATGTTTGTTGATGACTATTCCAAGATGATTTGGGTTACTTTCCTCAAAAAAAAATTAGAAGCTTTAGAAGCATTTAAAAACTTTAAATCTATGGTTGAAGATGAGTTGAATATGAAGATCAAATGCTTGAAGATTGACAAAGGAGAAGAATTTACCTCTGGCAAATTCAATATGTTTTGTGAGACTAGTGGGATAAAAAGATAGCTATATAAAGAAAATAGAATGATGGAAACTCTATACGCCTAAAAATGACATGATTCATTCTAAATATTCTTAATATTTATTCCCTTCTTATTTTCTTCTATCAATTAAATAAATATTCTAAGGTTATTTGATTGGTTCATTATCCGATAATTAAATAAAATCAATTTATTTAATTAAATTCCCTAAATTCTTCTAATGTCTCACATAATTAAATAATCCTACATTATTTAATTAATCCTAAATTCCTCTATCCTAAGTCCTAATTCCATAAATCCACCTCACCAAATCCACCTCACTTTTCCACCTCACCTTTTCCACCTCACCATGTTGCACATGTAATTAAATATTTCAAATATTTAATTAGCTAATATTCTCTCACCCACATGTCCTATTTCTCCTCTAATCAAAATTAGTTAACTCATCAATCAAAATTGTTAACTAATCAATCAATTATGTCAGCTCCTCAATCTATTCGGGTAACTGATCAATCAATTCTGTCGATCCCTCAATCCATTCTATTAACTCTTCAAAAAATTTGTTAACTACCCTGTTACATGATGGAAGTGTGACACTTTTCCTCTTTTTATTTGTTGCACATTCCTCAACCATTCTCAACCATTGATCTGCTCATTTCATCTCAACCGTTGATCTTCATCCTCCCAAGTCTATAAATGGAACGTTGTTCTTCCATTCTATTCATCCAGGCTATTCATATTGTTACTCTGTAGAAATTCACCAGTGCGCCTTTGGCACCCCAATACTATTTGCTTGAGATCACCATTGTTGCTTTGAAGCTCATCTTCTTGGCATATTCATTATCACAACCATTCACTATTGACATCCTTAAACACAACAAAGGAGTGCACTCTCTGAGGGCCTACTTCACACAAGCAAGGACGATCTTGATAGGCAACAATAGAAGTCTCGATTCAAGGAAGGTTTGCATTGTTTTATTCATTGCTTCATTTCATTCAATCTTCTTAGTTTCATTATTCTATTGAGTTATGTGTATTTGATTATTTATCATTGCATATTCATTGTTGATCCTATTTTACCCTAACATTTTTGGTGCCCACCGTGGGGCCTTGCCCCTTTATCTCATCAAAATCTAAGCTTTTTTGAAGACAGGTTCCGTACAGGCATCGCACAGGCTAATCCAGTGCATTTGAACAATTCCACGGTGCTTCTGTCCTCTGTTCCAGCGCTTGTAATCTTATGGCGCTTTTAAACACTGTTCTGGCGTATATGCCCATTTCCGCTGCGCATACGTTATTCCTACGCATCTGTTCTATCTTATGGCACTTTTAAACCCTGTTCCTGCACATATGTTATTCTTGCACATCTATTCTTTCTTACTGCGCTTTTAATTACTGTTACGGTGCATTTGTTTTTACTGCGCTTCTATTGACTATTTTTGCGCATTTAGTCACTGAAGTGGCACTTCTGTGGTAGGCAATGATTTTAGGGTTTTTCTAAGAGGATTTGCTAACGCTGACATCTTTGCAGGTATTCTCTGGAACTGTTTTGCAGGATAGGTTTGGGTTTAGTTTCATATAGTTGCATTTTTGATAGCTCACACTTCACTTTCTAAAGGGATAGTAAAATAGATACTCATGCAAACTTCCACGTAGTTCTTAATTAGGAAAGGAGTAACTGGATCATTGCTACCTCGCATTGCAAACATATTATCTTTTCAAAGTTATTGCTATCTGGTATAAAACTGAACTCATCACTAATATCTGGGTTAAAACTGAACCACTGCTATCTCGGTTGACCAACATTTCAAAGTTAACAACTCGTGCTATCGTGGTATAAAACTAAACTCATCACTAATATTTGGGGTTAAAACTGAACCACTGCTATCTCGATTGACCAACATTTCAAAGTTAACTATTCGTGCTACGTGGATTAAAAATTGAACTCACCATTGCTTTCTGGGTTAAAAACTGAACCATTGATATCTTGCTGAATCACTTCAAAGTTCTGTGCTTGCCCAAGTAGATTAGCCCATTTAGTTTTTCTACTTTTAACTAGGTTGGATTAATCGATGTCTTCCATGCTTTATCGAATAACAACAGGCCTATGCTCTCCCCTTTACTAGGTGACCAAAATGCCAGACTTGTTATTCCATCTGTTTAACCTTTAGAGGGGCTTGCCCTTGGATGCACGCCTGTCCAAGTGGGAACGACCCTGAGTGGAAATAGGCTAGATGCCAAGCCCTACCAATCCACTTAAAATAAATGTGCTTGAGGTGAAAACCTCCTGCAACAAGTGCTATTATGTTACATCGACGACCACTCTCCCCCAAAACCCTCTAAGGCGCAACCCTTTGAGCTGGGAGACTCCATAACGGAGAGTAGTGCCACCGCATGTGTAACCACTTGAATGGTTGCCCGCATTAAACACCTCTTGTTCTAGTGGCCCAAAACCCTTGTAATCCATTTCTAGCCTAGGATTTTTGTACTTGCTTTTGTTCCTTTTAGTCCAGAAAAGAGTTAGAAAAATCACTAAAAAAAGTTAAAAAATCATAAAAATTCTTTGTGTTTGCTATGTTCTCTTCCCATTAATTCAGAAAATCAAATCAAGAAGACCTTTTTTGCAACCAAAGTACCAAAAACATCAAAAAAATTCCAAAAATTGCAAAAAAACACTGAAGAAAGCCAGAGCAGTGCATCCGTCCTCTGTTCCAGCACATCTGTGCCGACTTACGGTGCATCTGTTTAGACTTCTTGCGCTTTTGTTGTCTGTTGCTGCACATACATCTTTCACCAGTTTGGTGCATATATTATGACTTGTTGCGCATTTTTTAAATTCTGTTGCGCATCTGTTTCCGCGCATACACAACAGTGAGCACTTGCACAATTTTCAAGGGAAAAATTTTACCGGTTCTGAGTACCCATTTCAACTTAGCTCCAAGATCAGAGATCAGGTTCTACCTTGCAGTCAGTTTTCATACATTTCGTCCAAAAGGTCTCTCTTTCGTCAATCATCCCATCCACCTTCTATCAATTCTTCCCAATCCCAAAGTTAGAATATTCCATATCAGATCAGCGTAGGTCCCTTCTTCGTATCATTGTAAATTCAAGTAAACCTAGTAGGTCACAGAACTTTGCTAGTGGTTTGTTACACGACTAGTCCCTACACAGTAAGACTGGTATCGAGTACCCTTACTAGTGGCTACCATCTTGTATTAGCCATATTATTTGAAATCATTGAGCAAGAAAGTCCTTTATCCAAGTCTTGTCCTAGGTATCCTATCCACAGCAGTCTCCATCGGCACCTTGCCAAAATTTCTAGTCCTAGTCCACTTCATCCCATGTCACCTTGCATGGTCCTCACTAGATCTCAGTACAAGAAGCAACTTGAAATGGCCAGCTCATCCAACCACATCGTCACACCTCATGATAGTGACAAAGAAATCTCTTACGAGGATTATCAAGGAAGCATCCAAAATCAGAAATTCCAACGCCTAATAGAGAAGGTGCTCCATGAAGACCCTCATAAGTATTTCTATCATCTTGCTAGTCTTGGAATTAAACTCCCTGCGGATTTTGATATAAGCTCAATCATGGAAACCATGGAAAATGATCACGATAAGGAAAAGAATGCCATAGACCCAAACGCAAATGATAGAGGAAAGCGAACCATGGACCAAAATGCTCCTATGGAAGAAATGCGGAAACAACTTGAGAGCCTAACACAATAAATATTGGATCTGAAGACGGGTACAAATGCCAAAACTACTCCTTGGAAGATATTGCACTGTACCCCTTTGACAAAAGTTTGATCATGAAACCATTCCCCTATCGATTCGAAGTTCCTAAGTTTGAGAAGTACAAAGGGAAAGGGGACCCTAGAGACCATATAAGGGAATTCAACGCAGCATGTTTGGAAGTAGCTCACAATGAGACGTACTTAATGAGATTATTCCCTAGGTCTCTATGCAGCCAAGCTATGGAATGGTTCTCACGGCTTCCACCGGGCATCAGAACTTTTGATGAACTAGTCAACAAATTTATCACGCACTTCTCTTACAATATCAAACATGAAATATCTATGCTAGATCTATGCAACACCAAACAAAAGAGTGGTGAGTCATTCGTCACCTTCCTACAATGATGGAGACAACTAGCAAGTAAGTGTTCTTACGATATACCTGAGAAGCAACTATTGGAGATGTTTGTCCATAACCTCAATACCGATCTTAGCTATCAAATACAAATACAATGCCCTACATCATTCTCAAAAGTCATTGAAATGGGATTGTTCATCGAAAAAGCTATGATCGCCAAGGGGGCAATCAAGTTATATAAGGACACACCTACCTCTAACTACACGACGGACAAATCAAAGTTTTGGACCAAGAATAAGAATGTTGTCAACGATGGGGTAGTGGATGCCAAGGTGGCAGCTCCCAAGCAACAACCCATATTCACTCTCAAAAGCGAAGCAAACAATGTTGCACCCAACAAACCATTCTCGCAGGAACCAAGACCATGGTTCAGTTCAAATCCAAGGCGAAAGTTCACACCGCTGGGTGAGTCTCAAGAATCCGCATTAAGGAAGTTGTTGGCTAACAATGAAATTTCTCTACCGCCAACAAGTGATTACGAGCCTATAGTCAAATCTCCCTATTGGAAGGATACAGATTATTGTGAATATCATAGAGGAAGGGGGCATACAACCAACAATTGTATCCGTCTCAAAAATGTTATCCAAGATGTGCTTGATCAAAGTCAAGGAGGAACCCAACAACATACCTCCAATGAGACACATGTGGCCTACAGGGATCCACTTCTAAATCACAACAGGCTGTACAACAACAATAAAAACAATGGCAATCACCATAACGGCAATAACAACAACAACAATCACCATAACGACAACAAAAACAACAATCGCAACAGGCCAAATCAAAATAGTGGGAATTGTAATGCCAACTATGCAAGTGTGCCATTTGACTATACCATAAATTGCATTTCTAAGCATATCCCACAAATCAATGTCATCACACCCAACCAACAATTAGGACCTAACATAACTGGTTGTAGTATCATTACCCGCAGTGGTAAAGTCACGCTCAATACTGCCCCTCCAAGGTCAACACCTTCTCAATCCAACTTCTGCCAGTATAATGTCATAGACCAATTACAGAAAACTCCCACCCACATTTCTATCTTGGAGCCTTAGTGGAAACAACTATCCCCACTAACTTGGCCCAAGAGAAGTTTTAGGCCATGGTAGGTAATCTGACCTCCTTTAGTTCCATATCATTTACCAAGCAAGATGACCTCTTTGTATCTCAACCCCATAACACCCCTCTACATATTGTCACCTTCATCCACAAGCACCGCATCAAGAGCGTTCTCATTGATGGGGGGCTTGTTTAAATATTTGCACATTAAAGCTAGTCCTTGCATTGGGGTTCTCCGAACAGGCAGTTGATCCAAGGAAGAAGATTACTATCAAAGCATATGATGAAGAAGAGCGAACTACAAAGGGAACGGTAGTCCTACCCATACAAGTGGGACCAGTAATAAAAGATGTTGTGTGCCAAGTCCTTGATAGGGAGATCGCTTATAATATTCTCCTAGGGAGACCATGGATTCACGCCATGAAAGCAATACCCTCGACCTATCACCAATGCATAAAATTCCCACAGAATGGCAAGCAGGTCACCATCCAAGGCGACCCTGACCCCTTTCAGCATTGCAACCCCTTCCTTGCCAAACTTGATTACATCATACCAAACAACAGAGCATCTATATCCCCCATCCCACAGCATGATCATACCGCCGAAGCCTCCTCATCAAGGCCCAAAGAGAAGAAAATCACCATAAAAGAAAGAGGAGTGGGAGAATACTCCATAGAGCACAGCCTCAATCTAGCCAAGATGCCTTTGTCTCCTCGATCTTTTGGCCAACCCAAACATTTTCCAAAGCCATCTACTCCTATAGCTCCCACAACTCCCTTTGTAAAATGAGGGACCTTATTTGATGAAACAGAAGAAAGAGATCTCCTACAGTGGCTTTATACAGAAGAAGAGAGCACATCACAAGAACCGCCTAGGCTCCCAACAGAACTCTATGGGCGAGGTGAAACTATCCTACATAGAATGGGCTACGAAGGACAAGGCCCCATCGGGCTCAGAAAAGAAGGAATCATAGAACCTATTCAACCTTCTTCATCCTCATTGGCTAGAAATACAAATGGTCTAGGATACAAAGGCAAGGGAAAAACTAAAGAAAATGCTTGTCTTATAGAAACGATCCACACACTTCAAGAGGACAGTGACACAGACTCCAATGAATATGAATGGGATGAGCTAACAGAGCATTCCTATGACGACAAAGAGGTCGATACCATCCAAATCTTTAGCCCCTATCGTGAGGGACAAACGCTACTGCATAGACCAATAGAGTATGATTTGCCTATCTTTGAGAATACAACTTTTGAGGAAGGTTTGGGTTCCATTGCAATAAACAACTTGGAGGAAAGTACCATCCCAAACACTCCCCCTACCTATACCCCTAGCATATCGATTCAAACTATCAATGAATCAGGTCCATCCTCTGACTCCCTTCCCCTCATGCATCCTGAGCTTATTGACTGGGATCTGCGAGGAACTCCCCAACTAGATATGTTCCAAAACGATGATGCTTACATTGACTATATGGAACTTAGGGACCACCTACACAAAGGAGACCATAAAGCTGGTTTTGCTATTGAACTTAATACCGTGGCTTACTTCAGAGAGGGTGCCAAGCCTTCCAGTTGCAAAAATATCAAGATAAAAATTAGATCTAACGGTGAAAACCATTTTGCGGTAGTGTCAGATCCCAAAATACTAAAAAGAAAGGATGCATCTGAAGGTGAAAACCCAACTGTGGCACCTGACGATGGAAGGCTTGACACTCCCCCATAGACATGCACCAAGAGAAGTCCCAAATTGTTGTGGAACCGATGGAACCTGTTAATATTGGTACAAAGGAACAGCCTAAGATCATTCACTTCGCTAAATCCCTTACTCCACCAGAAAAGACCAGGTTTGTACCATTCTTCAAGAAAAAGAGGGGCAGCTTCGCTTGGTCATATGCAGACATGCCAAGTCTAGACCCGAACTTGATTCTACACCATCTTCCATTAGACCCAGGAGTAAAACCAGTGAAGCAGAAACTGAGAAAGATGCATCCCCACATAGTGCTATTGGTCAAAGAAGAACTCAAGAAATTACTGGATGTAGGGTTCATCAGAGCTATAGACTACCCGGAGTGGATATCCAACATTGTACCAGTGTCCAAACCTGATGGCTGAGTCAGACTATGCAATGATTTTAGAGATCTAAAAAAAGCTTGCTGCAAGGATGATTTTCCATTGCCAAATATAGATATCATAGTCGACTTAACTGCAGGGCATACCATGTTATCTCTCATGGATGGATTCTTGGATTATAATCAGATCAGGTAGCACCAGAAGACCAACACAAGACAACCTTTACTTGTCCATGGGGCACTTTCTGCTGGAATGTCATGCCATTTGGGCTAAAAAATGCAGGAGCCACATATCAACGTTTTATGACGACTATATTCCGTGATATGATGCATGTAACAATGGAGGACTATGTCAATGATATCCTAGCAAAGTCGCTCACAAGGGAATCACACCTGGATATATTAGAAAAAGTCTTTCAGAGATTGGACCAATTCCAAGTCAAGTTGAACCCAAAGAAATGTGTGTTCGGAGTCACTGCAGGCAAGCTACTAGGCTTCATCGTGTCAGCAAATGGAAAAGAGGTGGACCCTGCCAAAGTGAAGGCTATCATGGACATGCCATCACCCAAGACTCTTACTTAGTTAAGATCACTATAGGGCAAACTATAAGCAATTCGCAGATTCATATCCCAGCTAGCAGACAAGTGCCAACCATTCAGTCATCTCCTACACAAGAACATTCCATTCAGATGGGATGAAAGGTGTGAAGAGGCATTCAATAAACTGAAAGAATATCTTTTGAATCCACCCATTCTCATGCCTCCTATTCAAGGGAAACCACTGATACTTTACATATCTGTTACACCTACAGCTCTTGGAGCCCTTCTAGTGCGACAAGATTATGAGAATAAAGAAAGAGCCGTCTACTACATTAGCCGAACATTAGTAGGCTATGAATTGCAATACTCACAGATAGAAAGATCATGTCTTACAGTAGTTTTTGCTTCACAAAAACTCTAACATTACATGCTTGCACATCCAATTAAACTCATTGCAAAAATAGACCCACTGAAGTACCTACTAAGAAAAGTAGCTCTCACCTAAATGGGTGATGCTCTTGAGTGAATACGACATTGAGTATGTAGACAAAAAAGCTATCAAAGGATAGATCATTGCTGATCAACTAGCAGACACACCATTATAGGACACCACACCGATGCAATTTGAGTTTCCGGATGAATCCCTATTCAACATATCAATACATTCGTGGAAACTCTACTTCGATGGGTCCTACACAAATCATGGAGCGGGGGCAGGAATCTTGTTTGTGACTCCTCATGGCGACACAATTCCAAAGTCTTACCGTTTATTATTCCCATGCACCAATAACATAGCAGAATATGAAGCCTTAGTAATTGGTCTCAAGATGGCAACTAAGTGGAAAATCCAAGAGCTACATGTCTATGGTGATTCTCAACTTATAATCAATCAAGTCAATGATGATTATCAAACCAAGGATGAAAAGCTTGTCCCATACAAGTGGATGGCCGACGACTTCAAAGAACACTTTGTAATCATCTCTTTCGAACAGATACCTAGGATCGAGAACAAAGCAATAGATGCCATGGCCACCCTCTCTCCTAGAAATACCTAAGAATGAATCACGGTACGAGTTCTTAGTGGAAACTATCCGACAACCAGCTTATGATCTTCTTGAGACCCATTCCATCTGCCTTCTAGTTGGATTTGATTCACCTTGGTACAGTAAGATTTACATGTACCTCAAGGACAACATTCTCCCACCAGACCTATCTTCTAACCAGCGACAAACTTTCATACACCAAACCTCTCACTATACCATCATTGCCGATACCCTATACTGACGTGGTCTATATGGTACTTTACTCTATTGTTTAGAACGAGAAGAATCCATAACCACTTTGCAAGACGTACACGAAGGGATCTACGGAACACACTCTAGCAGTCCTTCTTTAGCCAAGAAACTCATGCGCTTGGGCTATTACTGGCCGAACATGAAAATGGATTCATATCAGTTTGTCAAGAAGTGCAAGCAATGTCAAATACATGGGAACTTGATACATGCACCAGCTCAAGAGTTGAGACCTTTAACTACACCTTGGCCCTTTTGCCAATGGGGACTTGACCTTGTGGGAAAGATCCATCCACCCTCCTCCAATGGCCACAAATTCATCATAACTGCCACTGAGTACTTTACAAAATGGATTGAAGTCGTTCCCCTCACCACCATCACAGGTAAGCAAATCTTCTCATTCATCCTAAATTACCTCATCTGCAGATACGAAATTCCCTCATCGATTATCACGGATAACGAAAGACCATTCAAAAACTAGGATGTCCAAGAACTCTGTGAACGATTCAAGATCCAACATCGTTTCTCCACTCCATACTACCCCCAAGGTAACGGCCAAGCTGAAGCATCCAACAAGACCATCTTGAAACTCCTCAAGAAGACAGTCAACGATGCTGGCCGTGATTGGCATATCCAACTCAATCCCGCTCTATGGGCCTACAGATCCAATATACGCACTCCCACAGGTGCTACACCCTACGCCCTTGTCTATGACTCGGAAGCTATCCTCCCCATTGAGTTTGAACTACCATCTCTCAGGGTGTCGTTAAAAGGTCTCATATCAGATGAAGAGTACAGAGTCTCTAGGTTACAAGAACTAGAGTTGTTGGAAGAGAGGTGACAAAAAGCCTTTGATCATCTCAAGGCATATCAATAGATGATGTCAAGAAGCTATAACCACAAGGTTCACCCAAGAATCTTTAAGGTTGGTGATCTCATTCTTAAGGAGAATCCTCGCAATCAACAAGACAGAGAAAAGAAAGGCAAGTTCGAACCCAACTGGCTTGGGCCTTATGTAATTGTAGCAGCATATGGATCGAGGGCATATCAGTTGGCAACATCAGAGGGTGAGTTGTTCGATGACCCAATCAATAGCATGCATCTTCACCGGTTCTATACCTAGGAGAATCCCAATGTAAGGGGGGCACAAAATACAAAAAAAATCAGAAAAATGCAAAAAAATCATCCTTTGGTGAAAACCTGGCAATCAGGCGCCTTGGATAGGTATCATGATGAAAACCTGGAAAACAGGCGTCATGTATACTTTCTAGCTTTCGTGCAAATAAAAGCAAATGGTGAAAACCTGGTAAACAGGTGTTACTTTTGATAAACCGCCTTATCCATCTTTGGGAAACTAATCACCTTGAGTCCATTCTTCCTTGTGTCCCATTCGACCCATATCTGTCTCAATAATAAACTCCTGACAGTTACCTATCATGGCTTGATACTCTATTTCTTTGTTGGCCTTGTCAACCAACAAACATCTAAGGTCTTCTAAATGATTTTACTAAAATTATGGCAAGAAACAAACACATCTAAATGCAAGAATGATTTGTGTTGGTTAGGTTAAAAAAATTATTACAGAGTCTTGATTTTTGCTATCATGCCTTCCTATGCTACTCGAGGATGCCAAAAGCGAGAGATGCTATGATGGGGGCATGATTATTTTCTTTGTTTGTTGTCTAAGGACATGATCGACAAAAGATCATTGAGGACATCAAAGGTCTAACATGAATGGGGGCAATCCTTGTTTGTTGATACGCAAGAAATACTCAGGTCATCTCAGTTCAATTATACCTAGATGCTTGTGTTAACTTATAACATTTCAGAAAAATACCAAAAAAATTGCCCAATGATGAAATAAAGCACTCCAAACTATTTGCACTGTCAAGATGTCAAAATCAATACATCCATTTATACATCCATACATTCATATCCCATGCAATAAAAAAATCCAAACAAGGCAAAGTAACAATACAAAGTGAAGCTTGTGAATCTATCTATCAAGTCATTCTTCTGTCAATCTGTCTTCTATCTATCATCCTATCATTTCTATGTCGATAGCGTACATTTGGACATCACAAAAACAAAGCATATAGTTACATATCATATCATATGAGATAGAGTCATTTACATGATTAAATCAGTTGCATACATAATACAGTGCATTAGGTCATCCATATCCCATCATCATATAGTGTCAAAAATAAAAAACATAGCTAAGAGAATCACATCAAGTTGCATAGTCATATAGATATCATTTTGCATTCACATACATTACAAACACATCAGATAAATCATTTCAAAATGCATTAGATCATATAGACATCACATAGCGTCATATCAAAAAGTGGCATCCAGATAACATCTCATATAGCATCAGATAAAACATCTAAGTCTGCATATGCATCACATCGTATAAGTGAAAAAAATCATAAACTCATAACATATAGAGCATGTCACATTGCTGCATTGTCATATACACATCATAAAATGAGTCCAAATGTACAATATCATAAGTGTCTGTCTCTGAATCAAAGTCATATACAAAAATACATCCCAATGGATGATGATACATGTCTCAAAAAGTACAAGTGTGATACAGGTCTACCCCTGCTGCTGTGGACCACCACTGCCAACAGTGTCTCCCCCTCTGCCAACCTCTGACTGCTATGGGCCCATCATAGAAGCCCCTGACCTTGATGGACCTACTCTCTGAGAGGCCGAAGATTGGCTCTTATAGCTCGAGGCCCTCTAGCTCTCCAGAATGGGACCATGGTATAAACCTCAATAGTATTGAACTTGAGCCTGCACTCTAGCAAGCTCAGCCTGCACCTGTGCTAGCTATGTCTATGACTGGCCTAACTATGCCTGTGCCTACTGCACCTACCCAACCAAGAAACTAGTCACTGTGTTTGTCCCCAGGGCTGCCAATGTGGTATCCCGCTCTACATGGATGACTCGTATCCGTGCGTCTGCCATATCTCTCTCTCTCTAGCCAGTCCCACAATCACCTCTACATCTATCTCTCGCCGGCTATCGGCTCTCTTGAGTTGTGCCCTCAGCTGTCTAATCTCTCCCCTTAGGGTGGCTATCACCCTCTCCTACACATCTGGCTGTGTAGGACCCTGAGCTGCCTCTGCCTGTCTCTACCCCTATGGCTGAGGTCCCTGCAGGGGTGGCGGCATCTGCACCTACTGTGGCACCTGTTGTGCAACCTGTGATGGCACTGCCTGCTCCACTCTCCTCCTCTATCTAGCTCGACCTCCGTCGTCTCCATCATCTCCATCATCTCCTCCATCTTGGCCACCCCCTCGACGCCCTCGTCCTCCTCTCCTCCCCTCCTCCTCCGGCCCACCTGGCCCTCGTCATCTGAGTCTACCTCATCTATGCAAGGAACCAACATCCCAGGCCCTGAATATCTCAGAAAGGGGTGTGCAGTAATCCAGTCCTTGTAATCCTGCATCATCCCTGCATCTGCTATCTCCATCCTCATATCTCAGGCGACATATGGTGTTTACCAAAACTCTGCTAGGGCCTCCTCATAGGATACCATCGGCCCCCATCTGACCCTCTCCGCATGTGTATGTGCAAAGTAGGCCTACCCCTATGGCATGCCTGCCTCCTGCCAAACTGTCTCAGTACTCTGCCAACAATTTGCCTCTCTAGTATGTGGAGGGTCCGTCCTATCAGTCATCTCGCCTGAAAGCAGTAAGGTAACTCATCTACCTCACCATCCCATGGCTCGCAATCTAGATATGGTCACCAGATGACCACATCTACCCCATCCAAGGCATGCCTCCAGTACTCCAGCTTCCCCAACCTATGCTGGGAAATCACCCCTGCATAGCCATAGCTGTATGGCTCCCCTCTTTGTCTAGAAAAAACACAAACCGGTCTCGTGATCGCTATGTGCTCCCATAGCCAAAACTGTAATAGTGACACACCGGCCGAAAGGCTCATGCTCCAGTGGTATACTACCTGGTGCATGTCGTGGTACAAGTGAGCTAGTACACAGACACCCCATGTGTATCGGGTGCCCTCTGTCACCATCCTCTCCATGATCCTACCCCATCTAATGGGGAATCCATGTGATCTCCTGTCGAGGCACACAACGCCTTCGATCAATCCTGCCACAATCCTAGGGAAGTAATCATAACAATCATAGATATCGTGCCATGGGATGACCTATCCTACCAACTCCGGGTCATCAAATACTCACCTGCACTCGGTGAGTCCCGCATCTCTCTATGGGTCGTACTCCACAAGCTTGCCATCAATGGACAAGTGTAGGATCCGGTAGACATCCTCCAGGGTGATGATCATCTCGCCAGTAGGGAGGTGGAAAGTCCCATCCTCACTGTGGAATCTCTCCACTGCAACAGTCAGCAATCTGCGGTTCGCCTGAATCTCAGGCATGAAGCATACGTAGTCCAGTCCCATAGCACCAAGTGCCTCTCTATCTATCTCGGTCAGCATATATCTCTACAACAAGGGCATAGGGAACTGCTCCCTAGACTGTAGCATATCCCGTATCTCCTCCTGCAAACACACAAAGCAAGGCGTCAATCCAACATTGCACGTCCCATACTCAACGTATCTATAGAAACATATCAACTAACTTAGCATTCAACATTGATCAAAATAGCACACTACATCTCTTGACTAGATTCCTACAATCTTGGAGATAGCTTATCGATTGACGTGTCAAGCGGGGCACCAATCGAGTCAATTTGCTAAGTCTTTTGCTTGTCCATTTCATATGCGCCACTACAGGTGGTAAATGTGCCATTTCTTCACACGTGTGCCACTTCTGGCAAATACGCCGCTACATTCATTAAATGCACCGCGGATTCACGTATGCACCGCCAAAGTCCACATATGCGCAGCTTTCACGCAAGTGCTGCACAAATTGGCATATGCGCCGCAAAACGACATATGCGCCGTTTCGCACGGCATATGCGCCATTTTGCATTTTAGCGCATCTGTTTCCCTGGTTTTTCCTTAGCATTTATGACACCCTAACTCGACCCTAGGGGAAATTTTTCGAGATACATACCGGGGGTCCTGCCTCTGCTGGCCGGCTGAATCGACAGACTCGCTCAAATGGTGCTCCTTGCATGGAATATCCACCTCTCTAGCTGCCATGTTGCTCCAAAGTTGCTCTAAGCTCTCCAAGACAAATCCAGATCAAACAAGTGCACAAATGACTTATCTTGTGGACCCAGCTCCTATATATAGCTTGCAAACCCTAAATCTGGCTAGGTGGTGACTATGACTACTTCCCGCACTTATTTTTCTTCCAGTTTTCTTCCCGTTTCCCTAAAACACGTCCTATTTCCTTCAAATCTAACCTTCATCTTCGTGAGATTGTCCGTCTCACGCCTTCTGCCTTTTTCCCATCTAATCTCCCGAGGGGGCATCCTTTCGTTAAACTTGTACCAGGGGCAAACTGGGGCATGTATCATTATCAGACTATCGATTTCTTTGAAGCAACGCTATAAACTACATTGCATCAAAGAGGGGAAAAATGTATACGCCTAAAAATGACATGATTCATTCTAAATAAACATTCTTAATATTTATTCCCTTCTTATTTTCTTCTATCAATTAAATAAATATTCGAAGGTTATTTGATTGGTTCATTATCCGATAATTAAATAAAATCAATTTATTTAATTAAATTCCCTAAATTCTTCTAATGTCTCACATAATTAAATAATCCTACATTATTTAATTAATCCTAAATTCCTCTATCCTAAGTCCTAATTCCATAAATCCACCTCACCAAATCCACCTCACTTTTCCACCTCACCTTTTCCACCTCACCATGTTGCACATGCAATTAAATATTTCAAATATTTAATTAGCTAATATTCTCTCACCCACATATCCTATTTCTCCTCTAATCAAAATTAGTTAACTCATCAATCAAAATTGTTAACTAATCAATCAATTATGTCAGCTCCTCAATCTATTCGGGTAACTGATCAATCAATTCTGTCAATCCCTCAATCCATTCTATTAACTCTTCAAAAATTTTGTTAACTACCCTGTTACATGATGGAAGTGGGACACTTGTCCTCTTTTTATTCGTTGCACATTCCTCAACCATTCTCAACCATTGATCTTCATCCTCCCAAGTCTATAAATGGAACCTTGTTCTTCCATTCTATTCATCTAGGCTATTCGTATTGTTACTCTACAGAAATTCACCAGTGCACCTTTGGCGCCCCATTACTATTTGCTTGAGATCACCATTGTTGCTTCAAATCTCATCTTCTTGGCATATTCATTATCACAACCATTCACTATTGACATCCTTAAACACAGCAAAGGAGTGCACTCTCTGAGGGCCTACTCCACACAAGCAAGGACGATCTTGATAGGCAATAATAGAAGTCTCGATTCAAGGAAGGTTTGCATTGTTTTATTCATTGCTTCATTTCATTCAATCTTCTTAGTTTCATTATTCTATTGAGTTATGGGTATTTGATTATTTATCATTGCATATTCATTGTTGATCCTATTTTACCCTAACAGAAACAATGAGCAAAATTGTTCAAAAGGCTGCCAAGACAATGATTAAGGAAGCTGACCTACCAAAAGACTATTGGAAAGAAGCCATGCATACTACTGTCTACACTCTAAATAGAATTCAAGTCAAGCGTAATGATACAAAAACTCCTTATGAATTGTGGTATGGTAAGAGCCTTTAGTGAATTTTTTTAAAGTTTTTGGAAGAAAATGCTTTATTAAAAGAGAAGAAGTGGTTGGCAAAAGAAATGTTGGATATGATGAAGGGATCTTCCTTGGATATTCTACCAAGAGTAATGCCTATCAGTGTTACAACAAGAAATTGAAAAAGATCACTGAAAGTGCAAATGTTAAGGTTGAAGAGGAAGGGATTGAACAAAAAGGATTGCAGATAAATGGACACAAATCTACTGAAATACAAACAAATTGGTGCTTGATTGCTAAATCACCAACTGAAGTCTACAACACAATGAAAACTCCTAAAGATAAAAATTTGTCCTCTAAAAGTGAAGGGTCTGAGAATAATCTTGAAAACCTTGAAGAATCTGGATCTGAAAGTATGGACTTGAAGGGAAACTTAACAGAAGCAAATGAATACATCAAGGAGCTAAGTAAGAAAATCAAAGAGCTCAAGCAAAGACTCAAAGAGAATAAAGAAGAATTAAGGTTAGTAAATGAAGAGAAAGCAAAAATTGAAGAATGTCTGAGAAGCAAAACCACAGATTGCATAAAGCTTGTAGAAGAAGTTGTTGATCTAAAAATAGATCTGAAACACTCATGGGTTGAATGAGACAAACTCAGTGAGAGTGCTACCAGATGGAATAGGCAAATGGCTATGGCTAGTCAGGGAAAAGAGGATGTGATTTCTGAGATAAGTGGAAGTTCCAAAGAAAGTCAAGAAGAAAATGTTGAAGCCAAGAAGGACAAAGTCAAACAGACTCAAGCTCAAAGGAATAGATTAAGAAGACCACCATTCATGCAACCAAATGCACAAAGGTACCCATCTCTCAATGGCTATTGTTTTAATTGCAAAAAAATTGGTCATAAGGCTACTTAGTGTAGGAGTAGAATAGATCAGAATGCTCCATCATTCTCTGGTCAATGCTTCAATTGTAGGAAAATTGGTCATAGATCAAATGAATGCAGAAGTCAAGTACGAAATGGATTTTACAATGCAAAGAATACTCAATCATTCAATGGAAAGTGCTTTGCTTGCAATAGATTTGGGCACATGGCTAATCAATGCAGATCAAGGATGAATTCTTTCGTAGGAAGGAATCAAGGACATGAAAGTATTGTGCTCTATGATTACAACAAACTTGGACATATGGCAAAATTTTGAGCAAGAATGTGAAAGAAAACTACTATGTTGAAGAAAGAAGACCAGAGCAGAGGAATGATAAGGGAAAGGAAAAAATTGATCTGGTTGAAACTAAGAAATAAATGGGCAAGATCTGGATCAAGAAAGATGTGATTGAAGTCAAAGATGGATCTGTATCATTTTCTGGTGTGGTTACTTCCTCCAAGAAGTAAATTAGGAGCTCTAACTTAGGGGGGGTCTTATTGAAAATCTTTCCTCCCTGACCAAAAAATAGATGCTAATAACCCAGTATAAAAAGACAAGGTCAAGGATCAGTAGCAAAAGTCTAAGTCAAGATTGAGACTATTTTTGAGAAGTATAAAAGAAGAATTATGCAAAAAGGTTTGGGCTCATTGTTCCTTGCACAAAGCAAGTTCTCATGATAATTGACAATACTTAATGAACTCTAAGGAGAATGGATATGAACCCATTATGTCTTCATGAAGCAATGAAGAAAAAGGAAAGTAAGAGTAGGATGAAGAAACTTCAGAAAGCATTTCTAAGACCTATAGGATTTGTACAAGATCATCACACTGAAGATCAAATCATTGGTGTCCGACAAGAACAAGGGTTATTGAAGAACACACTAAGAAGAATTAGACTTGGGAACATATTCCTATGACTGTGGACAAGAATGTATTTAGAATTAAGTGAAATGAAAGTGAAAAGTGACTAAGAAAGTCATTGCTTTACCTAGGCCAGTAAATGCTACCTCTCAGGGGGAGTACCTAGATGTGTTGATAACAGTTTAGTTGGATCAGAGCAGCAAAGTGCAAGTATTTTCCCTTTGCCATTGATGTCAAAGGGGGAGAGAAATCATGTGAGAAACTCAAGGGGAGAAAGAATGCAGATGTGTAATGAGAAAGGGGGAGAATATTATCTTGATGGTCTTTTCAATTTTTCACATCATATGTTTCCATCAATGACAAAGGGGGAGATTGTTGCAAGTATGTGTCTGATCAGTGTTGTCATTGATGTCAACATATCTATGTTGTCATTGGTGTCAACTGTGCTCTTATTTTATTGCTTGCTTGTCATGAGTAAGATACTTTGTATTTACCTATGTAAGTGATTTTGATGTTGAGGATATTGAGAAAATTAGCCCCTCCGGTGGAAACATTGTGTTGTAGTCGAAACAATGTATTAGACTCTGAAGAACAATCTAGAAGATAGCTCCGCATTTCCTGTAGAATGAATATCTTTGCCTACAGATTGGAAGTGATTTAGAAGTCTGTCTGAAGATGTTATATTCAAAGTTTGAGCCTTTGGCATGAAGAATTAAGTGAATTGTGTTCACCAGTGTGAAAACTACTTTTTCTGTATGTTTGGTGGTGACAAGGAGAAAGTGTTATGCTTTGCATTCCTTCGCATTGAAGTATTTTGATCTGTAGTTCTAGAATCAAGTCTGTGATGATGTTAAGTGCCTTCAGTTGTAATGGTTCATGATTTGGTGGTCCACAAGCTATCTTTTACTTATGACAATGGTTGACAATGTTGTTCTTGTGCTCCGGTTTGAAGAATCTTCTTGATAGAGTGGTTAGAGATTGTGCGGTTGTTCCTAGTGATTATAATGTGCTTGTGGATGTCTCTTGATCATGTTCCTACATTTGGATTGGTCTGCAAAGAGAAAATTGGATCGTGAATGAAGAATGTTTTTAGTAGACCTAGTGTTCTCATCAGTCTTGGTCGACCTGGTTGAATTCATTATTTGTGTAGATACATCGAAGATTGTAGAAGCATGTTGTGGAATGGAGGATTGTTTTTGAGTCCCAGCTAAGGTATGACATGATATACATACATCTTTACATCTTTTCCTTAGCTTAATTTGTATTAGGTCTAGACCTATTTTATGTATAATTGTAAATCCAACCTTGGAGATTGATCCAATGGTTGATGAATGTAATGCCGACCTTGATGCACATTCCAAGGTTGATGAATTGTATAAAAGCATGTAATGAAGTTGTGAAAAAGTGTGTGTGTTACGAAGATGAAAAGATAAGTGCGAAGGTGTGAAAGAGCAGAGCAGAGAAAGAATATTGTACTTCAATGGAACTGAACCCTGGCATGGAGTAGATGCTATTGAATCAATTCACCCTTTTGACAGTGAGCTACCCTTTGGTAGTGAGCCACTCATAGGCAGTGAGCCATTTTTTGCAGTGAGCAATTTGGGCATTGAGCCCTGTAGGCAGTGAGCCTCTGTTTTTCGTTATTGATATAACTTATATATTTCCATGGGCTAACACCCACCGTGGTTTTTCCCTTTTAGGGTTCTCCACATAAAAATCTAGTGTCTCTGATGTTGATTATGTTATTGTGTTGAACTTCTCATTTCATGCTTTCTTGGTTATATCAGAATATAAGTAATTGATAAGTTAATGTTCATAATTGGTAAAAAGTTTTAGGACAACTGATTCACCCCCCTCTTAGTTGTCCAGTGTAGTTCCACACACTTTGATTCATTATTTATACATGATATTGCATTGATTACATTTCTTGTCGGCCAAATACAACATGAACAATACATTTACAAGTTGGCCAGACAACACACACTATGAAACATGTAGAAGATAGGTCCTAATTGAAACATGTTACACCATCAGAAGATTTAGGCCTTGCAGACCACAACACTTGCTAAACCAGGTCCAAAACATCCTTCACAGCTTCAAACACCAAGGAATGACATCCACACACTCTTCTCATTTGAAAATAGGACAGCTTTAAGAAAAACACATGAAGACTTGAAGTATAATGGTCATATCAACTTGTAAACCTTGTGCGGTACTAGAAACAAGAAAGATCTCCATGAAAATTTTCTAGATGAGTTCACATGACTCATAAAACATCCCCATGAACTCCTTTTCCACTACACATCAAAGAATTGTGCCACATAGCTTCAAATATTTACTCTGCAAACACTCTATTATCTGGAACACACTGCACCATGCTGTCAATTGAAAAACTGAGCTGCGAACCACAAAGAAGCCTGAAATAAAAAAAGAGGCATGCAATGCACATCCCAGAACATGTTGACAAAAGAATAAGGTCAATCATTCACTTCCGGAGGAATGTGAAACATTCTAGCGGGTCTTCAATATTACACCATTTCGCTAGAGCACATTTTGATGTTCTATCATACATAACTTTAACAACAGAGGGAAATATGATTTGAGACTTTGGACATAGCACCTTCACTACCTTCTTGACACAATCTCAGAACCACATAGCCAAATATACAACTGTGGACGAATGCAGAGCATTTTATCACCCAACTAGGAATACCTTCACAAAACCAAATTTGTCTTTAAGCTATCAACATAAAAACATCCTTTCGGTGATCAAAATGTCATGAAACTTGGAACATACATACAATAAAATTGTATGAAGCCATACATTCCAAACTGCAACAGCTCAATAACACAATGATGAAAATGCAGAGCAATCTTCTGAACTGTCTTCAAAGAGCAAACATTCTGAAACAAGGACTATCACCTACTTCCGGAGGCCAAGCCTTCATTGCATTACAACATACAACTTAGGATTAGTAGGATAGATCATACAATATGCTTCAAGCCATCAGGCATCTTTTCTTAACATATGATTCTCTTAGTGCATCTAATTCCCATATTAACAAGGCTTCAAGCTCAACTTTGCTTTGATTAGGAATGTATCTTTTATGACCTCCAATCATAAGCTTTCTCTTCCTTAGGAATATGCAACCATAAACAATATCTTACTTTCATGATAGTGTTGACATCAATGTATGCTATGTTGACATCAGTGTATGCTATGTTCAAATCAATGACAACACATATGGCCAATAATCTCCCCCTTTGTCATTGATGGTAACATATGCTTCCCCTTAGACTCTCCCCCCTTTTACATCAAGGACAAAGGGATCCAATACTTGCTCACTCTCCCCCTTTTATCAACAATCATATGTTTGCAAACGTTTTCTTCCAAGCTCCCCGTATCATCAATCACCACTACCTACTCCCCCTGAGAGGTAGCATTCATCAATCCAGGATAAAGATATAGCATGAACTCCCCCTGGATAGATGTGTCACTATGCATCTTTAGCAAGAAGAGGGAGGGGAAATTACCCCTAACCTTTGTCGAAGATCCTCAAATATGTCTTTTGCAAGAGCCTTTGTAATGATATCTACAATTTGATCCTTTGTTGGGACATATTCCAACTTCACTTCCTTATCTGCAACCTTCTCTCTCAATAAGTGATGCCTAATTGCTATGTTCTTGGTTCTAGAATGCATCACTAAATTCTTGGAAATATTGATAGCACTTGTATTATCACACAAAATAGGAATAGGCTCATCATAATACCTTGATATCCTTCAGAGTTTGCTTCCTCCATAACACTTGTATATAGCAGGAGGCTGCTACAATATACTCTACCTCTATAGTAGATAAGGACACTGAATTTTGCTTCTTTCTCTACCATGAGACCAATTTGATTCCTAGAAAGAAAGCACCACCACTTGTACTTCTTCTATCATCAACACAACCAACCTAGTCAACATCAGTGTATGCACTCAAATCAAAGCCATTACCTTTTGGATACCATAGACCATAGTTAGGAGTTCCTTTCAAGTATCTAAATATCTGTTTCACTACCTTCTCATGTGTTTTCTTAGGATTGGCTTGATATCTGGCAACCACACATACGGCATGCACAATGTCAGTACTAGAAGCAGTTAAGTACAATAGTGCTCCAATCGTAGACCTATAGGCAGTCTGATCTACCTCCAGAGACTCATAATCTTTTCTCAAGTGACATCTAGTAACCATGGGAGTCCTCATTGGTTTTGAATCCTCCATACCAAACTTCTTCAACAATTCTTTGACATACTTAGCTTAAGAAATAAAGATACCACCATCTAGCTAGGAAATTTGAAGTCCAAAGAAGAAAGACATTTCACCAATCATGGACATCTCAAATTCTTTTTTCATCTCCTCTACAAACCTCTTACACATATCATCAATTCCACCAAAAATGATATCATCAACATAAACTACAACTATCAAGATCATGTCTCCTTCCTTTATGTAAAGATTGCTATTTGTAGTACCTTTCTTGAAGCCTTGTTGAAGTACTTGTCTAATCTTGCATACCAATCCCTCGGTGCTTGCTTGAGCCCATATAAAGCCTTCTTGAGTTTGCATACCATGTCTAGATCTTCTGATATCTAGAAACCATCCGGTTGCTCAATGTAAACCTCCTCTTCTAGGTCACTATTCAAAAATGCTGACTTGACAACCATTTGATACACCTTTAAGTTCTTGTGAGAAGCAAGAGCAAGGAACACTCTAATTGCCTCCATCCTAGCTACTAGAGAAAAAGTATCCTCAAAATCAATGCCTTCTACTTGAGTATATCCTTTGCATACTAATCTTTCTTTATTCCTTACAACTTCACCTTCTCCATTTAGCTTGTTCTGGAACACCCACTTTGTTCCTATAACATTCTTATTGGCGAGTCTGGGAACCACTTCCCATGTTAGATTCTTTTCAATCCGATCCAATTCTTCTTCCATTGCTTTTATCCATCCATCATCTTTTCTATCTTCAGCAAAGGTCTTAGGTTCCACTTTTGATAACAAACACAAGTTCACTTGCTCATGTGTCTTGATAAACCTTCTCCTTGTCTATCCACCTTCATTTTTGTCTCCAATGATCTGCTCTGCTAAATGATTCTTCTAAACATACTTTACAGGGGTCTTAGGCATCTGTTCAGGTTCCTATTCCTTTTCTTCTTTCACTTCTTCTACTTCTTCATCTTCAATGCAAGGGAAGATATCAAATCCAATGACTTCTGAATTATCCTGTGAGAATTGATAAAAGTCTTCATCTACTTTGATATTTGTGATTACAATCATATTTCCCAACCTTTTGTTGTATCATCTATAGGCCTTGCTTCTGGTTGAGTAACCAAGAAAGATTCCTTCATCACATCTTGAATCAAACTTTCCTAGGTCTTCTTCATCTCTTCTGATATAGCATTTACTACCAAAGATCCTAAAGTATCTAACAGAGGGAGGTCTTCCATACCATAACTCATAAGGGGTCTTAGTGCTATTGACTCTTAACTGTACTCTATTAGTTAGATAGATAGTAGTGTGAATTACTTCCTTCCAGTATACATCAAGAAGATCTACATCTTTCAACATTGCCCTAGACATTTCTTGCATAGTCCTATTCTTCCTTTCCACTACTCCATTTTGTTGAGGGGTTCTAAGAGTAGACAAGTGCCTCCTAATACCATGATCTTCACAAAACTTTTTAAATTCATTTGAAGTAAACTCAACTCCTCTATCTGACATTAAAAATTTGATCTTAGTATCAATTTCATTTTCAACCAAAGATTTGAAAACTTTAAACTTATCAAGGGCATCAGATTTTTCTCTTAAGAAAGTAACCCAAGTCATTCTAGAGCAATCATCAATGAGCAACATAAAATACCTTTCACCTTGTTGACTCTTTACTCTTATAGGTCCACATAGGTATGTGTGAATCAGCTCCAATGGCTTTGAAGAAGAGTACTCCTTATTTTTTAAAACTTGTCTTTGTCTGCTTTCCCATTTGACATTCCTTGCATACAATGTTTGCAGGCTTGATTATCTTAGGCATATCTCTCACTGCATGAGTAGAGCTGATTATTACCATATTATCAAAGTTGGTGTGTCCCATTCTTTTATGCCATAGCCAACACTCATCGGATTGAGTCAATAGACATGATCTTCCATTTGCTTCTTTTAAGTGATAAATATCACCACATGTCTTAATACCTTCTACAACTAGCTTTTCGGATCGTGTCTTCCTAATTTCACAACCATTAGCAAGAAAGGTAAGATTGTAACCTTTCCTGCACATCTGATTGACATTGAGAAGATTGTGATGTAATCCTTTGACATAGAGAACATCCTCAATCCTATTCTTTCCATCAATAGTTATGACACCTTTTCGACAAATCTAAGTTGACTTATTGCCTTCAAACTTAACAGCTCCACCATCCCACTTCTTAAGGCTGATCTTTGTCATCGGTCATATGATTTGAACCACTACTATCAATAACCCAAACTTTGGTTTCTTCTTTTGCATGGAAGGTAGTCCATACAACCATTGATTTTTCATTGTTTTGAGTTGTTTGCAAGGTATCAATTTTTCCACATTTTCCAACCTCATTCTTTTTTTCACCAACACTCATGGCCAAGAAAAGTGTTTCATCGTTTGAATCATGATCCTCATCTTCTAAAGAACAACTGTCTTCTAAGGAGAACATACTCCTTTTGAATTTACTCTTTCTGTTACTTCTCCTAGCTTATTTTAGAGGACATTTAGAAGCAAAGTGACCAACTTTCCCACAATTAAAACATTTGAAGGGTAAATTACCTTTATATTTGCAAGATTCTTTCTTCAGTGTTCTTCCAAATTTGCTTCAGTATCATTAGAACTTTCATATTCATTAGCAGATTCATCCTTTATCTTTTTACTGGCTTTGAAGACAACTTCTTTATTTGGAACATCACTGTCAAATTCTCTCATTTCAAAAGTAGTAAGAGTCCCAAATATTTTGTCTAAAGAGTATTTATCCAAGTCTGTAGTCTTCTCAATAGCTGATACCATATGACTATAAGATTTGGGAAGAGATCTCAGAACCTTCTTCACAATTTCATCCTCTTTTATTTCATCACCAAGACCTTTGATGCCATTGACCACTTCATTCACTTGGAGCATATATCCAGTAGTGTTTTCATCTTCTCTCATCTTTAGGGCTTTAAATTTGCTTTTGAGAATTTGCATCTTAGCTTGATTTACTTTCTTATCTCCTTAATAAATGTTTTCAAGTTTCTCCCGAACCTCTTGAGCAGAACTACAAATCGTCACCTTCGAAAGTTCTGAATTAGATAATCCACTCATGATGGAAAACTTTTCTTTGGCATTATTCTCATACTTCTTGACTTCATCTAGATTTGTAGGAATAGTAGTAGGAATAGTGGAACCTTTCTTGATAGAATCCTAAACTCCACATCCTAGAGAATTGATGTAGGCTTCCATCCTTATCTTCCAAAAAGCATAATTTGTTCCATCAAACCTGGGTGTCTTACTAGATCCTTCTTGTGCCATTCCAAACCTTCCTCGAGGAGTTAAGCTTCCCTCATAGGAACTTGGCTCTGATACCAATTGTTAGACACACAAGTATATTGAGGGGGGGGTGAATTAGTATACAACCAAATTTCACTTTCAACGAATTCAACTTATCCAGAGTAGATTAAACTTTAATTATTACAACATTAACATGAGCATGAAAGAATAACACAATGTACATCAACACATAACACTAGATATACGTGAAAAACCCTAGAAGGGAAAACCATGGTGAGGATTAACACACAATATATGAAGCTCAAATAGTAACTTTGTTTTAGGGGCTTTAACCCAAGGAAGCTGCTACTCCCTAAGTAACTTTGGTTTAGGGCTACACCCAAGGAAGCTTCTACTACTTGATGGATTTGTTTTAGGGTCACTCCCAAGGAAGCATCTACTCCCTAAAATGAGAATACAAAAGATTACAGTATAACAGTCTTTTCTTACTATCTAAAAACTGTCATTGAAGCTCACACCTCTGATGATTGCACTTCTGCCTCCTCACACTTTCTTCTAAAAATCTAATCAATCAGGCACACTCTATACTTGATCACTATCGCAAATATGTCTTCAATATGAATCCAGACAGCATCAACAACATCTACTATTTCTCCTACAGTCGCATATCAATAATGCATTTATTCTGCTTGCGAACATTTTTCATCATCTTGCAATCATGCCATACCTCACTCACTTTGATTCATTATTTATACATAATATTACATTGATTACATTGCTTGTCAACCAAATACAACATGAACAATACATTTACAAGTTGTCCAGACAACACACACTATGAAACGTGTAGAAGATAGGTCCTAATTGAAACATGTTACACTAGCATAAGATTCAGGCCTTGCGGACCCCAACACTTTCTTAACTAGGTCCAAAACATCCTTCATAGCTTCAAACACCAAGCAATGAAATTTTCACACTCCACTCATTTGAAAATAGGACAACTTTAAGAAAAACACATGAATACTTGAAGTATAACGGCCATATTTGTTGCAAATATGTGCCTAAGTGGGTTGTCATTGATGTCAACATATCCTTGTTGCCATTGGTGTCAACTGTATCCTATTTTGTTGTCTGCATAGAAAACCAAACTATTGAGGATATTGAGAAAATTAATGACAATCAATGCATGCGGATCATGTGGCTATGTAGAGGATTGTCAGAGATTGCTCCAGTTAAGATTTGAGAAATCCGCATGAAGATTTGAAGGAGTTATGGCCATCTAAGTAGAACTGGTTCCTGCAATACTTAGGAAAGACAGAGTGACAGGAAAGAGGTCCAGATTGCTCTGGTAATATAAAATTGTGATCTATAGATTTGAAGGCATGTTTGGGAAGTCAATGTGTATCATCAACACCAGTGGTTTATGGTTTGGAGGTCTGCAAGCTATCCTTCTAGTTTGATAGTCATGGCAGAAAGTGTTCTTGAGGTTCTAGAAGAAGATTCAAATGCTTCTGATAATTTAGTTTAGAATGGATGTTATTGGTGAATTCAATGTGCTTGTAGAGGTCTCTAGATCGTATGGCTATTATGTTAGAGGTCCACATTGAAGTTTGAGCTTGTTGATTGAAGATTTTCTCTTTGAGGTTGATGTTCTTCCCAGTCTTGGCTGACCAGATGTCCCTAGCCTGTTGCGGATGCCTTAGAGTATTTTTATGAAGTATGGAGTGGTTGTAGAAGAAGGTTCAAGTCTCAATTGTGTTTGGCCGACAGTGTGATGATCCGCGTCAAGGTTAGCCAACCTTGTTGATCATTCCAAGGTTGATGAAGTATATAAATACTTGTTGAAGAGGTATTGAAATTATCCTTGTGCAAAACAGATTAATCTGAAGAAAGGATCAGGAGCAGAGCAGAGAAGAAAAGGAGTGAGAGTAGTATAGAGTGTGAAGAAGAATTTGGGGCAGAAAGAAAGTTCTTGAGCATTCATTGAAACTGAATCAGGCATGAAGTAGATGCTATTTCTTAGTTAATTCTTTCTAAATAAATTATGTAGGTAGTGAACCTCTCTTTTGAGTAGTGAGCTCTAGGTAGTGCACCCAAAGGCATGTGCCTTCTATTTTACTAAGTACTTTTAATAGGGTACGCATTTTGTGGGTTAACCCCCACCGTGGTTTTTCCCTTAACCGAGTTTCCATGTCAAAATCTTGGTGTCAAATGTGTTGATTATGTTTCTGATCTTATGTTGTTGATCTATGCTTTAATGTTTACATCACTAATCTGATAGTAAGATAATAAAGAAGGTTAAAAGCATAAAAGTTTTTATTGTGGGACAACTGATTCACCCCCCTCTTAGTTGTCTAGTTCCAACAATTGGTATTAGAGCCAAATCCTCTCATAAAAGCCTAACCGCTTGAGGAGATCCAGGATGTCAACCTACAAAAAGGATAGTCCAAGATTTGATGGAACAAATTATTCTGTTTGGAAAAATTACATGGAGTGTTGAGTATAAACCTCTAGAGAAAGGTCCTTCAACTCCTGATCAAATCAAAGATGCTGAAAATAATCTTCGAGCTAAAGAAGCCTTGTTGAGTGCCCTGACTGATTCAGAGATGACAAATGTCTTTGGTCTAAAAACTACTTATGAAATTTGGAAAAAGTTGGAGTATCTGTATGAAGGTGATAAATATGTCAAATGTGCAAAGCTACAAAGTTTGAGAGGCAAATTTGAAACTATGAGGATGAGCGAAGATGAAAACATCACAATCTACATGCAAAAGATAAATGAACTTGTGTGTGGCATCAGGTGTGCTAGTGGAACTTTGGAAGAATCAGAAATTGTATCAAAAGTACTCAGATCTTTACTGAATTCATACAAACATAAGGTTGTAGCTATAGAAGAGATTAGGACAGTCTCAGAAATTACAAGAGATCATCTGGTTGCAAAGATTTCAGCTTTCAAATTAAGTGAGTTTGGTGATTCTCTTCCCAAGTCTGAATATGCATTTAAGGCCAGTGTGTATGGAAAACAAAGATATGATCCAGGTGAAAGTTCCTCTGCAAGATCAAACAGATTTATGAAGACAAGAAAGGATCTTGAAGATGTTGAAATAAAAACAACAAATCTTGAAGCTCTTATTGCCAGAAGAATGCCAAGAGGATCCGGTATGTATGAAGGAAAATTACCACTCAAATGTTTTGCTTGTAATAAGATTGGTCATTTTGCCTCAAGATGTCTGGAAAAGTTTTCAAAACCAAACCCTAACAGGTATAAAGGTCAGAAGAAATGTTACTATGTCCAAGAAAATGGAGAAGAAGGGGTAACAAATGATGAATCTGATCATGGAGGCTCCTCAAAAAATGATTGGGTGTTTATTGCTATCAAAGAAGAAGATCTGGTGTCTACTAAATCTGCTAGCTGTGAAAATGTGGAAAGTGCCTTGGCTGTTCAGGTTATTGAAAAGGATGAATGGGTGATTGATAGTGGATGTTCTCATCATATGACTAGTGACAAGAGTAAGTTTGTGAATTTTGAAAACTATGAAGGAGGACTTGTGAAATTTGTAGGCAACTTAGCTGGTAGAATCCGCGTCAGAGGATCCATCTCTTTTGATGACAAGAACATAACTAATGATGTTATGTATGTGGAAGGACTAAAACATAATCTTCTTAGTGTTGGACAACTGGTTGACAAGGGTTATGATCTTTGGTTCAAGGATGGTAAATGTAGAATCTTGGAAAGCTCTAGAATTGAAATTGCATCCGGTACTCAAACCAGAGGTAACATCTTTCAGTTAAGTAGTTCTGGGAAAAGTTGTTTGATTGTTCAGACAGATCAAAGTTGGCTATGGCATAGGAGGATGTGTCATGTGAATTTTAACAACATTGTCAAAATAAGTTCCACTCAAGCTGTAAGAGATCTTCCAAGACTTGTGAAACCTAATAACATATGTAGAGAGTGTCAATTGGGCAAACAAAACAAAATTTCATTCAATAGTAAGGAACAAGGTTGAAGTGAGAAATTAGAACTGGTACATACTGATCTTTGTGGTCCTGCTAGAATTAGGAGTGTGCAAGGAGAGATATTTTATGTTGTTAATTGATGATTACTCTCGGATGATGTGGGTAACTTTTCTAAAAGAAAAATAAGAAGCCCTTGACAAGTTTAAGGTGTTCAAGATGATGGTTGAAAATGAGATTGGTGGGAAATTAAAATGTCTGAGACCTGACAGAGGTGGAGAATTTACCCCCGATGAGTTTGATGCTTTTTGTGAATAGCATGGAATAAAAAGACAGTTATCTTCTCCTAGGACTCCTCAGCAAAATGGAGTTGTGGAAAGAAAGAACTGGACCATTCAAGAAGTTGCCAGAACCATGATGATGGAAACAAATGTTCCTCAAGTTTATTGGAGAGAAGCCGTGAGTACTATTGTCTATACTCTTAACCGGGTGCAGATCAAAGGAAATTCTGGTAAGACTCCTTATGAACTTTGGTTTGGTCATCCTCCTACTGTGAGATACTTCAGAGTCTTTGGTAGTAAATGTTATATCAAAAGAGATGAGGATTTAGGTAAGTTTGAGGCAAGAAGTGATGAAGGAATATTTTTGGGATACTCAACTCAAAGTAAGGCCTATCGGTGCTTCAATAAAACATTGAAGAAGATTGTTGAAAGTGCAAATGTTAAAGTTGATGAAAGCAAAGAAGGACATTCCAGGTACTCTGGATATGATTGAAATGATCAAGATGAAAGTCAAAATCAAGGAAGGTAAGTTCAAGTTTAGACTCAGATTTAGTTTGAACCGGTAACTCCAGAAGTTAACACAAATGATGAGGAACAAGTTCAAGAAACAGAAGCTCAAACAATCTCCAAAACTCCCAGGTATGTAAAGTTAAATCATCCTGAAGATCAAATCATAGGAGATAAGAGTAAAGGTGTTTGAACTAGGAGAAAAATGTCTGAAGATCAAGAAGAGATTTGTTTGATTTCAAGGATTGAACCTAAATCAGTAAGTGAAGCTTGCAATGATAAAAACTGGGTCAAAGTAATGGAAGAGGAATTGATGCAAATTGAAAAGAATCACACATGGGATCTAGTTCCTAGACTTGAGGACAAAAATGTGATTGGAACCAAATGGGTCTTTCAGAACAAACTGAATGAAGATGGCGAGGTAGTAAGGAATAAGGCAAGGTTGGTATGTAAAGGCTACTCTCAAGTGGAAGGAATTGGTTTTGAAGAAACTTTTGCTCTGGTGGCAAGGATAGAGGCAGTTAGATTATTTCTTGCATTTGTTGCCTTCAAAGATTTTAAAGTATATCAAATGAATGTGAAATCAACATTTCTAAATGGAGATTTAGAGGAAGAAGTCTACATTGAGCAACCGGAAGGATTTTAGTTGTCTGATTAGGGAGATATGGTTTGTAGATTGAGAAAAGCCTTATATGGACTCAAGCAAGCTCCAAGAGCCTGGTATACCAGATTGGATAAGCATTTGCTTAAGCTAGGATTTAGCAAAGGTACTGCTGATAGTAATCTCTACTCCAAAATTGATCATGAGGACATTCTAATTGTTGAGGTTTTTGTTAATGATATCATTTTTGGTGGAAATGAATGCATGTGTAAAGCATTTGCTGATTAGATGAAAAGTGAGTTTGAGATGTCAATGTTTGGTGAGATGAATTTGTTCCTAAGTCTGCAAATTGTTCAATCAGATAAAGGTATCTTCATATCTCAGTCCAAGTATGTAAAAGAATTGCAAAAGAAATTTGGAATGGAAGACTCAAAGCTAGTAGATACACCTATGGTAACCGGATGCAAGCTAAGCAAAGATGATGACTCTCCTAATGTAAATCAAAAAATATATAGATTAATGATTGGAGGACTGCTTTATCTAACTCAGACTAGACATAACATCATGAATGCAGTTGGACTTGTTGCCAAATTTCAAGCTGATCCAAAAGAATCCCATGTTATAGCAGTCAAGAATTTTTAGATATCTCAAGTGGACAATTAATTATGGACTATGGTATCCAAAGGACAATAACTTCGCTCGTCATGCATATACAGATGCTGATTGGGCAGGAGATGTGGATGAGAGAAAAAGTACTAGTGGTGGTGCATTCTTCTTGGGGAGAAGATTGGTCTCTTGGATAAGCAAAAAGAAAGAGGCAATATCTTTGTCTACTGCAGAAGCAGAGTACATAGCAGCAACAAATAATTGCACTCAGGTTTTGTGGATGAAGCAAATGTTGAAGGACATCAGAATTGTGTTTGAGGAGCCAGTCACAATTTTCTGTGATAATTCTAGTGCAATAAGCATCTCAAAGAATCTAGTATTGCATTTAAAGACAAAGCATATATCTATCAAGTTTCATTTCTTGAGAGAGAAAGTAAATGAGAATGAAGTCAAGTTGGAGTTTGTGCCTTCCAAAGATCATATTGCAGACATCTTCACTAAGCCTCTTCCCAAGGATACTTTTGAGTATCTCAGAGAGAAGTTAGGGGTTATTACCCCGCCTAAACAGAACTAAGATACACTAAGGTGCATCAGTCCGGTGGAATTCACATTCATATCTTGTGATCCAGATTGATGTTAAGAAGGTACTACTCAAAGGGGGGAGTACTCAATATGCAAATTTTGGGATCAGTTTGAAGCAAAAAGGGAGAAAAGATAGCAAATATGTGCCCTTTGCCATTGATGTCAAAGGGGGAGAGAAGTCATGTGAAAAACTAGTTGCTGATGTAGGGGGGAGCAGTAAAGAAAGTAGTTGCAGAAGTGAGAAGAGAAAGGGGGAGAAGTTCTTGTCTTGATGGTTAGATTCAGTTTTTCACATCATATCTTGCCATCAATGACAAAGGGGGAGATTTTTGCAAATATGTGCGTAAGTGGGTTGTCATTGATGTCAACATATCCTTGTTGCCATTGGTGTCAACTGTATCCTATTTTGCTGCTTGCATAGAAGACTGAATTGTTGAGGATATTGAGAAAATTAATGACAATCAATGCATGCAGATCATGTGGTTGTGTAGAGGATTGTCAGAGATTGCTCTAGTTAAGATTTGAGAAATCCGCATGAAGATTTGAAGGAGTTATGGCCATCTGAGTAGAACCGGTTCCTACAATACTTAGGAAAGACAGAGTGACATGAAATAGGTCCGGATTGCTCTAGTAATATAAAATTGTGATCTGTGGATCTGAAGGCATGTTTGGGAAGTCAATGTGTATCATCAACACCAGTGGTTCATGGTTTGGAGGTCCACAAGCTATCCTTCTAGTTTGACAATCATGGCAGAAAGTGTTCTTGAGGTTCCAGAGGAAGATTCAAATGCTTCTGATAATTTAGTTTAGAATGGATGTTATTGGTGAATTTAATGTGCTTGTGGAGGTCTCTGGATCATATGACTACTATGTTAGAGGTCTGCATTGAAGTTTGAGCTTGTTGATTGAAGATTTTCTCTTTGAGGTTGATGTTCTTCCCAGTCTTGGCCAACCGGATGTTCCTAGCCTGTTGCGGATGCCTTAGAGTATTTTTATGAAGTGTGGAGTGGTTGTAGAAGAAGATTCAAGTCTCAATTGTGTTTGGCTGATAGTGTGATGATTTGCGTCAAGGTTAGCTGACCTTGTTGATCATTCCAAGGTTGATGAAATATATAAATACTTGTTGAAGAGGTATTGAAATTATCCTTGTCCAAAATAGATTAATCCAAAGAAAGGATTAGGAGCAGAGCAGAGAAGAAAAGGAGTGAGAGTAGTATAGAGTGTGAAGAAGAATTTGGGGCAAAACGAAAGTTCTTGAGCATTCATTGAAACTGAATCAGGCATGAAGTAGATGCTATTTCTCAGTTAATTCTTTCTAAATAAATTCTATAGGCAGTGAGCCTCTCTTTTGAGCAGTGAGCTCTGGGTTGTGATCCCAAAGGCATATGCCTTCTATTTTACTAAGTACTTTTAATAGGGTACACATTTTGTGGGTTAACCCCCACCGTGGTTTTTCCCTTAACCAGGTTTTCATGTGAAAATCTTGGTGTCAAATGTGTTGATTATGTTTCTTCTCTTATGTTGTTGATCTATGCTTTAATGTTTACATCACTAATTTGATAGTAAGATAATAAAGAAGGTTAAAAGTAGAAAAGTTTTTATTGTGGGACAACTGATTCAACCCCCCTCTCAGTTGTCTAGTTCCAACAATATTAACTTGTAAACCTTGTGCGATACTGGAAACAAGAAAGATCTCCATGAATCTTTTCCAGATGAGTTCATATGACTCATAAAACACCCCCATACACTCCTTTTCCACTGTACATCAAAGAATTGTGCCGTAAAACTTCAAATATTTACTCTGCAGACACTCTGTTATCTGGAACACACTGCACCATGCTATCAATTGAAAACTGAGTTGCAAACCACCAAGGAGCCTAAAATAGAAAAGAGGCATGCAATGCACATCCAAGAACATGTTCACAAAACTGAAAGGTCAATCATTCACTTCCATAGGAATGCAAAGCATTCCAGTGGGTCTTTAATATTGCACCATTCTGCCAGTGCACATTCTGATGTTCTATCATACATAACTTTAATAGCAGAGGGAAATATGACTTGAGACTTTGGAAATAGCACCTCACTACCTTCTTGACACAATCTTAGAACCACATAGCCAAATATACAACTGTAGAGGAATGCGGAGCATTCTATCACCCAGCTAGGAATACCTTCACAAAACTAATTCTGTCTTTAAGCTATCAACAGAAAAACATCCTTTCGGTGATCAAAACATCATGAAACTTGGAAAATACATAAAATAACATTGTATGAAGCTATGTTCCAAACTACAAAATCTCAATAGTACAATGAGTAAAATGCAGAGAAATCTTCTGGACAATCTTTAAAGAGCAGACATTTTGAAACAAAGACTATCACCTACTTCCGGAGGCTAAGACTTCATTCATTACCACATACAACTTAGGATTCATAGGATAGATCATACAACATGCTTCAAGCCATCAGACATCCTTTCTTAACATCTGATTCTCTTAGTGCTTCTAATTCCCATATTGATAAGGCTTCAAACTCAACTTTGATTTGATTAGGAATGTATCTTTTATGACCTCCAATCATGAGCTTTCTCTTCCTTAGGAATATGCAACTATGAACAGTATCTTACTTTCATGATAGTGTCGACATCAGTGTATGCATCAATGTATGCTATGTTGACATCAATGACAACACATATGGCCAACAGGGCATGACATACCAATGTTCTAAGAAAGAGTTTTTCAAAATAGGGTTAGCACATGTAAGGTTCAAACAAAGGGTAGAGAAGTGCCTCACATGATGCAATGGGTCACCATGGCCATTGTACTTGTCAAAAGAAAGGGTGCCAATGCTAGCTAGGGAAAGATATGTAGGGATCTTAGGGAACAAAGAAGAGCATAGCCATTGGTGTGTGGAAGGGGAAATAGGAGGACAAAGAGAACTTAAAAGAGATTTATTGGAGTGATAGATGGGAGAGGTGCTATAATAGGAGGATAGATAATAGGAGGTAATTAAAAATAAATGGATTATGATGCCTCTAAGAAAGGAAATGGTATGGAAGGGTTAGTAGACATAGAGCATGGAGAAACATATTGGGAGGGATACAAATCTAGGGTATGTGGTTCATATATAGGAGAAGAAGAAGGTTGAGTGATGCCATGGAAGATATTGAGGTCTAGGATAGATGCCTCAAATATTGGATAAGGAACATGGACTTTGCGTCATGAGAAGAGGGATCAAAATGCATTATATGAGGGAGATAAAATAAAGTGATGTTAAGGAAGTGATTAATAATTCTAGCATGCTTAATATTATCCTCACAATGGAGTTTATTCCCTATATAAATAGGATGAGGGAAAGAACAAGAGAAGGGTCCATTTTGATAGAAGATAATTAATGTGAACATGAGCCTCATCATCACTCGAAGAAGAGTCACCAAGGGAAGTAAAATAAAGATTATTGATAAAATTATGAGAGTCATGTGGTGAAAAAGGATCATCAACTATGAGAAAAGGATCATCATAGGTAATGAGAGAAGAAAAGAAGGCCTCAACATTGTTGGGATTAATGTGTCTCAACCTTAGAGTCCTTTCTGGTGTTTCCTATTTTTAGGAGGTGAAAAAGTAGTTTTGCATTTTGCTTTTTCGGAAATGGTGTTTTTAAGCCATTTTAGAAAAAAGATGTTTTGTGCTTTTTGCTTTTTTGTTTTTTCTCAAAAAGTTGTTTTTTGCGTTTTGTGAGAAAAACAAGGAGTGCTACCTCGATTGACTTTCAGTCTTGTTTAGTAGGTTTCTATTGTAGGAAGTTACAGTTTATGGTAAATCTTATCCTTATCTCTCTGGATCAATGCCCATTAAGAGGACATGCTTTGTTTTTTGGAAATTTGATTTGGAAAAGATTTTCAAGTTGGAAAATATTCCTTTTTGGAATTTGATTTGGAAAAGATTTTCAAGTTGGAAAATATTCCTTTTTGGGAAGTGGATGCTTAGGAAAGATAGGATAAACTTTTGTAGATTTAAAACAAATTTGAAAGCAGATGCTTTATTATTCATTTGCAGAGGAGTTAGTGGAGAAAGCTAAGCCAAATTTTTGAGGGTAATTTGCTTTTGCAGCTCTTGCATTATGTGTATTGTAGTGTGTTTGAAGTTGTATTACAGGTTGAACCAATTATGAAGAGCTGCAATGCTGCTAGTTTGTTTCCAAATTCTACAGTAGTGAAGACTCCTGAAGAAACACTTGTTTTGAGAGTTATATTGTAACCATAAAAAGTTTACAATAATATAATTGAACTGTGTGTTTGGAGTCTGGGGTTTTTTACCTGAAAAGGTTTTCCCCACGAAAAAAATCACTGTGTTAATGTTTCTTGATTTTAAATCTTAATTAACTAAATGTATGCGAATCTTAATAAACTGTAATCATTGAAAGGTTTGAAAGAATTAACTACAACCCTCTCCTCATAAGAATAGTTTTGGAAGTTGTTTCCACACATGTGCTTCCTTTCAATTGGTATAAGAGCTTGATCAATTCAGTTTCTTGTTATGGGTAGAAGAGTTTTTTGTCTAATCTTATTTAGTGGGAGTTTTGCAATTATGAAAATTTAGTAACCTGATTGCATGAAAAAGATGACAAGCACATCCAGTAGAATTGAAATGGAGAAGTTCAATGGAAGCAACTTCAAACTATGAAAGTTGAAAATGGAAGATATTCTCGTAGACAGAGATCTATTGGCTGCAATATCGAGTACAAAACCAACAAGCACCTCTCAAGAAGACTGGGATCTAATGGATAGAAAAGCCAAGGGTCTCATAAAACTCTACTTGGCTGATTCTATGCTCCTGAATGTCCATGAAGAGAAGACTACAAAGGATCTTTGGGAGAAGATTGGTGATGTTTATCAGGATAAATCCCTGGTGAACAAATTATTTCTCTGAAAGAAGTTGTATTCTCTGAAGATGGAAGATAGAGGATCCATTATTGATCACATGAATGCATTTAATATGCTTGTGGCATAGTTGGGGTTGGTTGGTGACAAGATATCAGATCCTGCTTCTATTATGTTCTTTGTCAGACTCATGGGATCACTTGGTTATGGCTATTGGAAGTACCACCACTAGTTTCAAGATAGATGAGGTGGTATCATCGCTTTTGTTTGAAGAGATGCAAAGAAAGGCTTTTGTGATGGCCAAGGAAGCCCTTGACATACATGGCATAACAAAAGAGAAAAAGAGAAAGGCAAGAAGAAGGACAAGAAGTCAAAGTCCAAATATCAGGGGAGATCTAGAAGTCTCCTGGAAATTCCAAGGTGAAGTGTTGGAATTGCAACAAAACTGGTCACATCCTCAAATATTGTAAGGAGGAAAAGAAAAAGAAAAAGAAAGAAAAGAAGGATTTCTCCAATTCAGACACTGAAAAATCCTCTCATGAAGATGCAGATGCTTTTTTTGCAGCCTTGGAAACATATGCATCAAAAGATGTGTGGTTAATAGATTCAGGTGCTTCTTTCCACATGACCTCTCACAGAGGGTTTTTATTGAAGTATGAAGAATATGACTTGGAAAGGTGTATCTGGGTGATGAATCTCACCTGAATATTGTTGGCCGTGGAAGATTCAAGATCAAATTCCCTGATGGTAGAGTGAAGGGGATTAATGGTGTGTTGCACATCCTTGGTTTGGCATAGAACCTACTCTCAGTGAGTAAACTTGGAGATTCAAGTGTGCAGGTTGTTTTCTTGAATGGAAGATGCAAGATGAAAAGAGGATTTATGGTGCTTGCAAAGGGTGTTAGGTTTGGCACCTTGTACAAGCTGGATGCATGCACTATATAGTGCAATAGTTCTTTTTTAAAGAAGAGTATACCTTTGGATTCTTCATTCTCACCATCAAATAGAGTAGCAAACAAGTCTATAGCATCTACATTTGATGGTCATTCTTTTTGGGTACCGAAGAGTGCTCATTCCTTAGAAATGAAGCTTCTTGCTAAGAAAATAATGTTGTGGCACCAAAGACTTGATCACATAGGTGAAAAGGGTCTTAGAACCCTCAAATCAAAGAGCCTTGTTGAATGCCTTGATGATTGTAATCTTGATTTTGACTTTTGTGAACATTACATTTATGGAAAGCAACACCATGTTTCATTTTACAAAATTTCTCATAAGTCTTCTGGGTTATTGGATTATGTGCATGCAAATGTATCTGGTCCTATGAATGTTCCTTCAATTCATTAGCTATATCTGTGTATTTTATCTTAGTCATAGATGACTACAGTAGAAGGATATTTGGTTACTTTCTTAGAAGCAAATCTAAAGTCTTTAGTCAATTTAAGGATCATTTTAAAGCCCTTGTTGAAATATTAAGTGTTTGAGGACTGATAATGGCGGTGAGTTCTGTTTGGCAGAATTTGACAGGTTTTGTAAGAACCATGAGATTGAAAGACACAAGACAACTCCATACACACCACAAACAAAAAAATGGAGTTGTAGAGAGAATGAATAGAATGTTGATGGAGAGGGCTAGGCGTATGTTAAGTGGTGCTAGTCTTGAATAGAAGTTCTAGGTTGAAGCAGTAGCCATTGCATGTTATTTAATTAACAAATCTCCTACATCAGCGCTTGTTGAAAAGAAACCCATGGAGGTGTGGTCTGGTAAAAAGCCTTCGATGAGACATCTCAGAGTATTTGGTTGTGAATCTTACGCTCATGTTCCTATTGAGAAGAGATCTAAGTTGGAAAACAAGACAGTGAAGTGTATCTTCATCGGTTATGAAATCAGTGTGAAGGGGTACAAGCTTTGGGATCTAGTTATAGAGAAGGTTCTTTATAGTAGAAGTGTTTTCTTTATAGAGATGAAACCTTCCTTAGTTGAGCTACAACCAGAGAAAGAGGAGAAAAAGAAAGAGGTACTACTCCTACTAGAAGTGAACTATGCACTCCTGCTGGACCTATTGATGAGGAGAGCTCAAGTAGCTCTAAAAGTTCTGAAGAAGAAGAAGAACCTCCACTTAAGTAATTGAGGAGGTCTACACATGTTAGGAGGCAACTGAAAAATGTGATTATTCACCAGAAAGGTTTGGATAATCTATGTTGGATTCCAGTTTTATTTTTTCTTTGATTGCTAACACTGATGAGCTTAGGACTGTTAGAGAGGCTATGGGTATGCATAATGCAGATTCCTAGATGACAACCATGGAAGAAGAGATAGCTATGTTAAATAAAAGTAATACTTGGGATCTAATACATTTTCCAAAGGGACAGAAGCTTGTTGGATGTAAATGGGTGTTCAAGTTAAAATCTAGTCCAGATGGCAGTGTTGAGAAGCATAAGACATGGTTGGTTGTGAAGGGTTATTCCCAAGTTGAGGGAATTGATTATGGGGAGATTTTCTCTCCTATGGTGAAGTTGTCATCTATATGGTTCTTGTTGTCACTTGTAGTAGTGTATGATCTAGAAGTGGAATAGATGGATGTGAAGACAACGTTCCTTCACGGTGATTTGGAGGAAGAAATATACATGAAGAAGCTAGAGCAGTTCATTGTGAAAGGTAAAGAAGATCTGGTATGTAAGTTAAGAAAATATCTATATGGTTTGAAATAATCTCCTAGGATGTGGTATCAAAAGTTTAACACCTATGTGTTGTCGATTGGATTTCTAAGATCTAAATCTGATCATTGTGTTTATTATAAATCTAAAAATGGTCACATTCTTATCATAGTCATGTATGTGGATGATATGTTGTTTATTGGGAATGGTAGAAGTATGATTTCAGATTTAAAGTCTCAGTTGTCATCACAGTTTGAGATGAAAGATTTAGGTGCAATCAGATATATTCTTTGGTTGAGATCATAAGAGATAGAGCTAACCGAAATCTTTGGTTAACTTAGAGTAGGTATGTGAACTCAATGTTGGAGAGATTCAACATGTTGACTTGTAGACAGTTAGTTGTTCCATTTACACAGGGGAAGAAGCTTTCTATTGAGGATTGTCCAAAATCACCTACTAAGATGGAGGACATGACCAGAGTACCATATGAAAGTATTGTTGGTAGCCTTATGTATGATATGGTATGTACAAGGCTAGACATTGCCCAAGCAGTGGGAGTCCTTAGTTGATTTATGGCTAATCGTGGACGAGTACATTGCGATGCGGTAAAGAGGATTTTTAGATATTTAACGGGTACTTCTAAGTATTCCTTATGATTTTCTAGTTATCCTACTGGACCTTTTCATTCAGTGAATATCCGGGGATATGTTGATTCAGATTGGGCAAGTGATATTGATAGCAGAAGATCCACCAGTGGATATATTTTTCTAATGAATGGTGGTGCAATAAGTTGGATGAGTAATTGACAAGCTGTAGTTGCTTTGTCCACTACAAAAGTAGAGTACATGGCTGCATCTCATGCTTGTAAGGAAGCCATTTGGCTTAAGCAGTTATGTTCAAATATTGGTTTTGATGCAGGACAAATTACTATCTGCTGTGACAGTCAGAGTGTCATCTATTTAGTGAAGAATCCTACTTTCCATTCTAGAACAAAACACATTGATGTATAGTTTCACTTTGTTTGAGATATGGTGGAAGATGGAAAGATATAGTTGGAGAAAGTTGACACTTTGTTGAATGTTGTAGATGCACTGACAGAGCTAGTGAGCACAAAGAAGTTCAGATGGTGTTCAAGTTCCATGGGCCTTGAGGCTTGATTAGCTAGCTGCTATAGACTCTTGAAAGGTCTTTGACAAGCGGGAGAATGTTGGGATTAAGGTATCTCAACCTTAGAGTTTCCTATTTTTTAGGAGGTGAAAAAACAATTTTACTTTTTGCTTTTTCAGAAATGGTGTTTTAAGCCATTCTAAAAAAAACTTGTTTTGTGCTTTTTCTTTTTTGCTTTTTCACAAAAATCTTTTGCTTTTTGTTGAGAAAAAATAATGAGTGCCACCCCAGTTGACTTTGGGTCTTGTTTAGCAGGTTTCTATTACAGGAAGTTACCGTTTATGGTAAATCTTATCCTTATCTCTTTGGAGTGCCCATGAAGAGGATATGTTTTGTTTTTTAGAAATTTGATTTGGAAAAGATTTTCAAGTTGGAAGATATTCCTTTTTGGAAATTTGATTTGGAAAAGATTCCTTTTTTTGGAAATTTAATTTGGAAAAGATTTTCAAGTTGGAAAATATTCCTTTTTGGGAGGTGTACACCTAGGAAAGATAGGATAAGCTTTTTTGGCTTTAAAACAGATTTGAAAGTGGATGCTTTATTATGCTTTTGCAGAGGAGTTGGTGGAGAAAGCTAAGCCAACTTTTTGAGGGTGATTTGCTTTTGTAGCTCTTGCATTATGTGTATTGTAGTGTGTTTGAAGAAGTTGTATTATAGGTTGAAGCAATTATGAAGAGTCAAAATCCTGCCGGTTTGTTTCCAGATTCTGCAGTAGTGAAGACTCCTAAAGAAACACTTGTTTTGAGAGTTATATTGTAACCATAAAAAGTTTACAATAATATAATTGAACTGTGTGTTTGGAGTGTGGGGTTTTTTACTTGAAAAGGTTTTCCCCATGAAAAAAATCACTGTGTTAATATTTCTTGATTTTAAATCATAATTATCTAAATGTATGCGAATCTTAATAAATTGTAATCATTGAAAGGTTTGAAAGAATTAATTGCAACCCTCTCCTCATAAGACTAGTTTTGGAAGTTGTTTTTGCACCTGTTCTTCCTTTCAAACATCTCATGCGAGATCTAAAGGGTGTGAAGGTGTAACCTTTGGATGGTTCATTTTATCATCAAAGTAGTAGTTCTTATCAAACAAGGGGTTATTATGGATAATGAAGTCACACATGTGAATAGGAGACATGGTTCCATCATGCACTATGGGATATATGGTAGAAGTGGAAGAATGATTCTTAATGGGATGAGAAGGGGAGGGATATGCTACACCTATAATCCTATAATGTGTATAGGCTTATGAGTAGTCAACTTCTGGCTACCTTAACTCTTAATTAAGTTATTATTGAGAAATGATGAGTAAATATAATATGCAGATTACATAATAGTTACACAACAATACCATAATATAAAATAGTATATTTATTTCTTAGGATGATAAAACTTTACATTGCAACGCCTTTTTAAAGCCTTACATTCTCATGAACAAACTACCACAACAACATTTGGGAACATAACGTCCCATAAAACTAACATTCTAACTATTGATTTATTAATTTAATATCTAAACTATATACTAATAAGATGTAATAATCCAACATTCCCCCCTTATTACATCAATCCAAACAAAGGTTAGAACACTGTAAGGACTAAACGTAGCAGCCCTTCTGGAGACTTTGATGAAGCACCTTCACCAATTCTCCTCACTCACCTAGGAAACACCAAACTAAATTTGTCAACAAATCTCCTGACTGCCGACCCTGTGAAATCCTCTGTATCACATGAGAGAACATAATCCCACCCTCTATGCATGATGAGAGAACATAAATCTCCTCTGAGAGCCACAACTCCACCGAGTGTGTCAATAATCCCTCCTCTAGTGCTGCATTTGAGAGAACAACTCTCGAGAGTCCACATCTCCACCGAGTGTGTCATGATCCCTACTCAAGGGAACAATTCTCCTTCAAGAGTTTACTTTCCATTGAAAGTGTCAATATCCCTCCTCCAATGGTATGGGAACCAAATCTCTCCTCTAATGTACAAAAGGAAATACACCAAAGTGAATACACAAACTGCACCCACAAGAATCGCCAAAACTGCCAAGCCCCCCTTGCTCCATGAAGGGACACAAATTGAAGGTGCTTCTCATGCAAGGAATCATCTCTGAGCGAGAAGCTAGCTTGAGATGAGAAAAACCTTCGGTGTCTATTTTCCTCCAACCTCCAATATGACCTTGTTACACTTTATCTATTTGATGTCTCATTAATCTCTCTGATAACACAAGAATGTGAGTCTTTGAAGGCCTCGTCATGTGTAACAAAGATGGAACCGAAAGTCCATGCATAAGGTGACATGATAAAAATAAATTTCCATCTTTAATGTCAAATCTTAAAATATCCCCATAAAATCTAACTCTTTCTATATATACTTATTCTTCTTATAAAAGCCCCAAAAATGCTATGAGATTTAACTTTCACATCCTTCAAATTTAAAAATATACTTCTCAATGTAAATGTACACCTGTATGAAATATTAAACATTCAACAATTTTTACATTATTGCATTCTTATTCACTCATCCATCCATCTTACATGACATGCAAATAACTTTTGTCTTTAAAATACAAAACGAAGCCACATGTAAGACTTTATCCTCTTACCTCTTGATCCCCACTTGAAAATTTTACCAACTAATCCAACTATTTACTTTACTCATAGGAATAGCGAACTTTATTTTAAACCTCTTTGAGAAATAAAATAAACCCTAAATGATATTTATTTTAAAACTCACCTTGTTGTGCCCAAATACTCCAACACCTTAGGGATTCCACACTTCATCAATTTATTTTAGGAGAGTTGGAAACTGCATTATGTCTTCTATACACTGTAATAGTAATATTCCTGTTAGAAAATGAAGGCAACAACTACTTAAACAAAAATTTGATTACAATATGTAAATGATCCCAAATTGTATAATATCAATGGAGATTGCATTCAGAAATCAAATCACAACACAGGAACAAACACCATAGACAAATGACACAAGATATAACGTGGAGAAAACCCTTTTTGGGTAAAAAACTCCACCAAGAAAAGAGGCTCAAGTTGTATTATCTTCGAAAATTGAATAACATAATACATGCACTTCCTTCTTCTCTCCAACCTTCACTCCGACAGCACCTGTGAACAAAAATCTATCATACTACAAAATTTACATGGAAATATACTTATATAAGTATTTTCCCTCCAATCTAGGCGTCCACTTTCTCTCTCTTGAGAATCTCCAACATGCAAACAATAAATGATTTCTTACAAGCTCATGACACTTGTCCAAAATCATCCATGCAAAGTTTGGCGCCCAAGGCAAAAAATGGTCTCTGACAATATCTTATGATGTGTCATAACCATCATAGATTCTACTAGAAAGCATCTTATGATGGGTGCCTAGAGCTAAACATAGCATCTTACAACTAATAGTTATCCATCCTAATCCGTCATAGTGTCATAGAATCTTATGACAACTTGCAACTATCAGATTCTCTTACATGCACTCACTAACTTTATGACGTGTGTCATACATGCTAAAAATCATTGATTCCTCCAAGATGGTGCCTACACTCATTTATTCATGATTTTTACAATTGCCAACCGTAAATGTCACTCCATAATTACCTTTGGTAAGACCAGAATTATCACTGTCAGTGAAACTACCTCATTCCCTTATGGGTAATTACAAATTACAAATAATAAAATGAAATAAATACAATATTGGGATTTACAAGGTTAATGGCACCTTATCCCAACAATTCCATGGGCCGTTGTCTCAATCTTTCATATGATTAAACATTTAATGAGCTTCCACCAAACTTCTATGCTTGACATTAATGTAAATACATGATCATAGGTAGTGTTGCTTGGCAAGAAATAAAAACTCACACACAACAATGAATTTCAATGCCTAACAAACAAACAAAAAAATGTCTTCATTTATGGAAAAAACTCGCCCAACAAATATCATGTCAATATTTTGCTAAATTTCTCACTAAATACTAAGAATATCTTCCAACCATTTATGGGTTTTGTTCTCCTCTTCGCCAGATTTCTAGAATAGTTTGAATTTTTAAATTTTGTTGTGAAATATCAAATTTATTAGAGTTTTACTAAGACTACTTTAGACTGGTTTTCAAAACACCATTTAATTTCAACACAGTGCTTCTTCCATGGATTCGCCTTCTTGCTCTACAAATTTCAATGCATAGGCAAAGGGTTTCTAACCTACTCTGATACCATATTGAGAAATGATGAGAAAATATACTATATAGATTACATAATAGTTGCATAGAAATATCATAATATAAAATAGTATATTGACTTCTTAGGATGATAAAACATTACATTGCAATGGATTTTTAAAGCCTTACATTCCCTTGAACAAATTACCACAACAAATTATGGTAATATAACTTCCCATAAAACTAACATTCTAACTATTGATTTATTTATTTAATATCTAAACTATATACTAATAAGATGTAATAATCCAACAGTTATATAATTATTATTATAGTCTTATTCAGATACTTAAGTTGGACTAGGTGATATACTTAGCAAGTCTGTCTAGGTGATATACTTAGTTATCCAAGTCTGTCTAGGTGATATCCAAGGCATAAGTAGGTTAAATTTATAGGAGGTAGTGAGTTTTATTTGATGATTAGATTGCAAATTATGTTCTTACTGGAGATATTTAGAGGTTTTCCCCCTTGAAGTGGTTTATTATTCTCAAGTATTATTAAGTATTTGTAAATATTTCATATTACATTCTTCTCTTATGCAAGTTATTTCATTACAAGTGGTATCAGATCATGATCTTAGCACCTAGAGAGAAAAATCAAGGCGATTTTCTATCATTCAAGAGGTCAAATTGTGAAGCGCATATCTCTCTCAAATTGGTGAATTTTTTATTTATTTTTAAATTTTTTTTTAGAAACATATTGAAGCCTCTACTATCTAGATTTGAGGAAATTTGGAGTCGAAATCAAGGAGTTATTGCAAAATTAGGGTTTCCACCAAATATGCACCCAAGGATGCAAATCAATAAATCTCTTAGAGATTTTTATTAAGAGGTGAGATCTAGGCCACAGTAAGTTATAATAACATTTTCAAATTATTTTGATTTTGTTTGAATAAGTTATTAGGAAAACTATTTTAGGAGCATCATGTTGTGACCTACAACAAGAGGTAAAAAGATCTTGGAAACTCCCCAGGAAAGGATGATGAAGTTATTGAGGAGAGTGGTCACATAGATAATGAATTTACAAGGGAATAAGTAACTAAGGAAATTAGGGATGAAACCAACAAGATGAAGGAAGAAAACATGTCATAAATGAAAGCTTAGATACGAGGTCTCAAAGTGATGGTTGAAAAAATAATTTCTAGCCAAGGTTCTAGAGGTTCCTAGCACATGGATCCTCACAACAAGACTTGGGAAGAATGTTAGTATCCTATGGGGCATAATTCTTTTGTGTTTGAATTAGATCTTATGAGAGATTGTCACCCAAATAATTCTATGGCCAAACACTTCACACCTAAGATGGATATGCCCGAGTTTGATGGAAAGGATTGAACCAATTGATTTTTTTAAATAGAATAGTTCTTTGATAGTCATCATGTCCCATGTCAACAAAATTTTGTGATAGCATCCTTATACTTAGAAGTAGACCAATTAATTTGGTGTCATTGGCTATGCGAATAAAAGAAAAACAAGGGATGTGTTGTCACATGGCCAGTTTACCAAGAGGAACTCACTATTATAGTGACAACCTTATAGATAACTACTTCAACTAGCATACCAAACTAAAGCAAATAGGTACGATCAAGGAATATACTCATCAATTCCAAACTTTGACTTTTAGAGTGGAGCATGTTACACAAGAAAATTTAAAGGAATTATTTCTAGGTAGTTTAAAGGATTGCATCAAATTTGAGGTACACATGTTCCATCTAAATTATATGGCCCAAGAAATTCTTATGGAAAGGAAATTAGAGGAATTTTTTTTAGTCAATAGGATGCAAGGGTTTGTAAACATAAGAGAGAGAAGTACTCCTACGTAGTTATTGCCTCAACCTATTAGATTGACTCTGCAACAAATTGAAGAGAAGAGAGCAAAAGGGTTATGTTTCAATTGTGATTACAAATATAGTCAAGATCATAAATGTATTGAAAATAAATTGTTCTACATTGAAGGCCCAAATGAGGAAGAAGAGGAGGAAGTACTATTAGAAGATGCCAATGAAACATGTAGGGAGTTAGGAGATACTCCACCAACCATTTCTTATCATGCACTTTATGGAATTAGCACCCCATAAAATTAGAATGTGGTGGGTTTCTTGAATAAAGAGAGTAATAGTATTGATAGACATGGGAAGCACTCAAAAATTCATCAACAAGAAGTTAGCTACTCATATGAATTGTTTTATATAGCTTGCCCTAGAATTTCAGGTCCAAATTATGCATGGGGCTATTACTAGTTGTTTAGGAAAATACCATAACATTAAATTGACCATGGGAGAATTAGACTTGATTGTCTAATGCTTTCTATTCATGTGGGTGCAATAAATATAATGTTGGGAGTAGAGTGGCTTACTACTTTGGGGACAATTGATATGAACTTATAGCAGTTATTCATGAGATTTCACTTAGAGGGTAGGATAGTTGAACTATGAGGGTTGTGTGAAAAGTCCCCATAGATGGTAAGCTCTCATCAAATGCAAAATATTATTAACAAAGGGGCTTATGGATTGGTGGCCCAATTATTTTTATTAACTACCTATCAATCAAATGTTCCCACCTAACCAAATTTGCAAGAAATTATAGATAATTGCTCAGGAGTTTTTGGAGATGTACCTAAAGGACTACCTCCTAAGAGGGATCAAGATCATGCCATTCAACTAGTACCAAGAAGCCAACCACCCAACATTAGGCCTTATAGGTATCCTTGTGTACAAAAAGTGAGATCAAGAAGATGGTTTAGGAGATGCTAGAGGTAAGTATTATCAAGCATAGCCAGAGTGCCTACTCATCTCCCATGGTGATACTTTGTAAGAAGGACAACACTTGGTGGATGTGTCTAGACTATAGAGAGATCAACAAATACACCATAAATGATAAATTTCCTATTCTAATCATTGATTATTTACTTCTATGAATTTAATGGAGCTATGTTTTTTTTTAAAACTTGATCTTAGATTAGGTTATCACCAAATTCAAATTAAGGAAGAAGATATTCCAAAGATAGCATTTAGGATTCGTGAGGGTTATAATGAGTTTATAGTGATTCCATTTGGTCTTACTAATGCTCCTTCTACATTTCAAAGTTTGATGAATTCCATCTTTAATACATTTTGAGAAAGATTGTATTAGTGTTCTTTAATGATATATTGATTTATAGCAAGACATGGGAAGACCATTTGCACCATGTAGATCAATTATAGGTTCTCAAACAACACCATATTTCTAATAAACATTCCAAGTGTGATTTCTAATAGTACTTAGGTCACATAGTGTCTCATGGAGGAGTAAAATTTAATCCTAACAAAATCAAGGCTATAATGTAGTGGCCTATTCCTAAAATCATTAAGAACTTGAGGGGTTTCCTAGGACTCGCTAGATACTATAGAATATTTGTGAAGAACTATGGCTACATAGTAGCACCCCTCATAGCTCTCTTGAAGAACGATGCTTTTTAGTTGAATGAGTTAGCTAATACACATTTGAGAGACAAAATGATGCTATGGGTACCACTCCAATTCTAGCCACTCTAGGATTTACCAAGGATTTTATTATGGATTGTGATGCTTTAGGAAATGGTATAGGAGTAGTTCTCATGTAGGAGGTAGGCCCATTGCTTTTGAAAGTCATTGACAAAAGGGTAAGAATCAAGTCAAACCCATTTTATGAGAAGGAAATGCTAGCTATTCTTAAGGTAGTGAAATAATGGAGACCATATTGTTGCAAATGTGTGCCTAATCGGTGTTGTCATTGATGTCAACATATCCTTGTTGTCATTAATGTCAATTGTATCCCATTCTAGAAGACTTGTATATTTAGGACATTGAGAAAATTAGCCTCTCCAGAAGAAACAAGTGAGTTACATATCTCTCTCTAAGAGACAGTGAAGACACTACAAGTAGATTGCTCTGCATTTCCAATAAGATGAAGATTAGAGTCTACGAACGAAAGGGTGTTGTAAAGGATTGTCTGAAGTTTCTCCAGTTAAGATTTGAGGGATCCATATAAAGAATTTGGGAAGTTATGGTCATCTGAGTAGAACTGGGTTTTGTAGGTGTTCAAAGGTGACAGAATGATAAGAATTCAGTTTGGATCAATCTGCATTGGAATATTATGATCTGTGGATCTAGAGGTACATATGGGACATCAGTGTGTATCCTCAACTCAAGTGGTTCGTGGTTTGGAGGTCCACAAGCAATCTTTCTAGTGTGACAGTCATGACAGTTGGTGTTCTTATGTTCTAGTATGAAGACGCAAGTGATTATGGTGATTTGAGCTGGTGCAGTTGTTCTTGTTGATTTCATTGTGCTTGTGGAGATCTCTGGATTGTGTTCCTATTGTATTCATGATCCGCATTGAGGTTTGATCTCATGATTGAAGATTTCTCTTTGGATGTTGTTGTTCTTTCCAATCTTGGCCAACCAGATGCTTTGTACATGTTGCAGATGATCTAAGTTAGGTTCTATGAAGTGTAGCTTGTTGTTCGAGGAATATTTGGGTCCCAGCTATGTTTGGCCGACAGTACAGTGATTCGTATTAAGTCAGATGTTTGTAGTGCAGACCTTGATGTTTATTCAAGGGTTGATGAAGCATATAAATATGTGTGGTTGAGTTGTGGAAATGCATCCTTGTGCGAAAATGATAAGATCCTAAGAAAGGAAGAAAAGCAGAGCAGAGAAGAGGAAGAGCAAAAGAGGAAGAGCAGTAAAGAGTGAGGAGATAGCGAAAAGGTGTTTTGGTGGAAGAGAAAAAGTATTGTGTGCATCAATGGAACTGACCTTGGCATGTAGAAGATGTTTTCCAGTTCAATCTTTCTATGATAAACTTATAAATATTTCTGTAGGTAGTGAGCCTCTTTTGAGTAGTGAGCTCTGGGCAGTGTGCCCGAAGGCAAGTGCCTTCCCATTTTTCTATTCTTTTAATAGAGAATAAATTCTTATGGGTTAACCCCCACTGTGGTTTTTCCCTTAACCAGGTTTCCACGTAAAAATCTTGGTGTTATGTGTGTTGATTTTGTTTTTGCTCATGTGTTGTTGATTCATGCTTTCATGGTTATATCATTCATGTATTAATAGGTGGTAAAGAAGTTTAAATTGTAGCAAAGGATAAAAGTTTTGACAACTAATTCACCCCCCCTCAGTTGTCTACCCTTATTTCAACAATTGGTATCAGAGCTGGTTCCTCTAAAAGAAGATTGACCACTTGAGGAGATCCAGTATGTCAACTTACAAGAAGGACAATCTGAGATTTGATGGAACAAATTACTCTCTTTGGAAGAGTTGCATGGAGTGCCATTTGCAATGCATGGGTGATGCTTATTGGTTGATAACTAACGATGAGTATAAGCCTCTGGAGAAAGGTCCCTCAACTCCAAATCAACTCAAAGATGCTAAAAGTAACATTCGAGCCAAAGAAGCTTTGCTGAGTGCCCTGACTGATACAGAGGTGACAGATGTCCTAGAATTGAAAATTGCTCATGAAATCTGGAAGAAGTTGGAAGCTCTATATGAAGGTGATGAATATGTCAAATGTGCTAAGTTGCAGAGCTTGAAGGGTAGATATGAAAATTTGAGGATGAGTGAAGATGAAAACATCACTTCCTACATGCAGAAAGTAAATGAACTTGTGTGCAGTATCAGGCGTGCTGGTGGAACACTGGAAGAATCAGAGATTGTTGGGAAAGTGCTTAGATCCTTACTTGCTTCATACAAGCATAGAGTTACTGCTATTGAGGAAATCAGGACCGTGACAACTATTACAAGGGATCAGTTGGTTGGCAAGCTCTCAACATTTGAAATGAGTGAGTTTGGTGATTCTCTTCCTAAATCTGAATCTGTATTAAAGGCCAATGTTTTTGGAAAGCAAAGATTTGATCCAGGTGAAAGCTCTTCAAGAAGACTAACTAGATTTGATAAGGCAAGGAAGGATTTTGAAGAAGATGAATCGGAGCTTGAAGAACTTGAAGCTCTTTTTGCCAAAAGACTACCAAGAGGGTCTGGTAAGTATGAAGGAAAGTTGCCTTTCAAATGTTTTGCTTGCAATAAGATTGGTCATTTTGCCTCAAGATGTTCGGAGAGGGTTTCAAAGCCAAACCCTAGTAGACCTAGGGTTCAGAAGAAATGCTATTATGTCCAAGAAGCTGCTGAAGTAGGAGTCACTAATGATGAATCTGATAAGGGAAGTACTTTAGGAAATGAATGGGTTTTCATTTCCATCAAAGAAGAAGATCCGGTGCCTATTGAATCTGCTAGTTGTGTGAATGTGGAAAGAGCCTTGACTACTTAGGTTGAAGAAAAGGATGAATGGGTAATTCATAGTGGAAGCTCTCATCATATGATAGTTGATAAGAGTAAATTTGTCAGTATGGAAAGGTATGAAGGTGGAATTGTGAAGTTTGGAGACAATTCAACTAGTAGAATCTATGGCAGAGGATCCATCTCTCTTGATGGTAAGAATAACATTAATGATGTTTTGTATGTAGAAGGGTTGAAGCATAATCTTCTCATTGTTGGATAGTTGGTTGAAAAGGGATATGATCTCTGATTCAAGGATGGAAAATGTAGAATTTTGGAAAGCTCTGAAACTAAGATTGCATTTGGTACATAGACTAGAGGTAACATCTTTCATTTAAGTGGTACTGGTAAAAGTTGTTTGATTGCTTAGATTGATCAGAGTTGGCTATGGCATAGGAGAATGTGTCATGTAAACTTTGACAACATTGTCAAGATAAGTGCTACTCAGCCTGTAAGAGATCTTCTAAAGCTTGTGAAACCTACCAATAGCATGTGTAAGGAATGTCAATTAGGCAAGCAGAGTAGAACTACATTCAAGAGTAAAGAAAAATCTTCATGTGGATTGTTGGAACTTGTGCACACTGATTTGTGTGGTCCTGCCAGGGTTAGGAGTCTACAAGGAGATAGATACTTTATGTTTTTGATTGATGATCACTCCCAGATGATGTGGGTCACTTTCTTGAGAGAAAAATCAGAGACTCTTGACAAATTAAAAGTATTTAAGGCTAGGGTAGAAAATGAGATTGGTTTGAAGATAAAGTGTCTGAGATCTGACAGAGGTGGAGAGTTTACCTCTGGTGAGTTTAATGTATTTTGTGAAAAGCATGGAATAAGAAGACAGTTGTTTGCTCCTAGGACTCCTCAGCAGAATGGAGTTGTGGAAAGGAAGAACTTGACTATTCAAGAGGCTACCAAAACCATGATGATGGAAGGAAATGTTCCACATGTCTATTGGAGAGAAGTTGTGAGTACTGCTGTCTACACTCTTAACCAAGTGTAGATCAAAAATAATTTTGGTAAAACACCTTATGAAATGTAGTTTGGTAATGCCCCTTCTGTGAAATATTTTAGAGTTTTTGGTAGTAAATGCTATATCAATAGAGATGAAGATCTAGGCAAGTTTGATGCAAGATGTGATGAAGGAATATTTCTAGTTATTCTAATCAAAGCAAGGCATATTGGTGCTTTAACAAGAGATTGAAATAGATTGTTGAAAGTGCTAATGTCAAGGTTGATGAAAGAAAGGAGAGACCTTCAAGGTTTTGTGGATATGAATCAGACGATCAAAATGAAGGTCCAAATGAAGGAAAGCAAGTTCAGTTTACTTCGGAGAATCCAATGACTCAAGAAGTTAATGCAGATGTTGAGGAACAAGTTCAAGAATCAAAAGTTGAAGAAAATCCCAAAACTCCCAGGTATGTAAGATTGAATCATTATGAAAATCAGATCATAGGAGATAAAAAATAAAGGTGTTCAAACTAGAAGAAGAATTGCTGAAGAATAAGAGGAGTATTGTCTAATTTCAAAGATTGAACTAAAATTAGTGAATGAAGCTTGTAACGATGAAATTTGGGTAAAAGCAATGGAAGAAGAATTAATGCAAATTGAAAAGAATCACACTTAGGATCTTGTTCCTAGACTTGAAAACAAAAATTGTAATTGGAACTAAATAGGTCTTATGGAATAAATTGAATGAAGATGGTGAAGTTGTGAGAAATAAAGCAAGATTGGTCTGCAAAGGATATTCTTAGGTAGAGGGAATTGATTTTGAAGAAACTTTTGCTCTAGTGGCAAGAATTGAAGCAGTCAGATTATTTCTTGCCTTTGCTGCTTACAGAGATTTCAAAGTTTATCAGATGGATGTTAAGTTAGCATTCTTGAATGGAGAGTTGGAAGAAGTCTACATTGAGAAACCAGAAGGATTCCAGTTGTCTGATCAAGGAGATAAGGTCTGCAAATTAAAGAAAGCATTGTATGGACTTAAACAAGCCCCAAGAGCCTGGTATGCAAGATTAGATAAGTATCTGCTAAAGTTAGGCTTTAGCAAAGGCACTGCTGACAGTAATATTTATTTCAAAATTGATTATGAACATATCTTGATTGTTGAAATATTTGTTTGATAATATCATCTTTGGTGGAAATGAGAGTATGTGTAAAAATTTTGCTGATCAAATGCAAAGTGAATTTGAGATGTCCATGCTTGGTGAAATGAATTTCTTCTTAGGTCTGCAAATCATTCAGTCAGAAAAAGGCATCTTCATATCTCAGTCTAAGTATGTGAAAGAGTTGTTGAAAAAGTTTGGAATGGAGGATTCAAAACCAGTAAGTACTCCTATGGCAACCAGATGCAAGTTGAGTAAAGATGATGACTCCCCTAAGGCAGATTAGAAAATTATAGATCAATGATTGGAGGATTGCTTTATCTGACTCATACCAAACCTGATATTATGAATGCAATTGGCCTTGTTACTAGATTTCAAGCTGATCCTAGAGAATCTCATATTGTAGCAGTCAAAAGAATTTTTAGATGTCTAAAGGGAACATCTGACTATGGCTTATGGTATCCTAAGGGTGATGATTTCACTCTTCATGCATATACAGATGATGATTGGGCAGAAGATGTGGACGATGGGAAGAGTATGTTGGAAACAAGGTAGATAACTAAGAGGGGGGTGAATCAGTTATCTCAAAACTTTTTTACTTTTACTTCCTTTTCTTATCTTAAGATTCAGTAATATTTCAAAGCATGAAAGCATAAGCAACCATAAGAATTGAAATGAAATTAACACACATAACACAAGGATTTTTACGTGGAAAACTTGTTAAGAGAAAAACCATGGGGTGATTAACCCAAGATTGTATTCTCTGTTAAAAGAATAAAGTAGTACAAAATGGCACTTGCCAGTTAGGGCTCACTGCCCGAGCACACTGCTCACAAAAGGCTCACTGCCTACAAGAGACTCACTATCTACAAAATATTACAGATGATAGAAAAGTGTTTGAACTGATGAACAACATCCGCATATGCAAGAATTTAGTTCCGATCAGGCACAATATACCGATCTAGCACATTTCATCCTTCCTCTACTCAGTATTGCTTATCAGTCACATTCTGGGCTTGGATTACTACCTTCGCACTTGTCTCTACTTTTCTTCACACTTAATCAATCATACTATCATTTCCACACCTTCACAAGCTTGAATCCATTGGGTATAAATATCCGCATCAAGGATTTCCAACACCTTTCTAGTCAGCAACAAGAACACTTAGGATATTTGCAAGTTACTATCCTATCGGCTGAATCCATACTTGATTGATGATGTACACCAAAAACTTAGGCATAGAAATCATTACCTATGTTGGCCAAAATTATATAACACTTCAAGTTACTTGATCAACACATTCTGCACATCTGGAATGAGGTCTGATGCTCTGTTGGCCAATTCTTCCTCTGTCTGCACTATCTAACTAGAGTCTGATACTTAGATGCTCATATCTTTCACATGCTTTGTCACTAGAGGATAAATCTCTAGAATACAATAGTTCAGATACTCCTTATTACTCATCCAAATCCAAATTCACAACATGTTGGGTTTCACCATCAGAGAGTTCCAGACCCAACTGTCAGACCCTATCATATGCTCTATTCTTGACTACCAGACCAACCTATCTTCAATCTGACTTCTGGTATGAGTAATTTATGTACTGCAGATGTGTGGGATATACTTTGTTTCCATCAATGACAACACTTATGAATCCTAGCAGTGTCTCTTGCCAACAATCTCCCCCTTTGGCATTGATGGCAACACTTAGTGAAAAATGACTAAGTGTCACTGAAACTCCCCCTTTGCTTGTGCTCCATCTCTGTACACTGCTTACTGGTGCTCCCTTAATGTTGGATTCCTCATTTTTCACTGCTCTTCACTCCCCCTTTGACATCAATGGCAAAGGGTGGGATCCGCAAACCAAAAATGTGCAAAAATTTATTATGTAAGGGCGCATATGTACATACAATTCATAAGATAAACTTACATATACTTAAGTATATCTGCAAATGTAGTCTTCAGCTATACAAGCTCTGTTGCCCAACTTCTCTTCATCCTATCCAAAATGGAGATGTGTCCACTCAACAAAAATGCATATGCTTCTGCCCTCTTCAAATCTGTTGGATCACTAGTCTAGGCTGTACTTAGAGCATCTGCTAAGGCATCATGCATTAACTCTAACTTAGGGATGATTATCCCTTTGAATTCACCCATTCTATCTATTATATTCTTCTTCTCATTAACCAGTTTCTTTATTTCATTTGTTATAACAACTGCTTGGCATTCTTGTTTTGCCAGAGAGATAGTAAGAGGATCAAAATTCTGAGATAGATTTGTCAATTTTCCTTCTTGTTCTTTCATTTTCTTCTCAATGTCCTCTACAACTTTAGGCTAGGATAAACAAAATTTATATATGTCTCCACCATCCTTAAGAGCATTTTCAATTCTCTTTATGCCAATGTCTAGGGTTTTTCTATCATTATCAATTAGCCCTTGTACCTCACTGAATCTTTTTCCCAAGAACTCTTTCCGGACCTTAGTTTCTGCTGATTTTTCTAAAGACTCAAAATGTGTACTGACATAATTAACTAAGTTCTTCAAATTACTGGATGGAGAGGCAAATGGATCCTTTGAATATGTGGGTATTATCTTCTCTAGCACTCTGGATGCAATACTTAGCAGCTCACTATCCTCCATATGAGATTTCAGGAGTTTTTCTTTGGCTTTGGCCTGAGCAAAAGATGTTATCTTCATTATCTGAACCACAGAGAGAGAGCCCAGATTCAGTGGCCCTTGAATCAACTCTAGTTCATCTAATTCCACAACTTCCTTGTCCAAGAAACTTTGCACTGCTTCTGCAGTATCTCTTGAAGTCTCACCTTCCTTTCCTTTGGGGGCATCTGGACCAATTTACTTATTGCCATCAATAGTATTTGTCTCTTCTTTCTGCACTTCCTCTTCTAAAATAGAGGAGTCTAAGGCCTCAAATTGCTCTTCATCAATTTTATTTAATCCTTCAAACATCCATGTTAGAAGGCTCTTCATTTGCTTCCTCTACAATGGGAAGATTGAACCTTTTCAAGGCACTCCAGAGAATTTCTTTTGTCTCATTAGCTATTTGGTCAGTTTCTCCAAGCATGAGTTTATTCATTATGTCCAAAATTCTTCATTAACATCCTTAAAAACTATGTCCATTTGTTTTTGAGTGATGGTTGGACATAATTGTATCACTATTTGTTCTCGGATCTCCAAGTCTTTTCTTTTGCACTTACTTTTCTTAACTCCAAAACTTCTTCTAAGCTTTTAGGAATCAAGGAAATTATTTCAATGAAAGCTTTGTTATAGATGTTCAGGTACCTTACTGTTGCATCCTCAAGAATTTTCTTGTCTGCATCATTGTACTCATCATAGAATTTTGTTACCGGCTGCAGGTTTCCATCCACAATGACTACTTTAATGATGTCTTCAATAGAGAGAGTGGGTCTCTCAACAAACTCTTCTGTCTTTTGCTCCTCATCATTCCTTTCATTCTTGGAAGATTTGTTCTTGGCTTTCTACAAATCTCTGATCTCCACATCTGATTATGTCTCTTCATCATCCTTAAGGCTCACATATGTTCTTGTGGCCTTAGACTTCTTTCTCTTTTCTCCTTTAACAGATGGTTTGTCTTCCGGTTTAGCAGTTTTTGAGCTTTTAGGAGTGATAGGGGCAGAACTCCTGGTAGATCTTGTTTAGGTAGAGGCTTCCACCAGAATGCTTTCTTTCTTTGGTCCTTCCCTTTCCTTTTCAATTTTCTCTATTTGCATCTACTGCCTCCTTTGTTATGCCAAACTTCTTAGCAAGGTCTTCAACCTCCCTCCTCAATTTTCTTTTTGACTTAGGCTTCCTTAATTCAACATGTATTTTTATGTTTAGCTCATCAAAGGTGCCAAACCTCTCTGCTTCAGTGTCCTTGGGTTGGCTTAGCAAGTGTTGAACATGTACCTCCAATATGTTTTCATCAACTTCATAAACCATGGGCATTACCCATACAGTTCTTGGCTCAACTGCCTCCATTAAGCATTGATCTGTGTCAACCATGAAGCAAACTGTGTCTTTGTATTTCTCCACTATTGATTTTGGTATTCTTTCTCTTTCTTGCATCATGCTCTAGAAATTCTTGAAGTAACCCCAGAGAGCTATCTTTCAGGCTTGTGCATCACCAAGTCCATACAGATAATCTTTGATTTGAATTGCTACAAGTCTCATTTACCCAAATCAGACCTTTTGATCCCAGTAACTCATTCATTTAATAGAAGAATAGGCACAACACTAGATCACCATACTTGAAGGAATTTTTCTTATCTTTCTTAATCTTCTGTAGATTCTCCATCAGTTGATTCAATAGAAGCTCACACAAATCATAATCTGCATTTTCTTTCAACATTTGATATGCAGTATAGATTGTTGTACCGGATACTGAATTTTCCCTACTTGAGTGGTAAATCTTGTAACCAATTACAATTGATGCAAACTTGACATCTGGATTAGTAATATCATTTATGGTCATTGCCCTCTTGTCATATTTTGATCCGGTGGCTTCTGTTACGGTTTGATTTTTCACAGATTTGAGTGCAGGCAACCCACCAGTTGAGTGCAATCCAGTCACAGCCTTGATGGCATCTTTGGTTATCTTAAATGGACTCATTAACCACATAAAGTTATCATGCATCCTACTCAAGACATACTGGATCCATTCGTCCTTTGCAAAAGACGAGAAATGTATACAATGTGCAAAGTGCTTGTCTTTTAGAGCCTTGAATTTAGGTTTGAGATCAAAATTCTCACTTATTAACTATTTATGATATATTTCCATCAATTCTAAGTCTCCAAGGTTTTCAATGTTTGCATGAATGTAAACCCTAATATCTTCTACATGCAGAACACCGTACGAGATACGGGAAAACGCACCCAAGGGATCAACTTCAATAGATTTATGAGGATGTTTCTTGAATTTTGATCTCGGCCTCTCAGTGACATTCACAACCATGGGAGTAGACATTATAGCAATGAAATTTAGAAAGATTTTGCAAAAAGGAAATACCTCTTCACGCCTTCGGGTTTGATGCGACTACCGGAGCGAATTTCTGCTTGATTTCGATCAACTTTAACTTGAATATTCTGTAGGATCTCTTCTCAAAGTTCTTCTCTCTTCTTCATGAATGAAAAGTGTTGTAAATGATGAATGAAGACCCTTTTATCCTTGCACAAAAACCTAATTCCTCAAATCAATAAATGCACACTTTAGGTCATCCGGTTACCCTGTTTTGAGTGAATTTCTCATGAATCAATGTGTGGATCTTCAAATCATTATCCAAGTGAGTTGACAACATAACTTTAGCCTTTCAAAACATGCCTCTAAATTTGTAGACCATAAAATTGCATTTTTAGATCATACCAGATCTGTTTGTGTAATTTTGTTTTTACCGGATAGCTGTCGGAACCGGATCTACTCATAACTTCTTCAAATCTATTACAGATTTCTCAATTTTTAACGGAATGATTTTTTTATGAACCTCCAAAAGCTCTTTAATTCACAACCTCTGATTCTTACTCAATGTGCTGAATTTAGGCACTTACTAACTGGCTGGGGGAATTTGATCTTCTTTGCAGTTCCCCCTGAGCCAGAGCTCACTTTTTAATTTCTAGAAGGATTATCAGCACCGGATTCCGGTGCGGACCCATCACCAATATTCATCACACTCTTCTTTACCCAAGTCTTGCTCATCTCCTTCTGAATCTCATCCGCATTCACTTTACCTTTGCCTTTGTCTTGTTTCTGATCATGTTTCACCGAACCTTTTCCATCATTATTTCTACTCCTGCAGAATATATCTATATGACTGGATTTATTGCAATTGTAACACAAAATATTTCCTTGCTTATTTGATTGATATCGTCTTGATCTACAATGATTAGCCATATGCCCTATTCTATTGCATGTAAAGCATCTACCATTGAAAGAATTGTTCATTTGCATATTTCTACATTCATGAGATTTGTGACTATACCTTTTGCAATTAAAACATTGACCAGAGAAGGATGGATTATTTTGATTCATTTTGCTTCTACACTGAGTAGCTTTATGACCAAATTTGTTGCAGTTGAAGCAAATTCCATTGAAGGATGGATATTTTTGAGCATTAGGTTGTCTTACCAGAGGTCTTCTAGGCCTGTTTCTTTGTCTTCCTAACCCAAAATTCTTTTGACCAGATCCAGAGCTTTCACCTTTCTCATATCCGAAGCCATGCTTATCATCTACCCTCTTTTGACTTTCAATTAGTACTTCGAGTTTGGATGAGCTTATCTTGAATTTTTCTTTGTATGCATTTGCAGTTTCAAGATCTTGTTTAAGAGTGTCAATTTGTCTCTCAAGTTGTTCTTCATTGTATCTGGCTTCTCCAAGATGAGACTCAAGATGTCTAATTATTCTGTCCATTTTGTAGCAATCTTCTATTTTCTCCTTGAGGGATTGTTTTAAGTTATCTTTAGTCCTTCTCTTCTCTTCAATTTCTTGGATAAATTTCATAACCCTAATTCCATTTCATGTCTTAGCATAACAACTTCTTTTGACATCTTTCACATAGCTTTGTTTTCTCATTCAAGTCCTCATCAATATTATTGGCTTCATTCTGATCTACTAACTTCTGAAGTAGTTCCTTTCTCTTTTTCATAGAATTATTGAGTTTTTCTTTTAGCTCATTGATGAAATCATCAGCCTCCTTAAGTCGTTCTCTCAAATTATTGACTTCAGACTGGGATTGATCAAGATCTTCTAAATTAGACTGTAGTTGTTCTTTCATACCATATGCATCCATTGAGATTCCTAGATCCTCCTCAAGTTGTTAGGCTTTTTCTAAGGAACTTGGCTCTGATACCAATTGTTGGAAACAACACAGATAACTGAGAGTGGGGGTGAATCAGTTATATCAAAACTTTCTTACTTTTACTTCCTTTTCTTATCTTAACATTCAGTAATATATCAAAGCATGAAAGCATAAGCAACCACAAGAACTAAAATGAAATTAGCACACATAACACAAGGATTTTTACGTGGGGGAAAAACCAGGGGGTGATTAACCCAAGATTGTATTCTCTGTTAAAAGAATAAAGTAGTACAAAATGGCACTTGCCAGTTAGGGTTCACTGCCCGAGCACACTGCTCACATAAGGCTCACTAACTACAAGAGACTCACTATCTACAAAAGATTACAGATGATAGAAAAGTGTTTGAACTGATGAACAACATCTGCATATGCAAGAATTCAATTCTAGTCAGGCACAATATACCGATCTAGCACATTTCATCCTTCCTCAGCTTAGTATTTCTTCTCTGTCACATTTTGGGCTTGGATTACTACCTTCGCACTTGTCTCTGCTTTTCTTTGCACTTAATCAATCATACTATCACTTCCACACCTTCACAAGCTTGAATCCATCGTGTATAAATATCCACATCAAGGATTTCCAACACCTTTCTAGTCAGCAACAAGAACACTTAGGATATTTGCAAGTTACTATCTAGTCAACTGAATCCATACTTGATTGATGATGCGCACACAAAATTTAGGCATAGAAATCATTACCTATGTCGGCCAAAATTATATAACACTTCAAGTTACTTGATCAACACCTTTTGCACATCCGGAATGAGGTTTGATGCTCTGTTGGCTAGTTCTTCCTCTATCTATGTTGTCTAATAGAAGTCTGATACTTAGATGCTCATATCTTTCACATGCTTTGTCACTGGAGGCTAAATCTCTAGAATACAATAGTTCAGATACTCCTTATTACTCATCCAAATCCGCAACATGCTAGGTTTCACCATTAGAGAGTTCCAGACCCAACTGTTAGACCCTATCATATGCTCTGTTCTTGACTACCGGACCAACCTATCTTCAATCTGACTTCCAGTATGAGTAATTTATGTACTGCAGATGTGTGGGATATACTTTGTTGCCATCAATCACAACACTTATGAATCCTAGCATTGTCTCTTGTCAACAGAGTACTAGTGGAGGAGCATTTTTCTTGGGAAAGAGATTGGTTTCTTGGTTGAGAAAAAAATAGGAGGCAATTTCTCTGTCTACTGCAAAGGCAGAGTACATAGCAGTAGCAAATAATTATACTCAAGTTTTGTGGATGAAGCAAATGTTGAAGGATATCAGAGTTGTGTTTGAAGATCCCGTTACAATCTTCTGCGATAATTCAAGTGCAATAAACATTTCAAAGAATTTGGTGTTGCATTCAAAGACAAAGCATATATCCATCAAGTTTCACTTTTTGAGAGAGAAGGTAAATGAGAATGAAGTCAGATTGGAGTTTGTTTCTTCAAAGGATTAGATTGTGGATATCTTCACTAAGCCTCTACCTAGGGATACTTGGGTTATTACCCCTCCTGTTGAGAACTAAGGTGCATCAGTCTGGTGGAATTCACAGCCAAATCTTGTGATCTAGATTAGTTTTAAGGAGTTTCTACTCAGGGGGAGTAGTCAGTATGTTGATTCTAGATTAAGAAACAAAAAGAGGAAAAGATGATTGCAAATATGTGCCCTTTTCCATTAATGTCAAAGGGGGAGAGAAGTCATGTGAAAAAATTGGAAGTAAATAGTTGATGGTGAAAGGGGGAGCAGTAAAGAAAATAGTTGCAAGTGTGATAAGAGAAAGGAGGAGAAGTTCTTGTCTTGATGGTCAAAATAGTTTTTCACATCATATGTTGTCATCACTGACAAAGGGGGAGATTGTTGCAAATATGTGCCTAATCAGTGTTGTCATTGATTTCAACATATCCTTGTTGTCATTGGTGTCAACTGTATTTCATTCTAGAAGACTTGTATGTTGAGGATATTGAGAAAATTAGCTTCTTCAGAAGAAACAAGTGAGTTACATATCTCTCTGTAAGAGACAGTGAAGACACTACAAGTAGATTTCTCAACATTTCTAGTAAGATGAAGATTAGAGTCTGCGGACTAGAGGGTGTTGTAAAGGATTGTCTGAAGTTGCTCCAGTTAAGATTTGAGAGATCCACATAAAGAATTTGGGAAGTTATGGTCATCTGAGTAGAACTAGGTTTTGCAGGTATTTAGAGGTGACAGAGTGATAGGAATTCAGTCTGGATCGATCCACATTGGAATATTATGATCTGCGGATCTAGAGGTGCATTTGGGACATCAATGTGTATCCTCAACTCAAGTGGTTTGTGGATTGGAGGTTTGCAAGCAATCTTTCTAATGTGGCAGTTGGTGTTCTTATGTTCCAGTATGAAGACGCAAGTGATTCTAGTGATTTGAGGTGGTGCAATTGTTCTTGTTGATTTCATTGTGCTTGTGGAGATCTTTGGATCGTGTGCCTATTGTGTTGGTGATCCGCATTGAGGTTTAAGCTCGTGATTGAAGATTTCTCTTTGGATGTTGTTGTTCTTTCTAGTCTTGGCCGACCGGATGCTTTGTGCATGTTGCGGATGATCTAAGTTAGGTTCTATGAAGTGTAGCTTATTGTTCGAGGAAGATTTGGGTCCCAGCTGTGTTTGGCCAACAATACAATGATTCACATTAAGTCAGATGTTTGTAGTGCTGACCTTGATGTTTATTCAAGGGTTGATGAAGCATATAAATATGTGTGGTTGAGTTGTGGAAATGCATCCTTGTGCAAAAATGATAAGATCCTAAGAAAGGAAGAAAAGCAGAGCAGAGAAGAGGAAGAGCAAAAGAGGAAGAGCAATAAAGAATGAGGAGATAGAGAAAATGTGTTTTAGGGGAAGAGCAGAAGTATTGTGCGCATCAATGGAACTGACCTAGGCATGAAGAAGATGTTTTCCAGTTCAATCTTTCTGTGATAAACTTATAAATATTTCTGTAGGCAGTGATCCTCTTTTGAGCAGTGAGCTCTGGGCAGTGCACCCGAAGGCAAGTGCCTTCCCATTTTTCTATTCTTTTAACAAAGAATAAATTCTTGTGGGTTAACCCCCACCGTGATTTTTCCCTTAATCAGGTTTCTACATAAAAATCTTGGTGTTATGTGTGTTGATTTTGTTTCTGCTCATGTGTTGTTGATTCATGCTTTCATGGTTATATCATTCATCTGTTAATAAGTGGTAAAGAAGTTTAAATTGCAGAAAAGGATAAAAATTTTCTGACAACTAATTCACCCCCCTTGTCAGTTGTCTACCCTTGTTTCGACACATATATAATGGGTAGACACTTCAATGTTAAGACTGATCATGATAGCCTACAATATTTTTTTGCGCAGCGATTATCCTCTGAAGAAAAAAATGGGTCACTAAGATGTTGGGTAATGACTTTGAGATAGTCTATAAGAAAGGGAAGGGGAATATAGTGGTTGATGCACTATCCATAAGGATGAGAAGGATGATTCATTATTGTGCACCATTTCAATATTATAAGTAGATTGGGTTGAAGAAGCCAAAGTTGAGTGGCATAATAATGTTACTACAAGGATTCTCATTCAACAGTTACAAGATGGTCTCAATAGTTCAAATAAGTTTTGTTGGAAAAAAGACTCTTTGTGGTATAAAGAAAGATTGTACCTATGCAAGAATTCCACCCTCAAACACAAGATTCTCAAGGAGCTCCATATTTCTCTAGTTGGAGGTCATTCAGGATTTTTGAAGACATATCATCGAATCAAGCATAATTTGTTTTGGGAAGGGCTTAAAGTGTTGATAACTGAGAGGGGGGGTGAATCAGTTATCCTAATTATTTTTGCTTTCTGAACTTAATAATCAATGCAACATTAATTCAAGTAAGCAAACATAACCATGAAATGGAAATACACATGACACAATATTTTTGACATGGAAACCCTGCTAAGGAAAAAACCACGGGGTGATTAACCCAAGATTGTATTCTCTGTTAGAAGAATGGAAATACAAGATGGCACTTGCCAATTAGGGCTCACTGCTTGAGCACACTGCTTACAAGAGGCACACTGCCTACAAGAGACACACTGTCTACAGTTTATAAAGAGTGTAATACAATACTTGAACTGATAAGGAGCATCAACATATGCTGGAGTTTAGTTCCGGTTAGGCTTAGTAAACTGATCTGTTGCACTTCATCTTTCCTCTTCTTTTGTGCTGCTCTCCTTTCACATACTGGATCTTCCTTTCTGCTTTTATTCAGCTCTACTACTTTTCTTCGCACATTCCCTTACACCACAACACTTATCACAACTAAATCCATCTTATATATATATGCAAAAGTGATTTCATCACCTTTCTAGTCGGCACCTGGAATAGTCAATATTTTCCACAAACTTTGATCTGTCAGCTGAATCCTTGCATACCAAGTAATGCAGATCAAGGATATACTTGTAGAAGTCATCAATCATGTTGGCCAATCATAACTTATGCCTTAATAACCTTTACCATCATCAGTAACACATCTGGAATAATGTCTGATGTTCTGCCAGTTAGTTCTTCCTCTGTCCACACTGCCAATCAGGAACCCGATACTCAAGTATTCATATCTGTTTCTTCATCTACCATCGGAGGCTAAATCCTTGGAATCTATCACTCAAGGTAGTCCTCTTGACTTCTCCAAATCCGCACTTCACCAAGATACTTCCTCTGAGAGATCTGGACCTGACTATCGGACCTCACCACATGCTCTATTCTTGTTTATCGGACCACAACATTCTTCACTCTGACTTCCGGTAGAGACACACCATGTGCTGTGGATGTGTGGGATGAACTTTGTTGCCATCAATGACAACATTCATGAATCCATATAGTGTCTCTTGCCAACAATCTCCCCCTTTGGCATTGATGGCAACACTTAGTGAAAAATGACTAAGTGTTTACACTATGCTCCCCCTTGGCTGATGCTCTATTTTTATATAGATTTTTCAGAGCTCCCCCTTAGTTGGATTCCTCATTTTTCACTGCTCTTCACTCCCCCTTTGACATCAATGGCAAAGGGTGGGAACCACACATCAAAATTTTCAAAAATTTAACTATACTTAGCCGCATATAACATACTCACGTAAATTGAAGAATGTCTGCAAAAGTTGTTTTCAATCGAATGAATTATGTAGCCCAACGTTACTTCATTCTATCCAAAATTGATATATGACCGCTCAACAGGAATGCAAACGCATCTGCCCTTTGTAGATCTGTTGGATCATTGGTCTGGGCTGTGATTTGAGCTTCTTTTATGGCCTCATGCATGGCCTCTAACTTAGGAACAATTATCCCTCTGAGCTCACTCAACCTACTGATTCTATTTTTCTTCTCTTTTTCAAGCTTCTTAACTTCATTCAAAACTGCAATCGTTTGACATTCTTGATTTATTATTGATGTAGTAAGTGGATCAAAATTTTGAGAAAGTTTTATCAGTTTATCCTCCTGTTCTTTCATTTTCTTCTCAATCTCCACTGTTGTTTTGGACCATGATAAACAAAATTTGTACATTTCTCCGCCATCTTTAAGAGCATTTTCTAAGCTCTTTATCCCAATATTCATATTTCTCCTATCATTAGTTATCAACCCTTGTACCTCTGATAATCTTTTTGCAAGAAATTCCTTCCGGACCTTATCTTCTACTGACTTCTCTAGGGAATCAACATGTGTGCTAACACTATTGACTAGAGTTTTGAGATTACCAAATGAGGAGGTTGTGGGATCCTTCTGAAACGATGGCATAATCTTTTCTAGCACTCCGGAAGCAGCTTCTATCAACTCACAGTCTTCCATGTGAGACTTTAGGAGTTTTTCTTTAGCCTTTGCATTAGCAAATGAAGCTATCTTCATTGTCTGTACCAGAGAAAGAGAGTCAAAATTAAATGGTCCTTGTAGAAGCTCCGGTTCATCAATCTCCATTGTTTCTTTGTTCAAGAATTCTTGGATAGTTTTTGTAGTGTCTCTTGCCGGAGACAAGTTTTTCTTTTCTTTTGCATTCTTAGAGCTATCTCTTGGAGCTTTCTCTCCTTCTACATTCTTACCACTAGTAGTTGTGGTCTTCTCTATTGAGGTCTTCTCTCCTTCTGCAACCTTGGTATTCTCACCTTCTTTTTCCTTCACCTCTGGTTCTTTCTCCTATATTCTTTCTTCTCCTTTAGATCTAGAGACTGTAGTGGAAACCGGAGGGGAGATATTTGTTTGTTCATGAGCCACCTCTTCTAGAGTAGAGGATTCTGAGCCCTTGTCTTTACCTTCACCAAAGTCCTCTATGATGGGAATGTTGAACTTTTTAAAAGCATTTTGGAGGATCTCTTCAGTCTCTCTTGCCACTTTGTCGGTTTCACCAAGCATGAGCTGATTCATCCTGGCTTTGCTCTGGAACTCATCCTTGCAATCTTTGAAGATCATATTCATTTGCTGCGGAGTGATTGAAGGAAAGAGCTGAATGGCGACCTATTCCTGGATCTCGAGATCTTTTGCTCAAGAATTGTTCTTCCTCATCTCAAGCCTTTTCTCTAAGCTTTTGGGAATTAGAGAGATAATTTCAATAAAAGCTTTATTGTAAGTGTTCAAAAACTTAACTGTGGCTTCCTCCAGAATCTTTTTATCTGCTTCATTATATGCATCATAGAATTCTATTAAGGGTTGCAGGTTCCCATCCATAGTGACTGCTTTCACTACAATATCTAAGGATAGAGTGGGTTTTTCAACAAATTCCTCTTCCTTCTCTTCTTCTCCTTGACCGGTAGAGTGTTCACCGGATGATTTCTTCTTCTTCTTGAGTTTCTTTATCTCCTCATCTGATTCAGTTTCTTCATCATCCTTTAGGCTAACATAGGACCTTGTTGCCTTTTTCTTTGTTTTTTTTTCTTCTTTTCTGGATGCCTGGACTTCCGGTTTTGATGTTCTTGAGCTTTTGGCTGTGACAGGTGCTGATCTCTTTGATGATCTTGTCCAGGTGGAAGATTCTACCGGAGCACTTTCCTTACTTCCCTTTTCTGCCTCTTTCTCCTCTTTCTCTACCCTTTCCACCTTTTCTCTATTGGCATCAAGAGCCTCCTTTGAGATGCCTAAGCCCTTGGCAATTTCTTCAACTTCTTTTCTCACTTTTCTCTTTATTTCCGGTTGTCTGAGTTCCACATGAACTTTTACACTTAGCTCTTCAAAGGTTCCAAACCTTTCTGCCTTTGGATCCTTTGGCTGACTTAGCATGTGTTGAACATGTAGCTCCACAATTTATTCATCAACTTCATACCCCATAGGCATGATCCATACAGTTCTTGGTTCTACTACCTCCATTAGGCACTGATCAGTCTCTACCATGAAGCATACTGTGTCTTTGTATTTTTCAACAAGAGACTGGGGAATTCTCTCTCTTGCTTGCATCATGTTCTAAAAATTCTTGAAATATCCCCACAGGGCTGTATTTCTTGCTTTAACATCCCCAAGCCCATGCAAATAGTCTCTGATTTGGATGGCAACCGGTCTATCATTCTGCCATACCTAGCCATTGGATCCGGGAAGCTCATTCATGTAATAAAAGAATAGGTAGAGTATCAAGCCACCATACTTGAAGGAGTTCTTCTAATCCTTCTTAATCTTTTGCAGATTTTCCAAAAGTTGGCTTAGAAGAAGTTCACACAAGTCATAGTCAGTATTTTCTTTTAGCATTTGATAGGCTGTGTAAACTGCAGTTCCCGGTACTAAATTTTCCCTACTGGAGTCATAAATCTTGTAACCAATTATCATGGATGCAAATTTGACATCTAGTTCAATGATGTCTTCAATTGTCATAGCTCTCTTGTCAAATTTTGATCCGGTTGCATCACTTACTGTCTGATTCTTGATAGACTTGAGAACATGTATTCCACCGGATGAGTGCAGACTGGTTACTACCCTAATTGCATCTTTGGTGATCTTAAATGGTTTATTCAACCATAGAAAATTGTCATGCACTCTACTCAACACATACCAAACCCATTCATCTTCTTCAAAACAGGGGAAATGAATGCACTGTGCAAAATGCTTATCCCGGATGGCTTTATACTAAGGTTTAATCTCAAAAGAATCATCTATTAACTATTTGTGATAGATATCCACTAACTTTGATTCCCCAAATTCTTCAATATTTGTGTGTATGTAAACCCTAATGTCTTCTGTATGCAACACACCATGCAGAACACTAGAAAATACTCCTAGGGGATCTACTTGCAAAGATTTGTATGGATGTTTCTTGAATTTGGGGCGAGTCCTATCATAGATTTTTACAATATTTGGAATACCCATCATTCAAGGATTTATAGAGAGATATTTGATAATGGAGAATACCTTTTTCACCTTTCGATTTCACGAAGTTAGCTGAATCAATTTTTGGATGAATTGACTTCTGTAAATGATCTTTGATGAGCTTGAGGAATTTTGTTGCAAAGCTTCACTTTTCATTTTTTCTTGAATGTAGAATGAACAAATGCTTAATGAGAAAACCCTTATATTGCTCCACAAACCCTAATGTCAGGTTGCAATAAATGCTCGACCTAAGTTATTCTGGTTTGCCTTATTCAGATGACTTGAAGAACCAGATCAATCCTGATCTTTAAACATCTTGCGGATCTTCCAAATCTTAACTATAATTTATTTGGATGTTTCCCTTATGAACCCTTTAATCCACAACTCTTCTTGTGCCAGTTCCGGCACCAATTGACTGGCTGGGGGAACAAGGTTTTCTTTGTGTCTCCCCCTGAGCTAGAGCTCACTTTTTAATTTTCAGAAGGAATATCAGCACCAGAGTCTGTTGCGGGTCCATCCCCTACATTCTCTGTACTTTTCTTCACCCAAATCTTTTTCATCTCACTTTGAACTTCATCCACATTCACCTTTTGTTTTCCCTTATCTTGATTCTGATTATAATATACCGGACCTCTTTTGTCCTGATTCTTGCTTCTATAGAATTTTGCTATATGACCGGATCTATTGCAAACTTGGAAAACATTTCTTTGCATATTTGATTGATATCCTCTTGATCTGCATTGATTAGCCATATGACCCATTCTATTGCATGCAAAGCATCTACCATTGAATGAATTGTTTATTTGCATATTTCTGCATTCATGAGATTTGTGACCATACCTTTTGCAGTTGAAGCACTGTCCGGAGAAGGATGTATTAGTTTGATTCATTCTCTTTCTACACTGATTAGTTTTATGACCAAAGTTATTGCAGTTGTGGCAGTATCCATTGAAGGATGGATATCTTTGAGCATTAGGCTGCCTTACCAGAGGTCTTCTAGACCTGTTCCTTGGATTTTCTGATCCAAAATTCTTCTGACCGGATCTGGAGTTTTCTCCTTTCTCATATCCCAAACCACACTTGTCATCTACCCTCTTTTGACTTTCAAGAAGAACTTCAAGTTGAGTAGAACTTATCTTGAATTTCTCTTTATATTCATTTGTTATTTGAAGATCCCTTTTGACAGAGACAATTTGATCCTCAAGTTTTTCTTCATTATCTTTAGCATCTTCAAGATCAGATTCAAGATGTCTGATAATTCTATCCATCTTGTGGCAATCTTCTGATTTCTCCTTGAGAGATTGTCTTAGATTATCTTCAATTTTTCTTTTCTCTTCAACCTCTTGGGTAAACTTCATAACTCCTAATTCCATTTCATGTCTTACCATAATGATTTCTTTTGATAACTTTTCACATAACTTGGTTTTCTCCTTTAGATCTTCATTTGTGTCATTGGCTTCACCTTGACTTGCCAATTGCTGAAGTAGCTCCTTTCTCTTTTTCATAGAGAGACTTAATTTGTCTTTTAGTTCTCTCATGAAATCATCAGCCTGTTTGAGTCTTTCCTTTAATTCATTGACTTCAGAGTTTGACTACTCAAGATCATCAAGGGCAGTCTTGAGTTGCTCCCTTAAACCATACACATCCATTTGAATTCCCAGATCTTCCTCAAGCTGTTAGACTCTGTTAGGAGGAACTTAGCTCTGATACCAATTGTTGATAACTGAGAGGGGGGGTGAATTAGTTATCCTAATTATTTTTACTTTCTGAACTTACTTAATAATCAATGCAACATTAATTCAAGTAAGCAAACATAACCATGAAATGGAAATACACATGACACAATATTTTTGACGTGGAAACCCTGTTAAGGGAAAAAACCACAGGGTGATTAACCCAAGATTGTATTCTCTGTTAGAAGAATGGAAATACAAGATGGCACTTGCCAATTAGGGCTCACTGCCTGAGCACACTGCTCACAAGAGGCACACTGCCTACAAGAGACACATTGTCTACAGTTTATAAAGAGTGTAATACAATACTTGAACTGATAAGGAGCATCAACATATGTTGGAGTTCAGTTCTGGTTAGGCTTAGTAAACTGATCTGCTGCACTTCATCTTTCCTCTTCTTTTGTACTGCTCTCCTTTCACATATTGGATCTTCCTTTCTACTTTTATTCAGCTCTACTACTTTTCTTCGCACATTCCCTTACACCACAACACTTATCACAACTAAATACATCTTATATATATATATATACACAAAAGTGATTTCATCACCTTTCTAGTCGGCACCCAGAATAGTCAATATTTTCCACAAACTCTGATCTGTCGGTTGAATCCTTGCATACCAAGTAATGCAGATCAAGGATATACTTGTAGAAGTCATCAATCATGTTGGCCAATCATAACTTATGCCTTAATAACCTTTACCATCATCAGTAACACATCCGAAATAATGTCTGATGTTCTGTCAGTCAGTTCTTCCTTTGTCCACACTGCCAATCAGGAACCCGATACTCAAGTATTCATATCTTTTTCTTCATCTACCATCGGAGGCTAAATCCTTGGAATCTATCACTCAAGGTAGTCCTCTTGACTTCCCCAAATCTGCACTTCACCAAGATACTTCCTCTGAGAGATCTGGACCTGATTGTCGGACCTCGCCACATGCTCTGTTCTTATTTACCGGACCACAACATTCTTCACTCTGACTTCTGATAGAGACACACCATGTCCTACGGATGTGTGGGATAAACTTTGTTGCCATCAATGACAACATTCATGAATCCATATAGTGTCTCTTGCCAACATAAAGGTGATGTTTAAAATTTCTAGTAGAATGTTTGGTGTGTCAAAGCAATAAAGGAGAGACAATTAAGACACGTGGTCTTTTGCAACCCTTAGTTGTTCCTAGCTGGCGGTGGGAAGAGGTCTCCATGGATTTCATTATAGGCCTTCCAAGATTTAAAGGTAAGAGCTCTCATCTTGGCAGTAATGGATCACCTCACCAAATATGCCCATTTTATTGTATTATCTCATCCTTTTATAGCAAGTATAGTAGAAAAAGCATTTATGGAGAATATACAAAAGTTACATGGTAACCCAAGGGTTGTTGTCAGTGATCGTGATCCTATATTTGTTAGTAACTTTTGTACAAACTTATTCTCTTGTTTGGGTACTCAATTGGCTCACAACTATTCATACCATCCTCAATTAGATGGGCAAATTAAGATCACTAATAAGTTCTTGGAAGGGTATCTTCGTTGTTTCACTTTAGATAAGCAATCTTAATGGGTGGATTAGCTACCACTAGCAGAATGGTGGTATAACACTTCCTTCCATAATTCTTAAAAAATATCCCTATTTATGACATTATATGGGTACTATCCCCCATTCATCACATCATCATTGAAGGTGACATCAAGAGTTCAAGCTATGGAAGACCACATGAATAATCAACAATTGATACTTTCAAGACTCAAGGAGAATTTAGCCATGGCACAAAATTAAATGAAACAACAGGCTGACCAACACTGTAGCAAAAGGAGTTTTGAAGTGGGTGATTGGGTTTTCTTGAGATTGCAAACTTATAAGAAAATGTCCTTAAAGAAACAAATGAAGAATAACAAGTTGTCACCAAAATATTATGGCCCATACCAAATTCTGTAAAAGATTGATAATGTAGCCTACAAGCTTGAGTTACCTCCAACAGCCAAGATACATCCAATTGTTCATGTCTCATGTTTAAATAAGGTGATTGGTCAACAAATCCCTGCATAGGCAATGTTACTAGAGCTAGATGAAGAAGGAAGAATCATCTTGGATTGAGAGTTAATTCTCTAGACATGCACACAAAAGTTGAGGACTAGGACAATAAAGAGTACCTTATTTAGTGGAAGAATTTGCCACTCAAAGATGCCACATGGGAAGATGAATATTTTGTTTAGAAGCATCCATGATTGATCAACATTGAGGGAAATGCTTCTCTGAAGAGGGGGGCGTGCTACACATTTATCTAATAATGCGTAAGGGTTATGAGTAGTTGGCTTATGGCTACCTTAACTCTTAATTAAGTTATATGATCATTATTATAGTCTTATTTATATATTTAGGTCAGCCTAGGGTTATGTTTTGATATCTAAGTCAAGTTGGGTGATATCCAAGGCATAAGTAAGGTGTATATAGGAGGTAGTGAGTGTTCTTTGATCATCAGATTATGAATTGTGTTCTTATTAGAGATATTTGGAGGTTTGCCTCTTGAACTGGCTTAATATCCTTAAGCATTATTAAGTATTTGTAGCATATTTCCTATTATATTCTTCTCTTGTGCAAGTTATTTCATTACATCTTTAGTCATAGTAGGCATGAGTTTTCCACAATCCATGACAGTAGTAAATTAGAGTGCTTCTAGATACAACTATGTATGTTTTTGATTCAATGTTTCGGATCATGCTTAATGATCCATCATCAGGAAGAGGAGAGTGTTAGATGGGAATGCAGACTTGAGCCTTTAAAGGAGGTAGAAGGGGAGAAGTGAGGGGAACGGAAGCCACGGGGCAAAACGGGAAGATGGAAAACAAAAGATAAAAAAAGATAACAAAAGAGTGGTACTATTAATCACATAAAAAACCACTAACACTCTATATGAATATGTTCATATATAAATGTATATAAATATGTGAAAATATTCATACAACTAACTTAATATATGTAACACTATATAAATGTAAACTAGATCAAAGAATAAAAAATCCTACAATTTATAATTAGAAATATAAAAATATTTAACACACACACACAGATATATCTATAAGAAATTAAGACAATGAGAAATAGATAAAGGCATAAGTATACTGAAAATAATCCCATGTATAAATTAGCAATAAGAATAAAAGTAGAAATATGTAAAAGAGATGAGAAATAAGCCTAAAAATATAACAAAATGTTATATATATATATATATGAGATAAACACCCGCAAATGGAAAAGAAGAAAGTGCAAAAAATATGACACTAACAATATTAATAAATATGACATTATACATGAATATAAGTGAACCTAAGATATAAGAATAATGAAAAGTAGAAACTATACTAATATATAAAACACTCTAAAACATATATATTAAAAAAGCACTATTTATGTTCATATACATAAAGTGTAATCAAATATATAGAATAAATATAACAAAAAAAAATATAACCCTATAAATAAGATATGGATCTACATAAAATAAATCTGCATGTTTATACTATACTACAATATATAACAATAATTAACAAAAATAACAATATCTAACAAATATATAACTCTATATACATATAAGCAAAAGAGTGGACGACGAAGCAAGACCAACACAATCACACATACAACCTCACAGATTCCAAAATATAGGAAAAGGGTAAATATGTGGGTGTGTGTGTGACGAAACAAGGCAGAGAATCTCCTTGGAATAGAAATGGAAAGCAAAACCAAATGCGAACACAAAGGGGGGAGAGCAAATGAGAATAAGTTATGAAGCTCAATTAAGAGAGGAAGAGAGGAGAGGGAAGTAGGGGGTGGAACAGGGGCAGCCAGGAGGAGAAATAAGCCAAACAAGATGACATAGAACTAAGGAAGGAGAGGGACAGAGGAGGAGAGAGGGGGAGAAGAACAGGTGGTCAGGTGAATCAAGAGGGATCAAGGCGCAACTGGAGGGAATTTAGAACAAGATACCAAGTACCGTAAGTGCAAAAAGTTGGGGGGCCCAAAAGTGGCCAAATTTTTTTTTTTTTTAAATTAAGACATAACGCGAGCACTTTATGTTTAATTAATTACATATATATATATATATATATATATATATATAAAAGAGCATTTCTGCTCATTTGATTTCTTTTTTTTTCTATACATCCGCGGCCTACAAACCCTAAGGAGCGCGCTCGCATTTTTGAAGACCCAATTCGACACCAAAATCTTACTCATTCATCACCAAAATGCCACCACAACATTGAGCAGGCCAAAGGAGTGAGTTTTATTTGTTTTTTTGTTTGAATTTGTTTCTAAATAGGTAGGTTTGAGTTGATTTTTGATGTAAATTTCCTTAATTGTTAGGAAATGTTAATGCACCTCCTCCTCCTCCTCCTCAAAACCCTGAAGAGGAAATACCTGCCGAAGAACAACCCGAACAACAAACTCCTCCATCCATTCCTCAACATGCCCCTGGAACACAAGAAAATCTAATGGGGCAAATTGAAAACAATATAAAGAAATTGAATACATAATTGCAAGGTTGAAAGATCCCTCAACTTCAACCTTGCATACGTCCACGCTTGCTCAATCTCTTGAATCTATATTATCAAATGTCGATTCAATTAGAAAGCAAATATCTAGTTGGTAGGATAAGAGGAGAGAGTTTAGAGAGTATTATGTAGACAAGCTATCATATGAAGATGTGAAAAAGTTACAAATTACAAAATTGGACTTGTGTTCTATTTTCACAAACTCACAAACAAATCAACCTCCACCCATTACATGCAAGAGGTTCCCTATCCATTGGTGAAACAACCAAGCGATAAGGGACAATTTTGGATAGAGGTGGTGGATGGTTTTTGACCATCCTCCATGCAATAATAATGAGGTCCCATAATACTTTTTGAGGAAACTCTATTGTGAGTTTGTCCTCAATAAAGTGCCAAACTATTTTGATATGTGAGACTTCTAGGGTAGAGGTGGAGGGTCAGCACAAGATAGACCAGGGGCACGTGTTGACCCATAGTGGCCAGTGAGACAAGTAATCAGCAGACCAGCCCATGTGCATGTGTCTATCCCTTCCATTGTGAAGGAGAGTGTTGAGGTCGATACACTTCAGTCCATTAGTGCCTTGACCCAGAGCATCATAGAGCATGCTAGTCTGTAGCAAAGCGTTGGTTGGGAGATAGTGTGAGGAGTAGGGTCCCACCCCATACTTGTCAGACTTAGCCTGTGGTTGTGACCCCATGGATAGTCAGGACGTAGGTGCATAAGCTACATCTATAGCTGAAAAGATGGTGATGACAGATACCCTCCTAAGTGAGACTTTTAGCCTTGATACTCAGGTAAATATTAGCAAGTTCATTGAATTTAATTTATTAAATTTCATTTTGAAATGCAAGATTAACTAATTTAGTTTGATGATTTTGATGAAATTTTAGGGTCATAGCATTGATGCAGTTCTCAGCAATACTCCACCTACATTTTACACTACGAAATCTACTGTCGAGGTATGTAACTAGTAAACAATTATAAATATTACATGTGAATAGCATTGTTATATTAATGGTATTCTAATATTTGATTTTGGATATTGAATAGGTTAATCTTGGTGATTTCACAGCAACACCTACCAGTGGTGGTGTAGTTCAAAGCTTCATTGAGGTAATAAAATAAATAGTTTAACTAATGAATTGTACTTATTAGATTTTTGTATTTTATATTCATATCATTGATTACATTTCATTGCACATCTTTCAAAGTCAAAGAATTATTAAACATTGCATAACTAATAGCTAGATGTTGATAGATGACAAAATTTCAATTATAATATAGTTAAAATTGAAAAAATGGCTCAAATAAATCTGCTCTCATGGAATGCCATGAGAAGCAGATGCATAGACAAGGACATCACCATGAGACCACTTTTCTTTGAGTCATCTTTTCAAATAGCTCACTACCTTGTCTATGCTACAACATTTTCCATACATGTCTACCAAAGCTTGTTGATCCCCTCCACACTATTCTTTGACAGATTCTCTCTAATAATCTCATCCAATTACCACCAATTAGACCCCAGGACATGACATGACACCAGAGAGGGGTATCAACCTATGACATCTTATATAGCATATGATTGACTCAAACATCATCTAGGTTTAAGGTATTAATTATGGGGGCAACAAGTCACCCCTAACCAAAATCTTCAAATCTACACTAACCCTTTCCCCTACAAACTTATGTCAATCCTATTAGCTCAATTTCTTCCAGCCCTACATCTATAAAAGAGAGCTATAGTATATCACCAAGAGAGCAAAATCTTCACTGTGATTATGTGTATTATGTGTCTAGTTGTATCATAGTGATGCATTATTGATAATGAATATCATAGTGTGCTTTATTGTGTGTACTTCCATGTTTAGGTGAACGTGTGTGTATGTTAGGAACCATGACTTGCATCACTATTCTAGTTTCATAATTGAATAATGTTGTTTTATTTTTAGATGATGCAGGCTGCAGAGACCCCTCTCGAAGTTCATAGGGCAATGGAGCATGGTGTGTCCACTGCGATTCATAGCTCCATGCCATTGATGGGGGTATGAGGCAGATTAGTAAATTTCAATTTACATTCATTGTTATAGTTGTTTATTTTTGAAAAATTAAATGATTATTGATTTTAAGTTTAATTTCTATCTGGATTGTTTCTATAGGACATGACATCACCACAGCCTAATCCTGCTACTAAGATACATGAGGAGGCAAATTATATGGTAGTGGTAAGTGATTATTTTGTTAAATGTTTCATTTTTTATAACATGTAATCTCTATATATTAATGTCTATACTTTTTATTGTAATAGCTACAAGTCCACGAAGAACTAAATAGGATCAGCCCTCGGGTTCGTAGTAGACCACCCTCATACATGTCTCCATCCTCTTGAAGATCAAAAGCTACTCGTGATCTATTCCCTTCACCGAATAGAGGGGAATGAATACTTATTGGGGTCCTTTGTTGTATGCCTATATGGCATTTGTGGATATATATTTTTTATTGTATATAGGAGACATTGTATGACTATGTGGCTATTTTGTATATATGTTATACTTATATTGATAAATATTGATGTATGCCTATATGGATATTTGGTTAATACAAATCTTTTTATTGATGGCATCCATATTTGGATTATAAATCCATGTTTGAATGGATATTTGTAGATGGTTACTTCAAATATTTAAAGTCTAAATGTATTACATAGGATGTTTGTTGATCCAATAAGATAGCTATTGTTATTCAAGTATCACCTAAACCTCATTCTGGAACTAAAAGATAAAAGTTGTATTTAAAATAAAAATGAATCATCATGTTGAATAGAAAATATTATTCATATTCTTTATGAGTTGCTCTATTGAAAATATTTCTTAGTTTTTTGTTATTATACCATATTGGTATGTAAAGAGTATGTTTATTGTTTTGAATAAGATAGTCAAAATCATATGCTTATGAGCACCTGATGACCATTGCGGTTATTAAATGTAATTCCTCTTGCATATAAGGTGAGGTTATGAGATTATATTGTCTTACCTAATTTTAGTATGCAACATAACATTGGGGCTATAGGCTTCCATACATCAACAATCAAGGTTCAAGGTTGTCATTGAAGTCAAAGCGTCAAGGTTGTTTGTCATTGATGTCAAGGTTGATGACATGATGTTGATAAGGTGATATAGTGATTCAAGGTAGGTGATGGTCATGAGGTGCATGATGTTGTGAATATGGTTTTCATGATAAGGTCTCTCAATTCATGTTGATGTTGCACAAGACAAGCATGGTTCATATGATGCAAGGTTCATGTTCATGATGGATGTGGTTTTGTTCATGTAAGGTCTTGTTGTGAATATGGTTTTCATGATAAGGTCTATCTTGGAAGGTTGATATGATGCAAGGTTCATATTCATGGTGGATGTGGTTTTGTTCATGCAATAAGAAGTTAGAGAAGACATAAGCTTTCATAATCATAATCTTATTGATAGTTAGGGTTTGCATATTAGGCATTAAACCCTAAAAAGAATCTAATTTTCTTAAGACTTTAAAACCCTCAATTGTCTATCGTGTGTAAAGTGCACTTTTATTTTAATTTAATATTGACTTATAATCAGAAGTTACTATCACTTAAATCAACCTACTAAAGGGTCTTTAAGTCATTAGTTCACTGGCCCTTCAACCTAAATCAACCGGCATCTCTAGTAAACTCTCATAAGCTCGAGCGCCATATCATAATCGAAGGTCATATTTAATTGATATGAGGGCGGTAAAAAGGATTGGAAGGTCAGTATTTAAAATAAATTTGGAATACAAACAATCATCACTATGCGGTTGAATTTGATGGGCATGCCTTTATAAAAGGCTAAAAGACAACTTTATGTAGGATATCATGGCATTTGTAGTGTTTGAAGATTGAAGACTAGTTAGTGTTTGTAGCTCAGACTGTTTTGACATGTTTGGGTGTGAAACAAGACCATACCTAGCCTAAACCTACCCATCCAGACGTGTTGGAATTGTCAGTTTGACCGCACGAGGAGAAGAATAAAAGTTACACCCCTTTTTAACTTTACACTGCCTCCTTTTGACGATTTTTGGGGCAGCAGAAAACCTTTCACCACGGGCAAACGCCTTAGAGATATAAAAAATTGAGAGAGGTTATTGTAGAGGGATATACGTGATCACGTTGCCTCAGATGGAATGTATCTAAGTGACACAGTTTCTGAGTAACATTTTGTTAAAGATTGCTGCCTTTTTGCACTTTGGACTCTTCAGGGATATCGCCGGTACAATGTAGCTTAGACTATTTCAATATATTTTGGGTGCAAAACAGGACCATGCCTAGCCTAAACATACCCATCTAGACGCGTTGGAGCTGTCAGTTTGGCCACACGAGGAGAAGAACAAAAGTAACACCCCTTTGCAACTTTACATTGCCTACTTCTGACGATTTTTGGGACAGCAGAAAACCTTTCACCACGGGCAACCTCCTCAAAGCTATAAAAAACTGAGACAGGTTATTGTAGAGGGACCCTAGCTGATCTTGTTACCTCAAATGGAATGTACCTAAGTGACACAGTTTCTAGGTAACATCTCGTCAAAGATTACTATCTTTTTGTACTTTGGACTCTTCAGGGATATCACCGGTACAATGTAGCTCAGACTGTTTCGGCATATTTGGGTGCAAAATGGGACCATGCCTAGCATAAATGTACCAATCCCAATGCGTTGGAACTATCAGTTTGGTCGCATTAGGAGCAAGATGAAAGTTACACCCCTTTGCAACTCTACACTACCTCCTTCTGATGATTTTTGGGGTAGCAGAAAACCTTTCACCATGGGCAAACGCCTCAGAGATATAAAAAACTGAGAGAGGTTATTGTAGAGAGACCATATTTTATCGCATTGCCTTAGACAAAATGTATCTAAGTGACATGGTTTCTGAGTAACAATTCATCAAAGATTGCTACCTTTTTGCACTTTGGACTCTTCAGGGATATCACCGGTACAATGTAGCTCGGACTGTTTCGGCATGTTTGGGTGCAAAATAGGACCATGTCTAGCCTAAATGTACCCATCCTGATGTATTGGAACTGTTAGTTTGGTCACATCAGGAGCAGGACAAAAGTTAAACCCCTTTGCAACTTTACACTGCCTCTTTCTGATAATTTTTGGGGCAGCAGAAAACCTTTCACCATGGGCAAACACCTCAGAGATATAAAAAACCAAGAGAGTTTATTGTAGAGGGACTCTACGTGATCACGTTACATCATATTAAATGTTTCTAAGTGACATGGTTTTCGAGTAACATCTTGTCAAAGATTGCTGCCTTTTTGCACTTTGGACTCTTCAAGGATATTATCGGTACAATGTAGCTCGGATTGTTTCGACATGTTTGGGTGAAAAATAGGACCATGCCTAGTGTAAATGTATCCATCCAAATGCATTGGAATAGTTAGTTTGGTTGCATTAGGAGTAAGATGAAAGTTACACCCCTTTGTAACTTTACGCTACCTCCTTCTGATGATTTTTGGGGCAGCAGAAAACCTTTCACCACGAGCAAACGCCTCAAAGATATAAAAAATTGAGAGAGGTTATTGTAGAAGGACTCTACGTGATCGCGTTTCCTCAGACAGAATATTTCTAAGTGACACAATTTTTGAGTAATATCTCATCAAAGATTGCTGCCTTTTTGCACTTTGGACTCTTCAGGGATATCGTCGGTACAATGTAGCTCGGACTGTTTCAGCATGTTTGGGTGAAAAATAAGACCATGTGTAGAGTAAATGTACCCATCTAGAGGTGTTGGAATAGTCAGTTTGGTGGCATCAAGAGCAGGATGAAAGTTACACCCCTTTGCAACTTTACACTACCTCCTTCTGATGATTTTTGGGGCAACAAAAAACTTTTCACCACGAGCAAACGCCTAAGAGATATAAAAATTTGAGAGACGTTATTGTAGAGGAACTCTACATGATCGTGTTGCCTCAGATGGAATGTTTCTAAATGGCATGATTTTTTAGTAACATCTCATCAAAGATTGTTGCCTTTTTGCACTTTGGACTATTTAGGGACATCATCGGTACAACGTAGCTCGGATTGTTTTGACATGTTTGGGTGAAAAATAGGACCATACCTAGCATAAATGTACCCATATAGATGCGTTGGAATAGTCATTTTGGTCACATTAGGAGTAGGATGAAAGTTACACCCCTTTGTAACTTTACACTACCTCCTGACGATTTTTGGGGTGGCAGAAAAACTTTCACCATGGCCAAACACCTCAGAGATATAAAAACCTGAGAGAGGTTATTGTAGAGGGACTCTATGTGATCATGTTGCCTTAGACATAATGTTTCTAAGTGACAATTTTTGAGTAACATCTCGTCAAAGATTGCTGCCTTTTTACACTTTGGACTCTTTAGGGATATCGTCGGGACAATGTAGCTCAGACTGTTTCAACATGTTTGGGTGAAAAATAGGACCATGCCTAATATAAATGTACCAATCCAGACATGTTGGAATAGTCAGTTTGGTCGCATCAGGAGCAGGACGAAAGTTACACCCCTTTGCAACTTTACACTACCTCCTTCTGATAATTTTTAGAGCAGCAGAAAACCTTTCAGCACGGGAAAACACCTCAGAGATATAAAAAACTGAGAGAGGTTATTGTAGAGGGACTCTACATGATCGCGTTGCCTTAGATGGAATTTTTTTAAGTGACACGATTTTCAAGTAACATCTCGTCAAAGATTGTTGCCTTTTTGCACTTTGGACTCTTCAGGGATATCATCGGTACAATGTAGCTCGGACTATTTCGGCATGTTTGGGTCAAAAAAAGGACCATCCATAGCATAAATGTACCCATCCAGACACATTAGAATATTCAATTTGGTCGCATCAAGAGCAGGATGAAAGTTACACCCCTTTGCAACTTTACACTACCTCCTTCTAACGATTTTTTGGGTAGCAGAAAACCTTTCACCACAGGCAAACGCCTTAGAGATATAAAAAACTGAGAAAGGTTATTGTAGTGGAATGCTACATGATTGTGTTGCCATAGAAAAAATGTTTCTAAGTGACATGGTTTTTGAGTAACATCTCATCAAAGATTGCTACCTTTTTACACTTCAGACTCTTCAGGGATATCATCGGTACAATGTAGTTCGGACTGTTTCGACATGTTTGGGTGAAAAAAAGGACCATGCCTAATGTAAATGTACCCATCCGGACGCGTTGGAATAATCAGTTTGGTTGCATCAGGAGTAGGATGAAATTTACACCCCTTTGCAACTTTACATACCTCCTTCTGATAATTTTTGGGGCAGCAGAAAACCTTTCACCACGGGCAAACGCCTCAGAGATATAAAAACTGAGAGAGGTTATTGTAGAGGAACTCTATATGATCATGTTTCCTTAGACATAATATTTCTAAGTCACACATTTTTTGAGTAACATCTTGTCAAAGATTGCTACCTTTTTGCACTTTGGACTCTTCAGGGATATCGTTGGTACAATGTAGCTCAGACTGTTTCAGCATGTTTGGTTGAAGGACACAATTAGAGACATCTATTATCTAGTTAGAAACCAAGACACCTAGAGACACCTATATTTTATACATTACCTAGATTTTATACATTACTCTCAGGATCAACTTCATCCATCACTTAGGTCTAACCCCATGAAGCATAACATGATGATGTAAAAATGTGTATATGTGTAAAAATACAGCAGCAAATAAAAAAAGACAAACCTTACAAATTAATGTGCATACTTACAACTCAATGTAACATGACTTTACAAAATCAATGTGAATACTTGCAAATTAATCCAATGAACCATCCGGGTCTGCTCTACTCTTTATTGTGTCAAGTATTGCTTCATGGTCAAACTCACGCACCTTCCATAAGGTCTTGTTCAAAGGTCTACCCTGATTCTATATCAAATAAACATTGGATGCCACGATAAGGTTCGAGTAATGAAGAATCTTCCGATGCATGTCAAAGTCCTGAAATAGCCAAATATTAACACTCTTACGTGGGTACCTTCTAAGCCATGTTCCAGTAATAACCACTAAGCTTGTAGGGTATTTGATGTTTTCTCCATATGTAATTGGGGCCTCCAATTTATTTTTGGCCTCAACACAATGACATAAGTAATAATTTGTTCCCTCTTCGTTATCTTCATCTGCAATAACTGCATATACATGCCCTACATTGATATATGTAGCAGATTAGATGAAATTAGTCAACATTACAAAAACACTACAAAGTAATATGACATTAGGAATTTCAAAAACTATGTAAATAGATATACTACCTGGTTGAACTAGATCTAATATGTGGTCAAAGTCAATTAATGATTCTATCTGTGTTAGTTCTAGTGTCGTCGGGAGTCGATATGTGTTAAGTGGGCTAAGATAATTTAATTGCCATTCGTCAACCCACTCATTTGACTCGCACTCATCCCAGGCTTGAATTGTATAGGAAGAACAAAAGCATGACATCTTTCGTGTATGGATACTCTATGAACCTGCAATTGAGCTTCTGAAAGAGTACATCTCACTTGATCCTGTCAGTGTAGAATAGTCCTCATATGGTGCAATGTTAGTATCATCTATCAACCAAAAAAATCTACGAACTGAAGACTTACCTTCATTACTTAGACCCATGGAAGCATTACACCACTCGGCAATCAATTTTGCATTGTCTTTATACTTTAACTCTTCTCGTGTTATGGCTCTTTTGATACATGCTCCTGCACCATTATGCTCCCCCTTTCCATGCCCAGCCTCACAAAAGTTCCATATATGTTGAATACCTATAAAATTATGCCTCCTACTCAGCCAATAGAAATTCTACGAGTTCTTGAATTGTGATGCATAGTTATTCGACCATATGATATGCTGACTGAACAATATGCCCCTTCTAGCCAAATCATTGTAGAACACCTGAAAGCAACCTTACACGAACTCTATATAATGTGTACGATCATCACTGATATAGAAATTATACTCCCTTATGATCTTTCTATCATCCTCTATACTATCATTCACATGAATGAATGCGATGTGCACAAATATAGAAACCTGTGTGGAGTTGTAATATTGTGATTGCACCTCACGCCATGGCTTTAGACTGTATTTCTCTGCAAAGTCGATGACTGAAACAATGCTACCAACCAAAAATGTGTCCTTGCATAACTTGAATTGCAAGTGCAACCATCGATCTCTATGGGCATGTCTTGCATACTCATACACTATGTTGTCACAAAATATAGGCATAAACTGATACACTGGAATCTTTTCAATAACCAATTCACACCTCTTTGCTTCTTTACCATCTTTTGTATTGTATGCCACTGTTTTATACTTGTCGAACTCTACTAGTTCATTTCTAAGTTCATGTGGTCTTTCTATATGTTCACATATTGGCAAACGTTGCAAGCCACCGCAACGATGACATGTGCCATCCAAGCATAATTTCTTCTAGAATATTTGACCTTCCTCTCTTTCACATAAAATTCTTGATATGAAGTCTCTTGAAGATGTTGGTGGGGCACGTATGGCACAACCCTGCAAAACATTGTTAGTATGCAAATCTAAACATATAGACCTATAAACATCAAAATGGTTAGAAAATTCAATATGTAATCTACAACAACAAGTAGTGCGTGTGTGATTTATCTTGACATAGAAAGGTTTTAGCATTTCAAAATATCTTTAACAAATTTTAATTTGAAGATACTTCTCTAGAAATTTACCATAAAATTGTGTTTGAGTCTCATCCAAAAAATGCTTTGGATGTGGCTCAGGGTTTCAACTACCGATTCTCCTTCTTACCACATCCCTTTGATTAAGAGATACCCTTGTGTAATTCTTCTAAAAGTCTTCAATTAGTGATCTCAATGCTTCAACAATTGGTTTATCTTTTCGTGGTAGTCTCCATGAGAATGCCCATAATTCATTGGCATTAGTGTCCTCAATTCTTTGGCGTCTTCCAATGGCTCTTGCTAAAGTTTTCCTATTAATTCTCAATTTTTGACTCGTCTTTCTAATGAGACAAGCTTTCCTCGTTTGACTACTTACTATAGTCGATGTAATCACATGCCATGTTGCATTACTATCTTTTGTGCATGAGGTGTTACCCACACTCTCATACACACTCATTAGATTCTTGACAATAGATTTTTCATTTGAAGCCTCTGATGTTCTCAACCCAAGAATCTTCATGATGGACCTATACTTTATACTTCGCATCATTTCAACGAATAGTTGACATCTTGTAGTCTCATTTAACTTTTCAAAGAACAATCTCCAAATCTTATGAGCATATCTTCTACAAGTGTGTTTTGGAATCTTACCCTCCATTGGCTACAAAATATTCTCATCAATATTAATCAAGTACTTTAGCTTTCTATGAAAAACTCTAGGTGGTGTTAAGTTAGGTAAATTCATCTCAACATTAGGAATTTCATCAATATTTAAATGAGATGGGCTAGATGGCATACCTTCGATCGAAGATGGAAAAGATGACATACCTTGAGGTTGAGGTGGGAATTATGGTGTACCTCCTTCATCACATGTGAGTGATGATGTACTCTCAACTTAAGATGCGGTAGATGGTGTCCCTACATGTTGACTTGCGGTAGAGGACGTGTCTCCAACTATGGTTTTCAAATCTGTCATAGCACGAAATTTTTGCATTTATTCTCTTTGTGCCGCCAATACCATATCTCTTTGTGATGGTTGTGGTACCTGTTCAATTGGCATGTCTTCATTTATCGTGTCTAATTTCCTCTTCTCACGAAGTTCCCTCATAGTCACTGCTTTCTTTGCATTCTTAGCTTCTATCTCTTCCTGTGTTGGTTTAATTCTTGATTATTTCCTCGGCATGATGGAGAATTTGTCTATAGCATGATAAAGAGACCAATATTAGTTCCTAAAAAATGAATCCATACAAATAATTAAAATATATGTCACTCAACCCTTCATAGTAAATGTACATACAATCATCATATAAAAGAGTAAATGTCACTCAACCAAAATAGATACAAAGCATTATTGCACAATGTTATTGCAGCCATACAAAACATTATGGTACAAAGTTCACTTTAGTCCTAGATGAGGATAAGGTCAAAGGAGAGTCACCTATTGAGGCTACAAGTGAAGAGTACATGGGACTTCATTCTTGAAAAGGTTGAGGCATACCTAATTTGACATGTTTGTTGTTACTAGGGCTACTAGGATTTGGAATTGAGAAGGTGTTTTGTTGGTACTAGGGATACTAGGATTTAGGTGTCTTGTGAAGGAATAGACAACAATTGAAGAGTGTAGACTTGAGTAAGGGTTTAGAATAGTTGTGTCTAAGTTCCTAAGGGCTAAGAAGACCTCTATTAGCCTTGTTAGGTTTTGAAGTATTGAAGACCCTCTTTGTGCCTTTGTATAGGGAGATTGCTTGAGAGGAAAGCTTATGAAATTTGAAGAAACTATTGGTATGATCCCTTTGGATTGAGTTGAACCCTACCTTTGCATTACATACTTAGGATTGTCATAAAAATCATTAGACTAATCTCTATAATTTAGGGTATTGAATGGTATATAGTCGATCAAGGTAACCACCATCATGTGCTAACAAAGGACAATTAAGAAATTTTGAAATATTGTTGTGTCATATGCATGTACAAATCATCATGAATAGGTGCATAAGGAATGTCCTAGCCCAAGATATGTGCATACAAATCATCATGTCGTGCATACTTGTATGATCTTGGCACCTATTCATTTGTATTTTAACTTGTTAATATGACAAGATAATAGTGGGATTGTATTTTTATTATGTTGTAAGGATTTATTCTTGTATAGTTTGACATCATGGTATGTTAAGGTCTATTTATTACACATGATTATTAAAGAGCCCAAGTGTATAAAATATACATGGCATCATGTGAGAACGTAGGCTGCTTTCTTGATTGGGAATGTGTCTATTTTAAACATGTATGATAAAGCATGATAAAGTAATTCAAATAGAATTAAGGAAAATGTAAAGAACATACATATAAAGACTTGACATACCTAAAAAATAGAGATTTGAATGGAGAGAATACCCAATTATGTAGTGTTTTTTTCTTCTTGCATCAAACTCCTCAACAATTTGAGTTTTTCACCACTTGCTTCCTTTTAAATGTTAAATTGAATAACACACAAATATAATTAGTAACAATAATACTATTAACCAATCTATAATGCTAAATTCCTAAAATTGAATCACAATTTGTTAGACTTAGGGCACACAACTGAGAGGGGGAGGGTGAATCAGTTGTACAAAACTTTCTTTCACTTAAAAACTTAACTCCATTTTGTAATTCAGAAATATAATAATAAATCAATCAAGGAAACAAATTAAGAGTAGAAAAACATCAACACATGAGACACCAAGATTTTGATGTGGAAAACCTGGTTAAGGGAAAAACCACGGGGTGATTAACCCAAGATTGTATTCTCTGTTAGAAGAATAGAAAGAACAAAATGGCACATGCCAATTAGGGCTCACTACCTGAGCACACTGCTCACAAGAGGCTCACTGCCTACAAGAGACACACTGTCTACAAAGAAATAAGTATCACATACATGAACTGGAGAATAGCATCTTCAACATACTTGACTCAGTTCCATTGAAGCCCAATACTTCTACTCTGCCTTTCGTTCTCCTCCTTGCTAGCACACACTCATCTCCACAAGGACACAGTTGAAATGACTTCGCAATCCCTTATTTATACAAGACATCAACTTAGGAATAATCATCTAAGTCAGCAAACATCTACAAGAACATCTGCAAGATGTAAAACTCATCCGGTCGGCCAGTCTCAGGAAGAACACCATCATCCAGAAGTTATTCCTCAATTGCAAGCTCCAACTCCAATGCAGCCCATCAACACAAACTGGACACGATCCAAAGACCTCCACAAGCTTGCCTGAATCACCAAGATCATCCGCACTTCATCTGCATACTGAAATCTGTCTCTCCTTCATCTGGACCCTCAAGAACACAGTCTGTCACCACTCTCACAAAGTAATAGATGCTTGTGGACCTTCAAACCATGAACCAATCAAGTTGACACTTCACAGAGACTTCCTCAACACTCCCTCAAATCCGCAGAATAGGATAATGCATTTCTGGATCTCACCGGACCTATCTGTGTCACTCTGTCACCTCTAAACACCTGTCGGAACTGGTTTAACTTGAATAGCCATAACTTCTTTAGATCTTCATGCGAACGTCTAAAATCTCTACTGGACCATCTTAAGACACATATCTACAGACCCTTTAAGCTGCATCCTCTGATCCTCATCCTATATTGGACTTTTGCCTTACTGTCATCACTATTCTTCACTATTCCTGATTGAGACTAATTTTCTCAATATCCTTAGCTCACCACTCATCCAATCCTTATCATTAATGCAATAGGAGTATGTTGACATCAATGACAACACCGATTAGGCCCATACTTGCAACAATCTCCCCCTTTGTCATTGATGGCAACATATGATGTGAAAAACTGTTTTGACCATCAAGATAAGAACTTCTCCTCACTGTCACAACTCCCCCTATCAGCAACAACCATTCACATGTCTTTTCTCCTTTTACTGCTCCTCCTTTGATCAGCAACCACTTATTTTTCACATGTCTTCTCTCCCCCTTTGACATGAATGGCAAAGGGCACATACTTGCAATTCCAACACATCAAAATCATACCTGCTGCTCCCCCTAAGTAGCAGCTCCCCATCATCAATCCGGATCATAAGATATGACTGTGATATCCACCAGACTGATGCACCTCAGTGCACCTTAGTTCATCACCGGAGGGGCAATAAACCCTAATTTCTCCCTGAGATACTCAAAAGAATTCTTAGGTAGAGGTTTAGTAAAGATGTCTGCAATCTGATCCTTGGAAGGTACAAACTCCAATCTGAATTCATTCTTGTTCACTTGCTCTCTCAAAAAGTGAAACTTAATGGATATGTGTTTAGTCTTTGAATGCAACAATGGATTCTTAGATATATTTATTGCACTTGAGTTGTCATAGAAAATTGTGATAGGTTCCTCATACTCCACTTTGATATCTCTTAGCATCTATTTCATCCACAAAACTTGAGTGCAACTACCTACTGCTGCAATATATTCTGCTTCAGTTGTAGATAGAGATATTGCCTCTTGTTTCTTGCTTAGCCAAGAAACCAATCTCTTCCCCAAAAAGAATGCTCCACCACTGGTACTCTTCCGATCATCCACATCTCCTGCCCAATCCGCATCTGTATATGCATGAAGAGAGAAATCATGATCTCTTGGATACCACAAACCATACTCAACTGTCCCTTTTAGATATCTAAAAATCCTCTTGATTGCCATGACATGAGATTCTCTAGGATCAGCTTGGAATCTAGCAACAAGACCAACAGCTTGCATAATGTCTGGTCTAGTTTGAGTGAGATACAACAGTCCTCCAATCATTGACCTAAACTTTGTCTGATCAGCCTTAGGAGAATCATCATCTTTGCTCAATTTACATCTGGTTGCCATGGGAGTATTCATTGGTTTTGAGCCTTCCATCCCAAATTTCTTCAACAATTCTTTCACATATTTGGTCTGAGAAATGAAGATTCCTTTCTTTGTTTGAGTGATTTGCAGAGCCAAGAAGAAATTCATTTCACCAAGCATGGACATCTCAAACTCGCTTTTCATTTGATTTGCAAAAGTTTTACACATACTATCTCTTCCTCTGAAAATCATATCATCAACAAACACTTCAACAATCAGGATGTGTTCATGATCAATTTTGAAATACAAATTACTATCAGCAGTACCTTTGTTAAAACCAATCTTTAAAAGATGCTTATCCAATCTTTCATACCAGTCTCTTGGGGCTTGCTTCAGTCCATACAGCACCTTCTTCAACTTGTAGACCATATCACCATGATCAAACAATTGAAATCCATCTGGTTGCTTAATGTATACTTCTTCTTCCAAGTCACCATTTAGGAAGGCAGACTTGACATCCATCTGATATACTTGAAATCCTTGAAGGTAGCAAAAGCAAGAAATAATCTGACTGCTTCAATTCTTGCCACCGGAGCAAAGGTTTCTTCAAAATCAACTCCTATTTGAGAGTAACCCTTGCAGACCAATCTGGCTTTATTTCTGACTACTTCACCAACTTCATTCAATTTGTTCTGAAAGACCCATTTTGTTCCAATCACATTCTTGTTTATAGGTCTGGGAACAAGATCCCAAGTGTGATTTTTCTCAATTTGCATCAGTTCTTCCTCCATTGCTTTAGTCTAGTTTTCATCATTGCAAGCTTCATTCACTATCTTAGGTTCAATCTTTGAAAAAGACAATACTCTTTTGAATCTTGAGCAATCCTTCTTCTTGTTTGTACACCTTTGCTTTTATCACCTATGATTTGATCTTCAGAGTGGTTCAGTCTTACATACCTAGGAACTTTGGAAATTTCTTGCACTTCTGATTCTTGATCAGGCTCATTGAAACTCATCTCTTCTTCATGATTTACCAAATTAGTTTGAATCTGTCTTTCAGAGGAGGCTTGAGCTCCTTGAATCAGAGTACCATTCTGATAATCTTCATCATATTCGTAAAACCTTGAGGGTTTTTCAATTCCTTCATCAACCTTCACATTTGCACTTTCTATTATTTTTCTCACTCTCTTGTTGTAACACCGGTATGCTTTGCTTTGAGTAGAGTAACCCAAGAATATTCCTTCATCACTTCTAGCATCAAATTTTCCTAGATCTTCATCTCTTTTAATGTAACATTTGCTACCAAAAAAATTGAAATACCTCACAGTAGGAGTGATGCCAAACCAAAGTTCATAAGGAGTCTTACCGGTATTGCCTCTGATTTGAACTCGATTGAGAGTATAGACTGCAGTGCTGACAGCTTCTCTCCAATAGACCTGAGGAACATTTGCTTCCATCATCATGGTCCTAGATGCTTCCTGGATGGTCCAGTTCTTTCTCTCCACTACTCCATTCTACTGTGGAGTCTTAGGAGCAGACAACTGTCTCTTTATTCCATGCTTCTCACAAAATTCTATGAACTCACCGGATGTGAATTCTCCACCTCTATCAAACCTCATACATTTCAATTTTAATCCAGTTTCATTCTCTACCATAGCCTTGAATATTTTGAATTTCTCAAGAGCTTCTAATTTCTCTTTCAGAAGGTTACCCACATCATCCGGGAATAGTCATCAATTAGTAACATGAAGTATATGTCACCTTGCACACTCCTGATTCTTGCTGGACCACAAAGATCAGTATGAACTAAGTCCAATAATCTGGTAGAGGACAGTTCCTTACTCTTGAATGTGATTCTGCTCAGCTTACCCAACTGACATTCTTTGCACAAGCTATTAGTAGGTTTCACCAATTTTGGAAGATCTCTTACAGCCTGAGTATTGCTTATCTTGATGATATTATCAAAATTCACATGACACATCCTCCTATGCCATAACCAACTCTGATCAACTTGAACAAATAAGCAACTTTTACTAGTACCAACCAAATGAAAGATATTACCTTTTGTTTGAGTACCAGATGCAATCTCTGTTCTGGAACTTTCAAAGATCTTGCATTTTCCATTCTTGAATCGAAGATCATAGCCTTTGTCTACCAATTGTCCAACACTGAGAAGATTGTGCTTCAAACCTTCAACATACAGTACATTACCAGTTTTGTTCCTTCCATCAAAAGAAAATAGTTCCTCTTCCTCTGATTCTACCAGCAGAATTATCACCAAACTTTACCACTCCTCCTTCATACCTCTCCAAATCTATGAACTTATTTTTGTCACCTGTCATATGGTGAGAGCATCGACTATCAATGACCCAATCATCCTTCTCTTCAACTTGGGTAGCCAGAGCTCTTTCCACAGTCTTATGATTGACAGATACAAAGGACATTGGATCTTCTTCCTTGATGGCAATGAACACCCATTCATTTCTAGATTTGTTTCCTAACTCTGATTCATCATCTATTACTCCTTCATTATCATCTTCCTCATGAACATAGTAACAGTTCTTTTAGAACCTTGATTTGTTAGGATTTGGCCTTGAAAATCTTTCTGGACACTTTGAGGCAAAATGACCAATCTTATTGCAGTTAAAACACTTAAAAGATAATTTTCCTTCATACTTACCAGATCCTCTTTGTAGTCTTTTTGCAATAAGGGCTTGAAGTTGAGCAGTTTTTGCTTCCTCCCCTTCTAGGTCTTTTCTTGTTCTTTCATACCATGAGAGTTTTCTTGAAGAGTTATCTCCCAGATCAAACCTTTGTTTACCTTTCACAAAGGCACTAGCTTTGAATGTAGATTCAGTCTTAGGAGGGGCATCTCCAAACTCGGTCATTTCAAATGCAGCTAATTGATCTCTTGTGACAGTTGTATGGGCTCTGAATTCTTCAATGGCAACAGCGTTGATTTTATAAGAAGCAGGAAGGGATCTAAGAATTTTGCCAACAATCTCATCTTCATCCAAGACTCCACCAACATTTCTAATTTCACAAACAATCTCATTTACTCTTGGCATAAAAGTAGTAATATTTTCATCATCTCTCATCTTCAGATTTTCAAATTCCCTTTTAGACTTTGTAGCCTTGCACATTTAACATACTTGTCTCTGTCATGCAGAAGTTCCAGTTTTTCCCAAATCTCAAAAGTAGTTGGTAGATCAATAACATTTGAGAGTTCTGAATTAAATAATGCACTTAGAAGAGCTTCTATAGTCTGTAGATTGTTTTCAGCATCTGTGATTTCATTTGGGACTTTCAGACCACCCTGTGGAGGAGTATACTTTGTTGTAACCATGGTCCAATACACCATTCCCATACATTGCAAGTGACATTTCATGCAACCTTTCCAAAGATTGAAATTGGTTCCATCAACTTCAAACTATCCTTCTTGTAAGACATCATTCTGGATCTCCTCAAATGGTTAAGCTCCTTTTAGAGGAACTTGGCTCTGATACCAATTGTTAGACTTAGGGCACACAACTGAGAGGGGGGGGTGAATCAGTTGTACACTACTTTCTTTCACTTAAACACTTAACTCCATTTTGCAATTCAGTAATATAATAATAAATCAATCAAGGAAACAAATTAAGAGCAGAAACACATCAACACATGAGACACCAAGATTTTGACGTGAAAAACCTAGTTAAGGGAAAAACCACGGGGTGATTAACCCAAGATTGTATTCTCTATTAGAAGAATAGAAAGAACAAAATGGCACATGCCAATTAGGGCTCACTACCTGAGCACACTGCTCACAAGAGGCTCACTGCCTACAAGAGACACATTGTCTACAAAGAAATAAGTATCACATACATGAACTGGAGAATAGCATCTTCACCATGCTTGAATCAGTTCCATTTAAGCCCAATACTTCTGCTCTACCTTTCGTTCTCCTCCTTGCTAGTACACACTCATCTCCACAAGGGCACACTTGAAATGCCTTCGCAATCCCTTATTTATACAAGACATCAACTTAGGAATAATCATCTAAGTCAACAAACATCTACAAGAACATCTGCAAGATGTAAAACTCATCTGGTTGGCCAGTCTCAGGAAGAACACCATCATCCGGAAGTTATTCCTCAATTGCGAGCTCCAACTCCAATGCAGACCATCAACACGAACTTGACATGATCCAAAGACCTCCACAAGCTTGCCTGAATCACCAAGATCATTCACACTTCATCTGTATATTGAAATCCTTCTCTCCTTCATCCGGACCCTCAAGAACATAGTCTGTCACCATTGTCACAAAGGAATAGATTCTTGCGGACCTTCAAACCATGAGCCAATCAAGTTGACACTTCATAGAGACTTCCTCAAAACTCCCTCAAATCCACAGAATAGGATAATGCATTTCTAGATCTCACCAGACCTATCTGTGTCACTTTGTCACCTCTGAACACTTACCGGAACTAGTTTAACTTGAATAGCCATAACTTCTTTAGATCTTCATGCAAACCTCTGAAATCTCTACTGGACCATCTTAAGACACATATCTACAGACCCTTTAAACTACATCCTCTGATCCTCATCCTATATTGGACTTTTTCCTTACTGTCATCATTGTTCTTTACTGTTCCTGATTGAGACTAATTTTCTCAATATCCTTAGCTCACCACTCATCCAATCCTTATCATTAATGCAACAGGAGTATGTTGACATCAATGACAACACCGATTAGGCCCATACTTGCAACACAATTAACATTGCAACACTACAAAAATTGAAACTTGAATAGATATATATCAAATTTGGTGTGAAAACTATGTTATTTCCTCCTTCTCAAGTTAGCAAAGAAGAAATGGTGGTGGAAAGATCATGCAAAGGTGGTAGAATGTGTAAAATGTGCATGTGAACTTCCCAACAGCATGAAAGCACTTCTTTTTTATCAGAACACTCGCATAATCAACATGAAAATAGAGCATGTGGGCCTGGATCACGGGGGTCAACACTTTTTTACCATTTCTATAGCAGGACAAAATGCGAGCGTGTTATAACGCGCTCACATTTTGTCCTACTATAGATTGATCCATAAATATTTGTGCCTATCTCACCTTTGATAGCACCTTTACAATATCTTACCTCTAGTTCCAATAGCTCATGTTCTATATCTCACTTATCTCTCCCCCTCACCTCTCTACCTCTCCCCTCTCTATGTCTCTCAGTAGCTCATTATCTACCTCTCCATCCATCCTTAGCCATCTAGGTCTCACTTAATCCTAAACCCTAAAGCTAGCTATCCCTATTCCTAAACCCTCAACGGGCTTGATACTATACCTTAAACCCTAATCCCTTATCCCTAAACCCTCCAACCCTATCCCTAATCCTTATACCCTCGACACTCTACTTTAACCCTAATCCCTCGACCCTCAACCCTATCCCTAAACTCTCAACCCTCGAACCTCAACCCTTAACGTCAAACCCTAATCCCTCGACCCTTAACTCTAATCCCTCGACCCTCAACCCTATCCCTAAACCCTAAACCCTAAAACCTCAACCCTCAACCCTCAACGTTAAATCCTAATCCCTCAACCCTTCATTCTAATCCCTCAATCCTAAACCTTATCCCTAAACCCTCAACACTATATCTTAAACCCTAAACCCTCAACCCTAAACCCTAAACCTTATCCCTAAACCCTAATCCCTCAACCCTCAACTCTAATCCCTCATCCCTAAACCCTGAATGCTATCCCTATTCCTAAACCCTCAATGGGCTCGATACTATACCTTAAACCCTAATCTCTTATCCCTAAACCCTCTAACCCTATCCCTAATCCTTATACCCTCGACACTCTACTTTAACTCTAATCCCTCAACCCTCAACCCTATCCCTAAACCCTCAACCCTCAAACCTCAACACTCAACCCTCAACGTCAAACCCTAATCCCTCAACCCTTAACTATAATCCCTCGACCCTCAACCCTATCCCTAAACCCTAAAACCTCAACCCTCAACCATCAATGTCAAATCCTAATCTCTCAACCCTTCACTCTAATCCCTCAACCCTAAACCCTATCCCTAAACCCTCAACACTATACCTTAAATCCTAATCCCTCAACCCTAAACCCTAATTGCTCAACCCTCAACCCTCAACTCTAATCCCTCATCCCTAAACCCTAAACGCTATCCCTATTACTAAACCCTCAACGGGATCGATACTATACCTTAAACCCTAATCCCTTATCCCTAAACCCTCCAACCCTATCCCTAATCCTTATACCCTTGACACTCTACTTTAACCCTAATCCCTTGACCCTCAACCCTATCCCTAAACCCTCAACCCTCAAACCTCAACACTCAACCCTCAACATCAAACCCTAATCCCTCAACCCTTAAATCTAATCCCTCGACCCTTAACCCTATCCCTAAACCCTCAACCCTAAAACCTCAACCCTCAACCCTCAACGTCAAACCCTAATCCCTCAACCCTAAACCCTATCCCTAAACCCTCAACACTATACCTTAAACCCTAATCCCTCAACCCTAAACCCTAAAACCCATCCCTAAGCCCTAATCCATCAACCCTTAACCCCAATCCATCAACCCTCAACCCTAATCCCTCACCCCTAAACCCTAAACACTATCCCTATTCCTAAACCCTCAATGGGCTCGATACTATACCTTAAACCCTAATCCCTTATCCCTAAACCCTCCAACCCTATCCCTAATCCTTATACCCTCGACACTCTACTTTAACCCTATCCCTAAACCCTAAACCCTAAAACCTTAACCCTTAACGTCAAACCCTAATCCCTCAACCCTTAACTCTAATCCCTCAACCCTAAACCCTATCTCTAAACCCTCAACACTATACCTTAAACCCTAATCCCTCAACCCTAAACCCTATCTCTAAGCCCTAATCTGTCAACCCTCAACCCTAATCCATCAACCCTCAACCCTAATCCCTCATCCCTAAACCCTAAACACTATCCATATTCCTAAACCCTCAATGGGATCGATACTATCCCTCAACCCTTAACCCTTAAAACTTGAACCCTAAAACCTATCCCTACATCCTCGACACTCGACACTATATCTTAAATCCTAATCCCTTAACCCTCATCCCTAAAGCCTCAACCCTAAATCCTTAAACGTTCAACTCTAAACCCTATTCCTAATCCCTCTACCATTGATACTCTACTTTAACCCTAATCCATTGACCATCAACCCTATCCCTAAACCCTCAACCCTCAACACTATACCTTAAACCCTAATCCCTATCCCTCAACCCTTAACCCTTAAAACTTAAACCCTATCCCTACACCCTCAACACTCGACACTATATCTTAAGCCTTAAACCCTCATCCCTAAAGCCTCAACCCTCAATCCTTAAACCTTCAACCCTAAACCCTATCCCTAATCCCTCTACCCTCAACACTCTAACCCTAACCTTGACATTAAACGCTAATCCACCAACCCTAAACCCTAATCCGTCAACCCTAAACCCTATCCCTAAACCCTCAACCCTCAACACTATACCTTAAACCCTAATCCATCAACCCTAAAACCTAATCCCTCAATCGTCAAGCCTAAACCCTATCACTAAACCCTCAACCATTGACACTATACCTTAAACCCTAATCCCACAACCCTCAACCCTAACCCCTCATCTCTAAACCCTAAACGCTATCCCTATTCCTAAACCCTCAACCCTTGACACTATATCTTAAACCCTAATCCCTTATCCCTAAACCCTAAAGCCTATCCCTCAACCCTTAACCCTTAAAACTTAAACCCTAAAACCTATCCCTAAACCCTCAACACTCAACACTATATCTTAAACCCCAATCCCTTAACCCTTAGGCCTAAAGCTTCAACCCTCAATCTTTAAACTTTCAACCCTAAACCCTATCCCTAATCCCTCTACCCTCAACACTCTACTTTAATCCTAATCCCTTGACCATCAACCCTATCCCTAAACCCTCAACCCTCAACTCTAAACATTAAACCCTAATCTGTCAACCCTAAACCCTAATCCCTCAACCCTAAACCCTTAACCCTCAACACTATTCCTTAAACCCTAATCCTTCAACCCTAAACCCTAATCCCTCAACCCTAAACCCTCAACCCTTAACACTATTCCTTAAACCCTAATCTGTCAACCCTATCTCTAAACACTCAACCCTTAGAAATTTATACCTTAAACCTTAATCCCTCAACCCTCTACCCTAATCCCTCATCCCTAAACCGTAAATGCTATCCCTATTCCTAAACCCTCAACCCAAGACACTATACCTTAAACCCTAATTCCTTACCCCTAAACCTTAAACCCTATCCCTCAACCCTTAACCCTTAAACCTTAAACCCTAAAACCTATCCCTAAACCCTCAACCCTATACCCTCAACAATATACTTAAGCCCTAATCCCTCAATCATCAACCCTATACCTTAAACCCTGAAGCCTACACCCTCAAACCCTCATCCCTAGACCATATTTAACGTCACCCTTATATCCTAAACCTCAAATATTGTGCCTCAACCCTATACTTAAATTAAACCTAAACCATACGTGCTCTCAACCCAAGTCACCCTATGCCTTATATACCCTCAATCCATATCGTAAACCCTAAACCCTAATCCCCGCACCTTACACACTTAATTTTATACACCCAACAACCTGAATATTAACCCTCAACTATAACCCTTAACCCTCTAATCTCTACTCTCTACCCTCTACCTATTACTTAAGCCCTAATCCCTCAACCCTCAACCCCCAAAACTATACAGTCTCAGGTCCTTATATACACTAAACCCAAAACACTTACATACATACATACATACATACATACATACATACATACATACATACATACATACATACAAACATACATACATACATACATACAAAGATGCATACATACAAGCATGCATACATGTACATACATACAAGCATGCATACATACCTACAAGAATAGATATAAACATACATGAAACATACTTATGAAAGTTGAACATATCTCATTCAAAGGAAGACATAACGTGAGCACCTTATAACGCGCTCACGTTATATTGTGCTTTGGGAATCCCAAGCCTTGGGCTTGGGATTTGCTTTGGATTTCCAACCCAAAGGCTTGGAGTGCCTTTTCAACATCCACATACGTGTTTTTGTAAATTCTACAAGATTTCACATAATTTTGTTCGTGTTAACCCTTAGATTTGCACGTGTTTCGAGGTCAACCAAATCAAACACCTAAGTAATGTTAGGCTTTCTCTTAGCTATTTAACAATGTAATTTTTTTCACATTTTGACAATGTTAAGCCTTTCATCTTTAATTTCTTTTGTTTGTGTGTCTGTTTTTGGGCAAAAACCACTGTTTGGTCTTTTTTTCATTGTAAATTAACCATTCATTGAAATTTTAAAAAAATTACATATTTAGAAACTAGACTCCATTCTACACATATTAAAAAAAATGATTTTCAATTAGTTTTCAAAATTTATAGGGGTAGCACGACCAAAATTCTATTTTTTAGGATGTGTCCACTTTGAAAATCAGTAAAAAATCAAATATTCATAAAAAAATTATCAGAAAAATTGGGCATAAACTACATGCTGCTAGCTAATTTCTCACTAAAGCGATTTTAAAAATACCAAAAAAAAGTTAACCTTTTGAGGGAGCCACAAAACATGTTATGTTATGTTTTTTTGATAGAAATAACACCAATTTATGTGGCTCCCTCTTTTGAACCCCTTAATCTATACCATTTTTAAAAAAAATTAGTAGTTTAGAAAGTAGACTCGGAGCACTACGAACATTGTTTTCCTTGCATCTCCAAATTTTGAGTGTAACTATACTCAATTTCTCATCCAAGGCCAGCATTTCCTGATTTCAGAAAAAAAAAAAGTGGCCACTTAAGACCCCCTTTTGGTCCCCCATCTTCTTGCACTTACCCCAGGCCTAATTTTCCACCCTTCATCATGATTAAGGTTGGTGGGATGGCGTTTAATGAAGATAGCTTCTTGGAGTTTCCTCTTGAAAAAATAATCTTCCTTAGCCAAGACCTGGGTTTGCTCAATGCAAATGTGGTGCTTCGTGTTGAAGGAATGTTCAGCTAAGGCAGACTTGGAGAGACGATCATGTCTAATGTCTGCATTGTGTTCTTTGATCCCCGTGCTAATGGATCGACTAGTTTCACCAATATAAGGAGTTCCACAGGAGCAGACAATCTTATAGACCCCCGAGTTGATAAGATTGTTTCTGGGATCTTTGGCAGAAGGGATCAGATTCCTAAGGGTGGAGACGAGTTTAAAAGTACATAAGAGGTCTTTTTTGCGTAGGATCCTTGAAATTTTGTTTGAGAGGCCCTTTATGTAGGGGAGGGTGGCAACCCAAGTGGCACTAGAAACATCAGGCTTAGGGTTGGGGTTAACTCTACTTTTTGCATGGTTAAAGGCTTGAGAGATGCATTTACTACGGTACCCATTCAGCTTAAAGACTTGGGCAAGGTGGGAGAGTTCTTGGTCAATATGATCTTTATCGCAAATGCGATAAGCTCGAGTGGCTAGCGTCTTAAGGATGCTAGCTTTTTAGGTAGGGTGGTGGTGAGAAGACACATGGAGGTAGAGGTCTGTGTGGGTGGATTTTCTATAGACACTGTGAGCAAGGAAGCCATCCTTTTTCCTCAGGATTAAGACGTCCAGGAAAGGAAGACGGCTATCTCTTTCAAGCTCCTTAGTGAATTGAATGCAATCCACTAAACTGTTTAAGCGGGAGTGAAAAAGCTCCAATTTTTCACGACCATGAGGCCAACAAATGTTAGTGTCATCCACATTTCGCTTCCACCATCTGGGTTTGAGGGGATAGGAATTAAGGGCAAGCTCCTCAAAATGCTCCATGTATAAGTTAGCAACAACGGGGGATAGAGGAGAGCCTATGGCAACACCATCACATTGTTCATAGACCACATTTTGGAACGTGAAGAACGTGGAACGAAGACATAACTCAACGAGAGAAGCTATCTCATCATTGGTTTTATGTCTAATTAACTCCACCGAGTCAACCACCGGGACTTTGGTGAACAAGGACACCACATCAAAGCCAACCAGGATCTCATTGTCCTCAACCTTTTTGTCACATATGAAATCGACAAAATGGCCCAAGTCTTTAATGTAAGTATCTGATTTGCCCACTAGGGGAGAAATCAACTTAGCAAGGAAAGCGGCTAACTTGTATGTGGGGGAATTCGTGATGTCAATGATCGGTCTCAAGGGTATACCAGGCTTGTGAATTTTAGGAGTGCCATAGATGCGAGGGGTAAACTCCTTATTGGGAAGAAGACATTTCTTCGTAAGGTCATCAAATGAAGAAATAGTAATATGCAAATGCTCTAGAATGATGATGCAGATTTAGGTTCCTTTTAGTGCTCCAAATCAAAAGATTCATGCAGTGCATACTCCTTAAATGTGAATGATATGTCCTTGGTATTTGATGATAAATGGATGCATATTGAAATCCTTTAAATACCACTACATATTAGTAAATTGCATGAAACATATACTAAGTTGGCTCATGGTGGGAATAAAATAGGCAGAGGTATGCAAGAATTTGAATTTGAACATTTAAATTTCAAGGATTAGTTTTGCAAGAACAACATCGATCCCACAACTGTAGAATTCACCCAAGATAAGGGAAAAGTAAAATTAAAATGGGGAAGGAATGTTTGAACATGGTGGACAATAATATGCACGATGAATATTAAATACATGAGAATATGCGCAAATATAAATAAAGATCAAGTACATGAAAATGTGTGTAAATAAGAATTATTACAAAATTAAAAAAATAAACTCAATTTTAAATAAAATTACACCATTTATTAATAAATAATTTTTTTATATTGACTTAAAAATAATAATAGAACAGATTACATCATAGAATACTGTTTCAGATGATGCATGTTGTTGAGTTTCTATTCTCGCTGAAAGACCCAAAAAAAAAAATACCAACTAATGAGACCCTTTGAGGTATCAAATGTAAGGAAAACAATGTCGACTGGTTTTAAAGATCAAATTAATAAATAATTATATCAAACCACTCGCTCAAAATAGTCTATGGTTATAGATTTCACCATTACAACACCTTAAAAATTAAAAAAACATGATGGTAGGTATGGTGGTCATCATAATTGAGGAAGACAGTGGTCAACATATGTTCCCGCCTCTAATTTTAAAGTCAACATAAGGGGGTGCCGACAAATCCGTATGGCAAAGGACATGGGTGTGCACATGTTCAAACAACTAATCATCAATGTAATATGTCCAATCTACACGGGCCAATTCTTATATAGCTAATCTCTATACTCAATTTGTAATTTATTTATTTTGATCAAAAGTGGTATAATACTTTAAAGAGAAAACATGCTAAATTCTTCCACATCAAATCCGAAGGTTGTTTAATAATTATTATGTTTGGGATTGCTAGAATCTTCCAAATAATAAAATGAAATTTTATAATAAGTGTATATGTTATTGTAAAGGAAAATAAGGTTCCTTACTCTTAGTGCTCATAAATACTTGACAAATTAAATACTTTGACAAATTAATTGTGGAGTTGACTTCATTGTAATATTGAGTTTAGTGATTGAAATGTGTGGGAATGTAAATAAAAATAAATATATTTAGCTTGATAATTGATGAATGAAAATAGATTAATGAAGATTTGGATGTGATAAGTTTTGAGATTAGGAATAGTAAATGACAGACTAGTAATTATTTTGGGATCAATATTTTCCACTAACTCTATACATGGACGAGTCTGAATTTCAGAGATGAATATGTGACCATAAACTTGTCATGTGTGATATGCAAACTATTTTTCTTCACTTCGCTTGATGTATCTTGACTTTTTTTTGTGTGTTTTCTAATATCTATGGACTGGTGGTATTTAACAATTACTTTGTGGGGCTATTAGTATGTTACAAGGGGACCTTTTCTCCTAGGTCAACTCTTACATATGTGTATGAATAATTGAAAACATCAATCTGTAGTCATGCATATGTTCCTAGAATGCTTATGCAAAACTAAATTCCTTTTTGTGTACCAATTGAAGTGTGTTAAGCAAATGGTACTTGAATTTAAGTCTCAAGTTATCAAATGTGATTAGAATCAATGCATTGAATACCTTTTAAATACAAGGGCATAGCAACATATTGTGCAAAATTGTGTTTAATCACCTCTAAGTATGAAGAGTAAAGGTGGGAAGTTGATCAAATTTGAATTAAAAAAATTAAATTTGGGTAGGACAAGTTGGCAACCATGAGGTCAGCTTTGTGGCTGTGAACTAGCCCCAGAACAAAAAAGTAGCTAAATCTCCATGGATAATGTGTGCATCAAATAAATGTGATCATACGAGTGATCAATAAGTGGATAGGGTGAATGTATAAGGGTGTGTGAACATGTGAAAGGGGATAAGTAGCATGTTCATAGGAATATGTGTAAATGGTAGGTATATAACATAAGACAAGGCACATGACTTTGCACAATATTATGCAATTCGTCAATATGTCTATGTATCAAAGCATTCCCGTCAAAATATGCACAAAACTAAATGTAAAATATTATGGGTATGTAAATTTCACCATTACATTTTGTTCCCACTTTGAGGTGCATGTGAATCCTATAATGATCATGTATCTTAAGTATGTAGCACTCATAAACATGAATGTAAATTAAATATTTGTTGTAATAGGCGTGTTGTACACCTTGCATAACATTGATATATTTATTTATGTAAAATAAATATTTATTTGTGGTTCACTTTAATTGATGTGTTTAGCCACATTAGAAATTTATTTGGTTGCCACTTGTAAACATTGTATGCAACATTGGATTAATTATTTTATGGTGTGGGACACATAGAGTAATTATTTATTTATTTGTAATTATTTAATTATTGGGGAAAAAGGGAAACTTAGTACCAATAATTAAATGTGGAGGTCAATGGTTTTGTGTATCCATGGTTTTGGAACACATGGTTTTCTCCATACTACATCTTGTATTTGTGTGAACTTGATTCTATAAAAGCAAACACATGGTTAGTAGTTGGGGTTGACTAGTTTGTTGTTAGTTGTTTTGGGTTGTAGGCTGTCATCATATTGAGCATCTCTTGAGGGTTTGAAGCATGGCATGGGATGTGTGGTTACATGCTTGTTCACATAGAGGGCACGTAGAGAGCTTAATGGTTCAAAAGTATTCATGGAGGTCATGTATTGTAATGTTTATTGTTGATAATACAATGGATATGGATGCTTTTGGAGGCTGGGTTTTTCCCTCATTGAGGGTTTTCCTAGGGTATATCTTGTGTCACCTTGAAGGTATGTTTGCTTATTCTTTTGCGGATTTCTGAATATTATGTTTGCATATTAATCTCTCATTGGGTTATGAAGAAATTGTCTATATGGATGTATATTTCCATCATTTGGTATCAAAGATTGGTTTCCATGATTTGGGAGGATATCCCTGTTTGATAACCCTTGCTATGAGTAGATTTTGTGCATTGTTGAATATGTGGACTTGTAGCTTGAGAATGAAGGCATTTTCAAGGTTACAAGGTTGTTTGCAGACTTGGGTTGTTACAGATCCGGGGTTTCATGGACATTTGGCAAGTGAGTTTTTGTTTTGGGATCTTTGTATGGGGGGTTTTGGAGATAATATTTTGCAGGAAGCCTCCTGGACAAAAATAGACCCTACCATTGGATTCAGGAGGCCTGAGAGGCAAAGAAAAACATATAACTCGTCTATGTTTGGAAACAGGAAAAATTTGCTCTATTTTGCCCTAGATGAAATCTATGAGGAATCTTAGAAAGGATCTTTTCATACGACATTTGTCACAGGGTACAATCGACATCATTTATGAATATTCCCTAGACCTGCATAGGGATTATGTTGTCAAGTACGGGTTTGCAAATTTTATTATTTAAAAAATAGTTTGCAAAATAAAATTAAAAAAAATTGAAATTTTTTGGGGGGTCATACCCCCTATGCCAACGTTGACAGACCTCACGACACTGTCGGCCAATAGGATGCCCCCAGTTGGTGGGTCCCGATGCTGGCGGGGCTTAGCCCCCCGACCTGGACCCCCGATCCTGTGGGAACTGGAGCCAGAGCCCAAGTCCCACGGGCCTGTCAAACCAAACTTTGTTTTAAAAAAACATTTAAACCTTTTTAATAGTACTTTGAAATCTGTCACCGCTCATGCGCCGCCCGTGCACCACCTGTTGGGAATTAAGGTGTCTCAACCTTCGTAATTCCTTGTAATTTTACATTGTATTTATTTGTTTATTGCCTATTGTATAATTTGGATGCAAATCCTATGTTGTCATATTGTGGGAGTTGGCACGATGATGTGTCATCCTACATGGCATATGACCACATGTAATTTTGTCCTCACATGAGGAGATAGGCACCCCACTTAGTGGTAGGAATATTTTTCCATGTGTCGGTATCTTGGATGTTGTGTAAGGGAATGTTGACTGAAACGGTTATGACAGATTCCTATGACAACGCTATGACATGTAAAAGTTAGAAATAGAAGCTTGTAAGACAAGTGAGGACATGTGTCGAGAAGCATCTTTGAAAAAGGCATCTTTGGGCTCCCCAAGGTGGACTATGACATGTTGTAAGAGAATATGCTATTTATAGCCTATGTATGATAGATTCTCTTATAGTTGTAAGTTATGACAGCTATGATAGATTCTATGATGGTCGTAAGAGTTGTAAGAGCATCTGTAATAGCCCATTTTGGAAATAGGTAACCTCTTTGGAATGGGGTGTGTGGACAAGTGTTAGATGCATCTTACAATGTTGACCAAGTGTCCATAGGCGTGGGTTTTGGGCCATGAGGCCAAGTTGGACGCCCATTCCAAGATAGAGGCAATTTTGCCTTGTATTTTCTATATAAACAGGTGCTTTGAGGAGGAGTTGCATTATGTGATTGACAGGTACTGTTATGCTGCCAAATTGACTCCAGACACGAGTGTTAAAGACTATTGAGAGCTTGCATTGCAAGTGTATTGTAAACCATATTCAGTTTTGATAATACATTGTGTAGGTTTTCGAGTGTGGGGTTTTTCACCCTATAAGGGTTTTCCCCACGTTATATCTTGTCTCTCTTCTTCTGTCTTCTTTCTGGTTCTATGTGTATTGCTATAATATCTCTGTTATATGTTTCATGTTGTTGTAATTGTAAAGATTAAATTGAATTTGCATAGCTCTCCCCTCATTAGATTAGTGTAGGAAGCGATTTCTGCACACCTAGCTTCCTTTCACCACCGACATGCCACCACCGTTGGGTTTCTGGTGGGCCACCCCTGAGCCACTCAACAGCCACTAGGGCTTGACTTATAAGCATAAATGGGCAGATTTTTTTTCAAAGTGCATAACTTGGTCCCACGATGTTGGATTTTCAATCTTATAGTTGACAGAAATATCTTTCCATGTACCACATAGGGGTGTCAGAAATTTTTCAAATTTTTCTATTTTGATCAAAATTCTTTAGTTGGAAGCCAAATGTGCATTTTGAGCTTTAACGAAGCATAACTTGAGCATACAGAGTCAGATTTTAAACTTCTTATAGGTGTTGTAAAGGTATTTCCAAGAACTACACATTGGTGCAGGTTTGGAAATGATATTATAAGATTTGTTTAGTTTTTTTAGTTTGAGCTATTTTTGGTTCCTTTAACTTATGGTACTTTTGTGAGTTGATGGCAAATCAAATCTGAGGCGATTTGGTGTTTGAGTCATTGAAAAATTATAGGTTTATCTTTGATTATCCTTTGTTGACAACATTATAAATGTATTTTTGAATATGCATGCTACATTATGAGATCTATAGGTTGTGCAGTGTTGTAGGTTGTTTGTGCTTATAGGTTGCATATAGGACTTAGATGTGGGTTGTCTATGCCCATAGATGTTTCAGTACTGAAGCAGATTCTGATTTGTGGCTTGGTTTAGTCACATGTTTCATTGGTTTGCTTGTCATTATGAGATATAGAGAGAGATGGTTTTACCTGATATAGTCATAATATGGGACCTACGCTTGTTGACTATATGGTATAGTTATGTGAGACTTGATGGGAGTTTGGTGTAGGTACATTGGGTGGTGATCATGGTGTCATGGATGTTCCTTGTTTGGTTGGGACTTTGGTACGACATGATTGTTTGGTGGTGTTGGATTATTTCTTGGTTTACAGGTGGTTGTTCATCTTCATGGTTTGGAGATTATGGTTTACTCGACCTTTGGGATCTGTTATCGTTACAGTGGGATTCTTTGATTGTGTTGGGGCCACAAATGATCTTCATTTAGGAGATGGTTACCATGATGCCATGGATAGCTTAGTTACATAATTCAATGGGAGATTTTGATAGTGATGGTTTGATGTTTATCTTGTTGCCACGTATAGCTCGGTATCATAGTTCAGTGGGAGCTTTGGCAAAATATGGTTATCTTCATGTGATTTGGAGATGTTGACATCTTGGTACTATGGAGGACTCTTGGAGTCTTTGGTTGAGGTGTTGGTTATGGTTTGTTAGTTTTGATAGGTGATCCTTGCCTATAGGATGATTGGTATTGTGTCTTGGTTTACTCTTGGTTGCGCATTAGAGTGTTGGCAAGATACATGTGCTCTTTGGAGAAGGATATGTTCTTATGAGACATAGATCTTCCTTTTAAGGAGATGATTAGATCATGATGTTATGATGTGTTCCTAGGTTATTCAGACATGCAATGGGAGCTTTACCAATGATCTTTTTGGTTCTCTTAGTATTGAGTACATTGGTCATTTCCTTGGGAGCTTCATGATAGTGCGGTTTTGCATTTGATGTTTAGCATGGATTGATCATGGAGGTGGTCATGGATACTTGGAGACTTAGGTGAGGCTTGAGTTCTCTTTGGATTAGAGACATGTGTTGAGATGGTTACTCTTTGATGAGGATTTCAATAGCAAGACCGAGGAGCCTACACCTTGGTTGGACATGAGTTCAACATGGACCTGCTGAGGAGATTGTTCTTGGAGAAAGTCATTGAGGCTTGGTACATATTGGAGGAGCAATCTCATCCCCACTCTTGGTCCACTTGGTGGTGAATGATTTGATAAGTATGGCCCACCTGATTTTCAAACGCATTCTTTCTTTGTATCTTGTCTTCTCATGTTTAAGTCTTGAGCTATGGATTATGGTTGTGAGGACTTATTTGAGGAGTATATGCATGGTTATGATTAGTTATCTCCTTATGTTGGATCTTGAGTTGTTATGAGATCATTGTGTATAATGGAGATGGTTAGTGGCTTTGGGATTATTCCTATTTTTGGATGGTTATGAGTTTGATCTACCTTTGGTTTGAGAGGCTTGCATCTTGATTTGTTGGATGTTGAGGAGGATTCTTCTATTTGGGGTTGTAAAGGAGATCATACTTTTCACAGTAATAGCACATTAGTTTGGATATAAGGACATGGTTATGATTTGCAGGTTCTCTCTTGATTGGTCTTATTATTCTTCCTGGATGTTTGTGTTCACATGACATTGGAGTTGAGATGTGTATGGAGCTATTGAGACTCTTTTACTTCTTTCTCTTATGATGTGGAAGACTTGGGAAAGATATGGACTTGAGGTGAGAGTTATGTTGCAGCTATCAAGTTTGTAGGTTTTGCATATCTATGTGTGTGTTCTTTGACACTAAGTGACAGAGGGTTTAGACACATCTTCTATGTGAGTGATATTAGTGGATCTTTGGATGCCTTGATATATTTTCAGATTTGAAATTTACTCATGTAGTGGGAGTTCCAGGATGTATATGATTCCTTTGTTGGATGTTCTCATTATACTGCAATATGGAGGGTCTTAGGTTTGTTATCACATGCTTCATGTTGTTACCTTGGAGGACTTCTTTATGAAGGATTGAGTATATACAAGGACATGTTATCATTGTGATTTGAGTTGGATATGTTGATGGCATAAGGTCTACTTGTTATCATTTGTTGATACCTAGGAAGTATGGATGGTTGGATGTATTAGCATATGATGTGGGTGTTATTTCTGATCATGTGGGTTTTTAACCTTTGACAAAAACTTGGAGCTTTTGTTATCACTTGGATTTGATGCTTGTGTTCTTTGGATTGGTGCATCTTCACATTGGCATGCTCATTTTCTTCCATAGGTGGCATGTTGGAGGATGAGAGGAGTTCTTTCTTGAGATGGTGGTTACTTTGATTTTATTGCAGGTATCTTGATGGAGCAAGAGAACATGCTAGAGATTCATGTGGTTTCATGTTTGCCTATGATGTATTTCATTGATTGACCCTTATGCAATGTATATAACAAGTGGGAGAATGTTGGAATAGGTGTGTTGTACACCTTGCATAACATTTATATATTTATTTATGTAAAATAAATATTTATTTGTGGTGCATCTTAATTGATGTGTTTAGTCACATTAGATATTTATTTGGGTACCACTTGTAAACGTTGTATGTAATATTGGGTTAATTATTTCATGTGTGTGGGACACATAGAGTAATTATTTATTTATTTGTAATTATTTAATTATTGGGGAAAAAGGGAAACTTAGTACCAATAATTAAATGTGGGGGTCAATGGTTTTGGAACACATGGTTTTCTCCATACATGTCTTGTATTTGTGTGAGCTCGATTCTATAACAACAAGCACATGGTTAGTAGTTGGGGTTGGCTAGTTGGTTGTTGGTTGTTTTGGGCTATAGGTTGTCATCGTATTGAGCATCTCTTGAGGGTTTGAAGCATGGCATGGGATGTGTCGTTACATGCTTGTTCACATGGAGTGCATGTAGAGAGCTTGATGGTTCAGAAGTATTCATGGAGGCCATGTATCATAATGTTTATTGCTGAATAATACAATGGATATGGATGCTTTTGGAGGCTGGTATTTTCCTCATGGAGGGATTCCCCAGGGTATATCTTGTGTCACCTTGATGGTATGTTTGATTATTCTTTTGCATGTAGATTTTTGAATACTATGTTTGCATATTAATCTCTCATTGGGTTATGAAGGAATTGTCTATATGGCTATATATTTCCATCAATATTCAGACACAAAAGATATTGCCATGGGGTCCATGTAAAATAAAGGTCCTTGTGAGGTAATGATAATGTTTGTTCACCTTGTATGCATATATTCTCCATAAGATGAGTTTCTATAAATGTTGGAACCTTAGTGTGCTATTCACTTGTAGAGTTCTTGGTGAGAGAAGATGGTGAATTTGTTCTAGTTCATGTTAAGTACTTGAGTACAACTTCCAACCAAATTTATCACACATTTAGCAACAATGCATCAACTAGTATTCGAAACTCATTCCATCTATACAAGAAAGTATAGATAGTTTCCTAGACATTAATATATAATTGCCTAGACATTATCATGGAATTCCAACCATCTCAAGTATCTAACTACTATGTAGAATATAAATAGTCATACAACCAAAACATGATCGTACCTTGATATCCACATACCGTGCATTATATCAAACATGAATTCTCCACATGGATAATCACCACATATAACAAGCCATTATCAATTAGATAGACAAAGGCTATTGATAAACTTCACCTAAACATCAAACATGTCTTTTTATACTGCAACTAAACACCAACCATGGCTTGCAATAGCAAAGACAAGCACCTGATTGCTTCTAGCTACTTGTGGTACCTTTGAGCATCTTTTAAAACATCTCCATGCTCTTAGCCTTCATTGCATGTGCTCCAACAATGCTGCATGTGAACTTGCACTTTCATACACAATCTAGTATCTTAATCAAAAAATTATGTGGTAGTGAGTTCTCCCCCAAATGACTTACAGTTGTGTTGTACTATTATTTTGATCAGACCCATTTTTAAAACTATGAGCCTTCCATATATACGCATATGTTTATGCTTTAAGCTCTTTAATGCAAGTCTTTATTACCCATGTCCTATTCATTAGTGATTAAATAGATCTTTGAAATCATTTATTTTCAAGGTGATTTAGATTCATAAACTTTGCGAAAAAGATGTATGGTTCTCAAGTTGTTCCAAAAATCTTAAGAGAATTGTAAAATCCTAGGTATTTGTGGATTTTCAAAGTTCAAAAGTATCCCTGCAAGTGTATGCATTCTTTCTTATTATCTCCACCAAGTTTACTAACTAACTGTTATCCTATTTTGCCTTTAGGCCAAATAGTCCAAGGATCCATGAAATTTCTAAGTGTTTTCCCTTTTGAAGTGCATAGAAAAATCCCCCCAAATAGCTAAGTCCAAAATCCTAAGTGTTTTCTTTGTATTTTCTACCTTTTTAGAGTTTCAAAGTTTGTGGTTCTCCTCTTTTCTATGCCATTCTTGTTGGCTCCGAACTCCACCTTGATTCCTTTGTAACCTACCTAAATGTTTCATGCGCTGGAGGTAGGGAGTTTCTTCTTCTATCTTCTCCTTTCTCAAAGGTGGTAGATGGAAGGTCCGATTGCTGAAGCCTAATGAGCTACAATGTTTCTAAGTATTGTGGGCGGCAGCAAGTGGGGGTTTACTTTTCTTCCTTCTTTTTCAAAGTCGGAAGGTAGAAGGCCTGACGGCCAAGGTCGCCAGTTTTAAAAGTTTCTAAATGTTGCGGAGCTTGGAGGCCGAGGTTGCAGTCTTTTCCTTTTCCATTTGGAAGGTAGTAGATGAAAGGCCTAACGATCGAGGTCCATCAAACCTCTAAATTGCTTAAGTCTTTCAGGCAAGCAGTAGGTAGGAGTTTTCTTCTCCCTCTTTTTTGTTGGAAGGCGGAAGGTAGAAGGTTTGAGGCCTGATCCTTGACAAAGATTCATAATTTCTTTTAAGTATTTCAGCGTTGGGGATCGAGCGTTTCTTCTTTTCAAAAGCATGATGCATGGTGAAGGCCCGATGTCTGAAGCCTGACGATTTCCCTATTGCCTCTTTCAAACTTTGGGAATCAGGGTTTCCTTCTTCACCTTTCAAAGGCCCGATCAGAGGAAGTTCTATCGGAGAAGGCCTGATTGGTTGGGGTCCAATTTGTTTTGTCTTCCTAGATCTTTCTACTATTCAGGGTGCAATGGGACTGCTCAGTGACCTTCTTGGGCACCATTAATGCTTCTTCAGAGCCCTATTGCTTGTGGAAAATGGATTTCTTGCCCCCTTATGCCACTGTAGCTTCTTGCATTGAATTTCTTGTACCCAAGGCATGGTCGGAGCCTCTTCTTCAATAGTTTTTTAGGGCAGAACCATGTGGGCATGTTCCAAGGACACATAAGTGAATTTATTGTAGCATGGGCAACTAGTTTTCCTTGTTGACCACTCTTTCTCACATCCATGACTGCTACAGTGATAAAAAAATGCTATATATTCATGTGTAACAGATGTATTTGGGGTTGGTTAGTTGTTTCTCTAAGTCACTACATAGGCAGGATATTCATTACAACAACAAACCTTACAATTTCTCTGGAGAATTGTGTAGATTTGATGGATTGTGCTCTCTTCTAAGCCTCTCATGTCTTTGTGTTAGTTCACCAATGAAGGATACTCTTTCATTTTGTGTTTATATCTCTCTGTAATGAATCTCTTTTCTTTTGTAATGGATTTCTAGCCTTCATGATCAATACAAACTATTATTTCATCTCTCTTTGAGACTTATACACTATGTTTATTTGGAAATTGTATGCTTGTATTGTGGGTAAAATGATCCCTTTTTATGTCTTGACCTCTGTTATAATCTACATGAGTCTATGTGAATTTGTTCCAATTTTAAGATCATTGTTGTGTTAGTTTAGGTTCAACTAAACACCCTAAATCTTGGTGTATCACTTCCCTTTCAATTTCAGTCTCTTTCTTTCCCTTTTCCTTGGTGATCAGTAGAATAGGTTTAGTTAATTGCTCTGAACCTTAAATTCAAAAGAGGAACTAGCCTTCTCTAGAGGTATGATCTCATATGCAAGGTCCCACACCTTGAGATCAGTCCCATTGTGTCATTGGAATGCTTGAACAAGCTTCAAGTAGGGTGTAATTCTAGGTGATAACAGTTTCTGGCATGGTCGGTGGGACCCCTCTTCTCTAAGTAACAGCTAAACTGAGAAATCTTGGTGCTATTCTTGGTTCATTCGCTGCTGTGGAAATGTTCAACAAGCACCTGGTGACTCTGTTGGTCTAGTATTCAAACTAGTCTAACATTTCATGCCTGGAGTGCAGAACATAGCTTCTTCTTCAAGTAATTTTTGATTCATAGATCTATCCTTTACTGATTCAAGAAGAAGTAGATTGTCTAGGTCCATTATGAGAGAGAATAGCAGTGTTGCTTCATCTCCTTCAAGAGCCTAGTCCACACCTCCTCTAGTTAGATTTTAGTATTCAAGAAGGAGCTTACATATACCTAGAATCAATCTGAATATCCCCAATATGGAAAGAAACCTTCCTTTTGTTACCTTCAAAGGAGAAATCCCTCTTGAACTAGCATAATATGATGATATCCCTACCTTTTCTCTGAAAGCTATCCCATTTTTTAATGGTGAAAACTCTACCACCCCTGCTAAGCATATCCAAGACATTGATAGCGTATGCTCTATCCACAACGTCACTATAGAAAATGTTGCTATGAGGCTTCTGGATTCTTCCTTTAATGGAAAAGCCCTCCAATGGTATATAGGTATGCCAACTAACTCCATTCGCAATTGGGATGACTTGGGAACAAGACTGTGCCAACATTTTGAAGATAAGTGTGACCACCTATCTCTGATAGAGCAGCTAACCACAATCAAAAGGGCTCCCCATGAGTTCATGGTGGACTTTAATTACATATTTCAGATGACATGGGACATGATCCCATTATTTATTAAGCCATCTCCAATTACTGCATTTATATATTATTTGAAATCTTTGAATCTTGACATTGTTGTCATGATTCAATCCATGGGAGGACATGTTTTACCATGTGTATATGACACAACCATAAGGGCAGAAAATTGTCTGATCCAAGCTGGAAAAATTGCCCTAAGACCACCAATGCCCTTATTTCTAGAGGCTCCTATCATCTAGCCTACTACAACACTAGTACACACAACAATCAATGTTGTTACTCCTCTAGTGATTGCACCTGTAGTGGAAAAGGTAGATGATAAAGATGCTCTGATTGGAAGCCTAACCAATGAATTGGTGTTGGAAAGAAAATAATAGGCACAACCTAGTAGGCCATATCAACCATTCAATCAGGCTTATCAGCAAAATAGACTGCCATATCAAGGTAATGTGCAGAGGCAAAATTAACCTAGTTACATCAGGCCACTAAATGTTGTCTATCCCAATGCTGCAAGCACTTCTGGTCCTCTTGTGACCATATAGAACAACATTGCTTAGGACAACGAATGGTGCTATCCTTGAAATTAACCACATGATCAAAATTTATGCTAGAGGGGGCAGTTCAGTCAGGCTTTGATAGTGCAAAGACAACCAGTCCTCCTAGAGTAGAAACCTAGTTCCATCTAAGAGATGGTGGGAGGGTAGGAACAAATACAAAATAATTCTACCTTGATGAATTGACACAGGATGACTTATGTGGTGTTAATCAAGGTGCAGGCTCGATAGCACACAACACAAGGGAAAAAAGAAGATCCACTGAGGATGCATCAATCCCTATAGTTGGTCAAGCATCTACCTCTCATGCATCCCAAATGGCTACAAATGAAGGTGCAACAACCAAGACTCCTTCAAAAGAAGTAGATCAGGCTATTGGTGAGGCAAATCCAGTGCTAGAACAACAAACCCATGCTTGTCAACAAACAAAAGTTGACACTGTGGTTGCAAAGGTATCCCAAAAGGTTAGTCAGATCCCTTTCAGCATAGTTGATTAGATGAAAAGGACTAACCTGAATGTCACTATGTGGGATGCCCTGTTGATCACATTATAAAGGGATTTGCTACAAGAAGCTTTAACAAGCTTCAATCAGCCTGCCATGGAGACAACAAAAGAAAAAGCGACCACCCCAGAAAACATGTGCCAACCAAAAGAGGAGGCAAGTACAAGTAAAACTAGTAAACCCCTCCTTTCTATGTTTCTATCATCATTGGTGATAAATTATTACATAATTTCATGATAGATTCTGGGGCGGGTACTTCTATTATGCCTAAAGAAATAGCTGGTAGGTCAAGCATTAAGTATGAACCTATAGCAAAGGGTGTAGTGAAGTTAGATGGCACTGTTGTTAATATAATAGGTGTGGTTAAGGATTTAAAGCTCACCCTACATGCATGCCTTGGCTACTCTATTTTACAAGATATCTCAGTTATTGACCTCGCATATTTTGGCATATGCTTATCTAAAGAGTTCACTGCTAAAATAGGTGGGTACCTATCTTCTGATTGGTCCCATATGTCAATAAGAACTAGATATGTCCCTAAGGTGACCATTAAGGCTGGACCAATATCTAATGACCACATAGAGCCTTATACATCTATCCCTTTGAACATGCACTGCACAATCGATGATCCAGAGGATGAAAGTAGTATGCATGAGGTTGCAACACCTGTAGAAGAAATTCTAGACATATTGCTTGATGAGTGGGAAAATTATTTTTAGTTTGATGCCCTAGATCATGTAGAACAAACATGGATGGGTACTTATTGTATCCATGAGGAGGATGCCATCATCCCTAACCTTGAAAAGTCAACAATAGATCCAAGTAGGATATGACAATTATATTTTGATGGCTCCAAGAGTAAAAATGGAGCAAGTGCTGGGGTTGTATTGATTTCACTCCAAAAGGAAAATTACTTCACTTTCAGACTATAGTTTAGCTACACCAATAATGTGGCTGAGTATGAGGCCTTAATTCAAGGTAGTGTAGTTGGCACAAAAGGGGGGATTTAAAATTTTTACAAGCATTTGGTGATAGTGAACTGGTTGTCCACCAAATCAGATCACAAAGTGCTTCAAGAAATGACTTGCTGAAGTCATATGAGCACAGGGTTTGGGACCTGATTGAAGACTTTGATGCTTTCAATATCCAGGTAGTGCCTAGAGGAAGAAACAAGGAAGCTGACAGGCTGGCTACAGTTGGTGCCCAGTTTGACATTCCCAAGAATGTCAAACAAAGCTTGGATCAGCATGTGGAAGTTGTTGTGCGGCTTGTGCCTAATACTGTGTCGAGCTAGTAGGTATTTAAGAATGACTAATAAATCGTAAATTTCTTGCAAGATGAGGTAGAGTTTGTTGTTCATGGTAATCAGTCCAAGTTGCAGGACCAATATGGTGACCAGGTGATCCAACTGAAGACCAATAAACTACCTAGGAGATTGGTCACTTTAGAGAACATATTTGGTGCTGATGATCAACCTAAAAAGGAGAAGATGACCATGACAGTAAAAAAAGAGGACTATGAAGAGGTGGAAATCGCACAGGGTAGATTTCTAAAACATGGAAAGGTATGTGACCAAGCTGAAAGACAAGGTTTTGTTGAACTTTGTAATGAATTTGATGATTTAATTGTTTGGGATTATATGGATCTGAAATGCTTTGACCCTGGTTTAATCCATCACACCATTGATTTAGACCCCAATGCCAAACCTGTCCGCCAAAAGAAAAGGCCTATCAACCCCAAAATAGAACCATTAATGAGGAAAGAGCTATCTAAGCTCATAGAGGCTAAAATTGTCTATCCCATTAAACATTCCTCTTTGGTGGCTAACCTTCTTCCAGTTAGGAAGAAGAATGGGGAGATTAAATAGTGTGTGGACTTTAGAGACCTAAACAAGGCCTCCCTTAAAGACCACTATCCACTCCCTTCAATGGATCAAATTTTACAGACAATGGCTGGAGATGAAGGATTTTCACTCCTAGATGGCTAGTCAAGCTATAACCACATTCTTGTAAAAGAATTAGACTATTATAAGACAACCTTTACCACCAAATGGGGTACTTTGGATTATCAAAAAATGCCATTTGGGTTGACCAATGCTGGAGCAACCTTTCAAAGAGAAATGGCTTTGGCATTTAAAGGCCTGATCAATGATATTGTTTTAGTGTATCTTAATGATTTGACTGTATATTCTAAGCATGCAACTGACCATCTGGGTCATTTGAGAAAAGTCTTTGAAAGATGTAGAGAATACAATGTGTCATTGAATCCAAAGAAATGTGTGTTTTCTATCCCGAAAGGCAAATTGTTGGGACATGTCATCTCAAAGGATGGACTTGCCATTGATCGAAAAAGAACCAGTTCCATTCTGTCTCTTCCCCTTCCCAGTCACAAGAAGGGCTCATAGAATTTTTTGGGCAAGATTAATTTTGTGAGAAGGTTTATACCAAATTTTGCTTCAATAGCAAAACCCCTCATCACCATGCTTAAGAAGAATGCTTCCTTCACATGGTTAAAAGAAGGAAGGGATAATTTTGAAGCTATCAAACAAGCCATTGCATAGGCCATTATGCTGATAAACTTGAACTATGACAAGGATTTTATCCTTTATGCCTTTGGAGGCAAGGAGGGCATATCAATAGTCTTGATGTAGCAGAATGAAGAGAAGTTGGAGTAGCCAATTATTTTCTTGAGCTGGCCTCTCAAAGAGTATGAGCTGAGGTATGATTTTACTGAGAAAAAAGTGTTTGGTATGGTGAAAGCACTCAAAAAATTCAAACACATGCTTTCAAAAAACAAGATAAAGTTGATGGTGAATCACCATGGTGTGAAAGAATTCCTTTTGAGAAGAGATGTCAATGAGAAGAGGGCTGGGTGGATCATAAAAGTCATGGAGTATGATGTCAACATCAACATCACCAAGCTAGTAAGAGGCAAAGGATTGTGCAAACAAATGACAACAAACATTGGAGCTGGAAATGATGTTGTATGTGTCCTTAAACATGTACAACCAGCTGGTTCCCACGCCCCTAGTACTTCTGTGAAAAGTAAACCTATGACTATTGTATATGCCTAAAAATGACACGACTTTGTCTAAATAAATATTCTTAATATTTATTTCATTCTATTTCCTCTATCAATAAATAAATAAACAAATTTATTTATTTGATTCATATTCCTCTAAGTTAATTAAATATCAAAATATTTAATTACCTCTTCTAAAGTCAAAATTAAATAAAATCCTTTATTTAATTAAATTCTTCTAAATAATTAAATAATTCTTCCAAATTTAAATAAATCAATCAAATTTATTTAAATCCTCTCAATCTCTAAAAATAAAATATAATAAAATATTTTATTTATTCTTCCAAATTATGCACAAACAATTAAATAAATTTATTTATTTAATTTATTTTTTATCTTCAAGTTCTTCCAAAATCATTCTAAATTAAATAATATCAATTATTTAATTCTTTTTTTCAATAATATCTTCTCTAAATTTAAATAAATTAAATATTTATTTAAGTTCTCCATTTCTTCTAAATTGAGTTATCTCTAAATATAATTCAATCCTTGTGCACATGCAATTGAATATTCTAAATATTTAATTGAGCTAAAATATCTTCTCATCTTCATGCAATTTCAATTCTCTAGTTCTATTCTCTTAACTGATTGATCTATTCTTTTAATTGATTTAATCTCTTTAGTTAACTCATTCTTCTGATTTATTAATTCCTCTCATGCAAAATAGAGCAAGACATGTCTTCTTCTTATTTGTGCACGTTCGTCAAGGTTTCTATACCGTTGATCTTCTCATTTTTTCTATACCATTGATCTTCTCTCTCTCAAGTCTATAAATTGAACCTTATTCCTCCATTTCATTCATCCAAGCTTTCAATATTGTTACTCTATAGGAATTACAGCGCGCCTTTGGCACCCACGTCATTCCTTTTTGCTTAGCTCAAAGGAATAGGTGTTGAACATTTAAATGGTGTAAGCTTAGCTCAAAAGGTTTTTGGGTTTTGTTGAAAACATCGAAATCCTATTTGAGTATCTCTTACTTTTTGCAGAAAGTGCATGGATTTCAAGAAAAATAGATCAGAAATCTGTGTCCCTATTTTTAGCCTATGCTTTTTTTGGCCTATTTTTAGCAATTTCATGAAATTAGGCATATTTGTGTAACTTTAGCTCAAAAGATTTCTGGGTTTTGTCGAAAACATCAAAATCAAATCTGGGTATCTCTTATTTTCTGTAGGAAGTGCACAGATTTTGAGAAAAATAGATCCCAATATGTGTCCCTATTTTTAGCCCATGCTTGTTTCCTTTTTTTGGCCTATTTTTAGCAATTTCACGAAATCGGGCAAATCTTTTGTATAATGAGTTGGATTTTCACGAAACCAGTGACATTGGAAAGTTGGTTCTCCCAAATTTTCTATAGTGAAAGAATTTTGAGGTAATTTTATCAGATTTATCAGGTACACTCAATCAAAGTCAACCTTTCTTTGCAAAACTTCAAACAGTCATAACTTGTGCCAGGAATGTTTTTTTGAAACTGCATAGAATTTCATGTAGAATCTGATCATAATATCCAATCTGGTGTACCTAATCATTATTATTAGATTTTTTTTAGATTGCTCATTTTTCACCTAACAAGTTAAGAGCTTTTAGTTCAATTGATTTTATGCTAACTATTGCTTTTTTGGTGGAACTAATCACTTTTTGTAGCCTCTTATTACTCAAATAGAGCAAATGAGTTTTCCTAACATGTTCATGCAGGATGAGTGTTGAAGAATTAAAAGCCTATCACACTAAGTCTTAATAACAAATTGCTTTCTTAAGGGACAATTGAACAAATCATATTTGCAATCTAAGTCTTTGAAACATATTGTTTTCTTAAGGGACAAAACATATTTTTGCAATCTAAGTCTTAGGAATATATTACTTTCTTAAGGGATAATAGACATGAATGCCAAACACTTCAATTTCATAAGAGACAATTGACAACTACAATCGTGTGTGTGCCCAAGTAGCTTAACACATTTAGTCTTTTTTGTTTTAACTAGGGGAAAAGAACCACTATCTTTTGTGTTTTAGGAATGATACCAGGCCTATGCTCTCCCCTATCTTAGGTGACCAAAATGCTAGACATATCATTTTTGCATGTGTTTAACCTTTAGAGGGGCCTGCTCTTGGATACCGTTCATCCAAGTAGGAATGACCCTAAGTGGTAACAAGCTAAAGCCAAGCTCTGCCAAGCCACTATAAATAAATTGTGTTTGGAGTGAAAGATTCAAACAACAAGTGAAGTTGTGTTATACCGACAACCAACCTCCCCCAAAACCCTCCAAGGCATACCCCTTGTAGGCTAGGAGACTCCATAACGGAGAGTAGTGCTGCCACATGTATAACCACTCGAATGGTTGCACTTATTAATCATCCATTGTTTTTAGTAGCCCAAAACCCCTATAAGCCAGTGCAGGGAAGGGTGATTATTACCTCCCAAAGATGCCTCACCTAGAAATAGGGAGAATTCAGTTTATATTGTCACAACCAGCCTAGGATTTGTACTTGCTTTCTTGTCAAAAAGAGTCAAAAAATCACAAAAAAATCTAAGAAAACCATGAAATCATTCTTTGTGTTTGCTGTGTCTTTTTGTCATAATTGACAAAATCAGATCAAAAAGATCATCTTGTAACCAAAGAAACCAAAAAATATTGAAAAGCGTGCCAAAAATTGCAAAAACATTCAGAAAAACCAGAGCTACGCATTTGTCCTACAAAGCTGCACATTTAAACCGACCTACTACGACTTCCTGCGCATATATAACCTGTTGTTGCGCATTTATCTTTTGCCAAAATTTTGCATTTACTTTGACTTGCTGCGCTTATAGCCTCTGCTCCTACGCTTTTGTTTCTGCACATCTGTGACAGCGAGCATCTCCACCTCTTTTGCGAGAAAATTTTCTACCTTTCTGAGTACCCATTTCGATCTTGTGTCAGTTTTTGTGGATATGACAACTGAATTAGAAGAACTGGCTCACGAACTCAAGTACCTAAAGTTGCAGTTAAACTTAGACACCTCCCCCCAAGGTCGTATAGCAATTGCTCAAGAACTCCAAACCATACAACAACAATTTGCAATCCTACACGCTGAACAAGCTAGTACTAGCTACACCACGCCCTAGAGTCATACATTCTTGTCCCATCTTAATGATACTCTTGACAAGGTAAACACTACTCCTAGAACCCATAGCCCAAAGCATAGTAATCCTAATCCAAGCTCGAAACCACCATTGAATTCCCCAAGCTCTAATACGACAAACAAAAAATCCTCGGATGATTTTTGGGAAAGGTATGCAACAAATGAAAAGCTATGGAGAATTCCAAATTCCACTCATCCATTACCTCACTCCACTATCCATATACCTACCAATGATGTGATCCAAGGGCTACTAGCAAAGAGTCAACCATGTCCCCAAATTCTGGTCCTTGACCTTATAAAAAATCATTCAAACATATCCCTTGTACCAACCCCTTTGTGTTATTGGCAACCCCTTAAGCATGTTGAAAAACCTCCTACCATGAACCAAAGTCAAAATCTATCATACCTTCGTATTGTTGACCAAGATCCTATCCAAGAGACCTCTACCTCCACTTCCATTCGAACAACCCAAGCGTTATGTCAAGAGCACACTTTAGAGCATGTGGAAACGTCAACCCCTTGTCTAAATCAAGATCAAATCACCCCCATCCGACCCATGCATAACCTTTATCTTTTCAAGGATCCTATACCTATACATGAGTGAGAAATCCAATCTCAAACCATTCATGACCTATACCTTTTCAATGATCAAGATACTACCTCTGATGAAGAAGCTATCTGTTAATGGGGAAATGGATTGATCAATAATGATAATAAAACCCAAACATCAATGAAATATGCAAATAACAAGAATAAATAAATGAGGTACAAACTTACAAAACCTGTTACCCTGCGACTTCCATTGTTTGCCTATCTTTCTTTGATCTTGATTGTGAAGCCCTCAGAAGCTTTCCTTGCTTGCTTGTTTGTTGAAGATGACAAAGGAAGAATGGCTTTGATACCTTGACAAGATTGACTTTACTTAATTCGACCTGAGCCAATTTTAGGTGTATACACTATCCATGAGCAACTTGATCATATACATGAGCAAGAGGTCCAATGTCAGCCTCTCCATAATCTCTATCCTGTTTGTGATCAAGATATTATCGTTGATAATGAACCTATACAAGAGCACATTAATCCCATCACGCTAAATTCTATCTATGATCAAAATCCCATATACGATGAAGAGCCTATCTATGATTAAACGGACCATGATGATCCTCTTAGCCCACTTTATGTGTTCCATGGTCCTGAGCCTATAACCCCATCTAGCCCTATCCATGATCCAACTACTTCCACTTCCCTTGATGAGACATTGGCCTCCCAAGCAAGCATAGAAGATCAAACTAAAAATAATCCTCCGCCATCTATTATCGACCATGCTGCAAATCCCCCACCATATATCCTTGGTCTTACCACCTTCATTCATGAGTGTTCCTCCTTAGAACACCAACAACCATTATCCTATATCTCACCTTCTCCATGCAATAAGGAACTCGTGTCTAGTGTTCCACCTATACATAATCCTATTGTCCACCGCATACTCCAGCATATGAACTATCAAGGTAAGGGCTTAGGCCTTCATGAACAAGGTATTTTGGAGCCCATCCATGTCAATGTTCCTCCTCGTTCATATGGCCTTGGATACATACCCCAAGGTGAACAATCTCAAGATGTTGGTACTTCCTCCACTCCTGCTAAATCCTCCACTTTCCACCGCAAATCATTTCATATCCCCAGAACTTATGTCGCCATTCCACCTCCCATATCATATACATCCCAAGAGCATGTGACCATACACCTTCCACCATCCAATCTATCTCCGCTACTTCCAACTCCTAATATCCCTCCATGCATTTTACCACCACTTCTTCCAACACCTTATCCATCCATCTATGAATCCTCTAGCAATCCCAATCATGGCCAACAAATGCACATGTTATCTAAACAAAGGGCTTCCTCCAACCCCACTTCCACCATCCCACGATGGTGCAGGAGCACCTAGTAAATCATGTTTTCTTTTGTAATAAGGTCTATTGACCAATGCATTTTCACTTCAGTTTGTATCTAGGTTCATTTTGTAAGTCCCAAGTGACATTTGTCAACTGTAATCGCATAATGCTAAAAATAGCAATAATGCCAAAAATAGGCAGTAGTGTTTCCCAGCCGCTTGGAGTCAGTTTGGTACTACTCTGGGTGAATCTATAAAAACCAGGGAAATGAACAAGATCAGATATTAGGGTTTGAGGATGTAATCAGTCAAATGATATTGTGATCGAATGTAATCAGATCGCTTAGAGGAGGTTGAGTGTGATTGAACATTGTTTCAAAGAGAAATAAAGATATTCTATTCCATCATTTCGATTCTTGTTCTCTGTAATTGCAAGTTTGTTAGCTGTAGATTTCCTTTCTGCTCTATGTTTTCCCATTGTTGCAAAATGTCGATGTGAAGCATTCCACTGGTGAGATTTCTATCGAAATCAGTGGAATGGTTTCATTGTACCATATTCGTTTGTTTTCTGTTTTGTTTTCCTGTTCGGTGGCACGAAGGATTCAGACAGTGCGAGATGCATAGTAGATCACCTAGCATCTCCATGTGCTAGGGTTTGGTGAAGGCAGAAAGTGTCTACGTTGCAGAGTTTGTTATCGGCAGAACAATAACCGTCTAAGAAAGCCCAGACGATGGTTGTCTGGCCAGAAAAGCAAGAAGTGCTAAGTTGAAAGAGTGGTCGAAGGGACGAGTGTATCGGCGTAGCATCGGCCTATCGGCCAATAGAAGTTTTAGTTCACCGATGGTTGAAGTCATGCCGAAGAAAGGAGGTTTCCAAAAATGTATATCGTCAATGTATATTGAGATTGTATGTAGTGAAACATACAACTGGTGACCGAGTGTAATGGTGAATCGGTGCATGTGAACTGGTGATAACAAGTCAAGCGATGTCTATGAATTGATCTGTTTTGATCTGTTTTGTCTGCTTCCATTGTGCGCTCTGCATCACACGGGAATTCAACAATAAAAATCTGGATGCCTCTACCTATAAAATCAAAAATCCTAAGAGTCCTCATGACCTAGGATACAAAAGCCAAGAATCAAAGAAAGATCCTTCTCAAGAGTTGCATACACCCACACACCTATATGCCAAACTGAAAAAGGTGTGGGTCCGCATCCAACAAATAATTACCCCCGAAGCTGCACAAAAGTTGCATACACCCAAGCCCATACCTTCAAAGGCACTATCTAAAAGTAAAATAGTTTGGGTACCTAAGTAAAAATCTATCAAGTCAAATGAGGCATCCACCTCTCCAGAATCTCAACCATCCACTTTCTCCCATTCCATCCAAAAGTCTCAAATTCCTCCATCCCAAATGACAAGAAAAGCTCAGAAAAATACTCAGTCTATGTGGATCCCTACATGCCTAAGTCATTCATCCACAAGAAAAAGTCTTCGTTGCTTCCTACACTACTTTCCCATCACCAGCTTAAATGTTTATCACGGTATGTGCAACCGTTGGTCATGATTCCCTTCCATCCCACAAACATTTTCATATACCTCCATCTCCCCTTCCTTCCACTATTATCCTATATATCTTCTCCATCCTACTCCCGTGGTCCATGCTTTTGCATAAGCCTTCCATCTCTCCTTGCATAAAGTCCTCCATATTTTGCATCATCATCCACTATCACACTCTCCTTAATCTGCTATCTACCTACTTCGTCTCACTTTCATGCAATCCCCTACGAACATCTATGAGCGACACTTGACATGGTCGATATGACAACATCTATCTAGGGGGACTATCACCTTTCAAGGAACTAGATACTCGAGTCTCTCCCTTCTGTATCCACCTTCTCCTATCCAAAAAAAAAAAAAATCAATGAAAAATCCCTTCGTCCAACGATGAAAATCTGGCAAATAGGCGCCTTGGATAAGTACCATGATGAAAACCTGGAAAACATGCATCATGTTAAGTTGATCTTCTACATCACCTACACTTGGGGGCACCTTGTCTCATTGGCATATCACTCTTCTCCTATCAGTTCCCTTCCGGACCATTCCCTATCCTATCCTTCTATCCATTACATACCTATACTATCCAGTCTATCTATCCTAATTTTCCATTCCTCTACTTTCTTTGGTCTTGATAAAGATTGGAGGCACAATGTTGAGAAATGTTTTAGGTGTCTCTTGACATACCTTATCCCTCCCAAACCAAGTAAATCCTTCATTATCCTCCTATCATCATAAGCGTTGCCATGAAAAGTCCTAAGTATTTACCTACAATGGGGCACGTTATTCCTATGCGACATAGTCCTTGGAGATCACATCCTTGATTCCTTCTACCTAACCACACGTTCCATTCCTTATCACCCATACATCTACCTATACGTGGTGTTTCCTTGTCATCAGTATCATCTGATCCATATCCATCCCATATCTGTTCCATATCATGTCTTATCTGATTCATATCTGTTCCATATCACGTCTTATCTAATCCATATCCGTCCCATATCTATTCCATATCGTGTCTTATCTAATCCATATCTATTCCATATCATGTCTTATCTTATCCATATCTATTCCATATCTATCCCATATCGTATCTTATCTGATCCATATTTGTTCCATATTGTGTCTCATCCGATCCATATCTTAGGCCCTGTTGGTTTTTTCCCAGACTGGATGCTTATTCCCAGATTTCCCTACAAGGTAGCCATCAGTGATCAACAGGATCTCTGGGCTAGGGGCCAACAGTGTAGGAGATAGACTCTATATTTTATCTCCTCTTCTTCTTCAGGCTCTGCAAAACCTAGGGGGGTATTCCCTACTCAACATCCATGAGGATATGCATACAAAGGCTGGGATGCTGACAGAAAGCAGATAAGTCCTCCTGTAAGTAGACCAAAACTGAAAGATAAGAGCAAAGGGGCTAGCTTTGGGCCTATTTGCAGTTGTAGACAGAGGACTGAGGATCCTAAAACTAATTCTAATGTCCTAATGTTTGTTTTAGGTTTTGATTTGGATTTTAAGTTTGGATGCAAAGCTGGACATGGTTATAACACAAAAACAAAGCATGATTGGTGCCTATCCAGGGCCTGGAGTTAGTAGACATACACCTGTGAATGATCAACATGAACAGCTAAAACTGAATTTCAGGGGGATATATGTGATATCTGCCTTACAGATATCTCCCAATACAGAGTGTTAAGTTATCTCTACTTATGGCATCCCTACTGCAGTATACCCTTCCCAATGTTCAACCTGAAAATAGTTTAATCTACCCCTTGAGCAGAAGTTAAAAGATCAGACATTCAACATAGGAATTCTATGCTCTAGAATCTAAACATTACCCAAATATCCAGATTCAGAAGAAGAATACATGCAATACTGGAGATAGAATTAACACAACACATGCTAAGATAGCATTTCTCATATAAGATTAATCATGAAATCAGTGGGTTCATGCCAAAAACATACAACAAGAGATACATAAACTCACAGGTTAAGCTGTACAGAGCAACCAGATCAGCTTGTTATGAATTACAGAGCCAAAAATCTTCAACTTTCAACAACCACAAATGAGTAACACTTCCTGCTTATAACAGCCAGGTAGTGTACCACAGCAATTAATTACATGGTTGACCAAAAATCTCGCCAGATACACAGTATCAGAAAAATGGCGCCCAACGCATTACCAGATTGGTGCCCAAACATGAATGCAGCAGGTAGGGGAGGAGACAGGAAGAAACCTCGAGCCCTGCGCCACTGTCCGTTGATGTACACCTTCAATCGGGTACCAGATCCGTCCATACCATCGCCCACACCTCTGCAACAATCGCCATTAATGGCGCACCAACCCGCGGCCTCGGGAAAATGTCAATTCTGCATCGCAACCATTTCCCGCCAAGATTCATCATCATGATATTTGAAAATATGCAGGATATCAATTATCCCACATGCACCCCGCAGCAACCTCTTTAACACTTTATATACTAGGTCATGAGCATATATGATGTCGGTGCTTTTGCTCCTGACGACACTAGTATAAGACTTCATCATCATCATCCTCCAGCAGCATGATATCCTGTTGCTTGAAATATCACCCTGACGTCAGCATCATATCGCAAAATAACCTGCATGATAATCGCCTTCATCGGCATAACCTGATCCATCGGAGGAACATCCTCCTGCTTAGCTTATACCAAAAGTCTGGCCGATGAACATCCTGATGACGTCATCATCATATCTTGCTGACGTCATCTGCATATCTGCCTACTGCGCACCTCCTCATATCCGGATGACGTCATCATCATGTTTGCAAATATCGGGGGATCTCCACAAGATGATTAGTGTTAGAAATATGACCCTCCCCGGACCTTGATGACGTCATCATCATATCGACATCAGGATGATATTCGGAAGATAACCAGATATTTGGAAATATCATCCTGATGCACAAATATCATGCTGCACTGTAGCTCCACTATAAGATCGGGGTGATAGATGAATACGCTAGATATTTGAAAAGATCACCCCCACTAGATAATGCACGAAGCCGACAGGCGGATATCTCCCTGATATCAGCATCATCATGATGCTGGAACAAACACACATCTGGGTGATATTCAAAAATAAAAATATCACCCCCTCCTTCGGAAATATCATGATGCAGATAGGCAGAGAAATAGATATCACCCCAACATAAGAATGACGTCAGCATCATCAGGATGACAAAACAACGAACAAGAAGTGATACAACAACATCAGGATGACAAAACAACGAACAAGAAGTGATACAACAACATCAGGATGATATTGACTAAGATCATCCTGACGTTCAAAATATGATGACCCCGGTGAATATCGGGTCATACTTAGAACTCTTCAACAACATCATCAGGATGATCATAACCAAGATCACCCGATGATAAAATATCACCCCGGCGAAATATCATGCAGGCAGAAAATATGATGACCCCCGCAAGCAACACGGTGATAACTGGAAATATGATGATGATGATGACGACCCTTAAGAAAAAAGACAAGTCAGGTCAAACAACTCAGAGAATAATCCCTTCAGAAGATCGGGGTGACATCATCATCATAAAAGGGCAAGGTGATAATTGGAAAATCACCGGATACTTGAAAAATCACCCCCGCAAGCAAATCAGGGCACATTGTAGTTCATCAACAGGATCAGGATGATATCCAAACATCACCCGATATTGAAATATGATGATCCTGATGAAAAACAAGTCGACAGAAAACATGATGATGCTGACCATCATCGAAGACAAGATGATGATGATGACTTCCTCCTCGAAGAAAATATGATGCTGCAGCTGAAAAATGCCGAGGAGGTCCAATACTTAGAACATTTTTAAGGAAGGTGCCTGCATGAAAATTGCTCAAAAACTGTCAGTCAATTCAGGCACTAACACTGGCTCTGTCTGGGGACGTGCAGGTGCAAGACTGCAGCGAGAACCCCAGATCTCTGGGATGCAGACCAGTCCCTTATCCATTGGACACAGAGTCAAATACTGCACCGACCTGCATCACCAAACACACTTGATGGCCTAAGGCCACCAAGAAAAGAAAAACATGTATCTCCCTTTGGTGCAGGAGCACCCGTACATGATCAGGATAAAGGTTAATTGTCCACATGATGACAGGGCATTAGTCTATTTTTAGTATGGTTGACTTCATCATGTAATAAGGTCCATTGGACCGATGCTATGTATTAGTTCAGCCTAGGAGTTTGTTAGGACAGTTGTCATGATGTATGTTCGGTTGGATCTCCCAGCCGCCTGGAGAGTTCCCAGCCGCTTGGAGTCGGGTCAGTAGTACTCGTAGGAAAATCTATTTAAGCATGAGGATCGGTTGATATTGCATACAGATAGAGATATCATCGATCATAGTATTGTATCGCATTGAGAAGTCAGATTGCAGAGAGAGATTGAGCATTGTAATTGCATCTTTTGAAATCAATAAAGATCTTGTTTGTGTTCATTTTCTGTTTGCCCTCCATTGTGATCGATTTGCTGTTTTGGTGGTTATATGGATTCGCTGATCCATTCCACCGGTTGATTCGTCGAATCGGTGGAATGGCTGTGTACAGTAGGTTAGGAGGTAGTTTGTGTTTTCTGTTTGTTCGCATGCAGGTGTGCAGGATCGCGGTCGAGAGGTGTTGAGAAGCCTAGCATCCTCATGTGCTAGGTCGAGCTGATAGAGTTTGGAAGATCACCCTGGAAGTGGATCGAGTCAACCCAGGAGGTTCGGCGGATCAGAACAGTGAAAATCCGCTAAGGTTGGAAGTTCGTTAAAACGGCATCATCAGGATATTTCTGCCAATATCCTGCAGTCGCTTTGGACATCGTCATCTGGATAAGCGGAGATGAGTATGATGCTTTCGATTGCATGAAGTGCGAGTTCGTCGGGGTGATCATCGTCAGGAGTTGCCGAAGAAGAGTGCATCGCATAAGGTGAAGATCGGGTTATGAAACTAACGGAGTTTGCATGTTGTAAGTGCATCAGGATGTTTTAAGTCAGATATATACTCAGTGTATATATCGCCGTCAGGATCATCTCTCGGAGGTGCCCATCATCCGCATATCGCTAACAGATGCGGGAGTGAAAGTTTGGTTTTTTGGCTAAGTGTTGAAGAGGTCATCAGGATATTGTGTGACGTCATTGTCATCCGCATATGACGTCATCGTCATCAGGATATTGAGATATCCCCCTATGCATGTTGATCCTGTTGTCTCTAAGTGGTTAGGTATCGGCGTAGGCAGAAAGTTGTGAAACATCATCAGGAGGTTTCGAGAGAACCGGATAAATCATATCATGATGCTGTTGCTTGTGTCGTCGGCTATCGGGGCATCGAAGGGAAGGTGCTGAAGTTGTCGTCATCAGGATATTTGGAGCAACCAGATATTTGATATCCTGCTGAAGAAGGTGGTGTCGCATATCATGATGATGCCGCTAGTGTTTGGCACCCGATGAACAGTGCAACAGGAGGATGTTTGTGCTCGCTGAGGATCATGATGATGATGATAGGCGACAGGCGGAGAAGGTGAACAGTAGTCGGCAGGAGGATAATTGTGATCGTCCGAAATATGATGATGCTGTTGGTGTTTACAGGAAATATGATGATGATGCTGAGCTGATAGGGATTTTTATCATGCTGTTTGTATTATTGGCTCCTCCTTCCTGTTAGTTAGCTTCCGTTGCGTTTCACTCTGCATCACCCTTTGTCAAATATCTTGTTTTCATCTGCATGCACTGGGTCAAGCCTGGAGATACTGTCAGGATCCACCCACAAACAAACCTTGTCATCTACACACTCAACCCTCTGATTTGGCTTGTCATTATCACCCCTGTGCAGATAACCTTCAACATCATGTGACATGTGGGTGTTGAATGTATCAAGCAATGCATATTCATATGGCATATAGCACTTATCATCTATATCATCATCATGCATTGCAACATGATCTCGTAGCTGGACTGCAAATAGGAAACACTCAGAGTCCACCACACAACTAGGAAGATCAGGGCTCATTGTATTATATGCTGGCACATCAAAAGATAAGCTTTCAAAATCACAATTGTGCACATCATGTACACAACAATCAGCAGCACCAGGCTGGAAAAGATCAGGCTCTGGCATCTCTTTCAAATCAGGCACATTTTCACAGTCACTTACCTGATGTATGTTGTTTCCTCTTTTATCAGGATGAGAAACAGAATCCAAGCCAAAAATAATGTCTAGATCCTCACCATACTTAGACAGATCCTCATCACCATATGTGTCATAAATGGGTGACCCAGGTGCATCAGTTTCATCATAATATGCCATTTGTTCATGGGCAGCAGAGCACACATCTTCATCACCAATGGATTCACTCTGTGGAGGAGCATCAGCCTGTGTGTCATAAGCAAAACAGCCATCAAATGAAAAACAATCATGCTCTGAACAAGCACTTATTTCAATTTCTGACTGCTCTTCATGATCTCCATGTGTTTGAAAGGTAGGCAATGGGTCACACATAGGACTGCTTCTCTGTTTGCTTATATCTTCTCTGTCTTGAGTACAATACTCACAATTATCTCCACAGGTCCATTCCAAAAATTGCTCATTGCTGTCCACAACCTCGTTATTGTTTTCATGGTCAGCTGCCTCATCATTGCAATGGGAATCCTCATTAGTCCTTTCACTGGCATCCTCAACTGGTAAACAATCCAGTTGAGCAGTATTGTTAGCATTATGTTCAAACACAGCAGTCTCAACCTCTATGCTTTTATTTTCATTTTTATCTGCACATGATGCCATAATCATTTGGTCATTTGCAGCTTCATAACCATTTCTCACACCAAGGCCTGGGGACAGGGGTTTCAGCAGGTACACATTTATGATTTTTTCTATCTTTTCTATGAACCTGTATGCCATCTGCATACTTGTCACCTTGAAATCCCTCAGTATTGCACTAAAGCCCTCCTCAAAAGCTTCAAAGAATATGCCAACACAGGTTGAAATATCAGGTCTGAAGACTTCTGGGATCTGTGAAAGGGCTATTGCAAACCTATGACTGAAATCAACACATGGCTCTTCATCTTGTTTTCTGATTCTCATCAATTCTGCAACAAGGTCAGCCGGTTCTTTTGCAAATTCTTCCTTGAAACAGTCAGCAAGCTCATCCCAACAGGCAAAGGATTTCTTTGGAAAGCTCAAATACCAGTCCTTTGCTTTTGCATCAAAGGACCTAACAAAAAACCTCATCCACATATCCTCATCTCTGAATGAATATTTCCCCATAAAACTGTGAAAATTTTGGATATGTGCATTCCCATCACATACATTGTGACCACTAAATCTGGGCATCTGACAGTATATCCTAGCAGGCATAGTTTCTACTTTATAATCCACCCATGACAAATCCAGTTGGTCATACAAAGGATCAAAAGGGCTGACAGGAGGTTTAGCTTTCTGACTGGCAGACACAACAGGGTTACTGCTTTTTAACTAGGCCTGCTCAGCCTCTAAGAATATCAACCTATTTCTTATCTCTTCTATTCCTTTATCCAACATTTCACCACTGAGTATGGGATAATTCATACTTGGATTCATAAAAATCTTACTCTTAGACATCCTTTGTCTGTCTAAGACTTAAGGCTTCCCCTGGCATCCAACCTATGCAGTATAACAACAAATAAAGGGGAAGTAACAAGGTACCTTTTCTCATACAGATGCAGAAATATGTACATCTTTCAACCAATAACATACATCTATCTTTCATGTGCATTTAGATCTTTTTTGCAGAGTCGCCACCTCTCCAAAGAGGACAAAATTTACAGCAGCTGAAAGCTCATCAAATATGTTTCTGAGTTCATTCCACCAGCAGAGCAAAACTTCACCAGAGACTGCAGGATATCACTTTACATCAACGTCCCCAGCGGAGTCACCAATTTCTGTTGGTTTTTTCCCAGACTGGATGCTTATTCCCAAATTTCCCTACAAGGTAGCCATCAGTGATCAACAGGATCTCTGGGCCAGGGGCCAACAGTGTAGGAGATAGACTCTATATTTTATCTCCTCTTCTTCTTTAGGCTCTGCAAAACCTAGGGGGGTATTCCCTACTCAACATCCATGAGGATATGCATACAAAGGCTGGGATGCTGACAGAAAGCAGATAAGTCCTCCTGTAAGTAGACCAAAACTGAAAGATAAGAGCAAAGGGGCTAGCTTTGGGCCTATTTGCAGTTGTAGACAGAGGACTGAGGATCCTAAAACTAATTCTAATGTCCTAATGTTTGTTTTAGGTTTTGATTTGGATTTTAAGTTTGGATGCAAAGCTGGACATGGTTATAACACAAAAACAAAGCATGATTGGTGCCTATCCAGGGCCTGGAGTCAGTAGACATACACCTGTGAATGATCAACATGAACAGCTAAAACTGGATTTCAGGGGGATATATGTGATATCTGCCTTACAGATATCTCCCAATACAGAGTGTTAAGTTATCTCTACTTATGGCATCCCTACTGCAGTATACCCTTCCCAATGTTCAACCTGAAAATAGTTTAATCTACCCCTTGAGCAGAAGTTAAAAGATCAGACATTCAACATAGGAATTCTATGCTCTAGAATCTAAACATTACCCAAATATCCAGATTCAGAAGAAGAATACATGCAATACTGGAGACAGAATTAACACAACACATGCTAAGATAGCATTTCTCATATAAGATTAATCATGAAATCAGTGGGTTCATGCCAAAAACATACAACAAGAGATACATAAACTCACAGGTTAAGCTGTACAGAGCAACCAGATCAGCTTGTTATGAATTACAGAGCCAAAAATCTTCAACTTTCAACAACCACAAATGAGTAACACTTCCTGCTTATAACAGCCAGGTAGTGTACCACAGCAATTAATTACATGGTTGACCAAAAATCCCGCCAGATACACAGTATCAGAAAAATGGCGCCCAACGCATTACCAGATTGGTGCCCAAACATGAATGCAGCAGGTAGGGGAGGAGACAGGAAGAAACCTCGAGCCCTGCGCCACTGTCCGCTGATGTACACCTTCAATCGGGTACCAGATCCGTCCATACCATCGCCCACACCTCTGCAACAATCGCCATTAATGGCGCACCAACCCGCGGCCTCGGGAAAACGTCAATTCTGCATCGCAACCATTTCCCGCCAAGATTCATCGTCATGATATTTGAAAATATGCAGGATATCAATTATCCCACATGCACCCCGCAGCAACCTCTTTAACACTTTATATACTAGGTCATGAGCATATATGATGTCGGTGCTTTTGCTCTTGACGACACTAGTATAAGACTTCATCATCATCATCCTCCAGCAGCATGATATCTTGTTGCTTGAAATATCACCCTGACGTCAGCATCATATCGCAAAATAACCTGCATGATAATCGCCTTCATCGGCACAACCTGATCCATCGGAGGAACATCCTCCTGCTTAGCTTATACCAAAAGTCTGGCCGATGAACATCCTGATGACGTCATCATCATATCCTGCTGACGTCATCTGCATATCTGCCTACTGCGCACCTCCTCATATCCGGATGACGTCATCATCATGTTTGCAAATATCGGGGGATCTCCACAAGATGATTAGTGTTAGAAATATGACCCCCCCCGGACCTTGATGACGTCATCATCATATCGACATCAGGATGATATTCGGAAGATAACCGGATATTTGGAAATATCATCCTGATGCACAAATATCATGCTGCACTGTAGCTCCACTATAAGATCGGGGTGATAGATGAATATGCCAGATATTTGAAAAGATCACCCCCACTAGATAATGCACGAAGCCGACAGGCGGATATCTCCCTGATATCAGCATCATCATGACGCTAGAACAAACACACATTCGGGTGATATTCAAAAATGAAAATATCACCCCCTCCTTCAGAAATATCATGATGCAGATAGGTAGAGAAATAGATATCACCCCGACATAAGAATGACGTCAGCATCATCAGGATGACAAAACAACGAACAAGAAGTGATACAACAACATCAGGATGACAAAACAACGAACAAGAAGTGATACAACAACATCAGGATGATATTGACTAAGATCATCCTGACATTCAAAATATGATGACCCCGGTGAATATCGGGTCATACTTAGAACTCTTCAACAACATCATCAGGATGATCATAACCAAGATCACCCGATGATAAAAATATCACCCCGGCGAAATATCATGCAGGCAGAAAATATGATGACCCCCGCAAGCAACACGGTGATAACTGGAAATATGATGATGATGATGACGACCCTTAAGAAAAAAAACAAGTCAGGTCGAACAACTCAGAGAATAATCCCTTCAGAAGATCGGGGTGACATCATCATCATAAAAGGGCAAGGTGATAATTGGAAAATCACCGGATACTTGAAAAATCACCCCCGCAAGCAAATCAGGGCACATTGTAGTTCATCAGCAGGATCAGGATGATATCCAAACATCACCCGATATTGAAATATGATGATCTTGATGAAAAACAAGTCGACAGAAAACATGATGATGCTGACCATCATCGAAGACAAGATGATGATGATGACTTCCTCCTCGAAGAAAATATGATGCTGCAGCTGAAAAATGCCGAGGAGGTCCAATACTTAGAACATTTTTAAGGAAGGTGCCTGCATGAAAATTGCTCAAAAACTGTCAGTCAATTCAGGCACTAACAGGCCCATCGAAGTCACCATGAACTATGTTGCCTCTGCATCGTCATGTAGGCAAGTCCATTATTCAAATGTGCCCCCAAGGTTCCACTTTCCCATCCATCCCATATCTTGTCACCTATCCTCTAGTCCATCCATGGTCCAAGTCCCCGAACTACATTGCCTCTGCGTCGTCACATAGGCAAGACCATTATCAATGCACCCCCGAGGCACTAAGTTAGTCCCTTAGGGTCTGTCTCACCAATAAGGATTGTGGAACCTTTCACAAGGCAAGCAAGCGCAAGCAAAACCCGCTTTCAAGCAGAAATTTTGAGGCAAGACCTCATCCTATCCAAAGCAAAGCAAGCAAGTACCTAAAGCACTCTAAATGATTTTACCTAAATTATGGCAAGAAACAAACACATCTAAATGCAAAAATATTTTGTGGTTAGAATCAGGTTAGGTTACAAGCGTCTTGATTTTTGTTATCATGTCTTTTGATGCTACTCAAGGATGCCAAAAGCTAGAGATGCTATGATGGGGGCATGATTATTTTCTTTTCTTTGTTGTTTGTGGGTTAAACTTTAGTAATGTGACGCCTTGTCTAACGACATGATCGGAAAAAGATCATCGAGGACATCAAAGGTCTAACATGAAAGGGGGAAATCCTTGTCTATTGATACGTAAGAAATACTCATGTCATCTCAGTTCAATTAAACCTCGATGCTTGTATTAACTTGCTAAATCAAAATCCATGTAAGCAATACTCAGGTCATCTCGGTTCAATTATACCTCGATGCTTGTATTTTCTTACAACATTTTAAAAGCCCAATGATGAAATAAGCACTTCAAAATACTTGCAATATCAAGATGGTAAAAATCCATTTGCATTCCATATCCATACCCATACCGTATCTAGATGCATTTCACATCCATATCCCATGCAATGAAGATCCAAAAATGCAGAGTATCAATACAAATAAAAGCTTGTGAGTCCTTCTGTCGAGTCATTCTTCTATCAATCAAAATTCTATCTATCGTTGTGATCCATTCTTCTTAATCTGCTCAGTCTGAGCAGTGATCTAGATGCAAGGTCCATCCTTAATCCATACCAATCAAGTCAAGTCAATCTTGTCAAATGATCCAATCATAATCAGTGGTCTTGATCCTAGTCTAGTTGTAAACCAACTCAATCAAGTACAATCTATCAATTGTCTTATATAGGATGTTGCATTGTCAAAATCAAACCAATACACGCATCTTACATGACATGTTTCATTTCCTAAAACCAAACACTATCCTTCGTGTTGCTCTAGGGATCTATCATTCCCTGCCATGACAACACAACTGCCATGTTGGTTTAGGGATATATCATTCCCTGCCATGACAACACTGTCATATATCGTTGGTTTACCACTCGATAGGGGTAATACCTTATTTGTTCTTGTATCATTTGTGCATACTTGCTTACTTGCTTGTGTGTGTTTTCATTCTATCTTGCATAGCGTATCATTTAGCTCTTTCTTCATCCTTCTTCGTGAGATTGTCTATCTCACGCCTTCTGCCTTCTTCTCATCCAATCTCCCAAGGGGGCATCTTATCATCGTTAAACCTGTACCAGGGAAAAACTGGGGCATCTATCATTATCAAAAAAATCTGTTCTTTGAAGCAACGTGATAAAACACATTGCATCAAAGAGGGGCAAAATGTATACGCCTAAAAATGACACGACTCTGTTTAAATAAATATTCTTAATATTTATTTCATTTTATTTCCTCTATCAATAAATAAATAAACAAATTTATTTATTTGATTCATATTCCTCTAAGTTAATTAAATATCAAAATATTTAATTACCTCTTCTAAAGTCAAAATTAAATAAAATCCTTTATTTAATTAAATTCTTCCAAACAATTAAATAATTCTTAATTATTTAATTAAATCAAATCATTCTTCCAAATTTAAATAAATAAATCAAATTTATTTAAATTCTCTCAATCTCTAAAAATAAAATATAATAAAATATTTTATTTATTCTTCCAAATCATGCACAAACAATTAAATAAATTTATTTATTTAATTTGCTTTCTTATCTTCAAGTTCTTCCAAAATCATTCTAAATTAAATAATATCAATTATTTAATTGTTTCTTCCAATAATATCTTCTCTAAATTTAAATAAATCAAATATTTATTTAAGTTCTCTATTTCTTCTAAATTGAGTTATCTCTAAATATAATTCAATCCTTGTGCACATGCAATTGAATATTCTAAATATTTAATTGAGCTAAAATATCTTCTCATCCTCATGCAATTTCCATTCTCTAATTATATTCTCTTAACTGATTGATCTATTCTTTTAATTGATTTAATCTTTTCAGTTAACTTATTCTTCTATTTTATTAATTCCTCTCATGCAAAATAGAGCAAAACAGATGTCTTCTTATTTGTGCATGTTCATCAAAGTTTCTATACCGTTGATCTTCTCATTCTTTCTATACCATTGATCTTCTCTCTCTCAAGTCTATAAATTGAACCCTATTCCTCCATTTCATTCATCCAAGCTTTCAGTATCGTTACTCTACAGGAATTATAGCGTGCCTTTGGCACCCAAGTCATTCCTTTTTGCTTGCGATCAACTTTTTACCAAATCACTACTATTGTTGTGAAGATCATCTCCATTACAAAGCACTATCATAGCCATTCTCCATTAACAATCTTGGAATAGCAAGAAAGTGCACTCTCTGAGGGCCTTATTCATACATGCAAGATCGATTGAGATAGGCAACCAACAGAAGCTATGAAGTATTGAGGTTTGGAAATGTTTCATCTTTGTTTGTTTGATCTTGATTATTTCCATTTTCATTGAGTTTTGGGTATTATTGATATTGATATATTGATTATTCATGTTTACTCCAATTTTCCCTTAACAACTACTTCTTTTGAAAAGGAGAGGGTTTGATTTTCAGTGGATGGTCATCAATTTTGGGTACCTAAGGGTGCTCTTTCTTCTGAATCAAAATTTCCTGTAGAGAAGACTATGTTATGGCACCACAGATTAGGCCACATAGGAGAAAAGGGTCTAAGGACCTTGAAAAATAAAAAACCTTGTTGAAGGGTTAACTAATTGTAATCTTGATTTTGATTTCTGTGAGCATTGCATTTATGGTAAAGAAAACTATGTTTAGTTTTACTCGAGTTCTTATAAATCATGTGGTGTTTTGGATCTTATTCATTCTGATGTGTTTGGTCCTGTAGATGTTCTTTCCATTGGAAACTTCACATATTATGATTTATTTATTGATGATTATAGCAGAAGGACATAGGTATATTTTCTAAAGAGTAAACTTGAAGTTTTTAGTCAATTTAAAAAATTTAAAGCAATGGTTGAGTTGCAGACCGAAAAGAAAATAAAATGTTTAAGGACTGACAATGACGGTGAATTCTACTCTAATGATTTTGATAGATTCTGTAAAGATTGTGGAGTTGAGAGACAAAAGATAACTCTATATTCTCCATAGAAAAATGGAGTTTTAGAAAGAATGAACAAGACATTGATGGAGAAGGCTAGGAGTATGCTTAGTGGTGCTGACCTAGAACAAAGGTTTTGGGCTGAAGCTACTGCCACTACTTGTTACCTGATTAACAGGTCTTGTACATCATATCTTGTCGATAAAATAACTATGGAGGTGTGGTTGGGGCATGATCCTTCACTAAGACATCTTAGAGTTTTTGGTTGTGAGGCATATGCACATGTGCCAAAGGAGAAGTGAACAAAGTTGGAGAACAAGGTTGTGAAATGTATCTTCATTGGGTACAGTTATGGTGTGAAAGGATACAAGCTTTGGGACCCCATTGCATTGAAGGTAATATATAGGAGAAGTGTTATTTTTAGAGAAACTAAGCCTTGTTATGTTACATTGCAGCCAGAACAAAGTGAACATAATGATGCAATTCAAATACCTTCTATGCCTAAGAAAGTTGAATCGAGGACCCTAGATAGAGAATAAGTTGAGGAGATTTCATCTAGTTCTGAATCTTCAGAAAAGGAGGAAGAACCTCCAATTCAGCTTATTCAAAGGTCTACAAGGCATAGACAACCACTTGAAAGGTATTCACCTAAAGATTGGAGTTGTATTTTTTCTTTGAGTACTAACATAGATGAACCTAGATCTGTAGAAGAGACATTAGGTATGAATGATGCATAGTCTTGGAAGATTTCTATGGATGAAGAAATGACAACTTCGAAAAAGAATGATACATGGGACCTAGTACCATTGCCTGAAGGATGAAAACCTATTGGTTGCAAATGGGTATTCAAGAAAAAAGTTGGTTCAAATGGAGGTATTGAGAAGTACAAAGCATGGTCGGTTGAGAAAGGTTACTCTCAAGTTGAGGGTGTTGATTACGGTGATATATTTTCTCCTATTGCAAAAATGACATTCATTAGATTCTTGCTTTCTATTGTTTTTGCTTATGATCTAGAGGTTGAGAAAATGGATGTGAAAGATAAAAGTAATTTGGTTTGTAAATTGAAGAAATATTTGTATGGCCTCAAATAAAGTCCTAGGATGTGGTACCAAAAATTTGATACATATGTATTGAGTTTGGGATTTGAGCATTCTAAATCTGATCACTATGTTTATTATAAATCTAATGATTTCCTATTTATTGCATTATATGTTGATGATATGTTATTTATTTGTAAAGGGAAAGGAATGATTTTAGAATTAAAGTCTCAACTTGTAGCTAAATTTGAAATGAAAGATATTGGTGTAGATAAACACATTCTTGGGTTGTAAATAAGAAGAGATAGAGTGAACATAAAACTATGGCTTGGCCAAAGTAAGTATGTCAATTCAATTTTATAGAGGTTTAACATGCTTGATTGTAGATCATTATGTATTCCTTTCATAGTTGGAATGAAGTTATCTACTTCACATTGTCCAACATCCCCATCTTAGATGGAAGACATGAGTAGAGTGCCTTACTAGAGTGCAGTTGGAAGTTTGATGTATGCTATGGTTTGTACTAGACCAGACATCACCCAAGCAATGGGAGATCTTTCCAAATATATGTCTAATCTTGGTAGAGTTCATTGGGATGCAGTTAAAAGAGTATTTAGCTATTTGTAGGGTACCTCAAAGTATTCCTTGTGTTATCATGGTAATTTGATAGGAGACATGCATTCCCTTGATATTCATGGTTCTGTGGATTTAGACTGGGCAGGTGATGTTGATAGTAGACGATCCACTAGTGCTTATGTGTTTACTTTATTTGGTGGTGCTATTAGTTGGATGAGTAAGCGAAAAACTATGGTTGCTTTGTCCACTACTGAAGCTAAGTATATAGAAGCTACTCATGCTTGTAAATAAGCCATTTGGCTTAAGAGATTGTGTTTAGATATCGGAATAAAACAAGGTGCAGTGATAGTTTATTGTGATAGTCAGAGTGTGATCTGCCTAGCTAAAAACTCAACATTTCATGCCAGGACCAAGCACATTGATGTACAATATCATTTTATTAGAGATACGGTCAATGATGGCAGGGTGAAGCTAGTTAAGGTAGAGACTTTGATGAATGTTGAAGATTCATTAACTAAGCATGTGAGCATAAAAAAGTTTAGATGGTGTTCGGAGTCTATGGGCCTCTCGGCCCCTAGTAATTAAATCATGGTGTTGATACTCCCTTTACTCTTGCAAGGTGTTAGACAAGTGGGAGAATGTTAGGAAAGAGGTCTCAACCTTGCAACTACAAAAGGTTACTATTCTTCATAATTTTGGTCTTTTCGAATACCCTTTATCTTGAAGAATGGTTTAGAACTTTTGAAGTTTCCAAAAGGGGCTAAAAATGGTAGGGCTTCCTATTTTTAGTAACTCTACATTTGAGCATGGATGGACCCAAAACTTTTCCAAAAGGTGTGGAACTACCAATTAAATATATTAGGTGAGTTTCGACTCAAGATCATGCCTGGATTGCAAGATATTAAAGTTTCCATTTTTGAAACTCCTGGAAAAGTTTTGAACTTAGATTTGAGGCACTTAGAGGTTCCTAAATGTCCTAAAATTTGTCATAACTAGTAAATCTAGTTGTAGCTTGATATGTTTCTTCACAATATTTTTGAAGCATCATATTGTTCATCAATCGGACACCCAGATCAAAAGTTATGGCCTCTGGAAGTTGGACCTCCTATTTTGGAAAATGTGAAAATGTGTTGGACACTTAAAAGAGTTGTAAATGGGAGAGTTACACGTGTGGGTGTGTGGTTTGGCACATCACAAGGAATCTTTGATTGGAGATAATTTGGGCACCACTTTTGGGTGGTTTTGACTCATGGTTTTGTAATTACTATTGACGTTTATTGTATTGTATCTCCTATATATCAAGAGCTTGAGATGGAGGTTGTGTGTGAGACTCTTATAGATGTTGAGTTGCCTTCAGATCTCTAGTTGGTTATACTCTTGTGAAAGATTTCTCTGCAAGTATATTGTAATCTTATCAATTTCTGAATAATACATTGGGCGGCTTTGGAGTGTGGGGTTTTTCTCTTCAAAGGTTTTCCCCACATAATTATTGTGTTATGGTATGATTGCTATTTGTGTTTATTTTTGTAATTGTTGTAAAGATTTGAAAAGTTCTACATATCCCTCCCCTCAAGATTAGTGTAGGAAATTGTTCTGCTACCTTATCTTCCTTACACCATGATCCAATGGATTTGAAGGGCTAGGATTTTCTTGGAGACAATAGAGGGTGAGGATCCAAAAAGTGCATTTTTGGAGCCATGTGCTTGTCTTGAGCCATTTGCAAGATTGTCTTGACTAATCATGATTTGGATTGTGTAAATGATCAGTTAGTTAAATAGCCTTTTTTTGTGAATTAATGATTAGAGGGGGAAAATAGGGATTAAATAAATAGGTTATATTTATTTATTGTTTTTGGAATGGGAATGGTGAACTCAATTAAATAAATGTTGAATTTATTTAAAGGTTAGACTATAGAAGGATGAAATGATTTATTAATTAAATAAATTGTTTTAATTTATTTAATTAATACTAGAAGGGTGAATTAATTAATTAATTAATTAAAAAATATTTAATTAATGTTGGTAGAAAAATTAAAATAATTAATTAAACGAGTAGAATTTTTTAATTAGTTTTAGAAGAATAATCAAGGGACAAGATTGGTGACGATGGAAATGACATGAGGTGATTTTAGGTGTCTACATTTTGCTCCTCTTTGAAATGGCATTTGAATAACATTGTTTCAAAGAAAAATAAAATATAACACTTTTTAAAGAGGAAGGGGTGATAGGGTACCCCGATCGATTGGGAAAAATGACATTAGTAGGATGGAAGGATGATGCCCCCTCTAGAGGTCAGTTAGAAAAAAATTGCATTGGTGAACTCTCAAAAATAGAAATGGAGGGGAAAATAGGATATAAGTAGAAAAATGAGGAGCAACAAAAGGAAAATGGGTGAAAAGGGCTAAAAAATGGATGAATGGGGTGAAAAGGGTTGAAGGAGGGTGAAAATTTTGATTGGGGGGGCAAAGAATGAGGGTTGGGGTGTGTTAGCAACTTGGCAAACATCATTAAGAGAGAGACATTGCAAGTATAATGATGAATTATTGTGCTTGATGTTTGAAGATGTTGTCATTGATGGAAATAAGAAAAGGAACAAGGTCAGAACAGAAGTTGTGGTCCAGTGAAGAAGACTTAGTCATTTTGGCTAAGTGTTGGTAGTACACAAGAGACAGTGACAGAGAGGTAGTGTAATGACTGGCATTGGTCCGTAGTTGAAGATCAGATCATGTAGTTCTGGTATGTTGTTTGTAGTCCTTAGGAGATCTTATATCCAAGATTTCAGCCCTTGATAAGTACTAGAAGCATATTTTCAAACAAGCCAAGTCCAATAGAGTAGAACATAGTGATATTCAGAGCATAGCACTCAATTGATTTGGTCTGCATTCCTCCAGTGTGGTATATCTTGTCATGTAGTTTTGAGATGTTGTAAACACTTGTGTGAAGTGTCTAAATCCAAATTTATATGTTTTGAGGTCCACCAGAAAGATAGTTATAAGCTGCTGAGTATCGCTATATTGTTTGACAGTGTTTGACTATGATAGGGCATGTGTTCTTGGGGTCCACATTTTTCCGCAAGAAGATAATTTTCTTTGCGGTTCTGAAGGTATGATCTATGATGTCTAAAGAATCTTTGATATAGTTTTGAGCAAGTCTTGTGGCCCGTAGTAAAAGATGTAGTTTGACAGATGAAGTGAACCAGTGGTAGTCCGTGTTTAAGGCCGACATGATAAGTTTAAGTGTATGCGGTAAGTTCTATTGTTTAGAACTTAATCCTAAGTGGTGGAATAGTTGAGGCTAACTTATGTGAATGTAATTCAAGTGTTGATTTGGGTTTTATGTGAATTTTGATGAATGAATTTGGCCGACATAGTACATAAGGCATGACTACACACTACACCTTAATAGACTGGCCTAATATGAAGTTTTTGAGTGTTGCAGATATATATATGGGATTGAATTCAGTGTTTGAGAAGAGTGATGTGAACGTGAATGAATGTGTGAGATGTGAAGTGTAGTGAAGGTGACAAGAGCAGAAGAAGAGAGATCTCACTTAATGTAAAAGTAGAGCAGTGAAACAAAGCAGTCAAGATGAAGACTTTTGAGACAATGTTTTTAAGGTTCATTGGAACTGTAACCATGCATGTGTAGATGCAATCTGAGTAGTTCAACTTGGAAGTGAGCTATTATTCCTTCTTCTTTCTTTCTCTAGGCAGTGAGCCTGTTTTGGCAGTGAGCCTTTCTTATAATGAGCATTTCTTTGGGCAGTGAGCCCTAAGGAAGTGAGCCTTCTCATAAATCAATATTGTTACTACATAATATATTGTGAGCTAACACTCACTGTGGCTTTTCCTAGTTTTGGGTTTTCCATGTAAAAATCCTCGTGTTCATGTGTGATGCATTGTGGTTGTTTCTTCTATGTTTAATTTGCTTTGTTATTACATGCGGTAAAAAGATTACTAGTTTAACAAGAGGTTTAATAAAATATTGATTCACCCCCCTCTTAGTATTTTGTGTGTTCAACAATTGGTATTAGAGCCTGGTTCCTTGGAAGAAGTCTAACAACTTGAGGAAGATCTTGTAGATTGAACACATGGTAGATAAAAAGCATCCTACTCCTCCTGAAGAAATTGATTCAACTGAAGAAGAAGAATGCACACTTGTCAATGAAGAAGAACTCAAGCTTGCCCTTGAAGATATTGAAAAAGTTGAATTAGAAAACAAGGATCTGAAAGATAATGTCAAGGAAGCAGATGAGTACATCAAAAAATTGAGGGAGCAAGTCAAGAAGTTCAAAGAAAAATATAAGGAGGTTAGTGAACAATTGATATCTGTAAATGACACCTTGAATGATCTGAAAGTGGAAGTTGTAAAAAGAGCTAAAGCAGAAGAAGAGCTAAATCAATTGGTGAAAAGCAACTGAAGACTGCACAAAGCTTGAATAAGAAGTTGTGGATCTGAAAGATGATCTAAAAAAGGCATGGATTCAGGAAGATAAATTCAGAGTAAGTGCTACCCAACTTGATAGAATACTTGCAAGTCAGAAGAGTCCTGATGACAAAGAAGGCTTGGGATTTGAGAAAGGTGAAAGTTCTAAAGCTGGTCAAGAAAAGAATGTTGAGATCAAGAAGGACAAAGGAAAACAAATCCAAAATCAAAGGAACATACCTAGAAGACCACCAGTCAGGCAACCAAATGCTCAAAGGTACCCTTCTTTCAATGGTTATTGTGATTCATACAATAAGTTTGGTCATAATGCTACTCAATGTAGGAGCAGAGTGAATCAAAATGTTCCATCATTCTCTGGTCAGTGTTTTACTTGTAATAAAGTAGGTCATAAGGCTAATGAATGCAGAAGTTAGATAAGGAATGGTTACAACAATGGAAGGAATGTTCAAACTTTCAAAGGTAACTACTTTATATGCAAGAGGTTTGGTCATAGAGCTAGTGAATGCAGAAGTTAGATAAGGAACAACTATAATAGTGGAAGGAATGTTCAATCTTTCAATGGGAATTTATTTGCATGCAATAGATTTGGACACAAGGCTAACCAATACAGATCAAGGATGAATGAAAGGAACAATGGATAGAGAAATGTTGTATGCTTCAACTACAACAGGTCTGGACATATTACAAGGTTCTACAGAAGCAAGAATATGAAGAAGGATAATCAGGCAGAGATGAAGAAACTAGTAGAAAAGTCTGATTTGATAGAGATCAAGAAGGAGATGAACAAGATTTGGGTTAAGAAGGAAGCACAAGAAGTCAAGGATGAGTCTACACTAGACTCTGGTGCAGGTACTTCCTCTAAGAAGTAAATTGAGAGCTCTGGCTCAGGGGGAGCTTAAATGCAAAATCCTATTCCCCTACCTGGAAGTGTGGTGCTGATATCCAACACAAAGATATGCGTTGTGAGACTGAATGATAGATCTTTTGAAGAAGATTCTGGAAGAAAAGAATCTAATGCGGTGGATTGCAGAGCAATTTAGATCGACTGTGGGTGATAGAGTAAGGGTTTGACAACTTTTTGAGATAAGCATTTATGATGATTGAATCTTAATGAAAAGAGGATATAAGGTATTCATTTGAATGAAAAATCACTTTGCATTCAAACTCACAAGTGACTAAAGAGATCTGAGAAGCAAGCTAAAGCGAATCCAAGTGTTCAGCAACTGGTATGAAGAAACCCTAACTAAAAATGAAAGGTATTTACAACTATCTCTTTCTTAGAAATTTCTATGTTAAGATGTCTACCCCTCAAGTAGTTGAGATAACAGAGAGGCCCTGCCCTAAATTCAAAAAGAATCCCTTTAAATCATTAGAGACTAATCCAGATGGTGCATTTTCTGAGATTCCGCATGGTATTATGCATACGGAAGATGTTAGGGCTTACATACATGCAAACCTAGATGAATATGATCATGGAAAATTAGGGGATATTATCTTAAGGAACTGACTAATGACAAATTTGAGTTAAAAGAAGAATATAGTGCCCTAGTTGAGAAGAAATTGGATACTTGGTTGGATTATTCATGTAGTCCCAGATGATGCCTGGGTTAGGTATGTCTTGAGCAAGATTCATGATGAGTTCTTTTGGCTTGATGTGCCTTATATGATAACAAATGATGCCATCAAAGTAGTTATTGGGATGTGATCCACTAGAAAGGTTCCGGCATTGAAGTCTATGAAGAACAATATAGTAATGTAGTTGATAGGAGCAAAATTTGATAAAAGAGCATTAACTGTAAATGATATTGTGGATCCAACGGTGAGATTTGCATCAATGGTCATTGGCTACAAGGTCTATTTCTCCAATAGGGAGAACTTTGTCTCTGCAACAACCATATATACATCATATAATATAGTTAAGAATAACACATACTATAATCTATGTGAGTTGCTCTGGCAACAACTTATGGAGAATCTAAAAAATACAAAAGACCCAAAATACCCCTTCAAGTATGGAACCCTAATCATCTGTCTATTCTTCTATGTTCTGAAGGAGTTACCTTGAATGGATAATATTGGTTGGCTTGGTCATTCACCAGTAGCAACACAAATTAGAAATCATTTGCAGAGTTTGGGAAATGCTGACAAACAAAATGCAGCCTTATGGGGATATTTTAAGAATTTTCAAAAGAAAATGTAGGCTAGGCCTAGGATCCCTGAGAGGATAGTGAAGAAATATGAAAAAGACATTGTATTCATGGTGGACAAGGATAAATACTTTATGGAGGCTATAGAACCAAGAACTGTATGGGTCCCAGCCATGGGATATGAAGTCACAAAGGCAGTTTTGATTGGATCAGCTGATTTGGTGTTAAGCAAACCCAAAGACCCTAAGGAGGGAATATTTGGAACATTTGAGGAACTATCTCTCAAAGTGTTTGAGCAAAAACAACCAGAAATCAAGAAAAATGCAAGAAAAATGGTAGATGAGTATGTTAAAAGCCAAGGATTTACAGATGAATAGATAAGTGAAGCAAGAGCCAAGGCAAAGGCATCAAAGGCTGAAAGAGTTCTAGTAAAACATACATCAAGTGATCTGGAAGGGCAAACATCAAAGACTCCAGAGAAGAAAGAGGAGAATTCTGAGAAAGAAAAGCCTGCATCTAGCTCTAGGAGAAGAACAAGAGCCTCATCCTTAGTAGCAGCTGCCATTGAGGTTGAGAAAGAAAAGACAAAGTATGTAGAGCAAGTGCCAAAGAAGAAGCCAAAAGAGAAGAAGAAAAGAAAGAAAGAAAATGCTATAAATAGAGTTTATGTAAGCCTTGGAGGAGAAAAATAAGAAGATGAAATAGAAACAAATGAGGAAGTTAAAGCAAAAAGGGTAAAAATAGATGAAACCACTACTAAGAAGCCCTCCAGAAAAGCTAAGGATAAGAAGAAGAAGAAAGAAGAAAAGACTGAGAATAGGGAAGAAGAAGTGACCATATCCTTGGAAGGCATAGTCAATGCATTTGCTCAACATGGAGCCCTAAAACCCATAGCTGATGTATATGATGACAGATCCGATGCTGACAAGGTAATAATTGAGACAACTGTTGTAATATATTTAGATATGTTTACCAATATTTGAAATTATAGATCAATTACCAGATAGTTTAGCTAGCATAATGACAACAAGAAAAGAAGGGGCCATGGCCAAAGATGCCGAGATAAAGGAATATGTCTTGCTGAAACTTTGTCAAAACATCACTAGAGAAGAAAAGGCTAAAGTCACCAAGAAGCTCAGTAATGAATTTAGAACCATGAAGAGAGTCAATGCTCTGATGTCTAGTTGAAAGGAAATGAGGGCATCTCAGAATGTATTTCTAAGAAAAGTGGTGTCTTCGACAAATTTAAATTCTTTCCAAATGCTTCAAAAACACGCACAACTATGCCTTTAAAGCGGAAACAGACATAGAACATTTCCTACATTGACCCTTAGAGGAAAGCACAAGCAAACATTAACTAGTTTCAACAGCAGAGACATTAAACATGAAAGACAGAACAAGAACACAGATTTACGTGGGGAAAACCCTTACGGGTAAAAAACCCCACACTCCAAAAGCCCAGATCACCATTGTATTATTCAGCAACAGAAAAATAGTTACAATACAAAACTGGCAATAAGCCTTTACAGGAGATTTACATCTTGCTCCTTCTGAAGAATAGCTAATAGTATAACCTTCTCAGCCAGAACTTCCTTCATCTGAATTCTGTTTTCATCTTCTTCTCAGTCCCTTCACATGCTGTTCACATGCTGCATACAACATACAGCATAAGACTTCACAGAAGAAGAAAACCAGAGGTCTCTCTCGAGAAGAACTCTCTCACCACTTCTGACTCGATTACACAATTGCTTTTAGCAATCTAATCGATTCTCATGCAAACAACCGTTCATTCCAGCTGGCATCACTCTTTTCCAACCATTACAAAACTATCAAACCGTTCGCATATTCGTGAGGACCTTTAGTCCCACATGCATCCGGCATTGGAGGATTTCCAGTTTATAAGTCTAATGACACGGTAAGACTATTGTCGGCACTTTTGCCGCCGACGACCCCAGTCTATCCCTATCGGCACAACTCAAACCATCGGCCAACATTCCATCTTTCACTCCGACGGTTCCACGTCCCACCGATACCAAAGACAACATGCCTTCATCGTAATAACAGACAACCATCGGATAGACACCCAAATCTTAGACCAACCAAGTATCTCATGTAGACGCCAATGCCTCACCAACTTCCATCGGGGTGACAGATGACATCGGAACAACATCCCCAAGGATTGGCCGATAGTGTTTCTCACGCCGATGCCAACCCTTCATCGGTATAACATGAAGTATTGGGGATACACCTTCCAGCTGCGCCGATATCAATACTCACTCTGATGATCTTTCATCGGGGTGACTCACGCCGACTAGATCACTTACTCTTCGCTAGCCCTACATCCATCGTCGGTGAGACCAATGCCCATCGGAGAATCTTCCCTAGACCAAGCCGATAGTGAAAGTCAGCCCGATAGCCCTTGGTCAGTGAGACTTCACAGATCGGCCAAGTGCTCATCACTCCCACCGATACACAGAGTCAAGCCGATGGCCACTACCATCGGTAAGACCAAAGAGATCGGAGTAACAAATCAAAACTGGGCCGACAGAAATCTTCTTACCGATGACCATTCCATCGGAGAGACACCTCACATCTTACACCGATAGACCAATGTCACCGCGATGTCAATGAACCGAACCATTGAACCAATCGGTTGAACCAAACCATTGAACCGATGAATAGTTCAATGAACCATTGAACCAACCTGTTGAACCAAACCATTGAACCAACCTGTTGAACCAATGAACAGTTCAACAAAACAGTTCAACGAACCATTGAACTAACAAAGAAACATTGAACCTGTAATCTGAGTCACTAGTACTCAACATTCTCCCACTTGACAAAGTAATTACAGGAAACCATCAATGCTCCAAGTCAAAGAACCAAGCTGATACTGCCACCACTCCACTGTGCTCACAACCTTTTTACAGAAGCTCCATAACATCAACTTCAAAGCTGTCAGAACACAACAAGAAACATTCTCCAGAAACAAGATAGAACATCAGCTAGAACAACAATCAGAAAGCTGACTGCTCCCATCCAACTGAAACAAAAAACCCACTTGACTGAAAATAGCACACACAGCCAGTGCTAAAACATCCAATCACTCGTACCTTAAAGGTATGAACATCAGTAGACTCATGCCACCTGCATATACACCCATCAACTGCAAATACAAGCTCCATATGTCAACTAGTCAAAGAAGACCAGACACATCAAGAACTCCCACTGCATGGATAATGCAGATCTGAAAAAGATCATGGCATACAAAATCTACCAATAGCATTACATAGAAAGTGTAAATATCATGTAGTACCAAGGAAACATCCACCATGATATGCAAATCAATAATCTGCAAGAACAACCCCTCACCACCAGTCCAAAGTTCCCCAAGTTCTCCACATCCAACAAAAGAAAGAGATAACAGAACTTCCTTGTCATCACCCAAAAGTATAAGTGAAGACACATGACCACAAACTAGTGATCACTTCAGCTCCAATCAAATCTCAAAACAATGTAATGTGAAACACACCATCAGAGAAACTAATTGAGACCAAGAGAAACACTGCACATCATATACTTGTAGACAATCCTTTTACATACACCTCTGAATGCCAACTGTGTCAAGTATGATCTCCTTCAAAACACCCCAGAGTGAACCAGCATAACAACATCTAAACAAACATTCAATCTCCAAGATCAAACGCAACTAACATGGATGTAAGCCTCACAAACCAAAGAAGATCAAACTAATTCATTTCCCATTTCAGGAAATCAGCCCATTAACCATATCCTAACAGTCCTCATCAATGAATGATATCTCTAAACTCAAATGCATAAGGAGATAATCATGCTATTAATCTCTCACAATGAATCCACTAGAGCCATCAATGAGCAGTTCAAGATCCATATCTATGAAAGAAAACATAAAACACCTGAGAGAAACAATGGGCAATACCTCTCAAGTTATAACCCTGCCGAGAAGACCAAGAGTGGGGATGAGAATGCTCCTCTAGGGAAACCGAGTCTGTATGACTTCTCCAAGAGCAGTCTCCTCTAGATCTTTTGTTGAATTCACATTCAACCAAGGTAAAGACTCCTCGACTTTCCTGCTGCAAACTCTGAATAAGCACAACAAATACAGTCTCACCTTATTCTCCATGTATCCATGAGTACCTTTGAACAATCACTTCATGTTGAACTCCAACTGCATCACTACAACACTATGAAGTAATCAAGCAAATGATAAATGTACCCAAACATAGAGAAGTAACCAGACCACTGTCAAAACTCCAATCATCTGAATCAGGAACTTATCATGACATCATGATCTTACCATCTCCATTAGGAGATTCCATGCTCTAGGTGAACATAACCATGGTCTCTAGATCAATGTATCATACCAAAATTCAAAAGCAGAAATCATGATATGAAACAAACCAAAATTCTAAACCAACATCACCTGTCAAGCACCACCAACACCTCAGCCAAGAATTTCATGAATCCTCCATGACTCCAAGATGTTACTCATCCTCAAATAGTGCCCCTACAAATGCGAAAGAACCCTTCTGCAGCAACAGGATCAAAGAGCTCCTCCTAGTAACATCTGCAACACTAAAGAAGATCATTCACCACTAAGTGATGAAACACACAGTCAATGCTAAAGCTCCCACTGAACTGTAACAACAGAGCTTTCCAAGCATCCTGACCAAACATCTCCTAATATGAAAATCTTCCAGGTCCACACATTAACATGTCCATGTGACTATAAAACCAAGTGACACCAAGATCTCCAAAACAAGGAATTAAACTATCACTGTCAATAGCTTACACAAACCTGTGTATTCAAGCTATACATGACATCATGATACACTTACTACAAGTCTCCATAACCAACTATTCAAATACTCTACAACATCCATCCTCTCATCCCAAAACAGTCACACCAATGCACAAGTGACCACAGACAAGGCCAGCTAACAAATCTGCATAAGCACTGAAACAACCTTGTGGATAAAGACAGTCCACATTCGAGTCATCTCACTGTAGCTTAATAGGTGATCAGCCCACAAAACTACATAACTCGTAGATCCAACCAATGTATCATGCAAACTCACTATCACACTGGAAACTGCAAAACTGAGATTTCTAGGAATAAACAACAATGTAGACAACAAGACTCAAGCATCAGAAAACTTACTTTTCACTGCTTCGCCCAACATGTCCACAACCAGAGCACCATAGTCAAGAAACTAGAAGCATTACCATAGAAATGCTGAGTGTCATATCACATACCAGCACTCCCATGTAGAGAAAGCATTTCACCTCCTCACACCATGCACAGAGCATGCATGCAAAACTACAACTATATCATCCAATAACATCCCAAAAGCCAGGGTCTAGAAATAGCTTAACTGCAGCTTCACAAAACCACAAGTTTTTCTTTTGACCGTGTAAAACCTGCAAAACCACTGTGTTTGAAACACACCCATGCACATCCATATCCACTTCACATCTGGAAAACCCAAAAGTTTGTAGCACAAACTCCATAACAGTTAAACCAAAATAATGTATCATCATGAATATGCATAACCATAGATTTTAAGGAAAAACTATAAAACCCCTCAAATCCAATAATCATGAATCTGAGTCATGCAAGTACAAAATATCCATTTAAGGAAACAACAGTTCAAGAGCTTCAGGCCCACTTGTAGACCAATCTCTCAAACCACCAACATGCACATGCATCCGAGAGAATCAGGCTATTACAGAAGCTCTCAGATCATCCAATGATCAACTCCAAAGCCTGCATGCAATCAAGGTAACATAAAAATTATGCCTTCCAATACCAGGAACAGAACACCCAGCATAAGCACAATACTCCATGGCTGAGCAGTAACACAAAATTCTCCATATCATTAGAGAGCCTCTCACACAGACACCCAATATGAAAGTTACTGCAGCAACACAGCCTCAAAGCAAACCCCATGCAACAAGATTAAATAATGTCAATTAAGAGCCTCAGGCCACATCATGACCAGCTCCAGTCTCTTCACCATCCTTCAAGCACTACTGAAACAGAAACACAAGATCAACTGCCAGACTTTCACTCAAACAAGGATCAAACAAACAGACATTTCCTTCAGATTTCCTCAAGCCTGTCACACTAAGAAATCATCACAGAAGGAATACCCAGACCTTATACACCAGGAACTCTTACATGCAAACACATGTAGCACACAAATGTACATATGTGAGCAACAAAGAATATCCCAGAAGAAGGCTCTGATACCACTTGAAAGGAAATGAGGGCATCTCAGAACGTATTTCTAAGAAAAGTGGTGTCTTCGACAAATTTAAATTCTTTCCAAATGCTTCAAAAACACGCACAACTATGCCTTTAAAGCGGAAACAGACATAGAACATTTCCTACATTGACCCTTAGAGGAAAGCACAAGCAAACATTAACTAGTTTCAACAGCAGAGACATTAAACATGAAAGACAGAACAAGAACACAGATTTACGTGGGGAAAACCCTTACGGGTAAAAAACCCCACACTCCAAAAGCCCAGATCACCATTGTATTATTCAGCAACAGAAAAACAGTTACAATACAAAACTGGCAATAAGCCTTTATAGGAGATTTACATCTTGCTCCTTCTGAAGAATAGCTGACAGTATAACCTTCTCAGCCAGAACTTCCTTCATCTGAATTCTGTTTTCATCTTCTTCTCAGTCCCTTCACATGCTGTTCACATGCTGCATACAACATACAGCATAAGACTTCACAGAAGAAGAAAACTAGAGGTCTCTCTCGAGAAGAACTCTCTCACCACTTCTGACTTGATTACACAATTGCTTTTAGCAATCTAATCGATTCTCATGCAAACAACCGTTCATTCCAGCTGGCATCACTCTTTTCCAACCGTTACAAAACTATCAAACCGTTCGCATATTCGTGAGGACCTTTAGTCCCACATGCATCCGGCGTTGGAGGATTTCCAGTTTATAAGTCTAATGACACGGTAAGACTATTGTCGGCACTTTTGCCGCCGACGACCCCAGTCTATCCCTATCGGCACAACTCAAACCATCGGCCAACATTCCATCTTTCACTCCGACGGTTCCACGTCCCACCGATACCAAAGACAACATACCTTCATCGGAATAACAGACAACCATCGGATAGACACCCAAATCTCAGACCGACCAAGTATCTCATGCTGACGCCAATGCCTCACCAACTTCCATCGGGGTGACAGATGACATCGGAACAACATCCCCAAGGATTGGCCGATAGTGTTTCTCACGCCGATGCCAACCCTTCATCGGTATAACATGAAGTATCGGGGATACACCTTCCAGCTGCGCCGATATCAATACTCACTCCGATGATCTTTCATCGGGGTGACTCACGCCAACTAGATCACTTACTCTTCGCTAGCCCTGCATCCATCGTCGGTGAGACCAATTGCCATCAGAGAATCTTCCCTAGACCAAGCCGATAGTGAAAGTCAGCCCGATAGCCCTTGGTCGGTGAGACTTCGCAGATCGGCCAAGTGCTCATCACTCCCACCGATACACAGAGTCAAGCTGATGGCCACTACCATCGGTAAGACCAAAGAGATCGGAGTAACAAATCAAAACTGGGCCGACAGAAATCTTCTTACCGATGACCATTCCATCGGAGAGACACCTCACATCTTACACCAATAGACCAATGTCACCGCGATGCCAATGAACCGAACCATTGAACCAATCGGTTGAACCAAACCATTGAACCGATGAATAGTTCAACGAACCATTGAACCAACCTGTTGAACCAAACCATTGAACCAACCTGTTGAACCAATGAACAGTTCAACAAAACAGTTCAACGAACCATTGAACTAACAAAGAAACATTGAACCTGTAATCTGAGTCACTAGTACTCAACACTAGTGACACTAAGAAATTGGTAAAGGAGACTGAAGAGATAACACTAAGGGTGTTACATGAGCTGCAAATTTCAACTATTGTTGACACTAATGAAGAGGATCAAAATACTGGTGCAGATAATGTAGTTCTGGAGATAAATGTGGAATAGAACATGGAAAAAAGAATAGTTACTCCTTTGGTAGACACATGGAATGAAGAAGAAATGAATACATAACAGAGTATAGATCAAGTTGGAACACCACCTCTGGTAAACTCTGAGCAAGTTGAAGAGATGAAAGACATTGAGGAAGAAAAGAAGTCTGAAGAAACAAAAGTAGCTCCAGAAGAGCATAGAGAAGAAATAAATGAACAAATGGTAGACAATCTTGCTCCAAAACCAAAAAGAAATGAACTAGAGCACATTCAAGAACCTCCTCCGGAGAGACAAGATGCTGAGGCATCTCAAGTTGGAGAGAACAGAGACACTACTGACTCTTTGTGAGAGTTTTTGGAGAAGCAAAAGGAAGCTTAGATTTTGACTGCACCTAAGCTATTACAAGGACCTATCAACATTGCTACAATGTCCCCTCTGTAGAAACTAAGACTTGGGACAATCTTTCAAGCCATTACACAAGAAAGAATGTTGAAGTCTCATATAGAGGATAGTGAACTAATTGAAGATGCATCAACAATTTTTGAAAAGTTGATGCTTGGGATAAGGAGAGATACATCCTTGGCCCTTGCTACACAAATGAAGAAGTTAATGCAATCAATAAATTATCATTTTGAGTCCCTGGAACAAGCTGTAGAAAAGAAAGTAAGGGCAGAGATTGATGGCAAAAGGTTAGTTGAGCTTACCGACAAATTTGCTCAAGATAAAATTTTGTTAGATAAAAGTGTAGAGTATGCATAGTTGGCCCTTAAAGAAGCTAGTGAATGGTATCAATTTTGTCTTACATGGCTGGATAAGAATAAGGACATAAAAGATAAAATAGATAAATGGGAAGCTCAAATAATGAAGATATCTAGAACTTATGACCTGACAAAAGATGCTATTGGCAATCAGAGGGCACAAGTTGAGACTATTCATTCTAATATACACAAGTTGTAGACCTAGAAGGAGGTCATAAAGCATAGAATGAGCCAGCTCTGGGAGGTAGCAAGCTTCAAGATTGCATCTCTAACCAAGCTAATAGCAATAGCAGACAAGACTAGGCAAATCACTAAGGCCCCTGCTACCATGAAGAAAGAAGAAGAGTTGGTGTCCCAGATTAATGGGCACATACTAGTTTTGAGCGATGCTAAGACCAATTGGGATGAAGAAGTGGTGTAATTGAAAAAGATCTATAAAGATTTTCTCCTGAAACAACAGTAAGCATTTTGATTTCACTTGTATATATGCGGAAAGTAGAAAAATAGTTTTTTTGGCAACTTGTACATATCTTTGTATCATACACCTTTGCCATTGATGTCAAAGGGGGAGAAGAAATGAAGCATGTGAAAAACATTCAAAAATTAAGAAGAAAAGAATAAAGATAGGGGGAGCAATGTGTAAAGAGAAAGGGGGAGTTGTAACAGTTTTTCACATCAAGTGTTGCCATCAATGCCAAAGGGGGAGATTGTTGGTAACTTGGCAAACATCATTAAGAGAGAGACACTGTAGGTATAATGATGAATGATTATGCATGATGTTTGAAGATGTTGTCATTGATGACAAGAAAAGGAACAAGGTTAGAACAAAAGTTGTGGTCCGGTGAAGAAGACTTAGTCATTTTGGCTAAGTGTTGGCATTACACAAGAGACGGTGACAAAGAGGCGGTGTAATGGCTGGCATTGGTCCGTAGTTGAAGATAAGATCATGTAGTTTCAGTATGTTGTTTTTAGTCCTTAGGAGATCTTATATCCAAGATTTCAGCCCTTGATAAGTACGATAAGCATATTTTCAAACAACCTAAGTCCGACAGAGTAGAACACAATGATATTCAGAGCAAAACACTCAATTGATTTGGTCCGCATTCCTTTGGTGTGGTATATCTTGTCATGTGGTTTTGAGGTGTTGTAAACACTTGTATGAAGTGTCTAAATCTAGATTTACACATTTTGAAGTCCACTGGAAAGATAGTTATAAGATGCTGAGTATCACTACATTGTTTGACAGTGTTTGACTGTGACAAGGCATGTGTTCGTGGGATCCGCATTTTGCCGCAAGAAGATATTTTGCTTTGTGGTTCTAAAGGTATGATCTATGATGTTTGAAGAATATTTGATATGGTTTTGAGAAAGTCTTGTGGTCCACAGTAAAAGATGTAGTCTAACAGATGAAGTGAACCAGTGGTAGTCTGTGTTTAAGGTCGACATAATAATTTTAAGTGTATGCGGTAAGTTCTATTGTTTATAAATTAATCCTAAGTGGTGGAATAGTTGAGGCTAACTTATGTGAATGTAATTCAAGTGTTGATTTGAGTCCACTTTGAATTTTGATGAATGAATTTGGCTGACAGAGTACATAAGGCATGACTACACGCTACACCTTAATAGGCTGACCTAATATGAAGTTTTTAAGTGTTACGGATATATATATATATATCTATATATATATATATATATATGGGATTGAATTTGGTGTTTGAGAAGAGTGATGTGAATGCGAATGAATGTGTGAGATGTGAAGTGTAGTGCAGGTGACAAGAGCAGAAGAAGAGAGATCTTGCTTAATGTAAAAGCAGAGCAGTCAAGATGAAGAGTTTTGAGACATTGTTTTTAAGCTTCATTGGAATTGTAACCATGCATGTGTAGATGCAATCTGATCAGTTCAACCTGGTAGTGATCCATTCTTCCTTATTCTTTCTTTCTCTAGGCAGTGAGCCTTTCTTACAGTGAGCATTTCTTTGGTCAGTGAGCCTTCTTGTAAATCGGTATTGTTACTACATAATATATTGTGAGCTAACACTCACTGTGGTTTTTCCCAGTTTTGGGTTTTCCATGTAAAAATCTTGGTGTTCATGTGTGATGCATTGTGGTTGTTTCTTAATTTGCTTTGTTATTGCATGCAGTAAAAAGATTACTAGTTTTAACAAGTAAGAGGTTTAATAGAATACTGATTCACCCCCCACCCCCTCTCAGTATTCTAGGTGTTCAACAGGGTGAATAAATAGGGGTTGTGGGAGGTGAAAATTATTCATTTTCTCCCTTAAACATAATGATTTCAGAGCAAAGGAAAGCAAAGAGTTGAGCCGATATGGAGTGTGTACTAGTAAACAAGCACTGGACAGAGAGGGTGAGGTTTACAGGAAAACACTAAGGGTAGGAGCACCAGTATGTAGGAGAAATTTGAATTTTTGATGCATTTATGGCTAATGTGGGAGGGAGGTCTAGTGTGCATGTCATATAATGGTTTTCACCTTTCAAATGCATACAATATGCTTCGGTGTGTGTGGAAGTCTTGCATTGAATGTGGAGCATTACGTGTCCATGTATAAAGCAGTGTGTGTGCAAGAAAAGAGTCTGGACATGTTTTGTGGTGTGCATGCACCTAGAAGTGTGTCCTCCATGGATGTCCATGTGTGCACCAAGGATTAGCATGTGCACTTCATGAATGAGCATGTGAATAGTTCAACATATGGATTATGGTTTAGCATGTGTGCTTCACCAAAGAGCCCATGCACTTCATGAATGAGTGCATGCATTGGGAGATAGAAGAAAAAGAATATCTAACATGATGTTAACTTGGATGCAGTAGTAACTAGGGCCCCTAATGACTCAAGAGAGGTAATCACACATACTAGGACTAATGGATAGATTTGAGGAGATGGAGTGGGGACACTTGCAGTAGGTCAGGCTTTGGTGCATAGCCTAGATGCTAGTTAATTCAGTGCACTAAGAAATCTTGATTATGCTATGTGAGTCATGGAGGAGTGAGACCAACATGTTCCACCTACCTACAAGAGAGATCATAGTGACATTGGAGAATGTTTGGAGGATCCTAGAGATTCTAATCCATAGGTGATCAATATTCTATAGGGCATCGGACCCCATGGTGGCATTGGAGAGATTGTTTGGGTGAAGTGACTTACCTCAAGATAGGTTGTCACTAGACATAGATGCTTATGAGGCGATGGTGGAGGAGCTTCCATTGGTGATACCAACACTTGTTAGCAACATCTTGCTGCCTGACACAACTAGCCATTTTTTCCTATCAAGTTGGTGGGAGTGGTGGAGACATGCTGCACTAGGGGCAATTGTTTGCATGGGGGCCTTATGTATTGGCCAAACTATATAGGGACCTATGCCTAGTTACATATCGGTGAGGGAAGAGCATTGCCTTAGTCATTTGTTGCAGATATGGGCATGGCAACACATTGATATGGTTTGCATGGGTTAGTCTGTTGTTATATGGAGCCTAATCAGACTCAGAGGTTAAATTTTCCCCACTTTTATCAGCGCAGTTTCCCCCCAAATTATTTAACGGAGGAGTGCAGGGGGGCAGAGCCCCTCTTGCGGGGCCCGATGGCAGAGCCCATGGTGGGGGTCTAGGGGCAATGTCCCTAGCAGGGGCTCCTGAGGGCCCAAAGCAAAAATTGCCTATTATTTTGTAAAGGCATCGGGAGTTTTTTTTTCTATTAGCCAACATAAAAAAACCCTATTTTTATAACCGACATAAGGCTTGATAAAAGTGGCTAAGTGTTAGGGTTTTGGTTGATTGTATTGTAGCATTTTGCAGTGGTATTGAGTTGTAGGGACTGCTGGTTATAATCGGTTTTGATTTATTGGATAATAATATTGGACTCTCTGTTGGTGGATGTAGCCCAAGTTTGGGTGAACCACGTTAAAACTTGTCTCTCGTTGTTATTATTTCTGCGTATTTTCATTCCTCTATTTAATCTTTATTTGCATTTAATTGATATCTTTTGTCATCTAACCCTAACATGGTCAATAGAGGTACTAGCAATTAGGTGATTTGGGCTATCAGAGGAGAGTATTGGATGATCTAGAGGTAGTAGTGTGGCAACCTTGGATAGAATGTTAGGGTTTTGATGAGGACCTAGCATACCTACAGTTCATTCAAATGCCCTATTATATCATAGGGAACACCATCATGCCATTAAGAGATACATGCCCAACATAGTGTAGAGGTAGTCTAGTTTGCAGTAGGGGATACCAATAAAGGGCCCACATGTCTTTGCATGTGTGACATGAGAGGAGGACAAATGGGAGCCTAGATTGACTCCTAGATTGCATACCAAAGCTGGAGGAACATGGTGCTAGTGGCTTGGGATTACAAGGAAAATGTCATGGATGCAAATATGACACCACATTATGTGGTGTGGTGGAGACAACATATGCTTGTGAGGTTGACCATATCGATGTAGGTAGTGATTCAAGATAGGCTTAGACATGTGGTAATAGAGGCACAAAAATGAGTGTGACAAAGGGCCAAAGTGCTAGGTATACCTAGGGCACCTCTAGTGGTAGGGGGATGGTGGCCAATAGAGTGATCAATAGTAGGGGCATATTAGGGAGTGTAATAGGGAGAACAAGGGCCTATGTAATTAATTACTCCTAATATTGTTTGTAAATCATTCATAAGGGATGAAGTATTCACCAATTAGTGATCCTATTTTAGCAGCATGTTTGATCCTAGTACCCAATGGATGTAGGTTATCTGGGGATTGCAAGGTGGTACCCACCCTACGGGTCTAGGGGGATGGTCCCCCCGATGGGGGGTCCAGGCGAAATGCCCCCAGAAGCCATAATTTTTATATAAATTACCATTGTAAATTTGGACTATTCATTATTAGGTCATAGATCTTATGGTGGAGATTTTGTTGGCTTGTCTTACCCTAGAAGGCAACCCCTTTCATAAGGATATTGTATTACAACTATGTATGAGAGTATTATAGGCACTGCTAGATTGAAGACTGGAGAGGAGATTGATAGTGTTGTATTGTAAACTCTATTTGAAGTTAATACAAATTGGTGTATCTCTTCTTGTGCAGAGTTTTTTTCCTGAAAGGGTTTCTCCATGTAAACACTGTGTTATGTGTTTTATCTTTTGTTCTGCTATTTCTTTATGTTGATTTCATACTATCTCCATTTTGGTTTTGCACTAGATTAATAGTTAGACTTGTAATCAGATTTCCATTCTATAGTTGTTCACCTTCATTTCTAACATTTGGTATCAGAGCCAGGCCAGTTCTATTTCTTGGGTGGAAGTGTGAGGGTTTTTTGAGTTGTAGTGGGAGTTCTGGTTGATTTTATTTTGCAGATTTGTGTAGAAGCCATGGCTGCATCCTCATCCTGATTGGACATCAAAAAATTCAATGGAACGGGTTATGAGTTGTGGAAGCTGAAAATGGAGGATCTCCTTGAAGAAAGAGATCAATGGTTGGCTGCAACAAAAGAGAAGAATCCCAATACTATCAGTCAAGATGAGTGAGACAAGATGGACAAAAAGACAAGAGGAACAATCTAATTATGCCTTGCAGACTCTATCCTATTGAATGTTTCTACTAAGAAGACTACATATGCATTATGGAGGTGGTTGGGTGAAATCTATCAATCCAAGAGTCTGGTAAATAAACTGTATTTGATAAGAAAGTTATTTTCCCTTAAAATGAAGGAGGGTGATTCGATAGCTAAGCACTTGAATACATTTAAGTTGATTCTGAGTTAGTTAGCTTCTGTGGATGTTAAGATCAAAGAGGAAGATAAGTGTATTATGCTTCTTTGTTCTTTGCCTGAGTCTCGAGAAAATTTTATTCTTTCTATCACTACTAACCTTGAAGATCCAAAGATGGATGCCCTTGTTGCAACTCTATTGTCATAGCAAATGAGGAGGAAGCCTATGGATAGCTTTGTGGATGCTCTTAATGTCAGGGGGAGGTCTAAGGAAAGAGGACCAAAAGGAGATCAGGAGGGGCCTAAGAAATCAAAAGGTCGGTCTAAAGATCATGGGAAGAAGAATAGAGTTAAGTGTTGGAACTATGGTAAGAGGGGGCATGCAAAGAAAGAATCAAGAAACCCAAAGAAATAGTGGGATTCCTCTACCGAAAAGTCTTCAAATGAAGGTGATGAAGTTTTACCTTCTACATGTAATGTTATGTCTAATGAACAGTGGTTGATTGACTCAGGTTGCTCATATCATATGACTCCTCATGAGGAATGGTTCTCCACATATGAGAAATATGATGGAGGTAATGTTTACCTTGGGGACAACTCTACATATCTAATTGTTGACCAGGGAAAGGTATAGTTTTGTTTCAATAATGGGAGGATCAAAACCCTCCCTAGTGTTTTACATATATCCTAGATTGGCTAGAAATCTTATCTCTATTTCAAAATTGAATGATTCGGGAATGCATGTAACATTTAATAAGCATGGTTGTAGATTGGTGAGAGGAAGCTTGGTGGTATCCAAGGGAACAAGGATGGGAACTCTATTAAGGCTTGAGGCCACTATAGTTTATAGATCCACTAATGTAACTGAAACTACTAAAAATACATGTACGTTGTGGCACCACAGATTGGGCCACACAAGTGAAAATGTTTTAAAAACAATTATGAATAAAAAAGTTGTTGGATGGTTTCTCCTATTCTGATGAGCACTTTGATTTCTGTGAGCATTGTGTGTTTGGTAAACAAAACATAAATTCTTTTCTTTTAGGAAGCAATAGAGCAAAAGAGAAATTAGAAATTATTCATTCAGATGTGTTTGGATCTGTAGATAATGATTCTATTGGAAAATCTTGTTATTTCGTTACCTTCATTGATGATGTATCCATATTCACATGGTTTTTTTATAAAGCATAAATCTAAAGTTTTCACTAAGTTTCAGGAGTTTAAAGTCTTAGTAGAGAACCAATCAGGACTTAAGATACAAATATTAAGATATGATAATGGAGGGGAATATTTCTCTAAGGAATTTGATGAGTTCTATAAGCATGTAGGTATCATAAGATAAAAGACAACTCCATATACACCACAACAAAATGGTGTTGCAGAAAGGATGAACCGAACAATAATGGAAAGAGATAGAAGTATGTTAAGTAATGCACAGTTGGATAAATGCTTTTGGGCAGAAGCTGTGAGTACCGCTTGTTACTTGTTAAACAAATCTTCTTGTAAGGCTCCTGATTCGACACCTTATGAAGTTTGGATAGGTAAGAAACCTTATGTTTCACATTTAAGGGTTTTTGGTTGTGAGACTTTTGTTCATGTGCCTAAGGAAAAGTGATGCAGAGCATCCATTAAAAGCTAACAAACAGGGTGAAAAACCATTAAAACCCACCATACCTAGGGTTTATACTTCATTTCCTTTCAAACCCCTTCAATAAAGACCATACAATGTCAAAATATGCATTCAATTTCCTATCGACAAGATAACATCTATCGTCTCACCGAATTAGACCTCTCCTTCCTTATCGGGCTGACCTATCGTATCGGCCACTTCTTAATTTCTTTCACCGACAAGCCATCTCTCTCTGATGGATAGAGTCCATCGCTCAGACTTTGTACCGTCAGTATAACTTTTCCCTTGTTCCCCAATGCGCAAACTTACACCGATGAGTCTTCCTTCGCTAAGACTTCCACCGATTCTCCTCGATGAACGATCCGCTTACTTTTACCATGACTTAAACCATCGGCCTAGCATTATCTCAAGCTCCCGATATGCATCTCACGCCGATGTAGATATTTCGCCTTTGGTTGCCTATCGGCAACAACTACACCATCGGCCTTCGTGAATTATGTCCTCCCGATGTGTGCCGTCACATCGATATCTTTTCCTTCGCACAGACATACATAACCTAACCTTCCATCACTAGTAATTCCTTTGTATCTTCTCCTACTTTGACTGATATGGGCAGTCATCATTCGCATCTACCACAATGCACATTAAAATGTACATTTACTGCATACATACAAACCCAACATACGAATGATAGATACACACAGAATGTTTCCACATACAACTATGGTATACACATACATTGACTACGACATACAACTGCAATATACTCATAAAATGCACATGTAATGAAATCTCACGATTCTTTACCCAATAATCTCCTCAACAATTTCTGTAACCGAATAGCACACAGGAAACAATGAAAATTTAACAGAATAGAAAACTAACTAATAACACGGAGGTCATTCCACTGATTTCAAAGAAATCCACTGGTGGAATGACCCCAAATGATTTCCCCTACGATTACACCAGAACATAAACTATTTTTATTCCTTCACCAAATTGATTTACAATCCTTCTGATCTAAGTCTGTTTTGTCTTTAGATCAATCAGATCTCACATATTTATCCCCTCACGGGGTAGTACAGAAAATGACTCCCAACGGCTGGGAGTTACAGCTGTCCTAACAAACTAATAGACTTTCTAACAAACTCTTAACAAACTATCTAAAAATAGCAAAGCATGGTCAATTCAGACCTTATTACATTTAATGTCCAATTAGGACTTCATTGAAAACATAAAAACAAACTTTAAGATAGCTAAAGCCTCATGGAGGCCACTATAGATTGGGTGCTCCTGCACCAAAAATCAATCTCCAAAAGCATAGAAATGCATCTTCATTGGATATGGTGAGAATGTAAAAGGTTATAAGCTTTGGGATCCTCTAACTAGAAAAGTTATTTTTTCTAGAGATGTGATTTTCAGGGAACTTAGAGCTATTTCTGATCTTATACAACCAAAAGAAAAAGAAAGGAAGAGGATAGTGCATTTTAATTTACAGCAAGAAAATGTATATTAGGAAGAACAAAATGATGGATTAGAGGATGGAGAAGAAGAAGAAGATTCAACTAAAAGTTCACATGAGGAAGACTCTATTGTTACAGAAGAAGTTAAGCATATAGAAGAACATGAGGAAGAATATCTTACTCCACCCTTGAGAAGATCTGTAAGACAACAGAATCCAGTTGATAGGTATAGCCCACTAGATTTCCATTGTGTATCTACTTTATTGAGTTTTGATGATGAACCTAGATCCCATAGGGAAGCTATTCATCTAGATGATAGTGAGTCTTGGCAGCTAGCCATGCAGGAGGAGATGATGGCTTTAGACTTGTGTGACACCTGTGATCTTGTATGTTTGCCCAAAGGAAGAAAGGCTATATGATGTATGTGGGTCTTGAAGAAGAAGTTTGGATCAGACGATTCATTATAGAAGTACAAGGCTAGACTGGTGTTACCCCAAAATTTGAATTTGAAAAATTCAAATTTTTAGTGCATCCTCTTGTATGCCTTTGAACCTGCCGAATCACAAAAACAATTAATTTTCAAAATCTGTGTGAGCTGGTGTAAAATCCTCTTATGGGTGTGTTCCTAACCCTATTCCACCCAATCTGGCTAATTTTCTTGCCAAGATGCCTTACTATTTGCAAAATTTTAAACTTTACATTTCCCATCAGTGATTCACAAACAAAGCTAAAATATGGTTTCCGAGCTGCAGGGATTTAAATTTTTTTGGGGTTTTGCTAAAGAGAGTCCAATCATCTTGCTGATCGAATTTCATGGAAAAAAGAGCTACTATGTGAAAGATATGGAGTTTTCCATCTTAAGGTAAGTTATGACTTTTCACGGCATTAAATTCTAATGGAGCATCATGAATTTTAATGTATTTTCAAAGTTGGCAAAGTGAATTATTATTAAGGACAACCTTATTTTCACTTCACAAGGACAAGTCATGAAGTCCCCATGTCTTAGAAGATAAAAGACTTTATTAAAGTCATATATTCCCAAGTGGCTCCAAGGTTTTTATGTGAAATTGTGAGGACCTTTTATAGCAAATCCCTTATTGTCGGGAATTATGTTGGTTCTAAAAATTTGAATATGCCCGACTCATCACCAAGACACTAAGTTGGGAGGTTGGGAGCTATCCAAACTCCTGAACTCTTGCTTCAAGGTTCTAAAGTTACAAAATTGGCCAACTACCTGACTTAGTTGGTAATAATTAAAGTTTCAAAACTCTCTTGGTCAGATATTTCTAGGGTTCCTGAACCTTTGTTTTGCCTACAATAAAGCTGCTCCAGTACATCTCAGGAAGCCACTTACTACAAATATGGTATGAAGGAATCTTTTCACTCAAGTGTTTTACCAAATTAAAATCTTTAGAAGCCTTACCTCCGACTGATAAGGATACTGTATCTATAATAAATTCTATTATTTGGCCATCCTTGCATGAAGAAATTGCTTGCAGAACATCAAGATCTATTAATTCAACATGGTGTTCCTTGGGTTAATTGATAACAACCCTCAAGCTATGTAGTCTTTAATAGCAATGGCAGCTACGGTGTGAAGTAAACCAAAGGGGTCACCTGGTAATTGTTTCATCTCATCACTGGATGCATAAGTAGCTTGGATCGAATAGGTCTTGGTCTTAATTGTTGATAGAACTTGTTTGCATATTCACCAAAGGATCAAAAGATTTGTTTCCTGAGATTTAAAAAGAAAGGCAATCCAGTGAGTCAAAGTTTCCTTAGTTGGAGGCTATTAGAGGAGGATGCTTGACATAAAAGATTTTTTCAAATATGGAAGGTTGCAGTCAATATCTTCGGTAACTTTGGCAGTCTCATAAGTGGTTACACTGGCATACATGCAAAAGGTGACAATACTAAAATATGCGGCTCTCTTCTAAAATCATACCTAAATGCTTTAGAAACTCTTAAGCAAAGATGCAATCGATAGGTGTGAAATAACTTTCTATAGCTTGGCGCAAGGAGGAATCCTTCAAGAGGAACATATGATGTGCCAGAGACAGGGACATATGGACATTTGATATCAACTATTGTAATTTCTCTTGAATTGACAACTACAAAAACAATTTCCAATTGTTTCACTCTAGAAGAGATAAGAAATGCCACCAGTGATTTTCACTCTGAGAATAAGATTGGAGATGGTAGTTTTGGTGCTATTTTCAAGGGAATATTACCAGATGGAAAAATGGTGGCAGTAAAACAAATGTTTGCCAAATCAACACAAGAGAATCGTGAATTCCTAAATGAAGACCCCAAGAATTCAGGCTTAATCTCAATTAGCATGCATGATACAATATTTGCCTTGGAGTTGCACGTAGTTTGTGTTGGAATTAGACCAGACAACTGAGAGGGGGGGGTGAATTAGTTGTCCCAAAAATTAATCTTTTCTTATTTTAATCTTCTTTTACAATTTGCAAATTGATCAATGATGTAAACATTAAAGCAGGAAACAACATCACATAAGCAGAAAACATAATCAACACATTTGACACCAAGAATTTTGACGTGGAAACCCGATTAAGGGAAAAACCACGGTGGGTGTTAGCCCACAAGATTCCTACCCTGTTAAAAGTACTTAAAAAGAATGAGAAGGCACTTGCCTTCGGGCTCATTGCCCAGAGCTCACTTCTCAAAAGAGAGGCTCACTACCTATAAGAAATTTAAGTTTAACACAGAAAGATTTAACTGAGAAATAGCATCTACTTCATGCCTGGTTCAATTTCATTAAATGCTCATAAACTTCTACTCTGCCTCCAAAGTCTTCTTCACTAACTCTTCACTCTACTCTGCTTTTGTTCTTCTACTCCTTCTCTTCTCTACTTTGCTTTTGATCCTTTCTTCAGATTTATATTTTCACTCAAGGATGATTTTCCACAACTCATCAACAAGTATTTATATACTTCATCAACCTTAGAATTAACATCAAGGTCGACACTACAAACAACTAACTTAATGCGAATCACTAAGCTATCAGCCAAACATAACTGGGACTCAAATCTTCCTTGATCAACATGCCACACTCCATAGAATTGCTTTTAGAACATCCACAACATGCTTGAATCATCCAATCGGCCAAGACTGGGAAGAACAACAACACCAAGAGGGAAATCTTCTTTGACAAGCTCAGACTTCAATGTGGGCCTCCAACATAGTAGTAACATGATCTAGAGACCTCCACAAGCACATTGAATTCAACAAAAAACATCTGCACTTCTCCAAATCATCAGAATCACTTGTATCTTCCTCCAGAACCTCAAGAACAATATTTTCCATGACTATCACATTAGAAAAATTGTTTTTGGACCTCCAAACCACGAACCACTTGAATGGATGATACAAACTAACTTCCCAAACATGCCTCTAGATCTGCAAATCATTATTTGACATATCAGGAATAATTAGGACCTCTTTCCTATCACTCTGTCTCTTCTGAACACTACAAAACTAGTTCAACTCAGATGGCCATAACTTCTTCAAATCTTCATGCAAACCCTTCAAAACTTAACTAGAGCTTCTTTAAACAATCCTCTACTCAGCCATATGGTCCGCATACATTGATCCTCATTAATTTTCTCAATATCCTAAACAATCCAGTCTTCTATACAGGCAGCAAAATAGGATACAATTGACACCAATGGCAACAAGGATATGTTGCCATCAATGACAACACCACTTAGGCACATATTTGCAACAATCTCCCCCTTTGTCATTGATGGCAACATATGATGTGAAGAACTTATTTGACCATCAAGACAAGACCTTCTCCCCCTTTCTCTTATCACTTCTGCAATCACTTTCTTAATTGCTCCCCCTTTCATTAGCAACTAGTTTTTCACAAGAACTTCTCTCCTCCTTTGACATCAATGGCAAAGGGCACATATTTGCAATATTTTCTCCATTTTTGTTTCAGACTAATCCCAAAATTTCATACTGACTACTCCCCCTGAGTAGTATCTCCTTAACATCAATCTGGAACACAAGATGTGACTGTGAATTCCACCGGACTGATGCACCTTAGTGCATCCTAGTTCTAATCAGGAGGGATAATAACCCCTAACTTCTCTCTGAGATACTCAAAAGTATCCTTGGGAAGAGGCTTAGTGAAAATATCTGCAATCTGATCCTTTGAAGACACAAACTCCAACTTGACTTCATTTTCATTTACCTTTTCTCTCAAGAAATGAAACTTGATGGATATATGCTTTGTCTTTGAATGCAACACCGAATTCTTTGAGATACTTATTGCACTTGAATTATCACAGAAGATTGTGACAAGCTTCTCAAACACAATTCTGATGTCCTTCAACATTTACTTCATCCATAGGACTTGAGTACAATTGTTTGCTACTGCTATATACTCAGCCTCTGCTGTAGATAGGGAAATTGCCTCTTGCTTTTTACTTAGCCAAGAAACCAATCTACTTCCCAAGAAGAATGCACCACCACTAGTGCTTTTTCTATCATCCACATATCCTGTCCAATCAACATCTATATATGCATGAAGAGTGAAGTCATTATCCTTTGGATACCATAATCCATAATTAATTGTCCCTTTGAGATATCTGGAAATTCTCTTGACTGCTACAAGATGGGATTCCTTAGAATCAGCTTGAAATCTAGCGACAAGCCCAACAACATTCATGATATCAGGTCTGGTATGAGTCAAATAGAGTAGTACTCCAATCATTGATCTATACCTTTTCTGATTTTCCTTAGGGGAGTCATCATCTTTACTCAGCTTACGTCCGGTTACCATAGGCGTACCTACTGGCTTTGAATCTTCCATTCCAAACTTCTTCAACAATTCTTTCACATACTTAGACTGAGATTTAAAGATACCTTTATCTGACTATGTGATTTATAGGCCTAAGAAGAAATTCATCTCGCCAAACATGGACATCTCAAATTCACTTTGCATCCAATCAGCAAATGTTTTGTACATGCTCTCATTTCCACCAAAAATGATATCATCAACAAATACCTCAACAATCAGAATATTCTCATGCTCAATCTTGAAGTAAAGATTACTGTCAGTAGTGCCTTTGTTATACCCTAGCTTTAGTAGATACTTGTCTAATCTTGCATACCAGGCTCTTGGGGCTTGTTTGAGTCTATATAATGCTTTCCTCAATCTACAGACCATGTCTTTTTGATCAGACAACTGAAATCCTTCTGGTTGCTCAATGTAGACTTCTTCTTCTAATTCTCCATTTAGAAATACTGACTTGACATCCATCTGATAGACTTTGAAATCTTTATAAGTAGCAAAAGCAAGAAACAATCTGACTGCCTCTATTCTTTCCACCAGAGCAAAAGTTTCTTCAAAATCAATTCCTTCCACTTGAGAATATCCTTTGCATACCAACCTTGCTTTATTTCGTACAACTTCACCATCTTCATTTAGTTTATTCTGGAAGAACCATTTAGTTCCAATGACATTTTTGTTCTCAGGTCTAGAGACAATATCCCAAGTGTGATTCTTTTCAATTTGCATTAGTTCTTCCTCCATTGCTTTTACCCAGTTTTCATCCTTATAGGCTTCACTTACTGATTTTGGTTCAATCTTTGAAATCAAACAAATTTCTTCTTGATCTTCAATAACTCTTCTCCTAGTTTGAACACCTTTATTTCTATCTCCTATGATTTGATCTTTAGGATGATTCATCCTTACATACCTGGGAGTTTTGGGAATTACTTGAGCTTCTATTTCTTGAGCTTGTTCCTCAACTTCTGCACTATCTTCTTAATTACTGGATTAACCGGATCAATCTGGGTCTAAATCTGAGTTTGCACTTGCCTTTCTTGACTTGGATTTTCATCTTGATCATCTGAATCATATCCGCAAGGCCTGGAATGTCCTTCTTTTTTCTCATCAACTCTGACATTTTTACTTTCAACAATCTTTTTCAACCTCTTGTGAAAGCATCGGTATGCTTTGCTTTGAGTAGAGTAACCCAGAAAAATTCCTTCATCACTTCTTGCTTCAAACTTGCCTAGATCCTCATTTCTTTTGATATAGCATTTACTACCAAAAACTCTAAAGTATCTTACAGTAGGAGGATGACCAAACCATAGTTCATAGGGTGTCTTACCAGAATTACCTTTGATCTGCACCTGGTTAAGAGTGTAGATAGAAGTACTTATAGCTTCTCTCTAATAGACTTGAGGAACATTTGCTTCCAACATCATGGTCCTGGCAGCTTCTTGAATGGTCCGGTTCTTTCTTTCCACAACTCCATTTTGCTAAGGAGTCCTAGGAGCAGATAACTATACTTTTATTCCATGCTTTGCATAGAATGAATCAAAATCACCAGATGTAAATTCTCCATCTCTGTCGGATCTCAGAAACTTTATCTTCACACCAATCTCATTTTCCACCATAACTTTGAACACTTTGAATTTGTCAAGAGCTTCTAATTTTTCTCTTAAGAAAGTTACCCACATCATCTGGGAGTAATCATCAATCAGCAACATAAAATATCTGTCTCCTTGCACACTCCTAATTCTAGCAGGACCACATAGATCAGTAGGCACAAGTTCCAATCGCCCACTTGAAAATTGTTCTTTACTTTTGAATGATGTTTTCTCTGTTTGCCCAATTGACATTATCTACATATGTTATTGGGTTTTAGAAGTCTTGGAAGATCTCTCACATCCTAAGTAGAACTTATCTTGACAATGTTGTCAAAATTCACAGGACACATTCTCTTATGCCACAACCAACTCTAATCTGTTTGAGCAATCAAACAACTTTTTCTAGAACTACTTAATTGAAATATGTTACCTCTAGTTTGTGTACCAGATGCAATTTTAGTTCCGGAGCTTTCCAAGATTCTACATTTACCATCCTTGAATTGGAGATCATAACCCTTGTCAACCAACTGTTCAACACTGAGAAGATTATGCTTCAGTCCTTCCACATACAAAACATTATTTGTGTTATTCTTACCATCAAAAGAGATGGATCCTCTGCCACGAATTCTACCAGCTAAGTTGTCTCCATATTTCACAAACCTACCTTCATAATTTTCAAAGCTTACAAACTTACTTTTATCACCAGTCATATGATGAGAACATCCACTATCAATCACCCATTTATCCTTTTCAACAACCTGAGTAGCCAAGGCACTTTCCATATTTACATAGCTAGCAAATTCAGTAGACACTGGATCTTCTTCCTTGATAGCAATGAACACCCAATCACTTTCAGTGGAACTTCCATGATCAAATTCATCATTTGTGACTCCTTCTCCAACTTCTTGGACAAAGTAACATTTTTTATGACCTTTATATATATTAGGGTTTGGTTTTGAAAACCTCTCCGGACATCTTGAGGCAAAATGATCGATCTTATTACAAGCAAAACATTTGAGTGGCAACTTTCCTTCATACTTACCGGATCCTCTTGGCATTCTTTTGGCAATAAGAGCTTCAAGATATGCAGTCTCAATTTCATCATCTTCAAGATCCTTCCTTGTCTTCACAAATCTATTTGATCTTCCTGAAGAACTTTCACCCAGATCATATATTTGCTTTCCATACACACTAGTCTTAAATGCAGATTTAGATTTAGGGAGAGAATCACCAAACTCACTCATTTCAAATGCTGAAAGTTTACCAACTAACTAATCCCTTGTGATAGTTGTTACTGTCCTGATTTCTTCAATGACTACAGCTTTATGCTTGTATGTTGCAGGTAAGGATCTAAGCACTTTGGCAACAATTTCTGATTCTTCCAATAATCCACCTGCATTTCTGATACCAGTCACATGTTCATTTACTTTCTACATGTAGGAAGTAATGTTTTCATCTTCACTCATTACCAATCTTTCATATTTACCCTTCAGGATTTGTAGCTTGGTACATTTAACATATTTGTCACCTTCATACAGATTTTCCACCTTATTCCAGATTTCATGAGCAGTTTTCAAATCTAGGATATTTGTCAATTCAATATCAGAAAGGGCACTCAACAATGCTTCTTTGGCTCAAATATTGTGTTCAGCATCTCTGAGTTCGTCTATAGTTGAAGGTCCATTCTTTAGAATCTTATACTCATTCTTGGTTATCAACCAAAAGACATCACCCATACATTCCAGATGACACTGCATGTGTACTTTCCAGAGGGAGTAATTTGTTCCATCAAATCTCAAACTTTCCTTCTTGTAAGACAACATCTTGGATCTCCTCAAGCGGTCAATCTTATTTTAGAGGTACTTGGATCTGATACCAATTGTTGGAATTAGACCAGACAATTGAGAGGGGGGGTGAATCAGTTGTCCCAAAAATTAATCTTTTCTTCATTTTAATCTTCTTTTACAATTTGCAAATTGATCAATGACATAAATATTAAAGCAGGAAACAACATCACATAAGCAAAAACATAATCAACACATTTGACACCAAGAATTTTGATGTGGAAACCCGGTTAAGGGAAAAACCACGGTGGGTGTTAGCCCACAAGATTCCTACCCTATTAAAAGTACTTAAAAAGAATGAGAAGGCACTTGCCTTTGGGCTCATTGCCTAGAGTTCACTGCTCAAAAAAGAGGCTCACTACCTACAAGAAATTTAAGTTTAACACAGAAAGATTTAACTGAGAAATAGCATCTACTTCATGCCTGGTTCAGTTTCATTGAATGCTCATAACTTTTGCTTTGCCTCTAAAGTCTTCTTCACTAACTCTTCACTCTACTATGCTTTTGTTCTTCTACTCCTCTTCTCTGCTCTGCTTCTGATCCTTTCTTCAGATTTATATTTTCGCTCAAGGATGATTTTCCACAACTCATCAACAAGTATTTATACACTTCATCAACGTTGGAATGAACATCATGGTCGGCACTACAAACAACTAACTTAATGTGAATCACTAAGCTGTCAGCCAAACATAACTGGGACTCAAATCTTCCTTGATCAACATGCCACGCTCCATAGAATTGCTTTTAGAACATCCGCAACATGCTTGAATCATTCGGTCGGCCAAGACTGGGAAGAACAACAACACCAAGAGGGAAATCTTCTATGACAAGCTCAAGCTTCAATGCGGACCTCCAACATAGCAGAAACATGATCCAAAGACCTCCACAAGCACATTGAATTCAACAATAAACATACGCACTCCTCCAAATCATTAGAATCACTTGTATCTTCCTCCGGAACCTCAAGAACAATATTTGCCATGACTGTCACATTAGAAAATTTGCTTGCAGACCTCCAAACCACAAACCACTTGAATGGATGATACACACTGACTTTCCAAACATGCCTCTAGATCTGCAGATCATTATTTGACATATCTAGAATAATCTGGACCTCTTTCCTATCACTCTGTCTCTTCTAAACGCTGCAAAACTGGTTTAACTCAGATGGCCATAGCTTCTTCAAATCTTCATGCGAACCCTTCAAGCTTAACTAGATCTTCTTCAGACAATCCTCTAATCAGCCATATGGTCCGCATACATTGATTCTCATTAATTTTCTCAATATCCTCAACAATCCAGTCTTCTATACAGGTAGCAAAATAGGATACAGTTGACACCAATGTAAACAAGGATATGTTGACATCAAACAACACCACTTACACACATATTTGCAATAGTTTGGCATATCTGCATAAAGAATCTAGATTGAGAATTGTACATTGAGACGTCAAAGCTCACAAACTGTTTGACAGAGTGCGCCTCAAAGAAACCGTGGTCTCATGAATGCAAAGATCAAAAGATATGAACACAATGAATTTGTTGCAAAGGCTTTAGAAACTTTTAAACAAATACACTTAGTAGCTATTATAGCTCAAAAGATTTGGTGGACAAGTATGTGATATGTGGAAGCTTAGACAATGTCGTTCTATAGAGTGCTTCAAAGAAATATCTCTCTTGGAATCTAATGATCGTAGAATATACATAAGATGGGTTTGTTGAAAAGGTTTTAGAAACTTTCAAGAAATTGGTGCACGTTTCACAAAACAAAGGAGGATGAATCTACTTCTCAGAAGCTAATGGGAATGCCTATAAAATTTTTATCCTTAGGGCCATATTCATTATGACAAGGAACAAACACTTTCTACTTATATTTCCATTCATCATTGTATTTGATCTTATGAAAGAAGGCGCAGGCAGAATGTCTATAGTCTTAACATATTTGTTGAGAAGCCACTTCAAAGATTTTGGGTATATGTATGGGAAGCATTACAAGACACGACTCTTATGATACTTACAGTCTGTGCAGCCATGTCTTTGGCTATTAGGATTTCTACAAAGGGGCCTATGATGGCCTCGGCATCATTCTCAGTAGTTGCATTTGTAACTACAGTATATCCCTAAGGCAAATTCTTTGTAGAGAGTTTTTGAAATCTCATGTAGATATGGTGTTCAAGAAACAATCTAGGTGGACAAACAAAGTGAGATCTGGTTTTATATGCTGAGGTTGTGCTGAACTAGTCTATTGTTGAAATTGAACCTGATGTGAGGGGCTTTAAAGATAAAATGCTCAGACTTCTCGGAATAAAGAATGGAAGTGTCTTTGACATCCTTTAACTAAGACTCATATAACAAATAGTGGCTTTCCTTTAACCATTGAAACTGATATCTTGAAGGAAGATTTAGATCTCCTTGTGGATGGTAATCCGCTTAGGATCACTAAATGTGTGCCACCGAGGATGATGTAATGCAGTTAGCTCTTGGCATCTTGAATTCTATGGAAGTAAGCGTAATTCATTTAATATCTAGTGAAAACACTTCACTCCTAGAGAAACTTGAAGTGGATGTAAACATGGTGAAACATCAAAGGTGAAAGATGTGAATGAAAATCGAGACCACATTAAAATCAAGAAATTGAAAAGCTTCAAGAAACAGTTACGGAAGAAAAGACTTTGATTTTTCACTTACCATTATTTTCAAGAGACAGTTACGAAAACTAAAAAGTTTTCTAGGAGATTTATAAATATGAAAATCATAGACATTTGGTAGGGATTTTTCTTTTATCTTTTATCTTTTTCTTGTTGTTTGAAAATAGGGGAAGCAGAGTAGCAGTTCTATTTTCAACACAATTTTATTGTACAACAATTGGGGCTTTGAACTCAAGTTTACATTGGAGAAATAAAGAAGGCGTTTCTGAGTCTGTGTACTTATTGATGTTTTCTTTTGATTGCATATGTCCTTTGTGTCTTTGTGATTACCCTCTGATGTTCTATCTATTATATCAAATTGAATATGTATTATTTCTGGAGCTTTGAATTTAGATTAATTCATCTGTTGAAGTGGAATTTTTTGTCCATTATTTTCTTGGTTCTCATTTGGGGTTGTGGGATATGTGAACGGTGAGTCATTTAACCTGCATTCTCATAATTTAAAAATTAACATATCGCATTTGTGTCATGGTTATGCATAGCTATTAGTTTTCCTTTTCTACTTTCTGGTGAAAAGCAAACCCTGTATTCTCATTAATTGCATATCTGTCGAAGGTAGTTGTTCCTTGTAAAACAAGCAGAGAGCACTTGCAACTATCATTGCAAGTGACCAATTGTTGGTTAGACTATCATTATAGTGGGCAAGAGAGTATAAAATTTGAATGACAAATCTATTAACCAACAACTGGTAGCCAAGGGCTACTAATAGAGAGAGGGAGTCAATTTCAGTGAAATTTTTCTCTCCTATTGCTAAATTATCTTCTATTAGATTTCTTTTATCCATTGTTGTAGCTTATGATTTTTAAATTGAGAAAATGGATGTTAAGACTACATTTTTGCACGGAGATCTGGAAGAAGAAATTTATATGCAACAACCTACATGTTTTGAGGTAAAAGGGAAAGAACACTGGGTATGCAAGTTAAAAAGATCTCTTTATGGTTTAAAACAGTCCCACAGAATGTTGTACCTAAAGTTTGATTCATTTTTTTTGAAATTGGGCTTTGTTAGAAGTGAAGAGGATCACTCTGTCTACATTCAATGTATTGATGATCATATTCTGATTATTTCCTTGTATCTGGATGATATGTTATTTTTTAGTAACACTAAGGGTATGATCAGTGAATTGAAAGCTCAACTTTTAGATGCATTTGACATGAAAGATCTAAGGGCAGCCGGGTATATTTTGGGAATGGAGATAAAAAGGGATTGAATAAATAGAATGCTTTGGTTATCACAAAGTAAGTATGTGGATACTATTTTGCACATATTTAGCATGCAGAATTGTAATCCAATTATAATTCCTTTACCGGTTGGTACTAAGCTTTCATTAGATATGTGTCCTAAGATTGAATATGATTTAGAGGATATGTATGATGTTCCATATGCTACTGTTGTAGGAAGTTTGATGTATGCAATGGTTTACACTAGACCAGATATTGCCCAAGCAGTGGGAGTTTTGAGCAAGTTTATGTCTAACTTTGATAGACAACATTGGAATTATACAAAGAGGGTGTTAAGATATTTGTGTGGTACTTCTAATTATTGTTTGGTTTATTCTAGTATTAATAGTGTGGATAAGACATTGGACATATAGGGTTTTGTTGATACAGATTGGATAGGTGACTTGGATAGTCGAAGGTCCACTAGTGGCTATGTGCTTACTTTGTTTGGAGGAGCTGTGAGTTGGATGAGTAAAAGACAACCCACTGTTGCTTTATCTACCACCAAAGTAGAGTATATGGATGCTCCTCATGTCTCTAAGGAGGTAGTTTGGTTACAGAGATTGTGTATGGGTATTGGTTTTGATTACATGATTATTCAGATTGGTTGTGATAGCTAGAGTGTAATATGTTTGGCTAAGAACCACATCTATCATGCACGGACTAAGCATGTGGGTGTTCAATAACATTTTGTTCGTAAAATGATTGATAATGGTCAGATTGAGTTGAAGAAGGTTGACACTTAGGAGAATGTTACAAATTCACTTACTAAACCTACGAGCACATAAAAGTTTACGTGGTGCAAGAAGGCCATGGGCCTTGTTCCTAGTGCTTAGTTGTTTTATGTTTTCTTATGGATGTATTTACAATTTATGATGTCAAGTGGAAGAATGTTAGGATTAAGGTGCCATCAACCTTGTAAATCCTATGTAATTAATTACTCCTAATATTGTTTGTAAATCATTCATAAGGGATTAAGTATTCACCAAGTAGCGATCTTGTTTCAGATGCATGTTTGATCTTGACACTCGATGGATGTAGGTCATCCGAGGGGGTTTTAGGAGGGGTACCCCTTATGGGGTCTGGGGAGATGGCCCTACCGGTGAAGGGTCTGGGAGAAACACCCTCAGAAGCCACATTTTATATATAAATTACCATTGTAAATCTGAACCGTTCATCATTAGGTCATAGATCTGATGGTAGAGATATTGTTGGCTTGTATTTCCCTATAAGGCAACCCCTTTCATAAGGATATTGTATTACTGCTATGTATGAGAGTATTACAGGCATTGCTAAATTGAAGACTTGAGAGGAGATTGATATTGTTGTATTGTAAACTCTATTTGAAGTTAATACAGACTAGTGCATCTCTTCTTGTGTGGAGTTTTTCTTGAAATGGTTTCTCCATGTAAACACTATGTTATGTGTTTGATCTTCTATTCTGTTATTCTTTGTGTTGATTTCATACTATCTCCATTTTGGTTCTATACTAGATTAATAGTTACAGTTGTAATCGCATTTCCATTCTATAGTTGTTCACCTTCACTTCTAACAAGGGCCACAATAGGGGCATGATGGAGTTGAGAAGGGTTTTTGAGCATAACTAGAGGCCATAGATGTGGATGTGTATGATGTGTAGGGCCAAGGATAGGAGGAGATAGATGACCTCCAGGTGAGATTGGGCATAATGTTATTAGAGAGGGATGTGCTCCAGGTGGAGAGGGATCAAGTGGTAGCAAAGAGAGATACCTTCCAAGAAGAGAGAGATAGTCTAGTCATAGAGTGTGATGGGTTCCAAGCCTAGAGGGATAGACTATAGGTAGAGTGGGATAGTTTAATTACAATTTGAGAAGGGTTATAGGTATAGATGGACAAGGCACATGAGAGTGTCTAGAGACTTAGGAAGGAGAGAGATCAGACACAACTTTTGCTTAGTCCATAGGGGATGGCTAGGATTTTGCAAAGATCGGTCATACATATTGAGATTAAACAAGAGTAGGCATGGAGATGACATGGGTGTTGCACGAGAAAATATACTACAAATTACTATATGAGCACACTGTGCCAATGGATTAGATGAAGCCCTTGTATGCAGAGAGGACAATCTTAGGGGTGAGGGTTAGCTATGAGGACAATTTAAACAACCAGATTAATGTCAATGGCCATGCCTCCAAGATGACCACCATCTCAGTCAAGGTCACATGGGTACAATGCTAGCCACAACTAGGTTGGACAAGATATAGTTCCATTTCAATGATGTATTTTGAGATTGATATGTTGTATATAAATTTTTTTATGTACATATTCACAGTGCTTTATGGAGCTCCACTGTACTATGACTTTATTTTTTGATAAGATATGGTGAGATGATTATGCTATGGTTTTATGAGTTATGGATTTTTATCATTTTATGCATGTGATGGATATATGTATGATGTGGAGTTCATTTACTTGATGATACGATACCATAGATGCACATGTGATGACTTTGATGATGATGCATGTATATTAGATGGTTATTTGATGTGGTGCAAATGGTCTTAGATGGATTTTGATTATGAGTAGGATATGTAAATGTGGTTATGATTATTTTGCATGCATGTGAATTGGTTATTTGATGTGATGCTATGTAATGTGAATAAATAGTGTAATTTGATTTAATGTATGTATAGCACACACATGCATGATGATATCATGATAATGTATGGATAGATATGGTTTATTATGTGAAGATGATGATGCAAACTATGTCATGCTTATAGATGGATGTATGAATGACATGCAAAGATTAGAGGGGTATAGATGTATATAATGGTTATGGAAATAAATGCAAATGGTATGATGGATATGTATGATGTACATATTTTTGTTCACGACATAATTGTTTAGAAGAAAATGATGAATGATAATGGGGAAATGATGATGTTAGTTAGAAGAAAGTGATAAATGGCAAGTGGTAATCAGATAACTAACTATTAAATATATAGCTGACTAACTAATCACTTGCGTAATCTAATCATGATTAATGGACAAGCTGGTAAGAAAGACAATAATAGATAATAATGGATAGATAATGTAGATGTTATGATGAGTGGTTTGGATTATGAATACAAGTATTATGCTAACATGTGGTGAACACCTATTTTGATATAGCATTAGATGTCATGCACTAGGGTATAGAGACCAAGGTGATGATGTATCCCATGCATAGGACTAACTTGCAAGGAAAAAAAACAAAAGGATGCCCCAACACATCACAAGGCATTTGACAACCTTGGTGGGAATTGAAATGGGACAACCAACAAACATGGCACATAGAAACAATAGACTCATGGCTTGGTGTAGACCAATCAAGACACAACATGATATAAGGATTATAGTGACATTGAAGAGGTATAGTATGAGTGAAAGATAAAACAAAAAATAAAAAATCAATGGTCAATTGACATACATGAGTCTACCTCTTGCCAAAGTGTTGAATAAGGACTAGATGATAATGATGATGCCCTATACAGGGAATGATGTATCTCGGGAAGGCAAAGGATGAAACATGGATGTCACATTGTCTAGGAGTCAATGGATGCATGTTTTTTATATTAGTAAGCTACAAACGAGGGTGTAGATCCCTATTACAAAAGGCCCAAGGGGCAACAAAATAGGCCAGTAGCCACGAACAACAAAACAATAGCAGACTAACAACAATCTAGCAAGAAAGCATAAAAAAAGACCCAATACCAAAAATAACAATAGAAAAAAACACTATTTGAGTAGAGCATTCTAATCCTCCCTGAGGAAACCCAAGAGTTCCTCCTTCCTAGCAGCCTTGCCATCCTTGTCCACCTTCTAATCTTGAGCATCCTGTAGGACAACCAGCGAAGTGGCAGCCTGGTGAATCACTTTAGAGCACATAGGAGCAAGCACCTTCATTTTATTCTCCAAAGAGAACAACCTATTCTTAACATCATCCAAGTCCTTTTTGAACTGATTATAATTATCACAATTCCTTTCACTAGAAACTTCTTTCCCAAGAGTTTCCATGATCTCGACGTCCTCCTCTTTTGTCTCATAAAAGGAGTTATTTAACTCCTCAAAAAATTGGTGCCCTCCTATTCCACAGGTTGATCAGGGGTTGATTTGACTTCCTTGATTTCCACCTCATCCTCTGGATCAGAGGCCAAAGAATAGTCAATGATCTTTAGCACGGGAGTTTTACTACCAGCCAATCTACTTGACCTCCGAATGCTTAGCCTCCTTGCAATGCTCCCCTTGACCTCTTTTACCTTATCCTTCTCAGTAGTATCATCCCCTTACTCCTAGATCTCGGTGAACCCCTTGTCCATGATAGGCTCTACTAGTTTCTCATCACCAGTAGATTTCTTGGATTTCTTCTTCTCTGACTTCTCAGGCGTAGGGTGATCACCAGAATTCCCTTTCCTCTTTTTTTCTCCTAAGTCGGAAGGGCTATTCTTCAAATCATACAAACCCTTTGTAGCCACCTTTTGGGATTAGTCGAGGGGCCTAGCCGTACTGCCCAAAGGCCTAGCCAAATTAGAGGGGCCCTATAGAGAAGGGTTATACTTCTGGGAATCAAGTGGAGTCTTAGAACCTTTTTTCTTATAAGAGTGGGAAACAAGGTTATCAACAAATAGAGCCTTAGGGTTTAGGGAGGCCCCAGTAGGGCCCGGGGGATCTTTCATAGTAGGGCTAGTGGCCTTGCCTTTTCCAGGGCTGCCATACTTGATACTCAAGGGGATGTTATCAACTGAATCATTGTCATTAGCTTCTTCAACCAGGTAGGCTCTTATGGGCTTAGGGGGGCAGAGGGCCAGGTGGAAATAGAAAGGTGAAGAATCAGGCCTTGGTGGAGTGGGACAACAACAACAGGGTTACTCTCATGCATATTCTTAGCAACCTTCACAGAAGACTCTAAAGACGATAAGAGATAGAATGGGAGATTGATAAGCACCTTATGATGAAAATGATTCAATAAATAAAAGTGATAATGGTAGTAGCACTTGAACCTTCCCTCTAAGGTGATGTATTTCATAATAAGATAATAGAATTTGTCCCAAGGGTTGATAAGACTCTCCCTTTCGAAGCTGCCCTACATGCGAACTGGCGACTCACCCTCTCTAAAAAATCTCTTCATCCCTTCAGGATCTTAAACTTTAGTTTGTTTCTTCAACCATTTACCTTCACACCTCAAACTCGTAGCCATGGCTATAGTTTCTTCACTGACTTCAAACTAAACACTACCAAGCCAAACCTTGTGTTCCTCATTCAAAGACATAGCAACTAGACTGATAGATTTTCATCAAAGCCATTATGGCATTCCAGGAGCGGGGTGATGGCCCCCTCATAACAAATACTCCATAGCATGGTGTTAGCCTTAAACTTTGTGTAGGACAAGGGTTCCGTTCAGACTTTGTCTCCACCCATAGTTGAATTCTTCATAATTTTAAGGAAAAGATCACATAGAATAAGCCCCAGCACCCAGGAATAATGCAGCTTAATGCAGAAATGTCTAGAAATGATGATCTAGCTATCATCCTTAAACCTATTCTTGAGGCTACTTAAACACCCAAGCTTGTCCTTCAATTCACCTTCACTGATCAAGTTATAATTACAATCGTAATGAAGCTTGTGTAGGCTATCAATTGGGATAAGCACTGTCGGGATTTGAAATGGCCTTGTGGGCCAGCTAAGCAACTACCACAAGATCATGCTAATCTAGCTTTTGTTGATGTGGCAAATCCCAATCCTTAGGGAGTGATCATACATCATCTTAACTGTAATGATGACAACCTCTTTTCGCCCCTTCTAATGGCTAATATCGATCATGGATCCACTGATTAGAATATATATGAAAATATATTCTAAACAATAACTCTTTACAAGGGTCATTAAGTAGAATAAGGTTGGGCCTCCATTTGGAGGCAAGCTCTAACATTTGTAGGCAGATTATTAAGAGTCCTCCAACACCTTATAGGGAAGAGGTTGATTCCCATGTTAGCCATGGCATTCACCACTTGGTTTCCCTCCCTATAGATATGCTTAACCTCAAAGCCCTCAAAACCAAAAATGTGTTTCATTATATCCTGTATGATATCCACAATCAGCTTGGAATCTCCCTCAATTAGGAGGTTTTTAATACCAATATCAAGAGCCACCTTAAGACCCCAAAGAAGGGCCATAGCCTCAACAACGTTATTGGAATTATCCCCCAGCCCTCCAACACAGGCAGCAACAAACTGCCCCTTAGCAAATCTCAGGACTCCACCCCCACTAGCCTGACCTGGGTTGCCTTTGGCAACCCCATCAAAGTTGAGCTTCATCTAACCTTTAGCAGGGGGAGCCCACTTGGTAGTTGAATGAGCTATCCTCTTAGAACTATCAATCCTATAAATGTGAGGCAAGACACTCCACTGATTGATAATATTAGCTTCATGCTTATTGGGAGGATAGTTAGCAGCTTTCAAAGTGTTGTTAGAGATATTTTCCTGCATCAGTTTAGCAAATACAGAAGACCTCCTTAGAAGGTTTTACTTTATCTCTAAATAACTTGTTGTTTCGTTCCTTCCAAAGTCACCAGGCCAAGATAGGGGGATTTGAGCTCATATCTCTTTGCAAATAGGGTGAAAAAAGGGGGGCAACTAGCACATTATGACATCAGAGAGATCAAGATTCATACTCCAAGAGACTCCAAGATTCTGCATAGCTAAACTCCAAACCTCCCAAGAAAATTCATAATGTAGTAGTAGGTGGGATACTGATTCTTCATCCTTCATGCATAGTGCACAACGATTAGAGATTTGGAAGAATCTAATTTAAAGATTATCCATGTTTAGAAGTGAAAATGTGGAAGTAAGATAGAAGACTTCAAGTCCCACACTTTCACATACTAAAGCATTAGAGAAGCAAATGATAAGTTTAGGGATAAACTACTGATTTCCAATGTTCCCTTTTCCTGTTAATTATCTCTATGTGACTGTTTGAATCAGGTTTTACAAGATAGTATCTTTCTCTAACTATGAAACCCTAATTTGCAAATAAGACTGTAATAATTTGATTTCTAACATAGATGCGAATGAAGTCATTACAGAAATACAGAGTAAACAGATCAGAGATAGTGTACCTGGAAACTGAGGAGTAGTTGGACTAGGGCGCTAGTGGCAATGTCTCGTAAGTTTCTAAATGTTGAGAATTTCTGCAACTACTTCACAATCTCCAGAGGTTTCTGAATCCTAGAAAAATCACCCAGTTGGACTAGGGCACTAGTGGTAGTGTCCTGAAAGTCTTGCAATCCTGAAATCCAAATTCCATGATGACTATGTCTGCAATATTCATCTTCCTATCACTCCTTTCCGCTAGATCTCAACAAATGCAACCTACACATGCAAAAGGAGGAGAAAGATGGTTGTGGTTATCTAGGAGCTTGCCTCAATCAAGCCTCGTTTTTGGTATTCCTGCCTCAAAAATAGCCCAAGATTAAGATCTATAGATGTGTGTGTTCACCTAACAAATGTGTATGCATAAACATAAAACCCTAGATGACTCAAGCATCAATGAAAGATCAACATTTTGCTTCACTCAACGAACAAACACAACTTCACCTCAAGGAGATAAAAATAATGAAGACTTGCATGAACGAGAAGGTGAATCAACAATGTCCACAGAGGATCTCCAAGCTCAATGTTGGAGGCTTCAACCCTTCTCTTGATCATGTAAAAGGTGTACAAACCCTAGGAAGAGAAAGATAGTCTCAAGATCTTGATTCCTAATCTCCATCCATTGTCTCCATGATAGCAAATTCAAATAACTTTAAAGAGCTTCAACAAATTACTGAACTTCAATCGTAATTTTGGTAGAGTTTTAGCATAAAGCTTGCATATAGATTGTGTATAATAAAATTATTTTCAAATGTCTTTAAATATCTAACCTTAGGAATTTTAAATTTCAAAATAAGATGTTGACATCGCATGAAAAATGAAATTTTGAAAATGGAATCCCAGAATGCATGGCAAGAGCCAACATCCTTCCAAAATTTAGGTGATGATTTTGTGTTTGCAAACTTATTGAACTTCTCGCTGTTTGTATCATGCAAGTTGTTTTGGGGATGTGAGAGCATACAGGTGGTCACTTGATGTTGCCACTTCAAGATCACATCAGTACCATGACCAATGTAGAGACAGGCCACTTACAGTCAGTAGGGCTCTAGTGGATGTTTGATATGCCCACAATTAGATTGCATTCTAGTATGCTGATGGAACTGATGGAGAGGTGAAATGCAAATACTTCTACATTCCATTTGCCTATAGGAGAGATGAATATCACGCTAGAGGATGCCTACCGGATCTTGCGCCTGCCTATACGTGGGGAGATAGTGAAGGTCGTAGAATGTCGCTCAACAGAGTATACACAGGAGAGCCAAATGTATTGTCTAGGCCACATAGTCACTGGGGCAGAGTGTGGGCACATTCAACTTTGGTTACTAGAGTAGGGATGCACTAACATGCCTCTGATTTAGAGGATTATGATTGTTATAGTAGCATTAGCAGTCGCATCGGATAGACGAGGCACTCACCTTCACGGGGGCCTTGTTCACACTATCAGGACAATGGAGGAGCAAGGGACAGTCTAGGCATGGGGGCACAGTATGCTTGTGCACCTCTACCGCAAGTTGGGACAGTATGTCCATTATGAGGCACAAGGCTTGATGTGTTGCACATTACTACAGGTCTAGGCCTTTGACCATATCAGATGCATGTGGCCTACAGGTTTTCCTATCGATGAGTCCATGCCTATCCTCTTATCAGATGCTGAAAATATGGTGATCTACTATACTGAAGGATTGTGTTTGATAGATTGTAGCCTAGCAATATCATCTTGAGACCATATTGTAGCTCTATAGTATGGCTAGGTCAATGGAGATAGTTAGCGGGGATGCAGAGGGATCAGCTGATGGCCGGTCGCCTCAATCACATTATTTCATGGTTCTACTTTGATTAGGTAGCATGATAGTTCAGATGCTGATAGAATGTACCTATGATGCATCTAAGCTACATGTGCTCTGTGCGCAACACAGTTAGAGTGAACAACATCCAACGACCGACATTAGTAGATGTAGCGATTAGTGATGATGATGGTGTAGAGGATGCAGAGCTGATATCTGATGCAGATGATGTCAGATTTACTTGAGCATATCAGATCTAGTGGTAGATAACATGACCTTCTCCTATCTATCTGCCTGGTCACCCCATAGGTGATCCTCAACCTTGGGCCAGTCACGTGAGTGACATAGGGATATAGGATGACATTAGTGACTTCACAAGATACCATGATCTAGATGATGAGGAGGAGATTGTGTCAGGGTATTTCTTCAGGGTGAGAGCACGGTGAGATCAACATGAGGTAGATAGTGATGAGGAGATCGAGTCTCAATCACAGTCGAGAGCTCATGCTCTAGCCCTTGTAGATGTGAGGAGATCGAGCTAGCATGAGCGAGGGGGGACCAATAGTCGTATGCCCCCAACTATAGAGTCAAATGCAAAGCTGATCAGACTATCAGCTATCTGAGATCCATCTTGGTAAGATGGAGATCCAGGTAGGATTCTTGTTATGTATAGATGTGGTTATTTGTGATTATTTATTTATGATGTCTATATGAGGTACTGATATCTATTTTGTTTCCTTTTTATAGTTGGGACAGATGCATGGCACAACTTGGTGAGCCACGTCATAGCAAAGATCGTTCCAACCGATGCGGCTGAGCAACGGGTGTGGATGGGATATTCATCATAGCCATCCATGGGGTGGCATGTGGAGATCTTTATGCCTTTTGTGAGATATATGTTATTAGTGGAGTCTATTCTAGATTAGGCTATCCAGAGAGCTGAGCATGCAGAGGTGGAGCTCCAAACACTGCGAGATCAGGCTATTGCAATACCCACACCTGAGAGAGATCCTATCACGAGTGAGATCTTACTTCCTGAGTTGTGCTAGGTGAGAGTTGATAGAGACATGGATTAGACAGAGAGAGATCAGTACCAGCGGATGTATATGGAGTTATAGGGTGAGGTGATGGGGCTCAGAGGTGAGCTTAGGGCGTTACGATCACGGAGTGTCTCTAGGAGTCATTCATGATCCGTACCCACACATGGTCAGGCCTCTGTCATGCACACACCATGAGGTCCTGAGGGTATAGGTGACCAAGGTTCAGCTATGTGATGTATATGATGTACTACGATATCCCATTTTGATATACGGGATAGTCGACTTGGCTGTATATTTGAAACTGATGATGATATATATGAGATGTTTTCTTATTACTGTTTCTAGTGTTGTTTAATCTATCACATGTGATTTATGTAAAATGCAACTAGTGATAAATTTTAAATGCTTATGAGGAAATGTAATTAATGCAAATGTGATACTAAACAATTCTTTACAGAACATATAGTAAAAGCACAATGACTAATAAATTTCACAAATAATCAATATTCTATGCTATACAAGGTTAATACAAAAGTGATCTTAATAAAGCATGTTTAACAAGATACCACAATGATTAACCACAAAAGGTGCTATGTTAAATGAATTAAGACAATATAATCATATCTTGTCGAAATTGAAGCTAAACTAACTAATAAGTTTTTCTTTTTAAAGTAACATCTAACATATAATCTTAAGCATAACATTTCTTGAGGTGCGCAACATTAATAGGTTCTTTAAGCACCATACCTTGTTCATTAGCTAGCTTATATGCTCCTGATCCAAAGGCTTCAGTAACGACATATGGTTTGAGCCAATTAGGGCTGAATTTTCCTTTTTCTCCAGGAGGTGCATTCACATTGCGTTGATTCTCATAAAGTACCAAATCTCCAACGTCAAATGAACAGTGTATGACACATTCATTGTATGGCCGTTGTATACTCTTTTGGTGTTCCTTAAGATGCTCAAGAGCGTTGATACACTGTTCATCCAACATCTCAAGTTGTTGTAATCTCTTTTCGTGTTCCATGTCATTATCAATAGCATCTCTCAAGGAGACTCTCAATGAAGGAATTTTAAGTTCCAAGGGAATTACCGCGTCAGTACCATAGACAAGATTATACGAGGTAGTTCCAGTATCCGTACAAATACTTGTTCTTCTTATCACTAGGATTGCACCCGTATGCAAGGCTAGGAAGCTCTGGAATTCCATGTAACATGGGACTAATTTTAGGTTGTGGGTGCCCTATAATGAAATTAGACCTCCAAATTGTGGGCTAGTTCCCTTAAAATATTCTATTGGAATGTATGATTTCTGTTTTGGAAAAGGGTAAGAATGAAACTATAAGGAAATGAAAACTGTGAAAATTTGGTGATGCACCTAATATGGATAAAAATAAGCAATCTGGTTCACAATATAACTCATAAATCTGATTCACACAATCCAATCTTGGCACAAATATCACAAAAGTGATTCCAAGGAAGGTTTGAAAATAAGCTTTCTATGAAGGAAAAGGGATTTTCTCACAACATAATAAGGATAACTTTCATGAACACAACCTAAGACGTGTAATAACAATATGCTTAATACTCCAAGCAAAAGTGAGACAATAATTTTAAAGGTTTAATGATTAAACACAATAAAACTTCATCAAATCACTTCATACAATTTGCATTAAATGAATAGGTAATTACTTGATTCCAAAGAATAAAGGAAAATATTACAAAGGAGACAAAAATGGAACCTGTAACCTGCTGATCTCTCTATAAAACTGTAAAATTGAGCTACAAAACCTTCTTCTCTCAAAGTGTATAAGAGCAAAAAGGCAAGAACTAGAAAAAACAAGCTTTTGCTTTACAATATATAGTATTTGCTCTCACAAGAGGCATGCAAAAATATGAACTTGTAGCTAATTGCCTCTAAAAATAATCTCTCACAAGCAACCTCCAAAATCCTCAAAAATAGGGTCTTAAACTGCCACAAATCGAGCAAAAATAGCTCCAATTTGGACTTCTCCATATACTTGACCAAAAAGTTGACCAAGAACCCTAAAAGTACTCCTCAAATCATGCAAAAACCTCCTAGGTGGCCTAGATAACTCAACTAATCAATTTGCATGATTAGCAAAATTGATTGTGAGTAAATAATAAAGTAATAAAAATAATTACTTTATTATTGGTTACAACTTGTTCTAATTTGACTTTACAATTTGTGAAAATTAATAAAGTAATTTGGAAAATATTACTTTATTATTTATTTACAATTAATGTATTTGTAAAATTATGCATGAAAAACTAACTCCTTATCACTCCAAATACATATGCCTAATTTGCATGAGTTTAGCAAAAAATAGGACTTAAAGATAAATACAATCCTTATAACTCCTTGTGAGAGAAAAATACCCTCTTGCATGCCAATATGCCTTTAGGGAAAAAATAATACCCTTATTACTCCATAATTGTATCAAAAGATAAAAATAATCAAAACTCTGCCTTATAACTCCAATATACATATGCAAAAACTCCTCACTACCATATATATTCATCATGCAAAACCAAAACCGAAGACTTCATTTACCTTGTCATATGTATTATCATGCCAAATAATGCACCTATTCACCTTGCATCTCCTTCATGCTAAATATATACTTTATTCTCCATGCACATATTCAAAAAGAAAGCTCCTCTTTAACACCTTCTTTGCCACCTTGAACTCAAACTACCTCCTGTCTTCATGCACTTCTTGCTTTGACTGTTCGATGATAATTATATAAGGCATAAAAATCATATTTTTTGATCCTATTTGGTCATCCTGTATAATACATGTGATATAGGGAAATATTTTCTTTGTCTCCAAACACATGATGACAAGGGCATATCACCCATGCAATGTCGACCATGTGGGTTTGAGCATCATTAGACATGTGGTAACTGACCTCCAAGGAAAGAAAAGATGTTTGGAAAAAATATAAGGCATAAACCTTATCCTTATTGCTACCGACCACCATTTGATATTCCCTCCTGTCGGCCACTCCTTATGATCATTGCTAGGAAGGCATCATTTGATATGTTGACCTCAGTCGACAATTGGATATAGTCATAATTTGCATTTTTAGAAGTCAAAAAAGAATATGGGAAAGAAGCTTTGAACAAAACAAGTAAGAACCCTAAACTTGTTATTCACTTTCACACTTTTTCTTTTGATGGCCGCCGCTTTGCAACTTCACGTACTAGGGTTTTCACTATTTTTCATGGCTTCTATCTCTCAGCTTTTCTATGTCTTTCATCATGGTTCCTTGCATTTGAAGGATGGCAAGAGGCGGTAAGCATTGTATTCTTCATCTTTAACTAGTATTTATTTATTTTTGTGAAGCTTCCTTCATGGCCGCAGCTATTTCAACTCTTTATGTTGTTTCTGTAGCATTTCTTGATATATTATTGCCTTCTGTGTGTTATTGCTCTCCATATGTTAGATAAAATGTGAGGAAAGTTGCAAGAAATGATAAAGACCTATCAACAGGAGGCCGCTGCCATTAAAGTTTTATTCTCTACAACAAAGGTAGCTCCTCCAATTGTTAATATCTTTCTTTCACTGCATATAAGGGAGACAAGAGTCTTGACCTTTCTTTATATGGGTATTTTGAATGCTATTCTTCTCTGTATGGTTGCGGCCATTTCACTTCCTATAGTCTATTTTTAACTTCTTGGCATAAAAAATGAAAGTTTCTCGACATACAGAAAAGAGGGTTTCTCCTTGAATGCATACAAATGCATTATCCATGCACGACCACATGTAAACACATGCTATGAGCCTTCCTTTGACTACTTTCTAAAAAAGATGGAGGGTTTAAAAAATACGACAAGGGTTTGATCAAAATTGCATATATTGTTATTTTGTAGCACATCCATGATAGAAATGGTTGTATCTCAATTCCTTTCTTCTAACATCAAAGGATATGTTAGGGTTTTTATGAAAACCTCACATGGGTATCACAGAAAATAAAACTCTCTGTCATGGCCATGCCATAAGATTTCTCTATAACTCCTCTTCCTTCACTTGGGCTCATGAGATGAAACCTAAGGGTTTGATGAAATGAGGGTTTCTTGAAAAATGAGGGCAAAACTCCTCTTTCTGTTTGCAGCTATGGCAGAAAACTTTATTGTGTTTGATTTATTGACTATATGCAAGAAAGTTGCTAGGGTCCCAAACCCTCCTATAGCAATTTGTATCCATGTGAATTCTGCAGCTTGTTCTCTTATCTCTGAACACTTATTAGTGATGATAAATCTCTTTTCTATAACTCTGAGCAACATATGTGTTCATTTCTGTAGAAGAAAATGCATAATTCTTGATGACAGAAATAAACACATATGCTGCTTAGAGTTACAGAAAAGAGATTTATCATCACTAATAAGTGTCTAGAGATAAGAGAAAAAGCTGCAAAATTCACATGGATACAAATTGCTATAGGAGGGTTTGGGACCCTAGCAACTTTCTTGCATACAGTCAATAAATCAAACACAATAAATTTTTTTGCCATAGCCGTGAACATAAAGAGGAGTTTTGCCCTCATTTTTCAAGAAACCCTCATTTAATCAAACCCTTAGGTTTCATCTCATGAGCCCAAGTGAAGGAAGAGGAGTTACAAAGAAATCTTATGGCATGACCGTGACAGAGAGTTTTATTTTCTGTGATACCCATGTGAGGTTTTCATAAAAACCCTAACATATCCTTTGATGTTAGAAGAAAGGAATGGAGATACAACCATTTCTATCATGGTCGTGCTACAAATAACAATAAATGCAATTTTGATCAAACCCTTGTCGCATTTTTGAAACCCTCCATCTTTTTATAGAAAGCAGTCAAAGGAAGGCTCATAGCATGTGTTTATAGGTGGTCATGCATGGATAATGCATTTGTATGCATTTCAAGAGAAACCCTCTTTTCTGTATGTCGAGAAACCTTCATTTTTTATGCCAAGAAGTTAAAAATAGACTACAGGAAGTGAAATGGCCATGGCCATACAGAGAAGAAGAGCATTCAAAATACCCATATAAAGAAAGGTCAAGACTCTTGTCTCCCTTATATGTAGTGAAAGAAAGATATTGACAGTTAGAGGAGCTACATTTGTTGCAGAGAATAAGACTTTAATGGCGGCGACCTCTTGTTGATAGGTCTTTATCATTTCTTGCAAATTTCCTCACATTTTATCCAACATACGGAGAGCAATAACACACAGAAGGCATTAATATATCAAGAAATGCTACAGAAACAAAATAAAGAGCTGAAATAGTCGTGGCCATGAAGGAAGCTTCATAGAAAGAAGGAAATACCAGTTAAAGATGAAGAATACAATGCGTACCGCCTCTTGTCATCCTTCAAATGTGAGGAACCATGATGAAAGACAGAAAAAGCCGAGAGATAGAAGCCATGAAAACCAGTGAAAACCCTAGTGCATGGAGTTGCAGAGCGGCAGCCAGCAAAAGGAAAAGTGTGAAAGTGAATAACAAGTTTAGGGTTCTTACTTGTTTTGTTCGAAGCTTCTTTCCCGTCTTCTTTTTTCCCTTCTAAAAATGCAAATTATGACTATATCCAATTGTCAACTGGGGTCAACATATCAAATGATGCCTTCCTAGCAATGATCATAAGGAGTGGCCGACAGGAGGGAATATCAAATGGTGGTCGGTAGTAATAAGGATAAGGTTTATGCCTTATATTTTTTCCAAACATCTTTTCTTTCCTTGGAGTCAGTTACCACATGTCTAATGATGCTCGAACCCACATGGTCGACATTGCATGGGTGATATGTCCTTGTCATCATGTGTTTGGAGACAAAGAAAATATTTCCTTGTATCACATGTATTATACAAGATGACCAAATAGGGTCAAAAAATATGATTTTTATGCCTTATATAATTATCATCGAAAAGTCAAAGCAAGAAGTGCATGAAGACAGGAGGTAGTTTGAGTTTAAGGTGGCAGAGAAGGTTTTAAAGAGGAGCTTTCTTTTTTAATATGTACATGGAGAATAGAGTAGATATTTAGCATGAAGGAAATGCAAGGTGAACAGGTGCATTATTTGACATGATAATACATATGACAAGGTAATATGAAGACTTGGGTTTTGGTTTTGCATGATGAATATATATGGTAGTGAGGAGTTTTTGCATATGTATATTGGAGTTATAAGGCAGAGTTTTGATTATTTTTATCTTTTGATACAAATATGGAGTAATAAGGGTATTATTTTTTCCCTAAAGCCATATTGGCATGCAAGAGGGTATTTTTCTCTCACAAGGAGTTATAAGGATTGTATTTATCTCTAAGTTCTATTTTTTGCTAAACTCATGCAAATTAGGCATATGTATTTGGAGTGATAAGGAGTTAGTTTTTCAAGCATGATTTTACAAATACATTAATTGTAAATAAATAATAAAGTAATATTTTCCAAATTACTTTATTATTTTTCACAAATTGTAAAGTCAAATTAGAACAAGTTGTAACCAATAATAAAGTAATTATTTTTATTACTTTATTATTTACTCACAATCAATTTTTCTAAAGTAAAATCATGCAAATTGATTAGTTGAGTTATCTAGGCCACCTAGGAGGTTTTTGCATGATTTGAGGAGTATTTTTAGGGTTCTTGGTCAACTTTTTGGTCAAGCATATGGAGAAGTCCAAATTGGAGCTATTTTTGTTCGATTTGTGGCAGTTTAAGACCCTATTTTTGAGGATTTTGGAGGTTGCTCATGAGAGATTATTTTTAGAGGCAGTTAGCTGCAAGTTCATATTTTTGCATGCCTCTTGTGAGAGAAAAGCCTATATATTGTAAAGCTAAAGCTTGTTTTTGCTAGTTCTTGCCTTTTTGCTCTTATACACTTTGAGAGAAGAAGGTTTTGTAGCTCAATTTTATAGTTTTATAGAGAGATCAGCAGGTTACAAGTTCCATTTTTGTCTCCTTTGCAATATGTTCCTTTATTCTTTGGAATGAAGTAATTACCTTTTCATTTAATGCAAATTGTATGAAGTGATTTGATGAAGTTTTACTGTGTTTAATCATTAAACCTTTAAAATTATTGTCTCACTTTTGCTTGGAGTATTAAGCATATTGTTATTATAGGTCCTAGGTTGTGTTCATGAAAGTTATCCTTTTTATGTTGTGAGAAAATCCCTTTTCCTTCATAGAAAGCTTATTTTCAAACCTTCCTTAGAATCACTTTTATGATATTTGTGCCAAGTTTGAATTATGTGAATCAGATTTCTGAGTTATATTGTGAACCATATTGCATATTTTTATCCATATTTGGTGCATCACCAAATTTTCATAGTTTTCATTTCCTTATAGAATTAGGACAATTGAGTATGCCAATCTTTTTTATGTTTGGTAACAGTTTTTCATAAAATTTGTCCAATAACATTTTTTGAATCTTCTGCTTGGCCATTTGATTGAGGATAATAAGGCATAGATAAGTGTTGTTGGATGTGATATTTTCTAGAAATTTCTTCACATCCCTGTTCTTGAATGGAGTGCCATTGTCAGAGACCAAGGAGGAAGGTATACCAAATCAAGAGATTATATTATCTTGTATAAAATGACAAATTAGGTCAGCGGTCATGGATTGTAAATGGATAGCTTCGACCCACTTTGTGAAGTAATCAGTAGTAGTGATAATAAATGTATGTCCTTGAGAGGAGGGAGAAGATATTTTACCAAATAGATCCAAGCCCCAAATAGAGAATGGCCAAGGTGACACTTGGGCATGAACTTCCTGGGCAGGTGCTCGGATTAAATGTTGATGTTGTTGATATTGCAGACAGTTCTTGATGTAAGTAAAGGAATCTTGTTCCATGTGTTGCCAATAATATCCCATACATATTAATTTTTGTACTAATGATTTTCCTCCAAAATGTCTTCCACAAGCACCAGAGTGAGCTTCTTCTAAAGCTGTTGAAATCTTTGAATTACTAAGACATCGAATAAGGACACCATTATAACTTTGTATATATAAGACATTAGATAGAATGATCTATATCACACTGGAAGTTTACATAGGTGAACTCGAGCATTTTTAGACGTCCAATTAGGGATGGTTTCATCATGTAGATAGTTGAATAGATGGGAGAACCATTCATCAAAGTTGATATCACAACAGAGATCAAGACTTGCAACTACATGATCTTCTATGACTAGTGTTTTAAGATTATGGATAATAAAGGTAAATTCTTTAGGAGAATCGGCAGGGGATATAAGAGAAGCTGTGCTTGCCATTGCATTTGCATGTCGATTGTCTTTCCTTGGAATAGTATCAATTGAAAAGGATGTAAATCACTTTAATAATGATATTGAGATAATTTGTCTTGTTTATCTTGATATGATCTATTTATTTGTCTTACAATTAGTTGTGAATCACCATATATAGTGAGGTTTTTGATGTTTAAAGCCAAAGCGGTACGAAGTCCTGCAATAAGAGCTTCATACTCAACAATGTTGTTTGTGCATGAGAAGTTTAGCTGGTAAGACATAGGAATCAACTTACCTATAGGAGGTACCAATATGACACCAACATCGAAGCCGGTTCGACATCTTGATCCATCAAAATACAATTCCCATTTATCTTTTTTATCAATAGATAATATTTGGTTGTCAGGGAATGTCTCTAGATTTTGAATAGAAAAAGGAGAGGGTGCCTCAGCTAAATGGTCAGTTAATTCTTGTCCTTTAATCTCTTTCTAAGTTTTAAATTTGAGATCAAATTTAGTTAACATAACCCATTTAGCAAGGCGACCAGAGAGATCTATTTTAGTAAATAGATGTTTCAAAGGGTCAACTTTTACCATTACATGTATCTCAGTATTTAGGAGATAATGTTGGAAACAAGGCAGATAACTGAGAGGGGGGGTGAATCAGTTATCTCAAAATTTCCTTAACTTTCTTTTCTTTTCTTATCTTAATAATTAGTGCAACATCAAATAATATAACCATATGTGATCATAAGAACAAAAATAACATCAACACACATAACACAAGGATTTTTACGTGGAAACCCCTGTTAAGGGAAAAACCACAGGGTGACTAACCCAAGATTCTATTCTCTATTAAAAGAATAAAGGAGTGCAAAATGGCACTTGCCAATTAGGGCTCACTGCCTGAGCACACTGCTCACAAGAGGCACACTGCCTACAAGAGACTCACTGTCTATAGAACTTACAGAAGATAATCAAGTGTTTGAACTGATGAGAAGCATCTACAAATGCAAGAGTTCAGTTCTAGTTTAGGCACAATATACTAATCTGATGCACTTCATCCTTCCTCTACTCAATGTTGTTGTTCTGTCACATACCGGGCTTGGATAGCTGTTCCCACACTTATTTCTTCTTTTCTTTGCACTTTACTTCATCACTTATTCACTTACTTCCTCACATGCTAAAATCTATTTGGTATATATATCTGCATCAAGAATTTTTATCAACTTGCTAGTCGGCATCAAGAACACTGCAAGTAATTACTCTGTCATCTGAATCCATGCTTGATTTGTGATGCGTATCAAAAACATAGACATAGAAGTCATTAATCATGTCGGCCAACAATGTATGATCCCACAAATTGCTTGATCAACATCATTTACTCATCCGGATTGAAGTCTGATACTCTGTCGGTCAGTTCTTCCTCTATCTGCTCTACTTGACTGAAACCCAATACTCAGATGCTCATATCTTTTCCATGCTTTACTATCGAAGGCTAAATCTTTGGAATATAGTATTCATGATACCCCTCTTGACTTTTCCAAATCTGCAACTTACTGAGTTACACCATCTGAAATATCCGGACCTGATTGTCAGGCCTTGTTACATACTCTGTTCTTGTTCACCGAACCAAAATGATCTTCAAACTGACTTCCAGTATGGACATACTATGTACTGCAGATGTGTGGGATAGACTTTGTTGCCATCAATGACAACACTCATGAAGCCACACAGTGTCTCTTGCCAACAGATAATTCCTAAGCTTTTGTATTGTGAAGACAAGAGCTAAGCATTGTTTCTCAATGACAGTATATCGCACTTCATAATCGAGCAATGTTCATTGATGTAATACACAACATGTTCATTGCCTTCGGTATTGTGTTGTGCTAATAAGGCTACAAGAGCATTATTAGATGTTGAGGTATACAGTATTAAAGGTTTATTGGAAATGGTAAGTTGTAAAATAGGAGGTTTAGCGAGGTAACTTTTAAGTCCTCAAAAGCCTTCTAACATTCTAAATTTCATTGAAATTTTGAATCCTTCTTTAGTAGTTGAGTAAAAGGGTGAGTCCTATCCGTGAGTTGTGAGACAAATCAGCGAATGGCCTGTATCTTCCCTTGTAAATTATGAAGTTAAGATATGTTTTTAGGTGGCGGCATGTTAACAATCGCATAAATTTTTTTCATATCTACTTCAATACCATGATTTGAAACTATGAATCCCAACAGTTTTCAACTGTCTACACCAAATATGCACTTATGGGGATTTAATCGCATGTTGTATTTCTTTATTCACTCAAAGATCTATCGAAGACTCATAGCGTGATCTTGGCGATGAATAGACTTCACCAAGATGTCATCAACATAGTCCTCTAAGATATTATGTATGTAATCATGAAAGATAAGAGTCATGGCACGTTGGTAAGTTGCTCCAACATTCAAGTCCAAACGACATGACTACCAAACAAAATGTACCCCAAGGTGTTATAAAAGCTATTTTATATTGATCTTGAGGGTTTATAACAATTTGATTATATTCTTAAAATCCATCCATGTAGGAAAGTAATTCATGGCATGTTACTGAGTCAACGATCATAATGTTTGAAAGTGGGAAATCATCTTTCAGAGATGCAAGATTCAAGTCTCTAAAATTAGTACACATGTGAATACGACCATCGGGTTTAGTGACAACCACTATATTTGAAATCCAAGGTGAATAGTAAATAGGGTGAATAAGCTAGCTTGTAAAAGCTTTTCTATTTCATCTTTGACAAGCAATGTGATTTTAGGATTAATCTTACGAATCTTTTGTTTACACGGATTAGCATATGGTTTCAGTACAATATTATGTGTTACAATCTGAGGATCAATACCAGGCATATCCGAATAATTCCAAGCAAACAATTCAGAAAATTCATGTAACAATTTTGTCATATCTTCTTTTTCTTCTACACTTAAGCAATCACCTATAGGGATAACTTTTTCAGTGTTATCTTTTTCCATGAAAACATCAACAGTCTTTCCATTAAGTAGAGTACTATGGTCTAGGAGATCGGGTGATTGTGGTAACTCTTCAGATTTTAGAGTAGTATTTATCATGCTAATAGACTGTCCAAAATATGCAACACTATTCAAACAATAAGGCAATCCACATTTATGATGGTAACGGGGAATATTGTCATAAGCACCCAAGAATTCAATTATCATTTCATCTGTTGAAAAGACATCTAAGGGAATCTCTCCTGGAGGTCAATTAGTGTCAATCATCTCAAGGAAGATCACATTAAGAGTGGATATTATATTCATGTTAAGAGTAGGATGTCTACAGGCTTTATATTCCAAGAAAGGGTTATATCCAATGCCACTTAAGTAATGTCACGAAGCGGATTCTATAGGTACACAAATCCCTTGTTGATTAATACCACAACCATTACCTACATAATCATAATTCTTATAAAGGATCTGAAATCCTCAACCATAGAGAGAAGCCATTTCTTTGGAAGAAGGTGGGGCTTGATAAGTCTTGTAATTTGTAGTGTAAGAGTATTATCTATATTTGTTAGCAAAGATACTTTATTATTTGAGCAATGAGATGAGATCGATGCAACACTTGATGTCTCAGGAGCGAAGTTAATTTTATATTCAGCTGTAGAGGGAGATGTAAAATCTAACAAATACCAATCATCACCAAGTAATGCATTTGATTGTTTTGGCTCTTGCACAACATTATTTGTAGCAAGAGGGGTTGACAAGTCAACTTTTAGATTGTTTAAGATCTTATGTTGAACAACTTGCTTTTGTGATTCAATTTGTAAACAAAGATCTAGTTTAGGATCAACATGAATAGTATGAAGTTTATCTTTGTGAACAAACTTGATTGAACAATGAAGGGTAGAAGGAACTGCCCCTAGTGCATGAATCCACATTCTACCAAGAATCATGTTGTAAGATAAAGAACAAGGCATGACATGAATTAGGGTAGGTAACATTACATGCCCAACTTATATAGGTAAAGTTATAGTGCCTACGGATTGTCTTCCAACATTATCAAAACCACAAATACTTATCTTATCTAGTTTAATCAAAGATGTATCAACTTTAATCTTATGTAATAAATTGATGCTACAAACATTAAGAGATGATCCATTATCAATCATAACTCATTTAATCAGTTTCTTGTTTATTGTAATGAATATAATCAAAGGATCATACTAATTTTGAACTTCAAGAGATGGAAACTCGTGTTGTTGAAACAAAATATTTGTTTTTGTCGTATGCATACAATGTAGATGAGTTGCTACATCATTAGGTTTTACAGCGGGTGGTACAATAACATTTTGTAAAGCTTGTTGGAGCATTCCATGGTATGTAGGTGAAGTTTGTATAAGTTCCCAAAGAGATATCTTAGTAGAAGTAGCACGAAGCTGCTCAACAAGATCATAATCTTGACCAAACTTATGCGTTAAATGAGGTGCTTGAGGCAACATAGGTTGAGAAGATGGTAAAGATATTGGAATTCTCAATTATTGTTTGCCTTGTTTGTTATTCTGAGTATTGTATGTATGAGAAACCACAATATGACTAGGTTGTTGTGAATTTTGATGTGTTATCTGTTTAACATAGTTATAAATGTAATCAGGACGATGGGATTGAGAAGGAGGTTGAACTGCATCTGAACACAAAGTGACCACTATTTTTGGTTTCATGGGTTCTCCTTTAGTTTTAGGAACATAGATTACATTTACAAATCTTTGAAACAACAATGGTTTAAGAGTCACAGTGGAATGTTCAATCGAGATAAAGTCCTCAAGGGCTTCATCTAACATATTGAAGTCATCACAACTAAACGGCTCATCATACACATGAAAGTCTTGCAAAAAGTAATCCAACATTATAACATGCTCAAATTAACTCAAGACTTGGATGTAAAATGATTAAGCATATTTTTTTTAAAAATGTAATAGAATAACACTACACAACACACAAAGTTGTAATTTCAAACTCTTTTAATGAAAGGATTAAAGGAAATCACTCAAATTTCAATATGTGTACTTTCACAAAAAGGGTTTGTAATCTAAATATGTTTTAGGACAACAAACTAACTCAAATATGAGTTTATAAAGGATGCAAATTCTTTAGAGAACAAGTTCACCAAAATGTTTAGAGGTGAAAATGTGGAAGTAAGATAGAATACTTCAAGTCCCACACTTTCACATACTAAAGCATTAGGGAAGCAAATGATAAGTTTAGGGATAAACTGTTGATTTCCAATGTTCCCTATTCTTGTTAATTATCTCTGTGTGATTGTTTGAATTAGGTTTTACAAGCTAATATATTTCTCTAACTATGAAACCCTAATTTGTAAATCAGGCTGGAATAACTTAATTTTTGACACATATACAAATGAAGTAATTACAAAAATGCAGAGTAAACAAATAAAAATATATACCCAAAAACTGAGGAGCAGTTGGACTAGGACGCTAGTGGAAATGTCCCATAAATTTCCAAATGTCAATAATTTTTGTAATAGTTGCTTTACAATATCCAGAGGTTTCTGGGTCCTAGAAAAATCACCCAGTTGGACTAGGGCACTAGTGGTAGTATCCCAAAAGTCTTGCAATCCTGAAATCCAAATTCCATGATGACTATGTCTGTAATATTCATCTTCCTGTTGCTCCTTTTTGCTAGGTCTCGACAAATGCAACCTACACATGCAAAAGGAAGAGAAAGTTGTGGCTATATAGGAGCTTGTCTCAATCAAGCCCCATTTTTGGTATTCCTACCTCAACAATAGCTCATGTTAAAGATCTGCATATATGTGGGTTCATCTAACAAATGTGTATGCATAAACATAAAACCCTAGATGACTCAAGCATCAAGGAAAGATCAACAATTTGCTTCACTCAATGAACACACACAATTTCACCTCAAGGAGATGAAAACAATGAAGACTTGCATGAAAAAGAAGGCAAATCAACAATGTCCACAGAGGATCTCCATGTTCAATGTTGGAGGATTCAACCCTTCTCCCGATCATGCAAAAGGTGTACAAACCATAGGAAGAGCAAGATAGTCTCAAGATCTTGATTCCTAATCTCCATCCATTGTCTCCATGATAGAAAACTCAAATAACTTCAAAGAGCTTCAACAAATTACTAAACTTCAATGGCAATTTTGGCAGAGTTTTGGCATAAATCTTGCATATAGATTGTGTATAATAAAATGATTTTTAAATGTCTTTAAATATCTAACCTTAGGAATTTAAAATTTCAAAATAAGATGTCGACATCGGGCAAAAAAAGAAAATTTGAAAACAGAATCCCAGAATGCACAGCAAGAGTTGACATCCCTCCAAAATTTAGAACCCCAAGAAATAGGGTAGGACAACGGTGCTAGCGCCTAAGTCCAAGCCTTGATTTCCAGCTTAGGACTGCCTTAAGGAGGTTAGGGGATCCCAAATCCAAGTTTTCTTTTCACCCTCAGTCTTCAATTATTCCAAAATATGACATTGTTCCAGTTAGACCTAGGTCAGTCAGGGTTCGGGAAGGTCTGAAAGAAACTAGGTTGAAGGGTCACCAAAGGAGAGGAGTTAAACCATGGGAAATTGTAGCATTCCATACAGCAGGAAAATTTCTGACATAACAATCCATAGTGAGGATCTTATTGTGTATGGCAAGCCACCAGAAGTGGTTGATCTTAGGAATAAGGTTATGATTCCAGACCCTTCTCCAAAGGTTAGAATCCTCATTAGACTCTAGGAGTAGATTGTAAGCAAATTTGACCGAAAAACTCCCATCTTGTCCTTAGCCCACAACAATTTGTCCTTTGAGGGGAAAATAGGAATCCTGCACCCTCGAAGAGAGAGCTGCAACTCCTTAGCAATCAATATAAGGTCATTCTAATCCTAACAACTGTCTGATAGTCGTTTCCAGCCTCCATTTCCAGGAAGAAGATAATCAATAGCCAACCTTCCAAAGTAAGCAATAGCCCTGTCAGCAAGTCTTTGGAGGTTTTGAGTCTTACAAAGAGGAAGGCCCTTAAGCTAGCTGTCCTCCCAGAATTTGATAGTTCTTCCATTCCACAACTTCCACTTGATACCCTACAACAATAAGGTTTTGCTTTTTGACACATTATTCCAAACCACCGAACCCCTAGGGATACCAATGGTGTGTAGGAAATCATCAATATTATTATTAGAGAGGTACTTAGCCCTCATAATGTTACCCCAGTCCTTGTTAACACTTAGGAAATTCTACCCAATCTTAGCCAAAAGGGCTTTGTTGATCAGGTGAAGTTTTCTAATCCCAAGACCTCCTTGCAGTTTAGGTCTACAGACTTTGTCCCAACTAACTAGGGCAATACTATTTTTCTCTTCCACCCCAGTCCATATAAAATTCCTCTAAATTATCTCAAACTTTTCCACAATATATTTGGGGATTTTGAAGAGGGAAAGGAAATAAATAGGAATTCCCTGTAGGGAGGCCTTCAAAAGCTGGTATTTTCCAGCTTGACCCAAGAACTTTCTTTTCCACCCAACCAACTTCTTCTGAATTCTTTCAAGAATAGAATTCTAAGATATGGGAGGAACATATTTAACAGCTAAGGGAGGGCCAAGGTAAGTACTTGGGAGCTTACCACTTGAACAACCAAGGATCCCCATGATTTTTTGTTGAAGGTCCATAGTAGTGTTGAAAAAGTAGACCAAGCTCTTGTCATAGTTGATACATTGGCCAGAAGCATCAGCATAGTCCTTGAGCACCTTCTTCCATTTCCTAGCTTCCACCACTAAGGCAACTCCAAAGAGGATAGTGTCATCCACAAACTACTGAATGACAACAGGGTTAGCTATTGAAGCAAGTTTAATACCTTTGATCTCCTGGGATCTCAGCAAATTCATAAAAACTCCTACTGAGAACCTCAACCATGAGAATGAATAGGTAAGGGGACAAAGGGTCACATTGCCTTAAACCCCTTCCAGCATTGAAGAATCCCTTAGGGACCCCATTGACTAGAACAAGATACTTGACAGTGGTGACACAGGTTTTGATGAGCTGCATTATTTTGTCTTGGAACCCCATTTTCTTAGGGACTTTGAAAAGGAAGTCCCAAGTAACTCTATCATAAGCCTTAGATATGTCCAGTTTGAAGGCCATCCCCAGAAAATTGTTTCTCTCCATGGAATGAATATATTAATGAGTAGATATGGTAGCATCCATAATTTGTTTGCTGGGAACAAACCCCTTTTGACTATTACTGATCAAGTGGTCCAGGATAGGTTGTAATCTACAAACCAAAATCTTAGAGAATATCTTGTAGATAGTGTTATAAAGGCTAATGGGCCTAAAGTCCCCCATACATATAGGATCTGGTTTCTTGGGAACAAGTGCTGTGAAGGTGTGATTAAGATGTTTCAACAATTTTCTAGTCTTGAAGAAGTCAATAGCTACCTCAGTAACATCCTGCCCCACAATATCCCAGTACTCTTAGAAACAGGGCGGAGGAAAACCATCTGGGCCTGGGGCCTTGAAAGCACCCATAGAAAAGAGGCAAGCACAAACTTCTTGTTCAATCACTAGTTTGGTTAGAAGAGTATTGTCTTCAACATTAAGCTGGTAGGAATGATGTCAATTAAATCTTGCTTCTCTAATCTGTCCTGAGCATCAAGGAATTTTTGAAAATAGGTGGCAGCCACCTGCCCCACTTAAACATCTAATTGGACCAATGATCCACTTTCATCCATTAAATTAACAATACTGTTACTCTTGCTACGCCTCATGGTAGATTGATGGAAGAAGGCAATATTTCTATCCCCCTCCTGGAGCCATTGCACTCTAGATTTCTACTTCCAGTAGATTTCCTCCTTTTTTAGCAGATCACTCCATTCCTTCCTTAGGGAATCCTCTTGTAGCAATGTATCTTTAGAGGTGTCCCCATTAGCCATCAGCAGCTAGATGTTAGCAAGGTTGGTAGAAATCCTCCTCTTGTTCTCAAAGATATTACCAAAGGTAAACTTGTTCCAACCTTTGACTTTATTTTTCACAATATTTAGCTTATGTGCTAGCCTATACGTGGGGGATCCTTGAATAGTGACATTCCACCATCTAGCCAACTGATCTCTAAAGCCTGGTTGATGAGTCCACATTAACTCAAACCTGAAGGGGAAAGGGCCTTTGACCTCTTTTTCCTTCCATGATAACAGGATAGGATTGTGGTTAGAGGTCGTCCTGGGGAGGGCTTCTAGAAGATAGACACTGGTATAATCCCAATTGGAGGTGATCAAGACCCTATCCAATCTAACTTGTATCAAGTTCTCACCTTTCCTTTGATTTGACCAAGTAAAACACTACCCTTGGAGATCAAGGTCCATAAGACCTACATTATTGAGAAACTTAGCCAGATCTGCCATGCTATCAGTGTAATCTAAGATACCACCAATCTTTTCTAAAGGATAGAGTGGGGAGTTGAAGTCACCAATCAGCATCCAACAATCATCCTTGTTCCTCTCAATCAGAGTGGAAAGGAGATCCCACAACTGCTTCCTAGTATTTCTTTGGTTAGGGGCATAAATATTGACTAAATTCCAAGATTTATTATGAGTAACCATCCTGACACTTAGACTATTATTGCATCTAAAAATGAGACTTCCTTTCACAACATTACTATTCCACATAGTGACAATACCACCTGAAGCACCCGAGGCATCACTAATGCAATACTCAGCATTGGTCCAGATTCCTTTGGCAATAAGCTAAAATCCTTTAGCCTTCATCTTCATTTCCTGTGGTAAAAGGATATCAATTTTATTATCATAAATGTAGTCCTTGACAAGGAACTACTTTTGAGGGCTATTGAGCCCCCTAATATTCCACGAAAGGATCCTCATTTACCTTGGACTTTTCTAGAGCCAATCTCCAGAGTCCTCTATTTGCCCATAGCAATATCCCTGTTGACATCCTTCTATCTAGTTTCTCTTTGGGTGGGTCTTTCAGTTTTGGGATCCACACCTACATCAACAATTTTGCTTCCTTGACCTCTGCTTTTCTTTTTAGCAGTGGTCCAACCCTCTAAATCAAGATACTTACCAGTCTTACTAGTTCCCATACCAGGGGTTAGACCAAGGGATTTATTTCCTGGTGATGTGAAGTCTTGCATTTTACAGCAGTCAGTGATAACTTTAAGAAATCCCCCCTAAAAAAGATATAAAATCCTGGTGAATCTTTCATTTTTTTGGAAAAAATATTAATTTCTATTGGCAAATCTTTCCTTTTTTTGAAAAAAATATTAATTTTATTGGCGAATTTATTTAAATCATTAGAAATTTGTAGAAAATCCTTGCGAATCTTGATGAAAAATAGGCAAATGCATTGATTATCATGGCAAATCCTTCCTTTAAAAAAAAAATAAATTCCTATGGAAAAGTAAGTGCCTGAGGGTGGCAATGATTGACTAGTTTAAGGTGTAGTGCTCATGTCTATAATTCCTTAATCCCTTAATATTTTAAATCAAACATTAAATATTTTAAATTGGTCCAAAATTATTTTTCACCACCCTTGATTCTATTTATAATCTAATGGTTTGAGTTCTATTCCATGGGCCAAAATGTACCTGTAAAGCTCTAATGCCCATTAGGCACGAAATTGCATTTAGGTCGTTGATCTCAATGGAGATCAATGACGTAAATGCAATTTCGGGCCCTATGGGCATTGGAGCTCTGCGAGTACAATTTGGCCTACGAAATTTAACCACAACTATTAGATTATAAATTAAGATCAACAACCTAAAGACAATTTTGGGATCGATGGGCATTGGAGCTCCGTGGGTACATTTTAACCCATGGAATACAACCCCAATAATTAGATTATAAATAAAATCAATGGTGGTGATTAAAAATTGGCTATATAGCCCTAATGTAACCAATAATTATATAATATTATTGGCAAATTAATTTCATTTTGTACTATAACTTATAAAATTTAGGCGAATCTAATCTAATCAGGTATCGATTATTGTGGCGAATCTTTGAGTTTAAAAGTTTAATAAAATAAATGTTCTGGCGATTTAACTAGGACTAAAATAAAATTTTGTAAAAATGTGGTGATTCACGTCACATTACATCTTGTACTATTAGCCAAATTTTGAATCCACAATTTCAACCATTAGCCAATTGGCGAATATTAGCCACTAAAAAAATCACTAATTTTGCTGCCAGTTCCATCCCCTTTGAATGCGCTACCAATCCATTTAAAGATTAATTCACTACCATTGTCTACATTAGACATTTCAGAAATCCTTGATTTCAAATCAACATTAACATTTGCCACCTGATGAATCTCTCCATCCTCTAAGTCCCTTTTCACAGAGGGGGACATCACTATAGGTTGGGTGGGTGGTTGATCCTTCTGGCCAGGCTCAATGACATAAGTCTTAAGAGCTTCACCCTGAGTGGTGGAGATCTCAGGACCTTTCACCATGTCACGGGGCAAGTCTATGTCTTCTTCTCTTACCTTATCTTCTTTATTCTCCTTCTAGGGTGTGCTTAATATATTAAGAATGTCCTCCCTAAAAGGATAATCCTCCTCATCTCCATTAGTTTGGTTTTCCAAAACATGGAGTTCTTTTTCTTTGTTTTGCATTGAGTTATGAGGTACCCTTTTCTATTATAGTTTTGACAAAAGATAGTGGCATTCTCATACTGGATAGGCTGAGTCCATTGACCAAATTTAGACTCAAGAGTAATGGAGTTAGGTAGAGATTTATTTATATCTACACTAACACAAAAGCGAGCAAATACTAACCTGGACTTATTCTTGGTAGTATTGTCCAAAGCAATGAAGTGGCCAAAGGTATTTGCTATCCAGATGAAGAATTCCTCATCCTAATATTCCAAGGGAAGTCTTGGAAGCCTCACCCAGATAAGGGCAGTTTTGTTCAGATCAGCAACAACATCAAACCCCAACCTCCATATGTAGAGTGAGAGGTTGTATTTTCCATACATCCACAATCCCCCAGCAAGAACATATGTGAGATCTTCCCTAGCCATAAACATGAAGAGGAACATCCCCCCAGCCATGGCAATGATTGAAATGCTACCTTTCACCTTCCACTTAGTAGTGACCCATCTTCTCACCAAATCAATATTTGGTCTGAAGGAGAAGAATTTACCAAGAAGAGCCTTCTCCATTGAGGAAACTATTCTTTCCATAGTAAGATCAGGGAGTTTGAGTGTTGAACCACCCTCCGTCTCCAGCATTTATGGGACAGCCCTCAGGCTCTCACAATCCTTGTCCCTCAGGAGGACATTCTTCCACGTGTTGGGAACTAACGCGTCACCCTGGGTCACGGGTTTAGAATGGCATCCTGAGGCATTCCCAGGGCTAACCCATATCGAGGGGGAAAGGAGGGTAAGGGGTCCCCCACAACCATGTTCAAATTTAAAAATCACATGAGTGAGAAAATGTGCATAACGTGCAGAGTAGAAAAATGTATAGATATATGTGTTTGTCCAATGGGTTCATGTTAATGATGTTGAATAAAGATCATTGTTTTGGTGTTTAAGCTTAATTTTTTAGGTGCTGAAGTTGCAAGTATAAGTGTTTGATGTTGATGTACTAACAAGTGCATGAAGCTCATAAATGGGAAGGAGACTCATCTAATATGCTAAATAGATAATAAGGAGAATGTCAAGAAGCCCTTTATGAAGCAAGACACAATCTAGTGCCCTCAGCGTATGACAAAGTCAAATGCATGGTGTGGGATGGATGTGGATGATCTAAGGCTAAGGCATAAAATTGGATGGGGATGGTGAAAAAGGACTTGAAGGATAATGCAGTCCAACTATACAAATGGTGCCTACGAGAAGGTTGTCACCATGATACATGTCCAAGGTGCCACAAGAATTGGTTTCAACTAGAGGATGATTTTTCTCTTTACTTTTTCTTTTTTTTTTAACATTTTTTTTGTATTTTTTGATTGGGATATTTTGTAGCTTAGGTGTGGAAGTGCTTGAGGTGGATGGTGTTCATGGGTTCTTCAATTTATTGACCATCTAGAGTAGCTAGTTGATTGGCACCTCATCCATATTTGGTGATAATGATGTAGGGACCTAGCCAATTAGGCTCAAATTTTCTTTTCTTGTCATGGTCCTAAGTAGTGTTCCTCTAGTTTTCTTTTAGTACAAGATTGCCAATATCAAATTTTTGAGCTTTGGTATTTTTATTGTAGCTATGAAATAGATTAATTTGATAAGCTATGAGGTGATTCAAGGCATTGGGGAACCTCTCATCAAGTAGTTCCATCTCATGTAGCCATGCAACATGATATTCCTCATCATCAGTGAGGTCAAACAAAGAGATGTGAAATGATGATAGTTTGATCTCAACTAGAAAGTTAGATTTGGAGCTAGAGATTAGGAAGCATAGAGTGACACCAATGGGTGTGCAAATACAAGTGTGATAAGCCCATAGTGAAGGATTGAAGTAGAGGTGTTAATCACAACCAACATCATTGATAGTATTTTGAGGATATTGAGTAGGGTTTTATTAGATGCCTCTACTTGACCATTACCTTGGGGCTAATATGGAGTGGGCCAATGGTATTAGATGTGGAAGCATCCACATAGGGTGTAGACATCATGGGTTTTTAAGGATTTTCCATGATCTATGATAATGGCACTAGGGATGCCATAGTGGCAAATGATTTCAATGGAGGATGAACTTGGATATTTGTGTACTAGTGGTATATCTGAGGGGATTAGATTTAACCCACTTAGTGAAGTACTTAATACTAGTAATAATGAATTAGTGGCCACTAGATGAGAGGGGTGAATCTCTCCAATGAAATCAAAAAACCATGTGGAAAAGGACTTAGTATTAATAGGTTGTAGGGCTTGTGACAACACACAAATCATATCCCTATGTTGTTGGTACGCTAAGCACCTTCTAACATACTAGTAGACATTGTATACAAAAATGTAGACCAAAATAAAAGGATTTAAACAAAATTTAAATCCTTGAATGTACACATAATTCAACCTTAGTTAGAGCAAATAAATTAACAATAAATGAATAAAATAAAACTTTACCCACATCAACTCCTATTGTACCATGGGGGTAGTTATGCTCAAATGTTGATAGGATTTGGTTTCTTGAATTGACAGCATGACATTGTAGTGATGGATGATTCTTTAGAAATGGCTCCTAAAGGGTCCATTTGTAGGCTTCTAGGTTGGATGATCAATGGTGGAGATTGATTGAGAGATCAATGATTTAGATTGAGTTGGTTAGGTAGTTGAGAGATGGATGGTGGAGGATTAAAAGATATTTTTATAATATTTAATTGATTTTTGGGAGATGGTTATGAGATGGGAGGTGGAGAATAAAATAAAATTTCTACTTCTTTTATTCATTTTAGGTGGTTAAGTGGGAAAATGGGAGACTTGATTAATAAATTAGTTAAATCATGTAAAGTGGGAAGGAGACTAGGACTTAGGAAAATTAGTTAGGACTTAGGAAAAATGATAAAATTATTAGGATAAATCAGTTAATCGGGACTTGGTATTTGGGATGATTTAGTGAATCAGGCCTAGTATTTTTTAGATATCTACATTTTTCCCCTCTTTGTGATGATGTTGTGACTGAGAGAAGCAATTTTGTTTCAAAGACATAAAATATAGATGTTTAGGATGAGGAAGGATGAAAAGGATGGGGTTTATGAAAAAGGAGAATGAGATGATTCCCTCTTGAGAGGATAGGGGGGTTTGAAGGACATGAGTATGCTCTTGAAATGGATGTAAAGGAAAGATGAGGATAGGGGATGGGATGCAAATGAGGGAGGTAAGGATAGTCATAATAGTTAGTGTGAACAACTTGATGCTTGATATAACACTTGATGTCATGCTCTGTGATATAAAGACCTGTTGCAAGTATGGGCCTAACCGGTGTTGTCATTGATGTCAACATACTCATGTTGCATTAATGAGAAGGATTAGATGAGTTGTGTTGTGAGGATATTGAGAAAATTAGTCTCAAGCAGGAACAGTGAAGAACAGTGATGACAAGAAGGTAAAAGTCCTCAATAGGTTGAGGATCAGAGGATGCAGTTTAAAGGGTTTGTAGATATAAGTCTTGAGATGCTCCAGTCAAGTTTTCAGAGGTCCGCATGAAGATCTGAAGAAGTTATGGTCGCTCAAGTAGAACTGGTTCCGGCAGGTGTTCAGAGGTGACAGAGTGTCATAGATAGGTCCGGTGAGATCTGGAATTTCATTATCCCGTTCTGCAGATTTGAGGGAGTGTTGAGGATGTCCCTGTGAAGTATCAACTAGATTGGTTCGTGGTTTGAAGGTCTGGAAGAGCCTATTCATTTGTGACAGTGATGACAGACTATGTTCTTGAAGCTCCAGATGAAGGAGAGAAGAATTCCAGTAGGATGATGAACTGCGGATGTTCTTGGTGATTCAGGGAAGGTTATGATAATCGTTGAATCATGTCCAGTTCATGTTGGTGGTCCAAATTGAAGTTAGAGTTTGCATTTGAAGAATAACCACCGGATATTGGTGTTCTTCTTGAGACTAGCTGACCGGATGTATTACACGTCTTGTAGATGTTCTTGTAGGTGTTTGCCGACTTAGATGATTGTTCCTAAGTCGATGCCTTGTATAAATAAGGGATTGTGAAGTCATTTTGAAGTGTGTCTTGCGGTGATGAGTGTGTGGTAGCGAGGAGAAGTGCGAAAGGTAGAGCAGAAGTATTGGGCTTAAATGGAACTGATTCAAGCATGGTGAAGATGCTATTCTCCAGTTCATAAAGGTGATACTTATTTCTTTGTAGACAGTGTGTCTCTTGTAGGCAGTGAGCCTCTTGTGAGCAGTGTGCTCAGGCAATGAGCCCTAATTGACATGTGCCATTTTGTTCTTTCTATTCTTCTAACAGAGAATACATTCTTAGGTTAATCACCTTGTGGTTTTTCCCTTAACCAGGTTTTCCACATCAAAATCTTGGTGTCTTATGTGTTGATAAGTTTCTGCTTTTGATTTGAATGCATTATGGTTCATGATTAATATTCTTCTAATCACTAAAGAAGATTTAAGTGTTTAATTTGATAAAGTTTCACACAATTGATTCACCCCCCTCCTCTCAGTTGTGTGCCCTAAGTCTAACAAGACCATGGTGACAATGTGTCTCTTGTAAAAAGGATTAAAAGTCAAAAGCAAACATATGTTGATAAAACCATGATATGAAAGACCATGATGTCATTGTGGTAGGTATGTTACAAGGACTAATGTAAATGTAAGATAGAATGATAACACACACAAGAAAGCAAATAAGCATGCACAAATGATACAAACACAAGTAAGATGTTGTCCCTAGTCAAGATAAAAATAAATAACTGATTGATGATGATGACGATAAAATTGTTGATGTGGGAACGATATATCCTAAGAATAACATGAGGATAGTGTTGTTGATGTAGGAATTATATATCCCGAGAACAACAAAAAGATTGGGAATGATGTATCTTGATGATGATGATTGATTGATTGAAGTTGATTAAGATTTTTAGCAAGGTTGGGAACAAAACTAATATATGCTTTAGGATGATTGGTTAGATTTCTTGGCAAGATCTATGTTGATTAGGATTTCTTATGGTGGGTTTATTGCTTTGGGATTGCTTGGGATCACTACATTGGATTGCTTGGGATGAATGCATTGGATTGCTTTGGATAGTATGTTTTATTTTTGCTATTAGATGGGATTATCATCTCCATATGATAAATTATGACAAGGGAACACAAAGTCTAGAAAATAATGATGGGAGATATGTTGATTTAGGATGATGGGATCGAGAAGTTTAGGAATGTGATGGATGAAGGACCTCCAAGGACTATGATGCATTGGAAAAACACACCCCTACTCGATAAATGTTATTTAGAATGCTAGACAAAGGAGATATAGTGGTTTGCATAGGATATAACAAGATGATTGTATGATTTATTATAGAAGGATTTGCTATGTCAAGGGTTTGTCAAAGAATGTTTCAAAATCATGCTTCAATCCTTATCAAGATCAAAGGCAAGCAAGGATGACAAATGTGAATAATAGCAAGGATATGGATATGATGAATTATGATGATATGAAGGGGATGGGATGGGATAGATAAGATAACTTTATTGCAAGTGCAAGGTGCATAGACAATCAATTTACACATGATGCCCATGAATTGGTTTTCATCATGGTACTTATCCAATGTTATAAATGAAGGAAACCACTACAATATGAAAATCTTAAATAAACTTGTAAATCTAAAATTATATTGTAGAATATCAAATGAAGATGTGAACTAGAAAAAAGAATCAACAATAGCCAAAATTCATACATATGACACAAAGATTTATGTGGAGAAAACCTTTTTAGGTAAAAATCTCCACTAGGAAAAGAGGGGAAGTTTGCATTATCTTAGAAAAGATTACAATACATCAATTTCCTTTAGTCCTGCATCCAATACAATTGTACTTGTGTACCTATAAACAAACAAATCTCATATAAAATGCATTCCTCAAGATTCCATTAAATAGACTACAAGCTCATAGTGAAATTACATAGAATATGGCGCCCAAAATCTGGTAAAACCAAATGTCCACTTTATGTGGCTATAGATTTTAGTAATAAATGCATTCTTACATCTATCATAACCACTTCCCCAAAATGGTGCACCCAAGTTTGATCCAAATCCCATGCCTCACTCTTGGGAATTCAACAATTGGCTAAAAATAGCCTCTTATAGGCTATCATAAGATCCTCTATCATAACTATCCAAAAAAATTGATTCCCTACTGTTAACGTGCAGGATTGCACCTGTTATGCAAAGTTGTGAAGCTCAACAATCCTATGTAACATGGGATCAAACTCAGGCTATGGGTGACCTATGGTGAGCTTGAACCTCCAGATTATGGGCTGGTTCCCTTGTAATTTTTCAATGGGTTAATGTATTGGCAAGAAAAGGGTTGAAAGGATCTACTAAAAGCACTAAAACTATAATTTAAAGTATGGTGATACACCTAATTTGACTAAGAACTGCAACTCTAATTCACAATGAACATCAGAAAATCTATCCACACAATCCACTTTTGGCAATATGATCACAAAAATGATTCTAAGGGAGGCTAGAAAATACTTTCTTTTCAAAGGAAAATAGGGTTCTCACAACATGAAAGAAAATTTATTCCAATTGCACAACCTAAGACCTGTAATTTTAATGCTATTCAAAACATGCAAGTACAAATGAGATAATGATTTTAAAGGTTTTGATATTAAACACAATAAAATCTCATCAAATCATTCACAAAAGCAACACTAATGAAAAGGTAGACACTTGATTCTACTAAAAAATAAACGAACACTTGCATAAAAAGATAAAGAATAGAACCTGTAACCTGTTGTAATCTCTATAAATCTACAAAATATGAGTTACAAAACCTCCTCTCAACAATGTGTAAGAGAGCAAAAAGACAATAACTAGAAAAACTAAGTTTTTCTTACAATAGATAATATGCTATCTCAAAAAGACCTAGAAAGGTCAACTGCAGTCAACTGCCTCTAAAAATAATCTCTCAAAATTGATCCACGAGCAAGCATGAAAATCCCTAAAAATAAGGGCTATAACTGTCCCAAATTGAGCTAAAATAGCTCCAAACTGCTCCTCTCTATTAGTTTGACCAAGAGGTGGACCAAACTCTCCAATTTTGACCCAAAAACTATGCAAAGAACTCCAAAGAACCTCAGTTAACTCTATCCTCCAAATTTGCATGATTTTGGGATGTGTAAACAAAGTAAAAATAAATAATAAAGTTTTTCAAGATGATTTACTTTATTATTTATTATAGACTTGTCCATTTTATCATTTTTGCATCTCTATGATAAATAATAAAGTAATTTATAACTCATTACTTTATTATTTATTTTACATTTGTTTATTTTATCCCTAGCTCATGCAATAAGTAAAATAGACTTCTTTTATCTCCTTTTGGATTTGCATAATTACATTAATGCATCCAATGATGATGCAAAAATTAAACAAAACCCCTATGCATACAAAAGATAAAAATATCCCCCTTTACTCCCATGTCTCCCATGCAATATAGTAATTTCCTCATGCATTACATATCAAAACACCTTATAACTCCCTTGCATATATATCACATCATACATCATGCATTATTTCATACCTTCTCATGCGTAAGTCAATAGAAAAAAGCATCAAACACTTATGGCTCCCTCTTTGACTTTAGTCACGAACTCCATCACTTAGCATGACTAATCAATCGACCACTTTGAATTATTAAGCTCATCATGGTGTTCCTATGTAACACACGAGCCTCTTGGTATCATTAAGATTTTATCAACACTAAAGTGTTGACCTCAGGCTGGGTAATGATTATTTATGTTTACAAAAATAAAACATAGTGATAAAAATCACTAAGTCTTGATTCTTCTCCTTGAGACTTGTGCCTAGTCGATGAAAAGGTAAAACAACAAACCCTAACATTCATTTTACCTTTCATTTTCTTGGCTCACTGCCTAAGTGCCACCATGAAAGGTTAGGGTTTGAAGCATTTGAACTAGTTATTTTCCCTTCTATCTGCTCGAGCCACATTGTGGAGGTGAGTATTTTGCAAATGTATGGCATTTTCATCATTCTATAAGCAAAACCTAGCATATTTGGTTGCGGCTTGCATATTTTCTTAATGCATTTGTTTTGTTGAAATGTGTCTCTATTTGCTTGGCCACCATGGGGTATTATGCTGAGCTTCTTGAAGCATAAAAAAAAAGAAAACCCTCGCGGGTTTGTGCAACATTCATCTCTAAACCATCATGGTAAGTCACTTCTTATAAAATTTACCTCTTCCTTTGTATCTCTGTAGAAGAAAATAATCATTAGCCATGGCCTGTTTGTATTTCTGAGCATATATTTTGTATTTGTGGGTCATTTATTGAACTTTTGACTATACCTTTATGGCCACCATGGAAGCTCTCCTTCAAAGTTTGAAAAAACTCCACAAAATGACAAAATACTCGTGCATAAAAATGGGCAACAAACAAACATTTGAGACTCCTCTATAGTGTGATGGTCACGACCATAGACATCTCTGCACTTTATTTGCAAACAGATTTTAACACTGAGGGTTTTAAAACCCTAGTCTCTAATTCTTGCTAAATGCCTCAATATCTTTACACAGAATGGTTTAAAAAAAGACATATTTGCACTTTAAACTATTGTTATAGTCATGGCCATGCATATATCTGTGAATTCTTGCAAACTTATGTATTATTCTAGGTTTTGAACTCATTCTCTCAAACTACACATAAAATGTAAGTGCCTATGAACTCAGCTTCCTTGTGGCATTCTTGCATCAGCCATACATATATTTCTGCACTTTTGCTAATCATTAAGGGCCTGAAACCCTAGTATCCAATTCTTTGCTGAATGATACAAAATCATTACACCAAGATGAGAAAGTATCATACCTGCTAAAAACAAGAAACTGTTCCTATGGCATATATTTTTGGGTGCTTATTTACTGCATTCGGTGCTTCTTCTTCTACCTCATATGCATTTTGTTCTGAAGGTTTGAAACCCTAGCTTTATACCATGTATCTTGAAGAAGATTTTAATCCAAGATGATATACTTGCTTTGCTCAATGCTCAATGCCACTTGACTTTGCTCTGTTGATGGTAGTTTGTGCTTTTATGTCATAATTGACTACAATATAATACTGTAGCAGCCCCATGTGCTTTCATCAAATCTCCTTATGAATAGATGTTACATCTTATTGACTGGCTCATACTATTTGATGTTTGTTGTATGATTTCATATGGATGAATGATGTCTTTTTATGATGATGGCTGTAATTCTTTGCTCTTCTTGATGTCCTTTTGATAGAATTCAAGGTTATATCTATGTAGATGAAGAAAAGATAATGCACTTATCTTTGTTGTTCCAACTTTTATCTTTACACCTTATGATTGTATCCTTTATCTATGAACAAGGCATAAGGCTATTTGTTTTTCCATCTTTAACTGTAACTCTATTTGAAGAAGAAAAAATGCCTTCTATTGTTCCACATGTATGGATGCTCCTCTTCATATTATTGTGTACCTCAGATTTTTACTTTTGATGCATTGTGTTTCAACTTGACTGTAATGAAACATGTACTATATATCATTTAACTTGACTGTACCTTTCTCATTTGATTACATTGTGACTGTGGCAAACAAAGTATATGTTTTTTTTATCCATGAATTTGGCAACTGTACCTTCTATGCATAAGGCATATGGTTGTGTCTCTTTCATGACTATTCTTTTCTTTTGTGCTTGATAAATCTGACATAGCAGCAACATGAATTGTAATAAAACACCATGATGTTTGGTCAATTGAATATCTCTGCATTAATGTTATTACTCTGAGCACGCTGGGATCAACCCTTATGGGATCCCATTTTCTCCACATGCTTATCTCATAAGAATTGAATTAGCAACATGATTTCTCCTATACCTGCATAGTGAACAAACAAGTTAACTTAAGAACATACCTTTGAAGGTTCAAATCTCTTTTCTCATGATGATTTGGCCTTCATCTAATGATCTGATCTTTTTGCATATATCTGATAATGATCCAACTGTAACATTATGATTGTAAGTTTATATATCTGTTGATAAGGCATATGATGAGTTTGTATATTTGGAGCTCTAACAAAACTTTTTCCAACATTGCAGGTTCATCATTCTGATTGCAAGTAAAAAGGCTGAAAACATGAAGATCAAGTTGCAGATAGGAGGATCAACCTTCATTTCAAGGCAATGATGGATATCACTCTCCTCATATGTTCCTTTTCTTTACTTTATCTTCAGATGTATAGCTTGCATGATTTGTTGCATTGGCTTAGTTTAGTCATTCCCACGGCTTGTGTGGGACATATTTAAACACTCTCTAGAATATCATCAGTTATTTTACTTTATGTGATGATTTATGTATGTTTTTCTTTCTGAATCAAATACATAGCATAAAACAACTGAATTTGCTTTAAAACACATGTTTAAAACATGATGATGAAATGACAGTTTATAAATACCTTTCCTTTTGCACTGTAGTATGGCACTAAATATTTAGTAACATCATAACTGAAAGATGAAATCAGTTAGATACCTGTCATTCCTTGAATGCCTACTTTCTTGTCCTTAGATTACTTTCACTTATTAGGATGGTTTGACAGCCCAGCTTGAGCTGTCACATTATCTTGGTAAGTGATCCTTCATTTCTCTCTTGTCAAGATAACCGGCATTTGACTAAGTGATCATGCATATAAAAATTTTCTTTTATCCCCTTTGCAACAACTGCAATCTAGGCCTTGCTAAATTAGGTGTGAACATAATTTAGTAACACTTACAACATGTAAGAGAACAATCTAGAAGACTCTCTAACTTCTGTCATAAAATCAATTAATAAACTAGGAAGCCCCTATTTCACCAATTTACTATCCTGAGATAAAAATTAAATAAATATTACAGTCACCATAATTAAATAACTACTGCAGTTGGTGGATCCTACATCCCTTATGTTTGCAATTACAATTACAATATTAGGAGTGATTAAATTAATCAGATTTACAAGGTTGATGGAACCTTAATCCTAACATTCTCCCACTTGACATCATACATTGTAAATGCAACAATAGGAAAACATAAATCAACTAAGTACAAGAAACAAGGCCCATGGCATCCTTGCACCATGTGAGCTGGTAAGATAATCTACAAAATTCACCTGAGTGTCAATCTTCTTCAAATCAATTTGTCCATTTGGAACCATTTATCGAACAAAGTGATACTGAACATCCACATGCTTAGTCTAAGCATGAAACATAAGATTCTTAGCCAAACAAATTGCACTTTGGCTGTCACAACCAATACTTGTACACAATCTATGTAACCATACTACCTCCTTAGAGACACGAGTAGCAGACATATACTCTACTTTGATGGTGGAAAAAAAAACCATGGGCTGCCTTTTACTCATCCAACTCACATCTCCAAACAGAGTAAAAACATAGCCACAAGTGGACATTTGATTGTCCAAGTCACCTACCCAATCTGCATCAACAAAAACTTGTATGTCCAATGTCTTCTCCACACTATTAGTACTAGAATAAACCAAATAATAATCAGAACTACCACACAAATATCTTAACACCCTCTTTGCATTTAATACCAATTCTCCCTACCAGGGTCAGACATAAACCTGCTCAAAACTCCCACTGCTTGGGTAATATTTGGCTTGATGCATACCATTGCATACATCAAACTTCCTACAATGCTAGCTTATAGAACATTATACATATCCTCAAAGTCATCCTCACACTTGGAACACATATCTAATGTAAGATTAGTGCCAACTGGTAAAGACATTCTAACTGGCTTACAATCCTACATATTAAATCTATGCAAAATAGTATTCACATAATTACTTTGTGACAAATAATGATTTATGTTAGCTCGATCCCTTTTGATTTCCATTCCTAATATGTATCTTTCTACCCCCAGATCCTTCATAAAAAATACACCTAAAAGTTGAGCTTTTAGCTCACTAATCACACCCTTGATGTTACTAAAAACATGTCATCCACATACAAGGCAAAAATTAGTATATGATCATCAATACATCTAATGTAAACATGGTGATCTTCTTCACTTCTCACGAAACCCAATTTCAACATAAAAGAATCAAATTTTTGATACCACATTTGCGGTGATTGTTTCAAACTATAAAGAGACCATTTCAATCTGCAAACCAAGTATTCTTTCCCTTTTACCTCAAATCCTTTTGGATGTTCCATATAAATTTCCTCTTCCAAATCTCCATGCAAAAATGAAGTCTTAACATCCATTTGCTCAATTTCAAAATCATAAACAACATCTATGGATAAAATAAATCTAATAGAAGATAATTTAATAACAAGAGAGAAAATTCACTGAAATCAACTCTCTCTCTTTGGGAGTAGCCCTTGGATACCAGTTTAGCCTTGTACTTTTCTAACAAACCATTTGCTCCAATTTTTTTGTAGACCCACTTACATCTAATGGCCTTCCTTCCTTTGGGAAAATGAACAAGATCTTAGGTATTACAAGAGTCTAAAGCCATCATCTCCTCTTGCATGGCTAGTTGCCAAGATTCACTATCGCCTGCAACAATAGCTTCCTTAAATAGGATCTAGGTTCATCATTAGTACTCAATAAAGAAAATACACAACAAAAATATGGTGGGCTATACCTATCAACTTGATTATAATGTCTTGTGGATCTTCTCAAGGGTGGAGTAAGGGATTCTTCCTCTTGTTCTTCAGTATGCTCAACTTCTTCTATAATCACAAACTATTCCTCTTCTAAACTTTCATTTGAAACCTCTTCTTCTTCTCCATCCTAAAATCCATCATTTTGTTCTTCCTAAGGTTTTTAGGCCTAAGCAGCACTCTAAGATAGTTCCTTTATATCTCTAGTCTTATGATTCAAGCCCTGGGCATTACGTAGATGAGCATGACTCATATTGCTTTAGTGATGCATCTATTTCTAGCTTTAGTCATCATACTACATTTCCAACATATCCTCAAGGCTATGCATCCATACATCATCAAAATGAACTCATTAGGTAGAAAAAATAAATTGAAAACTAAAGCAAGTTGCTTGAACCTGATGTGCAATCTGACACTCATTATGTTGTAACCAATAGCTCAGTTATCTGATCTCCTTCCATTCCCATTGGCACTACATACAAACACCTATACCTCTCATGGGTCAATTATACAATGCAATCCATGTACCAAGGTCTACATTTAGATGCCTCTATGATGAGGATGCACATGTTTCTACATTTTCAAAATTCATGGACAAATTTCAATTTGAAGATGAGGACAGGTGGATGAGATTTTTTGTTAGATCTTTAGGTGGAATGACAAGGAGATGGATTGATGGTTTTATAGAACATCACTTTACTTCTTAGAATGACCCAGTGGCTGCATTTAAGGAGTTTTCAAGTAGTCTAGACCCTTATGCTTTTGTCCAAGAATTGGCAATATTAGAAGACAAGAGGGTGAATCTAGTATAGATTTCAATCACCATTTTGTTGTTACATTGTCAAAAATTCCAAAAGCTTTCAAACTCGTTGTCCCTACTTGCATTGAGATGGTCTTTGGATCATATGAGGATGGATTGAGTTCAATGCAGGAGGACTTGAAGCTTACAAGTTTGCAATAGGCTTACCTATGCCTTGACTCACTTGAAAGAATAATAAATGATTATATTGCAAAATTATTGTCCCCAAAGGAAAGTGTTTTAAGTTTTGAACCAATTGTTGTGGGCAACCATGTGATGGATTTGGTTGAGTGTGTTGTCAAAAGGATTGATTTGTGTGTTGCAATATTATGTGATAGTTATGTAGAGAGTGAAGATAGTGTGTCCACCTATCTTCAACTTGATGGATCATCTATTAGGGCCTATGATGATGTTTCTTTGCCAATTGACTTTGAAATTGAAGTCAAGTATGACAGGGATGTGCCTACACTCAGTGATAACTAATCTAAGATAAGTATTGGTGTAGGCACTGGTGTTCACTTTGAAGGTATTGTAATGGATGATGTTGTTGATGTTATGGATGCAAGTAAGGAAGACAAATTGCAATAACTTTGTTAGTCATTGGATGTGCTTCCTTACTTTGTTAAGGATGATGCTCATACCTTCCTTGTGGAAAATGAGAATGATGAGTGTGAGGGTACGCATAATCTTATTGGTGTTCTAGAATTCATGAATTTTTGACCTTGACGAATTCCTAGAACTTTGTTTGGAGTAGTTGTCTCATGCTGATGTGAATTGCATTGTGTTGGCAACTTGGCAAACATCATAAAGAGAATACACTGCTAATATAATGAAGAGTGTTTCTACATGATGTTTGAAGATGTTGTCATTAATGGCAAAAAGAAAAGGAACAAGATTGGAACAATGTTTTTGGTCTAGAGAAGAAGACTTAGCTATTTTGGGTTAAGTGTTGGCAGTATACTAAAGCAGCGACAAGAAGACAATGTTTGAGCTGGTATTGGTCCGTAGTAGAAGATCATATCATGCAATTCAGGTGTTTTTTTCATAGTCCTCAAATGATCATTTTTCCAAAGAGTTTAGTTCTTGAGGAGTACCAGAAGCCTATCTTCAAAGAGTCTAAGATCGGCAGTGTAGAGAACAAGGGAAATCATAACATAACACTCAAATGAATTGGTCTTCATTCCTCCACTATGGCATATCTTGTTATATGGTTTTAAGGTGTTGTAAACACATGTATGAAGTATCCAAATCTAGAGTTACAAGTTCTAAGTACCACCAAAGAGTCAGTTATGAATGCCTAAGTATCACTACTTGGTATGGTACAGTTTGACTGTGACAGAGCATGTGTTCTTGTGGTTTGCATTCTACCACAAAAGAATATTTTGCTTTGCAGTTCTAAAGGTATGATCTATGATGTGTGAAGAGTGTCTGCTATGATTTTGGAAACATCTTGTGGTCTGCAGTGAAATTTGATGTCTGACAGATGAAGTGAACCAGTGACTATCTATGTTTAAGGCCGACATGATAAGTACAAATTGTATGCAGTAAGTTCTATTGTATAGAACTTAATTCTAAGTGGTGACATAGTCAAGGCTAACATGTGTGAAGCTATTTCAAATATTTTTTGGGTATGGTATAGATTTTGGAGAATGAATTTGGCCGACAGAGTACATAATGCAAGACTACACGGTACACTTTATTAGGCCGACCTAATATGAAGATTTTGTTTGTTGTGGATATATATATATATATATATATTGGATTGAATTCAGTGTTTGGGAGATGTGATGTGAATGTGAATGTACAAAACATATGTAGTACAGAGCAGAAGAAGAGAGATCTTGCTTAATGTAAAAATAGAGCAATCAAGAAGAGTTTTGAGACAATATTTTGAGCATTCATTGGAGCTGCAATCATGCATGTGTAGATGCAATCTGAGCAGTTCAACCTGGCAATGAGCCATTCTTCTTCTTTCTTTCTTTCTCTAGGCAGTGAGCCTTTATTGTAATTTGGTATTGTTCCTACATAATATATTGTGAGTTAACACTCACTGTGGTTTTTCCTAGTTTTGGGTTTTCGACATAAAATCCTAGTGTTCATGTGTGATGGTTTGTGGTTGTTTCTTCTATGTTTAATTTTATTTGTTATTGCAAATGGATTACTAGTTTAATAAACAAGAAGTTTAATATAGTACTGATTCACCCACCCCTCAGTACTTTGGGTATCCAACAATTGGAATTAGAGCCTGGTTCCTCAGAAGAAGTCTAACAACTTGAGAAAGATCTTGGAGACTAAACACATGGCAGGTAAACAACGTCTTACTCCTGAAGAAATTGATGCAACTGAAACTGAAGAAGAATGCACACTTGTCAATGAAGAAGAACTCAATCTTGCACTTGCAGATCTTGAAAAGGCTGAAATAGAAAATAGGGATATGAAAGATAATGTTAAGGAAGCAGATGAGTGCATCAAAAAATTGAGGGAGCAAGTCAAGATGTTTAAAGAAAAATATAAGGAGGTTAGTGAACAATTGATATCTGCAAATGACACCTTGAGTAATCTGAAAGTGGAAGTTGTAAAAAGAGAAAAAGCAGAAGAAGACCTAAATCAGTTGATTAAAAGCAAAACTGAAGACTGCACAAAGCTTGTATTACAAGTTGTGGATATGAAAGATGATCTGAAACATGCATGGACTTAGGAAGAAAAATTTAGAGTGAGTGCTGCCTAACTTGATAGAATACTTGGTAGTTAGAATAGTTCTGATGATAAAGAAGGCTTGGGATTTGAGAAAGGTGAAAGTTCCAGAACTGGTCAAGAAACGAATGTTGAGATCAAGAAGGACAAAAGCAAATAGTTTCAGAATCAAAAGAATAAACCTAGAAGACCATTAGTCAGGCAACCAAATGATCAAAGGTACCCTTCTTTCAATGGTTATTGTAATACATGCAATAAGTTTGGTCATAAGGCTACTCAATGTAGGAGTAGGGTGAATCAAAATATTCCATCATTTTCTGGTCAGTGTTTTACTTGCAATAAAGTAGGTCACAAGGCTAATAATTGTAGAAATCAGATAAGGAATGGTTATAACAATAGAAGGAATGCTTAGACCTTCAAAGGTAACTTCTTTATATGTAAAAGGTTTGGTCATAAAGCTAGTGAATGTAGAAGTCAGATAAGGAACAACGATAATAATGGAAGGAATGCTTAACCCTTCAATGGGAATTTCTTTGCATGTGATAGATTTGGGCACAAGGCTAACCAATGCAGATCAAGGATGAATGAGAGAAACAATAGATAGATAAGTGTTATATGTTTCAATTGCAATAGGCCTGGACATATTGCAAGGTTCTGTAGAAGCAAGAACATAAAGAGGAATAATCGGGCAAAGAAGAGAGAGTTGATACAAAAGGTAGATCTGGTAGAAATCAAGGAGATGAGTCAAATTTGGGTTAAGAAGGAAGTATAGGAAGTCAAGGGTGAGTTTGCACCAGACTCTAGTGCTGGTACTTCCTCCTGGAAGTAAATTGGGTGCTCTAGCTCAGGGGGAGCTTGATACAAAATACTATTTCCCCTAACCAGAAATGTGGTGCTGATATCTAGCACAAAGTTATGAGTTATAATACTAATTGATAGATATTATAAAGAAGATTCTGGCAAAAAATAATCTAATACGGTAAATTGCGGAGCAATCTTGATTGACTAGGGACAACCAAGAAAGGGTTTGATAGCTTTTTGAATGAATCATTTATTGTGATTAAATCTTGATGAAAAGAGAATATAAGGGATCTATTTGAAAGAGAAATTACTTTGCATTCAAACCTTCAAGCAACTAAAGAAACCTGAGAAGCAAGCTAGGGTAAATTCAAACATCTGGCGAAGAAACCCTAATGGAGGCAAAAGGTATTTATCGTTATCTCTCTCAAAAATACTTTGTGTTGAATTTGCAAAAATGTATACTCCTCAAGTAATTGAGATAACTAAGAGGCCTTGCCCTACGTTCAAAAAGCATCCCTTTAAATCATTAGAGACTGATCCAGATGGGGTATTTTCTAAGATTTTGCATGGTGTTATGCATACAAAAGATGTTAGGGCATACATACATACAAACCTAGATGAATATGATCATGAAAAATTAGGGGATATCTATCTAAAAAAACTAACTGATGACAAATTTGAGTTGAAAGAAGAGTAGCGTGCCCTGGTTGAGAAGAAATTGGATACCTGGTTGGATTTTCCTGTGGTCTCGGATGATGCCTGGGTTAGATATGTCTTGAGTAGGATTCATGATGAATTCTTTTGGCTTGATGAACCCTATATGATAACAAATGATGCCATTAACGCAGTTACTGCCATGTGTTCCACCGAGTAATTTCTAGACTTGAAGGCTATGAAGAACAACATAGTAATGCAGTTGACAGGTGTGAAATTTGATAAAATAGCATTAACTGTAAATGATATTGTGGATCCAGTTGTGAGATTTGTGTCAACTTAGGTCATTGGTTATAAGATTTATTTCTCCAATAGGGAGAACTCTATTTCTGTAATAGCTATATACACAACATATGATATGGTTAAAAACAACATAGACTATGACCTATGTGAATTGCTCTGACAACAACTTATGGAGAATTTGAAAAAGACAAAAGATTCAAAATATCCCTTCAAGTATGGAACCTTGATCATCTATTTATTCTTCTATTTTCTAAGGGAGTTACTTGGTATAGGGAATATTGGTTGGCTTGGGCATTCACCCATTGCAGCCCAAATCAAAAATCATCTATAGAGTTTGGGAAATGTAGATAAACAGAATGCAACTTTATGGGGATACTTCAAGAACTTCCAAAAGAAAATGCAGGACAGAGCTAGAATTTTGGAAAAAGTTTTGAAGAAGTATGAAAAGGATATTATGTTCATGGTAGATAAGGACAAATGCCTTATGTAGGTTGTTGAACCAAGAACTGTTTGGGTCCCACCTATGGGATATGAGGTGAAAAAAAAAGTCTTGGTTGGTTTGGCAAAATTAATGTTAAGAAAACCCAAGGATCCCAAGGAAGAAAGGTTTGGCACATTTGAGGAACTATCTCTCAAAGTGCATTTGGAATATAAACAAGCTGAAATAAAGAAGAATGCAAAGAATATGGCAGATGAATTTGTTAAAAGCCAAGGGTTCACAGATGAACAAATTAGTGAAGCAAGAGCAAAGGCAGAGGCATCAAAGGTTGCAAGTGCTCCAAAAGGCCAAACGTCAAAAGCTCCAGAGAAGAAGAAAGAGGAGAAAACTACATCTAGTCATGTGAGAAGAACAAGAGCTTCCACCTCTGTAGCCACCTCCAAGAGTTTCAGACCCTCTATTGTAGAGATGACAAAAGTTGCAAGTAAAGATATACCTGAGAAAAGGGATGAGAAATAAAAGATAAAGCCTACAGACACTGAAAAACAAGCACCAGTAAAGAAAACTATAGAGAATAAGAAAAGAAAGAAAACAAAGGCAACACAAAGAGTGTATTTGAGCCTGGGTGAAGGAGAAGAAGAAGAGAAAACAAAGACATACGAGGAGATTGAAGAAAAATGGGAAAGAACAGAGGAAACCACCTTAGGCAAGAAGAAGAAGGAAGATGAGAAGACTGAAAGTGAAGCAACCATGTCCTTGGAAACCTTAGTCAGTGCATTTTCTCGGCATGGAAATTTGAAACCCATAGCTGAAATGTATGATGAAAGATTTGATGCAAACAAGGTAATTATTGAAACAATAGTTGTCAGATATTTGGACATGTTTAGCAAGGCTTTAATTGAAATCTTAGATCAATTACCGGATAGCCTAGCTAGTTTTATGACAAGGAAGGAAGTGGATATGGCCAAAGATGTTGAAATACGAGAGTCTATCCTGTTGAGTCTTTGCCTAGACATAACTGTTGCAAGTATGGGCCTAACTAGTGTTGTCATTGATGTCAACATACTCTTGTTGCATTAATGATAAGGTTTGGATGAGCCGTGGGCTGAGCATATTGAGAAAATTAGTCTCAATTAGGAACAGTGAAGAACAGTGATGACTGTAAGACAAAAGTCCAAGATAGGATGATGATCAGAGGATACAGATTAAAGGGTTTGTAGATATGTGTCTGTAGGTGATCCAGTCGAGATTTCAGAGGTCCATATGAAGATATGAAGAAGTTATGGCCGCTCAAGTAAATCCAGCTCTAACAGGTGTTCAGAGGTGACAGAGTGACATAGATAGGTCCGGTGAGATCCGGTAATGCACTATCCCATTCTGCGGATTTGAGGGAGTGTTGAGGACGTCCGTATGAAGTGTCAACTCGATTGGTTCATGGTTTGAAGGTCCAAAACAACCTATTCCTCTGTGACAGTAATGACAGACTGTGTTCTTAAAGCTCTGGATGAAGGAGAGGAGAATTCCAGCAAGTAGATGAAGTGTGGATGTTCGCAAGTGATTCGGAAAAGGTTGTGGTGATCCTTGGATCGTGTCCAGTTCATGTTGGTGGTCTGCATTGAAGTTAGAGTGCGCATTTGAAGAATAACCACTGGATGATGGTGTTCTTCCTGAGGCTAGCTGACTGGATGTATTACACGTCTTATGGATGATTTTGTAGATGTTTTCTGACCTAGATAATTATTCCTAAGTCGATGCCTTGTATAAATAAGGGATTGTGAAGTATTTCCAAAGTGTGTCTTGCTGTGATGAGTGTGTGGTAGCAAAGTAGAGTGTGAAAGGCAGAGCAAAAGTATTGGGCTTAAATGGAACTGATTCAAGCATGGTGAATATGCTATTCTCCAGTTCATGAAGGTGATACTTACTTCTTTGTAGACAGTGTGTCTCTTGTAGGCAGTGAGCCTTTTGTGAGAAGTGTGCTCGGGCAGTGAGCCCTAATTGGCAAGTGCCATTTTGTTCTTTCTATTCTTCTAACAAAGAATGCATTCTTGGGTTAATCACCCTGTGGTTTTTCCCTTAACCGGGTTTTCCACGTTAAAATCTTGGTGTCTTATGTGTTGATGAGTTTCTACTTTTGATTTGAATGCATTATGTTTTATGTTTAATATACTGCTAATCACTAAGAGGATTTAAGTGTGTAAATTGGAGAAATTTTTGCACAACTGATTCACCCCCCCCTCTCAATTGTGTGCCCTAAGTCTAACAATTGGTATCAAAGCCAAGTTCCTCTAAAAGGAGCTTAACTGCTTGAGGAGATCCAAGATGTCATCTTACAAGAAGGATAGTCCGAAGTTTGATGGAACCAACTTTTCTCTTTGGAAAGGTCGCATGAAATGTCACTTGTAGTGTATGGGAATGGCGTACTGGTCCATGGTTACAAAAGTGTATGTACCCCCACAGGGTGGTACGACAACCCTAAATGAAATCACAGATGCTGAAAACAATCTGCGGAACAAAGAGGCTCTTCTAAGTGCATTATCTGACTCAGAGCTCTCAAATGTTATTGACCTACCAACTGCCTTTGAGATTTGGAATAAACTAGAACTTTTGCATGAAGGAGACCAGTATGTTAAATGTGCAAGGTTACAGAGTCTAAAAAGGAAATTTGAAAAACTGAAGATGAGAGATGATGAAAATATTACCACTTTTATGCCAAGAGTGAATGAGTTGATTTGTGGAATTAGAAATGCTAGTGGAGTCTTGGATGAAAATGAGATTGTTGGTAAAATTCTCAGATCCCTTCCTGCTTCTTACAAAATCAAGGCTGCTGCCATTGAAGAATTCAGAGCCCATACAACTTTCACAAGGGATCAATTGGCTACATTTGAAATGACAAAGTTTGGAGATGACCCCCCCAAGACTGAATCTGCATTCAAAGCCAGTGCTTCTGTTAAAGGTAAACAAAGGTTTGATCTGGGAGAAAATTCTTCAAGGAAATTGTCATGGTATGAAAAAGCAAGAAAAGATCTGGAAGAAGTAGAAACTGCTCAACTTGAAGCCCTTATTGCAAAGAAGCTGCCAAGAGGATCTGGTAAGTATGAAGGAAAATTACCTTTTAAGTGTTTTAATTGCAATAAGATTGGTCATTTTGCCTCATGGTGTCTGGAAAGATTTTCAAGGCAAAATCCTAACAAGCCAAGGTTCCAAAAGAACTATTACTATGTACATGAAGTTGATGATAATGAAGGAATAACAGATGATGAATCAGAGATAGGAAACAAATCTGGAAATGAATGGGTGTTCATTTCCATCAAGGAAGAAGATCCAATGTCCTCTGTATTTGTCAATCTTAAGACTATGGAAAGAGCTCTGGCTGCCCAAATTGAAGAAAAGGATGATTGGGTCATTGACAGTGGATGCTCTCACCATATGACAGGTGACAAAAATAAGTTTGTAGATTTGGAAAGGTATGAAGGAGGAGTGGTAAAGTTTGGTGAAAATTCTGCTGGTAGAATTAGAGGAAGAGGAACTATTTCTTTTGATGGAAGAAACAAAACTGGTAATGTACTGTATGTTGAAGGTTTGAATCACAATCTTCTCAGTGTTGGACAGTTGGTGGACAAAGGCTATGATCTCCGATCCAAGGATGAAAAATGCAAAATCTTTGAAAGTTCCATAACAGAGATTGCATCCTGTACTCAAACTAAAGGTAATATCTTCCACTTGGTTAGTACTGGTAAAAACTGCTTATTTGTTCAAGTTGATCAGAGTTGGTTATGGCATAGAAGGATGTGTCATGTAAATTTTGATAATATCATCAAGATAAGCAATACTCAGGCTGTAAGAGATCTTTCAAAATTGGTGAAACCTACTAACAACTTGTGCAAGGAATGTCAGTTGGGTAAGCTGAGTAGAGTCACATTCAAAAGCAAGGAACTATCTTCTATCAGATTATTGGACTTAGTTCACACTGATCTTTGTGGTACGGCAAGAACTAGGAGTATTCAAGGTGATAGATACTTCATGCTGCTAATTGATGACTATTCTTGGATGATGTGGGTAACCTTTCTAAAGGAGAAATCAGAAGATCTTGAGAAATTCAAAATATTCAAGGCTATGGTAGAGAATGAAATAGGATTAAAGTTGAAATGGCTAAGGTCTGATAGAGGTGGAAAATTCACATTCGGTGAGTTCATAGAATTCTGTGAGAAACATGGAATTAAGAGACAGTTGTCTGCTCCTAGGACTCCACAGCAGAATGGAGTAGTGGAGAGAAAGAATCGGACCATCTAGGAAGCATCTAGGACCATGATGATGGAAGCAAATGTTCCTCAGATCTATTGGAGAGAAGCTGTCAGCACTGCAGTCTATACTCTCAATCGAGTTCAAATCAGAAGCAATACCGGTAAGACCCCTTATGAACTTTGGTTTGGCATTACTCCTACTGTAAGATATTTCAGAGTCTTTGGTAGCAAATGTTACATCAAAAGAGATGAAGATCTAGGCAAGTTTGATGCTAGAAGTGATGAAGGAATATTCTTGGGTTAGTCTACTCAAAGCAAAGCATATTGGTGTTATAACAAGAGACTAAGAAAGATGATAGAAAGTACAAATGTGAAGGTTGATGAGGGAATAGAGAAACCTTCAAGGTTTTACGAATATGATGAAGATGATCAGAATGGTGTTCTGGTTCAAGGAGTTCAATCCTCTTCTGAAAGTCAGATTCAAACTGATCCGGTAAATCAGGAAGAAGGGATAGGTTTGAATGAGCCTGATCAAGAAGCAGAAGTGTAAGAAACTCCTAAAGTTCCAAGGTATGTAAGACTGAACCACTCTGAAGATCAGATCATAGGTGACAAAAGCAAAGGTGTGCAAACTAGAAGGAAAATTGCTCAAAATTCAGATGAATATTGCTCAAAATTTAGACAATAAATGAAGCCTGCAATGATGAAAATTGGACCAAAGCAATGGAGGAAGAGTTGATGCAAATTGAGAAAAATCACACTTGGGATCTTGTTCCCAGACTTAGAAACAAGAATGTGATTGGAACCAAATGGGTCTTCTGGAACAAACTAAATGAAGTTGGTGAACTAATCAGAAATAAATCCAGATTGGTCTGCAAGGGCTACTCTCAAATAGAAGGAATTGATTTTGAAGAAACATTTGCTCCGGTGGAAAGAATTGAAGTAGTCAGATTATTCCTTGCCTTTTCTGCCTTCAAGGATTTCAAGGTATATCAGATGGATGTCAAGTCTGCCTTTCTAAATGGTGACTTGGAAGAAGAAGTGTATATAGAGCAACTGGATGGATTTCAGTTGTCTGATCATGGTGATATGGTCTGCAAGTTGAAGAAGGCACTATATGGATTAAAGCAAGCCCCAAGAGCCTGGTATGAAAGATTGGACAAACATCTTTTGAAGATTGGTTTCAACAAAGGTACTGCTAATAGTAACTTATATTTCAAAATTGATCATGAAAACATCTTGATTGTTGAAGTATTTGTTGATGATATCATCTTTGGAGGAAGAGATAGTATGTGTAAAACTTTTGCAAATCAAATGAAAAGTGAGTTTGAGATGTCTATGCTTGGTGAAATGAATTTCTTCTTGGGTCTGCAAATTACTCAAACAAAGAAAGGAATCTTCATTTCTCAGACCAAATATGTGAAAGAACTGTTGAAGAAATTTGGGATGGAAGATTCAAAGCCAATGAATACTCCCATGGCAACCAGATGTAAGTTGAGCAAAGATGATGACTCTCCTAAGGTAGACCAGACAAAGTACAGATCAATGATTGGAGGATTGTTGTATCTCACTCAAACTAGACCAGATATTATGCAAGTTGTTGGTCTTGTTGCTAGATTCCAAGCTGATCCTAGAGAATCCCATGTCATGGCAATCAAGAGGATCTTTAGATATCTAAAAGGGACGGTTGAGTATGGTCTATGGTATCCTAGAGATCATGATTTCTCTCTTCATGCATATACAGATGCTGATTGGGCAGGAGATGTGGATGACCGGAAAAGTACCAATGGTGGAGCTTTCTTTTTGGGAAAGAGATTGGTTTCTTGGCTAAGCAAGAAACAAGAGGCAATATCCCTGTCTACAACTGAAGCAGAATACATAGCAGCAGTAGGTATTTGCACTCAAGTTTTGTGGATGAAGCAGATGCTAAGAGATATTAAAGTAGAGTATGAGGAGCCTATCACAATCTTCTGTGATAATTCAAGTGCAATAAATATATCTAAGAATCCCATGTTGCATTCTAAGACTAAGCATATATCTATCAAGTTTCACTTTTTAAGAGAGCAAGTGAACAAGAATGAAGTCAGATTGGAGTTTGTGCCCTCCAAGGATCAGATTGCAGATATCTTTACTAAACCTCTACCTAAGGACTCTTTTGAGTATCTCAGGGAGAAGTTAGGGGTTATTGCCCCTCTAGTGATTAACTAAGGTGCACTGAGGTGCATCAGTCCGGTGGCTATCACAGTCATATCTTGTGATCTGGATTGATGGGAGCTGCCACTTAGGGGGAGCAACAGGTATGATTCTAAAGTGGTGAAATTGCAAGTATGTGCCCTTTGCCATTGATGTCAAAGGGGGAGAGAAGACATGTGAAAAAAAAGTGGTTGCTGATTAAAGGGGGAGCAGTAAAGGGAGAGAAAACATGTGACTAGTTGTTGTTGATAGGGGGAGTTGTGACAATAAGGAGAAGTTCTTGTCTTGATGGTTTTTCACATCATATCTTGCCATCAATGACAAAGGGGGAGATTGTTGCAAGTATGAGCCTAACCGGTGTTGTTATTGATGTCAACATACTCTTGTTGCATTAATGATAAGGTTTGGATGAGCTATGGGCTGAGCATATTGAGAAAATTAGTCTCAATCAGGAACAGTGATGAACAGTGATGATTGTAAGGCAAAAGTCCAAGACAGGATGATGATCAGAGGATGCGGATTAAAGGGTTTGTAGATATGTGTCTGTAGGTGATCTAGTCAAGATTTTAGAGGTTTGCATGAAGATATGAAGAAGTTATGGCCATTCAAGTAAAACTGGCTCCGGCAGGTGTTCAGAGGTGACAGAGTGACACAGATAGGTCCGGTGAGATCCGGTAATGCTCTATCCCATTCTGTGGATTTGAGGGAGTGTTGAGGACGTCTGTATGAAGTGTCAACTCGATTGGTTCATGGTTTGAAGGTCCAAAAGAACCTATTCCTTTGTGACAGTAATGACAGACTATGTTCTTAAAGCTCTGGATGAAGGAGAGGAGAATTCCAGCAAGCAGATGAAGTGTGTATGTTCTCAACTGATTCAGGAAAGGTTCTGGTGATCCTTGGATCGTGTCCAGTTCATGTTGGTGGTCCACATTGAAGTTAGAGTGCGCATTTGAAGAATAACTACTGGATGATGGTGTTCTTCCTGAGACTGGCCAACCGGATGTATTACACGTCTTGCGGATGATATTGTAGATGTTTGCCGACCTAGATGATTATTCCTAAGTCGATGCCTTGTATAAATAAGGGATTGTGAAGTCTTTCCAAAGTGTGTCTTGTTGTGATGAGTGTGTGGTAGTGAAGTAGAGTGCAAAAGGAAGAGCAAAAGTATTGGGCTTAAATGGAACTGATTCAAGCATGGTGAAGATGCTATTCTCTAGTTCATGAAGGTCATACTTACTTCTTTGTAGATGTGTGTCTCTTGTAGGCAGTGAGCCTCTTGTGAGCAGTGTGCTCGGGTAGTGAGCCCTAATTTGCAAGTGCCATTTTGTTCTTTCGATTCTTCTAATAGAGAATACATTCTTGGGTTAATCACCCCATGGTTTTTCCCTTAACTGGGTTTTCCACGTCAAAATTTTGGTGTCTTATGTGTTGATGAGTTTCTGCTTTTGATTTGAATGCATTATGTTTTATGTTTAATATACAGCTAATCACTAAGAGGATTTAAGTGTGTAAATTGGAGAAAGTTTTACACAACTGATTCACCCCCCCTCTCAGTTGTGTGCCCTAAGTCTAACAATAACAAATGAAGAAAGTGACAAATTAACAAAGATACTCAATGCAAAATTTAGAATAAAAAGAAGAGTTAATACACTTATGGTTGGTGACACAGAAGCACTGGTAAAAGAAACAAAGGAGATAACCCCAAGTGTGTTGCATGAATTGCAAATCACAACTATTGCAGACACTAATGGGGAAGAGCAAGTTAACAATGTGGACACTTCTAATGCTGCTCCAGAAGTAAATGTTGAGCAGAGCATGGACCAAGGCACAATCACTCCTCTAGAGAGTTCAAGAAAGGTTGAAGAAATGAAAGAAACTGAAGAAGAGAAGAACTCTGAAGAAGCAAGGGCAGTCCCTGAACAAAATATCTCTGAGGAACAAGAAGAACAGAGAGAAGAAGAAAATGAACAAACGATAGACATTCCTATTTCGAAACCTGAAGGAAATGGACAAGAAAACTTTCAAGATCCCTCTCCAGAGAGTCAAGGCACTAAAATGTCTCAAGAAGAAATAAAAAGAGACACTACTGACTCATTAAGGGAATTTATGTTAAAACAGAAGGAAACACAAATAGCAGACACATCTAAACTGTTGCAAGGTCAAATAAACTTGGCAACTGTTATGCCTTGCACACATGCCCCATTTCACAAAATAGGGCTTTGGTTTAGAGTGTCTGTCTAGTTCATCTGATTCCTAAGATGTCAAAAGTGGTCAAATTGCATTTCTTTCCATGCCAAAGAGATTGAATGTCATTAAGTCATCCCATCCACTAAGTCTAAGTGCTTGCCTTCATTAAAATCAAGTCTGAGTGCCATTTGCGCTAAAAACCCTTTCATTTGACTTTTGCGCTGGATTTCAAGTCATCCAACTTAGTGTTGTTTTCATGTCCAACTGACCTTTGCGCTAAAATCTTATTCAATTGACTAAGTGCATAAATCAAGATGCACCGACTAAGTGCTAAAATGTTAGTCATCTGACTCGGCGCTGGAATTGGTCGTATCCAACTAAGTTGGTGGCCTTCAAAACTTGCACAATCCCAACAAGTGCCAAACTGATGTAAAGCACTAAAAAGACTTTCATCTAACCAAGTGCTAATATCTGATGCAATTGACTTAGTTTGTCATTCATCAAATCCACGCTTAGTCCGATGACCCTGAAACCACCAGAAAGCGTTGAAAATGTTAAAGACCGACCCTGCACTAAAAGTCTCGACAATTGACTAAGTCAGTAACCCTCAAAAGTCCTGCAAAACGCTAAAAACTCTGCCACACACCGTAACCTCGTTCTGTACCCCCCGCATTTATGGTGATCACTAAAGGAGGATAAATGTGTTTTTTTTTACCCATTTGAGCTCATTTTTATGTCAAAATTGACTGGAGAGCTCTGCAAACAGTGTGGAATCAATCTTTTGCATATCAACCTACGGATTCAACCCAAAAGATTTCTCACCCACACATTCTCATTGCACTACATCTCTGCAAATTGGGTAAGTGTTCATTCTTGGCCTTCAGATTTTGTTTGCAAATTAGGGTTTGTAATTAGTAAAATGGGGATTTTGTGCCACACCAAATTTCAAGTTTCTTTGAATGGAGTTGCATACATATTTGATTAGTGTTTTAAAGGCAACAACTGGGTTTCTTTCTGATTTGTGCAATCATCATTTAAAAAAAAACCATAGTTTAAAAAATGAGTGGGAAGGTTAACTGTCAAACGCATTTTATTCAAAACCTCTATGTGCATCGTAGCCCAAAATGAAGTCCATCAAATCATGACTAAAAATCTCATTTCATCGCACCAAACTTTTGATTAAACATGGAATTCATTGAAAGCAACTTATTCAGTTGAAAATTGACCCCTTTGAGATATCGCTAAAAACCTGTCCGACCGACCTCTAAACTTTTGCAATCAATTCAAGTCGGTAGGTAACCTTAAAATCCTCTGCCAAGATCTTGAATACAATTGGTGCTAAAAACATTATCTTCCGATCCAGCTCTAATTTCGGCCTCAACCAACTCGGTCGGATGACACTCAAAACCCTATAAAACCTCAATGCTCACTTTGTGCTAGAAACCATCTTGTCTGACTTGGCGCTAAAATTCACTTTCTCTGACTAGGTCGGACACATCCAAAAATCTCGCTAAGTCATCAAGACTCAAAACTTGTGCAAAACATGATGAAGGGTATCAGCACTAAAAAGTATCTCCTCCAACCCTATGCTGAAATACCTCTTCACCGACTTAGTCGACCATCCCTCGAAATTGTGCAAGCTCCATTAGTCTTCAAATCCGTGCAAGGAACAAAGAAATAGTCGGTGCTAAAAACTACCTCTTCTAACTTGTGCTGCAAAACCAATTGACTGACCTCTAAAGACTCACTTAAGTTTGTCCCACTTGAAAGTCACGCAAAGTCAGACATTCATGAAACCCACGCAAAACGCTATAGCAGCCAGATGACCAAATGTCGGTATGACCTTCAGGTCGGATGACCTCAAAACCCCCACAAGGTCAGTTGACCCCTGATCTAGCGCTTTGTCTTCCACAGGTCAGATGACCCTCATATTAGCGCAAAACTAGAAAAATATCTATTCTGATGGAAATTTCAAAGGGTAAATGATTTTGGGAATTATGGTGTCTCAACCTTGGTAATTCCTTGCATTATTTTTTATTGTATTTATTTATTCATTGCCTATGATGTAAATTAATTATAAATTCCATATTGTCATTTATGTGGGATGTGGCACGGTGATGTGTCATCCTACATGGAAGATGACAACTTGTAATTTTGTCCTCACATGAGTAGATAGGCATCCCACTTTGTGGTAGGAGTATTTTTCCATGTGTCGGCATCTTGGATGTTGTGTAAGGGAATGTTGACCGAAATTGTTATGATAGATTCCTATGACGAAGTTATGACATGTAAGAGTCAGAAATAGAAGCTTGTACGACTGGTGAAGACATGTGTCGAGGAGCATCTTTGGGTGCCCCAAGGTGGACTATGACATGTTGTAAGAGAATATGCTATTTATAACCTATGTATGATAGATTCTCTTACAATTGTAAGCTGTAACTGCTATGACAGATTCTATGACGGTCGTAAGAGTCGTAAGAGCATCTGTCATAGCCCATTTTGGAAATAGGCGAGCTCTTTGGGGTGGGGGCTGTGGACAAGTGTCAGAAGCATCTTACAATGTTGACCAAGTGTCCATAGGCATGGGTTTTGGGCCATGAGGCCAAGTTGGACACCCATTCCAAGATAGAGCCAATTTTGCCTTGTATATTCTATATAAACAGGTGCTTTGAGGAAGAGATGTAGTATGTGATTGATAGGTACTGTTATGCTACCGAATTGACTCCAGATAGGAGTGTCGAAGACTATTGAAGCTTGCATTGCAAGTGTATTGTAAATCATATTCAGTTTTGATAATACATTGTGCAGGTTTCTATGTGTGGGGTTTTTCACATGATAAAGGTTTTCCCCACGTTATATCTTGTCTCTCTTCTTCTGTCTTCTTTCTGGTTCTATGTGTATTGCTACAATATCTCTATAAAATGTTTCATTTTTCTATAATTGTAAAGATTAAATTGAATTTGCATAGTTTTCCCCTCATTAGATTAGTGTAGGAAGTGATTTCTGCACACCTAGCTTCCTTTCAGTTGGTATTAGAGCTTGATCACCTTTGGTCCTAGTTGTTGGGTAAGGGTTTTTTGAGCTGATCTTAAGTTGAGTGGGACTCTGTGTAGAGTATTCTAAATCTTATTGTAGCAAGGAGATGGCAAGCACATCCAGAAGGATAGAGGTGGAGAAATTCAATGGCACTAATTTTGAGCTGTGGAAGCTCAAGATAGAAGACATGCTTGTTGATCGAGACCTTTGGGACACTATTAGTGGAACAAAACCTATGGCAATGTCACAAGTTGATTGGGATCTCAAGGATTGGAAGGCTAAGGGTCTCATAAGATGTAGTCTTGTTGATTATGTCCTGTTAAATGTCCATGAGGAGGCTACTACAAACTTGCTTTGGAAGAAGTTGGGAGATGTGTATCAAACCAAATCCCTGGTTAACAAACTTTTTCAAAGAAAGAAGTTGTATTCTCTTCGAATAGAGGATGGAGGATCTATTGCCGAACATATGAATGCTTTCAACATGTTAGCTGCATAATTGACATCCGTTGGTGTGAAGATGGAGGAGGAGGATCGTTGTATGACCTTGCTTTGTTCTTTGTTAGACTCGTGGGATCACCTTGTCATGGCTATTGGAAGCACCACATCCACATTCAAAATGGATGAAGTGGTTTCTTCACTGTTGTTTGAAGAAATGCAGAGAAAGCCTTCTGAGGCAGCTAAAGAGGCTCTTGCAGTTTGTGGAAGACCCAAGGAGAAAGGGAAAAAGAAGGACAAGAAAGCTGAGAAGGGTAGATCCAAATCCTGTGGGAGATCTAAATCTCTTAGAAAGTCCAAGGCTCTCTATTGGAACTGTGGCAAAACTGGGTATTTCTGAAAGGAATGCAAAGAGGAAAAGAAAAAGAAGAAGAAGAACCCAGATTCAGATTCTGACAAGTCACAAGATGATGGTGATGCTTTCATCGCAGCCCTGGCAACCCATGCATCTGATGATGTGTGGCTAATTGATTCTGGTGCATCATTCCACATGACCTCGTATCGAGATTGGTTTACTAAGTATGAGGAGTTCGATGGTGGAAAGGTGTACCTGGGTGATGACTCTCATCTAAAGATTGTTGGTCATGGAAGAGTCTCTATCTGATTCCTTGATGGATGAGTGAAGGGGATCTCAAGGGTCATGCACATCCCAAGCTTAGCACGGAACCTGCTTTCTGTAAGTATGTTGAATGATGCAGGTGTGTAGATTGTCTTTTTGAAAGAAGGATGCAAGATGACTAGAGGGGCTATGGTGCTTGCTAAGGGTACTAGGAGAGGTACTATGTGTCAGCTGGAGGCATGCATTTCACAATGCAATAGTTCTTCTAACTCAAGAAAGAGGGTAGTAGTCAATTCATCCCCACCATCTGAACGAGCAGTGAAGAAATCTGTTGTATCTAGTCCTGATGGTTGTATTCATGCCTTGGAAGTTAAGCTTCCTGCTAAAAAGACGATGTTATGGCATAAGAGATTTGGCCACATTAGTGAGAAGGGTCTTAGAACCTTGAAAAATAAAAACCTCATTGAGGGGTTAGATGATTGTAATCTTGAGTTTGACTTTTGCGAACATTGCATATATGGAAAACAAAATCGTGTTCAGTTTTACTTGAGTTCTCATAAGTCTTCTGGTGTGTTGGACCTTGTTCATTCTAATGTATTTGGTGTTGTTAATGTTCCTTCATTATCAAAATCTGTATATTTTGTATCTTTCATAGATGACTACAGTAGAAGGACATGGATTTATTTTCTTAGAAGCAAATCTGAAGTCTATAGTAAGTTTAAGGAGTTTAAAGCCTTTGCTGAAGATTAGACTGGTAAAAGGATTAAATGTTTGAGAACTGACAACGGTGGTGAGTTCTATTCTACAGAATTTGATAAATATTGCAAGGAACTTAGGATTGAAATACATAAGACAACTCCATATACCCCGCAACAAAATGGAGTTATAGAGAGGATGAACAGGACATTAATGGAGAAGGTTAGGAGTATGCTTAGTGGAGATGGCCTAGAACAAACGTTTTGGGCTGAAGCTGTTGCCACCACTTGCTATCTTGTAAATAGATCTCCTACATCAGCCCTTTTGGTAAGACACCCATGGAGGTGTGGTCTGGTAGAAAGCCTTCAATAAGGCATCTTCATGTTTTTGGTTGTGAGGCATATCCACATGTGCCTAGGGAGCAGCGGTCAAAATTGGAGAATAAGGCTGTTAAGTGTATCTTCATTGGCTATGGTGTCGATGTGAAAGGATACAAGCTTTGGGACCCTGTGGATGAAAAAGTGTTGTATAGCAGAAGTGTCATCTTCAGAGAGCTAACACCTTCTTCCACTATTTTACAGCCAGAAGAAAAAGAAAAGAAAGAGGATGTTGTTCAGTTTCCTGCTACCCCTGAGAAGACTGAACAAAAAGATAATGTTGGACTTGATGATGAGGAGAGCTCTAGCAGCTCTGAAAGCTCAGATGAAGACACTGAACCTCAACCTCAGCTCTTGAGGAGGTCTACATGGATAAGAAAGCAACATGGGAAGTTTGGTTATACATTGCTTGATTCTAGTTGTGCTTTTGCTTTGCTTACTAACAGTGATGAACCTAGAACTATATCAAAGGCTATGGATATGAAAGATGTAGGTTCCTAGAAGGAGGCCATGGAGGATGAGATGACTTCTTTGGAAAAGAATCAAACTTGGGACTTGGTGCCTTTTCCTGCTAGACGGAAACCTGTTGGATGAAAATGGTGTTCAAGAAGAAATTTGGTGCAGATGGCAGTGTTAAGAAGTATAAGGCTAGATTAGTTGCGAAGGGGTATTCACAAGTGGAGGGTATATATTATGGTGAGATCTTCTATCCCATTGCAAAGCTGACATCCATTTGATTCTTGTTATCTCTTGCAGCAGCTTATGACTTAGAGGTAGAACAAATGGATGTGAAGACAACTTTCCTTCATGGTGATTTGGAGGAAGAAATCTACATGTCACAGCCAAAGCATTACATGGTGAAAGGTAAAGAAAATTTGGTTTGCAAGTTAAAGAAGCCTTTGTATGGTTTGAAGCAGTCTCCTAGGAGGTGGTACTTGAAGTTTGATGCCTTTGTGTTGTCAATTAGATTTGTGAGATCAAAAATCAGATCACTGTGTGTATTATAAGTTTGATGGTGATCGTATTCTCATTATTGCACTGTATGTTGATGATATGTTTCTTATTGGCAAGGGTAAGAATATGATTTCTGATTTTAAATCTTAGTTGTCAGCATAGTTTGAAATGAAAGATTTAGGGGCAGCCAGGTACATTCTAGGAATGGAAATTAGAAGTGGTAGAACTAACAGAAAACTTTGGTTAAGACAGAGTAAGTATGTGAAGACCGTGTTGAATAGCTTCAACATGGCAGATTGTAGACCATTGTGTGTTCCTATTTCTTTGGGGACAAAGTTTTCTGTTAATGATTGTCCAAAATCTCCTAGTGAGGTGGACATGAGTAGAGTACCTTATGCTAGTGTTGTTGGCAGTTTGATGTATGCTATGGTCTACACAAGACCAAACATTGCCTAAGCAGTGGGAGTCCTTATTCGATTTATGACTAATCTTGGACAGGTACATTAGGATGTAGTTAAGCGAGTGTTCAGATATTTGAGGGGTACTTCTAAGTATTCCGTATGTTATCATAGTAATGTTACAGGACCTCCGCATTCTATTAATATTTATGGATTTGTGGATTCAAATTGGGTAGGTGACATTGACAACAGGAGATCCACCAGTGCTTATGTGTTTACACTGTTTGGTGGTGCTATTAGTTGGATGAGTAAGTGACAACCTATGGTTGCTTTGTCCATGATAGAAGTTGAGTATATGGAAGCAACTCATGCTTGTGAGGAATCCATTTGGCTTAAGAGATTGTGTTCAGATATTGTGTTGATGCAGGTCAAATTACGATCAGTTGTGACAGTCAAAGCACAATTTTCCTTGCGAAGAATCCAACTTTCCATGCCAGAAAAAAGCATATTGATGTATAGTTTCACTTCGTGTGAGACATGGTAGAGGATGGGAAGGTAAATTTGGAGAAGGTAGATACTTTGAATAATGTTGCAAATGCATTAACGAAACCAGCTAGCATAGAGAAGTTTAGATGGTGTTTAGAGTCTATGGGCCTCTCGGCCTATAGCAGTTAAATCATGTTATTCTATTAGCTCTTACAAGGTGTTCGACAAGTGGGAGAATGTTGGGAATTAAAGTGTCTCAACCTTGGTAATTCCTTGCATTATTTTTTATTGTATTTATTTATTCATTGCCTATGATGTAAATTAATTGTAAATTCCATATTGTCATTTTTGTGGGATGTGGCACGGTGATGTGTCATCCTACATGGAAGATGACAACTTGTAATTTTGTCCTCACGTGAGGAGATAGGCATCCTACTTTGTGGTAGGAGTATTTTTCCATGTGTCGGCATCTTGGATGTTGTGTAAGGGAATGTTGACTGAAACGGTTATGACAGATTCCTATGATGAAGTTATGACATGTAAGAGTCAGAAATAGAAGCTTGTAAGACAGGTGAAGACATGTGTCAAGGAGCATCTTTGAAAAAGGCATATTTGGGTGCCCCAAGGTGGACTATGACATGTTGTAAGAGAATATGCTATTTATAGCCTGTGTATGACAGATTCTCTTACAGCTGTAAGTTGTAACTACTATGACAGATTCTATGACAGTCGTAAGAGCATCTGTCATAGCCCATTTTAGAAATAGGTGACCTCTTTGGGATGGGGGTTGTGGACAAGTGTTAGAATAATCTTACAATGTTGACCAAGTGTCCATAGGCATGGGTTTTGGGCCATGAGGCCAAGTTGGACGCCTATTCCAAGATAGAGCCAATTTTGCCTTGTATATTCTATATAAACAGGTGCTTTGAGGAGGAGATGTAGTATGCGATTGACAAGTACTGCTATGCTGCCGAATTGACTTTAGAAATGAGTGTCGAAGACTATTGAAGCTTGCATTGCAAGTGTATTGTAAACCATATTTAGTTTTGATAATACATTGTGCAGGTTTCTATGTGTGGGGTTTTTCACCTGATAAGGGTTTCCCCCACATTATATCTTGTCTCTCTTCTTCTATCTTCTTTCTGGTTCTATGTGTATTGCTACAATATCTCTATTATATGTTTCATGTTTCTGTAATTGTAAAGATTAAATTGAATTTGCATAGCTTTCCCCTCATTAGATTAGTGTAGGAAGTGATTTCCGCATACCTAGCTTCCTTTCAAATGATCTATCTTGATGAAATAAAAACTGCATTTATAGGATCATGATGTTTTGCACATTCCAATGGAGATTTTGTAGCATTTAAGCATTTATTGCATGAATTAGTATAGAAGGTAATGTTATTCATTATTTTCATCATGTAATAAGTGCAATGACTGGTAAGTTTCAGACTTGTGCATTTCATAGGCATGCATTTGTAACTTAGTCGGATGCATATTGATCTCATTTAACATAACATGACTTAGTGATGTAGAAGTTGGCTTGATAATCATAGATTTAAAACTTAGGAGTGAGGAAAACCATTCAAATGCATCAAGACTTATAAGGTCTAGTCATGCAGGTCAAATGACTGCCAGAGCCCAAACCATGAGGTACGAGTTCAAAGGCATCCCTCCCAAAACCAAGATCTCCACTGGATGGAAGAATATAGGGGACACCTATCTAGGTCACATCGACTTAGATGACTTCAGACTTTGAGTGTTTGGACCTAATCCAACCCCAAGGGCCAAGAAAGTGAAAGACAATGGGATTACAGAGGCTACTGCTTTCCCTACATCAGCCCAATGTATAGAGTTGATAGCTGCATGTGCAGAAAGATATGACATAATGACTAGGACCATACAGACTCCCAATGGAGATGTGTTAATAGACCTAAGTCCACCATCCTTAGCTGAAATCTTTGGGATCCCATGGCACCCAGTGATGACCATGCCAGACAAGACAGGTGTAGAGACCACATATAAGAAAGATACAAACACATGCAAGAAACACATAAATGAACAGTGGATAAAAAGTAAGAGGTTTGCTCTTATCAAACTCCCCCAGGTCTTATACAAAAGTGACTTTCACAATGAGATAGGAGATTTGATAACTTTACTCAGTAGAATATATGGACGTCCCACAACATAAACTTTTGAAGGATGGATGTTCCTGGTGATTGAGGAGATATTGAAGGACACCAAATTCCATTGGGCACAAATATTGAGTGATAAAATACATGAGGCATTCATTAATTTCAAAGACAATCAATTTTTTAGATGGACCTCTTATGTAGTATATGCATTGGCAAGGAAAAATGAATATGATGGACTGTCAAAAGTAGGAGAAGTTGGGAATGATGAGCAACATCAAGTTAAAGTTTATGAATGTTATACCCAACTAGCACTATCCCAATCTCTTATCCATTTCAAAAGAGTAAATGATGCCTTCACCATGTACATAACTAGACTGTTGCAAGGGAACACAACCCTAAGATTATCCACTGAAGCCATGAATGAAGTTACAAAATATGGAAGGTGGTATATACAATTTGAAAATTTCACTTATTTGAGAATTCAAGGCTTTACAGGAATGGCCTACAGATTGCCTTGTTACCCTACAGACAAAGTAGTCCTTTTGGAACTATCAAGGTAGTTAATAACTTGTGTGGAAAAATTGAAACATCTACATAGAACAAATATTCAATTTCCTATCCTGTTAGTAAGGGTAACTATGCATGTGCTTCCTTAGGGGTAGCTGAACACTCAGATATAGAGCTCCAACTACTTGATCTCCATTACCACACAAAGAGAAATCATTTTGGTCCAAATAGAGTAATGGAAAGATTTGTGAGCAAGAAGTTGTTTCACAAGATGCACTTAGAAGATTTTTGGGCCAACTACTTAGATAATTATGAAGTGATGAAGAGGGCCCATTCAAGATTATCCTTGGGATTCATAAGGAAGTTCCACATTATAGTAGTCCCAGACCAACTTGAGGATGATGAAAATGTAATGCATAGAGATGCTTGGGAGGCACAATACCACCAACCAATTCCCTTGCCAAATTGGGCTAATGCCAAAGAAAGTTCCCTGGATCAAGTAATGAAAGAGCCAATCAGATTAAGGCTTGGGTAAGGAGTCAGGTTGTTGTTTTGGAAAGACAAGGAGTACAGCTCACATATACTGAACCTGAATCTGAAAAAGAGTCTAGAGGTGAGGAAGACACACCCATAGAGATAATAGATGAAGCAGAGCCCGCTAAGGAACTTGCCGAGAAATCAGACAGTGAGGAACATGTACCCTTGGCAGAGAAAGCTAAGGCAAAGAAAGTGAAAAGGCTGCTCCTAAGGCACAGAAGAAAGACATGCCTCCTACCACAAGAATAAGGGCATCAAAATAGAGAGATATGCCTAGTGGGCTGGGAGAGGGTTCAAAAACAAAGAAAACTAAAGTAAAAACCACCAGCATAATGATACAATCTTCTATTGCTGCAACACCCGATAGCACCAATTTACTGGCAACTTTTACACCCCCTACTACCCCAACTATAAGTACTACCACACTTTCTTCTGTTGATTCAACTGTTGCACCTTCTCTCATTGTTTTTACTATTGCTCCTACTGCCCCTATAACAATCATTCAAGAAAATACCTCTACCACTTCCTCGCCAACAATTACCATCTCAACTGCCTCCTGTTCATTAGCAATGGATTCAAACACCCCAAGTAGCCCCATTTCTTCCATTACTACTTCTTCATTTTCTTCCATTTCCACCATGTCCTTGCCTTCCATATCCTCTATTTCACTCTCCACTTCCCTTGCATTACCGCCTATTTCTTATATTCTTTCACCATCTTTCCCCTTTCCCTCCTTTTCCATTACTTCACCTATTGTCATTTCATCTATCTTACCGACCTCTCCCATTCCACCTGCCTTGGGGTTTACCACTTTTGCTAACTTAACACAGGTCATCTTGCCTTCACTTGCAATAGCCCCATCATCTTCTACCCCTATTTCCCAGTTGCAATAACTCAAGATTCAACTCCCTTGGATGTACCACTGTTGCCAGGTATAGAAAAGGTGTGTGCAGAATTAGGCCTCCAGGAACAAGAATCTGAGAAGGACACATTTGACGCAGAACCTCTTGCTAAAGCAGTGAATACTGAAGTAATAGAAATTTCTGATAGCCCTCCAGAAAAGGACTCAACAAAAATGGTCTTGGGAACTGCCCAAATAGAGATATTAGTAAACTAGAGAAATCTTGCAGATGAGGAAGAAGATACAAATAAAGATCCGGAACAAGAACAAGAGTTGCTCGAAGGGCCATCCAACACAAACAATGAAAATCCTAATATGTCTAAAGAGTCCTCCACAGCACTTGATTGGCTGCAAAGTAGGATTGCATATCTAGAGCCACAAATTGAAATCATGAAATTGGACCTAAGTGCCATTCTATCATAGATAGAGAAGCTGAGGAAACAAAAAAGGCTAAGGTATAGTCTAGAATCCATAAGGATGCGACAGGAGCCCGAATAGCGGAAGTAGTTGTCCCACCGACTGATGCAGATAAAGAATAGGTCAGAGCTGAAGACTACACCATAACGACTATTAACTTGGGACCTGCTACGAGAAGTCAAAAGGTTGATGAATTCAAAGGCTCTTTTTCCTCCATCCTAGAGTAGTTAGATAAGGATGAACTCACCAAGAAGGAACTAAAGCGACAAAATGAAGAATTCAAGCATGCTTGCAGTTCTTAATAAAACCTCTAGATTCTGACGATGAGCTTAGGATAGTCCCTACTTTGCTATCAAAGGAATAAGTAACAAAGCTTGATGAAGTCAAGACTATGGCTACTGGGACTCAAAAATGGATGATTAAGGTATGTCAGGAAGGATGTGGGACCATTGATTTTGCAGTTGAACTTCATAAAAATGTATGCAAATTATGGGACCATTGGAAAGAATTACATGAGGAATGTGACCCTTTTGATGAGTATTATTCTCAGGTGTTCCCTCGGGTGCAAGCAATAAGAGATCTACCTACTCAAACAATGCTATCTAAAAATATCTTAACAACAGATAGACTACATAAAGCAGTAAAATGGTACCAACAGATAAAATTAAGGAAAGAAGTTTTTGATAATATTAGGGAAGCTTATAAAGCAGCAGATGATAATATATTTTCTCTTATCTATGAGATAAATGACTCCCTGAAGGATTGCCTTGTAATGGGTTGTGATGATTTGGCTCCATACGATGTGTAGGGATGTAAATATAAGTTGCATAAAATAGTTTTTGAGGAGACTAAATTAGATGTCGTGGACAAATTGGATAAAGTCAGTGATCTCTGGAATGACTTCATTACATTTCATAAAGGAAGAAAGGAGGTTGAAAAAATGTATTTCCAATATAGTCAGGAGCTGGAAATGTTTAGATAGCGAGTGAACCACATCAAGAACCCAGACACCACCGATATCAATTCAGCATTGTCAACTTGGGTTAGTTACTACAACAAAAGGGTAGAAGAAGACAAAGTAGATTTAGATGAAGATCCATAGTATATTTTTGAAAATTTGAAGCGTAATCCCATCACAAATATGTATTGCTAAATTTGAAAGGCCATGTGATGCTATTTTGTCCTTATTATGCCTTGGAAATTGTCTTTTCTATATATATATATATTCAAATGGGTAGTCAATTTGTCTAGGTTCAATGTATTTAAAGGTCATTTTTTCATCCTTTTCATAAGAGACAAATTGTAATTCAGGAATGCAATGAGTTGTTGTAAATACATTTAATGATGTTAAATCTGGACCGTCGGTGTTGAGTTAATCTCCACCGTTCATTCAAAAACTTAGTATGGCACCTCTCCTATATAAAGGGTTGCCATCTCTCTTATTTGTAAGACTCTTGATGCCAAATTGTTGATTCTCTGCCATTTGAAGTTAATACAAAACAAGTTTCTACAGTTTTCCTGAGAATTTGTTCATTGTGTTTCTTATTTGGTTTCATGGTTCACTTCTTGATCTCCATTAGTTAGTTGTGCTTTTGCAATGTTAATGATTTGTTAGAAGGTATTTGATGAATGTTCCAAGTCCATACTTTTAGTTGCTTGCTGACTGTAAGTGACTGTGCAAAGTTAACCTAGGCTAATTGTTTTGTGCTAAGGTCAATTACATTTCATGAGTTAAATTGTGCCATTACTTGGGTATTTGATAAATGAACGTAATATGAAAATCTTTAAGCCTCCATTGAAGATAGCATCATTTTCTGCAGTGATGTAGCATCTAGTTAGCTTGGTTACTTAGAAAATTGGTTAAATTTTAGAATGTTTGTCTACCTATAGCAGTCTTCACATTGTGAATGTCACTTAGGATTTCTCTAAACTCTATCTCCTTTTGTATTTTCTTTCAAAAATAACTGTTTAAATTAGGTTTTCAGCATTACTTTACATTGACTTATCAGCTGAAATTCTAGAGGGTTTGCATGAACTGATGTCTAAACTATTCAAATATGTCAACTACATGTAAGAGCCCTTGTCGGAATAGCTAGTACATTCCAACTGAGAGATTCCAAGCGAGCTAAGACCTAGTTGTATTATCCTTGGAGTAGTCTTACCTAGGGTAGGATACTTTTCAAGAGGTGTGAAAATAGCAATCACACCTGCGTTGTTGAGTGTTAAAACACCCATCAACAACAATCATGTCTCCCTTGTAGAAATTGAAGTTGGGTACAATATTCTAAGCAACTGCCCAAGAAGAAATAATAAAATCTCACATGGAAGATAGTGAGCTACTTGGTGAAGTAATAAACATTTTTGAGAAAATCATGCCTAAAGTTTAGAGAGATATAACACTCTCTCCATTAGCACAAATGAAAAGGCTTATGGAGTCCATGAATTCTCATTTTGAATCTTTTGAGCAAGCAGCTGATAAAAAGGTAAGAGCTGAAATAAATAGTAAAAGATTGATTGAGCTAAAAGATAAAGCTTCTCAAGACAAAATTTTGTTAGATAAAAGTGTAGAATATGCATAGTTAGCCCTTAATGAAGCAAGTGAACTATATCAATTTTTCCTTACTTGGCCAGACAAGACTAAGGAGATAAAAGATAAGATATATAGATGGGAAGCTCAAATAATGAAGATATCCAGAACTTATGACCTGACAAAAGATGCTATTGGCAATCAAAGGACACAAGTTGAAACCATTCGTTCTAATATACATAAGTTGTAGACACAAAGGGATATCATAAAGCATAGAATGAGTCAGATTCAAGAGGTAGAAAGTTTCAAAATTGCTTCCCTAACCAAGTTAATAATAGTGGCAGACAAGATAAGGAAAATCTCTGAAGCCCCTAATATAGTAAAGAAAGCAAAAGATTTGGTGTCCTAGATTAATGGGCACATACTAATTTTGAGTGATTCCAAGACTAGTTGGGATGAAGAAATGGTGCAATTGAAAATAATCTATAAAGATATTCTCCTGGAACAATAGTAAGCACTTTTGATTTCACTTGTATATATGCAGAAAGTAGAAAAATAGTTTTGAAATTTTGGCAACTTATACATTTCTTTGTATCATACACCTTTGCCATTGATGTCAAAGGGGGAGAAGAAATGAAGCATGTGAAATTTTTTTGAAAAATAATAAAGCATGAAGACATGGGGAGTAATGTATAAAGACAAAGGGGGAGTTGTAACAATTTTTCACATCAGGTGTTGCCATCAATGCCAAAGGGGGAGATTGTTGGCAACTTGGCAAACATCATAAAGAGAGAGACACTACTAATATGATGAAGAGTATTTGTGCATGATGTTTGAAGATGTTGTCATTGATGGAAACAAGCAAAGGGACAAGATTGGAACAATGCTTTGGTCCAGAGAAGAAGACTTAGCTATTTTGGGTTACGTGTTGGCAGTATACTGAAGCAGCAACAAGAAGACAATGTTTGAGCTGGTATTGGTCCGCAGTAGAAGATCATATCATGCAATTTAGGTATGTTGTTCATAGTCCTCAAATGATCATTTGTCCAAATATTTCAGTTCTTGAGGAGTATCGAAAGCCTATCTTCAAAGAGTCTAAGTCCGGCAGTGCAGAGAACAGGGGAAATCAGAATAGAACACTCAACTGAATTGGTCCGCATTCCTCCGCTGTGGCATATCTTGTTATGTGGTTTTAAGGTGTTATAAACACATGTATGAAGTATCCAAATCTAGAGTTGCAAGTTTTTAGTTCCACCGAAGAGTCAATTATGAATACCTAAGTATCGCTACTTGGTATTGTACAGTTTGACTGGGATAGAGCATGTGTTCTTGTGGTCCACATTCTACCACAAAAGAATATTTTGCTTTTCAGTTCTAAAGGTATGATCCGTGATATGTGAAGAGTGTCTAATATGATTTTGGAAGCATCTTGTGGTCCGCAGTGAAAGTTGATATCTGACAGATGAAGTTAACCAGTTACTACCTATGTTTAAGGCTGACATGATAAGTACAAATTGTATGTGGTAAGTTCTATTGTATAGAACTTAATTCTAAGTGGTGAAATAGTCAAGGATGACATGTGTGAAGGTATTTCAAATATTCTTTAGGTCTGGTATATATTTTGGAGAATGAATTTGGCTGACATAGTACATAATTCATTACTACACGGTACACTTTATTAGGCCGACCTAATATGAAGATTTTATTTGTTGCAGATATATATATGGGATTGAATTTGGTGTTTGGGAGATGTGATGTGAATGTGAATCTATGAAACATATGTAGTACAGAGAAGACAACAAGAGCAAAAGTAGAGAGATCTTGCTTAATGTAAAAACAAAGCAGTGAAATAGAGCAGTGAAGATAGAGAGTTTTGAGACAGTATTTTGAGCATTCATTGGAGCTACAATCATGCATGTGTAGATGCAATCTGAGCAACTCAACCTAGCAGTGAGCCATTCTTCTTTCTTTCTTTCTCTAGGAAGTGAGCCTTTGATGCAAGAGAATCCAAGAAGTACGGGCAATCTTGCATCACCAAAAAAACATTTTAATTTATGTTTGTTTGTTTTCAATAAGGTTTGTGGGCTTTGGAAAATAATACTTTAATTTTCATCAAATGTAATTTCCCTTGGGTGCAAATGTAAATGTAATTTTGGTGGGAAATATGTTCTGGTAATTAGTAAATGCATCCATTATGTGTAATATTCTTCCTAGATGTCCACCTAGGGAAGAGGGCAATTAATTTTGTTTTCTAGTGGGATTTGCATGTTGTACATGCAAAGTTGTCATAAGTGGGGCTGCCAAAATCTCGGAATTAGTGGCATCTATTATTGTAACTGTCATAGTTGTAAGGAATCTATAAGTTGTCATAACAACCCAAAATTGATTGGGCAAATGCTAGGCACCCATGTGAAGGTGGATTGCACAAGATTTTATTTTTATTATTTTCAGATTTGAAATTCACAAGAGGGGCATTGGTTTTCTTGGGTGGTTCTAGTTAATGGTTTTGGTGAAACCATGGGAAATTTTCCTACTTATTTTGTCTATAAATTGATGCCTTTGCATTTGGAGAGGAGATTTTTGGAGAAGAATAATTTTACATACCCAAATGCTGCTAGAATGAGTCCAGGATGTTGTAAAAGAATTTTGTTGCAGATTTTTCATGTATGAAACAAGGAAGCTCATAAGCTTCAGGAGATTGTAATGCATTTTTAGATTTAATAAAATCCCTATTGCAGATTTCTCTTCATTTTTCTGTTGTTCTATTTTATTTTCAGCCTTCTTGCATATGCTTGTGTGAGTTTTTGTGTTACAGATTTGGAAGGGTGTGAATCCCCTTTTCATCAGCCTTCTTGTAGTGAGCACTTCTTTTGGGTAGTGAGCCCTAAGGCAATGAGCCTTTATTCTAATTCAGTATTGTTCCTACATAATATATTGTGAGTTAACACTCATCGTAGTTTTTCCCAGTTTTGGGTTTTCCAGGTAAAATCATGGTGTTCATGTGTGATGGTTTGTGGTTGTTTCTTCTATGTTTAATTTTCTTTGTTATTGCATGTAGTAAATAAATTACTAGTTTAATAAACAAGAAGTTTAATACAATACCGATTCACCCTCCCTCTCAGTACTTTGGGTGTCCAACACATTGAGGACACCTTTCTAGGCTCATTGGTTGAGCATGTTGATAATGGTGTTGTGTGTTCTCATGAAGATCAATTGGCTTGTCTATAGGGAGAAGAAGAAGAACAAATAAGTGGTTAGTGTATGAGAAATAGTGTTATTGTAGCAAGTTGCATGGAAGAGCTCAAAAATTAGTGAGGAAATTTAAATATGGTGAGTCTTCATATGAACTGCCTCAAATTTATGAATTGTATGCTAAGGACAAGGAATTGGATTTGAATCAAGTCTTTGATTCAATAATGGAAGAATATGTCAGCATTTGTGCAACAACTAGGCTACAAGATGAATTTGAGCCATCACATGACATAACTCAGCTTGAGGTTGAACTTAAATTGGACCCACTTCAACTTTGTGTTCAAGAAGATGTTTTTATTCATGCTGATTTGTTTGTAGGCCTAGATATACACCATGCTACCAATGAGCTTGAAGGAGAATTTTTCTATGTGGGTCAACATAATGATAATTCTTATTATCTATGGTTGCTATGCTAGGATGAAAGTCACTTTAAGTTTTAGTATTGTGATTTTGAATGTTTCAGTTTGCATGTGCATGCATGCAAGAAGTATCCTTTATTTTTGTTGGGTGATCAATGTAATTTCAGTTTGAGGATGATCAGTTCCTTCTTTAAGCTTGTCTTTGACTAAGGCAAGTGATATGGATTAGTTTGTCCATGGACTCATTCCATGGATTTCCTTGTAGGGTTTGACTTGTAGGTATGTTAAAATTTTGTTTACAATCATCCTTTCTTTGTGGCTTCATGCCCATGATTGTATGTGTCATTGTGTATATATTCTCATTGTTGGTGTTTAGTCCTATGCATACATATTTGTGTGCTTGTCCTGGTCCCCCTTGCTATTTTGGTCCCATTTTTGTTCTGCTCTTGGAGATAATTGGATCCTCATTGTGTCTGCAAGAGGCACACATCCCCAACTAGAGCATGTGTTGGTGCCTAGATTCACCACCTTGAAAAAATCTACAAAAAACTATTGGTTTTCCCACCTTTGTGTTCAAATATGTTCCCCATGTTTTGTTGGTTTCCCCTTTTTGAGTACCCTTGCCAAAAACCTAGAAAAAATGAGAAAATTGGCTAAGTTTTTTCCTTGTTAGCCCTTTTGGGCCTACTAGGAACTAATTGAAGGTTTTGATGGTTCTTGAAGCCACTGGAACCTCTGACTAGTTCTTTGTGCACCCTTAATCCCTAACATTGTGCAAGAAAAGAAAAGAGGCCAAGAACCTTGTTGGTGGTTCTAGTGTTCCCTCTCAGCCCCAAACCTCTGACAAAAGGATAACAAAAGGAAGAAAATGAATGCAATCCTAGTGGTTAGTGAATGGCATTGACATGTAGGAACAAAGTGAAGAGAAGAAAGAAGTGGAAGAGAAAAGGAGGTCAAAGGTTCCCGGAACTCCTAAAACCTTTGACATGGTTCCTGATGGATGTCTAGCCCTTGATGATTAACGAATACAAGGAATTGAAGAGAGGAAAGAAAAGAAAAGAAAAGAAACAAACTAAAGAAGAAAAGAGAAAGAGAAAGAATGAAGAAAATGTTCCTAAGTTCTTGGTGGTCAGTGAACTACTAATAGAATGGAATGAAGAAGGAAAAGAGAAAAAGAAAAGATGTTGGCAGTTCTGGTGGTTCTTGGAACCACTAGAACCTCTGACTTGGTTCCTAATGGACACTCTAGCTCTGACCAAGTAAAAATGAAAGGTTTTAACACATTTTCAATGTATTTTTCATGGGCTCTTGAGTTTAAATGCTTTCTTACCTCCCAAAAATGCCATTAATGCCTAGCATGAATAGATTGGAGGTAGGTGATGTTAAATGCAATAGGTACTGTTATCAGAAAATGTGAACAATATCAGTATATCAATATAATCCAAATAACTCAATGAAATTAGAACAAATAAGACCAAACACAAAGAACACAATACCTTGCAAACCTTTCTATTCCGTGACTTCCATTGGTCGCCTATCTCAAATTGATCTTGTGTATGAATAGAGCCCTCATAAGGTACACTTCCTTGCTTTTTTTTCAAGATGACAATGGAGAATGGCTATTGATAGGTTTTGCAATGAAGAGGATCTTCACAATGCAATGATAATGGTGATAATGGTGTGATAATTGATCTCAAGCTATGGAGTGATTTGTACCAAAGGCACGCTGTGATTCCTATAGAGTAAGTTTATAAAAAGCTTGGAAGATTCAAATGGAGAAATAGGGGTTATATTTATAGATTTGTGAGAAAGAAGATCAACGATGTAGAATGAATAAGAAGATCAATGGTTGAGGAAATTTGAGAGGATGTGCGTGAATAGGGAGAGGACAAGTCTCATGCTCCTTCATGCATCAAGGGAGTTAACAGAATAGATTTAGGAGTTAATTGAGATGATTGATCAGTTAACAGAATTGATTGGAGTGATAAGTGGTCTGATTGGGGAGTTGACTGAGATGATTGAACAGTGAACTCAGATGACTAATTAGTTAACAGATTTGATTGATGAGTTAACTAATCTGACTGGAGAAGAAATAGGACATGAGGGTGAGGGAATATTAGACAATTAAATATTGAAATATTTAATTACACGTGCACATGGATTAATTGAATCATTGTTGGTATTAATTCAATCTTGGAGGAAATAGACAATTTAAATAAATATTTGGATTTATTTAAATATGGAGAATGAGAAGAACTAATTAAATAATTTGATATTATTTAATTTAGAATGAGTTTAGAAGAATTTGGATGATTTAATTAAATAAATGATTTTATTTAATTTTTGGAGAGATATGAATCAAATAAATAAATTTGGAATATTTATTTAATTGATAGAAGAATTAGAATTAAGATAAATATTAAAATATTTACTTAATTCAACCTAAGCCAATTTTAGGTGTATACAGGAACAAAGGTAGATATAGAGGTAGGTGGAATTTATTACAGTAATATGGTACCCTACAAATAGTTTTCTACTCAAAATCCCTTCAAGACAACAAGAGCATTTGAAATGCTATATATACATGTTGCTAAGATGTAAAAGGGGTTGGTCATTAAACTAATTTCTAGGCTTTGTGTGCTTCAATTAGTGTTCTAGGGCACCAAATTATGTAGTCTAGTTTGTAAGGGGATGGGATCTATTTTGTAACTCGTAGGAAGGAGCTTTAGTGTTGTAGTGTGGGAAACTTACTTCTCAATCTACTAGCTTCAATTGAGTGAACTATCCACTATGACTACACTTGGGTTCTGTTATTTGAGGTGTTGAATGTGAAGTTAATCTATCCGAGATCCACTACAAAACCACTATGAGTACCACACAAAGTAATGCAACCTGAATAGGTGATTAACAATGAGGGGAAAACTAGAAAAATGTAGAAAGAAACTATTCTAAATAGAATTTGAAATAGACAGTTGTAAAAATGAAATTAGGCTGGAAAATAGAACCTCTAATAGCAAGGACAAGGTCTCGGCCTCAGATGACCACACGCCATGAGGACGTCCTCTCTAGGTGCTAGAGTTCAAAATGCATGCAAAAATAAAACTGCCAAGTCTAGATAAACCTACATCACATGCACAACAAAAATCCCAACAGAAACTATACCCAATGATATCTAGTTGAAATAGGAATGAAAAGGAAACTAATTTAATTAATGGGAATGAAGAGAGACAAACACAAAAGGAAGTAATATGAAACCTTTGCATGGTTGTATGATCTTCACTTCAAAGAACCTGCAAGAAGAAGAGGAAAATGGTGGGGTTGCTTGGGGACTTGCCTTAGTCAAGTCCCATTGTTGGTATTTCTACCTTCATGAGTAACAATAGAAAATATGACATAGAAATTGAAATGAATTATATGTTTTCTTATCCTAAGTGTGTCTAGGAAGGTAAGAACAACAAGAAAACAACTAAATTAACAAGAGTTTTTTCCCTGGTCTACAGGGAGAGAAACCTACAAAGTGCAGCCTATGCAACTAATAAGAAAAATGGTGGTCTACACCAAACAAAGAAAGTGAAATGATGGTCTACACCATACAACAACTTATGAAAATCAAACATATTTAAACAAACAAGTATTGATTAACTCTAAAGGAAAGATCTTACTAGTTTTGATTTTTGAAGATAGAAGATGTAGTTGTGAGTTCCTAAAATCTTGAAGACAATGTAAAACCTCAAAACCTAGTAAAGAGAACCTCACAACATGTTGGTTTTTTCCCAGACTGGATGCTTATTCCCAGATTTCCCTACAAGGTAGCCATCAATGATCAACAGGATCTCTGGGCCAGGGGCCAACAGTGTAGGAGATAGACTCTATATTTTATCTCCTCTTCTTCTTCAGGCTCTGCAAAACCTAGGGGGGTATTCCCTACTCAACATCCATGAGGATATACATACAAGGCTGGGATGCTGATAGAAAGCAGATAAGTCCTCCTGTAAGTAGACCAAAACTGTAAGATAAGAGCAAAGGGGCTAGCTTTGGGCCTATTTGCAGTTGTAGACAGAGGACTGAGGATCCTAAAACTAATTCTAATGTCCTAATGGTTGTTTTAGAGTTTGGTTTTGACTTTATATTTGGATGCAAAGCTGGACATGGTATATAACACAAAGACAAAGCTAGATCGGTGCCTATCTAGGGCCTGGAGTCAATAGACATACACCTGTGAATGATATGCATGAACAACTAAAACTGGATTTCAGGGGGACACATATGATACCTGCCTTACAGATATCTCCCAATACAGAGTGTTAAGCTATCTATACTTATGGCATCCCTACTACAGTATACCCTTCCCAATGTTCAATCTGAGAACAATTTAATCTACCCCTTGAGCAGAAGTTAAGAGATCAGACATTCAACACAGGAATTCTATGTTCTAGAGTCTCAAACATTGCTTAAATATCCAGACTCAGAAGAAAGATACATGCAATACTGGAGACAGAATTAACAAAACACATGCTAACATAGCATTTCTCATATAAAATTAACCATGAAATCAGTGGATTCATGCAAAAACGTACAACAAGAGATACATAAACTCACAGGTTTTGCTGTACAGAGCAACCAAATCAGCTGTATTGTATTACAGAGCCAAATGTTCAACTTTCAACAACCTCAAATGATGGTAACACAGTCTGCTTATATCAGCCAGAAAATGTACCACAACAATTAATTACAAGGCTTTTTACAAAAATCTGCCAGATACAGATCCTTCAAAGGAATGGCGCTCAGAATTTATTGCTGTAGAGATAGAAAGTAGACAATGGTGGCCTCGAGCCCTGTGCCACCATCTAGAAGTCCTCATGCCAAAAATTGGGTACATGACTGTTCAACAACTCACCCATGCCCCTGCTACAGTTGCCATTGATGGCTCAACCACCTGCGGCCGCTTGAAAACCGTCGCAACACTTCAAAAAAGAAATTCCTGCCAAAACGCATTCTATCGCAGTTTCAAATTATACAGGGAGATTAGTCCCACATGCACGGTGAGGAGACTACCTTAGTAGTTTAAAAGCATAGTCACTTGCATAATAGGTGTCGAGCGCTTTTGCCACGCTCGACACACGCTCCTTCACCCAAAGCCCATCGCCAAGATCAACACCATCGACCAAGCCCACAAATCTCCACCGATAGTATGAGTCTCTCCGATGACCAGCTCGCACCCCATTAGTAGTTACCATCCTACCACCATCGGCCAGACCAATATTATCAGCCAAGCAAAAAACCCTCGGCTGACACAGCCAATCACGTCGATGAACAACTCCTGAAAGCCTCCAACATCCCCATCGACCAGAGAAGAACCATCGGCCTAGCCAAAAGTTCCTTCACCGATAGACCAACTCTCACCGATGACCACTCCAAATCCTCATCGGCCTGACACTACCCCATTGGCGGACCCTCCAACCGCTAACCTGATAAGCAACCTTACTCCGATGGCATTCCCCATCGGGGTGACTTCCTTCCATCGACAAACCATAAAAGACTGCTGCCGATAGAACAACTCCCACCGATAACATATCGGCTTCCCCCTTCATCGGTCAAACCCTCCACTGTTGGCCTAACGCAATCCATCCTTGCCGACAACACAAGTCACGCCGAAGACCACCTCCGTCGGTGTGACTTACACCGTCAGAGCAACCAAAATCTCCCCAGCCGATCACAATAGTCTCGCCGATGCACCAACGAGCTACACTCTGCTCCTCCATCGGCCAGACACATACCAACGACTCCTCATCAGCCAAACCTCCCATCGTCGGCACAACCCAAAACACTCAGGCTGACAATACAGCTCTCGCCAATAACATATCCATCGGCCAAACATTGTATATTGGTGAACCCTCCAACGGTTAGCCCGATAGTCCATGTCACACCGAAACCAACCTTGCAAACCACTAACCTTCCATCAGCCAGAGGCAAACCGTCGGGCCAACACTCCACCGTCCAGCTGATGATGAACGTTACGCTGATAAGACCAAAATCATAAGGCGTTGAACCATTGAACCCTGAACCAGTTCAACCCGATGGTTCAAAAGAGAAGTTCAACTGAGAAGTTCAACGCCGATAACACAGATGAACAAAGAATTCACTGACGGGAAAAGATGGAGCCTAAGCCCATGAACCGTTGAACCTTGAACCAAAAGGGTTCAACACGATGGTTCAAAATGATGGTTCAAGCAAAATCTAAGTACCCAAAAAGAAGTTTCGCCGATAGAGAAAATCACAGCGATGAACAAGGAAACTTAGGGCCCAAAAAGGAAAAAACCCTCCAACATCCTGCGCTCAGATCCAGACCAAAATTAGTGCTAACACAACAAATGCCACAAAACCCCAAGAGCTAAGAGGAGTAATCTCACAATATCAATTTGATATCAAAACCTTCAATAGTTGTTGTAGGAGTCCAGTTTGCACAAGAATAGAAGAGAGCATCCAAAACTAAAAGTTGTCAATGTTGAGAGAGTTCATGTGAATGAATGTGAATCAATTCAAAATTCTTTTGATACTCTTTCAAGAGGGAAGAATCTCAAAAATGCATGCAAGGAGTCATTTTGTGACTCCCATTGATGTTACCATGATTCTTTATGATCACTGAAAGTGTGTAACACACAAAAATAGATACTTGTCAACAAATAGATGCGAGACGCTAGCGCAACGTGTCAACGTCCACATAGAGTGCTCGGGTCCAAGTAAAACCAGCTTCTGGTCATACAAGGCACCTTAGGACCATGTCAACATTAAATCACTATAATGAATTTTTGACAAAAGAAGAAGAAATAGACCAAAATCACACATACCTAACCTATCATGCAGAGAGGAGGCGTGAAACAATAAAATGGTTATTAAACGTAGTGTGAAATTGCAAGGATATGCAATTTTCTATGTTACATTTAGTTCCCACTTTAGTGAACATATGACACTATGTGCATTGAAAGCTAAAGTAGAAAGAAAATACCATAACATGTTATACCTCTAATAGGAATGTCGTAGAGGATGTATGATATTCTCAGACAATAAACTTGCACAAGAGGCAATGTCAGAATCATAAAACATCCTAAAAGGATTAGATTGAATATGATTTTCCCAAACATCAATGTTTAGCAAATCATATGATCTAATGCACAATCTACTACTATCTACATCAAACACACACACAAGAAAATAAAGAATACAAAGCAACAAAGAGGCATTTCTAGAAAATTACGAGAGCTAGACAGGATGCCAAGTATGGTTCTAGGGCTTGCACATTACGAGAGATAGGAACCATATCAAATCTTGTGGGCCACTAGGACTAACAAAATGTGTTGTTAGGTGACTCACGAAGAGTGCAAAACAAGTAGCTGAAAGTGTGAACAGGCCAAGCAAGTGCATCTGCTTGGGACCACTAGCTACAAACATTGTAGGGAGTGTGCGCCTTAGGAAGCGTAACAAAAACCAACACCTCAGGGAGCATTTCAAAAAAGTGTTGTGTGTAAAAAGGTCTAAAGAAGGAGAGATATGCCCGCACCTTAAAATAATTGCATGAATTACACTTATGCAATTCATTTTAAAGGATAAATGGAGAAGCGAGATTTAAGAGACATATATTAACAAATATGTTCTGAAAGTTGCGTCTTGCAAAAGAAAAGATATGTCCCCAAAGAGGGACAACCGAGGTGATTCTGTAAGAATGATACAGAAAGAGCTTGTGTAAGCATGGTATGACACTGAACAATGCTAACACATGCCACATGAAACAAACAACAACACCAAACACACTAAGGGATCTACATGCTTTGGGGTTAGCATAATGTATAAATCTAAGTGTAATAATCATAGGATCTCATATCATCCCCCAAGCACATAGAACTACAAGTATGAAGGAAGAAGGTCACAAAGAGACAAATAAAATAAAATAAAATAAAAATGGAACATTCAAAATTTTTGGGTCAACATGGAAGGAAGCTAAATCTTCCAATGCTTTGAATCATCCCCAAAATGTCACAACAATAAACAACAGGACAACATAGAGAAGGGAGTATGAAGATATAGAAGAATATCACAACAGATGCATTCCACTTGTATACACGTGTCTACAAGGCCATCATGGTTCCTCCAGGCAGAACTAACAAACATAAAAGCACAACACAGGGGAAACATTACTAACAAGTATGTAAACACATAAAACAAATGTAAAGCTCTCATGGGTCATCCACAAACAGGTCATCCTGGTCCCAATATTGATATTCATAATGGGACGGAGGGATTGCTGATAACCGAACCACAACCAGAGTAGTCAAAGGAAACTCTTCTGGAACCATGTGCAGAGGATCAACAGGTAGGGTCAGATCTTCCTGAGCACTAGGTTTAGCAATTGTCAATGATTTTGAAAAGATTGTGGACAATGTGAGGATGTTTGGAATAGACTATGTAATTCTCATAAGGGAGGAATCGCGAGAGTCACTATTTGAAATACAAACCACATGTGGGTCCTGAGTGCTATTGGTTGTAGGGTGAGCATTAGGAGACACGAGTGGAGTAACATTCTCCACAAAGAGAAAGGAAGAAGAAGAAGAAGGGAAAGCAAGCAGAGAAGGAAACTACAGAATGCTCTTAGGTTGAAGCTGTGGAGAGAAGCATTCAAGCTTACGTTGAGATAATGTGGGCTAGGCAAACACAATAGCAGTAGAGGTGGCGCTAGGAGCATCACTAATGACTAAAGCGAGGGTGGGGGATGGGAGAGATACAGGAATGGAGATAGGAAGGTGGGGATCTAGAGGAAGAACGAGATCAACAGACTACTGTGAGGAAGAGGGAAAGGAGGTTGCACTTCAACAACACATGCTCAGGCTATAGCATGGAAGTGATGCTTGTGATCTCTCCCAAGTTGGTTTTTCCTTGTATGGGCCAAGGATTCTATTGATGGAGTTAGGGGGTCTTCCATCATGGGCTTCATACCATCCACATTTATAAGGATATGTGGACCGACAGAGTTTACCATGGCAGAGAGACCATAGGAGTAGGGGAAGGGGAAGGTGCTCGCAACATGGGTTGCTTTATTTGTGTCATTAGAGGGACACGAGGAATGAAAGCAACCACTGAAGGTTGGGGAACCACTACAAGAGGAGAGGGAGGAGTACTCAATAGAGGTGGGTTTCTTGGTGCCACCGAGGTGGCATAAGGAACAAAACCAACCAACGAAGGTTGAGGAACTCCAGGGAACCACGATGCATGTTGTTGTACTATAGGTCTATCCCATGCTCTTGCATAAGAGAAAGGAGGAGGCATTGCAGAGTACAAACCAGGTGCACGAGAATGGGGAGGTACACTCTGTATGGGCTGATTTCCTTTATCTATTGGGGAAATAGAAGAAGGAATTGGAGCAGCCTCTAAAGAGAAAGGCACCATAGGGGAAGCAACTGAAGAAGAAGAAACTGAGGGGCCAATGAACAACTTAGTAATCCTATTTTCTTTGAACTTCTGATAATATAGAAATAGAAAGTAATTATGAGGTCAGAGTGGCTCAATGGGGGCTGCCCATAAGTATTCCAACAAGAAGTTTCCTTGCATGGTGAGTGGTATGAATCCGTTGTGACGAATCCTGTGCACTACACCATCATGAGGAAACTTAAGGAAATGATGAACAACTGAAGGGATCGCATTCATGGAAGTGAGTTAGGGTAGGCCCAACTTCACAAAAAATGCTCATAAGTAGGAATGATAGACATCGAAACGTCTAGGGATTTGGATCCAACCTAAATGGAAAGGGTGATCATACCTAGGGTGGGGTGAGACATGCCATCATGACACCATATAAAGACGTTAGATGAATCATACACATCTTTATACAGAGTTCATATACATACAAGAATTCCTATGTAACCACATTGACCATACAAATAGGATCAATGAGGACACTCTTAATGGGCCTGGCATTAATATCCATAGGAATGTAGAGAGGACCTTCTAATGTGTTAGGCATAATCTTAGAAGGGGAAAAGGAGATAAGAGATTTGGGAATAGAATGTTCTTGGGTAGGGCGAGAACGAACATCCACCATAGCTATCATCTCAAAATAGGAGTGAGAAGAAGAAACATCAGGGGTTGACTCTAGTGCCATGGAGGGAGAAGTGAGGTCAACAAAGTTAGAGCTATGGCAAGGCATCAGATCTATATAGATTTGTAGATGTTGATTAGAAGGAGCAACCGACTCCTACACTGTGTGCTTGAGACACAAACATCACTTAGTATCATGACCCGAGACTCGGTGGAATTGACAAAAAGATTTTGCATCATAGGAAGGCAACAATGGCTTACTGGTATCAAGGGGATAGATCGGAGGTAGCTGCACCAAACTGTTGTTCAGGAGTTGTGTCATGATACTATAAAGAGACTCCTTTAATGGAGTGAATTTTCTATTATTATTTGTTTTTGGAACAGATAGAGCTAGAATAGTTTGTGAAGCTGCTTCAGTTGCTAGATTGTTGACTACTACTGATGAATTGTTTTTGTAGAATTTTTTGTTTTTCTTATAGTTCAATGATGTAGAAGCGCCAGACTAGTCAACAGGAGATGGTGAGGTAGAATTCTCAAATTGTCTTAGCAACTGCTAATAGTCGTGCAATGTTATGCAAAGATGTGCAAAAGAAGTGTAGCACATTAACAATATCTAGTCCTGGATCTGTGGCTATAGGTTTCCTATGAAGACCCATTGCACATCAAAATCAAGCAAGGTGTATGAAATCTATGAGAACAAAGATTGGTACCGACAGATAAAATTAGGTACTTTCTCATTATTTCCCTACCTACAGTGGACCAAGTCTATGAAAGTAACCTAAGACCCAATGTTAGCCTAGAAATGTTGTAAGAACTAATTTACTAATTGATCAAAAGATATAATAGAATGGTCAAGAAGTGAGTAAATCCAATCCAACATCGTATCTTCAAGGTAATGGGGGAATAGTTTGGCTAACAGAGCATCCTAAAATAGAAAGTCACTACAAAGAGCAGTGAAATCATAAATATGAGTCTTTGGGCCACCCTTGCCTACATACTTTTCAAATCTAGGGGCCTCAAAACCTTGTGGAAATGGTGTGGCAAGGATGGAAAGAGAAAGAGGACTACGTTGATAGTAAGCAGACACAAGGGGTTGTACTGATGAAGTAGGAAAAGAAGCCAATTGTTGTTGTAAAGAACCAACATTTTGTAGTAGTTGGTTGATTACATGATCAGTAGTATGTGACATTGGAGGAAGTGAAGCAGAAGTAGGATGTTGTGAAATTTATTGAGAAATTCTAGGGAAACTAGGAGGAAGACTAAAGTTTATAGGCCTCAAGGGTGGAATGAATCCATATTGATTAATAAGATTGGTTCCAACAGTAGAAGAGGCAAAACAAACACTACTAGAATTAGCACAACTGGTGGTCATCTATACAGAAGTGTAAGTATGAATGCATATGGTAGGTAGAGCCACAGAGAGATGATTACTAGGGGTGTGAGATTGGGATACTTGAGCACCTGGAATATAACTAACCAATGGCAGGGTTTCACTATGTTGTTAGGAACCCGTGTTTAACCCTTCTCTTTACTTTGTTAGTATATTACATTCAGATGCATATGCTTTGTAAGTCATCCCGTGAGTATATTGTATCATCCCACATTCATGGGAAGTAATAGTTGTTTAGGTTAGACTTAGTATATAAGTACGTGTTGAGGCCAATGAAGGCATCCATGAGTTTATTGTATTGAGCTTGCTCAAAGGAGGTTGCCCCCTCGAAGTGGCCTGCGATCAATAAATTCCTTCTGTGTTTCTGCTATTTCTGTTATTTCGTGCATTTTTCATTATATTGTTGTAGGAGGTTCTTCTCATCTGGTATCAGAGCACCTTCTTGGGCTCGTTGGGTGGAATTTTTGCCAAATTTTTTTTCGTAGTGGCCTCCAGGTGCTGTGATTATTGCAGTAGTTCTTTTTTCTTTGCATCTGTATTATTCATTTCAATTACAGGTTCGGATCAGGGAATAATCCCTATCTGCTTAACTGTGGGAAGTGCCTGGGCATAGCCCTAAAACTCATTGTGAGGAGTACCACAGGAACCCCGAAGTAGTTGGCCCATTGAGAGGACCTGCTAGCGAAAAGGGCAATAGCCCCTACCTGATTGACTAGTTCCCATCCGTGAGGTAAACCAAGAGCTATCGTTTGTGGCAAAGTGGTTATCAGTTTTACCTGAGCCATGGAATGAGGGGTACTGCCCCAATATGCAAGCTGTTAGACAACATTGGTATCCGAGTGAATCCCTTGAACCTTTAGGAAGCCAAACATATCTGGGGTCCATATCTATTACCAGCTGACAAATCGCTGATTGAATCTGTCTAGAGCTATTTGTAGATCTCGTTGAGGACCATATCCCAAATTCCACTTATCGAAGATAGAAATCCCACATTTGTCTATTTTTAGGGTTTGCCATAACTTCTTCGATTCTCACCCAATCGCCTTCAAATTTTGCCATAGTGTTCATTTCCTATTTCTGCTCCTTTGTCCCTCTTGGACAAATTTTTCCGTTCTTTCACCCCACTTCTGAAATCCCCATTTTCTGCTTCCCTGTCCCTCAGAAAGTGTCCAAAACCTAGTCAAACCCCAATTACCCATCAGAGTTTTTCCCAAATCCAAATTTTCCTTTACTAAAAAATTTTTTGTTTTTGTTTTTTTACCCATTCCAAAAAAAAATCCTAGTTATGCTCGTCACCCGCGTAGGAGCAAAAAACATGGAGGAGGAACTTGCAGCCATCAAGACTAATCTCCAAGATCTGGTTGAAAAAATTCTCGGGCTCAATCTTCAGTATTCAGCCATGAACAATAGATGACAACAAAGTCTTCTGCAGATATAGGGTTTTCTTTTTCTAGCAATTTTTCGTGGACCGAAGCTTGATTTTCCTCGCTTCAATGGTGATTATCCGATTGGATGGATATACCGGGCAGAACAATATTTCAATCTGCATAATATTTTTGATGTCAACAAAGTCCCACTTGCCTCCTTTCATTTGGAACATGAAGCCCTTCAATGGTTTCGTTGGTACACCAAAGCTCATGAAGAGCCAAAATGGATAGATTTTTACAAACTCATTTTGCAACAATTTGGCCCTAGTGCTTTTGATGACTTCACAGGAGCACTCACAAAACTGTGCCAAATAGGTACTGTGAGAGAATATCAGACAGAATTTGAAAAACTGGCCAATCACACCAAGGGATTGTTTGATGAATTCTTCAGGAGTTGTTTTGTCAGTGGTTTGAAGGATGCAATTTGCTCTGAGGTTAAAATGTTCTGTTCAAGCACAATGATGGAAGCCTTAGGGTTGGCTAAGTTGGTGGAGGACAAGGTCACAACTCAACAACGCTCCAAATCCAATTTTGTCCCATTCAGAAATATGGATCCCCAAAGCCCTCAAATAATGCTAGCTCTTAGAACAACTCCTATCAAGCATTTGACTGAAGCAGAGATGCAGGCACGTAGAGAAAAAAGGGCTTTGTTATAATTGTGATGAAAAATTCACTCGGGAACATAGATGTGTTGAGCAAAAGCTCTATCTCTTGGATGTGGATTCCCTGCTTGCAACTAAAGTTTATGCAGATGCTCAGGATACAGTAGTTGATCAGGTTGAAACTCAACAGTCGCTTGTTGACCCTACTTCTCAGGAAGACCACCCAGAGATCTCTTTCCATGCCATAGCAAGAGTCACCACCCCACAAACCATGCGGGTCAAGGGTTACTTCAAGAAGCTCCCTCTTACAATACTCATTGATTCTGGTAGTACTCATAACTTCATTGACCCTTGAATAGCCAAACAGGTTGATTGTTTTGTTCATCCTTGCTCGAACTTTGAAGTCATGATTGCCAATGGGGCCACATTACCTTGCAAAGGGAAGTGTCGCAATGTGCGTATCTCTATTGGAGATTATAACGTGTGCTCTGACATGTTTGCCTTACCCTTAGGTGGATGTGATGTGGTTTTGGGCGCCCAATGGTTATGCACACTTGGACCCATCTTATGGGATTTTGCTAAACTTTGGATGCAGTTTTTAGACAATAGGCACACACACACATTGAAGGGTGTACAACCAGGGTCTCTCAGCATCATAAGTTCACATCGCCTGGAAAAGCTTCTTAAGAAGAATTCACATGGTGTCATTTCTCAACTTCACTCCATTCAGATGCAACCATCTGTGGTCTCCACTACTCCTTTGTCTCTACAATGAATGATGGCTATTTTGCATGCAGTACAGAAGAGGTGACCATACCTATTAGGGAATCATTGTTGCATCGAGGTGGCTCACCAGAGCCTAAAATATTTCCTGGAACAATAGGTCTCCTCCCCAGCACAATAGCAATGGATTAGCAAACTCATGGGTTATGACTGTGAGATCACTTACAAGAAGGGTACGGACAATATTGTGGTGAATTCTCTTTCTCGCACATGTGATGACCAAGCTTCTCTTTCAGTTGTTTCTATGTCTATTCCAAATTGGTTGGAATCTGTCCCACAGGCTATCTTCTATGAACTCTATGTTTCTCCATCGGTAGGGCACTCTGGGTTCCTCAAAACTTATGAGTGGGCATGGCGTCACTTCTTTTGGAAGGGAATGAACAACGCAATTCAATAGATTGTGGCTGCATGTGATACCTCAGAGCAACAACATTAGTGGGCAAAGTGGCTCCCTCTCACTGAATGGTGGTACAGTACCTCCTACCACACTGCATCTAACATGACTCCATATGAAGCAGTCTATGGTCAAGCACCGCCAATGCTCCTTCCATACTCCCCCCGTAGTTCACGAGTTTAAGCAGTCGACACAGTTCTCTGCACCCAGGATCAGATTGGGGATCATAAGCTGGGTCCTTCTTCCCACGGTCATCCAATATTTCATGTCTCTTGTCTAAAGTAATTTCTTGGCCCCAACAACAAAGCACAAATTGTTTTACCACAACTGAATAATGAAGGATCCATCCTTATGGAGCTTAAGGTAATCCTTGACAAGCGCACTCATCCTCTTCGCTCCTGATCCATCTTAGAGGTATTAATTCAGTGGCATGGAATGCACCTAGAGATTTCTATAGGGGAACCACTCCTTCAGATTCAGCAACAATTTCCACATCTTACGCTTTGAGGACAAAGCTTTTCTAAGAGGGAGGGGATGTTATGAACCTGTGTTTAACCCTTCTCTTTACTTTATTAGTATATTACATTTGTTCGCATATGCTTTGTAAGTCGTCCCGTGAGTATATTGTATTATCCCACATTCATGGGAAGTAATAGTTGTTTAGATTAGACTTAGTATATAAGTACGTGTTGAGGCCAATGAAGGCATCCACAAGTTTATTGTATTGAGCTTGCTCAAAGGAGGTTGCCCCCTTGAAGTGGCCTGCAATCAATAAATTCCTTCTGTGTTTCTTCTATTTCTGTTATTTCATGTATTTTTCATTATATTGTTGCAGGAGGTTCTTCTCATATGCACAATGTGAGTGAGGCCTTGAAGAAAGTTAATACCCTTAGGATGATTGTTCAGCATGACATGGAGGGCATCAACCAAAGGAACAACAAATCCAAATATGTTCTCATGTGACAAGAAATTGTGATAATCACCTAAATTGCAATCTAAGGCAGTAATTTGTTCTAGTAGAACATATTCTAGTGCTACCTCATGGTCTAAAATTGGCTCCACATCATGGAACAAAGTCATCGACACAAAGTGAGAAGAAGATGGAGATGAATGAGAGAGATTAAGTTGTTCAAAAGATAGATTAGTGAAGTCATGAGCCAAGCGGATAGGGGTGGAAGAATTAGCAAAAAATTCCATTAAGGTCAGTTTCCTTAAATTCCTTTCACTCCTATGCACTACATACTGTGAATTTGAAGACTGGGTTGTAATGCACATATACTATGTTTAGGCCTTACAACACACAGTGCTAAGTGATGAAAAGAGAATGTTGTTTTGATTTTTGATGAAATGTTGTTTAAAACAATGAATTCACCTACAGTGTGGGGTTCACTACAACTAATTAGAATGAAGGTTTTTGTTTTAACACGTCAGGTTCACCAAAAATGTGGTGAGCCACAATAATGAAGCAAAGGTTTTTAAAATGTTTAGAACACGTCAGGTTCACTAAAAATGTGGCGTGGAAAAATTACTTCTCAATCTACTAGCTTCGATTGAGTGAACTCTCCACTATAAATGCACTTGGGTTTTGCTATTCAAGGTATTGAATATGAAGTTAATCTATCCTATATCCATTGCATAACCCCTGAGTCCCACACAAAGTAATGCAATGTGAATAGGTGATTAACAATGAGGGGAAAATTAGAAAAATGCAGAAAACAACTATTCTAAACAGAATCTAAAATAGATAGTTGTAGAAATAAATTAGGCTAAAAAGAGGAATTTGTGACATCAAGGACAAGGTCTCGGCCTCGGATGACAACGTACTACGAGGACATCCATGCTGGGTGCTGGAGTCCAAAATGTATGCAAAAATAAAACTGTCAGGTCTAGGTAAACCTACATCACATGCTCAGGGCAAATCCCAATAGAAACTATACCCAATGATATCTAGTTGAAATAGGAATGAAAAGGAAACTAATTTAATCAAGGGAAATGAGTAGGGACAAGCACAAAAGGAAGTAATACAAAACCTCAATGTGGTTGTATGATCTTCACTTTAAAGAACCTACAAGAAGAAGAGGAAAATGGTGGGGTTGCTTTGAGACTTGCCTCAATCAATTCCCAATATTGGTATTTCTACCTTCACGAGCAGCAATAGAAAATATGACATAGAAATTGAAAGGAAATGTGTGTGTTCTTATCCTAAGTGTTTCTAGGAAGGTAAGAACAACAAGCAAACAACTAGATTAACAATTTCTTCCTTGGTCTATGGGGAGAGAAACCTACAAAGTGCAACATGTGCAACTAACAAGAAAAATGGTAGTCTACACTAAACAAAGCAAGTGAAATGGTGGTCTACACCATATAGAAAATTATGCAAAGCAAATAGATTTAAACAAACAATTATTGAGAAACTCTAATGGAAAGATCTTACCAATTTTGAAGATAGAAGAGGCAGTTGTGAGTTCCCAAAAGCTTGAAGACAATGTGTAACCTCAAAACTAACAAAGAGAACCTCACAATAAATGCTACAAAACCCCAAGAGCCAAGAGGAGTAATCTCACAATATCAATGATATCAAATCCTTCAATAATTGTTGTAGGAGTCTAGTTTGCATAAGACTAACAAAGAACATCCAAAACCAAAAGTGTTCAAAATTGAGAGAGACAGAGAGAGAGTTCGTGTGAATGAATGTGAATCAATTCAAAATTCTTTTGATACTCTTCCAAGAGGGAAGAATCTCAAAAATGCATGCAAGGAGTCATTTTGTGACTCCCAGAGGCGTTACCACAAATCTTCATGATCACTAAAAGCATGTTGTAGCACCTAGAAATAGATACCTATCAACAGAGAAATGTGGGATGCTAGCATGGCATGCTGACATCCACACGAAGCACTCAGGTCTAGGTAAAACAAGCTCTTGGTCATACAAGGCACCTTAGGACCATGCCAACATTAAAACACTATAATGAATTTTTGATAAAAGAAGAAGAAATAGACCAAAATCACACAAACCTAACCTATCATGTAGAGAGGAGGTGTGAAATGCTAAAATAGTTACTGAACGTAGTGTGAAATTGTAAGGTTATGCAATTTTCTATGTTACAAATGCATGTCTACATGTAATGGTATGTCTCCATGACTTCTTGGAGCAATTCAAGGGAATATGTACTTGTAATTATGTATTTTCTCTCACCATATTTGCTAGTATGATTGTAACCAAGGTTAGATGTATGTGTGACAACATCTAATGCAATACAAATATGTTGTATTGGTCTTTCCTTTGTTGCACATGGGTTGTTTCAATTTAGTTCTAGATTATTAAGTATGTCTTTCATGAGATGTGATCTTTGATTTGTATGCAAATGCATTTCTAGTTCTATTGATTTTTTGCAAATATTTCTCTTTCTCCCTTACATTCTGTGACTCTATTACCCAATGGAGTAGGCACCAGTCTGAATGGTGAAGGGCCAAAACTTTAAAATTTTAAATCTCTCTTTCTTTAGTTATCCATTGTGAGTAGGTTTAGGTTCCACTACACTTTCCTGATTGAGCCTCATAAACTATCATATCCTGTGCAATCAGTAAAATTGAATATCATTAGAGAATCATGCCTATGTGGTTCAACCATCTCATCAATGTGTATGCAAAGTTAAGTGGATTCATTAGCTAGGAAAAATAAAATGTAGCTCTCAACATTGGGTGCAGGCTAAGAGTGGATTATAATTTGTTTAGTAGGGACCTTTAGGTTTGTATGAAGCTAGTGCTAACATGAACTTAGTGACATATTTTGGGATTCATAGCACATTGGGTATGGTTGCTTAAGGTCCTTGTGTTTATTGTTTCATTTCTCTTTAACTATCCCATTATTGAGACCTCATGAAATCCGCCCTTGTCCTTGTAGAGCCTAAAGTTAAAGGTGAGTTTACCCACTTACAACAATTAGTCAATTCATGCCGTTGTCTGAGCATAAGTCCTACCCATTACCTTTTTTGACAACTCCCTGGCCTTAGGTTTTGGTGCAAGTCTTTAGGATTTGTGGACCTACATGTTTGAGCACTAACATAATGGCACCTATAGACACCTATAATTGACATGTCTTGTGACATCATCCTTTGACATCACTTGAGACACCTTATGAGACATTTTGTCCTAGGACCCTTACATACCTCCTTCCATCACCTAATTAGTTAAATAAATCATATTTATTTAACTAATCCCTTTTAATCCCATTTCAATCCCATTTATCCTCCCATTAGCCAATTAATTAAATAAATTATATTTATTTAATTAATTTCCACTTTTCCTCTCTCATCCAAATTAATTAAATAAATTAAAGATTTATTGTAGACATGGTATTTCCACAGTCCATGATATAAGATTAGAGCTTCTGGAAAAAATGTGTGTTTCTTTTTTGCATCAACGTTTCGGATCACACTCCGTGATCCATCATGAGGAAGAAAAGAAGAGAATGAAAATGAGTTAAAATTGTAGAGATAATTCCATAAAAAGAGAGAGAGGGGGTTGGCACAAAGTACTAGTTTAACCTAAGGTAAAGAAACAATAGAGGGATAAGACTACTAAAACAAAATAAAGTTAAAAAAGAAAGAGGAATCCTAAAAGTAAACAGAAAGAGCAATAAAGGAAGGAAAAATTAAATTGTATAAAAAGAAGAAAAATAAAAATAAAAATAAAAAGAGAAATAAAACCAATAACAAATACAGAACTAAAAGAATCATAAGTAGAGTAAAAATAAATAATTAAAAGTATCAAAAAATAAAAGTAATAAATAAATTGAACCATGGACTAAATAAATAGATTTAATTAATTAATGTTTTCCACATCATCCCTCTCAAAAAATTAAATAATTTTATTATTTAATTTCCTATTTGTCTTTATCCTCACATGACTAGAAACTTCTAGAAATCCTTATTACAAGGAAGCCTCTTGACTTTATTCCTCTCATTCAACCCTCATGAGACACTTGTCACATGACTACAACTCTAAGTCTCACTTAATCCTAGCCATCCATTCTTATCAGTCATCTTCTATAAATGAAGCCTCACCCAAGCCATTTGGGAATCACATCTTTAAGCATCATAATGCTGTCAAAATCATTCTAGATCTTCCATTATCATATCCATCATCTTTATCTAATGTTATGCTGCAGATTTAGGCAATCAACATATCAAAATCATGATCTAATATCATAGGATTGTTTATCATTTTCATTATCTTGCTTAGTCCTTTGATCCCTAGATGATGTGTTGTTCAAGTATGGAATTGGTACTTTCATTGTATTGTTCCCTTATTTGATTTCCATATTTCTGCATACACATATTTGACACACCCGGTGGGACCCCACGTCCCTTATCTAATCTTGGTTTTGTAGGTTGAAGATCTTTATAATGTTGATTTTCCTTATTTAGGGATAGATCTATTGCAAAGGGCTTTTTGTTTTACACGGGTCTTGAAAAAAGGAGATCTTGAATTCGTTGGAAAGAGGACCTTGAGGCCTTTCTAAAAAATGGTTACATTAAATATTTGGATCAATATTGAAGGAGTTATGACAATTTGAAGTTGACCCTGCAACTCTGATTTTTCAGAAATTTTTGACGCACAACTTTTGAAAAAAATTCATATCTTGCAATCTAAGTAACCAAATCACATTTTGTTTTTTTTGTAGGCGGATAGAAATATTTAAATCCATTTTTCTATATCATTTTTTTTAGATCTATGGTAGAAATGGATTTTTTGAATTTTTTTTTCAAACACCAGTTTATGGCATAACTTGCATATGAAGTCTAATTTGAGCAAACTTTTTTTGATATTGATTAGAAAATCATAAGAGATCTCATTGTCATGTCTATTTTTCTATTGGATCATATTGGTTGCTGAATTTTGTAGGGGTTTATTTTTCAATCTTAACACTCTTTCATTGAAGACTTTATTTAGGCATATCTTTTGCATATTAAATCGAAATCCAATGATTATTTTTTTGAAATTGCATATAAAGTCATAAGGAATCTATTGTCAATATCTAATCTACTATATATTGACTGCTAGATCTGATTTTTTTTGCAGATTTATCATTTGTTGAGCTAATACTTGTTTGAAGTTTGCTTGTCAAAGGCTAAAATCTATCAAACTACTAACAAGTGTTGTGCAACTTGTTTATGCTTGTCAAATATCCTTATCCAAAACTACTATCATGTGGGTTGCTTATATTTCAAGGTGCAATCAATCTAACTCTTGCATTTTAGTTTGGGCTTAAAAAGAAAACTTGTTTGCAATATCACACTTCAATTTGGGATTAAAAAGAACACTTGTTTGCAACATCATATTTGGATTTTGGGCATAAAATGATCATGTGTTTTCATCATCACATTTGGACTTGGGCATAAAACAAACTTGTGCTTGCTTTTCTTGGTGGATTTAAGTGTGATTTAGGGTGTGTATGTTATTCCCTTGCAATTAGCGTCATCTTGGGAATCAAAAACATCTTGGGAATCAAAAACATCCTTTACTCACATTCATCTTCACACACACATTTCTATTTATAAGGGTAAATTAACATTGTGAGTGTGAGTCAAGTGTGTGTGTATTCTCTCTCCTCGCACCGCAAGGTGATCTTGGAGATCAAAAACACCACTTGATTTTCTTTTGTCACCCTTTTAAGAGGCCTTCTTGGAGACACACCACCCCAAGAGACAACCTCAACTCTAGTGTTCCAATGGAGTATAAAAAGTGAGGAGTGGGTGGAAAGACACATCTCTTGGAAGTTGGAAAGAAATTTATACCTTGGGGAAGTGAAGGTGAAGGGTGGGTTACCCCTTTCTCCTAGCTGTGTGGCATTATTTCACTTTCATTTCATAGATTTGGACCTCCCTACCTTATGTATACTGGGGACATCCTTAGACAACTTGTTCATCCTAGATTAAGACCTCTTGGCGATACCTGATTGACTAATATTAGGCTTGTCGATGTGTCTTCATACATTCCAATAATAAATTTTGAAAGTCAAACATTCTATTGTGTCTTGTGTGTGTGTTTTTCAAATCTATGCATGTACATGTGAAATATTGTGTTTGTCAATGTGCTTAAGTCAATCTTTCAAACAATCCTTCCAATCATCCATTTTCATCCTAATCGAAACCCTCATCGTCCTAATCATACCTACTCATCCTAATTATCTATCCTAGTTATCCTAATTATCCTTCTTATCCATCTAATTATCCTTATCATCCTAATCATCCATCCCCATCATCCCAATCCAACATAAGCTATCATTTATGACCCCAATCCTAATCAATTTGACTAATTCAATCAAGGTCCTAATCCTAATCTAGTTTGTCCACCTAATCCACAACCTTCATCCTAGATCTTCAACCATGAAAACCATGGATCCATATGTTGAAATACAAGAGCTTCATAATTCTCCCATGGTACAAGGATATAGATGTATGTATGAGGGATTTGACCCCCCTTACTAAAGCAAAATTTAGAGATCTTATTGGTCATTTTCCCTAGGCATATCTCATCATTGGCAATTATCAAGACCATTCTTATAATCCCATCACATCAACACCACAATCCCATATGTCATCTCCATCAACCTCTTACCACCCTTCATCCTCTCATCAACAACCATATACCACTTACCAAGTCAATCCCATGTCTTCATCTTCATCTATCATATCTTCTTCCAATATGCCTCAAAAGACATATCAAGCTAATCCTACATCAACCTATCCCACATTTTCTATTAGAACACTTTGATGTACTAAGAGGGGGGATGAATTAGTATATTCCAAAACTTAATCCAATTTAACTTTATCAACCAAATCTTTCTACTGCCTTAAACATATAAAAAATCAAACTATGCAATTCAAAGCACAACACATAATCACACAACCATAACACCAGATTTACGTGGAAAACCCTAGAAGGGAAAAACCATGGTGAGCAAGCTATTTGGATCTACTATCCAAATCCAATCGATCACAAATAATAAAATATATTTACAAGTTTTATGGGCTACAACACAAAGCAAGCTACAACTCCATGAAATATAGTTTTTATGGCTTCAACCAAAGGAAGCTACAACTCCCTAAAATGCTACAACACTTACAGAAAGAGGCTACAACCTTTGTACAAATCACTTGAAAGAATTATGCTTATCAATCACCTCCATAGCATCAACACCCTTCACACTAACATATATCTTCAACACCTTTGCTCAAACCACTTTGTTACTTCCACAACACACATACTCCTTCTTCACACTTGCACATACATCCTCACACACTCTAACACACTCATAATTTTGCAATAAACTTTGATCTTTCATTTATATCCTCTGTAAGCTTCAAAAAACTTTCTCCTTCATAGGCCAAGATGAAACGTGTAGCATGAATTGTGCAATGGCCACAACAATTCAGCACCCAAATTCATGTAGAAATCTAATGTGGTTCAAAAACAAGAGATAATCAAGACCTAATTTACTTTAGCACATTCTTATATGCTAACACACACCTCAAAACACACAGCATAATCATCAATATACACCAAGTTGGCTCAACAAACACTTATCCTTCCACATATTAGCTCTAGACCTAAAGCGGTATCCGAGAAATCAAATAACATCATGTAGATCACTTCAAAAACATTCTTATACATTCCTTTCTTTGAAATATGGATCTTTTTTGTGCACAAACAAACAGACACTGAACCCAACATTTATTGCAAACTTTGATCACACAGTCATGATATAGAACATTGAAAAACATACTTGTGGTACATCACAACATCTAAAACTTAGAATGCAAAAAATACAATCACTCTAAACTTATCCTTCAAATAGCAACACCAAATATTGTATTGCAGTGAAATGCAGTGGCTTTTACTTTCTCCTTCTAACAACCCTAATCAGCAACATGATTTGTCCTTACACTGCTGACTTCGGAGAACCTCTGTGGTACATCTCATCATTTGAAACTTGAATATATCATACCTCTCATCTATATCTGACAATCCGGTTCAAGCCGCAAGATCACATCTTCAACTACGGAGAAATGTAGAGCATTCCTCAGACTCTTTTTGTCTGCAACAATATTGTACCACTATTTTTACTCTACTAGCTCTGGAACCTTCTATGGTGACTTCTATGCTCTGAAATCAGGAACATGCATACTTCACACCTATCTCTATCTAATTTCTAAACCACAAGGCCATACCTTCAAATGCGAAGGAAAGTGGATCATTCTCTCGAGCTTCTTCAGAGCTTCTTCTTATCCATTGAAATGTTGTACACTTTCCTTCATAACTTATGCAATGCATTTCATCAAGAGATAATGAATGAAATATTCACAATACCATAAACAATAATCACAATTCTTTTTCATCAAACACAAGAAACTACAACTTCTTCATGTTAATAAGACCTTCAACTTGACAACTTTCACCTATCCATGAACTTCAGTAAATAAGGTACAACTGTGTACAGATGATACTGATCCAACAACATGCTCATGACTTTCATCACCATCTCCTTCACTTCACAACACCTTTGATCATCACTCCTTTGTCTGCTCCTTTGTCTACTCTTCTAAACTACTCCTCTATCTGCTCCTCTAATCACTTACTCTGTCATCTTTGATTACCACTCTTTGACATCATCCACCATAAATCTGTTGACATCAATGACAACACATATGCAACAATCTCCCCCTTTGGCATTGATGGAAACACTAACCTGATATGCAAAATTTCTCCCCCTTTGACATCAAGGACAAAGGACTAGTGGTCTTCTACTATACCTACAAAAACATACAAATTCCCCCTGTCTGAACAATCTTTGTCATCCTCCTACCTGCTCCCCCTGAGAGGTAGCCTCCATAAATCCAAGGCTAGAAATATATCTTGAACTGCTCCCTCTGGACAGATGCACCATCTATGCAAATCTAGTTAGGAGGGGCAACAACCCCTAAATTTTTTCTGAGATATTCAAATGTTTCCTTAGAAAGTGCCTTGGTAAAGATGTCTGCAACCTGATCTTTAGTAGGTACATATTCCAATTTTACCTCTTGGTTTGTAACCTTCTCTCTCAAAAAGTGATACTTTATCTAAATGTTCTTGCTTCTAGAATGTATCACTGGATTCTTTGAAATATTGATGGCACTTGTATTGTCACATAGGATATGAATGGGATCATCATATACTACCTTGATATCCTTCAATGTTTGCTTCATCTACAACACTTGAGTGCAGCAGGATGATGCAACTATATACTCTGCTTCTGTTGCTGACAAGGAAACTGAATCCTACTTCTTACTAAACGATGAGACCAATATGTCTTCTAAAAAGAAACCTCCACCATTGGTACTTCGCCTATCATCAACACTATCAGCCCAATCTGCATCAGTGTATGCACTCAGGGAAAAGTCATCACCTTTTTGATACCACAATCTATAATTCAGAGTGCTCTTCAAATATCTAAAAATTCTCTTGACTTCCTTCACATGAGTTTCTTTTGGATTAGCTTGAAACCTTGCAACCAATCAAATGACTTGCATAATGTCAGGCCTTGATGCTATTAAGCATAGTAGGCCCCCAATCATAGACCTATACAAAGTCTGATCAGCCTAAGGTGACTCATCATCTTTGCTCAAATGACAACCTATTACCATAGGAATACTCACTGGTTTATAGTCTTCCATGCCAAACTTCTTCAACATCTCCTTGACATACTTTGCTTGAGAGATAAAGATGTCATAATTTGATTGAGAAATTTGGAGTCCAAGAAAGAATGATAACTCACCTATCATAGACATTTAAAATTCTTTCTGCATCTCTCCTGCAAACTTCTTACACATTTCATCATTGCCACCAAAGATTATATCATCAACATACACAACAACAATTAGAATTTGTTCATCCTTAATTTTGATATAAAGATTTCTGTGGTACCTTTCTTGAAGCCTTGCTAGAGTAAGTACTTGTCTAACCTTGCATACCAAGTCCTAGGAGCTTGTTTGAGACCATACAAAGCCTTCTTAAGTCTGCATACCATGTTCGGATCATCTGATAACTGAAATTCATCAGGCTGCTCTATGTAGACTTCTAAGTTGTCATTCAAGAATGTATATTTGACATCCATTTGATATACCTTAAAACCCTTATGAACTACAAATGTAAGAAACATCCTGATTGCTTCCATTCTTTCCACTGGAGCAAATGTCTCCTCAAAATAAATTCCTTCTACTTGTGAATAGCCTTTGCAAACCAACCTTGCTTTTTTTCTAACCACTTCTCCATCTTCATTCAATTTATTTATGAATACCCACTTTGTACCTATCACATTTTTGTTTACAGGCCTTGGCACCAATTCCCAAGTCTAATTCTTCTTCATCTGATTTAGTTCTTCTTCCATTGCTTGGATCCATCATTCTTCCTTTCTAGCAGTAGCAAATGTTTTAGGTTCTACTCTTGATGCTAAAGAAAAGTTTACTTGTTCATTTGCTCTTGCAAATCTTCTTCTTTTATGCACTCCTTAATTCTTGTCTCCAATTATATGATATTTTGAATGATTCTTCTGAACATACTTGGCAGAGTGTTTCTTACTTTTCTTCAACTTCTTTTTCTTTTGTGCAAGCAGGTTCATCTGACCAACAATCTTCTTACTCATCTATGATTTGATGTGACTCTTCATCAACCCTAACATTTGCACTCTCAACTATCTTCCTCGGCCTTTTATTATAGCACATGTAAGCTTTGCTCCTAGTTGAGTATCCAAGAAAGATTCCTTCATCAGATCTTGAGTCAAATTTTCCCAAACCTTCTTCATCTCTTTTGATGTAGCATTTACTTCCAAAAACTCTGAAATACTTGATTGATGTTGGTCTTCCATACCATATCTCTAAGGTGTCTGGGTGTTGTTCACTCTTAGTTGTCCTCTATTAAGAATATAGACAGCAGGATGGATTGCTTCTTTCCAATATACATTAGGCAACCTGGCTTCACTCAACATTTTTCTTTCCATCTCATGGACAATTCTATTCTTTCTTTCCACTACATTTTGTTGAGGAGTTCTTACAACAAATAGGTGCCTTTTTATTCCATGTTCTTCACAAAATTCCTCAAACTAATTTGATGTAAACTCTCAACCTCTATCAGACCTTAAACACTTGATTCTAGAATTCATTTCATTTTCAAGCAATTTTTTCTTTTAAGAATGTAACTCATGTCATCCTAGAGAAATCATCAATGAGAAACATAAAATACCTCTCACCTTGGAGACTCTTTATCCTGGTTGGTCCACACAAGTCAGTATGAATCAATTCCAAAGGCCTTGTAGAAGAATACTCCTTGGTCTTGAGTCTAATCCTTTTTTGCTTCCCAATCTGACATTCTTTACACAGGGTGCTTGCATGCTTGATGACCCTAGGCATGTCTCTTCTTGCATGGAGCTGATCTTCACAAGATTGTCAAAGTTGATGTGCCCCATCCTTTTGTGCCGCAACCAGCATTCATTTGTCTATCCTAGAAGACAACTCCTTCCAGTAACACCTTTTAGATTGTACAAGTTGTTCTCTGTCCTAGCACCTTTTTCCACCAGTTTACTAGATTTTGCTCTTCTGATTTCACACCCTTGATCATGAAATATGAGATTGTATCCTTTGCTGCACATCTGACTTACACTAAGAAGATTGTGCTTGAGACCTTCAACATAAAGAACATTTTTTGTTCTGGATTTTCCATTAATACTTATGGTGCCTCTTCCACAAATCTTTGTAGATGAATGGTCTCCAAACTTGACTGATCCACCATTCCACTTAACAAGATTGATGAATTTGCTCTTATCAATTGTCATGTGGCTTGTACATCCAATGACTATTACCCAAAGATTTGTTTTCCCTTGAGCATGAAATGTTGTTTGGACAATCATTGAAATTTCAACTTCATTGTTTGTCTCCTATATTTTGGAAGTCACTCTCCTTTTCTTGCTCAGTAACATCAGTTATCTAAGATTCTGATTTTGCTAATCCACTCCTACAATATCTTGCTATATGTCCAAAATTGTTGCAAATATGACATACCACGTTGACATACACTAATGAAGCAAGAGAGTTCCTACTTACAAGATTTCTTCTATTCATTCTAGACTTGCAATCCATAGCCTTATGACCAAATTTATTGCAGATAAAACAATAACCAAAAAATGCATGATCGAACCTATTTATGAAATATTTCTTGCATGAAAAGATCTTCCTTGAGGCTTGATGAGATCTACTTCTTTAGGATCATCCAAATTTCCATACTTTGCTTTCTCCAATTCCTTTTTGAGTGACAGGATTTCTTTCTCAGGTTTTGTACATTCATTTGTCTTAGCTTCAACTAGTTCTTTTTGTTCTTTGACCTCTTTCTTTACAAATTCCAAGTATTCAAGAGTAGAAATGAGTTCACCTTCAAAATCAACTTCACGAATTCTTCTTCATCTATAGTCTTGTCAAACATATCAGGGATTACCATGGCCATGAATAGAGATTCTCCTCTTTCATCATCTGATGAGTAGTGATCGACTTCTTCTGATGAATTATAGTCTTCTTTGTAAAGGAGATTCATCTTGAAGTTCCTTTTGAAACCCTTGCTATTTTCATTTTCTCCAAAAGGACATCTAGAAGCATAATGACCAATTCTTCCACATTTAAAACATTTGAAAGGTAACTTACCTTTATACTTTCCTGATCCCTTCTTCAGTTTTCTCTTCTTCTTCCTCATATTCACTATATGAACCAGATGTTCCTTCTTTCCTCACAGCTTTAAAGCCATCTTCTCTTTTGTATGGACCTACAACTTCATTTCTCATCTCATAGGTAGTGAGAGACCCAAACAACTCTTCCATGGTGAGTTTCTTCAAATCTTTGGCTTCTTCAATAGCAGAAACTTTTGAATCAAACCTATAAGGGAGGGTTCTTGGGACTTTCTTCACAACCACTGAATTAGTTAATTCTTCACCTAGTCCTCTGATTCCATTGATTGCTTCATCTACTCAGAGCAAATAGCTAGCAATGTTTTCCTCTTCTTTCATCTTTAGATTCTCAAACATTGTTCTGTAAGATTGTAATTTTTCTTGCTTTACAGTGTCATTTCCTTCATAGAGATTTTTGAGCTTATCCCATATCTCCTTGGTTGTCTTGCACAACACTACCTTGATAAACTCTAAACTCGTCAAACCACTTAAGATGACATTCTTAGCTTTAGCATTGTTTTCATGTGCCTTCACACCTGAATCTCTAATAGGATGTTTAGTTTCAATATAGTCATCCATTGCAGCTCTCCAAACATCATACCCTAGTGAGGTAAGATATGCTTCCATCCTTACACTCCAGGAGGCATTGTTACTTCCATCAAATATCGATGCTTTAGAAGAGAACTCTTTCTAAGCCATGTGTTCTACGCCAAGATCTACCTTCATCTATTAGGCTACACCAAGGAACTCAAATCTGATACCAATTGTTAGAACACTCTGATATACTGAGAGGGGGGTGAATCAATATATGCCAAAACTTAATCTGATTTAACTTTATCAACCAAATCTTTCTACTGCCTTAAATAGATAAAGAATCAAACTATGCAATTCAAAGCACAACACACAATCACACAACCGTAACACCATATTTACGTGGAAAACCCTAGAAGGGAAAAACTACGGTGAGCAAGATACTTGGATCTACTGTCCAAATCCAACCGAGCACAAATAATAAAATAGATTTACAACCCAAAGGAAGCTATAACTCCTTGAAATTTAGTTTTTATGGCTTCAACCAAAGGAAGATACAATTCATTACAGTGCTACAACACTTATAGAAAGAGGCTTCAACCTCTGTACAAATCACTTGAAAGAATTATGCTTATTAATCACCTCCATAGCATCAACACCCTTCACACTGACATATATCTTCAATACCTCTGCTCAAACCACTCTACTACTTCCACAACACACACACACACTCACACATACATCCTCGCACACTCTCACACACTCATACTTTTGCAATAAACTTTGATCTTTCATTTATATCCTCCACAAGCTTCAAAAAACTTTCTCCTTTGTTGGCAAAGATGAAATGTGTATCATGAAACGTGCAACGACCACAACAAGTTGGCACCCAAAGTCATGTATAAATCTAATGCAGTTCAAAAACAAGAGATAAGAAAGACCTGATTTACTTTAGTACATTCTTCTATGCCGGTGTACAACTCCAAACACACAGCATAATCGTTAGTATACACCAAGTCAGCTCAATAATCACTTATCCTTCCACATATTAGCTCCAAACCTAAAGATGTACCAGAGAAACCAAATAACATCATGCGGATCACTTCAAAAACATTATATGACTTACAATAACATTCTTATACATTCCTTTCTTTGAAATATGGATCTTTTTCCTGACGCAAACAAATAGACATTGAACCTAGCATCTCTTGCAAACTCTGATCACACGGTCATGATATAGAACATTGAAAAACATACTTGCAGTACACCACAACATATGAATATTGAAATGGACAAACATACAATCAATCTGAACTTATCCTGCAAACAACAACACTAAATATTGTCTTGCGGTGAAATGTGATGGATTTTACTTTCTCCTTCTGACAACCCTAATCAGCAACATGATCTATCCTTACACTACTGACTTCAGAGAACCTCTGCAGTACATCTCATCATTTGAAATTTGAATATATCATACCTCTCATCTATATCTGACAATCCTTCAAGCTGCAAGATCACATCTTCAACTACAAAGAAATGTAGAGCATTCCTTTGACTCTTTCTTTCTGCAACAACACTATACCGCTATTTTTACTCTACTAGCTCTAGAACCTTTTGTGGTGACTTCTATGCTTTGAAATAAGAAACATACATACTTCACATCTATCTCTGTCTAACTTCCAAACTGCAAGGCCATGCCTTCAAATGCGAATGAATGCGAAGCATTCTCCTAAGATTCTTTAGTGCATCTTCTTGTCCATTGAAACTTTGTACACTTTGCTTCATAAATTATGCAATACATTTCATCAAGAGACAATGAATGAAACATTCACAATACCATAGACAACAATTACAATTATTTTTCATCAAACACAAGAAACTACAACTTATTCATGTCAACAAGACCTTCAACTTGACAGCTTTCACCTATCCATGAAGTTCAGTAAATAAGGTACAACTATGTATAGATAATACAGATCCAACAACATGCTCATGACTTTCATCACCATCTCCTTCACTTCACAACACCTCTGATCATCACTCCTTTGTCTACCCCTTTGTCTACTCTTCTAAACTACTCCTCTGTCTTCTCCTCTGATCACTTACTCTATCATCTCTGATTACCACTCTATTGACATCATCCACCACAACTTTGTTGACATCGATGACAACACATATGCAACATTTTCGAATATCAACCAATATCCATATCAATCCATACCCCAGGATCATCCAACTACTTATTTCAACATTTTACCTCAACCCCAAACCCATTTACAAGACCATCAAGTTCCTTCACAACAAGAACATGCAAGTCCAAGTTACCCTTTGCACTAAGATCAAATGTCCTTAATTCCTTATGTTACCTTTGACAAGGAAAACACCACTCTAGCTTATGCATCCTATGGGTATCCTCCATCATCATCCAATCAAATGCCTATCCAAGAGTCTACTAGTCCTATCCCAACACCACCATGTAATTCCAATCCTAATTCATTGGTTCATCCACCTCCTAATCCATCAATCCCTTTATTACCCTCACCACCATCTAATCCACCATCAACTCCACATCCTAAATTTAAATCACCTCTCTTAAATGGCTTCAATAAATACTATGAACTATATTTAAAAAACAAACCTACAGAGTCATCCAAATCCACCCATCCAATTGCATCCCTCTCTAGCACAAGCACTCCCAATCCTAATTCATTTCTATTGTGATGCTCACAACACGCCCCATTTTACTTCTTAGCAAAATGAGGACCCCTGTTGTGGCTGTGGCTTTTGCTTGTGTGTGGGTCTGCTTGGTGGTGAAAGGGAAAAGAGAAGTTAAGGTTACAAATCTGGTTCAAAAAATGAAAGAAATTAGCATTAAGTACCAGAGCAGAATAGGGGTGAATTCTTTGTCAAAAATAAATAGGGGTTATTTTTTGAACCATTTCAAAATTCCTAATATTCTTCAAGATATGCATGTTTTAGTAAAATGCACTATAGGAAGATTTGTATGTTGCATATACAAGGTCGTTTGTATGTCAAGTCAGGATATTAAGTGTATGTTTTGGGTTATGAATCATTGTACTTGTATGCGTATTGTTAATGTGTTATTCTTTACATACAAGTCAGACCCGACGGGATGCAGAGGTAAAATGGATAATTGGTTAAGTCCACGGTGTTGGTACCTGCTACTGGTTCAGGTTTCCAATATTCATTTTGCAGGCACTTTCATAAGAAATAAAAAAAAATCTAAGTCCCTCGGCCTCATGCATATGTCTTTGTATATACATGGACATTTGTATGTACAAGTGTAGTTGTACAATGGCAGGCCCGAAGAAGAAGTTCAAACGGCCTTCAAAAGTGCAAAAAATGGTTATATGCATTGTTGTATGCATATCGGGCCTATATGTGGCTTTTAGATGCATATCGAGTTTAGAAATTATGCTTGTATGTCGCAGATTCTCAGAATATTCTGTGCCTGTATGTTGGGTCGCATGTATGTTTTGTTTGTATGTTCGAGTATACATTCGAAATGTGCAATGTCAATATACAATGAAAACATGCAAAGGGCACATACATTCGTGGCATACAAGGGGGACATACAAGGGTTTCATCGGCAAAACAATGTATATCAAGGACCCATGCAGCAGTCTCCCCGATGGCCGATGCACATACAAAGGAAAAGATGCAAGTTAATATGCATCGGGTTACAAAGCAGACATGCAAAGCAGAATGTACATCGGGTAGATACAAAGGCAACTGCACATGCAAAAGGCAGGGCCCAATGCACATACAAAGGTGATTGTATCTCAAATATACAAGTCGCATGTACAAGGTGAAATGTACAAGCAAGGCAACATACAAAGGACATGCAAAGCCGATATGCAAGGATGAATGTATAGTGGGTTGTATATCACAGATGCATAAGGAAACATACACGGGCAATATACAAGGAGGGCATTGTTGCAAGTATGGGTTTAACCGGTGTTGTCATTGATGTCAACATACTCATGTTGCATTAATAAGAAGGATTGGATGAGCTATGTGCTGAGGATATTGAGAAAATTAGTCTCAATCAGGAACAGTGAAGAACAATGATGACAACAAGGTAAAAGTCCAAGATAGGTTGAGGATCAGAGGATGCGGTTTAAAGGGCTTGTAGATATAAGTCTTGAGATGCTCCAGTCAAGTTTTCAGAGGTCTGCATGAAGATCTGAAGAAGTTATGGTCATTCAAGTAGAACCAACTCTAGCAGGTGTCCAGAGGTGACAGACTGACACAGATAGGTCCGGTGAGGTCCGATAATGCATTATCCCATTTTACGGATCTGAGGGAGTGTTGAGGACGTCCCTGTGAAGTATCAAATAGATTGGTTCATGGTTTGAAGGTCCGGAAGAGCCTATTCATTTATGACAGTGATGACAGACTGTGTTCTTGAAGCTCCAGATGAAGGAGAGAAGAATTCCAGTAGGATGATGAAGTGCGGATGTTCTTGGTGATTTAGGGAAGGTTATGATGATCGTTGGATCATGTCCAGTTCATGTTGGTGGTCCACATTGAAGTTAGAGTTTGCATTTGAAGAATAACCACCGGATATTGGTGTTCTTGAGACTGGCTGACTGGATATATTACACGTCTTGAGAATGTTCTTGTAGGTGTTTGCTGACTTAGATGATTGTTCCTAAGTCGATGCCTTGTATAAATAAGGGATTATGGAGTCATTTTGAAGTGTGTCTTGTGGTGATGAGTTTGTGGTAGCAAGGAGAAGTGCGAAAGGCAGAGCAGAAGTTTTTGGGCTTTAATGGAACTGATTCAAGCATGGTGAAGATGCTATTTTCCAGTTCATAAAGGTGATACTCATTTCTTTATAGACAGTGTGTCTCTTGTAGGCAGTGAGCCTCTTGTGAGCAGTGTGCTCAGGAAGTGAGCCCTAATTGGCATGTGCCATTTGTTCTTTTCTATTCTTCTAACAGAGAATACATTCTTGGGTTAATCACCCCATGGTTTTTCCCTTAACTGGGTTTTCCACGTCAAAATCTTGGTGTCTTATGTGTTGATATGTTTCTTCTTTTGATTTGAATGCATTATGGTTCATGATTAATATTCTGCTAATCACTAAGGAAGATTCCAGTGTTTAATTTGAGAAAGTTTTGCACAACTGATTCACCCTCCTCCCTCTCTCAGCTGTGTGTGCTAAGTCTAACAATTGGTATCAGAGCTAAGTTCCTCTAAAAAGAGCTTAACCGCTTGAGGAGATCCAGGATGTCGTCATACAAGAAGGATAGTCCAAAGTTTGATGGAACCAACTTTGCTCTTTGGAAAGGTCGCATGAAATGTCACTTGCAGTGTATGGGAATGGCGTACTGGTCCATGGTCACAAAAGCGTATGTACCTCCACAGGGTGGTCCGACAACCCTAAATGAAATCACAAATGCTGAAAACAATCTGCGGACCAAAGAGGCTCTTCTAAGCACATTAACTAACTCAAAGCTCTCAAATGTTATTGACCTACCAACTGCCTATGAGATCTGGATTAAACTGGAACTGTTGCATGAAGGAGACGAGTATGTTAAATGTGCAAGGTTACAGAGTCTAAAAGGGAAATTTGAAAAACTGAAGATGAGAGATGATGAAAATATTACCACTTTTATGCCAAGAGTGAATGAGCTGGTTTGTGGAATTAGAAATTCTGGTGGATTCTTGGATGAGAATGAGATTGTTGGTAAAATTCTCAGATCCCTTCCTGCCTCTTACAAAATCAAGGTTGCTGCCATTGATGAATTCAGAACCCATGCCATTGTCACAAGAGACCAATTGGCTGGCAAACTGGCTGCTTTTGAAATGACCGAGTTTGGAGATGATCCCCCCAAAACTGAATCTGCATTCAAAGCCAGTGCCTCTGTGAAAGGTAAACAAGGATTTGATCTAGGAGAGAACTCATCAAGGAAATTGTCATGGTATGAAAAAGCAAGAAAAGACCTTGAAGAAGAAGAAGTAGAAACTGCTCAACTTGAAGCCCTCATTGCAAAGAGAGTGCCAAGAGGATCCGGTAAGTATGAAGGAAAATTACCTTTTAAGTGTTTTAACTGCAATAAGATTGGCCATTTTGCCTCAAGATGTCTGGAAAGATTTTCAAAGCCAAATCCTAACAGATCAAGGTTCCAAAAGAATTGTTACTATGTTCATGAAGAAGATGATAATGAAGGAGTAACAGATGATGAATCAGAGACAGGAAACAAATCTGGAAGTGAATGGGTGTTTATTGCCATCAAGGAAGAAGAACCAATATCCTCTGTATCTATCAATCATAAAGTTGTAGAAAGAGCTCTGGCTGCCCAAGTTGAAGAAAAGAATGATTGGGTCATTGATAGTGGTTGCTCTCACCACATGACAGGTGACAAAAATAAGTTCATAGACTTGGAAAGGTATGAAGGAGGAGTGGTGAAGTTTGGTGATAATTCTGCTGGTAGAATTAGAGGAAGAGGAACTATTTCTTTTGATAGAAGAAACAAAACTGGTAATGTACTGTATGTTGAAGGTTTGAAGCACAATCTTCTCAGTGTTGGATAGTTGGTGGACAAAGGCTATGATCTCTGATTCAAGGATGGAAAATGCAAAATCTTTGAAAGATCCAGAACAGAGATTGCATCTGGTGCTCAAACTAAAGGTAATATCTTCCACTTAGTTGGTACTGGTAAAAGCTATTTATTTGTTCAAGTTGATCAAAGTTGGTTATGGCATAGGGGTAAGTGCAAGAAGATGGGGGGGCAAAAAAGTGGCCAAATTAATTTTAAAAAAAATTAAGTCATAACGTGCTCGCGTTATGACTTCCTATAAATTAAAAAAAAAGGTTTCCAATTTCATTTTTTTCTATTTTCTCCTCTCTACCCATGGCTTGAAAACCCTCGAAAGCGCACTCGTGTTTTGCAAAACACCATTCAACACAAAAAGCTTATTGATTCGTTGCCAAAATGCTGCCACAACGTTGAGCATGCCAAAGGGGCGAGTTATATTTGTTTTTTTGTTTGAATTTGTTTCTAAGTAGGTAGGTTTTTGTTGATTTTTGATTTATATTTTGTTAATTGTCAGGAAATGTTAATGCACCTCCTCCTCCTCCTCCTCAAAATCCACAAAATCCTGAGGAGGAAATACCTGCAGAACAACAACCTCCTCCATTCATTCCTCGACATGCCCCTGGAACACAAGAAAATATAATGGGGCAAATTGAAAACAACAAAAAGGAAATTGAAGATATAATTGCAAGGTTGAAAGATCCTTCCACTTCAACCTTACATAGGTCCACACTTGCCGAATCTCATGAGTCTATGTTATCAAATGTAGATTCAATTAGCAAGAAAATAACTAGTTGGATGGATAAAAAGAGAGAGTTTAGAGATTACTATGCAGACAAGTTGTCATACCAAGATGTGAAAAAATTACAAATTACAAAATTAGACTTGTGTTCAATTTTCACAAACCCACAAACAAATCAACCTCCACCCATTACATGCAAGAGGTTCCCTATCCATTGGTGCAACAACCAAGCAATAAGGGACAATTTCAAGCAGAGGTGGTAGATGGTTTTTGACCATCCTCCATGCAATAATAATGAGGTCCTGCAATACTTTTTGAGGAAACTCTACTGCGAGTTTGTCCTCAATAAAGTGCCAAACTATTTTGATATGCGGGACTTCCAGGGTAGAGGTGGGGGGTCAGCACAAGATAGACCAAGGGCACGTCTTGACCCACAGTGGGTAGTTAGACAAGTAATCAGCAGACCAGCCCACGAGCATGTTTCTATCCCTTCCATTGTGAGGGAGAGTTGAGGTCGATACACTTCAGTTGATTAGTGCCTTGACCCAAAGCATCATAGAGCATGTCGGTCCTGCAACATAGAGTGGGTTGGGAGATAGTGCGAGGAGTAGGGTCCCACCCCATACTTGCCAGGCTTGCGGGTCAGCCTGTGGTTATGAACCTATGGATAGTCAGGACGCAGGTACATAGGCTACATCTATAGCTGAGCAGATGGTGATGACAGATACCCTCTTGAGTGAGACTTTCGGCCTTGATACTCAGGTAAATATTAGCAAGTTTATTGAATTTAATTTATTAAATTTCATTTTTGAAATACAAGATTAACTAATTTAAATTGATGATTTTAATGAAATTTTAGGGTCATAGCGTCGATGCAGTTTTCAGTGGTTCTCCACCTGCATTTTTCACTAGATCATCTATTGTCGAGGTATGTAACTAGTAAACAATTATAAATATTACATGTGAATAGCATCGTTATATGAATGGTATTCTAATATCTGATTTTGGATGTTGAATAGGTTAATACTGTAGATTTCACGGCAACACCTGCTAGTGGTGGTGGACTTCAAAGCTTTACGGAGGTAATAAAATAAATAGTTTAATGAATGAATTGTACTTACTAAATTTTTGTATGTGATTTGTGTGCTTTATTGTGTGTACTTCCATGTTTAGATGAACATGTGTGTATGTTAGGAGCCATGATTTGCATCACTATTATAGTTTTCATAATTGAATAATGTTGTTTTATTTCCAGATGATGTAGGCTGCGGAGACACCTCCCCATGTTCATAGGGCAATGGAGCAGGGTGTGGCCTCTGCAATTCATAGCTCCATGGCATTGACAGGGGTATGAGGCAGATTAGTAAATTTCAATTTACATTCATTGTTATAGTTGTCTATTTTTGAAAAATCAAAAGATTATTGATTTGAAGTTTAATTTCTATCTGGATCGTTTCTATAGGACATGACATCACCAGGGCCTATTCTTGCTACTGAGGCAAGCGAGGAGACAGATTATATGTTAGCGGTAAGTGATTATTTTGTTAAATGTTTCATTTTTTATAACTTGTAATTTCTATATATTAATGTCTATACTTTTTATTGTAACAGGTAAAGATGCAGGAAGACCTAAATAGGAGTAGCCCTTGGGTTCGTAGTAGACCACCCACATGCACGTCTCCATCCCCTAGAAGATCAAAGGCTGTTCATGATTTATTCTCTTCACCAGCTAGAGGGGAATGACTTTTTATTGTGTTCCTTTGTTGTATGCCTATATGGCATTTGTAGACATATATTTTGTATTGTACATAGTTGACATTGTATGCCTATATGGCATTCTTGTAAGCCTATATGGCTATTTTGTATATATGTTATACTTATATCGACAGATATTGATGTATGCCTATATAGATATTTGGTTAATACAAATCTTTTTTATTGATGGCGTCCATACTTGCATTATAAATCCACGTTTGAATGGATATTTGTAGATGGCTACTTCAAATATTTAAAGTCCGATTGTATTACATAGGATGTTTGCATTTTCTTTGATAGGCTTGATAGGCCATGGATTACATGATGGTGTTTGATGGAAAAGTATGGTACTAGAAGACTCTAGTTCATTCTTAATAGGCTTGTGATTGATAATATCTTTGCATGATTGCACTTGATCTTGGATCATGGGCATGTTGTTAGGATTTTGATTGCATTGTGGTGTTTGATGGATAGGCATGGTACTATGTGACTTTTGGATAGGCTTGGGAGAGGTACACTAATTGAATTTGTGATTTCTAGTTTGAGATTTTTCCTCCACTAGAAGTCCTTGGAGGAAATCTAAAAAGGATGATTTGGATGTAGTGGGTTTGGATTGATGGGATAAGTTGGAATGTAAGGATTATGAGATGGAGGATTTGAATAGGATACATAGAATAAACAGTTCTCACATGCGGTTGGGATTGGAGATATGAATTGAATATGAGGACCTTGGTCTAAAGTGGTTCTTCCCTTACCAAAGGTACCATAAGGATGACCATTAGATGTGTATTTAGGATTGGCATGATAGCTAGTGCTAGTCATTTCTTGTTTGAAATATTCTTGCATGTTCATGAGTGGGAGATGAAGGTTTATGGAAAGTTTGCATGTAATGATCTCATAGTTAATGCTATTGTCATCTTGATATCATCTTGATCTACAAGACTATCATCATCATCATTGTCAAAAGGATTTTTTGATTGATTTGGATAAAAGATCTCATTTAAAGGATGCATGGTTTGAGGACCTATTTTGATTGTGATTTTGGGTTTTGCATGAGCCTCGCACAAGGTAATAGGCATAGGGTTTTTATCTTGCATAATGATTTTTTCAAACCAAGGGTCCATGATGGAAATGATTAAGGATGATAGAATGTTTGGATTTTGGACTTTGAGATGTTTATGGTTGTAAATGTTTATTGTTTGGACTCAAATTTTGTTAAATGGTTGTTTGAAAGAGGACACATCAAACACAACAATAAGATTGGTTTAAGTATGGATGCAAATGATGTTTACTAGTTTATGAAATGAAGACACATCAGGTACATTAATTGCCTATTCTATTGAAGTGGGTGTATCAATCTCCATGGGCTCAGCAATATTCTGGTTTGAGGACATGGTTGATACATGGTGAGACTAGGAGTCTTGTTTCAGTGGGATTTGAGCATAGGTATAGCAATGATGATAATTATGGTGTCATGGATATGTAGGTACATTTGAGCATTGGCAAGACTTGACCATGTTTGTAGTTGATAGGTATGGGTTATGATGTTTCATTCATGATTACAGGTGGTGTTGTGGTTTACTTTTAGCACATTGTTCTTATCTCTTAGATGCTTGATTAGTTCCTTGACTATGGTTACTCATTTGTAAACTTGTTTGGAAAGTTGAATCTATGATTGATTTGGTGAAGTCTATAAGTTATATTATTTGATATCTCAGTTTGGAAGTTACTAATGTGATGATGATTTTGCATGTTTTCAATGGTTGGGATCTACAAGTTATGCATTTTTTTGAGATGCACACCTCATTGATTATAGTGGGATGACTTGAATGCATATTGCCTATATCCATGGGATTGATTTAGTGTTGATGTAGACTTTGTTATTTTTTCTTGTCTATGCTCATTTGTACATTGGTATGTTGCATTGGGATGAGAGGATGGATGATGAGAATGATTGGATAGTTGGTTATTGGGACTTGTAGCATGTTTATCATGATGTCATGGATATCTTAGTTGCATAGTTTAGTGTGAGCTTTTGACAGTAATGATGGTTTATCTTCTTTGATTGGAGATCTTGGTTCTACTTTGGAGTTATTAGTATTATAGTTGAGTGTGTTTGGACCATGGTGATCTTCATTTAGGAGATGGTTATCACAATGCCATGTGTAGTTCATATCATGGTTCAGTGGGAGCTTTGATAGTGATGTGTATTCGTCACCTAGTGATGGATGATCTTATATAGTGGTTGGGTGTAATGGACAAACTCTTGGATTATGATTATTATTTGTAGTGAGAGTGCTTTGACATCTTGGCTGTTATCTTCATGTGGTTGTAGATGTTGATCCCTGGTTTAGAGGTGTTTGGTAGTGTGTCTTGGTGGACTCTTGATTCTAGATTAGAGTATTAACATGATACAAGTTCTCTTGAGACTAGGATGTATGTATTATGCATGTGATCTTCTAGGAGGAGATGTTAGATCATGATGTCATGTTTGGATACCTAATTTTGTAGTTGGAGTTTTGACAGTGGTCTTGTTGGTTCTCTTGGTATTGAGTACATTGGTCATGTGCTTGGGAGCTTCATGATAATGTGGTGTTGCATTTGGAGCTTAACATGGATTGATTGGTTGTAGGTTCTCATACATACTTCGAGACATGGGTGAGGCTAGAGTTCTCTTGGGATTAGAGACACTTGTTGAGATGGTTACCCTTTAGAGGTTTTAGCAGGAAGACCAAGGAGACTTTCACTTGGATATGGGTGTGAGTTAATTATGGACCTAGAGAAGATTCTTATTGGAGAGAGTCATTGTGGCTTGGTGTATCTTCGAGGAGCATTCTCATTGCCCACTCTTGGTCTACTCGGCAGACTATCATCTAAGAGGTATTTCCCATCCTTTAGATGAATTTTTTTAATGCTTTATCTTCTCATGGTTATGGATCTTGAGCTATGGTTATTGGTTCTAGAGGGTTCATTCGAGGGGTGTCTCTAAACATGCTTTTTCTCAAGTGCTAAACTGGAGTTGTCTAGATGCACAAGTGTGCCTCCCTCAATGAAGATCATTTTGTTAACTTAGTTCATCCTAGTGACTCAAGGGGTTGTTATATTCTTTAGGTGCAATCTTTCATAGACTAAAACATTCACTCCATGTTAAGGTGCTCAAAGGAGGCTCTGGAGATGGAAAATGGCGCCTTAACTCACTTATGTAAATTTTGGACTTTTAGGCAATTGCAAGATGTCTTGGAGGGCTCAATTCTTCAAGGCGCCCATTTTGTTCACCACTTGTAGCATCACTTGTTCAAGGCGCATGTTTGGGATTCTCCGGCACGATGTGTGATTTGGTCACAACAGGCGCCTAGAGTGAATAGGCTTTCATCCTGACTTAATACACTGCCTCCTTCTGACGATTTTTGGGGCAGCAGAAAACCTTTCACCACGGGCAAATGTCTCAGAGATATAAAAAACCGAGAGAGGTTATTGTAGAGGCACTCTATGTGATCGCGTTGCCTTAGACGAAATGTTTGTAAGTGACATAGTTTTTGAGTAAAATCTCGTCAAAGATTGCTGCCTTTTTGCACTTTAGACTCTTCAAGGATATCGTCGGTACAATGTAGCTCAGATTGTTTCGACATGTTTGGGTGAAAAATAGGACCATGTCTAGTGTAAATGTACCCATTCGGACGCGTTGGAATAGTCAGTTTGGTCGCATCAGGAGCAGAACGAAAGTTACACCCCTTTGCAACTTTACACTGCCTCCTTCTGATGATTTTTGGGGCAGCAGAAAACCTTTCACCACGGGAAAATACCTCAGAGATATAAAAAATTGAGAGAGGTTATTGTAGAGGCACTCTACGTGATCATGTTGCCTCAGATAGAATGTTTCTAAGTGACACGGTTTTCAAGTAACATCTCATCAAAGATTGCTGCCTTTTTGCACTTTGGACTCTTTAGGGATATCGTGGGTACAATGTAGTTTGGACTGTTTCGACATGTTTGGGTGATAAAAAGGACAATGTCTAGCGTAAATGTACCCATCCAGATGTGTTGGAACAGTCAGTTTGGTCGCATCAGGAGTAGGACAAAAGTTACACCCCTTTGCAACTTTACACTGCCTCCTTCTGACAATTTTTGGGGCAACAGAAAACCTTTCACCATGGGCAAATGCCTCAGAGATATAAAAAACCGAGAGAGGTTATTGTAGAGGCACTTTATGTGATAGCGTTGCCTTAGACGGAATGTTTCTAAGTGACACAGTTTTTGAGTAACATCTCGTCAAAGATTGCTGCCTTTTTGCACTTTGGACTCTTCAGGGATATCGTCGGTACAATGTAGCTCAGACTGTTTCGACATGTTTGGGTGAAAAAAAGGACCATGCCTAGCGTAAATGTACCCATTCAGACGCGTTGGAATAGTCAGTTTGGTCGCATCAGGAGCAGGATGAAAGTTACACCCCTTTGCAACTTTACACTGCCTCCTTCTGACGATTTTTGGGGCAGTAGAAAACCTTTCACCACGGGCAAATGCCTCAGAGATATAAAAAACTGAGAGAGGTTATTGTAGAGGCACTCTACGTGATCATGTTGCCTTAGATAGAATGTTTCTAAGTGACACATTTTTTGAGTAACATCTTGTCAAAGATTGCTGCCTTTTTGCACTTTGGACTCTTTAGGGATATCGTGGGTACAATGCAGCTCGGACTATTTCGACATGTTTGGGTGAAAAAAGGACAATGCCTAGCGTAAATGTACCCATCTAGATGCGTTGGAACAGTTAGTTTGGTCGCGTCAGGAGCAGGACAAAAGTTACACCCCTTTGCAACTTTACACTGCCTCCTTCTGACGATTTTTGGGGCAGCAGAAAACCTTTCACCACGGGCAAATGCCTTAGAGATATAAAAAATTGAGAGAGGTTATTGTAGAGGCACTTTACATGATCGCGTTGCCTCAAACAAAATGTTTCTAAGTGACACGATTTTCAAGTAACATCTCGTCAAAGATTGCTGCCTTTTTGCACTTTGGACTCTTCAGGGATATCGTCAGTACAATGTAGCTCAAACTGTTTCAACATGTTTGGGTGAAAAATAGGACCATGCCTAGCGTAAATGTACCCATTCAGATGCGTTGGAATAGTCAGTTTGGTCGCATCAAGAGCAGGACGAAAGTTACACCCCTTTGCAGCTTTACACTGCCTCCTTCTGACGATTTTTGGGGCAGCAGAAAACCTTTCACCACGAGTAAATGCCTCAGAGCTATAAAAAACTAAGAGAGGTTATTGTAGAGGCACTCTACATGATCGTGTTGCCTCAAACATAATGTTTCTAAGTGACACGGTTTTCAAGTAACATCTCGTCAAAGATTGCTGCCTTTTTGCACTTTGGACTCTTTAGGGATATCGTCGGTACAATGTAGCTCGGACTGTCTCGACATGTTTGGGTGAAAAACAGGACCATGCCTAGTGTAAATGTACCCATCCGGACGCGTTGGAATAGTCAGTTTAGTCACATCACGAGTAGGACACCAAAAATGCAAAAGTTGCTTTGTGCAACTTGACAACATTGACACTTTTTTACAACATGACTCAAAGACTCAAACTGACCCCAAATGACTCAAAGTGACTTAAAATCACCTTGATTTTAGTTCCCAATGTACATTATAGAGGTCGAGGCGCTCCTTATCATTCAAACATCTTAGATGAGCGCATAGGAAAGGAAAAAGCTCGAAGTTTCATCATCATAAGCGCCTAATATCAAGAGACTTTAATGGCTCAAAACTTAACATGGAGTCCTAAGGCGCATTTCATGTCTCCTTTCATCCAGTTTGGCACCGTTATGTAGATTTTTCAACTTGATTTGGCACCCTGTATGTGAAGGAAGATGTAAAGGCATGAAAGTGGATGTCATATTGCAAGAGTTTGGATCATCAAAATTGAAAGAAATAAGTCTATTAAGCTTGGGTGCCCTTGGTCTTCTTTTCATTCATTATGACCACCTTGGGAGAATGGTATATAGGTCATCATCATGATTGGGTGCCTTGGATCCAGAGTGTTGGAGAGATCATCAAATGGTCGCATCAGGAGCAGGACACCAAAAATGCATAACATGATGATGTAAAAATGTGTACATATGTGTAAAAATGCAGGAGGAAATAAAAAGACAAACCTTACAAATTAATGTGCATACTTACAACTCAATGTAACATAACTTTACAAAATCAATGTGAATACTTACAAATTAATCCAATGAACCATCTGGGTCTGCTCTACTCTTTATTGTGTCAAGTATTGCTTCATGGTCAGACTCACGCACCTTCCACAATATTTTGTTCAAAGGTCTACCCCGATACTTTATCAAATGAACATTGGATGCCACGATAAGGTTTGAGTAATGAAGAATCTTCCGATGTGTGTCAAAGTTCTGAAACAGCCAAATATTAACACTCTTATGTGGGTACCTTCTAAGCCATGTTCCAGTAATAACCACTAAGCCTGTAGGGTATTCGATGTTTTCTCCATCTGTAACAGGGGCCTCCAATTTCTTTTTAGCCTCAACACAATGACATAAGTAATAATCTGTTCCCTCTTCATTATCTTCATCTGCAATAACTACATATACGTGCCCTACATTGATATGTGTAGCAAATTAGATGAAATTAGTCAACATTACAAAAACACTACAAAGTAAGATGACATTACCTGGTTGAACTAGATGAAATTAGATGCATATACGTGCCCTATATTACCTAGTTGAACTAAATCTGATATGTGGTCAAAGTCAACTGATGATTCCATCTGTGTTAGTTCCAATGCCGTCGGGGGTTGATATGTGTCAAGTGGGCTAAGATAACTTAACTGCCATTCGTCAACCCACTCCTTTGACTCGCACTCATCCCAGACTTGAATTGTATAGGAAGAACAAAAGCATGACATCTTTTGTGTATAGATACTCCATGAACCTGCAATTGAGCTTTTGAAAGAGTGCATCTCATTTGATCCTGTCAGTGTACAACAATCCTCATATGGTGCAATGTTAGTATCATCTATCAACCAAAAAAATCTACGAACTAAAGACTTACCTTCATTACCTGGACCCATGGAAACATTACACCACTCAACAATCAATTTTGCATCTGTCAACTTTGCATTGTCTTTATACTTTAACTCTTCTCGTGCTATGGCTCTTTTGATACATGCTCCTGCACCATCATGCTCCCCCTTTCCATGCCCGGCCTCACAAAAGTTCCACATATGTTAAATACCTATAAAATTATACCTCCTACTCAGCCAATAGAAATTCTGCAAGTTCTTGAATTGTGATGCACAGTTATCTGACCATATGATATGCTGACTGAACGATATGCCCCTTCTAGCCAAATCATTGTAGAACACTTGAAAGCAACCTTGCACAAACTCTGTAGAATGCGTGCGATCATCACTAATATAGAAATTATACTCCCTTATGATCTTTCTGTCATCCTCTGTACTATCATTCGCATAAATGAATGCGATGAGCACAAATATAGAAACCTGTGTGGAGTTGTAATATTGTGATTGCACCTCACGCTGTGGCTGTAGATTGTAGTTCTCTGCAAAGTCGATGACTGAAACAATGCTACCAACCGAAAATGTGTCCTTGCATAACTTGAATTGCAAGTCCAACCATCGAGCTCTATGGGCATGTCTTGCATACTCATACACTATGCTATCACAAAATATAGGCATAAACTGATACACTGGAATCTTTTCAATAACTAATTCACACCTCTTTGCTTCTTTACCATCTTTTGTATTGTATGCCACTGTTTTATACTTGCCAAACTCTACTAGTTCGTTTCCAACCACATGTGTTATTTCCATATGTTCACATATTGGCAAATGTTGCAAGCCACCGCAACGATGACATGTGCCATCCAAGCATAATTTCTTGTAGACTATTTAACCTTCCTCTCTTTCACATAAAATTCTTGATATGAAGTCTCTTGAAGATGTTGGTGGGGCACATATGGCACAACCCTGCAAATCATTGTTAGTATGCATATCTAAACATATAGACCTATAAGCATCAAAATGGTTAGAAAATTTAATATGTAATCTACAACAACAAGTAGTGCGTGTGTGATTTATCTTAACATAGAAAGGTGTTAGCAATTCAAAATATCTTTGACAAATTTTAATTTGAGGATACTTCTCTATAAATTTACCATAAAACTATGTTTGAGTCTCATCCAAAAAATGCTTTGGATGTGGCTTGCGGTTCTGACTACCGATTCTCCTTCTTACCACATCCCTTTGATTCGGAGATACCCTTGTGTAATTCTTCCAAAAGTCTTCAATTAGTGATCTCAATGCTTCAACAATTGGTTCATCTTTTCATGGTAGTCTCCCCAAGAACGCCCATAATTCATTGGCATTAGTGTCCTCAATTCTTTGACGTCTTCCAACGGCTCTTGATAAAGTTTTCCTATTAATTCTCAATTCTTGACTTGTCTTTCTAATGAGATGAGCTTTCCTCATTTGACTACTTACTATAGTCGATGTAATCACACACCGTGTTGCATTACTATCTTTTGTGCGTGAGGTGTTACCCACACTCTCATACGCACTCATTAGATTCTTGACAATAGATTTTTCACTTGAAGCCTCTGATGTTCTCAACCCAAGAATATTCATGATAGACCTATACTTTATACTTCGCATCATTTCAATGAATAGTTGACATCTTGCAGTCTCATTTAACTTTTCAAAGAACAATCTCCAAATCTTATTAGCATATCTTCTACAAGTGCGTTTTGGAATCTTACCTTCCATTGGCTGTAAAATATTCTCATCAATATCAATCAAATACTTTGGCTTTCTATGCAAAATTCTAGGTGGTGTCAAGTTAGGTAAATTCATCTCAACATTAGGAATTTCATCAATATTTAAATGAGATGGGTTAGATGGCATACCTTCGATCGAAGATGGAATAGATGACATACCTTGAGGTTGAGGTGGGAATGATGGCGTACCTCCTTCATCACATGTGAGTGATGATGTACTCTCAACTTGAGATGTGGTAGATGGTGTCCCTACATGTTGACTTGCGGTAGAGGACGTGTCTCCAACTATGGTATTCAAATCTCTCGTACCACGAAGTTTTTGCATTCATTCTCTTTGTGCCGCCAATACCATATCTCTTTGTGATGGTTGTGGTTCCTCTTCAATTGGTATGTCTTCATTTATCGTGTCCAATTTCCTCTTCTCACGAAGTTCCCTCATAGCCACTGCTTTCTTTGCATTCTTAGCTTCTATCTCTTCCTGTGTTGGTTTAATTCTTGATCGTTTCCTCAGCATGATGGAGAATTTGTCTGTAGCAGATAAAGAGACCAATATTAGTTCCTAAGAAATGAATACAAGATAATAGTGGGATTGTATTTTTTTTATGTTGTAAGGATTTATTCTTGTATAGTTTGACATCATGGTATGTTAAGGTTTGTTTATTACACATAATTATTAAAGAGCCCAAGTGTAGAAAATATACATGGCATCATGTGAGATTGTAGGCTACTTTCTTGATTGGGAATGTGTCTATTTTAAACATGTATGATAAAGCATGATAAAGTAATTCAATCCAAAATAAGGAAAATGTAAAGAACATGCATGTAAAGACTTGACATACCTAAAAAATGAATATTTGAATGGAGAGAGTACCCAATTATGTAGTTTTTTTATCTTCTTGCATCAAACTCCTCAACAATTTGAGTTTTTCACCACTTGCTTCCTTTTCAATGTTAAATTCAATAACACTCAAATATCATTACTAACAACAATACTATTAACCAATCTATAATGTTAAATTCCTAAAATTGAATCACAATTAATATTGTAACACTACAAAAATTGAAACTTGAATAGATATATATCAAACTTGGTGTGAAAACTATGTTATTTCCTCCTTCTCAAGTTGGCAAAGCAGAAAAGGTGGTGGAAAGATCATGCAAAGGTGGTACAATGTGTCAAATGTGCATGTGAACTTCCCAATAGCATGAAAGCACTTCTTTTTTGTCAGAGCACGCACAGAATTAGTAAGAAAATAGAGCATGTGGGCCTGGATCATGGGGGTAACCACTTATTTACCATTTCAATAGAAAGACAAAATGCGAGCGTGTTATAACGCGCTCGCGCTATAACGCGCTCGCGTTTTGTCCTACTATAGATTCATCACATCCTTTGCATTGATCACATCACTTTCCTGCAAGAGCTTGCCAGATGCTCCACCATATGATAGGCATAACAATGAAGGGGCAAGCCCTCATAATCAAGTTCTTGATAGAAAATGCCCTCAAACTTCAACGTCAAACCCTAATCCCTCAACCCTTAACTCTCATCTCTCGACCCTCAACCCTATCCCTAAACCCTCAACCCTCAACGTCAAATCCTAATCCCTCAACCCTTCACTCTAATCCCTCAACCCTCAACCCTATCCCTAAACCCTCAACCCTTCACTCTAATCCCTCAACCCTAAACCCTATCCCTAAACCCTCAACACTATACCTTAAACCCTAATCCCTCAGCCCTCAACCCTAAACCTTATCCCTAAACCCTAATCCCTCAACCCTCAACCCTAATCTGTCATCCCTTAACTCTAATCCCTCATCCCTAAACCCTAAATGCTATCCCTAATCCTACACCCTCAATAGACTCGATACTATACCTTAAACCCTAATCCATTATCCCTAAACCCTCCAACCCTATCCCTAATCCTTATACCCTCCACACTCTACTTTAACCCTAATTCCTTGACCCTCAACCCTATCCCTATACCCTTGACCCTCGAACCTCAACCCTCAATCCTCAATGTCAAACCCTAATCCCTCAACCCTTAACTCTGATCCCTTGACCCTCAACCCTATCCCTAAACCCTCAACCCTAAACCCTCAACCCTCAACGTCAAATTCTAATCCCTCAACCCTTCACTCTAATCCCTCAACCCTAAACCCTCAATACTATACCTTAAACCCTAATCCCTCAACCCTAACCCTAAACCTTGTCCCTAAACCCTAATCCCTCAACCCTCAACCCTAATCCGTCATCCGTCATCCCTCAACTCTAATCCCTCATCCCTAAATCCTAAACGCTATCCCTATTCCTAGACCCTCAATAGGCTTGATACTATACCTTAAACCCTAATCCCTCTACCCTTGACACTCTTACTTAACCCTAATCCCTTGACCATTAACCCTATCCCTCAACCTCAACCCTTAACCCTCAACTCTCAACATTAAACCCTAATTCATCAACCCTAAACCCTAATCCCTCAAACCTAAACCCTATCCCTAAACCATCAACCCTCAACACTATACCTTAAACCCTAATCCCTATCCCTCAACCCTTAACCCTTAAAACTTAAACCCTATCCCTACACCCTCAACACTTGACACTATATCTTAAGCCTTAAACCCTCATCCCTAAAGCCTCAACCCTCAATCCTTAAACCTTCAACCCTAAACCCTATCCCTAATCCCTCTACCCTTGACACTCTAACCCTAACCTTGACATTAAATGCTAATCCGTCAACCCTAAACCCTAATCCTAAACCCTCAACCTAAACACTATACCTTAAACCCTAATCCCTCAACCCTTAACCCTAAACCTTATCCCTAAACCCTAATCCATCAACCCTCAACCCTAATCCATCATCCCTCAACTCTAATCCCTCATCCCTAAACCCTAAATGCTATCCCTATTCCTAAACCCTCAACAGACTCGATACTATACCTTAAACTCTAATCCCTTATCCCTAAACCCTCCAACCCTATCCCTAATCCTTACACCCTCCACACTCTACTTTAACCCTAATCCCTTGAACCTCAACCCTATCCCTAAACCCTTGACCCTTGAACCTCAACCCTCAACCCTCGACGTCAAACCCTAATCCCTCAACCCTTAACTCTGATCCCTCATCTCTCAACCCTAACCCTAAACCCTAAACCCTAAACCCTCAACCCTCAACGTCAAATCCTAATCCCTCAACCCTTCACTCTAATACCTCAACCCTAAACCCTATCCCTAAACCCTCAACACTATACCTTAAACCCTAATCCCTCAACCCTCAACCCTAAACCTTATCCCTAAACCCTAATCCCTCAACCCTCAACCCTAATCCGTCATCCCTCAACTCTAATCCCTCATCCCTAAACCCTAAATGCTATCCCTATTCCTACACCCTCAATAGACTCGATACTATACCTTAAACCCTAATCCCTTATCCCTAAACCCTCCAACCCTATCCCTAATCCTTATACCCTCCACACTCTACTTTAACCCTAATTCCTCGACCCTCAACCCTATCCCTAAACCCTTGACCCTCAAACCTCAACCCTCAACCCTCAACTTCAAACCCTAATCCCTCAACCCTTAACTCTGATCCCTTGACCCTCAACCCTATCCCTAAACCCTCAACCCTAAACCCTCAACCCTTGCCTCTAATCCCTCAACCCTAAACCCTATCCCTAAACCCTCAACACTATACCTTAAACCCTAATCCCTCAACCCTAACCCTAAACCTTGTCCCTAAACCCTAATCCCTCAACCCTCAACCCTAATCCGTCATCCGTCATCCCTCAACTCTAATCCCTCATCCCTAAACCCTAAATGCTATCCCTATTCCTAGACCCTCAATAGGCTCGATACTATACCTTAAACCCTAATCCCTCTACCTTCGACACTCTTATTTAACCCTAATCCCTTGACCATTAACCCTATCCCTCAGCCTCAACCCTCAACCCTCAACCCTCAACCCTCAACTCTCAACATTAAACCCTAATTCATCAACCCTACACCCTAATCCCTCAAACCTAAACCCTATCCTAAACCATCAACCCTCAACACTATACCTTAAACCCTAATCCCTATCCCTCAACCCTTAACCCTTAAAACTTAAACCCTATCCCTACACCCTCAACACTTGACACTATATCTTAAGCCTTAAACCCTCATCCCTAAAGCCTCAACCCTCAATCCTTAAACCTTCAACCCTAAACCCTATCCCTAATCCCTCTACCCTCGACACTCTAACCCTAACCTTAACATTAAATGCTAATCCGTTAACCCTAAACCCTAATCCTAAACCCTCAACCCTCAACACTATACCTTAAACCCTAATCCCTCAACCCTCAACCCTAAACCTTATCCCTAAACCCTAATCCCTCAACCCTCAACCCTAATCCATCATCCCTCAACTCTAATCCCTCATCCCTAAACCCTAAATGCTATCCCTATTCCTAAATCCTCAACAGACTCGATACTATACCTTAAACCCTAATCCCTTATCCCTAAACCCTCCAACCCTATCCCTAATCCTTACACCCTCCACACTCTACTTTAACCCTAATCCCTCGACCCTAAACCCTATCCCTAAACCCTTGACCCTTGAAACTCAACCCTTAACCCTCAATGTCAAACCCTAATCCCTCAACCCTTAACTCTGATCCCTCGACCCTCAACCCTATCCCTAAACCCTAAACCCTAAACCCTAAACCCTAATCTGTCATCCATCAACTCTAATCCCTCATCCCTAAACCCTAAATGCTATCCCTATTCCTAGACCCTCAACGGGCTCGATACTATACCTTAAACGCTAAATCCTTATCCCTAAACCCTCCAACCGTATCCCTTATCCCTTAACCCTCCTGATTAATAGCCTTGAACGTAAAAAATTTTAAGGGGAACATAATGTGAGTGCTTTATAACGCGCTCATGTTATGTCAAACATGACAAACAATAGACATGCAGGAAAGGAAAAATGCAAAGCAAAACATAACGCGCTCGTGTTATGTCTTGCTTTGGGAATCCCAAGCCTTGGGCTTGGGATTTGCTTTGGATTTCCAACCCAAAGGCTTGGAGTGCCTTATGAACAGTCACATACATGTTTTTCCATATTCTTCAAAATTTCACATAATTTCGTTTGTGCTAACCCCAAATTTGTACGTGTTTCAAGGTCGAACAAATTGAACACTTGGGTAATGTTAGGCTTTCTCTTAGCTATTTGACGATGTGATTTTTTTCACATTTTAACAATGTTAAGCCTTTCGTCTTTAATTTCTTTTGTTTGTGTGTCCGTTTTTAGGCAAAAACCACTGTTTGGTCTTTTTTTCATTGTAAATTAACTATTCATTCAAATTTTAAAGAAATTACATATTTAGAAACTAGACTCTATTTTACAAATATTAAAAAAATAAAAAAATGATTTTCAATTAGTATTCAAAATTTATAGGGGTAGCACGGCCAAAATTCTATTTTTTAGGATGTGTCCACTTTGAAAATTAGTAAAAAATCAACTATTCATCAAAAAATTATCAGAAAAATTAGGCATAAACTACATGCTATTAGCTAATTTCTCACTGAGGACTGAAGGGATTTTAAAAATACCAAAAAAAAGTTGACCTTTTGAGGGAGCCACAAAACATGCTATGTTATGTTTTTTTGATAGAAACAACACCAATTTATGTGGCTCCCTCTTTTGAACCCCTTTATCTATGCCATTTTCAAAACAAAATAGTAGTTTAGAAAGTAGACTCGGAGCACTACGAACATTGTTTTGGTTGCATCTCCAAATTTTGAGTGTAACTATGCTCAATTTCTCATCCAAGGCGAGTATTTCTTGATTTCAAAAAAAAAGTGGCCACTTAAGACCCCTTTTTGGCCCCCCATCTTCCTGCACTTAGCCATAGGAGAATGTGTCATGTGAATTTTGATAATATCATCAAGATAAGCAATACTCAGGGTGTAAGAGATCTTCCAAAATTGGTGAAACCTACTAACAGCTTGTGCAAGGAATGTCAGTTGGGTAAGCTGAGCAGAGTCACATTCAAAAGCAAAGAACTGTCTTCTACCGGATTATTGGACTTAGCTCACATTGATCTTTGTGGTCTGGCAAGAACCAGGAGTATTCAAGGTGATAGATACTTCATACTATTAATTGATGACTATTCCCGGATGATGTGGGTGACCTTTCTAAAGGAGAAATTAGAAGCTCTTGAGAAATTTAAAATATTCAAGGCTATGGTAGAAAATGAAATGGGATTAAAGTTGAAGTGTCTGAGGTCTGATAGAGGTGGAGAATTCACATCCGGTGAGTTCATAGAGTTCTATGAGAAACATGGAATCAAGAGACAGTTGTCTGCTCCTAGGACTCCACAGTAGAATGGAGTAGTGGAGAGAAAGAACTGGACCATCCAGGAAGCATCTAGGACCATGATGATGGAAGCAAATGTTCCTCAGATCTATTGGAGAGAAGTTGTCAGCACTGCAATCTATACTCTAAATCAAGTTCAAATCAGAAGCAATACCGGTAAGACCCCTTATGAACTCTGGTTTGGCATTACTCCTACTGTAAGATATTTCAGAGTCTTTGGTAGCAAGTGTTACATCAAAAGAGATGAAGATTTAGGCAAGTTTGATGCTAGAAGTGATGAAGGAATATTCTTGGGTTACTCTACTCAAAGCAAAGCATACCGGTGTTATAACAAGAGACTAAGAAAGATGATAGAAAGTACAAATGTGAAGGTTGATGAGGGAATAGAGAAACCCTCAAGGTTTTATGAGTATGATGAAGATGATTGAAATGGTGTTCTGGTTCAAGGAGCTCAATCCTCTCCTGAAAGTCAGATTCATATTGATCCGGTAAATCAAGAAGAAGCAGAAGTAAAACAAACTCCCAAAGTTTCAAGGTATGTAAGACTGAACCACTTTGAAGATCAGATCATAGCTGACAAAAGCAAAGGTGTGCAAACTAGAAGGAAAATTGCTCAAAATTCAGATGAATATTGTCTGATTTCATAGATTGAACCTAAGACAATAAATGAAGCCTGCAATGATGAAAACTGGACCAAAGAAATGGAGGAAGAGTTGATGCAAATTGAGAAAAATCACACTTGGGATCTTGTTCCTAGACCTAGAAACAAGAATGTGATTGGAACTAAATGGGTCTTCCGGAACAAACTAAATGAAGTTGGTGAAGTAATCAGAAATAAAGCCAGATTAGTCTGCAAAGGCTACTCTCAAATAAAAGGGATTGATTTTGAAGAAACCTTTGCTCCGGTGGCAAGAATTGAAGCAGTCATACTATTTCTTGCATTTGTTGCCTTCAAGGATTTCAAGGTGTATCAGATGGATGTCAAGTTTGCCTTCTTGAATGGTGACTTAGAAGAAGAAGTGTACATTGAACAACCGGATGGTTTTCAATTATCTGAGCATGGTGATATGGTCTATAAATTGAAGAAGGCACTGTATGGACTAAAGCAAGCCCCTAGAGCCTGGTATGAAAGACTAGACAAACATCTTTTGAAGATTGGTTTCAACAAAGGTACTGTTGACAGTAACCTATATTTCAAAATTGATCATGAAAAAATCATGATTGTTGAAGTATTTGTTGATGATATCATATTTGGAGGAAGAGACAGTATGTGTAAAACCTTTGCAAATCAAATGAAAAGTGAGTTTGAGATGTCAATGCTCAGTGAAATGAATTTCTTCTTGGGTCTGCAAATTACTCAGACAAAGAAAGGAATCTTTATTTCTCAGACCAAATATGTGAAAGAATTGTTGAGGAAATTTGGAATGGAAGATTCAAAGCCAATGAACACTCCCATGGCAACCGGATGTAAGTTGAGAAAAGATGATGACTCTCCTAACACAGATTAGACAAAGTACAGATCAATGATTGGAGGATTATTGTATCTCACTCAAACTAGACCAGATATAATGCAGGCTGTTGGTCTTGTCATGCCCACATTTCCCATGCAGTCACAACACGCATTCACGCGTGTCATGTCCACATGTGTCATGTGGTCATGATACGCGTGAATGCGTGTTGTGACCGCATGGGAAATGTGGGCATGACATTTGATGTGAGGCCTACACTTTTTCATTTCCGTACATGTGACTATTTATCTTACTGTTGGTATTTTTATATTTATGGGACTGTTGTTCCCAGATTTTTAAACTATTAAACCTTATTATGTTAAAGGAAAACTAATTGGGTGATGTTAGTTAGATGTTTTCTTTAAGAGAAAACAAATTGGGTGATGTTATATAGATGTTTATTCTATTAGGAAAACTAATTGGGTGATGTCCGATTAATGTTTACATTATAGGAAAACTAATTGGGTGAGGTTAGATAGAAAATTGTCATGTGATTTCATTATGTTTATAAGAACTGTGGTATGTTTTAGAAATGCATGTATTACATTTGCTTCGGCTATGATATATGTATATGTGGAATTAACTTTGAGATTGAGTGTGCAGGTATTTCTAACAAAACCATAGATACAGAAGATTATTCCACACCTTATGTCGTAATCCCTTGTGAAGCCGATCTAGTTCCACGAGGAACTAAGATCAACTCTATGTTTGGTGCAATGTTGTAATGTTGTAATATTGTCTTGCATGAGGTTGAATGGGTTAGGTCTATCCTTTTGTAAAATTGAATTATGATTTGTGTTGTAAGAATTGTATTTGAATTTTATTTTTTTTAATTTAAAATTTTGAGACCCTTTTCTTGTGTCTTAACTTGACCCTGGGTGTCCTAACTAAGTTTAAATTGACCCTGGGTTATACCCCATGGGTCTAGGGTCACTTTTGACTTGGGTAACCCTTAGTTAACCTCCGTATGGTCACCTTAACTTCATAGTGAAGTTAAGTGACGAATTTGGAGGCATGGGAAGGATAAGATGAGTGGGATCAACACTCAAGCCCATCCTTTCTCCATTTCCAAGGCTTGAAATGACTCCATGGTCCTCCAATAATGGAGGGGCTTATTTTCTTGTTCCCTCACTTTTGGTGAGAGTCCCCATGAAGTGGTGTGGTCTTTCATGGGTGGGGATATTTTTTAATTTCACTTGGGATAGTGGGGATATTTTTTTAATTCCACTTGGGATAGTGGAAAAAGGAGTGGGGTTATTTAAATATTACAATCTTTAATTCATTTTTGTCCTCACATGTGAATTTAAAATTCACAAATAATGTGAGCCCTTGATCTCATAATCCACTCTTCCCAAAAAAATAATTTTTTAATTCATCCACTATGAATTTAAAATTCACAAATAATGTGAGCCCTTGATGTCATAATCCACTCTTCCAAAAAAAATAAATTTTTAATTCATCCACTATGAATTTAAAATTCACAAATAATGTGAGCCCTTGATCTCAACTCTTGATCCTCACCTTCCATTCCCTTTTCAGAAAATCTATAAATAAGACCCTTCTCTAAGCAATTAGAAAAGACTAGATTTTTGCAGGGGAACTTGATTCTTGCAGGGGAACTTCATTCTTGCATTCTTATCATGCCTAATTTCCTCTAGAAAATCTTCTTCTGGCATCCTCATAATGCCCAATTCCTTCTCTATTCTCCTCTTCATAGCCTCATAATACCGAAATTATTCTAGCCATCCTATATCCTCCATTCATTATCCCTTGCTTGTGATCATAGAGAGATTGTTTTTTTTAGAAGGAGAGATTGGGAGAAGAGACTAAGTGTGGAGCTCTTCATCAACTTCATCCATTAAAGGGCTTTTTAAGGTTGGATTTCATGGCTTTTCCTTTGTATTTCTATTTGTTGCATGAAGGATGTGTGAAAATTATTTATTTTGCTTGTGTTGTAAATTTTGTTATTGTGGGAAATTTTATTAGGATGTTGACAAAGCTTCTTCCACTTGGGAGAAATGCTCATCAACTATGGGGTGTTGACATAGCGTCTTCCACTTGGGAGAAATGCTCATCAAGTGTGGGGTAAGGGAGGAGTGATAGAGGGCATGCCTCATTTCTTTTGAGATGTTGAAAGCCTTGAGGGCATTTGTGTGAATTTGAGAAAATTGATTATATGGCTTGAGAGCCAAATATGATATTCCTTGAAATCTGATGATCTTGTTTGGCTTGAGGCCATGAGAAAAAAATTGTGTTGAATTATTGTGAAGGGTGGTACTCTAGAGTTGAGTGTGTCCACTCTCTTACCCCTCTGTAAACTCACCTTTGTTGAGTTTTTGTGTTGTGTAAATATCCATGGGTGTAGGTGTGTTTCGATGTGTTGTTTTTACCTATTGTGAAGTGGATTTAGATTCCCTAGGTGTGTGGATGCTCTCCCTAGCTCGGGGGTGACCCTCTTGTAGGTCTACGGTAGGGAGGAGAGCAGCTTGTGTAGTGTTTCTTCCCTTGTGTGTTATGCAGGTATTCTTGGAGCTATTTGTGAAGTTTGGAGAAGTTTCTTGTGTTGGGAAAATATTTTATTTTCCTTTACTCTTAAGGCTCTATAAGAGAGCCTGGTCGTATTAGTAACTGCATCCTGGTTGATTTGTCAAAAGGAGAAAGTTATCTCCCTATTGTTGTATAAATTGGTATTTTGAAGTTGGGAAGAAATCCTCTGTTTTTGGGTTGATGTTTGTATTTCTATTGTTCATTAAGTGTTACCATTTTGTAATGAGAAAAGGAAGAGAAAATTTGTTTTTAAAAGGATATTAGACTTGTCTAGTTCCTTCTTCTTCTACTTGCAAAGTTGTGAGTTAGTTGATGTTTTAATTAAGTTTGTAAAAGTATTATTTCTGTGCAAGCTTAGTAGAAATATTAGTTTTAAATTTTGTTATAAGTCAAGTTGTAATTTTGCTACCATGAAAGAAATGAAATTTGGGCTGCAGTATTGCTTTTGAAATTACCACCACCTTGAGGGTCTCTTCCTAGGATGGGGACCATTTTACTATTCACTTTTCACTATTTACTACTCACTTTCCACTAATCACTATTTACTTTTACTATTCACTTTTCACTATTCATTGAAGGCAAACTATATGTAGTTTAAAACATTTGACTTGAAATAGCAATTTTAATCAAGGAAAGTGGGATTTATTTATGCATAATGTATAATACGAATTGAATAGATGTTTAAACTCAGAGTTGCAATTCAGAAATACATTGTTTATACAATTACAATTTAAAAAGAGCATAGGTAAATATATTTTAATTTTAAGGAAGAGTTTCTCGGAAGTTTTAACAATTATCCTAAATTAAATGACAAGAAAATGAAAAAAAAAGTATGATCCTTTCATTTACAAAGTATACTAAAAATAAATGCAAACAAGCCATCACAGGCATTTCATGAGTGGCCTTTTTAAACTCAACTGTAGATTTAGAGAATAAACGTTCAATTGAAAAACAAGAGAGAGAAAGAGAAAGAACAGCTAACCTTGGAAAATAAAGAGGAGAAAATGCACGGCATTTCCAAACAGGGCTAAGAGAACTAAGTAAGTTTAACCTACCGTTAATCCTGTTTAGGAACAGGTTGATTATTAAAATTAATTCAAACGTTGAACTAAAACCTAGAACGGAACCCTAGGGGGCCTGAGTCAAGTGAAGTTAACCAACCCTGTGTAAGTGATCTGGTTTACCAAGAAATTAGGAATAATGTAAAGGATGTAGTGTTAATGCTGTTAGATAAAGAACGTGAAGAAAAAAAAATAGGATAACATAAGAAGATCTTGCACAACGGGAAGGAGAGTGAGATAGAAATACAATCAAAATTAAATTTCAGAGAAACGGTAAAATAAACGTGATAGAAATACAATCAAAATTAAATTCCAAGAAAAGGAAGAGAGGGCAAATGAATGGGCTTGGTTGAAAATGCTAAGTCTGAAGGAGGAGAAATTAATATTAAATTCCAGAAAATTGAAAGAAGAATCAGATGATCGTGCTTTGCTGAAAAATGATCTATCACCTAAAACAATTGTTGTTCAAATATAATTCGTGAGATTAACCTAAGTCAGGAAACCACGCATTTCCTTGCATAGGGTGTGCGCACATGTATTTGGTATGCCGCTGACAACTGTATTATTCTCACCTTAAGCGTATGCCGCTGGGCACGCCTATGCGTGCGAGGGGATTTCTAGGGAAGAGTGGAAAAATTTTTGATAGTTCATATCATGACCACATGACGCATGTGGACATGACACGCGTGAATGCGTGTTGTGACCGCATGGAAAATGTGGGCATGACATTTGGTATCAGAGCTAAGTTTAAACACTAGGCATAATTGGGCACGTTATTATTCTGCAACGTTGATTAATTAGAGTCTACCATGTTTTGTAGGATGCCTCCCCGATGTGCTCGACGAGTGTGATCGCGCAACATGGCATCCGTTGAGGTGCATAGTGATTCCTCGGCTGAGGGACAAGGACCCACAGTTATAGTAGATCCACCCGTACCACAGGTACCACCCGAACCACAGGCACCACCCGTACCATAGGCACCACCAGTAATTGACTTAGTCCCACAGATTCTTCAAACACTGCAGGCTTTGTTAGAGCAGTTACCACCAGCTATTCCAGAGCCACGTAATGAGCCTCGCATTGATCCATGAGAAGAGCCATGTAATGAGCCACATGCATAATTACGTGCTGAGCCATATGTGGATCCATGCATAGATCCGTTAGAGGTGCCATGCATGGAGCCTTTCGTTGAGATTCTTGACACTATAGTAGAAGAGGTAGGGTCAGCCTACCGTGCATGGAGTAGGAGTCCTCTGAGACACTCGAGAAGGAGATGAGACCAGGAGGGTAGGACAGGTATACCATGGACCGTATGAGTATGGATTAGATGAGTCAGTTATAGGGCTCAGAGACAGAGGAGATCCCATTAGAGATCTGCTTAGGCTCAACCCACCTACTTTCGCAGGAGCTACCGAGGGAGCTGTGGCCGAGGCTTGGTTGATTAGTCAGGATAGGTGTTTCACGTTACGACCTTATGGGAGAAACACGAAAGCACGAGTGGCAGTGCATCTCCCAAGAGATGCAGCAGCTACCTGGTGGCGCACTGAGGAGTGCAATTGCCGACTATCCATAGATACACTCACTTGGGATATCTTCATAGAGTGCTTTAATGCGCGATATTTGTCAGAGCATTATAGACAGCGCAGGATTGATGAGTTCCATGAGTTACAGCAGAGAGAACTCACTGTTTCTCAATATGAGAGCCGGTTCATTGAGCTTTCTCGTTACGCAGAGTACCTCCAGGACGAGAAACTCTTGGTACACAAATTCATCAGAGGCCTGAATCACGGGATAGCAGGACCAGTACGTATGGCAGATCCCTAGACCATGAGTGAGATTGTTGAAAAGGCTCTTATTGCAGAGGAAATTTAGGGACAAGGGTAGAATTCATGCTCGCAATATCAAGATCGTAATCCCCAACAACAACAGAATTTCTGTAGACCACAATTTACACCATAGAGAGGAGGGTTTAATTCCTCATCATTACCTCCTAGGCCTCCACAGTAGCATCAGGAAAAATCTAGGCCCCAACAGAGGGTTCAGGGGGGACAGAACCATGGATGGCAGCAGCAGGGCCAGCGTAGAGACCAGAGACAGCAGGGATCTTCTACAGAACCCGCAAGGTCTCAGTAATCAAACAGAGGTTCACAGGGGTCCACTAGGCAGACTGGACAATAGCAGTTGGGCAGGACTCAGTCTGTACAGTTACAGGCTAGGGGCCCATGCTATGTATGTGGTGGGGTAGGGCATTTAGCCAGGGAGTGTCCACAGGGATTTACAGCAGGAGGACAACCCCGTGCAGGAGGATCTGAGCAGACTGTAGGTGACGTGGGTAGATCCCACCGCATGTTTGTAGCGATTAACAATCGCTAGGTCAATTTCTAGGCTTCAGTCATTGAGATAGCAGGTACGATTGGGGATTTCCCTATCTCTATTCTTTTTGACTTTGGAGCTACCGATTCTTTCCTGTCTACATCGTTAGTGGAACGTTGCAGGCTGGTGGCTTATAGGCAGGACATTAGGTGGGAGGTTGAGTTGGCCTCTAGAGTCAGGATGTCAGTAGATATCGTGGTTAGAGATTGTGAGATCTCCTTAGGTTCCTTCACTACAACATGTGACCTTAGGGTTATGCCATTAGGATCCTACGGAGTAGTTCTGGGTATGGACTGGCTTGCGGCTCATAGAGCTAAACTAGATTGTCACTAGAGAATGATTAGTTGCTTAGATGATCATGGTGCACTGGTCGAGATAGTGGGCATTCAGAAGCCCACGACGATTCGTACGATATCTGCTCAGCAGCTTAAGCGCTGCATGCGGAAGGGTTGTCAGATGTTTGCTATTACGGTTAGTGACAAATCAGAGGATGAGCCTGAGGCTACCTTAGATGATCACCCTATCTTAAGAGACTTTGCTGACGTATTCCCACCGGAGTTACCAGGTATGTCTCCACACAGAGAGGTCAATTTTCACATCGACTTAGTGCCAGGTGCAGAACCTGTGTCTCGTGCACCCTACAGGATGACTACACATGAGCTTACATAACTTAAACTGCAGTTAGAGGAGTTACTTGAAAAGGGGCACATCTGACCTAGCATTTCACCCTGGGGCGCACCGGTCATCTTCGTAAAGAAGAAGGATGGGTCTCTTCGACTATGCATGGATGACAGGCAGTTGAACAAGGTGATGGTGAAGAACCGTTATCCTCTGCCTAGGATTGATGACCTCTTTGATCAGATGCAGGGAGCCAGAGTGTTCTCAAAAATTGATTTAAAATCTGGGTATCACCAATTGCGCATCACAGAGGCAGACATTCATAAGACTGCTTTTCGAACCAGATATGGCCATTATGAGTTCACCGTGGTACCCTTCGGTTTGACAAACACCCCTGCAGTATTCATGAGTCTCATGAACGGGGTGTTCCGTACTTACTTGGATTGGTTCGTGATCATATTTCTTGATGACATTTTGATTTATTCATGAACTGAGGAGGAACATGTGGATCATTTGCATCAAGTTTTGCAGTGCTTACGAGAGCAGCAGCTTTATGGCAACTTGGTGAAGTGTGCCTTCTTCAAGACAGAGGTGCAATACTTGGGGCACATCTTATCAGGCGATGGCATCTCCGTAGATCCATCAAAGATTAGAGCAATTCACGACTGGCCAGCACCCACCAGTGTGACAGAAGTCAGGAGCTTTATGGGATTAGCCGGTTATTACCATAGATTTCGCGAGGGCTTTCCTAGGATAGCACATCCATCACTTCCCTTCAGCGAAAAGGGAAAAGTTTCACTTGGACTGAGCAGTGTGAGAAGGCCTTTGGGATCCTCAAGGAGAGTCTTACCAGTGCTCCCATTTTAGCGGTTCCAGATCCTGCAGAGGATTTTGTTGTTTGCACAGATGCATCATTAGAGGGTTTGGGAGCCGTGCTTATGCAAGGAGGTAGAGCAATTGCATATGAATCACGCAAACTTAAGACACATGAACTAAACTACCCTACTCACGATTTAGAGCTCGCAGCAGTTATTCATACTCTTGTTCATTGGAGACATTTTCTCTTAGGTTGACGCTTTGAGCTCAATTCAGATCACCATAGCTTACAATACATTTTTACACAGCCAAATCTGAATGCTCGCTAGTGGCATTGGATGGAGTTCTTATGCAAGTACGACATTGATGTCCACTACATCAAAGGGAAGGAGAACGTGGTTGCTGACACTTTAAGTCGGAGGCGCCACGAGATCCTGACCTTGACATTAAAGGTGAACTTAAGGGACCACATCTTACAGCATCTGTCAAAGGATGAGTGGTTTCTTGAGGTGCAGCAAGAAATTCAGAATCAGGGGGCCCTTAAGGCTAAATTCATAGGATATTCCCTTGAGTCTGATAGTTTTCTTAGGCATCGGCAGCGCATCTATGTACCTCGTGCAGGTGACCTGCGTACAGTGATTCTTTCAGAGGCTCATAGAGCACCTTATGCAACACATCTAGGAGTGAAGAAGATGCATGCCGATTTGCGACAGTTATATCATTGGGCTAGGATGAGATGAGATATTGCAGAATATGTTTCTCGTTGCCTTGAGTGTCAGAGGGTCAAGGCCGAGCATCAACATCCAGCAGGACTATTGTACCCTCACGAGATACCTGAGTGGAAATGGGACACCATTTCCATGGACTTTATCATTGGTCTACCTATGTCATCACGTCGTCATGATGCCATCATGGTGATAGTTGACAAGTTGACCAAGGTGGCACATTTCTCACCTGTACGCATGACGTACAATGCACCATCAGTAGCAAGAGTGTTCTTAGATCAGATTGTTAGACTTCATGGAGTACCTCGCTGCATCATTTCTGATAGAGACTCTGTATTCACTTCATCATTTTAGAGAGCCTTACATCAGGCGTTGGGCACACAGCTCAACTTCAGTTCAGCATACCATCTAGAGACCGATAAACAGAGAGAGAGTTAATCAATTGTTAGAAGATATGCTTCGTATGTATGTTATGGACCATCAGTCTAGATAGGAGGAGTATCTGTATCTTGTTGAGTTTTCCTACAATAATGGGCATCACAGCTTGTTGGGTATGCCTCCTTTCCAGGCTTTATACGGCAGACCGTGCAGGACACCATTGAGTTGGGATCGGATAGAGGACAAGGTCGCCATTGGTCCAGAACTAGTTCAGGACATGGAGCAGCAGATTGCACTAATTAGACAGAGACTTCAGGAGGCACAGGATAGACAGAAGAAGTATGCCGATGCAAAGAGAACTGATCAGAGCTTCTCACTAGGTGAAAGGGTATTTTTGAGAGTGCGACCGCATAAGAGTCTAATCCGTTACGGGAAGGGCTCTAAACTCGCACCTCGGTTTGTAGGACCTTTTAAGATTTTGGAGCAGATAGGACCTATAGCCTATCGTCTCGCCTTGCCACCTAGCCTGTCACGTATCCACGATATTTTTCATATTTCAATTTTACGTCGTTATATCTCTGACTTATCTCAGGTATTAGATTGGAGTGCTCTTCAGGTAGAGGCAGATGAACAACTGGCATTGGAACCAATTCACATATTGGCTCGTCAGGCACTGGGCCTTCGAGGTCGAGAGCTGGACCAGGTTAAGGTCTAGTGGGACATGTATGATGAGGTCACTGCAACATGGGAGGATGCAACAAGACTAAGGACTCTGTATCCTCACATCTTTGATGACTTCCAGGAGAAAGTGCAGTCTTAGGGGGGAGGATGTGAGGCCTACACTTTTTCATTTTCGTACATGTGACTATTTAGCTTACTGTTGTTGGTATTTTTAAATTTATGGGACTGTTGTTCCCAGATTTTCAAACTATTAAACCTTATTATGTTAAAAGAAAACTAATTGGGTGATGTTAGTTAGATGTTTGCTTTAAGAGAAAACAAATTGGGTGATGTTATATAGATGTTTATTCTATTAGGAAAACTAATTGGGTGATGTCCGATTAATGTTTACATTATAGAAAAACTAATTGGGTGAGGTTAGATAGAAAATTGTCATGTGATTTCATTATGTTTATAAGAACTATTGTATGTTTTCGAAATGCATGTATTACATTTGCTTCGGCTATGATATGTATATGTGGAATTAACTTTGAGATTGAGTGTGCAGGTATTTCTAACAAAACCATAGATACAGAAGATTATTCCACACCTTATGTCGTAATCCCTTGTGAAGCCGATCTAGTTCCACGAGGAACCAAGATCAACTCTATGTTTGGTGCAATGTTGTAATGTTGTAATATTGTCTTGCATGAGGTTGAATGGGTTAGGTCTACCCTTTTGTAAAATTAAATTATGATTTGTGTTGTAAGAATTGTACTTGAATTTTATTTTTTTTAATTTAAAATTTTGAGACCCTTTTCTTGTGTCTTAACTTGACCCTGGGTGTCCTAACTAAGTTTAAATTGACCCTGGGTTATACCCCATGGGTTTAGGGTCACTTTTGACTTGGGTAACCCTTAGTTAACCTCTGTATGGTCACCTTAACTTCATAGTGAAGTTAAGTGACGAATTTGGAGGCATGGGAAGGATAGGATGAGTGGGATCAACACTCAAGCCCATCCTTTCTCCATTTCCAAGGCTTTAAATGACTCCATGGTCCTCCAATAATGGAGGGTCTTATTTTCTTGTTCCCTCACTTTTGGTGAGAGTCCCCATGAAGTGGTGTGGTCTTTCATGGGTGGGGATATTTTTTAATTCCACTTGGGATAGTGGGGATATCTTTTTAATTCCACTTGGGATAGTGGAAAAAGGAGTGGGGTTATTTAAATATTACAATCTTAAAAAAATTCATAAATATTACAATCTTTAATTCATTTTTGTCCTCACATGTGAATTTAAAATTCACAAATAATGTGAGCCCTTGATCTCATAATCCACTCTTCCCAAAAAAATAAATTTTTAATTCATCTACTATGAATTTAAAATTCACAAATAATGTGAGCCCTTGATGTCATAATCCACTATTCCCAAAAAAATGAATTTTTAATTCATCCACTATGAATTTAAAATTTACAAATAATGTGAGCCCTTGATCTCAACTCTTGATCCTCACCTTCCATTCCCTTTTCAGAAAATCTATAAATAAGACCCTTCTCTAAGCAATTAGAAAAAGACTGGATTTTTGCAGGGGAACTTGATTCTTGCAAGGGAACTTCATTCTTGCAGGCGGACTTCATTCTTGCATTCTTATCATGCCTAATTTCCTCTAGGAAATCTTCTTCTAGCATCCTCATAATGCCCAATTCCTTCTCTATTCTCCTCTTCATAGCCTCATAATGCCGAAATTATTCTAGCCATCCTATATCCTCCATTCATTATCCCTTGCTTGTGATCATAGAGAGATTATTTTTTTGAGAAGGAGAGATTGGGAGAAGAGACTAAGTGTGGAGCTCTTCATCAACTTCATCCATTAAAGGGTTTTTTAAGGTTGGATTTCATGGCTTTTCCTTTGTATTTCTATTTGTTGCATGAAGGATCTGTGAAAATTATTTATTTGTTGCATGAAGGATGTGTGAAAATTATTTATTTTGCTTGTGTTGTAAATTTTGTTATTGTGGGAAATTTTATTAGGATGTTGACAGAGCTTCTTCCACCTGGGAGAAATGCTCATCAACTATGGGGTGTTGACAGAGCGTCTTCCACTTGGGAGAAATGCTCATCAAGTGTGGGGTAAGGGAGGAGTGATCCTCCTCGAGTGCATGCCTTGTTTCTTTTGAGATGTTGAAATCCTTGAGGGCATTTGTGTGAATTTGAGAAAATTGGTTATATGGCTTGAGAGCCAAATATGATATTCTTTGAAATCTGATGATCTTGCTTTGCTTGAGGCCATGAGAAAAAAATTGTGTTGAATTATTGTGAAGGGTGGTACTCTAGAGTTGAGTGTGTCCACTCTCTTACCCCTCTATAAACTCACCTTTGTTGAGTTTTTGTGTCGTGTAAATATCCATGGGTGTATGTGTGTTTCGATGTGTTATTTTTACCTGTTGTGAAGTGGATTTAGATTTCCTAGGTGTGTGGATGATCTCCCTAACTTGGGGGTGACCCTCTTGCAGGTCTACGGTAGGGAGGAGAGCAGCTTGTGTGGTGTTTCTTCCCTTGTGTGTTATGCAGGTATTCTTGGAGCTATTTGTGAAGTTTGGAGAAGTTTCTTGTGTTGGGAAAATATTTTATTTTCCTTTACTCTTAAGGCTCTATAAGAGAGCCTGGTCGTATTAGTAATTGCATCCTGGTTGATTTGTCAAAAGGAGAAAGTTATCTCCCTATTGTTGTATAAATTGGTATTTTGAAGTTGGGAAGAAATCCTCTATTTTTGGGTTGATGTTTGTATTTCTATTGTTCATTAAGTGTTACCATTTTGTAATGAGAAAAGGAAAAAAAAATTTGTTTTTAAAAGGATATTAGACTTGCCTAGTTCCTTCTTCTTCTACTTGCAAAGTTGTGAGTTAGTTGATGTTTTAATTAAGTTTGTAAAAGTATTATTTCTATGCAAGCTTAGTAGAAATATTAGTTTTAAATTTTGTTATAAATCAAGTTGTAATTTTGCTACCATGAAAGAAATGAAATTTGGGCTATAGTATTGCTTTTGAAATTACCGCCACCTTGAGGGTCTCTTCCTAGGATGGGGACCATTTTACTATTCACTTTTCACTATTTACTATTCACTTTCCACTAATCACTATTCATTTTTACTATTCACTATTTACTTTTACTATTCACTTTTCACTATTCATTGAAGGCAAACTATATGTAGTTTAAAACATTTGACTTGAAATAGAAATTTTAATCAAAGAAAGTGGGATTTATTTATGCATAATGTATAATATGAATTGAATAGATGTTTAAACTCAGAGTTGCAATTCAGAAATACATTGTTTATACAATTACAATTTAAAAAGAGCATAGATAAATATATTTTAATTTTACGGAAGAGTTTCTCGAAAGTTTTAACAATTATCCTAAATTAAGTGACATGAAAATGAAGAGAAAAGTATGATCCCTTTATTTACAAAGGACACTAAAAATAAACGCAAACAAGCCATCACAGGCATTTCATGAGTGGCCATTTTAAACTCAACTGTAGATTTAGAGAATAAACATCTAATTGAAAAATAAGAGAGAGAAAGAGAAAGAACAGCTAACCTTGGAAAACAAAGAGGAGAAAATGCGCGGCATTTCCAAATAGGGCTAAGAGAACTAAGTAAGTTTAACCTATCGTTAATCCTGTTTAGGAACAGGTTGATTATTAAAATTAATTCAAACGTTCAACTAAAACCTAGAACGGAACCCTAGGGGGACTGAGTCAAGTGAAGTTAACCAACCCTGTGTAAGTGATCTGGTTTACCAAGAAATTAGGAATAATGTAAAGGATGTAGTGTTATTGTTGTTAGATAAAGAATGTGAAGAAAAAAAATAGGATAACATAAGAAGATCTTGCACAACGGGAAGGAGAATGAGATAGAAATACAATCAAAATTAAATTTCAGAGAAACGGTAAAATGAACATGATAGAAATACAATCAAATTAAATTCCAAGAAAAGGAAGAGAGGGCAAATGAACAGGCTTGGTTGAAAATGCTAAGTCTGAAGGAGGAGAAATTAATATTAAATTCCAGAAAATGGAAAGAAGAATCAGATGATCGTGCTTTGCTGAAAAATGATCTATCACCTAAAACAACTATTGTTCAAATATAATTCATGAGATTAACCTAAGTCAGGAAACCATGTGTTTCCTTGCATAGGGTGTGCGCACATGTATTTGGTACGCTGCCGACAATTGTATTATATTTGCCTTAAGCGTATGCCGCCGAGCACGCCTACGCGTGCGAGGGGATTTCTAGGGAAGAGTGGGAAAATTTTTGATAGTTCGTATTATGACCACATGACACATGTGGACATGACACGCGTGAATGCGTGTTGTGCCCGCATGGGAAATGTGGGCATGACAGGTCTTGTGGCGAGATTCTAGGTTGATCCCAGAGAATCTCATGTCATGGCAATCAAAAAAAAATTTAGGTACTTAAAAGGAACAATTGAGTATGGTCTGTGGTATCCTAGAGATTATAATTTTTCTCTTCATGCATATACAGATGCAGATTGGGCAGGAGATGTGGATGATAGAAAGAGTACAAGTGGAGGAGCATTCTTTTTGGGAAAAAGATTGGTTTCTTGGCTAAGCAAGAAACAAGAGGCAATATCCCTGTCTACAACTGAAGCAGAATACATTGTAGTAGCATGTAGTTGCACTTAAGTTCTGTGGATGAAGCAAATGCTAAGAGATATTCAAGTAGAATATGAGGAGCCTATCACAATTTTCATAGATAATTCAAGTGCAATAAGTATTTCTAAGAATCCAGTGTTGCATTCTAAGATTAAGCATATATCTATCAAGTTTCACTTTCTGAGAGAGTAAGTGAACAAGGATGAAGTCAGATTGGAGTATGTGCCCTCCAAGGATCAGATTGCAGATATCTTTACTAAACCTCTACCTAAGGACTCTTTTGAGTATCTCAGGGAGAAGTTAGGGGTTATTGCCCCTCCGGTGATGAACTAAGGTGCACTGATGTGCATCAGTCCGGTGAGTATCACAGTCACATCTTGTGATCCGAATTGATGTTGGGGAGTTGCTACTCAGGGGGAGCAATAGGTATGAGTCTAAGGTGGTGAAATTGCAAGTATGAGCCCTTTGCCATTGATGTCAAAGGGGGAGAGAAGACATGTGAAAAATAAGTGGTTGCTGATCAAAGGGGGAGCAGTAAAGGGAGAGAAGACATGTGAATGGTTGCTGTTGACAAGGGGAGTTGTGACAGTAAGGAGAAGTTCTTGTCTTGATGGTTTTTCACATCATATGTTGCCATCAATGACAAAGGGGGAGATTGTTGCAGTATGGGTTTAACCGGTGTTGTCATTGATGTCAACATACTCATGTTGCATTAATAAGAAGGATTGGATGAGCTGTGTGCTGAGGATATTGAGAAAATTAGTCTCAATCAGGAATAGTGAAGAACAGTGATGACAACAAGGTAAAAGTCCAAGATAGGTTGAGGATCAAAGGATATGGTTTAAAGGGTTTGTAGATATAAGTCTTGAGATGCTCCAGTCAAGTTTTCAGAGGTCCGCATGAAGATCTGAAGAAGTGATGGTCGTTCAAGTAGAACCGGCTCTGGCAGGTGTCCAAAGGTGACAGACTGACACAGATAGGTCCGGTGAGGTCCGGTAATGCATTATCCCATTCTGCGGATCTGAGGGAGTGTTGAGGACATCCCTGTGAAGTATCAAGCAGATTGGTTCATGGTTTGAAGGTTCGGAAGAGCCTATTCATTTATGACAGTGATGACAGACTGTGTTCTTGAAGCTTCAGATGAAGGAGAGAAGAATTCTAGTAGGATGATGAAGTGCGGATGTTCTTGGTGATTTAGGGAAGGTTATGATGATCGTTGGATCATGTCCAGTTCATGTTGGTGGTCCGCATTGAAGTTAGAGTTTGCATTTGAAGAATAACCACCGGATATTGGTGTTCTTCTTGAGACTGGCTGACCAGATATATTACACATCTTGCGAATGTTCTTGTAGGTGTTTTTCGACTTAGATGATTGTTCCTAAGTCGATGCCTTGTATAAATAAGGGATTGTGAAGTCATTTTGAAGTTTGTCTTGTGGTGATGAGTGTGTGGTAGCGAGGAGAAGTGCGAAAGGCAGAGCAGAAGTTTTTGGGCTTTAATGGGACTGATTCAAGCATGGTGAAGATGCTATTTTCTAGTTCATAAAGGTGATACTTATTTCTTTGTAGACAGTGTGTCTCTTGTAGGCAGTGAGCCTCTTGTGAGTAGTGTGCTCGGGCAGTGAGCCCTAATTGGCATGTGCCATTTGTTCTTTTCTATTCTTCTAATAGAGAATACATTCTTGGGTTAATCACCCCGTGGTTTTTCCCTTAACCGGGTTTTCCACGTCAAAATCTTGGTGTCTTATGTGTTGATATGTTTCTTCTTTTGATTTGAATGCATTATGGTTCATGATTAATATTCTGCTAATCACTAAGGAAGATTCAAGTGTTTAATTTGAGAAAGTTTCACACAACTGATTCACCCCCCCTCTCAGTTGTGTGCCCTAAGTCTAACAGGCATGTGCAAGGTGGATGCGGCAGGAAAGTTAACTGCATTTGTGAAAACATTGAAGTCTGCGCATTTGTATATTAGGGTTGTATGTTCCCAATATACAATCAAACATACAATGTGAAGATGCAAAGAAACATACAAGCAGGTCAACGGCGGTCAACGTCAGATATGGGGCCCACACAGTTGCATGTTCTGGGTTGTATGTATGTGCGCACATACAAAAGGTAATACAAAGGTGCAGATACAACCCAGACGCGAAAGGGAGAATGTATTGCAGCGGATAAGTGGTTGGAATCTGCGGATTGTATGTATATCACATTGTATGTGCAAATATACAAGGTGATATATAAAGGAGTTTGATACAATGCCCGGACCCGATGGCGATTGCAATCCGTTTCATAATGATTTGGGGTCCGCGGCTTGTATGTTTGGTGCTTGTATATGCTGATATACAAAGGAGGTAAGATGCAAGCCAGACCTGATAATGATTACACTTTGTCTTATAGAACTTTGGGGTCTACCTTGTATATTGGTGATTGTATGTATATACAATCAAACATACAACCACAGATGCAAATGGAAATACGTTGGATCGCTGATGGAGATACAAAGGCCAGTGCTTAGCGATGGAGAACCAGTCAGCGGCTGCCACGTGTCCAAGGGAAAATGTATATACATGCAATTGCATATAGAAGGATTTAATGGACAGGCCAACTACCATATTTGATGAGAAATTCTTTAGGCGGCAGTGCAGACCCGAGTCCACCTACTCTTCCTCCTCTTTGTTGCATTGAATTTTTGAGTGCCATTTTTGGTGCATTGTATCTGGCATTTTGAATTGACCTTGTACTTAATTGTAGAGGGCACATTCTGAGTATATCAGAACTATGTGACTCATTTTTTAAGGGTGTGGAAGACTTGGGCAAATTTTTTGGAGAAATAACAAAGAACAAAGCCTTTCTTGGTTGTTCTATCTCTTTTGTGAGTTTATGAGTTGCATTTTGAGTGCATGTTGCATACATGTTTAGTTTCATGTCACTTTTATATGAAAAATGCTTTGTTGCATGTGTTTGGCTATTTGTCTCCATTTGCTGTATGCATCACTTCTTTTGAATCTGGTTGCTAAGGGTCACTTAGATTCTAGGATATAGATTTCTGTATCACATGCTTGGTCTCTAACTTCCATTCAAGGAGTGGATTAAACTGTTTTAGGTTAAGTATGAAGAAGAATGTATGTCAGATGGGATATGTGTAAGTAGAGGCAGCCAAATACTCAGTCTTGGGTGGTGTTTGTAAGGCAAATACTAGTTCTAACCCCTTGAAACTTGAATGCCAGTGCAAATCATTCACTTGTATACATCTAGTTGACTCCTTGCCCTGAGATAGCCATCAGTCTACTCCCTGTGTAGTAGTTATGATCCAAAACCCCCTGTCTTGCATCCAAAATATAAAACAAACCATTTCATAATTCCAACTTGTTAGTTGTAGGAGTAGAAATAGGACCCCTGCATACTCTCATTCCTAACCAGTTAGATATGTCCAAGAACATTGCCAAACTTGTGATTATCCTGCAAATCTTGGTCCATACATGAGAGTATTCTACCTATTATTATAAAGCTAAATCTTTCTATCATTGGGTGAGTCAAGGTTACATCTTTAGCTATAGGGATACCCCCCTTGGTGTGGCAGAACCAGAAGTGAAGGGGGGGCAGCTCACGCAACCTCCCATATTTTGTTGGTAAAAATCCAACAAATTGGCGACTCTACTGGGGAGTCAAGGCTGGAAAATCTAGTTTCCAGGGAAAGCTATTGCAGCCATACCAAAGAATGACCATGTGGTGCTCTACTAGTGTGATGAATCTAGAAAATAAAAGTGCCTTGTTGATATTCTATCCTCTCTGTGAGAGGTGGCGACTCTATTGATTGAACCTATCAAAGCTGCAACATATTTCCAGGTATTCCATCTTTCACTCAAAATGATGAGTTTAGAACAGCAAACCTGGTTGTGCTCTCAAAGAAGACCATTTTTTATTGAAATGTATAAAGCTTTGAATTTTAAAGGAATATGTGGTTACCCAAATGTTATTCCCAATAAGATTAGAAAATATTTGCCTAAATATAGTGGATCAAATTCTGAGTCTGCAAACAAACATCTGCAAATTTTTTGTAATTTGATAGAAGATTATGAGGTAGAGGATGAAGATGTAGTAATGAGACTCTTTGTTCATTCATTAGAGGATGATGCTAGGGTCTAGTTTTTAGACCTGCCTGTGTGTTCAGTTTCTTCATGGGTAGATTTAGAAGTTGCATTCCTAGAGCAGTTTGGTGAAAGATTTGATTTAGCCTCATTGATCATACATTTCATGAATATTCAAAAGGAAGATGAGGAACTGGTTCCAGCCTTTAATCTTAGATTTGTTAAGTTGCTCAAGTAGATTCCTGAATATATGAGACCCAATGATGCATTATGCTTGACAATTTATTTGGCTGCATTTGATAAGAAAATGAGTTATAGATTGAGAGATAAGGAACCAGTCACACTTCACCAAGCCTACAAATTTGCTATGGATATTGAAAATAATCAAAACTATGGAATGCCAATAGGTTTCATGGCTGCAAGTTTTCAAAACAATTATCAAAGTGAATATATTTCTGCTTTCCCAGTGTGTTCATTGAGAAATGATTTTGTAGAGGGAAATATATTTCAGAATAGTGGGTGCAGTTATAATGTGATGCATGTACATGAAGAAGATGTAGAAAATGTGGGCACATCCTATAATGGTGAAGACAAAGACTGTTGTTAGCCTCTATAAAAGAAGCCTGCAGATGTAAAATGCCCTTCAAATGATCAAATGAAAGATATACATGAAGTTGTGTCTTGCAGTAAGAGGCATATCCCAGTTATTCCTGATTATTTATATGAGGTGGATATGCAAAGCTTCACTCTGAATACAGAAGATGGTGATTCAAGGGGTGGCAGTGAATATGTTAGTGATTGTTAACATTCAGATGCATATGTGAGCCTTTCAAATGATGAAATATATATGGATGCTAAATATGAGTGTTTCCTTGAAAATTTTGACCACCTTTACAATGCAGAGGTTGAAAATTTTTCCTTTGATCATCAGTGCATTGGTGAAGAGGAAAATCAAGGTCACTATTCAGATGTGAATGGACAAGTTGCAGATGTGTGTGCTCATACAGTTGGGGATAATGTTGGTTACAGGGGTGACTATGAAGCTTTCAGTGAAGGGCTACACTTTGAGCTTTTTATGCCTTCTCTTGAGGCATTCTAGGTAGACCTTAATGACAAAATTGTTGAGTACAATGATGATGGATATTTGAATGTTTATAAAAATGAATATGATTATGAGATGTTGCTTGTGCCTAAATATTGTGTGTTTGATACAGAGGAGCTCTTATTTTTTGAAGAAGGGCCAAATTCTGATGTGGATTCATTTGTTTCATGGAGTTTGTTATTTTTCCAAGCAACATCAGTGACTCATATGATGATGACATTCTACAGCTGATGATAATGTGTGCTGATGAAGCTTGTTGTAGATTTGTTAAAGAAAAAGAAATGGGCAGCAGTACCATCAATTGCAATGCTGGGTACTGCAAACAATAAAATGCTTTCAGGCTTCATTTGAAGAAATCAAAAGAAAATCGAGTGTTTGACAAAGGAAAATTTTGGTTTTTCCTCTTTGGTGGCCTTGGGCCACCAAGTAAATTTTAAAAATGTGTGATTTGTGATGCAGATTGGTGCAGCTTTGACTCTATGCCCAATGGATAAGGGACTGGTCTGCATCCCAGAGATCTATGATTCTCGCCATGCCTGCAAGAGGCATGCGTCCCTAGATAGAGCCAATGTTGGTGCCTGCTACTGGTTCAAGTTTCAAATATTCATTTTGCAGGCACTTTCATAAGAAATCCAAAAAATTCTAAGTCCCTCGGCCTCATGCATATATATACATGGACATTTGTATGTACAAGTGCAGTTGTACAGTGGCAGGCCTGAAGAAGAAGTTCAATCGGCCTTCAAAAGTGCAAAAAATGGTTGTATGCATTGTTGTATGCATATCGGGCCTACATGCGGCTTTTAGATGCATATCAGGTTTAGAAATTATGCTTGTATGTCACATATTCTCATAATATTATGTGCTTATATGTTGGGTCGCATGTATGTATACATTCGCAATGTGCAATGTCAATATACAATGAAAACATGCAAAGGGCACATACATTCGTGGCATACAAGGGGGACATACAAGGGTTTCATTGGAAAAATAATGTATATCGGTGACCCATGCAGCAGTCTCCTCGATGGTCGATGCACATACAAAGGAAAAGATGCAAGTTAATATGCATCAGGTTACAAAGCAAACATGCAAAGCAGAATGTACATTAGGTAGATACAAAGGCAACTACACATGCAAAAGGTGGGGCCCGATGCACATATAAAGGTGATTGTATATCAAATATACAAGTCGCATGTACAAGGTGAAATGTACAATCAAGGCAACATACAAAGGACATGCAAAGCCGATATGCAAGGATGAATGTATAGCGGGTTGTATATCACAGATGCATAAGGAAACATACAAGGGCGATATACAAGGAGGGCATGTGCAAGGTGGACGAGGCAGGAAAGTTAACTGCATTTGTGAAAATGGTGAAGTCTGCGCATTTGTATATTAGAGTTGTATGTTCCCAATATACAATCAAACATACAATGTGAAGATGCAAAGAAACATGCAAGCAGGTCAACAACGGTCAATGTCAGATATGGGGCCCACATAGTTGCATGTTCCAGGTTGTATGTATGTGCGCACATACAAAAGGTAATACAAAGGCGTAGATACAACCTGGACACGAAAGGGAGAATGTATTGTGCCGGATAAGTGGTTGGAATCCGCAGATTGTATGTATATCGCATTGTATGTGCAAATATACAAGGCGATATACAAAGGAGTTTGATACAACACCTGGACTCGATGGTGATTGCAATCCATTTCATAATGATTTGGGGTCCGCGGTTTGTATGTTTGGTGCTTGTATATGTTGATATACAAAGGAGGTAAGATGCAAGCCGGACCCGATAATGATTACACTTTGTCTTATAGAACTTTGGGGTTCGCCTTGTATATTGGTGATTGTATGTATATACAATCAAACATACAACCACAAATGCAAATGGAAATACGTTGGATTGCCGATGGAGAACTAGTTAGTGGCTGCCACGTGTCCAAGGACAAATGTATATACATGCAATTGCATATACAAGGATTTAATGGCAAAAGGTGAAAAAGGAAAAATAAGAGAGGGAAAAGTCAGCGATAGCAAAAAGACACCTACTTGGCACAATTTAATTGGTCGATGACCTTTCAAAATGATTTGAGGCCGTAGATCTCAGTGATAGAGAGGAAATCAACAGCCTACTTCAAATCTTCAAGGAAGGAGGAATTTCCTATGTTTGCAGCTGTTTTTCAAGTGGGAAAAGTTACAAAAGCATGTAACTACTGCATTCCAAGAGGCTGCGAGTGGGTTGGCATTTATGGCAAGATTTATAGAGGTTTGGTTAATGATGGATAGGCCAACTACCATATTTGATGAGAAATTCTTTAGGCGGCGGTGCAGATCCTGAGTCCACCTGCTCTTCCTCCTTCTCTTTGTTGCATTGAATTTTTGAGTGCCATTTTTGGTGCATTGTATCTGGGATTTTGAATTGACCTTGTACTTGATTGTAGAGGGCACATTCTGAGTATATCAGAATTGTGTGACTCATTTTTTAAGGGTGTGGAAGACTTGGGCAAATTTTTTGGAGAAATAACGAAGAACAAAGCCTTTCTTGGTTGTTCTATCTCTTTTGGGAGTTTATGAGTTGCATTTTGAGTGCATGTTGCATACATGTTCAGTTTCATGTCACTTTTATATGAAAAATGCCTTGTTGCATGTGTTTGGCTATTTGTCTCCATTTGCTGTATGCATCCCTTCTTTTGAATTTGGTTGCTAAGGGTTACTTAGATTCTAGGATATAGATTTATGTATCACATGCTTGGTCTCTAACTTCCATTCAAGGAGTGGATTAAATTGTTTTAGGTTAAGTATGAAGAAGAATGTATGTCAGATGGGATATGTGTAAGTAGAGGCAGCCAAATACTCAGTCTTGGGTGGTGTTTGTAAGGCAAATACTAGTTCTAACCCCTTGAAACTTGAATGCCAGTGCAAATCATTCACTTGTATACGTCTAGTTGACTCCTTGCCTTGAGATAGGCACCAGTCTACTCTCTGTGTAGTAGTTATGATCCAAAACCCCCTGTCTTGCATCCAAAATATAAAACAAACCATTTCATAATTCCAACCTATTAGTTGTAGGAGTAGAAATAGGACCCCTGCATACTCTCATTCCTAACCAGTTAGATATTTCCAAGAACATTGCCAAACTTGTGATTTATCCTACAAATCTTGGTCCATACATGAGAGTATTCTGCCTGTTATTGTAAAGCTAAATCTTTCTATCATTGGGTGAGTCAAGGTTACATCTTTAGCTATAGGGATACCCCCCCTGGTGCGACAGAACCAGAAGTGAAGAGGAGGCAGCTCACGCAACCTCCCGTATTTTGTTGGTAAAAATCCAACACACGGTTTGTATACCGGGTTGTATGTTTGGTGAAAAGAAAGATACATGGTGATATACAACACGATATACATATCACAGACCCAAGGAGAATATGAAATTTGGTTTTATCGACGTATGTTTCACAGTTTGTATGTTGTATGCTTCAGGTTATACCTTTTTATATACATACAGTGCGGAAGTCAAAAGAATTAAAATCTAGTATAAGTGATGCATCGTACCTCAATGCACATTTAAAGATACATTCACTTTATATGCATATGCGGAGCCAGAAGGTTATGTAAAGTGGTTTATAAAAGATGGGGAGTCTGAGATATTTATACAAAGGAGTTTGCTTGTATCAAGGCTTATATATAAGGATAGATATAAGTATTGTTTTATCGTTGAGATACAAGTGGGAAAGTAAAGTGGGTCCCGCAGATTGTATCTCAGGGTTGTATTGTATCGACAAATGAGTATACAAAGCTGACATACAAGTGAACATACAAACAAAAGATGCAAGATGGATTCAAAAAAGAAGTTAAATAAAGGAAAATCTTTGTATGTTTGGGGCGATTGTATGTTAATGATATAAATCTCTGATATACAAGGAAATAAAAGACATCACAGGAGATAAAAGGTAAAAGGGGGTTTGTATGGGTTGTTGTATATGCGTTTGTATCTATGAGACATACAAAGAGCGATATACAAATTAAGGATACAAACATGGATATAAAGGAAAAGAGTTAACATTGATTACGACTCATTGCATATGGACTTGTATGTTGAAAAGATACAAAGGGGCCATACAAAGAAAGATACAAGAAAATGAGATGTATGCAGAAAATAAACTAACGGATAGAAGTTTAAAACAAAACACTGACATACAAAAGTTGAATCCTTAAGCGCATTAATTGTTGTAAGTAATGCCGAGCTAACACCCAAAAGAGTAAAATTCAAAGGGTTAGGGTAAATTTAAAGTTATTTTTCTTTTAGATTTACATTGTCAAGAATTAAAACTGCAGAAAGAGGAAGTGCTACAGAAAATTGAACAAAATTCATCAAAGCGACGGAATTCCAGAAGCTGGACGGGGTAAAAATGGCAAAGTAAGTCAATGATGGAAAGTTGAGTGGTCAAGAGATATAGGTATTTATCTAAAAATGCCGTTACAGTTCAATTGGTAAAAATGCAAGTAGATTTTAGTAATTTCATTGTGAAATGTAAACATTCATTAAAATTACTGGTTTAATTGATAATTAGCTGGGTCGGGTTAAACAAATGTGAAAGTCCAAACGGAAAAGACAAATGGGGGTTAGGGTAAAATGGTAAAACCAATAGAAAATTTGAAGTAAAACCCTCGGTAAAAGGTAAAATGAAAAGTTAAAATGATGCATTTTTCTACAGGATAGCCCCAAATTAGAAAAAGGTAGATACAGGCGGTGAGGTTAAAAAGGAGAGGAAGCCACACAAAGAAGTAGAAAAAGAGGAGTTGCCACTACATAGAGGATACCTGTCATTAATCAGTACAAGTGGAGTGGGAACAAACACAAATATAGGAAATTATGATGCAGATGACATTCTGTAGAAAATCACAGCAGTAGACGCTACATCTGATATGAGGTGTATATGGGAGAGTGGAGTATATAGAGCTATGGGTTTTCCATTAGCTATGGAGGCTAAGGATTTGTGTCTAGATTGGATATACTTGGATGACCTAGCTACCAGGAAAATAATGTTTTATGATAGACTCATTACAGACTTATCTACAGAAGGGATTGCAAGAACATTCGGTCTGGAAATACATGAGAAAATGGTGGCTATTGATATAGATCAATACAATGAAGACTTCCATAACAATGAAAGGGATTGTAGAGGCAAGATCTTCTACAGTTGGTACAATGCAGAAAATAAACCTAAGGCTGTGGCAAGAGTGCACAAGAATTTGCAAAGAATAGACTTTAAATAAGAAATATACTTGATGATTACAATGCGAAGAAGATTAGTAGGATTGAGAGATAGTACTAAATGTGAGCCTTGGATGTTCACTGTCATCCAATTCATGAGGGAAGCGAAAAAAGAACAAGGACAAATTCACTGGGCTAAAACTATAAGCATAGCCATATGGAAATAGGCAATGCTAAGAAAGCAAAAGATGATGCCTTTTTATTTGTCTTCATACATATTATATTCATGTGCAGCGGAGGTTTAACCATTCATACATGGGATAGACAGGGTTGGAACCTTAGGAAATGGTCCAAATCAGAAACTGGTATATGAGGATTATCCTGATCTGTAGGAAGAGAATGTATTGAAGAAGTATGCTCTGGTAAATGATGTATTCTATACATACATGGTTAGAATTTTAAGGGAAGAGCCTGATAAGAGGTTATCTAAAGATGTAGAGGATACAATTGGGCTGCACAGTTCTTGGTATATTCAATTTTCGCATTTTACTTACATCAGAACTGAGGGATTTGAGGGAAAACCTTTCATGCTACCTAGGTATCCTTCTGATAAATTGATTGTTCTAGAGTTCTCAAGGTAGAATTTGAATGCCTTTAAAATGTACAAAAAGAAGTTTAGCAGAGGAAATCTTAAGTTACCTTGGGCCATTGGTAAATACTCCTGTTACAGTGAAGAGGTTGCTAGTTATTCAGAACAAGAATTGATGTATTATGGATTTGAAGAGTTTGATTTGGCCAGAAGGTTTGATCCCTTTCATAGAATTCAAAATACAATTGATTCTAAGTTCAAACATCAAATACATATTGAAGACTTTTGGTCAGACTGTAAGAATGATAAAGAGTTAAGAAAAAGGGCTCATAAAAGATTAACAATTGATCAAATGAGGTCTATGGGAGATATATATGTTCCCCCAGAGGTTAAAGAAGATGATAAATTGTTGCATCACATTTATGAAAGTGCCAGGCTTGCTCCTATTGGAGAGCCTGATTAGTCACAACCATGGAACACTTCTTTGGACACATTGTCCAAACCATAGATCTTGTTTTCAAAATCATGGTTGAAGGACAGAATTGAAGAGCTTAAAGCTGAGGGAGTGGAGATCACATATCCAAAGAAGGGAAAAAAGAGAGTAAGGGAGCATAGTGATGATCTCCAATGCTTCTATGAAAAGAAGAGAAAGATTGTCGAAGCCAAAATTATGGAAATGGTAAAAATGCTACTCTAATGGATCCTTATGCATTGTGAGTGACGGTAGCAGTGTCATCTAGCACATTTGTGGAGGAAAAATCATTAAGCTATGATGTTAGTACAGAAGAGGCACATGCCTCCAAAGAGATAACAGGATAGAAAGTTAGGAAGGCAATACCAATAAGCATATCAAAAGGGGAGACTTCAAAAAAGGGTGAAGTCATAGGAGCACAACAAGTACGTGCAAAGTTGAGTGATATACCTAGTGTATCCACATCAGGAGGAAAAAGACAAGTATATGCTCAGGTAAAGATAGAATTGGCTGGAGAAATGCTGCAAGGGTCAAAAGCACATGAAGCCAAACAAACCACTGAGACTGTCCACATCATAGATGATAGCAGTGAGGGTGAAGAGAAAGAAATGGATTCATGAAAAGAAGTTGGAATTGAAGAAGAGGAATCCAATGAATTCCTAAGTGAAGAAGAGGAGTGAAACACTTAGGCTGAGATGGAAATTGAACAAGGCTCAATGTCTGAAAGGGTACAAGAAGAATCAGGAACAGTAGATCCATTTGGTACCCTAGTTTCTCCTGAAATAATAAAGGAGGTGCAGGATGAAGCACATAAAATTGAAGAATCTGAAAAGGAAGATGCACCTAAGGAAACAATAAAAGAAACACTTGCTCAAGCCAAAGATGAAACAAGAGCTGGTACCTCAGGTGTAGATGTATTAAATGTTGATAACTGAGAGGGGGGGTGAATTAGTTATCTTAATTATTTTAGCTTTCTGAATTTCCTTATCGATTAGTGCAGTATTAAATTAAATAAGCAAACATAACTATGAAATGGAAATAACATCAATACACATGACACAATGATTTTTACGTGGAAAACCCTGTTAGGGGAAAAACCACGGGGTGATTAACCCAAGATTGTATTCTCTGTTAGAAGAATAGAAAGAACAAATGGCACATGCCATTTAGGGCTCACTGCCTGAGCACACTGCTCACAAGAGGCTCACTGCCTACAATAGTTTATACAAGGAAACTAGATACTTGAACTGATGAGAAGCATTCATAAATGCTGAGGTTCAGTTCCGGTTAAGCTCAATAGACTGATCTGTTGCACTTCATTCTCACTCTCTTAGGTGCTGTTGTCCTGTTACATTTCAGACCTGTCTTACTGCCTTCACACTGCTCTTCTACTTTTATTCGTACCACACAACACACACACTCACATACAAATCTATTTGGTATATATATATTCGCACAAAGGATTTCATCCTCTTTCTAATCGACATCCGGAATAGTCAATATTTTCCCAAACTCTGATCTATCGGCTGAATCTTTGCATACCAAGTAATGCGGATCAAAGAGATGCTTATAGAAGTCATCAATTATGTCGGCTAGTCATGAATGATACCTCAAGAAGCTTGATCACCATCAATATCTCATTTGGATTTAGGTCTGATGCTCTACCGGTTAGTTCTTCCTCTGTCTACTCTGCCAAACAGAAACCCAACACTCAAGTGCTCATGTCTCTTCACTCTTCCATCACCGGAGGCTCAATCCCTGGAATCTATCAGTCAATGTACTCCTATTTGTTAGACTTAGGGCACACAACTGAGAGGGGGGGTGAATCAGTTGTGCAAAACTTTCTCCAATTTACACACTTAAATCATCTTAGTGATTAGCAGTATATTAAACATGAGACATAATGCATTCAAATCAAAAGCAGAAACTCATCAACACATGAGAGACCAAGATTTTAACGTGGAAAACCCGGTTAAGGGAAAAACCACGGGGTGATTAACCCAAGAATGTATTTTCTATTAGAAGAATAGAAAGAACAAAATGGCACATGCCAATTAGGGCTCACTACCTGAGCACACTGCTCACAAGAGGCTCACTGCCTACAAGAGACACACTGTCTACAAAGAAATAAGTATCACATACATGAACTGGAGAATAGCATCTTCACCATGTTTGAATCAGTTCCATTAAGCTCAATACTTCTGCTCTGCCTTTCGCTCTCCTCTTCGCTACCACTCACTCATCTCCACAAGACACACTTCAAAATGACTTCACAATCCCTTATTTATACAAGGCATCGACTTAGGAACAATCATATAAGTCAGAAAACACCTACAAGAACATCCGCAAGATGTGTAATACATCCGGTCGGCCAGTCTCAAGAAGAACACCAATATTCGGTGGTTATTCTTCAAATGCAAACTCTAACTTCAATGCAGACCACCAACATGAACTGGACATGATCCAACGATCATCATAACCTTCCCTGAATCACCAAGAACATCCGCACTTCATCAGCCTACTGGAATTCTTCTCTCCTTCATCCGGAGCTTCAAGAACACAGTCTATCATCACTGTCACAAAGGAATAGGCTCTTTCAGACCTTCAAACCATGAACCAATCTAGTTGATACTTCACAGGGACATCCTCAACACTCCCTCAAATCCACAGAATGGGATAATGAATTTTCAGATCTCACCGGACCTAACTGTGACACTCTGTCACCTCTGAACACCTATCATAACCGGTTCTACTTGAGCGACCATAACTTCTTCAGATCTTCATGTGGACCTCTAAAAACTTGACTGGAGCATCTCAAGACTTATATCTACAACCCCTTTAAACCGCATCCTCTAATCCTCAACCTATTGAGGACTTTTACCTTCTTGTCATCACTGTTCTTCACTCTTCCTGATTGAGACTAATTTTCTCAATATCCTCAGCACACAACTCATCTAATCCTTCTCATTAATGCAACATGAGTATGTTGGCATCAATGAAAACACCGGTTAGACCCATACTTGCAACACTATTGACTTCCTCAAATCCGTACTATACTGAGATACTTCCTTTGAGAGATCTGGTCCTGACTGTCGGACCCTACTACATGCTCTGTTCTTGCTTACCGGACCACAACACTTCTTCAATCTGACTTCCGATAAAGGCACACCATGTTCTATGGATGGGTGGGATGAACTTTTTTGCCATCAATGAAAACACTCATGAAGCCATATAGTGTGTCTTGCCAACAATCTCCCCCTTTGGCATTGATGGCAACACTTAGTGAAAAATGACTAAGTGTCACACTATACTCCCCCTTGGATGATGCTCTGATCTTATGTACATTTTCTGGAGCTCCCCCTTAGCTGGATTCCTCATTTTTCACTGCTCCTCACTCCCCCTTTGACATCAATGGCAAAGTGTGGGGTCTGCACACCAAAATTTCTAAAAATAATCTATACTTAGTTGCATAAAACATATATACATGTTTTACCTACATATACTGAAATATATCTCCAAAAGTGGTATTTAGCTGTACCACTTTTGTCACCCAACTCATCTTCATCCTATCCAAAATTGAGATGTGACCACTCAACAAGAATGCAAAAGCTTCTACCCATTTTAGATCTGTCAGATCACTAGTCCGGGCTGTAGTCTAAGCATCACTTAGGGCCTCATGCATGGCCTCTAACTTAGGGATAATGATCCCTCTAAGTTCACTCAACCTACTTATTCTATTTTTCTTCTCCCTCTCAAGTTTCTTAATTTCATTCAATACTACAATAGTCTGACATTTTTGATTGATTACGGGAGATGAGAGAGGATCAAAACTTTGAGACAAACTTAGTAGTTTATCTTCTTGCTCTTTTACTTTTTTATCAACATCTTTGGTCACTTTGGGCCAGGATAAACAAAATTTATAAATATTTCTGCCATCTTTGAGAGCATTTTCTAAAGTCTTTATCCCAATATCCATAACTCTTCTGTCATTTGAGATTAGACCCTGTACTTCAGAGAATCTCTTATCCAAAAATTATTTCTTGACTTTCTCTTCTATTGCTTTCTCTAAAGAATCAAAATGTGTATTAAAAGAATTTACAAGAGATTTTAGATTACCAGATGTGGAGACTATAGGATCCTTTTGGAAGGGTGGCATGATCTTTTCCAATACACCGGATGCAATTTCTATGAGCTCACAGTCGTCCATGTGAGACTTCAACATTTTTTCTTTTGCCTTTGCTTGAGTGAAGGAAGCTAGTTTCATGGTTTGGACTGGAGAGAGGGAATCAAAATTGAATGGACCTTGAAGCAGTTCTGGTTCATCAAAATCCATCATCTCTTTGGTCAAGAACTCTTTGACTGCTTCTGCTATGTCTCTTGTTGGAGACAGAATTTTCTCCCCTTCTGCAGCCTTGCCACTATCATCTGTGGCCTTCTCTGTTGGAGTTTTCTCTCCTTCTGTAGCCTTGCTACTGTCATCTTCTTTTTCTTTTGCTTCTTGACTGATCTTCTCTTGTACTCTTTCTTTTTCTTTGGATCAGGAGTCTGTAGGGGAAACTGGAGGAGAGATGTTTGCTTGATCATGGACCTCCTCTTCCAGAGCAGAGGAATCTAAGTCCTTACCTTTTTCTTCACCCATCTCCTTTACCTCTTTTGCCACTGTCTCAGTAGATTCTTCTTCAACATCTGTAGCAGAGGGATCATCTCCTAAGTCCTCTATAATAGGAATGTTGAATCTTTTGTATGCATTCTGGAGGATCTCTTCTGTCTCTTTTGCTACTTTGTCAGTTTCTCCGAGCATAAGCTGATTCATTCTAGCTTTGCTCTAGAACTCATCCTTACAATCTTTGAAGATCATATTCTTCTGCTTAGGAGTGATTGAAGGATATAGCTGAATAGCTATCTGTTCTCGGATCTCAAGATCCTTTGCCATAGCATTATTCTTTCTTATTTCTAATTCCTTTTCTAGGCTTTTGGGAATAAGAGATATGATTTCAATAAAAGCCTTGTTGTAGATATTTAGATACCTGACTGTGGCTTCTTGCAAGATTTTTTGGTCAGTTTCATTATAATCATCATAGAATTCAGCCATTGGTTGAAGGTTCCCATCCACAGTAACTGATTTTATGATGTTATCAATGCACAGAGTAGGTTTCTCAACAAATTCTTTTGTTACTTCTTCAGCAGAAGGTTCACCAGATGTTTTCCTTTTCTTCTTCATTTTCTTTACTTCCTCATCTAATTCTGTCTCTTCTTCATCCTTTTGGCTTGTGTAAGATCTTTTTGCCTTTTTCTTGGTTCTCTTCTCACCTTTTCCGGATGATTTTGCTTCCGATTTTGATGCCTTAGAGCTCTTTGTAGATGTAGGCGCAGAGGTCTTAGAGGATCTGGTCCAGGAGGGGACTTCCACTGGAGCACCTTCTTTCTCTGCTTTTTCTTTTTTTTTCTCTGCCCTTTCTGTCTTTTCTCTATTTGCATCAAGTGCCTCTTTTGAAATTCCATGCCTCTTGGCAAACTCTTCTACTTCCCTCCTCACTTTTCTTTTTATTTCCGGTTGTCTTAGGTCCACATGGATCTTCACACTTAATTCTTCAAAGGTTCCAAACCTTTCTGCTTTAGGATCCTTTGATTGACTGAGCATGTGTTGAACATGTAGCTCAACAATTTTCTCATCTACTTCATACCCCATTGGCATGATCCAGACTATTCTTGGCTCTACTGCCTCCATTAGACATTGATCAGTTTCTACCATAAAGCATATTGTATCTTTATACTTTTCAACTAAAGATTGGGGCATTCTCTCTTGCTTTCATCATGCTCTAAAAATTCTTGAAATAGCCCCAGAGTGCTATATTATGTGCCTTGGCATGACCAAGCCCATTTATCTAATCTCTGATTTGGATGGCTACTGATCTATCATTCTGCCATACCCAACCATTGGATCTGGGAAGCTCATTCATGAAGTAGAAGAACAAGCACAATATCAGCCCACCATACTTGAAGGAGTTCTTCTTGTCCTTCTTGATCTTTTGTAGGTTTTCTATTAGTTGGCTCAGAAGGAGTTCACAAAGATCATAATCTGTATTTTTCCTCAACATTTCATAAGCAGTGTAAATTGCAGTTCTGGGTACTAAATTTTCCCTTCTAGAGTGATATATCTTATAACCAATGATCATGGAGGCAAACTTGACATCCGGATCGGTAATGTCTTCTATTGTCATTGCTCTTTTGTCAAATTTTGATCCGGTAGCTTCACTCACAGTTTGATTCTTGATGGATTTGAGAATAGGAATCCCACCAGATGAGTGCAATCTAGTTACTGCCCTAATGCAATCCTTGGTTATCTTAAATGGCCTTATCAACCATATAAAGTTATCATGCATTCTACTTAGAACATACCGGACCCATTCATCTTCTGCAAAACAGGGGAAATGAATGCATTGTGTAAAATGCTTGTCCCAAATGGCTTTATACTAAGTTTTGAGTTCAAATGAGTCATCTGTCAAATGCTTGTGATAGATATCAACCAGCTTAGATTCCCCAAATTCTTCAATATTTGCATGAATATATGCCCTAATATCTTCTACATGCAGAACCCCATGCGGAATGCTTGAAAAGGCGCCTAGGGGATCAACTTCTAGGGATTTATATGGATGTTTCTTGAATTTAGGATGCAAGCTATCAATGATCTTTACAACATTCAGTGTAGTCATCTTCAAAAGATTTTGCAGAGAAATATTCAATAATGAAAAATACCTTTTGCGCTTCTAGGGTTCGCTGAATGAGTCGAATTAATTTACTGGATGAATCGACTTCAACGGTTGATCTTTTAAGAGTTTGAAATAATTAGTTGCAGAGCTCCTTTTCTCTTCTTCTTGAATGCAAATGTGTAAATGACAAGTGAATGAACCCTTTTATTTCTGGGAAAACCCTAATTTCATATTGCAATAAATGCACAACTCAAGTCATCCCAGTTGCCTGGTTCTTATTTTGAGAAAGATCTTTTTCTGGATCACTAAGATATACTTAAAGTTATCCTTGGTGATTAATAACAAATTATCTTACTTTCCCCAAACACTTGATCTATCCATAGAACAAGATGCCTTGAATTTGAATCATACCGGATTTAACTGTGATAATCTTGTTTTACCGGATGACTATTAAACCAGATCAATCTTGGAAGATTAGACTCTTCAAATCTTCCTGCGGATCTTTCATATCTTTACCAAGCTTTCTTTAGATGTTTCTCTGAAAATCCTTTTATTCCACAACTTCCCATGTGCCAATTTCAGGCACCAGTTAACTGGCTGGGGGAAAATGTTTTTCCTTGTGTCTCCCCCTGAGCCAAAGCTCACTTTTTAATTTCTGGAAGGAATATCAGCACCAGATTCTAGTGCGGATCCATCCCCTACATTTTCTGTACTTCTCTTCACCCAAATCTTGTTCATCTCATTTTTAACTTCATCCACATTCACTTTTCCTTTCCTTTGTCTTGATTCTGATTATGATGCATCAGACCCCTTTTGTCCTAATTCTTGCTTCTACAGAATTTGGCAATATGACCGGATCTATTGCAATTGTGGAAAACAACATTTCTTTGCATATTTGAATGATATCCTCTTGATGTGCATTGATTAGCCATATGTCCCATTCTATTGCATGCAAAGCATCTACCATTGAATGAATTGTTCATTTGCATATTTCTGCATTCATGAGATTTGTGGCCATACCTTTTGTAGTTGAAACACTGTCCGGAGAAGGATGTATTAGTCTAATTTATTCTCTTTCTGCACTGATTAGCTTTATGACCAAAGTTATTGCAGTTGTGGCAGTATCTATTGAAGGATGGATATCTTTGAGCATTAGGTTGCCTTACCGGAGGTCTTCTAGGCCTGTTCCTTGGATTTCCTGATCCAAAATTCTTCTGATCAGATCCGGAGCTTTCACCTTTCTCATATTCCAAGCTACGCTTGTCATCTACCCTCTTTTGGCTTTCAAGAAGAACTCCAAGTTGAGTAGAACTTATCTTGAATTTCTCTTTGTATTCATTTGTTGTTTGAAGATCCTTTTTAAGAATGTCAATTTGATCCTCAAGTTTTTCTTCATTATCTCTAGCATCTTCAAGATCAGATTCTAGATGCCTGATTATTCTATCCATTTTGTGGCAGTCTTCTGACTTCTCCTTGAGAGATTGTCTTAGATCATCTTTAGTTTTTCTTTTCTCTTCAATTTCTTGGGTGAATTTCATAACTCTTGATTCCATTTCATGTCTTATCATAATGACCTCTTTTGATAACTTTTCACATAACTTGGTTTTCTCCTTCAGATCTTCATTTGTACCATTGTCTTCACTTTGACTTGCCAATTGCTGAAGTAGATCTTTTCTCTTTTTCATAGAGATACTCAGTTTCCCTTTTAGTTCATTTATGAAATCATCAGCCTGTTTGAGTTTTTCCTTCAATTCATTAACTTCAGAGTTTGATTGCTCAAGATCATCTAGGGCAGACTGAAGTTGTTCCCTCATACCATACACATCCATTTGAGTTCCCATATCTTCCTCTAGCTGTTAGGCTCTTTTTGGAGGAACTTGGCTCTGATACCAATTGTTGATAACTGAGAGGGGGTGTGAATTAGTTATCTTAATTATTTCAGCTTTCTAAATTTCCTTATCGATTAGTGCAGTATTAAATTAAATAAGCAAACATAACTATGAAATGGAAATAACATCAATACACATGACACAATGATTTTGACGTGGAAAACCCTGTTAGGGGAAAAACCACAGGGTGATTAACCCAAGATTGTATTCTCTATTAGAAGAATAGAAAGAACAAATGGCACATGCCATTTAGGGCTCACTGCCTGAGCACACTGCTCACAAGAGGCTCACTGCCTACAATAGTTTATACAAGGAAACTAGATACTTGAACTGATGAGAAGCATTCATAAATGCTGAGGTTTAGTTCCGGTTAAGCTCAATAGACTGATCTGCTGCACTTCATTCTCACTCTCTTAGGTGCTGTTGTCCTGTTACATTTCAGACCTGTCTTACTGCCTTCACAGTGCTCTTCTACTTTTATTCGCACCACACAACACACACACTCACATACAAATCTATTTGGTATATATATATTCGCACAAAGGATTTCATCCTCTTTCTAATCGGCATCCGGAATAGTCAATATTTTCCCAAACTCTGATCTATCGGCTGAATCTAGCATACCAAGTAATGCGGATCAAAGAGATGCTTATAGAAGTCATCAATTATGTCGGCTAGTCATGAATGATACCTCAAGAAGCTTGATCACCATCAATATCTCATTTGGATTTAGGTCTGATGCTCTACCGGTTAGTTCTTCCTCTGTCTACTCTGCCAAACAGAAACCCAACACTCAAGTGCTCATGTCTCTTCACTCTTCCATCACCGGAGGCTCAATCCCTGGAATCTATCAGTTAATGTACTCCTATTGACTTCCTCAAATCTGCACTATACTAAGATACTTCCTTTGAGAGATCCAGACCTGACTGTCGAACCCTACTACATGCTCTGTTCTTGCTTACCGGACCACAACACTTCTTCAATATGACTTCTTCCGGTAAAGGCATACCATGTTCTGTGGATGGGTGGGATGAACTTTGTTGCCATCAATGACAACACTCATGAAGCCATATAGTGTCTCTTGCCAACATTAAATATTTTAAATATGTATGGTGAACCAAGTGAGGAAGAGAAGAATATAGAAAATAGAAAGGAACCAGGAAAAGAGGCAAAAGAAGCTGCTATAGTGGTAAGTTCATCTGTATTTATAGAGCAAGTATAAAAGGAAGGTGAAACTACAAAGGATGCAGCCAAGAAACCTGAAGGTGAAGAACATACAGAGAACATTGATGAAGGTAAAACTGGGAAACAAGCAGAAAATATAGACATGACAAATGCAGAGCAAGCACATAAGGAAGAGGACCAAGAAAAAGAATCATCAAAGGGAGAAGGCCCTGAGGAAGAAGATGAAGGTGGAGGGGACACAGAAATTGAAGAAGAAGAAAATGAGGGTGAGTCTCAACAACAGTATGATCCCATGGTACAAGAGCCTGCCCCTCAACAACAGCCTTCTCCACTACAACAACAGGAACAACAACAACAAGAGCAGGGAGAAGAAGAGAGACCTCAAGAGGAGGTAATCAATGAAGAAAAAATTGTTGAAGGCACAAAAGAGGTTCCTGCTTGGTTAGGGGAGGAGATAAGGAAAGAAAAGGAGGTACAATTGGTACCTATTGACATCAAAAGTCTATTGGGCAATACAACACCAAGGAAAGAAAGGAGAAAGGCCAGAACCATGTCAGCCATACAAAGGGGTCCAGATGGATCCAGAACACTGAGCCTGGCCATACAACAAAAGGAGAAGGCTAAGGGAGAAATAACCTTAGATGAATATAAAATACTAAATTTTGACCTAGGGCATACGACAAGGGAACAACACATAACTGAATGGGAGGATATGCACTAGGTTATGGCAGAAATGTTAAGAAAGGATAAAGATAAACAAGGGTATTTGAAAGGATGCATTGTCCAATTACAACAATTCATTAAGGGAATATTTGATCCCAATACAACAGTGCCAAAATTACCTAGTGAGATAGCAGTTGTATCTAGAGATGAAATAAAAGATATGGAGAGTAAGAGGTTTAAAGCCAATATTTTTGAAGAATGGTTCAAAGACTTTATGTAAGAAGGAGAACAGGTAATAAAACAAGTAGTGAAAAAATGGGAAGTGGCTGCAAGGGAAAAGAATAAATGCAGTATACTTGTACATAATGGCCAATTTAGAAGAGAGGAATGCAATTCTGAATTGGAATAGTTAAAGGAAATTGAAGAGAGTAGAAGAATTAATAAATTAAGGAGTAATTACCCCTTCAATGGCAAATCAAGTGCCACAGGCAGGGTTGGAATTGAAATTTGAAGAGGATAATCTCAGAAGATGCATAACAGCTACTCAGGACTTAGAAGAAAAGGCAGATGACATGATCAGAATGCATAAAAGAATAGTAGAAAGGCTCTTAGATCATGAGTGCATGGATACACCAGCATATGAACTACAAAGAGCTTTAACAGAATTCAATGCTATTTTTACACCGTGTATGGAAAATTCAGAGGCATATCTCAGTAAGCAAATGATTGATTCATTGATGGAGGAAAGTGCCAAGATGAAGAAATACAAGAAGAAGAGCGAAGATTCAAAAAAGGAAGAAAGGAAACTGAAAGAAGGGGTTACAATGCAGGAGTGTGTATGGACAAAGAGTCCAGGAGGAGATCGCACCTTTATAAAGGGTGTAATTAATAATTTCAAAACATATTTGAAGGAGTAGAAAAATGTAAAAGGAGCAAACAATATTGAAAAGGATCAAGGGGGTATCTGCAGGCAAAGTCTACAAGAAAGAAGAAGTCAAAGAAAGGGGAATCTTATTTTGAAAAGATTCCAATAGCATCCTTTGAGGAGGAAAAGATACCATTAAGATATTTTGAGAAACGATTAGAGATGAATATGCGCCCTTGATCAATAATAGATGGATCTTGACCATTGTTGGCTAACAGATTTGTCCTGGTCTAAAAATGTTTTATTTTGACTCTATACCCCTTTCTTTCAAGAACAAATAAACTAAACAACAAATGGGTGAGCTATCAGGAATAGTTCCCCTCTGAATTAAGGTACAGCTCCCTTTAAGATCTTCAATGAATTCAAACTACTTTAATTATTCAGATACACTTTTAACCGGAAAGTGCTTAAAGGCAAACTAACATCCATACATCATCATGCTATGAATGTGATATCCCTTTCTATAACATCATTTGGTAATAGAATACATAGATTCCATCTTCAATAATAATCAGATACATAAACATATATATTGCTGAACCAATGAATGATAAAACACATACGATAAGTTATCCAATGAAAGAACAATTACCATATGAAAGAAGATTTCGCACAGAAAACCCAATTTCAAATACTCAAACACACAAATCTAAATATGCAGTAATTGTTTCTCCTTTTCATTCACAGATGAAAAATGTTTCAGACAAACATCATATATATTGTAAAACAACAAAGGTTCAGTTCTGAAATTTTCTTGTCTCTTTCATTTCACTCTTCTGTATATCAGTTTTAACAACTAAAAACATATATATAGTTGCCCTAATTAACCGTTCTTTTAAACCAAACCTAGAGTTAAAGCAAACTCTAACCCATACAGGATTTAGTTTCTTACAAACTCATTAAAAGACAAAGTTTTTTAAACATAATACCAACTGAATAACTAAATAAAGAAACTATGCAAGTAAGATTATGATTGGGATAGCGGATTAGAATCTCCAGATTTGTTTTGTTCAGCCGAGGAGACAAGTTGCACCTTCCACTCTTGATATGCAGTAACGAATTCCTAGATTTTTGAGAAATTGGGGATGCCAATATGTTTGACCCTTGCTTTCCAAACATCTTTCTCTCTTTGAATTTTTGCCACTCTCTCCACATGCTCCGGGAGTGCATCAACACAGAGATGAAGGAGTGATTCCACCTTTGAAATCTAAGAGAAATCTTCAGTTAATAAGTTGTCATTTTCTTTAACGAAACTGATCTTTTCCCTGAAAGATTGAATCACAGTATCGATGTCTTTTTCTGGCTCCCCGTCATCCTTTATATTTCACATCAATACATTGTAAATCATGCTGTAAGGATTGAGTGAATTTAGTTATTTCTTTGATCATTTTTGTAAGTTCAATCTGCCCTTATCTGGATACTGAATTCCTCCATTCGATATTTTTCTTACTTACTATAGTATATCATCATTCAGACTTGTCAAATTCTTCTCTGATAAAAACTTTGTTATCCCATATTTCTGAACTTCATCAATTTGGTTTACAACATTCATCCATTTGCCCTCATCTTTTACCCACGAAGTGTTCTATGTTTTCAGATCTTCGATGGTAGACATGGTTTGATCATATATATTCTTCAATTCATGAATGTATTATGTGCCTTTCTAGATGATATTATCCAACCAATCATCAAACACTTTTGCCACCATTTTGTTCCTGTGTATTTAGTCTAGCATCTTCTGATTAACCGGCGATTTTGGGTCAAAAGATAGAGGCAGTTGGGAAACAGGTTGGGGGTCTGGATTATGAAAGGCATCGATATATTTTGCCATTGATCGCAGAGTTTGTTTCAACTCCCTCTTGTCTTTCTCATCCTTCCAGGTACGACTGACTATCTTTTTGGTGGATGCCTCCAGGTGATGCACATCCGCGGCACGTGATGTAGTCCCAAGATCTATTTTTTCTATTGTGAAATTCTGAACTGTAGGATCTTGAACTTCCTCATCAGTTGTCAATCGGGCTATTTCTGCACTCCAGTTCCCTGTATTAGGGTCAATGCCTACCCTGGATGTTGTTTTCAGTTTCTTGGACTTAGGAGTTTTTCCTAAACACTTACTAACCATGTCCTCCAATGGCAATGAAAGTGGAACTATCTTTCTTTTTTCACTGATTGAACTTTCTAATAATTTGGGTACAAATACTGGAACTTCTTTACTAGGATTTAATTGATCAGAAGGCACATTTGAAATCATCATCAGGTCAGTAGAATCTGAAGCAACCTCTGCTTGTTGATTTGCACTAATCTCCTCTGCCATTGGTCAATCAAACTCCTTATCACCTGTTGCTTCTCCCGAATCTTCTTCAGAATTCAAGTCTACAACTATTCTTTCAGAAATCTACTTCTTCTTCCTGCTTTTAGTCCTTGATCTAGTGGCACGAGGAGGTAGAATAGTTGTAAGAGCTTTCTTGGACTCTTTGATGATAGGACCCCTTCCAGTTTTTGGCTTGGGAGTACCTGCATCACAGATAGCAATAAGCCGATTAGAAGAGCTTATTGGAGATGGTGATTTAACCATTGCTGCACATTGCTAGGAACCTTTATTTTGAACTTCCTCTAGCCTACGTTCCCTCAACCATTTCTCAATCCTCCTTATTACTGGGAGAGTTCTAACCTCAATCCAATCTTCTTCATCTTTATCCCAATCAACTTCTAGAATAGGCAATTGTTTTATCTGTTCAAATTGAGGATCAATCACCTATTCCTCATTATCAACTATTCCAGAAATATTCATATTTAAATTCAGGGTAACTATTTGTCCTAAGGAGAACCTACACCAAAGCCTCTTTCTAACCTCAAATTCATATAAACAATCCTCCCAATAATCTTCTATTTGAGGAAATGTGAAAATCCTGTCCCAAAATCCAAATTATCCCTGGCAAAGCCTTTGCTGTTAAACTGGGATCTGGCAGTATAGTACTGAAAATTAATCTTTTTCAAATCCACTTCTAAATTCAAAGCGTCAGAAATTGACTGGCATGAATAATGTCCAAGTTCAATAGGAAAAGATATACCAGATTCCTTCTTCATTGGGAATTTTTTATCCACATAGGCTAGTTGTCTGTAGACTTCTATTAATGCAAAGCGATCAAAAACATACCTGGCCAACTTCATGGGTTCACCGTCAACACCCCCAACTCTGATATAAGTAAATTTGGGAAACTGAATAAAGAAACTACCATAACAACTGATCAGCTGCCTAGCTTCATCAGACATTCTCTTATTAATGTTGCCTGCCAATTCATGAGTCATTCTTCCAGTAAAAACATCATTAACTCTCCTATAATTCTCATAACAATTTTACATTTGTAACTATGAATAATAATCATAAATTTTGTTGTCTCCAACCAAGGGTGTATGAGGTAACCCTACCCATTGTCTTGTGGATGCCAGACAATAGAAAAGATATGAAGACATATAAAAATCCTTATTTCCCAAACAATTACTCAGGCCCAGATGCAAACATTCAGCTATAATCTCCGCCCAGTCCAAATACTATTCTCCTTGGAGGATCACCTGGATGAAGAAATGCATCCAGTCTTCCCAATAATATGCCTGGGAGTTACCCTTTAGCCTGTGCAACAACACCACAATATCCTTTACCTCCTGAATCATGTGATCTCTTGTCAATGGTCTGGGCAGTCTTGAACCCCCCTTTTTGAATTTCAGTAACCAATTTCTTGCAATTACGCTTTTGTAGTTTGCTTTCTTTAATGAAAAATGACCATAAGAAGAAATAATATTGAGATCAGAATATGGTTCCTTGGGCGGAATTCTCATCACAGACATTAGGGTTTGTCTATTGATATGTAGTAACACATTGCCATCCGCGGTTCTGATACACCTATTTTGGGGTTTGTACCTGCTCATGCATTCTAGAACTAATTCAGGACATTGTATGGCCATGGGAAAAGCCGCAGCTTCAACTAAACCACTTTCCACAATTTTCTCCATCATAGGAGTTGGCCTAGGATTTTTAACCCTCTCTCTAAAATCCTCTAAATTATATTGAACTAGAGAGGTATCCCCGAATTCAGGAAGGGAACAAATGAGACCAGAACCATGCTCGTAACCAAGACAAGCAGATTTCATAGCTACAGATTGGAGGATATAATGAAAAATGCTTTGAACTTCTTAAATAATGTTAGAAACTCAAAATGATTCTTCTTTCCAACAAAGTAATGGAAACAAATTATAGGAAGAGTAGAACTCACCTTCAATGTATTTGAAATTATTGTGAAATTGGGCAACAGAAATCTTACACCTCCCGCGTTGTTCTCCTTGTCCATTACCCTGTGTGTTTATTTGCTAAAATTGGTTTGTTCTTTCTTGACAAAGGCATTAAACCAGGTCAAATAATTATTAACTGAAATAATACGTGCTGAGAATGCTTGATAAGACGTGAACTCTCACAGATGCATTAATTGCAAGCATTTCTCACACATGACCTCAATGTGTAATTATTATCCATAACCTTTCGAACGTTAGAACTTTCTGCTTCATAATAAGTTCCGGATATATTTCCCTCCAAATCTCCTGCTAAATTTTGACTTAGAGAAGGCTTCGGGAAGAAATGAGACTATAGTCACAGAACGTTGAACCTTTGAACCTTTGAACTCTGAAATGAGGTTCAACGTGGAGGTTCAAAGATACAAGATGAATTACACAGACTGACCAACAGTCAACTGACTTTTCAAGAAACATTGAATTTTGAACCATTAAACTATTGAACTCCGCTATGAGGTTCAAGCAGAAGGTTCAAGGACACATTTAATTACACAAGGGGACTGAGTGTACACAACTCCTTATGAAGCATTGAGTATTAAACTCTTGAATCGTTGAACCGTTGAACCATTGAAAAAGGTTCAAGTTTAAAGGTTCATTTCTTCAGAAATTTCACACACAAAAGACTATAGGCGGGTGAACTTTAAGAACAAAGAGCGAACTTAGGAAACAAATATATGACCAATAAGGGAAGATGGTAAATCGACTCTTGCTTAGGGAAGGTTCACGAAAAAAGAATAAGGGCGACTTAAAAGGTAACAACCGTAGATTAAGTTTTGTAGCTGTAGCAATATGAAGCTTCAAAATCTATATAAGAAGCTCTGCTACTTGTACATTAGTTACACAGGGATTTTTGAAAGATAGCTTGCATTTGTAATTTGTTTGAACATTTTGATTAGAGAAGTATTTTAGTTTAGAGGAGGAGGTTGCCTGTGTCTACATTAAGGAATGCGTGGAGTATCTAGCTTCCTTATTGTATTTGTAAGGCGTTTGTAAGTTCCTGTTGATTTGATTAATAAAGCAAAAGGGTCATTCATACATTGTAAATCATATATGATTGTGTACTTTAAATACAAGTAAATTTGGGATTCTGTGTTTATTTTTATAGTGTTTTCTAGCTCTTTCTTGTATCTGAAATACTACCTCTTTAAAAGCTTGCAATCTTGGATGTGTGTTCATGAAAATACCTAGGGCTTCACATTTGAAGATTTATGTCTATGGGTTTGATTAAGTTTGATGTATTTCTTACAACGTGAATAGTAGAGCATTTAGATCCTATAGTAGAATGATATTCAATTTCAATTTCTCTAACGTTTCCCCAAACATTTGAAATAATTAGCTCAAATGTAGAGATTTTAAGGAAATTGTCTTACATTTGAAAGGAGCACGCAGAATTGTGTTAATATTTGACAATTTTCATATCAATTTGAAAAGGAAAAGCTTGTTTCATTATAAATCATACAAAGCTTTGTGATATAGTAGTAAATTTATGCAAAGAAATGGATAATTTGTTGATATTTGCAACAATTTGCATAATTCGAGTCCAGTGAGTCATAGATCACCTTAAATCAAGTAAGGCCCCTTGCATATTATAGTTTCACATTGACCTACTGAATTGTCCACAAGGTCAAGACCTAACCACATAGAAACTTGGGATTAAGAACTCTTAATTGATTTCTTCATATCTTTCAAGATAGTTAGGTTCATTTTGTGAATTTTAACTTTTGTTATGAATGTGTAAAAACAATCATCAAAAGTTTTTGGTGCTAGAAGGAGGGCCGGATTGGAGTTAAGGTAGGATTTGAGTAAAGCTGGCTCGTTATAGTGGTAGAGTGACCAAGTCTAGATCCATTTCTGAAGATATATTTGTGCAATTACCTAATAAAAGGCAGAGTAAAGGTCCTTTGATTTGGAATCCTAGAATATCAAATGTAGGAGGCTCATCTGGAATGCCTCCTAGATCACCTTTTAACATCCATAACATAGTGAGTCCTGACAGTTCTTCATTTAGATCTTTGAATCTTGGTCTAAGTCCTCCTAGAGGTCCTAGTCCACCTAGAAATCCAGGTACTCCCAGAGGTCCAGGCCCAGTACAAAGACCTGCAATGGCTTATTTCAATGTCAATTCTCCTATAACCTTAAATGATTATCATGAGATGCCAAAAAATCTTGAAAAGATATGTCCTAAATATCAATTGCATTAGGATCCAGAAGATCACATTAGGATATTCAAGGAGGCATGCTTTAGAGCCAGGTTAGAATATGAAGATGTTGTGTGTAGATTGTTTCCTTACACCTTTAATGAGCAGGCTTCTAATTGGTATGTTAACTTGCCTAATGGTTATATTTTATCTTGGGCACTTATGGAAGAGGCATTTTTGTCTAGGTTTAGGGGACCAGTTGATCCTTCCACCTTATATCATAAATTGGTTGCAATTAAAAGAGGTGAAGGAGAGCTGTTTGATAACTTTAATGATAGGTTTCAGAAGGCTTATTCCAGGTTAGTAGCTCCTTACACAGTGACTGAAGATGCATTATTAGCCATGTATTATGTCTCCCTTGATCCACTAACTACTATGTTTGTCAAAAGAAAGGTTGATATAGATACAATATCCAAGGCTTATAAAGAGGCAGCCTTAGTAAACCAGGAGATGAGACAAACAACTTATAATCCATTTCTTAATGGGGGAAACCCTGGGATGCAAAGTCAAACACAACCATGGAATGGAGTTCCTATACAAATACTCCATTATTGAACCCAATTCCTACATACACACCTGTGTATAATCCTTCCCCAATCCAGACTATAGTACCTTATACTGGTAACAGTACCAATAACAATCAGAATAATGGTCAGTCTTTCTTCCAGCCTCCTCAGGATACATTTGTGGCAAAGGCACAAGAGGATAGGGAAGAAATCAAAGAAATTACTGCACACTTGAGAAGATTGACTACTAAAATGACACAATTAAGAAATAAAAATTTCTATGGTAGAATTAATCAAGGATACAGTCAGAACCACAACCAGAATCATAACCAAAATTATAACTAGGGTCAGGGTTCCAACCAAGGCCAGAATTATAGTCAGAGTCAAAATCATAATCAGGGACAAGCAATGCAAAACAGAGGACCTGCTGTAGATAACAAAACCTGGGGTAATAACAATAGAAATCAGAATCAGCCAAGGCCACCTAGGACATGGAACACAGGGCCAAATAATGGCACTCTAGCTTCTCCATTTGAAATTTTGGATAATCAAGAGACAAAACAAACAGCTAGAATTCAAATGGCTAATGTAGCATTAAATAATTGGTGTAGGATTCATAATACCAATGCCCCATGCTGAATTAGATTACTCTCAGTTTCATCTGGCAGCAAGTATTTTCAATATAGATGTACAGGCTCCTACCTCTGAGTTTATCATTCCCAAAGGTAATGAAATAGTGCCCTCAGGATTTGAGACTGCTTTAGTTTTAGAGACTTTTACCTTTGCAACTAAAGAAGAAGATCAATTGTTAGAAGATGAGCCTACTTTTGTGAGAACTTATACCCTGAATCAGCTTTAGTATTGAATGTTTTTCAGTTTCCCTTTGAAACTGAAAATGAAGTGTTATATGAAACAAAGGACGTACATGCTTTTCAACAGTCTAACAAAAATTATACCTATAATTTGAGAAATAACACTAGGCCAGGAGGTCCTTTCACTACTTCTACTCCTCCTAACAATTTCAATACTCTCCTAGATAAAAATGCTAGTAATAATCCTGCTATACTAAAGGCTAATCATCATGTGAATAGTGGGACAGTAGCACCAAAAATCTAAATAGGGAAAACAGAGACAGTGGAAACAATGAGGTTAATGAGTTACTTGTCTGAAGAGATAAAGAAAATCAAAGTCAGTATACCTTTATGTGAATTATTGAAAAGTCCAGGGGTCAGAAATGCTTTCATAAAATCATTGGATACATCTGTGACAAGTGAGGTTTCTGTTGATATAAATGTTCCTAGTAAAAATCCGCAGCCCAAAGAAAAGAGTAAGAAAACTAAACAGCCTTCTAATACTAATGTGGTCATGTATGCAGATAAGAGGGAAGCCCCTCCTTTCTTGTTAACCATTAGAATGTTGGGAAAGAACATACATAATTGCACGGTAGATTCTGGTGCATCAGCCAATGTAATGCCTTTAGGGATATGCAAAACTTTAGGATTAACCCCTATCAAATCTGCCAAGGTTGTTACACAATTAGACAAAATTGAGGCTAATGTGATAGGAGAATTAATGCATATTCAAATGAAGTTAGCCTTAGATCCTAGGGTGAGTCAGTTTATTGACATTCAGGTAGTAGATACACTTGTGAATTACGATATGTTGTTGAGTAGAGACTGGTCCAAAACATTAAATGGATATATGGCCACTGATTTTTCACACATGTGGTTACCTTGGAGAGGTGTTCCAAATCAAATCAGGATAGAAGCTGAACCTAGAATGAAACACATGATTATAGAATACAACAGGACTAATGAGATATTATATGCTTATGTTGAACCTGGGGTTTATAGAGTCACTAACAAAGGAGTGCAAATTGAAGAAATCCTAATGATAAATTTTAAAGAAAACCCTCTCAGTAAAGAAATAGTAGTGTTCATTGAGTCTGATGAAAATTCTTCTAATGAGGAAGACAATGTAATAAATAGTTTTGGTCAGATCATTAGACAGGAAATGGAAAAGTGCATTGAACAAAATACTCCAATTCAGTGCAAATTGTACAAAAACATGTGCAGGGTCCATAATAAGCCCCATTCTGAAGAGAATTGTGGAATGTACAGAGACATTATAGAATATCAATACATAAAGTGCACAAAAGGGATGGACTTGCAGGGAGGAAAGGTTAATCCTAATCAACCAGAGACATACTTTCAAGATAACATGAATGTATTAATTCCAGATTTAGAGAAAGAAATAAAAGACAAGAGTGTCTGTCATTATGATTTATAAATTGAGAGCATAAATATGCAAGTAGGTCAAAATGAATTGCCCATGAAAAAAAAAGATAGTACCGTACATGTAGTAGAAAAGGCAAAACATGCCAAAATAAAAGGTCAAAAGAATAAAGAGAGCATGTGGACACTGAAGTGTGATGGCTCTAAATCTAAACAAGGTGCAGGTGCAGGTGTAGAACTTATAGATCCTAATGGTAAGTCATTTTTAGCAGCATATAAGCTACAATTCCCTTGTACTAATAATGTAGTAGAATATGAGGCTTTGATTTATGGACTTGTTATGGCTATCAAGAAAAAGGTGAAAATGATCAAAGTATTCTCAGATTCTGAGTTAGTGGTCAGACAAGTAAGAAAGTTGTATGCATGCAATTATAAGAAGATGGTTTGTTATAGACATAGAGTGTGGGATTTGATAGATTCATTTGATGCCTTTAACATAGAATATATCCCTAGAGAGTTAAATCATAGACTAGATGCATTAGCAGTTGTTGCTAGCACTTTGGAGCCCTTAACATTGTCAAGTTTAAAATGATTTGCTATTGAATTAGTAAATGTTTCGAGCATACTAGATAATGTTACTCATTTTCAGGTATTTGAGGGAGATCAACAGATTGTGGACTTTCACACTTGTAATGAAGTGTTTGAAGCTCAAATCATTGATGAACATGAAAGGTTTGATGTGTCTTGGGATGAAGAAGACATAATAAACTTGAAAATTAATTTCTACCTAAAGGGGTAATTGGGTTAGAAAAGATTTTTGACTTTGATGGGGTAGTAAGACAGAAAGGCTTGCCCAAAACTAAAGGGGGTAAATGTGATCCCTATAACCTGGGAACATAGCAAAGTCCACAAAATGTATTGATTGGAAAGCCTTGCTCTGAGGAGTTAAGAAAAGAAATTGTGGAGGTTCTGAAAGAATACAAACATGTCATAGCATGGACATATGAAGATTTGAAGACATATGATACATCCATCATAACTCATGTAATACCCTTGAAACCAGAAGTTAAACCATTTAGATAGAAACAAAGGCCTATGAATGCTATTTTAGAGCCTTTAATCTTTGAGGAAGTGAAAAAATTATTGTCTGCCAGGATAATCTTCCCAATAAGACATTCAACCTGGGTAGCTAATTTAGTACCTATGAGAAAGAAAAGTGGAGACATTATGTTATGTGTTGACTTTAGAAATTTGAACAAAGCCTCTGAAAAAGATAATTATCCTCTGCCTCCAATAGATGAAGTACTGCAAGCAGTAAATGGGGCAAAGATGATGTCTTTCTTAGATGGATTCTCAGGATATAACCAAGTCCTAGTGGATAAAGAAGATAGGTTGAAGCCTACTTTTACTTACAAATGGGGTAATTATGCATATAGGAGAATGCCTTCGGTTTAATCAATGCAAGTGCCACCTTTCATCGAGCCATGGACATTGCATTTTGTGGATTATCAGGTAAATGCATTGTTATTTATATGGATGATTTAACTGTTTACTCCAAAGATGCATCCACTCATGCAAAAGATTTAAGAAGAGTACTTAAAAGATGTGAAAGGTACGAGATTTCTCTTAACCCAAAGAAATGTTCATTCGGTGCAACTGAAGGAAAATTGTTAGGACATGTCATTTCTAAAAATGGGATATCCATTGATCCTGACAGAGTAGAAGGAATAAAAAAATTGCAATTACCTAACAACAAGAAAGAATTAAAGTCCTTTTTTGGTAAGATTAAATTTGTCAGGAAGTTCATTACAGGGTTTGCAGAAATTGTGCAACCATTAAACGCCATGCTTAAGAAGGATGTAAAGATAGAATGGACACCAGTAGCCAAAACTAAATTCAAAGATATTAAGGAGGCCATTTCTGATGCTCCTGTGTTAGCGAGTCCAAATTATACAAAGCCATTTTACATATATTCTTTTGCATCTACACATTCAGTTGCAGCTGCCTTGACACAAAAGGGAGAAGATAATGAAGAAAAACCATAGCTTTCATGAGTGCACCTTTGAAAGATGCACAATTGAAATATGTGGACACAGAAAGACATGCATTCACACTAGTAAGAGTAGTTAAGAAGTTTAGACATTACATCTTACGAAGTCAAGTTAAAGCCATAGTACCAGATGCAGCAGTAAAAATGCTTCTAATGCAGAATGAGCCTGGAGAGAAAAGAGCTAAATGGATTACAATATTGCAAGAGTTTGACATGGAGATCATTCCAATGAAGTTGGTCAGAGGACAAGCATTTGTATAGACCATAGCCAACATAGATCCAAATTTTGTCAAGCAGCAATATGTGTTAAATTCTAATGATGCATCAGGCTGGTATGATGATATGAATACTTTTCTGATATTAGGTAAATATCCAAGTAAGATGAAGTCTTCTCAGAGGAGAGCCATAAAGATTAAAGCACAGAGGTACATGGTACAAGGAGGTCTTCTATTCAAGAACCATGAAGGTATATATTTAAGGTGTTTAACCAGAACTGAAGCAGATAAGGTATTATCAAAGTTGCATGATAAGTATGGAATTGCTCATGGTTCTCATTTAGCTACTATGCATAAGATATTAAGAGCGGGATACTATTGGCCAACAATGTTTAAAGATACAGAGTCATATTCAAAGTTGTCATATCTATCAGACTATAGCAGAAAAGGGAAGGAATCAGGCTAATCCATTACAGCCAGTCATTGAGTCAAGGCCATTTGCATAGTGGGGCTTGGATTTCATTGGAGTTATAAATCCTCCATCATCTGTAGGACATAAGTTTATATTTACAGTAACTGATTATTGTACAAGGTGGACTGAAGCCACATGTTGCAAGTTTTCTACTACTGAGGTGGTTATCAATTTCTTGAGGAAAACATCATAACAAGGTTTGGAGCTCCATATTCGTTGGTATGTGATAATGGCCTTGCATTTTCTTCTTTGAAATTTTCTAAATGGGCATTTGAATATGGGATAGTTTTAAAAATTTCTTCAAATTATTATCCTCAGGGGAATGGTTTAGCCGAGTCTACAAACACGATTTTATTGGATATAATCAAGAAGCTAATTGTAAAAAATCCTAGAGAATGGAATACATTGTTAAAGTATGTGTTGTGGGTAGATAGGACTAAGGTTAAGTCAGCCTTAGGCAATGCACCTTATCACCTAGTTTATGGGACTGATCCCATACTTCCAGTAAATTTAAGAATACCTGTCTAGAAGTTTACTAATGAGTATTTAGGCTTTGATGATCACAGAGAGGCCAGGATAATCCAAATGTTACAATTGGATGAGAAAAGAGATCAAGCCATTGAAAGGTTTGCCCAACATCAGGCAGTGGTCAAAAGATGGTTTGACAAAAGAGCAAGAGTCAAAACATTCAGAATATCAGACTTAGTGTTGTGTTGGGATAAAGCACATGAAAAGAAAGGAAATCATGGAAAGTTTGACAAATTATGGTTAGGTCCATTACAGGTCGTAGAGATAGTAGGAGATAATATGTTCAGGCTCAAGACCTTGACTGGGGAAGATGTGCCATTACTTGTTAATGGCCAACATTTGAAACATTACTTTCAGGCTTGAGGTGAGGGTAGTTGGTATGGTGTGTATCATAATGTAAATAATGTACATTTTTGTTGGGTCTTGTCTTGTTTTGTATTGTTTCGTTTTGTTGTGTGGGTTTGTGTGTTGTGTTGCCTAGGTAGAGATGTTGGTTTTTTTTAGGTATACAGGAGAAGATTAACAACCACTAAAAATAATAGAAAATTCAGAACATTCAGGTTAATTATTTGAAGCTTATGCATAACTTGTTGTGACTATCATGAATGTAGAAAATGGTTTGGCTTGTGAAATTTTGTATTCAATAACTGTGGGTTGAGTATTCAAGGGATGTTTCTCACAATGACACACTTAAAATCTTTGGGTTTGTTGAACATACCAGTGTAGGTATTAGGTGAAAAATCAAAGGTCACCCTTGCTACCATTACAATTCTCAGCTTAATTTTCAGCAAGTGATCACTCCTTGCATCATGAAGTTACAATGGTAATATCTTATAAAGGATTTATCTTACACAAAATATAAATAAATAAATAAAATGGATTTTACTGAAAATCCAGATTAAGCCATCTAAGTAACTCTACCGGGGCTATAGACGCTTGCTGGCAGTGGGACTCTACTTAGGAGAATTGTGATGATAACCTTGTCGTGGCTATAGATGCCTATTGGTAGCAAGGCTCTATTCGGTTGGCTATGAGGGAATGACATCAACTATGTAGTTTAATATCAGTCACTGGTTTGTTCAACTTATTTTGAAGATGAGGATTATTAATCACATGCACCCACTTAAACTGAATGGGGAAATTCATGCACCTTATTGAATACATTAGGTCTCAAGTTAAGTAATGATTTGCAGAAAAGAAAGTTGGAAGTTATGAATTTATTTCATTTAGTTTTCTTTAATGGTTTTAATTTAATTGTTTTGTTTGGTTACTAGTTGTTGTGATGCTCACAACACGCCCCATTTTACTTCTTAGCAAAATGAGGACCCCTGCTGTGGTTGTGGCTTTTGCTTGTGTGTGGGTCTGCTTGGTGGTGAAAGGGAAAAGAGAAGTTAAGGTTACAAATCTTGTTCAAAAAATGAAAGAAATTAGCATTAAGTACCAGAGCAGAATAGGGATGAATTCTTTGTCAAAAATAAATAGGGGTTATTTTTTGAACCATTTCAAAATTCCTAATATTCTACAAGATATGCGTGTTTTGGTAAAATGCACTATAGGAAGATTTGTATGTTGCATATATAAGGTTGTTTGTATGTCAAGTCGAGGTATTAAGTGTATGTTAAGGGGTTATGAATCATTGTACTTGTATGCATATTGTTAATGTGTTATTCTTTACATACAAGTCAGACCCGACAGGATTCAGAGGTAAAATGGATAATTGGTTAAGTCCACGGTTTGTATATTGGGTTGTATGTTTGGCGAAAAGAAAGATACAAGGTGATATACAAAATGATATACATATCACGGACTTGAGGATAATATGAAATTTGGTTTTATCGAGGTATGTTTTGCAGTTTGTATGTTGTATGCTTCAGGTTATACCTTTTTTATATACATACAGTGCGGAAGTCAAAAGAATTAAAATCTGGTATAAGTGATGCATCGTACCTCAATGCACATTGAAAGATACATTCACTTTATATGCATATGCGGAGCCGAAGGGTTATGTAAAGTGGTTTCTAAAAGATGGGGAGTCCAAGATAGTTATACAAAGGAGTTCACTTGTATCAAGGCTTATATATAAGGATAGATACAAGTATTGTTGTATCATTGAAATACAAGTGGGAAAGTAAAGTGGGTCCCGCAGATTGTCTCTCGGGGTTGTATTGTATCGACAGATGAGTATACAAAGCTAACATACAAGCGAACATACAAACAAAAGATGCAAGACGGATTCAAAAAAGAAGTTAAATAAAGGAAAATCTTTGTATGTTTGGGGTGATTGTATGTTAATGATATACATCTCTGATATACAAGGAAATAAAAGACATCACAGGAGATAAAAGGTAAAAGGGGGTTTGTATGGGTTGTTGTATATGCGTTTGTATCTATGAGACATACAAAGAGCGATATACAAATTAAGGATACAAACATGGATATAAAGGAAAAGAGTTAACATTGGTTATGACTCGTTGCATATGGACTTGTATGTTGAAAAGATACAAATGGGACATACAAAGAACAACATACAAAGAAAGATACAAGAAAACAAGATGTATGCAGAAAATAAACTAATGGATAGAAGTTTAAAAAAAAACACTGAAATAGAAAAGCCGAAGCCTTAAGCGCATTAATTAATGTAATTAATGCCGAGCTAACACCCAAAAGAGTAAAATTCAAAGGGTTAGGGTAAATTTAAAGTTATTTTTCTTTCAGATTTACATTGTCAAGAATTAAAACTGTAGAAAGAGGAACAAAATTCATCAAAGCGATGGAACTCCAAAAGCTCGATGGAGTAAAAACGGTAAAGTAAGTCAACGATAGAAGTTGAGTGGTCAAGAAATACAGGTATTTATCTGAAAATGTCGTTACAGTTCAGTTGGTAAAAATGCAAGTAGATTTCAGTAATTTCATTGTGAAATGTAAACATTTGTTAATATTACTGGTTTAATTGATAATTAGCTAGGTCGGGTTAAACAAATGTGAAAGTCAAAATGGAAAAGACAAACAGGGGTTAGGGTAAAATGGTAAAAACAATAGAAAATTTGAAGTAAAATCCTAGGTAAAAGGTAAAACGAAAAGTTAAAACGATGCATTTTTCTACAGGATGGCCCCAAAGCAGAAAAAGGTAGATACAGGTGGTGAGGTTAAAAAGGAGAGGAAGCCGCGCAAAGAAGTAGAAAAAGAGGAATTGCCACTACATAGAGGATACCCGTCATTAATCAGTACAAGTGGAGTGGGAACAAACACAAATATAGGAAATTATGATGCGGATGACGTTTTGCAGAAAATCATAGCAGTAGACACTACATCTGATATGAGCTATATATGGAAGAGTGGACTGTACAGAGATGTGGGTTTTCCATTAGCTATGGAGGCTAAGGATTTGTGTCTAGATTGCATATACTTGTATGACCTAGCTACCAGGAAAATAATGTTTTATGATAGACTAATTGCAGACTTATCCACAGAAGGGATTGCAAGAACATTCGGTTTGGAAATACATGAGAAAATGGTGGATATTGATATAGATCAATACAATCAAGATTTCCATAACAATGAAAGGGATTGTAGAGGCAAGATCCTCTACAGTTGGTACAATGCAGAAAATAAACTTAAGATTGTGGCAAGAGTGCACAAGAATCTGTAAAGAATAGACTTTAAAGAAGAAATATACTTGATGATTACAATGCTAAGCAGATTAGTAGGATTGAGAGATGGTACTAAATGTGAGCCTTGGATGTTCACTGTCATCCAATTCATGAGGGAAGCAAAAAAAGAACAAGGACAAATTCACTGGGATAAAGCTATAAGCATAGCCATATGGAAATAGGCAATGCTAAGAAAGCAAAAGATGATGCCTTTTTATTTGTCTTCATACATATTATATTCATGTGCAATGGAGGTTCAACCATTCATACATGGGAAAGATAGGGTTGGAACCTTAGGAAATGGTCCAAATCAGAAACTAGTATATGAGCATTATCCTGATCTACATGAAGAGAATGCATTGAAGAAGTATGCTCTGGTAAATGATGTATTCTATACATACATGGTTAGAATTTTAAGGGAAGAGCCTGATAAGAGGTTATCTAAAGATGCAAAGGATACAATTGGGCTGCACAATTCCTAGTATATTCAATTTTCACATTTTACTTACATCAGAACTGAGAGATTTAAGGGAAAACCTTTCATGCTACCCAGGTATCCTTCCGATAAATTGATTGTTCTAGAGTTCTCAAGGTAGAATTTGAATGCCTTTAAAATGTACAAGAAGAAGTTTAGCAGAGGAAATATTAAGTTACCTTGGGCCATTGGTAGATACTCCTGTTACAGTGAAGAGGTTGCTGGTTATTCAGAACAGGAATTGAAGTATTATGGATTTGAAGAGTTTGATTTGGCCAGAAGGTTTGATGCCTTTCATAGAATTCAAAATATAATTGATTCTAAGTTTAAACATCAAATACATATTGAAGACTTTTGGTCAGACTATAAGAATGATAAAGAGGTAAGAAAGAGGGCTCATAAAAGATTAACAGTTGATCAAATGAGGTCTATGGGAGATATATATGTTCCCCTAGAGGTTAAAGAAGATGATAAATTGTTACATCGCAGTTATGAAAGTGCCAGGCTTGCTCCTATTGGAGAGCCTGATTGGTCACAACCATGGAACACTTCTTTGGATACATTGTCCAAACTAGTCATCTTGTTTTCAAAAACATGGTTGAAGGACAGAATTGAAGAGCTCAAAGCTAAGGGAGTGGAGATCACATATCCAAAGAAGGGAAAAAAGAGAGTAAGGGAGCATAGTGATGATCTCCAATGCTTCTATGAAAAGAAGAGAAAGATTGTGGAAGCCAAAATTATGGAAATGGTAAAAATGCTACTCTGATGGATCCTTATGGATTGGGAGTGACGGTAGCAATGTCATCTAACATATTTGTGGAGGCAAAATCATTAATCCATGATGTTAGTATAGAAGAGGCACATGCCTCCAAAGAGATAACAGGATAGAAAGTTAGGAAAGCAATACCAATAAGCATATCAAAAGGGGAGACTTCAAAAAAGGGTGAAGTCATAGGAGCAGAACAGGTAGGTGCAAAGTGCAGTGATATACCTAGTGTATCCACATCAGGAGGAAAAAGACAAGTATATGCTCAGGTAAAGATAGAATTGGCTAGAGAAATGTTGCAAGGGTCAAAAGCACATCAAGCCAAACAAACCACTGAGACTGTCCACATCGTAGATGACAGCAGTGAGGGTGAAGAGAAAGAAATGGATTCGGGAAAAGAAGCTGGAATTGAAGAAGAGGAATCCAGTGAATTCCTAAGTGAAAAAGAGGAGTGAAACACTCAGGATGAGATAGAAATTGAACAAGGCTCAATGTCTGAAAGGGTATAAGAAGAATTAGGAATAGTAGATCCATTTGGTACCCTAGTTTCTCCTGAAATAGTTGTTGTCACATGAAATTGCACCCTGCTTGGAAGGATTCCAAGCATTCCAATGACACAATGGGAATGATCTCAAGGTGTGGGACCTTGCTCAAAGAGATTAGACCTCCGGAGAAGGCTAGCTTCCTTGCCTGATTATCACCTAAAACTACTAAACTTTGAGGGGAAAAGGGAGAACGAAAGCTTTAAAGTAAAGATGAAACAACAAAACTTGAAACATAAAAGGGTGATGCACCAAACAGATTTAAAGAGACTTTCACAGAACTAAAAAAATGCACAGCACAACCAGATAGAGCAAGGATGTATACACAGATTAGATGATTCTAGCATAGGCAAGAAGCAATATGATTGAGAGGAACAAAGACATTCACAGGCAACCATATCCAGATTCACACAGAACTAGAAAATTAGTCAAAGAGGTATGATAACTTGCATATATTCAGTAGGAAGGCAAGGTTACAGTGGTAGAAAAAGCTTTGTTTGGAAACAGAAAAGCTTCTATGCCAAAAATTTCCAACCCTATTTGCATCATTCGAATGTATATATATATCAATTCAAGAATGCCCTAAGTCAGTTACAAAAATTGCTCAAAGAGCTGCAGTAGGAAAATATATCTCTGAAGGGACATCCAACTGCAAGGAGTTATGGTGCAAATGATCTGGAATTGATGCAAATGAAAGATATTTCCAGTCTTCAATGCAAGCTGCTGCATCATCAATCTACTCCCCTGAAATGGTAGAAGATATTTTGGTATTGAATGCAAGCAACTTGCATGTCTATCCTCAACCATGACTGTATGCAGCATCTAAAACAAGGTGGTGGAGAGATATTTTGGTATTCAATGCGAGTTGCTTCCTCTTTGTGCAGCAATGAATGCAATAAATATCTACATCTACCCCAAAATGGTCGCTGAAATGTCCCTTCGGCCAAATATGCAAATCTGGATCATGTACCTCCACTTTTGGCGCTTAAACTCCTCTTTGAAATCGCCCCCTAAATATGCACCTAGATCTGCATACAACGTGGGCCCCTACCTTTTTGAATCAGCCTTTGTATACTCCTCCCTATGAGGGATATGATGGTGACGTCACCATCATGGACAAGCCTTATTGAAACGTGACAGGATGGCATCATCATCATATCGGGGTGATATTTGGATGAAAGGGTGATATTACAAATATCGGTGTGATATTTGGAGGAAGGGGTGATATTTGGACGAAGGGTGATATTACAAATATCGGGGGGATATTTGGACGAAGGGGTGATATTACAAATATCGGGGTGATATTTGGACGAAGGGGTGATATTTGGAATATCGCCCAATGTTTGGAATATCACCTGATGTTCAAAATGTCACCCGATGTTCAAAATATCACCCCATGTTCAAAATATCACCCCATTTGGAAGATTAGGCTTTGACCAGAACATTGACCATACATAACTTCCTCATTTTAGTGAATTTCAGGGTGATGTAAAAAGCAAACTTGCTTATTTTTTCAAGCTCTTTCACATGGTAAGCTTCTTCAGGCAAGCTTCAGACCTTGGGATTTGGGTTCAGACTTCAAGATCACAAACATAGCTTACATTGGGGATATGCACCCTGACTGATGCTACTTGAATTATTTGACTCTTGCTAGAGGAAAAATAGGTCAACAATAATAAAGGAGGTGCACGATGAAGCACATAAAATTGAAGAATCTGAAAAGGAAGATGCACTTGAGGAAATAGTAAAAGAAACACTTGCTCAAGCCAAAGAGGAAATAGGAGTTGGTACCTCAAGTGTAGATGTATTAAATATTTTAAATATGTATGGTGAACCAAGTGAGGAGGAGAAGAATATAGAAAATAGAAAGGAACCAAGAAAAGAGGCAAAAGAAGCTGATACAGTGGTAAGTTCATCTGTATATACAGAGCAAGTACAAAAGGAAGGTGAAACTACAGAGGATGCAGCCAAGAAACATGAAGGTGAAGAACATACAGAGAACATTGATGAAGGTAAAATTGGGAAACAAGCAGAAAATATAGACATGACAAATGTTGAGCAAGCACATAAGGAAGAGGACCAAGAAAAAGAATCATCAAAGGGAGAAGGCCCTGAGGAAGAAGATGAAGGTGGAGGGGACACAGAAATTGAAGAAGAAGAAAATGAGGGTGAGTCTCAATAGCAGGATGATCCCATGTTACAAGAGCCAGCCCCTTAACAACAGCGTCCTCCACAACAACAACAACAACAAGAGTAGGGAGAAGCAGAGAGACCTCAAGAGGAGGTAATCAATGAAGAAAAAACTACTAAAGGCACAAAAGAGGTTCCTGCCTGGTTAGGGGAGGAGATAAGGAAAGAAAAGAAGGAGGTACAATTGGTACCTATTAACATCAAAAGTCTATTGGGCAATACAACGCCAAGGAAAGAAAGGAGAAAGGCCAGAACCATGTCAGTCATACAAAGGGGTCCAGATGGATCTAGAACATTGAGCCTGGCCATACCATAGAAGGAGAAGGCTAAGGGAGAAATAACCTTAGATGAATATAAAATACTAAATTTGGACCTAGGGCATATGACAAAGGAACAACACATAACTGAATGGGAGGATATGCACCAGGTTACAATAGAAATGTTAAGAAATGATAAAGATAAACAAGAGTATTTTAAAGGACACATTGTCCAATTACAACAATTCATTAAGGGAATATTTGATCCCAATACAACAGTGCCAGAATTGCCTAGTGAGATAGAAGTTGTATCTAGAGATGAAATAAAAGATATGGAGAGTAAGAGGTTTAAATCCAATGTTTTTGAAGAATGGTTCAAAGACTTTATGCAAGAAGGAGAATAGGTAATAAAACAAGTAGTGAAAAAATGGGAAGTGGCTGCAAGGGAAAAGAATAAATGCAGTATACTTGTACATAATGGCCAATTTAGAAGAGAGGAATGCAATTCTGAATTGGAACAGTTAAAGGAAATTGAAGAGAGAGTAGAAGAATTAATAAATGAAGGAGTAATTACCCCTTCAATGGCAAATCAAGTGCCACAGGCAGGGTTGGAATTGAAATTTTAAGAGGATAATCTCAGAAGATGCATAACAGTTGCTCGGGACTTAGAAGAAAAGGTAGATGACATTATTAGAATGCATAAAAGAATAGTAGAAAGGCTCTTAGATCATGAGTGCATGGATACACTAGCATATGACATGCAAAGAGCTTTAACAGAATTCAATGCTATTTTTACACCATGTATGGAAAATCCAGAGGCATATCTCAGTAAGCAAATGATTGATTCATTGATGGAGGAAAGTGCCAAGATGAAGAAATACAAGAAGAAGAGCGAAGGTTCAGAAAAGGAAGAAAGGAAACTGAAAGAAGGGGTTACAACGCAGGAGTATGTATGGACAAAGAGTCCAGGAGGAGATTGCATCTTTATAAAGGGTGTAATTAATAATTTCAAAACATATTTGAAGGATTAGAAAAATGTAAAAGGAGCAAACAATATTGAAAAGGATCAAGTAAGGGGGTTATCTGCGGGCAAAGTCTACAAGAAAGCAGAAGTCAAAGAAAGGGGAATCTTATTTTGAAAAGATTCAAATAGCATCCTTTGAGGAGGAAAAGATACCAGTAAGATATTTTGAGAAACGGTTAGAGATGAATATGCGCCCTTGATCAATAATAGATGGATCTTGACCATAGATTATGTTTTGTAGCCATAGCAATATGAAGCTTCAAAATCTATATAAGAAGCTCTGCTACTTGTACATTAGTTACACAGGGATTTTTGAAAAATAGCTTGCATTTGTAATTTGTTTGAACATTTTGATTAGAGAAGTATTTTAGTTTAGAGGAGGAGGTCGCCTGTGTCTACATTAAGGAATGCATGGAGTATCTAGCTTCCTTATTGTATCTGTAAGACGTTCGTAAGTTCCTGTTGATTTGATTAATGAAGCAAAAGGGTCATTTATACATTGTAAATCATATATGACTGTGTACTTTAAATATAAGTAAATCTGGGATTCTGTGTCTATTTTCAAAGTGTTTTCTAGCTCTTACTTGTATCTAAAATACTACCTCTTTAAAAGCTTGCAATCTTGGATGTGTGTTCATGAAAATACTTAGGGCTTCACATTTGAAGATTTATGTCTGTGGATTTGACCAAGTTTGATGTATTTCTTACAATGTGAATAGTAGAGCATTTAGATCCTATAGTAGAATGATATTCAATTTGAATTTCTCTAAATTTTCCCCAAGCATTTGAAATAATTAGCTCAAACGCAGAGATTTTAAGGAAATTGTCTTACATTTGAAAGGAGCATGTAGAATTGTGTTAGTATTTGACAATTTTCATATCAATTTGAAAAGGAAAAGCTTGTTTCATTATAAATCATACAAAGCTTTTTGATAGAGTAGTAAATTTATGCAAAGAAATGGATAATTTGTTGATATTTGCAACAATTTGCATAATTCAAGTCCAGTGAGTCATAGATCACCTTAAATCAAGTAAGGCCCATTGTATATTACAGTTTCACATTAACCTACTGAATTGTCCACAAGGTCAAGACCTGACCATATAGAAACTTGGGATTAAGAACTCTTAATCAATTTCTTCATATCTTTCAAGACAGTTAGGTTCATTTTGTGAATTTTAACTTTTGTTATGAACGTGTAAAAACAATCATCAATAGTTTCCTCCTATTATCCATCCACCTAATCGTAATCCTAGGCATATACCATCCACCCTTATTGTACATCCATTATATTGTCCATCCACCCATGAACTTATGAAGGATGTGATCCAATAGCTATTAGAAAGGAATAAAAACCCATCATGTATTCACATATATATATCATTGTGCCTATCAAAGAGCTTCCACATATCATTCCTATTCCTCCATTACCATCCCCTAGTCTAATTCTCATCATGCCTCTTGAAAAAATTCATACTATCACTACAAGTCAAACTCCATCATGCACATATCTTGATGAACATCTAATGCCTAGCATGACCTTCCAAGAATCTCCCACTTCCACTCCCATCCAAGAAAATCAAGAGCTATGTCAAGAGTATAATATAAAGCATGTGTAACCATTAACTCCTTATTCCAATCAAGATCAAAGAATCTCCATTCAACCATCCATAACCTCTATCTTTTCTATGATCAAGATATTATCTATGATCAAGAGCCTATTCATGAGAAAATTGATCCTATCCATAGTACACTTAATCCCACAACGATCCATGATCAAGTAACCTTCACTATTCCTATCTATCCTCCACCTAGTCCTATATTGTTGGAATTAGGCCAAACAACTAAGAGGGGGGGTGAATTAGTTCCACAGAATTAAACTTTATTTCTTTTTAATCTTTTTTCACAACTTGCAAACAGATTAAAGATGTAAACATTAAAGTATGAAACAATAACACATGAGCAGAAACATAATTAACACACTTGACACCAAGATTTTTAACGTGGAAACCCAGTTAAGGGAAAAACCACGGTGGGGGTTAACCCACAAAGATTATACTCTGTTAAAAGTATTACAAAAGGAGAAGGCACATGCCTTTGGGCTCACTGCCTAGAGCTCACTGCTCAAGAGAGGCTCACTGCCTACAAGAATGATTACAAAAAGGTTTATAGATTGTTTGAACTGATAAGTAGCATCTGTCAATGCAAGAATTCAGTTCCGGTTAAGCACAAAATACTGATTTTACACGCTTCATCTTTATTCTGCCCTATTTACTGCTCTGCCATAATCTGGACCTCAGATCTCTTCTCTTTCATACTTATAACTGCCTTTTTCGCTCTTACTTCATATTCGCACACCACACCCCAATACACTCGAATTCATTAGCTATATATATCCACCTTAAGAAATTCAATCACTTTTCTGTCAGCATAACGAACAATACAAGTACTTTGTTTTGTCGATTGAATCCATACACCAATATTGATGTGTACCAGAAATAACACTTGCTGGTCACCATACGTGTCGGCCACTAACATTATATCCCATACGCAACTCACCAAAACACTTCTACTGGATCCGCACAAGGATCTAACACAAGTTAGCCTGTTCTTCGTTGAATTGTTCTGTCATATTAGGACCCGGTACTCAGATGCTCATAACTTTTAATTCCTTTGTCACCAGAGACTGAAATCTTGGATTTTGATTTTTCTGACATTCCTCTACACTCCCTCAAATTTGTAACATGCAATGATTAACTAGAGAGATCCACTAACCAAAATATTGAACTCTGCCATATACCTTGTTCCTGTCTATTCGGACTGGACAAATCTTGGAATTGACTTCCGGTATGATCTGATACTATACTGTAGATGTGTGGAATGGACTTAGTTACCATCAATGACAACACATGACATGTCTTGCAGTTTCTCTTGCCAACAATTTCCCCCTTTGGCATTGATGGCAACACTTAGTGAAAAATGACTAAGTGTCATGACTGACTCCCCTACGATGTACACTTATATATTCTTCCACTACTCCCCCTATGATGGATTCTTCATTTTCTTTCATTTTTCACTATCTCTCACTCCCCCTTTGACATCAATGGCAAAGGGTGGGATCCATAAACCAAAATATTCACAAGAAATTTGTATATAAGGTCGCATATGTACAAATAATCCATGCATTATATTTACATGAACTTGAGGATATCTGCAAAACTATTTTTCAACTGCACAAGTTCAAAGGCCCAACTACTTTTCATGCCATCCAAAATTGAGTTGTGTTCTCTTAGTAGGAATGCATGTGTTTCTGCTTTCTTTAGATCTGAAGGATCACCTGTTCGGACTGCAACTTGAGCTTCTAATAAAGCAGTAAACATTGTTTCTAACTTGGGGGCAATCAATCCCCAGAGCTCACACATTCTCTCCAGAATATTGCTCTTTTCTTTAACAAGCTTCTTTATTTCATCAATCAAGCTGATTGCTTGACACTCCTGACTTACCAGAGAAACTGTTAGAGGGTCAAAATTTTGAGATAAATTTAGCAATCTTTGTGCCCACTTCTTTATCTTCTTCTCAATATCCTCAATAACTTTGGGCCAAGATAGACAAAATTTGTATACATCACTTCTGTGATTGAGAGCATTTTGAATACTCTTCATACTGATATCAAGTATCCTTTTATCATTCCCTATTAGGCCCTTTAGCTCACTAAATCTCTTATCCAAAAATTCATTCCAGATTTTAGTCTCTGCAGACTTCTCAAAGGACTCAAAGTGTGTACTTACAAAATTTACAAGGCTCTTTAGATTTTCAGAGGGAGAATTAGATGGATTCTTCTGGAAAGTTGGCATTATATTCTCCAATATACTAGATGCAAGGCCTAATAGCTCACTGCCCTCTATGTGGGATTTCAATATCTTTTCACTTGCCTTAGCTTGTGTGAAAGATGTTATCTTCATCATTTGGACCGGAGAGAGAGTATCTAGGTTGATTGGTCCTTGAATCAGTTCTAGTTCATCAAACTCTAGCATCTCTTTACTCAGGAAACTCTTCATTGCATCTGCAGTGTCTCTTGCCACAATTTCTAGGCCACCTTCCTTTCCTTGAGTTTTCTCAGTATTAGGACTATTTTGTTTGGGTGCATCAACATTTGCACCATCTTCTTCTACTTTATCTTCCTTACCTTTGACTTTTTCTCCTTTCTCTGCTTCACCTTTCTCTATATCATTTGCAGGGGTATTCTTTCCTTTGTCCTCACCATTTGAAATCTATTCTAGAGGATCTTGTGTAGCATTAGAATTCTCATCGTTGTCTTCTTTTCTGGATTGATTAGGAGGAGTTAGAGTATCTCCTGAATCATCAGTTATATCCACCATCTCTCTATCTTCCTTGTTTATTTGCTCCCCTTCCAGAACAGAGGAGTCATCTATTCCATATTGTTGCTCATCCTTTTGTTGCTCTTCTTCATCTAGGACTGGTGTGTCATCAGTAGGCTCATCTGGTTTCATTTCTTCAAAATCCAAGATTAATGAATCAATCCCATCATCAGTCTCCTCCTCAACAAATGGAAGATTGTGTCTCTTCAATGCACTTAGAAGTATTTCCTGTGTTTCTTTAACTATTTCGTCTAATTCTCCAAGCATCAATTTGTTCATTCTCTTCTTGCTCCTGAATTCATCCTTCACATCTTTAAATATCATATTCATATGAACTTGAGTGATCTAAGGGCATAGTTTTATCAGTATATGTTCTCTAAGCTCTATATCGTTGCTTTGTCCATTTTCTTTCCTCAACTCTAAAATGTCTGCAAGACTTTGAGGGATCTCAAAAGTTATTTCAATCAAGGCCTTATTATAGATATTTAGATATCTAACAGTTGCTTCTTCTAACACCCTCTTATCTGTATCGCTGTATTCATCATAAAATTCAGTCACGGGTTTCAAATTTCCATCCGCAGTGACTGATTTTATTACAATTTCCACATAAAGTGTGGGCTTCTCAACATATGTATCTATCTTCTACCTTTTGCTTGTCATTTTGCTTCCAGAGAGCTCCTTAGTCACCTTGGCAGCTTTTGTTCTAGAGGATTTCAACTCCTTTACCTCAACATCTGAATTTGTTTCTTCTTCATCAACTTTTGTGCTCTTATAGGTTCTTGTGGCCTTTGTTTTCTTTCTCTTTCCTCCTTTTTCAGATGATTTTCCTTCCGGTTTCTCAAGAATTGCAGATTTTGGGGAAACAAAGTAGTAGCAGAGCTTCTAGTAGTCCTTGATGTGGAGGAGGATTCTACCGGAGCATTTCCTTGTTTCTTGTCCTGCTTCTCCTTCTCTACCTTTTCAGTTCTTTCCCTGAATTACCTCACAATTTCCTTTGTGAGGCCTAGATTTTCAACCAACTGCTCAACTTCTTTTCTTACTTTTCTTTTGGTTTCAGGTTTTCTGAGCTCATTATGCAGTGTTACACTTAGCTCCTTATATGTCCCAAATCTTTCAACTATCGTGTCTTTGGGCTTGCTCAAGAGATGTTGAGCATACATGTTCATAATTTTTCCATCTACCTCATATCCCATTGACATGATCCAAATAGTTTTGGGTTCTACTACTTCCATTAAGCACTGATCAGTGTCTACCATGAAGCATATTTCATTCTTGTACTTCTCAACAACTGATTTAGGGATTCTTTAGAATGCATCATATTTTGAAAATTCTTGAAGTATCCCCAGATTGTGGTTTTCTGTGCCTTATAGTCACCAATGCTACATAAATGATCTCTGATCTGAATAGCAACTGGCTCGTCATGATTCCAGTGCACACCCTTTACTCCAGCACCTCATTCATAAAGTAGAAGAATAAACATAGAACCAATGTACCATATTTAAAGGTGTTTTTCTTGTCTTTCTTGATTTTGCTCAAGTTCTCAATCAGTTGGTTCTGTAATAGCTCACATAGATCATAATCTGCATTTTCATTCAACATTTGATATGATGCATATATGGTAGTTCCAGAGACAAAATTCTCCCTACTGTAGTGGTAAATCTTGTAGCCAATCACCATAGAGGCAAACTTAACATCCGGTTCTATAATATCATTGATAGTCATTGCCCTTTTGTCAAATTTGGCACCAGTTGCATCTGTTATAGTATGTTTCTTCACGGATTTTAGCATGGGTAAACAGTTGAATTCAACCCAGTCACAATCCTGATAGCATCCTTTGTAATTTTGAATGGTTTCATCAACCACAAAAACTCATTGTGCATTCGACTTAAAACATATCGGACCCATTCATCTTCATCGAATGCTAGAAACCCCATAATCTGAATGAAATGTTTATCATGCAGTGCCTTATATTCGGGTTTAAGATCATGATTTTCATCACTCAAATGACTCTCAAACAAATCCACATACCTTGAGTCCCCAAATTCATCTATGTTCGCATGAATATAAACCCTAATATCTTCAGTATGCAGCACACCATATGGAACACTTGAAAATACACCAACTTTTTTTTTTTTTTTGAAAAATTTAATAGCTGTTCATTGAAATATTCATTTTTCACTAAGTAAATTTAGTTTGTTTTTATTAAATAGTAGCTCAAAAACTAGATTCAATTCTCTACAAATTTCATTCTTACATCTTTTTCAAATTGTGCAGATAATCCATTCAAATTTTCACATGAACTTGATTAAGTCTAATTTTTTGTATTTTCATTGCCACTTAGAGGTATAGTTTAGCCCATCATGATCTTGCACATACCCAAGAAGCAGGACTCGGTGTCATTATCTACTGCAGAGGCAGAGTACATTGTAGTAGCATCTTGCTACACACAGGTGTTATGGATGAAGCAGACATTGAAGGATATCAAAGTGTCATATGATAAACCTATTCCTATCTTATGTGATAATACAAGTGCTATCAACATTTCAAAGAATCTGATAATGCATTCAAGGACAAAGCATATTTCAATCCAGTATCACTTCCTAAGAGAGAAGGTTGTAGAGAATGAGGTGAAATTCGAATATGTGCCTACAAAGAATCAAGTTGCAGACATATTTAATACAAAGGCTCTTCCTATGGATACCTTTGAGTATCTCCGACAGAAGTTAGGGGTTATTGCCCATCCTTCTCTTAACTAGATGCATAAGTGTGTGCATCTATCTAGGAAGCATTTCAAGATACATTTTTGGTCTTGAACTGATGTTGAAGGCTACCTCTCAGGGGGAGTAGGTAATGATACTATTGATTGGTGCAGTCAGATGGAGCATATCTTATGACCTTAAGGGGGAGAGTATAGAAAAGTGGGAGCAGTGGAAATAGAGTAGGTACTTGCTGGTGTTGCAATTATTGCCCTTTGCCATTGATGTCAAAGGTGTAGAAAGTTAGAGTGGCTGAAAAACCATAGTACAAGAAAGTGTGTGAAGAGTAAGAGTTGTTCCAATTAGGGGGAGTACTACTAAGTTGCTGATTGATTGCTTTAGGTCGTCCTACAACTAAACTGTCAGAAATAGGAGAATCCAATCCATTAAAATCAATTGCAAAAAATCATAAAACCAATTAATTATTAAAAAAACTCATAAATTTTCTCAACGACCCCACTGAAATTTTTAAAATTACCCTTCCATAAAAACATAGCCTAAGCATGCTTAACTCGGTTCCTGGCTTCTCTACATAAAAACGTACTTGCAAACTGGAAGGAGATGTTGGTCTATCAAATTAGTGTTTGTAGATTGTGTCTTGTCTTTTCTTGGTCGTATTATTAGATGCTGTCTGTAAAAGTTTGTTTTATTTGTCACCACCAGGCCAACGGCCAATTCCACTTATGGTACTCACAGACCTCTGAGGAATTTCTTTCCTTACCATTATATTTTGCTGAAAGTTTGTATTCGTACTTTTCAACTCCATGATCAAATCGTACCTGCAGTTTTAATTTGAAAACTCTGTCCCCAAAATGAATGAATGAATATATATATATATATATATATATATATATATATATATATATATATATATATATATATATATATATATATATATTCTCTGCTTAACTTATATTGAGAGTTTAGTAAGATGTTTATTTTGTCATGTGCCTCAGTATGAAATATACTTCAGGAAGTCATTTCTCTTAATGGAGGGTGAATTAAGGCAGCCTACATTTTGCAGATCCATCCAAACTTAATAAATGTAGTTTATTATGAGATATAGAACTACATTTTACTATTTAAAAATAAATCAATGAAAAGCAGAGTATTAATGTGAAAGGAAATTTTATTAAACTATATATTTATATGAAACAAATTGTTTCCAACACTAAATAATTATAAAAATATTTTAAAAATTTATGTTTTAATTAAATTTCCTTTGTCTTCTAATTATTATTAAATGTGTATAAAAAATATTATTGATATAATATCTATTCATAAAAATAATTTTAAAAATAAATTAAAATATATAAATCAAATTCCCAAACATAAAAAAATTTAAATGTCAAAATATTTTGAAATATACCAGAAAAAGTCCATCTAGTTTAAAATACCATACCAACTTCCAATAAAATTATTCTAAGACAGTATTGTCACAAAGACAACAAGGGCTGTGGTGCACAGCTGCAGTTCCTGCCTAAGACTGCAAAAATATTCCTCTGAATCTTCTGCTAAAAAGCTGCTGCAAATTATTATAGAAAATGAAAATTATTGTTAAATGTATTTAAAATAATGATCAAATCTCAAGCCAAATTCCATAAACTTTGCAAAAATTCCATAAACTTTGCCAGCATCCTCCGAGCCTGTGCTAAAGTGGGCTGTTTGGAACAGGGTATGGACATCCATCAAAGCATAATGAAAGAGGCATTTTTATCAGATATTACAGTTAGGAGTGGTCTGGCAGACACTACGCAAAAAGAGGGGAAGCATAGACAAGACAGTGGAGGAAGCATACACAAGACAGTGGAGTGTTTGACGGAATGCCTCGGCGAAATGTGGTCTCATGGAATGCCATGATTGCAGGGTATGCACAATCTAGATTTTTTTAAAAGGCTTTCCAAACTTTCAAGGTGTCAAGCCAAACTCCACAACTTTTTGCCAGCATCCTGCCTTCCCGTGGCAAATTGGATTCTATTCGAGGATTCGATGTTATTGGTCCCATCAAAGAAAAATTGGAGAGTGTGTGCCCTAGAGTTGTTTCATGCGCTGGCATACTTACAGTTGCAGCTCGTGATGCTGTTTTACTGGTAATGATCTGAAACCCATTTTCAGTTTTCTGTATATGATTTGAATTATTATATACTCAAGGCATGGACTGTTTACATATAACGATTATAAACTATATATATGATATGACTGTTTGATCAGAATGGAGGACCTTATTGGGACGTTCCCCTTGGAAGGTGTAAGGAAATGAAGACCAACGGACACATCTTTTCCCGCCAATTGCTTGACCTTTCACATTCCTCTTGTGATGTATAACGAAGCATTATATATGCTTGATATCTCATTGTAAAACACAATTCGATTATCAATACAATTCCTCTGCTCAGTGTGGATGTAGCCAAGTTTGGTGAACCACGATAAATCTGGTGTCTCATTTTCTGTTTGCTTTCTAATTACATCTGTGCGCTGTTTTTACTTCTCTTTCTGCAATTGAGTTTTACTTTCAGTCCTAACAATTGGTATCAGAGCTGTACAGTGACGGTATAGCTGATTGCGAAAATCGGTGTTGGATTTTTCGAGCCATGGAGGAACCGAAGATTGAGAAGTTCTCCGGTCAGAATTTTGGACTGTGGAAAGTACATATGGAGTCTTTGTTGATAAAACAAGACCTCTCACTTGCGCTTGAAGGGGTAGCAAAGAAACCAAGCTCAATGACGGATGAAGAATGGGACAAGATGGATAAGAAGGCAAGAGCTACGATTTTCCTCTCGCTGTCCAGCAATGTGTTGTTTAATGTTTCAGCAGAGAAGACTTCGAAGGAGCTGTGGGATAAACTTTGTAAGATGTATGAGATGGCTTCAGCATCTAATAAAGTTTTTATCATGAAAAAGCTTTATAACCTAAAAATGAAAGAAGGCGGAATTATGTCTAACCATTTGAATGAGTTTAATACCTTACTTACCCAACTGACCTCGGTGGAGATAAAGTTGGAAGATGAAATTAAAGCAATCTTGCTGCTATGCTCATTGCCCAACAGCTGGGAAGGTGTCGTGATGGCCATAAGTACTTCAGCTTCAGCCAAAACAAAATTGGTGTTTGATGATGTAGCAGCTACACTCCTTAGTGAAGATATGCGTAGAAAGAACCAAGAAATATCTTCCGGTGAAGCCTTAACCGCTGTTAGTAGAGGAAGGCCTCATAATAGAGGCAAAGACAATAACAGAAGAAGATCAAAATCAGCGAAGAGGTCAAAATCCAGAGGTAGAGTTGGTGACTGTTGGTTCTGCGGTAAGCCCGGTCACACCAAGAAAAATTGTTATTCCTATAAGAAGGCGCAAGAGAAGGTTAAAGACAGCGAGGTCAATGCTGTTTATGACAAGGGTGATAATATTTTGGTTTTGTCCGTAAGTGAAACCACTTCAGCTTCGGCAGAAGAAAGAGCAATAGAATGTTGCAGCCTTGAGACCCAACTAATGGCAGCTCCAGCAAACATAAAAACATAGCCAGTAGTAGATCTCCACTTATCTAAATCTCCAGCAAGATCAGAATCCGTGAAACCTTGCAGCTGTGCCTTATTGCCCATTTTCGTTTATCTTCTGATTTGTGTCCAAAAACACAAGAGGATAAAGAGTTTATGCAAGGTGTTCCTTATACATCAGCTGTTGGTAGCATTATGTATGCTATGATCTCCACTCGTCCCGATATTGCTCATGCAGTGGGAGTTGTGAGCAGGTTCATGAGCAATCCCGGTAAGCCTCATTGGGAAGCTGTCAAATGGATATTAAGGTATCTTAAAGGTACTTCTGATTATGCTTTGTGTTTTGGTGGCAATAAGGCACAGCTGCAAGGTTTCACTGATTCTGATCTTGCTGGAGATTTAGATAAGCGGAGATCTACTACTGGCTATGTTTTTATGTTTGCTGGAGCTGCCATTAGTTGGGTCTCAAGGCTGCAACATTCTATTGCTCTTTCTTCTGCCGAAGCTGAGTACATGGCTCTTTCCGAAGGTGCTAGGGAGATGATTTGGTTACAGCAGTTGTTTGGTGATTTGAAATGTCAACAAAGTGACTATGTTTTGTTTTGTGATAGTCGCAGCGCCATTTTTATGGCTCATAATCATTCATCTCAGCGTCGTTCTAAGCATATTGACATACATGCTCATTTCATTCGTCATGTAGTTGAAGAGGGCAAGTTACAAGTTGCAAAAATTGACACAAAGGTCAATCCGGCAGACATTTTCACCAAGGTTGTTCCCAAAGAGAAGTTCGAATGTGCCAGGACTTCTCTTGGTCTTGTTAAGAAGAAGTAATCAGAAGTTTAGAGCAGGGGAATGATTGGCGAGTTGCAGCATCCGTTGACCTTCAAGTGGGAGATTGTAAGGAAATGAAGACCAACGGACACATCTTTTCCCACCAATTGCTTGACCTTTCACATTCCTCTTGTGATGTATAACGAAGCATTATATATGCTTGATATCTCATTGTAAAACACAATTCGATTATCAATACAATTCCTCTGCTCAGTGTGGATGTAGCCAAGTTTGGTGAACCACGATAAATCTGGTGTCTCATTTTCTGTTTGCTTTCTAATTACATCTGTGCGCTGTTTTTACTTCTCTTTCTGCAATTGAGTTTTACTTTCAGTCCTAACAGAAGGAAAGACTCAAGGACTGCAAGCTTGACTGCTGCAAACAACAATATCCCTACCCCAAATTCTATTCTTCCAACTCTTCTTCGAAAGTTTTTATTTCAAGGCCTTACACGACGCGTGGAATTGTTAGACAGAACGACATGCGATGGGAAAACAATTAAAAAAACATTGCAAACATTATACTGATATCTGCACCCACCGGGAGTATTTTAGAGGATTTTAAGAATTGTAAAAATGAATGCCAATGGGCTGAAAAAGCAACGGACCAATGGAAAAATCAAATCTGTTGAATTTCCACAAACCAAAATTCCTTAAAAAAACAAACATTAGGAAAAGGTGAAATTTTTTGGCTTGCACGAATTTCAAAGAAAGATTAATACTTGCAAGTGATTACAATAGTACCCCTGCCAATAAATAAAACAAACTCAATTAACATAATCCATAAGGGCATGCGAGTGAGGAAACTTATGTAAATCCTATGCTAAGCACCAACAGTAAAATTAGCATTCACTGCTGCTTTGACATGGGTGCTTTACTTGGTTGACCATTGGGAACCTTTGATATGCTACTGGAATTGAGATTGGGATTAGGATTGAACTGTCTCCATGCCTCAATCCATGTTACCATTGCATCTCCTAACTTATTGAAGTAAGGGTCTATCAAGCTGAGTTTGTCTTTCACCTGTTTAGCCAACTCAAGATAACATTGTTCAACAGTGGTAGCATCCTTAGGAAGCTTAACTGACTGAAAGAAGGGGACTATCTCTTCTTGCCAGAAGATGCCCTTGTTCTCCTCCTCCAGATTTACAAAGGCACTGCTAACCTTGTTGTGCCATACATATGGAAGACCTGTCTTAACTCCATATCCCTTGTGGTCACAAATCACCTGTATTTAGAAAGAAGTCTACTATCAGCTTACTTTAAAATCTTAATAAAATGATCACCTCAAGAACAATTTTAACCTGGAACTAGTTAAATTGAAAGAGAGCTGTGAAGTAATTAAAATCATCCCAAAGAACAATGTTAGCAAAGAGCTAGTCAAGTTAAAAAGAGAGTCATGAACTAATTAAGATTACCCTGAAAACAAATCTAACCAAATAACTAAAGTTGAAAATAGTAGCGACGAACTAGCTATAGCTTATATGCTTATATGCAAAGAGCTGAGTTATTGGTTCAACCCCCAACAATTTACTTTTCCATTCATATGGAAATGGCAGTGGCACTAAAACATTAATAATAAAATTACAGATTTGATAAAAGATTAGAATGAAATCCATATGGTATACCTTGGAGCACCAGCCTGCCCACATGTCACCGAAACGAGATATAGGCTGGCCTTCTCCCATGAGCCCAAAGTACATTGCAGGGCCAATCAATTCTCTGTTGAACGCAAGGTTCATTCCAGACATGGGAAAGAGAGACCCCTTGGAAATTGTCGTGACAGCATCCACATATCTGAAAATCAAAATACGTTTAATGCATCAATTCAATATTACTTTCAAATATAGAAATATACCATACTAAGGAAACTTTTAGGTGCTGGAAAGTTTTAAAAACATTTATTTGGGATTAGAAGAAGTAGGATTAAAAAAAATAATAATAAATAAGTTAAAGAGTTATTAAAATAAATTTGAATTGCAGTTAAGTGGTTGGGTCATTTGGTTCTCATGTTAGAGACCACAGTTTAAGTTCTCTCAAGGACACCTTAGTGCTGAATGGTATGTTGAATGAATATCTCAGTGCTTGTTTCACAGGTGGTTTACAGCCAGGGAGTGCTCGAAGGATGTGGCAAGATGGCAGCCAGATTGTGCTGGATGTGCAGCAGGCAGTTTGTGGCATCAGTAGTGCCACTGAATTCATGTTGGATTCATGTATAAGGGTTTCAGCCCTTTCAACAACCCATCTCTATCCAATTCATAGCCCTAGTCAAAAGCATTTACCAATAATCTAAAAAAATAAACTTTTGTTGGACTTAAAACCTTATATATGTGAGAATGAAATATGTTGGCATAAAAAAAGCCACATCTCAAACCACAAAGTAATTTATGGGAAGGTTTTAAGTTTGAGTTCAAACCTAAAGCATGGTGGAATGGTAGAGCATCCTAGCATCTTGAACTTAGTCATAAGAGGGTTTTATGTTCAAGTTGTATTAAGCTAATAAAAATTAACACAGTATTAGGATTTTGAACCTGGAAGTGCAACTCCAAGAGGGTGTTGGAATAAAATATACCGCACCCCAAACCACAAAGCACTAGTATCTCCAGTGATAAGGTATTTTAGACATTTTTAAATAACCATGAAAATGTTACAAGTTTGAGTTCGAACTGGTCTTTAAAAAAACTAGTTAGTGCTAATTGTAATTAATGAAAAATAACCATTTAAAATTACAAAATGGGGCTCAAAATTGATTCACAGATAAGGAATTCAATTTACCCACACAGCCAAATCAACCTGCATGCTAAACAACACATTGTATATAGTTTAGCTGAATGCTTAATTACAGAATTGTATTGTTTATGCGCTGACCCAATTTTTTCAATGGACAGCTTGAACTTTCTCTATACCAACAAGATATTGAACACGGAGTAAAGATAAGCTTTTCATAAAAACTACAGCCTAGCGAACAAATATGCAATCTGCTAAGCTTTCCTCCCAAACATTAATATAGCTAATATTGATTTAAATGTTATGTGACTTACAATGAAGTAAAGTTGAAAGAAAGTAATTTAGAAAACACTAGAAGAAACATCAATTTATATGCAATCTCATCCTCTGTATACTAACTGTTTACCTGGTATTCCTCTCTAATGGTTTGACGAGCTGTGTGGGGGCATCATAGTCAGGAAAGTTAAGCCACAGCCCATGTGAAATGGCAGTGGTCACACCTTCCCTCAAGCTGAAGGGATACCCACGAACAAAATCACAGCTTTCACGGTATGGATCATAAAGGGTATTGAAGAAATATGGTGTAGAAGGCGTAGTCAGATTGTTCAAGTGTTGTTCCACTGTATTTATGTCTTTTCCTGTCGGATCCTTAGCTACCTACAAACACAAATACAATCTGATGCAGTTAAGTTAATTAGATTCCAATTCTGATCTATAACAAAGTAATGATGGGTATAATATCTTATATTCTGTGCAACATACCAAATAAACCATAGGTTATGCCTAGATACGACCTCTTGATAAGCTCTCAAGGCCTAGAAATTGAAACACAGAGATTGAAAAATATTATAATTCTGTTTACTTTGTAAGTTGGGAGAAATTGAGAATCAGAAGCATGTGCACTGATCTGTCTATGAATAAGGTCCCATGGAGGGGGCTACAGCTCTTATTCATCCTTTGCAGCTGACCCCATGAAAAGCTTAGAAATGTGAAGCAGGATTAACCAGATTTTTTTTACATGAAGAAAGAAGAGGCGATATTATTAGTTGGCAACATTAAACTTCTAAATCAGAATTCCTAAACAAAAGGATTTGAGAGGCTAAAATACTTAAGTACATGCTTTTTAAGAGATCATTTGACTGCAAATTATTCAAAAAAATTCTCAGCAGCATCCACTGAAAATTTTCAGCTGTGGTCTCTCCATGGGACTCTTTCTTCGTAGAACTTCAAAAAAGTAAGGCAGTACCAACAAACAAATGAGGAGTTGCATTAAAAATGTTTTAAAATACAAAACATAACAAAATTGTCATTATGAGTAGATTGGCAAGGTTTGGTTTAATTTTTGCACTAGTTATGAATTACCCTTCGCCCTTGTTATGAAATCCAAAGCAAGCAGTACAAAATTTAAACAATATTCAATATAGATAACAAAACATAATTCTTGTGACATTCCACAGGGGAGTTGTATACACCAAATGGGCAGTCTGGATTACCCATGACCTAGGAACTTAGGTGAATGGCCCACCTAAACTGATGCTGAACTGTCAAAAGCAAGGCGCTATCTGCTGAACAAAAACTGAATGGATGTTTTTAAGCAACTTTAAAAAATGGCATTAAGGTTATAGATGAATTGCTAAGGTTCGATTTATTTGTAAGCTTCATTTACAAAATCAAAATAAAGTCATAAAATTTGAGCAAAATATAACATTATGAACTTCCAGGAAGAAATCTCGTAGCCCAAATTAAGGTCAAGATTCTTAATGACTTTAAAAGCTCAGGTAAATGGCACCTAAGCCACCCAAATAGCTAGTGTAAATGTTATTGCTAGTGTTTATACCGGGTGCCTTAGATTCTATAGGGTTTCTCCACTGTAGAATAATCGTGGATAACTTCGTAAGGATTAATTGGGTAGTCTATTTAACATACGAAATCATTCTTAGGTATCTTTTGATCTTCATAGAGCTGAAGAGATGAGATTGAAACTAGTGAAATGAATTATCAAAAATTATAATTTTCGTCATATAGTGTGAAATTACTATTAACTATTTAACATTAAACTGAATGATATTTAAGTATAATGCTGAAGATATACTTCTTGTTTTTGTGTTAATTGCCATAGATTTCATAAACTGAATGATATTTAAGTATAATGCTGAAGATATACTTCTTGTTTTTGTGTTAATTGCCATAGATTTCATAGGGTGTCTCCTAACCATACAAATTCTATTCTATGTTAAACAGAGTTTATCCACGGTAGAATAATCAAATAAAGTCTTGGGTGGATTCTTGAATTAAAAAATCATTCTTTTACAATTATCCTTTCATTTTCAAGTTTTCAGAGAGCCAAAGAGATGAGATAGAAACTAGCCAAATAAAAAATCACAAATTACAATTTCGTACTTACAAAGCAGTCGTCAGCAATGGTAAAGATATACTTCTTCTTGGAGAGGAGGTAACCAAAGCAACGGCAGGCACTGTCTTTAAAGGAAATACAAGAAGCCTTGGGGCCCAATAATTTCATTATGTCAGTGCGGTTGTATAGTTCATAATCAAAGTCCTTAGGCATCTTCACTGTCTTGTGTGGGTCGCCATCCTGAATTATGATAAGATGGTATGGTTGAAAAAATGGCCTCCATTTGTCCAGAAAGTCCAGATTTCTGATAGTGGGTATAACAATATCCACCTCCTCTGCGAAAGCCATTGTAATGGCAATATTACCTTTGTGCTGTCCTTCCAAAAATGCAGTCACATTTATTTGTATTGGAACAATTTAACAACTTGATTTGCTCAAGTCTTCAAAAGACAGACAGCCGGCCTATGTTTACTCTCGATCATATCTATCTTTGTTGTGCTATTGTTTTCATAAAGAATGTGAGATAAGGTTCAATTGATTGATAGAACCTATATCAATTAAATTTATTTACAGAAATGCTTTGAGTTGGGTTAGTCCTGAATTAATGGGAAATCAAAGATTTAGAGAGAGAGTTCGTACGTCCACATTCAATAAAATGAGTTGCCCTGCCTTTAATTTGTACCGTGAAATTTTACTAATAAGTTGGTAGCAGTTTGTCTCCATGCATTTGTCACAATTATGAACGCCATATTAAAATTAAATTGACAAAATGAAAAATTATAGCTTTTAATAAATACAAGTATAATAGTGATAATGACCTTATTTTTAAGGCTTTTTAATTAGTATTTACTGCTATACAATGTATTATTTAAAAACAATTCTTTATAGTTTTAGGTAATAATAAGATAATTTTGATTGATAAAATATCTACTATTTTAAAATTGTATGTATGTATGTAGGTATGTATATATGTTGAAGAAGTGTTTTATATTATTATATATAGATAAAATATTATATATCTACTAAAAAGGGGTAGGTTGAAAAAAGTCACACTCTAAAGTCCATACAAGGTATAGTTTTAACCAACAAATCCGAAGAGAGAAGAGACAAGACCACTAAGTGACAAGAGCTAAGCCACTAGCAAGGGGTGGATCATGATCATTTGGCTTTCCCCAACATCAGTAGGGTCTAGGTTATCAAAAATAGGCTCCTAGCCAGTAATCACATCCTCTTCATTTTCTTCTTTAGTAGGACGATGAGTGTCACAAATAGGAGAAATGGACAAAGCAAGAGGAGGAAATTTTTAGAGTCTAACCATCTAGAGGCCCTATAGTCATGAGGCTCAAAAGAGGCCAAAGGTTGGTGTGATGGTTGAGACCAACCATGACCAATCTAGTCCTTGGCTCTTCTTGGAAGGGGATGGGAAGCATGTGATTGAGAATCATGTTCACCACAAGCATTTTGACTACCTCCATGTCAATGTTGACAAGGAGGGGAGTGACCCTTGCTAGAGGGAAAAGTCGATGGCACTCTAGCAACCATACATGGGGTATCACCCCAATGATTCAAAAGCACCTATAAATGAGCCCCTTCAAGTGCAACTTTAATCACTTGCACCCAAATCTACATGAGATTATTGGAACAAAACATAGCCTTAAAGCATAAATCAAGAAGTGAATATCAACATAACAACTAGAGAAAATAGCAAAAAAAATGCCTTTCCAAATGCTAAAAAGAATTTCCACCCTAAAAACATGTCAAATTGATGCAAGAGCATCCCAGGTTGCAGAGCAATCTTGCATCAACCAAAAATATTTGCATTCTTTTGTTTTCTTTCATTTTCTAGTTTAGTTTAGTCAATAGCAGTTTCAGCATTTTGTACCATATTTTCTACATTGTCATTTCAGAGCTTGCAGAGTAGGAATTAGCATCTAGACATCATCAGCTACATCATATCCAAAATTTAGGTCATTTGGACTTGTCTGCTAAAAGTTATCGCTATCAGAAGATCACCTGTTTTCACATAACAAAGCATTCAGATAGTCAACTGAAGGAGAATATTTCTAGAGCACTTCCATGATTTGCAAAGCTAAATGAAACATCATTCAGGATACTTTAGGACATAGCCGACCTTCCTTGAGGTCCGCATCAATTTTCCATCATTTGCAAAACATTACCAGTTGTTAAAGTTGATATAATTGTTTCTACATGTTACACCTCTTCATTGGAGTTTGTAACTTCTCCCTTGGCTGACATGGAGGATCTCTTGAGGTTGGAGATGATATATATAGATCTCTAGGATGTATGAGGAAGTCAGTGAGTAGAAGATATAGATTGATAATTAGATTCTTTCTAGATGAGTGCTTCATTGCCATATCTTGTAATATCTGTTGTAACTGGAATCAAGCCTATGAGCCCTTGTTTTGTAGCCTACATGTTGCCGACATGTAAACATTTTGAATCTATGATATATTGATTATTTGAATCATTCATTGCATTCTATAATTGAATTGCATTGTGTTTACTCTTGATGCACAGCGTGGACAGTTCATTCTGTGAACCCTCCGACCGTGACTGCACCACAAATCTAGGTGAACTTAGTAAGAATTTTAGTCAAATCACCCAAAAGAATTATATGCCATGAAAAAGTTTTAGGCCTAAAAGGCCTAAAGAAATTATGAATCCAATTCCAAGTAGCTTAAGCTCTAAGATAAAACAAAAAGAGGTGCTTCAAAGTCTCTTGTTGTCCATAGAATGGACAACAATAATTAACAACATTCAACTAAGTTAACTTGGTACAATAAGACCTTGGTAGAGAATACACTAGACAAAATGGGAAAGCTTCGGCTCAAGGGTAGTTGACCAAATATTCTAAAATTTGTGGTGGTAAGAGCCCAGATAAGACTAGAGTAACCATCTATGATTCAATTTTGAAATCATATGAAGGTGAGGAGAAATCCAAGTATATCCCTTGCATTATCTGTAGTTGCAAATGATGTATCTTTTCGCCAAGGTTTGAAGCTTCTCGCCCTAATTTTTGAACCGTATTAGGAGGAATAGACTCAAGAATAGTTTGGAATGACTTAAAATCATAATTAGAAATCTTGTACTTCAATTTGGGGCCTCTAGCCAAGTCAAAAAGCTTCTAGTAGACTTAGATAAAAGAATCTTAGGGAAGGTATTGATTCCTCTTTGGTAGAATTTCAAGGCATGCACACAAGGTGTCTTAGCAAGGGGTTAATCCTGGAAAGAAATAATAGGAGACTATCAAATAGAATATTGATTAATGGAAAGACCCTTGTGGAAGTCACTGTCATCCCAAAAAAACCATGGCTTGATGGTTTCCCAAGCTTTCCATATGCTTTTTATGACAAATGTGATTGTATCTAGATATGATCGTTATGAGTAAATTATGAAAACCAAGTCCCTTCAAAGCTTGATGCCCATTGGATACCCCTACAAAAAGGGTAGTACCTAATCAAGACCTTCCAAGCTTCATTCCCTTCTAGGGCTTGGATAATCCATTTAGCACACAAAGTTATACCTTGTCAATGGATATAAGTAAAGCCAAACCCACCAAAGTCAAGAGGGAGACAACAAAACTCCTAGTATACTCTATGAAATCCTTTGCTTTACTTAGGGGAAACCCATAAAAAATATCTTAGGAGTTTTTCAAGATTTAGATAAAACATTTTATAAGGCACCCAAAAAGAGGAGTACTAAGCATGCATAGCAACAAAAATTTTAGAACACGCTTGAAATTTCCCTCCTAGAGAAAGTGGTTTAGCTTTCCATGAAGAGGAAGGTGAAGCTTGGAAAACAAAAGGGGTTCCTAGGAGTCTAAACACTTCACCATGATCACTCCACTTCCAACCATAGGAATTGAGCCAATTGTGCTTAGCTAAGAAGGATTGCTTGTAGGATTGAGTTTTTTCCATTGTATACTTGACCCTGAAGCTTTGCAAAAAAAATATCCAAGCATTGAAGAGCCTAAGTGATGTTATTTTTATCCTCCAAAAGAGTGAAAATGGAGTCATCAACAAAATGGTAGTTGACCAACTAGGCTATAGAGTTAGGCAAAGTAATACCTTTAACTAAGTTCTATTAAATAGCATTAGCCAAAAGATATTCAAATCCTTATGTAGCAAGCACATACAAAGTAGGGGCCAAGGAAACCTTGGTAGATTGAATGAAAAATCCCAAAAGCCTTATACTGATGTCCATTGATGGTAATGTAAGAAGAAGCATCAACAAAGAGAATTTGGATAGAGCGTACAAATTGAGGATAAAATCCCAGAGATTGGAGCATATCAAGGATGAAAGGCCACTTAATGTGGTCATAGGCTTTGGGAAAATCAATCTTGATGAACATAACTTGTTAAGAATTCTTGGACCATTCCATTCCTTCCCACACAAAAATGATATTCTCAAGAATGTAACTAGATTTATGAAGCCATTTTGTTTATGATAAACAATCAAAGGAAGCATATATCATAGCTCAAGAGCAAGAGCTTTAGCAATGATTTTTTAGATGATTAAAGTGATCAGTCTCTAACTACAAATGTCTTCTAGATCTCCAAATTTAGGTATGAACTTGATGTTTTATTTGTTAACAATATTACCTAAAGTATTAGAATGATAAGTTTTAAGATAGAGTTTGTGGAGATCTTTACCAACCAAATCCCATAAGGTTTTGTAGAATTTAAAGAGGAAGGCATCACAACCTATAGCCTTATCATTATCCATGGAGAAAATAGATTCACAAAGTCCTTTGGAGTAAGGAGTTACAAAAATCTCTTTGAGAGTGTGTAACCTGACAAGGAACCACACTCAAACATTGTTGTAAAGTAGTGGCTTGTTTAAGAGTATCCTCCCAGGCTTTAAAACATATTCATAATGGTACACAAAATCTCAGATGATAGTAAGAAGCTCTATCAACAAGTGTTGGCCTTCGTTGATTCTTTTAATGTGGAAGAAATCCTTAGATTCTTTTAATGCAGAAGGAATCCTTGGAAACTTTGTCACCAATTTTAAGCCAATGAAGACAAGCATTGATTTGAGATCCTTTGGCAAAGTGATTGTTAGCAATTTGCTTCTATTGATGGAGTGTGGAAACTCTCAATTGTAGAGCAGGAGTAAAGGGTTGGGCTTCAACAGTGATGGTGGCATGGCAAAGCTCCAATATGGTAGCCGTGTAGGAGTGGTAATAGAATCATGCTAGTTGGTGCCATAGATTTGAAGGAAGTAGGTGTATTTGAGAGCACTATTCCACTAGTCAATCTAGCTTGTCTGATGACAAGGACATGGTTCCAAATTATAGACATTTTGGATGTCGGTCAAGATGGGATAATGAGTCTTCAAGGATATGTTTGAAAAAAATTATCTTTTTAGCATTAGGTTTAGCAAACTACTATTCAATACAAAATCATATTGCAAAGTGGAACTTGAAAGGACAATGTTTGGCAAAGTTTCTATTGGTAGCAGAAAATAGCTAGCAAAGTAAAAGAAAGATTGGGCTATTACCATGGGTATGTCAAGCCATTCACACACTTTGTTAGATTTGGCATGGAAATTGCTCCATTTATACCATGTAGGTTAGTTATGATGGTGGTCAATGTTGAGATTAAAAAAAACCCTATAAATTTATTACACATGTACCAAGCCTCACATTCACCAATTGCCAAAGATAGGAAAAGTACTACATTTATCATATGCCACTTATACCATATTAAAATATCTACACATAACCAAGTAGTGGTAGGAATTGAATTAGCAATGCATCTCCAAAGGTAATATCTTTCAACAACATCATTGGGAGCGTAAACATTAATGAATCCAAAATAATGATTGTCAATATTAAAAAGAGCCCATAAAGCACGATTAGTGGATTCACATTCTTAGTCAACTAAACATGGTTGTCATTTAGGAGATATAAAAATACCCACACCACCACTAGTAACTTCATGATTACTACCCAAAAAGTGACATGTTGGCCATATGATATGACAAACAACGAAAAGTTAAAAACAAAAACTTTTAACCTCTTATGAATAGAGAATGTCTAGCCCTCAAAAACTTTGTCAAGTGTCTTACACAAAATATTTTTTTGTCTGAGGTTTGTCAAACCTTGAACATTCTAGGAGATAAAATTCATTAACGATAGTCAAGAGTCATGTCTTAACTATCCAAGTCATCAATAGATACATAGATATTTTGCAAAAAACCACCCTTTAGAAGGGTATTAAAACTACCTAGTTGAATTACTAGTTGATTGTACCTTCTTTTCTATGGAAAATACTCACCTTCTTCTAAATACCAAATCAAACTATGAGACCATTGTGGAATCATTAGAGGGGACAAAGAGGGTAAGAAAACAAAATATTTTGGTTGGTCAGAAGATTCTCCATTGGAAGGAGCAACATCTTTCCTCTTGTATCAAGGTTTCAAAACCATGTCACCCTAATTTTTAAGTAGAAAATCACCATTAATAGCTAGGTATTTAGGTGGCATGTCAACATTACTAGCATTTTGATTATTCTTGTGGCTCCTAATTATATATCATGCTTCCTTTTTAAAACAATTGATGATCTATTACTAATAAAATGAGTCAGGTTACAATATAAGTGGCAAAATAGACCACATCAACCCCACCAGGCCATATCACAAGTATAGACTAATAATATCATAATAGGTTTAGGTGTACTACACCATCATACATAACATCAATACATATTATGAGATCTCAAACATCAAAATTACTACAGAATATCTCTTTGAAATTTTTGAAACTGCATATATTTTCATTGACCCAGTTGTATACCAAATCTTGTTCACTGACCAAGTAGTCACCACACTCAGCCAACAATCTAAAATTGCTCCTATATTTCATCATCAGGTACTACATCAGGTTTTTTAATTACACCCACATTGTATTTACCAATCTTATCTCTGTTGTTGTTTTCCTTAAATGAATCAAAACCTTTAAAGGTGTCTATTGGAGGGGACATCATATCTCTGTTGCCATTATTATTGAAGTTCTGAAATATCACCTCTAGGTCCCTGATAGTTGCATCCCTATTTAGCTCATATTGATATTGCTTGCAATATTGATTTTGAAATTCAATGTACTATTTATGAAACTTCTCATCAACTTTTCTCAAATCATGAGGCCAAAACTCAACATACTTTATACCAGACCTAAAAATCAAAGTTGAGCCTTCATCCACAATTTTCATAAACCTTTTGGTGGGGATCTCCAATGTCATGGTAACCTGCTCAAGAATATTAAACAGAGTGAATCTACTAAAAGAATCCATAAGGCTCCTTCTTTTTTCTTGGTAAAAGTCCTTGTTTTTCCTTTTCCATGTAAACCATTAGACTTTAGTAGACAAAGAAATCCAAAATGCATTCAATTTAACATTAAGACCATTGACAAAACCACACAAAATTTCTTTCTAGGACACAGTATCCCTAATATCCCACCCAATAATGTTGCCCATGAACAAAGACCATACATATTTAGCATACAAGCAATCAAAGAAAATATGCTTATAGTTCTCTAAACAATTGCATAAAGAACAATAACAATTACATTGATTACCAACAACAAGCTTTTTCAATAACAAAAGCCATCTAAAGAAACTTTTTTTTGGTTCAATACTTTTAGACCAACAAGCCTTAAGGGACTTAGACCACTCAGAGTAATCAAGATTCATATTCCAAACAAGGTTAACTTGTTTTAACACCTCTTGAAATTCAATCAATGACTTATAGAGATTGTTAGACTTCATTTTCTTAAATTTGGTACCATCTTTCCATTTGAAGTTATCCAGACATTTAGTATTGAATTTCATATTAATAGGAAATTTGACTTTCATCAGGGTTTTAATCAAAATAGAGTAGGTTCTTTTTTGTGATTCAGGTATCTCATACTCTATTTTCAATTGCATCCAACTTTTCAAACAATTATTATTAATAATGCCTTGAAACTCATCAATGCCTTTACTATTCTAGCTCTTAGCATAGTACCCCTGAAGCAATGCAAGGGGATTGTTGTTACAATAAAGATACCACCATATAGATCTGAAGCAAAACAACTCATTTTTTTTCTTATTAAAAGCATCCTTATCCATCACTAGGTTCCTAACAGACTTCTAAGCCCTCCAGATACTAAAAAAACACTGCAAACCCTGAGGGTTTAATGGGAAAGCTCCCAAAGATTGCATCATGTGGGTGCAAGTTCTTCCAATGCTTTTTTTTTTGGGCACGACCTCTTGGATATTTCTTTTGACTAATATTTTCCAAGGTTCCTCCCCATCTAAAGATTTGATGATCCACTTTGCAGCTAGTTCAACACCTTGGATCTTCAAATCCTTCAAACCAATACCCCCTTTATTTTTTCTAAACAACACCATTCCCATTTCATAGCATGCCTCTTCTTTTTACCCTTTCTATCCAACCACATAAACTCCCTAAAAATTTTCTGAACATCATCTATTTGATAGCAAGAGAAGAGACACACAAAAGCATAGTAAATTAAGTATGAGGAAAGGATCTTATGACACACTCGAATCCTCCCAGTAAGGGAGAGACAATTATTATTCCAATTCCTTAACTTCTTTTCAATTTTAGCAAACATCCAATCCCACATGGATTTAAGAGGACTGATAGCAAAAGGAATCCCCATAAACCTCAACTATTTGTTAGGACCCCCCATTGCTAAGGTACATCCCTGAATCAATCTGGAGGTTCTTCCTTCTAGCTCAAAAGCACTAATTTGTTTCTAAAATTTTATCTCAAAAGGCTAAACAAACAAATTTCAATCTTTCTACCATATTTTCAATATTGTCTTTCTCAAGAATAGGAAATAAAGCAATATCATCAGCAAACTAAATATTCAACAAGCTATCCTTATTAGGACGAACAATCCCTTTCATCTTACCTTCTATTAAATTAGTTCTCAGCAAATAATATAATGCTTCTGATGCAATCACAAACAAAGATAGAGCTAGAGGGCACCCTTGTCTGATTGATCTTTTAATCACAAAGGGCTCAGATAAGGAACCATTTATATCAAGAATTTGTGTAAGACTATCTTGGAATAAAACTTTCACCATCTTGCAATAATGTTCAGGAAACCCAAATGCTTCAAGAATGGAAATAACAAAAGACCATTCAACCATATCATAAGCTTTTTCAAAGTCTAGAAACAATATCCCCACATTCTGATTAGTGTTATTAGCCCATTCCATAGCTTCCCAGTGTAATTAATGATTTTGGGAAGAATATCTATTAACCTCAAGGCCAGGGCCTTTGCTAGAATTTTATATGACACATTCAATAAAGTTATTGGTCTCCAATTTTTCATGTTACTCTTATCGCCCTCTTTTGGCAAAAGTTTGATAATCTCGAGCTATTAACTTTATTACCCAATGAACCTCTCTAGATAGCCTTGTAAAATTCAATAGGTAAACCATTGAAACACCAGGGGATGTCTCAAATTCAAAGGATAGAATTGCATTTTCTATTCCATCTCTAGTAATATCCTAGTTTAACATATCAGCCATCTCCAAATTGATTTTCTCGGGAATGATCTTTCTGCAAAACTCCTGAGCTTGTTTGTAACTACTACTCCTATCATTAGCAGTAAAGATATTTTTATAGAATGTTCTAAAACTCTCTTTAATATCCTCATTGTTTTTAAACCAGACATCATTTTCTAAAATTGGACCAATGAACTCCTTGTTATTTTTCATTGTCAACATATTGAAAAAATATTTGGAACCTCTATCTCCTACCTTGATCCAATTTATCTTGGCTCTTACTCTGGCCCCTTGAGCTTTTTTTGTCTGAAGTTTTCTAAGTTTGTGTTTGATATCTCCTAACAACTAGATATATTCTTGGTTCTTATTGTCACTTTGCACTTTATCTTCATATTTCAGAAATTCCTCCTGAAGGAAGAATTCATATTTTCTACTGTCCATGGCATATTTTTTGTCAATGGTTTGAAGTAGAGATTTACAATTCATGACAAGATTATCCAAGTACTGAATGACTAAAATATTAGGAGATGTCATCTTATATATTCTTCTAAGAGTAGTAATCCCATCCAAACAATCCTTACTTTTCAACAGTTCAGTAGTCAATTTGAACAAATTATCCTTTCTAATTATATCATCAAGATTTACAATCTTTGATAATAACATAAGTTTCAATTGGATAGTGATCAAATAGTGTGCTAGGCACCATTTGAAAACAATTGGCATCATTTTTATTTTCAAATTAGAAAGAATTTTTCTGGGCATAAAATATGTCAAGTCTGCAATATATGATTTTCCCATCTTATTGGCTATTGCACCAGGTTCAACCCTTACTATCTTTTTTCTTCCCTTCAAGTAGCTCAAATAGTTTAAGAAATTTTTCATCCTCTACCAAAAGAACTAATCATTCCCTTTCCATTCCCAAGGGGAACCTCTAACCTTATCTTCCTTATGCTCAAAAAAATTAAAATCTCCACCAAGAACCTAGGGGATTTTAGGGAGATCAAAGGCAACCCACTTCCATAATTCAATCCTTTCCCTATAGTCATTAGGAGCATATACTAAACAAATCCCAAACTCAACATTATTTCTTTCAAAGATGACCCAGAGGCATCTATTACAGGGGAGAAACCATTTTGGACAATAAATTTAACCCATTTTTTATTGATTAGCATAGCAGTACCACCTTTTCCTCTACAATGATTGGAGAAGAAAAAAGTAGAGTCCTTCCACACAAATCTCAGTGTGTTTTCTAGCTGAAAGCCAACTACCTTCACCTCTTGAAGTAACAAACAATCAATATCTTTTTTGTTGTTGCAAAGTTCTCTAATTATATATTTTCTATCAGGGGACTCAAGTCCCCTAATACTCCAAATAATGCAATTTAACTTCATCAAGGAGGGGGTTGGCAGGCTTTTGATTTTTGTAAATCTTGTCAAAACATTTGGGAATTTTTCCCCTTTGCCTTGTTTTCTAGGTTTTTGGATGCCATTACTCCTACTAACCTACTTTCTCTTCCTTTTATCATCTTCCTTATAGATGTTGACCATTTCAACATCTTGCTCTATATCCCCTACAAGATTAGGGGGATCAATCCCTTCCATAATTTTATTATCTTTGTTCACTATCCTCGTTAGGGGAATTTTCCCTTAAGTCATCAAGGTTTGTAGTATCAACAATATTTGGGGGCTCTTGTACTCTAGATACTTGGGCTTCCTTTTTGGCCTGAATTTGAACATTCTTCTATTTTGCCCAAGACAATTTCTTGGGCGTTCTTTTTGTACATGTTATGCTTTGCTCCACCATTGATTTCATTATCATTATTTTTCATAGTTAAGTCCATCTCATCTGAGGCCTCATTTGAATGATTCTCATTCTCAAGGAAGCCAACATTAACCATCTCAATGTCCTCATCACATTTTTTGAGGGAAGAGAGGGTATCCTTTATATTTTCTTTAAGGTTTTTAAATGCCTCAAATTATTTCTCAAGGACTTCCTCAGTATTGATATTTATTTTCTCCTCATTTTTTAAGGAGCTTCAAAAGCCTCCTTGAACTTCCCCTTAGGGTTTTCAAAGTCATTTCTTTTTTTTCTCCTCAAGTATTTTATTGGGATTCATCTTGAATTTAGCAATAATTGGATAGTCTTGTTTCTAGTGCCCATTAGAATTATAGAGGAAGCAAGCATTTAATCCTCCTAGCCCTTCTAGCTTACATTTATACAGTTTACTATCAATTTGAAATTCAATAGCTTTTGGGATTTGAATCCTAGTATGTAATGATAACAAGATCTTGGCATTCATATGTGGGAAAGTAGACCTGGTTTCCTCAATTTTAAGAATGTTCCCAATTGGTTTGAGTAATTGTGGTAGGAAGGCCCAATGATGGGTCAGCACATTCTTTATAGTCATCCATATAGAGATAGATAAAAACATTATTTCCTTATGTGTGGTGTCGGGAGACCAAGAGATGATTTGAACATTGATTGGCCAATAATCTAGTACTCCTTCTCTAACACCCTCTTTTGCATGTTATGGTTTTTCAAAAAAACACAAATAGACCTTTATGGATCATATAGCAAAATAAAAAATATATACCCAATTTTTTGCCCTAGACATTGACTAACCAGTTATCAAAGAACTTTTTGTAAGGCATTTTATCCATATTCATACAAGCAAGAAATACAACAATATTTTTGAGCCTATTCTCTTCATTTTTCACAGATTTTAACATTTCTTCATTCGGTTTAATACGAAGAACTCAGGGAAAAGGAGGTCCTTACCTGAACTATTTCTTCTCCTCCACCCTTCTCCACTCCCCGCTTGGTGGCATCTCTACTGTCAAATCTGACTCCATTTTTGACCTCAAAGTTGGCATCTTTCAATGCAACTTCGACATCTTCCACTTTGAGCACTTCTTTGTAAGTTTTTTTGCCCTTATTCTCCTCTTTACCCTCATCCTGTGTGTCCATTAATTCCCTCGGCTGAGTAATTAATGCATCAGCCCCCAATTGCACTCGATTCTCAAGAGGTGTACAATTTTGTACCCCAACTGACCACTAAGATGACCACCAATTTAAAAATGGAAGAAATCAACTACAAATCCAAACTTACCAAAATAAAACACAAGACATGAAAACCAATCAAAATCCTCAACAAGAAATACAACCAATACAACAAGATCAGGAGAACTCATCCTTAATAACACCAAGACGACGAAGAGAACTAATCAGTGTCAATTTTAGCATGAAAGAGGTCCTTAGCAAGTTGAACATGGAGGGTGACCTTTCATCTCCCTTAAATAACAACATAGAACCTCTTCCCTTTTTCTGAGGGAATAGATTTTCAACTTAAGCCATCCTTCCTTTTTTTGGGAGGTAGAGCCTCATTTATAGGCTAGGGAGTGATCTTACTACAAGGAAAATAAAGAGGACCATCTCTAATCTTATAATTAGAGGACTAACACCTATAATAGGTGTTGGGTAGGTTAAGATAGATGATACGATGGGTGTGTGTCATGTGACCAATTTGGATATCAACTGAGTCCTTCATATCTTTAGAAAGATTTATCTCAATGCAGACACATTTTTGTAGATAGAATGAGTAAAAACTTATTTGCATTGACATAAACAACATTGCCTAAAGAAATTACTATTTTAGGAAATAAGTACTAGCATGGGTGTGACTACAAGAAGTTGGGTCCACATTTTGGCCAAAAAGTGGAAGTCTCTTTCCTAAAATTCAAAGTTTGTCATAGTTGGAGTAAAACTTTGAAGCACTTACACATAGATTATTAACATGGTGTAAAAATATGAAATATAGGATTTTGTTTCTATTTTTTGAATATGTAATTTATTCTAATACCTAGATGATAAAAGTTGGTATTGTATATGATGTACAAAAGTGGAATTTTTAAAGTCGTATATTTTGGGCCAAAACATGCACTTGTACAACCAACAGAATTCGACCTAAATGAAAGTTTTTTTCTAATTCCTTTTGTGAAAAGATACATATGATGCTAAATTTTCGTTAGGATATTTTTTATAATTTTTTAATAATTTTTTACTGGCCCTAATTTGTGTTTTCAAAAACCCTTTGTGTATGACCAAAATAATTTGATTTAAAATAGTCATAAAATGAAAAAAAAAATTCATCATGTGGAGAATGATGTCTAGATTGGTCAGAAATAATTTTGTTTTTAAAAAAGTTTCAAAATCAAAAATTAAAAATTGTAATATATGTCATTTCAAGTTTATGAGTCCCTTTTTTATAAAAAATAATTAATAAATAGAAAATGTGTCCAATATTTAAAAAAATACATATTTGAAAACTAGACATTGTCATCTATAATGGGTTTCAATTTGATCCAAAAATTCTAAAAAAAAAGTTGTCAACCATATTGCTAAAGTTAATTTTTACTCTTATTGTTAACATGGCATTGTACTTGCAGGTCCATAGATGAGGGATAGGTTTACAAGCCTCATCAAAGCCTAAAACCAAAGAAAAATTGTGGGTTTCAAATTTAAAATTTAACGGAAGACATACCTACTCTGAAATGCATACCCGGTTTGAAAAGGAATGGGTACATGGTTGAAATAGAAATCGGTACCTGTTTTAAAATGGGTACACATTCTAACAATAAAGGGGTATTCATTTCTATTACATCAATCATCATTCTATTTTTAGTAAAACATACTATGACAACATCTCAACAACTTTTTATTTTATAAGTATGGCCTAACAATGTCTAATAATGTAATTGTTACTACATGTGTCTCTTACAATCTCTTAAGCCATATCATATTCTATTTTAAAAGGGATTCAATCATAAGGTGCATTTTCAAGTGGAAATCAAGTATAGGAACTATTTTTAGAGGAATCAAGAAAAGGAATTATTTTTGGAGGAATCAAACACATGTGATACATTGAACAAAGGATCTACATCTACTTGTACTTCAAAAAGCTCAGGGGGGATCCATCTCAAAGTAAATGAAAGATCGTTTGTTAATTTTATCAAGATATTTTGGTAATTATGGGACCAAATAAATATCAACAAAAAATAAAAAAAGGAAGGTCATGACACTTGAAGAAATTGAAGCACATCAAGGGGAGGAAAAATGATAAAGAGATATGAGAGAGGATTCAATAAATCAAGAGTGTTGAAGCATCCAATTCAATGACTATTGAAGAGAAGAACATTGAAAAGACCAACATGGATGAGGTGAATGTAGAAAATGCAAATGTGGAAGAGTCCAAGAATATAGAAAAGGTGATTATAAAAATGAATTCAAGTATGTCTTCAATTGCACTCAATGATATGATATTAGTTGTTTAAAGGAAGCTAGATATAGCAATGTTGATATAAATTCTACTATTAGAAACAACACAAAAAAATGAAAATGAAATCCCTTGTATGAGTGAAAATGAAAATGTTTGTTGTTTTTAAATTAAAAGAAATATATGAGATAATATTCATGGTAAGATATCTTGGAGACAAATTCAAACCCATGAAAATAGATCAAGTATAAACTATTTTTTTATAGAAAAAGTATAGGATTTCAATGTCAACTTGTAATGCAATTAATTAGAATGTCAAAAATGTGAAGAGTACTGAAAAAATTAGGCATATTTGTAAAACCCAAAAACAAATATGAATCAATGAAACATGTTATGTCTAGTGTTGTTAATGCTATTGATTCTATTGGAATAAAGAGTCGGTCTAAAGATAAGAATGCAACATGACAAGCAATAACAACTGCTTTAATTAATAAATTAGTTTTGAGCTCAAAAGAATGATAAGTAAGACAAGTGGATTTTTAAATGTAAATGCTAAGACTTTGAGAAGAGAGGTAAAGAGAAGAGTAAGTATTGAAGGTGATCGAATTAACCAATGTTGGGCTTTTAGTGGTAGACTCCCAAGGTCTTACATGAAATTAAATAATGAAAATAGGTCTTTAATTAAAAATTATTAGCATGATAATACAAGGGTATTGTCTAATACTAGAGATGTTTTAAAATTAAGCGTGGGGTCAAAAAATCGTGATCCTCATCCAAAACATCTATTAGACATGACTCAAACAGATGATTCAATTATAGAAAATTTTAGTATAATTCAAAGATCATTTGAGAAAAGTAAACTTTGGTATGTCAAAATTAATAAACAATGAATCTCTTATTATTGCAAAACTCATGCAATTATAATATCATTATGATGTTTTTCAATATATGTACGTTGTACTTTGTGTACTAACCAAATTATATAGGAATGTGGTATTAATATGCCACCTAAAACAATTAAGGAGTTTATAACAAGTTTACTTTGTGAAACACTCAATGGACAATTATTTTATTCAAAAGCGTGTATTTTTAGACAATGCAATAGATGTGATAACATTTCATTTTTAGGATAATGCATGCATGAAAGCAATTCACATGATTTTGGACAACAATTAGTGGATGTGAAGAGGTTCAATAATGTTCAATATCCATTAAAGGATGGAAAATTTGGAAAATATTGTGAGTTAGTCACAAAACAAAGTAGTGTGCTTGCATTCATCATAGAATTCAAGAATAATATTATATACGAATATGTGAAACACTCTCAATATGCTTGGTGGTTTGATGAATAATTTATCATATATAAAAACATAGTTTCAATTAGAACTATACTTTCAGTGGTTGACTTTATAGAAAACTATACTCTTGCTCTACAAGAGGAGATTCAATATAGGTGGCAATCTTTATTCATATTGTATACAAACATGTAGATGACATAATTTTTTTGAGGGAATACCATTTCTATTTGAGTGATAACCAGTTAAATTCATCAGTTTGTGTAGTATTGTTTCAATGTATTTTGTGACAATTTAAAAGAAAGAGAAATCTAGATGGCACAACATCTCATATGGTTAGACAATTGTACAGGACAATTAAAAAATGCTTGAATGTTTTATTAGCTATGTAGGTCCATAACGAAAATAATATCCAATAGATGTGGAGTTTCTTTGAAGATGGGCATGGTAAAGGAGAGCATAATGGAGCTAGAACATATGTGAAAAGAGCTCCTACTAGGAAGAAACTAAATTATATGGATGCAACAAATCTTAAAGATGCGTGTGCAATTGTGGATTGGTGTAATATAAAATTATCTACAAGATCAAGTGAAAACTCCAAATTTTGATGGTTCTTTTATTTAGTTGAAGAAGAAAATATTTTTCCCCGATGTGATTGGAAGACAATTAGTGGGTCAACAAAATGACATTCATTTAAGAGTTCAAATGCAAGCACATAGACTATATGGACTAGGGAGATTGCCTATTTTTGTCAATTTTGTATTGGAGGAGAGTGGAAAGCATGTGAAACTAAAAAATGGGTTGAAGAATAGAAACATAGATCCCTAACACCTATACAAACACATTCAACATGAGACAATGTTTGAAAAGTCTCACTTTGAGAATCTTTGCAAGAAACCCAGAAAAACCTAGAAATCTTTTAACTTCAAGTGTTTTCTATCGCTAGGATTTCTTAGTTGCATGCTTGTATTTCAATATGCATTTTTGAATGTACATTCACAATATACATTCGCCAATGTATGTTTGGAACATACATTCGCAATCTGCAAAGGAAAAGATGCATTGGCGGCATACAAGCAAATATACAAGGGTCAATGTGCAAAGGGAGAATGTATATCGGGTTGTATGTTCGCACATACAAGGCCGATATACAAGGCCAACATACAATTGAAACATACAAGGCCAAATGTGCAAATGGTGGGGTCCACGATATACAAAGGCGTTTGTATATCCGCGACATACAAAGAAAAGCTGCAAGTCAAATATACAAGGGCCACACATACAAAGGAGCAACATTCAAAGGCCAATGTATATCATGAACAGTGCCTTGTATATATGCGATTGCATGTTCGCACATACAAGTCAAAGATACAAGGCTGATATACATGCAAAAGATCACATGCAATAGTGGATTGTATATTCCGATATACAAAGGGCCATACATGCAAGAAGGAGATGCAAAGCGTGGGGTCCACCAAATGTACATTTTTTGTGATTGTATGTTTGGACATACAAGCAAAGCATGCTTTCTAAGCATACAAGCTAAACCTGAAGGTATTTTTCAGAAAGCTTTATAAAAGTTTGAAGTCTAGGTTGTATATTTACAATTGTATATTACGATATACAAGTCAAAGGTGCAAGGGAAGTATACAAGGTGGACCTAACTTGAAGATCAAATTCTGGTATATTCAGGTGTCAAGTCTGCAGCTTGTATGTATAAGTGCTTTGTATATTTGCACATACAAAGAGATATACAAGGAAAGGTGATACAAGCCAGACCCGACAAGGCAATCAAATATAGCTAATGATCATTTTGGGGTCCACGGCTTATATGTTTGCAGATACAAAGGAGATATAGTTGGTGGGGTCCTCCAAGGCACAAGAGCTTTGCATGTATCTTCTACTTGTATGTTTGCTTGTATGTTTCAATATACAAGGCAAGATACAGGGTTAACATATAATGGTGGGAACCGCACATACAAAGGCGATTGTAGGCAAGATACAATCTGACATACAAGAGGTGGGGCCTGATATACAAAGCACTTGGCATATGTAAAAGGAGTTGCAGAGAAGGTTTTAAATGGTGATTCAGGCAGCAAATTCAAGTGATATATACATAGATGCAAAACAATATATACATGCGGTTGACCAAAACTTTGACCGCCTGTATCTTCGCCATCCTGGTGAATTTTGACATGCTGCAAGAGGCAAAAATGCTCATTTTTGCCTCCTCTTTCATTTGGCGGGGTTTTCAACAAGATTTTCTCACTTTCAAGTTTTGGATCTGACCTTGCATATTTTGGGCGACTGGATGTTTCAGCGACCTTTTTTGGGGCAAGATGCAAATATTTGTTGCATTCATTTCTGTAGGTAATGGAAGCTGCTTGCATTCAATGCCCAGAATATCTTCCACCATTCTTTATTGAAGGTAGATGATCTAGCTGCTTGCATTGACGACTAAAAATATCTTCCATCTGCACCAGTTCCAGATCTTTCGCATCATAACTCCTTGCAGTTGGACGTCCCTTCAGGAGATATTTTCTGATGCAGCTCATTTAGCAAATTTTGTAACCGACCTAGGTTAGTTTGGAATGCTATATATATGCATTCGGAAGATGTAAATAAGGTTGGAAATTATTTGAGCATTGAGTCTTTTTCTGTTTCCAAATAGAGTTTTCTACTACTGTAACTTTGCCTTCCCATTAAATATGTGCAAGTTATTTTTGCCTCTTTGGACTGAGTTTTAGTTTAGTGTGAATTTACATGTGATTGCCTGTGAATGTATTATTCCTTTCAATCATCTTGTTTCTCACCTCTACTAGGATTAGTTGAATCTGTGTATGCCTACTTGCTATATTTGGTTATGTTGTGTATCTTCTCAGTGTTGTAGGAGTTCTTTTATGTAACTTGGTGAATCACCCTTTACTTTTCAAGTGATTTCTTTTCATCTTTCATTCAAGAGCATTCCTTCTCCCTTTTCCTCTAAATTTTTAGTAGTTTTAGGTGATAACTAGTTAAGGAAGCTAGCCTTCTCCGGAGGTCTAATCTCATTTAGCAAAGTCCCACACTTAGAGATCATTCCCATGTTACTCTAGATTGCTGAAGTTTCACAGCTGTAGCAAGGGTGCAAATCTGGGTGATAACAACTTCTAGCACACCCGGTGGGACCAAGAGTTAGAGAAACAATCAAATACTATCTTTTGTTACTGCTTTTTTATGTGCAGCCAATGATTTTCAGACCTGTAAGAGGTTAAAACTTGCATATCTAGCGACTCAGACTGAGGAGAGACAAGCAGATCAGTCCTACTGCTACTTTATATGAGAAAGATTCAAACTAGGAGTTCAAGTACATTTGACTATTTGCAGCTGTCACCACCTAGAAGACAGGGGAGAGTTGTAGCGAGGACTCTAGTTTCTAAAAGAGTACAATCAACCCCTCCAAATTTTAGGCCAATTGCCCCTGTAGTTTCCATATCAACTCAAGCAATTCTACCTCTAGCCGTTCAAATGGCAAGGAATCAATGATTTGTGGCTTTTGATGGAGGCAACCCATTGAATTTAATAGTACATGATGTTATACCTATGGCAGCTTTGAAGAGTCTACCCTATTTTACAGGGGAGAATCAAACTACTCCCATTGAACACATCAAAAATGTGGCTTCTCTATGCGGGGTTCATCATATAACCCAAGAGAACATTGCCATTAGGCTACTGGTTGCCTCTTTCAATGGAAAAGCATTGCAATGGTTTAGGAGTTTACCAGTGCAAACGATTACAACCTGGGATGATCTAGGTGACAAGTTAAATAAGCAATTTCAAGATAAATCAAACAACTTGTCACTGGTTGAACAAATGACTACAATAAAGAGAGCTCCCTAGGAACAAATGATGGATTTCAACTTCAGATTTCAGAAAACATGGGACAGAATTCCTGCCATGGTAAGACCTCCAGCTGAATATGATTTTTTGTATTTTTTGAAACCCCTAAATAGTGATATTTCAGTGATGATACAATCATTATGAGGTACTAGTTTACCTGATGCATATGAAATAGCTATTAGGGCAGATAATAGCCTGATTCAGGCTAGAAAAATAGCACCTAGACCACCAATGCCCATCTTCCCTGAGATTCAAGCTTCAATGCCATTACCAATTCCATATTTTGCCTCTTTACCTACTATTGCAGCATTACCAAGCACTGCCAATTCTGAACCTGCTGCCTCTAGTTCATCTCAAGAGTTAAAAGATATTAAAAATAGCCAATCGAAAATAGAAAATATCCTACAAACTTTTGGGAATGAGTTGGTAAACATAAAAAAGTAGCAGTCCTAGAGTAGGCAGCCTTATTAGCCACAACCTCAAGGGCAAAATCAGCCTTTCAAAGGGCAAAACCAGCCATACCAAGCTAACAGGCCACCTTATCAAAGCAATTATCAGGGTACCAGGCAGAATGTGAACCAAAGGCCTTTTCAGCCTTACAATCTGGTGCCCATTAATGCTATCAAGGACCTTGTTCCTGCTCAGAATAACCTTGTAGCTGAATATGAATGGTGTTTTCCATGCAATCAGCCACATAATCAGGCAGCCTGCTCGAATGGGGTTATAAATTAGGCTCTGATGGTATAGAATGTTGCAGTCTCGTAGCCAAATACACCTCATGATGGGGTTGTTCAACAGCAGGACCAGCCTCAAAATGATTCTACCTTCATAAACTGGCAAGAAGATGAATTTTGTGGCGTAAACATCGATAATATTCTAGTTGTAGCCAATACAAGAGCCAAGAAGAGGGGTTATGAAGTAGATCAAGCAGCAAATAAAGAGAAAGGACATGCTGGTGCTTCTACTTCCCATGTTCCCCACATTTTACAAAGAAACACTTCAGCAGCAACAAGGGAAATGCCTCATTTGCAGGCTGATATTGTTGCTACAAAGTCACAACAAAAGGTAAATGTCACTCCACCTTTCAATATTATTGAAAATATGAAGAAGATGAACGTGACAATGTCTATGTGGGACTCTCTAGCCATCCCAGGCCAAAAGGACATATTGCAATCTGCCTTGTCTAATTTGAAAGTGTCCAATGATACAACTGCTGACCCAAATAGGGTTGTCCTTACCAATTCATGCCAGGATAGCAGCAAATAGCCAAACAAAAGTGCTAAACCACTTCCATTTTATGTGTCTTTGATAATCAGAGACAAGTTAGTACATAATTGCATGGTGGATAGTGGTGCAAGTAGTTCTGTGATGCCAAAACAAATTACAAATCAATTAATACCAGCCCCTTGAGAAGGGTGTGCTTCAGTTAGATGGCACAGCTGTTAATACTATGGGTGTGATCAAAGACCTAGGCCTCACTCTACACACTTGCCCAAATGTTTCCATTTCCCAGGAGGTGTTTATTATAGACTTGCCTCCTTATTTTGCCATGTGTTTGTCAAGAGAATTCATAGCCAAAATAGGAGGATATTTATCCTCAGACTGGTCCCACATGTTTTTCAGGACCAGATATGGCACAAAAGTAACCCTAAAATCTGAATTGCTTTCAAATCATCACATAGAGCCCTATGTTCCAAGTGTTGTTAATGCAAATTGCATTATTTCTGATGATCTTGAACTTGTGGCTGCTCAAAACCTACAAGCTAAAAGTATATCAAAGGTCCTTTTAAAGGAGTGGACCTTGGTAAATGTTGTTGATGATCTTGAGGGACACATCCAAGAAACTGGTATGGGAATTTACATACTACATGAGCCTGAAACAACAATTCCAAATCTGGTAAAGGATGTTGAACAACAGACAGAGCAGCAAAATGAAGTATGGAAAATGTACTTTGATGGCTCAAGGAATAGGAATGGATCTGGTGGTGGTGCAATGCTTGTGTCTCCACAAGGTGACAAATATTATTCTACTTTCTGTTTTGCCTTTTTATGTACAAATAATACTGCTGAGTATGAAGGATTAATCCAGGGTTTGCAGTGGGCAAGAAAGAAGAAAATTAGCTCTTTACAGGTCTATGGTGACAGTGAACTCATTGTAAATTAGGTGAGAGGATTATATGTTACAAAAAATGATGTTTTGAAATGCTACAAGCATAGGGTATGGGACATGATTGAAGAGTTTGATGCTTTCAATCTGATCTCTATCCCAAGAAATTAGAACTCCCATGCTGATAGGTTAGCTGCAATTGGGGTCCAGTTTGACATCCCCAGCGATATTCAAAGAGAGAAGGTGCAACCTCATGTAAAAATAGTGGACAGGCCTTCTATCCCTGACAATAATATTCATTGGCAGGATTTTGAAAGTGATGCTCATAGATCTTGCGTTTCCTGTTAGAGGAGGATGAGTTTTCCATGATGAATCAGGATAAACTCAAGCAGCAATATGAAGATGGTCAAGTTATTCAGTTAAGAACAAACAAGCTACCCAAGGGATTGGTAACCTTGGAATCTATTTTTGGGACTAATGATCAGCTAAAGAAAAGCAAAATCAGCATGCAAGTTAAAGAGGAGCATTACAAGGAGCTAGAAATATTCAAAGGTAAGCTTCTCAAAATAGGTAAAATCTGTTCCCCTGAAGATAGGAAAGCCTTCATTGCTCTGTGTCAAGAGTTTGAAGATGTGTTTGCTTGGGATTACTTAGACCTAAAGGGGTTTGACCCTCATATTGCCCAGCACACCATAGAATTAGAACCAGGTACAAAGCTTGTGAGGCAAAAGCAAAGGCCTCTAAATCCAAAGCTAGAGCCCCTGATGATTAAAGAATTGACCAAGTTGATCGAGGGAAAGATCATTTTCCTGATCAAGCATATTTCTTGGGTCTCCAACCTCGTCCCTGTGAGAAAAAAGAATGGAGAGATCAAGCTATGTGTCGACTTCAGAGACCTCAATAGAGCCTCCCTAAAAGACCATTACCCGTTGCCCTCAATGGAGCAAATTCTGCAAGTAGTGTCTGGTTCTGAAAGATTCTCCTTGCTTGACAGATATTCTGGCTATAATCAAGTGTTAGTCAAGGAAGAGGATCAGTTCAAGATCACTTTCACCACCAAATGGGGTACCATGGCCTACAAGAGAATGCCTTTTGGGCTTTCAAATGCTGGCTCTACTTTTCAGAGAGCTATGGATATGGCTTTTAAGGGTTTCCTATATAAGTTGGTGCTTGTATATTTAAACGACATCACAGTTTTTTTCTAAGAATGCATCTGAGCATTTATCCCATATGAGGCAAGTGTTCGAGAGATGCAAAGAGTTCGAGATATCGCTCAATCCCAAGAAATGCATTTTCATTGTGCATGAGGGCAAGTTGCTAGGGCACGTTGTGTCAAAAGAAGGCATTACCATTAATGTTGAAAGGGTAAGAGCTATTCTGGAGTTGCCTTTACCCAGCCATAAGAAGGGACTACAAAGTTTTATTGGTAGAATTAATTTTCTACGAAGATTCATTCCCAATATTGCTAATCTATTGAAGCCTTTGACGTCTATGTTGAAGAAGAGTATGGTGTTCAGTTGGACAAAGGAAGCCAAACTCAGCTTCGAGTCCATAAAGGAGGCATTGTCGGTTGCACCAACCTTGGTAAATCATGACTTCTCAAGGGATTTTATCTTGTATGCTTATGGTGACCTGGATACAATCTCTGCGATTCTGGTACAGCAGCAAAGTGATGGCTTTGAACAGTCAATCACTTTCTTTAGTCCAGGGCTGGAGGAGCATGAGCAGAGGTATAACTTCATTGAAAAACATGTCCTTGTAGTGGTAAGGAGTCTCAAGAAGTTTAGACATCTTATTTCTAATAATAAGATACATTTGATGGTTGCTCACCCCAGCGTGAAAGAGTTCCTATTAAGTAAAGATGTTAATGAGAAAAGGGTTGGTTGGATCACCAAGGTCATGGAATATGACGTGGAGATCAAGATAACTAAGCTTGTCAAAGGCTGAGGACTCAGTGAACAGCTTGCTACTAGTTCTGAGAACGAAAATAGAAAAAGAGGGGGACGTGCTTCTGACCATTGAAGATGCACATCAAGATGATACAACGGTGGGCACAAGTTGGGTTAATAACATGACTCAATTTTTGCAAACTGGTAGATGTCCAGTAGATTTGGATAGAACCAAGAGATGGTACTTTAGACTGCAGTCTATTCCATACATTTTAATAAATGGCATCCTTTTCAAAAAGGATTTTAATGGTGTATTGTTAATATGCATTGATAATGATCAGACTGACAAGGTCCTGCATGAGTTTCATGATGGAACAGCAGGGGGTCGTTTTGCCCCAAAGACCACTGCTTGGAAAATAATGAGACCTAGATATTACTGGCCCAACTTATTCAAGGATGCCCATGCATGGGCTAGAAAATGTGTAAAGTGTGCCATTTTTGTAGGGAAAGAAAGGCTGCCAGCACTACCCTTGCAGCCAATCCAAGTAGAACAGCCCTTCATGAGATGGGGCATTGACTTTGTAGGTCCCATTAACCCACCATCAAGTGCAGGCCACAGGTGGATACTTATAGCTATAGATTATTTCACAAGGTGGACTGAAGGAGTGGCTCTAAAGGAATCAAATGAAAATACTGTTTTGAATTTTTACCAAGATTTGATATCCAGATTTGGGGTGCCTGAATCAATCATCTCTGATAATGCTTTAGCCTTTGTTGGACTAAAGACAACTGACTGGGCTGTTACGAATGGGATCTACCTGAATACTTCATCAAATTATTACCCATAGGGTAATGGTTTGGTTGAATCTACAAACAAGAATCTCATAAGGATCATTAAAAGATCAATGGAGGACAACTAGAGGACCTGGAACACGAATCTGAAATATGCCTTATGGGTAGACAAAATAACTCCCAAGAGGTCTATTGGGAACTCTCCATATATGTTAGTTTATGGGAAAGAGGCAAGATTGCCTATATCTATGGAGCTACCAGCACTGGATATCATGAATCAGTTGGAGATGTTTGAGGAAGAGGATCCCATGGCTGTCAGATATACTCAACTTATAAAGATCAAAGAAATCAAAGATAGGGCTATGAAAACTATGGAGTATCATCAGCTTCAGACCAAAAGAAATTTTGATAAGAAGGCCTCTCCCAGAATCTTTAGGGAGGGTGATATGGTGCTCAAATGGGATGAGTTGAAAAGCAGACCAGGAAAGCACTCCAAGTTTGACAACATGTGGAGTGGCCCATTTCTCATTACTAAATGGAAGGAACACAATGCATTTCTGTTATCAAATATGGATGGAGAAAATCTGCCTGTCCCAGTCAATGGGATACACTTGAAGAAGTGTTTTGAGGTATGACCTACCTTGTAAACTAGTAGATTAGATTTCTTGCTTTCAAATAAGTGTTGATGCAGAATAGTTTAGATTCCTTTTTTTGTTTTCCCTAAGTGTTGTCTAGCATAGTTGGAGGGGTTGCCTTCAGCATTTTTGTCTTAGTTTGGTCTTTGAGATGTTTTTCACTGCCCATATGCTGAATTGCCAAAGTCAAAATTGTTTGTCTAGTTATTTTATCAGCCTCTGTATGACTCCATGCCCAATGGATGCTTAAGGCCACTGATCTAATTGTTTAGCAGGCAAACATCCCATAGAAGTCACCAAATTGTTGACCTATTTTACTCTGCCCAAAGTTAAACAAGTTCACCTTGTATTTTCTTGAAAATCTTTAGAAAATCCCCATACAAGGCTTAAATCCTTCAAATATTTATGTTATGCCTTGTCAAAATTTCCCAAAAGTCTCACTTTGAGAATCTTTGCAAGAAACCCAGAAAAAAATATTTTAACTTCAAGTGTTTTCTATCGCTGAGATTTCTTAGTTTCATACTTGTATTTCAATATGCATTTTTGAATGTACATTCGCAATATACATTCGCCAATGTATGTTTGGAACATACATTTGCAATATGCAAAGGAAAAGATGCATTGGCGGCATACAAGCAAATATACAAGGGTCAATGTGCAAAGGGAGAATGTATATCAGGTTGTATGTTCGCACATACAAGGCCGATATACAAGGCCAACATACAATTGAAACATACAAGGCTGAATGTGCAAATGGTGGGGTCTGATATACAAAGGCATTTGTATATCCATGACATACAAAGAAAAGATGCAAGTCAAATATACAAGGGCCACACATACAAAGGAGGAACATTCAAAGGCCAATGTATATCATGAACAGTGCCTTGTATATATGCGATTGCATGTTCGCACATACAAGTCAAAGATACAAGGCCGATATACATGCAAAAGATCACATGCAACAGTGGATTGTATATTGCGATATACAAAGGGCCATACATACAAGGAGGAGATGCAAAGGGTGGGGTCCACCAAATGTACATTTTTTGTGATTGTATGTTTGGACATACAAGCAAAGCATGCTTTCCAAGCATACAAGCCAAACCTGAAGGTATTTTTTAGAAAGCTTTATAAAAATTTGAAGTCCAGGTTGTATATTTGCAATTGTATATTGTGATATACAAGTCAAAGGTGCAAGGGAAGTATACAAGGCTGACCTGACTTGAAGATCAAATTCTGGCATATTCAAGTGTCAAGTCCGCGGCTTGTATGTATAAGTGCTTTGTATATTTGCACATACAAAGAGATATACAAGGAAAGGTGATACAAGCCGGACCTGACAAGGCAATCAAATACAACTAATGATCATTTTGGGGTCCGTGGCTTGTATGTTTGCAGATACAAAGGAGATACAACTGGTGGGGTCCGCCAAGGCACAAGCACTTTGCATGTATCTTCTGCTTGTATGTTTACTGGTATGTTTCAATATACAAGGCAAGATACAAGTTTAACATACAATGGTGGGGCCCGCACATACAAAGGTGATTGTAGGCAAGATACAATCTGACATACAAGAGGTGGGGCCTGATATACAAAGCGCTTGGCATATGCAAAAGGAGTTGCAGAGAAGGTTTTAAATGGCGATTCATGTGGAAAATTCAAGTGATATATACATAGATACAAAGCGATATATACAAGCGGTTGACCAAAACTTTGACCACCTGCATCTCCACCATCCTGGCAAATTTTGACATGCTGCAAGAGGCAAAAATGCTCATTTTTGCCTCCTCTTTCATTTGGCGGGGGTTTCAGCAGGATTTTCTCACTTTCAAGTTTTGGATCTGGCCTTGCATATTTTGGGCGACTGGACGTTTCAGCGACCTTTTTTAGGGCAAGATGCATATATTTGTTGCATTCATTTCTGTAGGTAATGGAAGTTGCTCGCATTCAATGCCCAGAATATCTTCCACCATTATTTATTGAAGGTAGATGATCTAGCTGCTTGCATTGAAGACTGAAAATATCTTCCATCTACACCAGTTCCAGATCTTTCGTGCCATAACTCCTTGCAGTTGGACGTCCCTTCAGGAGATGTTTTCTGATGCAGCTCATTGAGTGAATTTTGTAACTGACCTAGGTTAGTTTGGAATGCTATATATATGCATTCAGGAGATGTAAATAAGGTTGGGAATTTTTTGAGCATTGAGGCTTTTTCTGTTTCCAAACAGAGTTTTCTACTACTGTAACTTTGCCTTCCCATTAAATATATGCAAGTTATTTTTGCCTCTTTGGACTGAGTTTTAGTTTAGTGTGAATTTACATATGATTGCCTGTGAATGTATTGTTCCTTTCAATCATCTTGTTTCTCACCTCTGCTAGGATTAGTTGAATCTGTGTATGCCTACTTGCTATATTTGGTTATGCTGTGCATTTTCTCAGTGCTATAGGAGTTCTTTTATGTAACTTGGTGAATCACCCTTTACTTTTCAAGTTATTTCTTTTCATCTTTCATTCAAGAGCATTCCTTCTCCCTTTTCCTCTTAAGATTTAGTAGTTTTAGGTGATAACCAGTTAAGGAAGTCAGCCTTCTCTGGAGGTCTAATCTCATTTAGCAAAGTCCCACACTTAGAGATCATTCCCATGTTACTCCAAATTGCTAAAGTTTCATAGCTGCAGCAAGCGTGCAAATCTATTTGATAACAACTATAGTCCATTCTTTTTCTCAAAGCTCTAAAGTGATGATGATTTCATTAAGGTGGTCTAGGGTAGTCCTCTGTAATATGTCTCATAGCAAGCCCTTAATGGGAATGCAAAATTAGGAATCAACACTTAATCAAAGTTTGATAATGGTGGAGCAGTATTATCTGTTTATGGAAAGAGGAAATTTGGCTCAACTGCATCCATTCAGAAACTGAACAAAGCTATTCCAAAACAAAGTACAAAAGATAGAATAGAGACAACCTCACTTGTCCATTCAAGTAATTTGTAGGTCCTTGATAGGAATATGACACCCAATTTTCCCAAGATCGAGAGTTGTTGTGATACGTAGATTTTCAAGGGCCTCAGCATTGTAGAATTTCTTAAGGACTTCGTGAAGAAATCAATGAGTTATACGATGACTTAGATAAATACAAATGCAGGCATTCCAAAACAAATGGTGTTTGCAGATGTTGGCCATTTTAGTGAGCATAATGGTATCAAAAGTGACAGCAATGAGAAAGAAAAAGGAAGGTTATTTTGACATTTATCTACCAAATGCATAAATGAAAAAATGTGTACTCACATCGTAGGTATCCTCCTAAGCCTAGTGGATGTCTTCATGTTGGATATGCAAAAGTTGTTTACTTTACTCAAAGGTATACAAAGCATTTGATTATACACTTTGACTACATAAACCCTACTAAAGAAAGCAATGAGTTCGTAGAGAATGATCTTCATATGCTAAGAATTAAAGGGAAAGAGAAGTTTGAAATGGAACGTTTGAGAAGCCACCATCCAAAGGATAATATTAAAGACAAAACATTGCCACATTGGAGTTAAAATATGGTATTCCAAAAGCCAATGAGAAGAATGTGAAGTGTCAAATTTGGAAAAGGAGATGCCTCTTGGGGGGTTCTGTTTTGGTATTCATTTTCACTTCCTTGTTTTAGAATGGGTGAAGAAAGGGAACGGATACTAGAAAGCTACCCAGGAAAGAATAAACTACAGTGGGGGTAATTATTGGAGGTTGCTGCACTAAGAGATAAAATCAGAGGATAATAAAGAAAAATTGGCTACCAGAGATAATAAGAAGGAAGAGGAGAAAAGGAGAGGAGAAAGTTGTAGTTAGAGGATGTTGGGGAAAGGAAATTCGCACCATTTGACTGTTCTTTAAGAAAATAAGAAATCAAAAGGCAGTGTTTAAGCAGAGGAGGGCACTCTGTAGATAAAAGGGATCGCTTCCTAAAAGGGAAGTTGGGAAAAGGTAAATAGATGCAAGTCCGAGAGAGAGAGCGGATGATAGAGTGGGTTGTAGAAAGAGGAATTCTAAGGTGAGGCTTGGATGAAGGGAAGATACAATTTGTTTGAACAAAGTTGATTGTAGTTTTTTATTCAAAATAATAAAGACATTGTGTTGCAATCTTATATTGAGTTGGGGTAGAATATTGCCTTTGTGAAATTGCATTTGTATTTGTGAAGGTTAGGTGTCTTGTGAGAGGGGAGTACCCTCTGCATCATATAGTATTAGAGATGGAGTTCCTGAGTGCATAGGTAGAGTGTCAAACATGAGATAGCCTATGCCAGGACTTGTGGGTAGAAGAAGAGAGTGAAGTGGTTGTGGAGAGCTCAAAAGATTGTTGTAGGTAGAGAGGAGTCCTGAACAAGTGAGAGCTGGGAAGCCATGAAAGGATTTTCCTTTGCATATTATAGAGCATGAGAAGTGATGGTGAAAGATTGCAGCAGGTGAGATGGGGATATTGGTGAGGAAGAAGCTTGTGATATGGGAGGGATGGATGCAGTATGAGAAGAGGAAGATTTTGGAAATGGTGATTGACATTAATGTGAGAGTGGATAGATTGGAAGCATGGCAGCGTGATAAATTGGTCAAGCATGATGAGGATAAACAAGATAAAGATTTGTGTGTAGCAGTGATTGAGAATGAAGAGGATGAAGATGCAACGATGGAATACGAAGAGGTTACAGTAGTAGAACATGGCGAAGATAATGATTTGTTATCATAAATGTTGGTGATTGAAGAAGAGTGGATGTCAAAGCTCATTGTTGTAGCGAAGGGAGAAGAACAAAAAGTTGCAGCTGGCAAGGATGTGGAATATGTCACAGCAAAAATTGATGTTGCAGCCAAGGCAAATTTGTTTTATGATGATGATATTTTGTTTTCAAATAAGAAGGTAGAAGAAGAGATGGATAGAGAAAGTATGTTGTAGATGTTGCATATTTTCTTGTAGGGATTGTGGAGGATAATGCAGGTGGATTTTGGTGGAGGTGGTCGGTTTGCAATGGGACATTGGATCCCACGAATGAGGAGAGGAGAATAGAGAGCATTTGGTGGAGAAGGAGGACATATGGTGGATGTGAATCCATGAGAGGAGGAAGGAATGGTGAATGGAGTTGTGGGAGGAGAATAATGATTGTACCAGTGAGATATTGTAAAAAGAGGAAGAAGACATAACATGTACAAATGACTCAGTGATGGAGTTTGTTGTCGATTTCTTGCAATCTAAAAGGGTAATTTGACTACTCAACTCCATCTTTGTGAGCCTATTCTCACAAACTTTCTACCCGGCTTGTTTGATGCAAGAGCACCTGGGTGCACGAGCAATCATACGTCAAACAAAAAGATGAGATTCCAGTTTTGCTTGATTTTGATGTGGTTTGTTGTTACAGTTCGTAATTCAGACCTATTGACGGTATGTCATGGTTGAGTGTGGTAATTGATATCCTTGTCCTACAGTTCAAAAATGCTCTTTCAGTATTCTTACTCCATACAATAGTCCATTCTTTTTCTCAAAGCTCTGAAGTGATGATGATTTCATTAAGGTGGTCTAGGGTAGTCCTCTGCAATATGTCTCATAGAAAGCCATTAATGGGTAATGCAAAATTAGGAATTAGTACTTGTTTGAAGTTTGATAATGGAGCAGTACTATATATTTATGGAAAGAGGAAATTTGGCTCAACCACATCCATTGAGAAACTGAACAAAGCTATTATAAAATAAAGTACAAAAGATAGAATAGAGATAATGTCACCTATCCATTCAAGTAATTTGCAGGTCCTTGATAGGAATATGACACCCAATTTTCCCAAGATCAAGAGCTATTGTGATACACAGATTTTCAAGGGCCTCGACATTGTAGAATTTCTCAAGGATGTCATGAAGAAATCAATGAGTTATATGATGACTTAGATAGATACAAATGTAGATGTTCCAAACCAAATGGTGATCATGGATGTTGGCCATTTTAGTGAGCATAATGGTATCAAAAGTGACAGAAATGAGAAAGAAAAGGAAGGTTCTTTTGACATTGATCTACGGGATGCAAAAATGAAAAAAATGTGTACTCACGTTGTAGGTATCCTCCCGAGCCCATTGGATGTCTTTATATTGGATATGCAAAAGTTGTTTACTTTACTTAGAGGTATACAGAGCGTTTGATTATACACTTTGACTTCATAAACCCCACTAAAGAAAGTAGTGAGTTCATAGAGAACGATCTTCATATGCTAGGAATTAAAGGGAAAAAGTAGTTTGAAATGAAACGTTTGAGAAGCCACCATCCAAAAGGATAATATTAAAGACAAAACAATGCCATGTTGGAGTTAAAATATGGTATTCTAGAAGCCAATGAGAAGAATGTGAAGCATCGGATTTGGAAAAGGAGACACCTTTTTGGGGGTTTCATTTTGGTATTCATTTTCACTTCCCTATGTTAGAAGGGGCGAAGAAAGGGAATGGATACCAGAAAGTTGCCCAGGAAAGAATAAACTATAGTGCGAGTGATTATTGGAGGTCATTGCATTAAGAGATAAAAATCAGAGGATAATAAAAAGAAATTGGTTACTAGAGATAATAAGAAGAGGAGCAAAGGAGAGGAGGAACACTACAGTTAGAGGATGTTGGGGGAAGGAAATTCACATCATTTGACTATTCTTTAAGAAAATAAGAAATCAAAAGGCAGAGTGTTTCAGTAGAGGAGGGCACTCTATATATAAAAGGAATCGCTGCCTAAAAGGGAAATTGGGAAAAGGTAAATAGATGCAAGTCCAAGTGAGAGAGTGGTTGATAGAGTGGGGTTGCAAAAAGAGGGAGTCTAAGGTGACAAAATGTGATGTGGATGAAGGGAAGATACAATTCGTTTGAACAAAGTTTATTGTAGTTTTTTTTTCAAAATAATAAATAAATTGTGTTGCAATCTTATATTGAGTTGTAATTTTCTAACTTGATTTATTGTAATTTTCTCACCTGACTTACAGTTAGGACTCATGTATTTATAGTTAATTTATTTACTTGCACTGATTATACACATATTTACTTGTTCATTGTACTTTTTATCATTTTTTTAGGTCTCGTATAACTAGATGACATGATTGTCACTACATGTACATTCTATGTGTGATGACATCACTTGAAAGCAAGGAAATTTTATTCTACAATATAATCTAGGAGTCCAAAACTTAGAATTAGGACTCATGTAATTGTAAATTTGACTATATATATTGACTTAGAATTAGGACTCCTATAATTATAATTTTCTTACTTCTAGAATGTTATAATAGTATTGTTGATTCTTTGATAATATTTATTGTAATTTATTTTAACTCTTTGTAGATGATGTTTAAAATTAGAATGATTAAATTGATAGTCCAAAGATCCTTACCCACCATAATATATATATATATATATATATATATATATATATATATATATATATATATATATATATATATATATATATATATTCCCATTCATCATTCTTTCTTAATTAACTTGTTCAAAGATATTGACCATTGTCACACTATAAATATCAATAACTTGACCATTTTAGTTAACAATACAAAATCGATTGTTGTCCCAATTTTACATAAAAATACTAGAATACGCTAGTGTTTATTTTTACATAATACATCCCTTTGACTATGTTCATTCAATTTAGAATATTGGAATTTAACCTTAAACAGCTTGATTATAATTAAGTCCAAACCTTGAAATAAAAAAATATTAAGCAATATAATTTACTCTAGAGTTTCACATTCAAGTATTTATGTCACAATTCACAATGTCATTATTTTTCTATTTCAAACTCATACTTATAATTCACTATACAAGTATACCAAACAATAAGTAATTTTTTCCATGTAACTTTTGTCTTATCACAATAACATACATTATCAATACAAGATATCTCAAAGTAAATGGTAACTAAAGTAGACATACATTGTCTCCTATTTGAGGTGTCAATATATTAGGCCATCAGTCTATGATAACCATACCACAATAAAACATTATTGTCAAGTGTCACATTAGAATTAAGACTTGCAATTAGGACTTCAATGTTTAATTATAATTTTGATTTCCACATTAGAATTAGGACTTGCAATTAGAACATGTAATTTTGTAATTTAATCTTAGAATTGTAATTAAGACTTGCAATTAGGAATTTAATGTTTAATTATAATTTTGACTGTCACATTGGAATTAGGATTTGCAATTAGGACATGAAATTGTAATTTCGACTTAGAATTAGAATTAGGAGTTTCAATTAGGACTTCAATGTGTAATTGTAAATTTACTACCACATTAGAATTAGGACTTGCAATTAGGACTTGCAATTGTAATTTCATCTTAGAATTGTAATTAAGACTTGCAATTAGGACTTTAATGTTTAATTGTGATTTTGACTAGCACATTATAATTAGGACATGAGATTATAATTTTGACTTAGAATTAGAATTAAGACTTCAATGTTTAATTGTAATTGTGACTGCCACATTAAAATTAGGACTTGCAATTAGGACATGTAACTGCAATCTCATCTTAGAATTGTAATTAAGACTTGCAATCAGGACATTAATGTTTAATTGTGATTTTGACTATCACATTAGAATTAGGACTTGCAATTAGGACATGAAATTGTATTTTTTTACTTAGAATTTAAATTAGGACTTGCAATTAGGACATGTAATTGTATTTTCGTCTTAGAATTGTAATTAAGACTTGCAATTATGACTTTAATGTTTAATTGTGATTTTGATTGTCACATTAGAATTAGGACTTGCAATTAGGACATGAAATTGTAATTTTGACTTAGAATTAGAACTAGGACTTGCACTTAGGACTTCAATGTTTAATTATAATTTTGAGTACCACATTAGAATTAGGACTTGCAATTAGGACATGTAATTATAATTTTGTCTTAGAATTAGAATTAGGATTGTAATAATTGAACAATTTTGAGAGACAAGGGGAATAATCTTAAGTCCAATCATATCTACAAGGATGGGTATTTGAATTTTTTTTAAATATGTAGGAGGAATATAAGTTGAGGTATAAATAGCATATCAAACGTCATCATTATGTTTTTAAAATATAATGGTAACTTGATATGTATATAGAGTGGAAGAGTATTTAGATCCCATAAGCAAGTTGATGAAAGTATCTGATCCTCTATATAAACATCCACTACTTCATGAAGTTAAGGTCTATGTTATGCAAGTGTTATGGTGAACATCAAACACTTACTTCAACATATTAGTTTTAAAAAATACCTATTGTGTAGATGTATGTGGTAAACTATATTATGAAGTAGGGATAATTCGGTTGCATTGTAACCAGGGAAGAAAATATCCTAGATTGTGCTACCATTGTAGGCACACATTCTTCTTGAGTAATAAAAACTAAGGGAGAAACCCTAAACAACTATTTGGGGATCTTCTCATACTATCTTCTAAGCTACTCTCAATGTAGCCTATATCTCTACATGAACCTAAGTATCACAATAGATACAAGCATTTATAAACTCTTAATGTTGATACTCAAAATTTATCTTAGGTCTAAGGGATAATAATTATCCTCTCACATTTACATGGGATCCCACTTGATAGGATTAACATTATTAAAATGATAGACACTAATTTTAGTTTATTTGTCTTGAATTATCAAATAATTATAGAAAATATGCACTCTATTATTAAAATTATAGAAAATATGCACTGTTTGATGGGATTGGTTGATGAAAGTTGGTTGTGGTACAGAAGATTGGGACATATCAATTTTGACAACCTTGTGAAGGTAAGTTCAAAAAATGCAGTTAAGCACATGCCTAAAATCACCAAGCCAACCAATATAATATGTAAGGAATGTCAGCATGGGAAACATACAAGGTCTAGTTTCAAAACAAAAGAATACTCTACTTCAAGACACTTGGAGTTAGTTCATACATACCTAAGTGGTCCAACCAAGACACAAGGACTAAAAGGTGAGAGATATTTCATGTTATTAGTTGATGATTTCTCAAGAATGACATGGGTAACCTTTCTTAAGGATAAGTCAAAAGCCTTTGAGAGATTTAAGACTTTTAGATCTATGATTGAGAAGGAGAGTGGTTTGACAATCAAATGCTTAAGATCAGACAAAGGTGGAGAATTCACCTCCAATGAGTTTGTGGAATATTGTAAGAGACATGGCATAAAAAGATAATATTCTTCACCTAGAACTCCACAACAGAATGGAGTAGTGGAAAGGAAAAATAGAATGGTAAAAGAGATGACAAGAACTATGCTAAATGAGGCAAAGTTACCTTATGTTTACTGGAGAGATGCAAAACACACAACAGTGTATGTTTTAAATAGAGTGCAGTTAAGGATAAACATTGATAAGACACCATATGAATTATGGTATGATAGATATATGCCTATCAAATATTTTAGGGTGTTTGGTAGCAGATGCTACATCAGAAGAGATGAAGATGGCCTTGGAAGCTTTGATTCAAGATGTGATGAAGGCATATTTCTTGGATATTCTAGCAGATTCAAAGCATATAAGTACTACAATAAGAGACTGCATAGAATTGTAGAAAGTGCTAATGTCAGGGTAGATGAGGATTAGCTGTATCTAACTCAAAACAAGGATAGTCGTTCAAATGGATCAGCTATAACAGAAGAAGAAGAAGATACTACTATTGAAGAATAATCTAAAAAGCCAACCGTTAAGGCACCTGCTCGATATGTGCAAAAAGATCATCCTAAACAACAGATAATAGGAGACAAGAATGAAGGAGTTCAAACTAGAAGAAAATTGGCAAAGATAAATGAACAGGTAAATTTCTCATTATTACCTAGAACCTAGAACATTCTAATAAAGTATATTATAAAGTAGATTGAACCTAGAACATATATTGATGCTAGTGAGGATGAAGGATGGATCAATGCTATGGAAGATGAGCTCAATTAGATTGAGAAAAATTAGACTTGGGAATTGGTTCCAAGACCTACAGATAAGAACGTGATAGGCACAAAATGGGTGTTTAAAAATAAGCTGAATGAGGATGGAGAAGTCATGAGGAACAAAGCATGATTATTTTGTAAAGGATACGCACCAGTTGAAGGCATAGATTTTGAAGAGACAATTGCACCTGTAGCAAGATTGGAAGCCATTAGGATGTTTTTGGCATTCTCTATTTATAAGAACTTCAAATTTTACCAAATGGATGTTAAATCTGCATTCCTAAATGGGAATCTTAATGAAGAAGTTTATATTGAGCAACCTAAAGGATTTCAGCTGTCAAAGAAAGAAGATTATGTTTGTAGACTGAAAAAGTCTTTGTATGGTCTGAAATAGGCCCCTAAGGCTTGGCATTCTAAGATGGATAATTACCTCCAGCAACAAGGATTTAGAAAAGGATGTGTAGATAGTAACTTATACTTCAAATTAAAAGGTGAGCACATGTTGATTGTTGTTGTATATGTTGATGATAGGATGTGCAAGGAATTTGTTGATCTGATGCAAAAAGAGTTTGGAATGTCCATGCCTGGAGAACATTCTTTCTTTCTTGATTTACAAATATCATAATTAGACCAAGGCATATTTATATCCCAAACCAAGTATGCAAATGAAATGCTCAAGAAGTTCAAGATGGAAGACTGTAAACCTATGAGTACCCCCATGATAACAGGATGCAAGTTGAGCAAGAATGGTGAATCACCTGATACAGATTAGACGATGTTAGATCTATGATAGGTAGCTTACTATACCTAGCTACATCCAAACTAGATATCATGCAAGCAATATGCATGGTGGCTAGATTTCAAGTTGTTCCCAAGGAATCTCATGTTCAAGCTATGAAGAGAATTTTTAGATCCCTGAAAGGTACTGTGGATTATGGTACCCTCAAAATAATGATTTTACTTTGACAGAATATACAGATGTTGATTACGTAGGAAGTACAGATGATAGGAGAAGCACAAATGGTGGAGCCTTCTTCCTTGGTGATAGGTTGGTATCATGGCTCAACAAGAAGTAAGATTCAATCACATTGTCCACTGCTGAAGAAGAATATGTTGTTGCTGTTTCATGTTGTACACAAGTTTTATGGATGAAGTAGACTCTCAATGACATAAAGGTAGAGTTTAATGATCCTATTTTCATTCTTTGTAATAATACAAGTGCAATCAATATCTCAAATAATCCTATGATGCACTCAAGAACAAAACACATCTCCATTAAATATCATTTCTTGAGGGAAAAGGTTGCAGATTAGGAAGTAAAGTTGGAGTATGTCCCCACACAAGATCAAATTGCAGACATTTTTATGAAGTTGCTTGGTAAGGATACTTTTGAATATCTCAAGTGGAAGCCAGGAGTTATTGCTCCTTCTTCTCACAAGTAGAAGTGTAGCTGTAACAATTGTCCAGGGAGAGCAACTCAAGGTATATTTTTCATCCCTACCTTGACAGTGACTACCTCTCATGAGGAGCAGGTAGATAGATGGCAATAGTAGGTTATTGTCAAAAAAGAGGTTGATTACCTCCCTTTGCCATTGATATCAAAGAGGGAGAATTAGAGTAAAGGGGAGCAAATGCAGAAGAGATAGTGCAGGATAACATTATTGCAAAAGGATTAGAGCGGCACTAAGAACAGATTATGCATGAGTATTTCCATCATTGACAAAGGGGTACATTGTTGATATATATTGTCATTGATGTCAAAAGTTGATGTCTAAGGAATTAGTTTTGTGTCTAAGGTAGAGGAGTGCATAGAAGAAAAAGTGTCTAAGGTAGAAGGGAAAGAAAAATAGTAAGGCATTAAGTTTTGCCCTTAGTTGGCAAAAAGTTTGGTTTGAAAACTGGCAGCTTTGTCAGTTCAATTTTTTTCTGATTCGTCGACAACGAAGGAGGCATTAACGAAGGAAGCTTGAAGTATAAAAGCTCAGTTATTGGAAAAGTTCTTCTTTTGAGAACTAGTTTGTGAGTTTAGTTTTTCATCGATTTGTCGACTGAAGGACAAAGGGCAACAAAGGGAAATAAAGGCACACAAGTAAGTTTATGGTTATCTACTTTTATCGATAAAGAGAAAAGTTGACAAGGACTTCATAAGGAAATGTTTTGGTTTGCTAAATGTTCAGTTTGCCGACAACAAGTTTTTTTGATAGGCAACTTTGCCGATAAAGAGAAAGGTGCTGAAAAGAAAGCTTGAAAGGAAAGTTCATAATTTGGAACTTTTGTTGATAGAAGGGAAAAGCCGATAGAAAAGGATAGTTCGTGGAATGTGATTTTTGCTGATAAAGGGCAAAGTTTGAAGAAATGAATATTCATCGATAAAGGGCTAAAAGCCAAAGTTTGAAAAAGATATATTTCACTAATAAAGAAGCTTAAGGCCAAGGTTAGTGAAATGTTAATTTTGCCAATAAGGGAGTTAAATGCCAAGGTTAGTAAAAAGATGTTTTCATTGATAGAGAAGGAAGATTGACGAATCAAATTTGAAATGAATAAAACAGCTAATTTTTGTGCATAGACAGGATGTTTAATTAACTGTTAAGGACTAATAGTGGATGCATGGCGATGATAGTGAAAACAACGTAGAAAAGTAAGATTTTTGCATGTACTTAGATATTAATATAACTACGACTGTAACAACATAAAAGCATATTTATTGCATGCACAAAGCTACATGCAGAGTTGTTTTTTATGGATGTGCAGAAAAGTGAGAGTTTTAACATACAAAAAAATAAGAGTGCGGACATGCAGATGGTTGAATTCATGCAAAAGGGCACATATATAAGACAACTCACTCCAACTATCAACAACTCAACACACAACTAGACTCAACTAGACATCTAGAAGACACACTAAGTCAACTTAACATGTGTGAATTATGTGTTCAAACCATTATGTGTTATGTAGGTGACAAGAAATTAAATAGAGTTCAAATTTATTTTTTGTGCTTCTAGGACTACAACATGATGCACAAACATCCTCATGACGTTCTGGCATCTCTGGCAATGACCTCCATTCTCTGACACCAGGTTCTTCTTTGTTTCCCATTTTTTGTTTTGTACTTGAATTTTTTAAAATTTTGTTCGTAGTGTTTCATTTTCAGTATTTCATAAATCTTTTGTTGTCATTCAAGCAATTAGTTTAGTTTTTTACTTTAGCATAACAAGGGTCTATTGACATTAATCTATCTAAACAAGTAGATAGAAAAACAAGACAGGATCCTAGTGTAGTTGTAGTGAAAAGTTCCCTTGATTAATATGTTTAGTCAAGGTGTAATTTTTCCTCTACATTTTGGTGAACCCGATGTGCTTTAAGACTCAAACATCTTGTCAAAAATTTAAATAACAAACCTCTTCCTCATCATTATTGGCTATGTGTTGTGAGGCCAAAACTTAGTTTATGAGCTTCACAACCCAATCGTCTCATTCAAATTATATCATTCATAGAATCTTGCGACACATTTCTATGATGGCTCAATCACATGTCCCTACTACCCCTATCAGGTTAGCACCTGATTTTACAAGCTTCTCTAATGATGTTGCTATTACAACTTTTCCACATTTGTCTTCTATTTCTATTTTGGTGACTAGTTATCATGACACTGATGCAACTTTCAACTATGAGGCAACATTAGGTAGTGTCCCAATAGACCAAATCTATGAGTTAGACCATCATTTGGTGGACTTATGGGATCATATGGCCCATGAGGACTTACCTGTAGGAATACACACAACATTGAGAGGGGGGGTGAATCAGTGTGGTTAACAATTTTAACACTTTTTACACCTTTTGATAAACTTAATTTCACAATTATAGAATTCTTCAGATAGATAAAAAAATTATGCAAAGTATCAACACAAAATTTGACACAAGAAATTTCCCGAGTGGAAAACCCTCCTGGGGTATAAAAACCACTCAACTGCCTCACTGGCTTAACAAAAATTTCAGATTTACAACTGTCTCACTGACATTACAATTTTGCCTCACTGGCATATTGTACTTCTCTGCATGTCTCACTAACATTACAACATCAAAAAAATTCAATGAAAAACTCAGGGGGTTTCCCTGTTTCAATAAAACAACACCTTATTTCTCCTTTTCAAAAACAAACAAAATATATTCTCTGCAATCAAATCAAACTTCAACTGTCATCATCATACCATCTACAATCAATCAATTGCAAAATATCTCACACCTCTACAAGATAATCCCAAAAACAATTTACAATTTCATCAAACTTCACACTGTAATTCTGAAAAGTTAACCCTCTCTGAAAAATTGTTATCTTTCAACACTTCCACCTTCTCTAAGAAAATATTGATCCTGATTGAAAAACTTCATTCATTTAATGCACCATCACACTTCCAAAATTAAACATATCTCCCTGTCCAAGAAAATGTCTCTTCATGCCTCAAACATACCTGCAATACAAAAATACATTTCATAACAAAAATCCCACTCTCAAAACTTCTCACAACACCTTTCAAGATCATCTCCCATCTCCATAAAAACACACCCTGCAAATTAGAAAACTCACATCATAAAAAAATGAACTTTCAAGTTTTTAATTCGGCTCAACTTCCAACACATTCTTCTTTTTGCCTTCAAAACAAATCACATTCATGTCAAAAAGAAAAAAACAAAAACAAACACTCGAAGATCTGACTTTTCATATTTTGCACCTTTAGAAACATTCCAAATTGCACTCTTTCTTTTACAAGACTTTCTATCTTCAATGTCTCTTGAACTTCGGTGAAGGATATGATAGAAAGCAAGTTTTATTTCTAAATGAAGCAAAGCAACCGTCAATTTTAACCACAGTCTACTGACCGTTGGAGGCAACTTCTAGTTCAAACCTTATCCCTCAAATCTTCACAGTCCGCCACATGTTGTTTCAACGATGATCATTGATAGCACTTTTCCCACGAAGCACAAAGAATGGTAACCTGGTGACCGGGCACCCTAGGCGTCGGGGCCAGTAAGACTGACGACCCTGCACCCCTCAAGTTGTTACTAAAGTAACATTTACCGCTTCAACAAGTCAACAGGAGATTAAAACAAAAAGCACTTGACGTTTGGATTTTTGTTTTTCACTATAAGTTTGGATTTTTGTAAAGCTTTATACCATGTAATAAACAAGGTGACAATTTGAACTTTACACCATGTGATTAAACTTTACACCATGTGATTACCTGACCACATATACTGACTACAGAGTCTTTAATCACCATTTATCACTGCTGTGAGTGAGATACCATATGTGTCCCAACATTCTCTTTATACAATTGATAATTATAGGACATAACATATAAATGTCACATCTTTGCTTAGATATCAAAAACTATTCATACCATTTCACTGAAAATCAAATGTCCCTGATCTGAGAGAAGAGACCTCCACCATGTCACTAAAAGACCTGAAAACCATGTCACTGAAAAACATGTCACTAAAAGACCTGAGATATTACCACCAACATTTTGACATCAATAAAAGACAATATGCTCAATAGTGCTACAAAACTCCCCCTTGTCTTTGACATTGATGACAAAACCATTACTTATTTCTCCCCCTTTTTGACATAAAATGTCAAAGGCAAAAAAAATACCACAACCAATTAAATCTTGTTCTTATAAAATCAATCCTCTGTAAAAAAAATTGTCAAAAACCCACACTCTACTTCACACTGATCAACTGCACAATACTGTAACATTGAAAAAAAATTCCATACACTTAACCTTTTTACAAATATGTACAAAAACTATATACAAACTATGTACAAATGTAATGAGATTCAGGACATCAAAATGATATAGAAGACAACTCCCCCTGAATATAATATCTCTGTAACTTATTGAAGAGAGACAAGAGACAGAACTCCTAATCTCTATCTCAGAGTTTCAAATATCTCCTTTGGCAAAGGCTTTGTGAAGATGTCAGCCAATTGATCACTTGTATGCACATATTCCAAAGCAACTTCATTTTCAATCACCTTTTCCCTTAGAAAATGATATCTGATAGCAATGTGTTTAGTTCTTGAATGCATTATAGGATTTTTTGACATATTGATAGAACTAGTGTTATCACAAAGAATAGATACAGGTTTTTTAACTTCAACCTTAATATCAAGAAGTGATTGTACCATCCAAAGTACCTGTGTGCAACATGAAGAAGCAACAATATACTCAGCTTTGGCTATAGATAGAGAAACACAATCTTGTTTCTTACTGTGCCATGCAACCAATCTACCCCCCAGAAAGAACGCTGCCCCACTTGTACTTTTTCTGTCATCAGGACACCTAGCCCAATCTGCATCTGTATAAGCAAGAAGTGTAAAATCATTGTGTCTAGGATACCATAAACCAAAATCAAGTGTACCCTTAATATATCTGAAGATTCTCTTAATAGCATTCAAATGTGATTGTTTAGGACAAGCTTGAAATCTTGCAAACAAACAAACAGCCTGCATAATATCAGGCCTAGAAGCAGTGAGATATAAAAGGCTGCCAATCATAGATCTATACAAAGATTGTTCTACTTCAGGTGATTCATCATTTTTACTTAGCTTATGCCCTATTTCCATAGGAGTGCCCAAAGGTTTGCAATCATCCATTTGAAATCTCTTTAACATCTCTTTGGCATATTTATTTTGTGAGATAAATATTCCCTTTTCAAGCTGAGATACTTGAAGACCAAGAAAGAAAGACAATTCTCCCAACATAGACATTTCAAATTATGACTTCATGATGTTAGGAAAAGAATGACTCATATCATCATTGTTACTACCAAAAATGATATCATCAACATAAATTTCAACAACCAGAATATCCTCACCTTTGATTAGATAGTACAGATTACTGTCCACACCTCCTTTTGTGAATCCCTATTCTTGCAAAAACTTATCTAGTCTATAATACCAAGCCCTTGGAGCTTGCTTTAAACCATATAAGGCCTTTTTCAACCTATAAACATGATCTGAATTATCTTTATTCACAAAACCTTCTGGTTGTTCCATGTAAACTTCTTCTTCAAGATCTCCATTTAGAAAGGCTGATTTTACATCCATTTGGTAAACTTTGAAATTTTTATAAACTGAAAAAGCTAAAAACATTCTTATAGCTTCTAGTCTAGCAACAAGAGCAAATGTTTCTTCAAAGTCAATTCCTTCAATTTGTGAATACCCTTTGCAAACCAATCTAGCTTTGTTTCTAACAACTTTACCTTTATCATCAAGCTTATTCCTAAAAACCCATTTTAATCCAATGACATTCTTACCTTATGGTCTTGGAACAAGTTCCCATGTTTTGTTCTTTTCTATTTGGCTTAACTCCTCTTCCATGGCTTTAATCTAGGCTTCATCTTTGCTGGCCTTAACATAACTTTTTGGTTCCATTTCAGATATCAAGCACACATGTGCTTGATTATGTGTAGCAGCAAGCTTTCTTCTAGTTACCACACCACTGTCCTTGTCCCCAATGATCAACTCATGAGGATGATCTCTTTGATAAGCCTTTGAAGGAGTCTTTGTCTTAACATCAACAGATTTTTAAGGATCTTCTTCCTCTTCCTGAATTTCTTCTTCCTTTTGTGAATGATGATCATCTTCCTTGTCATGAATCATCTGCATACAGGGCTGCAAATCCTCATCCACCTTAACATTAGTACTTTCAATTATTCTTTTGAGCCTATTGTTAAAGCACTTATATGCTTTGCTATGTGTAGAATAACCAAGAAATATGCCTTCATCACATCTAGACTCAAAACTACATAAGCTATCATTATCTTTCTTGATGTAACACTTACTTCCAAAAATTTTAAAGTAACCAACATTAGCTGACTTACCATACCAAAGTTCATAAGGAGTATAATTTGACTTTACCCTTAATTGAACTCTGTTTAAAGTATATACAGCTGTATGAACAGCTTCTCTCCAATAGATGTTAGGTAGATTTGCATCATGAAGTAAGGTTCTTGCCATTTCTTTTACAGTCCTGTTCTTTCTTTCAGCTACTCCATTTTGTTGTGGAGTTCTAGGAGTGGAGAATTGCCTTCTTATCCCATGTTTTTCACAATACTCCTCAAATTCCTTTGAAGTATATTCTCCTCCATTGTCTGACCTTAGACATTTTAACTTGAAATCAGATTCCTTTTCAACCATCTTTTTAAAGGTTTTGAATCTATCAAATGCCTCTGATTTATGCCTTAAGAATGTTACCCATGCCATTCTTGAAAAATCATCAATGAAAAGCATAAAATATTTTTCTCCTCCCAGAGCTTTAGTCCTTATAGGACCACACAAATCTAAATGTACCAGCTGCAGAGGTTTTGAAGTAAAATACTCCTTAGGTTTGAAACTAACTTTGGTTTGCTTACCCAGCTGACACTCTTTGCATATAGTATTACTTGGTTTTGAAATATGAGGCATATTTCTGACATTGTGATTCCTACTGATTCTCACAAGATTGTCAAAATTCACATGACCAAGTCTTCTATGCTACAACCAACTTTCCTCAATTTGACCCATGAAACAGATATGACTATCAACACTTTTAGTTTCAGAGTTATGAAGATTGTAGATGTTACCACTAGTTCTTCGACCTGCTGCAATAACTTTACCTGATTTCTTTTTGACCTCACATCCATGTGCATCAAAAACCACATTAAAACCATTGTCACATATTTGACTAACACTTAACAAGTTATGCTTCAATCCTTCTACAAAATACACATCATGTAGTGGTGTTTCATCATCAAGAAGAATTGTACCTTTGCCCTTGATCATAATGCAATCATTATTTCCAAACATAACAAAGCCTTCATTAATGTCTTCAAATTTAACAAATTTATCTTTGTCTCCTGTCATGTGGTTGGAACAACCACTGTCAATCACCCACTGTTCCTTCTTTTTGGCATGAAAAGCAGCTTGTGCAATCATAACATCAAGGCTCTTATTGATTACCTTAGGTTTCCAAACATGCAACTTCTTTTCAGGACTTAAAGAAGACAAACCTGAAACAGTATTCCTTGTAGTTTGCTACATTTGCAAAGAAGGTCTACAAAATTTGGCAATATGCCCAAAATTTTTACAATTGTGACACTTCAAACTTCTTAAATACATGAATGGGTTCCTTGGAAATAAATGCATTTCTCTTCTGACTCCAAATCTGCATTCACTGGCTTTATGTCCAAACTTGTTACAACAAAAACAATATCCAGTAAAGTGAGCATTATACCTAAAAGTTTCATTCCTTTTGTAGTTTGTTGTCCTTATGATTGATTTGTCATTTGTACTAGCCTTTTGAGAACATTGTCCCTCTTCAAATCCAAGACCTGATTTATCTTTGAATCCTTTTTGTCTATCAAGAAGATCATCAAGTTTATCACTACTTCTGCACATATCAAGTCTTCTTCTCAGATCCACAATTTCAGCTTCAAGTGTATGACATTCCTTGTCCTTATTATTCAACTCTTTGCTTTTATCATCAATAATTTTCTTACTTTCTTCAAGAGACAGAATTAAATCAATAATCCGTTTCTCATAACAAGTTAGTTTATCATTCATGATATCATTTTCTTTTTGAAACTGACTTCTTTGTGCAATGATCTCCTTTTTAAGTTTCTTGACTTGACTTAATGCACACTTCAATTCTCCTTCAAAATCAATAACAGCTTCACAACTATTTGATTGTTCTTCACATTTTTCATTTTGAACTTCATTTAGAATAGTCACAAATAAAGTCTGTGCATTTTCATCAAGAAAATCATCTGAATCACTTTCAGTCATTTCAACATTTTTGATGAACAAATTTATTTTCTTTCTGAAATTATTTTTCCTTCTAGAAACAAACTGTTTCTTTTTGAATTGCTTCTTGTTTTCATCTTCATCACTATCTAAGTCTTTGTAAAGACACTGAGCTGCATAGTGTCCAATCTTTCCACATTCAAAACATTTGAATGGAAGTTTACCTTTGTACTTACCAACAGATCCCTTCTTCAACTTGCTTGCAAGAGATATTTCTTGATCATCATCCAACTCTTCTGAATCAGAAATCTCCTTTTCTTTTCTGACTGATTTGAAAGTAGCTTCTTTGCTTGAAGGTATATCATTGCTAATTCTCATCTCATAAGCTGTGAAAGTGCCATGAAGTTCATCAAAGGTAACTTTGCTTAAGTCTCTTTCTTCAACTACAGACACTTTGGATTCATACTTTGGATTTAAAGTCCTTAAGACTTTTGTCAACTGTCTTTTCTTCCAGTGTATCACCCAATCCTCTTATAGAATTTACAATTTCTTGAACTCTTAGAAGATATTCTGCTACTTTCTCATCATCACTCATCCTGAGACTTTCAAATTTAGCTCTATAGGATTGTAGTTTTGCTTCTTTGATTTTATCATCTCCTTGATAAATATTTGATAGCTTGTCCCATATTTCCTTAGTTGTCTTACACTCCATGATTTTGACAAGTATATCATTGGTTAGACCACAACATATTGCATTTTTTGCCTTAGCATTATTCTCATATGCCCTTTTTTCATCAGCTGTACTAGGAGGATTTGTAGCAGTATATGCAGTAACAATGGCAGCATACACATCATACCCCAAAGATGACAAATATGACTCCATCTTGAATTTCCAAAAAGCATAGTTAGATCCATCAAACATAGGTGCTTTGTAATTTGAGTAACCTTCTTGACTTGCCATGATAAGTATTCCAGAAATATGATCTACCCTAGCTGATTAAGCTTTAACAGGGAACCTTGCTCTGATACCAATTGTAGGAATACACACAACACTGAGAGGGGGGGTGAATCAGTGTGGTTAACAATTTTAACACTTTTTACACCTTTTGATAAACTTAATTTCACAATTATAGAATTCTTCAGATAGATAAAAAGATTATGCAGAGTATCAACACAAAATTTGACACAAGAAATTTCCTAAGTGGAAAACCCTCCTGGGGTATAAAAACCACTCAACTGCCTCACTGGCTTAACAAAAATTTTAGATTTACAACTGTCTCACTGACATTACAATTTTGCCTCACTGGCATATTGTACTTCTCTGCATGTCTCACTGACATTACAACATCAAAAAATTTCAATGAAAAACTCAGGGGGTTTCCCTATTTCAATAAAACAACACCTTATTTCTCCTTTTCAAAAACAAACAAAATATATTCTCTGCAATCAAATCAAACTTCAACTGTCATCATCATACCATCTACAATCAATCAATTGCAAAATATCTCATACCTCTACAAGATAATCCCAAAAACAATTTACAATTTCATCAAACTTCACACTGCAATTCTAAAAAGTTAACCCTCTCTGAAAAATTGTTATCTTTCAACACTTCCACCTTCTCTGAGAAAATATTGATCCTGATTGAAAAACTTCATTCATTTAATGCACCATCACACTTCCAAAATTAAACATATCTCCCTGTCCAAGAAAATGTCTCTTCATGCCTCAAACATACCTGCAATACAAAAATACATTTCATAACAAAAATCCCACTCTCAAAACTTCTCACAACACCTTTCAAGATCATCTCCAATCTCCTTAAAAACACACCCTACAAATTAGAAAACTCACATCATCAAAAAAATGAACTTTCAATTTTTTAATTCGGTTCAACTTCCAACACATTCTTCTTTTTGCCTTCAAAACAAATCACATTCTTGTCAAAAAGAAGAAAACAAAAACAAACACTCAAAGATCTGACTTTTCATATTCTGCACCTTTAGAAACATTCCAAATTGCACTCTTTCTTTTACAAGACTTTCTATCTTCAATGTCTCTTGAACTTCGGTGAAGGATATGATAGAAAGCAAGTTTTATTTCTAAATGAAGCAAAGCAACCATCAATTTTAACCACAGTATACTGACCATTGGAGGCAACTTCTAGTTCAAACCTTATCCCTCCGATCCGCGCAGCCCGCCACATGTTGTTTCAACGATGATCGTTGATAGCACTTTTCCCGCGGAGCACAAAGAATGGTAACCTGGTGACCAGGCACCCTAGGCATCGGGGCCGGTAAGACTGACAACCTTGCACCCCTCAAGTTGTTACTGAAGTAACATTTACCACTTCAACAAGTCAACAGGAGATTAAAACAAAAAGCACTTGACATTTGGATTTTTGTTTTTCACTATAAGTTTGGATTTTTGTGAAGCTTTATACCATGTAATAAACAAGGTGACAATTTGAACTTTACACCGTGTGATTAAACTTTACACCATGTGATTAACCTGACCACATATACTGACTACAGAGTCTTTAATAACCATTTATCACTGTTGTGAGTGAGATACCATATATGTCCCAACATTCTCTTTATACAATTGATAATTATAGGACATAACATATAAATGTCACATCTTTGCTTAGATATCAAAAACTATTCACACCATTTCACTAAAAATCAAATGTCCCTGATCTGAGAGAAGAGACCTCCACCATGTCACTGAAAGACCTAAAAACCATGTCACTGAAAAACATGTCACTGAAAGACCTGAGATATTACCACCAACATTTTGACATCAATGAAAAGACAATATGCTCAATAGTGCTACATTACCTAGGGATACTATATTCCTCTAGTTAATTCTCTCTGCTCCATGTTAACTAATCACCCTAATGGTCTTGACTTCCTATGTAGTATTGCCCATATCATGCACCACGATACTCCACCATTGGCAAGCTACTGCCTAGAACCTCAAGAATCTCATTCAAATATCATAAATAATCACCTTTTTATTCCTATGGCAACTTCATGCACATAAATATTCACATCTTCACAAATGGCTACTAGTGTTGCACAACACAAAAGTGCAGGTGCTAGCTCATCTAGAGGTGTTGTGAACCCCATTAACCAATATCGGTTTGTTCTTCCCTCGCGTCACTTGCAATGTACTTTTCCTACTAGTGTCCTTAGAGTTTCTTAGAAATTATCCCTCCCCCACACTCCTACTCTTTCCATGCCTATGCATACTACAAACCCCATCATTAACCAACTTCTCCAAAACATTGGATCTTTGCAACAATAGCTTGCTTCGCTATCCACCTCATCTGTGCAACCACTTATTCTTGCCTATTGCAAATGCAATCCATTATCCCTCACCATTCTTGCTACCCCCTTCTCTTATGGCTTCCAGGAACCACAGCTTGAAAAGTATTCTAGCAAAGGTGATCCCCAGATGCACGTATCGACCTTTACTGCCTTGTACAATGACTTTATCTTCTAGGATGCATTGTTAGCGAAGCTATTCCCACAATTGTTGAAAGACATTGCATTGGATTGGTTCTTCTCTCTTCCTAATCATTCTATTGTTTCTTTTGAAAATATGGTTAATAGATTCTTACATCACTTCCAGGCCAACATTGGGCTATGGGTCACCTTCACTGACCTCGTCCACTGTCGCCAGGAAGTGAACAAGAAATTTATTAATTTCATCTGTCGATATCAAACACTCTTCTTGCAAATCCCTTATGCAAGTTACTAGATTCAGACGTGCAAAGGATTTTCATTGGAAACTTGTTGTCCTTAATTAGGGATAAGATATTACTAATGAAGTATCAATATTTCATACACTTATGCATGACACTCCGTGATTACCAACAATCAGTTAGCTAGTTCGATGTGTCCACCTCAATAGCTCCTATTGGTCAGTCCAATGCCTCTTCTTCATTTACCAATTATAAATAGAATAAAAACTTTTTCAAAAACAATCTTTCATATTTAGTGGTTAATAATGTAGCAGCTACAACACCTTCATAGGCTAATCTAGCCCTCTCTACTCTAAAAACAAAAAACAATCGTAAATTCACTCCTCTCACAGAGTCTCTTTAGTTAATCTTGTAACAATTCCTAAATGACAATTTAGTGCAGCTACTACCCATTCATCCCCTTGACACCCGTAAACCCTTGCCACCTTCTTATGAACCAAAAGGCTTTTGTTAGTTTCACCATATTCTAGGGCATGACACTGAGAGATGTATACATATTAAACATATTGTTCAAGACTACATAGATCAAAACATTATCTAGATAGTCAGTATTAATGACAAAGGAAACAAGTTTGTTGCTCCACCCAACCAAAACTTGTAGATCTACACCAATCCCATGTTGTTCCATTCACCTAACTTCATTGACCTTCCATCCTCATCCATGGCACTAGATAGAACCGTTGGCATTCCCTCTTCTTCTTCCTTTGCCCAAATAGTAGGGATGGTGGATGTTCACTCTTGCCTTGCTTGAGAGCATGTCACTCCAAAACCTATTATCTCCTTCTCATCTATCGATGTGCCTATAAATGTATACGATGGTCCTTTATACATTGTCACTAAGTTCAATAGGAAACCTTTAAAGAGTGTTCTAATTGACCCTGTATGCATGGTAAGTGTCATTATAGAGGGATTTCTATACATACATGAATTGTATAAAGACATGTACGAGAAATTGGAGGTCTATATATAGTCACATAAATAGTTGTCTCGCCCCACCAGGGGTTCTCTCACCCTTGTCGTCTAGGTTGGACCAAAGACCTCAGGCATTCTTTTCTCAATCATGCCTACCTCATATCATCTTCATCTAAAGTTGGGCCATCCAGGCTTGCTTCTATGAGAGCAGTCTCATCTATAGTCCAAAAGTGTCTAAAGTTCCCCCATGACAGTGTAGTGCACACAATCTACCATAGCAGATTTCAACCTCTCACCATGTGTGATAACTTTTCCTTGGACTACTTCTAGCCAGACCTGACAAAGCCTCTCCGACCGTGTAATGAATTCTTGTTCTTATCATACTAGAAGTTCAAATCCAGTTAGATAGCGTAGTTTTCTAAGGAGTGTTCCTCTTTGTCTCCTGTGATTGCTTCTCCTTCAATCTCTTTGCCTTTCACTCATGTTCCTTCTATTGTCCCCCAGGTAGTTAAAGGAATGCAGTCCATGTAGAGTGCACCTCATCATTCCCACACCCCTGATCTGTACTCGGTGGTCCCACTGTTGCAAGTATGTGTTAATTGGTGTTGTCATTGATGTCAACATGTTTGTGTTGTCATTGGTGTCAACTATGTCTTCTAATATTGTTGATTGTTGCTTGATTGAGCTATCATGAACTAAAGTGATTTGAATGCATTATAGAAGTACTGATGATGTTGGTATAATGCTCTTATTGCTAAGTTTCCAAGTGCTTTTGAGAAATTTGATCTCCAGAGGAAATCGTGTGTTGCAAAGTATTCTGGCTTGCATGATATTGTCTGAGTTTTTTCTCTACATTTCTTCTGTGTTGAAGACCGGAGTGTGAGTTTTGGATATGTTTTAGAAAAGTGTTTGAAGACTATAATTGATAGAGTTTTTGGGTTGTGCAGAGGTGTCTAGGAGAAAGTATTTTGCTCTGCATTTCTTCGTAGAGTAGTTTCAGGTGCTGTGGTTTTGGACATATGTTTATAAGGTCCTTAGTTATCTCCATTCCAAAGGATTTGTGATTTGATGCTCCAGAAAGTAAGCTCCTGTGTAGCAGAGTTTGACAGTGTTTGTTGTGAGCAGTCTGTGATCTGTCTTCTAGTGAGATTTGTTGCAGCTGAATTTTTTGGATCCCAAGTGATTTTATGTTGTTTTTGGATGACTTTAGATTGTATTGAAGGTTTGTGCTTGATCCACAAGCTATGATTGAGTTCTTGGAAGCGTGTGCCTAAGTATTCTTGGTGTTTGCACAAGTTTGGCCAACTTGGGTGCTAACACTCTTTACGGATGTGTTTTGTGGATTGTAGAAGCATGTCGAAGCATGTGAAGATGTATTTGGGTCTGAGCTAAGCTGTGAAGTGTTCTATCTTCATTCATTTGATTCTCAAGATTGCTTAGGTCCAGACCTAATTTGAATTATGTATGTCTTCTAACATTGAAGGTTGTTTCAAATGTTGTAGAGTGTATTGCTGACCTTGATGTATGTTCCAAGGTTGATGATTGATATAAATAAGTGTAAAGAATTCATGTAAAATGGGCGAGGATGTGAAGATGAGGATGTGTGTGTTGTGAGGTTGCGAAAGGAGATATATTGTGCTTCAATGGAACTGAACCTAGGAATGTAGTAGATGCTATTATATCAGTTCATGGAAGTAAGCCCTATTGGTAGTGAGCCCTATTGGTAGTGAGCCTATTGTAGTGAGCATTTCTTTGGATAGTGAGTCCTTGGGTAGTGAGCCCTTTGGCAGTGAGCCTCTTTGTAATTTGGTATTGATACTACTATATATTGTGAGCTAATCCTCACCGTGGTTTTTCCCTTTTAGGGTTTTCCACGTAAAAATCTGGTGTTCTCTTGTGCATGGTGTTAATGTGATTAAATTTATGTTATCTATTTTCATGTTTAATATTCATAATAGAATTAGGGCTTAAGTGAATTGAAGTGAATGTGATTATGCTTGTGAATGTTTAAAGTTTTTGATACAACTGATTCACCCCCCCTTCTCAGTTGTCTTATGCATTCTGTTGGGAATTAAGGTGTCTCAACCTTGGTAATTCCTTACATTATTAATATTTGTATTTATTATTTAATTGCCTATGTTGTAAATATTTGTAAATTCCATATTGTCATATTGTGGGATGTGGCATGGTGATGTGTCAATCCTACATGGAATATGACAACTTGTAATTTTGTCCTCACATGAGGAGATAGGCATCCCACTTTGTGGTAGGATCATTTTGCCATGTGTCAGCATCTTCCATGTTGTGTAAGGGAATATTGACCAAAACGGTTATGACGGATTCCTATGACAGAATCTATGACATGTAAGAGTCAGAAATAGAAGTTTGTAAGACAGGTGAGGACATGTGTCATGAAGCATCTTTGAAAAAGGCATATTTGGGCACCCCAAGGTGGACTATGACATGTTGTAAGAGAATATGCTATTTATAGCTTGTGTATGATAGATTCTCTTACAACTGTAAGTTGTAACTGCTATGACAGATTCTATGACAGTCGTAAGTGTTGTAAGAGCATCTGTCATAGCCCATTTTAGAAATAGGTGACCTCTTTGGGATGGGAGCCATGGACAAGTGTCAGGGGCATTCTACAATGTTGACCAAGTGTCCTTAGGTGTGGGTTTTGGGCCATGAGGCCAAGTTGGACGCCCATCCCAAGATAGGACCTATTTTGCCTTGTATTTTCTATATAAATAGGTGCTTGGAGATGGAGTTTGTATTACAGGTTTATAGGTTCTGTTATGCTATTGGATTGACTCTAGATACAAGTGTTGAAGACCATTGAAGTTTGCATTGCAAGTGTATTGTAAACATTCTTTCAGATTTGTTAATACATTGTGCAGGGTTCTGAGTGTGGGGTTTTTCACCCGATAAGGGTTTTCCCCACTGTATATCTTTGTCTCTCTTCTTCTGTCTTCTTTTTGGTTCATGTGTGTTTCTGCAATATCTCATTTAGATGTTCTATGTTGCTATAGTTGTAAAGAATAATTTGAATTTGCATAGCCCTCTGCTCATTAGATTAGTGTAGGAAGTGTTTTCCACACACCTAGCTTCCTTTCACATTTAACACCCACCTCTAATCTTGTACTTGAGCCCCAGAGGTTAGTAACCAGTACAACCTCATGCATCTCACACTCCCGTGATTTCTCAACCTTTGGTGGTTTCTCTTGTTCCTCCTACCTCTTTGATGACATGAGGAAAGAAACCCCTATTGAAAGATCTTCCCCCTCCTCTTTTGTTTCCCTAACCTTTGGTGGCTACTCTTGTTCCTCCTACATCTTCAGCAACATGAGGAAAGTAGCTCATGTTTTAGGATCCTCCCCCTCCCCCTGTGGTTTCCTAGGCCTTGGTGGTTCCTTTTGTTTCTCCTCCTATCCTATAGGCAAGGGATGAAAAGGAACCCTTTTTGGAAGATCCACTGACTCCTTTAGATAGGCCTTAGCTTGCACACAATGTAATCAACCTATAAGAGATCACAAGCATTATCGATGTGTCATAGCTTGAGAGTGTGCTACTAATGTGCAATATCTCCCTGAGTTTCCCCCTCCTATGCAGAAGTCACCTAATCTTTCCACTCCTTTAGAGCCTTAGCCTTCTCTTTCTCTTTCTCATCATAAGCCTCTCTCATCACCAACCCCCTCCTCTCCTTAGTTGGACCTAGAAGAACATCACCCAAAAAGGTGCAAGTAGTCTTGGCGCCTTCTATAGAGAGTCTCATCCTCCCTTCCATTCCTGAAATGCCACCCTTCTCGAAGCCCTTAGACCTTCCCAATGTCAGTGTTATTTCTAGTGCCACCCTCACTGCTCTCATTCCATTCTAGCACACCTTCCATGTAGTCTTTGCTAATATCCTCCACCTCACTACCATAGACATTGACATTCCCCATTTGCCACCCAAACACAAGCCTAAACATTACCCCACACCATCATTCTACAAGCCAAAGCACATACTGCCATCTTCACCACCTATAAGTCCTTCTGCATCATTTCTTCCAGCCGTGGAGGATGTTCCTCCACCTGTGACTCATTCCTGCACTTCTACTTATAGCACTGATGAGCCACGTTTGGCTTGGTATTCTAACATTGATTCAAACAATTCCTCCCTTGTGGAGTGAATCTTTGAGTTAGTTATGGATATCCCCTCATTGTCCATGATTTTCACATAATCATTGACAATTGGCTCCATCAGTGCTCAAGATGATCTTTCTCCCATTGTTGATCCTCTACACTTGGTTCTAGGAGAATACACTTATACTAATCTTAGTGTGGTCCCTTTGTCAACTATTCCTCCATCCCCTTATGATTGTCAAGATTGGGACATGGATGACATGATGATGTCTGATCTATGAGGGTTGTACCTTCATTTCATGTGTTTATATGTGTTTGCATGCTTACTTGTCATGTTTTTCCCTATGAATGTCTTTTGTATGTTTGTTAGTTCTACTTAGAGGACCCACGATGTCCTTGTAGACACGTGGATATAGGAGGAACGGAAGTGTTGTGACATTCTTCTATGTGTTGTCCACTTGATCATTTCAACATTTTGGGGATGACACAAAGTGTTGGAAGATTTAGCTTCCTTCCATGTTAACCCAAATTTTTATTTTTATTTTGATTTCCTGGCCCCTTCTTCCTTTGTACTCATATTCCTATGTTCTTAGGGAGAAAAGATGATTCTCTCAATTATCCCTTGATGATTACCTTCCCAAAATGCATACTGACCCCAAATCACGTAGATCCCTTTATGATTTCGGTGATGTTTCTTGTTTATGTGACATGTATTTATGTTGCTTAGTGTCATACATTGCTTACACAAGCCATTTTGTATCATGCCTATAGAATCACTTTTTTGCCTCTATTTGGTGGCACTTTTCTTTCCTCGGGGTAGCTTCAGGAACATATCTTCCTATATATGTTTCCTAAAGCTATCTTCCCCTTTTTCTACCTTAAAATCAATTGCTTATTTTTGCTTTATATGCAATTTTTTTAAGGTGTGGGCATACTTTTATGCTTTTCCACTTTCACACACACCACATTGATGGTACGCTCCCCCAAGTGTTTGCTCTTGCCAACATTTATAGCTTGTGGTTCTAAGCAAACACACTTGCTTAGACTGACCGCACTTTTAGCTACCCTTTTAGCACTCTTTGTGAGTCACCTAACAATGCAGTTTGTTAGTCCTAGTGGCCCACGAGAGTTTGATATGGTTCCTAGTCTCATAGTTTTCTATAAATGCCCCTTTTGCATCTTTCTTTGCTTCCTTGTGTGCGAGTTGTGTTAGATTCTTATAGATTTTAGTAGAATTTCCATTAGATTATATGGTTTGCTAACATTCATGTTTATGCAATCATATTTGATATAATCCTTTTAGCATATATTTTATATATGTGGCTCTAACATTGCCTCTTATGTAGGGTTTTGTTTAACACTATGGTTTTGTAGGTTATCAGCTTTGGGGCTTCACTCCTCTGTTTAAAGAACTCTTTGTGGCCTCTATAGTATCCTTTTTGAGGTAATATTTATGATGTTATTTCCTTTTCTACTTTAGCTTAGCATATCACCCAGGGTAATAAGCCTGCTAAAGTGGGAGCTAATTGTAATGTTAAAAATTGTATACCCTTGTAATTTCACACTATGGTTTGCACTCACTTTGGTGTCTTCTCCCTTGGTATGTTTTTAAGTTCACTTTGGCCTCGCCTTAGCCTTTTCCCATAACCACATATATATTTTTATATTATGTTTGACCCTTTGTGTTTATTTTCATTAAATTCTATTTTAGTGCATTGCTTCTCTCTCCGTCTTATGGTGTTTCATGAGACTAGGAGCTAGAGTCACTTGGATGATAGCATTTAACATGGATGTTTGTGCATTGCTAGCATCCTACACCTATGTGGCACCAATTGACCATTTTTGGGCATTACTAGCCACCTTCAGCGACAATCCAAGATTCTCGTAACACCTCTACAGCTCCTAGAACATCCTTCTTTGACCCTATCCTTTCATTTTTCCCTCTAAATTCAATTTTGAATCAATCTTCCATTCTCAAGAAAAATCTATTATGAACTCTACCTTTGGCTCTACAACTTTGTAAATCTTTGTGAAGCTTGGCTCTCATTGTGATCCTCTGTAGCATCTTATTGCATTTTCTCAAGGATCTCTTGTAGCTATGATATTTCATGTATGATCATGTGAGATATTTAGGGATTTTGTGGCTTCCTTCGTAGGGTTTTGTGAGACCATTGCTTGTTGGGTTAGTCTACTTCAGCTGGGCAGTTTACACCTCCATTAAACAGGTGATTGAGTTTCACATTACTCTCTTCCATTTCTCTTATTGTAGTGTAATCCATAGTTTCTAGTTGCATTATGTGGTTACCTCACTCTTCCTTTTACTCTTCAAAGCTATTGCACTAGTTTGCTCACTTATTTTTGAGTAGATTAGTTTTATTTGTAGAATACATATGTCATTGTTGTTATTATGTTCTTTTTGCACATAGAAAGTAGCAACACACACTCTTTTTTAAGATTTTCCATATTGGTTGTCCATGGGGATTGGAAGATTGAAATAGGGGCTTGACCTGAAGGCAAGCCTCCAAGCAGCCCAAACCATTTTTTTCTTTGCAGGATTGAAGATTTTGGTGAGGAGCTCCATTCCTTCAACACTAGTTTTATGATCTCTCACTCGACCCTTCCATTTTCTTGTTATTTTTTATCCATTTCAAATTTATTGTACATTTTTGTCCAATTTTTATTTATCTCTCGTTCCTTGGAGATTACTAGTTTGGTATCTTGGTTGTGGTTGTGTTGTGCAAGTGACGGAAAATTAAATAGAGTTGAGAATTTTTTTTTTTGTGCTTCTAGGACTACAATGTGACGTGTAGATGTCCTTGCAACACACTAGCATCATTAGCAGTGACCTCCATTCTCTGACACTAGGTTCTTGTATTTTCCCATTTTCTAATTTGTACTTGAAATTTTTTAATTCTATTCATAGTGTTTCATTTCTAGTATTTCATAAATCTTTCTTTGTCATTCAAACAGTTAGTTTAGTTTCTTTAGCACAAAAAGGGCCTGTTGACGTTAGTCTGTCTAAACAAGTAGATAGCAAAACTAGATAGGATCCTAGTGTAGTTGTAGTGAAAAGTTCCCTTGATAGATGCATTTAGTCAATGTGTAATTTTCCCTCCTCTACATTGCCACCCCATTCTGTCGAGGAGTGTACAAAGTAGTTTTCTATCTAACAATACATGCATGCTTACAAAACCTGTCAAATTCCTTAGGACAATATTCCCCTCCATTATCAGATCTCAAAAGATTTATCTTACAATCTGATTACTTTTCAACTAAGGCCTTAAATTCCTTAAACTTAGTGACAACTAGAAATTTATGTCTCATAAAATAAATCTAGGTAAATCTTGAAACATCATCAATGAAGGACACAAAATATAAAATATTTTTCAATAGAATCAATATTGACAGGACCAAATACATCTGAATGAATAATTTCTCATTTATTCTTAGCTTTATTACTACCTGAAGGAAAAGATGTTTTGTTTTTTTCTCAAACACACAATGTTAACAAAAATCAAAACTCTCATCATAATAAGATAAACCATCTAACAACTTCTTATTTAAAATAGTTTTTAAACCAGTCTCACTTATGTGGCCCAATCTATCATGCCATAGCATTCATGTACTTTTAGTTTTCTTAATTACATTGGTAGAGTTAAAAACAATGGTGGCGTCTAGCTTAAATAGAGATCCCATCATTTTTCCTCTTGCTATCCCCAAACTCCCTCTCACTAATCTACAACCATGCTTATTAAATGTTACATGCATTCCTAAATCATTCAACTTAGATACCAAAATTAAATTTCTAGCTAAACCAAGAATATGTAAAACACCAGGGACAATTTTTAACCTCCTATCACTGAAACACAAATGTACCTTTCCTCATCCATCAATTGTATATGAACTATTGTCCCCAAGGTAAACTTCTCCTCCATCATATTCATCATATGAGGAAAGCCACTCCTTATGAAAAGTCATATCATAGGAGCTGTTGGAATTAAGGAACACTGAGAGGGGGGTGAATCTGTGTTCTACAAAACTTCTTAGATTGTTCCTTAATTTATTTGCCACATACATTCAAAAGAAAGAACTATAAACATAAGAACAGAAATAGCAAGATCATAACACATGAACACTAGGATTTTTACGTGGAAACCCGGTTAAGGGAAAAACCACGGTGGGGGTTAACCCACAAGAAATTATACTCTGTTAAAAGTATTACAAATGGGAAGGCACATGCCTTCGGGCTCACTGCCCAGAGCTCACTGCTCAAGAGGCTCACTGCCTACAGGAATGATTAGAAGAAGATTATAGAATGTTTGAATTGATGAATAGCATCTGCTAATGCAACAATTCAATTCTAGTTAAGTACAAAATACTAATCTTATACACTTCATCCTTACTCTGACCTATTTACTATTCTTCCATGATCCGGTCCTTAGATCTCTTCTCTTTCACACTTCTTTCTACCTTTTCGCACTTACTCCATCATCATATCACAATTACACACCAAAAGAATTGAATCCATCGGCTATATATATTCACATCAAGAAATTCAATCAACTGCAGTTGACTTCAAGGAAACTTAGAACTTTTATTAAGAACTCTGCTCTGTCGACTGAATCCATGTACAAATAACAACGCAGACCAAAAACTTGTGTTCTCAAATCATCGATCATGTCGGCCAATACCATTGATTATCACTAATTGCTTATCCAACAACTTTTCTGTATTTGGACCAAGATCAAATACGAGGTCAGCCTGTTCTTCTTCTGATTGTGCTAACTAACTAGACCTTGATACTCAGATGCTTATATCTTTTGAATCCTTCATCACCGGAGGCTTAGATTCTGGATTTAGATAGTCCTGACAATCCTTATCACTCCCTTAGATCCATAGCATACTGTGATTTACCACCGGAGAGATCCAAACCAAGATACCGGACCCTGTCACATGCTCTATTTTTGTCATCTGGACTTAGACAAATCCTCACTCTGACTCCTGGTATGAACAAATCATGTAATGTGGATGTGTAGGATAGACTTAGTTGCCATCAATGACAACACCTGTCATGTGTAGCAATGTCTCTTTCCAACAATCTCCCCCTTTGGCATTGATGGCAACACTTAGTGAAAAATGACTAAGTGTCAGAAAAACTTCCCCTTACTAAGTATACTTATGCTTTTCACTATTCTCCAATGCTCCCCCTTTGCTGGATTCCTCATTTTTCATTTCTCTTCACTCCCCCTTTGACATCAATGAAAGGGTGGGATCCGTAAACCAAAAATTACACAAAAATTCTACATACTAGGCCGCATATGTACAAACAATCCTTAAGTCCTATTTACATTAAGTATATCACCAAAAATGTTCTTCAATTGTGCCAGTTCACTATCCCAGATCTTCTTCATAGTGCTCAAAATTGAGATGTGACCACTGAATAGGAATGCTTATGATTCTGTTGTCTGTAGATCAATGGGGTCACTTGACTGGGCTGCATCTTGAGTTTCGGTTAGAACATTGAACATTGCTTCCATTTTGGGGGAAATTAGTCCTCAAAGCTCACACATCCTTCCCTCTATGCTCTCCTTTTCTTTTGTCAATTTATTTATATCTTCAATCAAGTTGATTGCCTAACTCTCCTTGCTTGTCACTGATGAGAGTTTATCAAGTTCTTTAAATGTCTAGAGGGGGATGTTGAACAGTCCTTCTGAAAAGTGGGCATGATCTTCTCCAAGATCCCTGATGCCATACAAATTAGATCACTATCTTCTATGTGAGACTTTAGTATATCTTGTCTTGCTTTGGCTTGAGCTATAGAAGCCAACTTTATCTTATGCACTAGAGATAAGGTATCAAAATTTATTGGAACTTGAATTATGTCCTGATCTTCTTCAATTTATTTCTCTTTCCAAAATTTCCTTCACTGCTTCTGCAATGTCTCTTGCCCAAAATGATGATGTATCTATCTGATCCATACTGATAGTGTCGACCGGATTGTCCTTCTTAGGCTCTCCATCAACCTTTGCAATCTCTTCTTCATTTTCATTTTTCTCCTTGGCCTTTTCTGCTTCTTGGTCCTCGTCTTCTTCTAATTCATGCTCTTTATTCTTCAATGAATCATCTTCAATTTGATAATCTACTTGAACATTCATCTATGTACCTTCTTTGCAAGATTGATCCGGAGGAGTTTGAATACCTCCTGTATCATCAGTTTCATCTGTCATCTTTACATCTTCCTTGTTTATTGCTTCCTCTTCTGGAATAGAGGAGTCATCTAACTCAGTTTATTGCTCATTGATCTTCAATTCTTCAACATTCAGAATTGAGGAGTCAATCTCATCATCAATCTCTTTTTCAACAATAGGTAGATTTTATCTTTTCAATGCATTCAGAAGAATCTCCTGATTATCTTTGACTATCTCATCTGTTTCACCAAGCATGAGTTTATTCATTCTCTTCTTACTCCTAAAGTCATCCTTCACTTCTTTGAATATCATGTTCATTTAATCTAGAGTAATCTGAGGGCACAAATTTATCAACACATGCTCCCTAAACTCAATGTCTTTACCTTTTGCATTTTCTTTTCTTAAATCCAGAATATCTACAAGACTTTTTGGGATTTCAAAAGTTATTTCAATCAAAACCTTATTATAGATGTTCAAATATTTGACAGTTGCTTCTTCTAGAACCCTCTTATCAACATCACTGTAATGATCAAAGAATTCAGTCATTGGCCTGAAGTTACCATCTACAGTGACTGATTTAATGATGTCATCCACAGAGAGAGTACGCTTTTCAATATATGTTTCAATCTTTTGCCTCTTGCTTGCTCTTTTGCTTTCAGAGGGCTATTCCTTAGACACGTTGGCTACTTTTGTACCTGATGCCTTTAATTCTTTGACTTCAACATTAGAATTAGTTTCTTCTTCATCATTCTTCATGCTTTTATATGTCCAAGAGGCCTTAGTTTTCACCCTTTCCCCTTCTTTTCCAGATGATTTGCCTTCCAGTTTCTCAGGTTTGGCAAGTTTTGGGGGAACAGGGGCAACAACAAAGCTTCTAGGTTTTCTAGGCTGGATGGAGGAGACTTCTAGAGCACTTCCTTGTTTCTTATCCTACTTCTCCTTCTCAACTTTTTCTATCCTTTCTCTGTTTTGCTTCACAACTTCCTTAGTTATGCCAATACTTTCAGCATACATCTCTACTTGAGTTTACTTTTGATTTCTAGTTTTCTAAGCTCATCATGCAATTTCAAACTTAGCTCCCTATACGTTCCAAATCTTTCAACTGTGGTATCCTTTGACTTGCTCAAAAGGTGTTGAGTATACATGTCTAATACTCGCTCATCAACTTCTTAACCCATAGGCATAATCCATACTGCTATTGGTTCAACAACTTCCATTAAGCATTGATCTATATCTACCATAAACATACTGTATCCTTGTAATTTTCAACTAGAGAAGAAGGAATTCTCTCCCTTGAATGCATCATGCTTTGAAAATTTTTGAAAAATCCCCAGAGAGTTGTCCTTTGGGCATTGGCATCTCCAATACTGTTCAAGTGCTCTCTCATCTGAATAGCAACAGGTTTATTATTGGTCCAACAAATGTTTTTCTTGTTGGGTAACTCGTTCATGAAGTAGAAGAACAAACATAAAACCACTATACCATATTTGAAGGTGTTCTTCTTATCCTTATTTACCTTATTCAAATTTTCCATCAGCTGGTTCTGCAACAACTCGCACAAGTCATAATCAACATTCTCTCTCAACATCTAATAAGCTGCATAGATAGCCATACCGGATACAGAATTTTCCCTGTTGGAATGATAAATCTTGTATCCAATCACAATTGAAGCAAACTTAACATCTGGATCAATAATGTCATTGATAGTCATTGCCCTTTTGTCAAACTTTAAACCAGTAGCATTAGTCACAGTTTGATTTTTTATAGCCTTCAACATTGGCAGTCCACCGGATGAGTTTAACCTTGTCATAGATTTGATGGCATCCTTGGTGATTTTGAAAGGTTTCATTAGCCATATAAACTCATCATGCATACGGCTTAAAACATACCGAACCCATTCATCTTCATCAAAGCATGGAAACCCTATAACCTGAATGAAATGTTTATCGTGCAGTGCCTTATACTCAGGTTTAAGACCGTGAATTTCATCCCTTGAATGATTCTTAAACAAATCTACAAACCTTGAGTCTCCAAATTCATCTATGCTAGCATGAATGTAAGCCCTAATATCCTCAATGTGTAATATGCCATACGGAACACTTGAAAATGTACCTAATGGGTAGACTTCAACTGATTTGTGTGGATGCTTCTTGAATTTTGGTTGGGGCCTTTCAGTAATATCAACAAGAGGAATAGCCATCTCAAAAGATTACAGGTTCAAAGTTTCACAGAAAAATACCTTTTTCTTTCGTGAAATTTAGGGTTAGCTGATGAATTCACTGGTTGCACTTTAGATCCTTGAAATATTAGCTCAGGTGCTCTTCTGCTTGCACTCTTTGAATGCAAAGTGATTCAAATGCTCAAATGAATGACCTTTTATCCTCTGCAAAACCTAATTTGTCATTGTAATAAATGCTCTACCCTAAAACATCTGATTACACTATTTTTGCATGCAGTCAATCTTTAATTGCTCTGCAATCAATCACATTGTCTTCTTTTCTTCCAGAATTTACTTCAATGGGTTTGCAATAGGCTTTTCTAATGTTAATCATCATGTTAGATTTAGGCCTAGCTGGGGGAATTTGTTTTTCTATGTAGCTCCCCCTGAGCCAGAGCTCCTAATTCAACTCCCAAAGGAATTCCCAGCACCGGATTTCGGTGCGGACCCATCATCATTGTTCATTGCACCTTTCTTCACCCATGTCTTGTTCATTTCATTCTGGACCTTATTTACATCAACTTGGCTCTTGCCTTTGTCTTGTCTCTGCTCATCCAGTTTTCTATTTACCGAACCTCTCCTTTCATTATTCCTGCTTTTGCAGAATCTTACAATATGACTGGATCGGTTACAATTGAAGCATACAACATTTCTTTGCCCATTTCATTGGTTTCCTCTTGATCTGTACTAATTAGCCATATGTCCAAATCTATTGCATGCAAAACATTTTCCATTAAAGGAATTGCCATTTCCTTTATTGTTAGAGTTATTCATTATCATACTTTTGCATTCATTGGATCTATGACTGTACCTCTTACAATTGAAGCATTGACTATAGAAGGATGGACTACTTTGATTCACTCTAATTCTGCATTGAGTAGCTCTATGACCAAATTTATTGCACTTGAAACAATTTCCATTGAAAGATGGATACCTTTGAGCATTGGGTTGTCTTACCGGAGGTCTTATAGGATTCCTTATTTGATTTCTTGCATCAGTATTTCTTTGACTGGATCTAGAGCTTTCACCTTTTTCAAATCCCAGACCATGCTTATCATCTACCTTCTTTTGATTGTCAAGCAACACCTCAAGTTAGCTGAGTTTATCTTGAATTTCTCTTTATATTCATTTGCAACTTCTAAGTCATGTTTGAGAATGACAATTTGCCTTTCAAATTCCTTTTCATTGTCTCTGCTTTCATGTAGATCAGACTCTAGATGACTAGCAATTCCATCTAATTTGCAGTATTCTTCTATTCTTTCCTTTAGAGTTTGTTTCAAGTCTTCTTCAGTCTTCTTTCTTTCCTCAATTTCTTTGGTTAACCTCATCACCCCAAATTTCATTTCATGTTTTAGAATAGAAACTTCTTTTGCCAGTTTCTCACATTCCTTTGTCTTCTTCTTTAGAGCATCATCCATGTCATTGTCTATATTCTGATTTCCTAGTTGAAGAAGTAGCTCCTTTCTCTTTCCATTAGATTTGCTCAATTTCTCTTTTAAGGTCTCAATGAAGTCTTCAGCATCTTTAAGGTTTCCTTGCAGTTCTTTGGCATCTTCTCTAGACTAATCAAGATCTTCTAAAGCAAGTTTAAGTTGTTCTTGAAGGTTGTATGAATCCATTTTAATACCTTCCTAGATCTTCCTTAAGTTGTTAAACTTCTTTCAAGGAACTTGGCTCTGATACCAATTGTTGGAATTAAGGAACACTGAGAGGGGGGGTGAATCAATGTTCTGCAAAACTTCTTAGATTGTTCCTTAATTTATTTGCCACATACATTCAAAAGAAAGAACTATAAACATAAGAACAAAAACAACAAGATCATAACACATGAACACCAAGATTTTTACGTGGAAACTTGGTTAAGGGAAAAACCACGGTGGGGGTTAACCCACAAGAAATTATACTCTGTTAAAAGTATTACAAATGGGAAGGCACATGCCTTTGGGCTCACTACTCAAGAGGGTCACTACCTATAGGAATGATTACAAGAAGATTACAGAATGTTTGAATAGATGAATAACATCTCCTAATGCAAGAATTCAGTTCCAGTTAAGTACAAAATACTGATCTTATACACTTCATCCTTACTCTGACCTGTTTACTATTCTGCCATGATTCGGTCCTTAGATCTCTTCTCTTTCATACTTCTTTCTACCTTTTCACACTTACTCCATCATCATATCACGATTACACACCAAAAGACTCGAATCCATTAGCTATATATATCCGCATCAAGAAATTCAATCAACTGCAGTCGACTTCAAGGAAACTTAGAACTTTTATTAAGCACTCTACTCTGTCGGCTGAATCCATGTACAAATAACAATGCGGACCAAAAACTTGTGTTCTCAAATCATCGATCATGTCGGCCAATACCACTGATTGTCACTAATTGCTTATTCAACAACTTTTCTGTATCTGGACCAAGGTCAAATACTAGATCGGCCTGTTCTTCTTTTGATTGTGCTAACTAACTGGACCTTGATACTCACATGCTTATATCTTTTGAATCCTTCATCACCGGAGTCTCAGATTCTGGATTTAGATAGCCCTGACAATCCTTATCACTCCCTTAGATCCGCAACATACTGTGATTTTCCACCGGAGAGATTCTGACCAAGATACTAAACCCTGTCACATGCTCTATTTCTGTCATCCGGAGTTAGACAAATCCTCACTCTGACTTCCGGTATGAATAAATCATGTATTGCGGTTGTGTAGGATAGACTTTGTTTGCATCAATGACAACACCTGTCATGCGTAGCAACTTGTCCCTTTCCAACAAGGAGCATCATAAATCAATCAACCAATGTTCGTTAGATATAATATTACATGAAGAAAGAAAAGCTTCATCACCTGAATCAGAGGACTTCCTATGGCAGAATCTCACTATTTATTTTTGTTTCTACATTCTATCTTCACATGTCCTCTTTTACTACAGTTATGACACTTCACTCTATTCTTCTTAGCTGAAGTCTTAGATCTGCCTTGGACTTGTCCTTAGGCCCCTACTAATCTCCCTTAGATCCTCTTTACTTGGACCTTCCCCTGAAATGGAGAGCATCCTTTGAACCCTTTGTAGTGGATTTCTTCCTCACTTCTCTAGCAACAAAGTTGCAACAACATTGTCCATCTTTAGAGTATCTGAAAGGTTAACACTAAAGGCAAGAATCAGGTTCTCCCATGACTTAGGCAAAGAACATAGAAGCATAATACTCTTATCTTCTTCATCTATCTTAACATCATCAAAAGCTAACTGACTTAAAATCAAATAAAATGCATTCAAATGCTTTGCTATCAAATCACCCTCCATTTTAAGAGAAAATAATTTTCTTTTCAAATATAACTTATTTATCAGACTCTTTGCTTACTAGATCTCACCTAATCATTTCCATAATGAATGTCATAGGTTCATCTGCTACATTCAACAAAATAGAGTTTGAAAGACAAAGTCAAATGATCCCTCTTGCTTTCTTGTCCAGTTTTTCCCAAATGTCCTAATTAGCACCCGGTGGGCAACTTTCCTTTAATACAACATGCCACGGATTTCTCTCTTCTAGAAGACTCTCCATTTTTAGCTTCCATAGCTCATAACTGGTTCCATTAAACTTCTCAATGTCCAAACAAGATAAGGATGCAGCCATGGCTTCTACACATAGATCCGCAAAATAAATTCAACCAAAACTCCCACTACAGCTCTTAAAACCTTCACCCTTCCACCCAAGAAGCAAAGCAAGTCAGATTCTTATACCAAATGTAAGAAATGAAGGTAACTACTATATATGAAATCTAATTTCAACTGTAAATATGATCTTAACCAATATATAACCAAATGGAGATTGCAAGAAAGTAAATCAACAACGCAAACAAATATGAAATAAAAGAACAACACGTAACACAATGTTTGCGTGGAGAAACCCTTTTGAGAAAAAACTCCACTAAAAAGAGAAGCCCAAGTTTGTATTATCTTTAGAAACAAAAAATGCATACAATCCTTCCTTTCTCCTCTTTAGTCTTCACTCCTTTAACACCTGCAAACAAAGTTTTCACTCTAACTCATTATATTAGCTTACTACCACCTTAAGCACTGCTTATATAGCATTTTCACCCCCTAAATGAGACATCCAAGTTGGTTTCCACATTCCAACGCCCTCCTTGGAAGAATCCAACCATTAATTACATATCCTAATGTAGGTTACAACTCACTAAACAAAATTGACACATTGTTTGTCCTTATGGACACCTAGTTTGTCCACATCACAAAGTAGTTTCTATCTTCTTTCCCAAAGTGTTATAACCATGATCACAAGTTTCCAAAACAACCTCATGGAACAAACCCTAGGCATTATTGCCTCTCATTCATTCCTCCGAACACCCCATAGCATTTCATTTTATCTACTCAATTCCAGTAATAATTAATGACCAAGATCCATCCTCCCACAAGATCAATGGTTGTCATAATCATCAAGGCCATTCCAAGTATCATATTTATTCATTCGCCCAACCAAGCCTTTAGTCCACGAAGCACTAACCAATTCGACATCCTTTTTCCTCATGATCAAAGGCCTAGGTTCATTTAGAAATGATTGGCTTCTTGAGACATTTGACTGTATCACTTAAATCCGTAATTGTCGATTGATTGATCATCTTGAAGTCGACAACTACAATAAGACTTAAAGCTATCATCAATGTAAGCTCCTTGCTCTAATGTTCTACATCAATTGGGAAGATGGAGGCACGTGGCCCCAATCTATAGTTCAAAAGCCCCAAGGAGATCAAACAATCCTAGAGTATGAAAGTAAGTGCATGCAACGCATGGCACTATCAAAGACTAAACAAACTTAGCAAGGAAGCAATGTTAACAAACTTAGCAAGGAAGCAATGTTAACAAACTTAGCAAGGAAGCAATGTTAAATAGAAACCGGGCCTACCATATCTTGCCACTGCACTCCACCTAGCATGATCTCATTCATTGTCATCGAGAGGGACCCCACTAAAATTCTACATAATAGTCCTTCAACCAATAAGAATCAATTTACCAAGCCATGTGCTGTCGAGATTCCCTCGCCCCTGTTTTGCTTTTGGTGGCCCATTGTTTGCCACCAATGACTAGGATGCATTTATCCTTGAGATCAATGGCTGGCGTGGATCTCCTCCAACACCATGCTAAAAGCTTTGGAAACTTATGCGGGCTGTTGCTTTTGTGAGCTGACTCATCCTGATCCAATGGCAGGAAGCTACACTGATGCAAGACTAAGAAACTACCACGTTACCTTTACCAGGTCACACATACTCCGTTGATCAAATCTCAATCATTATGCTTGGGAAGAGTGTTAAAAGCTATCAGTTGATGGGATAGCAGGCAAGATTAAATCAAATGTTGATTGATAGTTGTCACTGCTTGATTGTTTACGCCCATTGCTTATTCATATGAAATGCTTGGGAGGATGCAACGTGGTAATCATGACATCACAGCGAGCCTATGCGGTTTCATGAGGGAAAAAAAATCTTATTTGACTTTAGCTCTTTTCTCTGTGCATCGCTTCCTGCTCATGATCCAATGGCCCATATTGTCCTAGGCTTATAAATGAAGTCGGCATTTCTCTGAACTTACACAAACCATTAATCTCAAACTTTCTACATCCAATCCAACAGAGTAGGTTTGCTTCTTGTTAACTCAGCCAATGGCGTGAGACTCACATTGACAACCTTTCTGAATCTTTCATCAAGACATCTTTTGAAATGTGGCACAAAGTGACATTAGAGATTTTACCAAGGCAAGCCTTAGTGTACTTCACATCCTTTAAAATTCCCTTTTTACGGATATAATGGCGTGGGCATGGGGAAGCAAGATCCCATGGGCAGTGTGTCCACACTATAACTTCTCCTGACCTCTTTAGATCAAATGCCATATGGCATAATGAATGGTGCATGAGCCACCTCTCCAAGGCTCTCATGTATTTGTCACATCTTCTAAAGGCATTTAATTTTAACTTCTTTCAGATAAGTACATTAATTGATTTGATGATAGCAAGGTATAAGATGATCCAAGTTCTACCATTCATTTAGGGAGTGTTCCGAATGCCAACTTCATGTCAAGATTGTTTAAATGTATGTGTCACAATTAGAAGTTTGACCAATATAAAGAGGTAAGTAACTCATGGATTCTAGCACGGATCAAGTCTAATGAATAAAGTTTCAAGATCCTATTGACATGAACGATTAATACCCAAAAAGTCTGAAATTATCATTATATAATTTAATATTATAATAATAATCTCAAATTCAATTTTAACTAATATTTCTTAATAAATCAATATTTAAAATCTATGGATAAAATAAAATAAAACATAATAATAAAATTTACTACTACTAATTGACAATTATAAATAAATGCTATAGAACTAGGTAGATGGACTGGCTCAAATAGCCAGTCAAACATATTGTACCAAATATATTGTACCAGACTATATGCATGCACTCCAAGCTGTCTAGGATGAATTTGTACCCTACACGTTTGGGAACCTAAGCACGTTAAGGGACAACAAGAAACAAAATTAATGAGACAAGACACAACTTCGATGAAGATGCATCAACAACTCGGGGTGAGCCTAACTATTTCGTACCTTGAAAAAGCACACTCCATTGAAAAAGGGAGAAATGAGCAATGGACGTGGTGGTAGCAGGGGCAGCTATTTCCTTTGCAATTTCACATGATCAAAAGAAAAATGTAGAGGGATAACAAGGGGAGGAAGGGGATGGGAGTGGCATAAGTTATTGCGCACACACTTTGGATGAGGAAGGTCTAGAGATGAATATGAATATATGGTAGATGCAAAGCAGTCAAGGACAATGGAGAAACACTTTGCTGCTACACTGCACACCTCAGATTTGGAGAATCACGTCGACAGAGTTGTTTTTAAGTAGGTTATCCATCGATTGGGCCAATAAAAATTCCATGATAGATTCACCAAATCTGTCTTTGTTTGACATTTATTTCTGTCAGTCAAATATTGCTATTCATACATAATAGAATAGAATGAGATTGCCATAAAACCCAGTTCTCCCTGTTTTATTATTCATACATGGAGCAACTGTTTTGGATCTCCCACCATTTATTCATTTATCTGATAGATATTAATTATGTATATGCATGCAATATACTTCCTATGGAGGGCACACATCATGGAGAAAGAAAAATAGGATTATATATATTAGTTTGAAAGTAATAAATTTGATAAGTAGAAGGTATTTTCTGCAGTGTGTCAAATTACGATATTAATATTAAGATTCAACTGCGTAGTTTTTTAGTCAAACTCATTGACCCATATTTCATGATGTATCTAGGCAATTCTCATAGGGGTGAAGCATTGGGCCTTCCCAAGAGGTTACCAATCACAATACTACTCCGACTCAACTGTGCTTAACCATGGATTTTTCCCCAAGATCAAGCCCACTTAGCTTGCTATTGCAAAACTTTCAGCAAGTGTTGTGCCTTATGAACTATTCATCATAGTACCACTTTAGCTTATCAATTGATAAGTAGGAAGTATTTTCCATAGTGTGTCAAATTATGATATTAATATCAAGATTCAACTACATAGTTTTTGAGTCAAACTCACTGACCAGTATTTTAGGAGTAGTGGTTCGTTTTCCATAGTGTGTCAAATTATGATATTAATATCAAGATTCAACTACATAGTTTTTGAGCCCAACTCACTGACCAGTATTTTAGGAGTAGTGGTTTGTGCACGAACCCATCTCTCATGATAATGAATGGTCCAGTTATCACTCATTGCATCTAGATGATACTCATAGGGGTGAAGCATTGGGACTTCTTAGGAGGTCACCCATCCCAGTACTACTCTGACTCAAGCGTGCTTCACCATGGAGTTTTCCTCAAGATCAAGCCCACTTAGCTTGCTACCCCATTTGCAAAACCTTCAACAAGTGTTGTGCCTTATGAACCATGCATCATAGAGCCCCTTCAGCTCATCAATTGATAAGTAGGAGGTATTTTCCACAATGTGTCAAATTATGATATTAATATCAGGATTCAATTTAGTTTTTGAGTAATCTCATTGACTCATATTTCTTAAGTAGTGGTTCACAAGGACCCATCTCTCATGATAATGAATGGTCCACTTAGCACTCATTGCATTTAGGTGATACTCATAGGAGTGAAGCATTAGGACTTCGCAAGAGGTCATCCATTTCAGTACTACTCTAACTCTAGCGCGCTTAACCATGGGGTTTCCCCCAAGATCAAACCCACTTAGCTTGCTACCCTATTTGCAAAACCTTCAACAAGTGTTGTACCTTATGAACTATTCATCATAGAGCCCCTTTAGCTCATTAATTGATAAATAGGATGTGTTTCCATATTGTGTCGAATTATGATATTAATATCAAGATTCAACTACGTAGTTTTTGAGTCAAACTCATTGACCCATATTTCATGAGTAGTGGTTTCTCGTGATAATGAATGGTCCACTTAGCACTCATTGCATCTAAGTGATGCTCATAGGGGTGAAGTGTCGAGACTTCCTAGGAGATCACCCATCCCAGTACTACCAACTCAAGTGCACTTAACCATTAAGTTTGCCCCAAGATCAAGCCCACTTGGCTTGCTACCCCATCTACAAAACCTTCAATAAGTGTTGTGCCTTATGAACCATTCGTCATAGAGTCTCTTTAGCTCATCAATTGATAAGTAGGAGGTATTTTCAGTAGTGTGTCAAATTATGATAATATCAAGATTCAACTGCGTAGTTTTTGAGTCAAACTCATTGACCCATACTTCATGAGTAGTGGTTTACACGAACCCATCTCTCATGATAATTTTGCATAGTTATATATGTGACATATGTTATTGAGGGTAGTGATGGTTGAGAGTATTGATGTGGGTGTAAATACAAAGGACGAATATTGTATACATGTCAAAAAAGATATATCTTATCTGTATGTTTTTAGGTTTATGATTCAAAATGATAGTTTGTAATTACTTAATAATGTTAGTTTAATAATTTATTGTTTGTGTTGGGTAGTTAGTAGTTGGTTCCTAAGAAAGAAAGTGGTTATAAAATTTAAAAGAGTGAAGGCCTTTATAAAGATCATTGAATAATGTAATCATATAGAAGCCCATATAATAATATTTTCTGTGTGTTCAGTTGTGTTATTTACAATGTAATTTTCTATTATTATTTCTCTGTTTGATCCGGGAGTCTGCAGTAGCATCAGAGTGAGGAAAAGAAAATGGAGAACAAAAGTTGGTGATTGTTGCAGATCTTGCACATGCACGATTGGAAGAAATGCATGTCAAGCTTCTTGGAATGAACCTGCGATTTACAGAAGCATAACTAACTGTTGTAATGCAAGCCAAACTCCCTGTAATGAGTCTTCCGCGAACTTGAACAAAAGGTGTGTAAAGTTTTTTTTATTGTATTTTATTATGTATGGACAAGGTTTACGCTGCAATACCATGACTGGGAAATATCATACAAATACATTTTTAGCATGATGCCTTGTCTTGAGTATACGGTGTTACTCAGCCAAATATATGTGGTCATTGATGGAATTAGAAATACATGATCTGTGTGTTAACTCATGATATTATTCAACATATTTCCGGTACGAATAGTGAGCGGTTGCCGCTAGTTTTGTGTGAAATCTTATGCAATTGTTTTCTTCTATATTTGCTTCAAACTTGAAAACCTTTACTGGTTCAATGTGTCCTATATATATTCACTAGTACCTGTTTGCACCCGTTACATTTTGTTGATGAAATTTCAGCCAGCGAAGGGTGCAATTTCATGGGCTATTCCTAAATATCATCCACTTTAAGAGTCAAAGGTTAATTTGGTCAATAAAAATAAGACAAATATTTAGCACTTTTTATTATGAATGAGGTGTAAAATTTCTATTGATTGTTTGACCATTGAAATAGATGATATTTAAATAGAGTGGACTTCATTATAAGTGCCCTTTGAAGACATTGTGTATTCAGAAGTGCAAACAATAATCTCTATTGTGCTACCAAATAGCCACCTCATATTGGGAAGAAAAAATAACCAGATTGTTTCTAAGCACCAGGTACCATTTAGCCTAATCAAGAATTCTCGATATTGTTTCTTTGTCAATGTTATTTTCCTGCCATTATCGTGCATACAACCAAGCATGGTTATACTAGGGTTTACTCTATAGAAAGTTTTCAATTATATTCGATCAAGCTTTTTATGCAAGAAAATAATGCAAGCATACAAAGCGAATCAGTAGTTGGTTTAGGGGAGAGGGATCCATAGTGGGTCACCCTAACTTCACCCCTCCACCTAGTGTGCCACATCATCCGAAATAAAAAAAATTGCATTTGCCAGCTACATGTTGACGTTGACTCCCTAAATATTTCGTTTTGTACCGTGGAATTGTGATTTGCCATGTGGATGACACGTGTGTTTGGCGGGGTCAATTTTCTAGCTATTTTTTACCACCAACCAACAATTGGACACAACTTACCCCGGTGGTTGGAAGCGACATCGTGAGTTGTGCTCAGCATGCCATGTGGCATGAGAGCAGCTCGCCACCTTTTCATCATACACTCTCACATTTACACAGCGCCACTCTCGCAATTACTTCCCTACAGTCGCATTTACTCCACTTCCCTTCGCATTTCGTTGGGTATTGTGCCACCAATTTTCGCAACTATGGAGCATTCAATGCTCTCGTCCTTCCCACTCAACAAACGCCATAACGTCATCACCGACTCTGCTCTCCGCATTTGGTCATTGTAGATGGCACCGAAACTGGGTCATCTTGGGGTCGTTTTAGCTAGTCTTCATGCTGGAAACAACTTGGCTTTGGCAACGGCTCCGCTGGTTTCTCCTTCTGCTTGTGGCTTTGTTCATTTATCCTTCGACCCTGGTAAGGATATTTTATCTTGCTAAGGCAATGATCTTTCTAGATCGAAAAAAAAAAAGGATTTTTTTAGTTTTTTCCTGTTTCTTTCTCAGTGAAATCGACAACCGAAAGAATACAACCTTGTGGAAAACAATTCTTTGACCCACGAAATTGATTTGCCTGCCATCTTGCACCATGACAATGTTGGATGTACGGATATATGAGACTATAAAATTTGTTCAAAAACTCATTGCAAGGCAATTCCCTTTCTTTCAGAACATTTTTTTTCGATTCAACTCCTGCCTTGGTTGTGTATTTCTCATATTCAAATCTCTTCCACATAATTTCCATTGATTGATCAATATTTTTTATCAAAGGAAGCTTCTTCAAATCTCCACAATTTACACAATTATTTTTGATACATTGCACATTGAATTTATTAAAACTTTATGTTTTTTCACAAAAGAGGGACTTCATAAATTATGTTGTACTTGCATGGATGTTAGCATTTGGATGAGTCATTTCCATAAATGTTTTATACGATTGAAGGTGTAGATGAAATTCAACGTGATTCCGACAACAACAAGTTTCACGCACTTTATTTATGTGTACAAAACATGGACACAACTTTTCAAACACCCTTTGAGATATCTTTACTTGTGGAGATTCTTGTTTGTGCTTCAAAACATTCACTCTGTGTTGTATCTACAAAATGTTTTGGATGAGGATACTTTTTACCATCTTCACCTATTACTTGTATAGTATCCCTTCTATTAGAGGAAACACGAGAGTGGTTGATCCAATATTCAATGACTTGTTTCTTCACATCTTCTGGGATTCTATCTTTTCTAGGAACCCTGACAATATTTACCCAATTTTTTTCTATCTTTTCGTCAAGCTTATTTCTCTTTGAAATATATCCATGAATAGCTCTCCTGGATACATGCAACTTAACTTTCCAATTGCTTTCACATTTCTCATCAGTGATAGTTTTTTACTTAAAATCACAGTCATTAATGCCCTGCGTGTCACAATTAAATCACTTGTTCTACTTGTACTTTGAATAGAGTTTAAAGCTTCTTGCAAGTTTTCAACTATTATTTGTTTTGCTAGATTTGTTTTTTTGTCCCTCAACCCCTAGAAACTCCAAAACAGGGGTCATTTCTTTTCGCCTAAATAACTTAGCACATAAGTATGCTCTTCCAATTAGAGATCCGTCTTCAAAAAATTCATCCCAAATTCTTTTGGAATGAAATTTTCTTGTACTATTAAGTAACATGTCTTGGGGTGAAATCTTACTGAAAAGAACATCTTCATCTAAATCCACTAGATTTTCCATATCCTTAAAATAAGTTATGTCGTCAATTTCCTCCTCGGTCACAATGTTTTATGCACCTTGTTCAATTTCTTCTTCGATTTGTTCAAACCCAAGATGTTTTTCCTCTTGTTCATTAATAATTTGATCTTGTGCTTATTGACTATGTTCAACCAATCCTTCTAAGGTTGAATTTCTCTCAATTCTTCTTCTTAGATTTTTATCTTCATCAAACCTTCTTCGATCAAAAATCCTTCACCTATTCCTTTTGTTCCCCATCACAAATTACCTTTCAATTCTTGCTTGCAATATGGCACCACAGAATCAGAGATCTTCCATTAACTTCTTCAAAATTGTGCTTGCAACATGGTCTTTGAGTTTGTAAATATTATGGAACTTTTCTACTATCTACTACTACCCCCTGTCCTTTTGGTCTGTACCCTATATATATATAGGGAGCGGACATTTTCAAATTAGTTACAACTTTTCATAACAACTTTTCAAAATTTGTTGATAAATGTAAACATAAATTAACTAATAACAAAGCACGCTCTGTTAATCCCTGTAGGAGCACCTGTGACCATTTGTCTGGCAAGGCGCTCCAACTCCGTGATAGGTGCTTGTCATTTTTCATCAAGACCCAAATATTTCTCCTGCCATTTGTCAATTGTTAGATCAGTAGGCCATTTAAATTCTTGGGTAGTCATGATGCTGGTGAGATGATTCTTCCACCTATTATCCAGAAGATTTCTGATGTCCGCCACAAATTAGGTATAGCCATTGTCTAACTGAATGATCCCATCAAGCAAAGTATTGAATTCATTGAGATTGATATCTCCTCTATTCTATATATGAGCCATTCATTAAGTAATCATCTAATCAAATTCCCCTTTCCATTCATTTATGCTTTTCAGTTGGTTACCCTCCTTGACAATCATTGGGCCGAAATGACATTTGATAACATCAAATGTGCTCTTCTTATTTTCTACCTTCCTCTTGACATCCAAAAGATACTTATATTCTTCAATTATATTTTTTACCATCTCCTGAGTAAGCTTAATCCTTGGAGGAGCATCTGTATCTCTATGGATAGCTTTACATAAGGTAGTTAATGTGTGGAAAGTAGGTTACCATATTCTTTGTAGTTTCTCAAGAACAGGTAAATTATTCTCTATCTATTCTACAGCTTTGATCAAATTACTGAAATACTCATGCACTCCACTTAATTTATCTTTCAACATACAAACCCTGTGTTCTAATATTTTTCTGAGGGTTTCCACAATATGAGGTTTGATATTACTTGTTTTATGCTGCTTTAATTTATCAATCTCATCCTTTAACTATTGAATTTGTGGATCTTCTACTTTTACTGGTGGGTGATATACCACTATTTCATCTCCTCCGACAATGCTGGGCACTTGTACTTGCTGCTTCAGTCTTACATTTTCAATAAACTATTTGTTTATCTCATCATTCAACAACGTTAATCTTCTTTCATATTCATGTGTTTTCCTTTCCATATTCTCTACTATATCTTTGGTAAACATAGCAAAGTGCATGGTCAAGGTGGCAGCTTTAGTGGGAGTTGTGTCTCTCATTGTCCTAACCATTGTTGATCCCCTCATTTCCTGCACCACATCAAGAATGCGAGGCTTCCTTGTGGTTTTTTGTTTTGTCCACAGTGCCAGGGTTTTTGTAGTAGGACTATAACCCGTTCTTGACACTCCTTCTTCTGAATCAAACTCTTCTACCAACATGGGGTCATCCTGAGATCTAATTTGGTCTAATAGAAATACCTTAGATAACTCTATCCCATGTATGATCAATATGTTGCTCTTCAACACCATTTCCCTAGCCTCTGCAAGAGTAATATTTATATTATCAATATTAAGATCAGCATATGTCTGGGCTTGGATTTTAGCATGCTTGGATTTATCAGCCCCTATGACATTGATCTTCAATTTTTCATAATACTGTTGCATTTTCATTTTGATCCAAAAATCCCAAATTCAATAGTGTTAATAAAGTTATCATCTTCTAAGAACCGTAGAGAGGCGACCAACCTTTCGTCTTCCTATATTTCATTTGTTTTATCATCTGGAAGTCTAACCTCTAAGTCTGGTGGTTGTTGATTCTTTTGTTGTTCTTCCATCCCACTTATCTCTATTAATGCTAAAGTAGCCTCAACCTCCTCGTTGTCATTGGAGTCATACTCCACCAATGGCTCAATCTTTTGTCTCTTTGCCTTTGGTTCATTAGTGGGAGAAGGAGGGGATAACTGTGGAGGAGATGCTTGGGATGTAGAAACTTTTGGTGTTGGTTGATGAGGTGTAGGGGGTGGGACCATTCCTTCATCTTGGGCCATTTTGAATAGTTGGTCAAATTTACTAATCACCAGTTGCATTCTTTTGATGAGGTTGGGTTCTTTAGCAAAATACCCCTTGAAACTTGGATCTCTACTTTTCTTTTTATTCTCTAGTTTCATCATAGTCTCCCACCTCTTTCTAGTTCGCATTACTTCATCAAAGAAAATTAAATTTCTTATTACATCCTCATCAGGATCAAAGTCATGTGAGATAGCCCTTTTTGTGAGCAGGGTTCTCCTAATCATGTTTATGTGGCCCTCAGGGTCACAAACTCTTTCTTTTGCACTTTTGAGAGGATAATTTAACTTCACAAATTTTTGTAATTCCTCCAATGTGTCAAAACCTATGGACAAATCCTCAAATATTGTCAAATTAGGTAAAAATGTACCCCTCCTCTAATTCCTCGTGAGGTCAAACTCCATCCATAACATTTGCCACATAAATTCTAAAAAGTAGATCCTGGGAGGGGGAAACTTCGGAAGTATATGTGGGGCTTGATTGCACCCATATACCATAATGACACTATGCTCAGGCATGTAGAACCAATCTGCATAGTTATGGGTATATCCTTTATCTGGCAAGCATTGTGCAGGCCTCAGGACCTTCATGATGGATTGAGGCATCCTTTGGGGTGTAAAATCAAGGGCTCTCAATACCTTGCAAACAAAATCGTCTCTGAAAATAACATAATTACATTAATTCCATCTATTGTCCCAAATATGGCACCAATTCTGGACAGGGAGCCTTTCTCCACACAGATGAGTGCACACTTTCATCCTAGCAGTCCATTTGGTTTCATTCTGGTGCAAAATCAAATGACACAATATAGAGTACCTTTTGAATGTAAAGGGCACCTTGGCTTCCCTGACTTGTATTAAACCATCATGTATTTGGTTTTCAATCAAAGAGGCAAAATCAAATTCCATATTGTTTTCTGGGTGCTGAATTATCATCGCCATGTGCATTAGACCTATCTGCATGCAATTCTCTGCATCTATCCCTAGTACCTGGCATAATGCATAGTAGGTCTTTTAGAAATAGACCTCGAACTCTGCAACTAGGAAGGGTTCTGCTTTAGAGGCTTGAATGGGTATTACCCTATTTTCATCACCTCTCTTCATGTGCACTAGGAGTTCATCAATTCTGTATGTCTTTCTAATCCTCTTATACTCTTGTTCTAGTTTATCTAGATTAATCTCAGCTATGGCCTGTTTATTCAACCCAAAACACCTTATGATGCCCTCTCTAGAGATATCAACCAAACACTCTCCATTTGGCAACCTTACTATTTTGGTTGGAGCATGATATTTTAAAGCAAGGGCTTTAACTAGATCAACATCAACAAAAACATCTAGGACAATCAATTTAGCTAAGTCTAGATTCCAAGGGTTTGAAATGGGACTCTTTTCTACTCTGTTTTTATAGAAATACTAGTACAAGCCCCATCCCAACTGTGGTATTTTAGGGTCCCTACATTCCTGAGCTGAATCTCTGAATATCTTCTTTAGACCCTTGTCAACTGACCCAGGTAAGAGAGAAAGTAAAGGTTGCTGTAATGGTGCTTTATTACTTTTGGTTTCCTCTTTTTTAGTGTCATTTTCCTTCTTAGGTGCCATTTCCTTTATAAATTTATAGGAGGAAACGAAGAAACCTTACCTGGAATTATTGCTTCTGAGAATCTCCCCACAGCTGAGAGCTTGAGCTCCAACACGACTCTTTCTATGCAAGTCTGAATGATGGATTTTTGTTCTTATTTCAGAGGCCAACACGCAATTGATTCTTTGCTCATTCAATTTGCACGATTTCAATCTCTATGTAGATTTCAAATCTTTGAATTTTGATGTGATGTGACTGGTATGCATTAAATAGAGTGATATCTTTAAATACCATGCCACCTCAACTTGTTCCTTTTACCCACACAGTACCGCAGTGTGTCAAAGGATTCACCTTTTATGTTACCATGCTACCGCACGGTTAAAACCTTATATCCACAGTATCACGGGTTAGCTTTTGGTGCCTTTATTAATTGTAGCTCTTTACCTCGAGCATTTCTTTAGACCCTCGCGGTATTCCGGTGTCACCTCGCTACCACTGATAGTGTTGCTATCCATCAAGGTATAGCAGTGTAACCGCAAATACTATCTCCATGGTTACCTCCCTACCGTAAGCTACCTTCCCATTCCTTACGGTATCATGGTAAGGCGTCTTTTGTCTTCTAGCAATTCATCATGGTACCGCCAACATAATATTTACATGCTTCAGTATTGCGGTATAGTAGTTCTTTTCACTGTGGTACCGCGGCCTTCTCAATAGTGTTCAGCGGTAGGGAGGTATAATGTGAGTAATGTGCTTAAATAATGTTCACCGTATAATGGGAGGTATAATGTAATTAAATAAAATTTACTAATATAAGTGAAAGAAGACAATAGTTAATGTGATGAAATTTCAATAAGAAGTTAGTGGATTAAATAACTTATAAATTAATCGATAATAAAAAATATCTAACAAATTCTATAATTTCTTCATAAAGTTTTCAGTCTGCCTATTGAACCTATGGGTCCAATTGGTAGTTTGTAAAATTATGTAGGGAAAATAATGAATTATGATGTGGATTATGTCAGACTTATGCCAAAGCATGGACCATAGGGATGGTATGTGGAGGGTATGTAGGATAGTGGATAAATGATGGTAGATTTTTTGGTTTTATCAGTAGAGGCATCTAATTTTGCATTTCTGGATCCCTTGAGGATGGTGGAATGAGTGGAAGCTTTAAGTTTAGATTTAAGATTAGGGTTGAGGGTTGAGGGATTAGGGTTTAAGGTATAGTGTTGAGGGTTTAGGGTTTAGGGTTTAGAGTTAAGGGATTAGGGTTTAAGGCATAGTATTGTTTAGGGTCGAGGGTTTAGGGATAGGGTTTAGGATTTAAGGTTCAAGTGTTGAGGGTTGAGGCTTTAGGGATAGGGTTTAAGAGTTAGCGATAAGGCATTAGGGTTTAGGGTTGAGGGATTAGGGTTTAGTATTGAGGGATTAGAGTTTAAGATATAGTGTTTAGGGTTGAGGGTTGAGGGTTTAGTGTTGAGGGATTAGAGTTTAAGGTATAGTGTTTAGGGTTTAGGGTTTAGGGTTTAGGGATAGGGTTAACGGTTTAAGGTTTAAGGGTTGAGGCTTCAGGATTTAGGGATAGAGTTTACGGTTGAGGGATTAGGGATTAAGGTATAGTGTTTAGGGTTGAGGGTTGAAGGTTGCGTTACGTTGCACTGAAAGGTTATGGTCCCATTAGAGAACGATGTCCTCGTGCATGGACCATGTCGAGTGCCCTCATCGATGTTGGTAAGGGATACATGGAAGGCAAATGGATTAGGTAAATAGTGGATTATGACGTGGATTGTAGAGGGGAGAAAAGTGGATTATGTAGGGAAAATAGTGGATTATGATGTGGATTATGTCAGACTTATGCCAAAGCATGGACCATAGGGATGGTACATGGAGGGTATGTAGGATAGTGGATAAATGATGGTAGATTTTTTGGCTTTATTAGTAGAGGCATCTAATTTTGCATTTCTGGATCCCTTGAGGATGGTGGAATGAGTGGACGCTTTAAGTTTAGCTTTAAGATTAGGGTTTACGGTTTAGAGTTGAGGGATTAGGGTTTAAGGCATAGTATTGTTTAGGGTCGAGGGTTTAGGGATAGGGTTTAGGATTTAAGGTTCAAGTGTTGAGGGTTGAGGCTTTAGGGATAGGGTTTAAGGTTTAGAGATAAGGAATTATGGTTTAGGGTTGAGGGATTAGGGTTTAGTGTTGACGGATTAGAGTTTAACATATAGTGTTTAGGGTTGACAGTTTAGGGTTTAGTGTTGAGGGTTTAGGGATAGGGTTGACGATTTAAGGTTTAAGGGTTGAGGCTTCAGGCTTTAGGGATAGCGTTTATGGTTGAGGGATTAGGGTTTAAGGTATAGTGTTTAGGGTTGAGGGTTGAAGGTTGCGTTATGTTGCACTGAAAGGTTATGGTCCCATTAGAGAACGATTTCCTCGTGCATGGACCATGTCGAGTGCCCACATCGATGTTGGTAAGGGATACATGGAAGGCAAATGGATTAGACAAATAGTGGATAATGACGTGGATTGTAGAGGGGAGAAAAGTGGATTATGACGTGGATTATGTATGGAAAATAGTGGATTATGATGTGGATTATGTCAGACTTATGCCAAAGCATGGCCCATAGGGATGGTATGTGGAGGGTATGTAGGATAGTGGATAAATAATGGTAGATTTTTTGGCTTTATTAGTAGACGCATCTAGTTTTGCATTTATAGATCCCTTGAGGATGGTGGAATGAGTGGAAGCTTTAAGTTTAGCTTTAAGATTAGGGTTGAGGGTTGAGGGTTGAGGGATTAGGGTTTAAGGTATAGTGTTGAGGGTTGAGGGTTTAGGGTTTAAGGTTTAGGGTTTACAGTTTAGAGTTGAGTATTAGGGTTTAAGGCATAGTACTGTTTAGGGTCGAGGGTTTAGGGATAGGGTTTCGGATTTAAGGTTCAAGTGTTGAGGGTTGAGGCTTTAGGGATAGGGTTTAAGGTTTAGCGAGAAGGGATTGTGGTTTAGGGTTGAGGGATTAGGGTTTAGTGTTGAGGGATTAGAGTTTAAGATATAGTTTTTAGGGTTGAGGGTTTAGGGTTCAGTGTTGAGGGATTAGAGTTTAAGGTATAGTGTTTAGGGTTGAGGGTTTAGGGATAGGGTTGATGGTTTAAGGTTTAAGAGTTGAAGCTTCAAGGTTTAGGGATAACATTTACAGTTGAGGAATTAGGGTTTAAGGTATAGTGTTTAGGGTTGAGGGTTGAAGGTTGTGTTACATTGCACTAAAAGGTTATAGTCCCATTAGAGAATGATGTCCTCGCACATGGACCATGTCAAGTGCCCTCATTGATGTTGGTAAGGGATACATGGAAGGCAAATGGATTAGGTCGATAGTGGATTATGACATGGATTGTAGAGGGGAGAAAAGTGGATTATGACATGGATTATGTAGGGAAAATAGTGGATTATGATGTAGATTATGTCAAACTTATGCAAAAGCATGGACCATAGGGATGGTATGTGGAGGGTATGTAGGATAGTGGATAAATGATGGTAGATTTTTTGGCTTTATCAGTAGAGGCATCTAATTTTGCATTTCTGGATCCCTTGAGGATGGTGGAATGAGTGGAAGCTTTAAGTTTAGCTTTAAGATTAGGGTTGAGGGTTGAGGGTTGAGGGTTGAGGGTTGAGGGATTTGTTAGACTTAGGGCACACAACTGAGAGGGGGGGTGAATCAGTTGTGCAAAAATTTCACCAATTTACACAATTAAATCCTCTTAGTGATTAGCAGTGTATTAAACATGAAACATAATGCATTCAAATCAAAATAAAAAACTCATCAACACATAAGACACCAAGATTTTGACGTGGAAAACCCGGTTAAGGGAAAAGCCACGGGGTGGTTAACCCAAGAATGTATTCTCTATTAGAAGAATAGAAAGAACAAAATGGCACATGCCAATTAGGGCTCACTACCTGAGCACACTGCTCACAAGAGGCTCACTGCCTACAAGAGACACACTGTCTACAAAGAAATAAGTACCACATACATGAACTGGAGAATAGCATCTTCACCATGCTTGAATTAGTTCCATTAAGCTCAATACTTCTGTTTTGCCTTTCGTTTTCCTCTTCGCTACCACGCACTCATCTCCACATCAAAAGGCCAATTCAAACTGACTTTGCAATCCCTTATTTATACAAGGCATCAACTTAGGAATGATCATCTAAGTCAGCAAACATTCATAAGATCATCCGCTAGATGCATAACTCATCCGGCCGGCCTGCCTCAAGAAGAACACCATCATACAGAATACTCTTCAATTGCGAGCTCCAACTTCAATGTGGACCACCAACACAAACTGGACACAATCCAAAGACTTCCACAAGCTTGCCTAAATCACCAAGAACATCCACACTTCTTCTGCTTACTGAAATCCTTCTCTCCTTCATCTAGAACCTTAAGAACACAGTCTGTCATAACTGTCACAAAAGAATAGATGCTTTCAAACCTTCAAACCATGTACAAATAGAGCTGATATACCACAAAGACTTCCTCAGCACTCCCTTAAATCCGTAGAATAGGAAACTTCATTTTCGGATCTCACCGGACCTTTCTTGTTACTCTCTATCACCTCTGAACACCTACCAGAACCGGTTTTACTTGAGCGGCCACAACTTCTTCATATCTTCATGCGAACCTCTGAAATCTCTATTGGATCACCTACAGACACATATCTACAAACCCTTTAATCTGCATGCTCTGATCATCATCCTATCTTGGACTTTTGCCTTATAGTTATCATTGTTCTTCATTGTTCCTGATTGAGACTAATTTTCTCAATATCCTCAGCTCACGTCTCATCCAAACATTATCATTAATGCAACAGGAGTATGTTGACATCAATGACAACACCATTTAAGCCCATACTTGCAACAATCTCCCCCTTTGTCATTGATGGCAACATATGATGTGAAAAACCATCAAGACAAGAACTTCTCCTTACTATCACAACTCCCCCTATCAACAGCAACCATTTACATGTCTTCTCTCCCTTTACTACTCCCCCTTTGATCAGCAACCACTTATTTTTCACATGTCTTCTCTCCCCCTTTGACATCAATGGCAAAGGGCACATACTTGCAATTTTACCATTTTAGAATCATACCTACTGTTCCCCCTGAGTAGCAGCTCCCCAACATCAATCTAGATCACAAGATGTGACTGTGATACCCACCAGACTGATGCACCTCAGTGCGCCTTAGTTCATCACCGGAGGGGCAATAACCCCTAACTTCTCCCTGAGATACTTAAAAGAGTCCTTAGGTAGAGGTTTAGTAAAGATATTTGCAATCTGATCCTTGGATGACACAAACTCCAATTTGACTTCATTCTTGCTCACTTGCTCTCTCAGAAAGTGAAACTTGATAGATATATGCTTAGTCTTTGAATGCAACACCGGATTCTTAGATATACTTATAGCACTTGAATTATCACAGAAGATTGTGATAGGTTCCTCATACTCCACTTTGATATCTCTTAGCATCTGCTTCATCCACAAAACTTGAGTGCAACTACCTACTACTGCAATATATTCTGCTTCAGTTGTAGATAGAGATATTGCCTCTTGTTTCTTTCTTAGCCAAGAAACCAATCTCTTCCCCAAAAAGAATGCTCCACCACTGGTACTCTTCCAGTCATCCACATCTCCTACTCAATCTACATCTGTATAGGCATGAAGAGAGAAATCATGATCTCTAGGATACCACAAACCATACTCAACTGTTCCTTTTAGATATCTAAAAATCTTCTTGATTACCATGACATGAAATTCTCTAGGATCAGCCTGAAATCTAGCAACAAGACCAACAGCCTGCATAATATCTAGTCTGGTTTGAGTGAGATACAACAATCCTCCAATCATTGTTATGTACTTTGTCTAGTCTACCTTAGGAGAGTCATCATCTTTGCTCAACTTACATCTGGTTGCCATGGGAGTATTCATTGGCCTTGAATCTTCCATCCCAAAATTTTTCAACAATTCTTTCACATATTTGGTCTGAGAAATGAAGATTCCTTTCTTTGTTTGAGTAATTTGCAGACCCAAGAAGAAATTCATTTCACCAAGCATAGACATCTCAAACTTACTTTTCATTTGATTTGCAAAAGCTTTACACATACTATCTCTTCCTCCAAAGATGATATCATCAACAAATACTTCAACAATCAAGATGTTTTCATGATCAATTTTGAAATATAAGTTACTGTCAGCAGTACCTTTGTTGAAACCAATATTCAAAAGATGCTTATCCAATCTTTCATACAAGGCTCTTGGGGCTTGCTTTAATCCATACAATGCCTTCTTCAACTTGCAGACCATATCACCATGATCAGACAACTGAAATCCATCCGGTTGCTCTATATACACTTCTTCTTCCAAGTCACCATTTAGAAAGGCAGATTTGACATCCATCTGATATACCTTGAAATCCTTGAAGATAGCAAAGGCAAGAAATAATCTGACTGCTTCAATTCTTGCCACCGGAGCAAAAGTTTCTTCAAAATCAATTCCTTCTATTTGAGAGTAGCCCTTGCAGACCAATTTGGCTTTATTTCTGATTACTTCACCAACTTTATTTAGTTTGTTCTGGAAGACCCATTTGGTTCCAATCACATTCTTGTTTCTAGGTCTGGGAACAAGATCCCAAGTATGATTTTTCTTAATTTGCATCAACTCTTCCTCCATTACTGTTGTCCAGTTTTCATCATTACAGGCTTCATTTATTGTCTTAGGTTTAATCTTTGAAAGCAAACAATATTCATCTAAATTTTGAGTAATTTTCCTTCTAGTTTGCACACCTTTGCTTTTGTCACCTATGATCTGATCTTCAGAGTGGTTCAGTCTTACATACCTTGGAACTTTGGGAGTTTCTTGCACTTCTGCTTCTTGATCAGGCTCATTCAGACCTATCTCTTCTTCCTGATTTACCGGATCAGTTTGAATCTGACTTTCAGAAGAGGATTGAACTCCTTGAACCAAAACATCATTCTGATCATCTTCATCATATTCATAAAACCTTGAGGATTTCTCTATTCCCTCATCAACCTTCACATTTTTACTTTCTATCATCTTTCTTAGTCTCTTGTTATAACACCGGTATGCTTTTCTTTGAGTAGAGTAACCCAAGAATATTCCTTTATCACTTCTACATCAAACTTGCCTAGATCTTCATCTCTTTTGATGTAACATTTGCTACCAAAGACTTTGAAATATCTTACAGTAGGAGTAATGCCAAACCAAAGTTCATAAGGGGTCTTACTGGTATTGCTTCTGATTTGAACTCGATTGAGAGAATAGACTGCAGTGCTGACAGCTTCTCTCCAATATATCTGAGGAACATTTGCTTCCATCATCATGGTCCTAGATGCTTCTTGGATGGTCCGGTTCTTTCTCTCCACTACTCCATTCTGCTGTGGAGTCCTAGGAGTAGACAACTGTCTCTTAATTCCATGTTTCTCACAGAACTCTATGAACTCATCAGATGTGAATTCTCCACCTCTATCAGACCTCAGACATTTCAACTTTAATCTTGTTTCATTCTCTACCATAGCCTTGAATATTTTGAATTTCTCAAGAGTTTCTGATTTCTCCTTTGGAAAGGTTACCCACATCATCCGGGAATAGTCATCAATTAGCAGCATGAAGTATCTATCACCTTGAATACTCCTGGTTCTTTCCGGACCACAAAGATCAGTGTGAACTAAGTTCAATAATCTAGTAGAAGACAGTTCCTTGCTTTTGAATGTGACTCTGCTCAGCTTACTCGACTGACATTCCTTGCACAAACTGTTAGTTGGTTTCACCAATTTTGGAAGATCTCTTACAGCCTGAGTATTGCTTATCTTGATGATATTATCAAAATTCACATGACACATCCTTCTATGCCATAACCAACTCTGATCAACTTGAACAAATAAGCAGCTTTTACCAGTACCAACCAAGTGGAAGATATTACCTTTAGTTTGAGTACTGGATGTAATCTCTATTCTGAAAATTTCAAAGATTTTGCATTTTCCATCCTTGAATTGGAGATCATAGCCTTTGTCCACCAACTATCCAACACTGAGAAGATTGTGCTTCAAACCTTCAACATACAGTACATTACCAATTTTGTTTCTTCCATCAAAAGAAATAGTTCCTCTTCCTCTGATTCTACCAGCAGAATTGTCACCAAACTTTACCACTTCTCCTTCATACCTTTCCAAATCTACAAATTTATTTTTGTCACCTGTCATATGTTGAGAGCATCCACTGTCAATGACCCAATCATCCTTCTCTTCAATTTGGGCAGCCAGAGCTCTTTCCACAGTCTTAAGATTGACAGATATTAGATCTTCTTCCTTGATGGCAATGAACACCCATTCATTTCCAAATTTGTTTCCTATCTCTGATTCATCATCTGTTAATCCTTCATTATCATCATCTTCATGTACATAGTAACAATTCTTTTAGAACCTTGACTTGTTAGGATTTTGCCTTGAAAATCTTTCCGGACACCTTGAGGCAAAATGACCAATCTTATTGCAGTTAAAACACTTAAAAAGTAATTTTCCTTCATACTTACTGGATCCTCTTGGCAGCCTCTTTGCAATAAGGGCTTCAAGTTGAGTAGTTTCTACTTCTTCTTCCAGATCTTTTCTTGCGTTTTCATACCATGATAATTTCCTTGAAGAATTCTCTCCCGGGTCAAACCTTTGTTTACCTTTAACAAGGGCACTGGCTTTGAATGCAGATTCAGTCTTGGGGGGGTCATCTCCAAACTCTGTCATTTCAAATGCAGCTAATTTCCCAACCAATTGATCTCTTGTGACAGTTGTATGAGCTCTGAATTCTTCAATGGCAGCAGCCTTGATTTTGTAAGAAGCAGGAAGGGATCTAAGAATTTTACCAACAATCTCATTCTCATCCAAGACTCCACCAGCATTTCTAATTCCACAAACTAGCTCATTCACTCTTGGCATAAATGTAGTAATATTTTCATCATCTCTCATCTTCAGTTTTTCAAATTTTCCTTTTAGACTCTGTAACCTTGCACATTTAACATACTAGTCTTCTTCATGCAAAAGTTCCAATTTATTCCAAATCTCAAAGGCAGTTGGTAGGTCAATAACATTTGAGAGCTCTAAGTTAGATAATGTGCTTAGAAGAGCCTCTTTGGTCCGCAGATTGTTTTCAACATCTGTGATTTCATTTAGGGTTGTCGGACCACCCTATGGAGGTACATACGCTTTTGTAACCATGGACCAGTATGCCATTCCCACACACTGTAAGTGACATTTCATGCGACCTTTCCAAAGAGCAAAGTTGGTTCCATCAAACTTCAGACTATCCTTCTTGTAAGACGACATCCTGGATCTCCTCAAGCGGTTAACTCCTTTTAGAGGAAGTTAGCTCTGATACCAATTGTTAGACTTAGGGCACACAACTGAGAGGGGGGGTGAATTAGTTGTGCAAAACTTTCACCAATTTACACACTTAAATCCTCTTAGTGATTAGCAGTATATTAAACATGAAACATAATGCATTCAAATCAAAAGAAGAAACTCATCAACACATAAGACACCAAGATTTTGACGTGGAAAACCCGGTTAAGGGAAAAACCACGGGGTGATTAACCCAAGAATGTATTCTCTATTACAAGAATAGAAAGAACAAAATGGCACATGCCAATTAGGGTTCACTGCCCGAGCACACTGTTCACAAGAGGCTCACTGCCTACAAGAGACACATTGTCTACAAAGAAATAAGTATCACATACATGAACTGGAGAATAGCATCTTCACCATGCTTGAATCAATTCCATTAAGCTCAATACTTCTACTCTGCCTTTCACTTTCCTCTTTGCTACCACACACTCATCTCCACATCAAAAGGCCAATTCAAACTGACTTCGCAATCCCTTATTTATACAAGGCATCAAATTAGGAATGATCATCTAAGTCGGCAAACATTCATAAGATCATCCGCCAGATGTATAACTCATCCGGTCGGCCTGTCTCAAGAAGAACACCATCATGCAGAATACTCTTCAATTGCGAGCTCCAACTTCAATGCGGACCACCAACATAAACTAGACACGATCCAAAGACTTCCACAAGCTTGCCTGAATCACAAAGAACATCCACACTTATTCTGCTTACTGAAATCCTTCTCTCCTTCATCTGGAACCTTAAGAACACAGTCTGTCATAACTGTCACAAAAGAATAGATGCTTTCGGACCTTCAAACCACATACAAATAGAGTTGATATACCACAAAGACTTCCTCAGCACTCCCTTAAATCTGTAGAATAGGAAACTTCATTTCTGGATCTCACCGGACCTTTCTTGTCACACTCCGTCACCTCTGAACACCTACTAGAACCGGTTTTACTTGAGCAGCCACAACTTCTTCATATCTTCATGTGGACCTCTAAAATCTCTACTAGATCACCTACAGACACATATCTACAAACGCTTTAATCCGCATCCTCTGATCAGCATCCTATCTTGGACTTTTGCCTTACAGTCATCACTGTTCTTCACTGTTCCTAATTAAGACTAATTTTCTCAATATCCTCAGCTCACGTCTCATCCAAACCTTATCATTAATGCAATAGGAGTATGTTGACATCAATGACAACACTAGTTTAGCCCATACTTGCAACAAGATTAGGGTTTAAGGTATAGTGTTGAGGGTTAAGGGTTTAGGGTTTAGGGTTTAGAGTTGAGGGATTAGGGTTTAAGGCATAGTACTGTTTAGGGTCAAGGGTTTAAGGATAGGGTTAGGGATTTAAGGTTCAATTGTTGAGGGTTGAGGCTTTAGGGATAGGTTTTAAGGTTTAGTGATAAGGGATTAGGGTTTAGTGTTGAGGGATTAGAGTTTAAGATATAGTGTTTAGGGTTGAGGGTTTAGGGTTTAGTGTTGAGGGATTAGAGTTTAAGGGTTGAGGCTTTAGCGATAGCGTTTACGGTTGAGGGATTAGGGTTTAAGGTATAGTGTTTAGGGTTGAGGGTTGAAGGTTGCGTTACGCTGCATTGAAAGGTTATGGTACCATTAGAGAATGATGTCCTCGCACATGGACCATGTTGAGTGCCCTCATCGATGTTGCTAAGGGATACATGGAAGGCAAATGGATTAGGCAGATAGTGGATTATGACATGGATTCTAGAGGGGAGAAAAGTGTATTATGACGTGGATTATGTAGAGAAAATAGTGGATTATGATGTGGATTATGTTAGACTTATGCCAAAGCATGGACCATAGGGATGGTATGTGGAGGGTATGTAGGATAATGGATAAATGATGGTAGATTTATTGGCTTTATCAGTAGAGGCATCTAATTTTACATTTATGGATCCCTTGAGGATGGTAGAATGAGTGGAAGCTTTAAGTTTAGCTTTAAGATTAGGGTTGAGGGTTGAGGGATTAGGGTTTAAGGTATAGTGTTGAGGGTTGAGGGTTTAGGGTTTAGGGTTTACAATTTACGATTTAGAGTTGAGGGATTAGGGTTTAAGGCATAGTATTGTTTAGGGTCGAGGGTTTAGGGATAGGGTTTAGGATTTAAGGTTCAAGTGTTGAGGGTTGAGGCTTTAGGGATAGGGTTTAAAGTTTAGCGATAAGGGATTAGGGTTTAGGGTTGAGGGATTAGGCTTTAGTGTTGAGGGATTAGAGTTTAAGGTATAGTGTTTAGGGTTGAGGGTTTAGGGATAGGATTGACAGTTTAAGTTTTAAGGGTTAAGGCTTCAAGCTTTAGGGATAGCATTTACAGTTGAGGGATTTGGGTTTAAGGTATAGTGTTTAGGGTTGAGGGTTGAAGGTTGCATTTCGCTGCACTGAAACGTTATGGTCCCATTAGAGAACGATGTCCTCGCGCATGGACCATGTCGAGTTCCCTCATCGATGTTGGTAAGGGATACATGGAAGGCAAATGGATTAGGCAGATAGTGGATTATGACATGGATTCTAGAGGGGAGAAAAGTGGATTATGACATGGATTATGTAGGGAAAATAGTCGATTATGATGTGGATTATGTGGGACTTATGCCAAAGCATGGACCATAGGGATGGTATGTGGAGGGTATGTAGGATAGTGGATAAATGATGGTAGATTTATTGTGGAATGGAAGGAACCATAACCAATGGTTGCACACATCCCCATAAGTTTAGCTTTTCTGGATCCCTTGGGGATGGTGGAATGAGTGGAAGCTTTAAGTTTAGCTTTAAGATTAGGGTTGAGGATTGAGGGTTGAGGGATTAGGATTTAGTGTTGAGGGATTAGAGTTTAAGATATAGTTTTTAGGGTTGAGGATTTAGGGTTTATTGTTGAGGGATCAGAGTTTAAGGTATAGTGTTTAGGGTTGAGGGTTTAGGGATAGGTTTTAGGGTTTAAGGTTTAAGGGTTGAGGCTTCAGGCTTTAGGGATAGCGTTTACGGTTGAGGGATTAGGGTTTATTGTTGAGGGATTAGAGTTTAAGGTATAGTGTTTAGGGTTGAGGGTTGAAGGTTGTGTTACACTGCACTGAAAGGTTATGGTCCCATTAGAGAACGATGTCCTCGTACATGGACCGTGTCAAGTGTCCTGATCGATGTTGGTAAGGGATACATGGAAGGCAAATGGATTAGGCAAATAGTGGATTATGACGTGGATTCTAGAGGGGGGGAAAAGTGGATTATGATGTGGATTATATAGGGAAAATTATGGATTATGATGTGGATTATGTTGGACTTATGCCAAAGCATGGACCATAGGGATGGTATGTGGAGGGTATGTAGGATACTGGATAAATGATGGTAGATTTATTACGGAATGGAAGGGAACCATAGCCAATGGTTGCACACATCAAAGCTTGTGATGCGGAGGTGGTGTAGGGTGTAATGGAGATGTTTGCTTAGGAGATGGATGATGAAGGGCTTTAGGAACCCACATAGACTTAGGTGTTTTGTTAGTTTTGTTTTTCTTGTGGGATGAAATGTTTTGACACTTTTGAGCGAAATGGGAATTTGAGGTGGGAGTAGATGGTTGGGATTTTTTAGAGGTGGATGCCTCATTTAACTTGATTTCTTGTTGCTTAGGTACCCATACCATTTTAGTTTTGGACTTTGCTTGTGGAGGTATGGGCTTGGATAACTTTTTGGATTGATTTGTATTTGACTCTTTGTTTTTATGTCCTGAGGCATGACGACCCTTAGGATGTTTGGCTTTATCGATAGAGGCATCTAATTTTTTATTTATGGATCCCTTGGGGATGGTGGAATGAGTGGAAGCTTTGCGTTTAGCTTTAAGATTAGGGTTGAGGGTTGAGGGTTGAGGGTTGAGGGATTAGGGTTTAGTGTTGAGAGATTAGAGTTTAAGATATAGTGTTTAGGGTTGAGGATTTAGGGTTTATTGTTGAGGGATTAGAGTTTAAGGTATAGTGTTTAGGGTTGAGGGTTTAGGGATAGGGTTTAGGGTTTAAGGTTTAAGGGTTGAGGCTTCAGGCTTTAGGGATAGCATTTATGATTGAGGGATTAGGATGGATTGATTAGGGTTTAAGGTATAGTGTTTAGGGTTGAGGGTTGAAGGTTACGTTATGCTACACTGAAAGGTTATGGTCCCATTAGAGAACGGTGTCCTTGTGCATGGACCATGTCGAGTGCCCTCATCAATGTTGGTAAGGGATACATGGAAGGCAAATGGATTATGACGTGGATTCTAGAGGGGAGAAAAGTGGATTATGTAGGGAAAATAGTGGATTATGATGTGGATTATGTCAGACTTATGCCAAAGCATGGACCATAGGGATCGTATGTGGAGGGTATGTAGTATAGTGGATGAATGATGGTAGATTTATTACGGAATGGAAGGGAATCATAACCAATGGTTGCACACATCCCCATAAAAGTTGAAGCTTGTGATGCGGAGGTGGTGTAGGGTGCAATGGAGATGTTTGCTTAGGAGATGGATGATGATGGCGCTAAATTAGGCACACTTGGCACTAGTTTTGGCATCCCAAAGAGATTACATTCAGGGCTAAAAGTTGGCACAAAAGTCGAAGTTAGAAACACCGACTTTAGCGCCGACTAATGAATCCAAAAAAAATTTAAAATTCGTGCTAGCATTAAAACATACCACACAAAAAAAAACACAAATAAGTTAACACAATGTACTATGCCTTTGTTTTAGGTTTCCTGCAAAGCGACGACTTTATTATGTGAAAACGAAAGTTTTTGAAAAGTTTCTACAATGGATCCGTGAATTTGTATTTTATTTATTTTTGGTTCTAGACATCCAGAAGATAAAAAATTGCTTTAGCTAGCTGCTAAATTTGGGGTTTCTAGCTACCTCAACCATTCAATCAAGCTTGTTCGTCTGCCTTTTAGCAAGTTCCAATTGCTGAGCAATTAACTCTTGACCTAGTTTTTTTATCGATTTTGATATAATTTTGAGCTCAAAGAAGGTTGTTCTAAGATGTTGTACTCATGCTTTAGGGTAAATTTGAGTAGTAATGTTGTTAATTATCCTTGCTTGCAGTATAACTTGCATTTACCATTTTTGGAAGGCTTGTCGAATAAGGTCTCTTTGTACATCATACCCAAAATACAAGTTGTTAAGATTTGTTTTTGGCTACATATTTGTTTTTGGCTACGATTGGTCAAGCACGTTGTTAATTCATACCTGGCTACGATTGTCTCCACAGACTAGACGAAAATAATTTGCCCTAGGTCACCTCAAAATGTCAAGCAATAGAGAGAAGGGAGCAAACTTTGGCCACAATTAGGTAATTCACTGTCAATTTATAGATTTGTAAATGTTTCCATTGTTTCTTTGATTTTTAGTATTTAGTTTTCTATTTCTAAATTTAAAAGAACAATTTTATTTTATACATATATAGGGACATGATACTGACAAAGATAAAGAGGCATTGACTTCCATATTGGGGGTAGAGGTAGTGAATAAATTGGATGGTGTGGACTTGACAATGCTTGCCAGATACATAGAAAAATGATCTAGTAAAGCCCCTAAAACATTGCAACCAACTCAACAGTGTCAAAGGGAATCAATTGATTCCCCAACCAATCATGGATCAGTCAAAAGATCCAGGAGGAAATCAATAACAATAACCTCTAAGAATGTGGAACAGGGAGTAGAGGCTTCCAAAGTCCTAGCCACTCCTGGGACACAGACTTCTTCGACCACCACGCCATGTTTTGCATCTTGCATTGGTAGCTATGATACCAAGATAGAATACGATGTGGTTTCAGGGGAAGTCTGAATGACAGATGCTGGAAAAACATTTGTGAACAGGTTGAAGGAATCATGCCTTCAACGGTTCAAAGACCATCTACATTTGCCATTCTCAAAGATACCCATGCACCTGTAAAAAGCAGTTATCCAAGACATGGATACTGAATTTGGCACAAGTTGGTCTGTAAAGAAAATAAAGCTATGAATGTCTCAAAACTGCAAGAGATTTCAGTGCAACCAAACAAAAAACATAAAAAAAACCCTCCCCAGCAAAGGCTCAAAAAAGGCCAATTGATGTAAGTTTCAAAGTATGGAAAGAGCTTGTAAAAGCATATGAGAAGTCCGATGCACAGAGGAAGTCCAGTGAGGAGAGTACGTAGGTATTTGAATTTTCTCATAAGATTATATCAAATTTATTAAACAATTTTTAAATTTTATTTGTGATTTACCTAAATTGAATTAGTATATGTTTCAAGACAAGGCCTCCAAGGCTAGGCTTGACAAACTTTGTGCCACTCATCACAGTGGCTAGAAAGGTTTACAGGCCTTGATTTGTACATTTGTAAGTATATTTAATATGTCAAATGATATTTTTTTTATTTCCTAAGAAAAAATAAATGATTGCATATTAATTAGTTTAACTAGTCCATGTGCCATGTTTTGACAGGAGGAGAAATATGGCCGGCAACCAACGTAATTTGAAAAGGAAATGTTACAAAACAAAAAGTAGACCAATTTTGTAATCTGGATGGAGAACGAGGTATCAATAGTTGATTTTCAATAACTTAGTTGGATTTTTTTTTTTATATCGGTAAAAGGCTGTGGGAGCCCAAATATATATTTATCCAAAAAATCGTAATTACAGACAGTAGCATAATTACAAAGTATATGCTATTTACAAAATATTGGCTTAACTGTGAAAAGCCAAGTATAAACACTATAGACTATATACTATCTGTTTCTGCCCATTCCAAACAACAACAAAAAACTTAGTTTTTTTCCTTCGCATAACCATTGATGACTACGGATTAAAATTCATAAACAAAACAAGAGAAGCAGATAGAGCTACTCTTGTTGGTAGAATTCATCTGACTCCATGAAGACTGCAAAGAGATGGATCCATAGCAGAGTGTCTTCATAAATCATGCCTATAGCATGAACTATGAAGTCTCTCCCTCGCATCGCCCAGAGCTGATGAGTAATAAGCCTCTGCCCGTCCAGATCAGTAAGAAAGGTAGACGCACCACCTCTACCTCTGGGTTGAGCAACTTTGGAAGATCTCCCACCCTTGGAATGTCATTCGCCAGGTCTGCAAAAACCGTCGTCTCAACATCATCTCCCAAAATAGACTCCTTGAAGGTTTCACGAAGGCAAACCAGAGTGTCTGCGTTCGACATACCTAGGTCCAACAATGAAGCGAGTAATCGAGAGGAGATGTTTGTGTTAACGCGATACTTGTCCACAGAGGAAAGAAAATGTAGACCCAAAACCATCTTCACCGCATCAATAAACCACTTTGTTTTCACTTTACACAAGCCCTTCAGCCGACTGTTTGAAATTTGCCCAAGAAATGCTAATTGTCTTTTAGTGCAGGTTAGCCAGATGGGCGTCTCCATATTGGCAATGAATGGCACCACCTTAGCCAATCCTCAATATATAGAAAACTGAAAGCATCACCATTAATGCCCAATCCTGCAAAATTTATGGCAGGCTTGTGTAAGCGTCCCATCGGTAGGTGGGGTTTGTCAGTTGCACAAGAGAAGGAACTACCTTCCCACGTAGGAAATAAATCCCATGGAAAATGAAGTACTAACCACTTAGTACACCAAGTACTAAGATGGCTCTATTTCCCAATAAAATCTTTTTTCACCCAAGAACAATCCTGAATCGATCAAATCTTATTAATGGCCTTAAAAAGGAAAACACCATCCCTATCAAATTAAACTGAAAATTCTCTTTCAAAAAAATTTGAGATAAACATTTGAAGCTGTAAACTAAGATTCTCGTGACCCTGGGTTTACCACCTTAACTGCTTGACCATCGACAACAACATTAGCAAGAGAATTTGCCTACCCATTAGCTTCACAAAAAATATGATTATTAGTAAATGCCTTAAAGAACTTCAGGATATCCAGAGCTCACTCCAAGTGAGCCATTAATTTCCAATTTAACATTGATTTAGATCTTACAACATTTACCACTAAAGAGGAATCCCCTTCTATGTCTAAGTTTTCAATTTGGACTATAAGTGTTTTAGAGGAAGGGAGACTTTGGGTGTGCTCATCATGTTGGCTGATTGTCTTGCTGTTTGGGTTGGAGACTAAGATTCAAATCACTAACTGGTCTTCTTCAACTAAACTAACCTTTCTTTGAAGTAAAGCTCCTTGTCATCCATTCTTGTAAAATTACACTGACCATTTTGGTGAAACATTTCCTTTAGCTTGTGTAACTGTATGTGGTCTTGTGAAAGCCTATGCTAAAGCGTTTAGATGAGGAAAATATTGTTAACTGTGAGAGTTCAGACTTAAGATCATGGGACTTACGAACTATGGCAAACTGTTGGTTATTGTGTTTTGGATTTCTATCATGAAGGAAGCTACATTAATTTGGTCACAGTTTGAGGTGGAGTTTCAAACCTTGGCTAGAATTGCTAGAATGCTATCATTGCAACATACCATGAGTCTTGAGGAAACCTGGCCTTGTTCATGGTTATCTTTTTTGACATGGTTGTAAACCCTAATGGTGTTGGTATTTCACCTATAAATGTCCACTCTCTCAATTGTGGATGCGAGGTCTTCTTGGGATTAATAATACCACTCCTAGGTGGGATTTTGGGATGGTTTTGGATACTTGGTTCAGGTCAACTTGCCCCCCAACACTCCCTCCAAGGTTATGAGGTTTGCATTACTGAAGCCACAATGGAATACAATGTTGAAACAACACTACATGATTGTATTTGATTACTAGTTGACTCTTGGAAAGAATGGGTTTTGTCAATTGCATACAGTTGTGTAACATTGCAATAGTTGTATTGTACTTGTAACTAGAACAGTCTATTGTGAAGGCATTTGTTTGATGGCAATGACTTTTGAGTTCATTGTAATGACTTGGACTAAATTAGAAATGTGATTTCAATCTAGTATTTATTAAATTGGAGACTGTTTGTGAACAAATTTATCTTAGTATGGACTTCCCTATGTTTGAATGTCTAAGCACTACCCACGGAATAGTAGATATTATGTACTTGTGATCACTGCATCATTTAGATAGAGGACTCATAAATGGAATATAGGACCTGGGTAAGTGCAAGAAGATGGGGGGCCAAAAAGGGGTCTTAAGTGGCCACTTTTTTTCTGAAATCAGGAAATACTGGCCTTGGATGAGAAATTGAGCATAGTTACACTCAAAATTTGGAGATGCAACCAAAACAATGTTCGTAGTGCTCAGAGTCTACTTTCTAAACTACTATTTTGTTTTGAAAATGGCATAGATTAAGGGGTTCAAAAGAGGGAGCCACAAAAATTGGTGTTATTTCTATCAAAAAAACATAACATAGCATGTTTTGTGGCTCCCTCAAAAGGTCAACTTTTTTTTGGTATTTTTAAAATCGCTTCGGTGAGAAATTAGCTAATAGCATGTAGTTTATGCCCGATTTTTCTAATAATTTTTTGATGAATATTTGATTTTTTACTAATTTTTAAAGTGGACACATCCTAAAAAATAGAATTTTGGCCGTGCTACCCCTATAAATTTTGAAAACTAATTGAAAATCATTTTTTTATTTTTTTAATATCTGTAGAATGGAGTCTAGTTTCTAAATATGTAATTTTTTTGAAATTTGAATGAATAGTTATTTTATAATGAAAAAAAAGACCAAACAGTGGTTTTTGCCTAAAAACGGACACACAAACAAAAGAAATTAAAGATGAAAGGCTTAACATTGTTAAAATGTGAAAAAAATCACATCGTCAAATAGCTAAGAGAAAGCCTAACATTACCCATGTGTTTGATTTGTTCAACCTTGAAACACATGCAAATCTGAGGGTTAGCACGAACGAAATTATGTGAAATTTTGAAGAATATAGAAAAACACGTCTGTGACTGTTCATAAGGCACTCCAAGCCTTTGGGTTGGAAATCCAAAGCAAATCCCAAGCCCAAGGCTTGGGATTCCCAAAGCAAGAAATAACGCGAGCGCGTTATAACGCGCTCGCGTTATGTTTTGCCTTGCATTTTTCTTTCTCGCAAGTATGTCTTTTGTCATGTTTCACATAACGCGAGCGCGTTATAACGCGCTCGCGTTATTTCCCACTCAAATTTTTTTACATTCAAGGCTATTAATCATGAGGGTTAAGGCATAAGGGATAGAGTTGGAGGGTTTACGGATAAGGGATTAGCGTTTAAGGTATAGTATCAAGCCCGTTGAGGGTCTAGGAATAGGGATAGCGTTTAAGGTTTAGGGATAAGGGATGACAGATTACGGTTGAGGGTCGAGGGATCAAAGTTAAGGGTTGAGGGATTAGGGTTTGACATTAAGGGTTGAGGGTTGAGGTTCAAGGGTCAAGGGTTTAGGGATAGGGTTTAGGGTTGAGGGATTAGGGTTAAAGTAGAGTGTGGAGGGTGTAAGGATTAGGGATAGGGTTGGAGGGTTTAGGGATAAGGGATTAGGGTTTAAGGTATAGTATCGAGTCTGTTGAGAGTTTAGGAATAGGGATAGCATTTAGGGATTAGGGATGAGGGATTATAGTTGAGGGATGATGGATTAGGGTTGAGGGTTGAGGGATTAGGGTTTAGGGATAAGGTTTAGGGTTGAGGGTTGAGGGATTAGGGTTTAAGGTTAGTGTTGAGGGTTGAGGGTTGAGGGTTTAGGATTAGGGTTTAGGGTTGACGGATTAGCATTTAATGTCGAGGTTAGGGTTAGAGTGTCGAGGGTAGAGAGATTAGGGATAGGGTTTAGGGTTGAAGGTTTAAGGATTGAGGGTTGAGGCTTTAGGGATGAGGGTTTAAGGCTTAAGATATAGTGTCAAGTGTTGAGGGTGTAGGGATAGGGTTTAAGTTTTAAGGGTTAAGGGTTGAGGGATATGGATTAGGGTTTAAGGTATAGTGTTGAGGGTCGAGGGATCAGAGTTAAGGGTTGAGGGATTAGGGTTTGACGTTGAGGGTTGAGGGTTGAGGTTCGAGGGTCAAGGGTTTAGGGATAGGGTTGAGGGTCGAGGAATTAGGGTTAAAGTAGAGTGTGGAGGGTATAAGGATTAGGGATAGGGTTGGAGGGTTTAGGGATAAGGGATTAGGGTTTAAGGTATAGTATCAATTCTGTTGAGGGTGTAGGAATAGGGATAGCATTTAGGGTTTAGGGATGAAGGATTAGAGTTGAGGGATGACAGATTAGGGTTGAGGGTTGAGGGATTAGGGTTTAGGGATAAGGTTTAGGGTTGAGGGCTGAGGGATTAGGGTTTAAGGTATAGTGTTGAGGGTTTAGGGATAGGGTTTAGGGTTGAGGGATTAGGATTTGACGTTGAGGGTTGAGGGTTTAGGGTTTAGGGTTAGGGTTGAGAGATGAGGGATCAGAGTTAAGGGTTGAGGGAATAGGGTTTGACGTCGAGGGTTGAGGGTTGAGGTTCGAGGGTCAAGGGTTTAGGGATAGGGTTGAGGTTGAAGGGATTAGGGTTAAAGTAAAGTGTGGAGGGTGTAAGGATTAGGGATAGGGTTGGAGGGTTTAGGGATAAGGGATTAGAGTTTAAGGTATAGTATTGAGTCTGTTGAGGGTTTAGGAATAGGGATAGCATTTAGGGTTTAGGGATGAGGGATTAGAGTTGAGGGATGAGGGATTAGGGTTGAGGGTTGAGGGATTAGGGTTTAGGGATAAGGTTTAGGGTTGAGGGTTGAGGGATTAGGGTTTAAGGTATAGTGTTGAGGGTTGATGGTTTAGGGATAGGGTTTAGGTTTGAGGGATTAGGGTTTAGGGTTGATGAATTAGGGTTTAATGTTGAGAGTTGAGGGTTGAGGGTTGAGGGTTGAGGGTTGAGGCTGAGGGATAGGGTTAATGGTCAAGGGATTAGGGTTAAATAAGAGTGTCAATGGTAGAGGGATTAGGGTTTAAGGTATAGTATCGAGCCTGTTGAGGGTCTAGGAATAGGGATAGTGTTTAGGGTTTAGGAATGAGGGATTAGAGTTGAGGGATGACGGATGACAGATTAGGGTTGAGGGTTGAGGGATTAGGGTTTAGGGACAAGGTTTAGGGTTAGGGTTTAGGGATAGGGTTTAGGGTTGAGGGATTAGAGTGAAGGGTTGAGGGATTAGAATTTGGCATTGAGGGTTTAGGGTTTAGGATCAGGGTTGAAGGTCGAGGGATCAGAGTTAACGGTTGAGGGATTAGGGTTTGATGTTGAGGGTTAAGGGTTGAGGTTCGAGGGTCAAGGGTTTAGGGATAGGGTTGAGGGTCGAAGAATTAGGGTTAAAGTAGAGTGTGGAGGGTGTAAGGATTAGGGATAGGGTTGGAGGGTTTAGGGATAAGGGATTAGAGTTTAAGGTATAGTATTGAGTCTGTTGAGGGTTTAGGAATAGGGATAGCATTTAGGGTTTAGGGATGAGGGATTAGAGTTGAGGGATGAGGGATTAGGGTTGAGGGTTGAGGGATTAGGGTTTAGGGATAAGGTTTAGGGTTGAGGGTTGAGGGATTAGGGTTTAAGGTATAGTGTTGAGGGTTGATGGTTTAGGGATAGGGTTTAGGTTTGAGGTATTAGGGTTTAGGGTTGATGAATTAGGGTTTAATGTTGAGAGTTGAGGGTTGAGGGTTGAGGGTTGAGGGTTGAGGGTTGAGGGTTGAGGTTGAGGGATAGGGTTAATGGTCAAGGGATTAGGGTTAAATAAGAGTGTCGATGGTAGAGGGATTAGGGTTTAAGGTATAGTATCGAGCCTGTTGAGGGTCTAGGAATAGGGATAGTGTTTAGGGTTTAGGAATGAGGGATTAGAGTTGAGGGATGACGGATGACAGATTAGGGTTGAGGGTTGAGGGATTAGGGTTTAGGGACAAGGTTTAGGGTTAGGGTTTAGGGATAGGGTTTAGGGTTGAGGGATTAGAGTGAAGGGTTGAGGGATTAGAATTTGGCGTTGAGGGTTTAGGGTTTAGGATCAGGGTTGAAGGTCGAGGGATCAGAGTTAACGGTTGAGGGATTAGGGTTTGATGTTGAGGGTTGAGGGTTGAGGTTCGAGGGTCAAGGGTTTAGGGATAGGGTTGAGGGTTGAAGAATTAGGGTTAAAGTAGAGTGTGGAGGGTATAAGGATTAGGGATAGGGTTGGAGGGTTTAGGGATAAGGGATTAGAGTTTAAGGTATAGTATCGAGTCTGTTGAGGGTTTAGGAATAGGGATAGCATTTAGGGTTTAGGGATGAGGGATTAGAGTTGAGGGATGAGGGATTAGGGTTGAGGGTTGAGGGATTAGGGTTTAGGGATAAGGTTTAGGGTTGAGGGTTGAGGGATTAGGGTTTAAGGTATAGTGTTGAGGGTTGATGGTTTAGGGATAGGGTTTAGGTTTGAGGGATTAGGGTTTAGGGTTGATGAATTAGGGTTTAATGTTGAGAGTTGAGGGTTGAGGGTTGAGGGTTGAGGTTGAGGGATAGGGTTAGTGGTCAAGGGATTAGGGTTAAATAAGAGTGTCGATGGTAGAGGGATTAGGGTTTAAGGTATAGTATCGAGCCTGTTGAGGGTCTAGGAATAGGGATAGTGTTTAGGGTTTAGGAATGAGGGATTAGAGTTGAGGGATGATGGATGACAGATTAGGGTTGAGGGTTGAGGGATTAGGGTTTCGGGACAAGGTTTAGGGTTAGGGTTGAGGGATTAGGGTTTAAGGTATAGTGTTGAGGGTTTAGGGATAGGGTTTAGAGTTGAGGGATTAGAGTGAAGGGTTGAGGGATTAGAATTTGGCGTTGAGGGTTTAGGGTTTAGGATCAGGGTTGAAGGTCGAGGGATCAAAGTTAAGGGTTGAGGGATTAGGGTTTGATGTTGAGGGTTGAGGGTTGAGGTTCGAGGGTCAAGGGTTTAGGGATAGGGTTGAGGGTCGAGGAATTAGGGTTAAAGTAGAGTGTGGAGGGTATAAGGATTAGGGATAGGGTTGGAGGGTTTAGGGATAAGGGATTAGAGTTTAAGGTATAGTATCGAGTCTGTTGAGGGTTTAGGAATAGGGATAGCATTTAGGGTTTAGGGATGAGGGATTAGAGTTGAGGGATGAGGGATTAGGGTTGAGGGTTGAGGGATTAGGGTTTAGGTATAAGGTTTAGGGTTGAGGGTTGAGGGATTAGGGTTTAAGGTATAGTGTTGAGGGTTGATGGTTTAGGGATAGGGTTTAGGTTTGAGGGATTAGGGTTTAGGGTTGATAAATTAGGGTTTTATGTTGAGAGTTGAGGGTTGAGGGTTGAGGGTTGAGGTTGAGGGACAGGGTTAATGGTCAAGGGATTAGGGTTAAATAAGAGTGTCGATGGTAGAGGGATTAGGGTTTAAGGTATAGTATCGAGCCTGTTGAGGGTCTAGGAATAGGGATAGCTTTTAGGGTTTAGGAATGAGGGATTAGAGTTGAGAGATGACGGATGACAGATTAGGGTTGAGGGTTGAGGGATTAGGGTTTAGGGACAAGGTTCAGGGTTAGGGTTGAGGGATTAGGGTTTAAGGTATAGTGTTGAGGGTTTAGGGATAGGGTTTAGGGTTGAGGGATTAGAGTGAAGGGTTGAGGGATTAGAATTTGGCGTTGAGGGTTTAGGGTTTAGGATTAGGGTTAAAGGTCGAGGGATCAGAGTTAAGGGTTGAGGGATTAGGGTTTGATGTTGAGGGTTGAGGGTTGAGGTTCAAGGGTCAAGGGTTTAGGGATAGGGTTGAGGGTCGAGGAATTAGGGTTAAAGTAGAGTGTGGAGGGTATAAGGATTAGGGATAGGGTTGGAGGGTTTAGGGATAAGGGATTAGAGTTTAAGGTATAGTATCGAGTCTGTTGAGGGTTTAGGAATAGGGATAGCATTTAGGGTTTAGGGATGAGGGATTAGAGTTGAGGGATGAGGGATTAGGGTTGAGGGTTGAGGGTTGAGGGATTAGGGTTTAGGGATAAGGTTTAGGGTTGAGGGTTGAGGGATTAGGGTTTAAGGTATAGTGTTGAGGGTTGATGGTTTAGGGATAGGGTTTAGGTTTGAGGGATTAGGGTTTAGGGTTGATGAATTAGGGTTTAATGTTGAGAGTTGAGGGTTGAGGGTTGAGGGTTGAGGTTGAGGGATAGGGTTAATGGTCAAGGGATTAGGGTTAAATAAGAGTGTCGATGGTAGAGGGATTAGGGTTTAAGGTATAGTATCGAGCCTGTTGAGGGTCTTGGAATAGGGATAGCGTTTAGGGTTTAGGAATGAGGGATTAGAGTTGAGGGATGATGGATGATAGATTAGGGTTGAGGGTTGAGTGATTAGGGTTTGATGTTGAGGGTTGAGGGTTTAGGGTTAGGGTTGAGAGATGAGGGATCAGAGTTAAGGGTTGAGGGATTAGGGTTTGACGTCAAGGGCTGAGGTTCGAGGGTCAAGGGTTTAGGGATAGGGTTAAGGTTGAAGGGATTAGGGTTTAAGGTATAGTGTTGAGGGTTGATGGATCAGAGTTAAGGGTTGAGGGATTAGGGTTGAGGGTTGTAAGGATTAGGGATAGGGTTGGAGGGTTGACGGATTAGGGTTGAGGGATTAGGATTTGACATTGAGGGTTGAGGGTTTACAGATAGGGTTGAGGGATTAGGATTTGACATTGAGGGTTGAGGGATTAGGATTTGATGTTGAGGGTTGAGGGTTTAGGGATAGGGTTGAGGGTTGAGGGATTAGGATTTGACATTGAGGGTTGAGGGTCAAGGGATCAAAGTTGAGGGTTTAGGGATTAGGGATCTATAGTAGGACAAAACGTGAGCGCGTTATAACGCGCTCGCATTTTGTATTTCTACTGAAACGGTAAAAAAGTGGTTACCCCTGTGATCCAGGCCCACATGCTCTATTTTCTTACTGATTCTGCGTGTGCTCCGACAAAAAAGAAGTGCTTTCATGCTATTGGGAAGTTCACATGCACATTTGACACATTGTACCACCTTTGCATGATCTTTCCACCACCTTTTTTGCTTTGCCAACTTGAGAAGGAGGAAATAACATAGTTTTCAAACCAAGTTTGATATATATCTATTCAAGTTTCAATTTTTGTAGTATTGCAATGTTAATTGTGATTCAATTTTAAGAATTTAACATTGAAAAGGAAGCAAGTGGTGAAAAACTCAAATTGTTGAGGAGTTTGATGCAAGAAGATAAAAACACTACATAATTGGGTACTCTCTCCATTCAAATCTTCATTTTTTAGGTATGTCAAGTCTTTACATGCATGTTCTTTACATTTTCCTTATTTCGGATTGAATTACTTTATCATGCTTTATCATACATGTTTAAAATAGACACATTCCCAATCAAGAAAGCAACCTACAATCTCACATGATGCCATGTATATTTTCTACACTTGGGCTCTTTAATAATTATGTGTAATAAACAAACCTTAGTTCATACCATGATGTCAAACTATACAAGAATAAATCCTTACAACATAAAAAAAATACAATCCCACTATTATCATGTATTCATTTCTTAGGAACTAATATTGGTCTCTTTATCATGCTACAGACAAATTCTCCGTCATGCCGAGGAAACGATCAAGAATTAAACCAACACAAGAAGAGATAGAAGCTAAGAATGTAAAGAAAGCAATGGCTATGAGGGAACTTCGTGAGAAGAGGAAATTGGACACGATAAATGAAGACATACCAATTGAAGAGGAACCACAACCATCACAAAGAGATATGGTATTGGTGGCACAAAGAGAATGAATGCAAAAACTTCGTGGTACGAGAGATTTGAATACCATAGTTGGAGACACATCCTTTACCGCAAGTCAACATGTAGGGACACCATCTACCACATCTCAAGTTGAGAGTACATCATCACTCACATGTGATGAAGGAGGTACACCATCGTTCCCACCTCAACCTCAAGGTATGTCATCTATTCCATCTTTGATCGAAGGTATGCCATCTAACCCATCTCATTTAAATATTGATGAAATTCCTAATGTTGAGATGAATTTACCTAACTTGACACCACCTAGAATTTTGCATAGAAAGCCAAAGTATTTGATTGATATTGATGAGAATATTTTGCAGCCAATGGAAGGTAAGATTCCAAAATGCACTTGTAGAAGATATGCTAATAAGATTTGGAGATTGTTCTTTGAAAAGTTAAATGAGACTGCAAGATGTCAACTATTCGTTGAAATGATGCGAAGTATAAAGTATAGGTCTATCATGAAGATTCTTGGGTTGAGAACATCAGAGGCTTCAAGTGAAAAATCTATTGTCAAGAATCTAATGAGTGCGTATGAGAGTGTGGGTAACACCTCACGCACAAAAGATAGTAATGCAACACGGCGCGTGATTACATCGACTATAGTAAGTAGTCAAATGAGAAAAGCTCGTCTCATTAGAAAGACAAGTCAAGAATTGAGAATTAATAGGAAAACTTTATCAAGAGCCGTTGGAAGACGCCAAAGAATTGAGGACACTAATGCCAATGAATTATGGGCGTTCTCGGGGAGACTACCACGAAAAGATAAACCAATTGTTGAAGCATTGAGATCACTAATTGAATACTTTTGGAAGAATTACACAAGGGTATCTCCGAATCAAAGGGATGTGGTAAGAAGGAGAATTGGTAGTCAGAACCGCGAGCCACATCCAAAGCATTTTTTGGATGAAACTCAAACATAGTTTTATGGTAAATTTCTAGAGAAGTATCCTCAAATTAAAATTTGTCAAAGATATTTTGAAATGCTAAAACCTTTCTATGTTAAGATAAATCACACACACACTACTTGTTGTTGTAGATTACATATTGAATTTTCTAACCATTTTGATGCTTATAGGTCTATATGTTTAGATATGCATACTAACAATGATTTGCAGGGTTGTGCCATATGTGCCCCACCAACATCTTCAAGAGACTTCATATCAAGAATTTTATGTGAAAGAGAGGAAGGTCAAATATTCTACAAGAAATTATGCTTGGATGGCATATGTCATCGTTGCAGTGGCTTGCAACATTTGCCAATATGTGAACATATGGAAATAACACATGCGGTTGGAAATGAACTAGTAGAGTTTGGCAAGTGTAAAATAGTGGCATACAATACAAAAGATGGTAAAGAAGCAAAGTGGTGTGAATTAGTTATTGAAAAGATTCTAGTGTATCAGTTTATGCCTATATTTCGTCACAGCATAGTGTATGAGTATGCAAGACATGCCCATAGAGCTCGATGGTTGGACTTGCAATTCAAGTTATGCAAGGACACATTTTCGGTTGGTAGCATTGTTTCAGTCGTCGACTTTGCAGAGAACTATAGTCTACAGCCACAGCGTGAGGTGCAATCACAATATTACAACTCCACACAGGTTTCTATATTTGTGCACATCGCATTCATTCATGCGAATGATAGTACAGAGGATGACAGAAAGATCATAAGGGAGTATAATTTCTATATTAGTGATGATCGCACGCATTCTACGAAGTTCGTGCAAGGTTGCTTTCAGGTGTTCTACAATGATTTGGCTAGAAGGGGCATGTCGTTCAGTCAGCATATCATATGGTCGGATAATTGTGCATCACAATTCAAGAACTCGCAAAATTTCTATTGGCTGAGTAGGAGGCATAATTTTACAGGTATTCAACATATGTGGAACTTTTGTGAGGCCAGGCATGGAAAGGGGGAGCATGATGGTGCAGGAGCATGTATCAAAAGAGCCATAGCACGAGAAGAGTTAAAGTATAAAGACAATGCAAAGTTGACAGATGCAAAATCGATTGTCGAGTGGTGTAATGCTTCCATGGGTCCAGGTAATGAAGGTGAGTCGTTAGTTCGTAGATTTTTTTGGTTGATAGATGATACTAACATTGCACCATATGAGGATTGTTGTACACTGACAGGATCAAATGAGATGCACTCTTTCAGAAGCTCAATTGCAGGTTCATGGAGTATCCATACACGAAAGATGTCATGCTTTTGTTCTTCCTGTACAATTCAAGTCTGGGATGAGTGCGAGTCAAAGGAGTGGGTTGACGAATGGCAGTTAAGTTATCTTAGCCCACTTGACACGTATCAACCCCCGACGGCACTGAAACTAACACAGATTGAATCGTCAGTTGACTTTGACCACATATCAGATTTAGTTCAACCAGGTAATATAGGGCACGTATATGATCTAATTTCATCTAGTTCAACCAGGTAATGTCATCTTACTTTGTAGTGTTTTTGTAATGTTGACTAATTTCATCTAATTTGCTACACATATCAATGTAGGGCACATATATGCAGTTATTGCAGATGAAGATAATGAAGAGGGAACATATTATTACTTATGTCGTTGTGTTGAGGCCAAAAAGAAATTGGAGGCCCCTGTTACAGATGGAGAAAACATCGAATACCCTACAGGATCAGTGGTTATTAGTGGAACATGGCTTAGAAGGTACCCACATAAGAGTGTTAATATTTGGCTATTTCAAAACTTTGACATGCATTAGAAGATTCTTCATTACTCGAACCTTGTCGTGGCATCCAATGTTCATTTGATAAAGTATCGGGGTAGACCTTTGAACAAAATATTGTGGAAGGTGCGTGAGTCTGACCATGAAGCAATACTTGACACAATAAAGAGTAGAGTAGATCCGGAAGGTTCATTGGATTAATTTGTAAGTATTCACATTGATTTTGTAAAGTTATGTTACATTGAGTTGTAAGTATGCTCATTAATTTGTAAGGTTTGTCTTTTTTTATTTCCTAGTGCATTTTTACACATATGTACACATTTTTACATCATCATGTTATGCATTTTTGGTGTCCTGCTCCTGATGCGACCAAACTCATAACTCACCCTACTAGACACCATTTGATGATCTCTCCAACACTCTGGATCCAGGGTGCCCAATCATGATGATGACCTATATACCATTCTCCCAAGGCACTCATAATGAATGAAAAGAAGACCAAGGGCGCCCAAGCTTAATAGACTTATTTCTTTCAATTTTGATGATCCAAACTCTTGCAATATGACATCCACTTTCATGCCTTTAGATCTTCCTTCACATATAGGGCGCCAAATCAATGCATTAAAGTCTCTTGATATTAGGCGCTCATGATGATGAAACTTAGAGTTTTTTCCTTTCCTATGCGCTCATCTAAGATGTTTGAATGATAAGGAGTGCCTCGACCTCTATAATGTACATTGGGCACCAAATCAAGGTGATTTTAAGTCACTTTGAGTCATTTGGGGTCAGTTTGAGTCTTTGAGTCATGTTGCAAAAAAGTGTCAATGTTGTCAAGTTGCACAAAGCAACTTTTGTATTTTTGGTGTCCTGCTCGTGATGTGACCAAACTGACTGTTCCAGCGCATCCAGATGGGTACATTTATGCTAGGCATGGTCCTGTTTTTCACCCAAACATGTCGAAATAGTCTGAGCTACATTGTACCAACGATATCCCTGAAGAGTCCAAAGTGCAAAAAGGCTGCAATCTTTGACGAGATGTTACTCAAAAACCGTGTCACTTAGAAACATTCCATCTAGGTAACGCTATCATGTAGAGTGCCTCTACAATAACCTCTCTCAGTTTTTTATAGCTCTGAGGCATTTACCCGTGGTGAAAGGTTTTCTGTTGCCCCAAAAATCGTCAGAAGGAGGCAGTGTAAAGTTGCAAAGGGGTGTAACTTTTGTCCTGCTCCTGATGCGACCAAACTGACTGTTCCAACACGTCCGAATGGGTACATTTATGCTAGGCATGGTCCTATTTTTCACCCAAACATGTCGAAACAGTCAGAGCTACATTGTACCGATGATATCCCTGAAGAGTCCAAAGTGTAAAAAGGCAGCAATCTTTGACGAGATGTTACTCGAAAACTGTGTCACTTAAAAACATTCTGTCTAAGGCAACGTGATCACGTAGAGTGCCTCTACAATAACCTCTCTCAGTTTTTTATAGCTCTGAGGCATTTGCCCGTGGTGAAAGGTTTTCTGCTGCCCCAAAAATCGTCAGAAGGAGGCAGTGTAAAGTTGCAAAGGGGTGTAACTTTCATCCTGCTCCTGATGCGACCAAACTAACTGTTCCAACGCGTCTGAATGGGTACATTTACGCTAGGCATGTTCCTATTTTTCACCCAAACATGTTGAAACAGTCGGAGCTACATTGTACCGACGATATCCCTGAAGAGTCCAAAGTGCAAAAAGACAGCAATCTTTGACGAGATGTTACTTGAAAACCATGTCAGTTAGAAATATTCTGTCTAAGGCAACGCGATCACGTAGAGTGCCTCTACAATAACCTCTCTCAGTTTTTTATAGCTCTGAGGCATTTGCCCGTGGTGAAAGGTTTTCTGCTGCCCCAAAAATCGTCAGAAGGAGGCAGTGTAAACTTGCAAAGGGGTGTAACTTTCGTCCTGCTCCTAATGCGACCAAACTGACTATTCCAACACGTCTGAATGGGTACATTTATGCTATGCATGGTCCTATTTCTCACCCAAACATGTCAGAATAGTCGGAGCTACATTGTACCGATGATATCCCTGAAGAGTCCAAAGTGCAAAAAGGTAGCAATCTTTGACGAGATGTTACTCGAAAACCATGTCACTTAGAAACATTCTGTCTGAGGCAACAGGATCACGTAGAGTGCCTCTACAATAACCTCTCTCAATTTTTTATAGCTTGGAGGCATTTGCCCATGGTGAAAGGTTTTCTGCTGCCCCAAAAATTGTCAGAAGGAGGCAGTGTAAAGTTGCAAAGGGGTCTAACTTTCGTCATGCTCTTGATGCGACCAAACTGACTGTTCCAACTCATCTGAATGGGTACATTTACGCTAGGCATGGTCCTATTTTTCACCCAAACATGTCGAAACAGTCGGAGCTACATTGTACCGACGATATCCCTGAAGAGTCCAAAGTGCAAAAAGACAGCAATCTTTGACGAGATGTTACTCGAAAACTGTGTCACTTAGAAACATTCTGTCTGAGGCAACGGGATCATGTAGAGTGCCTCTACAATAACCTCTCTCAATTTCTTATAGTTCTGAGGTATTTGCCCGTGGTGAAAGGTTTTCTGCTGCCCCAAAAATTGTCAGAAGGAGGTAGTGTATTAAGTCAGGATGAAAGCCTATTCACTCTAGGCGCCTGTTTTTGACCAAATCACACATGTGCCTTGAACAACTCTGTCTTCAAGGCACTTTTCTCTAATCTCTGTAACTCTCCAAATCCACTAAGGCACAAATTTTACCTCTTGGGCTCAAGATATAGGTTCTTCATCCAAGGCGCTAGAATGGTCCAAAGGCGCATTTCACCTCTAACCTCACCTCTGACCTTACTTTGAGGTGCTAAACCTTTTTACATTTCAAGTAACTTCAAGAGAACTATTTTTCCTTAAGGTGGTTCACTCCTTGCAATTGGATGTATGGTACTTGTAACTCATTTGATTGACTTTGTAATGTTTCTTCTTCTCGCAGAGTAGATAAGGATGATATAAGCTTACTTCATGAATCGGAGTAGAAATCTCTCTTGGACTTGCTAGGTGAAAGGACTTGAACTTGAAGGACTTGAAGTTGATGAAGTGATCCTTCATGATGGCCTTTGACATTACCTTCTCGGAGTGTAGATGATAACACCTTCCTTGGATAAAGTGGATAACCTCTGACCTAAACTTTGAAGCTTGATGAATCTTGAAGATTGGGTTTCCTCCTACTCCCCTTCTGGGCTCCACTCCATCAAAGGCATATTTAGTTGTCCAAGGTGCCAACATTCACTCAGGGGCGCCCAAAGAGAAAGTTTACAAATCTAAGGCGCTAAACTCTTATGCAAAAATGGTCATCATCAAAGGCGCAAAAATGGGTCTCTGGGGGCCAATCTCTACAAGACATTCCATCTCATTTCTCTCCTCCATTACAAGCACTCACTTACCTCAATCTTGGGCACATACCAACATCCCAACATCCAAATCACCTAGGCGCTCAAAACCTTCAAGACTCAAGGCGCATTTTATGATCAAACAAGGTATCTCCTGAACAAGGCGCTCATAGTCTCATCAGGGCATTAATCATCATCATGAGCACTCATATTGTTCTAGGCGCACAGTTATCTCTAGAATGCTCAAGGTGCTCAAGGCGCACATACCCTTCTCTAGGCTAGTTTACACTTATTCAAGGCGCTCATTCCAAACTTACATGAACTCCTCATTACAAGATGCACAAACTAGATGATCCTAGGGCATAAGGGTGCTCAAACTAGATCTTTGCAAAAACTCCCCAAGCATTCAAACTTTTAAGGCGCCAAAAGTGGTCTTTTCTACAACTTCTCTAGCCATATGCCTTGGGTGCTCAAACCTTCCTTGAACTCCAATTATTCAATCCAGGGTGCTCAACTACCTCCTCAAGGCACTCTATCTCAAGTATCATTACTCTTCTTAAAGACCTAGGCGCACACTGTGGGGTATTCTACTCAACAAGACCTAGGCGCTCATTATGAAGACTCCAATTATCAAGGTTCACTTCAACTTTCAAAGGCGCATTTTGGACTCCAAAGGCGTTAGGTTAAAGCCACTAGGGCGCTAGATACCAAAGGGGGCAAGGTGTCAGAACCTCCTTTAAGATGTAAGAAAATCTCCTCAAGGCACAGCTAAAGGCGCTCCAAACCATACGAAGGCGCTAATATCCACTCTAGGCAGTGTATTAAGTCAGGATGAAAGCCTATTCACTCTAGGCACCTGTTTTTGACCAAATCACCCATGTGCCTTGAACAAGTGATGCTACAAGTGGTGAACAAAATGGGTGCCTTGAAGAATTGAGCCCTCCAAGACATATTACAATTGCCTAAAAGTCCAAAATTTACATAAGTGAGTTAAGGTGCCATTTTCCATCTCCAGAGCCTCCTTTGAGCGCCTTAACATGGAGTGAATGTTTTAGTCTATGAAAGATTGCGCCTAAAGAATATAACAACCCCTTCAGTCACTAGGATGAACTAAGTTAACAAAAGGAACTTCATTGAGGGAGGCGCACTTGTGCATCTAGACAACTCTAGTTTAGCGCCTGAGAAAAAACATGTTTAGAGACACCCCTCGAATGAACCCTCTAGAACCAATAAGAATCTTCTCTAGGTCCATAAATAATTCACGCCCATATCCAAGTGAAAGTCTCCTTGGTCTTCCTACTAAAACCTCTAAAGGGTAACTGTTGTGACCGATTCATCCCATCAGATTGGGGACCCCCTCTTTTCTTGCTCAGGTGCTTTGCATAGGAGTTTTTATGTGTCATTTTGGCCAAGGTTTTCCGGAGCAGTGAAGACATTAGGAAGGGGATGATCGTTTGGATAGTTTTGAATGCTTTATTTCTCCTTGTTTAAACTAGGCACTGACTGAGGATTGGAGTAGCCTTTGCACCCTCACATCACGTTAATCGGCGTTTCAGAGGCAATCATAGTATAGGAAGATTTGCGCCTTGAAGAAGAGAGTTATCTGGTGAGCGCTTAGGAGTTCTGGCGCCTAGGGGAAAGGTCTAGGTAGAGCGCCTTCAGACTTTGACAGTGAAGTGCCTTAAGGAGTTGGATGATGTTTTTGCCTAGAGTGGAGATGATGTTTTTAGCGCCTTAAGGATGATGATGGAGCGCCTTGGAGTCAGGTTAGTCTGGAGCACCTTAAGAAGGTAAAGCACTTCAAATGTAAACACAAGTGTTTTGAGCGCCCTAATGAGAAGTTGTCTTGGCACCATAAGTTGTTCAAACCAAGATATGCGCCTTGGATAGTTGCAAAGACCTAATTTAGCGCCCAAGGTTGGAAGACTCTTTGTGAGCACCCAGTGTTTGAAAGCTCTTTGTGTTTGGTACATTAAAATGAATTTGGCACCTAAGTAGTATTGAAGCACTCAACTGAGCGCCTAAAGCCCATGAGAGAAGTGATATGCACCTTGATAGGAATATCATGGAAGATGAGTTTACTGAATGGCGCCTTGACTGACTTGGTTGATTAAGTGTTTTAGTGCCTAGATATGGGATGAATCATTGAGCGCCTTTGGTTGAGATGATGTCAGCACCTTTGAGATTATAACACCTTGGATTCAAGTTCCAAGGAGCACCTTGAGAAGGTAAAACACTTCAAATGTTTTCAAGGAATTGGAGAAGTCACTTAGTGCCTAGAAGGAATTCCAGAGCAAGAGGGTTGGAGCACCTTGAGCTTCAAGTCAGATATGCACCTAGACCTCTACCCTTTAGCAAGTTGAAGCCCTCTGAGCCTTGACAAAGTGAGAATGCCTTATAGTGAATATGCACCTTGGGCAAGGTTGAATACAAAGTTAAGGAGTATATCATAATGAGTAAGTGCACTGTAGGGTTAGATGATAAAGACTAGCGCCTTGAGTGTCTTGGTCAAAATTTTGACGTGAGAAGTCTTGCAAGATCAAACCCTAGAGTGCGCCTTGGAGAGAACCTATTGATCCTTTGCTTTGACAAGATTTGGGTGCCAGAATGATCCTTAATAAATGGAATGTATCTAGACCAATTTTGCACCTTTAGGGAAGTGATGGTGTCCAGATGAGTTTTGAGTCCCTTTGAGTGTTGAGATTGTTAGAGATAGGTGCCTTGATGAATGAAATGCGCCTTGAAGACCATGTGCGCCTAGAGAAGATAAGTGCCTAGTTGAGATAAAGAGGTATTTTTGGCGCCTAGGGAAGAAGAGAGGTAAGTTCAGGGAGATAAGTGCGCCTAAGAGTTTTAGCGCCCTCAATCAAATTGCACCTTTTTTCCTTGGAGAATATAAGGTGAGGATTTGAGTTGAAAGTTTGAGAAAGTAGATTGAGCGCCCTGTGTTGGAGGAATCAAGTTGGATAAGCACTTGAAGAACTTGCATTAAGTGTTTTAGCGCCTTGGTATGGTTTGGAGCGCCTTGTTGAGGAGATACCCTGATTTAATCCAAGATAGAGCGCCCTAGAATTGAATATGCGCCTTGTTGGAGGAATATATGCGCCTTGTTGGAGAAAGATATGTGCCTTGAATGAGAGTTTGTGTGCCTTAACCAAGAATGATGATTGAAGTCACAATCTCATGTTTGTGCGCCTAGGTCTAGAAGCAAGATTTGAGCGCCTTAGGATAGGGTTTTTTGCACCTTGTCTTGGAGAGTGAATTTGTGCCTTGGATGATGTTGAAGTGCCTTGGGATAAAATGTGCCCAAACTTACAGAGGGCCTTCAGTGAGGGAGTTGAAGAGAGTGCTTAGAGGAAGGATAGCCTTAAGATCAAACTAAGTACTTAGAAACCTAAGATTAGCGTCTTATTTGAAGTTATACACCTATTCTGGCACCAGAGAGTGAGTGAGTGTGAAGAAGTGAATGTCTGTGCCTTGAAGGGGATACAAAGGGAAGATGATGCACCTTGATGGGTTGATGATGGAAATTTACACTTTGGAGCTAAATGTGCGCCTTGAATCTAAATGATATTTGAGTGCGTAGAGGTAAATAGGGGCGCCTTTGAGAATTCTTTGTGCTTTAAGGAATGGATTGTGGCACTTTGGACTAAGGTAAGTCCTGAGCACTTCTAATGATTTTAAGGAGTGCCTTGAAGGAGATAGTACCTAGAGAAGAAAAGATGTCAAGTTTTAACACCTTGGAAGAAATTCCAGATAGTGGCGCCTTCACAGGGTTTTCCAAGTTGGCGCCTTGGTTTGGGATGATCATGCTAAGAAAGAAAATGCGCCTTCAGCAAGGTCACATCAAGTCCAACATGTCAATACTCTTCATCACTAACGTCATGTTGAAATTTCAAGGCATCTATCCATTCAAGTTCTCTGAGGAATATCTTGCAAGTGTACTTCATCAATTATAGACATTCATCCATCCGAGTTTCAAGATCTCTCAATCTTCAAAGTTTCAAAGTCCACAACTCCAAGAGGGTCACTCCAAGGGTCGTCATGAAGGATCACTTCATCTTCATCTTATCATCAAGCAAGGCTTCATCCAGTCCTAGAGAGACCTCTACTTCATGTCATCATCATCTACTCTTACATGAAGATAACAACATCACATCTCTCTTATTATTCAAAGTAGATTAGAAGGTGGAACATCATGGAGTTAGGCGCTTATAGGTATCCAAACTTCTCTTTTGGGTGCCTTTAATATGAAGGACAATCCATTTTGGCGCCCTCTTTGGAGAAGTCCATACACTTTGGCGTGGAAATAATTTCAAATCTGGCATCCAATTCTGGCATCCAGAAATCAAATCTAAGTAAGGCGCTCTTTCCATTTGCAACTATGACGTTCATCCATGCAACAAGCAAGGTGATGCTCCCTTGTGATATTGTGAGGTGTTGACATTCAGTTGACATCATTGAGTTTGATTGAGTTGATCAATTGTAGACGCCATTGTAAACATCAAGGCTTCAAGGCCTTTCTTTTGTATCTCCATTGAATAAGTTGTAACTTCATGCTATTGAAAGCATTATCCATGTAATAAGACATTGCAAGTTGATTGAGTCAAATAACTAGACAAGTACCCAACTCTAAGGTTGATTCATTCAAATAGTTATCTTTGATGTATATCTTTGTGTTGTTGAAGTAGTTGATGAATTGATAGCAAGTAAAATTGTTTAAGTAAGGAATTTTTTTTGTAGAACTAGTTGGGTATCTTACACCATGCCTATCCATCAAACATCACAATTCAATCAAAATCCTAACAACATGCCCATGATCCAAGATCAAGTGCAATCATGCAAAGATATTATCAATCACAAGCCTATTAAGAATGAACTAGAGTCTTCTAGTACCATACTTTTCCATCAAACACCATCATGTAATCCATGGCCTATCAAGCCTATCAAAGAAAATACAAACATCCTATGTAATACAATTGGACTTTAAATATTTGAAGTAGCCATCTACAAATATCCATTCAAAAGTGGATTTATAATGCAAGTATGGACGCCATCAATAAAAAAGATTTGTATTAACCAAATATCCATATAGGCATACATCAATATCTGTTGATATAAGTATAACATATATACAAAATAGCCATATAGGCTTACAAGAATGCCATATAGGCATACAATGTCAACTATGTACAATACAAAATATATGTCCACAAATGCCATATAGGCATACAACAGAGGAACACAATAAAAAGTTATTCCCCTCTGCTGGTGAAGAGAATAAATCACGAGCAGCCTTTGATCTTCTAGGGGATGGAGACATGCATGTGGGTGGTTTACTACGAACCCGAGGGCTACTCCTCCTATTTAGTTCTTCCTGCACCTTTACCTGTTACAAAAAAAAGTATAGACATTAATATATAGAAATTACATGTTATAAAAAAATGAAACATTTAACAAAATAATCACTTACCGCTAACATATAATCTGTCTCCTCGCTTGCCTCAGTAGCAGGAATAGGCCCTGGTGATGTCATGTCCTATAGAAACCATCCAGATAGAAATTAAACTTCAAATCAATAATCTTTGATTTTTCAAAAATAGACAACTATAACAATGAATGTAAATTGAAATTTACTAATCTGCCTTATACCCCTGTCAATGCCATAGAGCTATGAATCGCAGAAGCCACACCCTGCTCCATTGCCCTATGAACATGGGGAGGTGTATCCGCAACCTGCATCATCTGGAAATAAAACAACATTATTCAATTACAAAAACTATAATAGTGATGCAAATCATGGCTCCTAACATACACACACGTTCATCTAAACATGGAAGTACACACAATAAAACACACAAATCACATACAAAAATTTAGTAAGTACAATTCATTCATTAAACTATTTATTTTATTACCTCCGTAAAGCTTTGAAGTCCACCACCGCTGGCAGGTGTTGCCATGAAATCTACAGTGTTAACCTATTCAACATCCAAAATTAGAAATCAGAATACCATTCATATAACGATGCTATTCACATGTAATATTTATAATTGTTTACTAGTTACATACCTCAACAGTAGATGATCTAGTGAAAAATGTAGGTGGAGAACCACTGAAAACTGCATTGACGCTATGACCCTAAAATTTCATTAAAATCATCAATTTAAATTAGTTAATCTTGTATTTCAAGAATGAAATTTAATAAATTAAATTCAATAAACTTGCTAATATTTACCTGAGTATCAAGGCCGAAAGTCTCACTCAGGAGGGTATCTGTCATCACCATCTGCTCAGCTGCAGATGTAGCCTGTGCACCTGCGTCCTGACTGTCCATGGGGTCATAACCACAAGCTAACCCGCAAGCCTGGCAAGTATGCGGTGGGACCCTACTCCTCGCACTATCTCCCAACCCACTCTGTGTTGCAGGATCGGCATGCTCTATGATGCTCTGGGTCAAGGCACTAATCGACCTCAGTGTATCGACCTCAACACTCTCCTTCACAATGGAAGGGATAGAAACATGCTCGTGGGCTGGTCTGTTGATTACTCGTCTCACTACCCGCTGTGGGTCAAGACGTGCCCCTAGTCTATCCTGTGCTGAGCCCCCACCTCTACCCTGGAAGTCCCGCATATCAAAATAGTTTGGCACTTTATTGAGGACAAACTCGCAGTAGAGTTTCCTCAAAAAGTATTGCGGGACCTCATTATTATTGCATGGAGGATGGTCAAAAACCATCCACCACCTCTGCCCGAAATTGTCCCTTATCGCTTGGTTGTTGCACCAATGGATAGGGAACCTCTTGCATGTAAGGGGTGGAGGTTGATTTGTTTGTGGGTTTGTGAAAATTGAACACAAGTCTAATTTTGTAATTTGTAATTTTTTGACATCTTGGTATGACAATTTATCTGCATAGTAATCTCTAAACTCTCTCTTTTTATCAGTCCAACTAGTTATTTGCTTGCTAATTGAATTTACATTTGATAACATAGACTCAAGAGATTCGGCAAGCGTGGACCTATGCAAGGTTGAAGTGGAAGGATCTTTCAACCTTGCAATTATATCTTCAATTTGTTTTTTGTTGTTTTCAATTTCCCCCATTATATTATCTTGTGTTCCAGGGGCATGTCGAGAAATGAATGGAGGAGGTTGTTGTTCTGCAAGTATTTCCTCCTCAGGATTTTGTGGATTTTGAGGAGGAGGAGGAGGTGGTGCATTAACATTTCCTACAATTAACGAAATATACATCAAAAATCAACAAAAACCTACCTATTTAGGAAGAAATTCAAACAAAAAAATAAAGATAACTCACCCCTTTGGCGTGCTCGACGTCGCGGTGGCATTTTGGTGATGAATCGACAAGCTTTTTGTGTTGATTGGCATTTTGTAGAACGCGAGCGCATTTTTGAGGGTTTTGAAGCCGCGGGCAGAGGAGAAAATAAGAAAGAAATGAAATGAAATGACGTTTTTTTTTATTTATAGCAGGTTATAACGCGAGCGTGTTATAACGCGCTCGCGTTATGACTTAAATTTTTTTGAAAATTTTTTGGCCACTTTTTGGCCCCCCATCTTCTTGCACTTACCCACCTTCCATTTCATTGTCCATAAAATCCTAAGGGTTGATTAAGTCATTGTGCATGGATGTAAATGGAAACTTTAAGCTCTCCAAAGGCTTGCTTATTGTTTGCAAAGTAGCATTAATTTCTTATTTTAACTGTGGAAACATCTTGTGGACACTAGTATGGTGTTGACTAAGGAATTATCTTGTAAACACTAGAAAGTTTTGTGCATGTTAATCATAGACTGTAACCCTACATTTGGAAGGAAATTGTTACTGTAGATGTGATATATACTGTATAGTGGTATCTGGTCTATGGCATGACATCTTTAGTAGGAGGTACCTTCAGATTTTTGTACCATCATGTTTGGGCTAAGGTACCATAAAGTTAAGTGTGCATTGTATGGTGTTATTGTATTGGAGGTTGTTGTATGCAAATCTACAGTGATATAAGGAGACTCGACTCTCATCATTTCATTGCACAAAGTGAGTGACAAAACAAATACCTAGTTTAAAATTGGCCCTTCTTTAAGCAACATATGTAGCAATGAGACTTAGGGTTCTTAAAAATGAGAAGCATCCTTCTCCCCATACAACCTGCTAACTAGGGCCTCTCTGTTTATGTGCATGGTTGACCTCCTTGCCGTTGCTGGCTATCTTGAAGACACCCTAAACTTTATCATTGAGATACCTGTTAAATCTGTGCTGGTTGTATGCATGTGTTTTCTTGGTGCCTATAGATCACATATGAATATAGGCTTAGGAGTATTTACAGCAACACTACTTTTTGATTTGGATCCTAAAAATGTTGTACAACTTATGTTCTTCTCTCAAACATCTATCCACAAGTGGGCAAGTGTGGTGAGGTAAGGAGATTGATGAAAGATAGAGGAATTAAAAAAATGCCTGGATGCAGTTGGATTGAAGGGCATAAAATGGTACATGCTTTTTTGTGTAGGAGATAGATCACATCCATAGACAAAGGAGACCTATGCAAAGTTGGAGAAATTGGCTTGGAAGATGAAGGCGGCAAGTATTTTCCAAATTCAAGAATTTACTTAATGATGTGGAAGGATGGGAAAAAGAATTATTTCTCTGCCACCATGGTGAAAAGTTGACAATTGCATTTGGTTTGTTAAACATGCCTCATGGAACAACTATTAGACCTTTATCTTAAGGTTACTCATGAACCTTTAGATAAATAATTATTGAAAAAAAAACTGTGCATTCATTAATGACATGTAAGAGAATTTAATAAACTGCTACTTAAACTCTTTAATGTTTCTGTCTAATGCAAGTTATTAGATTAATAGTGGAAAAAAACATACATTGACCATACAATTTGTGACACTTAAGGTTATGTAATAGAATTTACAGTTGATAGTCAAATTGTATAACACATTTTTTTATGATCTTTAGTAACGTTTATTACAATTGTTACATGTTTTACATCATTGGAATGACATATTAGTTGTAACTTTTTTGAAATTTTATTATGGTATGTGCACTTTGATATGATGTAATATGATTATGGTTTTGTTTCATATGTTGGAATATTAGATATATAACAGAAAAATAAATTATTACATGAAATAAATAATAACTTTTCATTTTAAATGGTTTTTTTTGCAGAACACAGGTCTTCCAGAAGATGAAGATGATCCTGATGATATAGATCTAGATTATATTGGTTTTGGTACAGATCACATGGCAAAGGATGATGATGATGTAGATATAGAAGACGAGGCCAATGACGATGACGATGACGACGACGATGATCATGATGATGATGATCACAATGGTGATGATGATGATGAGGCAGTTGTTGGTAGTAGCCAGTGACATTCATGATCATATAGACTACATCATGGATCATTGTTGATATATCGTTATGATGCCTCTTTTCATGGTTACTATCATATGTATCATTTTCACAGCCTACAGTACCATATTATTGAGTTGTATCATTTTCACATGTATCAATTTGACTTATATCATTTGGACATGTATCATCTTGACTTGTATCATTTTGAGTTACATAATTTATCATTTTTACTTATATCATTTGTACATGTATCATTTTGACTTATGTCGACTGTTGGACATGTATCATTTTGACATGTTATTGATCTATAGGCATATTTGACTTTCACTTGTTTTAGTTATATATGATGATGATCTTATCAGTATTGACTTGTCAATTTTTATATATTGAAAGTGGTCGATGATTTTGGATGGATATTTATTACATATGATGATTTTAATTTACTACTCAGGATGGATGTTGTAAAATTTAATTAAATTATAGATATTTGACTCACTTGTTTTAATTATAGATGAAGATCATGTTATAATAATTATCTTGTTATTTAATCATGAGTTAAATAATTAAATTACTTACTTTATAATCATATGAGTTATTTAAGAGGCATGATATATTTAACTAATTAAATTGAAATAAAACATATTAAATTAATAAATGTAAGCAAAACAATAAGCATTTTTAGAAGCAACAAAAGACACAAAAATGGAAGCAAATTTGGAAGCAACAAGCGACGTTATATCGGAAGCATGAAAGGAAGCAAAATTGGAAGCAACAGTGGAAGAAAAACTGGAAGCAAAATTGGAAGCACAACCAGACACCAAATTGGAAGCCAAACTAGAAGTAAAACTAGAAGCAAAACCAAAAGCAAATTTGGAAGTGAAATTGGAAGCAAAACCAGAAGCAAAATGGGAAGCAAAAGTGGAAGCAAAACTAGAATCAAACCTGGAAGCCAAATTGGAAGCAAAACTGGAAGCAAAACCAGAAGAAAAATTGGAAGCAAAACCAGAAGTAACACCAGAAGCAAAACTAGAAGTGAAACTGGAAGCAAAACCATAAGCAAAATGGGAAGCACAATTGGAAGCAAAATTGGAAGCAAACTTGGAAGCAAAACTGGAAGCAAAACTAGAAGCAAAACGGGAAGCAAAAGCAGAAGTAAAACCAGAAGCAAAACTAGAAGTGAAACTAGAAGCAAAACTGGAAGCAAAATTAGAAGCAAAACTGGAAGAAAAACTAGAAGCAAAAGAGGAAGCCAACCTGGGAGCAAAACTGGAAGCAAAACTAGAAGTAAATCCGGAAGCAACATAAGAAGCAAAATCGAAAGCCAAACTAGAAGCAACAAAATTTGGCACTAACTTCGACATTAATCATGGCACCAAATATCAGTGCTAAACCCGGCGCTAAATGTGGTGCTAAATTTGGCGTTACAATCAACGCTAAACTAGGCGCAATAGTGAAATGCAATTGGGCACTGAGTTTTGCGTCGATAGAATTGTCCAATTCATGGACTCAAATGCACTAAAATCTGGCACTATTTTAGGTGCTAATTGCCTATTTTGTTGTAGTGAAGTCATATGATAGGAGCATTATAAATCAATCAACCAATGTTCGTTAGATATAATATTACATGAAGAAAGAAAAGCTTCATCACCTGAATAAGAGGACTTCCTATGGCAAAATCTCACTATTTATTTTTGTTTCTACATTCTATCTTCACATGTCCTTTTTTACTACAGTTATGACACTTCCCTCTATTCTTCTTACCCGAAGTCTTAGATCTTCCCTTGGACTTGTCCTTAGGCCCCTACTAATCTCCCTTAGATCCTCTTTACTTGGACCTTCCCCTGAAATAGAGAGCATCCTTTGAACCCTTTTTAGTGGATTTCTTCCTCATTTATCTAACAACAAAGTTGCAACAACATTGTCCATCTTCAAAGTATCTAAAAGGTTAACACTAAAGGCAAAAATCATGTTCTCCCATGACTTAGGCAAAAAACATAGAAGCATAATACTCTTATCTTCTTCATCTATCTTAACATCAACAAAAGATAACTGACTTAAAATCAAAATAAATGCATTCAAATGCTTTGCTATCAAATCACCCTCCATTTTAAGAGAAAATAATTTTCTTTTCAAATATAACTTATTTACCAGACTCTTTGCTTGCTAGATGTAGTGCCCCTCCATTCTCACCTTGGATGTGTAGGTGGTCGGGCTAAGGAGCATGAAGATGAAGGTAAAATACTCGAAATACTTAGGGTATGATAGACATGTTGATGGTAGGCTCATTGTTATGATACTCATTGATGTTTACTATGATGTGTCACTGTTAATACTTTATAATTAGTACATTATGCTTATGTTGTGATCAATTATGGGTTAATTGATTATGTACATTAGTTTTACTACGTGATTTATGCGACTATCTAACTATGTGTTATCTAGTTGATTAGTTATCAATGAACTAGTTGATGTGGATATGTGTGATGTGTTTTGTGAAGGGACAGTGTAGCATTACTCATGTTGAGTACCTTGCTACAATGCGATTCCCTGTCACTATGTGCCTGTTTGGATGATTATATATATGTTGTATTCAACACTTTTGTTGCTGCAAGATTGCAGGTACCAGGCATCGACTCCACCTGAATTGGCAAGTTTGAATGTGCCTTTATACCAATGGAAGTTGTGGAATGAAGATAACATGAGGTTCCTTCAGTTTGTCATCATCCTCGATGAGGATGAGTTCTCAGTCTTGGGTCTCGTCAGTTGGTCAGTTGGAGCTTGATTGTGAGTCTTTGTCATTCTATGGTATGTTATCATCGGTAAATGATTGGTATCTAGTCCCTGAGTTGTTTTGTTGGTTTATTGTTTTCATCAAATAGATTATTAATCTATTTTGTAAATAAATAATATTAAGTTTAAAATATATTAAATATTTGTCTATGTTGTTAAATAAATAATGTTAATTTTTGAGGTATAGGAATTAAATTAATAATTTTTAATAGTTTTTTTTAAAGGGGGTAGAAACTTTATTGAATCATAAAATCATTACATAGCAGAAAGAAACACCCATAAGGGGCACAACCAAAATCAAGAATTAAGTAACACCCAAAAAGCTCCTCATATCCTCCATAGCCCAATCTTCAAGAACAGGGACCAAATCACCAGGAAGATTGCCCCAATCATCCACATTTCAAGGCTCCATTTGCTCAGACGCCCACCTTGCCAAAGCATCCGCCACCTTATTCCACTCCCGTGGCATATGACAAAAAATAATAGAATCTAAAGCATTGCTCAGAGAAACAATTTTTTTGGCCACCACTGCAAGTTGCCAGTTCACCTCCTCAAAATGTCTCTTATTCAGCATATCAATGACCACCTGATAATCAGATTCACAAATAATCTGCCTCCAACCAAGGGCACAAGCATGCTCTAATGCCAGAAGAATAGCAAGAGCCTCCATGAGATTATTTGTATGCTGACCTTTATATATAGAGAAGAAAAAAATTACCACCCCCAAACTATCCCTGCCAATGCCACCAACTCCAGCATGGCCAGGATTACCTCTGGAAGATCCATCAATATTGATTTTTAGCTCCCCCATAGCGGGAGGACACCAACGACCAGTATGACAGACCCTCGCTCTCCCACGCCTATGCTGAACCGCCCTCAAATGTTTTTGTCCACCCCTAGAGAGACCTAGGGCTTTAACCACATCATAGTCACCAGAAACAATAGGGACAGACAGATCACACTTAGCAGGCAAAGTTTCCTACAGAACCCCCAGAATCCTCAAGCAGAGCTGACCAACAAGTAGCTTCTTGTCCAGAAAAATTATACGGTTGCACTCCAACCAAATATGCCAAATTATCAAACTGGGGCCAATGATCCAAGCAATGAGGAGAAAAGAGGTCTTTATAGGGGGAGGCACCAGACTCCTCCAGAAACCCTCTAAAGAAGAAGCATGTCTACACGGTATGTGCCAGAGATTCCACCAGAAATACCAAATAACTTTCACAAAGGAACACTGAAAGAAGACATGGGGGATGCACTCCTCATGCCCACCACACATAACACACTTAGAGGGCCCCTGAAACCCACGTTTCCAGAGGTTCTACCAAGTAAGGCACCTCCCTTGAACAACTAACCATGAGAAGAAGTTATACTTAGGCCAAGCAAACTTATTCCAAACCTATTTCCACCACGAGACTTCTGAGCTCTCAAACATTTGCTTATCAAGAACTTGATAACCTAAGGCAATAGTAAATTTGCCTTTTGGATCAGGACCCCAAGCCAACACATCTCTCCCAGGAAGAGAAGTGCAGACACAACTCAATGGGATCCCAGCAAGCTCCTGATAATCCCCAGCTACCCCACCAGGAGGCCACTCCTGCGGAACCTTCCATCTATACACACTAACTTGTCCCAAATTATGAAGAGTTTTAAAATCAGCAACATGGCACCACCCAGCATCAATAAAATGCCTACTCAAATTCTGTAGGTGGGGGTGGGTAGACAAAATGGGAGGATAACCATTCCAAGAATCATGCCAGAAGAGAGCATCCTGCCCCCCATTGCAAATCCAAAAAACCCCTGCTTGACCAACTTGGCACCCCTTTTGAGGGTACTCCAAATTATAGAACCCTTCCCCTCCAAACTGAAGCAGGCAACATCCACACTCTCAACTGCACCCAGATACTTTGAGGTAAGAATTTTTGCCCATGATTGATGTTTCTGCGAACACCACTGCCAATACAGCTTAGCTGCTAAAGCTTTTCCATTCAAATCAGTCCTACACAGACCCAAACCACCAGCCTGCTTCGGCCTACAAATAGCTTCCCACTTAACCAAACTCCACTTCCTGTGAAGGAGGTTGCCAGACCAAAGGAACTGCCGAGACAAACTCTTAAAGTCTTTGATAAAGTTGGAAGGAGCAGAGAGAACAAAACATCTGTATAGAGGAAGAGCCTGCACCACTGCCTTTAGAAGAGTCATCCTACCCACAGAAGAGAGCCACCTATTAGTCCAATGACTAACCAGATTTTTGAACTTATCCATAATCTCTTGCCAGAACAATGTAGGAAACGAACGAATAGCAAGCGGAATATCAAGATACACAAAAGGGAGAGTGCCAATTTGGAAATGAAGGATACCAGCAATTCTCCTCTGAATAGCCTATGGAGTATGAAAGAAGTAAATAAAAGACTTCCCCTCATTAATTTTCTGATCTGACGCAGCCAAATAACAATCCATAATCCTACACCAACTGGAAGCCTCCTCAACCTTGGCTCTGCCCATCAAAGCCGTGTCATCAACAAACTGTAAATGTGACTAAGGGGGAATATTGTTTCCAAAACTCCAGCCCTTAATCAAACCAGTCTCCACTTGGGATCTAATAAACCTCCCCAAACCCTCTGCCAATAAGATGAATAGATAGGGGGATAAAGGGTCCCCTTGTCTGAGCCCCCTAGAAGCACCAAACAACTCTGTCGGCTCACCATTAATCAGCACCAAAAAGGAAGAAGTAACATAGCTCTTCACCCACTCAATCCATTCACTAGCAAAACCAAATGCTCCCAGGAATCTTAAATAAGAAGGCCCATTTAACCCGATCATAAGCTTTAGCCATATCCAACTTAATAAACATAGCTTTCTCTTTAGAATGATCCATAGAATGAATCATCTCAACTGCAATGATGACCCCATCCATAATCTACCTACCAGCCACAAAACCCCCTTGCTCTTCAGAAATTAACCTGCGTAGCTAGGGTTTCAGCTGCTCAGCAATCAACTTAGTAATAATCTTATAAACCACATTACATAAGGCAATGGGCCTAAAAAGATCTAGAGAATTAGCCCCATCCTTCTTTGGGATGAGAGAAAGGAAGGTAGCATTCATGGATTTCAGCATTTGTTTATTCATGAAAGATTCCTGAATGATCTCCAACAAATCCAACTTAATCACTTCCCAGAACTCCTGGTAGAACTCAACTGGGAAACCATCAGGCCCTGGAGCTTTTCCCTTTTTCATCTAGAACACAATAGTTTCAAGCTCTGGCAAAGAAATGGGATGAAGCAAAGAAGCATTCATTTCACTGGTGACTAAGGGCGGAATACTATTCAAAATATCAGCTTCATCCTCATCCATAGGAAGGGAATCCTCAGATAGTAGAATAGAAAAGAAACGAACAGCCTCAGCAAAAATAGAAGCAGAGGAGGAGAGAATCTCCCCATTCGAAGACCTAAGAGAAGAAATGACATTACCTTGTCTCCTATCTTTTACTGAATTATGGAAGAAAGAGGTATTCCTGTCTCCTGCCTGAAGCCACTCGATTTGGGACTTTTGTTTCCAAAAAAATTCCTCACCTAATTCCCATTCCTCAACTTCCTTCACAGCAGCAGCTTCTCACAAACCCAGATCCTCAGTAAGGCCCTGATCACGAATCTGCCTGGTGATTGAGTCCAAATGAGCTTGAGCAGACTGTTTAGCATGGAAAACATTACCAAAGTGTTGCCTATTCCACCGTTTCAACAGATATTTCACATATTGGAGCCTCTTGGAGAAGGAGTACATAGTGATCCCATGTGACGGCTTCTCCAAATTCCACCAACCAGGAAGAAGATCATGGAGGGAGTCATCTCTTAACCACATGAGTTGAAACTTAAAAGACTACTTTACACAACACTAGGGAAGCTAAGTTTGATTAGCCAATGATTAGAACCTCACCCATCCAAAATCTTAGAGCTAGTCAGCCACCTGTCCCCCAGCCAGAAACTGGACACCAAGAATCTATCCAGACGTTCAGAAATAGCAGCGTCCCCACATCTCCTATTATTCCAAGTAAAGACCCCATTAATAGGCTTGATGTCAACCAAATTCAAGAGAGCCACATTAACCTGCAATAGATCAGAAGAAGGCTCCAAGCGAGCAATGCCTCCCCTCTTCTCTTCCAAAGAAACAACGACATTAAAATCCCTGGCTAAAATCCATGGGAGATAAGGATCCAAACTCCTCACATATTTGACAAAACCCCACAACTTTACCTTGCCATGAAGGTCAGCCAGAGCATAGATGTTAGACAAGAGTATTCTCTCTCCAGACTCAAGATGAGAAGCAACACAAGAAATCAAACCTCTACAGGAGTACCACCAAATTGGCCTGACTCTACGTGGGTCCTATAAGCATGCAACCCCACCAGAGCTACCAAGAGCACCAACACATTGACACTGACCATGACTCCAAATCTTCGAAGCCACACTCATCATACTATCAACTGATAACTTAGTTTCTTGAAGGAAAACCACATCAGGAGAATGAATAAGAACCAAATCCTGAATAGCCTTTTGTCTAGGGATGCTATTCATACCCCTCACATTCCAAGAGAGCACAATCATCATTGGGGTTGGGAGAAGTGAGCATCAATAGTCCTCACCGAACATGACTCAACCAATGTCTCACCAGCTAGCTTTACCTTTTCCAGGTCCTTTTTCTACCAACCTTAAGAAGTTTCTTAGGAGCCCCTTTTTTGAGGGTTTTTATTGCAAACCCAAGGCTAGGGAAGGAGCCTTACTTTTTCCTAAGTCTGGAGTACCTCGCACTTCAGATAGAACACCACCAGCACTAGGAGAGCCATAAGAAGCCTCTGACACCAAATCTAATGCACCTTAAATAGGAGCTGGAGGAGCCAATTCAATGTCCATATGAGTACCCTGCTCACCAAGCTGATCTAAACTAGGAATCACATTAGGCTGATCCCCAAGAACAACCTCAATAAAAGATCCAACTGTTGCCTGCAAGTCCGCCTGAAAACCCTCCTCCTGGACCAAATCCTCTAACGTCTCAAATCGATTGAAAGTTTCCTCCTCCTGCCTATCCTTGAGGGATCTCTTCAGGCCTCAACCACAATTATGAGACTTAACCAGAATAAAACCTTCTTTATCAGCCCCACCTCCCTACATGGGGGCTTTACCCTTGTCTACTTTCAAATCAGGCTGAGTAGGAGCATTACTTGAACTAGTTGCACCAGAAGCTCGAGGACACCTCCACTGAAGATGACCATATTCACGACATATTCAACACCTGAAAGGTAATGCCTCATAATCTAATGGTTGAGTCTAGGAGCAAGACCCAACAGTCATATCAATAGAGTCTGGAAGCGGCTGGCTCAAATCAATTTCAACACAAACCCTAGCATAAGAAAAAACTCTCTTATTCAAAGTTTACTAAGAAGGACCAATAGGTTTTCCCAGCAACAGTGCAATCGACTACAATATATCACCTCTCCAGCATTCAAGCGGTAGCCGAGGAAGACGAACCCAAACTGGAATTCTAAAAGGTAACTCCTCCATTGAGTTAAAGCCAACATGCCATGGTTTGATGAAGAGACCCACTTGATTATAAAAATATGGGCCCCCTTCGAAGGCCCTATTCCGATCTGAGACACATGAAAAATCCACCATAAAGAAGTTATTTGTAGCCATCAAAATATCAAAATATCAAAATCTCCTTCCGGGTTCCATGTCTTGCGAATCCATGTATCAAGAAATGGGGGAGAAACCATCATCCCCATGAACTTACAAATCAAAACATGATTGCAGTAGTAATTAATATCCTCAACTACCGACTCCAATTGTATTACTAAAACTGGCTGCTCATGGGCCCTCTCCAAGCATCCATTCACCTTTGGCAATTTAAGGGAACCATTTCGAACCACATCCGATCCAGAAGAAGACTGAATGGGAATACTGGCATCCTCCCCAACCATGGAAGAAGCATGACCCGCCATATCCAAAGGCACATTTGAAGTCATTTATACCAAACGAGTGAGGGCTCAAAATGCCCCTCCACACCACGCTGAATCCAAAGCAATGACTCCAAACAGGTGCACCACCACAAGAGACAACACCTCAAAAGAAGAAACCCCTCCAACGTGCAAAAAACACGAACCAGAGGGCACATAGTAAAAGAGAACCCAGAGTTGGAAACCCTGCACACCACCACCCGCACCAAAGAATGCCTCACAGCCAGCTAAAACCAGAAAAAAAGAAGAAACAAAGAAGTAGACCCAGTCCCCTTGACCCCCTGCTGACATACAAAACCCCTGCGCACAGAGAAAGCTCGAACCTGCAAGCTAGGGATCAGGTGCCCTAGCTTGCTCTCCCACACATGCTATCGCCATCTCCTTTCCAATTTCTTTTTTCTTTCAATAATTTTTAATAGTTAATAATAATAATAATAACAAATAAATTATAAGTATTTAATATTATATTAGAGGAATAAATATTTATTTTGTATAATTTGAAAGATATTATTCTATATTATTTATTAATTTATTTGAATGTAGTGAGTTGTCGTGAGTGGTGTAAATAATAAATTACCAAATTGGAGAATCTTCCTGTAAGTGGAGATTTTTTGCAATTATTTTTGGGAGAATCTCCTGGATAATGGGAAAATTAATATATTTAATTTTGGGTGTGAGTGGATTCTTGTAACGAAAAATCTTGGTGTGGGAATTTATTGAATTTGTCTATTTTTATGAAAAGAGGGATATTTGAGGGGTTTTGGGTCTATAATTTTGGGGGGAAAGGTCTTGCAAAAGAAGATTTGGAGAAAGAGAGGAATTTAACGGGAGGAGGATTCTGAAGATTGAAGATTATATCTGGGTATGTCAATATTGTTTGAAATGGGGAATCTCTGTGTATGATACTTTAGTCTATCTCACTCTCAAATTGAATGCATTTCTTTTTACTCTCTAAGTCTTCTCTGTAATATCATTCAAATTTATAATGCAAGTATTTGACTCTGCAAAATAAATGCAATCTTTCAATCATTTTCTTCTATCAAGAGCCCTGCCCATTCCATATCTGATAAATAATCTCAACTTTTGCTTGTAAATTGCAATCGTTCCCTTTGGTGAGGCGAGTGAAAAGTTCTCTATAGCTATTTTCGTTGATTGTACCTTGCCAGATGACCTCTTTTTTTAAGAAATTCAACAAGCTATTAGCACTTATTTACCTTCACCCAGCAATGCATATTTTGTGTGCCTTGCTATTAGCATTTATCTCAATCTTGCCAAAATCTTCCATTTCTCAATCCATAATGGAATTGCATTAAACTTCTTAGCTGCAACTCTTAAATTTCAGCATACGGCTTCTCATATCTGCATTCTAATCAATTTTCTTAATTCTCTGAAAAGCTTTCATAATGAATAGAAGTCAATAAATAAATCTCTCTTTGGATAATTAATTTTTAACCTTGATAGGAAATAGGAATAGTAAGTTTTTAGTGAAATAGTAATTAGCTCTTAAAGGTTAGTTGAATAGGAAGTGGAATAGATAGTTTTCTTATTACACTCATGTGTAACTAAATTTTAGATAGGGCTATTAGAAAACACTTTTCTTTAAAAAAATTACACTTGTAAATAATATTGCATTTTGCATTTAAATAATATCTAATGTGATGGCATTTATCTTAAGAAGTTATTATCTCATAAAAGTAGCTCACGTATTACCAATAATCCATTTGGAAGCTATGTAATTATTTATTATTATTATTATAACAGAATGGAATTTCTTGCATTGGAGCCTTGCTTTTTTTTCATTATTACTTTTATTATTATGCTGTAGGAAGAGATGTTTTATTATTGTCAAGTTTCTTTTTAAAGAGTATAATCTTTTTTCTTTTTTGATTTTCTATTTATTAATAAACTTAAGTTTGTCATTCTTTTTAGGAAACACACTTCCTTTATTTTATGAAGAGTAAGTTATATTTATGGAAGGGGAATCTTAGATATTTTTAAGTAATATATATATGTTTTGAATCTTTACTTATTATTAAAATGCATTTTTATTAATAGGGAATAGATATTTAAATTGGAAGATATTTAATTGTTGGTTGATTAGAGCTTTTTAACCAAAATATTTAGTTAAGCTTAGTTTCCATTATTATTATTCAATTCTATTTTAATTTAGTGTAAATGGTTATATAATTATTATTGAAATAGTCATAAATCGTCAATATAATATTAAGAAAGTATTATTTAATTGGAAATTTTGTAGTTAAAAATGATTTTTATATTTCTATGTTCTTTGAAGGCTATGTATTTAACATCCTTTGACCTTGATTGTAAATATAATACTTATGATGGTTATTTCATTAGAATGTAGTAAAATCTAGATATTAGGATTTAATCTAGTTCAAACAGAGTATAAATATGATACTTAATTGTTAATTAAAATTAGTAAATTTATTATTAGAGAAGTAGGATAATAGGTATTTAGTCATGTTACCTATTTATAAAGAAAATATTTATTCATTAATAATTTGTATTGGAATATTTATTAACTTAAATCTTAGTTAAATGTTGTAATGATGATGTTTTGAAAAGATCATTAGTCTTGTTATTAAAAAAAATAGGATAAGGGATAAAATAGTTCCTTAAATTTTGTTGTCGTATTAATGTAATTTGTCATCATGTTAATCTAATGTTGTTTTACTATTATTCTTTCATGATTATGTCTTTAGTTTAGGAATTCCGCTCATTTAGTGTCTTTTCAAATTATGGATATTGTAAATTCTATCAATAGTTCATATTGTCGAAAATACAAGCCTATAGAAGTAAGTAGGAATGATTTAGAAATGAGTTGTAATGTTTGCATTAACCTTTACATTTTAATGGTTTTCTCCAAAGGCTTAGGGTGCTTTTGATCCTTTATAATGTTGTGATGTGGATGAGTTATGATGCCTCCTGTTGGTATGATTCATGTGATTATGATGAGCATGCAAGATGGGAATGCCTTGCTTGTGTAATGTGAAATAATGTATATTTTGAGAAATGTGATAGTTCATGCTTGGTTTATGTTATGGGTTGTGAGAATCTAGATGTAGTGAAGGGGGAGTGGCTTCCAATGTGGGGCCGGTGCCCAAAGTGGCTAGCCAGGGTAACCCATTGGGAGTTTTGTAATCAAGTGAACCTAATAAATCTAGGTGTTGGGTAGTTTTCACACTAATTAAGATAATTGGATTCCTCACCCATGCCTGTAGTGCTCGTTCAAGCTAAAGATGGGATGAGAAGGCCTGGTTGGCAAGATCAACTTCCTTGTCCTCATGAAAGGAATATCGGTGCCGCATGTGTCACCCTATGGGGTCGGCGTCTAGTAAGAGACTGTCACAATAACCATAGATGGCGGTCGGCGCCTAGCGAGAGACTGTCAAGGTAACCCAAGAATGGGGGTTGGCGTCTAGCTAGAGATTGTCAAGGTAACCCATGTTAGGACCATGCGATGACACTCATCCCTACTACAGTCTAGCATTCCCTAATTGTTTTTCTCCATTCGTTATGTGATTGCCTCTGGAAGTATTGTTGAGTTACTTTTGTTAGTTACCTATGTGATAATGGAGTCATGTGTAGTTCTTGTTCCTTTTAGACTACTGTCTACCTGTCTGTCTATTGTCATGGGACCTCATTGTCATCTCCTAGCATGAGGGGGTGGACCTCAGAGTGCCACATGATCGGGTGGTTGTGCTTTATTCCATTAGTTTTCTGGCATCGTGGCTCGCATGTAAAGAAGATGTAACTCACATGATTCCAGTTTGCACATGTATTTGAAGACTGTTATTTGTACTATTTGCATCTAGATCTATGTATCAGTAGAATTCATTATGTAATTTGATGTATTCAGAAAAAGAGCTTTTGTAACAATGAAACTATGTAATTCCTCTTGTAAGATATACTATTTTGTACTTGTAATCTTAATGCAAACTTCTTGATGTGTTTGGATGTCGTAATGACAGATGTTGGTTTGATTCAATTGGTTTATTTGATTAAACTATGTATGTTGTTGATTATTGTATAATTTCAATAATGCAGCTGTGTAATCCCTAGAGATGCTAGTTTAACTTGTTGATTATAGACTATGTTATGTTTGTTATCATTACTTTTTTTTTTTTTAAATTGCCCTCTTTATTGCTTAGTTAAACTTATCTCTAGGGTTGCATGGCAGGGCATTACACTAGATCTCACCTAATCATTTCCATAATGAATATGTCATAGGTTCATCAGCTACATTCAACAAAATAGAGTTTGAAAGACAAAGTCAAATGATCCCTCTTGCTTTCTTGTTCAATTTTATCCAAATGTCCTAATTAGCACCCAGTGGGCAACTTTCCTTTGATACAACATGCCACTGATTTCTCTCTTCTAGAAGATCCTCCATTTTTAGCTTCCATAACTCATAACCGGTTCCATTAAACTTCTCAATGTCCAAACAAGATAAGGATGCAGCCATGGCTTCTACACATAGATACACAAAATAAATTCAACCAGAACTCCCACTACAGCTCTTAAAACCTTCACCCTTCCACCCAAGAAGCAAAGCAAGTCAGACTCTGATACCAAATGTTAGAAATGAAGGTAACTACTATATATGAAATCTAATTTCAACTATAAATATGATCTTAACCAATATATAACCAAATGGAGATTACAAGAAAGTAAATCAACAACGCAAAAAATATGAAATAAAAGAACAACACATAACACAATGTTTACATGGAGAAACCCTTTTAAGAAAAAACTCCACTAAAAAGAGAAGCCCAAGTTTGTATTAACTTTAGAAATAAAAATTACATACAATCCTTCCTTTCTCCTCTTTAGTCTTCACTCCTTTAACACCTGCAAACAAATTTTTCAATCTAACTCATCATATTATCTTACTAGCACCTTAAGCACTGCTTATATAGCATTTTCACCCCCTAAATGAGACATCCAAATTGGTTTACACAATCCAATGCCCTCCTTGGAAGAATCCAACCATTAATTACATATCCTAATGTAGGTTACAACTCACTAAACAAAATTGACACATAGTTTGTCCTTATGAACACCTAGTTTGTCCACATCACAAAGTAGTTTCTATCTGCTTTCCCAAAGTGTTATAACCATGATCACTAGTTTCCAAAACAACCTCATGGGACAAACCCTAGGCATTATTGCCTCTCATTCATTCCTCCAAGCATCCCATAGCATTTCATTTTATCTACTCAGTTCCAGTAGTGATTAACGATCAAGATCCATCCTCCCACAAGATCAATGGTTGTCATAATCATCAAGGCCATTCCAAGTATCCTATTTATTCATTCGCCCAACCAAGCCTTTAGTCCATGAAGCACTAACCAATTCGACATCATTTTTCCTCATGATCAAAGGCCTAGGTTCACTCTAACAATAATGTAGAAATGATTGGCTCCTTGAGACATTTGACTATATCACTTAAATCCATAAGTGTCGAGCACATACAATGTTCTTGATTGATCATCTTGAAGTCGACAACTACAATAAGACTAAAAGCTATCATCAATGTAAGCTCCTTGCTCTAATGTTCTACATCAATTGGGAAGATGGAGGCACGTGGCCCCAATCTATAGTTCAAAAGCCCCAAGGAGATCAAACAATCCTAGAGTATGAAAGTAAGTGCATGCAACGCATGGCACTATCAAAGACTAAACAAACTTAGCAACGCATGGCACTATCAAAGACTAAACAAACTTAGCACGGAAGCAATGTTAACAAACTTAGCAAGGAAGCAATGTTAAATAGAAACCGGGCCTACCATATCTTGCCACTGCACTCCACCTAGCATGATCTCATTCATTGTCATCGAGAGGGACCCCACTAAAATTCTACATAATAGTCCTTCAACCAATAAGAATCAATTTACCAAGCCATGTGCTGTCGAGATTCCCTCGCCCCTGTTTTGCTTTTGGTGGCCCATTGTTTGCCACCAATGACTAGGATGCATTTATCCTTGAGATCAATGGCTGGCGTGGATCTCCTCCAACACCATGCTAAAAGCTTTGGAAACTTATGCGGGCTGTTGCTTTTGTGAGCTGACTCATCCTGATCCAATGGCAGGAAGCTACACTGATGCAAGAATAAGGAACTACCACTTCACTTTTTCCAGGACACGCAGACTCCATTGATCAAATCTCAATCATTATGCTTGGGAAGAGTGTTTAAAGCTATCAGTTGATGGGATAGCAGGCAGGATTAAATCAAATGTTGATTGCTAGTTGTCACTGCTTGATTGTTTACGCCCATTGCTTATTCATATGAAATGCTTGGGAGGATGCAATGTGGTAATCATGACATCACAGCGAGCCTATGCGGTTTCATAAGGGAAAAAAAATCTTATTTGACTTTAGCTCTTTTCTCTGTGCATCCCTTCCTGCTCATGATCCAATGGCCCATATTGTCCTAGGCTTATAAATGAAGTCGGCATTTCTCTGAACTTACACAAACCATCAATCTCAAACATTCTGCATCCAATCCAACAGAGTAGGTTTGCTTCTTTTTAACTCAGCCAATGGCGTGAGACTCGCATTGAGACCTTTCTGAATCTTTCATCAAGATATCTTTTGAAATGTGGCACAAAGTGACATTAGAGATTTTACAAAAGGCAAGCCTTGGTGTACTTCACACCCTTTAATTTCCCTTTTTACGGATAGAATGGCCTGGGCGCATGGATGCAAGATCCCATGGGCGACGTGTGTCGACACTAGGTATAACCTTCTCCTGACCTCTTTAGATCAAATGCATGGCTGCCATATGGCATAATGAATGGTGCAAGATCCACCTCTCCAAGACCCTCACTGTATTTGTCACATCCTTTGAAGGCACCCAATTTTAACTTGTTGTAATTGATCCCTGATAATGGTAAGGTGTACAATGATGCAAGTTCTACTATTCATTTAGGAGTGCTCCTAATGCCAACTTCATATAAAGATTATTTAAGTGTATGCGACACAACTAGAGGTTTGACCAATATGTAAGGGGTAAGTATAAATGATGCAAGTTCTACCATTCATTTAGGAGTGCTCCTAATGCCAACTTCATGTCAAGATTGTTTAAGTGTATGTGTTGATTAGAGGTTTGACCAATATGTAAGGGGTAAGTATAAAATGATGCAAGTTCTACCATTCATTTAGGAACGCTCCTAATGCCAACTTCATGTCAAGATTGTTTAGGTGTATGTGTCACAATTAGGGGTTTGACCAATACGTAAGCACTCTACTTAAACATCATCCACTTCAATGGCCAAATAGTCAATAGCAATTTTACACCTCATCCACAACAAAAAGTGATAAATATTTGTCCTATTTTTATTGGTCAAAATTGACCTTTGACTGTTAAGTAGATGATGTTTAAGAATAGGCGTAAGCAAGGGATAAGTAACTCGTGGATTCTAGAATGGATCAAGTCTAATGAATAGAGTCTCAAGATCCTATTGACATGAATGATTAATACCCAAAAAATCTGTAATTAGCATTATATAATTTAGTATTATAATAATAATCTCAAATTCAATTTTAAATAATAATTCTTAATAATCTATGGGTAAAATAAAATAAAACATAATAATAACATTTACTACTACTAATTGACAATTATAACTAAAAGCTATAGAACTAGGTAGCTAGAGTGGCTCAAATAGCCACTCAAACATATTATATCAGACTATATGCATGCACTCCAAGCTGTCTAGGATGAATTTGTTCCCTACATGTTTGGAAACATAAGCACGTTAAGGTACAAAAAGGAACAAAATTAATGAGACAAGACACAACTTCGAGGAAGAAGATGCATCAACGACTCGGGGTGAGCCTAACTATTTCGTACCTGCCAAAGTCCATACGCCATTGAATGAACAACGGTGCCATGTCTGAATCATTATGGATCCTTGTCTAGCAGATTTGGAAAAAGGGAGAAATGAGCAATGGACATGGTGGTAGCAGGGGCAGCTATTTCCTTTGCAATTTCCCATGGTCAAAAGAAAAATGGAGAGGGATAACAAGGGGAGGAAGGGGATGGGAGTGGCATATAAGTTGTTGGGCACACACTTTGGATGAGGAAGGTTTAGAGATGAATATGAATGTATGGTAGATGCAAAGCAGTCAAGGACAATGGAGAAACACTTTGCTGCTACACTGCACACCTCAGATTTGGAGAATCATGTCGACAGAGTTGTTTTTAAGTAGGTTATCCATCGATTGGGCCAATAAAAATTCCATGATAGATTCACCAAATCTGTCTTTGTTTGCCATTTATTTCTGTCAGTCAAATATTGCTATTCATACATAATAGAATAGAATGAGATTGCCATAAAACCCAGTTCTCCCTGTTTTATTATTCATACATGGAGCAACTGTTTTCGATCTCCCACCATTTATTCATTTATCTCATAGATATTAATTATGTATATGCATGCAATATACTTCCTATTGAGGGCACACATCATGGAGATAGAAAAATAGGATTATATATACTAGTTTGAAAGTAATAAATTTGATTTGGAGGTATTTTCTGCAATGTGTCAAATTATTATGATACTGCGTAGTTTTTTAGTCAAACTCATTGACCCATATTTCATGATGCATCTAGGCGATTCTCATAGGGGTGAAGCAATGGGCCTTCCCAAGAGGTCACCAATCCCAGTACTACTCCGACTCAACTGTGCTTAACCATGGATTTTCCCCCAAGATCAAGCCCACTTAGCTTGCTACCCCGTTTGCAAAACTTTCAACAAGTGTTGTACCTTATGAACTATTCATCATAGTGCCCCTTTAGCTTATCAATTGATAAGTAGGAAGTATTTTCCATAGTGTGTCAAATTATGATATTAATATCAAGATTCAACTACATAGTTTTTGAGTCAAACTCACTGACCAGTATTTTAGGAGTAGTGGTTCGTGCACGAACCCATCTCTCATGATAATGAATGGTCCAGTTATCACTCATTGCATCTAGATGATACTCATAGGGGTGAAGCATTGGGACTTCCTAGGAGGTCACCCATCCCAATACTACTCTGACTCAAGTGTGCTTCACCATGGAGTTTCCCTCAAGATCAAGCCCACTTAGCTTGCTACCCCATTTGCAAAACCTTCAACAAGTGTTGTGCCTTATGAACCATTCATCATAGAGCCCCTTTATCTCATCAATTGATAAGTAGGAGGTATTTTCCACAATGTGTCAAATTATGATATTAATATTAGGATTCAATTGCATAGTTTTTGAGTAATCTCATTGACTCATATTTCTTAAGTAGTGGTTCACAAGGACCCATCTCTCATGATAATGAATGGTCCACTTAGCCCTCATTGCATTTAGGTGATACTCATAGGAGTGAAGCATTAGGACTTCCAAGGAGGTCATCCATTTCAATAACTCTAGCGTGCTTAACCATGGGGTTTCCCCCAAGATCAAACCCACTTAGCTTGCTACCCTATTTGCAAAACCTTCAGCAAGTGTTGTACCTTATGAACTATTCATCATAGAGCCCCTTTAGCTCATTAATTGATAAATATGAGGTATTTCCATATTGTGTCGAATTATAATATTAATATCAAGATTCAACTATGTAGTTTTTGAGTCAAACTCATTGACCCATATTTCATGAGTAGTGGTTCACACGAACCCATATCTCATGATAATGAATGGTCCACTTAGCACTCATTGCATCTTTAAGTGATGCTCATAGGGGTGAAGCATCGAGACTTCCTAGGAGATCACCCATCCCAGTACTACTGACTCAAGTGCACTTAACCATTACGTTTCCCCCAAGATCAAGCCCACTTGGCTTGCTACCCCATTTGCAAAACCTTCAACAAGTGTTGTGCCTTATGAACCATTCGTCATAGAGTCTCTTTAGCTCATCAATTGATAAGTAGGAGGTATTTTCAGTAGAGTGTCAAATTATGATAATATCAAGATTCAACTGCGTAGTTTTTGAGTCAAACTCATTGACCCATATTTCATGACTAGTGGTTTACACGAACCCATCTCTCATAATAATTTTGCATAGTTATATATGTGACATATGTTATTGAGGGTAGTGATGGTTGAGAGTATTGATGTGGGTGCAAATACAAAGGACGAATATTTTATACATGTCAAAAAAAATATATCTTATGTGTATGTTTTTAGGTTTATGATTCAAAGTGATAGTTTGTAATTACTTAATAATGTTAGTTTAATAATTTATTGTTTGTGTTAGGTAGTTAGTAGTTGGTTCCTAAGAAAGAAAGTGGTTATAAAATTTAAAAGAGTGAAGGCCTTTATAAAGATCATTGAATAATGTAATCATATAGAAGCCCATATAATAATATTTTCTGTGTGTTCAGTTGTGTTATTTACAATGTAATTTTCTATTATTATTTCTCTGTTTGATCCGGGAGTCTGCAGTAGCATCACAGTGAGGAAAAGAAAATGGAGAACAAAAGTTGGTGATTGTTGCAGATCTTGTCAATGCACGATTAAAAGAAATGCATGTAAAAGAAGTTGGTGATTGTTGCAGGTCTTGTCAATGCAGAAGAAATGCATGTAAAAGAAGTTGGTGATTGTTGCAGATCTTGTCCATGCACGATTGGAAGAAATGCATGTCAAGCTTCTTGGAATGAATCTGCGATTTACAGAAGCATAACAAACTGTTGTAATGCAAGCCAAACTCCCTGTAATGAATCTTCCGCGAACTTGAACAAAAGGGGTGTAAAGTTTCTTTTATTGGTTTTATTATGTATGGACAAGGTTTACGCTGCAATACCATGACTGGGAAATATCATACAAATACATTTTTAGTATGATGCCTTGTCTTGAGTATACAGTGTTACTCAGCCAAATCTATGTGGTAATTGATGGAATTAGAAATACATGATCTGTGTGTTAACTCATGATATTGTTCAACATATTTCCGGTATGAATAGTGAGCGGTTGCCGCTAGTTTCGTGTGAAATCTTATGCAATTGTTTTCTTCTATATTTGGTTCAAACTTGAAAACCTTTACTTGTTCAATGTGTCCCATATATATTCACTGGTACCTGTTTGCACCTGTTACATTTTGTTGATGAAATTCCAGCCAGCGAAGGGCACGATTTCATGGGCTATTCTTAAATATCATTCACTTCAAGAGTCAAAGGTCAATTTTGGTCAATAAAAATAAGACAAATATTAAGCACTTTTTATTATGAATGAGGTGTAAAATTTCTATTGACTATTTGACCATTGAAATAGATGATATTTAAGTAGAGTGGACTTCATTGTAAGTGCCCTTTGAAGATATTGTGTATTCAGAAGCGCAAACACTAATCTCTATTGTGCTACCAAATAGCCACCTCATATTGGGAAGAAAAAAGAACCAGATTGTTTCTAAGCGACAGGTACCATTTAGCCTAATCAAGGATTCTCGATATTGTTTCTTTGTCGGTGTTATTTTCCTACCATTATCATGCATATAGCTAGGTATGGTTATACTAGGGTTTACTCTATAGAAAGTTTTCAATTATATTCAATCAAGCTTTTTATGCAAGAAAATTATGCAAGCATACAAAGCAAATCGGTAGTTGGTTTAGGGGAGAGGGACCCATAGTGGGTCACCCTAACTTCACCCCTCCACCTGGCGCGCCATGTCATCCGAAATTTAAAAAAGTTGCATTTGCCAGCTACATGCTGACGTGGACTCCCTAAATATTTCATTTTGCACTGTGGATTTGTGATTTGCCACGTGGATGACACGTGTTTGGCGGGGTCAATTTTCCAGCTATTTTTTACCACCGATGGACGACCGGACACAACTTACCCTGGTGGCAAGAAGCGGCATCATGAGTTGTGCTCAACATGTCATGTGGCATGCGAGCAACTCGCCACCTTTTCATCACACACTCACATTTAAACATCGCCAATCCCGCAATTACTTCCCTGTAGTAGCATTTACTCCACTTCCCTTCGCATTTTGTTGGGTATTGTGTTGCCAGTTTTTGCAGCTATGGAGCATTCAATGCTCCCGTCCTTCCCACTCAACAAACGCCATAACATCATTACCGCAGATGGCACCAAAACTGGTTCACCTTGGGGTCGTTTTAGCTAGTCTTCACGCTAGAAACAACTTGGCCTTGGCGACGACTCTGCTAGTTTCTCCTTCTACTCATGGCTTTGCTCATTTATCCTCGACCCTGGTAAGGATATCTTATCTTGCTAAGGCAATGATCTTTCTAGCTCGAAAAAAAAAGAGGATTTTTTTTGTTTTTTCCTGTTTCTTTCTCAACGAAATCCACAACCGAAAGAATACAACCTTGTAGAAAACAATTCTTTGACTCACAAAATTGATTTGTCTGCCATCTTGCACCATGACAATGTTGGATGTATGGATATGAGACTATAAAATTTGTTCAAAAACTCATTGCAAGGCAATTCACTTTCTTTCATAACATTTTTTGTTTATTCAACTCCTGACCTGGTTGTGTATTTATCATATTCAAATCTCTTCCACATAATTTCCATTGATTGATCAATATTTTTTATCAGAGGAAGCTTCTTCAAATCTCCACAATTTACACAATTATTTTTGATACATTGCACATTGAATTCATCAGAACCTTCTGTTATTTCACATAAGAGGAACTTCATAAATTGTGTTGTACTTGCATGGATGATAACATTTGGATTAGTCGTTGCCATAAATTTTTTATACAATTGAAGGTGTAGATAAAATTCAACGTGATTCCGACAACAACAAGTTTCACGCACTTTATTTATGCATACAAAACATGGATGCAACTTTTCAAACACCCTTTGAGATATCTTTACCTGTGGAGATTCTTGTTTGTGCTTCAAAACATTCACTCTGTGTTGTATCTACAAAATGTTTTGGATGAGGATACTTTTTACCATCTTCACTTGTTACTTGTATAGTATCCCTTCTATTAGAGGAAACATGAGAGTGGTTGATCCAATATTCAATGACTTGTTTCTTCACATCTTCTGGGATTCTATCCTTTTTGGGAACCCTAACAATATTTACCCAATTTTTTTCTATGTTTTTCACCAAGCTTATTTCTCTTTGTAATATATCTGTGAATAGTTCTCCAGGATACATAGAGTAACTTTCAAATTGCTTTCACATGTCTCGTCAGTGATAATTTTTTACTTGAAATCATAGTCATTAATGCCATGCGTGTCGCACTTAAATCACTTGTTCTACTTGTACTTTGAATAGAGTTCAAATCTTCTTGCAAGTTTTCAACTATTATCTATTTTGCTAGATTTGTTTTTTTCTCCCTATTATCAACCCCTAGCAACTCCAAAACAGGGGTCATTTCTTTTCGCCTAAATAACTTAGCACATAATTGTGCTCTTCCAATTAGAGATTTTTCTTCAAAAAATTCATCCCAAATTCTTTTGGAATGAAATTTTATTGTACTATCAGGTAACATGTCGTGGGGTGAAATCTTACTGAAAAGAACATCTTCATCTAAATCCACTAGATTTTTCATATCCTTAAAATAATTTATGTCGTCAATTTCATCCTCGGTCACAATGTTTTCTACACCTTGTTCAATTTCTTCTTTGATTTGTTCAAACCCAAGATTTTCTTCCTCTTGTTCATTAATAATTTGATCTTGTGCTTTTTGACTATGTTCAACCAATCCTTCTAAGGTTGAATTTCTCTCAATTCTTCTTCTTAGATTTTTATCTTCGTTAGACCTTCTTCGATCAAAAATCCTTGACCTATTCCTTTTGTTCCTCATTATAAATTACCTTTCAATTTGTGCTTGTACAAATATGTATATGTGAGGGCAAGGTCAACTAGTGTCCAAGTGGTAAACTTATAGCTTCTATATTATGGTTTAACTAATACAATGAATGGTCTTTATCTAAGAGTTTGAATGTTACACACTCATGTGTAAGGACAATTTAAACTTAGGATGTAGTTCTAATATTACTACATGATTCTTTTGGTTAGGTGGAATGGTTGCACTTGACTACTTAATGCAAGGAAATTCTAAATCAGATGAATAAATAGTCATTTTTGGTTGACACGTTGCTTGATTTAACATATATGGATTTAAGTATTTAATGAATGGTTTTTATCTAAGTTTTAATAAACTTCTTGAATGTTGCACTCGTGCGTGTAATGACAAATTAAACTTAGGAGAAGTCTCTAATATTGAGTTTGAGATTGTCAATTTCAGTGATTTTTTTAGTGGCGAATATTTGCCAGTTGGCTAATAGTTGAAATCAGAGATTCAAAATTTGGCTAATAGTACAAGTTGTAAGGCGACCTGAATTGCCACATTTTTATAAAATTTTATTTTAGTCCTAGTTAAATTGCCAAAACATATTTTATTAAACTTTTAAACTCAAAAATTTGCCACAATATTCGATACTTGATTAGATTAGATTCGCCTAAATTTTATAAGCTATAGTAGAAAATAAAATTAATTTGCCAAAAATATTATATAATTATTGGTTACTTTAGGGTCATATCACCAATTTTTAATCATCACTGTTGATTTTATTTATAATCTAATGGCTTGGGTTGTATTCCTGGGTTAAAATGTGCTCACGAAGCTCCAATGCCTATCGAGCCCGAAATTGTATTTAGGCCATTGATCTCAATTTATAATCTAACAATTGGGGTTAAATTCTATAGACCAAAATGTACCCGTGGAGCTCCAATGCCCATGGGGCCTAAAATTGCATTTGGTCCCCATGGGCATTAGAGCTCCGCAGGTACATTTTGGCCCATGGGATAGAACCCAAACTGTTAGATTATAAATAAAATCAATGGTAGTGAAAAAGAATTTAGGGCTGATTTAAAATATTCAATGTTTGATTTAAAATATTAAGGAATTAAAGAATTATAGACACAAGCACTACACCTTAAACTAGTCAATCACTGCCACCCTCAAGCCCTTACTTTTTCATAGGAATTTAAATTTTTTTAAAGAAAGATTCACCATGGTAATTAATGCATTTGCCTATTTTTTGTCAAGATTCGCTAGGATTTTCTACAAATTTCTAGTGGTGTAAACAAATCCGCCAATAAAATTAATATTGTTTTCAAAAAAAGGAAAGATTCGCCAATAAAAATTAATATTTTTTCCAAGAAAATGAAAGATTTTCTAGGATTTTATATCTTTTTTCAAGGGGTGTTTCTTAAAGTTATCATTGGTCAATTTGAAGAGCTCCTTTCAGTATAAATTTAGGTTTGGGATGAACTTCATGCACAAAGGATGAGACATAGATGTTGTAGGTTCCATAATGAATTTATCAAACCAGCTTTGATGTTTGTATGTGGGTGTTGGATCTAGGATTAGGTGATGTCTTGGATGGGGATTTTGATTTATATATAGGATGATGTCCATGAAATTGGATTGGAATAGTGGATTAAAATCTGGATTATGGATGGAAAATGGATAGAGGATGGATTGTGATGTGGATTAAATGGATCTAACAAATGGATGAGAGATGAATAGGATTGTATTAGGATAGTGGATTTTGATGTGGATTATGGATGAGGAATGTCCATGAAAGATTTTTAGGATAAGGATGAATGATAGGATTGGATGAGGAATATGTATTATATTTAGGTTTTGGTTTCTCAATTTTGTATATATAACTCTTTTACTCAAAGGGAGAGACAAGAAAAATAACCTATACTACTCAAGTGGGAGTGTTAGGTATGTGAACTCACCAATATGCTAATCATGTTCATATATAGTGTCAGCCTAATGTTTCAGAGCGCTAACTACGGAGGATTGGGACCGTACCTGTAGCCCATTATACCATCTCCAAGAATGCGTGAGGGTGAGTAACTTCCTAGGGCTAACCGCTTACTGGTGCATCATAGGTTACAAACGGCTAATGACTTCCTAATCTAGGTTTAAACAAGGCTCAACTAAGGGAGTCCTCGATATACCTTGCGGTACGTGAGACCCAAATATGTGATACAAGGGTGTTGTCTGAGGCCTGAGTATTAGTGGGATGAAACCACCTCACTTTACGGTACGCTTAGAACACACAACCACTTAGCCAAAAAATGACAACTCCTCCTTGGAATTTATATAGCTCGTCGGATCAAGGGCTTTGGCCAAGCGCTTGCTGATGAAATCCAAGTCGCTTAAACCCCTAAAAAATAAAAAATAAAATTCCACACCGTTTATGATTTACAAGATCGTCTTACGCAATGCGAGGAAAGAGCATATGCAAATATAGACTGGGGAAGTTCACATAAACCACACCATTTCTAATTTCCAAGATTGCCTTATGACATAAGGAAAGAGCATATGCAGATATGGGCTGGGGAAGTTCACATAAACCACATTGTTTCTAATTTTCAAGATCATCTTACGACGCGAGGAAAGAGCATACACAGATATGGACTGGGGAAGTTCACATAAACACACATTGATTATGTAGATCTAAGATTGTTAATTATATTTTTAAGTTTATTTTTTGTTAATTTGTATTGCATATTTTTTTATTATTAATCTAGGAGTCTTTTTGTATAGTATTTATCAATTTTTATAAATCCTAATTAACAAAAATCAATCAAACCATACTTTAAAAAATTAAACCCTAATAAAAACATTTAATTAAACCCTAATGAAAAATTTAGGTAAACCCTCAAATATAATTTTTAAAAAATTAAACCCTAAATCAAGAATCAATTAAACCCTAATAAAAAAATTCAATTAAACCCTAAAATATAATTTTTTAAAAATTAAACCCTACTTAAATAAAAAATTAAACCCTCAAATATAATTTTTTAAAAATTAAACCCTACTTAAATAAAAAATTAAACCCTAAAATATAATTTTAAAAAAATTAAACCCTAATTAAATTAAATTAATTCTAAAAATATATACTTTATTATTGTTCATTAAAAACAAAAAAAAATTACCTCTTAAATATTTTGTTTTCACTGTCTACCTCTCTGTAAATTTTTTAATCATGTCGTTGTACGGAATCTGCATTAAAAAAATAATTATATAACGTGGCTCTGGGTGGAACCTTATTGGTTGATAAGGTTTCGCTCCTATAGAATTCGCCCTAAATAGTTACGGGTGGAACCGTACCATCCGGTAACATTCCAGGCAAAACTGTCTATGTGGCACTCCACCCCCCTTCCCCACAATTTTCAAAAACTTTCATCTTCTGCTAGTAATTTCTACCATTAAAATATATTTTTTTAAAATTGACGAATACCCTTTTGTAGTACTCAGAACGTAGATTGTAGAATTTTTTTTTTCATATTTAGATTAGTTTTATTGTATATTTTTTTTATATTTATTGTAAGTAGGCTTTTCCCATCGAACATGAAGCTGATTAGAAAATAGATATTAATAGGCAAAACATATTCAAAAAAATTGAAATGTTGGGATAAGTTGCCATTAACTTGCAATCCTAACCAATTCATGTGTCTCCAAAGTTCTTGGAATGAGTTCCCCAACACATAAGGACTTTGAGAGATTAATCATTTATTAATTATATCACTTTGACTTATTGCAATCAATTCCTAATTGATAGGGTCAAACTTGGGCGTCCACTTTTGGAGTGGGGGCCATGAAGACTTTGTTGACTTCTCCTAAGTCTATTTTGAGAGTTTGATAATTCCTAGTAAGTGGGAGTTAAACTTGGGCGTCCCCTTTTGATAGGGACTTATATTTAGACTTAGAGTTGTATTTTTTTATGTACATGAGTGGATAATGTTGAGACACCTTGCATGTATATAATGTTGGAGTTAACTAAAGTGTTAGAGATGCATGAATTAGATATTGCTTGCATGAGTTCATAAAAGCTTGCATGGACTTACATATTTTACATGTCACTTGCATGTACTTGCATGTTGTTGCATGTACTTGCATGTTGTTGCATGTTACTTGCATGTTGCTTGTATGTACTTGCATGTTGTTGCATGTTACTTGCATGTGATTGAATGTTGTTGCATGTTGTTTCTATGGACTTGCATGTGCTTGCATATTGTTGCATGTCACTTGCATGTGATTGCATGTGCTTGCATGTTGTTGCATGTTGCTTCTATGGACTTGCATGTGTTTGTATGTTGTTGCATGTCACTTGCATGTGCTTTCATGTTGTTGCCTGTCACTTAGATGATCTTGCATGTTGTTGCATGTCAGTTTTGAAAGATTACTTGCAGAACACTTCAACTCTAGAAACTTGCAAGATGGTACATCTCAGTGTTTCAGATAATAGGTATCAACTGCATGTTGAATCAAGTGTTTGCATGTCACTTGCATGTACAGAATAAGGTAATTCAGAATAACTTTGGGGACATCAATCTTGCATGTTGTTTGCATGAGATTGGTGTGTTTTGATCACTTTAGTTAACAGAAAGAGATTGAGCAACCTTGGATGCCCATTTTAAAGACTTTATGTTGTTTCTTTTATTTGGAAATGTATTTGATGTTGTCTAAGTTTACTTGAGCAAACTTGGGCACCCACATCTAGGACAGGAAGTTAATAGAAGGCTTGACTTCGTTTGACTTTAGTCTTCTCTATTTGGAGCGCTTAGTTTTTGCATGAGGATTTGTTCCTATGTTATCAATTACAATTTATTGTAATTTGAGTTTCAAACTTTCCAATTAAGAAGCTTTTGAATTAAGAAGTTTTTGTATTAATTAATTAAAAATCCCCATACATTTTCTAGAGAGTTCAATTGTGAAAAAGACTTAGAAGAAAAAACAAATTTTTTTGTAAAAAGACAGAAAAAAAGAAAGAAGTTTTTTGTAAAAGACTTAGAAGAAAAAAGCAAGAAGCTTTTTTGACTTAGAAGAAAAAAGCAAGAAGTATTTTTTGAAGTTTTTACAGGTTTGAAGATTGAAGAAGCTTTTGAAGTGCATCAAGGAATCAAAGGATTTCAGTATTGAATGTAATCTTTCACAAGAGATTTAATACAAGCATAAACACCTTTGGTGTGGAGTTTTTTCCCTTAGGGGTTTTTCCACATAAATATTTGTCTTCATTTTGCAAGTTATTTTCTTTTGCTACACTATTTAAATTGAAGAAATACTATAACATCTAAATTGAAAGTAATTTTCAGATTTACACATACTATTAATTTCAAATTTGAAAACATTTTAAAAGCCACATAGCTACAGCTTTACCTTGTTCTCTTTCCCTTTTTCCAACATGAAAAACATATGGTTCAATAGAGAATGGAATCCTCTCCAAGAGGGTATTTTATTTTTTCTTTTTTAAATTATATAATGTAAAAAAGTTGATGTCCCATTGAAAGTACCATGTTTTGATTGAAATTGTCTTTAAAAAAATAAAAAATAAAATATTTATGAAAAATTAAATTTTTTTTACTATGCACTAGATATTTGAGTTGGCTAATTAGGAAAAAAAAAAAAAATTTGCTACATTTTTCTTGACGTCCCATCGATGTCACTTTTCTCGAAAAATATCAACATTTAAAATTTATCAATTAAATTTACAAAAAAAAATATCCACCTATTTTTATTTTTTTTAAATTACAAGCATAAACTACATTAAAAATTATACATTTCATTAGTTTATGCCATTTTAAAATTCAAAACATACATATGACTTTTTTGACGTTTAAGTTGGAAAAAATATGTTTGTGTTGGCTATTCCCTTTATAAAAGTGTGACACATTTCTAAACTTTCACCCTACTTGGCACTATAAGTGCCAAATATGTGCATAGGCCTACATGGCAATCCAATGATGATGTGGCAATCCAACTCATGACCCTCGAAGGCATGAATCATACTTCTCTCAACAATATTAGGCTTGATCCAATGTAACCACCAACCTCTTTAGCCCCTAACCCACCTTGTTCAACCTCTGAGCTAACTTCCCAAACCTTGTGCTTTCCCTTACTAACCTTTTAGATCCTCCTCTAGAGGGTCACTGCTTTTACCTCCTAGGTCACTCGAGCGACTGATCCTCAAGTTGCAGGTTCGCTCAAGTGACCAACCCTAGAAAAATAGGTGACCCTGGTCCTAAAAGGGGTGACACTATCATCTTTGAATGTGTAAAAGTACTTTAAGTTCCATCTTTTCTTCTTAATTTTAGCTCATTTTTCTTTATGTTTTTCCATGCTAACTCATCATTTTCTCAATTTCATTCCAATCCAAACTATTGTTCAAATCTTATCTCCTCAAAATAGTTTCCAAATGTTCTCTTATTTTCTTTTAGTTTCCTTTAGTTTTCTTTTCGTTTCCTCTCTATCCTCTCATCTATTTTGGGAAAACCTTCTCATTTTCTTCAGCAAACTCATTCTTTCATTCTTATCTCTTCATCCCTTCCCTCTCATTTCTACCTTTAAATACCCCTTCATTCTTCATTTTTCAACACACATTGATCACTAATCACTCAACACACATTTTATGCGTTCTCAATCAAAAGCTTCAAGAAAGCTTCCCATAGGACTTAGAGAGCCTTTTCAAATTTTCTTTAGTTTTAGTTTGCAAAGCTTCTAATCTTTCCCCTTAGAATATTTTTTCCATCCTTAGCTTGCATCCATATGCTCTTTGTAGGACTTTTCAGCCTTTTACTTTCTACTTGACAAACCTTTGAGCTTATTTCCCATTTACAAATTTCATCACATCCCCATCCCTTTCTGTCACTAAGTGGAGGTACGAATTTCTGTAGAGAAGATCACCACAAAGATGAATCTCTGAAAACATACGCCTAGCATTGGCACCTTCATACTGGACCACAAGTTCTTTATTGTTTTTCTAGATTAGAGTAGTAATTAGCAAATACTCTTTCCCTTGAGGAAGTAAAACATGTTTTATTTTTCTCTTGGTTTTTATTGCTTTATCTAGATTAAATTTATTATATCGTTAAATTAGATTGCAAATCTTAATTGTTAGGTTAGTTTTATTTCAAAATAGATTCTCGAAAACACAAACAAAAACATAGTCAAATTGCATTAGGGAAAAAGCCATATAGGTTTACATTGAAAGTTCATATAGTAATTAAATCACATTTTAAAAGTTCTAGAAAATGCAAAGATTGCATACATTTAGTATTAATTTGCATTAGAAATTCGTCCAGTATAGAAAATATCAAAACAAAACAAACCCTTAGTTTCATCATGAGGTATCAAATCAAATCTTTCAAATTAAAACAACAAATCAAAAACCCATCTTCTCCACTAAGCACTCAATATTCCCTAGTGTGAGAGAAGACTAGATTGGATCGATCTTGGAGGAAATCAGAGAAAACCTCCCCAAACAACCAAACCAAACAAAAGAAACAACCCAAGAACAAGAACAAATCTTGAGGCCAATTCAACGAGAAAACAAACAAAGACAAATAAAGGAGTTGCGCAACCAAGAGATCAAACCTCTTGAAGAACTGATCGATCATGAACAAAGGAGGCTCAACATTTTTTTCCTCTTTGCCAATAACAAATTGAATAGAATTAGAGAAAATGAGCCCCGGGTCACATTATAATCACAACCACAACCCCCATCCAGTGACTTCAAATCAACAATAATGATCACAACAATAGCAATCAAAAGACTTGAAACACAAACGCGATCAACCCAACCACGATCCATGACATTCTACTCCCTCAAGAATAGGACACCCCCTCAATACCACCACCGCTTGATTAGCACTTGCCACAAGAGCATGAATGACTAGGAGATTTCCTTTACAAGGATATAGTTCATGTGTTGTGTCAAAGTTTGACTCACTCGCATTGTGCCTAAGTCATATTTTGAACAACACTTGCACCAGAATTTAACATGGGCAATCATTAATATGAAATTCAAGAACTATAATATGTTAATTAGTTTAGTCATTTTATTGGTGTTCCATGAAGTAGAAAATTTAGTAAGGTATGGGATGTGTTATGCTTGAATAATAAAACTATAATCTATATGAAAAAATTGTAGCAACCAAGGGTGGTTATTACAGTATCACAACTTAAACCTTGACATAATTCAATAGTTCAGATCATTCCACCATGAAGGCATAACAAATAATCCTAAGTGTAAAGATGAACACAAAATTTTTACACAATTTCAAGAACAAAACTTATGAGCCATGATATGAAGATCAAAATAAGTACTTATATAGGCATGATAAAATTTCTTAGATCGATTGTCAATAACATCACTGGACACATTATGAATTACAACCCAAAGGGCAACAAGAGAATACACACAAGATCAATATTAAAACATTTCAATTCCACATAAGCTTTAAAGAAAGGATGTTTGATTTTCTTGGGAAGATTAGAGAATGTTGTGCAAAACAACAACTACCCTATACAAGGTGTACAATGCTAATATTCATAGGTGAGGCCAAAAACTAATAGCCACATCTATGTTGACACGTGTCTAATGCATATATTTGTGTGGATAGGATGCTTCCAATTTCCAAACACATATGGTATGGATTACATGTGGTGCAGGACACTGTCATGTGTTGCATGTGTATGGTGTCATGTGTCATACTTGTATGGAGAAATTTCTTATGGTGCAAGGCCTACCAAGTGTCGCAAGCATATGAAAGCAGAACATGTGGTTGTTAATTATCAATGTGTTGCACATGTACGGTCCACTGTGAAATAGCAAAGGTAGAGCATGTGTTGTGGCACACAATGTAGAGAAGTATAGCTCATATGCAAGGCATGTTGCTTGAAGATGTTTTAGCAAATTTATGGAGGCTTGCACATGAAGCACCCCTAAGGTTGAGTGACTAGGTGTAGAGTGCAAAACTATTAAAGTTGATGATTATGTAGCTATGTGTAAAGTAGTACTATTGGATATGCATCTATGTGCAAGGCAACTGTGTGCAAGGTTGGCACACAAATGGTTGCGCAAGAAATGCAAAGAAAGCAGTGTTGTTAATAGCATAAAGCACAAAGATATGCTTGGATCACCATAGGCACAAACTAGATTCCCATGTTAGATCAAATCTACACTTGCAATCTATTGAATATGTCACCATGGAAGTGATCTAGAGCAACAAACAAATCATTCATTAAGTCTAAGACATTCGTCTGGGCATCACTAATATTTCAACATTATAAATGAATCAATGTCAAACATTTGTAATAATTATCTAGCTAAATATTTTTATTGTTCTATTTATTTTCTAAAACACTTATCTATTTTTGAGACAGCTAAATAGCAAACCATCATAAAAAGGGACTAGCGAGGTGACCATCAAATTCCTAGTTTGGTCTTAAGCATGGTAGACTAGGTTCCTCCCTTATCTAGATAAAACCTATTTACAAATTCACAAATTTCGGCCTTGTCTTTTCTTGTAGGTGGTATTATTAGATGTTAATGTTATATGTAAAGTTTTATTTCATAATCCACCACTAGACCAAGAAAATCTTTAAAAACCTGGGAGTTATTTATTATTTGAGTCACCTAAATGCCCCCCTCCTTCCCACCCCCCACACTGGCGACCTACAAAAAAAAGCCAATTGTTACTTTTAAACACAAGCCAAACTGTCAATTCTATTCAAAAACTACTAAAAAAAAAATTCCCTTTAAATTTTATTTTGTTGGAATTTTGTATCCCTACTTAAATCAAATTCATAATTTTTACCTTTAATCATCAAATTGAGTGTGGTTTAAAAATAGCCACACTCAATAAAGCAAGAAGATTTCTAATTTTAAAATTCTATCTCCAAAAGTGGATATCAATATCCTCTACTTAACCTATATTGTGAGTATAATAAGATTTTCATTTTGGACCTCAATATTTGACCAATTCAAACTAAATAAATACAGCCCATTGTAGGATACAAACAACATTTATCTAATTAATGAATAATGAAATCAATGAAAACTTGATTCATAATTTAAAATTTCAAAAAACCAAATTATATTAAAAGTAGGAGAGTGTTAATAATTATATTGAAAGTAGGAAAGTCACCCGATAAAGGGTCGTGAGAAGATATCTCTAGGAGACATTATAGAATGTATGGGAGAAGGGAATACTTGATAAAAAGAGAGGGTGAAGTTTGATGGATAGTTGGAGGTTGCAGCTCAAGCGTGCGTGCATTCATTGTTGTGTATGGGTTGCGGTATGAAGAGACAGATTTTTTATGTTTCTCTGAACTCTGATCTGGTTTGGTCTGGTTTGGGTATAACAGATTATAGGCTTCGGTCGTTTTTGGCTGCTTGGTAGCTAAGGTAGGTTGATATACTATGCTTTGGTTGATATCATATTAATGAATGATAAATATATGATCTTTGTATGGACACTGGGTTTAGCCCATTTTTCTTGGGTCTTGGACCTAAATCAGATTATATAAACACAAGTTATTAAAAGTAGTAAAGTGTTAATGTGGAAGGAAATTTCATGAAATAATATATTATTAAAAAACCACAATTAGATGGTTAATAAATCAAATCAATGAGAAAAAATTTTGCCTACAACATACCAAATGATTATAAAATAATAAAAAATATTTAAAAATGTTTTTGTTTTAATTGATTTTTTTTAAATTATTAAACTTATAAAATATTATTAATATAATATTTCATTTATAAAAATTATCTTAAAATAATTTAAAATATATAAATCAAATCACACAAACATTTAAAAGTTAAAATATTTTTAAATATAAAAAAATGTTATGTAATTTAAAATAAATAAAAAGTTACTTATAAATATAATGTTTACTACCTTTAAACTAAAATTAAAAGAAAAAATATATAAGAAATAAGTCAAAACTCAAGAAGCAACGATAAAAACAAAGATAAGAGTATTAAATATTTATTTTATTTTATTTTTGTTATAGTTTGTTTATAATAAATAATATAATTATAAAATAAAATAAAATAACTCAAACTAATATCTCTTACATTTTTAAATAAAAATATTTAAAATATCTGAAACAACAATAAAAATAAAGATGAGTGATTAAATATTTATTTTATTTTATTTTTGTTATAATTTGTTTATACTTTATAATAAATAATATAATTATAAAATAAAACAAAATAACTCAAACTAATATCTCTTACATTTTTAAATAAAAATATTTAAAATATCTGAAACAACAATAAAAATAAATAAAGATGAGTGATTAAATATTTATTTTATTTTATTTTTGTTATAATTTGTTTATACTTTATAATAAATAATATATTTATAAAATAAAACAAAATAACTCAAACTAATATCTCTTACATTTTTAAATAAATATATTTAAAATATCTCCAATATTGTCACAAAACAATACTAATGAAATTGTTCTAAACCAATATTGTCACAAAGACAATATAAAACAAATGCAATTAACATCATCCATAAGGGCATGTGAGTTATGAAACTCACATAAATCGTATATTACCTATGCTAAGCACCAGCAGTTATGTTTTTTTATGTGGGTATTTTATCTATCAATGTAACTATTATGCATCAACTTTGTTACCTTTGTACTGCAAACTTGCATAATAGATACGACCTGCTCTGATTTACTAAGTATTCCATTGGAAACCTTTGATGTGCTGCTGGGATTAGGATTAGCATTGAACTGTCTCCATGCCTCAATCCAAGTTACCATTGCCTCTCCCAACTTATTAAAGTAAGAATCTATCAAACTGAGTTTGTCCTTAACCTGTTTAGCCAACTCAAGATAACATTGTTCAACAGTGGTAGCATCCCTAAGTAGCTTAACTGACTGAAAGAAGGGGACTATCTCTTCTTGCCAAAAGAGGCCATTGTTCTCCTTCCTCAGATTTACAAAGGCACTACTGGCTTCGTTGTGGCATACATATGGTAGACCTGTCTTAACTCCATATCCCATGTGGTCACAAATTACCTGCATTAAGAAAGAAGTCTACAATCAACCCACTTTAAAACTTTACAAAAATCATCTTAACAACAATCAAGAATTGTAAGTTAAAAATAGAGAAGTAACTAGTATAGATATCTTAAAATGCCAGTTTTGAGGTGTTTATATTAAATTTATGACATAAATTAAATAGGCATCTCCATTTACAATTTTAATAAATTATTTATTCCATATCTTAAATATTTATATACTAATAGTGCCAAAATTTTATAAAAACAAATTATTTCAATAATTTTATATGTTATTACTATTGTTTTTTGGTAGCTAGGTCGGATCCCTCCTAGAGACCGACCTAGTCATAAAATGTTGAATGCCCTATCGGCCTTAGCATTTTGAGAATCTCAGTTGTATTATCCGATTTAAGGCAGGCCCTATTTGGGCGAATTCATTCAATGTATCTTGAAATTGCAAATAGGTCTGGACCTATTTCAATGTAACGTGTATGTAATTATTTGAATTATTATAACTTGGCACCAAATTGTATAAGGCCGACCAAGGTTATTGTTTGTGCGATCTCATATAAATGTAAAGTGACTTGTAGTCACAATTCATATCAACACACCAATTTCTGCTCTGCGAAAACTTTCCATCGGTGATCTACTTCATCTGCAATTAGCAAGGAGTTCTGCCGATAGTTGAACCGTTCAACAGGTTCAATGGTTCAATGGGTTCCAAAGGTTCAACGGTTCGTTTAGCAGGTTCAATCGTTCAACGTTTTACCAATAGTTGAACCGTTCGATAGGTTCAATGGTTCAATGGGTTCAACCATTCAACGTTTTTCTGATAGTTGAACCATTCAACAGGTTCAACGGTTCAATGGGTTCAACAGGTTCAACCATTCAACATTTTGCCGATAGTTGAACGGTTCAACAGGTTCAACGGGTTCAAGGAGTTCAATGATTCAACCAGTTCAGTGGTTCACCCCGCTGTTATTTGCAATCTTCAGTGCACCTGCTCTTGGTGAAGTGAATATGTTCTAGCATAAGTGAAGTTATGTTCTTAGTGCATATGCTTTGTGCCCTAGCTGGGCAAAGTTGTAATCTGCTTCTTCTATTAATCAAATCAGATTTGAGATTTTCTTGCTAGGTTTTTCACCTCTAAGAGAGGTTTTCCCAGGGTATATGTGTGTTATGTGTGTATTTGTGTTATCTTGTTTCTTACTATCAATCTAATTGTTAAAATTAACATGGTATCAGAGCCAAGTTTGAATTAGTATAATCAGATTTGCAATAACCAATTATCTACTTCTACTCTTATCACTTCTTCAAGATGGTTCTCAGGGTGGAAGATAGATTGGATGGGGCTTCCAATTTCACATCATGGAGAGTCTGCATCATGCTTGTGTTGAATGAAAATGACCTTGCAGACTTTGTGACCAAAGAATCTTCTGAGCCTGAGGCAGAAGGAGAAAAGACCCAATGGAGGAAGAAAGATCTTCAAGCTTAGAAGATCTTAATTGATTCAGTAAAGGATCACATTGTTCTCATCATCTCCAAGCTGAAGACAACAAGCACAATGTTCAGAACCTTGGAGGAGATGTATGAAATCAACAACACTAGTCATGTTCTAGCTTTGAAGCAGCAGCTTCATCACATCAAGATGGCTAAAGGTGAATCTGTCATGGCTTACTTCATGAGGATTTTTGATTTGAGAGATCAGCTCTCATCTATTGGAAAGATTGTTGATAAAAATGATTTAACTATGCTAGCCCTCAATGGTCTTCCAGCATCTTGGGAATCCTACATTCAAGGAATTAGTGCAAGAGTTGATCTGCCCAAGTTTGACAGATTAAGGGTTGACTGTATTCAAGAAGAGTCTCGACTGGCTGCTAGAGGAGTTATCAAAAACACTCATGAAGACAATCATGTCCTTGTTGCCCAGTCTTTCAAGAAGAAAGAAGGCTATTGGAAGAAGAACAATTTCAAGAGGAATAGAGATCAAAGGTCTAATCCACCTCATGATTTGAGGAAAAAGAAAAAGGACCTGTCTCACATCAAATGCTTCAGGTGTGACAAATTCAGTCACTATGCAAGGGACTGTTTATCCCAACCTAAGCAACAAGGAGTAAACTTAAATGAAGTCTCAAATCAGTCTAATACTGAAGACTTCCTTTTCATTTCTGCTCTGTCAAGCAATGTACCCTCAGACAGTGATACTTGGCTAATTGATAGTGGTGCATCTAGACACATCACCGGCTATCGAGAGCACCTCTCAGATTTAGTGGAGAAAGAGTCTAATCTTCATGTGGTCATTGGTGATGATGCTCACTATTCTGTGAGAGGTTTTGGTACTACTTCCCTTAATTTAGATTCTAGAATTTCTCTTCACCTCAGTGATATTTTGTTTGTGCCGGGAATCAAAAGAAACCTTATCTCCATATCAGCACTAGAAGATAAAGGTTATAAGATTGCATTTTCTGAGGGAAGAGTGCTTGCATGGCCTAAGAAGTCCAGCATCAAATCAGCTCGTGTCATTGGGAATAGGTATAAGAGCCTATATAAGCTTTCAACACGTCCAGTTCGAGCTCTCATTCATGAAGCACCTAAGTCAAGCGAGATATGTCATAGAAGACTTAGACATCTTCATTTTCAAACCCTCCCTACACTTGAGAAGATAGTTAAAGGTATGCCTAAACTTAGTCATATTCATAATGATACATGCAAAGGTTGTGCTATGGGTAAAAACACTAAGAGTCCATTTCATCAAAGTGAGAGTAGGTCTAAAGAGAAATTAGCTATTGTGCATTCTGATTTATGTGGACCTATGTATGTTGCTTCCCCAAGTGGATTCTTGTATTATGTAATCTTTATAGATGACTACTCTAGGAAAACTTGGATTTACTTTCTTAAATCAAAAGAATCTGATGAAGTTCTAAGTAGATTCAAAGAATTTAAAGCTTTAGCTGAAAATCTATTTGGGAAAAGAATTAAAGTCTTAAGGTCTAACAATGGAGGTGAATACACCTCGGGTAGTTTTCATGATTTTTGTGTTGAGGCAGGGATCAAGAGGGAGTTTTGTGTTCCCTACAACCCTTAGCAAAATGGGGTTGCAAAAAGAAAGAACAGATCCATAGTTGAGGCAGCAAAAGCTATGATTCATGATCAAGATCTGCAGACTTTCCTATGGGCCGAAGCATCTAGGACCGTTGTCTACATTCAGAATAGATGCCCTCACCGTGTATTGAAAGATATGACTCCAGAAGAAGCATTTTCAGGGATCAAACCTGATATCAGTCACTTGAGGATCTTCGGGAGTCCAGTATATGTCCATGTACCCAAAGAGAAGAGAACCAAGTTGGAACCTTCTAGCAAAAGAGGTATTCTTGTGGGCTACATCGAAACCTCCAAAGCATTCAGAATTTACATTCCAGGCCAGAAGTTTATTGAGGTTAGTAGAGATGTCACTTTTGAAGAAAATATTGCACTCAAAGATCTAAAGGCTCAAGTATAGAGATTGACAATGAAGTCGATGATAACCCTCAAGACATGGATATTGAGCATGATACTGAGATTCAGAGAGAGTCTATAGAATCTAAAAATCATGATGATCCAAGTGAACCTTTGGATCCTACCGATGGGCCTAGGGACATTACCATGAGGAAGAAGAGACCTCTCTGGATTCAAGAGGCAAAAAAGTTTGCAGCTCCAAGTGGCACATTCAGAAAAAGTATGAGGCCTCAGAAATTCTCTGACTATGTTGCATTGATGTGCAATCTCATTGAGACTGAACCTTCCAGCATTGAAGAGGCCATGAAACAACAAGCATGGAAGAATGATGTGGATGAAGAATATCAGTCTATCATCAAGAATGATGTTTGGGATATTGTGCCTAGACCCAAAGGTAAGTCTGTTGTATCTTCCAAATGGTTGTTTAAAATTAAACATGCTGCTGATGGAAGTATTGAGAAATACAAAGCTAGATTTGTGGCTCGTGGCTTCTCTCAGAAAGAAGGCATAGATTATTAGGAAAACTTTGCCCCTGTTGCTCGATATACTTCCATCAGGACTATCATTGCTATTGCTACAGCTAAGGGATGGAAGTTGCATCAGATGGATGTAAAGATAGCCTTCCTTAATGGTGTTATTGAAGAAGAGGTCTACATTGAGCAACCTGAAGGCTTTGTGATCCATAAGAAAGAATCTCATGTATGCAGATTGAAGAAAGCATTATATGGCCTTAAGCAGGCCCCCCGTGCTTGGTATGAAAGAATTGACAAGTACTTGGTAAGCCTAAGATTCTGTAAGAATGATGTTGTTCCTAACCTTTACTTCAAGGTATTCAATGGTGAAATGTTGATTTTGGTTTTATATGTTGATGACTTATTCCTAACTGGAGAAGTTCATCTCATTCTTAGATGTAAGGAAGAATTGACTTCAGAATTTGAAATGAAAGATCTAGGTCTCATGCATTTCTTTCTAGGGTTAGAAGTATGGCAAAGACCCAATGAAATTATTCTAATTCAAGGAAAATATACCATTGATATTTTGAAGAGATTTGGAATGTTAGATTGTAAACCTATGCCTACTCCTATGGAAACTAACTTAAAGAAGTTGAGTGAATCTGTAGCTAGGTCTGATCTTGTGGATCCTACTGAATACAGGCAGCTGATTGGATCCTTGATGTATCTAGTTAACACTAGACCTGACATTTGCTATGTAGTGAGTGCCCTCAGCCAGTTCATGTGTGAACCAAGGCAGATTCACCTCATTGCAGCCAAGCATATCTTGAGATATTTGCGTGGTACAGTTGGATATGGATTGAAGTACTCTTCCAATACAATTATTACCTTGGAAGGCTATTCTGATTCTGCTTAGGCAGGAAGTGTCACTGATAGAAAGAGCACTTCTGGAGTTTGCTTCTGCTTGGGATCCGCCATGATATCCTGGTGCAGCAGGAAACAGTCTTCAGTAGCATTGAGTATTGCTGAAGCAGAATATATTATAGCTTGTGTGGCATCTCGAGAAGTAGTGTGGCTTCGAAAACTCCTTGCAAGATTGTTTGGACAACCTTGGGAGTCTACAGTTATTCATAGTGATAACCAGAGCTGTGTGAAGCTCTCTGTTAATCATGCGTTTCATGACAAATCAAAGCATGTGGAAACTCAGTATCACTGTATCCGGGATATGGTGCAAAGGAATGCTATTCAGCTGAAGTACATCAGCACTTATGAGAAAACAATGGATGTTCTAACCAAACCTCTTGCTTGAGTGAAGCTTGCATATTTTCAAGACAAGCTTGGAGTTGTGGAGAATGAAGCCCTAGCTGAGAGGGAGTCTCAGCATCAGTGATACATTATACTGTATCCTCCACCCTCTGCGAGTAGGCATGGTGGATCCACCCTCTGCGAGTAGGCATGGTGGTAATGCACTCTTCTCTGGGAGAAGTTTGAGGTGAAAGCCCTCTTCCACCCTCTGTGAGTAGGCATGGGGGATCCACCCTTTGCAAGTAGGTATGGTGGATATCATGGGAGAAATCCCATGATGTGCTTGTTCACCCTCTGGGAGTATCTATGGTAAATGTCATGTGAAGATGACAATAAGCACTTATGTTTTCATCTATGGGAGTAGCCATGGTGGTAGTCACTATGTGACTTGATCCTTATGAAGGAATCCTCCCTAGCTAAGAGGGAGTGTTGCTTTTTGGTAGCTAGGTCAGATCCCTCCTAGAGACCGACCTAGTCATAAAATGTTGAATGGCCTATCGGCCTTAGCATTTTGAGAATCTTAGTTGTATTATCCGATTTAAGGCAGGCCCTATTTGGGCGAATTCATTCAATGTATCTTGAAATTGCAAATAGGTCTGGACCTATTTCAATGTAACGTGTATATAATTATTTGAATTATTATAACTTGGCACCAAATTGTATAAGGCCGACCAAGGTTATTGTTTGTGTGATCTCATATAAATGTAAAGTGATTGTAGTCACAATTCATATCAACACACACCAATTTTTGCTTTGCAAAAACTTTCCATCGGCGATCTACTTCATCTGCAATTAGCAAGGAGTTCTGCTGATAGTTGAACTGTTCAATAGGTTCAACGGTTCAACAGGTTCCAAAGGTTCAACAATTTGTTCAGCAAGTTTAATTGTTCACTATTTTGCCGATAGTTATATCGTTCGATAGGTTCAACGGTTCAACATGTTCAACAGTTCAACAGGTTCAATGGTTCAACAGGTTCAACCATTCAACATTTTGCTGATAGTTGAACCGTTCAACAGGTTCAACGGTTCAATAGGTTCAACAAGTTCAAGGAGTTCAATGATTCAACTGGTTCAGTGGTTCACCCCGCTGTCATCTGTAATCTTCAGCGCACCTTCTCTTGGTGAAGTGAGTCTATTCTAGCATAAGTGAAGTTGTGTTCTTAGTGCATCTGCTTTGTGCCCTAGCTGGGCAAAGTTGTAATCTGCTTCTTCTATTAATCAAATCGGATCTAAGATTTTCTTGTTGGGTTTTTCACCTCTAAGAGAGAGGTTTTCCCAGGGTATATGTGTGTTATGTGTGTATTTGTGTTATCTTGTTTCTTACTGTCAATCTAATTATTAAAATTAACAATTACAAGGTGTTCTATAGTGGCAGCAAGGAATCTCATGTCATGTCTGTGTAACTTTGGGCTCTCCCAAGTCAAGGAGAGCTGCCACAAACATTGAGGAGATATCAGAATTTACCCAATGTCTACGCTCCAAAATCATGCATTCTTCACCAATGAACCACTGAATAGAAAACAAGAGCAAGCAATTCTTCATTTTGAAAACACACTGGAGTCTTTTCTCTGTAATCTTGCCAAGGAACGTCATTTGTCTCTGAGAACATGTGAACCAAATGGGTGTATCCATGGTGTTGAAGCTTGAAGAAAGTTTGAATGAAATTGTCGCATAACTTGAAAGCCCAGTCTTAAAAAAAAAACCTTTAGCATCTTCCCGAGAAAGCCTGACAAGGCTCGTGTGGAATTCATGTTGCTTAATTTGCTATCACTCCATCTATCTCTTTTGCCAACTACACCGTATCCCTCCATGCTCTGTAATAATATCATGTTGCAAGTGGCACGAGTTGGATAACATGTCAATAACAAGCTCTTCATCCCGCTCCACCACTGAGTTGGCTAGAGAATCGGCCTCTTTATTCCCTTCTCTAAACACATGGTTAATAGTGCATTCCTCCAATATATCAATCAACTTCAAGGCTATAGAAAAGAGGGGATTAAGCCTCCAACTAAGAATTTTCTTAGTGCTAACTGCGTTGATAATAAGACTTGAATCACCTTCAATCTCAACCTTACCCAAGTTGCTCTTAAGGCATAGCTGCAACCCAAGAATTAAAGCCTGAAGTTCTACTTCATTGTTAGTTCCTATCTTAAGCCAATTACTTCTCCTTTCCAGTTTCTAATGATGCATCCTGCTCCTAATTTCCTCTCAATGCTCTGTCGAAATTCATTTTGACCCATCCTTCCGCCAAGAGACGCCATACAATCTCCTTAAAGCCTATTTCAGGATTCATCTTGACTAAAAATAAATTATTACTTTTAAGGAGTTATTACACTCACAGCAAGGGCTGAAAGATTCAGATTCCCCGTAAACAATTAAGATTCAGATTCCCATGTAAACAAAATTCATAAAATGTGTAAATAAATAAATTCGTGGAAGGCAAGGGTTGAAAGATTCAAATTCCCAACAATTAAGATTCAGATTCCCATGTAAACAAAATTCATAAAATGTGTAAATAAATAAATTTGTGGAAGCCAAATGAATAGAAAAATAGAAAAACTTGGGCAGTTATGGAGTGAAATCTTTATCACTTTAAGAAAATAAATAAATAAATTCGTAGAAGCCAAATGAATAGAAAAATAGAAAAACTTGGCAGGGAGTGAAATCTTTATTACGTTTGAAGAATATGAAAAGTCTTGTAGCATAGTCTCTTTAAATTAACTCATATGAGCATATCAAATATTCTAACTGCAAGTAATTTATAAATGCCAACAAATTGGAAGATATCTCTTGGTGTAGATATATTTTTTTAAATATAAATATACTAGTTTTATTTTTCTATATAATATTAAATGTTAATATCTATTTAAACTAATACAAATACATAAATGAATAAATAAATAGATGAAGAAAAGACACAAAACTATTTTAATATCTAAAATTTAAAAAATAAATGTCTTGACTCTAAATTGGTTTTCTTTCCTTTTTCTTTTACATCACCATATCACATACTTCTCCCCTACTACCATTAAGGTTACTCCTCTAAACATAATTAAAAATTAGCAAAGAACTAGTCAAATTAAAAAAAGTCGTCAACTAATTAAGATTGCCATGAAAACAATTCTAGCCAGAGAACTAATTAAATAACAATAGTGACGAACTGGTTATATGCTTACATGCAAAGAGCTAAGTTATTGGTTCAACCCCCTCCCCCAACAACAACAAACTTTTGCAATCAGATGGAAATGGTAGTAGCACCTATAACATTAATAATGAAATTATAGATTTTGAAAACATTAAAATGGAATCCATATGTATACCTTGGAGCACCACCCTGCCCACATGTCATCGTAATGAGATATAGGCTGGCCTTCTCCCATAAGCCCAAAGTACATTGCAGGGCCAATCAATTCTCTGTTGAAGGCAAGGTTCATTCCAGACATGGGAAAGAGGGAGCCCTTGGGAATTGTCATGACAGCATCCACATATCTGAAAATCAAAATACGTTTGATGCATCAATTCAATATTAGTTTCAAATACAGAAATATGCCAAACTTTGGAAGCTTTTAAGGCTGGAAAGTTATTAAAAAATTACTTTGAAGTATGAATTGCAAGGAAAAAAACATGAAAATTTTGGGTTTTTTTTTTTCTATTTTGTATTTTAAATCATCTTTATTTTTTGTATGATTCATGTAATGTGTGAAATGACTTTCAACAAGATATTGAACACAGGGCAAAGATAAGCTCTTGCTAAAAACTACAGCTTAGCCAACAATTTATGCAATCTGCTGAGCTTTCTTTCCAAACATTAAGATAGCTATTATTGATTTAAATGGTATATGACTTACAATTAAGTGAAGTTGAAAGAAAGTAGTTTAGAAACACTTAATGAAACGTCAATTTATATGCAATTTCATCCTCTGTATACTGATTGTTTACCTGGTATTCCTCTCCGATGGTTTGACAAGCTGTGTGGGTGCATCGTAGTCAGGAAAGTTAAGCCACATCCCATGTGAGATGGCAGTGGTCACGCCTTCCCTCAAGCTGAAGGGATACCCACGGACAAAATCACAGCCTTCACAGTATGGATCATAAAGGGTATTGAAGAAATATGGTGTAGAAGGCGTAGTCAGATTTTTCAAGTGATGTTCCACTACATTTATGTCTTTTCCTGTCGGGTCCTTGGCAACCTACAAACACAAATACAATCTGATGCAGTTAAGTTCATTAGTTTCCGATTCTGATGCTTTTACACAGTAAAGATGGGTATAATAGCTTATACTCTGTGCAACACACCAAATAAATCATAGTCTATTCCTAGATACGGCCCGTTGATAAGCTCTCAAGGCCTAGAAAATGAAACATACAGATAGGAAAATATTATATAATTAACAGCTAAGAATATTTCTTTTTACTTTGTAAGTTGGGAGAAATTGACTGAACTGTCTATGAATAAAGTCCCATAGTGGGGGCTACAGCTCCTACTCATGTTTTGCAAGTGGCCCCATGAAAAGTTCAGAAATGTGAAGCAGGATTAAACAGGTTTTTTTTCATGAAATAAGAAGCGGCTATGGTTTTAGCAGGAAACACTAAACTTTCTATACTACAAATCCTTAAAGAAAATATTTGAGAGGATAAAATTAAAAAACATACTTCTTAGGGGACCATTTTGTTAAAACAATGGAACAACGAAAAACAAAAGAACAGTAAACAATCACACAATGCAAAGCTATTTAACGTGGTTCACCATATGTATGGCTACATCCACAAAATAGGGGAAAACTCTTTTATTTATGTGTTTTCAGATATGTTTACAGCAACATATACTTATGTTTCTATAGATTACAATATCCGTGAAGAGATAAGATAGAAAGAGCCAAAACAATGAAGAGTCACTGCAAAAGGACAAGAGGTGACCATTGGGTTTCATATCCAACAATCTCCCACTTGAAACCCAACGACTGCTGCAAACTTTCAGAGCTATTCCCCTACTTTAAGCCTATTGTCAGAGTTTGACAATGCCGAGAGAAGCCCTGCAGAATTCGAACTTCTCTCGAGGTACAACCTTGGTCAATGCATCAGCTGGATTGATCTTGGTGTCGATCTTTTGAACTTGCAACTTGCCTTCTTCAATCATGCTACGGATGAAATGATAGCTCAGCTCAATGTGTTTGGTTCTGTTGTGGAATGCCGCATTCTTGGCCAAATGAATAGTGTTGTTACTGTCACAAAAGAGTGTGAAAACTTGCTGTTTGGAACCCAATTCAATAAACAAACACTGCAACCAAACCATTTCTTTTGCTCCTTCAATGAGAGCAATGTACTCAGGCTCAGTAGTAGAAAGAGCAACTACTTGTTGCAATCTTGAGACCCAACTAATAGTTGCCCTGGCAAAAGTAAAAACATAACCTGATGTAGACCTTCTTTTATCCAAGTCACCTGCCATATCAAAGTCAACGAAGCCTTGTAGTTGTGTAACTTTCCCACCAAAGCATAAGGCATAATCTGAAGTGCCTTTTAGATACCTCAATATCCACTTCACAGCTTCCCAATGAGTTTTTCCAGGATTGCTCATGAACCGGCTAACAACTCCCACTGCTTGGGAAATATCAGGATGGGTGCATATCATTGCATACATAAGACTTCCCACGGCTGAAGAATATGGAATGTTCTTCATGTAATCTTGTTCTTCTTGTGTCTTGGGGCACAATGCGGAAAACAAGTGAAAATGATCGACAAGTGGAGTGCTAACCAACTTAGCACTTCTCATATTGAATCTGTCCAAAACTTTTTCAATATATTTTTGCTGAGTCAATCTGATTTCTTTCTTCTTTCTGTCTCGAAAGATGGTCATGCCAAGAATCTTCTTTGCTGCCCCGAGGTCCTTCATTGCAAATTTGTTTCCCAAGAGTTGCTTCAAATTTCCAATGACTCTCATGTTGGTGCCGGTGACGAGCATGTCATCAACATAGAGTAGCAATAAAACAAATTCACCACTTGGCAAGACCTTGTAGTATAAACATGGATCAGATTCACAACATATAAACTAATTTTCCATCATGAAGTTATCAAACTTGATGTACCACTCTAGTGATGCATGTACAATTCCTCTTCTATATCACCGTGGAGAAATGCAGTTTTGACATCGAGTTGCTCAAGCTCAAGCTCATAAACTGCTGCCAAACTCAAAACGGCTCGAATTGTGTTCATCCTCACGACTGGTGAGAAAATCTCATTGAAGCCTACTCCCTTTTGTTGATCATATCCTTTCACAATAAGTCTGGCCCTATAGCGTTTTGTGCCGCCTTCTTCCTCTTTGATTCTATAGACCCACCGATTCTTCAAAGCTTTGCGATCAGGTGGAAGTCGAACCAGATCCTATGTATGGTTTGCCATTAGTGACTCCATTTCATCCTTCATTGCAACCATCCACATTTCACTGTCTTTTGCATTGCAGGCCTCTCGAAATGTATTTGGTTCTGATAGATCAACAACGAGGAATTGATAATCATCAAATTTTGGAGGAGGTTTCCTCTCCCTGGTAGATCTCCTCAATGGAGGAATTTGTCCCTGCAGACTGCCCTATTCTTGTGCAATATTCCTCTATTGTTGATTATGTTGTTCAACATCAATTCTTTGTATGCCCTTTTCCCTCTGTATTTCCTGTGAATTCCTTATTGTTGGCGTAGGCTGTGAAGACAAATGCTCTTCCTTTTGATTCCATGTAGAGTCATTTCCTACTGCATTAGAATGCCAAAGATGTTGCGTGGCAGTCAATGGAGGAAGACTCGGATGGGAAGAGGAAAACACTTCACATGAAGAAGTCGTGGTTTGCATTTGTTGTGTTGAACTTGCAACTGGCATTGATTGAAGATTCACAGGCTGCATTGAGATGTCTTTTACATTTTTTTGAGACTTTCCATCTCCCTGATGCCGTGAGTAAGAGCGCTGACCATAAAGTGAGGTTTGAGGTGCTAAAGACCCCCCTGCATCATAAGCAAGACCTTGTCTAGCCATGTTAGCTTCTGCAGCTTGCGTGGTATCTCCCACTGTATATTGTGATCTTGCAAAGTCACAATTTCCTAGTTGCGTAGCAGTCAAAGGAGTTTGATTTGGCAGAGAGGACGTCAAATGTTGTGGGTTCGCAGTTCGCTTTGGTTGCGTTGAACATTTTGCAAGCTACGTTGAACATTCTACAAGCTGCATTGGAGGAAGACTTGGATATGGAGGGGAAGTCGCTATTTGTGTTGAAAAAGATTCCACAGTCTTCTTAAAATAGTCACCTTCTTCCTGAGGCTGCTGACCATATGGCATGTAGAGCGGTGCTTGTGACCTGCCCGTATCAAAAAAATAAGCTTGTCTATGAGAGCGCTGGCCCATAGAGGATGTCTCTACTTCACTAGCCCGTGTGGGAATTACTCCCACTAAATGTCGTGATTGGAAATTGGATGGCATATACTATGTAATGTCATCATTTCCAAAATTTAGTGGCAGCAGAGTAATACCTTGTGCTAAACTTTCTGGCAGACTTGTAGTTCTTTGTAGTGCCACACTTGGCCTATTCAAATTTGAACTTACATTTCCTTGTGCATCTCTATTCAGGCGAAGTGACTGAGTAGGTACCAATGCTGAATTTGAATTTCCATCTATATCTAATGCCAGTTTTGGATGTGAAAACTGCGTATCACACCCAATATCATCAACTGATATATACTCCTTATCTTGTGTTTTTTCTGCTTGCAGGGTTGGGAACACTTTTTCGTTGAATATCACATCATGGTTGCGAATGATTTTCTTTGCAACTGGATCCCACAACCTGAATCCATATTGCTCTTCCCCATAACCGACAAAGATACATCGTTTCGATTTAAAATCCAATTTTGTTCGCTTTTCTTTTGGAATGTGAGCGAATGCCTCACAGCCAAAGACTCAAAGGTGATTGTAGGAGATCTTCCTTTCAAACCACTCTTCTTCTGGAATATCAAAGTCCAGTTTAGTGGAAAGGACTTCGGTTGATCAAATAAACTATCGTGTTAACTGCCTCAGCCCAGAATTCTTTACTCAAACTAGCATTAGAGAGCATGCTTCGTGCCCTCTCTAGAATCGTGCAATTCATCCTTTCGACTACACCATTTTCTTGAGGTGTAAATGGTACAACCTTGATGTGTTGAATGTCGTTATCTGCACAATAAGTATCAAAAACTAAAGAGCAAAACTCCCCCCCATTGTCAGTTCTAAGACATTTAATTTTGCTCCCAATTTGATTTTCAGCAACAGCCTTAAAAATTTTGAATATTGCAAATACTTTTGATTTTCTGTTGAGCATATAGACCCAAAGTTTACGGGTGCAATCATCTAAAAAAGTTACAAAATAGTTTGCTCCTCCAATGGAGGTTACCTCCGTGGGACCAAAGACATCCGAATGCACGAGTTCCAAGGGTTTTGACTTCTTGTCGTGTCCGGTTTTGGAGAAACTGGCCCGCTTTTGTTTCCCGTAAATACAATGCTCACATAGTTCTAAATCTGTTGATTGTAAACTAGAAAGTTGGCCTCTTTTGAGCATTACTTACATTCCCTTCTTGCTCATATGGCCAAGTCTCCTATGGCAAAGTTTTGTCCCACTGTCAACTACGGCCATCACAGCTCCCACTTCAGTGGTACATTCGAGCACATAAAGAGATCCTGATTTACTACCTTTTGCAACAACTAAAGCTCCTTTGGTTACTTTCCAAATGTTGGAAGAGAAAGTGATGCTGCAGCCTTGAGCATTGAGTTGTCCAGCTGAAATCAAGTTCCTCTTGAGTTTAGGAACATGTCTTACATCATTTAGTAGCCACTTGCTTCCATTCTTTAGTTGTAGCAATATATCACCTTTGCCGACTATGTCACACGGCTCATTGTCTCCGAGATAAACTTTGCCAAATTTTTCTTCTTGATATGTTTGGAAGGCATCCCAGTTTGAAGTTGTGTGAAAAGAGGCACCAGAGTCTAATCCATGAGTCGGCTTCAGCTTCACTTGTTGCCAAGACAAGAGCTCCTCCATCATCTTCAAGAGTCGTGTTAATCTCATTTTCTTTCAGTTGTTTTGGGCTTTCTTGTAACACCAACAATCTTTCTTGACATGTCCATTTTTTTTCACAAAACCAGCAACCTTCTTTTCGTCCTCTTGGCTTTGATCTCTTCGCTGATTTAGATCTTCTCCTATTTTGTTTTCCTCGATCTTGGGTTCTTCCCCTGTTGCCTAAAACCAAGGCTTCACCAGATATTTTATTTTGTCCTCTCCTCATGTCTTCGTTGAGAAGGGTAACATTGCTTTCTTTTCCTTGTCTTCGGATCCTCTTCTCCCAGGTGCTGAGTTGCTGATCCTCATCACGACATTATCCCAACTGTCGGGAAGCGAGCACAGGAGTAGCATAGCCCTCATTTCATCATCAAAATTGATTTATACATAAACTAGTTAGCTGATTGCAATGTTAAATTCGTTCAAGTGATTTGAAAATCCTTTTCCCTCTTTCATTTTCAGATTGAATAACTTCTTTAACAAGAAGACCATATTGGTTGCGGATGTCGTCTCATACATGTCGCAAAGCTTGTCCCAAATTTGTTTTGCCGAAGTTTCTGTTGCAACATTAAATATGACATTGCTGGACAGTGAGAGGATAATTGTAGCAGCTATTTTTTTATCCATGACATCCCATTCGTCATCAGTCATCTTCTCTGATTTTGCTGATTTTCCTTTCAGCGTGATAGCTAGGTCTTTTTGAATTAGTAAGGCACAAATTTGTAGCTTCCAAAGTCCAAAATTCTGCCCCGAAAACTTCTCTATTCTCCACTTGTCCGCTTCTTCCATTTCTCCGAAATTCGTCATGAATTTTTCAACCAGCTCCTTGACCGAGCTCTGTACCAATTGTTAAAACAATGGAACAGCAAAAAACAAAAGAACAGTAAACAATCACACAATGCAAAGCTATTTAACGTGGTTCACCATATGTATGGCTACATCCACAAAGTAGGGGAAAACTCTTTTATTTATGTGTTCTCAGATATGTTTACAGCAGCATATACTTATGCTTATATAGATTACAATATCCGTGAAGAGATAAGATAGAAGGAGCCAAAACAATGAAGAGTCACCGCAAAAGGACAAGAGGTGACCGTTGGGTTTCATATCCAACACATTTGGCTACAAATAATTCAAAAAAAATTCAACAGCCCCCACTGAAAAATTAACTCTTTTTTAATAGAACTTGGCAGTGCCAACCAAACAAATGAGGAGTTGCATTACAAATGTTTTAGAATACAAAACATCAAAATTGAGTAGACTGGCAAAGTTTGGTTTACTCTTTGCACTGGTTATGGATTACTATTCGCCCTTGTTATGAAATCCAAACCAAGCAATACAAAATTTAGACAATATTCAATATAGATTTGAGAATTTAGGGGGGATTTTGAAAAAGTTTGAAAGAGAGATTGTGTGAAGTTTGAGAGGGAGCAGCATGTGAAAGGAGAGAACAGCAAAAAGGGAAAAGATAGGGGAGAGGATCAGTGGTTGAGCACCTTAACTTCACGCCTCTATGTGGCAAGTTCCAATCATTCCAAAAATTTTACAGTAGCTTACTTGGCAAGGCCCCTGCTTATAACTAAGGTTTTAGGGCCACATCATCAAATATGATGCCCCATCAGCATGCTTTTTGTTGAGGTGTCAAATAGTTCCCCAAAAAAAAGTGTGGACCAATAGGTGTGCATTAAATCATCTTTTGTTGGTGCGCTGATGTGGCATCACATGATTGGTTGCTTTTTAGATCTAAAGGGCACATTTCATTCAATTATTAGTACTTATAGTCAACACTAACAACTTAAAGTCACAACTACTAGTGCTAAATTTTTTAAAATATTGAACCTTAAATGCGCAAATACTATCTTTAACCATTAGAACTATCTCAACTATTGGGTCTAGGGGGAAGGCTGGGAAGTAGTGAATTGGAACAGCAAGAATGTGACATGTGGAGAAGAACAAGACAGTCACAAAGCAGAAGGGGATAGTTAGTCAAAAAGAAGAAGAGACAAGAACTGTGTGGGGATTGCCAAGCTCATGTGAGAGAAAGAAACAAAAGGTGACAAGGATTCATTCCAGTTCAGACGAGGCACGATTTGAAAAAAGAAATCCGAATTTGTCTTATCCTGTAAGGAATGAGCAGCCAATATGTCGAGAAGGAAGAGGTGAACGGCAGTATAAAGGTGAGAAGAGCCGGCGATGAGATACCACAGACAAGCAAAAGGAACAAGCTGTCATTTTAAAAGGCATATTTTGTCTTGTATCGTGTGTGACTGCGGATTTGGGGAAAACCAAGCCGAGTGCAGAGTAAACCGGGGGAAGGTATAAATTCCCAATTATCTGTAATATGTTATAAAAAGCTTTAGTTGTAAATCTTGTACTTTCCAGTTAATGAAAGAAGAAGAAACATTCCTTTTAAATCTGCTCACTACTATGTCTATGTGGTGTTATTTCGTTCGGGGTGATTTGGGATTCAGTCATGGCTGAATGTTTGTTTACTTGTGTTGGCAGCTGTTTCTTATTTTGCATGTTGGAAAGTGTGTATGCCTGTGTATTATTGGTGACTCCAGAAAATAAGGTTGAGCATGCAAGACCAAGTAGGGTCACCCGCAGCAACTACAAAGCAGATCTTTTGTGCAGAAATTTACTTCCAGCACACTCTACTTAAATATCATCCATTTCAATGGTCAAACAATCAATAGCAATTTTACACCTCATTCAAATTTCACAACAAAAAGTGGTAAATAGTGGATGATATTTAAGAATAGTCCTTGCAGTAGTGACCAAGTGTTTGGACTGTAAGCTAGCAGCATTTAACTGCTTATAGGGAGGTTGGTGTCATCTTGACGATGCAGGTGGTCTGTGGCACCATCAAGAATAATTGTGGATAACTTCTAGAGTATTAATTGGGTAGTGTATTCATACACAAAATCATTCTTTATGTATCTTTTGATCTTCATGGAGTTGAAGAGATGAGATTGAAATTAGTGAAATAAACCATTATAAATTATATTGGAGAATACAACTACTGCACATTTTATTTTATTCAATCAAAAATACTACAATTTTTTAATTTCAACTGAAGCTCAACAACTCCTTACAAAACAGGAATCTAACATGACACTTATGTGAAACTGATTGACACAACTACCACAATTAATGACACTTCTAAGACTCCTATTGACACATCTACAACTCTAGTTGATACATATTCACCATATGATTAAACTAGATTTTCATTCTAATCTAACAAATTATAATTTCGTGCTTACACTGTAAGCAATTGTTGCCAGAGATGAAGATATACTTTGTTTTCGTGCTAAATGCCATAGATTTCATAGGGTCTCTCCTAACTAAACATATTCTATTCTATCTTGAGCAGAGTTTATCCACAGTAGAATAATCAAATAACATCTTGATGATCAATTGAGTGGAGTTTTTAATACACAAACTCATTATTTTAATGATTATCTTTCAATTTTCAGAGAGCCAAAGAGATGAGCTTGAAACTAAGCAAATAAAATATCACAAGTTACAACTCGGTACTTACAAAGCAATCTTCAGCAATGGTGAAGATATACTTCTTCTTGGAGAGGAGATAACCAAAGCAACGGCAGGCAGTGTCCTTAAAGGAAATACAAGAAGCCTTGGGGCCCAATAATCTCATTATGTCAGTGCGGTTGTAGAGTTCATAATCAAAGCCCTTAGGCACCTTCACTGTCTTGTGTGGGTCGCCATCCTGAATTATGATAAGATGGTATGGTTGAAAAAATGGCCTCCATTTTTCCAGAAAGTCCAGATTTCTAATGGTGGGTATAACAATATCCACCTCCTCTGCGAAAGCCATTGTAATGGCAATATTACCTTTGTGTTGTCCTTCCAAAAATGCAGTCACATTTATTTGTATTGGAACAATTTAACAACTTAATTTGCTTAAGACTTCAAGATACAGAGAGTCGGCCTATGTTTAATCTCGAATATATCGATATTTGTGAAGCTAGTCTTCATAAAGAATGTTAGATAAGGTTCAATTGATTGATAAAACCTAGTTCAATAAAATTTATTTACAGAAATACTCTGAGTTGGGTTAGTCTTGAATTCATCGTGAAATTTCACTAATGATTTGGTTGTAGTTGATTTCCATGTGTTGCATTTGTCCGTAACTATGAACACCATACTAAAATGAACAGACAAATCCAAAAATTGATAGACTAACTCTTATAATTTCGAGGAAGAACAAGAAGATTTCAGTTGACATTAATCGTTAGATTTTAGGAGAGTATTATAGCAATTATTTAATAAATATAATTATTCAAATATATTTTTTTCCCATTAAAATGGGACATATTTATGATTTTTAATATTTATTTTCTTATTTATTTAAGATAATAATTATTTATAAATATTATTATTCAAATATACTTTTGAGATAATTATTATTAATAAATATTATTTAAATTTAATTGTAATCTACTATTTAATCTCCTTTCAACTAGTTTAGGTGGTGTATGTTGAACATCCATGCAACTCAATCTTTAAACTAAAAGATATAATATTAATTAATTAAGAACAACCTTTTAAAATTTATTAAAAAATTAAAATACATTTTAAATAATAATAAAAAAATAAATCTTCCATTTAACTATTTTGTAATTGTAAACAATGTGATTTATATTAGTTTTTCAATGTCTTTATCAATTCTATATTGGTGGGTGCAAACATGTAGAAACATGCATCCACACTAACAAATTAAATGGTATACACTTGGGACAACCTTGGTATTGTAATAACTACCTTAGTTACTACTATTTTTTTTTACACATCAAGTACCAACTTAATTGACCAAGCATCTTCTATTTGATTTAGAAGTGTCAACTTCATAGACTTACTAACCATAGTCATGGCAACAACTCTATGCCACAACTCATATACTCACACTAGAGTATGGTAAGCTCCCAAGGTCAGGGTCATCCCTAGACCCAGACCTAAACCTTGAGGTTTATTCGTACATGGGTCTCATACACCCAGAGTGACTATCTCATGCATGTACAAAACATATACCTAGGAAGAATAATTCATGCATGTGTCACATACACACAGACTGACTGGCTTATGCATACAAAACATATACACAATGTGATTAGTCCACACCCATATCACATATACATAATGTGACTAATTAACATACTCGCAATGTGATTAGCTCATGTGGGCATCATATATACACCATGTGACTAATCCACATATACATAAGGTGAATAGCTTATACAGGAATCCTATATACACAATGTGACTAATTCACATATACACAAGATGAATAGCTTTTACAAGCATCATATATATACACAATGTGACTAATTCACATATATGTACATCATAGGTACGCATAGTGACCAGGTAGAAAAAAGGAATGGTTGCGACCATATTGCAAGCATCTTCCCCTCTACCTAATTCACTAGCCCATAAGTCCTCAAATATATATCCCAACCAGAAATAGAAATTTTAGTGTATCCAATGGTACTTCCATCATTTTTCCCAATTCACAACCAACTATGACATGACAGCAAGCATCCCATACTACTCAAGGTCATCATTGGCAAGGGCTCAAGTGCAAAAACACACAACACATAAGGTCCTTAATACAGATGCACATAGTGATTGATTGACACATACATAGTGATCAACTAGTAATAGGAAGTGGATGCAACCTTTTACATGCATCTTCCCATTACCTAGTTCATTGACACATAAGCTCATAAATACCCCCTATGAGAAAAAGGTCCCATGCTACACCATGGATTCCATCATTTTTCTTGATTCACAACCAACTGTGATGACAAGCAAGCATCCCATACTAGTTGTTGTCATCAGTGGCCAAGGAGTAAGAGAAACAACATACATCACATGTGGCCATTAATAAGATTTTTAGAGCCTGTTTAACCTATCAAGCCAATGGATCCAGATATCTATCACCTTCATGCCACCGGTGAAAGTCGGTCCAACCTAGTATGGGGTAGCTCAACCTACATGGTACTGGTGAAAGTTGGCTAAGCCCTATCATACCACTAGGTAGCTCCTAGCATCTGTCACATTCGTGCTACTAGTGACAGTTGAATAACCCTAAGATATGGCAGATAGCACCTGACATTCGTCACCTACATAGTACTGGTGACAACTAGCTAAACTGTACTTGTATCATAACCTAGATGGCTCTTGGTATCTATCACTTATGTGCTACTGGCAACAACCGACTCATCCTAAGATATGGCGGATAGCACCTAGCATCTGTCACCTGCATGATACTCCAGTGATACCTAGCTATCCACACCTATATCAGACTCAATTTTGACATGTGGGGGGCTGATCCCACAATAGTGAGTCCCAAACTTGGGACATCCTGATTTTTGTCTGAAATCACATATTTTTTAGAAAAATTAATGATTTAAGCTTTGAGGGGTTCCATCTAAAGGGTTTTAATTGAAGGGGGTTAGATAAAATCCCCTTAGATCAAACCCCCTTGGAAAGAACCACCCTAGTCTTAAATCAAAACCTTAATGGAATCCTCCACACCTATCAAAATGCTGACAAAAAACTGACTTTGCTTCACATTTTGGGAGATCAAATGAAGTCATTTAGAAGTTCTATTTTGCAAGTATGTAGCCCTTAGTACAAGCTTTCCAAAAAATATGATTTTGAATATATTTGATTTGAGTATTATATTTATTTTCTATTTTTTAGTGAACATAGGTTTTTCACCGAACATCAATTATAATAATCTCACTTCAAAAATAAATAAAAAATATATATGTAACAAAAAATTATGAAAAAATATCTACGCACTAGATATTGGTGTTACAAATCTAGGTTTGAAATTTTATAATTTGATCCTTTCTATTAAAAAAGTTATGATGTATGGTATAAACGTCACTTTTAAAAAATGTTGTTAACTAAAAAAATAAGTTATTAAAAGTTACGTAAAAAAATCACAAATTTTATTTCTTAAAATTTTCAAAAAAAATACAGTTAGAATCTACACACAAAATGTCAAAAATCACTAGTTTATATCATCTTCAAATTCTTAACAGTTTAATTGCTATAGGTGTCAAAAAGTAAAAATTTGGTTAAAAATGTTGATTTCAATGTCCTACTTTGGCCAAAAAGTGGAACACAGTATTGTGGGATCACCGGAGGTCATCTTATAGCCAAATGAAACACAATCAAGATATCAGAAGGATTCGCAAACATTGGTCAACTTGACTTGGTTACATTCCACATAGAGGTCCATAAACCAATACACAAGGCCTTTTGGGGTCCTAGGGTCTAACTTATGGGTCATCACATGAGTAACACCTTGGCCCACATGATTTGGCTTCTAATTGGTCATACATGCAAACTCATAAATAATATCGTGTCTATTCCATACATTCAACTTATTACTTCGAAACACAATAGGCATTATACAGAAGTTAAACTCACAATAGTAATGTTAGACAATATTCTACTCCTTAGAGCATAACATTTGTATAATATCAATCAGAAAGATTAGCATACAATTATCTACCAACCAAGTGTTAAGGAATAACACCATACATAGTTGGTAATTCTTGCCATTAATTGCCCCATAGAGTTAAACACAAAACTCTTTATCATTTTAGTCTAGACAAGTCCAAAGTCACCTTTGTACATTCACTTTAGAGACAAACCATGAAGATGGTATCTAAAAGTGCATCTAAGATTGGGGTATATTTAAAGAACCTAACCCAACAACCTTAGAGTAAATGAGCTTAGTGCTGATAGAGTTCCTTTTACTAGCTCAAGCCTATATAGTGGGAGTTTCTAATTGGAAGGTTAGATCATACCCATCTCATATAGTTTCAGCCTCAAACCAAAACATACCAAAGAGGGAAGGTTGATCAAGTTTAGGAACACCCCATACCTCGGAGTCATTCACTAAACCCCTCCCCTTCAAACTTGAGGTCCAGGGGCATCCTTCGCTCAAGAACTACCTACATACCCACTTCCAAACGTTATCAAAGTAACATGTAGTTCTCCTCACCTTAGTCTCTTATGGAATATAAACACATGTTCTTATACTCAAGGTTTTCTAACCACTTAATAACCTTCCACTTAGAAGTGATATAGATTGGATACTATATGAGGAAAACCATGGAAAGAATTAAAACCCAACAATATAACAAACCACCATTTACCAATACCCATTCTAAAACAAGGCCATAGCTCCATGAGTTTCACTGGCTACAAGGTTCCTTGTGATGATTCTCATCAATTGGTAACACTTAATAGTAGGCAAATGAAGTCAACTAGGTTCCCAATATAGCATTCCTACACTAAAGATCTTCCACCTAAGGACACCATGATCTCAAGCTTAGGCCTCTCCACAATATTATTTTGATTCAACATAAACATACTAGAACCCTTCCAGGTTCATCTCCTTAACATAGAGGCAAGGTTGATTACCTACCATCCTATAATTCTCTTTGTTTGCACAGTCATATTATGACCATGTTATCATATAACTCATAATACTTACGAAACCAAAATAATCATTGGTTCAAATCTTCACACTAACCCATTAGGATAAATAGAGAGTTAGACTAGTTGGTTACAACCCCATTCAGATTTCCCACAAGGTATACAATGTTGCATTTATTAATGCCAAAATATAATAATTATCATATCATCCCATGTTGACACTAAAAGGTACAAGGTTTTAAATATATATTAATTATTGTTAATACCTACTTAATCTCAAAGTCTATCAAATAAAATTCAAGTGCATACAAACCATTATCACTTCTTAGTCATAGACATAACAAAAGATATAGAGGAATTACAATCAACATCATAGGTCTTACAACATAGATATATATTTTCCTTAGCCATGAATAGTAACCATGTCATACCCAAGATAGTTGAAGAAGACTTCATTTATGATGTCTATCAAGGATCTCACAATTAACCTAGGCCACTATTAAGTCTAACAGATGCAATACAATATACTCAACAAGTGTGGTAGCAAGACCATACACAGTTATCATTCCTTGGTATTTCCATTATCACAATACAAATTCATTTTCTATAACTTAGTTGAGGCATAAGTATCCTCACATAGTAACATTGCATAAGTTGAGAGTAAACAATACAACACAAAGAATATCATATGCAATCATCATTTCTTGGTATCTTACATTCATCATGCATGATTCCTTTCTTCTGGCACTAATTCTCTAATTATACCAATGAAAGGAAAAAAATACTTTATAGATCCTCATATATCTCCTTTATCTTTAAGCAGATGGATTACAAGACAATGACATAAGTTCTACCATACATATATCAAGGACGACAACAAGGTTATCAAGTCTATAACAATGTCATCATCTTAATATGGTGTATGATTTTACAAGTTCTACTTGTTATTCTACCAATAATCATGAATTTAATGCACAAAACCTGATTTAGGGTTCTCAAAAAGATACACAATCATTTTCTCTCACTTTCAACATTCACATCATAGTAATAGGGCACCTAGAATAAACATAAGCAATAATTCTAATTTAGAACCATAGTATACTATGTACGTGTACTACTAGATTCATCTCTCCAAATAATCTTTAATCATCAAGATCAATAATGGTTTACTAATGTCTCACCATTTTGTAATGATTGCAACTTTAGTCAAATGTCATCATAACAAATCTCTACTCACAATCCCAATGGAAGTCCTACAAATGTTGTTTAAACAGCTAGAGTCAATTGATGTTTGCTCAATAATGCCATACATAAATAACCTTAACCTAAACTATTGGTCATAGAATGCAAAGACACCATGAAAAACATACTTGACCCCAAACTAAGAACTGACATTATCCTATATACAAAGACATAGAATATGTACCAAATTATAATGTGTGTTAATATGAACCTATACCACCATATAATATGGGGTAGTACCATCTAGCCCAATATATCATACTAGTAAGACCTATTACTTCTACCAAAGAAACTCAAGATTTGCATGGTTAATCCACATCCACCCATATAATAAAATCTTTATGTTTTTGATAATATAAGGCGGCAAAACAAGGGGCCAAACCCTTACAAAAAGCAGACAGGCCACAAAGGCAGCAAGCACAAAAAGTACCTTAAACCAAAACCATCAAAACAGAAAACCCATCATAACCAGCACACCCAGCCGATAACCATGATAGTAAAAACAGAGAAGTAGAGAAGCAGAGTAGCAACAAAATATAAACAGAAACTAAGGAGGCAAATTCTCTCCTTGCTTAACCATGGACTTAACAATGTCATCCAAATTCTTAGCAAGATCATCAATGTCAGCATTGACAGGCACCCCCAAGTTTTTCAGCATAGAAATGTTAAGGAAAATAGAACTCCTGAGCACAGTGGAGAGATTCTGCTCCAGCTTCTCGATACGAGCCCTCAGACCCGCCAGATCAGCCCCCAGACCAGCATCAGTGTCCATATCATCATCAGCCTCTTCCACGAACATTTCACCCGCTTCGTCAGCATTGTCGGCAAAGTCAGCAACTTCCTCAGTGGTAGCCCCCGTATCATGAGTCTCTTGCTTGCCTTCAGCATCCCCAGATATGTCCTGAACCTCAATTTCCTTATCCTTTTCCCCCTGGGTGGATTCTTCTGAACCGCTCTCAGAGTACTCAATTAGTTTTGTTTTAAGAGCGGGTTTGCCAGCGATACGCCCGGACTGCCTAACACCAAAGGGGAGACTATCCTTAAAAACCTTGGCAGAAGAACGAGACTTGCTCTGGCCCACCGGGGTCCTACCAGGATTTTGAGGGGTCCCAATCACAGCCCTACTAGTGCTTATATCCCCAGCAATAGTCTTTCTCTTTTTGCCCTTCGTACTGACAGTAGAACCCAGAGTATCAGCAGGAATATCCTCAGGAGTGGAGAAGGCAACGTCTTTGGTCTTAGTAGGAATAGGGGATGGCCCGGGTTCATCACCAGGAGTATCCTTAGGGTTAGAGGAGGGTTCCCCACTGTTGGTTTGAATGGACTTAGCGGGTTCAAGGGCAAGATGATAATTATAGAGGCAGAGAATAAGGCCCTGGTGAAGAGGGATGGGTCTTTTAGCAGGTTTTTTCCTAGTTTAGCCCTTACCCTAAGGACAGAATGTTCAAGGGAGGAAAGCAGATAAAACGGAAAGCTAATATGAACATTGCGACGGAATAAAATCATTATGTTATTATCCTCATCACCATGAATATTGATCATTTACCTTGTTAGGTACAATGAAATACAATTGTCAACCAAAATGGTGATACTTCCACTGTAGATATCTTCATAAGACCTTAGGGTATCAATAATATCAAATATCATGCTCAACAATCTTAACATAGTTGTTATCATCCTAAAGGAATTGAATTATCTAAAGCATAACAAAATCTTATTCATCCCCATGGAGATTTCACTAACACAAGGCATTAATATAGGTGGTCTAGCACGTAATAGCCAAATCATTTTAAGGTTCTTTGCTCCTCTTTCTTAACCTAATTATCTCAGTTACATACATATCTTTCCTCAAGGCATGGACCCTAGGTCCTTCCTTTTGACTTAAACATGGAATTTAAAAACTTATATATGCTTAGATGTGATGCAGAGCAGGGGGTGGAGTATGTCCACACAATTACAATGAACCAACTCTTCAAGTTCCAAAACCTAATTGTGGTGGTTCTTCACACAAAATCTCGTTATGCCTTGTAGCCCTCCTAACCTAGTTTTCTTAGCATATCTTTTGAAGAATTCCTTAAACCCACAAAAGAATTATCATCTTAGATACCCATTTGTCTTTTCTTTAACATATTCAACTTTGGGCTAGGGTCGCCTTGGAACATAGACCCCAAAATTTGACTGTCTTACTGTAAATTAGCCAAATTAGGCCACTTTTCCAAAGCACCTCTAAGAAATTCAAACACCAAATCTTCACTCCAGAAGCTTTAACATGTCACATAGGGTCCCAATATGTAGTTTATTCCACCAAAACTCATCACAATTTTGTTGTCACCCTAAATCCCTAATCTACCTAAACCTAACACATGAAGATGTTAGGCTAGGCTTGGACAAAAACACCCCAAACTCCATCCCTACTCTAAACAACAACAAAAACACTAAAAGAAAACTAAATCCCTCCATTCCACCGATTTTGGCAAAGATTCAACAGTGGAATGGACTGCTAAACATGATTTTGTTCACAAACCCTTAAACTTAGGGTTTTATAGACAATTTACAAAAAGTTACCTCAAACCACCTTAATTCTTAATGAAAATTGATAACACCTAAACCAAAATCAAAGTAGATTCACCACTTCAACTTTTTGCATATACTTCAGATCATTAATCCACTGTATGGGGCCGTACAGGTCCAGAAACTACAGGAAAACATAGAAATACAATAGAAAATAGGGTATTTTGTATTGCTTGTCCTCCAATATCACATCCCAGGTGTTGCCTCAAATTTTGTGAGGCCTTATAAACACATACCAACTAAAACACAACAGTCTCCAACCAACTTTCAAATAGATAACCATTCATATTCCCCACAAAGCAAAATTTGAAAAGTTGCATAACACTTTTACACCATTTTGACAACATTTACAAAACACACTTAAATGACCCTATATGACCCAAATACATCAAAATTGGTCTCAATTAGACCTTATTACATCAACCAAGTGATCAAACACACAAAACTCAGACTTAGACACCTATTTGCATCAAAATGACAAAATTGTCTAGGTGCTCCTACACCAATATGGATTAACTAATATCTAATATGCTAAAAGTGGCCTCTTAGAGAAAACACTACCAACGCCCTTTCGTCTCATTAACATAAACAAATCTCAACATTATAGAGAGGACTTTACCTGGCTATTCCATGACATTGGTGAGGATAAGACCTCTTCATGGCCTGATCAGTAGTGAACAGTCTAGCATCATATCTATGTTGATTTTTTGTAGCTCGGAAGGTGGGCCCGTGTGGAGGGTGGAAGTTGCTTAAGGGCAACTCGAGTTGGATATTTAGCAACAACATGATTTATTTTTTATTAATAGAATGTTTCTTGAGTTGTGAGGTGGAGATAACACCAAGAGTAATTTTATGTGTAAGGAAAGCCAAGTTATGTAAGGAAAGTTTCTTTTCTCTTGCATCAGCAGGGCTATATATGTAAGATTGTTGTAGCAACAAGTAATTGTATTATGTGTGGAAAGTTTGTTGTTGAGGTTGAATAGAAGATCCAACATTTGCAGGTTTTTCCCCATATTGGGGTTTCCTATGTATATCTGTGTTATTGTCTATTTGTGATTGGCTTCTTGTTATTTTTGCTTCCGCTGTTATTAGCTATTAATTAACCCAGAGTATTGATTGTTATAAATCAGATAGAGGTTCTATTCTGTGAATTTATTGTGCAATTAATCTGTAACTGGGTTATAAGAAATTAACATGGTATTAGAGCTCTAAACTCTGAATATGAAACCAAGATTTTTGACGTAGATTTCAAGAAAAAAAAATAGTTTTTCGTCTCCAATTTCTTCTGTGGCAATAGCAACCAGTGTTCGATATGAGGACAAGCTTGAGGGTGCATCAAACTTCTTACAGTGGAAGGTTTGGATTACATCCGTTCTCAAGGAGAACAGGTTGTGGATCTATGCTAGTACAAAGGTGACACCACCAACAAATGATCATGTTGCCCTAGATTCGTATGAAGTCAAGGAGGCCAAGGCTCAGAGGATTATCCTGGATGGGGTAAGAGATCATCTAATTCCTCATCTATTGGGGAAAGACACCACCAAGGAGATGTGGGATTCGCTCACAAAACTTTATCAGAGTGACTATCAGAGTCGTAAGATGATGCTAAAGGACAAATTGCATAACACCAAGATATCTAAAAGCGAGAGCGTGACCTCTTACTTGTCCAAGCTGACACAGGTCAGGGATGAGCTGGTTGTTGTTGGAGAGACGATTGATGAAGATGAGTTGGTGTGTATAGCCTTGAACGGTTTTTCGAAGCACTGGGAAGTGTTTGTCAAGTGTGTTTTTGGCAAAGATCGGCTACCTGATTGGGCGAGGCTTTGGGATGATTTCGTTCAGGAGGAGATCCGTGAAGGTGCTCATCGAGGAGATCAGACAAAGAAGGGTCAAGACGAAGAAAATCTTGCTCTTGCAAGCAAGGGCAAGCAAAAGTCCAATAAAGGGCAAACAGAAGGTTCTTCCAAGAATGGGAAGAAGAAAGATCTAAGCAAGACAAAATGTTTTTGTTGCCATCAGATGGGTCACTATGCCAGTTAATGTCTGAATAAGAAAAATAAGGACAAGCAAAAGCAGCAAGTTGCTGCCACAGTAGAGGTGGATGAGTTTGCATCACGATTTGAGAATGAGTTTTCACTCATTGCCTGTCTCTCAAGTTCAATTGCCAACAGGGTATGGTATATTGACAGTGGGGCTTCTTGCCACATGACGGGAGTCAGAGAATGCTTCAAGAAATTGGATTTCTATATTGAGCTTGGAGACAATGCCAAGTACCATGCAACTAGTATTGGCACCGTCAAGTTTCAGAGGGAGTATGGCAAACCCTTGTTGGTGGAGGATGTGTTGTATGTCCCTGGCATGACAAAGAATTTAATCTCAGTTTCTACTTTGGAGGACAAGGGTTACATCATAACCTTTGAAAGGGGCAAAGTCTATATTCGTCCCAAGGGTTCCAAGGTTGCAAAAGTGATTGGAATCAGGCATGGAAGCTTGTTTCGGTTACAGTTTGAGCCAGCACATGCATTGGTAAGCAGTTGTAGAGGGCTAGGAGAATTGTGGCACAGGAGGATGGATCATCTTCACCATGGAGCACTTAATGTGCTCAAGGAAATAGTGACGGGGCTGCCTGAGATGAAGACAGAAAACCATGAGGTGTGCAAGGGTTATGCTCTTGGGAAATATGCCAAGACCAGTTTTCCAAGCAATGACACTAGATCCAAAGGGATTTTGGATCTCGTACACTCAAATGTTTGTGGGCCCATGTCAACAATATCCTTGAATGGGTATGAGTATTATGTTACTTTCATTGATGACTTCTCCAGGAAGACGTGGATATATTTTTTGAAGAACAAAGATGAGGTCTTCAGTAGGTTCAAAGAGTTTAAGGCTCTTGTGGAGAACCAAACATGGAGGAAGATTAAGATACTGAGGTCTGATAATGGAGCCGAGTATACCTTGAATGCCTTCAAATATTTCTATACTCAGGAAGGTATCAAGAAAGAGTTGACGGTTCCGTACAACCCTCAGCAGAATGGGGTTGCTGAACAGAAAAATAGGGCTATAGTTGGAGAAGCCAAGGCCATGCTTCATGATCAGGATCTACCTTGGTTCTTATGGGTAGAAGCTTGCAATACAGCTATGTATTTGCAGAATAGGAGCCCTCACAAAGTGTTGGGAAAATTGACTCCAAAAGAGGCGTTCACCGGTAAGAAACCAGATTTGGGGCACATTCGCATCTTTGGATGCCTTGTGTATTGTCACATTCCTGTGGAGAAGAGAACCAAATTGGAGCCAACTGTAGAGAAGGGTATCCTTGTTGGGTATAGTGAAACTCTAAGGCCTATCAGGTTTACATTCCTGCCCTCAAGGAAACAGTTGTTCGTAGAGATGTGAAGTTTGAGGAAGAGAGGGCTCTTCAGAAGTCTAGCAGCTTGATGAATGAGGAGAAGCAATCACCCACAGTTGAGGCTGAACAAATCCCTCAAACTTCAGTCCCGCAAGCTGGAGAGTAGAGCAAACAGGCCGAGCAAGTTGATCAGAAAGAGGAACAAATAATTCCTCAGCCTCAGATTCCTATTACTGAGAAGAAGAGAAACAGAGCAGCTGAGAAAACACTGAGAGAGGCCCAGGAGTATGTTAGTGACCCACAAGATTCAATCAGACAGTGAAAAGCTCCCAAACATTATTCTAATTATGTGGCACTTATGAGTGAATTAATTGAAGAGGAGCCTTCCATCTTTCAGGAGGCGTCCAAGCACCAAGTATGGAGGGATGCCATGGTGGAAGAGTATTCTTCCATCATGAAGAATAGCGTGTGGGAGGTAGTACCTCGACCAGAAGGTAAGTTTGTGGTGGGCTCGAGATGGTTGTATAAGATTAAGCATGCTGCAGATTGTAGTGTGGAAAAATTTAAAGCTCGGTTTGTGGCTAAGGGGTTTTCTCAGAAGGAAGGAGTCGACTACGACGAGACTTTTTCTCTAGTAGCTAGGTACTCATCCATAAGAGCTATCATTTCTATAGAAGCACAGAAGGGTTGGAGGATTCACCAGATGGATGTAAAGACGACCTTCCTCAACGGAAAGATTGAGGAAGAGATTTACATAGAACAGCCAGAAGGATTTGAAGCACATGGGAGGGATTCTCATGTATGCGGGTTGAGAAGAGCGTTGTATGGTCTCAAGCAGGCTTCCAGGGTGTGGTATTCATGTATTGACAGTTACTTGCAGAGCATGGGCTTCATCAAGAGTGAGCCAGATCCGAACCTATACTATGTTCAGGTGAAGGATGAACTTCTCATATTGGTGTTGTATGTTGATGACCTATTTCTCACAGGGTCAGAGGAGCTCATAGCCCACTGCAAGCAGGATCTTGCAGAAGAGTTTGAGATGGACTTAGGGTTGATACACTACTTTCTGGGATTAGAGTTGTGGCAGAAAGAGGGAGAGATCTTCCTTGGACAAGGGAAGTACATAATTGATATCCTAAAGCGATTCAGGATGGAGGACTATAAGCCCATGTCCATGCCACTTGTGACCAACTAGAAGAAGATTGATGCTTCCAAATCAGAGGTAGCGGACCCAACTTTATATAGACGGTTGATAGGCTCTCTTTTGTATCTGGTCAACACCAAGCCAGACATTTGTTTTGCAGTGAACTCACTTAGTCAGTTTATGGTGGAACCTAAACGTGTGCACTGGATAGCTGTGAAACATGTTTTTAGGTATCTTCGAGGTACAATTGATTATGGGCTGAAGTATGTTCAACAGGATGGAGTGAAGCTTGAGGGGTTCACCGATGCAGATTGGGCATGCAGTACAGCTAATCGGAAGAGCACTTCAGGGTGTAGTTTTAGTTTGGGGTCAAGAGCAGTCTCTTGGTACAGCAAGAAATAAAAGTTAGTTGCACTGAGTTCTACGGAGGCCGAGTATATGGCAGCCAGTATGGCTACATGTGAGGCTATCTGGCTTCGAAAACTTTTAGCTAAGCTTTTTGATTAGGAGCTAGATCCTACAGTCATTTATTGTGATAATCAGAGTTGTATCAAACTCTTTGAGAATCCAGTGTTTCATGACAAGTCAAAGCACATTAAGATCAAGTACTACTTCATCAGAGATTGTGTGGAGAAGGGGGCAGTGAAGCTCCAGTACATTCCTACTGACGAACAGATAGCAGATATCCTGACCAAGCCCTTGATGAAGAGTAAGTTTGTATACTTCAGGGATAAGCTGGGTGTTGTGCAGAACACCTTCCTCGCTAAGAGGGAGTGTGGATTTTTTGTAGCTCGGAAGGTGGGACCGTGTGGAGGGTGGAAGTTGCTTAAGGGAAACTCGAGTTGGATATTTAGCAATAGCATGATTTCTTTTTTATTAATAGAATGTTTCTTGAGTTGTGAGGTGGAGATAACACCAAGAATGATTTTATGTGTAAGGAAATCCAAGTTATGTAAGGAAAGTTTCTTTTCTCTTGCATCAGCAGGGCTATATATGTAAGATTGTTGTAGCAACAAGTAATTGTATTATGTGTGGAAAGTTTGTTGTTGAGGCTAAATAGAAGATCCAACATTTGCAGGTTTTTCCCCATATTAGGGTTTCCTAGGTATATCTGTGTTATTGTCTATTTGTGATTGGCTTCTTGTTATTTTTGCTTCCGTTGTTATTAGTTGTTAATTAACCCAGAGTATTGATTGTTATAAATCAGATAGAGGTTCTATTCTATGAATTTATTGTGCAATTAATCTATAACTAGGTTATAAGAAATTAACAATCTACTTTTAACTCAGGTTCTCATAAATAGATACCTTCAAGCCCAAGGTTCTCACCAATATATCTTTCTGACAATTGCCCCTTTTCTTTTGAGACTAGAAAATAGCCCCTCGTACCAAGAATCACATATACCTCCATTGTAGTCAATATGCAGTAATGGCACCTAGTGGTCTCCCTCATATCTTGGCTTTTCCTCTCACCCAAAAATTACTGTATATCCCAATTGCCAACCAACAGTAGCAGCAACTCTACATATGCCATAATTTTTTGATAGCACAGCTCCCAAAAATGATTCAAACATGTTAAAATGAAGAATACTGGGTAGAGAAATATGATACTATAAGGTTTGAATCCCCCACAAAGAAGCAAATATATCATTCATGCTCTGAAGATCATCTCCTCTATCAAGGGCACCACCACATAGTTGTGCCATGCTAAGATATCTAATCTCATGGACATATCTCCATGTATTTCATTCATCAACTCTCTATTAACTAGCTTCACCGCTCCATGAGCACAGAGAAATTGTTCTTCCTTCTGTTTGTCAATTACCTCTAGAGTTGTTGTCACCAAAGGCCCCAAATACAGAAGTGCAGTCAAAATGAGAGGAAAGATAACTGCCCTCCATAGATCATCTATTTGAAGTCCATATTCACTCAAGAAAGAAGTGATATGCGTCTTTCCAGAGTCCCAAACTGGTAAGAGAAGCAAGGTCACCATAAAGAGTGCAATGATGGATGAAACTGCTGCATAAAATAAATGGTGCAGCATGCATCTATTGAAGGAAACTGGCGGGGGTAAACACAGAACAAAATGAGGAGCATACAATAAACCTACGTATGTGAGTGCAATACTTGAGCACACTGCCACCACTAAGGTTTTCAACACAGCCGCTGATGGTTGCACTTCCCTTTCGCTCCATTTCGCTAGCGCTGGAATCTTCCTTCCACTCCATGCCTGATGTAGAAGATATATCTCATGTATGCATTAAGACTGCGTTGATAACATCCTCCTAGGTGATTCAAAAAAATAGTCCCTTCTAGATTAATGGCAGTAGATTAAAGCCATACCAACTTGAATAGAGTATGCAGGTATTCCACCCAACGTTTGTCCATCCCACTTACTTTTTAAATGTCGTCCATGCTTACCCATTAATTGGTCTGCATCCTGTAAGAAAGGGTCTCTATCCCTATTTAATTTTTTTTTACCAATATGGCGGTTGGTAGATTGTCATCTCTCCTTTCATTTTCATTTTCTTTTTTTAATACAATTCCAATGTATAAGCTCTACCTTCCATGGGATGTGATAGGTATAACATTAGTTGAACTAGATGTATACGCATCTCACTTTTGGATGACAATCTCCCACAATAAAATGGACAACAATGTGGGAATAGATCAAATCTCACCATAGGGCTCAATTTTTCTGTGATCATCATTAGAAGTACAATACACATCAAATAGGGAGTTTGGTTTATCAAAGTAGCATTTTGTACTATAGAAAGAGACCCCATATCAATGTTAGAATATACGGGTAAGTGCAAAAAGATGGGGGGTTAAAAAGGGGTCTTAAGTGGCCACTTTTTTTCTGAAATCAGGAAATGCTGGCTTTGGATGAGAAATTGAGCATAGTTACACTCAAAATCTGGAGATGCAAAAAAAAACAATGTTCATAGTACTCCGAGTCTACTTTCTAAACTACTAATTTTTTTTTAAAATGGTATAGATTAAGGAGTTCAAAAGAGGGAGCCACAGAAATTGGTATTATTTTTGTCAAAAAAAGATAACATAGCATGTTTTGTGGCTCCCTCAAAAAGTCAACTTTTTTTTGGTATTTTTAAAATTGCTTTAGTGAGAAATTAGCTAACAGCATGTAGTTTATGCCCAATTTTTCTGATAAATTTTTTATGAATATTTGATTTTTTACTAATCTTCAAAGTGGACACATCCTAAAAAATATAATTTTGGCCATGCTACCCCTATAAATTTTGAAAACTAATTGAAAATCATTTTTTTCTTTTTTTAATATGTGTAGAATGGAGTCTAGTTTCTAAATATGTAATTGTTTTGAAATTTCAATGAATAGTTAATTTACAATGAAAAAAAGACCAAACAATGGTTTTTGCCCAAAAACGGACACACAAACAAAAGAAATTAAAGATGAAAGGCTTAACATTGTCAAAATGTGAAAAAAATCACATCATCAAATATCTAAGAGAAAGCCTAACATTACCCAGGTGTTTGATTTGTTCAACCTTGAAACACGTGCAAATTTGAGGGTTAGCACGAACGAAATTATGTGAAATCCTGTAGAATATGGAAAAACACGTCTCTGGACATTGGGAAGACACTCCAAGCCTTTGGGTTGGAAATCCAAAGCAAATCCCAAGCCCAAGGCTTGAGATTCCCAAAGCAAAACATAACGCGAGCGCATTATAACGCGCTCACGTTATGTTCAACTTTGCATTTTTCCTTTTCCACAGAATTTTGTGGACTGTTTGTCATGTTTGTTATAACGCGCTCACGTTATGTCCCCCTTGAATTTTTTTATGTTCAAGGTTATTAATCATGTATGTATGTATCTATCTATTTATCTATGTATGCCTATATGTATGTATGTATCTATGTATGCCTATATGTATGTATGTATAGTGTCGAGGGTAGAGGAGGGTAGAGATGGGGGTGAGCCAGATAGGGGAGGAGGGGTGGATAAGGATTGAGTGATTAAGGTTTAAGGTTGAGGGTTGAGGGTTTAGGGATAGGATTTAGAGTTTAGGGATAAGGGATTAGAGTTTAGGACCTTGAGGGATTAGGGTGTAGGGTTGAGGCTTTAGGGATAGCGTTTAGGGTTGAGGATCGAGGGATTAGGGTTAAGGTAGAGTCTTGAGGGTAGAGGGATTAGGGTTAAGGTAGAGTCTTGAGGGTAGAGGGATTAGGGATAGGGTTTAGGGTTCAAAGTTTAGGGTTGAGGGATTAGGGTTTAAGGTATAGTTTTGAGGGTTGAGGGTTTAGGGATAGGGTTTAGGATTTAAGGTTTAAGTGTTGAGGGTTGAGGATTTAGGGATAGGGTTTATGGTTTAGGGATAAGGGATTAGGGTTTAGGGTTTAGGGATTATAGTACCATAAATTATAATTAGGGATTAGGGTTTATGGTTTAGGGACTAGGGATTAGGGTTTAGGGTTAAGGGATTAGGGTTTAAGGTTTAGGAATGTACAATTAAGGGGTACCATAAATAAACTAGAATTTAGGAAGGGTTGGGAAAATTTTGTGAATCATCATGGGCTGGAGATTAGAGATTTTGTATTGTTCAAGTACATATCCAAGTCATAATTGAAGGTTAAGATATTTCAAAGAACAGGGTGTGTGAAAAACATCAATGCTCTTCGACTTATGAGTACCAACATTGATACAGATAAAAGATGCCCTTCTTCTAACAGAGTATGCAGTTCAAGTCAACTGATGGGCAACAAGTTGTTGAATGAGTTGGTTTAATGGGCGTGCCTCCTTCTTCAAGGCCCGGGTGGGCAGGAGTGGGATGTACAATTAAGGGGTACCATAAATAAACTGGAATTTAGGCAAGGTTGGGAAAATTTTGTGAATCATCATGGGCTGGAGATTGGAGATTTCGTTGTGTTCAAGTACATATCCAAGTCATATTTTAAGGTTAAGATATTTCAAAGAACAAGGTGTGTGAAAAATATCAATGCTCTTCAGCTTATGAATACCAACATTGATACAGATAAAAAATGCCCTTCTTCTAACAGAGGATGCAATTCAAGTCAACCAATGGGCAGCAAGTTGCTGATCTTGAATTGGTTTCTGATGAAGAAAACAATGATGTTGAAGTAATGGAAGAAAATTAAAATTGTAAGTCTAATTTAATTTATTTCAACTTTCAAAGCAGGCATTTGAATTGTAGCTTTACCTAGAGGATTGGTATAACAAAAACTTAATTATGTTACAAGCCTTTCTTTGAAGAACCCTGGACATTATGGACCCTGTCATCTAGAAAAGCACATGACAGTGAACTCTGCCCCACCTTTCAAATCAGATATTTACCTTTTTATTCAATGAAAATGAAGTCACGGAATGTAAACCGACCATGCATACTAGTAAGATCAAATTCTTTGCCTTTTATTCTTATTACTCTTACTTTATTAAGAGAAGAGTGTCAAAAAGAATGGGTTTAATTGTAAGCTAACATAAGGCAAAGCAGTTTTGTTATTACATTTTTCTGAGGGATCTCTAATAGTCTAATATAATGCAGTCTTCTATAATATGAACATCTGCATTTGTGTGAATGCTAAGATTTAATATAGTATAGTATTAAATCAATGCAATCAGCTATTTATTGGGTTAAAATAACTTAGTTTTTGTAATGGTTTGGGAATACAGGAGTTGCCAAAAATAGCTGAATGTCCTCTACAATTACCAGGAGAAAAAAGTTTAGTAGTTCTTGTGGATAGAGCCAGTAAACAATGAGAGATTATTTGCCTGTTTTATAACAATATACCTCCCCTAAGTGCGGGGTTGACAGCAAGAAACATAGATGTACCCCAATGCAAATCTTTTCTCATAATGATCATCCTTCTAATTTCAACTGTTAATTACTCACTGTGGATGTACCATACGCAAAGCTTTTCTCATAGTGTGTACACCTATTGGCATAATGAACCCCCGATGGGCCAGAAAAACATGCCATATAACATTACTAACATTAAAAAAGTTCATAGCCATTTTTCTGACATATTCTTGCAACTCAGATATCATTAAGAGAAGAGTGTCAAAAATGATGGGTTTAACAACCTAACATAAGGCAAAGCAGTTTTGTTGGGTTTAGGGATAGGGTTTAGGGTTTAGGGTTGAGGGATTATGGTTTAAGGTATAGTGTTGAGGGTTGAGGGTTTAGGGATAGGGTTTAGGGTTGAGGTATTAGGGTTTAGGGTTGATGGATTAGGGTTTAATGTTGAGAGTTGAGGGTTGAGGGTTGAGGGTTTAGGGATAGGGTTGATGGTCAAGGGATTAGGGTTAAAGTAGAGTGTTAAGGGTAGACAAATTAGGGATAGGGTTTAGGGTTGAAGGTTTAATGATTGAGGGTTGAGGCTTTAGGGCTGAGGGTTAAGGGATTGGGGTTTAAAATATAGTGTTGAGCGTCGAGGGTTTATGGATAGGTTTTAGGGTTTAATTTTTAAGGGTTAAGGGTTGAGGGATAGGGTTTAGGGTTTAGGGATAAGGGATTAGGGTTTAAGGTATAGTGTCGAGGGTTGAGGGTTTAGCAATAGGGATAGCGTTTAGGGTTTAGGGATGAGGGATTAGGGTTGAGGGTTGAGGGGTTAGGGTTGAGGGTTGAGGGATTAGGGTTTAAGGTATAGTGTCGAGGGTTGAGGGTTTTTTTGATAGTGTTTAGGGTTGAGGGTTGAGGGATTAGGTTTTAGGGTTGATGGATTAGGGTTTAAGGTATAGTGTTGATAGTTGAGGGTTTAGGGATAGGGTTTAGGGTTGACAGATTAGGGTTTAGGGTTGACAGATTAGCGTTTAATGTCGAGGTTAGGTTTAGAGTGTCGAGGGTAGTGGGATTAGGGATAGGGTTTAGGGTTGAAGGTTTAAGGATTGAGGGTTGAGGCTTTAGGGATGAGGGTTTAAGGCTTAAGATATAGTGTCAAGTGTTGAGGGTGTAGGGATAGGGTTTAAGTTTTAAGGGTTAAGGGTTGAGGGATAGGGATTAGGGTTTAAGGTATAGTGTTGAGGGTTGATGGTTTAGGGATAGGGTTTAGGTTTGAGGGATTAGGGTTTAGGGTTGATGAATTAGGGTTTAATGTTGAGAGTTGAGGGTTAAGGGTTAAGGGCTGAGGGTTTAGGGATAGGGTTGATGGTCAAGGGATTAGGGTTAAAGAAGAGTGTCGAGGGTAGAGAGATTAGGGATAGGGTTTAGGGTTTAAGTTTTAAGGATTTAGGGTTGAGGCTTTAGGGATGAGGGTTAAGGGATTAGGGTTTAAGATATAGTGTCGAGTGTCGAGCGTGTAGGGATAGGCTTTAGGGTTCAAGTTTTAAGGGTTAAGGGTCGAGGGATCAGAGTTAAGGGTTGAGGGATTAGGGTTTGATGTTGAGGGTTGAGTACATTGAGGTTTGAGGGTTGAGGATTGAGGGATAGGGTTGAGGGTCGATGGATTACGGTTAAAGTAGAGTGTCAAGGGTATAAGGATTAGGGATAGGGTTGGAGGGTTTAGGAATAAGGGATTAGGGTTTAAGGTATAGTATCGAGCTTGTTGAGGGTTTAGGAATAGGGATAGCATTTAGGGTTTAGGGATGAGGGATTAGAGTTGAGGGATGACGGATTAGGGTTGAAGGTTGATGTATTAGGGTTTAGGGATAAGGTTTAGGGTTGAGGGTTGAGGGATTAGGGTTTAAGGTATAGTGTTGAGGGTTTAGGGATAGGGTTTAGGGTTGAGGGATTAGAGTGAAGGGTTGAAGGATTAGGATTTGACATTGAGGGTTGAGGGTTGAGGGTTTAGGGTTTAGGGTTTAGGGATAGGGTTGGGGGTCGAGGGATTAGAGTTAAGGGTTGAGGGATTAGGGTTTGACGTTGAGGGTTGAGGGTTGAGGTTCGAGGGTCAAAGGTTTAGGGATAGGGTTGAGGGTCGAGGGATTAGGGTTAAAGTAGAGTGTCGAGGGTATAAGGATTAGGGATAGGGTTGTAGGGTTTAGGGATAAGGGATTAGGGTTTAAGGTATAGTATCGAGCCCATTGAGGGTTTAGGAATAGGGATAGTGTTTAGGGTTTAGGGATAGGGTTTAGGGTTGAGGGATTAGAGTTAAGGGTTGAGGGATTAGGATTTGGCGTTGAGGGTTGAGGGTTGAGACTTTGGGGTTTAGGGTTTAGGGATAGGGTTGAGGGTCGAGGGATCAGATTTAAGGGTTGAGAGATTAGGTTTTGATGTTGAGGTTTGAGTACATTGAGGTTCGAGGGTTGAGGGTTTCAGGATAGGGTTGAGGGTCGAGGGATTAGGGTTAAAGTAGAGTGTCGAGGGTATAAGGATTAGGGATAGGGTTGGAGGGTTTATGGATAAGGGATTAGGGTTTAAGGTATAGTATCGAGCTCGTTGAGGGTTTAGGAATAGGGATAGCGTTTAGGGTTTAGGGATGAGGGATTAGAGTTGAGGGATGACAGATTAGGGTTGAGAGTTGAGGAATTAGGGTTTAGGGATAAGGTTTAGGGTTGAGGGTTGAGGGATTAGGGTTTAAGGTATAGTGTTGAGGGTTTAGGGATAGGGTTTAGAGTTGAGGGATTAGAGTGAAGGGATTAGGATTTGATGTTGAGGGTTGAGGGTTGAGGCTTTCAGGTTTAGGGTTTAGGGATAGGCTTGAGGGTCGAGGGATTAGAGTTAAGGGTTGAGGGATTAGGGTTTGACGTTGAGGGTTGAGGGTTGAGGGTTGAGGTTCGAGGGTGGAGGGTTTAGGGATAGGGTTGAGGGTTGAGGGATTAGGGGTTAAGTAGAGTGTCGAGGGTATAAGGATTAGGGATAGGGTTGGAGGGTTTAGGTATAAGGGATTAAGGTTTAAGGTATAGTATCAAGCTCGTTGAGGGTTTAGGAATAGGGATAGTGTTTAGGGTTTAGGGATAGGGTTTAGGGTTGAGGGATTAGAGTTAAGGGTTGAGGGATTAGGATTTGACGTTGAGGCTTTAGGGTTTAGGGTTTAGGGACAGGGTTGAGTGTCGAGGGATCAGAGTTAAGGGTTGAGGGATTAGGGTTTGATGTTGAGGGTTGAGTACATTGAGGTTTGAGGGTTGAGGGTTTCAGGATAGGGTTGAGGGTCGAGGGATTAGGGTTAAAGTAAAGTGTCAAGGGTATAAGGATTAGGGATAGGGTTGGAGGGTTTAGGGATAATGGATTAGGGTTTAAGGTATAGTATCGAGCTCATTGAGGGTTTAGGAATAGGGATAGTGTTTAGGGTTTAGGGATGAGGGATTAGAATTGAGGGTTGAGGGATTAGGGTTTAGGGATAAGGTTTAGGGTTGAGGTAGACAAGGAGCGACTGAGAGACATAGAGAGGGGAGAGGTAGAGAGGTGAGGGGGAGAGATAAGTGAGATATAGAACATGAGCTAATGGAACTAGAGGTGAGATATTGTAAAGGTGAGATACGCACAAATATTTATGGATCAATCTATAGCAGGTATAACGCACTCGCATTTTGTCCTACTATAGAAATGGTAAAAAAGTGTTGACCCCCATGATCCAAGCCCACATGCTCTATTTTCATGCTGATTATGTGCATGCTCCGACAAAAAAGAAGTGTTTTCATGCTGTTGGGAAGTTCACATGCACATTTTACACATTCTACCACCTTTGCATGATCTTTCTACCACCTTTTCTGCTTTGCCAACTTGAGAAGGAGGAAATAACATAGTTTTCACACCAAGTTTGATATATATCTATTCAAGTTTCAATTTTTGTAGTGTTGCAATGTTAATTGTGATTCAATTTTAGGAATTTAACATTATAGATTGGTTAATAGTATTGTTGTTAGTAATTATATTTGAGTGTTATTCAATTTAACATTGAAAAGGAAGCAAGTGGTAAAAAACTCAAATTGTTGAGGAGTTTGATGCAAGAAGAAAAAAAACACTACATAATTGGGTACTCTCTCCATTCGAATCTTCATTTTTTAGGTATGTCAAGTCTTTACATGCATGTTATTTACATTTTCCTTAATTCTATTTGAATTACTTTATCATGCTTTAGCATACATGATTAAAATAGACACATTCCCAATCAAGAAAGCAGCCTACAATCTCACATGATGCCATGTATATTTTCTACACTTGGGCTCTTTAATAATTATATGTAATAAACAGACCTTAACATACCATGATGTCAAACTATACAAGAATAAATCCTTACAACATAACAAAAATACAATCCCACTATTATCTTGTCATATTAACAAGTTAAAATACAAATGAATAGGTGCCAAGATCATACAAGTATGCACATGACATGATGATTTGTATGCACATATCTTGGGCTAGGACATTCCTTATGCACCTATTCATGATGATTTGTACATGCACATGACACAACAATTGTTGTCTATTCCTTCACAAGCCACCCAAATCCTAGTATCCCTAGTACCAACAAAACACCTTCTCAATTCCAAATCCTAGTAGCCCTAGTAACAACAAACATGTCAAATTGGGTCTGCCTCAACCTTTTCAAGCATGAAGTCCCATGTACTCTTTTCATGGCTGCAATAATTTGCTTTGTATGTTTTGTACCTATTTTGGTTGAGTGACATTTACTCTTTTACATGATGATTGTATGTACATTTACTATGAAGGGTTGAATGACATATATTTTAGTTATTTGTATGGATTCATTTCTTAGGAACTAATATTGGTCTTTTTATCATGCTACAGACAAATTCTCCATCATGCCGAGGAAACGATCAAGAATTAAACCAACACAGGAAGAGATAGAAGCTAAGAATGCAAAGAAAGCAGTGGCTACGAGGGAACTTCATGAGAAGAGGAAATTGGACACGATAAATGAAGACATGCCAATTGAAGAGGAACCACAACCATCGCAAAGAGATATGGTATTGGCGGCACAAAGAGAACGAATGCAAAAACTTTGTGCTACAAGAGATTTGAATACCATAGTTGGAGACACGTCCTCTACCGCAAGTCAACATGTAGGGACACCATCTACCACATCTCAAGTTGAGAGTACATCATCACTCACATGTGATGAAGGAGGTACGCCATTGTTCCCACCTCAACCTCAAGGTATGTCATCTATTCCATCTTCAATCGAAGGCATGCCATATAGCCCATCTCATTTAAATATTGATGAAATTCCTAATGTTGAGATGAATTTATCTAACTTAACACCACCTAAAATTTTGCATAGAAAGCCAAAGTATTTGATTGATATTGATGAGAATATTTTGTAGCCAATGGAAGGTAAGATTCCAAAACGCACTTATAGAAGATATGCTCATAAGATTTGGAGATTGTTCTTTGAAAAGTTAAATGAGACTGCAAGATAACAATTGTTCCTTGAAATAATGCAAAGTATAAAGTATAGGTCCATCATGAAGATTCTTGGGTTGAGAACATCAGAGGCTTCAAGTGAAAAATCTATTGTCAAGAATCTAATGAGTGTGTATGAGAGTGTGGGTAACACCTCACGCACAAAAGATAGTAATGCAACACAGCATGCGATTACATCGACTATAGTAAGTAGTCAAACGAGGAAAGCTCGTCTCATTAGAAAGACAAGTCAAGAATTGAGAATTAATAGGAAAACTTTATCAAGAGCCGTTGGAAGATGCCAAAGAATTGAGGACACTAATGCCAATGAATTATGGGCGTTCTCGGGGAGACTACCATGAAAAGATAAACCAATTGTAGAAGCATTGAGATCACTAATTGAAGACTTTTGGAAGAATTACACAAGGGTAACTCCAAATCAAAGGGATGTGGTAAGAAAGAGAATCGGTAGTCAAAATCGTGAGCCACATCCAAAGCATTTTTTGGATGAGACTCAAACACAATTTTATGGTAAATTTCTAGAGAAGTATCCTCAAATTAAAATTTGTCAAAGATATTTTGAAATGCTAAAACCTTTCTATGTCAATATAAATCACACACGCACTACTTGTTGTTGTAGATTACATATTGAATTTTCTAACCATTTTGATGTTTATAGGTCTATATGTTTAGATATGCATACTAACAATGTTTTGCAGGGTTGTGTCAAATGTGCCCCACCAACATCTTCAAGAGACTTTATATCAAGAATTTTATGTGAAAGAGAGGAAGGTCAAATATTCTACAAGAAATTATGTTTGGATGGCACATGTCATCGTTGCGGTGGCTTGCAACATTTGCCAATATGTGAACATATGGAAAGAACACATGCGGTTGGAAACGAACTAGTAGAGTTTGGCAAGTATAAAACAGTGGCATACAATACAAAAGATGGTAAAGAAGCAAAGAGATGTGAATTGGTTATTGAAAAGATTCTAGTGTATCAATTTATGCCTATATTTTGTGACAGCATAGTGTAGGAGTATGCAAGACATGCCCATAGAGCTTGATGGTTGGACTTGCAATTCAAGTTATGCAAGGACACATTTCTGGTTGGTAGCATTGTTTCAGTCATCGACTTTGCAGAGAACTACAGTCTACAGCCACAGCGTGAGGTACAATCACAATATTACAACTCCACACAGGTTTCTATATTTGTGCACATCGCATTCATCCATGCGAATGATAGGATAGAGGATGACAGAAAGATCATAAGGGGGTATAATTTCTATATTAGTGATGATCGCACGCATTCTATGGAGTTCATGCAAGGTTGGTTTCAGGTGTTCTACAATGATTTGGCTAGAAGGGGCATATCGTTCAGTCAGCATATCATATGGTCAGATAATTGTGCATCACAATTCAAGAACTCACAGAATTTTAATTGGCTGAGTAGGAGGCATAATTTTATAGGTATTCAGCATATGTAAAAATTTTGTGAGGTCGGGCATGGAAAGGGGGAGCATAATGGTGCAGGAGCATGTATCAAAAGAACCATAGCACGAGAAGAGTTAAAGTATAAAGACAATGCAAAGTTGACAGATACAAAATTGATTGTCGAGTGGTGTAATGCTTCCATGGGTCCAGGTAATGAAGGTATGTCTTCAGTTCATAGATTTTTTTGGTTGATAGATGATACTAACATTGCACCATATGAGGACTGTTGTACACTGACAAGATCAAATGAGATGCACTCTTTCAGAAGCTCAATTGCAGGTTCATGGAGTATCCATACGTGAAAGATGTCATGCTTTTGTTCTTCATATACAATTCAAGCCTGGGATGAGTGCGAGTCAAAGGAGTGGGTTGACGAATGGCAGTTAAGTTATCTTAGCCCACTTGACACGTATCGACCCCCGACAGCACTAGAACTAACACGGATGGAATCATCAGTTGACTTTGACCACATATCAAATTTAGTTTAATCAGGTAATATATCTATTTGCATAGTTTTTAAAATTCCTAATTTCATCTTACTTTGTAGTGTTTTTGTAATGTTGACTAATTTCATCTAATTTGCTACACATATCAATGTAGGGCACATATATGCAGTTATTGCAGATGAAGATAATGAAGAGGGAACAGATTATTACTTATGTCATTGTGTTGAGGCCAAAAATAAATTGGAGGCCCCAGTTACAAATGGAGAAAACATCGAATACCCTTCAGGCTCAGTGGTTATTACTGGAACATGGCTTAGAAGGTACCCACATAAGAGTGTTAATGTTTGGTTGTTTCAGGACTTTGACACGCATTGGAAGATTCTTCATTACTCAAACCTTGTCGTGGCATCCAATGTTCATTTGATACAATATTGGGGTTGACCTTTGAACAAAATCTTGTTGAAGGTGCGTGAGTCTGACCATGAAGCAATACTTGACACAATAAAGAGTAGAGTAGACCCGGATGGTTCATTGGATTAATTTGTAAGTATTCACATTGATTTTGTAAAGTCATGTTACATTGAGTTGTAAGTATGCACATTAATTTGTAAGGTTTGTCTTTTTTTATTTCCTACTGCACTTTTACACATATACACATTTTTACATTATCATGTTATGCTTCATGGGGTTAGACCTAAGTAATGGATGAAGTTGATCCTGAGAATAATGTATAAAATCTAGGTAATGTATAAAATATAGGTGTCTCTAGGTGTCTTGGTTTCTAACTAGATAATAGGTGTCTCTAATTGTGATGTAGAGGCAATGGGATAGTTGGAGGATGGCAAACTAGACAAGGTTTCCTTATGCTCTAAAGCCCAAATTTCATGATCATTATACAAAAGTGGAAATGGAAGTTAGAGACTCTAAATTCTTCATGGAAAAGGTGATTTCATATGCTATGGGACCCATTCCAATCATTTCCAAAGGCAGACCAAACTCAAGATTAACACTTCCTTCACAAACCCAAGAAATGGCTTGTAGCCCTAAAAAAGGAGAACAATCCTAATAACTTTTGATACAAATCTTCAAACATAGAACTTGGACAATCAGTAGATACCTATTTGGACTCCCTATCACATATCCAAAACTAGGTATAGGTTGTTTTGGACGATATTCCCTAACCTATAACTCCTCTCAATAACCTAGAGCCCCAATTAGGCCTAAAATACAAAGAGACCCCCCTTAAATTCACACACAAAACTCAACCTATGACTTGAGCACTTAGTATTCATGCCAAAACTATGAATTTTGTGGGTTTTGTCCTCCTACAATCTGTTGTTCCCAAAAATGCCTCTATGGTTCCTTCTCTATGTCTCTAAACATCACCTAACACATGGTTTTGTTAGGTTTCCTCAAAGAAAACTTCTTCTCCTCAAATATCTTGCCAAAAAATCATCATAGCATACTAGAATAGACCTACTACAACCCATTCCACTGATCAAAAGTGAATCAAATCAGTGGAATGGCAAAAAAATGCATGATTCTTACCAAAACCCTAGATAAGGGTTTCTTAAACTATTTTAAGGAAAATGAGTCTTACTCTACTCTAGAATTGTTTCAAGATGCCAAACTAGATGCAAATAAATGTCAACTCACTCTAGTTTCATGCCACCACCATAGTCCTTCAGTTGCACTAATGGTGCAGGGGCACCTAGGTTGTCATGCCTCCAAGAGGGGTCAAAAAATAAAATTTTGTTTTGATTGAGTCAATTGTATGTAATAAGGTCTTCTAAGACCATTTCATTTCTTTTTAAGTCACTTTGAGTCATTTGGGGTCAGTTTGAGTCTTTGAGTCCTCTTGCAAAAAAGTGTCAATATTGTCAAGTTGCACAAAGCAACTTTTACATTTTTGGTGTCCTTCTCCTGATGCGACCAAACTAACAGTTCTAACGCATCCAGATGGGTACGTTTAGGCTAGGCATGGTTCTATTTTTTACCCAAACATGTCAAAACAGTCTAAGCTACATTGTACCGACGATATCCCTAAAGAGTCCAAAGTGCAAAAAGGCAGCAATCTTTGACGAGATGTTACTCAAAAATTGTCACTTAGAAACATTCCGTCTAAGGCAACACGATCATGTAGAGTGCCTCTACAATAACCTATCTCAATTTTTTATATCTCTAAGACATTTTCCCGTGGTGAAAGGTTTTCTGTTGCCCCAAAAATTGTCAGAAGGAGGCAGTGTAAAGTTACAAAGGGGTGTAACTTTCGTCTTGCTCTTGATGCGACCAAACTGACTATTCCAACGCATCCGGATGGGTACATTTACACTAGGCACAGTCCTATTTTTCACCCAAACATGTTGAAACAGTCCGAGCTACATTGTACTGACGATATCCCTGAAGAGTCCAAAGTGCAAAAAGGTAGCAATCTTTGACGAGATGTTACTCAAAAACTGTGTCACTTAGAAACATTCTATCTAAGGCAACATGATCACGTAGAGTGTCTCTACAATAACCTCTCTTAGTTTTTTATATCTCTGAGGCATTTGCCTGTGGTGAAAGGTTTTTTGCTGCCCCAAAAATCGTCAGAATGAGGCAGTGTAAAGTTGCAAAGGGGTGTAACTTTCGTCCTGCTCCTGATGCGACCAAACTGACTGTTCCAATGTGTCTAGATGGGTACATTTACGCTAGGCATGGTCCTATTTTTCACCCAAACATGTCGAAACAGTCCGAGCTACATTGTACCGACGATATCCCTGAAGAGTCCAAAGTGCAAAAAGGCAGCAATCTTTGACGAGATGTTACTCAAAAATCGTGTCACTTAGAAACATTTTGTCTGAGGCAACATGATCATGTAGAGTGCCTCTACAATAACCTCTCTCGGTTTTTTATATCTCTAAGTGGTGCAGGGGCACCATAGTAAAATCTACTATGTTGAAATAAGGCCTATTTGGCCATGTCATCTTGTTCATGTTTTGTTTTCTAAATCCTAGAAGTCTTTGTATTTCCATTTGGCAAATAATGGACACGTTTTGTATCTAATAGAATTCAAAAAGACCCACAAGAGTCGGTTGGGATTCAGGGCCGTTGGCATTCCCTAACCGTTGAGCAACCGTTGCTCTTCCAACTCTGGCTTAATAAAAGCACAGAGGAGCAACCGAGAGGGGTTCTGTAGATTTGAGGATTGTGAATTGGAAATTATCTGAGAAATAATAACTTATGTCCGTCATTTTCTATGTTTGATCTATGTTGTAATATTTCCTAACTGTTCATAGTAGCTTTCTGTTCTCTGAATTGAAATAGTTAGTCTAGATTGTCAAAGATGAGTAGTTAACCATTCCACTGGTGGATTTCCAAAGAAATCAGTGGAATGGCATCGATCTGTACATAATTTTGTTTGTTTTTCTTTTCATTTATTTGGTTGGAAGGGCAGATGTTCCAGACTGAGGAGTGTGCACAGTAGCATACCCTAGCATCTCTATGTGCTAGGCGTAGACTGTAGATCAGACTGTGCAAGAGTGACAACCCTATCGGCGTATCGATGGGACTCAGAACTGAGTTTCCACCGAAGTCAAACGGAGTCAAGAGTATCGATGCATCGGTAGACAACTTGACATTGGACCGACAGTGTTGGTCTTACCAATCGAGGGCTTCGAAGTGAGGAAGAATAACTTACACCGACGAAGATCCATCAGGAGGAATTGATGTATCGGCAACTCTGGAGTAAGTCCCATCGAAGGCTGAAGTCACGCCGATGAGTAGTTGATCCATCGGTGCATCGGCGTAAGTTGATAAGCATTCGCTGATGAGAATAGTCTCACCGAAGATAATGCCATCGATGCATTGGGAGACAAGTTCAAATTTCTGCCAATAGGGTGAGTCATACCGATACAGTTGCGTCTAACCAGCGGGGAAGCCGTTACGATTAAGGCAAGGAGGACTGAACCGTCATCGGGGCATCGGCCAGAGGTTGCAAGTGCTTTCCGATGATAATGGTCACGGCGATGAGAGATTGGTTACGGTTGAACTAACTATCGGCCGAACGGAGAAGAAGTCTAGCCGATAGGAGGTATCGAGCAGACTTGGTGTTTAGCAAAACATTTCCAAAAGTCACCGATAGCATTTTTCTTGCCGATAGCATTTTTCTTGCCGATAGCCAAGAAGCGTGGAGCCACCCATCGGCAAGAGGCGCGATGTCGGAGTGACATGATCAAGGAAGACCGATAGTGTTTTTCTGGCCGATGAGCAAAGACTGTTGATTCTTTCATTATTTTCTCTCCTCATCATATTGGTATCAGAGCCCGAAAAGATTTGGGCGCCAAGTCAAATTGAGGATTTGCTGGAGTGTTGGCGTTTGGGTGTTGTCTGTGAATAGTATATGTCAGTAGAGGAGAGTGAAGGAGAGGCTAGCATCATGCCTCCAAAGGGGATGATAGCAGAAGTGCTTAAGAAGTTCCAAGAGATGGAAGAGATGATCAAGATTGGAGTCAACGAAACACTCCAGGCTGAGTTGAAGGCACTGAAGATAGGAAAGAAATCAGATGATGAATCTGATGGAGAGGAAGAAGAAGAGGAACAAGAAGAGGTAGAGATACCAACTGAACAAAAGTAATTCCTAAAATCCATTAAGGCTATTGGCAAGGACTCTTCAGACGCTCGGATAGATATCCCCATGTTCAGTGGAAAGATGAATGTTGATGAATTCATGGAATGGATTGGGGCTCTGAACAACTACTTTGAATACAAGGAAGTTCCTGAAAGTAAAAGAGTTAAGTTTGCAAAAACTAAACTCAAAGGTGTTGCCCTTACATGGTGGAATTACGCCCAAGGAGAGAGGGTAAAGAATGGGAAGAGTATGATCTCTTCGTGGAGAAGAATGCTAGAGAAGATCAAGTCCCAGTTCCTTCCATCTAACTACAAGGTGCAGATTTACAGGAAAATGCAGAACCTTAAGCAAAAAGATATGGATGTGGCTACTTACACCGAGGAGTTCCACAAATACACTCTTCGTTGTGGGTACATGGAGGATGAAAAAGCCAAGGTAGCAAGGTATCTAAATGGTCTAAGGTTCAATATTCAAGATGAGATAAGTCTACTGACCCCTAAAACTGTGGAAAAATGCTTTCAAGTAGCATTAAGAGCGGAAGAGAAGCTGAAGAGGAAAGGTGAGCAACAAGGTAGAGGAAAAGGTGGCAGAAATTTTAGAGGCAGAGGCAGTTTTGGAGGAAGAAGTCCTAACCAGAGGCCTAATGGTGAGTCTAGCCAAGGAGAGCAATTTGGGGACTCAAGTAGCATAGGAGGCTACTGAGGAAGAAGGCCTAATGGAAGAGGTAGGACAAATGGATTAGGGAGAGGATCCAAGTTCTCCAATATGAGATTTTATAACTGCAATCAGATAGGGCACCTGGCCTACAAGTGTCTAGAGAAGTCCTCAACTTCTCATGGTAATGAGAGAAGAACCACTTTGACTCAAGAGGATGCAGGGAGTGTGACATCTCCTGAAGTGAATTTGACATCAAAGATGGAAGAAAATCTGATGATCAAGAGGACGCTGCTCAAAGAACCAGTGCAGATTGAACCATCACAAAGAAGAGCTTTGTTCAGAGTCAACTGCAAGATCCAAGGCAAGGTTTGTAAAGTTATCATTGACTCTAGTTCTACTGACAATATTATATCTTTAGAAGCAGTAGATAAATTGAAATTAGAAAAGATACCCCATAGCTGTCCATATAGGGTCAGTTGGTTAAATAAGGGACAACATATAGTCACCAATGAACAAGCATGGGTAGAATTCAACATTGGGGGGTATAGAGACAAGATTTTGTGTGACATCCTTCAAATGGATGCTTGCCATCTTCTACTGGGCAGACCATGGCAATTTGACAAAAAGGCTCATCATGATGGGGAAAAGGATGCTTACTCTTTCCAAAAGGATGGTGTAACTTATAGGATACAGTCATTGGTAGAAGGGGATCCACAGCCTGTAGGATCTAGTATAATGATGGTAGGAGAGAAGGAATTCCTTGAAACAGTAGAAGAATCAAGTGGAGTAGGTTTTGCTTTGATTGTGAAACCTAAGGAGAAGAAAAGAGAAAATATGAGAGAAATAGGACCTGGGGAGGTCAGAGAACTACTTTAGAGTTATAAGGAAGTAATTGCAGCAGATATACCAGACTCACTACCACCAATTAAAGATATTAGCCATCAGATTGATCTCATATTGGGAGTTGTACTTCCCAATAAGGCAGCCTATAAGATGACCCCTCAACAGAATGAGGAGATAGCCAAGCAGGTTCAAGAACTTTTAGACAAGGGGTTAATAAGAAAGAGTTGGAGTCCATGTGCAGTCCCCACTATTTTGGCACCAAAGAAAGATCAGAAATGGAGACTGTGTACTGATTCCAGGGCAATAAATAGGATAACCATCAGATACATGTTTCCTATTCCTAGAATTGAAGACCTAATGGATTATTTGGGGGGTACTACCTATTTCTCTAAAATAGACTTGAAGAGTGGGTACCATCAGATAAGGATAAGAGAAGGGGATGAATGGAAAACAGCATTCAAAACCAATGAAGGGTTATATGAATGGCTTGTATTGCCTTTTGCTCTATCTAATGCTCCTAGCACTTTCATGAGGCTAATGAATGAAGTATTGCAGGATTTCATAGGTAAGTTTGTGGTAGTATACCTAGATGACATTTTGAAATTCAGTAAAAGTAAAGAAGAGCATTTGAAACACATAGAGATAGTCTTGAAGAGGCTGAAAGACGAGAAGCTGTTGATAAACTTGGACAAATGTGATTTCATGAAACAAGAGTTAATCTACTTGGGTTTTGTCATTTCCAAAGGTGATTTGAAGATGGATCCTTCAAAGGTGGAGGCTATTCTGAATTGGCCTACACCTAAGACAACAGGGGAGGTAAGGAGTTTTCATGGTTTGGCCACATTCTATAGGAAATTCATTAAGAACTACAGTGACATCTGTGCACCTATGTTGGAAACCATCAAGGGTGGTTACAAGGTGAAGTTTGTGTGGACGAGAGAAGTAGATAGGATCTTTGAGAGTCTGAAACAGAAAGTTGCTAAATTCCCTATCTTAGTGTTACCTAATTTCAATAAGGTTTTCACAATTGAATGTGATGCAAGTGGGTTGGCCATCGAAGCAGTGTTGAGCCAAGAAGGCAGACCGGTAGCCTTCTTCAGTGAAAAGTTAAATGAAGCCAAGAGGAAATACTCCTCTTATAACTTAGAGTTGTATGCTATGGTACAACCTTTGAAAAAGTGGAGACATTACCTGCTTCCCAAGGAATTTATTGTGTATACAGATAACCATGCTCTCAGTTTTCTGAATGGGCAGGACAAACTCAGCCACAGACATATGAAATGGGTGGAAAGTCTGCAAGCATACACTTTCACCATTAAGCATAAGAGAAGAGTCACAAACAAGGTGGCAGATGCTCTCAGCAGGAGGGTGTTGACAGTCCAAGAAGTGTAGTTGCAAAGCATGGGTGTTGAGTCACTCAAGGAATTGTATGGAGAAGATCAGGATTTCAGAGAAATCTACAAGGTATGCAATGAATTTGCTAATACTTTTCATAGTGAGTTTTCAGATTTTACATTGCAAAATGGACTATTGTTCAAAGGATGTCAGTTGTGTATCCTGAAATGCTCAATGAGGGATAATATTGTGAAGGAAAAACATAGTGGTGGTTTAGGAGGACATTTTGGTTTGAATAAGACTTTAGATCTAGTAAGGATATTTTATTTCTGGCCAAGAATGCAGTCTGACATCAGAAAATTTGTTGAAAGTTGCATAGTATGCCAAAGAGCAAAAGGAGTCTCGACCAATGCAGGATTGTATCAACCTTTGCCAATACCTAATAGGCCTTGGGAATGTTTGAGTATGGATTTTGTGATGGGGTTACCCCAAACAAGAGCAGGTTGTGACAATGTGTTTGTAGTGGTAGACCGATTCAGCAAGATGGATCATTTCATTCCTTGCAGGACCACTAATGATGCTAGCTACATTGCAGGTTTGTTCTTTAAAGAAGTTGTCAGGATTCATGGGCTACCCTTGAGCATTGTGTCTGATAGGGATAGAAAATTTGTAGGACATTTTTGGAGAACCTTGTGGAAAAGATTGGGTACAAACTTGTCTTTTAGCTCAGCCTACCATCCTCAGACTGATGGACAAACTGAGGTTGTGAATAGGTCATTAGGCAATCTCCTTAGATGCTTAACAAAAGAACGTGGCAGCAGTTGGGATGTGATACTCCCACAAGTATAATATGCTTATAATGACTCGACAAACAGGAGCACAGGTCTGAGTCCCTTTGAAATTTTATATGGCAGTCACACCAGGGCTATTTTTGAATTAAGAGATGTCCAGGGGTTGGACAAAAGGAGTGGTCATGCTGATGCATTTGTAGAAGCCATGAAAGAAATACACCAACAGGTCAGAGATACTTTACACCAGAATAGTCAGAAGACAAAGGCTCGAATGGATCAAAGGAGGAGGGATGTGCAGCATCAGGTAGGCGACTTGGTCATGGTTCATCTAAACAAAAATAGGTTGCCAAAAGGGGGCCACAGCAAATTGATGATGCGGAAGATTGGACCCTGTCAGATTCTGGAGAAGTACGGTCCAAATGCTTATAAGATTGAGCTTCCTGATGATATTGCCATTTCACCCATATTCAACATTGCTGATTTGACATTGTACAGAAGTCCTAATACAGGGGAGAATGCAAAAGACCCTGTCCAGGAAAATGAAGACTGGCTGAAGCACTTACCTTCTAGTGATCCGCCAAAAATGGAGAACATTTTGGATAGCAGAGAAGCCAGGAAGACAAGGCACAAAACATACTTTAAACATCTGGTTAAGTGGCTAGGGCTTCCAGATTCAGAAGCTACATGGATGCTGGAGGAAGACATTCTAAAGCAAGGTAGAGATGTACAAGAATTGGTCTCTAAGAGGACTTGAGACATTTTTCTTCTAGGGAGTATGGTGCAAGGGCACAATAGTAAAATCTACTATATTGAAATAAGGCCTAATTGGCCATGTCATCTTGTTCATGTTTTATTTTCTAAATCCTAGAAGTCTTTGTATTTCCATTTGGCAAATAATGGACACATTTTGTATCTAATAGAATTCGAAAAGACCCATAGGAGTCAGTTGGGATTTAGGGCCATTGGTCTTCCCTAACCGTTGAGCAACCATTGCTCTTCCAACTCTGGCTTAATAAAAGCACAGAGGAGCAACCTAGAGGGGTTTTGTAGATTTGAGGATTGTGAATTGGAAATCATCTGAGCAATAATAGCTTTTGTTCGTCATGTTTTGTGTTTGATATGTGTTGTAATATTTCCTAACTATTCATAGTAGCTTTTTGTTCTCTAAATTGAAATAGTTAGTCTAGATTGTCGAAGATGAGTAGTCACCCATTCCACTGGTGGATTTCCAAAGAAGTCAGTGGAATGGCATCAGTCTGTACATATTTTTGTTTGTTTTTCTTTTCATTTATTTGGTTGGAAGGGCAGATGTTCCAAACTAAGGAGTGTGCACAGTAGCATACCCTAGCATCTCTATGTGTTAGGCGTAGACTGTAGATCAGACTGTACGAGAGTGACAACCCTATCGGCGTATCGCTGGGAATCAGAACTGAGTTTCTGCCGAAGTCAAATGGAGTCAAGAGTATCGGCGCATCGGGTAGACAACTTGACATTGGACTGACAGTGTTGGTCTTACCGATCGAGGGCTTCGGAGTGAGGAGGAATAACTTACACCGACGGAGATCCATCAGGAGGAATTGACGTATTGACAACTCTGGAGTAAGTCCCACCGAAGGCTGAACTCACGCCGATGAGTGGTTGATCCATCGGTGCATCGGCGTAAGTTGATAAGCATTCGCCGATGAGAATAGTCTCACCGAAGATAATGCCATTGGTGCATCGGGAGGCAAGTTCAAAGTTCTACCAACAGGGTGAGTCATACTGATACAGTTGCATCTAACCGGCGGGGAAGCCGTTACGATTAAGGTGAGGAGGACTTAACCGTCATCGGGGCATCGGCCAGAGGTTGCAAGTGCTTGCCAATGATAATGGTCACGGCGATGAGAGATTGGTGATAGTTGAACTAACTGTCGGCCGAACAGAGAAGAAGTCTCGTCGATAGGAGGTATCGGGTAGACTTGGTTTTCAGAAAAACATTTCCAAAAGTCGCCGATAGCATTTTTCTTGCCGATAGCATTTTCCTTGCCGATAGGCAAGAAGCGTGGAGCCACCCATCGGCGAGAGGCGCAATGTTGGAGTAACACGATCAAGGAAGACCGATAGTTTTTTTCTAACCGATGAGAAAAGACTGTTGATTCTTTCATTGTTTTCTCTCCTCATCACTAAGGCATTTGCCCGTGGTGAAAGGTTTTCTGCTGCCCCAAAAATCGTCAAAAGGAGGCAGTGTAAAGTTGCAAAGGGGTGTAACTTTCATCCTGCTCCTAATGTGACCAAACTGACTATTCCAACGCATCCGGATGGGTACATTTACACTAGGCATGGTCCTATTTTTCACTCAAACATGTCGAAATAGTCTGAGCTACATTGTACCGATGATATCCTTGAAGAGTCCAAAGTGCAAAAAGGTAGAAATCTTTGATGAGATGTTACTCGAAAACTGTGTCACTTAAAAACATTATGTCTAAAGCAACGCGATCATGTAGAGTGCCTCTACAATAACCTCTCTCAGTTTTTTATATCTCTGAGCCGTTTGCCCGTGGTGAAAGGTTTTCTGATGCCCCAAAAATTGTCAGAAGGAGGTAGTGTAAAGTTGCAAAGGGGTGTAACTTTTGTTCTTCTCCTCGTGTGGCCAAACTGACAGTTCCAACGTGTCTGGATGGGTACTTTTAGGCTAGGCATGGTCCTATTTTGCACCCAAACATGCCGAAACAGTCCGAGCTACATTGTACCGGCATATTAAATTATTGACAAATATTGAATCATATAAACACATAAAAATCATTTTAAAGCATAAACTAACTCCTCCAAGTCAAGGCGCAGATTAAGGTATGTGAAAAAACTAAATATTGAATGGGCGCCTAAGCTAGATGAAGAATTTTTACCCCCCTCATCCTTCAATCATTATAATTGTTCTCAAAAGACATCATCAAAACATGAAAAAACTCCAAGACTTGTAGTTTTAAGTTGATTTCCTCCAAGGCGCCAATGTGAGGTTGTTTTGATGGCAAAGGGTGCCTTGATTCATGATGTTGAATTTCCTTCCTCCTAGGCGCCAAAATGGATAGTTTAGACAAGAAAAGGCGCCTTAGTATACTTAGCTCATTTCTTGGTAATTTGATGGCTTCAATCACTTGTTCAAACCTATAGGAGACCATTTTACACTTAGGCGCTAGATATTAGGATTCAGAACATCTTCCTTCAAGGCACCAAAATGAGGTTATTTAGACACAAAAGTGAGCCTCCATACAAGATGCTTATTCTCCTTCCACTTAGGCGCTCATTCATGATGATCCAAGTGACAATAGGCACCTAGACTTCCTTTGGTAAGATTTAGTCATTTCGAAGGTTCTAACATTAGGCGCTACAATTGGGAGTGATTTGAAGTTCATTTTCCTCTAAGCGCCCAAAATGGATGGTGGAGACAAGAAAAGGCACATAGGCTTCTTTTGACAATTTTCAAAGTCTTCCTAAGTTATATTATGTTATATTGACCCTTAGGTGCAAATGGATGATCTAGGATGACTCTAGGCGCATATCCAAGGTGATATCTTTCTAGGCGCAATCTTCACTAAGTTTAGACTTCACTTTACATCAAGGCGCCAAAATGGATAGTTTAGAGAGAGGCAAAAATGCGCCTAGATGTATGATGCTCAGTTTGATGTGTTTGATCAACTTTGATAATCAAGATGAATTACCTCCCTTAAGCCACCCTCCTTTATACTTTGAAACATCCTTTCAATATCAAGGCACAATTTTGAGGTTGTTTGGATGATGAAAGGTGCCTTGAGTTCTAGGCGGAGTTTTGAGGTTATGCAAGTAGAGAAATGCGCCTAAGGTCTTAAAGCAAATTTGCGCCCAAAACTGAAAATCCCCGAGGTATGACTTATGGAAGCCTATAGCCCCAATGTTATGTTGCATACTAAAATTAGGTAAGACTCAATGTAATCTCATAACCTCGCCTTATATGCAAGAGGAATTACATTTAATAACCACAGTGGTCATCAGGTGCTCATAAGCATATGATTTTGACTATCTTATTCAAAACAACAAACATACTCTTTGCATCCCAATATGGTATAACAACAAGAAATTAAGAAATATTTTCAATTGACCAACTCATAAAGAATATGGATCAGCATACTCATTTGAATATTTTCAATTGAGCAACTCATAAAGAATATTAATATTTTTTGTTCAACAAGATGATTCATTTTTTTTTAAATACAACTTTTATCTTTTAGTTCCAAAATGAGGTTTAGGTGATACTTGAATAACAATAGCTAGCTTATTAGATCAACAAACATCTTATGTAATACAATTGGACTTTAAATATTTGAAGTAGCCATCTACAAATATCCATTCAAACGTGGATTTATAATGCAAGTATGGACGCCATCAATAAAAAAGATTTGTATTAACCAAATATCCATATAGGCATACATCAATAGCTGTCGATATAACATATATGCAAAATAGCCATATAGGCTTACAAGAATGCCATATAGGCATACAATGTCAACTATATGCAATACAAAATATATGTCCACAAATGCCATATAGGCATACAACAAAGGAACATAATAAAAAGTCATTCCCCTCTGGCTGGTGAAGAGAATAGATCACAGGCAGCCTTTGATCTTCTAGGGGATGGAGACGCATATGTGGGTGGTCTACTACGAACCCAAGGGCTACTCCATTTTAGTTCTTCATGCATCTTTAGTTGTTACAATAAAAAGTATAGACATTAATATATAGAAATTACATGTTATAAAAAATAAAACATTTAACAAAATAATCACTTACCACTACCATATAATCTATCTCCTCACTTGCCTTAGTAGCAGGAATAGGCCGTGGTGATGCCATGTCCTATAGAAACCATCTAGATAGAAATTAAACTTCAAATCAATAATCTTTTGATTTTTCAAAAATAAACAACTATAACAATGAATGTAAATTGAAATTTACTAATCTACCTCATACCCTTGTCAATGCCATGGAGCTATGAATCACAGAGGTCACACCATGATCCATTGCCCTATGAACATCAGGAGGTGTCTCCGCAGCCTGCATCATCTGGAAATAAAACAATATTAGTCAATTACGAAAACTATAATAGTGATGCAAATCATGGCTCCTAACATACACACACGTTCATCTAAACATGGAAGTACACACAATAAAGCACACAAGTCACATACAAAAATCTAGTAAGTACAATTCATTCATTAAACTATTTATTTTATTACCTCCGTGAAGCTTTGAAGTCCACCACCGCTGGCAGGTGTTGCCATGAAATCTCCAATATTAACCTATTCAACATCCAAAATCATATATTAGAATACCATTCATATAACGATGCTATTCACATGTAATATTTATAATTGTTTACTAGTTACATACCCTGACAGTAGATGATCTAGTGTAATATATAGGTGGAGAACCACTGAAAACTGCATCAACGCTATGACCCTAAAATTTTATTAAAATCATCAAACTAAATTAGTTAATCTTGCATTTCAAAAATAAAATTTAATAAATTAAATTCAATAAACTTGCTAATATTTACTTGAGTATTAAGGCTGAAAGTCTCACTCAGGAGGGTATCTGTCATCACCATCTGCTCAGCTGCAGATGTAGCCTGTACACCTGTGTCCTAACTATCCATGGGGTCATAACCACAGGCTGACCCGTAAGTCTGACAAGCATGGGGTGGGACTCTACTCCTCACAGTATCTCCCAACCCACTCTGTGTTGCAGGACTGGCATGCTCTATGATGCTCTGGGTCAAGGCACTAATGGACTAAAGTGTATCAACCTCAACACTCTCCTTCACAATAGAAGGGATAGAAACATGCTCATGGGCTGGTCTGCTGATTACTCGTCTCACTACCCGTTGTGGGTCAACACATGCCCCTAGTCTATCTTGTGCTAACCTCCCACCTCTACCCTGGAAGTCCCGCATATCAAAATAGTTTGGCACTTTATTGAGGACAAACTCGCAGTAGAGTTTCCTCAAAAAGTATTGCTAGACCTCATTATTATTGCATGGAGGATGGTCAAAAACCATCCACCACCTCTGCCCAAAATTGTCCCTTATCGCTTGGTTGTTGCACCAATGGATAGGGAACCTCTTGCATGTAATGGGTGGAGGTTGATTTGTTTGTGGGTTTGTGAAAATCGAACACAAGTCTAATTTTGTAATTTGTAATTTTTTCACATCTTGGTATGACAGCTTGTCTGCATAATAGTCTCTAAACTCTCTCCTCTTATCCGTCCAACTAGATATTTGCTTGCTAATTGAATCTACATTTGATAACATAGATTCAAGAGATTCAGCAAGTGTGGACCTATGCAAGATTGAAGTGGAAGGATCTTTCAACCTTGCAATTATATCTTCAATTTCTTTTTTATTGTTTTCAATTTGCCCCATTAGATTTTCTTGAGTTCTAGGGGCATGTCGAGGAATGGATGGAGGAGGTTGTTGTTCTGCAGGTATTTCCTCCTCAGGATTTTGTGGATTTTGAGGAGGAGGTGCATTAACATTTCCTGACAATTAACAAAATTTACATCAAAAATCAACTCAAACCTACCTATTTAGAAACAAATTCAAACAAACAAACAAATAAAACTCACTCCTTTGGCGTGCTCGACGTCATGGCGGCATTTTGGCAACGAATCGGTAAGATTTTGGTTTTGAATTGACTTTTCCAAAACATGAGCGCACTTCTTAGGGTTTGTAGGCCGCGGGTATAAAGGAAAACAAAGAAATGAAATGAACAAAATGCTCTTTTTTTAATGTATAGCTAGTCATAACGCACTCGCGTTATGGTTTGGTTTTGACGAGCCTTCGGCTCGTCATTACCAAACCATAACATGAGCGCGTTATAACGTACTCACGTTATGCATTAAAAATTTTTGAAAACAATTTGGCCACTTTTTGGCCCCCCAACTCTTTGCACTTACCCATACTTAACATGGATGGTGGTAACAAGGACATATTTTCTAGTATAAATCTATTTTCATTAATGTTTTTTTTTACTAAGCATATCAAAATGAAGAAGAGATTCAATATTAAAAACAAGAGAAGATTTGAGAAGCTTTTATATGAGCATGGAGAACAACCTCCGGGCATGTGCACAAAGATGGATGATCATAAAGTGGCTAAAAAAATTTTTTGGTCCAAATAGGTTATAATGGATCATGTTATCAAAACCATAATGTGGTCATGTTATAATGTGATCGTGATGATATGTGAGCACATTATAACATGACTATGTTTTATGAAAATAAAAGAAAAAAACACAACTGTGAGCTCATTTCTCCCCATTATCTTCAGAACGCGATGGGGTAAAAGTGCAAGCATATTTTGAGCTAATTGAAGCAAATTCAACACCAACACCATGCTACCACAATGTCTGTGAGCTTGACAAGATAAGATTTAAGTGTTTTAGTGATTTGAATTAAAATGAAACTTTTAATTTTTAATTGTTTTGATTCTTTTTTTAATTTTTAGCAAATTATGAAAACCCCAAATGCCTCCAAACCCTGATTTATCAAACTGATTGCATGAGGAAAATCCTGCTAAACAGTGAGAACATGCTAACCCTGCCCAAACTCCTTCATCCATTTTGCGACATCCAATATATTAGGGCAAATTGAAGAAAATAAAAGAAAACCTCAAACACTAGTTGAAACATTAAAAAATATAAATACAAAGAGCACACATCGAAGAGTTCTTGCAACATCCTTGGAATCTATCATTTCTCACATAAATTATGTTAGTGGCCAAATAAACAAATGGTCAAATCATAGAGAGAATGCAAGACAATATTATTCTACAAAATTGTCATATAAACAAGTCAAAGATAAGAAAATATTGAAATATGATTTATGTGCATTATTTATTCATCCAATAACTAATCAACCTTGTAGCATCAAAAATTACATACACTTACAATTTCACACTACGTTTGGTGACCACTTTAGTGCTTGCATCTCTTTGTGCATTTTAGGCTCATGTTTATTTTATTTTAGCCTCTTTTTCTTAATTTTGTTCTAATGCTTTGTGATTCTATTAGTTCGGAGACACTTTATAAGATTTTGAGGTAGATTCACTCAGATGCTAGTGATTAGCACAAATCCATGCACATCGTGCTAGCATCCCACAAACGTGAAACGAGAAATGAGCTATTTTGGGACATGTTGAAGTATCTCCTAAGGCTGGTGAGATTCTTGTAACATTTTTTCAACCTCAAACAACTCTTTCCTCTTTGCATGTTGAATCATCTTTCCCTCTCAATCTCTCATATCTAATTTTTGAATAAGTTGAACTCTCTCTCTCTCTCTCTCTCTCTCTCTCTCTCTCTCTCTCTCTCTCTCTCTCTCTCTCTCTCTCTCTCTCTCTCTCTCTCTCTCTACAACTTTTGAAAAAATCTTGTAAACACTCTGTTTAGGGTAAAATTGGATCTTGTTAATCTTTTGTTCTTTAGATGTTTGAATCCTCCTTTCACCCTAACATTGAAGGATCTAGGGTCGAGTGGAGAGCATTATCATACCCTAGGTCACTTGCAAATGAAGGGAAACTTGGATTAGGGAATTAATTATCAATTTCTCCTTCTCTTATGTCCAATTAACCATTAAAACCCTAATTATGCAAATACGACAGCAAATTGACAAATAACGGAAAAAGCTCTTACAAACGAGAGTAAAATAACAAATTACTGAATACCTATTTTCGGGGTTCTGAGGCGGAATAGTCAGGGACACTGGTGCGGGTGCCCAAGTCCAATGTACCTACTTTTTCAGGGAATCTAGACCTCCTTCCGACACTGATCAGCCCTATAACTTCTGTTTCATGAGATCTGTCTGCGGAGGAGACTTTTATAGACGCCCTAGTCCTGAAAGTGCTCCTTTGTCTGACTTTTCTTTAGATCCTGAATCCTTGATGCATGTCACTCCTTCCTGGAACTCCACTTTTCCCAAATGTGACACCTATAACCTGCAATCACAAGACTTGGTTTGGGGGTTGTGGTGTTTAGAGGTTTACCTCAGTCAAACCCCGGAGGACACTTAAGTCTCCGAACACCATTGTCAGATAAAGAGGGCATGCCCTTGTGAGGAAGAGGCCAAAAACTAAAGGAATCAATGATAAAAACACAATGATAAGTCACCTTGTAGTGAAGCTCTCGTGGAGGAAGATGCTCTTCATGCCATGAGGAGATTGAAGCTCAAATCTACAAATATCAACACACAAGTCTGCTCTTGCAACACAATAGAAGCCTTGAATCACCTTGAGAACACTTGAACATCACACTTGCTATCTAATTGACATCTAGTTTACAAATGAATGCCTAAGCTTGCTTATATATGCAACTGCAAGCATTCCCATCAAGATATTAAAAATCAAACTTTACTATGTTGGCAAAATAACCTCCTAACGGTCATAAACTAACACACAGAAATTGGGGCTACCCCAAAATAGGGAAGGACTAGGGCGTGGGTGCCCAAGTCCTCCCCCTATTTTGGGTAGGGTACAGCTCAAGGGGTCCACCTAGGTCCAATTTTCCATGGAACCTAGGTCTCATTCCATCGGGATGCCAAAATATGAACTAAAATGTCCTAAATGCACTCTAAAGACCTGGGAGCTAAATCATATGAGGGAAAAGCCCCCAAGGGGACATTTTCTGACGTTACATTTAGCCCCCACTTTAATGTATGTATGAACGCAAGGCCCAAACATGCATTAAAGTAAGGTCACAAACACACCAAACACACCAATCATGAAGATGACACACCAACTGCGTAAAAGATAGTGACAAGCACGCAAAACATGGAGAAGATAGTTACAGTCACGCAGAACACGGAGTAGACAGTCAATGCATAGAAGACACATTAATGCATGGAAGACAAAAAAGATATCTTTTCTTTTCTTTTTCTCATATATATGAAATGCAAATGCAAGTACTGGAAAGTAAACAAACCTCCCAAAAATGTAGGAATTACTACTCTCGATGGCGCTGGTCTCTGCATATGGGGCAACACACACGCACTACATGTAAAACCTCCCAAAATGCATGAAGCACTACTCAAAGGCACTGGTATTTTCATATGGGGCAACAAACACGCCAAACAAAACAAGAACGTCAGAACACACACACTTGAAGACAAAAAAAACACGGCAGACAAGCGATGGTGTGTTCCCTATTTCTAGGCTTCGCCACAATAATCGTCGAAGACACACTTAAGGGTTGAGTTAGTCATAGAACCGCTCCCTGCCTCCGTAAAGGACTTTTGAAAATGACAGGATGATGCAATCTGCTCTGAGAAATACACCATCCCCGCCTCCGCAAAGGGCTTAAGAAAAAGGATATACGCGATATCCTGCCTTTGCAGAGGGCTTACATGGTTGATTGATTGATTGCAAACAAGCTCAGGATGCACGATGCACTACTCTGGGGTGCAAGTCTTTGCATCTGAGGTCAAACACATTGCTAACATCTATAGCAGACAACTTACCTTATATGCCCCCACCTTAAGGTGGTTGATATCAATTATCGATATCAAGCACATTAAGGTAGGAAGAAAACACACAAGGGAACACCAAATTTCGCAAAGCCCATGCCCCCCGGAGGTGACACGTACTTTACGATCGCCAAATGTTCCCACAAACACATCCCTGCAAGAACATGTTAGTGTCTACAAGATCATAATAAACAACATCAATGCATATGATTAACCACACAAAGAGCCAAGGTTATACAATGAATTCAGAGTTTGAGGATAACCAGGGGCTATATCACGAAGCTCTCTGAATTGAGTACCGCCAAGGCTAGATTCAAAGGCAAACAGAGGTGCACAGAGCAGAAGTATTGTTAAGGTTTGTAAATGCAACAGAAACATCATGAAATTCACTACGCAAAAAGCATGAGTGCTTCCACTAACCAAGCGTTGGATAAGATATACAACCCCATCGTCATATTAGGAACTAAGTCCATTTTTTGATTGCTCTCGAAAGGGACACTAGGTCAACATCAGTATAAATGTTTGTCATCATTTGCCCGCTAGATGGAAACACTAGAGGAAGGGAAACAATAAATAAGAGAGAAGAAAACAAGTTTCTTAGGGAGAATCACGTAGGAGGGTGCCCCCAAGTCACCAACCACGACGCTATGTCCATAAGACACAATACACAACAATGAAATCAGAGAGAGCAATTTAGAAGAATGATGATACAAATAGAAGAAGGGTCACAATAGAGGTGGTCTCCTAGTATCTCAAACCTTACGGGAGAATCCGAGGTCATCCCAGGAGGCCTAAACAACATATAACACATTACGGGGGAAGCACATTACGATAGAAAAAAAAAGTTTATAGATACTTACCTGTAGGGCCCCTTTCGGGCTAGAAGTTGTCTATAAGCAAATCATCATCATCATCATCTTTCCAGTCCCTAATGTTGGAGGACAGTGGGACATACAGTACCATAGCCAAATTCATATATGTTCATCATTTTGTTCATCGTTAGGATTATTATTGTTTGTTTGAATGTTGGGATCAATGTTTTCTTGTTGAGAGGCAAGGTTTATAGCATATTCTTGTCTTCTTTTTCTTCTTTATCTTGTTTTTCTATTTCATTTTGTTTTACCACTTATCTTTTGTAAGATAGGGCTATCCTCTTTCATAGGCTTGTGCAAATTAGAAGATGAAGCCCCGGGATCAAACCTCATTTGTTACAGTGAAACACTTTGTTGTTGACAACGACCTCTCGATCCTTGTAAGGATTTCAAGGGAGGAACCTCAGTATAGGGACCTTGTCCTTTTGGTCTAAAGTTCTCTTCACATGCGGGTTGTTCATCTTTTGTCATTTCTTGTGTAGGAGGACTAGGTACCGGATGTAATAGTTTCGCCTTGTAATTTCTATAGCTCAAGAATGTAAAGTCTATTCGTAGCTCTAATTTGTCGCTAGTATGTTTGTTGCAAAAGTAATCCAATGTGAAGCGTTGTTTTGTAATTGAAGGTTTGTATGTATTTCGATGAATGACATGCACTTGTCCGTTCAAAGGAAATTTAACACATTTATAAATAGTTGAAGGGACTGCTTTCATAACTTTTAACCAAGGGATTCCAAGTTTTATGTCAAAGGTATCAGAATCTGGAGTAATATCAAACCATTGCTCAACATGTTTCTCAAATACAGTTACTATCAATGATATCTTACCCAGTGGTTTCTTTAAAGCTCCCATATGTGTCTTAATCATCAAGCTCGAAGGGCTATAAGGGCCTTGTATTAATTGATTCGAAAAGAGGAATTTTTAAGTGGAAACATTAGTCATGCAATTAGGATCAATCAAAGTTCCCTCCACATTATTTCCCATTATCTGCACGGTGATGTAAAGAGGTCCTTCAGAATCACCGATTGTTCTATCATGAGGAGTGAAGACAAATTCAGGTTCAGGAGCCTTTCTTTTCACGTAAGATCTAGGAGGGAACCTATTGTTTCTATTATGATTAGAGGCCATGTTTATTTCTCAAATTAATTCCAAATCATATTTTGAAAGCTTCTCAAAATTGGTGCCAAAGATAAGAGCAAAAATAGCCTAAAATGATTGATTTTTCGATACTTTTTCAATCCCAATGAATGAAACAAAGAATGCTGTAAGGATTTTGATAGAGGACAGCAAGTTATATGTCTGATATCAGTCCAAAATAGAAATCTAATCACTCTCAACACACTCTTGATGCAAATTCAAGATAATGCCAAGTCAAACTATAGTGAAAATATGTCAAAATGAGCACTTTTTTTTACCAAGAGTCAATGCAAAAGAGCATAACAAAGGGTGTTGTGAGGAAAATGATGATGGACAGAAAATAATATCAGAAATAACAGCCACTTGATGCAAAAATACCCCAACACAACATGATTTTAGTGCCACTTAAGGTAAAACCCTAGTGAAAATATAGCAAAATATGCAATTTTTCACGGTTTTTCAACTCCAAGACCTAGAAAAAGGGGTGTTGTAAGGAATTTTAGGAGGTACAGTGAATAATATCAATAATATAAGTCACCTTAATCCACAAAATTGATCACAATACGCTTGGAGTGCAAACTAGGTCAAACCTTATGGCAAAAATGGTCAAAATGTGTAGTTTTTCGCCAAATTTTTACTACAAGAGCCCATTAAATGGATGATGTGAAACTTTTTATGAGGGGAAGAAAATGATTACCCTAATAACAACAAATTAATGCAAAAATACCTTTCACAACACACCTATAGTGCAAGTTTAGAGAGTCGATAAGGCCGATTTTAGTGAAAATTATTGTTTTTGAAGCCCTAGGTTTGAAATCTTGGCACAAAATACTATGAAAATCATTTGAAGTATGATTTATGATTAAATTGACTTAATCTCATATCTGAAAATAATTTTTAATCCTTAACATGCAAAATGCCCATGCAAATTTAATGAAGATGCACCAAAATTGCTAGTTTTTTGTTGAAATTTTCTATGTAAAAATGCAAATTCACACTAAAATGCAAGACTATAGCCAAATTCAAATTTGAATGAGCCTCTAAAATCAGTAGAAAAATCTGATAAAATATTTTACCTACAAACCCTAGATTTTAGAATTACTAGGTTATATAAAATTGTCAAAAATTCCACAAAACCTTAGCAATTAAATGATGAAAATGCAAGGTAAATTTCTGATTTTTTGTATTTTTCTATAGTTTATATCATATCTTATGTAAAAATCATGAATTAGACAAATTTAGAAAGAATTGATGCAATTTAGTAAGCCAAACAATGCAATTTTTTTGTATTTTTCCAATTTTTCAATTTTTTTGAATTTTTCTCAATGCAATAAAATAAATGACCAAATGAATGAATGAAATCAATCCAAATCTGAAGACAAACACTTAGAAAGTTGCAATTTAAGTCCAAAAACATGGGTTCACCAAAATGTTTAGGGTAAAATTGGATCTTGTTAATCTTTTGTTCTTTAGATGTTTGAATCCTCCTTTCACCCTAACATTGAAGGATCTAGGATCGAGTGGCGAGCACTGTCATACCTAGGTCACTTGCAAATGAAGGTAAACTTGGATTAGGGAATTAATTATCAATTTCTCCTTCTCTTATGTCCAATTAACCATTAAAACCCTAATTATGCAAATACAATAGTAAATTGATGAATAACAGAAAAAGCTCTTACAAACGGGAGTAAAATAACAAATTACAAAATAGCTATTTTTGGGGTTCCGAGGCAGAACAGTTGGGGACACTGGTACAGGCACCCAAGTCCAAGGTACCTTCTTTTTCGAGGAATCTGGACCTCCTTCCAACACTGATCAGCCCTGTAACTTTTGTTTCTTGAGATCTGTCTGCAGAGGACACTTTTGTGGGTGCCCTAGTCCTGAAGGTGCTCCTTTCTCTGACTTTTCTTTAGATCCCAAATCCTTGATGCCTGCCACTCCTTCCTGCAACTCCACTTTCCCAAATGCGACACCTATAACCTGCAATCACAAGACTTGGTTTGGGGGTTGTGGTGTTTAGAGGTTTGCCTCAATCAAACCCCAGAGGACACTTAAGTCTCTGAACACCATTGTTAGATAAAGAGGGTGTGCCCTTGTGAGGCAGAGGCCAAAAACCAAAGGAATCAATGATAAGCCACCTTGTAGCGAAGCTCTCATGGAGGAAAATGCTCTTCATGCCATGAGGAGATTGAAGCTCAAATCTGTAAATATCAAAACACACAAGTCTGTTCTTGCAACACAATAGAAGCCTTGAATCACATTGAGAACACTTGAACATCACACTTTCTATCTAATTGACATCTAGTTTACAAATGAATGCCTAAGCTTGCTTATATATGCAACTACAAGCATTCCTACGAAGATATTAAAAATCAAACTTTACCGTGTCAGCAAAATAACCTCCTAACGGTCATAAATCGACACCTGGAAATTGGGGTTGCCCCAAAACCCTATTTTGGGTAGGGTACAGCTCAAGGGGTCCACCTAGGTCCAATTTGCCATGGAAACTAGGTCTCATTCCATCGGGATGCCAAAATATGAACTAAAATGACCTAAATGCACTCTAAAGACCCGGGAGCTAAACCTTATGAGGGAAAAGCCCCCAAGGGGGACATTTTTCGACGTTACAAACTCTTTGGCATCCGTCTCTACAATAGTTTTTGAGGATTCTTATGCTCTCTTGAATTGTGGAGTTATCTTTTCTAGCTCTTGGAGATATTTTCCTGCAACTTGGTCATTTGTGAAGGCTCTTCTTTGGGGTTTGAAGCTGTACAACCATATTTCTTCCCTTAAGGAGTTGTAGCCTCCTTTTCTATCCATGCTGGTAATATTGTTTTGTGGTTAGTGACTATTGTTCTTGCATTTGAATCTATTTACATATAGTTTTGTTTCATTTACTTTGCAATTTCATGGTGTAGACCACCATTTCTTTCCTTATGCATTATCTAGGGTATTCTTCCCCATAGACTAGGGAAGCTACCTTTAGTTTTGTTTTCTATTATCACTGCTCTTTATTCCTAAAACACGTAGGATAGGAGAGCACACTATTTTTCTATTCTCTCTATCATTCACTTCTTGTGAAAGTTGAAAAACCAAAACGGTGGCTTGACTTAGGCAAGCTCCTTTGCAACCTGACCATTTTTTCTCTATTTTAACAGCAAATATCTTGAAGAGAAGAACACAAATGCATGGAGGTTTTGTAGTTGCTTCTTCTCTCTTTTTCTTTGTGTTAATTTCTTTTATATAGATAGATTTGAATTAAATATTTCCTTTACTTTCATATCTAGTATTATTCAAACATTTCTGGGTTGCTTCGTTGCATATAGTTGTGTTGTGCATGTGTTCTGGATCTGTGAAGAGCTAATCATTTATATTTCTAAAGCTTTGAGGATTTCGATGCTTAACATAGACATTCTTGTGGCACACTGTCATCTAAGGCAATGAGCTCCATCCTTTGGTACTAGGTTCCTCTTTTCCTCTTCTTTCAGCTTCCATATTTCATTTTTTAAAATTATGTATGTAGTTATTTATTTATAGCATTCTGTTAGCTTTTTCTTTTCTTCAAGCATTTAGTTTAGTTTAATCTCATATCTATTACCATAAAAGGGTATGTTGTCATAGGTTTCATTTGAAACATTAGAAAATAGGAACTAGACTAGACCCTAGTGTAATGATAGTGAAAGGTTCCCTCGGTTGCTACATTTAACCAAGGATTAGATTTTCCTTTGCTACATCTTGGTGAACCCAATGTTTTTAACACACACCTTATTCATCACATTTCTTATCACATAGTACTGTGTTTTGTGAAGCTGAAACTTTGTTTATGAGCTTCACAACCCAGTCCTCTAATTCTTTAAATATTGTCTGTATGAGTTTAAGACATATTTCTATAATGACACTATCTGGAGCTCCTAGCACTCTTATTTGATCAGAACCTAACTTTACACATTCTTCTTACGATACTAATCACACTACTCTTCCTACACCATCATGCTCCCCTTTTTCATGTTCATCCTTAATGAAACTACATATTTGTTGAACACCACTCATCATATGCATCCTACTCAAACAATAGAACATCCATGAGTTTTTGAATTGTGATGTACAATTATCTAACCATATGATATGTTGATCAGACATGATATTCTTGCTACTTAAATAACCATAGAGGAGAAACCTTGCATGTAAACTCTATAGAATGTGTGCAATCATCACTAATACAAAAATGATATTCGCTCAAGATCTTTCTATCTTCCTATATCTTGTTGTCTACATGAATGAATGTTATATGCACACGTATAGCAACCTAAGTGGAGTTGTAGTACTATGATTGAACCTCATTTTGTGGTTGTAGTGTATAATTCTCAACAAAATCTAAAATTGACATAGTCATATGAAAAAGAAATGAGTCATTGCATAACTTGAATTGCAAGTCCAACCATCGATATCTATGTGTATTCCTTGTGTAGTCATACACTATCTTTCCTCAAAAAATAGGCATAAATTCATATACTAGTATTTCTTCACTCACCAATTAACAATTTTTTGCCTCTTTACCATTTTTTAGAGTGTATGCCACTTACTTTTATTTTCCAAAACTTACTAGTTCATTTCCAATCACATGTGTATTCTCCATGTGTATACAATTTCTCAAACATTGCAAACCATTGTAACTATCACATGTTCCATCCAAACATGATTTATTATAAAATAATTGTCCATCTACTCTTTCACAAAAAATGCTTGAAATGAAATCTCTTGCTGATTTAGGTGGAGCTTCTATAATACACTCCTACAAAATATCATTATTAAACAAAGACACACAAACACACACACACACAGAGATATATATATATATATCAAAAAATATTATAATGCATAGAAAATTCAATGTGGACTCTACAACAAGAAGTTGTGTGTGTGTGATTTATTTTGACATAAAAAGGTTTTACCATTTCAAAGTACCTTTGATTAATTTTTAGTTGAGGACAACTCTCTACAAATTTGGAGGAAAAATGTGTGTCATTTCCAAAAAATACTTTGGATGTGGCTCACAATTTTGACAACCAATTCTCCTTTTTACAACATCTTTTTTATTAGGTGATACTCTTGTGTTATTTTTCTAAAATTCTTCAATTAGAGATTTTAAGACTTCAACTATGACTTTATCTTTCTGTGGGAGTCTATTAGATAATTACCATAGTTTATTGCTATTTGGGTCCTCAACTCTTCCACACCTCCCAAAGACTTTCATTAGTGTTTTTCTACTTAATTTTAGTGCTTGACTTGTTTCCTTATTAAGCAATATTTCCTTTTTTTATTCTTACTATAGTTGATGTAATCGCATGTCATGTAGCATTACTAGCTTTTGTGTGTGATGTCAAACCCATTCTTTGATATGCATTGATTAAATTTTTTGGATTTTTTCACTATTAATATTTGATGTTCTTAGACCAAGAATCTTCATGATGGGTCTAAAATTAAGTTTTTTTATCATTTCAACAAACAATTGACATCTTCCTATTTCAGTTAAATTTTTTTCCATATTTTATTAATATTTCTTCAATAAGTACATTTGGGAATCTTATTAGGCATTCGTTTTAGAATGTTCTCATCAATTTCAATTAAAAACATAGGTTTTTTATGTAAAATTCTAGGTGTTCTCAATGGAAAATTTAATTCATTAGATAATACCCCCCTCCCCTATTCGATTGTACAACCATACGATCATATTGCATATATATATTTGGTTGACTTGTGAAAAGGAATTTTAAATCAAAAAATATGGGGTGGTATGGGGTCTACAAACCCCTATACCCCTATTGACAATCGAGCATGATACAAAAGTTGAGAGGCATACAAAGACCAAGTACAATGATGGAGACAATTGACTTGTTTATCATCTCCTATCCAGCTAGTGAGCCCTTTGGCCCCTAATCTTAACCCCTGGTCTCAGTCGAGCTACAAGTCTAGCCCCCTACAGGAATTTAAAACTAGATTGCAAAACAAATAAAACCATAATCTATATCGAGTCAAGTCTAGAGTTAAAAGGTTTGAGTTTTGAAAAATTAAATAAAAGTTAAAATAATTTTGGAGTCCACCACCCAATCCATGTTGGTGTGAACAAGGTATATTACCTAACTAGTTCCACATTAGGTCATATTCACACTTGTCTAGTTAAGTTTACTTATGGAATTTAATATTTGTGTTTCATGTCATAGGATTAAGACACTTGTCACAATCACATGTTGTCCTAGGTCTCAATCTTACCTAGATATAAGTAAGGGCTCTCATTGTACATTGTTGAAGATACATTATAGATCTTGTGCATCTTATGTATCTTGTATCTTGTATGCATCATTATAATTTTTTGGCAATATAGCATTTGTGTTGCTTCTCTCTTGTTGTGGAAGGATGTTTTGGTTGCAGGTGATCCTGGGCATCTCTTGAGTCTATTATGTGACTCTTACATGGTATCAAAGCTTTAGATCTTCAATTCCCTTCCCTTGTTTGGGGGGGAGTCTTTTCCTACAAGTTTTTCTCCTTTACTTCGTTTGCGAGAGATCTTTTGTACATGGGTACCTAACATGGCCTTGTAGTTAGGACCCATATTTGCATTTGTTTACTTCCCCCTAAGTTGCACTTAAGAGGGGATGTTGGTGTGAATGGGCTATATTACCTAATTGGTTCCACATTAGGTCCTATTCACACTTGTCTAGTTAAGTTTACTAAGGGAATTTAATATGTATCATGTCATAGAACAAGACACTTGTCATGGTCACATGTTGTCATATGTATCAACCTTTCCTATATAAACAAAGGCTTTCATTATACATTATGTATGGATCAGACATTGAATCCTTGTTTGTGGAGTCTCACATATCATATTTGGAGGACACTCTTGAGGATATTCATTTCCTCTTTGATGACAGTTATGGCACAACTGTTATCACACCATCTTTGTCTCTGGATATTTTTGATCATGTGTTTTCCTATTGTCTTGGATTGTCACACTCTTTGATTAGGATTTGTGCTCCTGATTTTGTGGCATCAATTGATTGTGACATGTGGACACTTGAGTAGTTTTTAGAGGCATCATCTTTGATGAGACTTCTTCCCTCATCTCTTGTTTTAGATTTGGAGTTTCTTTTACATACACCAGTGGATTTGTTTCTTCCCAAAGGGATAAATTTTGTTTGTAATCAGTGGATACTTTTTTATCTTCGAGCATTCACCATTGGCACAAGATCTACTTTTTTGTGGGGTAAATTCATAGCCTCATTCTTTCCCTCATATAGGGGGATTTTGATTATATATTCATGATGGATTTAGTCCTTGGGGTACCTTGGTGTTGAGTCCTTCAATCACTTGTACATGTTTGTTTGCATGTTTTCTCTCTTTTGGAGAGGAGTTTTTTCCTACGAGTTTTTCTCCTTTACTCCATTTGTGAGAGATCTTTTGTACATGGGTACCTAAGATGGCCTTGTAGCTAGGAACCATATTTACATTTTTTTACTTCTCCCTAAGTTGCACTTAAGAGGGGTGTTGGTGTGAACAAGGTATATTACCTAATTGGTTCCACACTAGGTCATATTCACACTTGTCTAGTTGAGTTTACTTAGGGTATTTAATATTTGTGTCTCATGTCATAGGATTAAGACACAGTTTGCCATGATCACATGTTGTCCTAGGTCTCAACCTTGCCTATATAAGCAAGGGTTCTCATTGTACATTATGTGTGGATGATACATTGTAGATCTCGTGCATCTTGTATGCATCACTATCATTCTTTGGCAATATAGCATTTGTGTTCCTTCTCTCTTGTTGTGGAAGGTTGCTTTAGATGCAAGTGATCCTAGGAATCTCTTGAGTCTATTGTGTGACTCTTATAGTCTACACCAATACACTACTGTCACCCAATCGCCATCGATGATGTCAGCTATATGGATAGGGCCCATTTGGCCCCTTTTCTATCCATCAGAGGGTCTTTTTCTTCTATGGGGCATAACTTTCACACACATCATATTTTTGACTTCTTGTAGGTGTCAGAAAGCTCTCTCTGAGAATTACATAGTGGTATAGGTTTGGTCATCAAATAGAATTTGGTGCAAGAAACCAAGCATTGCTCTCGAACAGTTAATTGGCCATAACTTGTGCATACATAATTGGATTTTGGATTTTGAACAACCAATGGAGAGAATTTGTAGCGTACTACATAGTGGTGTTATGGAGTAAAAAGTGGATACATGCCTTTTTACCTCTTAGTTTAGCTCCTAGGTCCTATTTATCTCATTATGCATTATAATTGATCATCCCGAAGAAAATAGTCTAACACCCATATGAATTTTGGACCTTGGGCCCTTCATTAACCTTATCCCAGACTCAAATTGGGCCCCTAGACTTGGGCGACCAACCACCCAAGTCCTCCCTAATTGGTCAGGATAAATTAATGTTATGTCAGCCTAGGACCTTTAAAAATGTTCATCTATGTCAGCTTTTGTGATTTAATTTTGTGAATGTTAGTAGGAAAGCATATATAAGTGTGTTTTTGAATTCATTTGTAACCTAGATGGATAGAGAGAACTTATGATATTGGAGCAAAGAGCATTCAAGGCCTTCATTGTGTTATTATTGTAGATTTGTTCTTGTATTGTGTGTGTTTGTTACAGATTTGGAATCATTATCCATCTCCTTATGAGTTGAAGAACCTTCATCCTCCTAAGGACTTCACCTCCGAGGTGAAATCATTGTTATTTGAATCATTTCATTATTTGGATTATCTTTAGTCACTGTCCTACAAGGGCACGCTCTCTCTAACAATGATGTTGGGAAGCTTGAATGCTAACCTGGGATTTGACTGAGGCAAATCCCTAAACACCACAACCCCCAAAACCCCTCTCTTGTCATCTTGTGTGCAGGTTACAGGTACAGGTTTTGAGGAAAGTGAAGTTGGAGGATGACAGTACAGGAATCAAGGTTTTGGGATCCGAAAGAAGTTCTAGAATATTCCTCTAACAAGATTCGGCGATTTGCACCCTAGTCTTTTTGGCTTTCACCTGTTCTGGATCTGGCTTCTGTGCATCAATTGTAGCATCTTATTAGTTCTAACTTCTGGCAGATTCTCACTTCTGGACTTGGACGGTTACCGAATTCATCCTCTGACACCTCTGCTTCTGTGACACAGGTTTTGACATCTCCTTGATCATCTCTGCACTTTCAAATTATGAGTTTCTGTTGTCGTTCATCTACTACAAGATGATTATATCATAACTAGGGTTTTACGCATACTTAACCTAGGTTTTGATAAAAAGCTTGGTTAAAACACATCTTTCCATAGAAAACAAGAGCACAAGATATGTAGTTGAGTCCACCTTCTCCTTGGTTGTGATTTAGCTCAATCTTGTCCTTGAATGTTATTGTGGAAGAGGGCTTTGATCTTGTTTGTACATGCATGCATTAATCCCCCTTTTCACTCCTTAACAAGTGGATCAGGTGGTTTTTTCATTTGGATGAGTAGAGAAGTTTGTACTTGTTTGAGCACTTGTGGGAGCCTCATATTTGGGGTGTGATTATGTGAGCATCCAAATGAATTGGTGGGTTAAAACTTATGGGAGTGCATGTTTTTATGATTGCATCATTTTCTCTCATAGGGCTATGTAGGAAACGGTTAGATCAACCTGTAATTTCCTCACATGTATGACTATTATCTTCTAATCTAATTACTATCTACCTATCCATTTGCTAAGCTAATGCTACAAATATGTATGTATAGATTACATGTCATGGAGACTAAGAGCCATTATGAAAGTTGAACCATTTCCATGTGTGAATCATCATCTCCTGACAATTATGCAATGTGGTTGGTAGGTGTATGATTTGTTGGTTGATGACCCGAAGCAACATGAGCCTCAAGAGTGTCATTTGAGTTACCACAACAACTACACTATCTAGTATAATAAGTGTAATTCTCAAAATATCATGTTGATGAGTGGTATGAATTAGCCTTTGCAATTTGGCTTAGAAATGTGTTGGACCCTATTGAAGTCATGGTAGAAAATGTAGGAGGTTTGGTAGAAGTATGTTACCACCAAATCTAATTTTATGTAAAGTGCTCAAGATCACCGATGGAGCGTGTGACATTTGTAGACGATGGATGGATGAATCTAGCATTACTCTAAGAATTTAGAAGGTGCTTAGGTCTACCATAGACCATGGAAGTGTTACAACAATTACTACAACCATGATAATGTTCTTCACATTACCATGGGAACCAGTCACAATTGTGTTGATTCTAGGAAGTAGGTGTGAAACCTTGAATTCTAATTGTTGTTGAATGAAACATTTAGCTTGTTGTGGGGGCTAACTTGCACCAAAAGAATTATACATGGGCATAGAACAATTATATGTAAACATGATTTCTAGAATCTAATCTATCTTTGCCACTATAGGTGTGTTTCAGTTGGAGATGAAGTGTGAAAGGATGAGCATGCATAGTTTTATGGCATGATCATATTTGGAGTAGTGTAATATGTGTTGAGCTGGAATCACTTTAAAGATTCAATATCTCTTACTGCCTACTAATACAACTACTCTATGAAGATTGTCATTGTACATACACTTATGGCTATGCATGTGTGGGTGTTCAAGGAGTATATCATAGACATCAACTTGCACTATATCAAAACTAAATCCTCCTAAGAGGATGAACTGCATATGAAAGTGACGTTGGAAAGTAATGCATATACCTTGGGTGTTACAAGACTGAACAAATCAAATTTATAACATTGTGGATGAGGCATGGTTGGAAAATTTTAGTCACTTAATGGTTACTATAGAAATTTGGTTTCTTCATGCTACCACCAATGATGAAAAAATTTAGTAGTTTCCCTTGCACCCACTTCTATGAATGGAATAGTCACTCTACTTTGGCATCTTGCACTATGGGATTGCTTGTTTAATGTTGAATAGAATGTTGGGAGCTATGTCAATGATTCCATATGAGGTCTTAAATTCATCATCCTCTATTTATACCCACATAAGAAAAGTCTTTTGAGCATGGCACTCAATGTTTGAGTGATTGTTTCTTTTGTGCCTATCACAACATCTACCTAGCTTAGACAATTTAGACTTCTCTAAAGTAGATGTATGTGTAAGGGATGGAAATTGCATACTTTTCAATTTTTATACTTCATTTGTATTTTCTTTCATGTATCTCCCTTAGCATGTTTTAGGGTGCATTGAGCCTCGGGCCTTGACCTTTTTCTATACCAAGATTGTCAAATTTCATTGTCATGGTCTAATTCTACTTGTTGAATTAGAGCCACGTGTTAAATTTTGAGTCATTTCTCCAAGATGCAAGTGTGATGCATGAACATCCATGGGATATGTTAGTGCCTGAATTGACTGGCAGTTTTTTGAGCAATTTTCATGCAGGCACTCTCCCTAAGTATCCAAAAATGTTCTAAGTGTTGGACCTCCTCAGCATTTTTCAGCTGCAGCATCATATTTTCTTTGAGGAGGAGGTCATCATCATCATATTTGCTTCGATGGTGATCAGCATCATCATGTTCCCTGTCGACCGGTTTTCTCATCAGGATCATCATTTTTTCACTATCGGGTGATGTTTGGATATCATCCTGATCCTGCTGACGAGCTACAATGCGCCCTGATTTGCTTGCGGGGGTGATTTTTCAAGTATCCAGTGATCTTCCAATTATCACCTTGCCCAAACATGATGATGATGTTGCCCGATATTCTGAAGGGATTATTCTCTGGGTTGTTCGACCTGACTTGTTTTTTTCCTTAAGGGTCGTCATCATCATCATCTTGTTTCTAGTTATCACCGTGTTGCTTGCGGGGGTCATCATATTTTCTGCCTGCATGATATTTCACCGGGGTGATATTTTTATCATCGGGTGATCTTGGTTATGATCATCCTGATGATGTTCTTGAAGAGTTCTAAGTATGACCCGATATTTGCTGGGGTCATCATATTCTGAACGTCAGGATGATCTTAGTCAATATCATCCTGATGATGTTGTATCACTTCATGATTCGTTGTTTTATCATCCTGATGATGCTGACGTCATTCTTTATGTCAGGGTGATATCTATTTCTCTGTCTATCAGCATCATGATATTTCCGAAGGAGGGGGTGATATTTTCATTTTTGAATATCACCCGGATGCATGTTTGTTCCAGCGTCATGATGATGCTGATATCAAGGAGGTATCTGCCTGCCGGCTTCGTGCATTATTTAGTGGGGGGTGATCTTTTCAAGCATCATCATATTCATCAATCGGCCCGATCTTATAGTGGAGCTACAGTGCAACCTGATATTTGTGCATCAGGATGATATTTCCAAATATCCGGTTGTCTTCTGAATATCATCCTGATGTCAATATGATGATGACGTCATCAAGGTCCGGGGGGGTCATGTTTCTAACACTGATTATCTTGTGGAGATCCCCCGATATTTGCAAATATGATGATGACGTCATCCGAATATGCGGAGGTGCGCAGTGGGCGGATATGATGATGACGTCATCAGGATGTTCATCGGCCAGACTTTTGGTATAGGCTCAGCAGGAGGATGTTCCTCCGATGGATCAGGTTGTGCGGATGAAGGCAATTATCATGCAGGTTATATTGCGATATGATGCTGACGTCAGGGTGATTTTTCAAGCGACAGGATATCATGCTGCTGGAGGATGATGATGATGAAGTCTTATACTAGTGTCGTCAGGAGCAAAAGCACCGACATGATATATGCTCATGACCTAGTATATAAAGTGTTAATGAGGTTGCTGCGGGGTGCATGTGGGATAATTGATATCCTGCATTTTCAATATCATGATGATGAATCTCGGCGGGAAATGGTTGCGATGCAGAATTGACGTTTTCCCGAGGCCGCGGGTTGGTGCGCCATTAATGGCGAAGGTTGCAGAGGTATGGCGGATCTGGTACCCGATTAAAGGTGTACATCAGCGGACAGTGGCGCAGGGCTCGAGATATCTTCCTGTCTCCTCCCCTACCTGCTGCATTCATGTTTGGGCGCCAATCTGGTAGTGTTTGAGCGCCATTTTCCTGATACTGTATATCTGGCAGGATTTTTGGTCAACCATGTAATTAATTGCTATGGTACACTACCTGGCTGTTATAAGCAGGAAGTGTTACTCATTTGTGGTTGTTGAAAGTGGAGGATTTTTGGCTCTGTAATCCAAAACCAGCTGATCTGGTTGCTCTGTACAGCTTAAACTTGTGAGTTTATGTATCTCCTGTTGTACGATTTGGCATGAATCCACTGATTTCATGGTTAATATTATATGAGTAATGCTATCTTAGCATGTGTTGTCTTAATTCTGTCTCCAGTATTGCATGTATTCTTCTTCTGAATCTGGATATTTGGGTAATGTTTAGATTCTAGAGCATAGAATTCCTATGTTGAATGTCTGATCTTTTAACTTCTGCTCAAGGGGTAGATTAAACTGTTTTCAGGTTAAACATTGGGAAGGGTAATACTGCAGTAGGGATGCCATAAGTAGAGATAACTTGACACTCTTTATTGGGAGATATCTGTAAGGCAGATATCATGTGTATATCCCCCTGAAATCTAGTTTTAGCTATTCATGCTGATCATCCACAGGTGTATGTCTACCGACTCCAAGCCCTGGATAGGCACCAATCTAGCTCTGTGTTGAGGTTATACACCATGTCCAGCTTTGCATCCAAAATTCAAACTAAACCATTTCATACTTCCACCTGTTAGTTGTAGGAGTAGGATTAGGAACCCCCTGCATGCTCTCATACCCAACCAGACATCATGTCCAAGAATGTTTCCAGCCTTGTGATCTATCATACAGATCTTGGTCCATACATGAGAGTATTCTGCCTGTTGTTGTCAAGTTAGATCTTTCTATCTTTGAGCTAGTCAAGGTTACATCTTGAGTTATAGGGATACCCCCCTTGTGCGGCAGAACCAGAAGTGAAGGGGAGGCAGCTCACGCAACCTCCTGTATTTTGTTGGCTGAATCTGCCTGTGCATTAGAAGTGGCAAACCCTAATGCTGATTCAGAAGAAAAACCAACAGGATACATTAATGTCCTATGAAATTTCAAATTTTAAATGTTGATTGCCTCACCCAATTGCCTACTATCACCTACTATAACACCTCTTTGTGAACAAAATAGTCTTCTATTCGAATCTAACCTTTGAACTTCCAAGAAATTCTTTCCCAAATGCATTGTTTTTGATACTTCTTCTCTGACAAGAAGAAAATAATCATCTTCCTATTGCTTTGGCTCCTCTCTTGTTGGTTGTTCTCTTGTCCATTTTTTAAGCTTGCATAAGTGAAGATTTACAACTTGACAACTCCATGATTTCAGTCTCTTCTACATTGTGTGGTTGATAATATTGTGTAGCAAGTTCTCATTCTTTTTCTAATGTTATCATATCTATTTATTTGGTAAAAATCTATTGGTATTTCACTTCCAACTTGTCTTTTACACACACTAGGGTGTGGCTCCCATTAGACCAAGGAGTTCTCACTTATAAATTTCATTTATTTATACTCTGAGGCCTTAGGCTAAGTGCACACACTTCCCTATTTTTCTATCTGACTACCCATGGAGGTCGAAAGACCAAAATAGGGGCTTGATCATTCTTGGCAAGCTCCCAAGTAGTGATAACCTCTCTCTCTCTCTCTCTCTCTCTCTCTCTCTCTCTCTCTCTCTCTCTCTCTCTCTCTCTCTCTCTCTCTCTCTCTCTCTCTCTCTCTCTCTCTCTCTCTCTCTCTCTCTCTCTCTCTCTCTCTCTCTCTCTCTCTCTCTCTCTCTCTCTCTCTCTCTCTCTCTCTCTCTCTCTCTCTCTCTCTCTCTCTCTCTCTCTCTCTCTCTCTCTCTCTCTCTCTCTCTCTCTCTCTCTCTCTCCTCTCTCTCTCTCTCTCTCTTCTCTCTCTCTCTCTCTCTCTCTCTCTCTCTCTCTCTCTCTCTCTCTCTCTCTCTCTCTCTCTCTCTCTCTCTCCTCTCTCTCTCTCTCTCTCTCTCTCTCTCTCTCTCTCTCTCTCAGAGGTTTTAACTTCTCCAACCCTCTTCTTGTAAATTTCATTTCCTCTTTGTAAATAAAAAATTTTATTATCGTTTTAGTTTTGTTTAGAGTTGTTAGCCCTATTCCTTACTATTCATGTTATGTCTGTCATTTGGTGTGTAGAGAAGGTTGTTTTAGTTTCCAAAATTACATTTTACTAGTGTTTTAGATGCTAACTCGCAAGACTCGAACGACAACACTTAAATGAAATGACAACACATTGTTGTACCGTCTTGCTAGTGAGATTCATCTTCTGAAAATAGGTTCATTTATTCCTATTAATTCATGTTTTGTATCTCATTTGTCATTTCAGAAATTATATTTCATGTAATTGACAAAATTTTAACCCATCTTATTGATTTAACTTGGTAAAAAATATTGTTTTGTAAGTTAAAACATTTTAGAATATTTCTGGTATACATTTATTCTTTCTGTAATTAGAAAGGATGGGAGAGAATAGTAATAGTCTTTCAAAGAGTTATATTCTAATGTAAACTTGAAAATGTTAACCTTGGAAATAAAGACCATTCTTGGTTAAACCACTTTTCATCTTTACATTTTGGTGAACCCAATTTTTTTGTGAATCCAACAATGTCATATTTCTTTCTTCAAAACTTTGATGCATTTGATAATGCCTTCTCCAAGATGAATTTGACATGTTGGATGAGGCATTAGAGGATTTTAATACGCTTCATAGTCACAAAGTTTCTAAAACTACATCTTCTAATTTTTCTTTAACAAATGTTGTTAACACTACATTTATTTTTCCATCTACACATTTGAATCAAACTCCTAAAATTATCATGTGTGAGTACTTACTACACCCCTACCTCCTCATTCTATCATTACTATTATGGGTATCCATGATTACCCCCAACATCAAACTTATATACCTTCATAGCTCAGTTGCTCTCATTTAATATGTTTGTATCTACTAACTTTAATGTCGTTGCTCATACTTACAACACTAGGGAAACAAGAAAGATATCCATGTCCCTATTTCCCTTCCTCCATCAGTTCTCATTCTTCTGTAATGTAGAAAATTGCATACCATTACAATTTCACGCTATGTTTTTCACTCAATTTTGTGTTCTCTCCCTTAGCATGTTTTAGGATCATTTTAGCCCATCCTTAGCCTTTTTCCTAACCCACAAATGCTATGTTTGTGTTATGTTCTAGCCCTTGTGCTCATTTTGTCAAATTTCATTTAAATGCCTTAATTATTTCATTGTCCTAAGGTGTTTTGTGAAATCACGAGCTGATGTCACTCAGACACTAGCGCTTAGCACAGACATTCGCATGATGAATTACAAAATTTTAACCCATCTTATTGATTTAACTTGGTAAAATATATTGTTTTGTAAGTTAAAACATTTTAGAATATTTCTAGTATACATTTATTCTTTCTATAATTAGAAAGGATGGGAGAGAAGAGTAATAGTCTTTCAAAGAGTTATATTCTAATGTAAACTTGAAAATGTTAACCTTGGAAATAAAGACCATTCTTGGTTAAACCACTTTCATCTTTACATTTTGGTGAACCCAATTTTTTTGTGAATCCAACAATGTCATATTTCTTTCTTCAAAACTTTGATGCATTTGATAATGCCTTCCCCAAGATGACTTTGACATGTTGGATGAGGCATTAGAGGATTTTAATATGCTTCATAGTCACAAAGTTCTAAAACTACATCTTCTAATTCTTTTTTAACAAATGTTGTTAACACTACATTTATTTTTCCATCTACACATTTGAATCAAACTCCTAAAATTATCATGTGTGGGGGTACCTACTGCACCCCTACCTCTTCATTCTATCATTACTATTAGGGGTATCCATGATTACCCCCAACATTCAAACTTATATACCTTCATAGTGTTGGGACAGGAAAATTTAAAATTTTCTTGTATTCTTACTCATCCATATCTGACCAAATCATAAAACATTTCACCCAAAATCAGAATTGCAGTTGATATATCCCATAAATCCTATGGCTTTTATCACAAATAATGTAAAAGGCCTCAATTTTTATTATCGGCAAGACCTCATGCCAGTTCTACCGATCCATGAGAAAATTGTTGAAATAGCATCGGCATGAGAAGTCACCGATGGAGAAAATGGTACTGATGGCCTTTCGTCGAAGAGAAAGTTACTAGTCATGTCAATCGGTATAAGATATTACTATCGGCGAATACTCCACAAGACCTCCCGATGATGTGGATCATACCGATAAGTTCGGTAGGACTCTCACCGAAACATCCAATGGAACGAAGGGAGCATTCGATCATATATACAAGATACAAAAATGAACAGTCAAAAGTTTTGTATATTTGTTTGTACATATACAAGATATAAAATGCATAAAGCATTCGAAATACAAAACTGGCAAATGCATGTACAAATGCATTTGTATAAAACATTCAAGGGGATATACAACGGTAATATACGTCGCGAAACCGAAAGGGATATGAAATACGGTTTTATTGTTGTATGTTTCAGATACATACATTGCGGTGTACATACAACGCGGAACTCAAAGGAAGTTAAAGTTTAATATAAAGGATGCATCATGCTTTAATATATATCGAAGATGCATTTCACTTTATATACATGGCGGAGCCGAAAATGAATGAACTATGGTTCATAAAAGCAAGAAGTCTAGAAAGGAGATACAATTGAGTTTGTATGTATCGGGCATTGTATATGAAGGTCGGATACAAGTAGTGTTGTAACATGGAATACAAGTGAGGAATAAGGTGGGTCCCGCTGCTTGCACATTCGGCTTGTATAATAACAATGTATATCTTCGATATACAAGCCGATATACCAGCGAAGATACAAGTTAAAGCTACAAGTCGGATGTCAAAAGAAGTTCAATACAGAAAAATCTTTGTATGTCTAAATGCTTGCATGTTTATGATATACATATTCGAGATACAAAGGAAATGTATATGCATGAAACACCACGTGGGCCCCATCACCATGGATATAGAAGTTTATACAAGCCCGGATTTGAATGACAAATTAAATATTGTGAATTTTAGCTAGGGTCCGCTATTGTGTATAAAGCATATGCATTCGATATACAAAGAGATGATACAAATGCGGATTCGAAGGAGATTTCAAATTCATTTCATAAATCTGGTTGGGCCCGCTCTTGTATATGGAAGAAAATGTATGCGATATACAAAATATTTGTATATATAGAGTCACAAATCTGGTGATTCCTCAGGTGTATGTTGCAAATACATAAGATATACAGATACACTACAATACAAAGGCAAAGGGCATCCCACCTGCAACGACCAAAGCATTTTAACAGTAAGAAGGTCAAGATTAAAATTTTGTTATTGAAGGAGATTAAACTAACAAAAGTTTTCACCAGATGTATGAAGAGTCATAACCCTACAACTGAAAAACATATATAAGAGGAACCAAGTCCGGAAATAAAGATCATCAGCAGTAGAATATAATACATAAAATTTACAATGTTTCTCAAAGACCATGTTGCAAGTTTATTATTGAAGAAGTAAATTGAAGTTCTCTAATTCTGTGGTTCTATTCTGGCATCAATTGTTTGTCAAAGTTACTCAATTGTGTGGTTGTCTCCAGTTCTGTATTTCCTTGTTATTCAGATTAATATATCAAGTATATATTTAATTTGTCAATACACATTTGTTGTAGTTGTGTGATTTGATTAATTGGTTTCCATAAAAGGAATTAAAACCCTTATGATCAGTCACAATAACCTGGAAGTGTTAGTTTGGATTAATAAGAAGAGCCATATAGTTAGGATTGCCATTTTGTCTCCAAATTAATATTATCTGTTATTCTTGCATATTTCATTCAATTGGTTCCTTCAAGAAAGGATTAAATTACCTTCTGGTGAATAACAAGAAATCTGATTATATTGGTTAGATTATTAAGAAGAGTTTGTCAGTCATGTCCTTGCACGTTTATACAAGTTATAAACTAAAATTATGCCAAACAATTAGAATTATTACCCACTATAAGCCACTAGTCTTAGTCCTTCATTTGACTATGTTTACCCAACAAGGCACTAGTCTTATTTCAATTTACCATTAAAATCCTTTTATTTGCACAATCATAAAATTCACTATGATATTGCTTATACCAACCATTCATCAGATATTAGAATTAGTTAGCAAGCTTTCATCTATCCTACACCATTTGCCACTATAGGTAGATCCATTTACTTAGTCAAAATAGTTGCATTCAATCTGCTTTAATTTCCAAGGTTTTCCCACCTAGGTGTAGCAGGACCTAAAGTGTAGGAAATCATCAAACCCAAAAGGTTGATTTCGTCAAGTTAGTTCAAAAATGTTTCCAATCTAAGCATAGAGCCTGGCATCCTCTTAGGATTAGCAACATGCATTTTTGAGACCTAACAAATTGGTGACTCTACTAGGGACAATTAAAAGACCTTAGTAACAAACCATTCCTTCTATAGAGTCATTTCAATAACTTTAATTTGGTAACTCTGCTGGCAAGAAGAATCCAGAAAGATAAAATTACAAACTTTTTCCTATTTACAAAATAGGTGGCGACTCTAGTGACTGTTATAATAGAAAATTGATACCAAATGGATGGTAGGAGATCCAAGATGGAAGGCAAGAAATTGCAATCATCTCCACCAATTAGAACATCTCCAAAAGAAATGGAACATCAAATTATTCTCACCAGAATGATAACCAGGAGGCTCAAGAAGATAATGCTAAGCAAACTATTGAAATTCACAATAAATTTACACCTCTACATGAATCAAATGAAAATCTCAACGGAGTAACTGATGACATATTGGCTAAATACAGACCTGATCCTCAAGAACAGCTTGAGTGTGAAGCACGGGCCATGAGGGAAATCGATCAAAGACAAGCTGAATATGATTTCAAGATGTCATTACATCAGGGAGAAGGGGTAAAACATGGGTTCTCAAATCAAGAAATAAATGAAAACCCAAAGAATTTAGGAAGTATGAGTGAAGAACAATAGGATGTGCTCAGGCTCCAGAAAGAACTCAAAATTTTCAAGATACAGGAGACTAAGAGGTTGTTGCAGTAGGAGATTCAACAGATAAAGAGTAGAGCTAAAACAGCCCCCCCAAAATATGTACCTCCACATAGGGGAAACACTTCAAGAAATCCACAGTAAAATCTACATCAAAATATAGGTGGTGCTTCAAATTCACAAGCATCCGAAATTCATCAAAATACTATTCCCCAAAATCCTAGACCACCTCCCATAAAAAACACCCATCAACAAATGGCTAATCCCTACCCACCCCCTGGCCAACAATATTATAGACCGCGAAATCCTTACATAAATCCCTACATAAACCCACAGCAGCAATATGCCTATCATCAGCCTCCAAGTGGATATAATTACTATCCTAATCCACCACCCATGAATTTTCCACCTCAAAACCTCGCAAACATATGTAGCCAATTTGATTTGACTAGGTATCAGTTGTATCCATATCCTATGGATAGTAATTGGAGAAATATAGTTCCTAAGTTTACTAGGAACAGTGCAATATTAGCTGAAGATCACATCAGTAGCTTCAATGCTTTCATACAAGATATTGGTATGGACTGGGAAGATATTAGAATGAGGTTATTCATGATGTCCCTGACTGAAGATGCAAGAGACTGGTTCAACAACTTACCTAATGCCTCAATCAGTTCAATAATTGATTTCCATATTCAATTTAAGGAGCAGTATGGTAATCAGTATGCCCCTGAATTTGCATTACATGAATTGATAAGTATCTAGAAATACCAAAATGAATCAGTGTATGACTTCAATCTAAAATTTTCCAAATTACACAACAAAGTACCACACGGATCCAAACTGTCTGATCCAGCAGCATTGAGTATTTATATGAAATCATTTTATCCCAAGACAGGGTATGAACTTAGAAACTGGTGCCCTGCTACCCTGGTTGAAGCACAGAAAGTGGCATTAACTATTGAGAACAATAGGAAAGCTACAGGTATGGTTAGCAGGAGAGATAACCCTAGAAATGCTCAAAACCCAAACGTTCAGCAGACTAAACAAGCAGATCAGCATAGGCATGAAAGGCCCAGGTTGCATGATATGTCGTACAATACAAATTGGAAAGATGGGAGACCCATTGATAACATCAGAAAGCAACATTATGGCAAGGATACCCCTGACCCTCTAAAAAGAAGTATGGCACATATGGTAGAAGATAGACCTTGGTGTCTGGTGTGTAATTTACCACATTCACCTTAGTATTGTGAGGTGGCTAAAACAATACAACAAGAAGAAATGTTATACAATTATAACAGAGACAATCACACTATAAACATGATGCAAGATACACCATATTTGCTAACTGAAGATTATTCTTCTACAGAGGAAGAGGGATATGAATATGATGTGGGAAATCAGAGACATCATATCAATATGGGAGAACAAGAAGTGTTCTCAGACCAGGAGGATGGTTGTGAGGAACCTACTTATTATAACAATCATCCATATAATCAATGGAGAAAGGCCACTGAAAATGAAAGAGAGGCTCTTAAAATAGCTACAATAGCTCAAGCTAAAAATGCCTATAACTTAAGGAACCGGACAATGAATGTTGAACAAGGAACACCTGGGAGTGTATTCATAAAAGATCAGAATTACAAAAAGAATAATGCAAAGTCATCATTCAAAGAACCAGAAAAGGATGGTAAGAATAAAACAAAAGAAAAATCACAAAATCAAGAAAAAGAAAATATAAAGATAGAAAAGAATGACAAGACTATGGCCCATTCTTTTGACATTGCTCATGCAATATCTCAGGTAAAGATATTAGTTTCACTTCTAGAAATGATGAAAATAGATAAATACAGAAATACAGTAGTCAAACTGATTTCAGATATACCAAATCAGAAACATAAAGGATCTCAAAATAGAACAAACAATGTTCATCAAGAAACATTCCAAATGCCTAAGGTATACCTAGGTGATACATTGACAAAGAATCACTCACAGGTGGACCCTTTCTACAATACATTATTGATCAAAAATAGGATAGTGAGGAATTGCATGATTGATTCAGGTGCTTCCATGAACATCATGCCAATAGCAGTTATGAAAGAGTTAGGAATGTGGGTTGACACTACATTTGGTAGGTGTTATGCAATGGATAATAGATCCATCCCAGTCATTGGTATTATGAGGGATGTGGAGATAAAACTTGCCTCATACCCTGAAGCAACTTATAACATTGATATTACTGTGGTTGACATCCCACCATATTATGGAATGCTTCTATCGAGACAATGGGCTGCCATGGCAGGAGGGAATGTCCAATTGGACTTATCATATGCCACAATACCAGTGGGAGGTAAAGAAATCAAGCTGTGTAGGGAGCCAAGGTATGAAAATATTATAGAATGCCTGGATCAACATCAAATAAATTTCTTTTGTGATACAGATTTGGGAGCCTTCAAGGTTGAGAAAAGTCAGCCAGAATTGCAGAATACTGATCCAATACATATTGAATCTAAGAAAGAAGAAAATGATGTATGGAAGATGTATTTTGATGGTGCATGCAGCAAAATAGGAAATGGGGCCGGAGTAGTATTTATTTCACCAGGAGGTAAAACTTTCAAATACTCTTTTCTATTAACATTTGAATGTACAAACAATGTAGCAGAGTACGAAGCTTTGCTCATTGGTTTGAACATAGCCACCAAGCATAAAATAAAAAAGTTAGCTGTATATGGTGATTCTGAATTGGTTACTTCCCAAGTGAGAGAGAAATACCTGTCAAAAAACAAGAGGTTGAGACAATACAGAAATGCAGTCTGGGATGATATTAAATTATTTGATGCCTTTTCAATCAACTTGATTGATAGGTCTAAAAACATTATGGTAGATTTTCTAGCGAATATCACATTGAAAAGAGATGATGTCACATAGGGAGGTATTACAGAAGTTGAGTTCAAAACCAGACCCACTATCCCAGATAATGTACATAATTGGCAAGTATTTGACAATGATGCTAATATAATCAACTTCCTACATTGTGCTGACTATTATGAAAATCAAGAGATTGATTTCAATGCATTTGTAGAAGAACATGATGGGAAGGAAACCCTTTTTGGTCAAGAGATAGTTCAGTTGAAAACAAATAAAATACCTAAGGGATTCATAGCATTGGAAAAGGCATTTGATGGACATGATAGATTTAAAATGAAAGACACACCAGTGGTGCAAAATGACCTTGAAGAGATTAATTTGGGGACACAAGTAGCCCCAAAGAATGTGTATATTGGAAAAAATCTTAACCCAAAAATCAAGAACAAAATCATCAACTTACTTAGGAAGTATAGGCGTGTGTTTGCCTGGTCATATGATGATTTAAAAGCATATAGAGAGGATTTGTTTCAACATAAAATACCACTAAAACCAGATGCTAAACCATTCAGGCAAAAATAGAGGCCTATCAATCCTACATTAGCTCCTAAGATGCTAGAGGAACTTACAAAATTAAGGGATGGAGCTATCATTAAACCCATTAGACATTCCTCCTGGGTTTCTAATTTGGTACCTGTTAGGAAAAAGAACGGTGATATTAGACTATGTGTGGATTTCAGGAATTTAAACAAGTCTTCTCTTAAGGACAACTATCCTCTCCCCAACATGGAAGCAATATTACAAAAGGTTACTGGATGTGAACTATTGTCAATGATGGATGGCTTCTCAGGTTACAATCAGGTGAAAGTCAAAGAATCAGAGCAAGAATTACCTGTGCATGGGCAATATTTGAAACCTTTCTTTTCATAGAATATCATGCACAAAGAGAATTAAGTGTTGCCAGTGCATGGACAACCCTTAAAATTCTCAAAACTACTTCATTCCATGCACAGTAGTTTAGGGAAACCAAAAGAGATTAGGATCTGCCAGTACATGGACTATCCTATGAATCTCTATATATGTAATCTTTTCCATATACAGTAGTATAGGATCATCCCAATTCCCCATCATTATCACCTCCATTTCCCATTCTCATAAAACTGTCTTCCCAAATAAATAAAGCATATGGTCTACTTCCCCAAGAGATTTGAATTCTAGTTATACTCACAAGGAGTATACATCCCAGACAGAGCCACTGTTGGGACAGGAAAATTTAAAATTTTCTTGTATTCTTACTCATCCATATCTGACCAAATCATAAAACATTTCACCCAAAATCAGAATTGCAGTTGATATATCCCATAAAATCCTATGACTTTTATCACAAATAATGTAAAAGGCCTCAATTTTTATTATCGGAAAGACCTCATGCCAGTTATACCGATCCATGAGAAAATTGTTGAAATAGCCATCGGCATAAGAATAAGTTGGGGAGAAGATTTCAAAAGTCACCGATGGAGAAAATGGTACCGATGGCCTTTCGTCGGAGAGAAAGTTACCATTCATGCCGATCGGTATAAGATATTACTATCGGCGAATACTCCACAAGACCTCCCGATGATGTGGATCATACCGATAAGTTCGATAGGACTCTCACCGAAGCATCCAGTGGAACGAAGGGAGCATTCGATCATATATACAAGATACAAAAATGAACGGTCAAAAGTTTTGTATATTTGTTTGTATATATACAAGATATAAAATGCATAAAGCATTCGAAATACAAAACTGGCAAATGTATTTGTATAAAACATACAAGGGGATATACAATGGTAATATACATCGCGGAACTAAAAGGGATATGAAATACGGTTTCATTGTTGTATGTTTCGGATACATACATTGCGGTGTACATACAACGCGGAACTCAAAGGAAGTTAAAGTTTAATATAAAGGATGCATCATACTTTAATGTATATCGAAAGATGCATTTCACTTTATATACATGGCGGAGCCGAAAATGAATGAACTATGGTTCATAAAAGCAAGAAGTCCGGAAAGGAGATACAATTGAGTTTGTATGTATCGGGCATTGTATATGAAGGTCGGATACAAGTAGTGTTGTAACATGGAATACGAGTGAGGAATAAGGTGGGTCCTACCGCTTGCACATTCGGCTTGTATAATAACAATGTATATCTTCAATATACAAGCCGATATACAAGCGAAGATACAAATTAAAGATACAAGTCGGATGTCAAAAGAAGTTCAATATAGAAAAATCTTTATATGTTTAAATGCTTGCATGTTTATGATATACATATTTGAGATACAAAGGAAATGTATATGCATGAAACACCATGTGGGCCCCATCGCCAATGGATATACAAGTTTATACAAGCCCAGATTTGAATGACAGATTAAATATTGTGAATTTTAGCTAGGGTCAACTATTGTGTATAAAACATATGCATTCGATATACAAAGAGATGATACAAATGCGGATTCAAAGGAGATTTCAAATTCATTTCATAAATCTGGTTGGGCCGCTCTTGTATATGGAAGAAAATGTATGCAATATACAAAAGATTTGTATATATAGAGTCACAAATCTGGTGATTCCTCAGGTGTATGTTGCAAATACATAAGATATACGGATACAATACAATACAAAGGCAAAGGGCATCCCACCTGCAACAACCAAAGTATTTTAACAGTAAGAAGGTCAAGATTAAAATTTTGTTATTGAAGGAGATTAAAATAACAAAAGGTTGCACCAGATGTATGAAGAGTCATAACCCTACAACTGCAAAACATATATAAGGGGAACCAAGTCCGGAAATAAAGATCATCAACAGTAGAATATAATACATAAAATTTACAATGTTTCTCAAAGACCATGTTGCAAGTTTACTATTGAAGAAGTAAATTAAAGTTCTCTGATTCTGTGGTTCTATTCTTGCATCATTTGTTTGTCAAAGTTACTCAATTGTGTGGTTGTCTCCAGTTCTGTATTTCCTTGTTATTCAGATTAATATATCAAGTATATATTTAATTTGTCAATACACATTTGTTGTAGTTGTGTGATTTGATTAATTGGTTTCCATAAAAGGAATTATAACCCTTCTGATCAGTCACAGTAACCTAGAAGTGTTAGTTTGGATTACTAAGAAGAGCCATATAGTTAGGATTGCCATTCTATCTCCAAATTAATATTATTTGTTATTCTTGCATATTTTATTCAATTGGTTCCTTCAAGAAAGGATTAAATTACCTTCTGGTGAATAACAAGAAATCTGATTATATTGGTTGGATTATTAAGAAGAGTTTGTCATTCATGTCCTTGCACGTTTATACAAGTTATAAACTAAAATTGTGCCAAACAATTAGAATTATTACGCACTATTAGCCACTAGTCTTAGTCTTTCATTTGACTCTATTTACCCAATAAGGCACTGGTCTTATTTCAATTTACCATTAAAATCCTTTTATTTGCACAATCATAAAATTCACTTTGATATTGCTTATACCAACCATTCATCAGATATTAGAATTAGTTAGCAAGCTTTCATCTATCCTACACCATTTGCCACTGTAGGTAGATCCATTTACTTAGTCAAAATAGTTGCATTCAATATGCTTTAATTTCCAAGGTTTACCCACCTAGGTGTAGCAGGACCTAAAGTGTAGGAAATCATCAAACCCAAAAGGTTGATTTCGTCAAGTTAGTTCAAAAACATTGCCAATCTAAGCATAGAGCCTGGCATCCTCTTAAGATTAGCAACCTGCATTTTTGAGACCTAACACATAGCTCAGTTGCTCTCATTTAATATGATTGTATCTACTAACTTTAATGTCGTTGCTCATACTTACAACACTAGGGAAACAAGAAAGATATCCATGTCCCTATTTTCCTTCCTCCATTAGTTCTCATTCTTCTGTAATGTAGAAAATTGCATACCATTACAATTTCACGCTATGTTTTGCACTCATTTTGGTGTTCTCTCCCTTAGCATGTTTTAGGGATCATTTTAGCCTATCCTTAGCCTTTTTCCTAACCCACAAATTCTATGTTTGTGTTATGTTCTAGCCCTTGTGCTCATTTTTGTCAAATTTCATTTAAGTGCCCTAATTATTTCATTGTCCTAATGTGTTTTGTGAAATCACGAGCTGATGTCACTCAGACACTAGCGCTTAGCACAGACATTCGCATGATGCGCGAAAGTCCCAAGCCTATGTGGCGCCAAGTGACCATTTCCTAAGCATTACTTACCACCTCCTACAATGTGAGAGATTCTATGTAACACATCTACACCTTCAAATGGATTTCTTTGACCAATCCTTATCTTTTTCCCTTCAAGTTCCTCATTTCAAACAATTTTTTGGAGTCTCTCTTGCAATCTTTGGTAAAAACTTGTGAAGCTCTTTGCATCTCTATTGTTAGTTCCAGCAATCTATCAACATTATTGGCAACTCTCTTGGCTCTCTAACAACATACAGAAGATTTTATTTCAAGTATTCAAGCTTATGTGATCTTCTTGTGGATTTTAATATCTGAATGGGGTTTCTCGAAACCACTGCTTGTTGCTGGCCCTTTTTCTTTTTAGGTTCCATTTCCAGTTGGGTAGCTTGCATTTTCAATTTGTGAGGTGATTGAGTTCCATCTTTCCCTCTTCATTTATTCATTTTGTGTAATCCATTTGTGTGCTTATGGCATTGCGTGGGTTACCTCACTTCCTCTCTTCTTTCCAATAGCACATTGGCTTGCTTGTTTGAGTAGATTAGTTTCATATTGTCCATTTACTCTATGTCACTACTGTTATTTATCTAGATGCACTTAGAGGATAATAAGACACTTGTTTTCAATATTTTTCAACATTGGTTGTCAGTGGAGGTAGAAATACCAAATCAGGGGTTTGACCTGAAGGCAAACCTCCAAATGACCATAATTTTCCTTTGGTTTTCCTTGCATATTTTAAGGTTCAAAGGAGAAAATATCAACTACATGCCAATTTTGTAGACCCTTTTCCTTTGTATCTTTATTCATGTCATTCAATTTATTCATTTCAAGCAATAGTGATAATATCTTTTTTATTTCAACTTATTTTTGTCACTTGGAAGCTACTGGTAGTTGTCTTTGTCTTCTGATGTGCAGGTTAGGTGGAGTAAAGTGAAACATAGCTGACATTTTTAATTTTTATTTCTTTCTAAACTATAACGCAATGCATAGACATCCACGTGATGTGCTAGCATCCCAAGTAGTGACCTCCGTCTAGTAGCAGTTTCTCCTCGTTTCTCTCCTTTTTATTCTATGATTAAGAACTTTAGTTCCATTTCCAATTTTTTGTAATCAATAATTTACCAATTTATTCTTCATCTTCATAGTAAATTAGTACAATGTATTCTCTTCATTTGAAGCACTCTAAGGATTGTAGATGTTATTTTGTTGAATAACAGTAAGCAGTACAAAATTAAAACAATCCTAATGTGGTTGCAGTGAAAAGTTCATTTGACTTTAATACTTCTTAGTTGAATTGTAACTTTTCCTCCTCTACATCTTCTTACTGCTCCTTGTCTTCCTCTTGGGAGCATGAAAGAATGTGATTTTATCGAACAAATACAATCTACACAAGCTAAAATATCCCTATGGGATTTAGTGCAAACTTCTCCTTATCATAGCATCCTTTAGCAAGCCTTACAAAAGATATATATTTTCTCTTTCACGAATTCCATTGAAGTGGTTACTCTTCTTAAATTCATTTACACAAATACAACTAACATCACTTTTCTTCAATCTAAACTTCCTTCTCCTGAGGTTTAGCACCAAAATGATCCTCTCATCATCATTGTTGGTATCAACTCCATTGGGATTAAGTGAACCCTTATTAATAATGGTTCCAGTCTAAATCTTTGAAATTTAGACTTCCTTAATCTCATTTAGGTTGGTCCCTCTTTTATTTCTCCTTTGGAACTTTCCACTAAAGGTTTAGATAATTTTAGTCACCAAACTCTAGGCACTATCACTTCGTCTATCAAGTTAGGTCTTGTCATATTACCAACTATGATTCATTTCACGTCGGGGATTCTTTCTTATAATCTCCTCTTGGGTAGGTTTTGGATCCATGCCATAGGTGCAGTTATGTCTACCTTGCATCAATTGATTAAATTTGTTCACAATGGTAAAACATTCACAATAAAGGATGATCTTGATCCTTTGCAGTATTGTCAACCAATGGATCTCTGTCATCAAAAGTTTCTTCTAGACCATCTACTCTTTGTAATCTCATACCTTCCTCTTCACCAAACCATGTGCACTGTCATCATCTTTCGAAAATGGTGCCATAGCTCTTCATTCTCCTTCTCCTTATGGATGTACTGGTGATGATCGAGGCTCGTTGGATTTCACCCATCCTTCATAGGTGAGTACAAGGTTGACCTCTCTCACTTTGACATTCCAAATGTACATTATATACCTTCAACATCACAATCTTCGTACTCTTCTAAGGATCATTCTTCTTCTTTTGAGTCATGTGACTACACAACACATATTGACCATGCTAGTGATGAGGATCCTCCATCTTTCTCAAATTTGGAAACTCGTTATGGCCTTGGTTTTAAAATGCTTTACAAAATTGGATATAAAAGGCAATGGCTTGTGTTGTAAAGAATAAGCCATCAATATCTCTCTAAATCCCACACCGCACCTCTCTACCATGGGCCTTGGTTACCAATCTCCTTGCCCATCCCAACCTTCATAGCACAACTTTATTGATGTAGCCATGATTTCATATTCTTCTACTCCTTTATCTTTGTTACACCCAAAGCTAATTACAAACTCTTTCCATTCACCTATTCCAGCTTTGGATGTTTTATCTATTGATGAAGCTTTAGCTGAATTTCTTAGTGTATACATTGATATGTCATCTTATCCTTGTGATCATGTATTACCTTGGTGTTTAAATGCATATGCATAGTTTGGCAAGTCTTTCATGTTATTTGATGATCCTTTTCCATCTCCTAAGCTTCGAGATAAGCTTTAGACCATTCCTAATGCCCAAGACCATATTACCCTCTTACTTGGGGATACTATTGGCATTTCCATGGATCCTAACGATCCTAACAAGGCTATTAATATTGGTGAATGTCTCTTCAAAAGAGTGCTCCTCACATTCTAAATCTCTACATGACTTCCCTTATCTATTCACCTAGACATATGAAGATATACCCAAGATTAACTCGAACTATATGGTTCATAAAATAGTTTTGTATCCTCATACACAACCCGTTAAACCAAACAAATCAGAAAATGCATCCCAAGGTGGTACTAATGGTTAAGGCTAAGATTGAGAAGCTACTTATAGATGGCTTTATCTACCCTATTGACTATTCCCCTTGGAATTCTAACGTTGTATTTGACACTAAACCCGATGGATGCATTCGTGTTTGTATCAATTTTTGTGACCTTAACAAAGCATCTATTGAGGATGATTTTCCTCTTCCCAACATCAATATGATTGTTCAATCAACTGCAATCCATGCACTCCTTTCCTTTATGGATGACTTCTTGGGTTATAACTAAATTCTTATAAATCCCCTTGATCAATACAAAACAACCTTTATAATGTCATGGGGAACATTTTGTTATGTGCTCATGCCCTTTGGTCTTAATAATGCTAGTGCAACTTACCAACGGGTTATGAACCTTATATTTCGTGACTTTATTCACAACATTATTGAAGACTATGTCGATGACATTTTGGCTAAGTTTGTTCTTCACCAAGATCATGTACCTAATCTTCATGTCATGTTTGAATGTCTTCACCTTTATCATATGTGTTTGAACCCTAACAAATGTATCTTCAGTGTCAACAATGGAAAACTTCTTGGGTTTATCATATCTCATTGTGGCATCAAGGCTGGGAATGAAATGTAGAAACGATTGACAAATATAATGGATGAGACAATATTCAATGAATTTCATAACATTCATTGCATTCATTGATCAAAAGTGTGATACAATGTACATATTTAACAGTATAAAAATGACTATTTAGTTCATCTTCTAGATGATTGTTCATCTTCTAGTGTAGCTAGGAAATATAAAATATAAAATGTTATCCTACTACTCCTAGTACATTATTGTTACACCCCCTTAATCCATAGGGGTAGTGGTAAAACCATTATTTGTGTTATGTATTGGACTTGTTTATGGCGCCTCTTTTTCTTGATACGAAGCTCCAATATTTTGCAAAAGGTTTTTCCTCAATGATTCCCTTCTACAATTTTTCAAGAACCAAGATATGGACTTAGCATTTAGACCTGAGTTTGTTTTCTCAAGCCGAGTCAACTTTCCATGAAGTTATATCCCATTTAAAGAGAATTGCACCCATTTGTTGTGAACATTTTCACCACCATTTTTGTTTTGAGATGAAATTTGTAAAAGGTTGTTCAACTTTTATCTGTATCACTTCTATGAGTGAAAACTAGAGGACCCAAACTGATTGTGCCCATGAGTAGTGTTGATGGGTGTTTTTTCACACAACTTAAATAAAATATTGAGTACTTTATCTCTCTTGAATGGAATCAAATCTCAATGAATTAGAAATTGACTACCCCAAGGTTTCTACATGCCAGGTCTTGGCCTTGTGAAATGACTCAGTTGTTTCAATGTATTTTGCGGTTACAACAAGGGGCCTTACATGAATCTGGACAAACATTCAACACATAAGGTTAAATTACACATAAACCAATCAATTTTTAGATTTAGCAATGTATAAACAAACTGATCCACACTTATATTGTCGTAACCATGAAATATATCAACTTGCATTCATGAAATATCAACCTTACAACAACAATATGCAAATTTGAAAGTCCTATTCTAACTCTAAACTAATCAGATCTAATAAAAAAGTGCAAAATAAGGACAGCTACAAGAATTCCTAAGGATAGCTACAAGAATGATTAACTATTTTAGATAGACAGACCTCACACAAACAAATCTTTTCTTAATTAGACAACTCACATTGCAAAGACAATGCAATCTCCAAAGGGAATGAAATTTTTCAAATTGTGAAAATTCATTAACACCCTGATTCTGGCACAGTTTCATTAGCTTCCAAATCAAACTAAATTGAATTGTGTTCAGACTAGCCATGCATAGCAACTTACAATAAACAAGTTACTAATGGTATGAACATAGGAGATCCATTAAATATTAGAAATAATTAATCAAAATGCAATTGAGCTCTAACAAAAAGGTGAAAAGGAATCATGAAACCAATTTTGCAACCAACGAAACAACCCAATTTGACAATAGAAAATGAATTCATGTTTATATTGATTCAACAAAATGGCAGTCTCAATAATTCTATTTTTTTTGTCCTTCCTTTTTTGTACAAGAGAGAGTGATTGCCTTTATACAGGGGATGCAAGAGCACTTAATTTACAATGAATGGTGAGGATTGATCTAGCACCAAAGGTTCAGATTTCTTGAGCATTTAATGTTTGTGGCAAGGTTGTTACAAACTCATTTTTTCTTTTGTCCTTTAGGAAAAAGACAAAATTACACTCTTTGGGATAGTCAAATAGGACAAAACTTTCCCTTTTGGATGACTTGACAAAGAAAAATAAAAGTGGCACATTTTTGGAGGTGGGCACTCCATTTTCGAACTGGTTTTTTGAAAAAAAACAAATGTGAACAGGGCTTGGAACTAAGCACTTCCTCTATCTTCAGCAATCTAATTTTTATTCCTTTATGATTTTCTACCTCAGAGGATTCTAAGCAGACCTCTGATGCTTTCCACACTGGTTTTTCCTAATTTGAAGATCTTCCTAAAGCCTTTGATTTGTTTGCACTTTATATTGTTGGAGTTGATAATTAACTCAACCCACAAAGATCACCTGCAAAACCTTAGATTTACCTTCCACAAGAGAAAAAAGCAAAGAGGAATAATTTGCACAATAAGGATGAATTAATGAAAATGGATTTTTAAATTACATGTGAGAACTTGATTTATATTTGAAAGTTAAATAAAAACCCTAATATGACTTAAGAATAACCTAAGACTAAAATTAGCCCTAAGTCAACTTAATAGAGTGTAATTAAATATTTAATTACACCAACATCCCCTCATAAGTGCAACTTAGGGAGAAATGAAAACCATGCAACTAATGCAAGAATGGGCCCGGGCTACAAGGCCATGTTAGGTACCCATGAACAACAAGAATCTCTCATAAAGTGGAGAGAAAGGAGAAAAACCTAGTGGGAGAAAACTCCTCTCCAAAAGAGAGAAAAATACAAGTACATGAACATGTCATAGAAGAAGGACTAACACTAAGAAGGAAATGCTCCCTCCCAAAATAGAGATGAGAAGAGAGACCATGCAGCCACTCCTCAAGATGACTCCTGCAGTGCTGGAAGATGCTCGACATAGAATAAAGATGAAGACTTGTGAACGTCAAACAACATTCCTCCCCTTGGGAAGAAATAGAACTACAGATGTGTGCATAATGTCTTCCCATTTCGGATAGGAATATGCAGGAAGAAGGATAAATGTATCTGAACTCTACACATGATCCAAAGACAACAATGATGCTTCTAAAAACTGCTCAAATGTCTCCAATCCACTAAAAATCTGTGACTGAATAGGAGAATGAAGAACAATCTCTGAAGCAGATGATGGTGATGCAACTCCATCAAAGTTGTCATCAAAGAGAAGACAAATGTCCTCAATGTGGTCCTCCAAATTTGCAAGATGGGACTCTACAAACAACAACGATATATCCGGTAGATATGTGTCCCAATGAGCTATCTCTAGAAGAATGATAATGTCCTGTGGTAAAGAATCTGATGTAGTAACAGGTAATAAAGATGTGATCTCAATAAGAGGAGAAGGAGAAGCAAGTGAAGTCTCTGTGTTATTTGAACTAGCAAGACCTGTCAAATATGCAAGCTCCTCTACTGTATCATCATCAAAAGGTATGCAATCTGCATCATCAAGGGGAATGTGGCGATCCATAGCAGGATCATCTGGGAATGGAGATATATGTGGGTCTCCATAGATCTCCCAAATGCTAGTCCAAAGAGTGCGTGAGCACTCAATATGTGAGATAGAACACATAGTGTCATAATCAACACTAGAACCAATCAATCCTACAATATGATCAACATAATTTTCCCATACAGATTTCCTCCCATGTGTATCTGGTTCAGGTATGAGTCCATAAAGATAAGGCAAAAGATTAAGCCACCTGAGATGTGTCAAGATACCCTTTTGCCAAGACTCATAATTATGCTTACCCAATGCTACCACAGAAGGGTGAATAGCAAAACCCATGATATCTCCTCAAATAAATTAGATTAGAGATCAACAATCTAAATATATATCAATGCTGATAAATGAAGCCCAACAAAACAAACAAAACTTCTCGAGGTGCCAAAAAGTCCAGAATATTAAATAGAAGCCATAAAACTGACAAGCTGAATAAAGAATACATGGGGCTTAATCTGGAAAAAGTGCATAGATGGTTGTGTAGAGCTCCTCAATATCTTTCCAATGCCACAAGAATCGCAAAAATTAGAGATCGTGGCAAAAAGATATGAGCTCGGAGGCCAAAAATGGTGTATGGAATTCAAACAACAATAAATTGTACCAATCTGCAAAATATGGAAAAAATACTTGCACCAATGGATTGTGCTCAGAACCATCTTTCTGATGCCTATTTGTTTTTGAAAATCCAACTCTGTACGCTCAAGATATGCCCGATTTACCAAAACTGCTCCTTTAGGGCAAAGAGGCCAAAAAAAAGCACTATTGAAGCCCCTGGACGCCCATGTGACCAGGGGCTTTGTATTTGGGAGCTGGCGGCTAAGGCTCCGGTCACTCATATGACCATGAGCTGAGTCTCTGGGGGCTGGCGCCTGGAAGCTAGGGGCTGGTCCCCCATGCAACCAGGGGTTAAACCCTAGGGGCTAGCCCTCAAAAATAAAAAAAATTCCCTTTTTATTAAGAAATTAATAAAAAAACTCAGTTGTACCTGTGCACAGAAATTGAGACGGCACAGAAATTGAGGCGACACGGAAATCAAGATGGCACACAAACCGAGGCAGCTCCAAAATCAAAATTAGCTCATATAACAATGGCACAAAAATTGAGGCAGCATGGAAATCGAGGCGTTGTATGGCCGTACGGATTCCATACAAGTCATACGGATTTCACAGAACCAATTTTTTTGAAACCCTAAAAAAACACCCAGAAATTTTTTGTTAGCAAAATATAGAGTGCCTTATATGAAAATAGGGGTTTTTGGGCCTTTTGAGCGCAATGGTGAGGCCCATTTTTTCTCAAAAATACATCTTGCAAAAGCTCTTGCTCAAAATTTTCCCAAATCTGAGAAGGGGCTTGCAGATCTGGAGCTTTGATACCATGTTAGAGTTGATAATTAACTCAAGCCACAAAGATCACCTGCAAAACCTAAGATTTACCTTCCACAAGAGAAAAAAGAAAAGAGGAATAATTGGCACAATAAGGATGAATTAATGAAAATAAATTTTTAAATTACATGTGAGAACTTGCTTTTATATTTGCAAGTTAAATAAAAACCCTAATATGACTTAAGAATAACCTAAGACTAAAATTAGCCCTAAGTCAACTTAATAAAGTGTAATTAAATATTTAATTACACCAACATATATCACCTCCAGGTTTAATGTTTGACCTGCAAAAAAGAAACGTGTAATAAAGAACTTTAACATGATTATTTTCATTTCTATTGTCGATGCAGAAAACCCCATGTTTAACAGGATATCAATCCTTTAAGTTATTGCAATTCATCCATAAACATGAAATAATCTACTTTACTCGCAAAAACACAATATTACTTTCAACAATTTGTAAGGAGCTTGCTATGCATTTGATATACCACTTTGCAGGAGGCATGATGCTAAAAAATAAGTTCAATTTACCCCTCATTAAATTAAGAATTCATCTCAATTAGCAATTTGTGTGAAGATCTGGTGGCATTCCCTTATCGATTTCAAAATTTCACTAGTTTTGAGGTCTTAATGTCGTTTTGCGAGAGTTAGAGGGTCTTCAAGATGTTTCCATGCTTGCATCAGATTCCCGCAAAGCGAAGAAAAGACCCCTACCTAGACATTGCGTAAGTTCCAAGGTCGAGAGGATATGCGTGATTTCAGATAGATGAGGAAATTTCCTTGTTTGGGTCAAAATTCCACAAAGCGGAGAAAAAACCTTCATTGGGAAGTTGCAGAAAAGTAGAGAATTGTAGTGATTAAGACATTTCCATACATTGGTCGAAATCCCACAAGTTTAATTTTAAATGGATCTGACGGGGATGAGGCATGATCTTGGATATTGCGGGAACTTGGCAAAGAGTTGAACATTGCAGAGATTTAAGTTTGATCAAGACATTTCCATGTATATATCGCCTTTCCGCAGAATGGACACGAGGACCCCTTATTGGAAATTGCTAAAGTTTCAAGGCATTTAGGATTATCTCCATGTTTGTGTCAGAATCCTACAAGTTTAAGTTTAATATTGGATTGCAGAAAGATAGGTCTCGTGTGGATTTGTAGGTGCAGGGACCGGTTAGGGATATGCGGGGAAAATGGGGGTACATGGATACTTCCATATCGACTTCCCATAAATTGATGAATAAGTTAATTCATGGAAGTATATGCTTCATGTGTATCTACGGACATATGGGGTGGTCAAGGACATTGTGGGGGTTCTGGGGTATCTGAGACATATCCATGTTCGCATCAAAGACCCGCAAGGTAATAATTCAACATAGAGTGCAGAGCTTCGAAGGTAGCGGGACTTTTAGGTCTTGTTGGACATGTTCATAGGTCTATCACGATCCTGCAACATACTTTGTGAGGGTGTCTTGTGGATGCCGAGGATATGTTAGGATATGTGGGGGGTTTAGGCTACAGGGATTCTAGGGGTTTAGGATATATCCATATCTTAAGGAAAAGCCTGCATATCCAGGAAGGGCCAGAAGTTCTGCTGAAAGGCCAAAAACACTTAAGGAAACTCAAGATATACATGAAATATAGCATTTAAGTATAAGCGACATTTACATATAGATATTTACTTCCTTATATTTTAAGTTATATTTCATGTATATAGTTTCAAGATGTTTGAGATTGGTTTCGGACCTCCATGAGTTAAAACGTAAATTCTAGGTTTTGGAGGATCTTATGTCAAATTTCAGCGGGCACACCATTTCAGACAAACAAAACAAGGTGAACACACAAGGACCTCCTGAAACCATGCCAAGCACCAAATAACCCCAACCCAACTCAAGCACATCAAATTGACTCAAATAGATCATCAAAATATATTAAACTAATGCAATGGATCACAAATTTCACAATCAGGTCAAATTGGGTAACCAGGACATGGAGTACTCACAACAAGCTAAAACACCAAAAGAGGGTGGGAAAACCCACCAAAAGCTCATTTATGTCATGCCATGACAAATGCATGCATCTAGAAACATACATGCTAACCAAAACCTCCTAAATCCATGAGGATTGGAATTAATTATGCTCATGCCACCAATAGTTCCAAAACATCAAGATGCTCCCAAAAGCAAGAGAACCACTCTCTACAACACAAAACCGGAAACTTGAGACTCAAACCGAAAAAGCCAACCAAAAGAAGGGTTGCACATTTTGAAGCAAAATGGAGAGGGTGTGCAGGTACAAGTAGTCCAAAAGTGTGTCAACTACACCATGTAACCTAAAAACTAGATAACCCACGCTGATTCTACCCATGTGTAACCCAAAAGTGTGTTGAAGCATGCACTAAATGACCACAATGGAAACTGAGGTGATTGGTTTTGATGCCATCAAAAATTTGTATGAGTCTGATGATGATTTTTGGGAGATTGTGGAACAATTGAAGGCACCAGTATCTGGTAACTTGGATCAATTTAGGGGTGAATATTTTATGCAAGATGGGTATCTATTTAAAGGAAAACAACTATGCATACTAGCTGGCTCTATGAGGGAAAACATTATCAAAGAATTTCATAGTAATGGGTTGGCTGGACATTTTGGAAAGGACAAGACAATAGCCCTGATAGAAGATAAACATTACTGGCCAAAGATGAAAAGGGATATAACTAGGTATGTAACAAGGTGCAGGATCTGCCAAGTGGCTAAGGGACATTCACAAAATACAAGGTTGTATATGCCATTACCAGTACCAACTGCACCATGGACAGATTTGAGCATGGACTTTGTGTTGGGACTTCCACACACCCAACGAGGTAATGACTCCATTTTTGTAGTTGTTGATAGGTTCTCTAAGATGGTTCATTTTATTGTCTGTAAGAAAACTAATGATGCAATGAGGCTAGCAGAGTTATTTTTTTTCAAAAGTTGTTCGACTACATGGTGTTCCAAAAACTATTACCTCTGATAGGGATACCAAATTCCTCAGTCATTTCTAGAGGACTTTATGGAAGAAGATGGGGACCAAGTTACAGTTTAGTAGTGCCTATCATCCTCAAATGGATGGGCAAACAGAGGTAGTCAATCAGAGTCTGGGAAATTTGTTGAGGTGTATTGTTGGAGAAAAGCCAAAACAATGGGACATGGCATTACCCCAGGGCAAATTTGCCTATAATAGTTCTATTAACAGATCAACAGGAAAGTCCCCTTTCCAGATTGTGTATGGAAAGAATCCTAAGGGTGTTCTAGATTTGGTACAACTACCGACAAAAGATAGAGTCAATGATGATGGGGAAGCATTTGCAAAACACCTTCAATAGTTGCAGCAAGATGTTAGACAGAAGTTGCAGGACAGTAATGAGAGGTACAAGAATACAGTGGATGCTAGTAGGCGACATCAGACATTCAATGAAGGTGACTTAGTGATGGTATATTTCAGAAAAGAGAGATTTACTACTGGAACATACCACAAGTTGAAGTACAGGAAAATTGGTCCTTGCAAAATTACAAAGAAGATCAATGATAATGCATATGAGGTCAGTTTACCAGATGATCTAGATATTTCTCTTGTGTTTAATATTTCTAATTTATATGCATTCCATGGTGAGGATGATGCTGAAGATAGTCAACCAGAAGTGGCATGGCACCACCACATTCCCCATAAGAAGAAGGAAAAGATTGCACATGTTCTTAATAAGAAAATTATCTACACTCAACAAGGGCATTACAACAGGTATTTAGTACAGTGGGAAGGATTTTCACCAATAGATAGCACATGGATTACAGAGTGGAAAGTGCAGAGGTTGGATGCAGTCAAGTGGCAACAGTTTGAAGACACTCACTTGTAGGAGCTGTGTTCTTTTCAACCAGAGGAGAATGATGCAGGGACTTCCGGAGGTCATAACTTTTGACTCAGATGTCCGTTTGGGCTGAAATTTTACAGGTGTATGTGTTATGAGGTGGCATGTGGATTCCTGACTAATCCTAGTAGGTTGGTCCCCATTTTGGCACTTTTCTGAGGCTTGAAACTTTCATCTTGGCCCTCAAAATGGCAATTTAGTGTTTTTTCCTAGTTTTTTAAAAGTTGTTTTTGTTAATAACTCGAAACTCATGTTTCAAATTTAGGATGTTAGTTGGTAATTCGTCCTACCTTAGTTTTAGGAAGTTTTTGGGAAAAAAACTGGACACTCAAAGATATGCATGTGAAATTACCTAAAATGGCAAAATCTGACAATTGTCGAAATCTGCCAAAAAAGGTAATTTTTTTGTTTCTTTTGTTTTTCTTGGATATAAGATAGTTTTCTCTCTTTGTAGCAGGAGAGTTGGTGAATAGAAGACTTTTATTTTTCCAGTTATTTCGAATCTTTGGCTCTCACACATGATTAATGGCACAATTCTATTGAGTGTGAGAAGTCCCTACATCATTACAACATACACTCAATAGAATTGTGCCATTAATCATGTGTGAGAGCCAAAGATTCAAAATAACTGGAAAAATAAAAGTCTTCTATTCACCAACTCTCCTGCTACAAAGAGAGAAAACTCTCTTATATCCAAGAAAAACAAAAAAAACCAAAAAAATTACCTTTTTTGGTAGATTTTGACAATTGTCAAATTTTGCCATTTTAGGTAGTTTCACATGCATATCTTTGAGAGTCCAATTTTTTTCCCAAAAACTTCCTAAAACTAAGGTAGGACGAATTGCCAACTAACATCCTAAATTTGAAACATGAGTTTCGAGTTATTAACAAAAATAACTTTTAAAAAACTAGGAAAAAACACTAAATTGCCATTCTAAGGGCCAAGATGAAAGTTTCAAGCCCCAAAAAAGTGCCAAAACGGGGACCAACCCAATAGGGTGGTTGGGAATCCACATGCCACCTCATAACGCATCCACCTGTAAAATTTCAGCCCAAACGGACATCCGAGTCAAAAGTTATGACCTCCGAAAGTCCCTGCATCAAAATGTGAACCACTTGTTGTCCAAGATGTTAAATGAAGACACATGTTGACACATAAAAAACTGCTCTTGTGGCAGGAAAAGCTACGTCAAAATGAAGGCATATGATGATCTTACTCTGTGGCATAGTCGTCAAAAACAAAATGAAGTATGTAATATCGAGTGATCAAGTGTTGAGTCAAACATTACTTGCTTGGTGGCAATATGTTGTAATTTGCAATATGTTGCAATGACAAATCCTTAATGAACAATGTGAGCAATCTCCATGTACTATGCTCAAAGAGCTCGAAATCTGAATCTTGATGTTTCCCCAAGTACCATGCTCAAAGAACTCAAAATTTGAATCCTAATGTTCCCCCCTATAAGATGGGAGTGGAGAGCTACTGCAAAGGCTCCCTAGAAAGAGAACAACATTTATGAATCTATGTATAGAAATGCAATATTCAATGACACTATCTTGGGTTTTCATCAAGAGTCTCCATTAAGCCGCTCTTTTAGGTTTTCAACTTATAGCTTAAGTGCAAAAGTATAATCAACAAGAGGTAACCATGACCTCAAATAATCTATATTGAGTTGCTTATGTGTTGGTCTCAATAAGCTCATTATCAAAATCTCAATGGGAAATCACAAGTACAAAAAATCATTGCTCCTATCAACACCAAAGAGACTAAGAGTGTAATTATCCTCTGTGGGAAATTGAGTGCAACTTTACAATTTTCTTAGTAGGTTGTCACTCAATAGTACAAGTATCAATATCTACAATACTTAGCTCATCATCAGTTAGATCGACAACAACATCCACATCATGAGTAGACAATCTCAATAAACTTATGTACCATTGCTCAACAATATCTGTGATCTTGAGTTTATTATCAACTAGATCGACAATAGCATCCAAAATAGGAGTAAACAAGTCATCATCTGAAATGGTGGATTGGACTGTCCTATAAGATTTCGACAAAATGTTAAAAAGGTAATCTTTACTTGGTTAAGGATAGTTAAATCCTTACTTTAGTAAAAGTCATTAAATACTTTTATTTTTATAATACAAAGTATTTTTATTTAATGTGAGTATCCTCACACGTGTGAGGATAACTCACCTCAATATTCCTCTTGAAGGAATATTTGATTTATTTAGTTACCTCCTTATGAGGTTTACACATGGCACACACCCACATGAAAGGTGGCATATGGGAGTTGATTGCAACTCCCCTCTCACCTCTATTTATGAGGTGCCCTCTCCTCTTCATTTACTCAATTCCTCTCTTATTTTCTCTTCTCGTTCATTTCTTGAGGAGCTCCTCCCTATCTTTCTGTAATATTTTTTTTCATGGCTTTATGCCATCTTTCATAATATTATGAGGGTTTTTTCTTTGCTTTTTCCCCCTTCAAAATCTCTCTCTCCATTGTTGTTTGTTGGTGCATGAAGCTCTTTATTAATGTTAATTTATTTATTTATTTATTTCATTCACATGTTTGATTAGTAGCTTATTTGATCCTTTATTTTCCTTAACATGGTGTCAGAGCAGGTTCAACTAATCTTTGTGTGAATGTATTTTTTTTGTGTGAATGTATTTTTCTTTGAGCAGCATTTTTTTGTGAGCAGCATTTAGATGAAGAGTCAAGAGAGAAGAGTAATTTTTTTTTTTTTTTTGCAGATTTGAGAGGAATTTTTTTGAATGAAGGGTCTTACCCTTTCAGTTTCATTTTTTTCAAACACATTTGCATGCATCTGATTAATTATTTTTTTTTGCAGCCAGTTCTTTTTTTAAATCTGAGATCTTCCAACTGTTCAAAAAAATATATCTTGCTTTTAAAAATTTTATTTTCCTATTTTTTTGCAAGGGTTGTGGAAGAAATTTTTTCCAGATCTGCACATTCAATTGTTTGTTGAGTTGATCTGTGTTAAAAAAAAAATTAGGGCCCCTAAGCCCTACTTGCTCTATCTCTATTTTTTTTTAATAAAATGTTTGTGCATGTTGAATATATATATGTTATAATAAAAAAATTGTATGTGATTTGTATGATCTTTTTAAAATAATAATATTTTTTCTTTTTAAAATAGGTTTTTTTCATATCTCTACAAAAATTTCAGCATTCTAATCAAGGGTTTAAAAATTTTAAATTTTAGTTAAAAATTCCTGTGCATGCTCAATTTTTTTTGTTGCATGCATGATCTATAATCTATTTTAAAATCAAATCTTTTTTAAAGAGGCTAGAATAAATCTGATCTGTGTAAATAAAAAAATTTCAAATCTATATCTATTTTTTCTGTTTAAAAAAATTATTATATAGGTGTTGCCCTATGCATGCAAAATAATAATAAAAAAACATCTATTTAAAAAAATTTAAATCTATTCCTGCATGCAAGTTTGCCCAACATAGCAAATTCAGGATTGCCATCTTTAGGGCAATCTTTAGCCCTTCAAATTTTGGCCTTTCATGGCCTCTCCCTTGAGCTTCTGCTTGCACTCATCAATCATTTTTACCTACAAAAAAATTTAATAAAAAAAATAAATTAGAGTGAAAATATAAAGAACAATTACAAAAAGAAATGAGAAGAATTGTGAAAGAAAAGATATAAAGAGTTTTTTTATGATTTTTAGGTAAGATTTAAAATAGTATTTTACTATTTACTTTCACAAATCATATCCCTAAAAAATAGCCACTATTCATTATTTTATGTGATATGAATTTAAGTTTATTAGTTTGTTATATATCTTTAAATTTATATATATATTTTTAAGAACCATATCCCCAAATTTTAGAAAATGGATTCCTTATTTGGTGGATTTGGTGGATGTGATATCAAATCAACTCCCTACTAAATAGGGAGGAATGCTTATTTTTTTTTCATTGGCTAATTTAAGGATATGGTTTAATATTATTTTATTTCACTTAAATAAAGTTGCATTTATATTTTATTAAATTTTTTAGGCATATTTTAAATATTTTACCTTTTATTTAATTAGGCATATTTTTAAACATTTGTCTTTTAGTTATTTATTGACGCATTATTTTTTAAAATTGAGGCATTTGTTTAAACAATTTTTTGCCTCTAATATATGGCCTTTTAAAAAAAATTGTCTTTTTAAGGCATTATTAGACATTTTTTTTTAATTTGTTGGATGGAGACATTTATTTTTTAAAAATTAGGCATTATTGCAATCTTTTTTAAAAATATTTGCCTTTTTCATTAGGCAATTTTTCAAAAAAATTTGCCTTTTGATTATTAGACATTTTTTTCAAAAAATTAGGTTTTTTTCAAACAAAAAAGATTTGGCCTTTTAATTAGGCATTTGTTTAAAAAAAAAAACAAATTTTTTTTGGCATTGAAATAAAAAAAATTGCCTTTTAACTAGGCATTTCTTAGAAAAAATTTGCCTTTTCTTTGGAATTTAGTCAATTTTTTTCAAAAATTTTACTTTTTAAAATATTTACACATGTACTTTATTATTGGACTTGATCAACCCAATAATTTTGTACTTGTTCCATTCAAATATATTTCAGGGATATTCATGTAGTCGCGAATGCATGAATATCACTTTGGAATATTCTACTTATCCTATTTTTTTTAAATCGCAAATTTTATTTGTTAAGGTGGCTTGATTTGTGCCCCTTGAAATATCAATGTATCTCCAAGAACTTTCTATCACAGTTTGTGGTAAATTATCATTTTGTTTTTTCTACCTAATATTTAAAACAAATCTAGAGTTTCCTTCTCAACTAGGATTATGTTGTCTTGATAAAGGGAATCTAATATTTTATTGTGCCTCATTATTAAAATATGATATTTTCTTGTGCCTCATTTATCTGATTGATAAATCTGCCTTCTTATGGATTTAATCCATATATATATTATTTTGAAAATTAAATGCTTTATCTAGTCTCATTGGAGTATTTGTCTTCTTGATGGATTTATTCCATCTATATATTTTTGAAAATTAAAAGCTCATTAGAGCATATGCCTTCTTGATGGATTTATTCCATCTATATATTTTTGAAAATTAAAAGCTCATTAGAGCATATGCCTTCTTGATGGATTTATTCCATCTATATATATTTTGGAAAGTAAAGGATTTATCTAGTCTCAATGGAGCCTTTAAATATTTTATTTGCAAGACGCATTTGCAGTAATGTTGCATAGGGAGCCCTATCTATAATGAATTAGCTATTTTATCAAGTCTCATTGGAGTTTTTTTTGGGCCCCATGGAAAATATTTCCATCCACTTTGATGGTATGCACTTACATTTTTATGATGAACTAATCGTAGGGGATCAAGTTCTTAAAATTCTATTGAAGGCAATATGGTTTTTATACCATTTTTATGATGAACTGATCGTCAGGGATCAAGTTCTTAAAATTCTATTGAAGGCAATATGGTTTTTATACCATTTTTATGATGAATTGATCGTTGGGGATCAAGTTCTTAAAATTCTATTGAAGGCATTATGGTTTTTATACCATTTTTTGGACTATTTTTCTCAGTCCTTTGATCTTTAAAATTAACGCAGTTTGGTTTCTTAAAAAAAAACTACTTTTAGGACTATTTTCAAAGTCCTTTGATATTACAATTTTTTATGAAGGCACTATGGTTTTTAAAACCATCTATAGGACTATTTTTCAAAGTCCTTGATATTGAAACTTAAAATGATGGCACTATGATCTTTAGGACTAATTTTCAAAGTCCATTATTATTAAACTTAATATAAGTTCCCTTTACAATTCAACAGATGATGTAGTGAGAGGAAACCTAAAACTATTATTGCTATGCCTATATATTGGCATTTTATAATTTGGGCTATAAGCCATGATTTGTGCTACAATTTTTTACTAGCACTCTTATTCAAGACTTAAGGTTATTTTATCTACATTGGATTACTCTTATATTAGCTATGCTAACTTTTTCCTTATTGGATTTATGACTTAAATTTGGATTCATTTGTTCCACAAACTTTTGCTATGCAATATGCAATTTATATCTCTTTATATGATTATACTAATTCAGATTTAGGAGATGATCCCAATGATGGGAAATCCATTTGTGGTTATGGTTTCTTTGATGAAACAGATTCAATATCTTGGCAGCACAAGAACCTTCAATCCACTTCTTTTGGCTCTAAAGGAGCTCACTTTTCAGATTGTTCAAAGGCATCTATACAAGCACTTTGGTTCACAAAGGCATCTATACAATTATTCTCAAGACTACTTGAAGACTTGCCTCTATCTCAAAATAGATTCTTCACTCTTCTTCAAGCTTCTTTCTCAAATTATATATTCTTATTCATTGTAAAGGCTTTTATGCCATTCATGTAATATGTTGTAATCATCCTTTGATGGATTTATTGTACTCTTCCCCAAGTAAAGCTTAAGGGGGGATGTTAAAAAGGTAATCTTTACTTGGTTAAGGATAGTTAAATCCTTACTTTAGTAAAGGTCATTAAATTATTTCATTGTATTAAATACTTTTATTTTTATAATACAAAGTATTTTATTTAATGTGAGTATCCTCACACATGTGTGAGGATAATTCACGTCAAAATTCCTCTTGAAGGAATATTTGATTTATTTAGTTACTTCCTTATGAGGTTTACACATGGCACGCACCCACATGAAAGGTGGCATATGGGAGTTGATTGCAACTCCCCTCTCACCTCTATTTATGAGGTGCCCTCTCCTCTTCATTTACTCAATTCCTCTCTTATTTTCTCTTCTCGTTCATTTCTTGAGGAGCTCCTCCCTATCTTTCTGTAATATTTTATTTCATGGCTTTATGCCATATTTCATAATATTATGGGGGTTTTTTCTTTACTTTTTCCCCCTTCAAAATCTCTCTCTCCATTGTTGTTTGTTGGTGCATAAAGCTCCTTATTAATGGTAATTTATTTATTTATTTATTTATTTCACATGTTTGATTAGTAGCTTATTTGATCCTTTATTTTCCTTAACACAAAAGGCAAGTCTCAATTTGCCATCTAAAATGATCTATCCATTCAAAATCTATATGCCTCATTGATTTTGTTGGCAGATCCCTAACATAACATTGTTTTGCAAAATGTGCATTGACCACACGATAGACAAGGATGTAGATCAAAACAATCACGAGAAGTATGCCCTCGACATCTACAATGACAAGAAGTTTAGACTTGATGGGTTTTAGTGCAAGTTGATTTTGATTGACTTGACAACTTATCAATTTCACAAGACTAACCAACAGGTAAAGACTCAACTTGACTATTGTTTTGAATGCCTTCGAACACAAATTTGATTGGTTTGGAATATTCTCGTACATGAAAATTCACATCTGTATACCCTAAACCAATGCAATGTTGGGTTTTATTGTCTCCCAAACACGCACAGTAGATTCAACAATGGGAAGACTAACAGGTATTGTATCCTTGATGACTTTTGACAACACACTTTTTGATTTAGACACAACATTGTTATGTGGCACATGAGGGGGCTCAATACTTTTCTTCAAAAACTTTGTTTTTTGCCTTTTGAGTTGTACTTCTTGAAGAAGAAACATCAATGTATTTCTTCTTTGCAACGTTGTTTTGTGACACATGAGGGGGCTCATCACTGCTTGAAGAAGGAACATGAACATTTTTTCTTCTCTGCAACACTTTTCTATGGCACAAGAGGGGGATTAACATTCTTCTTCAAGGACTTTTGTCTTTAACAACCTTTTGAGTTGAATTGCTTGAAGGAACATCACTATTGGCAATATCTTTCTTCTTTGGTGAGGTATCAAGTGTTTGATCTTGTAATTGATTTTACAACCTATTGATTTCTTGTTGCAACATCTTGTATTGGTTGCAAAACTACATGAACAAGGGCTTATATCGATGCCAACATTCTAATATTATCCCTACTTCTTGTTTATTGCTAACATTAACTTGCAAAGATAGCATGCCATTGTTGTATAATGTGGACATGATCACAAAGATTACACACATTCAAGTTAGGTTCCACCGCTAATGTGCAGAGACAATACAATTCACACCTTATGGTTTTTTCTGTCAAGTGGAGATGTATTGGTTATCACTCCAAAAGGTTTCATTTTCTAGATAGCACCAAACCAATATACCAGATATGCTCACCCTTTCGATGTGGAAGCTCGTTCTTTTGATATACTTGTCAATACATGAAAGTGGCGTTAAGCACGTGACAATAGAGAGGTGTGTGGACATAGGCGACACATGAAAAGGATTTGTCAGGTATCAATGACACCTGCTTGGAAAGAAATCAAAATTTCTTTCAGTCAGGATTTACGTCTTATGATAGTGATGAATGGGTGGAGGGAAATGAAAATGAAAGTGTTATTATTTTTTTTTGATGATTTATAGGGACAAAGCTACAAATGTCGTTGTTGCAAATATGTTAAGCATTGAGTACAATAGTTAAAACATGATGGCTTGACCTGTAAAGGTGAACCAAAGGTACCTCGAATACCAAACATTGCAATTGTTTTAGGTTTGCATAATTTTGATTTGATTTTATTTACAAAAAATAAAAAACAACTTATGTTTGAAACATTCTAAAAGAATATTACCCACTAATGAAAATAACGAGTAGTTTTAATTAAAAACACCCCGCTTATATGACTATAATAAAAAATGCCCCCAACATATCAAAATACCCCTTAAAATTTATGTTATTTGATAAACTTTAAAACTTTTCAAATTTGTAGACTTGAATATGGAAAGCCATGAACCAAAACATCACAACCATGAGCCGAAGAAATTGTTGTGAATTGAATGTTGACTAAACTGAGCATGAAAACAAGGAAGTCTATGTTTGAAGGGGTGTTGTGTTGGACAGAGAGGCTAAAATTGTTTACAAATAGGTTGCTTGCGTTGTAGAATAGAGAGGCTATGCCTTCATGGTGTCGCTGCTCATTTATATCACCTATTTTTAAAGATGTGTTTTGGAGATATGTTTCAGAGCTTAAGGCACAACAAATAAAATCATTACCAATAGTGCTTTCCAACCGATAATTGAGGAGTTGACACAATTGAGAAATCTATCAGTTAGAGATAGGAAGAGCTATATCCTTTTCTTTGATGTTCATCATTCCTTATTACCTCTCTTCACTATAATTCCCTTTGCAAAGCTCCTATTCAAGTTTCTTTATGGCAAAAATCGACTCATCATTCTCCCCCTCCAATGCTTTCAATGAAAGAGCTCTGGAACACAAAGGTAACAATATCAATATGCTCTCATTATCCAAACTTATGTGCCTATCCGCTATAAATGCTACTTGCAGGTCACTAGAACAAACCCTGCAAATAGATTTTTTTTATTTTAAGTCATTTGAAAGAAGTCACGGACTCGTTTCAACAACATAACTCTACCCATATTGTGGAAATGGAGTAGGGTAGGGTATTGGCAAATAGAAATATATATAGAAAATCTTGCAAGTCGCAAAAGCGTGAAATTGGGCACAAATATTGAATTCTAATAAAACAAACTAAACACAAAGGATATGGGATGTGGAGCTATGTGCAGAAGTTGAGAACTATAGGCATGGAGCTTCGTATGATCACAAAATCGTTGGGAGAACAATGAAAGGAAGCTTTATTAAAAAAATGGGGGATAAAAATAAACCCTATACTCTGATACCAATGTTATCCCTGAGAATGAAATGCAGAAAAGATTAACAAATATCATGGACAGAACAATATTTAATGAAGTTCATAACATTCATCCATTCATTGCATTCACTGATCAAAAGTGTGATACGATGTACATATTTAACAATATGAAAATGACCAATTAGTTCATCTTTTGGATGATTGTTCAACTTCTAGTGTAGCTAGGAAATATAAAATATAAAATATTATTCTATTAATAGTAGGATTATGTAATCAAGATGTATCTCACATTCTGCAAGAGATCAATATCTCTATGAAATATCTCACATTCCACAAGAGATCAAGAGATTAAATAACTAAAAGGAATTTCTACCACTCATGTGCTTGTCGAGGGAGCTGTCGAAAATGTCAAATTTGTCGAGCCTGCCGATCACTTCATGCCCTAGGGTTTCCTTGCGCAACGCAGCTCCGAATCAAGATGCCTCCTCTGGTGCAACTATGGCCGGAGATTTTACTGCGCAAGTTGCTAAATCAAAGGATCCGCGGGACATTTTGGTTGAAATGTCAGGAGTATCAACCTCCGCGACTGCGTCTATTGTTCCTCTTAGCGGTCTGAAGGCTAAGGCATTTTTCTCTCCTTCCCCTAACACTCCGCCTCTGCGTGATCTTGGTGGGAAAGATGTTGATCTCGGCCACAATGGGTCGGACCAGTCACCTGCGAAGAAGCAATTGCGATCTAATAAGGCGGGCAGAGATTTGCCTTCTGGGCGAGGGTCACCGATGCTTAAAACCACATATTTGGAGGCGGCTAAGTCTGAAAAGGAGTCAACTCCTCTCACCGTTACCCCACCTTCAATTGATTGTGAAGCAAATATCGTTGGTCGTGGTCGCAAAGATTTGACATCTAAGGAGAATAAGTTTTGCCTTGTTCAGGCACACATCGATTCGCCGCCAGGGCGGGGATCAACGGCAAATAACATCACAGTTTTTGAAGCGGCGAAGTCTACTTCCCACTCCTCGACATCATCACAAAATTCAAAGAATTGCACAAGCAACAGGAGAATCGTCGAGTGCTCGGGGAATCCCTTAACTCTGGACTTCGATGACACTTTGGCAAAGGAGATAAGGGAAAACGAAGCATTTTTCTCAAAGAATGGCTTAATTGGAAGATTCAACCATTTTTGGCCCAGCCTCCCAGATCTCCAGGACTAGATGACAAAATCTTGGCTTCCTCTTATGGATGGAGGTTTAGAAATTTACCCCAATGCAAGAGGTTTCTTCATTGTGGTTTTCGATGGTAAGAAAGACAAAAACACCATTCTCAATTATGTTTGGCAATGGGAAGGAAATTTGTTGCAGTTAAAATCTTGGCATCCAAATTTTGATCCGTCTATGGAATCATTTTCAGTTTTGCCGATCTAGGTTCGACTCCCAAATCTTCCCCTTCACTATTGGTTCGAATCATGCTTTGCCACAATCGGAAACTCTATGGGAAAATTTGTGTATACGGATGGAAACTCAAGGAATTTTATCCACACAACTTATGCCATGATTTTGGTGGAACTGGACATCTCGAAGGATCTACTGTCTGAAATTCTCTTGAGGGCTAATGGACAATGCTGGAAACAACCTCTGGATTACAAAGGTTTAATTTTCAGATGTAGAAGATGTTACCAAACCGGTCACATGGTTGTTGAGTGCCCGACTTTGGTGGAAGGATTCTTCCCCCAAACATTATTCAGTTATGAACTCTCCGAAAGAGAATCTTTCCCCTTCAAAATCAGATTCCAAGAAGCAAAATGTGGAGTTGGTCAATGAGACATCTCCAGAGCCAAAGGTAACTGAAAAGATACTCCAACTGTGCAAACCAAGCTGCCAGGAAAGGGCAAAAAGTTCTTTGAGGCCCTCGCTTACTGTTTCTTCTGAAACAACAAATAACCAACCTTCGAACTCTCTTACTTTGGTTGTGTGGTCCCGGATCGTGAAAGCGTTATTGAAATCCTCAAACAAGTCAGAATGTGAAGGAAACCCAGATGTGAACAGTTACTTTCAAGATCAAGGTTGCACAAAAGTTAAGAGGAAATATATTACTCCTCATCAAAGGACTTTGAGGTCCTCCAAGAAGGGGAACAAGAAGGGGTACAAGTTGGCAACATGATTCCCTCTTACAAGCTTTTGGGTTGAGTGGTATTGTTCTGCCTCTTGCTTAGATGTTGGAGTTTTGTGCATCGTTACTGTAAGTGGTAACAGTAACCCTTTGCTTCGTAGATTCCTATTTGGGGACCTTATTTGCACCCCTATTTTAGGGCTGATGCGTCTCTCTTTTTATTATTTCATATATGGGACTGGACCTCATGTCCACAATTTCTTACGGATCAACAAAAACAAAAAAAAAATAGTAGGATTATGTAAATTATTGTTATGATTTATGCCTCCAGTATACATTGCACATGTTTATTTTAAAATTAATTAGTGAAATTAATTGCCTATGTTGAAATGTTCAAAGTTGCATTTGAAGCTTGAGATGAGAAAGAGAGCATGTAATACAATATCCACAATGTTCAAAGTTCATTTGAAACTTGAGATGAGAGAGAGCATGTTATATGATATCCACACTAGGTAGCAGAAGAAATTTTCAAGAAAATTTTAAAATGGAGGCTAATGCTTTAAAAAAAATGTGCTTTTATAGCCTACAAACGCATTTTGTAAGAAAACCAAACAAAACTACTAAACCATCTTATGTTTTGTTCTTCACAGAATACGCCTAGAAGATGTCTAATATTTGTTCATTATTGTGCGAAATTGGCTGTCAAGAAGATCAAGTGAAAAACGTAACTCCCCGATTCATGGATCTCCTAATCAAGGCATATGTGAGATTGTGACTGGTTAACATGGTTCAAACTTCACACTATGACTTCTGTTGACTCAAGGATCCCATGAATGACCTCAATCTTCATTGCAGAAACAACCTTCTATGCACCAAGAAGTCTTCTACAAGGAAAACTATGAATTAGCAAAACACTAAAGACCACATTCATCCTCTTATTCAACTTCATAGACATAACACTAAAGAACAATGTTTTTGCAGTTATTGGCACATAACTCAAGCCTATGATTTATTTACAAGATTGTGCTCCAGAAAGTCAACTGGAAATTAATAAGCAAGCACTCTATGCAACAAAAGAATCACAACGTAATCAGAACTCAAAAAACAAGCAGCGAAGGCTTATAGAACAACATAATTGTTCCAGACTTCCAATTGCCCTACCAAGGCGGCTAGGATTTTTACAAGGTATCCAATAGATTCTAGAATCATTCACATGCAAGACTAAATATACTGGAAAGCTTAGTTATCAATGCTTTACATAGCCTCGTCACCCGGACATTTCCAAACTATAAATACAACAATAAGCATTTCTTTGATGATACTTCATTTGTAATTCAGCATGGGAAGTAATAGAACATTAAAGACTTTTTCGAACAATTCCCAGTATATAAATCATTTTCTAGCACATTTGTAAAGTGGATAGACAATTCTTTGTTGAAGATATATTACACTTCTGATAAGGCTCGGATTTGTAGGGAATTTCATGATGCATACATTTCATGGTCATCAGCCATAACAAGCTTAACAAATGGTGTCAATTTTCAATCTCTCATTCCTGCATGTACTTTTGTTATTAGTGCACAAAATACGAGATGAGTATTTCTCAAATTAACCTTCCAACAGCTAAAGGTCTAGAATACTGCAATGTAAACCTCACTGAGAAAGATTCAATGAATCGCAAAAGTAGAATGTGGGAGATCTCAGTTTTGTTCACGAAAAGAAGAGGGAAGTTTAAAACCTCTACAATTTACTTGCAACTAGCAAGTTTCTTTCTCTACAGCTGGTTCGTTTGATTCTGCTGAAGCTAATGCAAGTACTGGAGAAGAAATACGCATCTTTTTAGCCTTTTTCCGCTCCCGCTGAAGGCGGAAATGCTCACGTCGCTTCACCCTTCTGCTGTTCGGATGTTCGGGTTGAAGCTCACGAGGATAAACACTCACCTGGGGCATTACAACAAGCAGCAACCGTAGAGTTAAAGATTCCATGTACTTACAGCAAAAATTTTAAAATGTATTCTTTGTTCATTCTTTGTGATAAAATAATGCAGCTGTCAATTTAGCAAAAACAAGAGCAATCAACTGGAACACTGTTGGAATTTCACCTTTTTCTTGTCCGGCCCATATTTCTCAAACTTCACAAGACCCTCAATTAAGGAAAATATAGTGTAGTCTCTACCCAGACCAACATTGTTCCCAGGATAAAACTGCACACAAGATGAGTTGATATAAAAATCAATGATTATAAGAATTCAAGAAAACAAAAAATAACCAGGATGCATTCTCTTTGATTGAACTCAGTGAACTTCAGTAAACATATGGCATATATATAAGGTTATGGGAGCTACAATAACAATATTTTTGACAGTAGAAATTGGAATTTATAGGACCATGTCCAGCGCTATGGTTTCACTTTCGACTAGGATTTTGGCATCCTAAGGAAAGCACCTAAAGGCCATTCTGGCTTGAATTTTCCATCAGTCTTCAGCATAGTTGCCACGTGTGGGTACATGTAAGACTATGGTGTAAGAACATTCAAGATAGGACAGTAGTTATGTTCAAAAATAAAGAATTTTAACCTTCACATTTTACACTTTATCCTCTAGGCGGAAAGGAATGTGTAAAAAGCTTTAAAAAAATGTGATCAAATTTGATAAGAGCATTGATGGCATGTTTAAAATACTCGTAATATAATGAAACACTGCAAAATGTAAATGCTAAAATGTGGAACAGCAGGACAATAAGGAATTAACCTTGTACAGTACCACACATGTAATTTGGGTCATTTCTAGATCCATATATCCATTATACACCATTGTATGCCTAAATAAGCTATAAAAAGGATAAATACCCTGAAGAGAGAAATTTGTGGGAAGAAGATAACTAAGAGTTATTATGAAAGGATACAAGGAAAAGGCATCATGATAAGGCATTAAGAGACTATATGAGGAAGGGCAAAGTGGGAGATAAGAGTATGAATTATATATGTGCAAGAATAAGTGTGGAAGATGTAAGAGAGAGATATAGGAAAAATAAATAAAAGATGATAATGTGAGAATAAGCATGAGGAATGAATTATAAAACATGTATAAGATATAGCATGGGTTAGATTTTACAAGGATGGTGTTGTGTCTTGGCCAGATGAGGCCAATCACGTGCAAACTGCCTAAAAAGATTTGCATCAATTACTTTAATTTACATGCAGTCGGTAAGGCTCTAGTAAACTCAAATCCATCTAACTTACATGCAGTCAGTGAAGCTCCAATGAACTGAAATACACCAAAGTCTTACACAATCAGTGAGGCTCTCGTGAACAAGGCTAAGTGTACATGTGGGATATTTACAATAATATTACAGATGGTTAAAGGAGAAGAGATATTATAGGAATGATTTTCATCGGAAATTGTCCCCAACTTCTGCAAGAGATAAGGAAACTTGTCTTCAAATGATGATTCGAAGAACAAGTTGCCCTATGTTGGCAAAATGCCTTAACAGCCTGCAAGGTAAGTAGCAATTTTTTTCTTGTGAATGTTGCGTCCCATCGCTTGTTCCATTGATCATGGATGCAGAGAGCATAAAGTGAGACGGAATAGCTGCCTTATTTTAAACATCAGTTTGCAGATGACAGGAAGTGAAAAAGTGCAACTGTAGACCAAGAAACATCTACAGAAATCACCAAAAGTGACATTGGAATTGCGAGTATCAATCTAAAATTATAGCAAGTGGCAGCTTGAGAGTGTTTCAAACATGCTTGAAGAAAAAGTGAGCAATCTGTGGAGCATGCCCTGTCTTGGTGCATGCCATAAATGTTAGGATCTCACCCAAAAAATATTATCAAACAGAACAATAACATGCAAAAAAAACATACTACTCAAATAATAACTACAAATATACTTTGTATTGATAAATAGGGAAAAAGTGTCGCAGACCTCTTCAAGGAGGCAACCTCCTTGAGAGTAAAGCTCTATTACAAAATATGATTCCAAGATGATCTTCTTTTTATTACAACATAAAGACAACGTCCTCACAAGGAGTGACTTGTGAGGTACAGCCAATCTGGGATAAACATACCCAATTAATATTGTGTACTCATTACATTATTACAATTTCATTTGAGGCATGTGGGATAAATCCACACGATGTAATACTAACTAAATAATTAAACTATGATTATTACAATGCTCAAAATAGAAAAGGGTTAGGATGTAAGGATCCTAACATTCCCTTCCCCTTCAGAAAGCCTTGTCCTCAAGGCTTGAACTATGGAAACTACTACTAAATCTGGTGGAGAGGTTCCCAGGTCACATCTTCCAGCTGCAATCCTCACCACTAGATCAAAACCTCTATGATGGTGCGGTTACAGAATGAGCACAATCATTGGTCCAAAATAGGCTCTGGCTCAAGGATGATAGATCCTCTATTGTCCAATTCAAGAAGTGCTAACAGAATGTGAACATGTTGGGCAAGGGCCTTTTTTGGAGGACAACGGGAGCTCCAACTCGTAGGCCACTTTGCCCACCAGTTGTATTGTCCAAAAGGTCCATAGAATTTGGGATTAACTTCTATCTACCAATAAGCTTGAAGGATGTTTCCTTACATTAACAAAGACACAAAAGACCAAGTCCCTTTAGGTGAATGCGTGTTCAAAGCAGTGTTGATCTGCCTATTGTTTCATACAATCCTAAGCCAAGGCCAATTTGTCCTTGAGAGTTTAGGAGATGCTCTCAGTTGCTGAGAGTGGAATCAACAACCTATACCTTGGAACTACCTGGCGAGTAGGAAGCGAAGGATGGCAGAGGTTGGCCATACACAACTTCGTATGGCATCATCTTGGTGGAAGAATGATAGGTGTTGTACCAATATTCTACAAGGGTTAGCCATTTAGCCAATTAAGCCTATTGTTATGAAGCAAGGCAACATAAATAAGTCTCCAAGCATTTATTGACAATTTCTATCCGACCATCACTTTGTGAGTGATATGTCGAGCTCATTTTCAATTGTGTTCCCCTCAACTTGGACAGTTCCTGCCAAAAGTCATTAATGAAGGTGGGGTCACAGTCACAAACAATGGGAGTGGGCATACAATGGAGGCAGAAGATGTGGTCAAGGAAGACTTGGGCAACAATAGATGCATTATACGAATGGACCAATGAACAAAAATGGGTATTACTTGGAGAGACGTTCAACCACCACCGTGATGACTAATTTCACACCTCACTTAAGCAAACCTGTCAATAAAATCCATCAAAATGTCAGCCCATAGGGCCGACAAAATTGGCAACGGTTAGAGAGTGCCCAAAGTCCAAACAATTTCTCTTTTTGGTAATCGGCACATATCACATTCCGCAACAAAAAAATTTATGCCACTTTTCATGCCAACTCAAAAAAAAAGTGTTTTATTTTGTCACATATCTTTAAGAAACCTGAATGCCATGAGGAAGGGGATGCATGTAAATGTAACAATTGAACCCAAAGAGCAGAATTTGCAAAATAAAAAAAGTTTGTCTTTTGTAAGGCAAATAGCTGCCATCCCAAGTGTATCCAGGCTTAGTTGAGGGATCATTTGCTAGTTGATGGAGAAGTTGTTGAATCTACACATCCCATTGTCATTCCTATTGGACCGTTTGCAACCAATTTACAGTCTGTAAGGATAAAGCACATAATTTTCCCTAGTCATTGAATTTTTGGGAAAAAGCATCTGCCACCACATTCTCCTTCCCCTTTTCATAGACAATTTCATAGTCATAGCCTAATAATCTTGTAACCCACTTTTGTTGTTTTGGAGAAGAGACACATTCTAAGAAGCATTTGAGGTTATGATGATCTATTTTTATATAAAAGTGCCTTCCCGCAAGATATAGCATCCATTTGCTAATAGCATGAAGAATGGCTAGCATCTCCCTTCTTGATTTGTCACGATTCTATTCAGAAAATGCCTTGCTAGTAAAAGCTAGTGGTCCTCCAACCTACATTAAGATGGCCCCAATGCCACTGCCTGAAGCATATCACTTTCCATGGTAAATGATTTGAAAAAGTTTAGTAGGTAAATACGACCATTGTGCACATAGCATACTTGAGGAAATTAAAAGCCTTCTCTACTGCTTCCAACCACTAGAAATGCATTTATTTTAATATGAGAATCAATGGGATGGCAATTTTACCACAGTCCTTGACAAATTTCTTGTAATAGCCAACGAGACCTAAGAAACCCTAAAGAGTTTTGAGAGTTTTGGGTTTGAGCCAATTCTTTGTATCTTCAATTTAGGGTCAACCTTAACTCCCTCTACTAATGTAATGCTACTTTTTTCCCAAAGTTATTTAAGTATTAGCAGCGGATTTAACATAGTTAATACTAGAGTTAAGATAATTTAGAACATGTAGTAATATTAAAATAGATGTAAATAATAAATGTGAATTAGAACACATGATAATTTAATAAGAACTCTAAAGTAATTAATTAACATAGCAAATTGGATAATACAATCACATAATTCGATCAAATTAACATCAAAAACCATGTATATAATATTCCCAATATCTTTTATTAACAATAAGTTCAATACTTATTTGAAAAAACACTTGGATCAGCCACTCTCACCCTAGGAAGATTTCGGTGGTCTTGGCCCTCATAGCTATGGCACACTCTACGAGGAAATAGTTCTTATTCAGAACACAGCATGTAAAACATGCTCAACAAAGCAAACGCTCAACACAAGCCTTGGTCAAAACAATCTTGACTGTACTCTATATGACACACTATGTGTGCCCCTTCTCCAATGTCCATAGCCCACCAAAACACCTTCTTCCTTGAGTGATCTCCATGCCTATTCTAAGTCTCACATGAATGCTTTATATAACCTTTTAAAGGGTGGTTTCTAAACCATCGCACCATTTCACAAGGTTGTCTTTAATAATTATTTAATAAATATAATAATTGCTCCCTTTTAAAAGGGTTATTTTGAAATATTCATTATTAATAATCCCTTTTTTAACTAAAAGGTCATAATAACTTTTTATTTTTCTATCTCCCTTTCTGAATAAAGGATCAAATAACCTTTATCCCCTTATAATTTTAAAGGATTATTCATAAAATAACTTTCTTTTTATTGTGGGGAAAAAGTCTTATAACAACTAATACAATATGCCTGCGACATTCAATCTTTGTTTGGCCGAAAAAACACTTGGAAGGAGCATTAGTAAAGGCTAAACAGAATAGCAAAAAAAATTGTAGTGGTCCTCATGAGTTTGGAAGGCAATCTTAGGAATATCCTCTTCGCACAGGCGGATCTAGTGATATCCAAATCATAAATCTATTTGCAACAATTCCCACACTATCTATTTAATCTCGGTCTTCTGCACAAAAAGGTATCAATACAGCTGAATATTAGGTGGTATACTACCTAGAATTGACTAGATTGCTTGATCCTTACAATGCCAAGGGAGTATTCCATATGGCTCTGCAAATACTGAAGCATAATTGGCTAGAAGTGTAATTCTGAGGATTGATTTGAGGTGTCTAATTTTGTGAGCTGCATAGAACAAAGCTAGGCTATAACCCCATAAGGTTCCTTTTTTTATTACTTCTCCCAATGATGGGAGATAGTGAGGCTTGTGGGACCTACTTATAGCCCTATGAGAGTGTATTTCTAGTCATTGGCCATAAATTGCATCCAAGTCTTTGTGTTACCAAAACCACGTCGCAACCTCCTAGCAGAAGGATGAAAAAATAGAACTTCAAATCGTAGGCTCTCTAATATACTTGTCTCATTCATAAATAGTGAACCAACTTGATATTTCAAAGCTCTAACTACAAAAGATTCCACCTTCATATAGCCACACTATCCCATTTTCAAGGTACAAAGAGAGTAATTTCTTGGCGCTAACTACTAACCAATGCACTATGAATTGCAGGCGGCCAATGGCTTCCTATGACAAGGTTTCTCCTAAACCTATAGGATCATTCGATATACCCAAAGGTACATGAAAGCACAAAGTCATACAAATTTTGTATAAGGCCTAGGTATTAGTGAGACAAATCCCACCTAACTTTTCACACTAATTCAATGTGCTTAGACAAAAACAACAATTGTTTAAGGTTATTTAAAACAACCCAGCACAAGGTTTCTAGTTCAAAAAAAATTGGGCAAAAATAGTTAGTACCCCACTATTGTTCACCACTTTCTAATCACCAAGATCTCATAAGGGCCAGGTGAGTTCATACGATGAATAGTTGTAGTAAGCCACTAAAATGTTGTTGATATGGAACACAGCCTAGGAGAGCTCTGATATCACTTGTAAGGATCTCACTTACAAAATATTATCAAACAGAACAATAACATGCAAAAAATAACATAGTGCTCAAAAAATAGCTACGAATATACTTATATCAATAAATAGGGAACAAGTATCACAAGTCTCTTCAAGAGACAACCTCCTTGAGAGCAAAGCTCTATTACAAAATATGATTCAAAAATGATCTTCTCTTTATTACAACATCAATATAAAGTTCTCATAAGGAGTGAGTTATGAGGTACAGCCAATGGGGGATAAATCTACCCACTTAATATGAACTCATTACATTATCACAACTTCATATGATGCATGCGGGACAAATCCACACAATGTAACACTAACTAAATAAATAAACCATGATTATTACAATATTCAAAATAGAAAAGGGTTAGGATGTAAGAGTTGTAATAGTAAAAGATTGCCATAATGGAAAAGTAAGACAAACACAAAGATGCAATCATGTTGGCATTGTTTTTAAACACCACTAATTGAAGTATGTGGAACTAACAATAAAAGATTGTCATACTAGAAAAGTAAGACAAACACAAAGACAGTCATTTTGGCACTGTGTTTAAATACCACTAATTAAGTATGTGGAACTGGATTCCCATGGTCGAAAATGTGCCAGTAATCATTGATACAACCTAAGCATCAGATTGGAAGGCTCAGACTAACTACAAAGAGAGTATCAGAAGATGTAATCCTCAACCTGCTTTTCATAGAAGACCAATAAAAGTATCACCAAAGATGTCAAAATTTCTTATGTACATCAAAATGTACACCAGAGGATGTTAAACAAGCCTCCTTGAGCATAAGTTGACAAGAAAGGCAGATGGTACTACATTGTTGCATCAGCTTTTAGAACAACAAATCCCTTAAATTTTAGTCAAGGAACGGTGTTCGATTGACCACCATAGGTTGCTGCAAAGCATCAACAATTAGGCCAAAGCGGGGATCCATGTAGAGACCTTTCCAATCATCACAAGGCAAAACGCATCATATATCCAATATTCTAAGCATTCAAGTAGGGTGACAAGGAAGATCAACCACTTTGTCGGTGGCCCGTTCTTATAATTGATCACCAAATGAAACTGATGAATATAAGATGCCCAATTCAAATGTTGATGGTCCAAAATCTTGGATTTAGAGCAAAGTTGCATGGACACGGATACGGTATCCGATACGGATACGGTATCTGATACGGATACGGCTATTTTTCAGGACCCCCTAATATGGATACGGCTGGATACGGCTCTCTTTCTCTTTTTATATATATATAATATAATAATTTTATTATATTATTTTGTATATATAAAATAATATAATAATATTACTATATAATTAATAATATAATAATTTAATTATATATACAGTAAGATTATTTAATTATATATATAATTAAATAATCTATTATAATAATATTACTATATATAATTAATAATATAATAATTTAATTATATATAATTAAATAATCTATTATATTTAATAAATATTATACTTAAATTATTAATTAAGTATAATTTAAAAATTTATTAAGTATAGTTTAAAAAAAAAATACTAAGCATAGTTTAAAAATTATTATTTTTAAACTGTAATTAAAAAATTGTTATTTATTAAGTATAGTTTAAAAAATTATTTTTTTAATGTATGATTTAAGGATATATATAATGAAATAATTTATTTAATAAGTATTATACCTAAATTAAGTATAATTTTAAATATTTATTAAGAATAGTTTTAAAAATATATATATTAAGCATAGTTTAAAAAATTATTAGTTTTAAACTATACTTAATAAATTGTTATTTATTAAGTATAGTTTAAAAAGTTATTTTTTTATTGTATGATTTAAACACAGCATCGCACTAATTTTTTTTTAAACTAATACTAATAATTTGTCATTCGCGTATAATTTATGATTGGCATTTGGAATTATTAAGCATAGCCTATAGCTTAATTAGCCGATAGGCTTTCATATGTGAGCATTATAATGCTATTAATTGTCTCACGCCTGTATAAAAAATTCACGTCGGAAAATTTTCTAAACTCATCGGTTGTTCCTATCGGCGTTTTCCTTTAACCTCTTCCGTCGCACGCCGTAAAGCTTGTGAATCGAAGTGTTTTTTGGATTTAACCTTCTCTGTTTTTTTGTCCTTTAACCTTCTCTGTTTTTTTTTGCATGCCTCCTCTGTCCTTCGCGTCGTGAGTGAAATGTTCATCATTAAATGTGGAGGCCGCCCGCAGCAAACCCTAAATAAGTTACAGACGTCAAATGGCGTTTTTCTAGCGATCCATTAAAAAAATTAAACGTTTTAGGGTTTTTATTAAAGATTTTTTAAGATACAGCACCCTCTTTGCAGATGCCGAATCCAGGGGTATTCGGCACGGGTCTGTATTTGCCCTAACCCTCGATACGGGTGGGCACGGTATTTGAGGCGTATCCATGCCGTACCGTACCCGAATCCGTACCAGGTACGGCGGTACGCGTACCAAGGGAAGGGGCTTTGGCGTATCTTGCAACTTTGATTTAGAGTTGATGAACTGAACAAACTGATGATCAATATTCAAAATGTCCTCCAAACCATAGATGGCAAACTCGTACTCACCAGATATTTAGCCTGACGAGTAACTCGCCATGTTTTGATGGCGAGTTTTTGGCAATCACTCGCCGAGTCAATGGCGAGTGTTCAACAAAAACTAGCTGAGTCCATGGTAAAAACTCAGTAGATGTGGCTGGGACGCGCCTGGGACACGAAAAAAACACTCAAAATCCACGTTTTATTTCCTATAAAAGCAAACACACCCCTCACTTCCTCACACAACATTCTTGCATTCATTTGAGCTAATTGCAAGGATTTTTAGACGAATTTGAAGGGCAGATTCGAAGAAATTCAAGGGCAAGTTAGTAATTTTTTGTTTTTGTTTTTTTCCAAGCATTTGAATTAATTTTACCTGCTAAAATCTAGGATGTAGATTGTAAACAATTCATAATTTCATAGTATTTAGTCATATTTACAATTTTACTTGCAAAAAATTGGATTTATGAGCAATTTTTTGTTCATTTATACTGATTTTTTTATGAAATCACTGTTTTTTTTCTATAAATGAATTATTTTGTTGATTTATACTCTTTTTTTTGAAATAAAATCACTACGTTATACTAAATTTATGCTGATTTATACTGATTTATGTTGATTTATACTAATTTATGCTAAATTAATGTTAATTTATAATAATTTATGTTGAATTAATGTTGATTTTCTTGTATTTGAAAATTAAATATCTTGTACTTTGTACTTGTGGGTTAGATACAATGGCAAATAGAGAACCATTAGCCTCTGGATCAGCCTCCTACTCCACATTAGGCTCAAGCTCAGCCCAATCAATACTAGTTACTGGAACTTGTCCCCTTGGCGCCAGAGACCCAACTTAGAAATATGTCGTACAAGGACCAACACCTAGGACATTATTTGCACAAGATACTAGAACCTATATCATGGGGGCATCAAGCGCCTCAAATACCGTCTTGTAGGCATTACTCATCGTGATGCCAAGCTCTGTGAGAAGACCATAGAAGAGATAAAATGAGAGATGAATGCACACCTTGCATTGATGGAAGAGCAAAACTACAACAGGAGAAGACAAGAGCAACCATAGCAACATCCATAGCTAGTGCTCATGGTCCTCAATTGCAAGCAAAAACGGATAAAGATACAACATTTGAAGGCATTGTGGGCTCTATTTGTGGTCACGCATTCGAAGCACATCGGCATCCACCTCATCTACTTCGAGTAAAGTGCCTACATGGACACCACATAGCTTTTTTGTACCTAGAAACATACCTAAAGCACAACGATCATTGGAAGGTACAGAGTGAAACAGGGAGGTGCACTGAGAAGCAAATAAGGCATGTGCCAATTTTTAGTATTTCAACAACCCTCCCTTCAATGTGGCGCAGAGCCAATACTGAGAGAATTTGGTAACTACATTGACAGTTGCAAGAAAAGACTACAAGGTACCCTCTCGAAAAGACTTAAGTGGGAAGTTGCTCGTGGATGCAACTGAAGATGCAAAGTTAGTTGTGGAAGAACAAAAGAAGCAACGGCAAAAGAATGGCTGCACTATTCTTTCAGATGGGTGGATGGATGGAAAGAACCACATCCTTATCAACTTTTTGGTAGCTCAAATGGTGAGATAATTTTTTTGAAGTCAGTTAATGCCTCTGACAAAATAAAAAATACAAAAACTTTGAGCCTAATGTTGGAGGAAGTTGTCTTAGAGGTGGGTATAGAGAATGTAGTGCAAATTATAATTGAAAATGTAACAGCGTATGTGGTGGCTAGGAGATTGCTCCAAGAGAGGCATCCATCACTCTTTTGGACCCCTTGGGCAACACATTGCCTTGACCTTCTTTTGAAGAACATTAGCGAAATTGATTGGGTGAAACCGATTGTAGAAGATGTAAGAAACATAACAAAATTTATTTATAATCAACCTTGGGTTCTTAGTTTGATGAGAGATCACGCCAAAAGGAAAGAGTTGGTATCATCAGGTGTCACAAGGTCCGCAACGATCTTCCTAACGTTGCAAAGCATTATTGGTTTGTTGACTTCTTTGAAACAAATATTTGTGAGTCAAGCATGGCTAAACTCATCATATTCAAAGAAGCCCGAAGGAGAGAGGATTGCAAGCTTAGTATTTGATAATCTCTTTGCACAAAGAGCTACAGAGATCGTCAAGGTAACCTCAAAACTTTGATTTGAAATTCAAATTGAATCTTTTATTTTTAATCTTTAAAAGTATATACTTTCATTATAAATTTGTAACTTTAATTTGTTTGTATTTGTAGGTGTCAAAGCCCTTGGTTAGAGTTATGCGCTTGGTAGATGGGGATCAAAACCCAATGGGATACATTTATGAGGCCATGGATAGGGCCAAAGAGTCCATATGAAATCATTACAAGGGGGATAGACTCAAATTTGATCCCATTTGGGAGATCATTGATCAAAGGTAGAACAATCAACTCCACCAACCCATTCATGCAGCAGGGTACTTCCTCAATCCCGTTTTTATCTATTCGGATAGCTTTGCAGATCTTAATGGAGAGGTTATGGAGGGCCTCACGACATGCATTGAGAGGATGACACCTGAGGTTGATGTGAGAGACCTCATTGTTCAGGAATTGTAGAATTACAGGACTAGTAGGGGGAATCTCTTTTCTTCGGCACTAACTATCCGAGGAAGAACCACTCAGTCACCAAGTAACAAAAAATGGAGTCTTTACATGCATATTACAAGTTACAAATTTCAAATTTACAACTATTGATAAAATATGATTTGCTTATTAACTCTTGAATATCTTATTTTGTAGCTTCTTGGTGGGGAGATTGGGGTGCAAATACCCCAAATCTTCAAAGATTAACCCTCCGCATTTTGTGTCAACCTTCTAGTGCTTCTTGTTGTGAGCGCAATTGGAGTTTGTTTGAGGCCATTCACACGAAGAAGTAGAATAAATTAACTCAAAAACACCTCAATGATCTTGCCTTTGTACCATAGTTCCACGGAGTTTCAGGGACGGGGACGGGGACAGGGGGACGGCAGGGGACGCGTTTCGGGTTCGGGGACGAGGGGGGCCTAAATTTGGGGACGGCGGGGGGACGGCGGCGGGGGAGTGGCGCGCTAAAATACATATAATACTTGAAAAATTAGTTATAAAAAGATGTATAATTGTAGAAGCCTAAGGAATAAGTAAAGTTTAGAGTTTAAACACATTGCCATGATTTCATTGAACTAGTGAACATTGAAACAATGTGAATGTACTTAAATTTAATAGACATTGGAACGAGAACTAAATGTTTCATAATTTGAATTTCATAATCATTGTTTATAATTACAATCAAGTTTCAACAATGTTCAGAATATTGAAATAGTAAATACTAAATAGTAAATAGTAAATGCCAAAATGGTTAATGGCCTGGTGCCACCAATGATCTAATCATCCCCAAGCTCCATGTCGATCTCGTCATCACTAGAACTGCTGGACCCCAAATGCTCAAGCTCATCTAAACCAATACCAACCAACCCTGTCTGTGTAGCATCCTCATCTATCTGTGATGGCTCTTCTGGCTCTACATCCCATCTGGCTGCTGGACTCTCCCTGTATGTAGTTGTGGTGCGGTCAATGAGATGCAAGGAACTATGTACAGCCACAAGCTTCTCTGCCCTCCTAGAAGTAACCCTGTTCCTCTTAACAGAGTGGATGAAGCTATAAGTAGACCAGTTCCTCTCAGCAGCAGAAGAACTAGAAACCTGGGACAGCAAACGAATGGCTAGAGTAGTAATCAAAGATCTAGGCCCATGCATAGTCCACCACAACTTGGGGTCCTCCTGTGACATAGTCTCCAAATCTATCTAGGCTGCCTCTGAATATCCCCAAAGAGTGGCAAATTTTGACCACTCAGTACGAAGCAAGCTGGCCTCTATAGAATCATACATTTTGTCAATGGCCTTCATGAACCCTTCACCTCAGCATCCTGTAGAGGGGTGATTCTACCGGGCCTATGTATGTACCACTTTGGGTTCAATGCATAGGCAGCCATGTGTAAGGGAGTGTTGAGCTTCTCCCATCTACGTTGAATGATTGGATGAATATGCTCGGTGTAGAATTGCATTGTGGGGTCCTTCTCTCACACAATAGTCTTCATTTGATCAAGCATGGAATCAATGCACTCATATACCTCTCCAAGGGAAGGTGCATTAGAATCCCCAAATCTAATAACTATGAAGACTGGCTGAATGATGGAGACAATATATTTGGCATTAGCCCAAAAGACATCATTCGTCACCACCTCCTTAACCCTCAATCCCTTCTGTGTCTTTGACTCAGGCCATCGGTTCCATTCTGCTGTCATTACCATTAGTTGCAATGGCTCTTGCAACTCAAGCATCCTCTCCAAGAGAATAAAGTATGATGCATACCAAGTCTCTACAGGCTTCAGGAATTCCTTCTTGGAGAAGGACCTGAAAAGTGCATGTGAAGTATGGTGATTGCAGATAAACATCTGCACATCTCTAGCATCACTGACAATTGATTTGATCCAACTGATTTTACCCATGTCCTTAAGTGCATTATTCATAGCATGCACACAACGAGGAGTCCACCAAATATGTCTATAGGCTGCCTCAATCAACTTCCCTACAGCTCTGCACACATGGGCCGCATCTGTCACTACCTGCACCACATTTTGTGGCCCAACCTCCTCTATAGCATCCTTGAGGATCTGGAACTAATAATGGGCATCCTTGCTATGCCCATAACAATCAATAGCCCTAAGGAAATAAGGGCCCGTTGTAGATGTAACGATGAGTGGACGGTGCCTAATGTTCGTCCACCCATCCATGACTATGCTGCATCCACTTGTGATCCAGGTTCTCTTCATCTTCTCCATCAAAATATTAATCTTGGAATAGTGTTGATCCAAGATTGTTGTCCTCAATTTAGTCTCCCCTGGTGGCACATATGATTGTCCTGCCCTTATTATCTTTGACACAGCTTCCTTATAATAAGGAGAGCAAGCCACATGGAATGGAATGCCATTGGCAAAGAAGAATTTGCCAATGGCATCATCTGCCTCATCCTTTGCTTGCACATTGAATAAATCTGCCAATGGTTGTGAAGATGCCATCTTACGTTTCCCCTTAGGCTGTGTTGCACTTGAACTGTATGGATTTAATGGCCTTTGAGTCTGCAAAGTAGCACTAGAAATCTGATCACCCCTACTCCTTTGTGGCAATATAACAGAAGGTGGTGCTTCATCCTCTTTACAACCCCATAATTTTAACATTTCAGCCCTGAACTTCAAGTTACCATCCACAACTTTGCATACATCTACACCTTTGCCTCGAACAAGAAGAAAGTGAGCATTAGTTCTTGTAATGCTTCCAAACCATGTAAGCTCACATATGTTGCACTTCCATTTTCTAGTGCCCCCCTTTGCCACAGGGTTTGCTTCTATCTCAGATGCAAATTGTTTTAAAGGTGATTTTGGATCAAAGGGGCCCTTGGCCCATTTTTGAAGGAATCGTGAAGGGCACTTATCACGAGCTTTACTCCCAACGGAACTTGTGTCAGTTTGAGAGTGAGATCGAGTATTTGAGGCATGTTCATCCTCCCCTTCTATTTCAAAATCAGGATCCCAATCATCAGATTGAGATGAGTCATTTTCACTGTGAACTTCAACCTCTCTATCCTCATTGTCACTTATGCTGTGTGACTGTGAACTCATTATGATGATGATGCTACAGCCTGCAAAAGAAAATCAAAATTGAAAAAAGTTTAAACAATGTTCAACTTCATTGTTAAGAAAAAAATTTAAAAAATGAAAATCAAAAAAATCAAAAATCAAAATGTGGTCTCATGGACTGCAATGATTGCAGGATATGCACAAAATGGATTTGTTGAAACTTGAAAAGGCTTTAGAAATATTAAACTTTAAACTTTTAAAGCAAATGCAATTGGCTGGTGTAAAGCCAAATTCCACAACCTTTGCTAGCCCAGCATCCTCCCTGCCTGTGTCAAAATGGGAGCTTTGGAATAGGGTATGGAGTTGGACATCCATCTAAAACATGAAGGATAGAGGAATTTTATCAGATGTTGTAGTTGCAACTGCCCTGTTAGACGTGTATGCAAAGTGGAAGCATAGACAAGGCACGTGAACTGTTTGACAGAATGCCTCAAAGAAATGTGGAAGCATAGACAAGGCATGTGAACTGTCGGACCACATTTCTTTGAGGCATTCTGTCAAACAGTTCACGTGCCTTGTCTATGCAGAGACCACATTTCTTTGAGGCATTCTGTCAAACAGTTCACATGCCTTGTCTATGCTTCCACATTTCTTTGAGGCATTCTGTCAAACAGTTCACGTGCCTTGTCTATGCTTCCACTTTGCATACACGTCTAACAGGGCAGTTGCAAACATCTGACAAAATTCCTCTATCCTTTATGTTTTAGATGGATGTCCATACCCTATTCCAAAGCTCCTATTTTGACGCAGGCAAAGTTCCCATTTTGACGTAGGCAGGGAGTCTCGACTGGAACGATTGCAGGATATGCACAAAATGGATATGTCGAAAGTTACAAGTTACCGATGTTGAATGCCTCAAAGAGATGGCATCGCGTGGGATGCATACCACGCGATGCCATCTCTTTGAGGCATTCAACATCCCACGGGAAAGATGCAGAGCCACAGAAACGAAATTCAAAATGAAAAATAAAAAAAATAAATATTAAAAATAAAAGTGCCCTCACCTATGTGATTCGACGCCCAGCTGAAGCTCACTGCTCAGTGCAACTCAGAAGTAGACAGTGAACAAAATGAAAACAAAATGCAACATTTAGGTTTTTGCTTTTAACTTTTGATGTTTTTAAAAAAAACAAAAATTTTAATGCATTCACGGGGGGACGCCTAGAAGTCTCGGGGATGTCCAGACATCGCCCCAAGAGAGACGTTTCTAATTCGGCGGGGGGACGTTTCCCTGACGTCTCCCCGTCTCCGAAACATCCCTGTCTCCAAAACGACACAATTTCTAGGGGGGACGCGTCCCCGTGGAACTGTGCTTTGTACATTACAACCTTCAGCTTCGCACAAGAAAGGTAGAGGACAAATCAAAGGAGGTCATTGATTTGGATGACATTGTTCCTTATAGCAATTGGACAAGGTGGGATGCTGAGACCCCATTGTTTATTGCAAACGAAATTCTTGATTTTGAAGGGTAGGCAATGGAGGATGTGGCTTTAGCAAAAAAAGGAGCTATTGGATTGTCATTGGCTGACATTGATGAGGCAAAGGAGTCACTGCCATCTAGCAACAGAATGGAGGGCAAGCCAGAGCCACAAACACAGCCTTCTATATCGAGCGAGGAGCCGCAACGAAGTGCAAGGATTAGAACCTCTCCCCAAGTTTTCACTAGATTAGGGAAGAGGAAGATATAAAATGCTGTAATATGCAATTTATGAATTATGGTGATGATTTTCAAAGACAATCATCATAAATTCATAATAGTTGCCAACAAACTATTGTATCAAGATTCTGCATGATGATATGATTTTGTATTCAAATGAATCAAATCTAATAGAAAACACTTTTGTAGTCCTTTATGGACTCATTGGATACATTGTCATTGAATTTTGCAAAAAAAATGTGTTTAAAAGAAATTTATGCAATCTTTTAAGTTGCCAAGTTGCAAATTTTGGGTCTGCCAAGTTTTTGCCGAGTCAGAGTCTGCCTACTATGCTCCAGACCAAGACACAATGAAGCCATTGCTTGAGTGCTTGGCCAGGGCATAGAATTCCTTGTTGTATGTGCTATAATTGTGTTTGTCTGGTGACAAGGACTCAAAATAGCAGGCCATTGAATCCCACGCAGAGGGATCAAGAGAACCCCAAATGTTGGGTACAGGACAGTGAGCAACCCAGCTGGGTGCTCAGCAGAAAATAATGCTACCGTGGCATTTTGGTAAAGGTCCTGTGAGCAGATTGGATGTCAAATATAACTGAAACTCCTACAAAAGAATAATATAGTTACCTAGGGAATAAATGTAGCTGGCAAAAAAATGACCCAAAATCTGAGAAAAGAAGGATCTAAAACCAGGCTCTAATATCAACAGATATAAACCTTAAGGACAAACAACAGAGAACACAGAATAATGTACACACCAAAATGCAGAACAAAAAATTATGATAAGGAATTTGCCACCAAAACTGATGCTGCACACTTTTCATTAACATAGGGTAAATAAATTTACAAGGATGTGGATTTGTCCTAGCTGAGTAAGGCCAAGCAAATACAGACTGGCCCAAAAACTGGACATACAAAATTCACCTAAAATAGTCTAACTTACATGCAGTTAGTGCAGCTCCAGACAACTGAAATTTGCCTCGGTCAGATTAATTTTCATCTATTCAATGAGCTCCAGGCAGCTGAACCAAGTGTTGGAAGATATTTACAATTATGCATATGCCATATGGTTAAAAGAAAGGAGATAATTGTGAGATGATTCTTATCAAAATTAGTATTTTATAAAGAAAGAACGGGAAATAATGATAAGACCAAAAGGCCACTTGACAATTTGCTATGATTCATGAGAAGACAGAAATGGATTTTCCAGGGTGTGCAATGGTAGATGAACAAAGCTGTTGTGTTCATGGAGCACTGGAATATAGACTTTAACTCATGCAGAATCTGCCTTTAGTCACTCAAGTGTGTAAGTATTGGTACGAGGGTTCACACTTCCAACTGAAAATTAAAATTTGAATTCCTTGATACCACTTATGTGTGAATATTTAAAAACTAGAACAAGATTATATTGCGATTATAGGGACATATCTAGGGACATTCAGTTGACTATGAAATTGTGCTATTTAGCATAGGATCTACAATGAATAAGGGCCCCTCTATATACATGATGTCCCTATGCAAGTAATAAAACCTCCAACTAGTTAACTCCCAACAGGATCTCCATCTGTAAAATGCCTTACAGAAAAAAGCAAATAGAAATAAACATGTCAAAGAATAAAGATCTATAAAAGGTCCACTTATCAACAAGGTCTGGAGGCCACAATAGCATAAATGAGAAAAAATGAGGGTCTTTGTGTCTTTTCTGCCTGCTGCCTGTTTTTTACTGCCATCATGCAAGTTTCTTAAACAGCCTCGTGGGCATTCGCAAGTTTCCAGGCAAGTAACTTCCTGGCCTGCCTGGTTCGCAAGTCCCTGAAAAGTAGTTTTTGAACTATGAATAGAACATTTAGCAGAAGTAAAAGTATCAAGCAGACTATATATTCCCCTGATAAATTTCTTGTCCTCCTTTCAGGGACTTGTTGTGACCACTTTACAACATCAACCCCAATTGCTAATTGGGTCCCCCTCTTTTTGACTTGTCTGGATTCTGGCTCTGGTCCCGGACTCTCCGACAGGATTTCAGGATTGGCTCAACGGTGATTGAAAGAAGTGAACGCATGGATTTCCTCTCGGGAAGGCCTAGAACCCTAACTGCCCGTTTCGGACTGTCCTCAGGGAAGGGTTTTGTTTTTCCATCCTCAGGAAATGAACCCACTCCAGTCCCGTCATAAAACTCAATTCCAATCTTGTTCCAAGACTTCATGTCCCACTCAGGAAATCATTCCTGGACTCCAGTCCAAGAATCCAGCCTGGAGGTCCAAACCGGAGCCCTGTCCGGAAGTGCCTATCCCGGAGTCTTGTTCGAGGAATTCCTGCCCGGAATCCTATTTCAAGGTCTATCTAGATTCTTCTTCCAACCAAGGCGGAATTCAACAAGGATTGTCACTCCTTGGCGTGATCATCCTTCGGCCATGGAACTCAGCTCCCGGCTCGACAGCTCCAGTCCGGAAGTTCAATCCAGGGGATATCCTTTTGATCCCAACCCGACACTCAACCTCATTTCACAAACTCGGAAGACTCTCAAATCAGTAGGATTTTTAGGACTTAGGGCGATTTCATAAAACAATCAGTATTCAGAGTACCCCTCCAGAAGCTGGAAATGCAAACCTTTGAACATTCCTAGTCGCATATTCCAGTACCAACTGGAATATGCGCCCAGGACAAATCTTTGTCCTGGTCGCATAATCCAATAGGTACTGGATTATGCGCCCAAGACAATTTTTTTGTCCTAGTCACAAAATCCAGTACCTACTGGATTTTGCGCCCTAGGACTGGAGGTCCAGTTCAGCCTCCTGACCTGTCCAGTCAATCCTGGCTTGAAAATCTATCTCTAACTCCTCTGTGGATGCCTAAATCCTGGAATTCACAGTCAGGATGGAAGAAACGAACTCCGTATCTCGCCATGGAAATGAGATTCCTCGAGGGGGATGGAAGAAACGAAAGATGGAAGAAACGAACTCCGTATCTCACCATGGAAATGAGATTCCTCGAGGGGGATGGAAGAAACGAACTCTAAATCTCGCCATGGAAATGAGAGATTCCTCGAGGGGATGGAAGAAACGAAAGTCCCGTGTTTTTGATCCCGTATCGATAACTGAACCTCCGTAAAAACAACTCAAAGTGTACCTGATGCAAAACTGAAATCCCACTCAAAATTGAAGAAAAGATATTTCCAAGGCCAAAATCCATGAAACTGGACAGGCGGGTCAAAAGCGCAGAATCCCTGACAAGATGAAATGTGTGCTCCAGGACAATTTTTGTCCTTGGGCGCAAAATCTCTGACCTGTTGGAAGGTGCGCTCCAGGACAATTTTTGTCCTTGGGTGCAAAATCCCTGACCTACTGAAATTTGCGCTCAAGAACAATTTTTGTCCTTGGGCGCAAAATCCTTGACTGCTGGGAATGTGTGCTCCAGGACAATTTTTGTCCTTGGGCGCAAAATCCTGCACCAGTGGAAATTGCGCTCCTGGAGAACTTAGCCATTTTTCAATGTCTCTTAGGGTAAAGGTATATTAAAAAATATATTTAAGTATAAGAACTTATACTTTAAATATTTTTCAATATACCTTTCAGGATGTTTGAGATAGGTCTCGAATCCACCGGATTTAACATGCAAAATCTAGAATTTGGAGGATCCACCAGATTTCAGACTTAGTCAATTTTTCAGGATTTCAGACTACCAGACTTAGCCAATTTCAAACAGATAAGTTGCAAAATCATTCAAACGGAAGGAATCCCTGACTCAAGGAGAATTTGTCCAAGGTCGCATAATCCCCGACCTCAAGAAATCCCTGACATTGGAAAATCCCTGACAGGTGAAAATCCCTGACAGGTGAAAATCCCCGACCACCTGGAAATTGCTCCCTGACCTGGAAATTCCTCCTGTCCATGCCTGGTAACCCTGGAACAAAGGAGAAGTTAGTCCAAGTGTGAAGGATACCAGGAAGTGAAGAAAATTCGTTGTTTATTCAGGAATTCATAAGCTAATTTGATCGATTATGCAAGTTTAGTTCCTGTTTTATCTTTTGATTGCAGTACATTTAAGGACCTTGTTCATCATGACTACTCGAGGTTTCCCTTGTTTCGCAGGAATCCAAGATGAGGATGGGCTTCCATGAAGACGGAGCTCAAGGATGATCAAGGACTATCTCAAGCATCATGGAGTTCCAATACCGGAGAGGACTACTTCCAACGCCAGACGAGGAGACTACATGTGAATTCCACAAGAAGGAAAGAGAAAATACACTTCATGTCCAATATCAAGGATTTCAGTTCCGGACAAGAGGATCAATCCTTGAAGAGCCAAGAACAAAAGTACAGTTCACCATCCATCGGGAAGAACGGGAATCCATGCCAAGGATGAGGAATTCCAACCCAAGAATCCAGGACAGGGAATTCCAACTCAGGAAGGAATTCCATTCCAGGACCCTAAGGAAAGTGCGCCCCTGCTCAAGGAAGGATTCCTCCACACAAAGTTCCTTGACCCCCTGGAATTTGCGCCCAGGAAGAAAATCATTCCTAGTCGCAAAATCCTATTCCAAGTGGAATTTGCGACCAGGACAAGTGGACTCCAGGACACCATGGAATCTGCGACCAAGGAGCAAGACAAACAGACAATTGACTGGTCTCATCTACCAACCAAGCAGCTTAGTCAGTCTGGCGTCCAGGACAGGTGGTAGCATCCCATGGAGCTTATGACATATTCATCCCTATCTCTTTAGGGTTTGCACAGATTTTGAGGAAATCTGATCTTTTTTCACCTCCTTGTTTGCTAGCTAGCCTATATAAAGGCTGAGGGATGCCTCATTGTATCTCTCTCTTTTTCTGATTTTTATCATTCTGATGCTCCTAGAGCACCCTAGTAGCTAGCTTTTATTTCTGCATGATCTTTATGAGCTGAAACTCCCAGAATCAATTGGATTGTTGTGATATAAACTTCTGAAGCAATAATATATGCATTGAAGAATGGTGTTCATATATTCCTTTGGATTTTTGGCATGGTCTTATTGATTTCTTGGAGCAAATCTGAAAGATATTGAAGTTATTTCTTGTATTTTCTTACTTTTGTTAGATAGATGCGATGGAAATGTTCTTGTTGAATGATTGAAATTGATCAGTTCATACCATTTGTGATCTGTGGCTTGCACATCACTTTGTATGGTTAGTCTGAACGTAATCCATGCTTAACTTCGACTGTCTCTGTATGATCAGTTCCATGTTCCATGATAGGGCAGTATGAAAATCTCTGCCTCTACCCCAGAAGATTGCACCATCCCTGCCTAGCTGTTGTCTCATGACGAAGCAAAGGACTGGTTCTAGTTTCCATCTTCAACAGCAGTCATTTCCATTGACTTAGATTCCCAAACTCTTTTCCACCACCCCTATCTTTTCCACTTTCTTTGAGTTTTCCTTAGGAATAGATTATAAGAGAGCCCAAAAAACAAAAAAAATCATTTGTTACCCACTTAGGTTAGTCTGGCCGAACTTAGATCTTTTCTACCACAAGCTGAAAATCCAGTCTATAGGAAGAGGAATCCACGTCCAGTGCTCCAGAATCCACCGAAACCCTTTTAACTTTCTTCCTTGAGCAATGAATACTATGTCTGATACGTAAGTCCACCCTGCGATTACCAGCAAATCACATCATTCTACTGAGTCTATCCCTGTGCACGTCAAGACCTGACATAAAAGTAACCTTGGAGCAGTCTCATTCGATCACATAGTTCAGCGTCTGAGAAGCTTTATTCAAGAGAGGATAGGATACCCAGTATTTTATTCTAATGTTGTTGTAGTCACAAAAACCTCATCAACAGTACTTATAGGAGGAAATACAAGAACCTTAACTTGAAAACCAGGTGGAAGCAGACAAACCTACAAAGAATGACACCTTTAGGCTTTAATCAATATATTCAGTTAGCATTCCCGCAGCCAACAGAAGCAAATGAGTAGCATTCATCTCAATCTCCTCCTAGTACTCAAGCAAAGGGAGAATACACGGGAAAAATCACTTCAGCATCCTGAATGGCTAGTACAATAGGAAACGATGAGGATGAAGAGAAATAACAGATGCCAAAGACTAAAAGAAAAAACAACAGAAAAGACAAAAAATCCCATCAATAAACTGAAAATTAGGGACGACAACATAACTGCAATAAAAGGGGTAAAATAAATATCAAGGGAAAATCCACCAATGCATAATTCCCATGCAGGTATACTGGAATATAAGAGGGTCAAACAGAAACTTGATTGGCAGAGTAGGATGGGAATTTTTGGCCACACTAAGGATATTACTGAGAATATACAGGGCACAGCTGCTCATGTTACAAATTCAGTTTACTTCATTCCAAATTCATGAATTTAACACCAAAGCCTTCGTTGTATGAGCATTCAATGTCTATATTTATACCCACCTCTCAGCCCCAGAAATTGCAGAGCTTGAGAGATTTCGCAGTTTGAGAGGTTTTAGTTGAGAGATAGGACTAAAATTTTAAAGGCAGATTTTATGCCAAAGGAAACACAGAACTCTGCCATAATCAGCAACACAGATATATCTGCTAAATTCATAAGAGTAATGGACTTACTGATTTTTCCCTTCAAGAAGACAAATACACATGGTGTAATAGAAAACAAGCAAATGAATTCATTGCAAAATGCCTTGATCAATGTTTATCTACCAAGCAAGTGGCCTCTCACCACTATATAATTTGTCATCAAAAATCTCATATATGGTTTCAAATCACTCAGTTATCATTCTCAAGATTTGCAAAGCCGGTCCCATAAAATGACACTCCTTAAAATTTGAGACTCCAAATCTACAAGTTGGTGAAGCAGATTGGGCAGAAGCAGACATTGTTAAAGACATTCAAATGTATAGATTTGCTCAAGATTAAACATGTGAAGTAAATCCTATCTGATAAAGCAAGGAGCTCTAACTAGCAAGTGTTTTGCCTCTTTGTGGATGCAAGATAGGGTTCTTGGCTTGCTTGGCCTATGGTAGAGCCTATTAATTCTAGAAACCATAGTTGAAAAACTCGCAGAGTACTCGCGAGCCAAAAACCCAGGCGAGTTACTCGCCTAAAAACTCGCTGACGAGTTTTTGAAAAACTCAGCGATTTTTCATAAAAACTCGCCAATAAATCACTAAAAAACTCATGATTTTTCATGAAAAACTCACCTAAATGATTATAATTTTGTTTTTTCAACTAATGTTAAAAATTTTATATGATATTTAAAACATTTATATAAACCAAAAAGTGCCAAATACCTAATTTCGCCCTTAAGTGATAAAATTGTGAAAATTGCATGCACCATGAAGGTTTGTGTGGTTTCAAAGGCATTGCCCCCAGACCCCCACAAGGGGCACTGCCCCTCGACCCCGCTGGGGGCGCTGCCCCCAAACCCCCATGAGAGGTGTTGCCCCTCAATCCCATTGGAGTTTCCACTGCCAAATCCCCACTAGTTATTGGGATCTCTTGTCACATAAGAAACTTGATTACAATGAGGGGGTGATGAGGAATTGGGATATAACTCTTGAGTGTGCTGACTTAGATGTTATTATCACACAACTTGCCAAATATCTCTTCAGATGAGGCAACTTCTACATATGACATGGCTAGTGGAAGTGGCATTGTAACTCAGTTTTTGGTCTATGATATGTATTAAACTCTATTTTTGATATATATGATGGAAATCAGTAATATGTTCCACAAATTCAGTAATATGTGTGTTTTTTAAGGATATTTTTTAAAAATTATGTATTTTCAAATGTCCAATAAATTTGACGAGTTTTTCTCCGAGGTTTTGCTGAGTCCCAAGTTTTTAAAAATTTTGGTTCTGCCAAGTAATTGCCAAGTCCGAGTTTTTAAACTATGCTAGAAACTACACTACCAAACCTCAAGATTTAATATAGACAAATGATTTGAATCACAATTCATAAGAAAGAACAATGATGCAAAAATATAGAGAATGGTGATTGTAGGACCTGTCATAAAATTGGCACCCTTACCCTGACGGTGGAATTTCTATTTGAAGGACGTTGGTTGTCAGTTAAGACACAACCATTGGTCTAACTGTTTATACTTTATAATAATTGTGTAATATACACCACCTAAGCCTACAAGTGGTAGCAACATAACAAAGTAGACAGGTCCACAGAGTGGTTGGTGAGGTCAAGATTTAGAGACAACACATTATAAAATTATTATAATGAGTTAGTTTGGCAAAACTGGGAAAATGCAATCTCTCATAACAAAAGGAAGCAAGTCCTGCAAGAATGACCATGGCACTACAGCCAGCTTTTGGGAAAAAATAGAGTGAACACCACTTAAAAGTTGTGTCAATTGATTTCTGCCATCCCTGATACAGAAAAAATAGAGCAGCAATCTAAAACTCCCCAAACTGATCTTTCATAGAGAGGTTCTTTCCAAACAGCATCTGCAGGAGCACCATAAAAGATTGGTTGCAAGACACAGCAATTAAGCCACATTTTCCCTAGGTAGTTTAAGTAAACACTAAACAGCCTTATCCCATGTCTCTTAGAGACAAATGGCTTCCTAGATTCAATGCTTAGACTAAGGACAGCACAGTTGCTTTATTTCCGCTCCTCTACAATTCTCTGATGAGTGACAGTAATTTTTTTTACAATAGAAAAAATCAAGGTTCCACTTCGACTTAATTTATTCCTATCCAGTACAGTACTTCTCCAGTTCAGGGTTGTATCCCTGTACCACTAATAATCAAGACTGAATATGTTGCAGCCATTTATTGCCTTATCAACATGTGATATGTTGTTTTCTTCAATTCTTGAATGCTTTCCAACCAAGTTCTCTTTCATAATTCTTACTTGGCAGATTATGTAACTATGCAATGTTCTTCCCTTTCTTGTATTCTTCAAATGTGGAATATTAAGGCTATCTACTTTGTAAATAGTATTGTTGAACATTTTGCATGATCGATAGAACTCTTCAATAATCTGATTAGCTTGTTTGACAGCTATGACAAGTTTCTAATCTTGCCTCCATCCGTTTCCAGTGAATGAATAAATTTTTCATCTTTGACTAAACAGAAACACGGTACCACAATGTGGACTTAATAATGCAGGGCAAGTCATCGCAATAGTGCACCTAGACAACTCTTAATGGAGATAAATATAATGCCACCAATCAGTACACCCAATTTGAGACTGCATTGAAGGGTTCACCTGACATTATTGACAATTTTTGTGGCCTAATCATAAAAAACTGAGGCAAGAACATCTCCTTAAGCTTAGTCAGGTTTAAGTAATGAAAGTAAGGTCTTGGTCAATCATTTAACCACAAAGTCCATTGATGAGGCCATAGTGATGTGCCATATAACTCTCCTTATTATGACTTTCTATCAAGTTTTCCGTCAACCAAGTCTAACTCCTCCTAGTCACGTTCATGAGTCTCCATTTTCAGGTAGGAGGATAATTCCTATCTTTCTCCTCTACAGAGTATTACCATGCCCTTCCACCATGTCACAATAAGAGTAGGTGTTAATAATAACACCAGTTTTTAAGACTCTGCATCCTTAGGTCATGACTCCTCTATTGGGATTAAGTGTCATACACTTTGCAAATCCTAATGTTTGATTTATTTATTAATTTGTATTATTTAATGTGCCCTCATGGAAAAGGGCATCCCACTTGAGGTGGCACTCCATGCCACGTGTTTGTTGTAATATGACATGTGTCAGAATATCTAACGTCATATAAGATGTGTAAGAGTGTCTGTAACATTGTAAGATACAAGAAGATTCTATGACATGCCTAAAAGCATGTAAGGGGAGGTTACATAGTGGAATATGAGTTTTGACCAACTTATGATGCGTCATAGAGCATCTTCTAGGTAAGATAATGAGCTCAAAATGGAGCACCCAAATTTGGTAGGATGTTATGACAGATTTTATGACATGGAAGTTACATCCTATTTTTAGCATGTTAACCATCATGGAGGGGGGCATTGGATTTTGGGTTGTAGATTTGGGCATCACTTTAGCCCTAAGTTACTAGGTTCTGCAATATTGCCCCTCGTACCCGTATGGGTCCAGTTTGGGGCCCGATTTGCCTTGGGGTTCACCTAGGGTCCGCCCCAAGGTGCCCTGGGCAGACCCAAGCTGGACCCAAGTGTATGCAAGTGAAAGTCAACGAAAAAACGTCTAAGGGGTGTTGTTATCCAAGTGTTGAAAATTCATTTTGCCATCAATCATCACTCTTTCTGTGTGAGAATTATAATTTATTATAGCAATTGAAGGTTAACGTATAATAAAACCTTATTCTGCCTTGGTTGAGGGGGCATACGATGTTCATTTCAAATGGCAATGTCCGTTTTGTGTGTTTGCTTAGTACACTTGTTGCCTTGGGGATTTCTTGCAGCATGTTTTTGATTAAAAAACTCAAAAGCTTTCGTTGTTAGAATTTGAACCAGAGAGATTGAGCTAATGAATTGTTTAGAACAAGGGTGAGGGGAATGGGTGGCTACTAAGCTAGTGGATTGTGGGTAGAAAAGAATAATATGACTCCATGATTACAAAATAAGCATTGTCCCTTTCTTTTCACCAAATGTTTTGCTCCCTCACAAGTCAACTATGTTTTGCTCTATCGCAAATCTATTTATGAGTTTGGACAAAGTTGCGCCTCATTGTCTAATTATTCATTTGGCTATGTTCATTTGATGTTTTAATTTATTTTTTAAAATTGTTAAAATGGCATGGGCTATGAAGATTTGTGTGGTTTCAAAGGCCTTAATTTGGGCTTCGTGGCGAGGGCTCCACCCCTCAACCTCGCCTTGTACCACGGCAAGGAACACACCAAGGGCGCTGCCCCTCAACCCCGTTGGGGGCACCGCCCCTAGACCCCTGCAAGGGGCACTACCTCTCAACCTCGCTAGAGGCTCCACCCCCAAACCCCCCACCAGTCGCCATCCTCAAATCTAGGCCCTTGGTCCCCTCATTCTTGCAACCCCCCATCCCAAGACTTTGTGGAACATAGCTTATTTTGCTTAAAGTTATACATTTCAACAAGTTGTGAGTTCTTCAATCGATTGTAATTTTCATTTTGTATTGACGTATTTGACAAATCACTAAATTATGAATTCTTTTTTTTTTGCAAATTATGAGTATTACTGTTTTTTATAATTTTTAATATATATAAAATTATAAATTATACACAATACAATAATACTCAATATAACTATAATTTACACACTCATAACCGTACCCGAGGGAAAAAATTGTCGTACCGACGTAATCGAACCCTGACCCGTACCCATCCCTGTACCAAGACGGACAACTCAGCTTTAGCCCATGGATTATTGGCTCATGGTTTTGGAAAATCACTTGCAGTTTTGGTTTGGGCTTACTTTATAATTTGGATGCTTTGAATGGGGGTGTGCAAACTTGTGCTTTTGTAAGGGGTTATGTTACCAGAATATCTCCATACAAAGTTGGTGTGATAAAGAAGTAGATAATCTAATTGTATTGTAAGCATACTATTGTTGGTGACTGAACAATGTTGAGGCTCTTTTTGTTGTTGGGTTTTTTCCCAGAAGGGTTTTCCTAGGGTAAATCATTGTTATCTCTATTTTGTGTGTCACACGTTATTGCTTATGTGTTTATCTTATCTGAAATTGTTGGATCCTAGTTCTCTTTTGCGTTTCCTCACCTCAAAGATTAGTATAGGAAGTTGTTCTACTATTTAGCTTCCTTTCATTTGGTATCATAGGCTAGCTAGCTCCTAGGATCCTTGGTGTTAGGAAAAAGAATTTTTTGCAACTAATCTATGTTTGAGTGGGTGCCTTGCATAGGGGAAATTGTATTTCAAGTCAAAGATGCGAGCACATCACGGTTGGAGATAGCTAGATTCAACTACACAAATTGAGTTGTGGAAGCTTAAAATGGGAGACTTGCTCATAGATCAAGATCTATGAATTGTCGTATCATAGAATAGGTGGTGTTGGACAGAAAACAAGGAACTTGATTACACTTTGTCTAGCAAATTCAGTGCTCCTGAATGTTTTGAGAGAGGCCACCACAAAAGCCCTATGTAAAAAGTTGGATAACTTGTCCCAAGCTAAATCCCTAGTGAATATGTTTTTTCTATAGAAGAAATTGTATTCCTTAAAGATGCGTGATGGTGACTTTGTCTCTAAACATCCAAATGCTTTCAACACCATTGTGACACAATTGAAATCCATAGGTGTGCAAATGGACGATTAGAATTAGGATATTACACTATTGTGTTCTTTGTCGAATTCTCGGGACAACCTAGTGATGGTAATCAATAGTACAACCACTAAGTTTATGCTTGAAGCAATGGTGGGTGCTCTTCTCTAGGAGCAGTTGAGCCGGAAAACTTCTAATATAATTATGTCAAGGATGCATTGGTTGTCAAAGGTAGATCAAAGGAAAAGGGCAATGGAAAGAACAAGATAGACAAAAGATCCAAATCTAAAGGGAGATCAAAATCTCCCAATAAATCAAAGGTTAAGTGCTTGAACTATGGCAAGATAGGCCACATAAAGAAACAATGCAAGGAGAAGAAGAACAAGAAAGAATTAGATGATGATTCAGATTCAAGGAATTCTCAAGATGATGTGGGTGCATTTGTTGTACCCATGGCTATGCATGCATGTGAGGATACATGGATGATCGACCCTAGAGCTTCTTTCCATGACTCCCCATGATGAGTGGTTTTCTGAATATGAGAGCTTTAATGGTGGAAAGGTTGCTTTGGTGACAACTCTTTCCTTGGCATTGGTAGCCATGATAGAATCGGGATCAAAATCTCTAATGGGATAATCAAATAAATCTCAGGAGTTCCACACATCCCAAGTTTGGCATGGAACCTGTTATTTGTCAATAAGATGATGTGTATGTGCAGATAGTCTTCAACAAGGAAGGGTGTAGGATGGTTTGTGGAGCTATGCTACTTGCTAGGGGAGTTCGGGTCGGAACTTTGTTTCGCCTTGAGGCTCGAACTTACATTTAATGTAATAGTTTTGAAGTTCAAGAACATATTTAGCAACAAGATGTAACTTCGTCAACAATGTCACTTCAACGGTAAGTTGGCACTTCTACAACATCTAATGGCACTTAGCAGCACCTAATGCAACTTTTGCAGCCACTACCAAACTTCAATGGCAACCTACCACTTCGACAACATCTTGACATGCAATTTGAGTACCTAAGCATGCTCTTACCTCAAAGAGCAAGTTATCAACCGAGAAGACTATGTTGCAGCATAAGAACATGGGCCACATTGGTGAGAAAAGTCTTAGGACCTTGAAAAATAAAAATCTTGTAATAGGGTTGGTTGATTGTTCTTTAGATTTTGACTTTTGTGAACATTGTTTGTATGGAAAGCAAAATCATGTTCAATTTTATTCAAGCTCTACTTGATCTACAAGAATTTTGAGTTTAATTCATAGTGATGTTTTTGATCCAGTAGATGTACCTTCACTTGCAAAATCCTGGTATTATGTGTCATTCGTTGATAATTTCTCTAGGAAGACATGGGTCTAATTTCTCAGGCATAAATCAGAGGTCTTCAGTCGGTCCAAAGAATTTAAGGCTCTTGTGGAGAACTAGATGGAAAGGAAAATCAAGGTGTTGAGAATAGACAATGGTGGGGAATATTACTCAGTGAAGTTTGATAGATTTTGTAAAGACAATGCATTGCACGACATAAGACAACTCCATACACCCCTCAATAAAATGGAGTTGTAGAGAGAATGAACAAGATGTTGATGGAGAGGGCTAGGAGTATGCTCAGTGGAGCTAGTTTGCAGCAAAAATCCTACACGAAAGTGGTTAATATAGCTTGTTATCTAGTTAACAGATCTCCTACATCAACTCCTATTGACAAAACCCTAGAGGAGGTTTAGAAGGGCAAAGGCCCTCACTTTAGCACGATAGAGTTTTTGGTTGCAAGGCATATGTTTATTTGCCTAAGGAGAAGAAGTCTAAGTTGGACTTCAAAACTATTAAGTGTATCTTCATCGGCTACGGTGGTGGTGGGAAAGGATACAAGCTTTGGAATCCTATGATGAGAAAAATAGTTTACAGTCGAAATGTGGTCTTTAAGGAGACCAAAGACTAAGGAGGGTACTCTTGAGGTTGAACCATAGGTTCTGAATGGATAAGATGAGGATGATAGTATTGAGAGCTCAGAGGAGGAAGCACTTCCACGTCATCTTTTGAGGAGGTCCACTCAACAAAGTAGACAACCAAAGAGGTATAGCCTGCCTAATTTTTAATGTATATTTGCCTTGTCTACTAATGATGAGCCTAAAACTATGAAGGAGGCAATGGAGATGAATGATAGTGAGTCTTGCAAATTGGCCATGGATAAGGAGATGGCAACACTGAAGAAAAACAGCACGTGTCCTAATTTAGTTGCCTAAGGGGAGGAAATTTATTGGTTGTAAAAGGATCTTCAAGAAGAAGTTCACTTTTGAGGGAAAAGTTGAGAAGCACAAAGCAAAATAGGTTACTAAGGGATATTCCCAAGTTGGGGGAATAGATTTTGGTTAGAACTTTTCTCTAGTTGCAAAGCTTTCATCCATTAAATTTATGTTATCTGTTACTGCAGCATTTTATCTTAAAGTTGAGTAGATGGATGTGAGGACAACTTTCTTGCCTAAAGACCTAGAGAAAGAGATCTACATGACACAGCTAAACCACTATAGGGTAAAGGGTAAGGAGTCGTTGATTTGCAATTTAAAGAAATATCTTTATGGTCTCAAACAATCTCCTAGAATGTGGTAACAGAAATTTGATTCTTATGTGTTGAAGTTGGGATTTGTTAAATCCAAAATCAAATCATTGTGTTTATTATAAGCAAGATGGTGATCAATTTATTGTTATCACTTTGTATGTGGATGACATTTGATTGGTAAGAATAAGGATATGATTAGGGATTTGAAATTTCAGCTTTCATCATAGTTTGATATAAAGGATTTGGAGGTTGCTACATTTATCTCAGAAATGGAGATCAAAAGGGATAAAGCTAATAAAAATTTGGTTGAGCCAAAGGAAATATGTTGACTCTGTTTTGTAGTGTTTCAGCGTAGTAGATTGCAAATTAGTGAGTGTTCCTATTTCTGTGGTAACAAAGTTATCAATTGAGTAATGTCCATCTACACTTAGTGAGATGGACATATCTCATGTCCTTTATGCTAGTGTGGTTGGGAACCTCATGTATGCTATAGTCTGCACCAAACCAGACATTGCCCAAGCAATGGGAGTCTTGAGCCAAATCATAGCAAATCTTAGTAGGGAGCACTAGGCAACAGTAAAGAGCCTTCAAATATTTGCAGGGAACTACAAAGTATTCTATTTACTACCACAATGGAACTACAGATCGCTTATAGCCAAGGGGCAGTGATAATATGGGTCATTTGCAGCCAAGGGGAATTGGTACTATGGATCACTTGCACTAGACCAAACATTGCCCAAGCAATGTGTTGATGTGTTTTTTACAACAGCACAACATTAGAATAAAGCACTAAGTGCTCTATCCTCTCTTGAACAAAGTATCTCAAATGCTAAACAATGTGATCAAGTGAGAGTACCCCAAGGTTCCTTGAATGTCAGGTCTTGACGTGCACATGGATAGTCTCAGTGAAATGATGTGATCTTGTTGGTAATCACAAAGGGACTTACGCTAAATTACTCCTTACTTATGCACATGGATGAAATTCATTTCTCCTCAAACTTGTGAATGAATGGAACTCCTTCAAACAAACTTAAAAGAAATATCAAAAGTGAAAGGGTTAAGAAATCTAGTCTAAGGACAAAGAAATGATGAATGGTGCTTCGATAGACAAACTCCTTTAAACCAAGCTTCGCTTCGCCATGAGAACAACAACTACACGAAACTAGTGCAATCTTCAAAGGGTTATGAAGGATTTTCATATTGCAAATATGCATCCAAATACCCACAGCTAGCGCAACTTGAATGAATATCCACAATCGAACTATTGCAACAAGAGCTTCAGGCTAACTTTGCATTGTAAATTACCATCGGCAATCCATAAAAAGTATGAACCGGGGAATTCATCAAATATCTTCACATTAATTCACCATATCAATGAACTTCATCTAAAATCTATCTAACTTGCTTTGAATCATCTTCAAGAGATTGGAAACCATGCTAACATCCCAAAAAGAACACAAATTCACCGAGCTTCAATGAGAATGTATTAGTTTTGGTAGTATCTTACAACAATTTGCCAAAAGTCTCTCTAATTCTTCAAGAGCTTCTACTCTAACAGCTAACTTCCTAATAATCTAATCATCTAATGAGAAGAACCCTTTACATATGAAGAGAGTGAGCTTTATATAGAGCTCAAGATTACAACCAGGCCCTAGATTGATTCTAGAATCAATGGCCAAGATTGAGACAACACAACCCTAATAACTTCGACCAGAAAGCTCCATCCTTATCTCTATCTTGGTAGCCAAGTTCAATGTATCTAGACATGGTGATGTGGCGTAATGTGATTGGATGACGATGACTGGATGCCACCTCAACATGATTATCCTTTGAATGTTCTTTGAACTTGGAATTTTGTCTTGGTGTTGTACTTCCTTTGGATTTCTTGCATTAGTTCGGAATTCTTCATGCAATTCTTGATTTCCTGACGTTGAGCTCAATTCTCTTGATGAATGAAGAACTGGATTCTTGTTCCTGGATTTTCAAGGATTGTTCTTCTTGTTCCGAAATTGAAGTCCCTGATGTGGAATTTGTTCTTTGTATCACTTCATGTCTTGAACTTTCTTCATTTTCATCGGAACTTTGTGAAGTCTTCTTGTCACTAAAAATGATTTCCTTCTCTGAGTTTGGAACTTCCTTGTCAAGTCTTCTTGAACATCTTCACAAACTTTGTCCTTGCTCCTGAATTCCTGCACAAACAAAGGAAATTTCAAATAGTCACAGCGAACAAAATCTTTACATGCAATGCAATACTAATATGAAGCATGAATAACTTTGCATAGAATTTTATTCAAAATTGCATTTGGGAAGAAATGAATAAAATAGTATTTGAAAACAATATTTCTTCACAAAAATCGCCTTTCCTTCTTTAATAAATCTGCTATTATTTTCAATAATTCTGCTTTCTAAAGAATTCGTCCTTCTCCTTGAGTGAATTCATTCCCTCTTCTTAAGAGTAAATTTCTGCTCTTGCTTTTTAATCGAATTGTATTTGCTTAGAGGAATTCCTAACTTGGAGCGCCACCTTTATATATGTTTTGGGCGAATTCTGCTAAAGGTCGACCTGGTATAGGAAGAAATAACAATGTTCTTTGTGATTTGCATTGGCATACTTTAACACAGGCCGACTTTCCTTTGCATTTTCGCATTTTCCAAAGTATCATTCACAAATTTGGATTGTGATTGTCATGTTTTCATTCACCAATTATTTCTTGTCGCGCCTTTTAAGACTTCTTTCACAATTTCTTATGCATTTTTCTTATTGGCTTACACAACTTTCTAGTCGAGATTTTAATGATACCTTTCACAAACTGGGGTTGCATCTTTTCTTGTTTGAATTCAGACGCAATTTTCATATTACCTTTCACAACTTCTGGTCGCACTTCTCCTTGTTGCTTTCACAGATTTCTTAGCGCGATTTACCTATATTCTAGCGAAATGTAGAGCGCATTTTCCTGAGTTCCTTTCACAAATTCCTTGGCGCATATTCAATGGTGCCTTTCAATTCCGTTCCTTCACTATGTGGAGCACATTTCTAATGTAGTCTTTCATGAATGTGGATGGTGATTTCTTGAACTCTTTCACTAATTCTTGGGCGGCATTTGCATGTTACCTTGCACAACTTCTTTGGTGGGATTTCCATGTTACCTTGCACAACTTTTTTGGTGGAATTTCCATGTTACCATGCACAACTTGTGGAGCACATTTCTTGGCGAGTCAGGAATTCTAGGTGGTTGTTCACAAAACTAAGCGCAATTTTCATAGACTTGTTCACAGATCTGAAGTCGGAGTTTTCATGTTTTCTTTCACAACTTAAGTTCGCCTTTTTCATGAACTCTTTCACAATATAAGGAGCGCACTTATGAGGTGACCATTCAATATGACAAGCGCATTTTCCTTTGTGTCATTCACAATGCAAGGCAGATTTTTCATTGACTCACTCACAACTTTAGAGCGCATTTCTCCTCAAGACTTTCACAAGCATTGGGCAGGAATTCTAGAGGGTCGTTCACAATTTGTTATGCAAGTTTTATGAGTGCATTCAAAAAATTAAGTCGGGAATTTGATGTTGTCATTCAGGAATTTGTTCTAGGCGCATTTTCTTGGCAGTCTTTCACGAATTCTTGAGCGCATTTTGCATGGAAGCATTCAGGATGAGGGCGCAACTCTGGTGTGATTGTTCAGGAATGAACGACAGTTACTTGATTTCATTCAGTGAAGGGCGCATTCCAAGGGGGTTATTCAATGTTAGGCACATATTCCATCATGTCTTGCAATGTTAGGCGCATTTCACATAGACTCGTTCAATACTTCCTTGGCGCATTTCCTATGAACTTGTTCAATAATGGGCGCACCCTAACTGTTTCAATTGCAATTTTCCATGAATTTTTTCAATTCTTGGCGCATATCAGGAGGAGTCTTTCAGTGACGAGCGAAACTTCCTTGAGTTCGATCACAAATTCCTTTCAAAATTTCTTTGTTCCTTGCACAATTTCTTGTGATAAATCGTAATTTCATTGGACTCCTTCAATTTTTTCCTGTCGCAATTTCTTAGTTATTCAAGAACAAGGTAGGCGCACATTGGAGGAGGTCATTCAGGAACATTTCTTAGCGCCAATTTCCTTGTTTCCATTCATAGTGAAGGGCGCAAATCTAGGGTAGTCAGGAACAGTCTTGGGCGCAAATCCACACTGAACAGGAATTTCCATCTAGAGCGCATTTTGTAAGTGGTCATTCAAGAATTTTGGCAGAAATTGAATGGGTTTGTTCAGTGTAAGCCACAATTTGCAAGGGTTTAAGAACAAGTTCCTATCACGAAATTCACCTTCTCTTAGACTGTTTCATTGCAATTTCAAAGAATTTCACAATTGTTGGCATTGTCAAGGACAAGTTCCATGTTCCGCAATTGAGTCTTGGACAAAATTTCCATATTCCATCATTGAGTTCGTGACAGGAACAAGTTCTTCATAAGTACATGACTTCATGAGTTAGTTCTTATGACCAAGACCTTTATCAAGTATAACTTTGATCTTTTGATTTTCATCTACCCTTGTGAATTTAAACAAAACTTTCGGATATTGCAAAAGATAGCTCATTTGTCAGGAACTACATATTCAGAGTGAAACTTAGGAATTTTCACATGAAATGATGGACTTTGGCGGGAATCTGGCGAAGGCAAAGACAAAACCAAAACTTAAACTACCAACTCAGAGAAGACCCAAACCCTAAACAGAACTAAGACAGAAAAGCAAGGAAAAAAGAGGGGGTCCCCATTTGCAATGGGGCAATGTGTGAAAACGTCACAACACAATGGGAATCCTAAGCCCGTTCATGGAAAATCCTAGTAGGGAGCACTAGGCAACAGTAAAAAGTGTCTTAAAACATTTGTGGGGCACTACAAAGTATTCTATTTGCTACCACAATGGTACTATAGGTCACTTGCAACCAAGGAGAAGTGGTACTATGGATCAGTTGCAACATCGTAGTGTTGGTGGCACTTGCAGCACTTAGTGGAGATTTAGACTTTTGAAGACTTAGATTGGACAGGAGATGTGGATAGCTAAAGGTTGACAAGCGACTATGTTTGGCATGTTCGATGGTGCAATCAGTTGGATGAGTAAGTGACAGGTTGTGGTCACCTCTTCCACTATAGAGGCAAAGTATATGGCAACTACTCATCCATGTAAGGAGGCAATCTGGCTTCAGAAGTTGTGATAAGTTGTTGGGTTGAGTCAAGGAGCAGTAAGATTGACTGTGACAGTCAAAGTGCCATCAATTTGGCAAAGAACCCTACATCTCACATGTAGATGTGGTGGAAGATAAGAGGGTTATGTTAGAGAAGGTGGATACTTTGGTGAACATTGCAAATACTTTGACAAAGCCGGTGAGCATAGAGAAGCTCAAATGGTGCAACAAGGTTGTGGGTCTTTCAACCCTTCAAAAATAGTTCACAGATTGTAGGTTTTCTCTTTGCTCCTCCAAGGTATATGACAAATAAGAGAATGTTGGTACACCTTGCAAATCCTAATGCTCAATTTATTTACTAATTTGTATTATTTAATGTGCCCTCATGGAAAGGGTATCCCACTTGAGGTGGCACTTCATGCCACATGTTTGTTGTATTATGACGTGTAAGAATATCTAATGTCACGTAAGATGTCTAAAAGCATCTATGACATTGTAAGATGTAAGAAGATTCTATGACACATGTAAGAGCATGTAAGAACAGGGTTATATAATAGACTGTGACTTTTGACCAACTTATAACACATAAGAATGAGGCATTGTAGAACATCTTTTAGGTGAGATAATGAGCCCAAAGTGAACCGCCCAATTTTGGTGGGATGTTATGATGAATTTCATAACATAGGAGTTACATCCTATTTTTAGCATATTGACCATCATGGAGGTGAGCATTGAATTTTGGGTCCTAGATTTGGGCGCCACTTTTAGCCCATGGATTCTTGGCTCATGGTTTGGGAAACCACTTGTGTTGTTCGGTTTAGGCTTGCTCTAAATATTGGATACTTTAAAGGGAATATGCAAACTTGTGCTTTTGCAAGGGGCTATGCTGCCAAAATATCTCCAAACAATTGGTGTTATAGAGGAGTGGATGCTCTAATTGTGTTGTATCTGTAGTATTGTTGGTATGGGTGTTACAGAGGAGTGGATGCTCTAACTGTATTGTACCTATAGTATTGTAGGTGACTGAATAAGAGGCTCCTTTTGTTGCTAGATTTTTTTCCGAAAGGGTCTTCCCAAGCTAAATCACGGTGTCATCTTTGTTTTATGTGTTGCATGTTATTACTTATGTGTTTTATCTTATCTAAAATTGTCAAATCCTAGTTCTCTTTTGCATTTTGTCTCCTCAAGGATTAATGAAGGAAGTTGTTCCACTATCTAGCTTCATTTCATCCTCCATCCAACTCAATGATTATAACAAATATGTATTGTCTCCATGTAATTCACAAAATTCAAGATAGTATAGGTGAACATAAAGTATATACAAGAGAGAAAAGGATAATCATCAAGATTTATTCCTTCTTGGTAATTCAAGTGTAATATCCCAAACTAAAAAAAAAAATATTTTTGCAAGTTTATGATGAAAATGCATAACCCTCACACTTTCTAACCACCAAGATCCTGATGTGGGCAAGTAGAGAGCATATAGTGATCGGAACACTACCTGGCGGCAAGCCGCACAATCTAAATGAATGCAATGCTGGAAAAGAAATCAATGTCATCGCAACATAGCCTTCTAGACTGATCAATGCCAAATTGGTGGATAATGAAATATAGTTCTTTGGCGGATAAGCCATCCAAATTTCATTACAATGAAATGTAGAAATTAAAATGGGATCTGGCAGTAAACCTTCCAAGATCCTCTGACATTATCAATGCAACTAGAATTTGGTGGCAATACTCCCAGATTTACAACTAAACATGCAAACTGAAACTTTCACAAAATAACTCTGAAAAAACCAACAACACAACTAAAATTATTTAAATCAACAAGTTATCAACTGCAACAACAAGGATTAGTCTAAAAAATCAGCAATATGAAAGACTATCAATTCCACATTGTACGGCCAGGCCATGATAGACTAAAACTCATATTAAATCTTTGATTTGGAGCTGAAACTGAAGATTCGCGGCTAACCCAAGACTATACGGCCCCCTTGTCACTGCAAAATATCCACCAAAAATTGTACAGCACCCTTGAGTACTGCAAAATATCAATTAGAAAATTTGTACAACTCAAAATAGGAGTGGTACGGCTCATAAAAGGCAAATCATATGCTACAAATTGGATCTGAAACTGTACGGCCAGCATCTGAAGACGTACGGCTGGGGTTTGAGCATGGAAAATCAGTCACAAAGAGCTGCAACTGTTTTGGACAGTCTACACACCTTGCATAGACAATGTACAACTTGCTTCAGGTGGCTGCAAAACAATGCAGACTCTCAACAATGGTATGGCCCAAAATTATAGATTGTACGGTCAGCATTAACTTCACAAGAACAGCAATAAGATTTGCCAAAGGCAAATAAAATGATAAGTCTCAACTATAAACTGAAACACACACCAAACACCACCAAAAATATGGAAAAAACTTCACTTCACAAACAAACAGAGAAATCTTCACAACTGTTCAACACCAAGGTAATCCCTGAGTGGAAATACTCAAATGCTAGGAGGGTTTTCGTCCTCAAAACCATCTTGCCAAAGGGTTTTTGTCCTTGGGTAGGAAAGTTCATTCTCAAGAAAGTAGAAATTGATAATAAACAGACAGAAGATCTTTTGTGTATAAACCCTCCTTATATAGGCTTTTGAGGGAATATAATTTAATTTTAAATTACTTTCCTTTTTCCCTCCAACAGAACTTTTAAAAAGTGTCTAGATAGTCCCACCCCTTTTGGACCCCATTCTTAGTGACACTTTTGCATCCCTCTTTTAAAACAACTTTCTTAATAATAAAACATAAGTTGCCTTTTTATAATATAACATAAAGTTCCTTTTTGGACAACTTAAGTTAAATTATTAAAACATTTCCCTTGCAGCACCCCATTAGCCTACGAGAAAATTAAGAAAATTGGCTAATGGTCTTCATTAGACTTGCGCTTGAGAAGGGGACATGACATCAAGACCATCCATCATTTTCTGAACTAAATGATTCATGTATAACCTTGCCCTAATTTTCCCTTCATCTAGCATAAATATAGATCTAGGAGTCAGGTCATTCATTAAGAGTTCATTAAAGAGCTCTGTCCATACTCTTCTATTTAGGATTTGCCTATAGAGTTTCTCAATTCCTCCATTGCATTCTTCTTAGAAGCTTGCATCTCATCCAAGAACATTTAAGCAGGAAGGGATTCTCCTAGTGTTCAATTGGGACTTTCTTGAATTTAGTTCTTTCTTTGACCCCAAACTCCTAGTCCTCAATTTTCCTCTTTAAAGGCCATCCATTTCTTAAATCTTGAGACTCAAACCAAGGAAGGTCCTGCATCACCATGTACTTTGTGAGACTTCTATTGGCAGTCTCCTTACCATCAAGTAGCTGGATTACAATGTAAGTAGCCCTAGACCACTGTATTTGGCATTATAGAAAAGGAAGAACCATTTTTTTTGCCATCACTCCTATTACAATGTTGTGGTTTACTTTCATAGATTGTTACTTACACTTTCTTGTTTAGATGTCTCAGTAGTCTCCGGGATGGATCAGCTGCTTCTACCCTACCTTTTCTTGTTGATTAATATAGGGTTCTGGTTTAGCACACACTGCAAATGATGGGTCTATAAAGGGGGTACAAAAACCCATGGATGGGTAATATGCAGGATGATAAGAAAAAAGGAGGGACTGCACACATAGTGGAGCTAGACAAATCAAGTTTTGTTCTCTTTGGACCTTAATTATAGAACACTTACTTTTTATACTCTAAACAACAAATGTAGCTAGCTCTGGCAATCAGTGAAAATGTAGAGGTTTGATTTTCGTCCCTAATGATGAAAATGTTGTTTGTAAACCTGTTTATTATGGGGTTGAAACTGCAGTTTTGATAAGAGATGTAATCTCTTTTTCTCTGGGATGATGTAGACTTGGCATGTTATTTTTAATAAGATAATCACAACTCAAGCTATTTTCTTAGCGAACTAAAAAAAGGTTATTGATTCCTTCTAATTAAAAGATCGTTAACTTTTAAGTAATAACTCAAAATAGTTGCCATAGTACAGCCAACTGAAACAAAATGTGAAGTACATGTGGTTTTTTTTTTTAAATTATATTTGATAGCTGATATGCTGCCAAAAGGGCAAAGATCAGATTGGCCAGAATTTGTAACACTCACTTGCAAGGAAAGGAGCTTCGAGGCCATGACACCAAGTCAAGCAAGTAAGCATGGGGCACTGAAATAAAATTTAGAAGGCCTCATAAAAAAGTGCTCAAAACAAACATGCTTAAAGGATATTTCACCTTGGTTCCCCGTTGCCTGATAATTATTGATCCAGCTTTTGCAGCTTGGTCTCCATAGATTTTTACACCTAACCTCTTACCTATTGAGTCTCGCCCATTCTTTGTACTACCAGCTCCTTTCTTGTGGGCAGATTCAATTATTAAAGGTGTCTTCAACTGAAATGAATAAGTCAAGCCCTGCTTTACTGTGATAGACTTATCCCCGTTGAAAAAGGAAGATGAGCTGGATGAGAGAGAAAGTCCCTTCAATGCACCAACCAAGTTACTGCTTGCAATAAGTGTTCCCATAATGCTTATCCTGCAACACTGATATAGATAAAACCAATTAGCTTTCAATTGGTCTCTTATAGACAAAAATACCAGTTTAGAATAATGCAAATATCAAACTCATCTTTGTCATAACATACTTCAGATTTAGTCGATTTCATTTTTGTAAACAAAATGGATTCCATCTTATCAACAATATGTACATTTGATGACTTCTATGTAACCTTCTTATTCTTGTAATCCAGTTTTGGTAAACCCCTAAGTAACAAATAGTACCTAATAAATCTTAGAGTTATTAATGATCATCACTACAAGATGTGACCTTTCACCTTGATGGGACACATCCTATCAAAAATGCCCCGTAATCCACATACAAACAACATATCAACCTATTCTTTCATACACATTTATCTATTCTAACATTCTTATTTTATATTCAAGATGTAAATATTATACATTAATCATGCATATACTCATAGGTGCATAAGAGACTTTCCATAAAGAGCAACAATCTACTACACAAGTGCATCCCAATACTGTTAATCCATCTAAAGGATGTTGCTACAAAGTGCAAAAATGCTTGCTGAGTATTAAAACTGATTAACAAATAACTAATACAGAATTAGCATACACAATAAAGGTTATAGGACTAGGTCTTTTAATTTATAACCAATGCCAAAGGAAATCAGTTGGCCACCATTGCAATTATGATTGTGGCTTAGAGAACGAACTCAAAAGTACTTAACATAAAACAAAGTTTGCTACTTTTCCAACCATTCCATACCATCTCAATTCCTTGACCAAGCCCCATCGTATCATTTTCGAACTAGAGATACCTTCTGCATCTAAAAGGAAAAGTTTTCTCTGAACCCACCAACTATGTCATCAAATCCATGATACATTCCATGGTTGGGGAACATTCACATAGTTGGATTACAGTTGAAGCCTTATGTTGTCCATGTATCTGTTCCCAAATGTATCATTCCCATGGCTAGTTACCACGAATAAACTTAAGCGAAGGAGATTTCTTCATATTCTAGTTTACATAAATACATTTCAGAAAAACTTAAAACTTGTTTCACTCATGGTAAAAATCCTTATAAATACAGTTCTTAGTAGGATTGGCAAAGAGGAATTATAGATTAAGGCTTATGCAAAAAGGGTATGTGTACATCCATCAGTTTGTTCTTTTCATAAAACATGCACGCACACACATCAAATCAATCCTTTATTTGAACAAGAACACCTCAATTCCTTAAACCACTTGGAAACTTAGAAAATGAATTTGTATCACCAGCATGATAAGATCAACAGGAAACTAAGAGCTTCTAGCGAGGGCTATTTCATTTCCAAGGCATTTATACAAGTCATTGACAAAGTTATAGAAATTCTAGTTACTTTGCATTAAATATATTTTCCTACAGTGCACTATTCTCAAATTTGCAGGAGAGAATGCATGTAAGATTAAAACCTCAAGAAGGGAAAGAGACAAGAAAGTTACATATAACAAGCAGAGCAGAATTGCATCGAAATGAAGATGGTATCGGATATGGGTACGGCGCATTTTCAAGATCCTCTGATTACAGATATGTGAGATACGGCAATTACAAAAATATACATATATTCAATTATTTATACATCTAAAGAGTACAGAACATAACTTTAAAAAAAATTATTTACATATATACTTTGGTTTTTATATTTTAGTTTATATTATTTACTTCGTTATATTATGTGTCTCTGTGGTGATTTAAATTTATGTCTATATGTATTGGGTGGGGTGGTGCAGTGAGGGGGTTTCTGTTCAATTTTGTTTTATGTTTTATTTACTTTTGCAAATTTTGAATGCTTTTTCATAAATTGGATTGGCACTAGAGAGTGTGGTGTCATATCCAAGCGTATTGATTACAGTCCAAATATAGGCTCATACACAGTTAAATCTGGTTATGTTATCAATGTTGTATCCAGGAGTATCATATCCATATCAAGTATTTGATATGCTGATACATGTATCCAGACAGGGGACAGGTGTCTGACAACTCTGAAGCAGCAAGACAAGAAAATAGAATTAGAAAAAAAGATTATCCTATTCATTTGCAATTGGAACAATGTCCTTCCTTCTACTTTCCAAAAGTTAATAACACAGAATTTTTATCTTCAAGTTGAAACTAAAGAAATACTAAATTTATATCTAATAAAAATGGGAAAAAAAATTCCAAAATAAACTAACTGATCTTCATCACTATTTGTTAGTACCCACTGCTTGTGATTCCAAACTCTTGCCTTTCAAATTCATTCAGCAGCACCCTGCTCTGCCATGAACCATTAGTACTCAATTACCGAAACTCTAGTATATCACAGTTCTGTCTAAGGAAACATAAACTCCCATGCCTGATTATGGCCTAAATTATCCAAGTTCACTTGATGAAATAAGATATTTAATAAGCACATCATCTAAATAGACAGCATATACAATTTCAGTTGACCTACAATGAAAGACCGAAATGCCAATGTATGGTGGAAGTTCCACATAAAATGCCATTTCTCCAGATCCAACCACTAGATAATAAAGGTAACATTTGACTGAATTCAACTTCTATTGTTTCCCCCCGTCAATCATTCTTTGGTAAAACGTGGTCAAACTCTTTATCCAACTTAGAAAAGACACATGATCCTGTGTAGATAATATTGTGGTTCATAATGTTGTTATCTAGCAGAAGCATCTCTCCACTCTTGATGGATCTGTCATTGGCATCTTTTTCCTATTTATCACCTTAGATTGATTTCTATCTACTTCTGTAGAAGAGACGCTACCTCTAATTCTACTTTTAATGTAATAAAAGGGGTTCTTAGGTCCACAATAATAGACATGCTCAATGCACCACTCAGGAGAAATTAAGAATACAATCAAAGAAATTTGTATAGCTAATGGCATTACTCCTAATGCCATTCAAATTAAGTATTAAAATGAAATATTCAAGAAAGTCACCAAAATGCTTTGAAAAAAATAGAATTAATGGCAAGGCTATCATTTAAATGCTTAGGTGGTCAATAATTCAAGACAACTATGGTGGCCAAGGTGGAAAAGCATATTGGAGATCTAGTGCAAGCTTAAATGAGGTCAAAATGCTCAGACTATGAACATCTATTGGTTTGGCCATTGGCAAATATCAGTATCAATTCTCCAGCAAGGTCTTACTCCTTGAGACAATTGATTATACGAGAAAAATGAAAGGGTTTACCTCTCCAGGTTAAAGTTTCTCAGTGATCATAGAGGATGTCGAAACTTACAATGTGGAAGAGGCCATCACATGCTTCATTAAACACCACAAATCAGTACATGCAATTTCAGTCTATAGGATATTTCATTCCCAGATGTTCCAAGTCCTGCCATTCAATATATAGACAATTTCCATCTTGGCACTCCATCATCATTATCTTTGGTCTGCATGCGTTCCACACTCCACCAAATCCATTTTCTACCAACTCGTCTTGGAAGCCATAAGGTGGTTCTAATTCGTCAACAGAAATTGAGGACAATGTCCGGAATAATGATATTCACTATTGCAAACATTTTTTATTAAGTTTCATCTTTTATCTTTGGCAGAATTTCTACAAGTTTCACGGATGGGAGGATGATCCGAAAAATTGGCTCATAAGTGTGCTGGACCATTGGGGTCACAGTGTCGCCTACTCATTGGAATGTTGTCAAGAAGCTAGGAGAAGGAATTCATAATCATACCGGTGCAACAAGACTGTAATAATTGCTGAGAATGATCAGGGATGGAATGGGACATCTCCTGGAAGCCTTCATTCAAAGTTGCAGACCCCAAAACAATCCAAAAAACCTACTTTGGCAAGTTTGGTGGTTTGAGCAAGGAGCGAACACATCACAAGCAGCGAACTTGTCTCTACAAGCAGTAGACACATTCTGATACAAACATTGGGTAGAATTTGAAATGTTTTGGCATTTGATCTTCCATTTGATCAATTGGTTTTCCACCCTTGCATGTTTGGGAAGTTGTAGGAAGGTCGTGTGTTGCCTCTCCATGTCTAGGAAGAGGTTGTCTCTCATTGTGTTGATGGTAGAACTCCATCTCCAAGACAAAGCATGTGTGTATGCAAGTCTGATTAAGGTGTGAGTGAGTTGCAAGTGTAGCAGATGCTCTAACACCAATGTGTGAGCTCATTGTAGCCATATGGACACTATAATCATCTGCAATCAAGCATTTGATAGTGGAACAAAGGGTAAATTGCTCTCTAGGTGATGCAAGAGAAAAACACCTCCAGTCCACAATCACTCAAACACAAACTCACAACACTCACACAATTTGCCAAATCATAGCCTAATTCAAAACATAACAATTTCACATACTGATTGCAATAAGAAATTCATTTCAATTTTATTTAATTCAAAGTCTGCGACATATTATGTACAATCAGGGCCCTCAATGGTCTCTCTCGATTCAATCATTCTAATCTGCAGGTCTTCCTTTTCTCTACCCAGTCATCCACTCCTCTTGTTCCCAACCTGCAACCTCTTCACATACATACTATAGTCTCAGTGCATGATGCAGCTAATCTTTACCATCTGATTCTTCTTCCTCACATTGCAGCCTCTCCTCTTCTTCAGGCGCCTCTCCCTTCTTGGTCGTGCCCCCTCCAAACTCTTCGCTCCTCCTATATTGGCCGAGCCCCCTTCTCCCAAAATGGATGCACAGCCCCTCTCAATGCTTCACCTCCTCTTCTCTATTTCATACCGCCACTCCTCTACGCCTTTGGGCTTACACAAGTAGAATCCTAATCGCCTCGGTAGTCTTTTGGAGGCGTCGCTTAGTTTCTACAAAGATTTGTATGCTCATATTTGAACTGCAACCTTGTCTTTTACTATGAACGTGAGACATAATGCCTACGTTTGCATGGAGATAAACTAAATCCTCCCGGGAGCATACTATATGGTTCGACCAAATCTAACTCACCCTGATGTAAGACACTACTCATATCTTTGACAAGGCAGAAATAACATTGTTATAGAATTCAGACCTTGTAAAGACCTTTACCAGGACCGACACAAATGTTCAACTAAAGCTATAATATGATCCAAGAGCATTATATGTCTTGCAAGGATACGAACTTACACCAATTGCTAGAAGTTTTACTCCTGCTAAGTCAAACTTTGGTTTTACAACTTTCAAACTCAAAGCCAACTCCCAACAGCATGGGTAACCGAAATGCCGAAGGAGTGTCACCACAGCCATTTCCAAATACTCTACCCAGCAAGTATGCAAATATCTCTAATTCTGGAGGAATGCTATGTTTGGATGAAGCAACTTGATTCATAGTTGAGGGAGTATCCACCTCCTTATCCTCTTCTTCCTTGGAACTCTGCTCCAACACTGGAGAAACTCACTTATGCAACTGCGACAAAACAAACACAAAGCTGAAAACCGACTTTGAACATAACTTCCTACCAAGAGCTCGGATTCTTCTGAAAACTTGCAGAGATATGTATATCCACATTACCTAGCTTCCTGCCAAGCCATTTTGCCTCAAAACTCACGGATTTCAAAATTTTAAAACTTTGCCAAATTGCCAGCAAAAGTCGCAAAACGATTATATCTTGGAAACCAAGAAAGATCTGATCACAAAACCTTCACCACTAATTCTAGAATTCATTCAACAATCTGCCTGTAAGAGGGTTTGACATCAAACCTCACCAATCTCGTTGAACAATTGTTTTCGCTAAAACTCAATTCCACCAAATCCGATCACACCACGTGTCCCCAATGCTGTGAGATGCCAATACAAGCCCAAGCAAACCAAAACTGAAAGAAACACACTGAAATTATTTTTGGGTGATGGCGATTACACGTGTGCCCGGGTGCTCCTGTATCACTAAGGTTGGCACTATAATCATCTACAATCAAACATTTGATAGTGGAACAAAGGGTAAATTGCTCTCTAGGGCTGGAGTTTTTCACCCTAAGTTCGGTTTTCTCCAGGGCAAACTGTGTGTGTTCAGTTTGTGTAAACTTCCATTGTTATTTTCCACATTTGTGTGCAAAGACCTCTGTATTTCCTTTAATTGCATCAGCCATTGTGTGTATGACATCCATATTAAGTGGAATTAAAGTGCTTGTTGAGGTGTTTGAGGAGTTCTTTGCATTGAAACCCATTTATTCATAGTGTAAAGAGGTACATCCTTCCAGTTTATGAATCAAGTGGTATTAGAGCAGGTTCATTTAATCTATATGAATGGTTTTTGTGACCATATTGGCTTATGCCCAACACCAAATCAAGAGAAAAAGGAAGCTTAGTGCCTTTTGAGCCCAAAATCAAGTCAAGGGAGTGGTTAAGGACAGCAAGAATGGCGAGAGAAGATGATGGAGAAGCTAGATTCTGAAGGTTGGAAGAAAATGTGGCCAAAATATTCGTTGTGGAAGAGATGCTTGATAGGCTAGAAAGCATGAAAAATACCTTGATAGGAATAACAGACATTCCAAAATAGTGCCACGAAGAAGGTGAATCTGAAAAATTTGGATGTAGAACATAGAGAGTCTTTGGGATTGGAGAAATTTTTCAAAGCCAATGCCAAGATTGATATTCAACCATATGATGGAGAGATAAGTGCAGAAAAACTAAACCAATGGGTGTCCCAAATGGAGGTGTATTTCAGTTTGCACGAGCTATATCCACAACAGATCTCTTCTACAAGATTTAAACTTGTTGGGCATGCTCTTACGTGGTATGAGAGCTATACACACTCCTTGGAGGTTCAAAAAGTACCACTGATGTGCAAGTGGGATGAATTCAAAATGATGTTGAGGAAGCAATTTTATCCAATTTACCATGAAGAAGAGAGGGTGATGCAATGGCATCATTTGAAACAAGAACATGAGCAAAGCATGCAAGCCTATACAAGCTAGTTCAGAAAAAGGGTGGTTCGCTTGGGAAGGACATTATGGACCACGAAATGTTGAGGAAGCTTGTGGGAGATTTGTTTGATCACCTACAAAAAGAGCAATTCACACGGCCAAACCCCAAAACATAGATGAGGCATGTGCCCAAGTGCACTACCTTGAGCTAGATATGAAGGGGGTCTCTATTGTTTGCATCAAGGGTAGCGAACAGCAACATGGTGGCAAGAAGAACCAAGATGGCAAGGGCAAAAAGAATGCTACTATCATGGCAAAAACAAAGGCAAAGGTCAAAGCAAATCCCATTGTAGTCATTGTGACAAAAATGGGCATATAGATGAAAACTGTTGGCATTTACATCCTAGGTTGGCTCCTTCTTGGATGAAGAAGGGTAAGAATAAGAATGCCATCTACATGGAAAAGGAGAAGTCAATGGAGACTCTGAAGAGGATGAGCACTTGTCTTATGCTACACTCAAAAAGGCGGTTTCAAAGAATGGTGGAAGTTCTCATGGTGAAGAAGAGCTTACCCAATTGTTTAAGCAAATATACAGGTGAAAGGTAAGAAGATAAATGCCTTAGTTCACTCATGTTCACATTCTAATCTTGTGTCTTCCAAGTTGGTTAGTGAGTTGGGATTGAAGGTTGCGAATCACCCATGTCCATACTCCTTGGCATGGTTGCAACATGGAGTAGCTATGAAATTAACAAAGCAATGAAAGTTAGCATTTGATCTACATCCAGAGAACAAGAATGAAGCATTGATTGATGTTGTGCCGATAGAGGTAAGTGATGTTATTTTTGGTAGCCCTTATTTGTACATAAGGGATGCTATTTGTTGGGATATGGGTGATATTCACTTGCAAAGAGTCCTTGTACGAAGAGTTTGTCTGCAAAGTACAATGAAATGAAATGCAATAAAATTTAGGTTTTAACAGTACAACCCATATGTTGACTTACATGTGGTGATGCTATGGCAGTAAATTTCGGTGCAGCATACATGGTTTATTTACATGTGGCGGTGTTGTGATAGCAACCACAAGTCATCTGGAAGAAGAACTCACAACCTCATATGAGATTAGTGTTTGTTGGAAGCATGAATAATGATGTAGGAGCACTTGCAGCAGCACTGGAGTTCATGCAGCATAATCTAAAGTAAGAAAATGTTCTAGAAGATGGCACAAGGTGCTGAAGCAGTAAGAAGTGAGTTATGTTTGTATATGCTACCGCAAGCAAGGAGCTGGTAGTGGTGGCTATACTGGAAACATGTTCATACGGACAATGTTAAATGTGTAACTATTGATTCATAGTGTGTGGCAACGGCGAAGTATACAAGGTGACTATCCACATGGAGACATCATACTTGGTGGTACGTGTAGTATGTTGTCATCACGTTGTGGTTGGATTATAGTTGCATGACTCTTGGTATTCCTCAGGTTGGTTGGGTAGTTAGACGGTTGGTATTCCCATGTGTACGTCTATATATATCATCTCATGTGAAGGCAATAAAAGTTTGAATTGAAACCAGTGACCAGATTTATGGTCCGAAAGAAGAACAAAACCCAGGAAACCCTGTCACTATTTTTGTAATGTGTAAAATTGCCTTGTTTACAATCCCTCCCAAAAAACAGGGTATAGCTTCACTGGTTACAAGGCCATACAAATCGGAAGCATCTATGGCTTCTAAGTCAAACCATTTTACTGAAATGTATTGATAAACAAGTTTTTATCATTAAAAACAGAGAGACAAAATAAAATCCAATTCATTGTATGTTCCTCTGAATTAAACCACCTTACAAGCCCATATCACTTAAAAGAAATACCATCAACGCAGAAACAGAAAACCACATATTTCTACAAACCAAGACGAAAGCTAAATCTCACATAAGCTCCAAAAGAGAAGGTACTTGGAAGATAACCATACTGGAGCCAACCAAAAATTGCAATGTCTTCTTAATAGATTCATATGTATAAAAGTAAACATTAGAAAACCATTGAAATCAGGGGCAATATCGCAGTCTTTGAAACAGAAAAACTTAGAACAGTGAAAAGCCATCCAACAAAAAAAAACCTTTGCTACCAAAGAAAAGTTACCCCAAGGAGCAAACTAGCAAATTTTAGAAGACCTGTACCTCAAACGGGTTCCAACCTTGCGACCACCATCAACAAAGTCAAAAGAAAGAAGAAACTAAAAACAAACCAGTTTTTTTTTTAAATTATTTATACCCTTGTAGCCTACATTTGCCACACACTCGTACAAATACCCAAAGAATTGTAAAAAAACACAATCTATAGCAAACCAGAGCGAAAACAAACCAGCAACTCACCTGATGGTACTTGCCGCGAATCGAACTTCTGATCCGTTAAAAAAACATAAGCTCCTACCGTTTTGCGAGTAGTAATCACAATCTAAACAATTGTATCCTCTTGTTTGGATAAGAATAAGATTTAAACTTCCACGTTTATATATATATATATATATATATATATATATATATATATATATATATATATGTATAAATCTTTCATAAAAGGTGAATTAACTAGCGGTTGCATGGGTGAACGCAACGGTTTTGCGGGAAGGCTATTTGTAAAGTAAATGTTTTTTTAGAAGTGTTTGTGTTTTATGACTTGTTGGGAGTATTTGTTTGAAAAGTAAATGTTTTTTGAGAAGTGTTTGTGTTTTATGACTTGTTGATATTGCATTGTTTGAGGAAGGTAGTATAATTTGTGATTTATAGGGATTGCAAGGGAGTATCAATTCTTACAATATAGTGGCTCCTCTTGCATATATATATGTAGCCAGTTTTTTGTTGCATCCTTTTTGAAATTGTCTATGGCATCAGCTGTCATGCTATGTTTTGCAACTTAGAAATATGATTTTTCAACTACATTCTCTTATGTAATAAATAGCTATGCAATAGTTTAAGTGACTACATACTACTACTATGACAAACTTTGACACAAAGTTGGATGCACCGAGTGGATTGTTGAACAGATTTTTGGAACTTCCAAACAAAGCATTCGAGACTGTATATCCTTATTCTATTAACTTGCCCTGTGTAAAAATGGTAACATGGAACCAGAATTATGGAAAGCTAACATTCGGTTTGCTCCACAAATGTTATTCAAAAACTGCTCAGATTTTAATTGGTCCTAACTATCATACTATGTTTTTGCAATTCAGAAATATGGTTTTTCAACTACATATTATTGTGTAATAAATAGCTATGTAATAGTTTGAGTGACTACATACTACTACTATGACAAAATTTGACACAAAATTGGATGCACCAAAGGAAATGTTGAACAGAATTTAGAACTTCTAAACAAAGCATTCAAGATTGTATATCCTTATTCTATTAACTTGTGCGTAAAAATGGTAACATGGAAACAACATTATGGAAAGCTAACATTGAGTTTGCTGCTTAGATTTCAATTGGTGTCATGTCTCAAATATATTGGGATCAATTTAATCTCTATACAATTATTGTTTGGGAATGCATAGAGAGAAGAAATCTTATGGATTGACAAAATTTCCTTGAAAAAAAATATCTATAAAAGGAGTGTTTGAAAAAAACAAAATCTGTTCAACAATATGCACAAATAGATATTGACTCATTAAGAATGCAATTTAAATAGATCATAAACAAGTCAGATCAGTAAAAATAAAATTAAGTTGAATTAGTTCTATATTACACCCATGCCTGCATTAATATAAATATATCAAGCACAAAATATGAAGTATCACATGACCAGAAAGCTAAAGAGCCGAGATTAGTAATTAACGTTGTTATTTGTTCAACCAACAAGTCTAGATTTTCAACATCATTACCATAAACCTCGTGAAGAAATTTAATGGCTTTTGTAGATCATCAGTAAGGTCTTGCCACTTTGTAATTGGAACCATGAGCATATTTCTTCTACATTTGTTGTATCTTGGTACACTCCTTTCACGATCATGATAAACTATGAACCAAATGAACAAGCATACTTATGAAAATGTTAGCGTCAATTTGTATATTTTTTTTTTAAACAAGACACTAAGAGGGCATGCCAATAATAGATAGAAATTCCTTACTTTCAAGTGCAGCCAAATCTATGGGATCATCTCTCTCTTGGCCATCTAGGTCCTAAAATATAAGACCTCTCATTTGCGTGGGACAGGCTTGATGCCCCGTAGATACCATCATCCCCTCATTTCCATTTTTTTGATAATATTTTTTTCTGTCATTTGTTCAACCAGCAACTCTAGATTTTCAACATCATTACCATAAACCTCGTGAAGAAATTGAATGGCTTCTTTATCATCGGTAAGGTCTTGCCACTTTGTAAGCGGAACCATGACCATATTTCTTCTAAATTTGTTATATCTTGGTACACTCCTTTCACAATCATGATAAACTATGAAACAAATGAACAAGGATACTTATGAAAATGTTAGCGCCAATTTCTATAATTTTTTTAAAACAGGACGCTAAGAGGGCATGACAACAATAGATAGAAATTCCTTACTTTCAAGTGTAGCCAAATGTATGGTATCAACTCTCTCTTGGTCATCTGGGTCCTAAAATATAATATCTCTCATCCACGTGGGACAGGCTTGATGCCCCATAGATACTATCATCCTCTCATTTCTGATTTTTTATAATGTTTTTTCTCCCTAGATTCCTATTAGCTCCCTTAGACCCACCCTGTCATATCTCTCCTAACCACGCCTCTATCTCCCCACATATGCCCAAGAATCTAGGAAAAAAGTTGCACTACATTGTGAGGAGACTAACCCGAAATGATAAAAAGAAAGGTGATAATGGATGCAATGGATGGGAGGTTTGTGACAGATGGGTGGAGGGGTTTAAAATGTGATGATAAGGCAAGGAGATACTTAAGAGGATGCATGATAGGGAGAATGCTTGTAAGGGATGGTTGGACTTCGTAGTATGTCAAGAGGTGTCTAAAGCATGCTTTAGGGAATCACAATAGGATCAAGAGGAAGATACAATGTATAGGATGGATGGGAGATGATAGGATAGATAGGGAGATGGTGGATAGGAATATGATAAGGATACATAATGGAATGGATAAAAGGATGTTATGGATGGATGGAGGAAAGGTGTGATTTGGCCCCAAATAAAGTATATGAATGGATGGAAAAAGGACTATGCATGACGCCCACAATAGGTTTTCATCATGGCACTTTCCGAAGGCACCACAAGGAGTGGTTTTTACCCTTGGACAATTTTTTTTCTTTACTATTTTTTCATTTTTTTGCTGTATTTTTTTACTTTTTTTCTTTTTTCTTTTTTACCTTTTTCTCTTTTTTTGCTTTTTAGATGGGATAGGGACTCAAGCGTCTATTTCCATAGCAAGGAGGATAATGCCCCATGTTGGATATTTGCTACACATGGACCATGTCGAGTGTCATTAGGCGCATGGATGTTGGTAGACGATTGCATGAGATGGAAATGGAGGATAGTGGATTATGATGTGGATTATGACATGGATTATGACGTGGATTATGACGTGGATTATGAGATGGATTATGACATGGATTATGATGTGGATTATGTTGTGGATTATGTTGTGGATAATGCAAAAGCATGGACCATACAAATGTGATGGGGGAGATATGCATGATAGGGGATATATGATATGGAGATGGGTGCATGAGGAAATGTCATGTGGTGGATGGGAAACATGACCAACGGTTGCACACACCGAATTATATTTTGAATCTTTTGATTGGGAGAGGGATGTCGGGAGTAATGGGGATTGTCGATTTTGGGATTTAGGGACCCAAATAGACTTAGGAGTTGTGGGATTTTTAAATGGGGAGAGGGATGTTTGGGATTTGGGGTTGCCTTGGGATTTGGATGCTTCATTCGGATGCATTGCTTTTTGTTTGGATACCCATACCATTTTTGTTTAAGTTGTTTTTTTTTTTTGGTGGCGTGGGCTTTGGTAACCTTTTGGATTTTTCATGCTTGTAATAGCACATATAAACATAACATCACTTTTTGACTGCTTGTAGCACCTTGTGCCATCTTACAGAATAGTATACTGCTCTAAGATTGTGTTGCATGAACTCTAGCTCTACCACAAGTGCTCTTGCATCCTCATTCATGCTTCCAGTGACATTTTTTTCATGTGGTTGTGAGTTCTTCTTCAAATGACTTGTGGTTACTATGACAACATAACCACATGTAAACTAACATGTATGTTGCACCGCATCTTAATACCACAACATCACCACATGTAAGCCAACATGTATGCTATATTGCATCTTATTACCACAGCATCACCACATATGAACCAACATGTATGTACCATAACATCTATAACTCATCTCATTTCATTGCATCATATTCTAAAAGCTCTCCCTATAAGAACTCTTTGCAGGTGAATATCACCCAACTCCCAACACACATGACTCATATAAGTCTTTAAACATTATGAATTTGAATCCCCTATTATAAATTTTTTACATGAAACAAGTACAAACATTTGAAATTCTCAATGTAGTTGTGATTAAGGATTGTAAACAAACCATAGATGTGAGATATGAAATTTAGTTTTCACTAGAATTTGCTAGCTATGCAACTAATGCAAAATTATTCAATTCCTATCTTACCAAATGGAATATAATCTTTACTTCTATTTGTTTGGTTTGTCACATGTAGATAAAGTGGTCTACTTGACCATATTATGAATATAATTGTAATATTCTTTGTAATCCTATGGATGTCTCCCATTGTGTTTCATTAAAATTCTTATAGACCTGATCCTTTTGAGTTTCGGTTGTTTTAAACCTATTGTCACTCCAAAAACTTATGAAACACCCTTTTTAGCTCTCTCCCTACCATTTTCAAACCCTCATCTCATTCATATCAACTTATAAATCTCATCATGCACAATTTTGTAATACCATTAGTTTGCAATTACAATGCAATATAAATTGTGATTTTATTTTTACATGTAAGAATATTATTCTCTTCTTTCTAACATCAATTTACAATCCTCATTCTAATTTTTTCAAGTGCCATGCATATCTGCTAATTACAACATAAATATAATTTTAACTTTTTTACTTCTTCATATATAAATTATAGCAGTTCATTTCTAAGTAAAACCAAATAGAGTGAAATCCAATTACATTAAAAAGTATATGTGAATTTAAAAATCTATTAATCATCTCACTAAGCAAGGCATGTGAAGCAACACTAGAAATATCTAACCATAAATGAAACAAAATCTACATCCACTTACATAAAACTACATACCTAATATGGCATGTGTAATTTAATCTTAAATAATCAAGCTAACATAGGAAAAAGATGATATAATTAATCCATACAAAAGAACTATACAACATAGCTAGGGTAGATTGTGAGACCTCCTCTCCTATTGTCTGCTAATCATGGGACTTTCCATTTACTTGTAGTGCTCCTCACCTTTTATTTTTTCCCCATTTTCGACCTCCTACAACTTTTCATTTCATACATATACATGTTCCCTGAAAACAATTCAATGAAATGTCCTTGTTATCATAAAACATTTCTTTGACAAATATCCCAACAATGTGTATAAGAAATGACCTCCATTACACTCTATGCATCTAATTTTACAAATACAATAGCATGGTATAGATTGCCAAATACTCGCAAAATAAAAAAACAAATAAAACTTTCTAGAAACTGAAAATAAAACATTGTCCCTTCATGCACATTATTAAATTGCAAGCCTATTTTTTAGATTGCTTTATTTAGCATCACCAATCATCTCCTCAAGAACAATGTCCCTATTTAAAATGATGGAAATAGTTTGCATCTATCACAACAATTTCTCTTGCAACAAACTTGGAGATAAATTTTGTGCTATGGAAATCAACACATACTTGAAAGTTCTTACAACTCTAGTAGTTGTTCTGGGGGGTGTGTTTAACAAGTTGAATGCAACTACCAATTTTTCACTATGGTGGCAGAGATAATTATTTTTCCTCCTCTTCCACATCATTTAGTAAATGTCCTAAATCTAGAAAATGCCCTCTTGCCTTCATCTCCCAAGCCAATTTCTCCAACTTTGCATAGATTCTGTGTCTATGGATGTGATCATCTGTCTCCCACACAAAAAGAATTTACCATTTTATGGCCTTCAATCCAACTACATGCAGGAATATTTTTAACTCCTCTATCTTTCATCAATCTTTTTAACATTTGAACCTCACCCCACCTGCCTACTTCTGCATAGATGTTTGAGATAGAACATAAGTCACAACATTTTTAGGATCCAAATAAAAAAGCAACATCGATGTAAATACTCCTAACCCTACATTCATATGTGATTTACAAGCACCAAGAAAACACATCCACACAACTACGATAGGTTTAAATGGCATCTTAATGATATAGTTTAGAGTGTCCTCAAGATAGCCAACACAGGCAAGAAGGTCAACCATGCACACATAATGATTAAATTGTAGGTGTAATGCAATAAGGGTTACTAATCTGATTGAAGTATGTACAATCCTCATCCACTAAATTTACATGATTGCATGCACATAGAACACAAGCAAAGCTTACAATGTTCGGATATGTTCCGGAGTGCTTCATTAATTCAAATATTTAAAGAGCATCCTTGCAAAATCCATTTTGTGCATATCTTGCAATCATTGCATTCCAAGAGATGACATCTCTCTGAGCCATTCCATCAAACAGTTCATGTGCCTTATCTATACTTCCACATTTTGCATACATGTCTACCAAAAGCATTTCCAACTATAATATTTGACAAAAATTCCCCTTCCATTATGCTATGATGGATGTCCATACCTTATTCCAAAGCTCCCATTTTGGCACAGGCAGGGAGGATGCTAGCAAAGGTCGTTGAATTTGGCTTTACACCTACTAATTGCATTTTCTTGAGCCTTTTCAAAAAATCCATTTTGTGCATATCCCACAATCATTACATTCCATGAGATGACATATCTTTGAGGCATTCTACCAAACAGTTCACATGCCTTGTTAATGCTTCCACACTTTGCATACATGTCTACCAAGACAGTTGAAACTACAACATCTGACAAAATTCCTCTATCCATTACTTTTTGATGGATGTCCATACCTTGTTCCAATGCTCCCATTTTGGTGCAGACAGGAAGGATGCTGACAAAGGTTGTGGAATTTGGCTTTACACCTACCAATTGCATTTGCTTGAAATTTCATAAAGCCTTTTCAAAAAATCCATTTTGTGCATATCCAATAATAATTGCAGTCCAAGAGATGACATCTCTTTGATGCATTCTATCCAACTGTAATATCTAACAAAAATCCCCCTTCCATTATGCTTTGATGGATGCCCATTCCTTGTTCCAAAGCTTCCATTTTGGAATAGGCAGGGAGGATGCTGGCAAAGGTTGTGCAGTCTGGATTTACACTTGCCAATTGCATTTGCTTGAAAGTTTCTAGAGCTTTTTCAAAAATTCCAATTTGTGTGTATCCTACAATCATTGCAATCCATGAGACCACATTTTTTTTAGGCATTCTATCAAACAGTTCATGTGCCTTGTCCATGGTTCCAAATTTTGCATACATGTATACCAAGGCAGTTACAACTACAACATCTGACAAAATTCCTCTATCCTTCATGCTTTGATGGATGTCCATACCATGTTACAAAGCTCCCATTTTGGCATAGGCTAGGAGGATGATGACAAAGGTTGTGGAGTCTGGATTTACAGCTGCTAATTGCATTTACTTGAAAGTTTCTAAAGTCTTCTCAAAAAGTTCAATTTGTGCATATCCTGCAATCATTGTAGTTCATGAGACCACATTTCTTTAAGGCATTTTGTCAAACAATTCACGTGCTTTGTCTATGTTTCCACATTTTGCATACATGTCTACCAGAGCAGTTGCCACTACAACATCTGGCAAAATTTATCTATCCTTTATGCTTTGATAGATTTTTATACCCTTTTGCAAAGCTCCCATTTTGGCACAGGTTGGGAGGATGCTAGCAAAGGTTATAGAATTTGGCTTTAGACCTGCCAATTGCATTTTCTTGAAAGTTTTGAAAGCCCTTTCAACAAATCCATTTTGTGAATATCCTGCAATCATTGCATTCCATGAGATTACATCTCTTTGAGGTATTCTGTCAAATAGTTCACGAGCTTTTTCTATGCTTCCACATTTTGCATACATGTCTACCAGAGTATTTCCAACTACAGTATCAGACAAAAATCCTCATTTCATTATGCTTTGATAGAGGTCCATACCATGTTCCAATGTTCCTATTTTGGTGCACAGGTAGGGAGGATGCTGGCAAAGGTTTGTGGAATCTAGCTTTACACCTGCTATATACATTTTCTTGAAATTTTCTAAAGCTTCTGAACGACAAATCCATTTTGTGCATATCCTGCAGCCATTGCATTCCATGAAACCACACTTCTTTGAGGCATTTTGTCAAACAATTCAAGTGCCTTCTATATGCTTCCACATTTTACATACATGTCTACTAGGTTTTTTGCAACTATAACATCTATCAAAATTCCTCTCTTTTATGCTTTGATGGATGTCCAAACCCTCTTCCAAAACTCCCATTTTAGCAGAGGCTAGGAGTACGCTGGAAAATGTGAACTAATCAGGTTGGAGACCTGTTTGTTGCATTTGGTGAAACAGTGTGAGTGCCTCATGAGGATACCCATATCTTCTATACTCTGCAATAATCGTATTCCATGAGATGATGTCTCATTCTTTCTTGTGGTCAAACACTTTTCAAGAATCCACCAAATTTCTGCAATAATGAACAAATGACAGAAAAATAAAGTAGAAGAGAAAAAACACAGTTGGGTGTCTGACAATTTAACGGGAGAAATCTCCCACATATAAGCCTATCAATTAAAAATGGAAGCCCTTGACCAAGCCATGCCAATGTGGCCATATTCGTGCATACCTAAAATGTACTTGCCTTGTATTTATACTTTAATAACATCTAAAACATAATTAATATAAGTTGTAAGCCACTATTTTTAAACTAACAGTTGCACGGAGTTTTCGAGCAACGATTTTGCCATTTTTTACTTACATTTAAATTTCAATCTTAAAAAAAGAGGGACTTTCATAAAGACTAATAGTTGGTAAAGATTGAGTAGAAGAATAATAATCTGAAAATAGGTGGTGTTGGATAACAAATGCATGAGATAAAGAAACTTCAAAAGTTTGACAAACAATGTAGTTATTTTAATAATTTTGTGCTTCCATTGTATCCTAGGTGTTAGTAGTCTAGAATGGTCACTATGTTAGTTTTCTAGAAGAATTTTCTTGTCAACAAAATATTTAGAGACTTAATACTATAGAGCTAATTCAACTTTGAAGAGACTAGTTTAATAGCGAGAAAGCTTAAGCAAAAAATAAATGCAAGTACAAATGGGAAGCAGCGGCAACTAGTTCCTAGTTGTCGCTACTCTTAAAAAAATAATAAGAAAACCATGTCTTTATAGTCAATTAAAGAAGAATGCCTTCTGTAGAAAGCGTGTTCAATCATTTGGCATCAAGTTCACTTCCCTAAATAAAAACTACAAAACATAAAATGTAGTGATGCGATTTATGAGAAGATTTAAAATTGTACCTTTTCCAATTGCTCTTAAGTGGATTATATTTAAAACTAATTTCTAGAATAAAATATTCACTCAACAAGGATCTTGAGAGTGGGCTCACTTCCTATGGGATATCAATCGCTTAATATTTTAACCTTCGTATTTGTAATGTTTATACAAATTTTGTTTCTCATATTTAACTAGAAAATATTTTCTATGTATAAAAACAATATTTCAACGAAATATTCACTGTCCCACACCACATTAAAAGCAATGATTGATCCGATAATACATTTTTAATTGAATGAAATCCTACCGTAAATGATTTTTAAATGATTTTTTAAGTCATTTTGCCACCACATATTTGAAACCATTTTAATTAATGGCACATATAATTAGGACACAACCAACATGAATTTATTATTCACCCCAATAATATAGAGCTTACTACCATATGAGATGTTATTCTAAGTTATCCTAACTCTTAACACCTTATTATTTATCCTTTCAATCCATTTCATTAATAATTATCATTCTATTATATTGTTTCTAATCATACACTTTATAAATTCAAATATTACTATAAATAAACCATTATAATGATAATAACATGCTATTACCAATTATATTTACCCCTTTATTAATAAATTGTTCTCATAATTATTAATAACTTTAATTCAATATTATAGATTGTTTGGCTAAGTGGGCTTCTGAGCATTTAGATGGCTGGAAGATTGATGAATGGGAGCAGGTTCCTCATGAGCTTCGACATGACTTGGAGAAGATTCTTGCTGAGGATGGGAATGGTATTGGTGAAGGATGATGTTGTTTCATGCTTTGTATGGCTGTTTCTTATGGATTACTGGGGCCTTGGCCCTTTGATGCTTTGTAATGTTCTCTTCTGAATTTCAATAAAGTTTTTACCCCTTAAAAAAAAAAAAAACTTTAATTCAATATTATTTATTAAATCTATGTTTTACCCCTTTATTAATAAATTGCTTTATACTTATTAATAACTTCAATTTTATATTAAAATAAAAAGTTTACTTTCCTAAATATTATTACACCATGTATTAATATTAATCACTCATGGAGGGTAAATTGAAGTGAATCATTAAATTTCTCCTCAAATAGTATGTAGAAGACCCCAAATCAACCGAATTTGATAAAAAATGAAATTGCCCCTAAATACAATATTCACCATATATTAATGGTGAAAAGAACCGAGAAAATGAAAAATGAAGGACGAAAATGACAAAACGGGTGACATACGTCAATTCTAAGGAGAAAAAAAAATTATGTTAAAAAATAATTTGTGAATGCTTCCATATTAAGTTTGCCAAGAGAGTGATCCTTTAAAACCAACCATAAATATATGGACTTCCATAAATAATATATATACTTGCTCTTATTTTAATTCCTATATAATCTCTTAAAACCATCCCTCAATATATGGACTTGCATAAATAATATATACTTACTTGTCCTTATTTTAAGTCTTCTATAAGTAAGACAAATAAAAACTATATTTATAATTTAATTCACCTACGAAACCCCCCACTCTCTATATAACTAGCAGTTAGACCCATAGGTTCAATGGGCAGGCTCAAGAAATTATAGAATTTGTTAGATATTTTTTATTATCTTAATTTATAAGTTATTTAATCCACTAAATTGTTAACATGAGTAAATGTAGCAAATTAATTGAATCTCTTATTGATTTTTATTAAAGAAATACATTTTTTTTTATTCGTAATCAGAGATTGTATTATATTATTTAAAAAAGTTACAGTCCTCAGCCCTTCCATGGTTGGCAAAAAAGGTTCAGACCATTCCCATTCTAGCCTATAAACTTATACCAGGTGACCACGCAGGGTCAAAGCTATAGATAACCATACTATACTATAAACATTTACTATATCCAAGATTTGACCAGACATACTAACAACTTCTAATAAGCAAAAGGAAGCCATGGAAACACTGTCAAACTTAACTGGCATACTCTTCCATCTACTTCTTGAAGTCATCCATCCACTAGAAGTCCTCGGCCTCCACCAACCCCAACAACCTTCTGATGAACTCCACTACAGTCGAAGCCTGGTCCTCAAGCATGATCAGGTCAAAACCCTTGGCATCTAGGATGAATGGGTAAACTTTGATCACTGCCCTAGGATCTGCCATAAGTTTCCAATCCTTAGGGCGAGGAATGCCGACACCTGGGCTGGCAACCTGCAGAGTCTTCCCCAAATCTCCTAGATGCTCAGGATAGAATATACCTCGCATGATTGTTTCCTCCTCTGCCTTCGCCAATTCCAGCTCCATCAACATTGCTAGGACCCGCGAGGAGATATCCGTGTCTATGCGGTATCTCTCATCATTCTCCAAGAATGCCTTTCCCAGAATCAGTTTCACCGCACCCACCAGAAGCCCTTCCGACCGTCTCAACATCCTCTGCAATTGTAGATCAGTAATACCTCCCAAGAAAGCCATCTACCTCTTGGTGCTGACCAGTCGAATGGGGGTGTCCATCCCTCCGTAGCGAAAGGCATAGGCTGAGATGATTGCGACAAAGTGGGACGGCATTTGCAAAAGACTGAGAGAGGATTTGCATAACACTGAATACCGCCTTCCAAATAATCGCCACACAGCCTATCACTGAAGGATCTTGAAGGCGCTCATCTTAATGATTACCCAGCCGAGATGTATCTAGACACTGAGGAGCCATAAACACTATCTCCCATCGGCTCATGCTGTCGTGGGTCAGCTTTCAGATATGAGTGCCTAGCCTTGCCACCCATGATCTCCCTCCCTACCGCCCACAAAAGAAATACATATTTAATCATATAATTATTTTACAAATAATTATGTGAGGGTACAATAGATTTATGTTCTACAACTTATATCTAATATTATGCGCATAAGGCATAACTATATTTTTCTATTAAATAAAGTATGTATTTGATATATGAACTTTATAATATCTATCACATGATAATTCTACTAATTTGTATAATATATATATATATATATATATTATTTCATTAATATTTAAAATATTAAATTTATAAATAATATATATACAATGAATCAAAATTAAATAATCACATTAATATGAATATCATATTAATATAAATATTACAATTTTGTTATAATATTTGGATAGATTTAAAGAAAAAATATTATTTGTTTAACATTAAAATAAATATTATTTGTTTAATAACCTAGTTACTTGATTTTAGTGTGTTTGTTTTATTCAAAATAATATTTCCCCAAAAAATTCTCATGTAAACCTAGTAAAAATTAAAATTTATACATGAAAAATAATATTTTGTTTTGATTGGTAATCAGTAGATTAAAAAAAATCATTGCAATAAAATAAAAAATAAACATTTTATCAATTGTCAAAGTGATAAAGGTAAAGAGAACTTTTTTGTTTTTTATTATGACATTTTGTAGAAAAATAAAATAAAAAATTAACAATTTATCAATTGTCAAAGTGATAAAGGTAAAGGGAACTTTTTTGTTTTTATAATTTATGACATTTTGTAGAAAAATAAAATAAAAAATTAACAATTTATCAATTGTCAAAGTGATAAAGGCAAAGGGATTTTTTTTTTATTTTTTTATCATTTATGACATTTTGAAAAACAATTAATGGACAAGATTGATTTCATGGTAGTCCTTTTAATCTAGGCCCTTCATCTATATAATTCATCATGTGATGCTCGCATATGGAAGGCTTTTAGCCTAAATATATATCATTTTCATCACTAAAACCATTACTCTCTATATAAATATAAAGTCTAAAACCATTCGCTACATTTTTTTGGATAACATGTTTAATTTATAAGGACAAGTAACAACACTAGTTAGATTGTTTAACGTCATAAATTGACTGCTACAATTTTATGTCCCCGCTAATATACCGTAGTCAAGAGCCAAACAGTGAAATGAAGATTCAATTAATAATATAATTAAACCATGATCAAACTATGATAATTACTCCGATCAGGGTCTTCAAAATTCCAGTGCATGGCTCTAATTCTAACCGTATTTAAAAATGAGATAGATTTCATAAATGAGGGGAGAGGCGTAGAGATGCAAAAAGACGCCTATGAGAGGAAAAGAGAGGTGCCTTAATTACAGAGATTCACCCAGGAGGAGCCGAATTTTTGTTATTAAATTAGTTTTATATTGTTGCTTCAAAGGAAATCTCAAAATTATCTCCCGGCAATCTCCTCCTTGTGTAGCTTTATCCGTATGTCCAATTAGAGTGATTCTTTTGAACTGGTTAAATATAATAAAATCAATATGGAGATTACGAATAGAATTTTAGTTATGATAATATGAAATGATTTCATCTATACCGTGTAATTTTTAGCCGAATAGCTAAAAAAAAAAAAACTGCAGCCGGCGTCTGACAATTTAATGGGAGAAATCTCCCACATATCAGCCTATCAGCTAATTAAATCAACCATGAATCACAATCAATCTTAGGCTTGGACAACTAACTATTTGGAATAAAGTGTTTGGAAATTAAAACAAGTGTGAGGTAGTGAGAGTACCTAGTTTTTGTAGTGTTATAGTAATAGTATGTGTTTTGTGGTTGTTAGATGAGGTATGGCAAATTATTTAAACAAGTGTCATGTAGTGGGGAGTACCTACCTTTGTAGTGTCGTCGCAATAGTATATGTTTTGTACTTGTAGATGAGGTATGGCATATTATTTTAGAGACAAATAGATAGTTGCAAGTTAAATGTATTATATTTTTAATAAGTCGTGAAGATTATAGTTGTGAATGATTTATTAGTAAATAATCTTATATAGAATTTGATTATGATAATGAGTTTAAGTAGCCTAGTTCAAGTTGAGTTTGTTTGTTGGAATAAATATTTGTTAAATTTTGACGATGAAGTGAGTAGATTGATTATTTGATTTATAAAAGGTTGGAAGTATAGTTGATATTAAAACTAAAAACTCATTTAAATATTTTTATATGTTACATTTTTTTGAATTTTTTGGCCTAAATTTTTGTGGCATGCTTGTACTTGCAAAAGTTGGGGCTCTTGGTCATGTTATTTAATTTGGACAACTTAATCTAATATTCTTAAAGTTTTTATGCCTTTTGAATGCAATTGCACACTCTATTTCTTCATTGGAGGCCTCTTGCAAAAGGTGACTTAAAGACAATCTAACTAGAAGACTAAAAGTTAGATTATAATGAGTAATCATGTCGCTATAATAGTATATAATCTAATTCTCTTTGAAGTTGTAGAATATGTTATGGTAGGAAAAAATATATAAACCAATAGTATTAAAATATTTATAAATTAAAAAATCTATTTGAATATTAGATTAGAAAGGGAAAAGAAAAAGAAAAAAGAAGTTATTAAATTATTGATAATTGTTTTTTGAAATATTTGTAGTTAAAAAGATTGCATGTTTAGTTTATAAAAAATAGATATAAACTATAGGTTGAAAAAATTATAACATTTAATTGGTGCATTAATATAACCTTAAACACTTAATCCTCAATCTTATTATTTTGAAACTAATGTTTGGAACTTAGTTATTTAAACTCTTCTATAATTCTTGGTTGCAATATATGCATCTTACATTCTAGCCATATCAAATGTTGAAATGATAATTCATGTTTATTAGAGCCTTTTGATATTGTGTTTGGTTCATTGATTTAGAAAGCAAACTTATAAATAGAAATTGATTAGTGCAACTATAGAAGATATTTCATAAAGTGATCTGTGTGACTAGAGGAGATGTTGTGCATATTTCAAATCTTATGCTTACAATTATGAATCTGTATTTCAAAGCTTATGCTTACAATTATAAATCGTGTTTGCAGTCTGAAGCATAGTATATAAGTAGAGTATATGCTTCTAGTTGTATTTATGTAATATTTTTTTGCATCTCTGATTTGGATCAGACTCCATTATTACTTGAGTTGATTATTGACCATGATCCAATACATATACAACACACCTCTTATAATAGATTTAGTTAAAATTAAATTATTTGACTAACTTTTCTCTACAACTCACCCTTTATAAAGGTATATTAGGGGGAAAACCCTAGTCAAAATGGACCTTTTACAGTTATATATTGAATATAACTAATTAATTAATCTTATAAATAAAAATTCCACAGCATTAGTGTTATTCAATTTTAATGTGTATAATGCCATTTCCATAAAAATCCACAATATAGAATAGCAAATTTCTAGTATGAAATGAGATGAGACAAGTTGTCTTTTACTACTACTATATTATTAGCTTGTTTGTTAGGGCACTTCAACTACATGATGGAACTAGTTTTAAAGAACTACCATATTATAACATGTTTACTAAATTAGAATGAGCTCTAAATTCATGAAACTCTGCACTAAGATATTAAAGAAGGATCAAAGATTTAGTGTGATCATCAATATGTATATTTCTTTAGCAAATAGTGGAAATTTTCAATATGATTGTCACCATAAGGGTCAAATACCCTTGACTAGTATAGATAAAGGTGGTATGTGTTAGATGTGTATTACTTAAAGACAAACACTAACTGCTCCATCTGACTGATACAAATCATAGACCACCTTTCTCATGGATGCACACCACATAGAAAGCTTTGGCATAAACATATAACATCTGTAAATGGATTGGACCAAAAGTGAAACATGAAATGTGGATATTGCAAACCAACTATATGAACACAAGCATCAAACTGGTACTATGATTAGATAGCTCAGTTTTAAAGTTATATTTTTGTAGCCTCTAAAGGAAATAAAGGTAATAGTGTTGTAGACACATTGGTGGATATTTGACAAATAAAAAAATGTAGCACAAAAATTGAATAAATTTTAGTTTTAATTTGCAACAAGAGATTGTTGATGAAGAGATGTTGAATCTTATTATTAGGAAGTTGGTAATGTATTTTGATGAGCAACTACTAAAAATGTTAAACAAAATCATTGACCCATTCAACCTACCCTTGCTTGCATTGGACAAGGTTAGAAAATGTGAATTTTAATCCAATATTGCCAATTTTTGAGTCTCTTTTTCATTTATTATAGCATTTTACTGCTTTCTATTGTTGCTCTTGACATAGAATTGCCATGACACCCATCATTAGTTTACGTCCCCAAGGTTTGACAAATTGCATTCCAATTAGCTAAATTAACTAGTTGAATATAAGATCTTGCATAGACTAATACAAGTTGCTCTTGTAGAGACTAATACAAGCTCTTTACAAGAAGACACACTAGAAATCACCTATGGAAGACCAAGACTCACTACTTAGAAATCTATTTTATTTAGAAACCACATCCACATTAAAAGGCAACTATAGAAGACCAAGAGTCATAACTTAGAATTGCTCATTAGATGTCCCTATAGGGATTTTAACTTGAGTCTCCACAATGAAAACCCAACCTTTTAATTGATTAAAATCAACCCCTTAAACAAAATTATACCCCTTAGAAACTCTTCATACATCTTTGTTGTTGAGCCATGTTTAAAAATTAGTATATTTGGTTGTGTTAGTAGTTTGTTTAAGCTATATACATTTTGAGTGCCAAAATATACTGTTTCAAAAGAAAAGCTATATATAATGCACTTAATATTTTTTAAGTTTTAAAAATTTTAATTTAAAAATAGACGTATACATATAAGAGTGTGCTTGTGTTGCATGGTATTAATATGTTGGGTAATTTTTTTTTTGCAATAGCTACAATAATTCCAATTACATTTTTTTTTTGTATTTGCTAACAAATATTTAGTTTATTAACTAATATTATTAGTATTGCTAAATATTTTATTATTTCTTTAATGATTATCTATATAATTAAGATAATCAAACATTATTTTTAATTAAAATATATTAAATGTAAAAAAATATATTAATTTCAAAAAATATATATTAAACATTTATATTTTCTTATATTTTATAATAAAATAATTAGAATATTAAACTTATCTTTTATATTATTATTAAAATAATGTTGAAAATGACAAAAATTATATCAATTTTTTAATAAAAACTGAATACTTGTATAATAGAACTAATGAAATCATACACATTAATAAACAAATAGAAAAAAAAAAACAATTCCTTTATAATATACATCTTAATCAGTTTTGGTTTTGAATATAATTTATGTAAAAATAACTTATGCTTTTAAAAACAAGCATACATGTGGGAAATGGTTGATAAAGTTTATACTCAATTCCATTGTTTCTTCAATTTTTTCTACATCTTCATCATTTGGTTCAATTTGTGTACCCCTGTCCAGGATTACAAAAATGGTACTCAATGCTAGTAAAAGTTCAGAACTGTATCACACTTTTATAAAGGAAATGACTAACACAAATATATTTTTCCAACTTAGACGACGAGTCATATGTATGTTTTCAATTTTAAAATGACATAAACTAATGAAATATAGAAATTTTAATGTAGTTTATGCTTTTAATTTTTTAATTTTTTTCAAAATTAGTTGGATAATTTTTTATAAATTTAAGAGATGAATTTTAGTCACTGAAAAAATTTGAAAAAAGTGACTCGATGGAATGTCAAGAAAAATATAACAAAATTATTTTTTTCTTTAATTTTTTTTCCTAATTAGACAACTCGAAAATCTAGTGCATGGAAAAAATTTAATTTTTGATTAATAATTATTTTTTAAAGTCAAATTAACAAAAAAAAAAAAAATTATACTCTCTTGGAGAAGATTCTCTCCTCTAGTGCACCATATATTTTTCAAAAAATTTAAATATATTTTACGTATTTATTTTTAATTTCTAATCAGTTTCATGTTTGATTAGAATAACCAACTTATAATAAATCTTAAAAACTATATAATAAAAATAATCAAAATATGAAAAAAAACTCTAGAATCTACACTCTAAGCACTACAAAAAGGTATTTGACATTTTTTATAAAAATATATTTTGATTGGAGAAATATGTAGCAGAAGTTGATTTTAAAAAAAAATGGTTGGAAAGGGGGGTGGAATACCACATGGGTTGCCACATAGATAGTTTCGACTAAAAAGTTTATGGTTGATTTTTTTGTGCTCGAGAATGTTTCGGACGAAGCCTTCTAGGGGCAAGTCCTTTATGGCGAAACAATTTCGGGTGATAAGGTTTCACCCGAAACACACACACACACACATATACTTTTTACAAAAAAGTGGAAAAAAAGGAAAATAGTAGAGCATTATCATTATCAAGTTATTTTTTAAATAGTTGTATAATTTATTATTATTAATTTATAATTGTTTTAAATTAATGTAAAAAAATTATTAATTTTTGATTTTTCATATTGTGTAATAAATAAATAATTAATTCATTAATTTTATTGTGTAATTAATTAATTAATTAATTTTTATTAATTAACTTATTAATTCATTAATTTTATTGTGTAATTAAATAATTCATTATTTTTTATTAATTAATTAACTTATTAATTAATTAATTGAATAATTAATTTTAATTGATTAATTAATTAATTATTTTTAATTAATTGATTTTAATTAATTAATTAATTTATGTTTGTTTATTTGTTTCTTGAGTCCATATCTGCGTATGATCTCTCCTCGCGTTGTAAGATGATCTTGGAAATAAAAAACAATATGGATATTTTTTTAGGGGTTTAGCGACTTGGATTTCATCACCAAGCACTAGCCAAATCTCGAGTTCCGATGGGCTATATAAATTCTAAGAGGAGCTATCATTCCTTTGACTAAGCGATTGTGTGTTTTAAGTGCACCGTGAAGTGAGGTGGTTTCATCTCACCAATACCCAAGCCTTAGCCATCACCCTTATATCACAGATTTGGGCCTCATGTACTACAAGGTATATTGAGGACTCCCCTAGTTGAGACTTGTTTAAGCCTAGATTAGGAAGCCATCGGGCGTTTGTAACCTATGATGCACTGCAAGCGGTTAGCCCCAAGAAGTTACTCACCATGTACAATATTGGAGATGGGATAGTGGGCTATAGGTATGGTCTTAATCCTCCATAGTTAGCATTCTAAAACATTGGGCTGACACTATTTACAAACAGGATTAGTATATTGTTGAGCTCACAGGCCAAACACTCCCACCTAATTAGTATAGGTTATTTTTGTGTTTTCCTTATCTCACCCTTTGTGTAAAAGTTGTATACAAAACTTAAAAACCAAAACCTAAATAATATATAGGACGTTCTTGTTGGATCTAGGGCATACAACTGAGAGGGGGGGGTGAATCAATTGTATAAAAGTTCTTGTTCTTTCAAACACTTGATTCTTGGTTGTTAGTTAACAGCATATCAATTAATCATCCATGAAAGCATAATACATAAACACAAGAGTAGATAAACATCAACACATTGAACACCAAGATTTTGACGTGGAAAACCCAGTTAAGGGAAAAACCACGGGGTGATTAACCCAAGAATTATTCTCTGTTAGAAGAATAAGAAAAAGAATGGCACTTGCCAATTAGGGCTCACTGCCCGAGCACACTGCTCACAAAGAGGCCCACTGCCTACAAGGAGACACACTGTCTACAAAGTGATAAGAATCACAATCTTGAACTGGAGAATGACATCTCTACCATGTTCGGATCAGTTCCATTTAAGCCCAAAAACTTCTGCTCTGCCTTTCGCACTTCTCTTCACTATGCCACACTCATCCACACAATCCACACTTTGAAATGAACTCACAAACCGTTATTTATACAAGACATCGACTTAGGAACAAACATCTAAGTCGGCAAACAACCATAAGAGTATCTGCAAGATGAATAACACATCCGGTCGGCCACCACAAGAACATTCGCAGGATGAACAACTCATCCGGTCGGCTAAACAGAGCAAGAACTTCATCCGGAAGAATAACTTCAATTCCGGGCTCTACTATCAATGCGGACCAACAACACAACCTAAACATGATCCAAGAACCTTCACAAGCCTGCCTGAATGACCGGATACATCCGCACTTCCTCTACTTACTGGAATCTCTTGTCTTCCTCATCCGAAACTTTAAGAACACAGTCTGTCGCCACTGTCATAATGCAAAAGGTACTTCTGGACCTCCAAATCATACACAAATCAGGATGACACATCACAAGGACATCCCAAACACTCCTTTCAATCCGCAGATTAGGATAATACAATTCTGGATCTCACCGGACCTTTTTGTGATCCTCTGTCACCTCTGAATACTTGCCGGAACCGGTTCCATACCGACAGCCACAACTCTTTCAGATCTTCATGCGGACCTCTGAAATCTTAACTGAAGCATCTCAAGACTCATATCTACTAACCCTTTAATCCGCATCCTCCGGTTCTCATCCTATACAGTACATTTGTCTTCTTCTCATCACTGTTCTTCACTGTTCCTGACTGAGGCTAATTTTCTCAATATCCTCAGCACACAGCTCATCAAATTCTTCTTGTCAATGCAATATGAGTATGTTGACATCAATGACAACACTGGCTCACCTCATACTTGCAACAATCTCCCCCTTTGTCATTGATGGCAACATATGATGTGAAAAACCATTAAGACAAGAACTTCTCTTTTCTGTCACAGCTCCCCCTATCAACAACAACTTTTCACATGTCTTCTCTTCCTTTACTGCTCCTCCTTTGATCATCAACCACTTGTTTTTCACATGTCTTCTCTCCCCCTTTGACATCAATGGCAAAGGGCTCATACTTGCAATTCTCATACATTAGAATCATACCAGCTGCTCCCCCTTAGTTGCAGCTCCCCATCATCAATCTGGATCACAAGATATGACTGTGATATCCACCGGACTGATGCACATCAGTGCATCCTAGTTCATCACCGGAGGGGCCATGACCCCTAACTTCTCCCGGAGATATTCAAAAGAATCCTTGGGAAGAGGTTTAGTAAAGATATCTGCAATCTGATCCTTGGAGGGAACATACTCCAATCTGACTTCTTCCTTGTTTACTTGTTCTCTCAAAAAGTGAAACTTGATAGATATGTGCTTAGTCTTAGAATGCAATACCGGATTCTTAGAAATATTAATTGCACTTGAATTATCACAGAAAATTGTGATAGGCTCCTTATATTCAATTTTAATGTCTCTTAGCATCTGCTTCATCCATAAGATTTGAGTGCAACTACCTGCTGCTGCAATATATTCTGCTTCAGTTGTAGACAGAGATATTGCATCTTGTTTCTTGCTTAACCAGGAAACCAATCTCTTCCCCAAAAAGAATGCTCCACCACTAGTGCTCTTACGGTCATCCACATCTCCTGCCCAATCTGCATCTGTGTAAGCATGAAGAGAGAAATCTGGATCTCTAGGGTACCATAGACCATACTCAACTGTTCCTTTCAAGTACCTAAAAATTCTTTTGATTGCCATAACATGAGATTCTCTAGGATCAGCCTGGAATCTTGCCACAAGACCAACAGCCTGCATTATATCTGGTCTAGTTTGAGTGAGATACAACAATCCACCAATCATTGATCTATACTTTGTCTGATCTACCTTTGGAGAATCATCATCTTTGCTTAACTTACATCCGGTTGCCATAGGAGTGTTCATTGGCTTTGAGTCTTCCATACCAAATTTCCTTAACAATTCTTTCACATATTTGGTCTGAGAAATGAAGATCCCTTCTTTTGTTTGAGTAATTTGCAGACCCAAGAAGAAATTCATTTCACCAAGCATAGACATTTCAAACTCACTTTTCATCTGATTTGCAAAAGTTTTGCACATACTATCTCTTCCTCCAAAAATGATATCATCCACAAACACTTCAACAATCAAAATGTTATCATGATCAATTTTGAAATATAAGTTACTGTCAGCAGTACCTTTGTTGAATCCAATCTGCACAAGATGCTTATCCAACCTTTCATACCATGCTCTTGGGGCTTGCTTCAATCCATACAAAGCTTTCTTCAACTTGCAGACCATATCATCATTATCAGACAATTGAAATCCATCCGGTTGTTCAATGTAGACTTCTTCTTCCAGATCACCATTTAGGAAGGCAGACTTGACATCCATCTGATATACCTTGAAGTCTTTGAAGGCAGCATATGCAAGAAGTAATCTGACTGCTTCAATTCTTGCCACCGGAGCAAAAGTCTCTTCAAAGTCAATTCCTTCTATTTGAGAGTACCCTTTGCAGACCAATCTAGCTTTGTTTCAGATTACTTCACCAGCTTCATTTAGTTTGTTCCGGAAGACCCACTTGGTTCCAATTACATTCCTGTCTCTAGGTCTGGGAACAAGATCCCAAGTATGATTTTTCTCAATTTGCATCAATTCATCTTCCATTGCTTTGGTCCAGTTTTCATCATTGCAGGCTTCATTTATTGTTTTAGGTTCAATCTTTGAAATCAGACAACATTCATCCTAATTTTGAGCAACATTCCTTCTAGTTTGTACACCTTTGCTTCTGTCACCTATGATCTGATCTTCAGAGTGGTTCAGTCTTACATACCTTGGAATTTTGGAAGTATCCTGCACTGCTGCTTCTTGATCAGGCTCATTCAAACCTATCTCTTCTTCCTGATTTACCGGATCAGGCTGACTCTGTCTCACCGGAGAGGATTGAGTTCCTTGAACACTGTCTTGGTCATCTTCATCAAACTCATAAAATCTTGAAGGCTTCTCAATTCCTTCATCAACTTTCACATTGGTGCTTTCTATCATCTTCCTCAATCTCTTATTGTAACACCGGTATGCTTTGCTTTGAGTGGAGTAACCCAAGAAAATTCCTTCATCACTTCTAGCATCAAACTTTCCTAGATCTTCATCTCTTTTAATATAACACTTGCTACCAAATACTCTGAAATATTTCACAGTAGGAGTGATGCCAAACCAGAGTTCATAGGGGGTCTTACCGGTGTTGTTTCTAATTTGAACTCGATTGAGAGTGTAGACTGCAGTGCTGATAGCTTCTTTCCAAAACATCTGAGGAACATTTGCTTCCAACATCATTGTCCTGGCAGCTTCCTGGATGGTCCGGTTCTTTCTCTCAACTACTCCATTCTGCTGTGGAGTCCTAGGAGCAGACAACTGTCTCCTTATACCCTGCTTCTCACAAAAGTCAATGAACTCACCAGATGTAAATTCACCACCTCTATCAGACCTTAGACACTTTAGTTTCAATCCGGTTTGATTCTCTACCATAGCTTTGAAGATTTTGAACTTTTCAAATGCTTCTGATTTTTCTTTTAGAAAGGTAACCCACATCATCCGGGAATGATCATCAATTAACAACATGAAATATCTATCACCTTGCAGACTCTTGATTCTTGTCGGACCACAGAGATCAGTATGTACTAATTCCAACAATCCGGTAGAAGACTGATCTTTGCTTTTGAAAGAGACTCTGCTTTGTTTACCTAACTGACATTCTTTGCACACACTATTTGTAGGTTTCATCAATTTTGGAAGATCTCTTACAGCCTGAGTATTGCTTATCTTGATGATGTTATCAAAATTTACATGACACATTCTTCTATGCCATAACCAACTCTGATCAATTTGAACAAACAAACAACTTTTATTTGAACCAACCAGATGAAAGATATTACTTTTTGTCTGAGTACCGGATGTAATTTCAGTTCCGGAGCTTGTAAAGATTCTGCATTTTCCATTCTTGAACCGGAGATCATAGCCTTTGTCCACTAACTGACCAACACTGAGAAGATTGTGCTTCAATCCTTCAACATATAGTACATTACCTGTTTTGCTCTTTCCATCAAAGGAAATAGTTCCCCTACCTCTGATTCTGCTAGCAGAATTGTCACCAAATTTTACCATTCCTCCTTCATATCTTTCCAAATCTAAGAACTTATTCTTGTCACCAGTCATATGGTGAGAACATCCACTGTCAATAACCCAATCATCCTTTTCTTCCACTTGAGCAGCCAAAGCTTTTTCAACAACTTTGTGATTGACAGATTCAGAGAGTATTGAATCTTCTTCCTTGATGGCAATAAACACCCACTCATTTCTGGATTTGCTTCCTAGTTCTGATTCATCATCTGTTACTCCTTCATTGTCATCTTCTTCATGAACATAATAGCAATTCTCTTGAAACCTTTGTCTGTTAGTATTAGACCTTGCAGATCTTTCCGGACATCTTGAAGCAAAATGACCAATCTTATTGCAGTTGAAACACTTAAAGGGTAGTTTTCGTTCATACTTATCGGATCCTCTTGGCAGTCTCTTTGCAATGAGGGCTTCAAGTTGAGCTATTTCTGCTTCTTCTTCTTCCATGTCTCTTCTTGCTTGATCATACCATGACATCTTCCTTGATGAGTTTTCTCCCGGATCAAATCTCTGTTTGCCTTTCACATAGGTACTGGCTTTGAAAACAGATTCAGTCTTGGGAGGATCATCTCCAAACTCGGTCATTTCAAATGCAGCTAGTTTGCCAGCCAGTTGTTCTCTTGTGACAGTTGTGTGGGCTCTGAATTCATCAATGGCAGCAACCTTGATTTTGTAGGCAGCAGGAAGGGATCTTAGGATTTTGCAGACAATCTCATTTTCATCTAGAGTTCCACCAGCATTTCTAATTCCACATACCAGCTCATTCACTCTTGGCATAAAGGTAGTGATGTTTTCATCATCTCTCATTTTCAATCTTTCAAATTTTCCTTTCAGACTTTGCAACCTTGCACTTTTGACAAACTCATCTCCTTCATACAGAAGTTCCAGTTTAGTAGGATCTCATATGCAGTTGGTAGGTCAATAACATTTGAGAGATCTGAGTCATTCAATGCGCTTAGAAGAGCTTCCTTGGTCCGCAGATTATTTTCAGCTTCTGTGATTTCATTCAGAGTTGTCGGACCACCTTGTGGAGGTACATATGGTTTTGAAACCATAGCCAAGTATGCTTTTCCCATACATTCCAAGTGACACTTCATGCGACCTTTCCAGAGAGTGAAGTTGGTTCCATCGAACTTCGGACTATCCTTCTTGTATGACGACATCCTGGATCTCCTCAAGCGGTTAAGCTCCTTTCAGAGGAACTTGGCTCTAATACCAATTGTTGGATCTAGGGCATACAACTGAGAGGGGGGGGGTGAATCAGTTGTATAAAAGTTCTTGTTCTTTCAAACACTTGATTCTTGGTTGTTAGTTAACAGCATATCAATTAATCATACATGAAAGCATAATACATAAACACAAGAGCAGATAAACATCAACACATTGAACACCAAGATTTTGACGTGGAAAACCCGGTTAAGGGAAAAACCACGGGGTGATTAACCCAAGAATTATTCTCTGTTAGAAGAATAAGAAAAAGAATGGCACTTGCCAATTAGGGCTCACTGCCCGAGCACACTGCTCACAAAGAGGCCCACTGCCTACAAGGAGACACACTGTCTACAAAGTGATAAGAATCACAATCTTGAACTGGAGAATGACATCTCTACCATGTCCAAATCAGTTCCATTTAAGCCCAAAAACTTCTGCTCTGCCTTTCGCACTTCTCTTCACTATGCCACACTCATCCACACAATCCACACTTTGAAATGAACTCACAAACCGTTATTTATACAAGACATCGACTTAGGAACAAACATCTAAGTCGGCAAACAACCATAAGAGTATCTGCAAGATGAATAACACATCCGGTCGGCCACCACAAGAACATTCGCAGGATGAACAACTCATCCGGTCGGCTAAACAGAGCAAGAACTTCATCCGAAAGAATAACTTCAATTCCGGGCTCTACTATCAATGCGGACCAACAACACAACCTAAACATGATCCAAGAACCTTCACAAGCTTGCCTGAATGACCGGATACATCCGCACTTCCTCTACTTACTGGAATCTCTTGTCTTCCTCATCCGGAACTTCAAGAACACAGTCTGTCGCCACTGTCATAATGCAAAAGGTACTTCCGAACCTCCAAATCATACACAAATCAGGATGACACATCACAAGGACATCCCAAACACTCCTTTCAATCCACAGATTAGGATAATACAATTCTGGATCTCACCGGACCTTTTTGTGATCCTCTGTCACCTCTGAATACTTGCCGGAACCGGTTCCATACCGACAGCCACAACTCCTTCAGATCTTCATGCGGACCTCTGAAATCTTAATTGAAGCATCTCAAGACTCATATCTACTAACCCTTTAATCCACATCCTCCGGTTCTCATCCTATACAGTACATTTGCCTTCTTCTCATCACTGTTCTTCACTGTTCCTGACTGAGGCTAATTTTCTCAATATCCTCAGCACACAGCTCATCAAATTCTTCTTGTCAATGCAATATGAGTATGTTGACATCAATGACAACACTAGCTCACCTCATACTTGCAACAGTTCTTTGTTTTAAGCCATCTTCCACTTCATCTATATCCCTTTAGAACTTTACATCCTACACATTTATTCTTTCCTACACTCTTGAACTTTCTTAAATTACATTGTCTCCCCTACCATTATTGTCAACCCATCTCCCTTTCTTCTAATGATTATACATATCCACTATTCTTTCCACCATTTACCACTCCTTACCAATAATCACCATATTAGACATGTATTTTATCATCCTCTAGAACACACCCCACTTTGCCACTAAATCACCCACCCATGATTTTTCTATGTCACATGTTCTACACCAACTATACATAACACTCGTAGACAAAAAAAAGTTTGACACCATAGATCAATGTAAATTCTAGGGATTTATCATATTATCTATTATCTTATGACATTGAATTGATTTATATCCATTGAACCGTGCCTAACTTCAAGGCACATTCTCTTCCCTTGCATGGAAAAAAAAGAGATCCTACCACTCACATGTGCACATTTAACTCCTTTTTCCAAGTGAATCTTAGATGTGTACTCAATTCTTGATCATATTCTATGCAAAATTTTCCAATGATTATTTAAGAACATGCATTTAGAATTTGATTAAATACATAAACCTTACATACACCACATAGCTATGTCGCTATATTTGATCTACATGATTTCTAAAACTTTCATCTGTCATTTCTAAATTAGGTCCAAGGCAAGATTCATCAAATCAAAAGAAGTCCTTCTAGGTGGAAATTACTTCTCTAATTAATATGTAAGGTAATTTAGAGATCCAATATACACAAATAAAAGATCTCTAGTCGACCCCATTCTTAAATAAACTCACAAATTTGGAAACTCTATGAGATTTTGACATTTAGTTGTATGTACATGTATGTGTGTAAGTGAATTAAAACATAATTTGTGATGGGGAACAAAAGGACTAGGTCAAGGTTGTTTGATTGAAGAAGGTATAATGAAGAGAAAAATGTAAAAAGAAGAAATGAGAGAAAATTGACTTTAGAAGGACTGGTTGCACATAGTTAAGAATAACAAGTTGAAATTATTGATGCACAAGAACATGTTGAGTCTGAACAAATTCAAGAAGAAATTGTTACAGGTGTAGAAAAGAATGTGACTGAGGAGGAAATTGATGATACAAGTTTTTTCATGATATGAAAAATATAGTGGATTTGGATGAAGATGTTTTTTTCAATAAGATTTCACCTGAGGACATGTTACCTGAAAGTACAATAAAGTTGCATTCTAAAAGAATTTACGATGAATTTTTGAAAACAAATCTCTAATTAGAAGAGCACAATTATGTGTTAAGTTATTTATGTGAAAAGAAATGACCCATGTTTTGAGATTGCTAGGGGTTGATAATAGGGAGAAATAAACAAATTTAATCAAACAAATAGTAATTGAAAACTTGCAAGAAGCATTGAACTTTATTCAAAGTACAAGTCGAACAAGTGATTTAAGTGTTGCATGCAAGGCACTGATGACTATAATTTTAAGTAAAAAATTATCACATATGAGACAGATGAAAGCAATTATAAACTTACTACATGTATCTAGGAGAAATGTTCAAATATATATTGCAAAGAGAAACAAGCTAGATGAAAGCATAGAAAATAATTGGGTAAATATTTGTAGGGTTCCTCGAAAAGATAGAATTGCAAAAGATGCGAAGAAACAAGTAATTGATTATTGGATCATCCACTTATGTGTCACCTCTAATAGGAGGGACACTATACAAGTAACAGGTGAAGATGGTACAAAATATCATCATTCAAAACATTTTGTAGATACAACATAGAGTGATTTTTTTAAGTATTCAGATAAGAATTTTGATAGGTGAAGATTTCTCAAAGGGCGTTTGAAAAGTTATGACCATGTTTTGTACGCATAAATAAAGTAAGTGAAACTTGTTATCAGAATCATGTTGAATTTCATCTATGGCTTCAATCATATAAAAATTTCATGGCAATAGTTTATCCAAATATAATCATCCCTACAAGTACAACATAATTTTTTAAGTCCATTTTATGTGAAATTAGAAGGTTTACATGAATTCAATGTAGAGTGTATCAAAAATACATGTGTAAATTGTGAAGATTTGAAGAAGCTTGCTCTAATTGAAAATATTGATCATTCAATGGAAACTATGTGGAAGAGATTTGAATATGAAAAATACACAACCAAGTTAGGAGTTGAATCCAAAAAAATTATTCTCAAAGAAAGTGAATTGCCCTACAATGAGTTTATGAACAAATTTTTAGTATCATATATCCACATATCCAGCATTGTCATGGTGCAAGATGGCAAGCTAATAAATTTTGTGAGTCAAAGAATTGCTTTCCACAAGGTTGTATACTTTCTATTGTGGATTTTGCCGAGAAATATACATTTAGTCATCGAACTAAGATTCAAAGTCAATATTATTATTCAAAGCAAGTCACAATCTTTGTACACGTTTGTTATAGACATGTTGAGTTTCATCTGGATAGTGTAGAAAGTAGCACACATGAACAAAATATCATGAAAGAGGTTCATTTTATATCAATGATGATACTGGTCACGATAGAAGCTATGTAGCCCATTGATTTGGAATTATTTTTTGATGATTTGAGACGACATGACATAAATGTTTCAAATAATTGGATTTGGTATGATGGATGTGCTAGTTAGTGTTGAATTTAAATTTCTTTCAAATTTTGTGTTATTTATAAATTTTAAACAACTTAATTTATATATTGATGAGGTCTTTATAATCTAATGGTTTTAATGAGTTTGTTTACTTTATAGGACAATTCAAGTCTACAAAAGTATTTAATTGGTTATGCCAGCAACATGTTAGATGTACCATTAAAATTTTGTGGATTTTTTTTGAAAGTGGACATGGAAAAGGTGAGCATGATGGAGCTAGAGCATGTGTGAAGCATGGAATTCACCAACATGAGTTTATCAGTAACACCATACGAAGTGCTTGCAAATAAAATTGTTGAGTGGTATAAGACTCATTTTGGTGCTCGTGAAAGAAAAAGTGGCTCAATATGCACCAAATGCTTTTTTTTGGATGTCAAAGGTATTTAAGGGTGAACCCACAATGCTCGGTCCCAAACATGGGACATCATTTTTTCCATCGGGGGTGGGAAAAAAATCACATTACCTTCATTTCAAGATTTTTCTTCGAATGAAGGAATTATTCTATCAATCACGAAATAATAAAATAATACCTTCATTCGAATATTCTCTTCAAATGAAGGTAATGGTTTATTATTTTTTAAAAGAATATATAATACTGAAAATGCCTTTTGCGCTTGTCATTTTCAACAGACAAGGTGCAGGAAAAAGCACATTGCATCCGAAGGTGACTATGTAATTGTCAACCTTCAACAAAGAGATTCACGGATGGCCGAGCATACCAAGGAGCTCCACCACCTTGCCACTTGTCATCTGCTGAAGGTGTCCATGTCCGTCTTCATCAGCACTCACACTATTGCATTTTTTACCAAGTATTCTTCATTTACCCCTGTTAAATTTTGAGTTTTTACTTCAATGTTTATTTTTGAAAATTGTAATATGGAAATCCACTATTTTTAAGCAAAAAATTTAAACCCTTTCTTTGAATGCACAAACCCTAAACAATATTTTCGAACCCTAAAATATCAAATGAAACCCTGTTACATGTTAATTTCAAAACACTAATACCTAATTTTGAAACCCTAAAACTTCATTTTTCAACCCCAGTATGTGAAATTTCAAACCGTAATACATGTCAAATTGAAACCATATTTAATGTGAAAATTGAAATGGGATAAACATCTATTTTGGAACCCTAAAACGTTTATTTCGAACCCTAAAACATTTATATGGAACCCTAATATTCTTACTTGCTAATTATATATGCAAATAGATGATGAGATTTTACAATATTGTATTAAATAAATTTCTAATTGATTAATCTAGGTTCTTAGATAATTGTCTTATTTTAATACAATTTTAATACATTGTATTCAATCTAGCTATTTTGACCATATTTATATAATCCATTACATAGTCTCCTTCAATCATGGTCATAATTTTTATGATTTATCATTATTATATCTAGAGCTACATTGTCCACATTATGTATATGATCTCATCTTTTAAAACCAATTTAACTTGCAAATCATTGATCTTAAACATTTGTCTACTTTGACCTCACATTTCTATATCATGTCTTATGATCATTGATCTCACATTGTTAATATATCGTCTAACATTGCTATTTGATCAAACATTTCTTCATATTAATTTCACATCATGATCTTACATTACTATATTCTTATGTCTTATATTATCTCACTTGAATGGATGACTCATATATATTTTGTCATATGTTCTCACACTATTACAACTTATATATATTATGATCTCATCTTTCCATATCTACTTTATGAGTATGTACATGCTATATTGCATTATCATAAATTGAGACTTTATTTTTAATTGTTATTGTGATATCATTCCTTGATCATGTATGTCCACATTGTGGACCATCATGCTATTCCCTCCCATCTATTTGTACATACATTGTCATATCTTATGATTTACTCTATTTGCCTTGAGATTATACTGTCATATCATATGTTTTTATTGTGCAAACAAATTATTATATCACTTTAATCCTATCTTGATCTTCTACATTATACTTACACAAGATCATGTATTTTGATCCTATATAGGGGTATCATACTTTTCTTTCATGTAATAGTAATCTATATTGTCATGTACTTGATTAATACCTAGATCTAAATCACTTATCTTATGATTGACTACTTGTTATATATTTTGGGATTTTTTCCACTATTGAGCTTTATTTCTATTAATCCTATCGATGTTTTCAGGCTTGATTAAACTCAATTTTATTGCATCAATTAATCTAGTTTCAATTAGTATTTGGTCACATTATCTATCCTAGCTTAATAGTGGTGTACAATTGATATTTGGCTACTTAGAGATAGTGTTAGGCATCCTCAAATTGCATTTAGTCTTCATTAGTTTTCATACACTTGCATGTAGGTTTCTTTGAAATAATCTCAATGTGCATCTACTTTAGTATAAACTTGCATACATTTTTCATAGTTTAATCTAAGTTGGAATTAACACCACAAATTTTAAGAGAGACAAACCTTCTTCCTACTTGTGAGGAAAGGTTCATCTTTCATCTTTCACACAAAGTACATGATTATTTGACATGGCATTCCCTTACCTATTTCCTATTGTGAACCAAAAGGGTTTCATCCATGCACCAACTTGGTGTTTGTATGAATAAATTCATTGCATCTAATGAGGTATTATAAAAATAGGTTTGGAATCCAACCTAGATTATGTGTTCACTTTCTAGGTACAACAATAAAGCTAGGATATAACAATATTTATAAAAAAGAATGCATAAAATGGTGTACCTATAATAATAATAGACTTGAAATTCAATGTTTTCATAAGATTTTTTTATAATGTTATACCTGACAAGGTGATTCTTTATGGATCCATCAAGTACAACAAACTAGGGCTTACCGACATACATGTAAAAAATAATTGCTTGATATGATGACACAATTAGGAGGCCTTACAACTTCAATAACTTTGAGTGTAGTTAATACAAAGTGGTCTAATCTCCATTATTTAATGCATTCTCAAGCCCCAAAAAATTCAAGGGATGCATATAGGTAAAGAATACTTGAAACATAATTGAAATCCCCATATTCCCACCATGTACATGAAACATCATTTTAAAAAATTTCATCATGAAGTTCTCTTCAAGTATTTTCAAGAAAGAGACCTATGGGAAAGGTATTTAGTTACAACTCATATGACCATAAATAGGATTTCTATGTATTTAAATATAATATTTAATGTGTATCTTTCATAATATTGTATTATGTTATTGTAGGAAATAATGGCAGTGTTGATCTTTAGTGCATAAACTTTAACTTAGTGTGGATAAAGAGTGCACCTAATATAGAAACATTGGATTGGAATAATCCAAGAGAACTCAAGCAAAATAAAATGATTTCTATAACAAATTCATAAGCAAATGAAATCCTCTTAAATGACATGACATGAATATTAATGTGCCAAAAATAGCAAAATAAGAGGGTCTTGTCAACTACCTCTTGAGCTTCCATTCTTAGTTTTTTCACTTCAATTTTCTTACCACGCCTCTTTCCAAAATGACCAAAGTTTAGTTTCAAAATCATGTTTTCAATATGTTTTAAAAGATAAAATTTATTCTATTTGATCACACTCATAGTTTGTAAGTTCTCAAATTCTATGTAGTCACTATCTGATCTATATCATTGTCTAGTAAAATAATTTTCCTGCTGCTTTCATCACATCCTAGTCAACCTGTGGATAAGAAAATTAAATAGCCATTAGTACACATAAAACATGCTCTTGCATAGGAATGAAAAGAGTAGGAGTTCAATATAGTTCATGCGTACACTCGAGTTAAAGTGCTTTATATTCAGGTTGATTTGTCATAAATTAAGTATCTATTATGTGGAAAAGTGTGTAGCATTACAAGTATCCAGGATCTAATGAAATAGACTTCATTTTTCATTAAATGATATTGCCAAGTTTACTTTTGGACTTGTGAGTTGAAATGCTTGTGCATAACTTAATTGTTTCTAGCCCATTTATGTCTCTTGAGTATTTCATTTTATAATTACTTGTTTAGAATATGATAATCTAGGATGTATAGTGAGTTCTAGCTATTTAGATCTATTATTTTCCTAGATTTATGTCTTTACTTTTATTTAAGAGAAAATTAACTTTAACTTGACATATTAGGAACTTTATCATGTTATCTTCCTTCTCTCAAGTATATTTATGTATGTATTTAATGTGATAGGGAGATATGGATGCACTATTTGGCCACACAGATAGAGAGATTGCTAGATTAAGGTTAATATTACAGGATCCTCAAACCATGGGGGTTTATAGGTCTAATTGTGAGAAGATTTTGGAGAGTTTAGTTCATATTAGAACTTCATTGGGGGTGTTAGTGCATATTTCAGTGAGACGTTAGCAACTATTCTTGCCCAAATGCGGGCACTATTTTTCTGGTGATGTTCCATTGAGTGAGGTCCAACTAAGAGTGCCAAAATGAATTCTTAAGGCACAATGTTTTCCTTAGTACACACCCAAAACTAGTGTTAGAGCATATCAGGTGACTTGATGTGTGTGCCCTTCGATGACACTATTGATTTATCCTAGATTTCTTGCTGCCCATAGTCATTATCTAAATAACGACTAGATTCCACTATATTTTGCACAACAGTTGTACGCCAAGGTCCACTTAGGCCTTAACGTCAACTATTTGGATTTACCACCATATTTGGGGTAGGGACGTGGCACAATATGTGATAGAGAACCATATCACCATCCAAATTGAGAGCATCTTGTTTATAGGAGCTTGGTTGGTGACAGGATGCTTGCGATCTCACCGTCTCTCAGTGGTATTGGTGATAATGTGTTCATTGCTTCCCAACGGGAAGCAATTGAGAGTATTTCTAAGGTTTCTATTCAAACTCAATTGATTTCTACTGATCGTGTGGGACAGTACTTGATGAGGCATCCACATAGGTCACCTACGCATATTGATCCCTATCATCTCACAGGCATCCCATCGCTAGATGATTTGGAGTGCATTACAGTCGAGGATCAGGTGCAGAGGGCGGCTTGTTTATCTAAGGACTTGATGAGAGCGTACCAGGTGATATCATCACAGTTGGGGATCCCTCTAGTAGATGTTAGTTCATATGTGGGTTGCATCATGGCAAATTCAGAGAGTCCAACAGTTGACATGCAACATTGTGATGCAGATCTTACAGTTAGATCCTTTGTTGAGTCACATGCTAGAGCATCATAGCCATCTACATCACATTCTGCTGCTCCACAGGATCAGCATATGGGATCTAAGTCACTTGAGCAGACTATAGGTGGTATGGGTTTTGTAGAGATGCTTTCTATAGGATCTATACCATCTCGCATACACAGTCCTTTGCACACGTCCCTACTACAACTATTTGATGAGAGAACAACAAAAGAGTTAGTAGATTCCATCACTTCAACTGAGGATTATGATATTCAGGGTCTCGGTACGATGCATGTATATGATTTTTATTTTTTTAAGTTAAATTTATAATGTAAAATTTAAGCATATGCTTGTAGTCCTACACAAATATAAATTATATTTGAAATTAATTTTTCTTTTTTACGTGCATGTGTAGCTTGAGGATGTAGATGTTACTCCTAGTTTGAGGGTAGAGCATGTACACATGTGTGATTCACTTGACCATAGTGGACAGGTGAGTTGATTATCAAATTAAAATTTATATATATTTAAATATCTCATGTTTGTATATATGTATGTAGTCAAAACACGTCTATATATATTATAATTTAATTACAATTTTGTAGGGATCGTTGCATCTATCAGGGTAGGGTTCTCACTCTGAGGGTCACTCAACTAGGAGTGAACACGATGATCTTAGCAGCTAGTTTGCATGTTTTTGACAGATTGACATTTATGTTTGAGATCTCTAGAATTTTTTGTTTATGAACAAGTATGTTTGATCTATATATCATGGACATCCAAACATGTTTGTGTTTATGTTTATGTTTAAGATATGGACATGTGGAAATTTGTCTTTATGTTTATGTTTGAGATACATGGACATGGTCATTTCTGTTTATGATTATGTTTGAGATATATTGATCATGGACATGGACATGTTTGTGTTTATGTTTATATTTTAGATATATGGACATGTGGACATTTGCACATTTATGTTTATGTTTGAGATATGGACATGTGGACATTTGTGTTTATGATTATGTTTGAGATATGGACATTTGAGTGTATACTCATGTTTGAATCTATGGACATGTATATGTTTATATTTGGCATACATATGGACATTTATGTTTATATATTTGAAATGTATGGACATTTAAATATGTTTATATTTGACATGTATTCAACATTTATACATGTTTATATAAATTTTCAACATGTGTACATGGAATGAATTTATGCATCTATGTATGGGCATGTCTATGTTTTAGATGGACATTTATATATGTTTATATTTGACATGGATATAAATTTATTTACAAATGAGATATTTAATAAAGTTTCCATATAAATGCTTCTTGATATTTACAATGGATCTATTTGATTTTTATAGATGTACAAATTATTGTGTATTAAGACATGTAATATGTAAGTTTCAATAATAAATATTAACTTCAAAAATATTAATATTCTTATCTCAATCATACATGTCATTTACTTATTAATCATGTGAAATTTTTATACATACATCATTTATAAACTTTATTAATCACATTGTCATTTACTTTTAAATTTGTTACATATCTCAAATTTGAAGTTTAAAATAAACTTTATAGCTCTGTAATTCAATACAACATTCAAATAGAGATAAAGGACAACAATGGTAGCTATACATATGATGAAATAACATAACATAGGCCCACATAAGTAGCATGTGAACACAATATATATATACTCAAATCATGTATTAAATACATGTTGAGGTTGAAATACACATGTTATCAATCTACATTTTGCTTAAACAATCATTACACGTACATTGGAAATAAAAAATAATAATGAATGAATTAAACAAGGTGAATAAATAATGAATTTTGTATTCGTTCATGTATAAATGTTGATTTCATAATATATACCCAAGATTGAAGATACAAGTTCATCTTATTTGAATGTAAATGAACTAGATCTAGAATCTAGGCTTTTTAAGTTTGAGACCTGAGTGATAATTAAACTCGCATACAACTTGAACTAAAAATTTAAGTTCTATAAATTTCTAATGATGCCAAACTCACATGAGCACTAGGAAACTTTACTAGGGTTAAATCATAACTTCTAGATACAAAAAAAGAGCTTCCTTTAGCTTTAATAAATATTCATTTTGTATTGACAAGGCCAACTGTGTTAAGGTGGAAGCTCATGTGGCCTCACCTAAGACCTAAGACACCTAAGACGCCTAGATTTTATACCTTATTCTAGGACCTCTAGACCTAAGACATATCTACTTGACATATTTAGATTTTCTAGTAGATGTAGTAGACCTAAGACACCTACAATTTATACCTTGTTCTAGTCTAGACCTAGGACATATCTAATCTACACCTAGATTTTATATTATTATAGGACCTCTAGACCTAATACATATCTACTTGACATATTTAGATTTTCTAGTCTAGACGTAGTAGACCTAAGATACCTACATTTTATACAAGTTATTCTAGTCTAGACCTAAAACATATTCTAATCTACACCTAGATTTTATACAAGTTATTCTAGGACCTCTAGAACTAAGACATATATACTTGACATATATTTAGTTTTTCTCGTCTAGACATAGTAGACCTAAGACACCTACATTTTATACCTTATTCTAGTATAGACCTAAGACATCTAATCTACACCTAGATTTTATACTTTATTCTAGTCTAGGCCTAAGACATGTATCTAAGACATAATTTTTGATTTTATAGTAGACCTAGTGGACCTTATTCTAGTCTACACCTAAGACATAGATCTAAGACACCTATTCTATACTGAAGACACCTATTAGATATTTAAATCATTCTAAGACATATCTAGATTAGTATCATAACTTAAAGCTCAGGTAGACATACATAAGAAAATATTAATATGCTGGATAGTGTAGATATCATGTACTTGAAATGAAAAAATAACTTCAAATCCTCTCATCTACATGATTGCAAAAGCAAATCTCCTACCACGATGAAATATAAAAAAATTAGAACCTAGAGATCATGAATTTTAAAAATTTTAAGAACCATTGAAATTAAAATTAAACATCAAAAAAAGTTATTGAAGCATACATTAAAATATAATTTAAAAGTGAACTACAAGTAAGGCGTGCTTGAGATCTCTAAGTAGACTTAAGACACCTATTATGTATCTACATAAGCCAATATTCTACCATAGCAGGGACCTAGTGAATACCTGAAATGAAATTAAAGTATTGGACCCACATTTTTCATACCACATCCATTGGTTCAGCTCACTCTGCAATAACATCTAATAATTTTGATGGTCATCTCTATCTATTCTCCACTTAGGAGGTCCACGTGCATGTTTAACTTGACAAAGAGATGGGCCAGTAGCAATTACTAGGTGGCTATACTGATACACCATGTTTTGAGTTTGGTAATCAATAAAATGAATCCCATTCTAAACAATTTTGACTTGTTTGAGATATGTCCCTTGCACTACAACTAAACCTGTGGGAAACAACATTTCATTGCTCATTTCTAGTTTTGTTAACTTCTTCCTCTCTTATGTGCAACGTAATAAATAATAATTAACACCATCTATGTTTCTAACCTCTGCTATGACTACAAAAACATCTCCTGCACCACAATGAAATGTAAAAAAATAGAAACTTTCCTATCATGAAAATAAAAAAATTGAACTACAAGTTGCATATATATATATAGATATCTTTTTTAATCAATCCTGAAATGTGCTCATAATCATTTGAAATCAAAGGAATGTCTTCAAATCTTTCATCTCCATTTAGTAGAAATGAGTGGCACCAAATTCCATTCACGGACATATCCACATTGTTGCCTCTTGCAATTTTCACAATCTCCCAACATGCACTCATATCGAAAACAAGAGTAATCCCTAGTGTACTTGGCATCCATGTGTGGCTATCTGTACTCATGACACAATGCAAAGATCTTGTTTTCTCTACCCTCTTGCATCCATGCATTGCTCTTCTATCCACATCTACAAATTTTAAATATATACATCAAACACAATTTACAATTATAGTTTTGTTGAAATTATAAAACTATAGTCACAATGAAATAAAATAAAATAAAATTGTTAAGTAAATATTAAACAAGTGAAAACTTTTTTTAAACAAATATACATACCTGATATCTCCCAGAACACTCTATTTGGACATGGGTTCCTCCCTGAAGATGTGCCAACCTCAGATGTGAAGTGTTTATTACACCATTAGACATCATGTGCATCATTTATGTGATCTCCCTCATAATTCATTTGATGTTTTCTTATAGCATGTTTGATGCAAGATCCTACACCATCATGGTCACCCTTTCTATACCCACTCTCAAAGAAGCTCCAAACATGTGGTATATTTTCATGTCAATGATATCTACAAAGTGCATAAAATGGCCTTGATGATTTAAATTGTGACACACCCATTTGACCATACAAAATGTTTTTCAATTTTGACACTCCTTGCCAAATCTTCAAAAAAATTCTTAAAGCAATGTTGTACAAAATATGTGTCATGCTCTTTATCATTACTAATATAAAAGTGATATTCTTTTTTAATGACTTGTTGTAGATATGTACTCTCAACACCATTCAAATCCAATTGTGCATGTCGATAACACATGCACCATAATAGTGACATGCTCAATAATAATACCGTGTTTGAATCTCCTTTTGATGGGTAAAAGAGTAATTTTCTACAAAGTCCACTACTGATAAAACTGTTCCAAGTGGGAAAGTATCTCTCAACAATTGAAATTGTTTTGCTTGCCACTTAGCAAAAAATGCATGATGTATGTATGGTTGTATCAATTTACGAAAATGTTCCATAAATGTTCTAATAGGTACTTCCTCTTCTACGTAATCTAACCTTGTGGATTCTTTCCCAAATTTTATTTCAAACTTTATGTACTTGTAACTCTTGCAATTTACCATCTTCATCATTGTTAGTTTACAAATTTGTCACTTAACTCTATTTTCTCACACCCACACAAATGACAATTGTACTAACAGTTGAGCCAATCAAAATGATGTTTTACAAGACTCTCTGCTTATTTTACAAGGTGCAACAACCTTCGAATGATATTAAATGAATGAAAACAATGTATGCTTTTAACCAGAAAGCAGTAAATGAGGTGCTTTTAACCAGAAACCAATAAAGCCAATGAATCCCAATGAATAACTAAAGAACTTAAGAAGTACAAAGACTTCACATAACCATAATCATAAACTTATATTTTTCACCACATAATCATCACTGTAAATCATTCATCGAAAGAGAAACTATCACAACAATGAGCTTAAATAAAGATTTCCAATTACTTCAATATAAAACCGCAAGCCAAGAAGTTGACAAATATTCAACATAAGAAGAACATACATCCATCCACCATAATATAAAGTTTATGACTTCAGAATTGAACTCCACCAACTTTCATTCATATATTCAGAATAACTGAAATATAGCATAACACAAAAATGATCTCCCACAACACAATGTTTGCCAAAAGATCCATAAGCATCGACAAGCTTAGTATATATAGCCTTGTTAATAATAACTGCCTTTGAAATAACGACTTCTTGAAGACAGCCGATTAAAAGATAATTAACAGTCATTAAAACAAAAAAATTTCAAAACAATTGTTTAAAAGAAATAACATAAACACATAAAATTCCATCACGTGGCAGTTGTTGAGTCTTCCTCCTGAGTTGTTTTGTTTTCTTTGTCCTATTCACTAGTCGCAGTTGAGTCCACATGTGCTCGAAGTTTCACCTTGTAAATGTTATCACGTGGAATTGCACCCTGCTTGAAGCATGTTCAAGCATTCGAATGACACAATGGGACTGATCTCAAGGTGTGGGACCTTGCAAATGAGATCAAACCTCTAGATAAGGATGGTTCCTCTTTTTGAGCTTAGGGCTCAGAGAATGGGAGCTAAATCTAATGTTGATACTTGCAGGGGAAAGGGGAAGGAGAACTACTGGAATTAAAAGAGGAGGTTATGCACTGGATTTAAGATGTTAACTGTGACTGTATTAACACAACAATGATTTCAAAACTACAACAACTCACATAGACCCACACAAACATCACATAGGTTCAACTAGAAAATTGAAGCTATTAAAGGGACCATTTTGCCCACAATGCAAGCATATAATTTTCAAATAAACACAGTGTAAAAAATTATAAAGAGAGGAAACATAACAGTCTATATTAATCATAAAGGTTAGAAAGCCATTACAAAAGATAGATAATGTCATAGAGAGTAGACACAAAATAACTAGCTACATTCATGGGTGAACAATAAACCAGAAACAACAAAGGCTCAGAATTGAGCACAATGCATCACCTCCTCTTTTAATTCTAGTTCTCCTTCCCCTTTTCCCCGCAAGCATTAGCATTAGATTGAACTTCCATTCTCTAAGCCCTAAGCTCAGAAAGAGGAACCAACCTTCTTTGGAGGTCTGATCTCATCTGCAAGGTCCCACACCTTGAGATTAGTCCCATTGTGTCATTGCCATGCTTGAACAGGCTTTAAGCAGGGTGCAATTCCACGTGATAACAAATAACTTCTGTACCTAGAGATGATGGGTGTCAAGATCTTGCCACTTGGAGTGATAGTAACATGCACTCTGAGTTTCCACCTATTTATTGTCCTCTCCACATCTGCTAATCTCTTGTTGATATCATCAACCTCCACTTAGAAAGTTCAAAGGCAAATGGCCATATTCTTGAGCTTACACAGTGACTCACCAATAACAATATCCTCACCAACAATTTCCTCAGTGAGTGTCTTCTTGAAGGATTGCTTTACTTCTCCTACATCACGCAAATTTTCCCCACCTTCATCCAAAATTTGAACCTCAAAAGTGTCACAATTCTTTCAGAGGTCTATAAGGTCAGCATGATATTGATTGAGGATTCCCCTTATATCACTATTATATTGTCCTAGGACAGACAACTTCCATTCGATGGCATCTAACCAAGAGACAGAGTCATTTTCCTTAGGATCATTCAAAATCTTCTCATCCATCAGAATACTTGTATCAATTTTAATAATCTCATGTACCTCCTTAGAGATCATGAGGAAGCCACTTTCCTCCATTTTTACATTTTGGAACTCTGTTGCTAATCCTTTCCTTTTGTCAAATATAAGAGAATACAACCTCATAGCCTCCTTGATGTATAACAGACTATCAAATGTGACCTTCTCTATCCATTGCTCAGTGGCTTTGTCTAGGGTTTGGTTTCTCTTAATTTGTTGCTGCATGCTAGGATCCATACCATCAACAACAATGCTAGGAGTTACATCCGAAGATTGAGAAGTAATATTTAAAATCGAATGAATGAAAGAAGTTAAAGTATTCATGTAGTCTTGCAAATTTGCATTCTCCTGTTGTTCATCCTTGACTCTTTTCGCTAGCATGCCTATAGAAAACTTGGCATTATATATATCACCTTCAACAGTTGCAGGACCCATATCGATCTTGCTCATGTTGAAATCAACTTCTATGACTTCATTTTCATTCCTATCACCAACGAGATCTGCAATCTCCAAAATTTGATGCCCAGTAGAAGAATTGGCTACCATCCTAGACATTCTCTTAGCCTTTTTAGGCTTAGGTGTAACCTACAACAATTTGGCTATAGTATCTATGTTCATATTGATCATAGGGGTGTACCTCCTCTTTTTCTCAACAACTTTCTTTAACCAAGATGGCACGAGGGTAGCATAGTATTACTATCATTGGCACCCAAGACAACATTATCTGGCTGATGAGGAGTGTTACGTACAAGAGTTCCATCTATTCCAAGGGAAGCTGGAGTCTCAAACAAGGAATGAAAAAAACTATCTTCAGCAATTTGATGAAAAATTAAAGAATCACTACCAGACATAGGGGAATTAGGAGAGGCCACATGGTCAGCCTGTAATTGTTGCAAGGTGTCCATCTTATTTTTTTCTCAAGCTCTTAGGGATGTAAGTTTTCCATCTTGTTCACATGTGCCCTTTAGCCTCCTATTATCCTCAGGCTGTTCTCCATCCCCGCCAGATTGTGAACCAACTTTGTGATGAGTTGTCTTCACTCCAGTTGAAGTTCTTGGGGTACCAAAGTCCTAAGATGTTCCTTGCTCTCTCGTTCCAGATTCTTTTTACACCAAAGAACCTGCATGCTCTTCAATTCTCCCTTTAAGCCACCTTTTAATCTTATCCAAAACGAAGGAGGACCAAACCACAACATCAATAATCTCCTTATCAGACCATTATATCTGAGGTAGGGATCTAGAGGAAACATCATGATAACCTTCATCAATAATCTCAGAATTATCATCCACATCACTTGGAATTTGTAAAGACAAATTGAAAGCCCGGATTTGGTCTAATGTTAACCTCATCCAATCCCTTCTTTAGACCTCTCTTTCATCAACATAGTCTTCCAAATAGTCTTCCAAATGTGGCTGATGTTCATATAGATTACCTCAATGGAAGTTCCCCTTGACATAATTTTTACTATCAAAAAAATGGTCTTATAGATAAAGGATGAAAATTGAACTTTGCTAGAATCTTCTCTATATTCCTAGAATTATCATTCATTTTACAAGTGAAGAAAGATTATTGTTACACATATGGTTCCTAGGGTTGTCATTTATGTCAACACTATCACTAGGTTGTCATTGATGTCAACACTATCATGGTGATGTGATGGTGTTCATGGTTGGATGTCATGTCCCATCCAACAAGAGAAGGGAGAAGATATAGTTCATATTAATATGGGAATTAGAAGCATGAAGATGATCATATGCATTGCTGATGCTACTAATGGCCTAAAGTATGTATGTTCCAAGTTCCATGATGATTGCATTACTGGAAGAGTATTTTACTGATTGACTGATTGAAATTAGTGTTGCCTCTATGAAGATGTTCTTTGTAGGAATATGGAATGCTCTGCATTCCTCTGCATTTACAGATATATCTATGCGGTTCCAGAACTGTGTTTAGGATGCAGTGAAGGTGATAAATCCAAGTTTTCAGATCATTTGTCCTTCTGTTGTGAAAGTTATGGATGATAGAGTACCAACATGTGTTATGGCAAAGTTTGCTAGTGTTGAAGGCCTGTTGGAATGCTCTGCATTCCTCCAGAAATGAATGATTGCCCTTGCAGTTTTGAGGACATATTTATGGATGTATATTACATGCTTCCTTGCAGTTTCAAGGTTCTTGGTGGTCCGCAACTTAGTTTTTTAAATGACAGCATGTTGTAGTGTGTTCCGAATGACAGATTGTTCTCAGAGTTAATGATTGAAGCTGTGTAGCACAATTCTTTAATGTACAATAGAAAAGGAGTGTTTGGGGATGTTGTATGAGTCATGTGGACTCATCTGGAAAAGTTTCATGGAGATCTTTCTTGTTTCCAATACCGCACAAGGTTTTAAAGTTGATGTTGTAATGCCCCGCCCCGGAACCCTAGAGAAAAGCTTAACTATGCATTAATAAGGCAATTTTTTTTTTGAGAAGTAATAACACAATATAATAATCACTTAACATGCAAGTTAACTTTTATTCTCTAGGGTACACAAGACTGGATCACTACTTACCAACATAATCCATTTAACATCCATGAATTCGATTAGAAACCAAGAGCATACAAGAGACAACACATAACTACTTCCATCAATATAAGACATCAGATAACAACATCAGGATTCAGCATAAGTGATTACAATTAGGTTTACAATTTCATTACAATAAAATACATCAATACAATGTTTACACTATTGCATCATGATTACATTTGAAGATATACATTAATATAATAATACAAGGTTCAACAGATATACAAGGCTGAAATAGAAACATAACTGTCTGCCTCCTCGAGCGAAACAAGATCAGTGATCTTCCACAAGATAAGTTCTCCATGCACACAAACAACAGAAAGGTGACCAATGGAATGAACACATCCACCCGACCATGTGGAACCCTGAGGCCCACCCCCCGTGCTAGGAGACAACGATAAGATCCCATGACCTAAATAGTCAGGTGGACAACACAAGAAGGAAAGTGGACTACACACGACTACAACTCAAAGCAACAATGATGCCACAAGCAACATAACAACACTTCCAGAGGCAACCACCAAACAAGAGGAAAGAATACAACTTGGGGATGTTAGACTGCAGAAGGGAGAAGTGTCATCACATAGCTTGTCATGGGTTGTCCTGGCAAGTCTTCCTAGGCCCCGGCCCCCATCATGGGTTTTCCTGGCAGCCTCTCTCAACTTCTGGCCCCCATGCAAACTCATGCGGAATCAATCATACCTTTTGTGGGGACAAGGTCATTGATATTGCCATTCCAGGCCTTCTCATCTCATCTCAAGCCTAAACGAGCACTTGGACCATGAGTGAGGCATTCACTTATCTTAATTAGTGTGAACTAACTAACCAAAGCCCTTGATTTAAAAATTAGGTTATCACTTATTTAAGGCACTCTCGCAAGGGTTGTCCTGGATGCCACTTTGGGCTCCGGCCCCCATCGAGACCCACTCCCCTAGCTGCATCTTAGCAAACCCCACTCACAACACATAGAAGATCAAACATCCAAGAACCACGAGAGCATTAAACTCTCTTGTATCACCAATAACTCATAAAACCACTTCCACACAATATAACCATAGTTCCCATCACAATATGATTACAATAACCAATACCAAACATCTCGTTGTTTTGTCAATATCATAATGGATCAAAGCATCCAAGTAAGTCTTAAAATCCAATTCATATCCCATGACCATCATAGCATAGGTGTGAGAACAAAACAATCAAGGAGGACTCAAAAAACACCATGCGGACCTTTATGATAAACAATCAACAGGAGATCACGTCCACATAAACTTATGCCTCTGGAATAACTTCTAGACAACATGACTCTAATACGACCATGGACATGACTTCCTCAAGTTATACCCAATGAAAATCAAAATAATAATATTTCAAAATAATTTCTTATAAAGAGATTTGTACTGAAGAAAAGTACTAACTTATAGTTAAAACAATCAATACATAGATTCCAAGACTTGGTAAAATAGAACAACTTAATACGAATGCAATTAAACTTCAAACATCTATACAACACAAGCATAAAGTCGCAACGTTAAAACCACAGTATTATTATGCCATTTACACAAAATTTCGACCAGCATTAAGGTAATATTTTAAAGCTCCATAATATATGATGATTCCCTTACAATTGTAATAAGAAATACTAAAATTAGATTTAAATTTACCCATGTTTAGATTTAAGCCTATTAATCATAAAACAAAAGTAACATATATCTTAAAACTCAATATCTAGCATCTAATCTTATCTGAGATTCTATTAACAATTAACAAATCACCTAAAAGCAAAATTTTGAGGATAAGATAATATTATGATTCTATCCTAGCATGGTTCCAAACTAGAACTTATACCCACAACCAATTACCAAAAAGGGTTAAACACTCTATCTAGAGGTCAAAGAAATCTTAAGACAATGGAGTAAGTGTTATAATAGGATATGGAGGGCATAAGAGGTTTAAGGCATTGCTAGACTCGAACTTAACAACTTGCTAGAGCCCCCCCTGAGAACAAGCATCTTGACGTGACAACTTGCTTTCCAAGGTTAAAGTCCTAACTAAAAAGAAAACCTAAATTATCCTATAAACTACTATTCTATGTAATGAAAGAAATCATAACGTGAACAAGTTCATATATACGAAGTCGACCTTAATAACTTTCAATTACCCTAACATCCATTCCCGATCGGGATCTAAACAACAAAACTATTTAAAGCATTACATTCACAGCAAGACCCACACCCGACCTAGCATACATAATGAAAAGTGTTCCTTAACCTACAGTCGGTTTCAAAAATCACTGATGACATCCTGCCGACTGCAAAGAAACTAACCCAAAACTTAACCTCTCGACTAAACTGATGGTTAGCAAAAGATAACTATGACATAACTAAGCCTTATCACACCATTACTGAAGGCGACTAACACTAACACAGAAGACAAACACCAAGAAAGCCGACGGGGCAACCTTAGATCCGGACTTGCACTGAGATACAAGATAAGGTAACCACACTCACTAAACCTTACCAAATCTTGTCTGAGATTCGACTAGAAGTGAACAGGTAGAGCTGAAATTTTCTAAAGAAACTTTCTATTTCGCACTCAAACTTTCTAAAGCTCTTCCACCATAAAGAATATGCACAAAACCAGAAACTAAACAAATCTAATGCTAAGCGATCCATAAGGGTTCAAGCTTGAAGGAAGTGAAACAACTACAAGAATTAATTAAAGTGTTCGCTGAAATGCTCTAGAGGCTAGAGAAATACGGATTCATTGCTACACGTTGGAAGAAGGGTGCCCTGCTACGTGAAAGAGCTAATGATTAATGCCAGGTTGAGAATTCGTTTAAATGGGATATACAATGAAGATCAACGATATTGCAATCTAAATAGAATTTTGTTTTTGTAGTAATGGGAGTGGATGGTAAAAAGGAAATCTTTAGGGACATAAGTTTGAAGAGCCAATCGATTCTGATTGTCCAAGAAGAATGCATACAACTTGATAAAATCTGCATAATGATGGCTAAAGAAAAGGTTTCCTGTCGCTACACTGGTGAAGCCAAGACTATATTGAGGCGCTTCGAACAATAAGAGGTAAAAGGGAAGTTGCAGCAATACTAGATAGATAGAATTGTGTTGCCGGTAAGGAGAAAGACTACCATTCTTAAAAGATACGCTTTTCTAATTCCACCGATTCAAACAAAATGCAGAGACCTCCCCTCTATAAGCCATTCAACAAGCATAGGAGGCCTATCAATGAAAGCAGAAGCAGGTTGACATACCCAAAAAGAAAGATGATCACTATACAGGGAGTACAATAAGCTTAGAAGATGGCTTTCATAAAAATAAATAAATGATTAATAGACAGTAGAAGGGTTTTACTTCTAACATGCATGGAAACTCCCTTCTATAACCAGGATGATTCTTCATATTGGAGGGTCGCTTTAAGAAGAAATAAGTTAAAACAGAAAGCAAAGCATAGGTATATGACCAGATCGGCGGCCTTGCCAACATGCACCAGAGTAAGAAGAATAGGGCAGAGGAATGATCATCCATTCCAACAAGAAGAATCTTTAGATGATAGATATATGAACTACCCTTCTACAGAGAAACGAATGCCACCAGAAAACACACACTTAATGACTCCTTATAAAAAACAAAATGGAAAGATAACAGAAATAGAGTTCAGAATAGAAGAACCTGTAATCAGTGCTCAGAAGATTGAAGTTTCCACACGATTGCTGCCCCTTCCCAAAAAGCCCAAATCTCTCAAAAACCCTCCAAGGAAAAAGTTCCTCCCCCTAAAGACCATTTTTTCCCCCTAAAAACACCTTCGGACAGAAGTAGATAATTGTCATAATTTCCCACTTCCCCAAACATAAATGCAGTAGATCTCCATTTACAGGAGATTTTCCCATAATAGAACCAAACTCAATATCTTTATTATTCCTGACAACTCATTCCAACAACACATAATTAATACCTATTCCAGAAAATCTATTTATTCACAAAGATATAAGTAATATATTAATATTCTCAATTACTGCCCCTATCCATTTTATTATTATTATTTGTCAATCAAGGAGAAGTAACAATTTCACTATAAACAAAACAATTAATCCCAACAATGGTCACACCACATTAACATAAGAATCCACATACTAACTCATACTGACATTCATACAAGACCATACTACAGAGACATACAATCATCCAACCCGACCAAAACGACAGGACTCTAGACATGATACACATCCTTTTCAAGGATAGTGACAAATCAAGTAGGGACCTTTCGTTATCTCCACCCAAAGATTTCCATTGGTTAAGGCACGCTTAGACCTGTTAATTCAGGTGGAGTCGATGCCTAGTACCTGCAACCTACACAAACCAGATGTCGAGCACATATACATATATCATCATCAAAACAACTCACTGTGGCAAGGAATCGTAGTGTAGTAGGGTGCTCTTCGAGAGTAATGCTACACCGTCCCTTCACAAAACAAAACATAACGTATTATCTACATTGCCAATTAAATCCATAAAAAGACATAAGCATTAAATATTTGTTCATATAACATCATCATCAGAGCAATAATCAAATGTCAGATAATCTCATGAAACATAGTTCTATCAAATTAATTGAACACATAATTAACCATAACATAAGCATTTTGTACTAACATAAGCATCAGAAACGTCATCATAGAAAGCATAAATGAAAGTCATCATCAGTCCTCAAAATAAATCCATCAAATATACCATCATGTCTAACCATAAGGCTCTAACTAACAGTAAATCAGAAAGCCAAAATGAGGGGCACTACATCCTCCCCCTAGGATCAGGCTTACTCCTAGAAGCCTGCAAACAAGCTGAGGGTCACTACTGCTCCAAAGCCCAAACCCTTGAGGGTCAAACCCTGATTCTGCAGAACGCGCACGAGCTCCAAAGAAAGCTGCCTGACCTCTACCAGCAGTCTCCAAAACTATCCCCGAATGCTCTGACTGGCAGTGTTCAATAGCTGTGAACACCCGATGAGACCTCCCCGCATCACCTACAGTCGGTTCTAAAACTACTGGCCTCTAACCAAAACCTGCAGTGTTCTGTCGTGGACACTACCTGGCTATATGGCCCTGTTGACCGCAAGAGAAACAACTTGCACCTCTACCGTAACCTCCACCACTCGAAAAAATATTGGACTACTGGAAATCATCTCTGTTGACTACAGACTGAGTGGGATGATAACTCTTGGCTTGCCGCCAATTATGGTCTTTTACCGACTGAGCACTACCACCTTGCTGAAGCTTTGGCTTCGTTTGGAAAGACTATTGCTGTTGCTGCGGCTGTTGTCCGCCTTTAGCAGGTGTAAGATGGCTTCTCGAAGAGCTAACTACCTGAAACTGACCACCATGAGGTTCAACACCTGTCGGAGGTGCACTACCAATCTGCACACCTGTATGGCCACCAAGAGCCATTGCCAAATTCTCCTCTACCAGATGAGCTTTCTCAACTGCCACCTCCATAGTCTTAGGCTCGAAAACACGTACTCCTCCACTAATTCGGGCATTCAAGCCCTAATAAAATGTTGTACTAATATAGCCTCGTCATCGCCGATGCCTGCATATTGTTTGAGCTCATAAAATCTACGCTCATACTACTCTACCGACATGGCCATCTACCTAAGCTCGTGGAACTCATCTGCGCGACGTTGCTTCCAGTGATTCGATAGGAAGCAAGCTCGGAACCTCTCTAAGAACAACTCCCAAGACAATACTAATGTCCAAGTGTAGCTTCTGCTCCTCTAAACACCACCAGGTAGAAGCAAAACCCCCGAGATGCAGTATAGCACATCTAGCCTTGGAGTTGCTACCATACGTATGCATGGCAAAACACCTACCCAAATCTAGTAACCAGGTCTCTGCCTCCAAACCACTACCACATCTATCAAAGGTGGGAGGGCGTGCCCTCAAAAGGTTTCTCATATGATTGGCTAGGGTGGCCTCCTATTCTGCTGTCATCTCTCTCCCTCTAGGTGACCTCTCTCATTCCCTAGCCCTTGGCTGATCTACCTCATGTCTAGGGCCCATACGCGCAAGAACCTCCTCAAGCAACTGGCGCAACTGAGCTCCCTCCGGCTGACCTTGACCTTCCATATTCTGACCCCCGCCTTCTTGACCATTCTCATGAGGGGAACTAGGAGGGGGTGTATCGCCACCACCTCTTCCACGTCCCTTACCTCGACCTCGACCTCGACCTCGAGGCATCTCCTACACTCAGCCAACAAATGACAACCTCAGGGTGATAGACGAGGATGACAAAAAGAGAACACACACCTTACAGAGTCTACGCAACTAGGAAAGTATAATAGGCTTATACACACCCAGAGTACCCAATGTTTGAAAACCTGACTCTGATACCAAATGTAATGCCCCGCCCTGGAACCCTAGAGAAAAGCTTAACTATGCATTAATCAGAATTTTTTTTTTTGAGAAGAAGTAATAACACAATATAATAATCAATTAACATGCAAGTTAACTTTTATTCTCTAGGGTACATAGGACTGCATCACTACTTACCAACATAATCCATTTAACATCCATGAATTTGATTAGAAACCAAGAGCATACAAGAGACAACACATAACTACTTCCATCAATATAAGACATCAGATAACAACATCAGGATTCAGCATAACTGAACAATTAGGTTTACAATTTCATTACAATAAAATACATCAATACAATGTTTACACTATTGCATCCTGATTACATTTAAAGATATACATCAATATAATAATACAAGGTTCAATAGATATACAAGGCTGAAATAGAAACATAACTATCTGCCTCCTCGAGTGAAACAAGATCAGTGATCTTCCACAAGATAAGTTCTCCACGCACACGAACAGCAAAAAGGTGACTAATGGAATGAGCACATCCACCCGATCATGTGGAACCCTGAGGCCCACCCCCCATACTAGGAGATAACGATAAGATCCCATGACCTGAATAGTCAGGTGGACAACACAAGAAGGAAAGTGGACTACACACGACTACAACAACTCAAAGCAACAATGACGCCACAAGCAACATAACAACACTTCCAGAGGCAACCACCAAACAAGAGGAAATAATACAACTTGGGGATGTTAGACTGCAGAAGGGAGAAGTGTCATCACATAGCTTATCATGGGTTGTCCTGGCAAGTCTTCCTAGGCCCCGACCCCCATCCCGGGTTGTCCTGGAAGCCTCTCCGGACTTCCGGCCCCCATGCAAACTCATGTGGAATCAATCATACCTTTCATGGGGACAAGGTCGTTGATTTTGCCATTCCAGGCCTTCTCATCTCATCTCAAGCCTAAACGAGCACTTGGACCATGAGTGAGACATTCACTTATCTTAATTAGTGTGAACTAACTACCCAAAGGCCTTGATTTAAAAATTAGGTTATCACTTATTTAAGGCACTCTCGCATGGGTTGTCCTGGACGCCACTTTGGACTCTGACCCCCTCGAGAGCCACTCCCCTAGTTGCATCTTAGCAAACCCCACTCACAACACATAGAAGATCAAACATCCAAGAACCACGAGAGCATTAAACTCTCTTGTATCACCAATAACTCATAAAACCACTTCCACACAATATAACCATAGTTACCATCACAATATTATTACAATAACCAATACTAAACATCTCGTTGTTTCCTCAATATCATAATGGATCAAAGCATCCAAGTAAGTCTTAAAATCCAATTCATATCCCATGACCATCATAGCATAGGTGTGAGAATAAAATGATCAAGGAGGACTCAAAAAACACCACGCGGACCTTTATGATAAACAATCAACAAGAGATCACATCCACATAAACTTATGCCTCTGGAATAACTTCTAGACAACATGACTCTAATACGACCATGGACACGACTTCCTCAAGTTATACCCAACGAAAATCAAAATAATAATATTTCAAAACAATTTCTTATAAAGAGATTCGTACTGAAGAAAAGTACTAACTTATAGTTAAAACAATCAATACATAGATTCCAAGACTTGGTAAAATAGAACAACTTAATACGAATGCAATTAAACTTCAAACATCTATACAACACAAGCATAAAGTCGCAACGTTAAAACCATAGTCTTATTATGCCATTTACACAAAATTTTGACCAGCATTAAGGCAATATTTTAAAGCTCCATAATATATGATGATTCCCTTACAATTGTAATAAGAAATACTAAAATTAGATTTAAATTTACCCATGTTTAGATTTAAGCCTATTAATCATAAAACAAAAGTAACATATATCTTAAAACTCAATATCTAGCATCTAATCTTATCTGAGATTCTATTAACAATTAACAAATCACCTAAAAGCAAAATTTCGAGGGTAAGATAATATTATGAATCTATCCTAGCATGGTTCCAAACTAGAACTTATACCCACAACCAATTACCAAAAAGGGTTAAACACTCTATCTAGAGGTCAAAGAAATCTTAAGACAGTGGAGTAAGTGTTATAATAGGATATGGAGGGCATAAGAGGTTCAAGGCATTGCTAGACTCGAACTTAACAACTTGCTAGAGCCCCCCCCTGAGAACAAGCATCTTGACGTGACAACTTGCTTTCCAAGGTTAAAGTCCTAACTAAAAAGAAAACCTAAATTATCCTATAAACTACTATTCTATGTAATGAAAGAAATCATAACGTGAACAAGTTCATATATAAGAAGTCGACCTTACTAACTTTCAATTACCCTAACATCCATTCCCGACCGGGATCTAAACAACAAAACTATTTAAAGCATTACATTCGTAGGAAGACCCACACCCGACCTAGCATACATAATGAAAAATGTTCCTTAACCTACGGTTCATTTCAAAAATCATTGATGACATCCTATCAACTGCAGAGGAACCGACCCAAAACTTAACCTCTTGACTAAACTGATGGTTAGCAAAAGATAACTATGACATAACTAAGCCTTATCACGTCATTACTGGAGGTGACTAACACTAACATAGAAGACAAACACCAAGAAAGCCGACGGGGCAACCTTAGATCCGGATCTGCATCGAGATACAAGATAAGGTAACCACGCTCACTAAACCTTACCAAATCTTGTCTGAGATTCGACTAGAAGTGAACAGGTAGAGCTGAAATTTTCTAAAGAAACTTTCTATTTCACACTCAAACTTTCTAAAGCTCTTCCACCAGAAAGAATATGCACAAAACCAGAAACCAAACAAATCTAATGCTAAGCGATCCATAAGGGTTCAAGCTTGAAGGAAGTGAAACAGCTACAAGAATTAATTAAAGTGTTCACTGAAACACTCTAGAGGCTAGAGAAATACAGATTCATTGCTACACATTGGAAGAAGGGTGCCCTGCTACGTGAAAGAGCTAATGATTAACGCTAGGTCGAGAATTCGCTTAAATGGGATATATAGCGAAGATCAACGATATTGCAATCTAAATAGAATTTTGCTTTTGTAGTAATGGGAGCGGATGGTAAAAAGGAAATCTTTAGGGACATAAGTTTGAAGAGCCAATCGATTCTGATTGTCCAAGAAGAACGCATACAACTTGATAAAATCTGCATAATCATGGCTAAAGAAAAGGTTTCTTGTCGCTACACTGGCGAAGCCAAGACTATATTGAGGCACTTTGAACAATAAGAGGTAAAAGGGAAGTTGCAGCAATACTAGATAGATAGAATTGTGCTGCTGGTAAGGAGAAAGACTACTGTTCTTAAAAGATACGTTTTTCTAATTCCACCGATTCAAATAAAATGCGGAGACCTCCCCTCTATAAGTCATTCAAAAAGCATAGGAGGCCTATCAATGAAAGCAGAAGCAGGTTGACATACCCAAAAAGAAAGCTGATCACTATATAGGGAGGACAATAAGCTTAGAAGATGCTTTAAAAAAAAAAGGATTAATAGACAGTAGAAGGGTTTTACTTCTAACATGCATGGAAACTCCCTTCTATAACTAGGATGATTCTTCATATTGGAGGGTCGCTTTAAGAAGAAATAAGTTAAAACAGAAAGCAAAGCATAGGTATATGACCAGATTGGCGGCCTTGCCAACATCCACCAAAGTAAGAAGAATATGGCAGAAGAATGAACATCCATTCCAACAAGAAGAATCTTTAGATGATAGATATATGAACTACCCTTTTACAGAGAAACAAATGCCACCAGAAAACACACACTTAATGACTCCTTATAAAAAAACAAAATGGAAAGATAACAGAAATAGAGTTCAAAATAGAAGAACCTGTAATCAGTGCTTAGAAGATTGGAGTTTCCACACGATTGCTGCCCCTTCCCAAAAATCCCAAATCTCTCAAAAACCCTCCAAGGAAAAAGTTCCTCCCTCTAAAGACCATTTTTTCCCCCTAAAAATACCTTTAGACAGAAGTAGATAATTGTCATAATTTCCCACTTCCCCAAACATAAATGCAGTAGATCTCCATTTACAGGAGATTTTCCCATAATAGAACCAAACTCAATATCTTTATTATTCCTGACAACTCATTCCAACAACACATAATTAATACCTATTCCAGAAAATCTATTTATTCACAAAGATATCAATAATATATTAATATTCTCATTTACTGCCCTTATCCATTTTATTATTATTATTATTTGTCAATCAAGGAGAAGTAACAATTTCACTATAAACAAAACAATTAATCCCAACAATGGTCATACCACATTAACATAAGAATCCACATACTAACTCATACTGACATTCATACAAGACCATACTACAGAGACATACAATCATCCAACCCGACCAAAACGACAGGACTGTAGACATGATACACATCCTTTTCAAGGACGGCGACAAATCAGGTAGGGACCTTTCGTTATCTCCACACAATGATTTCCATTGGTTAAGGCACGCTCAGACCTGTTAATTTAGGTGGAGTCGATGCCTAGTACCTGCAACCTGCACAAACCAGATGTCAAGCACATATACATATATCATCATCAAAACAACTCACTATGATAGGGAATCGCAGTGTAGCAGGGTGCTCTTCGGGAGTAATGCTACACCGTCCCTTCACAAAATAAAACATAACACATTATCTACATTGCCAATTAAATCCATAAAAGACATAAGCATTAAATATTGGTTCATATAACATCATCATTAGAGCAATAATCAAATGTCAGATAATCTCATGAAACATAGTTCTATCAAATTAATTGAACACATAATTAACCATAACATAAGCATTTTGTACTAACATAAGCATCAACAACGTCATCATAGAAAGCATAAATGAAAGTCATCATCAGTCCTCAAAATAAATCCATCAAATATACCATCATGTCTAACCATAAGGCTCTAACTAACAGTAAATCAGAAAGCCAAAATGAGGGGCACTACAGATGTGGCCGTTATACTTCAAGCCTTAATGTGTTTTGCTTAAAGTTGTCCTATTTCCAAATGAGTGGAGTGTGCAGATGTAATTCCTTGGTGTTTGAGGCTATGAAGGATGTTTTGGAATTGGTTAAGCAAGTGTTGGTGTCCGCAAGGCATGGATCTTCTGTTGGTGTAACATGTGGCTTCACTTAGGACCTATCTTCTACATGTTTCATATAGTGTGTTGTCTGGCCGACTTGTAAATGTATTTTTCATGTTGTATTTAGCCAACAAGCAATATAATCAATGTAATATCATGTATAAATAGTGAATCAAATTGAGTGAGGTGAGGTGTGATTGCAAGTTGATTGAAAAGGTTCACAAGCAGATAAAAAGCATAATGAATGCATTATTGATGTGTGACTGAAGGAGAAAGAGCAGAAGTTGTTGATGCTGTCTGGATTCATCTTGAAGACATATTTGTGATAGTGATCAAGTATAGAGTGTGCCTAACTGATCAAATCATCATAAGAAAGAGTGAAGAGGCAGAAGTGCAATCATCAAAAGTGTGAGTTTCAATGTCAGTTTTCAGACAGTAGAAAGACAATCATACTGTAATCTTTTGTAAATGTATTCTCATTTCAGGGAGTAGTAGCTTCCTTGTGAGTGACCCTAAAATAAAGTCTTCAGGGAGTAGTAGCTTCCTTAGGAGTGACCCTAAATCAAAGTTCTTCAGGGAGTAGAAGCTTCCTTGGGTTGTAGACCTAAAACTAAGTTGTTATTTGAGCTTCATATATTGTGAGTTAATCCTCACCATGGTTTTTCCCTTCTAGGGTTTTCCATGTATATCTGGTGTCATGTGTTGATGTACATTATGTTAATCTTTCATGTTCATGTTAACGCTGTGATGATTAAGTTTTAATTTGCTCCAGATAAGCTAAAGTTGTTAAAATTGAAGATTACTTAGATATTGATTCACCCCCCTCTTAGTATCCTGGTGTGTTCAACAAAAATGACACGGGAAATGTATATCCCTTCTTTTTCATACCATGATATTTATGGTTCACAGTCACCATCTGGCGACAGACTTCTAAAAGAATAAAATAATCTGATGCATATCTTAGCAATTTCAATGGGGCATTTACTCAACCCCTAACCCTAAGGTAAGTGAATCTATCAAAATGAATATAAAAACTTCCATACCTCATCACCAATGAAGTTGCTTTAGGGGAATTCTCATTTCAAGTGTACCTTCAATCCTCTTTACAAAAAACATGAAAGCATTGTTGACACAGCGATAATATTTCATTCCCCTTTCTTTTTGCTACTGAGGAAAATACTCGTACATAGGTGTGTCTGGCGTCAACGACCCTTGGGTCCTTAACCCTGCCCAGAAAACCTCTTTACTGGCTAAATTGTAAAACAAATAAGAGCACTTGTGGAAAGACAACTTCTAGTCAAAGTTATCCAACTACTCGTTCAAGTGATCACTAATCATTTTGGCCAGTCCATGTACTGGCATTCGCTACACACCACCAAGATGAACTGGCACATCCAATTTTTAAATGAGTCAGACTTAGCACTCCCGACAACACGGTGCAATAGAGTGATCATATTAGAGATTTCTTCTTTGAAATGTGCTCTTTTTAAATTGGTGGGAATTTGAGATTTTCCTTTCTTCTCAACATTCAACTAGTTCTTTGCAATAGAATTCAAGCACCAGTCTTTCTTATCCCAAAAAAAACCCCACCCCATAGTGACAGACATCTCAACAAATTCTTCTCTGTCGGGTAATATCAATGCATGAGAAACAACTTCGGCATCAATTTTTGTAACCACAGAGTTGTCAAAAGCTCTTATCTCCTGTGAGTCAAGGAAATAATTCTTTGCACATGAAACAACCAAGTCTAGACATAACACGAAAGGTGGAAAACCTCCAATATGGGGTAGCCCACTGGTTAGAATTTTCTCTGCTATAGGATTTTTGGGGTTTTGCTGCATTCGAGACCAAAAATCATCTGAGTCTATGTGCCCAAGCTCAATATATTTCACTTTAGCCAAACCATTTTCTATAATCGAAGTAATAGGGAAACCCTGATACTTATACTTCATTTTCACTTGCTTAAGGAACCATAAAACAAAAGACTCTATGGCTGCTAGGGGCACCAAATAATTTTGTATAACATTTGAAGAAGACAAACAATCAGACTTGTGAAAGAAAATTGTTCTTCCCACCAAAATAACTCAAGGAATTTGAATTTGTTGCAATAAGGAAAGAATGAGAAGGAAAGCCAATTATCTGACCTAGTTATAAGAGTTTGTGCTTATCATTTGCAGAAGGTGTGGTCCAGAGCTTCTCCAAAGTTTACCAACTAAAATGCAGGATAAGACATTTCACGAAGGTGGCAACCCTTATAAAATGTCTCATTAAATCTCATTGATTTCAGCGGCATGTATGATTGTACAATTCGTAAATGAGACGCCTTTATTCTCCTTTGAAAAATGTGCAATCATACTTCCTAAGACATTCCTTATTTATTATGAAATGACAAATGTCACTTCCACCATGCATGCTCATAAATGAAAAGATGGCTCCTCGAAAAGTGAACCAAGCTTTGAGTCGGAAGATCAACAACTTTTAGAACCTGCGAACCATCAGTTGGGAGTTTGAAAGTTCTAAGAACTCCTGACTTACTGACTATGAAGGACTTTAGCATCGAGACTAACACAAGGCCTATAACAAAGACTTAACCAACAACTTCAAAGGAAGAGTCAATAAATCAGAAGGTTTCGAAACTTAAGAACTCCCTGACCAAGGTTCGAAAAAACATAAAATTGCCGACTGTGAAGACAAATCACTTAAGTAAAGGTCGCAACTTTATAAAGGGGACGAAACAATAAAGAATAAAGAAGAGGACTTTAACTTAACACATGAATGGCAAAAATTTAAATATTGGGTAAAAACAAGCTTTGAATGAGGACAAGGACTGAAAAGGACGCAGAGAATCCAGGCAAACTAGCATAAAACATTATTCCACAGGCAACAAAGTCACACAAAAACAATAACAACAAACACATAGGGAAAAATAGAAATAGAGACTATTGTACAAAGGGACCTATGACAACATTACCAGTTGTATAATTTTAGATCTTGCCCATTGTAGGCAAGATGCATTGGAGTTCCATTTGGATATGCCAACAGAAAGGCATTTTCTCCAATCACTTATCTGATTGTAAATGGTCTTCTCCATAGAGAATCTAATTTCTTATGAACCTCTTTAGGCTCTCTCCTTCTATCCCATAACACAACATCTCTAATTGCAAACTTTCTTTGTCTAGATTTTCTATCAAAAATTCTTTTCACTGCTTCCTGATGCCTTGTTATTCTATCAACCACTTCATCTCTCTGCTCTTCAAGTCTTGTCAAATACATAATCCTATTTTCCAATGCAGACTAAAATTGCTCATCTTCAATGGCCTTTTGTAAATTCAATGCAGATAACTCTAAAGGAATAGGCAAAGCACTTTCAATTCCATACACTAGTTGGAATGGGGACATCCCAATTGCTCTCTTATGAGTTATCCTATCTACCCACAATGCATCTTAAAGGCTTTTATGCCATCCTCTCTGGTTTTTATCTACCAACTTCTTAACAATAGAAATCAGATTTTTATTACTCGATTCAGCCTGCCCATTGCCTTGTGGATAATAATCAGAAGAATGGGCAAGACTAATATTGTAGTCATAATAAAACAAAGAAAACTCAGTAGAGGAGAAACTGCTAGTGTTATCATCAACAATTTTCTTGGGGATACCAAATCTAACTACTATATTTTCCTTAACAAAATTACAAACAACTCCAGAAGTGGTATGCTTTATTGGGATAGCTTCCACCTGTTGTGTCATGCACACACGCCCCATTTTTCCAAATGGAGACCCCCTCTTTTTGCTTTGGCTGAGTCTCAGTTTTTGTCCTCCTTATGGTGATAAGAAAGTGCTCGGTCTTGCTTAAAGTTGGATGATTTGCTTTGAATCTTGCAATTGTGATGGTTTAAGTCTATTTGGTGCTTTTCATGATTGTTTTGTAGAGAGTTTGATTGATTTTATGCATGAAAGGTGAGTCTTTTAAAATTTTGCGCTAAAACTAAGGTTCACTAGATAAAGCACTAAAAACCCATGTCACAGGATATTGCACTAATTTCAAGTGACAGTACATATCCTATGAGGTCGATTTCCCCCGCATGTCTTGTCACCTTACCTTTTCCCACTTTCCGTGCTTTGAGTTATTGACACTCTGGGAATTGTCAGGAGTATTTATGGGGGCTTTGTCAAAGTTTAAAACCCGAATTATCTGTTCATTTCCCCATTTCCTTTCAAACTTTTCCTGTGAACTAGAGCTCAAGCAATTTCAGTTGGTCTGTGTGGTGATTTCCAGTGTGTCGGTGGGATTTAATCGAGCTAATTGAAAGGATTTCTACATGTGGCCTCAAGGTTTTTATTCACATTTCAACTTGACCAAGTCGGCCTTCATTCTTCCTTTTTCTGGTTTATGATTGCATCATGGTATTTATACCCTGCCTAAATTACATTTTGAATTTGAATTGATGCTCCATTTGTTTTCATGGTGCAATGGATGACATGATTTCATAAACCCTAGTTCATTTCAATTTCATTTCATTGCATAGGATTTGAATGCTTAGGGTTTGATTGTCTAGGTACTTTGTAGGATTGTATGAAAGGGTTTATGTTGTTGATCTTAATTGAATAATGTATTTCTTAGCGGAATGGATTAGGATGCATTTTGGGGAAGATCAAATCTAGGGTAGTGAAATAGTGTTTTAACTTAGTTTTTTCAAGAACTTGCATAAGAAACAAGCCCTAGGCAGAGAAATTGGTTTTGCGCGACTTTTGAGCTTCATTAGACATATCCGTTAGGCCCCCAAAACCACGCCTGTCCCATAAGGTGATCACCACTTGACTTAACCCTTAGGAAATTCCAGTTTAGGATGTTTGCACTAAATTTGGAGGGTGTTGGATATGTCTGGTGAACCACAATTTCCCCGCCTCCTCCAATGGACCTTGACTCGCCCACTCCATTTGCCTTGGGAACTCCTGAAAGGTGTTTGCGCAGATTTCACGTGGCACCGAACATGTTCGGTGACCTTTAATCCCCACATATCCCATGAAGTTCGCTTCACTCACTTGATTGCCTTAAAACTGCTTAAGGATACCCCGTGCTAATTTCACATGACATCGGATATCCCATGAAGCAAGATTTCCCCGCATATCCGGTGAAGGTCATTTTCATCGCTAAAAGTAGACTAAACCTCTTAGTGGTTAACATGACATATCCTTTGAAGGCTAAAATCCTCGCTTATCCTGTGAGACTTGAAATCTTCGCTGTGTCCTGTCAAGACCAGAAAACCTGCCTTAGAGCCAAAATGACCAATTCATCCAAAATGTTCATTTCATACTAGATATTTTGCATCATTCCATTCATTTTTGAGGTTCCATTTATCATGCTTAATGTGAAAATTGATAGTTTTAGCACTACACATTGATATCTTCTAAGGGGGTAAAAGCCCGTTTTTTATTACATTTGATCCAATTTGGTGCCTAAGTTGAATTTAATGATTAGAAACTGTTAGAAATGTAACATTTTGATGATTTGAGAAAATTTCATGATCAAGGTGATAGATTTAGGCATGTGAATTAACATTTAAATTGGGTATTCATTAGGGTAATGTATTGCAGGATAGATGTCTACAAGGGTTGTAAACATGAAGTATGAGTTCAAAGGCATTCCCCCCATCTCGAAGATCACATCAACATGGAACAACATAGGAGATACAGACTTAGGTCACATCGACCTAGATGACTTCAGACTGAGAATCTTCGGTGATAATCCTACTAATTGGGCAAGGAGAATCAGGGATAATGGAATTGCCCAGATTGCAACTTTCCCCACTTCAGTACAATGCCCAGAGTTGATCATTGCCTGTAGTGAGAGATACCATGCCCCAACTAGGTCAGTAGTGACCCAAGATGGGAGAGTAGTGGCTAGTTTCACTGTAGAATCCCTTGCAGAAGTATTTGACATCCCACCTGTCAGCACTCATTTTGACCTGGAGGTTGAATTTTTCATGTCTAGAGGGTTTCTTCACTTAAACCCTATGTATTCTTTCCCATCGGCGTGACCTCGCAGGCGTTTTGGTGATCAGGTTGGTGGTAGTGATGTGCTGTCGGCGTGACATACACTATCGGCATGTCTTTTTTCTGGTTGCCCGATGGGATTGTTCTTACCGATGGTGCCATCGGTGTGATGTATACTATCGGCGAAGCATTTTCCTGTTCGACCGACGATGGGTGTTTGGCCGATGAAGTGTCATCGGCATGTGTCTCGCCGAGGGATTTGTGTATCGGGGTGATCGTTGTTATCGGCATGCTTCGTTTGTTTTTGGCCGATATGGATGGTCTGGCCGACGGTGGAGTTGGCGTTCGATACATTGGGAAGTGCTATCGCCATGACTTTGGCTATCGGGCAAGCCGGCGTGGGATTCACCGATGGAGTGGTGTCTGGCCGATGGTGTTGTATCGGCATAACAAGTGATATCGGCCAATGTGTTTTGTGGTTCGCCGATAGAAGGAAGTCACCCCGATGGGGAATGCCATCGGGATGACTTTGTGTTCAGTTTGACCGACGGTGGGCTATCGGTAGGAGTTGGGCCGATGGCTTGATGGTGGATGGCTCGAGGATGTTCATCGGCATGACTGGCTGTGTCGGCGATGGGACTTTTTGCCAGGCCGACGGTGTTGGTCTGGCCGATGGCAGTGTTGTTTGAGCTTTCATCGGAGTATCTTGGCTTCGGTGTGATTAGTGGTGTCGGCGAAGGATTTTCTGGCTAGCCCGATGGTTAATCTCTGGCCGATGAAGGGAGTGTGGAGTTTGTGATCGGCCAGACTTTTGAGATCGGCGGGAGATTTTTGGGGTTGGCTGATGGCCTAAGTCTTGGCGATGGGTATTTGGCGGATGGTCGTGTGTCGAGCGTAGCAAAAGGCGCTCGACATCTATTGAGCATGCGGCTATGTTTATAAAGCGCTAGTATGTTCTCCTCACCGTGCATGTGGGATTATTCCCCTGTATGTTTTGAACCTGCGAGGGAGGCGTTTTGGCGGGAAGCCTCATGTTGACTACAGCGACAGTCTCCAAGTGAAATGCGGGTGGTTGAGCCATCAATGACGGTCGTGCAGGGGTATGGGCAATGAATACAAACGGTGAAGCTGCCTGATCGTGGATAAAGACTTTCAGATAGTGGCACATGGCTCGAGGCTCCCCTTTGTCTGCTACATCACTATTTTCTGAGCGCCATTCCTTCTGAGGACTGTATCTGGCAGATTTTTTGTAATAACCATGTAGTTAATTGCTGTGGTACACTTTCTGGCTGTTATAAGCAGACTGTGTTACCATTTTTTAAGTTGTTGAAAGTTGAAGATTTTTGGCTCTGTAATTCAAAACAAGCTGATCTAGTTGCTCTGTATAGCTAAACCTGTGAGTTTATGTATCTCTTGTTGTATGTTTTGGCATGAACCCACTGATTTCATGATTAATCTTATATGAGAAATGTTATCTTAGCATGTGTTTTGTTAATTCTGTCTCCAGTATTGCATGTATTCTTCTTCTGAGTCTGGATATTTAAGCAATGTTGAGACTCTAGAACATAGAATTCCTGTGTTGGATGTCTGATCTTTTAACTTCTGCTCAAGGGGTAGATTAAACTGTTTTCAGGTTGAACATTGGGAAGGGTATACTGCAGTAGGGATGCCATAAGTAGAGATAACTTAACACTCTATATTGGGAGATATCTGTAAGGTAGGTATCACATATATCCCCCTGAAATCCAGTTTTAGCTGTTCATGCTGATCATTCACAGGTGTATGTCTACTGACTTCAGGCCCTGGATAGGCACCAATCTTGCTTCGTGTTTGTGTTACAACCATGTCCAGCTTTGCATCCAAACTTAAAGTCAAAATTGAAATCTAAAACAACCATTAGGACATTAGAATTAGTTTTAGGATCCTCAGTCCTCTGTCTACAACTGCAAATAGGCCCAAAGCTAGCCCCTTTGCTCTTATCTTTCAGTTTTGGTCTACTTACAGGAGGACTTATCTGCTTTCTGATAGCATCCCAATCCTTGCATGCGTACCTCATGGATGTTGAGTAGGGAATACCCCCCTAGGTTTTGCAGAGCCTGAAGAAGAAGAGGAGATAAAATATAGAGTCTATCTCCTACACTGTTGGCCCCTGGCCCAGAGATCCTGTTGATCACTGATGGCTACCTTGTAGGGAAATCTGGGAATAAGCATCCAGTCTGGGAAAAAACCAACACCACCATTTCCCACTCTGACTGTTGTCACAAGGACTCATAATCAAGATATGTATGATCAGGGGCCAGAGGTCTGCAGAAGAATCATCAATGATACATGGATGAAGAAGAATAGGACAACAATGTTAAAGGTTCCCCATGTGTTATACATAAGTGATTTCAAAGATAAAGTAGGTGACTTGGTCACACTATTGAGAAGAATCATGAGACTACCCTCTGCTTCCACTTTTAAGCCCTAGATGTTTGGGTATATTCAGGAGATCCTCAAAGGAGACAGGAGGATACATTGGGCTTGCCTCCTTAGTGAAAACATCCATGAGGCATTCTTAGCCTTAAGTCAAGATGAAAAATTTCATTGGACATCTTATGTGGTATACATGTTGGCAAGAAATTTTGTCTATCCTGGACTCTCTCAACTTGGAGTAGTGGGAAATGTTGATGGACAATTGAAGGTATATGAATGATATCCCCAATTGGAGCTATCTCAATCCCTATTGTGCTACAAGAGAGTTAATGATGCATTCACTATGCATAACACTAGGATGTTGCAAGGAGACATGTCTAGGAGAATATCCCTCGAGGCTGCCAATGTAGTTCAAAACTATGGTAGATGGTATATATATTTTCCCAAATTTACCTATCTCAGAGTCCAAGGATTTAAGGGAGTTCCCTATAGACTACCAAAGTATCCAATAGATAAGGTAGTAGTTTTGGAGTTGACAATATAGTTGTGTACTTGTCATGGAATGCTGAAGCACTTGCACATAACATCAATCAAATTTCCTATTGTTTTAGGTCGAGGGCTCTTTGCTTGTGCTAGCATTGGTTCAACTGAACATTTAGATGTTGAGTTGTAGTAGCTGAACTTGAATTTTTATAACACTAGAACGCATTTTGATCCCTTTGGAACTTTGGAGAAGCATGTCAGCAAGAAGCTCTTCCACAAGGAGCATTTGGAGGACTTTTGGGCCAATTACCTTGATAAGCATGAAGTTAGGAGAAGAAAGTGCTCAAGGTTATCCTTGGATTTTATCATTATGTTTCAGATTGCCCAAGTACCTAACCAATTAACTGATGATGGGGTAGTAGTACAAGAGGCTGAGTGGAGGAGGGTATTTGGACAACCCATCCCACCTCCTAACTGGGCTGAAGTAAAGGATAGCTCCCTAGATGAGCTCACGAAAGACCCAATCAGGTATAGTAGAATATGGGTGAGAAACCAAGTAGCGCAGCTAACTGCTGTCAGAGTTTCCCTCACATACACCTAGCATCAACAAGAGAGGGAGACAGATGATGAGAAAGATGAGCCAGTTGAGGCTGAGGAAGAACTAGTGCTAGCATCATCAGGAGCAGTTGAGATCAACAACGAGGATACAAAGGATGATGTGCCTATCGTGGATAGGAAAGGCAAAGGTAAAGCACCTAAAGAGCCAAAGAAGGACAAAAATGAGAGGAAGTGTGTCTCCGTTGTAGACTAGAACATCAAAGAGGAAAACTATGCAGAGTGGAGAGGGAGAGGGGTCCAAGACAAAGAAGACCAGGGTGACAAATAAGGCACCAATCCTCAGGATAGTGTCTGATTCCCCATCTGCTCTTGTCACTGTCTCAGTGCCTTCACTTGTTACCACTGCCCCTCCCACTACATCCAATGTGCCTATTGCTCCCGTGTCCTTGTTAGAAATGAAAGCAACACTACTTCAATGGAAATCTGATTCAATATAAATTTCTGCAATCTTTAACTGTGTGTTATTAATGGAGATTGTAACACATAAACAAAACTATGCTTCACAAAAATGCAAAATCAGAAATATGAACACATAACACAATATTTAACATGGAGAAAACCCTTTTGGGTAAAAAACTCCACACAAGAAAGAGGCCCAATGTTTGTATTAATCTGAAAATGATTTACAATACAACAAATCTTCAACTCTCTCCACCAGTCTTCAATCTGACAGCATTCCGGCAGCACCCGAGTACCTAAAATCTGTATTGCAGCAACTAATACATGGCAAATACTTATAGAAATATTTTCTAACTCATCTTAGGTGTTCACCTTCTCTCTCCTAAGATTCTCCAACCTGTAAACATTAATTACCATCTTACAAGCATCTTACACTTGTCCAAAAATAACCATGCAAAGGTTGGGGCCCAAGGCTAAATCTGGCCTCTTACAACATCTTATGATGTGTCATAACCGTCATAGATTCCACAAAAGAATATATTTCCAAGATAGGAAACTTGGGCTAAATATAGCAAATATACAACTAACATATCCGTCATATGTGTCATAGAATCACAGAATCTTATGACAACTTGAAGTTGTCATAGATTCACTCACCAAACATTATGACAGTTGTCATACATGCCAAAAATAGTATATTCCTCAAGGGAGCATGCCTATCCTCATTTACCATGAGTTTTTACATTTGCCAACCATAAATGTCACTCTGTAACTCCTGCCGGTAACTCTGAAATTACAACTGTCAATGAGACTACCTCATTCCCTTATGGGTAATTACAAATAATAACAAATAATAAATGGAATAAAATACAATATTGGAATTTACAAGGTTAATGGCACCTTATTCCAACATTCTCCCACTTGACATTATACATTGTAAATCAACCCATAAGAAAACAAATGAAAAATAATCAGGCACTAGAAACAAGGCCCATGGCCTCTCTGCACCATACAAACTTCTTTGTGCTCACAGGCTTGGTCAATGAATCTGCAACATTCTCCTGAGTGTCTATCTTCTTCAGCTCAATCTCTCCATTTGCAACCAACTCTCGAACAAAGTGATACTGAACATCAACATGCTTAGTCTGAGCATGATACATGGGATTCTTGGCCAAACAGATAGCACTTTGGCTATCACAACCAATCTGAATGATCCTGCAATCAAAACCAATACCTGTACATAGTCTCCTCAACCAAACTGCCTCCTTAGAGACATGAGTAGCAGCCATATACTTTGCTTTTGTGGTGGACAAAGCAACTATGGGCTGCCTCTTACTCATCCAACTCACTGCACCTCCAAACAGAGTAAACACATAGCCACTAGTGGACCTTCGACTATCCAAGTCACCTGCCCAATCTGCATCAACAAAACCTTGTATGTCCAAAGATTTATCAGCACTATCAATACTAGAATAAACCAAACAATGGTCAAGAGTACCTGCAAGATATTTAAACACCTTCTTCGCATAGTTCCAATGCTGTCTACCAGGGTTAGACATAAATCTGCTCAAAACTCCAACTACTTGGGCAATATCTGGTCTAGTGCAAACCATTGCATACATCAAACTCCCTACAACACTAGCATATGGCACATTAGACATATCCTCAAGATCATCTTCAGTCTTTGGACACATATCTAATGAAAGCTTAGTACCAATGGGTAAAGGAACTCTAACTGGGTTACAGTCCTGCAAACTAAACCTCTACACAATAGTATTCACATACTTACTTTGTGATAACCAAAGCTTTCTGTTAACTCTGTCCCTCCTGATCTCCATTCCCAAAATATACCTTGCAGCACCAAGATCCTTCATCTCAAATGCACCTGAAAGTTGGGCTTTAAGCTCACTGACCATACCCTTAGTATTGTTGAAAAACAACATGTCATCAACATACAAAGCAATAACTAGTATAGAATCATCAACACACTAAATGTAAACATAGTGATCCTCCTCGCTTCTAACAAAACTCAATTTCAAAACAAATGAGTCAAACTTTTGATACCACATTCTGGGGGATTGTTTCAGACCATAAAGAGACCTTTTTAACCTGCAAACCCAATGTTCTTTTCCTTTTACCTCAAAACCTGTAGGCTGTTGCTTCTTCAAGATCTCCATGCAAGAATGCAGTCTTAACATCCATTTGTTCAATCTCCCAATCATAAGCTGCAACAATGGATAAGAGAAATCTAATAGAAGTCAATTTAGCAACAGGAGAGAATATCTCACCAAAATCAACTCCCTCTCTCTGGGAGTAGCCCTTGGCTACTAGTCTAGCCTTGTACTTCTCCAATGACCCGTCTGCTCCAAACTTCTTGAAGACCCACTTACATCCTATGGCCTTTCTTCCTTTGGGCAAATGAACAAGATCCCAGGTGTTACAAGAGTCTAAAGCCATCATCTCCTCCTGCATGGCTAACTGCCAAGACTCACTATCATCTACAGAAATAGCTTCCCTGTAGGATCTAGGTTCATCGTTAGTACTCAATAAAGCATATACACAATGGAAATCTGGTGGGCTATACCTATCAACTAGTTTCTGTTGTCTTGTGGATCTCCTCAAGGGTGGAGTAGGAGACTCTACTCGTTCTTCTGCATGATCATCTGCATCAACTTCTTCTATAACAACAGACTCATCTTCATCAGAACTACTTGAATCTTCTTCTTCTTCTTCTTCACCCCCCAATCCATCATTCTATTCTTCTTGAGGTGCATCTTGCTGCTCTAAATCAAAGTGCACCTTCTTTACCTTTTCATCTTTTTCTTTTGGCTGCTTAGGTTCAGAAATAGCTCTAAGTTCCCTGAAAATAACATCTCTAGAAAAGATAATCTTGCGGGTTAGTGGATTCCAAATCTTATAACCTTTCACATTGTCACCATATCCAATGAATGTACACTTTTCAGCCTTTAGATCCAACTTAGATCACTTTTCCTTAGGCACATGAACAAAAGCCTCACAACCAAAAACCCTTAAATGTGAAACAAAAGGTTTCTTACCGGTCCACACTTCATAAGGTGTCGAATTAAGAGCCTTACAAGGAGATCTATTTATCAAGTAGTAAGCAGTACACAGCCTCTGCCCAAAAGCATTTATCCAACTGTGCATCACTAAGCATACTTCTGGCCCTTTCCATAATTGTTTGGTTCATCCTTTCTGCAACACCATTCTACTGTGCTGTATACAGAGTTGTCTTTTGTCTGATTATACCTGCATGCTTGCAAAACTCATCAAATTCCTTAGAGCAATATTCCCCTCCATTGTCAAATCTTAATATTTTTATCTTTAAACCTGATTGGTTCTCTACGAAGACTTTGAATTCCTTAAACTTAGTGAAAACTTCAGATTTATGTTTCATAAAATAAATCCATATATATCTGGATACATCATCAATGAAGGTAACAAAATAACGAGATTTTCCAATAGATTCATTATCCATAGGCCCAAACACATCCATATGAATAATTTCTAATTTTTCTTTTGCTCTATTGCTTCCTGAAGGAACTGATTTTTGTTTTGTTTACCAAACACACAATGCTCACAGAAATCAAAGTGCTCATCAGAATAAGAGAAACCATCCAACAATTCTTTATTCTTAATAGTTTTCAATACATTATTACTTGTGTGGCCCAATCTATGGTGCCACAACATACATGCATTTTCAGTATTAGCCTCAGATACATAGGAGGCATTATAAACTGTAGTGGCTTCAACCTTGAACAGGCTTCCGAATCTCTTCCACTTCGCTACCACCAAGTTCCCTCTCACTAATCTTTCCTTTCCCGACAATCGGATATGAAGAATTGTCACCAAGGTAGATATTACCTCCATCATATTCTTCATATGTGGAGAACCACTCCTTATGCGGGGTCATATGAAACGAGCATCCTGAGTCAACCAACTAGTTTTCATTAGAAACAACATTACATGCAAAAAGTAAAACATCTTCACCTGCATTCGAGGACTTATATGAAGTACTCTCCCACTGTTTCTTGGGGTTTCTGCACTCCTTCACATGTCCCCTTTTACCGCAGTTCCAACACTTAACTCTGTTCTTTTTACCAGGAGTCTTAGACCAGCCCTTGGACTTGTCCTTAGCCCATTTCTGATCTCCTTTAGGTCCTCTTTCCTTAGACCTTCCTCTGACACTGCGAGCATCCCCTGAACTATCCGAACTCTTCTTCCTCAATTCCTGTGATAGTAGCACTGAAACAAGAGCATCCAACTTCGGATCCACAAGGTTAGCAGTGATAGCAAGGATAACATTCTCCCAAGACTCAAGTAAAGAACAAAGAAGTAAGATACATATATCTTCCTCACTAACCTCAACATCTACTGAATCAAGCTGACTCGCTAACAAATTAAAAGAATTTAAATGCTCTGCAACTGATTCACCTTCTCGCATTTTCATGGAAAACAATTTTCTTTTTAAATAAAGTTTATTTACCATACTCTTGGCTTGATAGATCTCACCCAACCATTTCCACAACTTGTATGCAGTCTCTTCCTTTGCGACATTCAATAGGATAGAGTCTGAAGGACATAATCAGATGGTTCCCCGTGCCTTCTTATCCAGTCTATCCCACTCATCTTGAGAGACATCATCAGGTTTCTTCTCTTTTTGAACAACCAACCATTGTTTTCTTTCTTCCAACAAATCTTCCATTTTCAGCTTCCACAACTCATACCCTGTTCCGTTGAACTTCTCAATGTCCATTCGAGAGGTTGATGCAACGGTAGATGCAACCATAATAACAACACGAGATCTGCAAAATAAACACAAACAAATCTCCCACTGTATCTACAGATTCCACACTACCACCCAAGAGTCAAAGATGGCCAGGCTCTGATACCAAATGTTAGAAATGAAAGCAACACTACTTCAATAGAAATCTGATTCAATATAAATTTTTGCAATCTTTAACTGTGTGTTATTAATGGAGATTGTAACACATAAACAAAACTATGCTTCACAGAAATGAAAAATTAGAAATGTGAACACATAACATAATGTTTAACGTGGAGAAAACCCTTTCAGGTAAAAAACTCCACATAGGAAAGAGGCCCAATGTTTGTATTAATCTGAAAATGATTTACAATACAAAAAATTTTCAACTCTCTCCACCAGTCTTCAATCTGACAACATTCTGGCAGCACCCGAGTACCTAAAATTTGTATTGTAGCCACTAATAGAAACATTTTTTAACTCATCTTAGGCGTTCACCTTCTCTCTCCTAAGATTCTCCAACCTGTAAACATTAATTACCATCTTACAAACATCTTACACTTCTCCAAAAATAGTCATGCAAAGGTTGGGGGCCCAAGACTAAATCTGGCCTCTTACAGCATCTTATGACGCGTCATAACCATCATAGATTCCACAAAAGAGTATCTTTCCAAGATAGGAAACTTGGGCTAAATATAGCAAATATACAACTAACATGTCCGTCATATGTGTCATAAAATCACAGAATCTTATGACAACTTGCAGCTGTCATAGATTCACTCACCAAACATTATGATAGTTGTCATACATGCCAAAAATAGTATATTCCTCAAGGGAGCACGCCTATCCTCATTTACTATGATTTTTTACATTTGCCAACCGTAAATGTCACTCCGTAACTATCGTCGGTAACTCTGAAATTACAACTATCAATGAGACTACCTCATTCCCTTATGGGTAATTACAAATAACAAATAATAAATGGAATAAAATACAATATTGGAATTTACAAGGTTAATGGCACCTTATTCCAACAGTCTTCTCCTACTACAAATGCAAGCTCATAGCCTTCTACTACCCCTGTTGCTCCTATTGTATCCTCTTCCCCTGTTATCACTTTAGCTACACCTTCTCCTTCATTGCCAATAGTTAGCCTTCTTGTCTCCTCATCACCTCCACTTTCCTTGGCCATCCCCTTCTCCATTTCCTCCATTTCATCCACCCCACCTTTTGTTGTTTCCCTACCACCCATCTCAACTACTCTTTCACCTCCATTGTTCTCTCTACCACCCCTTAACCTTTCCACTCCCATTGTCCTTTCTTCTGTTTTTCCTCCTTCCATTCCACCTTCTTTGGGTTTTGCAGCATTTGCAAACCTTTCCTAGGTGCAACTGCCCAGTAATCAATAATACCTTGACTCGGCCATTCCGAGATTCCAAGGATGCCCCTAAGCCTCCATCCCCACAAGTACCATTGTTGGAAGGGATTGAAAAGGTGTGTGTAAAAATGAACATAACTACTTGGGAAGAGGTCCACATAGAAGATGCTCCAGATTGCCCTCAGATAGATATAAGCACAGTGGAAGTTGTAAATATTGATGATAGTCCTCCCAAGGACAAAACAAATGACACTGTGTTTGATAAGGCTGCACAGGATACTGGGGAACAGTTGGGACAATTGAACTCTCCTCCAAAGGTAGATGTAGATATTTCTGAGGGAGATGATGAAAATAAAGGAACAGAGGTAGGTAATATAGGTACCTCAGATTCTTTGAATAAAGGAGGGGACCAAATTGGTTCTCCCATCCATTCTTTGGCAGCACCTGATTGGTTGCAGCAAAGGGTCCAAAATAAGCAGCCCCAGATTGAAGTTGTGGAGCTAAATTTAGATAATTTCCTAGCCCGACTTGAAAAGCCGAAGAAGCAGAAGAAAGTCAAAGTGCACTCCAAAATTTACAAAGATGCTTCATGCTCAAGGGTGGCAGAAATTGCAGTGCCTCCTGCACAAGCAAATAAGGAGGGTATCAGGTTGGAAGATTACACTGTCTCTACAATAAATCTTGGCCCTACCTCTAGAACGCAGAAATTTAAGAATTCAAGGATTCAGTTTCAAACATTGTTAACAGATTGAATAAGGATGAGCTAACCAAGCAGTAGATCAGGCAACAAAATGAGGACTTGTGTGCATGTATTAGCTACATGATCAAACTTATGCACACTGAAGATGGGACAACCATAGCACCTTCCATTCTTTCAAAGGAAGAGTTGGAAGATTTTGATAATATCAGGACAATTGCTTCACTCACTGAAGAGTGGATTAGGGAAATATATGCAGATGGCTACAAAGTGATTGATGAAGTTGCTAAAATACATAAGGATTTTTGTGCCCTCAAGGCATAATGGGAAGAAATATTAGAAGACAATAGTAGCTATGATGACTATTATTCCCATATCCATCCTAGAGTCTTAGCAATGAGTAAGTTGTCTAAGGAAGTTCTCACTGAAGAGAACATTTTGACATAGGACAAGTTGCACATGCCAGAGCATTGGCTGGAAACGATAAAGTTAAGAAAGGAAATTTTTGACAAAGACCCCACCTAATATTAAGTTATAAGCAGTGTGATTTTCAGGTTGAAAAATAGAAGAAAAAAACTTAATTTATGGGCTATAGAGTTAATTTTTGAACAAAATAAACATTCTAGTTTGTTTGGCACTAGTTCCTTGGTGCTAGCCATATGGACCTCTTCAAGCTCTAAAATTTAAAATAAAACAGGCCCAATCAACTTCCCGAATCAAAAGTTATGGTCTCCATAAGTTGGGCCTCCTGCATTGGAAATGTAAAAATATCAACACAAAAAAGAGTTGTAAAGGGGATTTACACTTGTTGACTAACACAAGGCATATTTGGATGGAGATAATGGAGCCAAAATGAAACACCCAATTTGATGAGTGGATTATAACGAGGTTATGACAAGTGGAAGGAATATGCTATTTTTACCATATGAACTCATCTTAGAATTTGGCTGTTGGGTTTCTAACTAAGGATTTGGGCACCATTATTTTGGGTGGTTTTAGCTCATGGTTTTCTAATTACCATTTGATGATTTCATGTATTGTATATCCTATTTTTTGAGTGCGTGAGATGGAGGTTATATAGTGAGTTTTGTAGGTATTGTTATATTGTCATAATTCCTCTAGATCTTTGGTTGGTGATACTTCTATAAGTCTTGCTTTGCATGTGATGTCTCGATATTAAGGCATTGTTTAAATTAAAGATTTAAACAACATGATAAAGACGGAGAGGTCACTTTCATAAAATATGGTGTTTGTCATGTCCTCTCTATCGTCAATTCAGATGATAATTGTGTAAACATATATAATATTAAATTAATATATAATAATATTAAATAATATTATTATATAAATATTTTTTTAATATAATTAAAATACAATATATTTATTAACAAGAATATATTATTTAAAAATGATAAATATAAATATAATATATAAATATAAACATAAAATATAAATATAAATATTATATTATTATAATTATATTATAAATAAATATAATTAAAATATACTATATAATATAATTAGCAAGTTAAATATTATAAATTAATTATTATAATGAATATCATGTAAGTATATATGCGTAAGTAATATTACGTATAGATCATTATTTATAAGTCTTAAGATATGAACATCACAATGACCAAAGATCACACGTAAGTCAGATATGAATATCACTAAAGAATAAGACAAGACCAAAGTGACAATGATTTGCTAATAGAACAACAACGATTCATATTATGATTATAGGGGCAACAATCGTTTCACAAAGGGGTGCGATCACTAAGAAACTACGTAACCTTTCAATGAAAGCATCACTTGAGATATTTAAAAGGGAAACTCATCCCTCATTCAAAAGCATCGGGAAGAGTAAGAAAAAACATCTAATTTACATACAGATCAGGAAATATTTTTGAGTTGGAGAATATACTTGGGTAGATCTGAAATATAATATACAACAATATATCGGGCTGCAGGTAAGGAAGGAATAAAATACTTAAGAGATCCAAAGGAAACAAAGGCAAGAATTATCTTGGTATGATGTATCTAACCCTATGTTTATTATGATGAATGTCATGTGTTAAGTAGTGACAAATACATATAATTGAAAGATTATCATTAGGCATGTATATATATAAGCATTGTGAAACTTTCTATGAAATATATAAAGGAAGACATCATTAGATTATATTTACAACACATTAAAATAGTGATATGTTCAAACCCAATGCCTATTTCTAGTGATTCCAACCTTAGGAGAGGCGAGGTACTGTTAGGGAGAGGCAGAGTAAATCCATTCAATGAGATGGGCCCCAAGGATGAAGGAAGAATGTTCCAGAATCTGGGTCCATGCTCTCGAGGTGGTGTCATCGCGCCCTAGACAAGTAAATCCCCATCCAAGGTTGAGGAATAGAAAGTAAGTAAGGATTATGACTTGAACATAATCGATACTGAATTGTGTTATGGATTGTACTGAATGTTGTATGAATTTGTATGTTCTTTGCCAAATTCAAGGGACCACCTAGTTATGGCCATTGGGAGCACTACCACCAAGTTCAATATGAACGAAGTTGTTGCATATTTTCTTTTTGAAGAAATGGGAAAACTTCTGAGTCAGCCAAGGAGGCCCTAGTGGTTTGTAGCAAATCTAAATAAAAAGACAAGAAGAAGGACAAGAGGCAAGATAAGTCTAGATCCAAATCCCATGGAAGATCAAATCTCCTAATAAGTTCAAGGTGAAATGTTGGAATTGTGATAAAGTTGGACACCTTAGAAGAGACTGTGAGGAGAAGAAGAAGAAAATGATTGACTCCAATGATGAGTTTGAAAGATCCTCCTAAGATGATGGTAATGATTTTGTTGTTTCCTTGGCTACTCATGCATCAAAATGTGTGTGGTTGATAGACTCTGGTGCCTCTTTCCACACCACCTCACATCAAGGTTCGTTTACAAAATATGAAGAATATGATGGTGGGAGATTATTATCATATGAAGATTGTTGGTCATGGAAGAGTTTTAATTCAATTCCCCGGTGGATGAGTGAAGGTGATCAATGGTGTACTGCATATCCCTAGTTTGGCACAAAACCTACTTTCTATAAGTAAACTTAATGATGTGGGTGTGCGGGTTCTTTTCTCAAGTGCAGGGTGTAAGATGATTAGAGGATCTACGGTGCTTGCTAAGGGTGTCTAGATTAGCACTCTATTTCAGCTAGATGCATATACAATTCAGTGTAAGAGTTCTTCTCCCCCTACAATGAAGTGATTTGTAGAATCTTCACCTTCACCATTGTAACTAGCAACAAAGAGGTGTGTTGCACCTATTTCTGATGGTCGTGCTTTCTGGATACCTAAGGGTGCTCATCCTTTGGAGATAAAACTTCCAACAAAGAAAATAATGTTATGGCACCAACGAATGGGTCACATAGGTGAGAAAGGTCTTGGGACCATGAAAAATAAAAATCTTGTCAAGGGGTTAAAATATTGTAACCTTGAGTTCAATTTTTGTGAACATTACATATATATGAAAAACAAAACCATGTTCAATTTTATTTTAATTTTCATAAAATTTCTGGAATATTTGACTTGATACGTTTCGATGTTTTTGGTTCTATTACTGTTCCTTCAATTTTAAAATCTATTTATTATGTATCTTTCATTGATGACTAGTAGGACATTGATATATTTCCTTAGAAGTAAATTTGAAGTCTTTAGTCAGCTTAAAGAGTTTAAGGCTCTTGTGGAAAATCATACTAGTAAAAGGATTAAGTGTTTGAGGATTGACAATGGTAATGAGTTTTGCTCTGTAGATTTTGATAGGTTCTGTAAAGACCATAGAATAGAAATGCACAAGACAACTCCATATACCCCTCAACAAAATAGATTTGCAAAAAGAATGAATTGGACGTTGATGGAGAGGGATAGAAGTATGCTTAGTGGGGTTAGTCTAGAAGAAAAGTTTTGGGTGGAAGCAGTATCCATAACTTTTTACTTGGTTAACAAGTCTCCTACATCAACTCTTGTTGATAAGACACCTATGGAGGTGTCAATGGGAAAAATCTAAAATTGAGACATCTTCAAGTCTTTGGTTGCGAGGCATATACACATGTGCCTAGGGAGAAGCTTAGTCAAGCTAGAGAATAAGGTTGTAAAATGTATTTTCATAATATATGGTGTTGGTGTGAAAGGGTAAGAGCTTTGGGATCCTGTGGTTGAAAGAGTTTTGTATAGTATGTTAGTTTACATATTTGTCACTAAACTCTATTTTCTCACGCCTACTATAATGCCTCGCCAAGGAACCCCAGAGAACAACACAACTATGCTATAATAAAAGGACAATTTTTTTTTTTAAAGAAAGAAATAACAAAGAAATGTTTATCATATCTATTCATAACATCCATCTACTATAACACAAAGTCTACAATATATGTCTACAAAGTCTACAATATTTTATGTTCTACTTTACTTTCAAACTATGTTGTTAACAAATTATGCACCTTTCGACATATTTTCTCACATCTGCCTTCGTCTTTGGCCAATAATAATGAGTGCTCAGCTGTAGAAAAGTCTTATCTTGTCCAAAGTGACCAGCAAGACCACCACTATGCTTTTCCTTCAACAAATTATCTCTCATGGAGCCTCTAGGGTTACACAACTTATTTCCCTTAAACAACAAACCTTCTTGAATCATGTAATCAATCCATGGCTCTTTATTCTGGGAAATAGGAACATTGCAAGCTGCAAATGCTTCTCCAAAATCTACATCCTCTGCACACAATTATTTCAAACTTTCAAACCCCACACTGTTATTTTGTATTTCACACAACAATAAACTCTTCCTACTTAAGGCATCAACAACTCTATTCATTTGACCACTATTATGTTTCAAAACAAACTTAAAACTCTGAATATACTCAACCCACATAGCATGCCTTTGATTCAATTTATGTTGGTTGTTAATGAATTGCAAAGTATGGTTATCTGTATACACAATGAACTCTTTGGGCAATAGATAATGTCTCCATTTCTTGAGGGACTGAACCAAAGCATAAAACTCCAAATCATAAGAAGAATACTTTCTTTTTGCCTCATTTAATTTCTCACTAAAATATGCAACTGATTTTCCCTCTCGACTTAGGACTGCCCCAATAGCTAACCCACTAGCATCACACTCTACTTGAAACACTTTATCAAAATCAGGCAAAGCAAGTATGGGCTGTTCACTCACCTTCTTCTTGAGAAATCTAAAATTTTCTTCAGCCTCTTTAGTCCAAACAACTGGTCTTTTATTTCTCTAAGATAGGTGCTACTACATGACTAAAATTTCTTATAAAATTTCTATAAAAATTGGAAAGACCATGAAAACTCCTTACCTCCATGACACTTCTTGGTGATGGCCAATCAAGTATGGCCTGAACCTTTTCCTTATCCATCTTCAACCCATCTTTTGACACCACAAATCCCAAGTAACCCAGTTTGGTCTGCATAAATACACACTTCGTCAAATTGATCTGCAACTTCTCTTCATGTAGTCTCCTCATACCTGCCTCAAATGTTCTATATGTTCCTCTTTGGACTTGCTAAACACCAACATGTCATCCAAATATATAATCACAAATTTGCCAAGGAATGGTTTCAAAACCTCATTCATTAGTCTCATGAAAGTACTAGGGGCATTAGACAATCCAAAAGGCATAACCAACCACTCATACAACCCATCACTAGTCTTAAAGGTTGTCTTCCACATCCCCCGGTCTGATTCTTATTTGGTGATAGTCACTTTTCAAATCTATCTTAGAAAAATACATGGAGCCACTCAAATAGTCCATTAAATCTTCAATTCTAGGTATGGGAAACCTATATCTTATTGTGATTTTATTTATTGCCCTTGAATCAGTACACATACGCCATTCCCCTCCTTTCTTTGGAACCAACACTGTAGGAACAACACATGGGCTCAAGCTTTCCCTTATCAATCCCTTCTTCAAAAGGTTCTCCACTTGCTTCCTTATCTCCTCATTCTCCATAGGTGTTAACCTGTATGCAACCTTATTTGGAAGGCTAACACCTGGAATCAAATCCATATGATGGCTAATGCTTCTAATAGGAGGCAATTCATTAGGCAAATCAGTTGCAACAATATCCATATTCTCATTCAAAATGTCTTGTATTTCAATAGGCAAATCCTCCAATTTTGTAGAAGTCATTACACATCTAGGTTTAGGAACCAAAGCATAACCAATTTCTTCATTCTTCAAATCATTTAAAAACTCTTTACCACTTACCATCATTACCTTATTATTGTTGCTGCTGCTGTCCCCTTCTTTCTCCTTTATGGGAAGCAAGGTATGCTTCTCTCCATCCTTCTCAATGGTATATGTATTCTCCCTTCCATCTTGCACCGCTTTCCTATCAAATTGTCACGGTCTTGCAAGCAAAACATGGCACACATCCATGGGCATTATATCACATAAAACACAATCTTTATAGCTACCAATATGAAAATCAACATAGGCCTGCTCACTAACCAATATTTGATGACCTTTTTGTAACCAAGTCACTTTGTATGGAGTGGGCTGTTTAATCCTTTTAAGATTCAACTTTTCTACCATCTCAGTTGCAACAATATTATCAGTGCTACCACTATCTATAATGAGCTTACAACATTTACCTTGTGACTTATAATGAGCTTACAACATTTACCTTGTGACTTACACTTGGTTTTGAACAATGCTCTCCTTTGAATTGGCTCTTGACTTTCTTTTTGTGGCTTCAACAACACCCTCTTAAGCATTAAAGACTCACCTAATTCTACTTCATCCTTGTGGTGTACGGGTGTACTGGTGATCCCACACTCTCTTGATCAGCATGAACAACTTGATTGCTTCTCTCAAATTTTGAATTTCCTCCTTGTGATGATTCAGAGCATTCCCAACTCTTGTGCCCATATTGATTGCACTTGAAACATTTTCCTGCAAATCCTCTTCCTCTACCTTGTGAACCTCCTCTTCCATAAGACCTTCATCCTTCATTTTGATAACCACCTTTATCATTATTGGTTGTCCCACTGGAACTTCTAGCCTCTTCTCCTTGATGGTGCTGCTATCCCCTACTTGTTTGTTGTCCCCTTCCTCTAAAACCTCTTCCTCTCTTCTTCTCTTGCTGACTTTGCTTCCTTTGCAATTTCTCCTCTGCCTTTAGGGCAAGTTGATAAGCCTCTTCTAGGCTCCTAAGGGACAAAAGAGACCATTCACATATCGGGCTATTTTCTCCACATCTTCTTCAGCATGTCTAGATCTGATTACTAACTTGTAAAATTCCTCAGTATAGTCTTTCATAGACATATCTTTCTGCTTCAAATTCAACAATCTCTTAAAGAGATTAGCTTGATAATCACTTGGCAGAAATTTGGCCACCATTCGATCCCAAGAGTTAATCTTCTCCTTATTTCTCCTTCTCTCAGTTTGGATAAAGTCCCACCACATGGCAGCATGGCCCTTCAGTCTGGTGCAGGCAAACTTTACTCTTTTTTCCTCTACTACACCCTCATATTTGAAATACTTATCTAAGTCATTGATCCAGTCTATCAAGTCTTCACCACTGAGGCTTCCGGCATAAGTTGGTACCTCTATTTTTGGGTCTAAAGCCTAGACTCATGACTGTCTTCAGTAGTTTCTCATCAAATTCTTCTTCTTGATCCACCTGTCCTTCCTCATTCTCTTCTCTCTATTGTTCTTCCTCCTTATCACTTGCATCCTCATCATGAGAGGTCCCTCTTCTTTGTGCTCTCTCTAGGGCTTCCATCCTTGCAACTAAATTCTGCAATAACTCAGGGTCACCATGGTCTCTTCTGCCCTTGCCTCGGCCTCCTCCTCGGCCCATTCTTCTTGGAGGCATCTTGACCACTTACCAATGCCCAATCTCTTCAGGCTCTAATACCAATCTGATGGCTACCTTTCTAGTCACAGTATCAAACAGATTCACAATGCATTCAATCAAACAGAGTTTTAGAATAATGACATGAGACTAATAATCTTCTACACAGATTTAACAGACAAATAACAAACACCAGGAAGAAAGTATATTTGTAATCTTTATTATCTTGGAAATCACCATAAGACAAAGTTCAGAAAAATAGACTCTCCCTGTTAAAAAAAAAAGACTTTACACAACAAACGGCCTACACAATCAGCCCGTTCTTTTTCTCTTAGATAAAATGACTCTAATCTCTTCACCTCCCGTCTCCCTTCTCTGTCTCTCGATCTGTATATCTCATGTCTGTCTTCTCACCGTCCCTTCTTTAGCTCATTCGGCCTCCTTCTATTCTTCACAACCGTCGGCCTACTGTCCATTCGTCTTCTCCTGTGTGTCTTCACATCTTCCCCACCGATTGTTTGCATGCATAGATTCTTTACTATTTTTCTCCAACTGTCATCAAATCGCCAGCCAAGACTCTTCATCTCCCACACGATCTGTCCAACAATTGATTCAAACAATTAGCAAATTATTCTGTTCAGTCAAGTAGTGAAATGGTCGACAGAAGATGAAAGGCCCCCTTCAAACCAAGTTCATGTCACACAGTTGATAGGAGCTGCGTTGTTCTTATGGCGACAAGAAATTATTTTCCAACTGGTGACAGGACTTCCAAGCTGGACTCTTATTCCGAATGTCAAGCTACAATAATTACATATGCGACAAGAACTCCACTTGGCTTTACATAAATAGGAGTTTACAAGATAATGACAGAAGACAAAGTGTCACCACCTATCTACAAAGAAAAGCTAACAAAAAGAAGTAAAACAACAAAAAGAAAGAAAAACCAAAATTGTAGGGCAAGATGCCCCTGCATCAGAGTGATATGTACTCGAAGTCTCCACATACTCATAGTTCTCTTTGCATCCACCAGTCTCTTATTGACATCATCAATTTCATTTCTGAAAGTTTTAAGATAAATTGCTATGTTACCAAGCTTTCCCAATAAAGCATCATTTATAGTATCAACACCAACTATCTCTTCATTGAGCGTCTTCTTGAAGCATTGCTTCACTTCTTTCACGTCAAGCAAATTTTCTCCACTTTCATCAATAATCTTCATCTCCATAATTGTACAGTTCTTCCTAGTATCTACCAGGTCATTGTGGTATTCATTCAGAATTCTCCTTATTTCACTAATAAACTACCCAAGTACAGACAACTTCCAATCAATTGCATCCAACCAAGAGACAAAATCATTTTCTTTAGGATCGTTGAAGACTTTCTCGGCCACTAGAATATTAGTATCAAGTTTTATTATCTCCTATACTTCTTTGGACACCATGACCAAAGCGCTCTCATCCTTTTTAAAAGTCTACAATTCTGCAATCAACTCTTTTCTTTTACTGGAAATGAGAGCATACATCTTCATAGCCTCTTTGATATACAACAAACTGTCAATAGTAACTTTTTCAATCCATTTCTCTATAGCTTTAGCCAAAGTTTGATAAATTTTGATCTGTTGTAACATACCTGGGTCTACTCCATCAATAGTAACACTTGAAGCTATATCAGAGGGCTAAGAAGTAGCATTTACAATAGATTGAATAAAAGAAGTTAGAGCATTCACCTGAGTCTGTAATATTACATTCTCTTGCTTCTCTACTTTAACTCTTTTAGCTAACATCCCCACAAAAAATTTAGTGTGATAAATATCTCCCTCTATAGTGGGAGGACCCATATCAACTTTACTCATGTTAAAATATGTTGTAACATCATGCTCATTTTTGTCTCCAATGGGGTCAGCAATTTCAAGAATTTGATGTCCCGAAGAAGAGTCCATGACCACCCTTGACATGCTTTTAGCCTTTTTAGGCTGAGGTGTGGTTTGTAGTAGTTTAGCTACAGTGTGTACATTCATATTAGTCATGGGAGTATATCTTCTCTTCTTTTCAACTACCTTCTTGAGCCAAGAAGGAGATGGCAACACTGCACTATTATTGCTGGTATCTAAAATGGCATTGTCTGACTGGATCTTAGTACTATGTACAAGAATCTCATTCAAAATAGGAGAAGCTGGAATTTAAAAAAAACTATGAAATGCACTGTCCTCACCAAGTTGTTAGAAAATTGAGGAGTTATTACTTGACATGGGAGACATAGGAGGGCTCATATGATTTGCTTGGAGTTGTTGTAGAGCATTAAGCTTCTTTTCCGCTCCTGACCCTCTGGATGTTGGTTCACCATCTTCTTCACATACACTCTTCAATTTTCTACTTTCTTCAGGATCTTCCCCATCTCCACCCTATTGTGAACCAACCCTGGGTTGGGTTATCTCCACACTGGTTGAAGCCTTTTGATTTTCAGTGGCATGGGAAGACCCCTACTCCTTTGTTGCAAGTTCCTTATGTGCAGAAGAAGACAATGCATTCATAGAATTTTCCTTGGAGCCACCTCTTAATCTTATCCAAGACAAAAGAAGATCTAACCTTAATATCAGTAACCTCTTTCTCCAACCATTGAATTTGTGATGGAGGCTTAGAAGCAACAACATGAAACTCTTCATCAATAATATCTGAATTATCATCAATTCCACTAGGAATCTGCAATGGCAAATTGAAGGCACGAATTTGGTCCAGAGTCAATCTCATCCAGTCTCTCCTTTGTACTTCCCTTTCATCTGCACAATCCTCCCAGTAATCTTCGAGATGGGGCTAGTGCTCATATAGATTTCCTCCATACAAATTCTTCTTAACAAAATTCTTGCTATCAAAGAAAGATCTGACTGAAAGAGGGCAAAAATTATATTCAACAAGAATTCTCTCTACATTCTTGGCATTATCATTTGTTTTGCATGTGAAAAATGATAGAGACACAGGGAAGGTATAACCCTTTTTCTTCATACCATGGTATAAATATTGTTCACACACGCCATCTGGCGACAAACTTCTAAAAGAATGAAAAAGTCACAGGCATACCCAGGCAATTTCAACAAGGCATATTCAAACCCACCAATTCTGAGATAAGTAAATCCATCGAATTGGATGTAAGAGCTTCCATACCTCAACCAATTTCGCAGCTTCAGGGGATATTCTTACCTCTGGGCTGCCTTCAATTCTTCTCTCATTAAACATTAGAAAAGCATCATTCACATGATGGTAATCTTTAGCACTAATATCTTTTTGCAATTAGGGGAAATACTTGTACGCAGGTGTGACTGGTGTTAAAGAACCAGGAGTTCTCAACCATTCCTAGACAACCTCTTTATTGGCCAACACATAAAACAAATATAAACACATATAAAAAGAATTCTTTTGATGGAAATCCGCCAGTTGACCATTCAGATGATCACTTATTAGTTTTGCCCAATCAACATACCGAGACTCGCTACACATAATTAGAATGAACTGACACATCCATTTCTCAAAAGAATCTGATTCTTCATTACCAACCACACGGTGTAGCAGTGTGATCATATGTGATATATCCTCCTTAAAATGTGCTCTTTTCAAACTAGAGGGTACTTGAGACTTCCCCTTCTTCTCAATTTTAAGCTAGTTTTTCGCAATGGAGGTTAAACACCAATCTTTCATGTTCAGAAAATAATTCCAACCCATATTAATAGACATTTCCACAAATTCTTCCCTTTCAGGCAATCTAAGAGCATAGGAGATGGTTTCTGCATCAATTTTTGTTACCACAGAGTTGTCATAGGCTCTTATTTCCTGAGACTCTGGGTGATAGTTCTTCACACAGGTGAGGACCAAATCCGGGCAAGACACAGCTAGTGAAAAACCTTCGACATGAACTAACCCGCTCGTCAAGGTTTTCTCAGCCAATGACGACCTGGGGTTTTGCTCCATTCTATTCCAAAAGTCTTTCAAATCTATGTGCCCCAGCTCATTGTCTCTTACCTTAGCCAAACCATTTTCAACAATAGAAGCTATGAGAAAACCCTGATATTTGTATTTCATCCTCACCAATTTGAGTAACCAATAAATGTATGCTTCAGAATTTATGAACGACGCCAAGAAGACTCCTAGAACATTTGGGGAAAACAAATAATTCAAACTCATGAAAAATGAATGCTCTTTCTGCTATAGTGACCAAGAGGTTTCAAATTCATAGCAAAAGAAAGCAGGTGAGAAATAATTATAATCAACTGACCTGGTTATAAGGGCTTGTGCACAATGCTGGTAGGAGACACTATGCCAGAACTCTTGGAAGTAGCACACCAACATCAGTATGGAATGAAATGTCTACAAGGGTGGTGGCTCTTATAGAAGCACTTTATTAAATTCCTTTGAATATGACAACGTGCACGGTAGTACATTTCATTGATGAGCCACTTTAAATTTCCAATGAAAAATGTGTGATTGAGCTTTTCAAGATAAATCGCATTTAAGACATGTATAGACATGTGTCACTTTCTCTGTACACATAACAATAAATAGAAGATTTGATTCAGATACGTGGGATGGACGACAAAGCAGGGAATCAGTGATTTTCATAACACACGAACCACAAGACTAAAATAGTCAAAGGTTAGGAAGTTTGGAGAACTCGCGACTTACCGATCGGGAAAGACTCAACTTTGAGAATGAAACACAAGACCAACGAAGAAGGCTTAACTCACTACTCAGGGTTATATTAGCTGATTAGTAAGTTTTGAAAACTTTGAACTCGCCGATAGAAGTTTAAAAAAGTTTGAAATTGCTGATTGCAAAGGAACAACTCTTAGGAAGGGCCTCGAACTTTTTAAAAGGGACGAACAATAAAAGACTAAGAAAGGAAACATAAACATTGACACGATAAATGACAAGTTTGAAGTGGTAACATAGTAAAAGTGTTATCTTTAGAGAAGTCAAGCCTTCTTCCACATTATTGCAACTAGAGAAGGATGGAAAGAAAGATGCGGTTCAACTAACCCCAAAGATCAAGAAGGTTGAACTAGAAGCCCATGAAGGACCTAAAGAGGAGGAGAGCTCAGATAGTTCAAAAAGTTTTGAAGAGGAGATAGAACCTCCACCTTAGTCATTGAGGAGGTCTACTCAGCAAAGAGAACAACCAAATAGGTATACTCCTCCTGATTGGAGATGTATTTTTTCTTGCACTAATGAGCCTGGGACTATAAAGGAGACTATTGGTATGAATGATCAGATTCCTACAAAGTGGCCATGAAGAAGAGATGGTTGTGTTAAAGAAAAACAATACATGGGATCTAGTACCTTTGTCTTATGGACATAAACTCCTTAAGTGCAAATGGGTGATCAAGAAGAAAATTGGTTCAAATAGTAGTGTTGAGAAGTACAAGGCGAGATTTGGTTGTAAAGGGTTATTCCCATTTTGAGGGAATTGATTATGGTGATATTTTCTCTCTAGTTACTAAGCTGACATCCATTTAGTTTCTATTATCACTTGCTGCAGTGTATCATCTTGAGGTTGAGCAGATGGATGTGAAGACATCTTTCCTTCATAGTGATTTGAAGGAAGAGATTTATATGACACAATCAAAGCACTACATTGAAAAAGGTAAAGAACATTTGGTTTGTAAGTTGAAGAAATCTTTGTATGGTCTTAAGCAATCTCCTAGGATGTGGTACCAAAAGTTTGATTCCTTTGTGTGGAGTTTGGGATTTCTCAGATCCAAATTAGATCATTGCATCTACTATAAGATGGACGGTGATTGTATTCTCATTATTGCATTATATGTTGATGATATGTTATTTTTGGTAATGGGAAGGGTTTGACTTATGAATTGAAGTCTCAGCTTTCAGCATAGTTTGAGATGAAAGTCTTAGGGGTAGCAAGGTACATATTGGGGATGGAGATCAAAAGAGATCTACAACAAATAGAAAACTTTGGTTGGGTTAGAGTATGTATGTTAACTTAGTGTTGGAGAGGTTCAACATGTCATCTTGCAGGCCATTGTGTGTTCCTGTTACAATAGGGACAAAGTTATTAGTTGAGGATTGTCCAAAGTCTCCTAGTGAGATGGAGGATATGAGTGTCCAATACCTTATGCTAGTGTTGTTGGAAGTTTGACGTATGCCATGGTTTGTATAAGACCAAACATTGTCGAAGCAGTGAGAGCCCTTAGCCGATTTATGCCTAATCCTAGACAAGTACATTAGGATGCAGTGAAGAGGATCTTTAGTTATTTGTGAGGTACTTCCGAGTATTTCTTATGCTATCATGGTTATCTTATAGGGGACTGAAATTTAGTTTGTATTCGTGGATTTGTAGATTATGATTGGATTGGTGATATTGATAGTAGGACATCCACGAGTGGGTATATTTTCACTATGTTTGGTGGTGCAATTAGTTGGATGAGTAAGCAACTGGTTGTGGTCACTTTGTCCACTAAAAAAATAGAGTACATGGCAACTACTCATGCTTGTAAGGAAGCCATCTAGCTTAAGATATTGTGTTTAGATGTTGTGCTAGATACAAGATCCATTACGATTCATTGTGATAGTCAAAGTGCCATATGTTTGACAAAGAACCTAACCTTTCATGCGAGGACGAAGCACATTGATGTCCAGTACCATTTTGTTTGTGATATGGTAGAGGATGGAAGGGTGATCTTGGAGATGGTTGATACTTTGGTGAATGTTGCAGATTCATTGACAAAGTCAGTGAGCACAGACAAGTTCAGGTGGTGTAGTGAGCCTATGGGCCTCTCAACCCCTAGCAATTATTTTTTAGTGTTGGAAAGTTTCCCCTTTGCTCTTGCAAGGTATTTAACAATTGGGAGAATATTAGGAAAGATGTCTCAACCTTGCACCTAATGTTAATATTATAAACAGTGCAATTTTTAGGCTGAAAAAAAAAACTCAATTTCTGGGTTATAGAGTTGGTTTTTTGCCAAAATAAAAAAATTGGGTTGTTTGGCATCAATTCATAGGTGCCTATCATGTGGACCTCTTCAAGCTCTACAATTTAAAAAAATGGGCCCAATCGGCCTCCTGAATCAAAAGTTATGGCCTTCGAAAATTGGGTCTCCTACATTGGAAATGTAAAAATATCAACACATAAAGGAGTTGTAAAGGGGAGTTACACTTGTTGACCAACACATCATAAGGCATCTTTGGATGAAGATAATGGAGCCAAAATGAAACGCCCAGTTTGGTGAGTGGGTTATAACAAGGTTATGACAAGTGGAAGGAACATGCTATTTTTACTCTATGGACTCATCTTGGAATTTGGCCACCACTACTTTGGGTGGTTAGCTCATGGTTTTCTAATTATCATTTGATAGTTTTATGTATTGTATCTTCTGTTTATTGGGTGCTTGAGATGGATGTTATATAGTGAGTTTTGTAGGTATTGTTATGTTGTTGGAATTCCTCTAGATCTCTGGTTGGTGATACTCTTGTAAAGGCTTGCTCTGCAAGTATATTGTAATTGTGTTGATTACTAAAGAATACATTGATCTACTTTGGAGTGTGGGGTTTTTCTCTAGAAAGGGTTTTCTCTACGTACACTTATATTATGGTATATTGTTTATTTTATATTTATATGTGTTTTTACTTTTTGTAATTGTTTAAAATATTGAAAAATTGGGCAACACTCTCCTTGGAAGTTTAGTGTAGGAAGTGTTTCTGCATACCTTGCTTCCTTTCACATAAAAATGCTAAGCACTAAGCACATCACCAACAATTGGCACTATTGTTGGGGATGAATAAATCTTGATCTTCCATCTTCCATACCTTTACAATTCAGTCATTCAACTTGTTTACAATTGTGTTCATTTGTTGTGTATACTTTGTTTGTGTAAGCAATGATCTAGTTTGTAATTACATACTCGTGTGCTTCAATTTGAAGTAATGTGATTCGTGTGCACCTAATTGTGGTTTCATTCAATTCTTATAACAAGGTAATGTGTTAACAAAATCAAGTGTTATTTTGGCTTGTGAAATAAGGTTTTGAGTCTTACTTGTGTACCTTTGTGAGCTATAGCCCATGATTCCAACATATACTGCACCAAAACTTGGTGACAATCCTTGAATCCTATTTAAATTGACAATTGATTTGCAGCTTTGTTTATCCTTTATGTGTTACTTTGAACATAGTTAAGCATTTTAAGGTTGGGCACTTAACTTTATATATCTTTATAAATTTTCTTTAAGTGAGCTATAGACTTCATGGATTCTTAAGATTTATAAGAATTATTCTTAGAACAAGGATAAATCATTGAAGCTGTGATTATTTTATCTTTCTTTTTCTCTCGTGAGTGCTAACAAGGTTAACTTTGTATGTTTTTGTAATACTTTGATTTTCATACCAAATTTGTTCTCATCTTAAAGGGAGTGACGACTTTATTGAAAAGATCCAATAAGAAAGGCTTGTCTCAACAAAATTTCAAGATGGCCAATTGAAGGTCGGTATTTAAGAACAATCCCAACATAAAGATGGCATCCAAACTTGATCGAAGACATAATACCACCTAGAAAGTGAATGAAATAGGTAAGCCTTTTGTTTCTTACCCTAGTGATTATGAAGTAGGAACTTCAAGGAGCTAGTAGCACGTAAAGGTGTAGGCCATTATTCAAATAGGTATGTATCTAAAGTTAGTAAATGTGGAAGGAAAGTAGAAACCTATGGTCCTCACTTTCAAAATGCAATTAATCAAAGGAACAAAACTAGAGAAGAATTAATCAACAACTTATGCTTAGGCTAAACTATCAACCCAGATCCCCTACACTGTCTAGGCAAAGAATGCCTAAACCAAAAGTGCAAAACATTGTAGTAACAAAGAGAGGTTGAGAACTTTTAAAATGATGAGTATCCCTTTGAAACAAGTGATGAATATGAGGATGCTCAACCAAAAGTAAATTAGAAGGTTGAACAACCTATGAATGTTGTGAATGATACTAGAAGCAAGATGATAAAGCAACAAGTTTTGTTAAGAAATTTAGAAGTTGCTAACCTAAGACACCATCCTTAGGTTAATACAATGAATTAGTTAAAGAATCAACCTAGAAGGCAACCATTAGCCCATGAAAGATATAGGCAATTGAACTTTGTGGGAATACCTAGTTACCCTAACCCTGTGCCTAATGAAATCAGAGGCAAGCTTCCCAAATTTTAGGGAAACAATGCTATCTCTAGGGTAGACTACTTCAAGGTGCTCACAAATTTGACAAATGATTTTGAAATAGAGGATGAGGGCATCATGATAAAGTTATTTATACAATCTCTAAACGAAACAATCACAGAATGGTACATAAGCCTTACTAACTAGAGCATTGATACATGGAATGATTTCAAAAAGATCTTTTAAGGAACAATATGGATACAAAGTGGCTCCTTGATTCACTACAAATGAATTCACAGATAACTAAGGGCTCCAATGAGTCGGTCACTAATTTTGATCATGGATTCATGAAAGTTATGAAGGTCCCCAATACTTAAGGTCAAATGATTCCATGTGCTTAGTCTTATATTTAATGCATATGATGCAAAGATGGGTTACTTGATTAGGGACAAGTACCCTAGAACTTTGAGAGAGGCTTACAAATTGCAAATAATATTGAGGGCAACAAGAAGGCCCCTAGTAAATTCCCCAAGAGAGGTGGCATAAGAACCCAACATCATGAGAAAGGTCAGTCTAGTAAACCTCTAACTGTTGATGACAAAAGTAATGAGTGCTCTAAAGGAACTTAGTTATAAATTGGTAGAATGAAAAGTGTAAGGCCACCTAAACCCTATCCAATAACTCTAATGATAGTCATATTGGCATTTGCTTCTATTCCAGTTCTCATTTTTGTGGCAGTGGTATTTTATCCTGAAAACACACCGCCTTATCATAACCATGACACTTGAGACAATTGTTTCCAATCTTTAGGAGTGGACTAACGTTTTCCAATCTATAGTTTAGTTACCTTCTTCCCTCGTATCTAATCTGAATGAAATGGATGTTGTCGCAAAGGCAGTGAGAGGGTATCACCAGGAAGAAGGTGTTAGAGGTTCAGAGGCAATTTGACAAAGAGAGAACCTGCACACACTAAGGTCATATCGTTAGCATGCATTTAGTGTAAGTATCATTTATGTGTGTAATCTACGTGAATTCATAAACCTATTTATTATATAAAGAAAAGATTGTATCATATATATAATTGTTTTAAAAATCAAACCTAATTATATATTTATATATATATATAATAACAAATTTAATATATATTATAATTATATATTATAACTTTAATTGCTTACCCAAGGAATGAGTTAAATGACCGAGGACATTATTTAGAATTTATATTTTCCCTTCGATTTAATTAAATTTAATCATCTTGATAGTTTATAGATTTGCATGATATACATTGTGAGTGTCCTATGCTCAAGTGTAATAAGCTTGGGCATGACATTTGGTATTAGAGCCAAGTTTATCAAACTCTAGAGCCTTATGGGTCTCACTTACCTTTTATGAAGAAATAAATTCATGATGATTATTAACTTGAACCAAATTAGCAGATTACTTCAAACATGCATTTATGCTTTTCTAAATGGTTATGAATTTAAGTATTTGATGATAGTAGATGATATTTTCCATACATGTGAAAAAAATTGTCATGTTTTGTGATTATACCAGTGAGTTTTTGTGATGTGTCTCTAGTTGTGATATAGGGTATCCAACTCGAGAGAAGGGTATGGTGGGCGTCATTGACGATTCACATATGTACACCCTTTGTGATAATTGTATATTGTTGTGGACATTGTGTACACTATAACTTGGTTCTGTTTTCTTTTGTTGAGTGTCGAGTTATCGTAATTGTATTGTGTTCGGGAAGGGATTGTTATGTTGGGAGCGGATCTACCCCATTGGGCTTTAGAGCCTCCCACGTGCGGGGTTGAACGAGGTGTGGATCCTCCTCTGGGATATAACCTCTTTTGGGGTGAGGTGTGGAGCCAGAGTGCATCCCCTTATAGTCACATTGATGTGTATCTCCTCTGCTTCCTCTCTTTATGGATCCACTAGTGATTCATATGTGTTGTTATTACTTATAGGGTAGAATTAGGGTGTGGAGCCCCTATGGGTGTACCCCCTTGTGTAAGGGCGTGGAATCTCTATGGGTGCACTCCCCTTATCTCTCCCTCTATTGTGACTCTCTTGTAAGTCATTGTGTTTGGGATTTATGGGTTGAGGATGGGCCAGTGTGTGCCTTATTCTAGATTTTATCTACCCATGATTATTTCAATTATGATATTTCAATTGGTATGAGCACTAGTGGTAGTTTCTAGCAGATGGATATTTGATGGCATCTTGGTCACTATTTTTGGGAATCTCTTTTAGATATGGAACGTTGGTGGCATCAGTGGTTACAAACAAATAGAATAGACATTGATTGTGAAAATCTGAGATTTGACAACAGTGAAGTTTGGATGATAATCCTTAGCTTCGTTCATAGTTATCTATAGGCATATTATTATCAACGATAGAGAAGATCTTGGTTAATTTGGCCTAATGATAATATCAACATCTTGTTAGCAACAATGAAATGACAACACATTGATAAGACACTTCAATAACTATCAAAGAGTAATGGATTCTCCTCTCAGTTTTAGTATCAAAGATTGTGACATTTGCAGAATGTTGATGGACTTCTATGGTGTGGATATCCGATTTCATGTCCGAGTCATTTTTGTCGCATATGATATTAGATCTTTGCATGTGGTAAACTATAGGGAGGTGCTTTTCATATATATGATATGGTTGTTCTGGGTTGTGCGAGACTTGCTTATTGTGACATTATGTGCTATACAGATATATGATATGGTTGTCCCAGGTTGTGTGAGACATGCTTATTGTGATATGGTGATTTATTATTGAGCTTTATGCAGTTTGAGACCACTATATGATATGTTCATTTGGTGGTAATAAGTCCACCCGATTCCCCTCCTCCCTTTAGGTGGCTTGAATGAAGTCACATGGTGATTGTGATGTGAGATTTTACGAGATTGTTGGAATCTTATTTTGAATAATATGACTTTTCTTTGATTTATTAAACCAACAACTTTGAATTTCTCTAAGTTACTTGGTTGATTGAAATTGTGAAATTGTCCTCCTTGTCTCAAGGACTATTTTATTAAGATATTTGGTTTCAAATTTGAATTGTTGTTTTGATTGCCGCTATTTAATTTTGTTTTTATATAAAAAAATTATTATTTGGCTTTAATTGAAATTTCATTTACTGAGAACTTTGTTTTGAGGCTTTACTAGTGTTTGTTGCTATTGGCTTGTGTGGAGTAATGTGACATGTGTAAAACTACCATATTCGTGAGGGGTCCCTGACATGTTGTATGAGGGAGTAGATAGTCTAGGGAATTCTTATTGTGAGGATGGGGTTGCAAATGGGACCGGTATGGGATGGTCGTAATCCATTCCCCCTAGATATATGTGTGTGATTTATTGTGTACCTTTGTCTTGGAGGCTAACCCCCTACACAAACAAGAGGAAGGTACTAGGAAATGTATGGAGAGATCCTCTGGGAGGGACCTGAGACCATCTGTCCTATATGGCACTATTCTCAACACTAGTCATCCTCATCCCATTGTGTGAGTTCTTGATGTGTTATATGTGAAGTTATGTGTTATGTAATTGTTGAGTGTTGTTATGAAGAAAAGTCTTATGCTACGAATTTGAAAACTTGTAACATTCTTAGTTGTTATTAGTAAATTATAGAATTTGCTTAACTGATAGGTGATAATATATTGAATTCTATGGTTTTTTTTGGCTTTTGACATTGTTGAAAGTTTATTTTTCCTTCATAATAAGTAATGGTATCTAGTCACTTTTGGTTTTGGTTATTAAATAAATGTATCTCTATTGTATCTAACCCTTGTTTGATGTGTTGAAGCCAGGGAATATTCTCTTCTTTTGAGGACTTCTAGGAGGAAGTCCATTCTTAGGGGGGGAGTGTAAGGCCACCTAAATCCTATCCAATAACTATAATGATAGTCATATTGGCATTTGCTTCTATTCCAGTTCTCATTTTTGTGGCAGTGGCATTTAATCCTGTAAACACACCTCCTTATCATAACCATGACACTTGAGACAATTGTTTCCAATCTTTAGTAGTGGACTAATGATTTCCAATCTATAGTTTAGTTACCTTCTTCCCTCGTATCTAATCTGGATGAAATGGATGTTCTCACAAAGGCAATGAGAGGGTATTACTGGGGAGAAGCTGTTAGAGGTTCGGAGGCAGTTTAACAAAGACAGAACCTACACACACTAAGGTCATATAGTTAGCATGCATTTAGTGTAAGTATCATTTATGTGTGTAATCTACTTGAATTCATAAACCTATTTAATATATAAAGAAGAGATTATATCATATATATAATTATTTTAAAAGTCAAACCTAATTGTGTATATATTAAATAGGTAAATATCAAACAATAATATCGTATGAACTCTAATATTATTAATTTGTATCTTTTTATTGGGTATTGTTTCTATATGAAACTTATAGAATTCCTCATCTTTTATGTTCCTTCTATTTCATAATTAGCTAGTGAATTATCTTATTACTGTTCTTTATTAAAAAAATATTGTTATAATTATTATACATATCTGGAATTCTTAGCAAGATAAATGAATAATGAACTATGATATTCTCAAACTAAACTTCTTTATGCTTATGTCAACATTCTTGATTAGAATTATGTTACACCAATCTAATCGTTTAATTGCTTACCCAAGTATCGAGTTAAATGACTTAGGGATGTTATTTAGAATTTATATTTTCCCTTTGACTTAATTAAATTTAATCATCTTGATAGTTTATAGATTTGAATGATATATGTTGTGAGTGTGCTATGCTCAGGTGTAATAAGATTGGGCATGACATTTGGTATAAGGAGCTTCAATTAGAAATGCCAAGTCTCCTAAACAAGAAATGCAATTGAAATTATCGAATAGGCCTTATAGCATTGAGAGAAAAAATGTTAAACTTGTTTAAAGTGGAGGTATTCCTAATAAAAAAAACCTGATCACAAGCCTCACAATGAAGAGACTCCTAACCTACTAAGGGGAAATGATGTGAATATTGTGGAAGACACTCCTTGGTACAAAGCATGTTTACATGCCTCACACACCAACTCAATTGTTGTTGCTTTCGCAATTAATGAAAATGAAGAGGATTATGAAGAGTATGGTAATGAGGAGAATACGAGGAGAAATGAAGGATCCGAGGATGATCAGAGGGTAAATAAGGTGTATGCTTGTGAATACATAATTGGAGGTCTTATCTAATGAGGACGTTGAGCTCATGAATATGTAAATATGGTCGAGCAACAAGAGTCTCCCACTTATGATTTTACATATTGGAGGGATAAGATGAAGAAAAAAGTGTAGGGTGGCAAGACCATCTAATGAGGATGTTGCGGCTTTGACCATAGCAATAGTCATTGATCCCAAAAGTGATTGCAACCTAAGAAGCAAACAAGGCCCAAGCCAAAGCAATATTTTTTCAGTTACAAAAGGCCCTGAGAATAACAAAGGGCTTGCTAGGATTTATGGGGAAAAGGAAAAACCCAAAGAAGAACTAGTAGGAATAACCCAAGAACCTACTACAAGTGTGAGAAAAAAGAAAATCATCCATGCCTAACCCTATCGATCCTATGAAAAATATTTGCCCAAGTTCAAAGTCTTGAAAAATATCAATACTTCCAAGTGTAAAAACTCTGTCTAATGAGAGCAAAAACTAGCCAAGTAAAAAGCCAATGAACCAAAAGCCAATTGAGATTGCTATCCCTAGTCAAGGTGATCAAGTCATGTCAAAAGAAGTTGTCAAGCATATTCTAGATGCAATGATCATTGTATTACCATTGTCTACCCCATTGCCAAGTTATCCAGTTTGTGACATGGCCTAGGTTCTTAGTTGGATCAAAGTCCAAGTACCAATAGTTGATTTGATGAGGATTCCTAAACACAGAAATAAAACCATTGCCTAATTTAGAGAGCCTTGTGTTAGTTGAACAATCAAATGAGAGCCCTACTACACCTAATACCATTGCAAAGTTGAGTAATAATTATGAGGTCTACTTGGGAACCACTCTTGTCAAAAACCTATCCAATGTTGACCCCTTTTATGTCATTGCTTATAATTGGATGGCTAGTCTATAATTGCATGCTAGACTTAGGGGCATCCACTAGTATTATGCCATTGGAAATTACGAACAAGTTTGGCCTTAAAATTTCAAAATCCTTTAACAAGTGTTTTACTATAGATACTCAAGAGTTTCTTGTTCTTGGAATGGTTAATGATGTTGAGTTTCAATTGGTTGCATTCCCAAAAAATCATGCACTATGGATATCACAATTTTTAACTATCCTCTCAAATGGGGAATGCTTTTGTCTATAAATTGGTCTACAACTATTGAGGGGAGCATTCAAATGGATTCATCTTTTACCACAATTCTCACAAATGGAAAGGATGTGAAGTTGGTGGGAGAAAAAAATATGTTACACTATTAAAGACCTAGCTAAGGCATCTAATAGGGTTTATATGTATATGGAGTATTTGATTGTTTTGTTGGCCAATGTAGGTAGAGGAAAGTGTTGTGGACCCATCTAAATGTCAACCTAAACACCAATGATCCATGAATAATTTAATTTAATGGAGCTTACTCCAAGGAGGGGTATGGAACAAGAGTTGTCCTAATCTCACTTGATGATAAAATGTTCAAATTCTCATACAAATTGAGGTTTCAATATACTACTAATGTTCCAAAATATGAGGCTCTATTGTTGGGCATGAATCTATCTCTAAAGCATGATATCAAGTGTTTAAGGGTTTTAATAGATTTTGAGTTAGTGGTATCTCAAGTAAGAGGTGCTTATGTGGCTAGGACTACTAGACTGAAGCAATACAAAAATGTTGCACTAGACACCATTGAATTGTTTATTGCATTTAGATTTGAGCAGGTGAAGAGAGAGAACATCCTAGTTGATACATTGGCAACTTTTGTGTATAGCAAGAGTTCAAGTGCTAGTTAGACCCACCATTCATAGCAATGTTTACAACTAGCAAGTATTTGATGAAGATAGTCAAATGTATAGGTTTCTAAAAAACATTGGGGAGTTTGATGAATAATCCATAGATTGGAAGCCTATGGTGGAAGTGGTGGATGCAAAGGAAATGTTGTATGGAAATAAAGTGATTTAAGTAAAGACCAATACATTACCTAAGGGGTTGCTAGTTCTTGAAAGAACTCTTAATGGTGTGGACAAATTCAAAGCCAAAAGCAAACCCATAAATAAGAAAAATGTCAAGGAAATTATTCTAGGTAGTGAGTCAACGCCTAGACCTATTTATAGGCAAAAGGATTGACCTTACAATAAAAAAATTACTCATAGCACTCCTTACAAAGTATAAGCAAGTCTTTGCTTAGTTGTATGTTGAACTTAAAACATATAAGGAAGACTTGTTTTGGCATGCGATCCCACTAAAACATGGCGCCAATCCTTTAAACAAAAATAGAGACCTATCAATCCCACTCTAGCCCCCGAAATGCAACAAGAACTTACCAAGTTCAAAGATGGTGGAATCATCAATCCCGTTAAACATTCCACTTGAGTGTCCAACCTAGTGAAGTCAAGGAGAAAATGGGGACATTAGACTCTATGTAGACTTTAGGAACCTCAATATTTCCTCCTTAAAGGATATTTACCGATATAATCAAGTAACGGTCATGGAGTTGGAACAATAGAAGATTGCATGTACCATGCCCTAAGGGACATATATTTGTGTTAAAATGCTTTTGGGGATGACAAATGCAAGGGTAACACTCCAAAGAGCCATGGATGTGGCATTTGCAAGATTAATAGATGACATTATAGTAGTATATCAATATGACTTAACTACTTTCTAAAAGGATGGGAACGAACAATGTGATAATTTAGAGCACAAAATGTATTAGAATACAAAATTTCCTTGAATTTGAACAAATGTATATTTGGAGTTGAAGAGGATAAACTCCTTAGTCACATCATGTCAAAAGAAGGTAAGGATTAACCTAAAAAGGGTTGTTGCAATAGATAAGATTCCACAACCTAAAACAGTTAAAAAGATTCAATCTTTTTTTAGCCAAATGAACTTCACAAGGAGATTTGTTCCAAATTTTACTAAAAAGACCAAAGCCACTACAAAAATGTTGAAGAAAGGTCAAGTCATCAATTGCGATGGGGAACTCGTAGATTTTTTCAAAAGTATTAAAGAATCCACAAAGCCAACCCTATCCTCGTGAGTCCTAACTTCTCCAAGCCTTCTCATTTGTTCTCTTTTGCCTCTATCCACACCATTGTTGTAGTCTTATTAAACAAAAATAATGAAGGCTTTGAACAACCCATAGCATTCTTTAATAAATCCATGCCTAGATATATACGAGGCATTCACACACCCCTATATATTTGTTTAAAGGGCGAGGGGAACCTCAACCTCCTAAGGACAATAGATGAGAAAGCCTTTGCATTGTAGCTCTATCTTCAAAGGGACAATTTTATGATTTGACTTAACTAGGTATTTCCCACTCCATTCATCTACTCAAAATACACCATTTATTAACCTCCTATGTCATAATGTTAGAGAAGAATGACCCCCACTCTCAAGTACAAGGATATTGTTGAGTAGTATAATGATCCTTTGTGTTTTTCCCTAATTATTTGGGTACAAGAACCCTTGGGTTTTTATGTGCTATTTTATGGCAAATATTTGATCAATGAACTTGAGATTCCCTACAATGAGGCCTTTTGAAGTGTGATTTTTGCCCAGGCTAAAAGAGGGTAGCTAAATTAGCCTTTCATGCCTTGCTATGGGAAGTAAAGGGTGTCTAAATCATTCCTTTTTCTTAGTAGTTGTAACAACATATAAATTGTTTGTAAGACTATCTAGATTACTTTTATTCTTCCTACCATTAATAAAACCACCATTGATCTAGGAAAGAGCCAGCCTTGCATCTTTTTTTATTGTAATGTCCCTTGCATTTTTTTATTGTAATGTCCCATATCAGGATGGTGGGTTCCGCTAACATAACCCATGTCTAGGCTTAAAGTTTTCTTGTGCAACTATTGATGGATTGTAAAATGAGAGTGGTGATGCAACTCATGATTCATTCTATCATTTGATGATTGAACCCAAAATTCTATGGCACTAGATCTAATAACAATCTACTTTGTCTGGCGATGGGTTCTGAAAGCGGGCTAAGCAAGTTACCGGGTGCAGAATGTGTGGATACCCGCGAACTTCCGCTTCCTGGGATCAATAAGCAATGCGGGAATGTTGAGGTTTCGCTTGGTCGTGGGGTGGAGTCTTCTCCCATTGGGCGGGAATTCCCCTCGTTGACAGATTCAAATGGGACCACTCTGCTTCGGACTTCTGTGTCGATTGTAGGTCTGTCTGATGGAAATTTAGGGTCTAGCGCTGCTAAGGTCACTTCAGGACGTCCTCTAAAGTCCTTTTATGAAGTTGTCCTCAATTCTAGAGCTCAAAATCACTCATCACAAGCTAGGTTAGGCCTATGCCTTGCGCCCGTTCTTTTCCTGTGGTGATGTGTGGCCTTGAGGTCTTTGAAAATGAGGGTTTTTATATGAAGCACAGTGTAATCTGCAGATTCAATGGGTTGTGGCCCTCTCTCCCCAACCTGCATAACTGGGCCATGGAATCATGGAAATCTCTTGTTGCTGGACAGATTGAGCTTTACCCAAACGCAAAGGGGGTTCTTCATAGTGACTTTTGCTTCCTCTGAGGAGCGAGACTTAGTGCTGGACAAAGGTTGGATGTGGGGGGATCATTCGTTGTCCATCAAACCGTGGGCTCGCTCCTTCAATCCTCTCACCGAGCCGCTTAATACCAAACCAATATGTGTTCGACTACCGAATCTCTCTCCACTTTTGGGAGGATTCTTGCTATGAAGCCATCGGCAACTCATTAGGGCATTTTCTGAAGGTTGATGCTACGACCTTGGATATAGGACATACTATGGTTGCTTGCATATTAGTGGATATTGACATCTCCAAACCCCTCCATGGAGATGTTTTGATGGTTTAGGACAGGCCATGGACGCAACTGTTGGACTATGAGGGTCTCCCTTTTCGGTGCAAGTGTTGTTTCTCTATTGGTCACTTAGCCTCTAGATGCCCTCATTCTCGTCGCAAGGGTGTTGCAACTTGGTGGAAGGGTGCATTCCCTGCTCATTTGATTGTTTGCACTTCCTCGACGAATGGTTCTTCCTAGGAGGGTGATTCTTCTCAGGAGAATGACCTTTCCCAAGATTCTTTGTTGCCCGCTGTGGAACCCATGGCGACCACAACTGTTGTTGTTGTTCTTGTCGGGCTTGCCCTGGCTGCCTCTGTTGGGCTGTCGACTCCCTTATTGGACCCATCTGTCGTGGATCGAACTACTTTGTGGATACCTGATTCTTCTTCTGTGCTGCCGACTTCTCACTCAATGCAAGACTTCCCATTGGCTGCGGTGTTTGTCGAGGGGCCCCTCCTCTCACCTCACTCTGAGGATTTTGACTCGGAGTTTTCTTGCACTGTTGTTCAAAGAAAGCAGAAAGGACTCCCCAAGAGGTCAAGGGAGTTAGGTTTTTGCCCTCGGGATCTGGTGTTGTTTAGATCCCTTGCTTTAGTTTGCCGATTGGTTGTTGTTCCTCCGTTGTTTATGTTATGTTTTGTTGTTTTTGGCTTGTTTGCGGCCTATTTTGCTCTGCCTTAGGGGCCTTGTTTGTAAAGGGTTCAGCCCCTAGTAATGTTGCTTATCTTAATAAAAAACAACCCACTTTGCCTTTCAAAAGCTTTTGATAAGTCTACATTGATTGTCATTCTCAACTTTCTATCTAGCTTTAGGGAGCATATGATATCCTACAATACAACTATGTCATGTGTGATTTGTCCCTACAAAACAAAAGTTGATTAGGACTGTGAAGTGAACCTATCTGACAAAGGCTTTACTCTATTGGCAATAAGCTTGAAAAGTACAATGTAAATAGTTCTATGGAGGGATATAGTCCTATAGTGATCCATAGTGTTAGCCTTAGCCTATTTTGGTATGACCAAACACGAGGTGATGCTTATTCTCTTTAGAGTTATATTTCTAGATTACTTCTGAATTAAGTATGATAAAATTGAATTGGGAAGTCATAGGACTCGAGGCTTTGTCAATATCAAAGGAACACAATATCTCTTATTTTTTCCAATTTGTTGGCCACATTGGTGTTCTGTTTTCAACCTATGTAATTAGCTTGGGGATGTTTGACACAATTTACATTTGGACTTGCTTGCATTTCCCCAGTGTACCATGAACATGTGTCCCCCTTTTTCCCACATCTCCGCATCGAGGACATTTCGGGGACTTGGGGGAAACGTCCCCCCATTGTCCCTCCACTACCACCCACGCTTCGGGAATGTTTCTAAGACATCCCCTTAAAGAGGGGACGTTTCCAAAAATGTCCCCTTTATATTTGCACTTTTTGGGTCGCCCAGAGGTCCCCGAGACACTAGACGTCTCCCAATCGTCCTAGAGACTTCTGTGTGTCCCCTACAAAATTCAACATCAGAAAGTGACTTTTTTTTAAACATTTTTTTTATTTATGTGCCTCTAGCCCTAACCTTAATCCTCTGTGAGCCCCACCCACACCCCAAACACTCACAAAAAAACTCATAAATAGGCATCTATGCCTCATTCCAAATCACTCCCAAGTTTCAACAAGGTTGAAAACTACAAGCTATAACATTGAGAGATGCATGGGCCTAATTGTTTGACCACCACATTAGCCATTTAGCCATTGTCCCAATTTTTTAGTTCTTTTGTTGCTGAGAGGAATTGGTCTACTTATAGTTTCATGCATTTTGTTAAGAGGAATATACTTACCCCTAGGAGGGCGGAGAAACTTGTAGCTATACAAGCACCTTGCGTCTCATTGACCACAACACACTTACATACAAGGAAAGTCCAACAACTCGATGGGACATAGACCCAAAGGAGCCAACACAAGTGGATGAAGATGCAACACATACATGGTTGGTTGGTATTGCTTTGGAGGAGCTTTACATTAAGAAGTCTAATAGTTCAAGTGATGAGGAGTTTGGAGCAAACTTTGGGGATGAATGATGATTCATTGATTTGTCATTTGAGGCACTGGACCATTGGTCAATTGTATTTGGATTTTGAATGTATTTATCATTTTAAAAAATTTGAATATAATATTAATATATTGATATTCAACATTTTCATTGTTCAATGCAATTATGCAATGTGTATTTCAAATTTTCATATGTTAATCCTTGTATATTTTTTTAAGCACTATATGTATTTGCATACAAGGAAAGTCCAACAACTCGATGGGACATAGACCTAAAGGAGCCAACATAAGTGGATGAAGATGCAACACAAACAGGGTTGGTTCGTATTGCTTTGGAGGAGCTTGACATCAAGGAGTCTAGTAGTTCAAATGATGAGGAGTTTGGAGCGAACTTTGGGGATGAATGATGATTCATTGATTTGTCATTTGAGGTAGTAGTCCATTGGTCAATTGCATTTGGATTTTGAACATATTTATCATTTTGAAAAATTGAATATAATATAAATATATTGATATTCAACATTTTCATTGTTCAATGCAACTATGCAATATGTGTATTTCAGATTTTCATATGTTATTCCTTGTATATTTTTTTAAGCACTATATGATAAAATTGAGCTGGGAAGCCATAGGACTCAAGGCTTTGATGTTGTCTAAGGAGAACACCATATCTCTTATTTTTTCCAATTTGTTGGCCACATTGGAGTGTTGTTTTCAACCTATGTAATCAGCTTGGGGATGTTTGACGCAATTTACATTTGGACCTGCTCACATTTCCCACTCTGGTTTTATTGAAGCAATTTTTATAAAAAACTTATTGCATGATTCAAAATTTCTCAATCATCCTCAATTCATCTGCCACAAATTTTATTTAATTTTTTGCATGGAGTTAGTATGCTTCTTGTTTAGAACTGTTTTGTTGAAGAAATTGGTATTTCAATCTTCATGTTTAATCCATAGCTATCTGTGGAGCATTGATGCCAGCAACTTGGTCTTTGTTTTGCAATTCAGCAACTTTCTATATTAATTTTTTGGTACTGGGAGGCCTGTTGTTTTTGTTTAACTCTCCTCTATAGTTCGCTTTCACAGAAAATCCAGCTGATCTTCTATGTGGTCTAATAGCCTGAAAATGTTGGCAATGATTGGTTGTTCCAATTTTTAATCTTTTGTTGCAGATGATTCAACTTACCCAGGAAAAGAAACATGTCGTGGCCATGGATACCAGGGCTTTTGGTCCACCATTTTGCAATATCATTTTGAGCAAAAACAACATTGCAGCCACATGTTTTCAAGCCTGAAAATGTGAAAGGTTTTGACTGCATTTCTCAATTCCAACAGGGACATGCCAATGATCCAAGAGAGTTCAATCATGATCATTTGCCTCGTTCTTTCTGCTACCGGTGACCCACTTCTTGAAGATGGTGTACCAATCTTGTTTTTCTACAATGTCTTCATTTGAATGAAGTAGGCTACAGCGTCAGGATTGTTTTTCCTTGAAATAGATACATAAAAAATAATGGTTTACACTATAAATGGGTGTGCTTTGATCTAACTAAAGATCAACATTGTTGTATGGTTACGAATACATGAGATTTTGAAATAAACAATTATGTATTGTTTTTCTTCATCACTATGGTCATTCTCATCATCTCCTCTGTGCCATATTTCTTCCATTAACAAGATAATCCATAGAATACATGATAATTGGTAAGGGAACCTACCTGTGCCAAGCAAGATCCATTTTCTTCACCATTAAGTACACTTTAATCATTTCTTCTTTGTGCCATATTTCTTACATTAACTGTTGCAAGGTGTGCGCCCTTGGTCTCCTTGTGTTATGCAGGGCAGCGCTTGGGTTCGTGACAAGGCTTAACCGCCTTCCGTGAATTCATTAACTCTCGCAGTTGTATCGGGCATTAATAGGTTGATCTTTTGGTGCAACGGCAACCATTTTCCAACAATTGGTATCAAAGCTTGGGTCACGTGTTCGAACCCCTCACTTGCGCTAGGGGGGGGGGGATTGTTGCAAGGTGTGCGCCCTTGGTCTCTTTGTGCTATGCAGCACAACGCTTGGGTTTGTGACAAGGCTTAACCGCCTCCCGTGGATTCATTAACTCTGGCAGATGTATCGGGTATTAACAGGTCGATCTTTTGGTGCAACAACAACCATCTTTCCAACATTAACAACATATCGCAGTCTTCAGGATACATGATAGTTGGTATGAGAGCCAAACTGTTTCTAGTGAGACCTGTTTTGAACCCTACAATGACAAAAGCAGGCCTTACCTGCAACTAAAGGATATGAGGTGGTGTGCAAACCTATGCAGACCCCCACCAAGTATTAGTGAGGGACGGGAAACACTGTCTGTGATGTTTAAGGGAAAAAACCACAAAAATTGAGTATGTACTAAAAAAAACATAATGTTAAAAGAAATCATATAACCGGTCAAAATAATTATATGACTGTTAAAATGATGAATACATCTGTTGTGATCGCTTAAATAGATTTTTTCAGGATTCCATCAATTTTCAACCTTATTCTATTTGAAGTTTTTATCACATTATATTTAAAAAGTAAAAACTTAATCTATAGAATTAAGTTAATAACTTAATATCTAATGGCCATATGACTTAGATTCAAAGCAAGGATCATCACAATACTTCACTGCAACAGTCAGATACCTGCCAGAAAAAACAAGGAAAATACAAATATGGTAAAAAATGAATTTTCAGGAGGAATAAATGAGCATGCATTAAAATGGATATGAACACAAACTATTTGAAAGAGTACTGCATTTTGCAAAAACCTCTGTAGCTGCCACACTACTCGTCAAATCCTCAGATGAAAAAGTCCTTTGACCAAATTGGCTAAATCGTTTTACAAGCTATAAGAGTTGATTAAAAAAATCTAACACTACATACTTATTCAGAGATCTATGAATATCCCTAAACTCCACAATCAACTAACGTGCAGTATACTAAGACCAAGCTATTTCACAAGATAACACCACATTCACAATCAGGTATCACCAAAATGCTTACCATTTTCAAAAGATTAGGTTTCGCCACCCATCTCTTAATGTAGACAATTTTGTCCTTGCCTCTATGTAAGGCAAGCCCAGAGAAGTTAAATCAGAATAACACTTAAAATTTGGTTTTACAGATACCTCTAAACAAGTTAATTTTGGCTGCTGTTGATAAGATGTATAATTAACAAAAATAAATTTAGTTTTGTTGGTATGTACTACACTTACTGCAAGACAACTTTTGTTTGGTGATGACAAAAACTTATTTAAGAGAAAAAAAGGCGACATAAAAATATATCACTGAAACAAAAATAAATAGCATTACATATATTTCATGGTAAAACTGGTAAATTTACACTACAAAAGGAAAAAAAGCTGATGCGCCCACATTCATTAGAAGCAAATTTGAGAGGAGTCCCTTTACACAGGAATTGAAGAGCCTGAACTTCACTTTTATTTGGTGGGCAATCCCTGCAGCAAAGGCAATGTAACCTTAGCCAATGAAATATCTCTTTGAAGATTATACTGCGAGAAGGGAATCATAACATGGTAACACTTCAAGTTAGAATACCCAAAAGACTAAGACACAAGACACTAGATGAACACAAAAATATTAGTTGTGTCATGTTTAAACTAAGCAGCAATTCCATATTCATTTTTGTGAGCCATTCCTCCATTCAGATAATGGTTTCACTTCAGATATAACAATATAATTTACTTCAGAAAGGCCCAAAATAGACAGCGCAACAAACGGATATGAATTCTGAAGTTTGAACAAGGGCAAACTCTCCCATATTTTCATGTCGCCTTTCTTTTCCTTACCTCCTTCTCATTGGGCTAACTATGTGCCAGATCCTCACAGAAAGAGCCAAATTTAAAGTTAAGCTATACTAGAAGGTAAAAATAGTTTTTTATGTCACCACCAACTGATAAGCTGATTTGGTATATGAGACCATTCTTGTGGAAATTCCCATGAGGATTGTATTTCTATTTACCTTGTATATTGTTCAAGAAGGCATAAATACCCTATCCCCCTCCAGATTTGAACCTTTGCTTCCTCCATAGACCAAACATGCCTTGATCATCGAGCCCACTCAGGCCATACATGTACCGTCATGGAAATACTGCAGGAACCATCCTATTTGGAACCCTACTAATATGAAAACAATTGTCACCAGATGGAAGCACCACAACAATTTACGCCATTGCTTGTTTGCTGCTGTATTTTTACCTGTTAGTAAACTTGCAGGATAAGAACCAATGATTTTCAAAGGCATTTTCAAGTAAGGGTACTCTGCAGCGACTTTAGGGCAATCATTCAAGCAGGAATAGGGTATCCTTTATGGGCTAACTTTTGCCAATTGGATAAGTTTTCTCAAAAGTTTCAGAAAATGTATTTTTCCTATTTGGGCACTATTAAAAATAAAAACAAGTTTGTCAAATTTTTTCACATATTATTAGTAATCTTTTTGTGTTTCCTACATACCATAGCTGATGATTCCCTCTCTTCTATGCCTGCTGATGCCAGCATGAGAACAGATGCCCTCCCTTTTGTGGTGCATGGATCAATACCTGAACCTCGATTCCTTTTCTCCCAGAATGGAGTCCAGAAGAGGGCTGCACCATCAGCTTCAGTAACTCGCTTGTCCATACCATCTTCAGTAGTCCAGGATAGGGCCCGGTATGTTTTAAAAGGAATTACTTGTCTAGTATACTACGCTGTAAAAACAATATCACTTGAAATTTTCCTGATCAGGAACAAAACATAAAAAGAGATGGGTAAAATTGCAGAGTAAATTTAGGTTGAACTCCATTCAAGACTACCTCAAGTTGGTATAGCAGTTGCCCTTTTTACAAAAGATTAATCATCTTAATCCTTTTTAATTTGTCAAAATATAACATTGTAACATTCAGTTTGATTGCTCAGCCATAACAGATTCAGTATCTATCAATTCCAAGAGATTGTTAGTTTGAGATTGACAGTCACTCTTATAAAGAATAGTGCACATGCCAATTATGGAATATACTATATGAAACCATCACCAAACAATTACTCCATCAAGATGCTCAGACTCCTAAAAATACAAGGTAGAAATCAACATTTATTCAGATGCACGGGAATCCTTTCAACATTTTTGGATTTTTGGATGCCTGATTAATGACCCATTTCAGTAAAGGATTATATTGATCTGTATGTGTTGGTAGACCACCATTTCTAGAAGCATTACTTCCATCTTCCAGCCCACAGGACACATGATATACAAAAGCCCAAGCAATGTTTAGGATGAATGAATTCAAGACCAGATTATACAGATGCTAAACAACATAGAAAATTGTATCCTCAATTTCTTTCTATTTTTCCTGTTAGGAGAGCATTCATTGCAATGTTGGATAGGTCCAATCCAAAATTGCACTAGTATGCATAACCAGAATGCAAATAAACAGAAATGTGTACATCCACATTTCAAGTACACGAAAGTTGGCAGTATCCAACATAATCAACTGTTCCCAGTGATATAGGAGATTGCCTCATTGGAAACAACCAGCAGTAGCTCTCAGAAATGTTAGTATGTGAAAAAAAAAATTTAGTCACCACAGGAAACTGGAGAACTGCACTTAAGAATTTCTGGCCATCCCAACTTCTGGTTTTTTAAGGGGGTGTCCCCTACCCTACAAAACTTACACTATTTCTAATCTAGTTTTTGTAATTATAGATGAGGATTAGATTTATGTTTTGTGGCATTCCATAATACTTGTGTATGAAACACTTATTACCTATGTAAACCAGAAACTCTTTCTGCCATCTTGGGATTAGGTTCAAGTTCAAGAAATCTATGTTACTGGGTTCATTGAAATAGGCCTCCAAATTGCAGAAATACAGTATGGGTGCTGGTACAGGTCCGGGATGACCTGGCATTCGCCCAGGGTTCGGCCTGAGCGAATCCACAGGGAACCCACATAAATAACAGAAAAATCCTGTGTCGAAATCAGAAAAATCATGAGTGGGTGCACGAATCAGAAGGCTTGTTTTCCAGCTGTTCCCAATTGAAGAGAATCTCCTTTTTACAATCACTGTGTTTCTTTTTTCAATCACCACATTATGCACTCAGCTCTCAACCCTCGGCACTGGTCAGTCTGTGTTGGCAAGGCAGCATGTATATTGGTAGAAATTATTACATATAATGAAACGGGTACAAAATTGTGAATATATATTATAATATTACTTCATATTTATTACATATATGTTAGTAAACAGATTTGTCATTTTTTTTATATTTATGACCCGCCCTGTAATAGCAAAAAACTTACTAACAGTTGAATAGGTTGCAATCAGACTAACAACCTTCCTCTGCATTTCAAAGGAGGCAGCTCCCTTAAATGATAGAACCTAAAAATAAAATGGGGTACGCTTTTAACCTGAAAGCAAAAACAGTGTTTTTCTTAAAGGAAATGTAAAGCGAACACAAAGTCTCACGAACAATCTATCTATTCCACAGAAAATGAACTAAAATTCTTAAAATCACCACCAAAAGTCTATAAACATAAGAATAAGAACGCCTGAATGATGAGCAAATGTAGATATACGCAGAGATTACCAATAATTGACACAAAATAAATGAAGATTTCTTCAAATCATAAACATTGCATATTCAACAAGAGAACACACAACTCCAGAAAAATGGTGACCCACAGTCCACTATATTTTTGTATTCATCAAATGGAGCTCAAAGTCTCTTGTAAAAAATGTTCACAAAGTCTGTATGCAAATATGAAAACCCCCAAAATTACAGAGATATAAAAATTTGATCAATCGCCAACATAAATTGCCAAAAGATCCTGAATACATTCTCCTGATCCCCTAACATAGATTACAGATTCAAACCACCTCTTGACTTGTAACTGTTTCTTGAAAAAGAAAAGAAAATAAAACAAACTTTATTACATATAATTTTCTTAATGAAGTATTTCGAAAAGGAGTGGGCTCTGCTTTTTTGGCGATGGAGAAGGGTGGCTGTCGTCCGCGCCCATTAATTGATTTATCGCAAGAATACGAAGAGGAAATAGATATGCTTAGGAAGATCGCCATGATTTGTCGATTTATTGGGCCTAGAATAAGCAAAACCAAATTAGGAGCTGGGTCGATAGTTCCTGGGGCCTCCCGTGCGTTTTGAAATTCCTACCGAAAGGTTTCTTTAACGCCATCTTTCTTTCTGAAGCTAACAGGGACTCTATCCTCAAAGGCAACTCTTGGAGTTTTGGCACTATTCCACTCTATATCTGCCAATGGGCGCCCCTCTTTAACCCTACCATCTTTGAGCCCTATGACGGCCCCAAATGGCTTCGCCTTTACAACTTGCCTATCGAATTTTGGACGGAAAGTTGCTTAAGAAAGATCGGTCACTCCCTTGGCACTCTGATTAATATGGATATGGAAAAACTGGACAAGGACTCTTACTTATGAGCACGCATTCAAGTAGCAACCATTCAAAGATTCCCTTCGGAGATTACCTTGTGCGCTGCTCAAAAGACCTGGACTCAACCCCTGGAGATTGAGGAAGACAAAGTGTTTTGCCTCTCTTGTGGCAGTCGAAGACACTCAGGCGACAGCTGCCCCCGGAAGGACACCAGGGCGGACTCCCATCCGAACAAGATAGACCGGGACATCTCCTCACCTGCTCACGACGATCTGGTCCGTCCACCATCTAATTTTGAGGCTTGCGTTTCTTCTCCACCACCCCCTCCAGCGCTCGATCATCCTGCCAACCCTCCTGCTACTAAGAGCTCAAAAGATCCCACTCTTTGTTGTCCTGAAGATGGTCCACACCCAAAGACGACACGTTCCTAGGCTACCTCAACCGATATGCCTCTGTCCCGAACTCCAATTCCAAAACCAGAAACAACTTTTAAGTTGGGTCTAAATTCTCCAAATCCCTCAGCCGTGGCCCTCTCTGGAAACAAGGGTCCACCCATGTCAACTAAGAAATTCACTATTTGAGACATCCTAGCTAGGGCATGTGGAGGCATTGCCTCCACCAACTCTTAAAGCTAAATCTGTCGGACTGTGGCCTTGCTAGCCCGGTCTAGCTGGTGTCCACCCCGACGCCACCCTAGTAGTGTCCTTTCTTTCTAAATGCATTCATGTTTCCTTTTTGTTCTCCTAGTTAACGACGCATGCTAGATTTACTTTTCTGCCTTTGCCCCCGTGCCAACTTCATGGCATTGGATCAAAAATCACCTCTCCACACATGTGGCTTCGTCCTCTTCTCAAGCAAATTCACTGAAGACGCACTTTTGACAGATTTAGAATATTGTTTTGGAGGCGCACATTCATCACTGGATCCAAAAAACATACTCGGATGGGACTCTGCATTTGATGCTAAATTCATTCCAATCTCAAGCTGCGCTTATAAATTTTCATAACTCTTAGTTCGACATCAATGGTTTCTGTGTGCCTTAAATTCCCCGGTTCCCCATGGCATTTGCACCGGTTCATGGCTGCAATTGCCCATGCGGCACCAATGAACAGATTAGTCGTATGTTTACTGTCCAAAATGAGGACATTATGCAGGCTCTATTACAAATCATTAACCCAAGAGTATCGGCGGATTCCCATCTTCATGATCATTTTTTCCTCGGGCGATTTTTGGCCCAGTTTACCCTTGCCCATGGCCACAAAGGCCTAACACGAATCATCGTGAAGAGGGTGGTAGCCCCTCACCTCCAGACAATGGCGTTGGATGTGGTCTCCTTTAACAAGATACCATCCTTTGGCGGCTGGGGTGGCATGTTCGAGGTAAGACACCTACAAGCGAATGCAAATTGGAGGCAGGTGGTATCGTTATTCCGAGAAGGTGTTATATGGGATAATATGGAGACCTGCAACTTCGTGGCTAGCCTTTTGGACCCCCTCTTTCAGAGGATTGTCGAAGGCGGTTGGAGCAATTTGCTGATGGTACTCGTCACCTCCTCCACCGGATTCCAAAATAACGGATCCCTGGTCCTTTTATTTTTTCTCTTCTACTGTAACTACCTCTGCACCCTTGTGACAACAAGGCATGCTTTTTTGTATAGGAACGGTTCCCTTAACCGCATTTATATATAAAAAAAAAATCTTAATGAAAATAAAGCTCATTTTATTTAATACAAAATGATGTGCAAGTCTATTTTGAGTAAAAGACCAAATTATGCTGAAACACTCTTTTCCCTGTCGTCTTTCGTCTGGCTTTGGTCATTGGCTGGGTCCTCTGTTGTAGCTTTCGCCTGTGAAGAAGTTAATTTGGCCTTGAAATTTCTGAATCTGGTAATCATTGGAGCAATAGCTTTTCCATTGGGAATTGACAGTGTTTAAGCGAACTTTCCACATGGCCACTACATCACTTGCTTGTCCTGTCTTCTTATGAAAACCTGTGATCTCTTTTCTAAAAGCTGTAAGATAAGAAGACAAATTGCAAAGTTTTTCTATTGCATTCCCATTAATGGAATCTTTCTTAATCAATTCCTCAGAGACAAGCTTCTTGAAATTTTGTTTCACTTTCCCAACCTCAGTCAAATTCAATTCATCTTCATCAAGAATATTTGCGTCCAAAGCCAAGCAATTAGCTCTGAGATCTAACAAAATTGAGTCACAGTTTTTCAACACCTTCTTGAATTCAATCAAAGATTGCTTTATAACCAAAATCTTCCATTCAATTGCGGTTAGCCATTTGACAAACTCATTTTCTTCAGGCTTATTAATAATATTTTTAGAAATTAAAATACTCACATCCACCTTGACCACCTCTTGCAAATACCTGACTATCACCATGAGCACCGACTCCTTTTTCTTGATCGGTTGTACATCAAAGTTCATTTCTTTCTTCTTGGCCAAAATATCTCCATAGAGCTTCATTGCTTCCTCTATGTACAATTATCCTTCTATAGTTAATTTCTCTATCCAAGAGTTAACTACCTTCCCAAATGCTTGAAATTTGCTTATCTTGTCCATTACATCAGGGCTTATTCCTTTGAGAGGAGCCATTGCAAGGGTCTCAGTTGAAGCATCAAGGGGTTGGGAAGTGGTATCAACAATGGATTTAATGTAAGAAGTGAGAACTTCTATTTGCTCCTCTAACAATTCTTTCTCCTTTTTCTCCTCTTCTAGCCTTTTAATCAAAATATCTATAGACAATTTTGCAAAGTGAATATCACCCTCTATTGTGGGAGGTCCCAAATCAATCTTGCTTACATTGAAGTCTGCTGCTATGGCATCCTCTTCATCTTTATCCACCATAGGTTCAGCGATCTCCACAAATTGGTGCCCTGAAACAGGATCAACCATCATCCTGGACATTCTCCTAGCTTTCCTGGGTTGATGAGTGGCATGGAGTAATTTAGCCACTGCATCAAAACCAGGGTCTATCATTTGGGTATATTTTCTTTTCTTTCCAACAACTTCTCTTAACCAGGGAGGAGATGGTAAAGACTGTTTGACTATTTGGAATAAGGGGTGGCAAGGTAGGATTAAAATCACAATCAAAAAATGTATCAGGTACTGGTTGTTGCTTAGGTGGAGAAAATGGAGGAGAGGAATCAACAATAACATTTGTAACAAGTTGAGAAAAGGAAACTTTGGGCACATTAACAGGTGGAGGAGCAAGGGAGATAGGGGAAGACACCTGTGCCTGAGGTGGTGAGGAAGGAGGCGTTTGTTGTTTTTCTTGTGTTTTCTCCTATCTAGGCCTTTCTGCTTCTGTAGTATCCTCTTGAACTTGAGGGGCCCTTTTACTTCCAACTTCTTCCTTGGTACTTCCTCTTCAACCTCACACTGCTTTTTTAAATTAACTTCTTTTTCGGGATCTTCATCCTCATCACCTTTTCTAGAAGTGGCCCTAGATCTAGTAGTGTATACATTGGTGGTTGGCTGCTGTGATGAAGGGCCTGCAACTGACTTGTTGTAATGTCCCCTTCTAGCAAGCCAAAATTTTCGCAACATTGCAAACAATTTCAACTCGTAAAAGAGTACATTAGAATTCAATCCTTCTTATCCAATTACATTAACCACAAATATATATTAAATCAAACCTTATAATCATAATTCTATATGCATTATACCTTTCTCTATATCTACTATACATGTTTCATGATTTACCTCAGGAGAGACATACTTCGGCCTTCATGTTAATCAAACCACTCACCCAACAAGATAGGGTCTGTTAGGGTGCAATATTGCCATGGGTCCAATGTTTCTTTCCTTTGACTCGGAGGGGTAAAGGACTTCACCAGCTTGAGTCAAAGGCCTATCCACTTGTCTCGGAGGGGTGATGTTCTCACCAGCTTGAGACAAGGGCCTCTCCACTTGTCTCGGAGGGGTGATAGTTCACCAGCTTGAGAAAAGGGCCTTTCCACTTATTTCAGAGGGGTGATAGTTCACTAGTTTGAGATAAGGGCCTATTTACTTAGCTCGGAGGGGTGATATCTCACCAGCTCGAGCGTTATCCATCATTAAGCCAACTGCCTACCCTAACCCTTAGTCTCACTTATATGGTGTGTTGGTGGATTAACTATGAGGCCTACTTCTCATCCCTGGTCTTTCATGACTATGAATTACACTTATTAGAATTACCTTTACTTTCTCGTGATTGCTATTCACATTACTTGGTGATTCATTCAATATGCTTCCTTATAGGAATATTATTCCTTATATAAACTTTCTTATGCCTTGGTCATTCTTAGGCTATTCATTCTCATTCTAACATAGTTATGAGCATTTTTATGTCCATTAGGACTATAACATTTTATCCTATATCTCAATCTATCCAATATACTTATTTATTCTATATTTCAGACTATTCTACTATGATAACATTCATGTCTGATTAGAGTACGCACATACCTTCTATATGTTCGCTGCCCAATCGAACTGCTCTTTGGCTATGATCGAACTGCTGTGAGTATGTGACTTAGTGGATGAGATAATCTAATTCGCTGATTGTGATATCTGGTCCTATTTGCCGAGTGATGCTCAGATTCATTGATTGTATGATATGATTTTATTTGCTGAATACTGATTGTATGATGCTGGTTGATTGATGATTGGTGATCGAATGCTGCCTTTGCCATCAAACTTCCATAAGCTTTCCTTTAATCTTTAAATCTCATCCTTCAAACCTTTTGTAATCTGCAATTAAACAAGTCTGGGGCCCACTATGCACTTAGAGCTCCTACTTATAATAGTATATTAGAAGAGAGGCATGCTGTCAGGGATTGTCTCCCTTGGTACGGCAGACTTTCACAACTTCTCCCTTGGACTAGCTGAGTGGAATAAGGGTCCCTCCACAATTGAAATATTTTATCAAATTTCACAAGAACTCTTTATACAATCTAGCTCCCCAATTCCTTTTAAACAAGCTATCCTTCAAGATTCACAAATTCCTCTTTGCTGGGCGGTTGAGTCGAATGAGGGTCCCATTCTCATGTCTGTCAGATTTGTCTCCTTTATTACCAGCAATTCTAAAACCACAAATAAGCCCACGATTCTTTGAAAAGTCCTCAACAAATATTACTTCACACTCTATTTATCATTTCCGTGACCTTGGTGAAGGCACCCTACAAAATGTGAAAGTTGCGAATGATTCAATCCTCCTGTTGATTCTAAAACCCTCGATTCCTCCAAAATCAAAGGCGTTATGTGATGAGTTGATTGAAGGAATAGATATGAATCCATGAATCTTTGTAATGCTCCACCATTTCCTCTTTATACCCTTGATCGGTTGTATTTATCAATAGACGTTGCCTCCTTCAAAAGATCGCCGATTCCAAGAGACACCACCTTCAATCAACTCAACATAATCGGGACCAATTATTGGTCTTGGATCGTTGTTTATCTATAATCACTGTTTGTCTTATTCTTTAAAAGTGCTGCTGTTTATTATATGGATTGATTCTACAAGAGTTTGTTCGATACTCTTAAGTTATTTTCCTTTGAATAATTATATGGTCGCTGCTTTAACAATTCGCAGCCTATGGTCAAAGTCTTCGGACTTTCTTTTGATTTGTTTCTTAAATGGCTGGTCAGCCCTTACATAATGTATCGGCCAATTTAATTTATTTATAATATCTAATGTATAATATTTGATTATAATATTTAAATTCATAACATTTATAATAATCAATTTATAATATTTGATTTAGGATATTTAATCCATAATATTTATTTATATTGACCATTATTATATTATACAATAAATATATTGTATTTCATAATTAAATATGTTTGACAGAATGACATCTCTAATATGATGTTTAAATCTTTAATTTAAACAATGCCTTAATATCGGGACACGACAATCCGCCCCGCCCAAAGATTGCTTGTCCTCAAGCAATCATAATTGACCTCATTGAGAATTGATGATAGTATTCTTGTCTCAACTCAACTATCACGCTAGCATTCTCCAAAGGTATGAATTATTTCGTTGTTCCGTTTTGTTCGTGTATTTGTATTTCAATATCTTTCAACAACAAGAATTAGTAACTAGTGATGTCCGAGACAAGTTTCTTCCGTTTAAACACATCATCAGACTTGAAGCACGCACATAGGTATATGTAATACATGATGCTTAATACATGAAGTATACCCCTAAACACAAGCGAGGCATACACATAAGTATACGCGATACGAAGTACACACTTATGAAGTATATACATAGATACAATGGAATGTGCGAAGTGTATACACACAAATATATGTGAAGCATGAATCGTACGTGTGATATATGAAGTATACACATACATGTAAGGCCTGGAGCATACACGTAGTACATGAAACATACGCTTGATACACTAAACATGAACTACACAAGTATCCGTACGTAATATGCAATACAATGCTTTTAACAACATGAAGTATGCACATAATTCACAAAAGCGTACATAAGTCATGGCATATACAAAGTGCATCCACATAAATCGCAAGTATGAATGCATGCAAGTCGCAAGGTATACACATGAATACAAGTTTACAAATATGAATACTCGCAAGTCACAAGTCATCAAGTATTCATTGGAATACACTGGAAGCATGAACCATATATGTGAAACGCACATATAAATACATGTAAATCATGAAGCACACTTGCATAAAATATGAAGTCACCAGTGTACACGAGTCACACATAATTCACAAGGTAGCACTTGAACATACATAGTCATGGAGTATACACCCGAATACAAAGTTATAGAGTATGCACTCGAATACAAATTTGTAGAGTAGACACTCAAATACAATTGCAAGTCATACTAGTCACAGAATCATTGAATACAAGTACAAGTCATAAGTATGCACGTCATTGAGTGTTTACTCGAGTACAAGTCATAGAATCATAGGGCATACACTCGAATGCAAATACATCTTCATAGAGCATACACTTGAATACGGTTACAAGTCATGGAATACAATTACAATTTACAGAGTATCTACTCAAAACGCGAGTCACAGAATATACACTTGAATACATAATCATACTTGAATACATCATCATACAGGGACATTCACATATGAATACAAATCATACAATTACACTTCATACAGTTGCAAATACAAGTCATAGAGCATGCACTCATTCAATTTTGAATACAAGTCATACAATTGCAAAGTCTTAGAGTATACACATACACTCACTTAATTTTCAAATACAATTACAAATTCATCGAGCATACGCTTACATACAAAGTCAAAGTCATACTTGAATTCAATTGCAACTTCATAGAGCATACACATGAATACAATTGCAAAAGCATACACTCGATTATGGTTACAAAGTCATGCAAATTATAAGGTATGCCCTCGCTTACAAATCATGCAAGTACAAATCATAGAGTATTCATTGAATACAGACGCAAGTCACAGTCACTTGAATGGATCATAGTCATAAACTTACGAATACACTTAAACCATAAAACGTTCATATACATACAAGGTATACATGAAGCATGCATATGAATACATAAAGCATTGTAGCATACATATGAATGCACACAAGACATGAATAGTTATGAATATACACAAGGCAAGAATGAATACACACATATGTAAAGCATGAAGCACACATTTAAATACACTCAAGGCAGGAAGTATATATACATGAATGTAAGGCATGAAGTAGATACGGAAGCATATACGTTATGTACAAGCATGGAGTACACGAATACACACCAGGCATGAATCACATAAAGCACAAGTATGAATACTTATGAAGCATGAAGCATGAAGGCATAAGTATATACACGTAAGGCACGGCGCATCTACTTAAATACACATGAAGAATTATGGCATGAAATATGCATACAAATACACTCAATGAAGTATACACATAAATGTCAAGTGGCATGCATATGAACACAAGGAGAATAACACGCCGAGAATATATCGGTTTTGTGGAACGCAAGCATACCAATATGAGGCACACTCAAGGCAAGAAGCATATAAATTCCCATAAAGAGGGACATGCAAGTACGAAGTAATACACGGAAATACACAAGATTACACAAATAAGAAGTAATATACGTAAATGAACACAGACAGGAAGCATGACGTGAATACACACAAGAATGTATGTAAATACACACAAAGAGCATACAAGTAAGGCAATGAAGTTAAAGCATGAAGTAATACCCATAAAGCATGAAGTAACACACGACTACACGTAATACACAAAGTATTCACATGAGTGCATAAATCACAAAGTATTGTCAAGCATGAGCATGAATACAAGTAATACACAAGGTATGAATCATATAAATCTTATAATATTCTCTTTAGGATATCCTTGATTTCTCAACCTGCATACAAGAATAATTCCTAGAAAGAGATGTTAGTACTTTTAAGAATCAATTCCATAGTGAAGTCATTACATAAGAATCATCACTAATGTAATGTTACCTCTGTGTGCATATATTCAGTTCCTGCAACCACAACTATTAACACATATGCAAATACATATATATACGTGTCATAATCAAATAATAATGTGTATGTATCATTCACAGGATGGCAGGATGACTACTCTGATACCACTTGTAATGTCCCCTTCTAGCAAGCCAAAATTTTACCTTGCAAACAATTTCAACTCGTAAAAGAGTACATTAGAATTCAATCCTTCTTATCCAATTACATTAACCACAAATGTATATTAAATCAAACCTTATAATCATAATTCTATATGCATTATACCTTTCTCTATATCTACTATACATGTTTCATGATTTACCTCAGGAGAGACATACTTGGGCCTTCACGTTAATCAAACCACTCACCCAACAAGAGAGGGTCTGTTAGGGTGCAATATTGCCATGGGTCCAATGTTTCTTTCCTTTGACTCGGAGGGGTGAAGGACTTCACCAGCTTGAGTCAAAGGCCTATCCACTTGTCTCGGAGGGGTGATGTTCTCACCAGCTTGAGACAAGGGCCTCTCCACTTGTCTCGGAGGGGTTATATTTTCACCAGCTTGAGACAAGGGCCTCTCCACTTGTCTCGGAGGGGTGATAGTTCACCAGCTTGAGCTAAGGGCCTATTTACTTAGCTCGGAGGGGTGATATCTCACCAGCTCGAGCGTTATCCATCATTAAGCCAATTGCCTACCCTAACCCTTAGTCTCACTTATATGGTGTGTTGGTGGATTAACTATGAGGCCTACTTCTCATCCCGGGTCTTTCATGACTATGAATTACACTTATTAGAATTACCTTAAATTTCTCGTGATTGCTATTCATATTACTTGGTGATTCATTCAATATGCTTCCTTATAGGAATATTATTCCTTATATAAACTTTCTTATGCCTTGGTCATTCTTAGGCTATTCATTCTCATTCTAACATAGTTATGAGCATTTTTATGTCCATTAGGACTGTAACATTTTATCCTATATCTCAATCTATCCAATATACTTATTTATTCTATATTTCAGACTATTCTACTATGCTAACATTCATGTCTGATTAGAGTATGCACATACCTTCTATATGTTCGCTGCCCAATCGAACTGCTCTTTGGCTATGATCGAACTGCTGTGAGTATGTGACTTAGTGGATGAGATAATCTAATTTGCTGATTGTGATATCTGGTCCTATTTGCTGAGTGATGCTCAGATTCGTTGATTGTATGATATGATTTTATTTGCTGAATACTGATTGTATGATGCTGGCTGATTGATGATTGGTGATCGAACGCTGCCTTTGCCATCAAACTTCCATAAGCTTTCTTTTAATCTTTAAATCTCATCCTTCAAACCTTTTGTAATCTGCAATTAAACAAGTCTGGGGCCCACTATGCACTTAGAGCTCTTACTTATAATAGTATATTAGAAGAGAGGCCTGCTGTCAGGGATTGTCTCCCCTGGTACGGCAGACTTTCACAACTTCTCCCTTGGACTAGCTGAGTGGAATAAGGGTCCCTCCACAATTGAAATATTTTATCAAATTTCACAAGAACTCTTTATACACTCTAGCTCCCCAATTCCTTTTAAACAAGCTATCCTTCAGGATTCATAAATTCCTCTTTGCTGGGCGATTGAGTGGAATGAGGGTCCCATTCTCATGTCTGTCAGATTTGTCTCCTTTATTACCAGCAATTCTAAAACCACAAATAAGCCCACGATTCTTTGAAAAGTCCTCAACAAATATTTCTTCACACTCTATTTATCATTTCTGTGACCTTGGTGAAGGTGCCCTACAAAATGTGAAAGCTGCGAATGATTCAATCCTCCTATTGATCCTATATCCTGTTATGTGATGAGTTGATTGAAGGAATAGATATGAATCCATAAATCTTTGTAATGCCCCACCATTTCCTCTTTATACCCTTGATCGGTTGTGTTTTATCAATAGACGTTGCCTCCTTCAAAAGATCGCCGATACCAAGAGACACCACCTTCAATTAACTCAACATAATCAGCGCCAATTATTGGTCTTGGATCGTTGTTTGTCTATAATCACTGTTTGTCTTATTCTTTAAAAGTGCTGCTGTTTATTATATGGATTGATTCTATAAGAGTTTGTTTGATACTCTTAAGTTATTTTCCTTTGAATAATTATATGGGCGCTGCCTTAACAATTCACAGCCTATGGTCAAAGTCTTCGGACTTTCTTTTGATTTGTTTCTTAAATGGCTGGTTGGCCCTTACGTAATGTATCGGCCAATTTAATTTATTTATAATATATAATGTATAATATTTGATTATAATATTTAAATTCATAACATTTATAATAATCAATTTATAATATTTGATTTAGGATATTTAATCCATAATATTTATTTATATTGACCATTATTATATTATACAATAAATATATTGTATTTCATAATTAAATATGTTTGACGGAACGACATCTCTAGTATGATGTTTAAATCTTTAATTTAAACAATGCCTTAATATCGGGACACGACAGTCTGTCCCGCCCAAAGATTGCTTGTCCTCAAGCAATCATAATTGACCTCATCGAGAATGGATGATAGTATTCTTGTCTCAACTCAACTATCACGCTAGCATTCTCCAAAGGTATGAATTAATTCGTTGTTCCGTTTTGTTCGTGTATTTGTATTTCAATATCTTTCAACAAGAATTAGTAACTAGTGATGTCTGAGACAAGTTTCTTTTGTTTAAACACGCCATTAGACTTGAAGCACGCACATAGGTATGATGATTAATACATGAAGTATACCCCTAAACACAAGCGAGGCATGCACATAAGTATACGTGATACGAAGTACACACTTATGAAGTATATACATAGATACAATGGAATGTGCGAAGTGTATACACACAAATATATGTGAAGCATGAATCGTACGTGTGATATATGAAGTATACACATGCATGTAAGGCCTGGAGCATACACGTAGTACATGAAACATACGCTTGATACACTAAACATGAACTACACAAGTATCCGTACGTAATATGCAATACAATGCTTTTAACAACATGAAGTATGCACATAATTCACAAAGCGTACATAAGTCATGGCATATACAAAGTGCATCCACATAAATCACAAGTATGAATGCATGCAAGTCACAAGGTATACACGTGAATACAAGTTTACAAATATGAATACTCGCAAGTCACAAGTCATCAAGTATTCATTGGAATACACTGGAAGCATGAACCATATATGTGAAACACACATATAAATACACGTAAATCATGAAGCACACTTGCATAAAATATGAAGTCACCAGTGTACACAAGTCACACATAATTCACAAGGTAGCACTTGAACATACATAGTCATGGAGTTTACACCCGAATACAAAGTTATAGAGTATGCACTCGAATACAAATTTGTAGAGTAGACACTCAAATACAATTGCAAGTCATACTAGTCACAGAATCAGTGAATACAAGTACAAGTCATAAGTATGCACGTCATTGAGTGTTTACTCGAGTACAAGTCATAGAATCATAGGGCATACATTCGAATGCAAATACATCTTCATAGAGCATACATTTCATAGAGCATACACTTGAATACAGTTACAAGTCATGGAATACAATTACAATTTACAGAGTATCTACTCAAAACGTGAGTCACAGAATATACACTTGAATACATAATCATACTTGAATACATCATCATACAGGGACATTCGCATATGAATACAAACCATACAATTACACTTCATACAATTGCAAATACAAGTCATAGAGCATGCACTCATTCAATTTTGAATACAAGTCATACAATTTCATACAATTGCAAAGTCTTAGAGTATACACATACACTCACTTAATTTTCAAATACAATTACAAATTCATAGAGCATACCTGGGCAATTTATAAGGGGTACCATCAAAGCCACCAATTCTTAAATAAGTAAATTTATCAAACTGAATGAAATAACTGTCATATTGCACTATCAGTTGGACAACTTGAGGAGAGATCCTCACTTCTAGATTACCATCAATCTTCTTCACATTTAGCATGCAAAAAGCATCACTTACCCTCCTGTAGTCTTTGTTTCCATATTTCATTTGGAGCTAAGGGTGGTAGTCATACACTTGAGTATCATTTGAGAATGCTCCAACAGTTCTCAACCCAGGCCACCTGTCCATGACAACAATAGCATAGAATAGGTAAGAGCACATGTAGAACCTCTCTTTCTTTTGAAAGTTCACTATTTGATCATGCATGCGATCGCTGATCAATTTTCCCCAATCTACATATTGGGAAGATTGGCAAATAACAATGATAAATTGACACATCCACTAGTCAAAGGTACTAGTATCTTTACTTCCCACAACTCTATGAAGAAGAGTTATGTCTTCCTTAAAATGTGCTCTTAGTAAATTTTTGGGAATTTGGGATTTGCTCTTTTTCTCCACCTTAAGCAAATGCTTGGCAATATTGTTTAGGCATAAATCTTTTCTATCAAGGTAGTAATCCCATCCTCTCTCCATGGACATATCAGCGTATTCTTCTCTTACAAGAAGTCTGAGAGTAGTGCTTCGAGATGCACTATCCAATCTGGCTATCACCTAGTCGTCTACCGTTCTGACTTCTCTAGACTCGAGATGGTAGTTCCTATTAAGATAATATCTAGTTATTTAATGGTCACTCTTTGTTTTTCCTATTAGATAGGTGTTTTTTCCGTCTATAGCTTATCTCTATCCATTCTGCTTTGTTAGTTGTAGCTTTTTGCTTTGTACAAGCTTTCAGTCTAATCTTAGATGTTGTAATCTCTTTAAATAAGAGCATTCGCTCTTTCTTGTATATCATTCAGTTTTATAATATATTCATATTTTCTTTGAAATACAACATGGTATCAGAGCAAAAATCGAATGGGAAACCTATGCCTTGAATTTTTGGCGCCTCTAGAATTTCTGTACGTCACCGTATGGACGCAGGTCTCGTGGTCTCTATCCCATCACGATTTGTCCCGTCGGCTTTTTGGAGGTCACGCATCTTTCTCCGAGTCGCGATTTCTTTTCTTTCATGCTTCTGCCCGTGTTCTGGCTCGATATGTGAGGATTATGCATTTACTGGTGTTTAAATCATGCGTGGGCTTTGGCGTGGACGGTTATGCCCTCTAAAGGTTGCGCGGGGCCCTTTGAAGTCGTCTTGAGTATTCACGTCTTTGGAAGACGTCATTTTGTGAAGTATCACGATTTTTTTCTTTTTTCCTTCAAAGTTCAGCAGCTTTTGTGGGATCTATTTGGACGCCATAATCTTCGGAAGTTTCATGTCTTTTTTTTGACGCGCGAGATTCCCTTCTTTCTGGTTAGCGTCTAAACCTTTTTTTACGTGATCATGACCCCTTCTCTGGTTTCGACAGGTCAAGATTGCAGTCCTGATTTTCTGCGGTGATGTTTTGTGAGGAAGCTCACGATTTGTTCTGAATCGCCGTCTATCTCTGTGGCTTCTTCTGTTGTGGCTTTTGATCGCTGTGGTCTGTTGACCTTTACCACATTGCCCAGGTCGAATCTCAGTTGTCTCTGCCTGAATGATCTATTTTTTAGCGCCTAGCGCTATCAAACTTAGTGGTTTTTGTGATATGACTTTTGTCTTTTGTGGGGGTCCCTCTCTATTCATGAGTGCCCAGCACTTTCTATTTTTTTGGCGGACTCTAAAGATTTGTCCCTTGTGTGTGGGTCCCACAGTTACTAGCAGTCATGAAGACATCTATTCCTCTTTGTTTTGAAATTCGTGTTCGGATGTTCTGAGCCTCTACTTTCTGTCCTCTCGAGATCCGTGTTTTGAAATCTGGATTTCAGATTTATTCTGTGCTTTCGGAATCTGTATCTCATAACTCGTGCTAGGGTTCTATTTTCCCTGTCTGAGCCGTCTATCTGCTTCGGTATATGTGCTATCAACTTATAATCCGTTTTTCGTGCCTCGAAAAAAATGTGAAGTATGGCATCTTTGACCAACATCTTGTTGGAGAGCAGTCAGAAGTTCAACGGCAAGAATTACAACACCTAGAAGCAGCGAATGATGACAATCTTTGAGTATCAGTGCCTTGACCAGTTAGTTATGGGCAAATCTACACGTCCTCAAGTGGCAGGTAAAGATCAGGATCGATTTGATGAGCAAAATCGTGAAGTGGTGATGCTTATCAAGTTATCAGTCACTGATGATCAGTTGCCTCAGGTTCCGTCTGGGAAATCAGCAAAAGAAATCTGGGATTCGCTGAAGGCTCTTCATGAAACGTCTGACAAGAGCCGTGCATTCTTTCTAAAGAACATGCTTTTCTCGATCATGATGGATGAACAAATGTCTCTGCAGGAGCATCTCACCAAAATCAAGGACATCTATGATTAGTTAACAGCGATTGGTCGAGACATGGACGAGGAAGATATGGTAGTTATCACTCTGAAAAGTCTACCACACTCTTATGAGCACCTTATCGAGACACTTAACATTACTTCGACTAATGTTACCTTGAAGTTTTCAGATCTGTGCAACAAACTCTTGCAACAGGATCGATGGAGACAGCAGTTCGGAAGCAGTGCTAGTTCCTCCTCCACAGAGCAGGCATTTACTGCCAATTCCTTTCAGCAGAATCAGGGCACCAATCAGCCCTCTCAGCCATTCAGTTAGGGTCAGTCACAGGACCCTTCCAAGAAGTACAACATCCAGTGCAATTACTGCCACAAGTTTGGCCATATGAAAAAGGATTGCCGGAAATGCTTGGCTGCTGCACATTCCAAGCCTGAAGAATCAACACCATCAGCCCATGTTGTAGAGCACACTGAGCAGAAGGAGTCTGCTTTCTACGCCTTCTAGGCCAATTCTTCTGCCTATTTTTTTAGTTGCTCGTGGACCAGTCTACCTTGGTTAAAGTTGTCATCTTTAGGGGGGCAACTCAATTTAGTTAGTGGATTGACCATTACGGGGGGGTATTAAGATAATATCTAGTTATTTAATGGTCACTCTTTGTTTTTCCTATTAGATAGGTTCTTTTTCCGTCTATAGCTTATCTCTATCTGTTTTGCTTTGTTAGCTGTAGCTTTTTGCTTTGTACAAGCTTTCAATCTATTCTTAGATGTTGTAATCTCTTTAAATAAGAGCATTCGCTCTTTCTTGTATATCATTCAGTTTTATAATATATTCATATTTTCTCTGAAATACAACAGTTCCTTATGCAGGAAAGGACTAAATCATAGCACTGCACCGCTGGTGGAAATCCTCCTGCATGAGCGAGTCCACTTGCAAAGGTCGTTTCAGCCATTGGTGACCTCGAATTCTCATTCATTCTTCTCCAAAAATCCTTCAAATCCATGTGCCCCAAGTCATTGTCTCTCACTTCCGCCAAAAGGTTTTGAATTATTGAGGAAACATCAAGTCCTTTATATTTGAACTTCATTTTGTATAGCTTAAGTAACAGTGATAAGAGACAACTGACGGCTTTCAATGTAAATTGATAAGCGACCAGAGGAAAATTCTCTTCCGGGAGTGGATAATATGGCAAATGAACACAATTCATATAAAATCTCTACGATTAATCTGTTATCCCAGTGAATCTTCAAGAGGAGATGAACAAGAAGCTTACTAACCTTCACTTGGAGTGGTTTGATGACTGCAACTCAGCTGATCAAGAACAACTGTTGCGATGCTATTTGAAACTCTCCAAAAATAGAAATGTCGAAAAGAATGTCGGCAACTTTCTATTTATAACCCAAAATTAGGTTATTCCCCTTTAGAGTACCGCAATAAATGTTGAGCAAGTCGTTTTAATGTTTCGGCAAAACTCACGTTTTGCGAACCACTCTTTCGGCAAACTTTATAGTTCGCAAACCACGAAAACTTCCGATTTTAGTTTGAACATGTATCTCCATTGTAACCTTTACTTTTCGGCCAAATTATAAATTTGCGAACCTTTGATATTGTCTTGAGTGCTTCGGCATTTCAACAGAAATAAAAAATCTTGAACTTTGCTCCTTTGAAAATTTGTCTTTTATGAAGCTTTTTCAGCACTTCGGCCATTTGGCGAACTATCAAACTTTAGAATCAAGTCTTCAGCGAACTTTATGGTTCGCAAACCAAAAGTTCTACCGAAAGCAAAATACTTGTTCCTTTTCGACGGAAGAGAAAGTTTTAGAACCATGGCTGAGGCCGACACAAAGACTTTGGAAAGGGGTTTTCGGCGACAGTGGAAGTTCGCAAAGTAAGGAAACCACCGAAAGGGAAAACAAACCATAAAGGTTTCGGCAAGTTTTGAAGTCAGGAAACTTAGGAAATCGCCAAAAAGGAAGACAGAACTTAACAAGTTCACAAAAACAAAACTTTGCCGAAAATAAAGACAAAAAGTAAAGTATTTTGACGAACCGGTAGGTTCACAAACTTGCGAACCGGCCGAAAAAGGTTCTAACTTTGAAGGTTTTGCTGAAGGAAACAAAAATAAAAAAAGACTAAGTTCTTTAATGATAAAAACTTGAAGGTGATGAAGAACTTAGTATGAAATATAAAGACTAGAGACTCAAGATGACCAAATTTTGCATGGAGGACAAAGTTCAAAATTTTGGGTAACATACAAACTATATTATAAAATATAATGTTTTTATATATTTGTAAGATAATATCATAATATTATATTATAAAACTTGTACACACACACCCGTATTTGTACCTAGAGAAAAACAAATTACCATACTGGCATACCCAAACCCCAAACCCATATCCGTCCCCATACTAGGACCCACAACTTAGTCAAGAAAACATAACCAAGAAAGTTAAGTCCCATGGGAAACCAGAAGCGTCATTGATGTTTCTAGCCGCCCCAAAAACAGCCAGGAAATCCCCATAGCCATTTTCAATGTATAAGACATTCTCTAAGGCATAAGAGAATAGATGTCTTCAAATTATTTCAAATTCCAAATATTATTGACTTAAGCCTTTGTTTCTTGTTACTTGGACCTTGAATTTCCCAAGCTCTCAAGTCCCCAAGTTTTTAGGAAGTTAGCTAAGTGTTCTCCTTTGAGGAATGTTGGGGTTCCTTTGTATTGACTGCTATACTCCTATTGTCTGTGAACATTTGAATTCTACAATTTCCCAGGGACCTCAAAATCATTTACATCATTATTTCCAGAACCTGTCCATTTCTCAGCTTGATCACCGGAGGCTTATCATTGCCAAGCTTCTGAATTGCGTGGATTCAATTAACTCCTACCTCAATAAGTCAGCCTCATCAGACATTGAAAACAACAACTCAAACCCCAAATTTCTGTAGGTTATGAGGACCCTCTGAATCAGCCAAGTCTCCAATCATTTGGATGTGTGGGTCTTTATGGATTTGTCTGATTTTTTTGCTTGGGTTTCAAAACTCCTGAACCCCCAAAATTCCCAACTTTTTTGTACACGGTGGAGTTATCACTTACACTAATTCCATAGCCTAAGTGGAGATCAATGTTTGGCTATGTTTGACCTTATGTTCATCTTCGACTTCAACATCTGATGGAATAATCAAGGTCAAACAGCCTAGCAATCAAACAATCTAAATCTGTTAAGGATTCAAAGATTGAACATAACACTTTTATTGACTAGTCAATAACCCGTTCTGCTACTCCAACTATGATAATTCCTTGCACGTAGAAATTCTCAATGCTTTACAGCTTGCACTATCCCACTTCAGAACTCTGAAATCCTCTCATTTTCATCACAGGAAATTCCACGCAGCCACTCCAATCTTTGATTAAAGATAGAACTTGGTCATTTTTGTCTGACCAAAATCATGCTCCTTGGACCCACTTCACCTCAATTCAAGTGCATAGTACTAGCTTATACTAGCTGTTAATCTGTCCTGTTTCAATATATGCATTCTTTGATTTTTGTAATGCATGTGGAATAATCAAATTACAAACCCTGCCACTTCCACTTAACTCTTTGCTCCAGTCAATAAGATCTTTTGACTTCAGAAACTGCCCCAATGTGTTAACAACATCATGCATCTTTTGCTCTTCATTTCTGGGACCTCTCCAATTAATAAAAGTGATTAGACCCAACTGATTTCTCCACAAGGTTAAATGAATTGGGAAGGTTGTTCCTAAGTTCAATAATTTTTTTAAAGTTCTCTTCACCAATTTTGAACTACCACTGCCACTAAGTGATCAGCTCCTACCATGACATTTGCATACCATGGTCTTCAATACACACTCTGAAATTTCTCTCATCATTTTGGAGCAAACCTCCTCAATGGGGAAGATTCTGGTCCCCAAAAACTAGATTAACAAAAGATGGTCAAATATCTTCTTCAACTAATCCACCAGAAACCACTGGGCCTTATTTGGCTGCTGGCCCTCTAAACAGATATGCTAATATTCTTCATCACCTCTCCCCGTAGGAAAATGTTTTCTTTCTAGAACTGCATCCCTTATAAGTTATAACGTATTTATGAGAATCTGGGGCCAATCCCAGGATCAGCCTTCTCTTCCAACATGGATGGCTCAACTAGTTTTAGATTATCCAAGTTGGCTACTGCATACATATGCATGTATGGAAGCCAATTTGATTTAAATGAATTATACCAATTTCTTGCAAAATTATGAAAGGGCAACACCCAATTGTTGCAAAAATAATAAGCTTACCGATGTTGGTCATGCCTTACCTTGTACTTTTGCTGACACTTCAAAAGCTGCTCCTGTACTTTTGCTCTTCCATCACAGAGTGTGGCAGGAATGGCAGAAAACCTGAACATGTATCAAATGGAGAAATGTTAGTTGGGATGTGTATCTCGCTTTTATAGAACTGTTTAGTATCTCGCTTTTATTGACCACTTTATTTTGTCAAGCTTTTTATGGGTAGACTGCTGTCCACCTCTGCAACTAAGTATCCATCCTACTCCACAAAGTTGTTCAAAAATTACTCAAAATCAAGAATCTTGGTCTTGTATAGTGGAATTTGGCAAAAAAAACTAAACACATACATGGGCAAAAAATTTTAGCATTGCTTGTTGACCAAAACTGGTCTGACAGGAATCAAACCACCCTTTTGTTAAGTAATTATTATCTTGCCTATTTTTGAGTAAACCTCCCAAGAAATATATGGATATACTTTCTTGATATATCAATGTATTTTGGGTACTTTACTAATGAATTCCTAAATATTCTGGTGTTAATCTCAAAATATATAGTGAACGTGGTCCTAGCATGATGTTGATGACTATCTCAAAATGAAATCAGCCAATATGATTGAAATAGAAAGAGATAGAAGATAAGTATCTATACTTGTCACTAGCAAAGCAAAGAAAAGAGAATTGGTAAGGAAAATAAATCCATACAGCATCTAGTGTAAGGTCCCCTTCCTAGACAGCACATAGATGAGCAGTGGTTGGCCTATTACCAGGGTTCTCGTAGGTCAGCAGAGTGGTTAGGGGACCTATCCAGGGGCAGTGGAGCTTTGCTGAGAGTCTTACGAGCCCTTCAGTTTGGTGTCTGTTGATGAATCCAGGGGTTGAATTGAAAATACTAAGAGTTGCTATAAGGGAATAGCAAAAAGTGAATAGTAACAGAAAATTAGAAGAGGAATAGTGAAAAGTGAATAGTAACAGAGAATTAGATGGTGAATAGTGAAAAGGTCCCCATCCTAGTAGCCCCAATGTTGTTTTTAAAAGGTGGCCCTTCTTTTTCATGAGAAAGAGACCCTCAAGGTGGGTTTCCCCTTTTGAAGAGAATATTTTAATGTTTTTTGTGGAAAAAGGAGGATGGAGGCTATAAAGCAATGTATTGGGCTCACTTTTGAGCATTCTATTCTCATTTTCACAAAACTAAGTGCAGGTTTGGAGCTCTGGATAGAGTTTTCAACAGATTGCAGCTCTTCTGAGGACGAAACCCCTTGGAGGACAGTGGATTGGACGACAACCCAGTTCACAAAATAGGGAAATCTATTCTGGGTTTCCATTTGGGCTTCATTGGACTTCATTACAGGTTGATATTGCAGTTGGAGTGATTGCAGCAGTGGGTTATCAGGGTATAATTGCAGATTGGGTCTTCTTATCAGCAAATATCCTCATTTCAATGCCTTTACCAGCTGGCCGTTCAAAATGGGAGTCATTTTCAGTCAAACCCTAGCTGGAGATTAGGGTTTCAGCAATTAATTGTTCCATAATTTAAGCGTTGGCTTCCGGGTATGTGTGTATCATTTGGACAGTTCAATATTGCATTCTATAAGGGTTATTAACTGTTGTTATAATCTGATATAATGTATATCAGCCCTTTGAATCTTGTAATCAGACTTGATATAATTAGTATAAAAGGGTTCTATTCAGTTGCAAATGTCATATTTCATTTATGCAATAGTTCTCTTTCATTTCTATGCTTTCCCTATGATTTGGCAATGAAAAACATGCAATGAAACTCAAACTACAACAAATCAGCAAACGAGGAAAAATACCAAACTTACCTTCGCTGGTCAAAGATAAGAATTGCAACAAACAAATCAGCAGATCCAAAAAAAATCAAAAAAATTTTGAGTCAAAATTGGTTGGGGATCTTTCAGTGGTATCAGAGCCATAATCCTGCCAACTTGTTGGGTAATGCTTGCATTCAATTGGTGTGAAATCAGTTGTGCACAAGTCAATTTGGAATTGGTTCTTAGTCTGGGACAGTGAAAAAGGTCATCATGGCAAAGTTGTTCAACAATAAACAGGCAAGGAAGGAATTTGAACAAACACAACACAAGATCATACGTAAATTGCAGCGTTTAGATGATTCACTTTCAAAGTTTGAACTCTCTAAAGGACTCTCTAAAGGAACATCTTCACTTTCTACTAGCAAAGGTCCAACACCACAAGAAAAAGAAGCAGTAGTGCTTAGCATATTTGAGGAGTATAGCATTCTTCCTCAACAGGTTAAGGAGAATTTTCCTTTCAAGGACTATATGGACATGCATCCCAAACTTTGTCACAAAACTGAGCAAGCAAGGAAGAAATATCACACTATAGCTTATGAATTGTTTATACATGGAATGGATAGAGAATCTTCACATATGGGTGATACAACTCTTCATGAGAATGATTTAGTGTCTTCAAGTTCCAATAAGGTGTGCAAAAATTTATATTATGAATTTGATAGACATGCTGATTTGACTCAAGAAGACATTAGGACAGCCTTGGGTAATGATTTGTCTACGTCCTCCTTGCAAGAGGTTTCACAAGAGGCTTCTACATTAGAAGCTAGCACAGATCTTGTCAGCGATTTGGACAGCAATGGTATGGATTTTTTGGGTGATCATAAGGCATCTTCTAGTGTGATAGTTGATTCCCATAATGTCACATCACCTACACATGATGAAAAATCAGACTTTGGCAACCAAGGATTTTTGGAACAAAAGCCTTTGGTTTGGGAAGATTTGCAAGACTATTCAATGGTGAAGGAAGATGACTACTTGCAATTGCTTAGAGATAGAGACATGGCTGTCAAGTTGGTGAAAGAAAAAGATAGAGAGATTGTTGATCATTGTCTTCTTTTGAGCATATCCAATAATTCCTTGCATAATTCAGAAAATCGGTCCTTTATAGCAGCTACTCCTTGGGTACAAGATGACAAGGCAAATGGTGTAGGAGTTGAACAAATTGAGAAAAGGATTGAAGAATCATACAATGAGGTACCTTGCAGCCTTGTGACATTTAGTGATGAAGAAGCTTCATTGGAGAATCACATTCACCATGATCATATGGACGAAGAACATGCCACCACGGAGGTTATCGTTCATCAAGGTATGAGTTCATTAGATAATATTGTTTCATTCCCTCTACATCATATTGGCATGGAATCAAATAATGGGGTAGGTATCCTTGAGATGGACTTGGTTCATAAGAAGGGAAGTGATCAAGATATGTTGGACATTCCATCCATCAAAGCTACTCCTATGGAAGGAGAAGAAGCAACACTTATTGAAGTTCAGTCACACATGGGAGTAGTAGACTCCACTCACTACTTTGATGGAGACCCCTTGTCCAAGCCTAATGTTGACTTCACTCATTGGAACGAGATTCCTGAGATGGCAGCTAACATACATGGTGAGAAGGTGGAAGAACCCTCTACTGTTGGCACTCATAATTTGGGCACTAAAGGTGGTAAGTTTGGGAAGAATTTAGGCTATAACAGTTCTGATTTTTTGCATCAGACCTGGGCAGATGTGAAGAAGACACAAGTCTTGTGTAACTACTGGGTACAAAGAGCAAGAGAAGCAAAATCAGTGGCTGCCCAAGCGAGACAACACCTTCAACAGGTCAAGGCAAAACGTGAACAGCTGGTGCAAGCAAGAAGGCAAAGGGAAGCACACCAGAGATCTTTGTTCCTTCCAAAGGAAGAGTGCATGGAAGCAACCAAGCAAGACAGAGATGCAGATTTAGATAAGAAAGAACAGAGGTACAAGTCTGAAAATTTTGGTACACCTGATTTGTATCATAAGGATCATGGTTTGTCGTTGTTCGAAAATGCTTCAAGTATTCAAGTAATGAAGATGGAAGGAAAATTTGAGCGAACACTTTGTGAATCAGCGACAGTCGTCAGGAATTCACTTGAAGAGGAAGACATAGGGAATTCAGAATATGATGACTCCTTGATCATTCATAATAAAGACACCTATGATGAAGACTCCCGGATAATAGGGACACATGTGCATGATAATTCAATTGGCAGCCCTAGGACAGCATTGATGACACATGGTACACATGATTCAACTTGTGGATCAGCCCTTGTTGATAACCATCCTTTCATAGGAGAAGATATGATTAAATTGGTGGAGGGTAACTCACTTGAGTATGAGGACGTGTCTGACTTTCTAAGGCATAATGACAGCCCTATGCCACACCATGATATGGTAGCGAAGAGGATCAGCATTAAGACATTTCATGGGGAGACTTACGTAGGACCAGCATTTGATGAAGAGCATGCATCGTGGAACATGAAGGTCTTTGAGAGAGATAAAAGGACTACAAAATGGTATGATAACAACTCCAATTTTCTGGTTGGGGACAGCAGCGTGATACTCTCTCATTTACATGAACTTGCAACCCCTATTCATGGAGCAATTGGTGACAATGAGTTTCAAAATGATAGCTTACATGATGCATTGGTTAAGCATGGCTATTTTGATGTTGCTTCTTCCAAGAGGACTAAATTTGCTTACTTTAGAACAACAGCCATAAATCAGTCCAAGGAAACTTGTAACATACACCACTCTCTACATAATGAGAAGCAGGACTTCTCTAATTCTGAATTTGTAGATGATGTTTTCAACATTAAGGAGAATGAAGTGGTGTTAGGTATTCAATGGTTGAAATCTAATGGAAAATTTGTCCAAGACTTCAGCAAGATGATATTAGAGTTTACTCATAGGGATAAACATATTGTGCTTAAGACACTAAAGAATGAGACAAAGGATGGGACAATTAAGAGCATGTTTGTTTGCTCTAACATTGATGACTTCAAAGGCATGGATAAGAATGAAGATTTCAGTCCTAATTTGCTGACTTTGAACAGCAAGGATATATCCTCACTTCCTAATTATATTGCAGCTTCTAACCATTGGGAAAGGAGTGATATTGATTCTACGTCGATTGGTACACAAGTTACATGCATTGGTCATGATAATTCAATTGATGCAACTCTCTATAGGACTGATTTTAGACACTTTGGGGCAGCTGATATAAAACAATCCCAAAAGATGATTGATGGTTGGTTAGAGAGAGCAAAACAAGCCAAGATGGGGGTTCAAAAGGCCAAGCTTCATCTACAACATATTCGTGACATTCACCATTCTTTAGATGATGATGAGCAAATGTTGCCTAATTCAGAAAGCTCAGTTGTTGTTGGTCATTTCCCTGATGGTGATGATGATGCTGTTGATGACACTCGTAGTGAACCAGCCACTCAAGAGTTATCTTGGGTGAGTAATGACGACATCTACACTACACATTTGGGTTTATCACGAACTCCTTATGATGTGGCAGCAGTTTATTTATTGATTGGTGACTTCATATTCTTGGATTCATCATGGGTTAGGGACTGCCCCAGTTGGATTCATATGACACTTCTGGTTTCTTCTTGGCCTACTCCAGCTATTCAGTTGCTTGGAAGTGTGTGGAGTCATGTTCATGGGTTGGACATGGAATGTGAGATGGATTCCTTAGGTTTGTATTGGTTTGATGATATCTTTGATATCACTTACATTGCTAGACTGAGTTATGACAGCAAGATTTGGCGACCATTCGTGTGGGTTGTTTGGCACGTGAGAGTCCATGACTACATAGTCTTGCTGATTTGCTTAAATGGATGGATTTTTCATGGTGATAGGATGAGATATCTCTTCTTCATCTTTTACAACGGGTTCTATATTTTTGTATGGAATCCAGGTATTGATTTGATTGGTGCATTATTTCACATGGATTTTATTGAGGTTGTTTCATGGCTTGTGGTACGATATTGGTTTCATCAGAGTGGAGCAGTGGGTATGTTGGTAGGATGGACACATTTTCGAGATGATATCTTTTGTCATTTGTTCATCTATATTGTGTTGTTGACATGTGGAACCACTTGGGTTATGATTGGATGGAGACTCTTGTCATTGGGCAATAATTTTCAGTATGCAGATTTGTTATTGCTTGAGGGCAAGCAATCCCGGGAAGGGAGGATTGTAATGTCCCCTTCCTAGATGGCACATAGATGAGCAGTGGTTGGCCTATTACCAGGGTTCTCGTAGGTCAGCAGAGTGGTTAGGGGACCTATCCAGGGGCAGTGGAGCTTTGCTGAGAGTCTTACGAGCCTTTTAGTTTGGTGTCTGTTGATGAATCCAGAGGTTGAATTGAAAATACTAAGAGTTGCTTTAATGGAATAGTGAAAAGTGAATAGTAACAGAAAATTAGAAGAGGAATAGTGAAAAGTGAATAGTAACAGAGAATTAGATGGTGAATAGTGAAAAGGTCCCCATCCTAGTAGCCCCAATGTTGTTTTTAAAAGGTGGCCCTTCTTTTTCATGAGAAAGAGACCCTCAAGGTGGGTGTCCCCTTTTGGAGGGAATATTTTAATGTTTTTTGTGGAAAAAGGAGGATGGAGGCTATAAAGCAATGTATTGGGCTCACTTTTGAGCATTCTATTCTCATTTTCACAAAACTAAGTGTAGGTTTGGAGCTCTAGATAGAGTTTTCAACAGATTGCAGCTCTTCTGAGGACGAAACCCCTTGGAGGACAGTGGATTGGACGACAACCCAGTTCACAAAATAGGGAAATCTATTTTGGGTTTCCGTTTGGGCTTCATTGGACTTCATTACAGGTTGATATTGCAGTTGGAGTGATTGCAGCAGTGGATTATCAGGGTATAATTGCAGATTGGGTCTTCTTATCAGCAAATATCCTCATTTCAATGCCTTTACCAGCTGGCCGTTCAAAATGGGAGTTATTTTCAGTCAAACCCTAGCTGGAGATTAGGGTTTCAGCAATTAATTGTTCCATAATTTAAGCGTTGGCTTCCGAGTATGTGTGTATCATTTGGACAGTTCAATATTGCATTCTATAAGGGTTATTAACTGCTGTTATAATCTGATATAATGTATATCAGCCCTTTGAATCTTGTAATCAGACTTGATATAATTAGTATAAAAGGGTTCTATTCAGTTGCAAATGTCATATTTCATTTATGCAATAGTTCTCTTTCATTTCTATGCTTTCCCTATGATTTGGCAATGAAAAACATGCAATGAAACTCAAACTACAACAAATCAGCAAACGAGCAAAAATACCAAACTTACCTTCACTGGTCAAAGATAAGAATTGCAACAAACAAATCAGCAGATCCAAAAAAAATCCAAAAAAAATTGAGTCAGAATTGGTTGGGGATCTTTCATCTAGTTCCATTAATTCGTGGACCTATGGCTACAGTAACAGTCAAATTATTGATGGAGTGTTTACCACAGTTAGCTCAGGTACAGTCACCACCAGCACCAAAACAAGAACAACAAACAACATAGGAAAGAGATGCCTTGTTATTGGGAAATAATGGGGTTCCCAAGTAACTATTGAAATACGGTATATGGTCGTAGACTCCTACCAAATGCACTAATTGGAGGTTCAGGTGTAAATATATTACAAGAAAAAATACAGAATTTTTTTGGGAAGTCACCATTGCTAAGAGCTAACTTTAGATTGAAACTAGTAAATCAAGGACAGATCACCCTACTAAGTAGTGTTAAAGATCAAGAAATTACATTAGCAGATAAAATATTAAAAGCAATTTTTCTAAATTGTAATTATAAGAATGTAAAGTGTTCTTAATCAATACAGTGCAGTACTGGAATGCACATCGTGGGAGAAAGCGAAGGCTATTCATAGTTAGGAAGACAAGACCAAATAATTAGAGAATACTCTAGTTTGAGTGGGGATTTGAATTATAAGCTTGAACCTGACAATGAGAATGTGTTACACCTAGATGAACATTCTGAAGCTAGCAAGTATATTAATCAAGCTCTAATGCATTAGCAAATGGGCGGATATGAAATGCTGAAACCTGCACACTTCGTAAATCCGTAGAAAAAAAACCACTTACAGTTAAGAACAAATAGCTCACTGTGCTACGAGCCGTGCCTACCAGACAAGAGCAGCATCCAACAATAGCCAATCAAATTTCTAGAAAAATATTGGACACAGCTCAGACCTCATTGTGGCAAATTCCTATATTCCACAACCGCTGTCAAGTTATCTAATTGGCAACCACCAACAACAAAAGACTCAACAGACACAAAGAACCCACACAACAAATGTGAGCACCGGATGAATATAACATATGACAACCTTCCATCAACCCTAATCAAGTGACAGAAGAGCTCAAATAACTAGAGACACCGCCACATATGACCAGATGCCGCATGTTGAATGGCATGACTATTGGTGGTGATGGTTAAGAAGATAATTGATCAACTAAACATGATAATATAAAAATAGTTGAATGGCAACCACCAATGGAAAACTATTTACTGACAATGTGGTGTTTCATACAAACATGGAATAAACAGAATTATGTAGTATAGTGCATCACATAGAACATAAACTTGACACAGTATTGCATAGAATAAAGCATTGGTATTCATTCATTGATCACAGCAATAACATAGTACATGTTCAGATCAATTCATATCATATTCACCATGTCCCGACTACAAAATGTGAACTCATTATATAACTCGGCCAAGGTTAGTTGGGATACCAACCGTTGGCAACCACTACGTAACTATCCAATCCAACCAACCATCGGGATGGTTCCCGCTAACACTTCTAACTATACAATTAATTAACCTTTATTATGTGGCTGACAAATGGCCGATGACAACTATACCGCCTACATCATCCCCCCCACAAAATTAGTCTTCTAGACGACTGACAACAAAAAGCACTAACATATTAGACTACTGAGAAGAAGGGGGCTGTGGGGATGTCCCTGGATGTGTTGAGGAAGTCGGGGTAGGTGAACGCCGCTCCTGACGCAATTGACGCTCTGCCAAGATCTCGTGCTCCCTTGCGGCCTTGACCATGCGTGCCGCCTCCATGACCTGTGATTTGGCCTACTCCACCTCCTTCCCCTTTGCTGTCAACTGGACCTCCATATCATGCATCTTATTTTCCATTTCCCTCAATCTTTCCTCCGCATCCTTCTCCACTTCTACAATCCTTGTCTTTGCTCTTGCCCGTTCTACATTTGTGAGTTGGGCCTGCTGGGCTAGTTGATCCTGAAACTTTTTCATATTTTCCAGCAATTCCTCACTCAACTTCTGTACTAACTGGAGGGCTTTTTCCTTTTCCTCCTCCTGGCCTAGTGCTTTTACCTCATTCAACTTCATCTGATAAAATACATCCTTAAAGGCCCACTCAATGCTGAATAATGCTTCCAAAACTTTCCTATCCCTGCCTACAAAAACTGGCCGTGCTCCCCTCCATGTATTAAGCCTGTTTCTACAATCCTCATGCTCTGGCCATCCTGTACGGGTAAAGCGATGTGCAAACTCTTGTTTGCACCCCACCTGAACAAATGCAAGGATACGTTGGGCCTCTTGGGCGACCAGATGTGATCTCCCGATTCTGAGTTGTTTGGCGACTTCGCCCACGTCCTGCATTACCACTGCTATATTCTGAAGATCCTCTATGTACCTCTGCACTATCCTGAGTGGATCTGTAGCATCTGGTTTGGAGATGGTAAATGTCAAGTCCTCCTTCCCATCCCAAGGGGCCTCCTCATCAGATGAATCTGCTGCAGGAGAGTGATGTGATGGTCCCCCGGTCCCCTGAATGGTCGGTAGGGGCTGTGGTGGACCCTCTTGCTGATTACCTTCTTCAGGGCCCAAGCTTTGCTGTAAATTTGTACTCCCAGTCATAGGTGTGAGGCTCTCACCTTGGCCTTCTTCCAGTTCCAGTATCTCATCTGGCACCTCAAGTGTGAGCCCCACTGTTTCCAGCCAACTATTTATGTGCGTCACTTCTGGCCTTTTTGGCGGTGTTGTGGATGCTGCTGCCCCTGGCTGTACAATAGAGCCCCATGATGTCTCTGTTCCTGTTCGTGTTGGGGGTGAAGGTGTAGTCTCCGCTGGTGATGGGGACGCAACTGCTGGGAGTGAAGGTGCCGCTGGAGCCAAGGGAGTTGATGGTATGGCTGCCACTGACGGTGATGACCCTGCTGGTAGAGTCGTAGTACTCTGCGGCTCTGAGCTATGTACTGGTGAAGGTAACGTAAATGAGGCTGGCTTAAGTGGTGGTACTGCAACCTCTACCTCCATAACTCCTCCTGTTTCTACATCATCCCCAGCTGGCATCTCCTTCCCTTCTATCTCCCCTGTTGCTGCTGTCCTACTCCTTGTCACCCTTCTCTCTCCTCTTATTTCCTGAATAGATGCATCACTTCCTGATGATCGATCACTTTCTTCTTCTTCCTCTTCGTACTCTTCTTCTTCACTGTCTGTTGAAGCTTCTCGTTGTTTCCTCTTTTTAGGCCGCTGGGAAGATTCTTCCCCGTGTGTTGTATCCAAACCCCTCCAATAAAATGTTGTAGGCCATCCTGGTTCCACCTGTGAGGCTGGTTCTAGTCTTCCCCATTTGTCTGCTGGTACCTGAGTATGAACCGCATCAAGAAATAGGGCTATTGCATGCTGAGTCATATAAAATACCTTGTGCATCTGTGTGAGGAATTCTTTTATTCATTCAGAAAGTAGCCTCGCCCAGTTATATACCTTGCCATTACTGAGACCGATCATGTAGTCGACCATCCATATAGATATATCTGATGATTGGCTTCCCCCAGTTAATCAACACTTCACCAAATCCATGATACACTTCCACTCAGGAGTTGCTAGAGAACTTTTCTTTAGCCCTCGGTTCCCGGAACTCCAAATGTCGTCCTTGTCTTTCTAGATGATATCACTTCTGTAAACCCTCTGTATCACACTCTCTTTGTGCTGGTGGGTCATTCGGCCAGGCTTTACAATACTCGACCCAGTTGCTGGAATGCCCATCACCCTTGCAAAATCTTGAGGCCAGTATGATACCGTGACTTCACATCCCCTGTATTGTATTATTGATTTATGCAAATGCGCACAATAATTTTCCACCATCGCCTTCAGGTAAGGCTCGAATTCACGAGCATTGAAATATGGTAGGAAAATGGCTTTGTCAACCTGGGCATGCTTCAGTGCCGTCTTCAGGATATGATCTTCCTTTGTATTTTTCCACCACAGCTTGCATTCATTCCCCGTCAGACTTTCCCATGTAATGGCTTTTACTCCCGTTTCTGCACCTGGTTTTTTCTTCTCCTCGGATGCAATCTTCGGCCTGTAGGATGCAATCTTCTTCCCCTTGTCCATTTCGTCTCTGACTCAACAATCTTTGCACAAGTATTTATATGCTTTCGCACCCGGTTACTATAACTTTGGATGGCAAAACGGAAGCTGCTTCAACTCCTTCGTGCGGCCTTCTTCTGGTACGGACAATGTACGGCCGCTTGAAATGTCTTCTTCTGCCTGCCTTCCTTCGTTTGCTCCTTGTACGTTTTGTTTTTTCTTCCTGAATCGTATGGCTTTTGTTGGCAATGCTATGCTCCAATCGCACGACACTGAGAGTACGGCGATATCCTTAGGTCATACGACAAAAATGTACGGCAAGGCTACTTTGTACGGCCCAAGCCTCTAAAAATCGTACCTTCTCTCTTCTTTTCGACTAGTTCTGTATTATATTTTTTCTTTTTCCACTTGGATTTCCTTCTAGCGAGCATAGAATGTGTTTGGAAAAATGGTGCTTATTTTTTTCTTTAAGTTTTAAAACTTTGTGGACGGGGGCTGTACAACTTGGTCGTATGGCCTGCATCATACGATTCTGGTCGTACAGCGGTTTTTTTGTTTTTTCACTTAGTCTATTTTTTTCTTTACCTTTTCGGGCTGCTGCGTCTCCGACTTGGTCACCTCGATCATCTTCTGGTCTTCCACAACTTCGATTTCTGTCATATGGCGAAATATGCAGTTTATGTACCCTCGTTGACGAAGACAATCTGTAGTACCCCTCAACTTATCGTCTTTTGGACTGATGGTTGCGTAGTAGTATTGGACATTTTGACAGTATTTTTAGATCGTTGATGATGGATTTCTAGTTATTTTGCTATTTCAGTATGAACTTAATTGTTATGATATCAGATGTTGATGTTGGACTATGTCATTATGCATTACAATTTGATAAACGAACTGATGTTTTAAATGCTTTGATGTTATTCATTATATGGGATTGAAAGTTAGCTGATCATTTTATGTCGTAGATTAGTAATCTGATATCTTGTTCAATTTAGTTGATTATTATTTTAAAACGTGAATGGAACAGTGTTGTATTACTCGTTCTCGAGTACCCTACCTCACTGCGATTTCCATTCACGATAGGACTGCATGTGATGTATATGTATATCTTGTTACGGTTAACTGTGCGTTGCTACAGGATGCAGGTACTTGGCATCGACTCCACCTGATTGCAGGTCTGAGCGTGCCTTCGCCAATGGATTAGTTGGTTGGAGTTAACAGGAGGTCCCTAGTCAGTGTCCCTTCGTCGTCAGTTTACCCTTGTGGCTATTGGTTGTCATTCGCCCATGTCTCACTGTCAGGTAATGTTGTATTTTGGAGTCAAACCAAGTTCAAAGGTGTTTAAGTATGTGCGGTAATGTTGTGCTTTAATTAGAAATACTCTACGGAAGAGTCTAGTGTTGTTAAATAGACATATTGTCGTTAGTTGTCGATTTAAGTTATAAATAAATTATTATTTTTAATAGAAGTGTTGTTGATAAATAAGCTGTAAGGAGTTTGTATTATTCGATATAATATTATTTATAATAAATATTTAAATAAATAAATAATTATAGCCATGCTTGTAAATTGTGTTTCACAACTGGATTAATAAAATAAATTATGGGATAGTACAAAATATGGATAGTTGAAATAGTACTATTCTATTAATGAAAATATTTTGGGTCGCTTATAAAGAAAATAATAATAAAATAGAGTACCTAATAATTGGGAATCATTAAATTAAATTAAAAAAATATACATATTCTTAAAAAAGAAGTTTCTCGGAATCTTGTGGAAGCCCTAGGAGAAGAGAGAGAGATACTGAGTTATAAAAGAATTGTCGGTGCAACAAGGAGGACATCACAGGGGTAAGGAAGAAGCAGCTGGGAACTGCAACAATTGGAGCGGGTTCGTCACGGTGGTTGCGAAATCAGGTTCCGTCGATTGCCTTATCTCTGAACTTCCTTTCAATCTGCAAAATGTGTTTTTAGTTTGTTTGATTCCGCATAGTTCGGCAGTCTGTCCTTTCTGTGTGTGAACAGCAACCTCTCTTAGGGTTTAAATACATCGGTACTGCCCAAGGATTCTGTAAGTCAAATGTTGTCTTTCCTTCCATTGGTTGCCGAATCATTCTGCATGCATTCACAGACCGGCGAGATCTTGGTAGGGTTTGTAGGTGTAAAATGACACCTCCTTAAGATCCATTAGAATTTCATTTTCTGCCATCATTGAATCTAAAACAAAAGACGTCTCTGATTTGTCAACAAACCCTAGTTTTCTCCCTCGAAAAAGTGTAGGTATAAGCAGTAATAGTTTTAGGGCAGTTGTTCCTACAGTAATCCTTCGCCATGATTTTCCTTGTCTTCTGAGAATGTCTTCCTTCGACCATGCTGAGACGCTCTCCTCTGGCTTCTGCTGATACTATTTGAGGAGGCGCTTCTGGTATAGGTGTTCACCTACACTCTTTCCATCGAAGTCCTAGCCGTTGGGTTGAGCGAACACTTCACGGAGGCTAGTCGTGAGGTTCGCACCTGAATTGCGAGTGTAATCCAGAAATACTCAGGCGAATCCCTCTTATACTAGATGTGAGACGGGCGAGCAGTAGTGTCAAACTTGTCTATCGGGCTGCCTGAGATTCCTTTTGTTTTATATTGTTTCGTTAGGCATTATTTACTAGCAGATGGATGCTATCAAGCATCGCTGCAGATGGTATACGGGGCGTGAGAGAGAGTCCGCTGTTTTTTTTTTTTCTCTCTTATCAATCATTGTGAAGCCTTGTCACTTCATTTTCATTCTAAGATGTGGGATGATACGCTTTTTGCCCAGCTGTTCGTGTTTGGACTTATCTCTTGGTGGACCGATAATATTAGGCAGTTCGCTGCTTTGTAATCAGTTGTTTGAATAAAAGAACCAAACCCCTTCCTTCGCCATTCACCTAGTATCACTCTATGGTACCGTGGACTAACCTACTCCATAGCTGGAGTGAACGAAATCCTTTCATTAGCGATCATGGGAGGTGATGGATTAGTAAGTTCGCTGCCGTATTGTGCATTATTCGCCCTTGATGAAGTCTCAGAAGTCTTTCCAGCATGTCCACCTTGTGGCCTTCGTCAGTCACTCGTAGTAATTGAACTCTATTTATTTTGTTTTGCTGTGGATCGGTTATGTTTAGGTCACCAGTAAGAATGCTGGGGCGTGGCGATTGTGGCAGTTCACTGCCTTATTCTGTCCTGAATGAAAGTTCTGATGCCTTTTTCCTTCGCCACTCACCCAGGTGATGCTGCCCTTCATTCGTCCATTCTATAACTGAATTGTCATTGATCTTCAATCAGCTATGCATTGTTTGAATGAATTCGTTTACTATGCATTTAGTATACTACCATGTCTCGAATACTGACCACCCTCATAAGCGCATCAGGCCGGGGTTTCCTGTGTGCTGAGCATTAACATCAGAAAAGGGCAGTCTATTTAATTTGTAGAGCGCCCTTGCTCTGGCTGGCACACTGCTGGAACAGTTTGAGGTGTTCTCTGGATAGCCAGCGAGGCAAGGTGGTCAACAATGCACAAATTATAACCAACGGTGGGTAGGATACAAAAATAGTTTCAAATGCAGTGATACAAAAACAGTTTCAAATGCAATTTGACCAGCTGTCTTCCTCTGATAGCTTACTGTCCCATACACAGACAATCCTTAACACCTGAATGTTTCTGAAACTCGATAACAGACCCGGCAGCGACAGTGTGATGGAAAGGTCATCGTCATAGTTCGTCTTGCAGGTAGAAAGTTTCCTTGGTAATCTAACAAATGCAGTTCACACACAAGTTGAAATGAGATTGCTGTATTGGCAAAACCGTTATCTTCTTTTCAGATATTACGTCATAACCATTCCCAGTTCCCTAAACATTCAGTGATCAGGTTATTTGGCGTCTACATCTTTATTAGTCCTCTGTAAAAACATAGATTAAACTGGTGTCTAGCTGGTTACTCTGGCAGTTTCATTGCTGTTTGTGCTTTGCCTACCGCCTTGGGTGAAAGTGACAGAAGCTGTTTTAGCATATCCTTCCTAGAGGTCTCCGTCACTCAGCAAATGATGGCGAGATGTTTTCCTTGACCGTTATATTGTAGATTGGAATGCCATGACTTCGCTGGCCCACAACAGTTGTTTACCTTTGAGCTGGGCGAGCATGATCAATCGCCGAAGGTGAAAGAGGCCAAGTTATGCGCCAAGTGTTATTGCACCCACACCGTCTGGCTGGGATAATAAGAATTTACGTTTCCTGTAAATAGTTAGAGTTTAAAATCTAAATTTTAGTCAATATGATTGGGTAGTGCAGCGAGAAAGTTCAACTGAGTGCCTACAGAAATTAACCGTCGAATCTTACGGAATGAATCAGCGGCAATAGTAATCAGAACGCCATGAAGATAACCATAACGGCATATGTATGGCAATTCTGATCTTCTGTTTGGACAGACGTAAATCATTTCGTTTTAGCATTTCTGAGTCACCGTTACGGCGAAACCATGTCATAAAACCATTACACCGTCTTTGACGATTTTTCCTAGATATGAACGTCATGCAGTAATATGGTGTTATTGTTCATTTCACTACTCGATAGGTTAAGGTCAATTGGACAAGATTAAAGGAAGTATATGAGATCATATCATTTGAAAGTGTCGAACGGTAAACAGAAATTAAGTGGTTCTTATGTCAATTGTTATAATGATTTAGTTAATCAATTTACTTATCGTTAGAAGCAAAGTAAAGATTAGTTAGAGATTTCGATGCAAGTGTTATAATATCATGTTGATCTTATTTCAGAAGTTGTTTGCATTAAACTGAGAATGAGCTGTAGTATTTTACCTCCTGAATCTGAATTGTGTTGAATTGTATGAGTGTTGTAATAAGTCGTATTGAGGTTGTCAAACTCGTATCCCAGAGGCTAAGTTGTCGTTGTTAAGTATTGGCAACTTGTGTATTGCTGTTTTATGATTGTGATGTAATGGCGTCTATATGTATCAAACAAAGTGTGTAGTATAATGAGGTACTGTCACGGTTGAATGTTGTGTCTTGTAAAGTAATAATCTTGGGATGAGATATCAATCCTCTTGTGACCTTATTGTACTGTTTTGTCGTAAGGAGAGACCTGAAATCTGTAAAAGAATAAAGTTATGTAATGTTGAAAGTATTGGATCACAATTGATGTTATGATTCTATTTTGATGCAAGAGGGTTTATGCCTTGCAGTGTTCATTTACGTGTATGGTTATAAGTCTTGCATGATGTTTTAAGGTTGACTAGGTGTTAGGAAGGAGAGTGGCTTTCAACGTGGGGCCGGCGCCCAAAGTGGCAGTCAGGATAACCCGTTGGAAGTAGATTAATCAAGTGATAACCTAAAAATAAACTAGGGGGTTAAGGGTAGATCTCACATTAATAAGATTAATGGATTCCTCTCCCATGGCCTGTAGTGCTTGTTTAGACTAAGGATGGGTAGAGAAGGCCTGGTCGGCATCATTGGCTTCCTTGTCCTCATGAAAGGAAGGTCGATTCCGCATGTGTCACCCTATGGGGCCGGCGCCTAGTGAGAGGCTGTCAGGATAACCATAGATGGGGGCCGGCGCCTAGTGAGAGGCTGTCAGGATAACCCATGTTAGGACCATGCGATGACACTCTCCCTACTACAACCTAGCATCCCTTGTTCGGTCTCTCCTCGTTTGTTTCGTGTCGCCTCTGGAAATGAAGTGAAAGTTGAGTTATGTGGTGTTGTATTGTTATAGCCATGTGTTGTATTGGCATTGGTCGTCCTTTGTTCTTGTTTGTCTTTCGTCTACCTGACTGTCAGTGTTTGGGACCTCATGTTAACTCCTAGCTCGGGGGGTGGACCTTAGGGTTCCACATGGTCGGGTGGAAGAGCTATTTTATCCATTGGTTCTCTTGTCAGGATCTTATGCAGAAAAGGATTTGTTTCAGTTGTACTTGTTTCAATGATGATGATGTAAGTGTACAACCTTGTACCAGATTTATATAACAGAATATTCTTTATGTATGTGACTTTAGACGTAGACTAAAAGTGGCATTGTAATGATGTTTTGATGTACTTATATAAAAGCATTTCAGTGACGTATCTTATCATGCTGATTCCGTTATCTGATGTTTGCAATGAATGTGAATGAGTTATTTATTGAAAAAGAATTTGGATCAATTACTGATGTATGTTAATTTTATGTTAGTTGATTGGTTAAGTGATGCAGCCTTGCTCCCTTAGAGAATATGTTGTAATTAGTTGTGTAACTTACTTTATCAGTTTTAAAAAAAAAATTTCCTGTTTTATATTGCACACATGTGTATTCTTTAAGGCGTTCAAGGCGGGCGTTACACAATCATTGGAGCAGCATTGATCAATTTCTTCAAGCTCCCATATCCGATCAAATATCGTGTTTTCATCTTGCATCATCCTCAGGTTCCACCCCATAGGTTCTTAGGCCCACTGGAATGTTATTCCATTATTGTTCATCTTAATGCTCTTAGTCCTGAACTTTGCTTTCCAAATTCGACTCCTTGGAATCTGTGTATGTGGAGTTCCCTGGTTCTTCATTCTTAGTTGTAGGATTTCATCGTCGTAAGGTGATCTTTCAATTATAAACGTACTCTCCGCCACATACCTTCTGATTGGAGTTTTTACTTCTCTTGGCAACAAAATTCAAATTTATCTCTTACCTTATTACTCTCTTATCCATTGAATCCATGCATGCTCCTCTTCCTCTTCATTTTGAGTGTCTTCCTGTGAGCCATTTTTGATGATGTCACTGTTGACTATTCATTCCCGTATGCCGGTTTGCATTGTTCTTGGTCCAAAGAACCCAGTTACAGGTTCCAATGGTGCGCTTGCAAGGCACATTCCATCACCTCCATTTGCTGTGTTTTCCATCATTGCATATCCCAACATATTTATTTCCACTGTTTCTTCCCTCTTCTGTTTGTAATTTTTCAACTTCGATCCGTTCACTGTGTCATTGATTGGGGTTCCTGTCATGTCCCCATATTAAGGCATTGTTTAAATTAAAGATTTAAAATGTCATGTTAAATATCCTGGCCATAGGCCATTAATAAATATATATAATATTATAAATATATAATATTATATGATAGTATCTATAAATATTTCAAATATTAACCGATATATTATATTTATAAATAACCAATACAAATATAAATATTAATATTAAAATAGCATATTATTATTATTATATAATAATATATAATAATAAATATAAATGTTAAAATTAATATTAATATTAATATTAATTATTATTATGATTATAATATAATAAACATATTTATATAAATGAATGTAAATCATACATTATATAATATATTAGATTGCCTTTAAGACAATCCGTCAAGGCAGCAGCAACTAATATATTTATAAAAAGACATGACCTTTGTGAAAAGGTAGTCATTGACCATTTAAGAAAATATAAAGGTAGAGAGTGGAGGAAGCAATGCAAGACAACAAAATACAATGAAGCAAGTAGATATAAAATTAATAATTTATGAGTTTGAATTACAGACATGATTAATTGCTGGGGAAAATAAGATAAGTATGCTACACCTATATTCCCAAAGAAATAAATAAATTAATATCTATAAGTTATTTCATTATTTTTTTATACGGAATGATATTAATTAAAAGGATTATAATATGAATGATATTAAAATATAGATTTAAGTAATAAATTGAGTAATATAAGAAAGCAATATTATAAATAATATATTATTAACAAATATCAATATTAGTGATTAAATATTATTATAATTATAAATATAAATATGTATAGATGATATGATAGCATGTTATAGTCAAGGTGGAGCGAATAACTAACATGATATAGATAGCTTAAACATCTATGAATAACATGATTATAAATGCTTAGAGAATCCATCATCATTAGGATTAAGCCCCAATAAAGAGTAATCATACTTGATTTATATAATGAAGGCAAGGTCCTTAGAAACAAACCCATGATATAAGATCATAGAACACATTGAGAGATTGAAGGTAGACTTGTTAGGAAGAAGTAGCATTAATACATCGAAAGGTAGATAAGACCGACGGTGGAATGGACCATGTTACATCATACTTAGGCAATGGATAAGACCTGCGGTGGAATGGACTATGCTACATCATACAAGGGTAATAAGTAAGACCTGCGGTGGAATGGGCATATGTTACATCATACAAAGGCACTTAGTAAGACCTAAGGTGGAATGGGCATGTGTTACATCATACAAAGGCACTACCTGTAGAGGATGATTCATGCAACCTAACAAGAGATAGTACCCCATTTCCACTAGGGTTTGAAAATAAATAAAATTAACATATAATAAACAACCCTAAGTATGAATCCACTTAAGATTGAATAATTAAATAATTTATTTATTTGATTATTTTAATATGATTTATTGATCTTATCTATTACTAATGTTTCTTTTAAGAAGTAATTCTCATGTGCAAGGTGGAAAATTAGGATCTTCTTAAAGGGGACATTACAGTTCCATCAAGGTTGTCGAGTCTTATAGCTCCATTGTCCAATACCTCCCGTACCTTAAACGGTCCCAACCAACGAACCTTGAACTTACCGGGTTTGATCTCGTTACGACCGTTATATTTCAGAACCAACTGTCCCGGTCGGAAGTTCATCCGCTGGATGTGTTTATCGTGCCAAAACTTTCTTCGCTTCTGCATCACCTATGTGGACCACTGAGCCATGATCCGCTTTTCATCAAGTTTATTCAACTGGAGTAATCTCTCTTGTAAACTCTCTGTATCCCCTAGCATGTTTTCTACTGCTATTCTCAGGCTCGAGACAAGGTATTCTGCTCGCACCACTGCTTCTTAGCCATACATGAGTTGGAATGGTGTGTGCCCTGTGGTTACCTTGTACGTCGTCCAATACGCCCATAGGACTGCTGGTAGTCTTTCCTACCAATCTGCCCCTTCTATCCCATAGGACTTGTGGATCACCGATATTAACACTTTGTTGATTATGCCTGCCCATTCGCTCTCGGGTAATAAGGACTTGACAGTGTATGGAAGATTTTGAACTCCATTGTCATCAAATGGATGACGTGGTTGACAAAGTGTCCCCCACGATCACTCGTCAGTTGTATGGGTATTCCATACCTTGTCACTATCTGTTCATATATAAATCGGGCAGTGCTTAAGGTAGTGTTATCCTCCAGCGCTCTTGCCTCTGCCCACTTTGTCAAATATTCGGTGGCTACCACTATGTACCGATGCCGATGCAACTGGCTAGCCTTCAATGGTCCAACAAAATCTAGACCCCACCTCTCGAAGAGTTCTTGAGGCTGGGTTGGCCACAGGGGCATGTAGTCCCTCCTCAGTGGTTTCCCTACTCTCTGACATGTGTCACACTCCAATACCCATTCTCTCGTATCTGCATACAATGTTGGCCACCATAGTCCGGCTAACAAAAATTTTCTTGCTGTGGCATCCAGACCCATGTGCCCTCCTGCCAATCCTTCATGTGCTTCTTCTAGTACACCCTTTATTTCTTCTTCCATGACACATCTCAGGATATGATCTGGTCCCATTTTGTAGAGTGACCCATTTATGAGCTGGAATGTTTTGCTTTTCAGCGCAATCTTTCTCCTCTCATTTGATGGCATTCCCTGAGGGAATGTCGACGTCGACAGGTACTCACCTATCTTCTCGTACCATGATGGCAATGCTGCAATCTGAAAGAGATGAGCATTGGGGAAGTCTTCATTCACCCCTTCGGCCGGTTCCCCCGACCTGATCCGTGACAATTGATCTGCTATTATATGACTCTTCCCCGGTCGTACTATGATCGTGAAGGTGAATTCCTGTAAGAGTAGCAGCCATCTACTAATTCTCCTCTGAATGATCGGTTTGTTCACCAAGTACATGAGTGCTTGATGGTTGACATAAAATGTAGATGGTGTTGCCAGCAGGTAGTGCTGGAATTTTTGCACTAAATACACCATTCCGAGAGCCTCCCTCTCGATTGTACTATAATTTCTTTCTGCCTTTGAGAGTAATTTGCTAGCGAAATACACCGGGTGGTCCAAACCATGGGGTCCCACCTGTGCTAATGTGGCCCCGATTGCAAAGTTTGAGGCATCGACGTGTACATGGAATTCTTTATCCTAGTTCGGGTATGCCAGTATGGGTGCACTTATCAATCTGGTCTTTAACTCCTCAAATGCCTTCTAGTGTTCATCGGACCATAGAAATTGAACTCCCTTCCTTGTCAACATGTCAAGTGGATAAGAAATCTAAGCAAAATTCTTTATGAACCCCCTGTAATATCCAACATGACCAAGGAATGATTTTATTCCTGTGATGTCACTGGGGGCTTCCATCTCCACGATCACCCGTATCTTATCCGGATCTGCTTTCAGTCCTGCTTTGCATACAATGTGACCCAACAACTTCCCTTGTGGTACCATGAATCGACATTTCTTCGGATTCAATGCCAACCGTGCGGATCTGCAACTTTCCATACATTCAGCAAGCACCTTTAAATGTGTTTGTTGATCATTGTAGATTGACCAATCATCCAAGAATGCCTTAAAATTTCTGACTGACATTTTATCAAAGATATGCAAGATGATTCTTTGAAAGGTTGTTGGCGCATTATAGAGACCGAACGGCATCCGATTATATGCATAGACACTATCCTCTACCACAAATGTCGTCTTAAGTTTATCTTCCTCAACAATACTGATTTGGTTATACCCCGAGAATCCATCCATGAATGAATAAATTTCGTGACCAACAACTTCTTCCAGAATTGAATCTGTAAACGGAATGGGAAATGGATCCTTGATAGTAATTGCATTCAGGCATCTGAAGTCTACACATATTCTAATCTGCCCACCATCTTTCTTGAGTGATATGACGATGGGTGAGACCCATTCCCTGGTTTCTACCTTGAATATAATTCCGGCCTCCAACATCTTCTCTATCTCCTCTTGGACTTTGGCCGCATAATTCCTATTCATTCTGTATGGCCGTTTTCTCACAGGACGTGCCCCTAGTATTAATGGAATCCTATGAACACATAATTCTAGAGGGATTCCTTTCAAGTCCTTATAAGTCCAGGCAAACACATCCTTGTATTCCATGAAGATCCTGAATGCCGCTGCTTTGAGGGCGGGATTCCAATCATCCCCTACTAGTATTACTCGAGGATTATTGTCTTCACCCAGATTTAGCTTCTTCATGGATGGTTCCTCGTACTTGATCTTTCCCTCGGCTCCAAAATTGTGAGCGGGTGTACTATCTATCTCGGCTATCCCCTTTGTATCTTCTCCAAAGGCGGTCGGGAAGGTGTGTTGGTCATCACTTCTTTCTATTTTGTCTTCCTTCCATTCTCTTCCATCACCTTCTGTGTCTACATTCACCCGAGAGTTCTCGTCGGTCTCCTTTATCGAGATCATGTTACATTCTGGATTGAAGAACTCATAGTCTTCCATCTGCCAGTGGAAGAGCCCACTAAAGGAGTTAGTTTCATCCTCAGAACATTCTTACAGTTTTAATACTCCTTCCTCATCAGGTTCCATTGGTCCTCTGCCAACTGACTTCCCTCCGTCTGTATCGGAATCTGATGCCAACTCTTTGCTTACAGCCTGTGTTCTTAAATCTATGACGATCTTCTTACCCTTGTTTTCTATCAACAAGGTGTTCTTTTTCCAGTTGTGGTTGGCCTTGGTGGCTATCAACCACCCTCGGCCGAGTAATGCATCGTACGACGCATTCTATGTTGTTATGACTACTAAGTTTAACAGAAAGGGTTGGGTGCCAATCTTCACTTTTTGAGCCATTAGCACTCCCAGCGCTTTAATTCCGTGTTGGTCTGCTCCCACTAACTGGAAATTTTGTGGCCATAAAGTAGGTTTTCCCAGGCACTTCCATATATCTTCTGTCAACACATTCACTTCGGATCCTCCATCGATTATTGTGTTCGTCAAGTAGCATCTACCGATTGACATGTGTACAATGGTTGGGCTCTTCCCATTGTCAATTGAAAAAGCCTCAGGTCGATCACTTGCTCTCCCTTCGGCGGTGGCTCCACTATGACATCCTCGTCTTTTATTTCCCCACTTGGGTTTCCTTCCATTGCCTTAGAAATTGCCATCCTCAGTTGTGGCATGCTTTGTAGGAGATCCGCCATCCTGATGGATACAGTGGTCTGCAACACCTGATTTACAATATTCTTGTCTGACTCCGATCATACAGTGGTTATTTTTCTGTTCTTCCCTTCTGTTTCCATTGCCATCTCCACTTCTTTTCTGGCATCCTGGAGTCTCCTTCTCGGTTCTGGGGTCTGGATAAGTAGCATTTTTCCATTGTGCTCGGGTGACAACAAAGATCTCTTCATCATTTTCCTCGACATTGATAAGGTTCACCCCTTTTTGTTTTGGGCAATCTTTTTCTTCATGGTCTCCAAGCCCACACCACTTGCATAATGCATTTGTTTTGTTCTAATTATTGTTCGGGCATTCCCTTGCAAAGTGCCCCCATTCGTTGCATTGTCAGCACTGTATCATGGGCCGCCCCTTGCTGTCGTACTGTATTCTGGTTCTGGGGCTATTATTGTTACCCCTGTTATTCCGATAACCTCCAGGGGATGCATTGGGATTATTCTGAGGTTTCTGAGGTGTAGTCAGTGGAGTTGATGATTCTCCTTGTGTGAAGAGCACCTGAGTACTTCTTGCTTTTAGATTAAATGGGCATTCTTTGATTGAATGTCCCATCACTTGGCAAATATCACAGAATAGCTTCTTTGGACAATTTGCTTTTATGTGTCCTTCCCCGTTGCAGTCAGTGCACCATAGCTCTCGGCCTTCCTTTGTTGTTTCTTTATCGGCCTTCCATTCCTTCATCATGCGAACCATATCTTTCCTTAGCGTCTGGATGGTCTTTGATTCTCCGTCATTGCTGTCATCATCCGTACTTTCATCATCCTCAGTCCTTCTCTTACTCCTAGAAGATGTCTTATTCTCGCTTTCTATGTCCATCGCCCGATTGTACGCTTCGGCGTACAATGACGGAGGTACGACTTTCATTTTCTTCCTTAATGACGGGAGTAGTCCTTCGATGAACCATCTCTTCTTCAGTTCGTCGGCCGGCTGGGTTTCCAATTTTCCCAGCAATTCCTTTGAGCTTCCTATTATATGCTCACATTCTCATTTTTTCCTTGTCTTGTGTTGTAGATTTCTGCTACGATTTCATTATCATCCCTCAAAAGTTTGAATTCATTCTGGAAGGCTTTCTTCAATTCATCCCATGAGGCTTTCTATGCCGCCTTTAGATTTATGTACCAGTCGATGGCTATGCCTCTCAACGTGGCTGGAAATGCTTTTACCCAATAATCTTCATCTTCTTGTCCATTTGCTATCCATATGGTTTCACATGTCTTACAATGCCGGACAGGATCCTCTGATCCGTTCCCCATAAACTTTGGCAACTTTTGCCTCTCGCCTGCCGGTGGAGTCACCATCTTTCTCCCGAGATGTCCTCTATGTGTCTTTGACCTGATTGGAATGGTTCTACTGTGTCGTTCCGGTATCTTCCTCACACTGTCGGCCACGTACGATTCCTTCCCACGTTCGTTCTCAACGTCCTCTACACTTTGAGTCACCTCTGGTTCCCTCTGGTGCTCCCTCTGTGTAGGGGTCTTGGGCTCAAGTCCTCTAATCCTCGGCCTTTGGTCTGAAATGGACAATGCTACAATATGACGTATGCTATCTTCAAGCTCTTCTGTCAATTTCTTTCCATTTTCTTTTTCTCTGTTTGTTATTAGTGTTCTGAAGTTTTGTTCATCAACTCCCTTGCTATGAAACTCGCCAATATCTTGATTTATTTCTTCATGTTGTTCATTCCCTTTTTCAATAATCTGTTTCAACCTTTTTCTATGTTCTTCTTATTCTCTTAATCTTCGTGATCTTCTCAATATCTCTTCCGGTGTTTCCTGCCCAGTTGGTATTTTATTCTTATCCTTATTAAGCTGTATGGGCATTAATTGTGCTTACAGGTTGTCAGTTATACGGCGTGCGACAGCGATTAGCGTCGCGCTCCTCCTCCTTTTGTTTCATACGCTCCTCATACCTCCTGAGTACTTGTTGTCGTCGCAATTCTCTATCTCTTTCTTCTCGGAGGTCTTGGAGAGTTATCAGATTCCTTGCCAGGAGTCGAGGGATATGATTCAGAAGGTTGTCCACTTCACTATTGACGCACAAGTTTTCTTCAATTATTTCCTCTGAAACCTCCCTGCGGATGGATTCGTTCCTTACGTACTGCCCGACTGACAATAACCACAGGGAGACCAATTCCTACGTTAAATCATCTTCTCGGCTCCTTGGTTCATTCTCTTCCCTGTCACTTCCCTCACGTTCTTCCTGAATTTCTCGTTCTATTATTTCTACTTGTCTTCTATTTTGCAATTCCTCGTCGGTATGGATCGGTTGCCCCATTATGCTGCCATCGTCATTGTGTTTTATTCGACCCCTAGTACGTCCAACGGTCTGCTCGTCCCTGACGACACCACTCGTCCGATGGTCTCCGACGACTCAACTTGTCATCGACAGCCAACTTGTCATCCGATGGTCTCTGACGACTCAACTTGTCATCGACTGACGACGGTCTTCGACAACTCAACTTGTCCTCGGCCGATGATTCCTCTTGTCATCCACTGGCGACTCCTCTTGTCATCGACTTATTACCCTCGACCCGTTTTCGAATAGGCAACGGCGCCAAATGTTTACTGACAATGTGGTGTTTCACACAAACATGGAGTAAATAGAATTATGTACTATAGTGCATCACATAGAACATAAACTTGACACAGTATTGCACAGAATAAGAACAATTCATATCATATTCACCATGTCTCGACTACAAAATGTGAACTCATTATATAACTCGGCCAAGGTTAGTTGGGATACCAACCGTTGGCAACCACTACGTAACTATCCAATCCAACCAACCGTCAAGATGGTTCCCGCTAACACTTCTAACTATACAATTAATTAACCTTTATTATGTGGCCGACAAATGGCCAATGACAACTATACCGCCTACAAAAACCACGTCCAGCAATTGCCAATCAGCAAATCTAACTATCAACAGATTGAGGAACATTGAAAAGGAAAGATTGAATGGGTGAAAAGCAAATCATTTTTGTAGTTTACAATGCCAAAGGTCATTAAGAACAACTTATGTTGTACTAAAGAACATCAATATAGTGAAGAACAAGGTGAGCTGGTTAGCAATAAACAAATGAATTGTCATTGTGGTGGTTGATACGGTGCAGCAGTAGCGCTACCCAACTCCACAACTGCAAGAGTTGATAGTCAAGAGTGAGTCTATTTTTTAGTAGAAGGGCTAGTGTAGGCCGCATAAGGAAATCATAATTACGCACCAATACAAAATCTAATTAAATTGCTTAGCTTATTCTAAGCAAGTTTAGTTGGTCACTTACACAAGTATCATTGAAGATTGCAACTTTTGATGATAACCTTATAATTGTCTATAGGAAATCATAAAGCTATAACAAGCTATATCATTCTCTTGCAATCCACAGCTGCTATTTGCATATATTTGTTATTTTTTATTCTGTTATTCAATTCTGCTTTCATATTGCTATATTTTACTTTCCTACTAAGCCATAGAAGAACACACTTTAAAATCTTATATCCTATACATGTTTACAATAGTCATGATCCTTAAATCCTCCTCCACCAATTACAAAACTGAGATATACCAGACTGTCATGCAAACACACATTTTTTAAAATTCAGAAGTAACATGTTCTTCGAAAGAGTATCAAATGCTTTGCTTCAAATGCTGCCTATGTACTGCTAAAAATGAAAATGTTATCTAGATAAAGTTAAACAATAGCAAAAGATCCTGTAAAGGAACATAGGACGCATTTCATCAACCTTGTGAAGGTTTCTAGCATTTTGTGCAAAGAACAAGGCAGTACTAATCATTCATACAATCCTAACTTGGTTTTCAAGAAAGTTTTTAGAATGTCTTCTTTCATCCACACCAAACCAGAGGTCAACAGGACACACCCCAGGGGCCAACTGAATGTCACAGATATCCCCTGAAAAGGGGCATATCCCCTTTTTTACTATGCAATGAATGCCCTGACATTCCCAGGAGGGCCAGGGGACATCAAAACATCCCTCAACCACCTCAGGGATGTGAGAAAATCCCTTAAAATCTGACTTTAGCAACCATATTCTTCTTTTGTTGCCACTTTTGTTTCCATCTCTGGGATGTCAGGGTGTGCCTTGCAATCCATTAGCAGCCATAATCTTCTTCTGTTGACACTTTTGTTTCTTGCTGTGTGACTGAATTTTTGGATGCAATTTCTAACAATTAGCCTATGTATGACCATCAATGTCAAAATGGTTACAGTGGTTTTGTTGAAAATCTTTTTTCTACTTCTGCACAATAGTCACATTCTGCTTCCCTTTGCCATTATTTTGCTTTATTTCCTTAGAGGATTCCTCTTTTGATGCTGAGGAAATGCAATGATTGTAATAATCTATATAAACACGCCTACATGTAGAACTGGACACTACTGGTATTCCAGATGTTAGTCTAAATGTTGGCCTATTGCTTAAGGGTTTCCATCCTCAAGAAGCCTAATCTCTATGCCTCAAGAGTTTCGTCTCCAAGCCACAGCTTCTGAAACACGACATCGAGCCCAGGAAAAAAATGATTTTTGTTTTGTCAGATTTCAAGTGTCCTTTTCTTTTCCTCGCAGCACTGCCTATATACTCTATGCTTCCTCAATTATAGGCAATCTAGTTCAATTGATGGCAGTCTAACTAACAAGTTCCTCAATCGATGGCAATTAACTAACAAATCCATCCTTATTTAACTGACCCTAACTGACTCATCCACCTTATTTCCTTATTTAATTGACCCTAACTGACTCAGCTGCTGTATTTCATGATTTAACTAACCCTAACTATTTCTACACTACTAGTTTACTCACTCAATGCTACTCCTATGCTGTCAATTCAAAAAGGGTACAATACAATGATATTTTTTATTTTTCTTCTCCTTCATCACAAAATGCAGTAATTTTGTCAAATCAAACAAAGCAAATTCCTTCTAAATGTGGATACAAACCTCCAAGGTACATAAACAAGTAATTGGGGGACATCGTGAGAAATGTTCAATTATATGGCCTACTTTGAATACTCAGAGGTACACTCCTAGACACCTTGTCTGATGTAGTCACGGATAGAGAGTCTAATGAAAAACAATCTATTCATTCAATCCAAACACAAATAAGCAAAATACCAACAAAGCACACTACAGAAAACAAATTAGAAAACAAATGAGATGCCAGAAACCAATGACAATATTATTCAACTTTCAATTATCACCTACATGCCGCATTCAAATGCTTTGACACCACAGGCCATTACAAAGTTCAGGAATAAGAACACTTGTACAATCATTCATGACCACAAATTATGTGCCCATTACATCAACTGAAAACCTAAAGCCCACAGTCAACCTTATATCTTCTATGTTCTGCCCTGTTCCAAAGATCTTGCTGTCTTATTTCTAAGGAACCCCTACAATGATATAGTATCAATGACCGAAGGGTCATGAACCTTCTTTCATAAACTTTGTTGGGACCAACTCAAAGTATTCCAATTGATGCAATATTCAAAATTTGGCATGAAACCCAAAAGGGCCCTTTACATGTTATAGCCTACCAATCAAGAGGACCCGTTGGGTGGATGATGTGTGCAATGAGATCCATGCATTGAAATTTGATACAGTTCTAGATATGGACCTCCTTAGAACCAATAAACTTGGAAATGTCCTAAAATACCACCACAAAACTTGAACAATCATCAATGACAAAGGGGGAGATTGTTGGAAATATTGTCATTGATGTCAAAGGCAAATTAATGTCAAGATGATATGAGGGTCCAGCTTGATAGAGAAGATGCCAGGCGGGGAGAGAAATAAGATGATGTTATCACAAGACAAGAAAAGGCAGATGATCCTTACATTAGAAGAAAGAAAGATGAAGACTTGCCTTGGAAAGATAGAGTGGATAAGGATGAAGTCTCGTTTCTTTGTGGCTGATGCTAACAGCAAAAAGCGTCCATTTGTAATTGTGTTGCCTCCACCAAATGTTACAGGTGCACTACACATAGGACATGGTCTTACATCTGCCATTGAGGATCCCTATCGTCTCCAACTTGAAGGAGGGAGCAGCTTACCCGACATGACCATGGCTCTGTTCCAGTTGAGGAGAACTCCATTATCATTTCATGCATTTAAGTGGACGAAGCAACAGCAACGTCCCATTGGGATTGATAGAGCCCTGTCATTCTACTCGGAGCAGTTGTACTGCATTTCCTGTTATCACTCCCAAACTTCAGTAACCAAGTCTGGTGTAGAAATAAGATCACTCTTGGATTGTCATTCTAGAAGAGTAGAGTGCTTAGTCTACGACAGTCTCAGAATTGGAGGGTCTCGATCAATTTCTGGCAAGGACAAGCCCTCTGAAAGATTTGGAAATGGTAAATGAGGAGATGAAGATTATAGGACAGCCTGGGAAAGAGAAATGGATGAAGCAGCTTGTGTCTGGTCTGGGAGTGATGAAGAAAAGACTTTGTGGTCGGACTCCGAAGATGACCTTGAGGATGATACTCCTACTCTCGCAAAACCACATGAAAGAAGTGTTCGTATTTTTTATGCTAATAACATATACAAGGGAAGCACCCATAAAGGATAATTAATATTACACAGAATTAGAATTAAACAAAGATTAAGTTGAATGGTCAACGGGCATTATGAAGAGACATATCTACTCAAGAGAACAAGATATAAGAGGGAGACCATTCATTGAGAAGAGAATGAGTCATTGAGTGGAGCAATGGAATGAATAAGATATATGAAGACCATTCATTGAAGAAAAAGTAAGAGTGTGTGGAGTGTAGAAGATATATCATTCAAACACAAGCAGATTTGAGAAGGATATAATAGAAGATCATTCAAGGCAGATTTTGTGAAGAAGTTATATGAATATTATTTGTTGAAGGAGCAAATTCAAGAAGGGGAAATACTTTGGAGGTTGGTGCCTCATATTGGAGAGGTTGGTGCCTCAAATTGGAGAGGTTGGTGTCTCTTGCTGAGTTGGTGCTCAGTGACTGGGATTGGTGTCTCCAGTGGGTTGGTGCCTACAAACTTGTAAGAATATTTTATTTCTAGTGACTGGATTTGGATAGTAGATCCAAGCAGTCCTATTCTCCGTGGTTTTCTCCCGAAAGGGTTTCCAAGTAAATCTGGTGCTCTTCTTGTGTTCTTAATTGTTGATGTTGTGTGATTGATATTATTGTAATTATTAATTTGAATAAGTAAAAGATCACCTTATACTAATTCACCCCCCCCTCTCAGTATAAGCGTGTGCTCATCAGAGGGGTACCCACGTCATCTTTAGAAAGCTATGACTCATCCTCATGTCCCCTTCAATTCCATCAGATTAGATATTCCTCATATTCCTTCTTCCTCGTTCATTTGCCCAAACACTCATTCAAAATCTGCTCTATCTCATTTCTAGACCTCTTCAAAACTTGTTGCCTCCAATCCAGTCCTTGCAGTGAGGCTCAACCTTTCTCTTCATCTCCAACTCCATGATAATCATATAGATCAGCTATATTTAACATTGTTGAGATATCCAAACCTTCTAGCAATTCAATCTCATAAGCATTCTCAAAAATTTTGCACAACACTCTACAAGGGCCAATTTTCTTTGGCATCAGCTTCCTCAAGGAATCTCGCCTTCCTCAAATGTACCATGACTAACTCACCCTCAAAGTAACTCTTCTCTTTTCTATGCTCATTCACACTTGTCTTATACTTACTGTTACTTTTCTCCAACTACTAGTTCACCTACTATATGCATTGTGCAAAGTCTTATGCATCTACGCTAACGCGTTCTCCATCAAGTATTCTCAACAAGTCAGTGACACCTTTGGGAGATGCCCCATACACAATCTAAAAAGGGTTCTTGCATGTAGACTGATTCACTTAGTTGTTGAACACAAATTCTACTTGCGCCAACAATCTATCCCACTACGTTGGTTTGTCTCCCACCAAACTTGTGAGGAGATTTCCTAGACTCCTATTGACAACCTCCATCTAACCATTTGTCTGTGGATGGTATGCAAAATTATAGTTCAACTATGTACCTAACCTTTTCCACAAGGTGCACCAAAAGTGGCTCAAGAACTTAGAATCCCTATCTAAGGTGATACTTTGTGGCAATCCATGTATCCTTGCAACCTCCTTGAAGAACAAGTCTGCAATCCTAGAAGCATCACTTGTCTTTTCGCAAGGAATGAAATGCATCATTTGTTAAAACTTGTCAACAACTACAAAAATGGAATTGTTACGCGTCTGATTCTACAACAATCCAAGGACAAAATCTCTGGTCCTCCCAACACTTCTTTGTAATTGACAATGGCTTATATAACCCTATATTTTGGGCAACACCCTTCATAATCTAACAAATTCTGCATCTCTCAACATTTTTTTTGATATCACAATGCAAACTTAGCCAAAAGAAACACTCCTCTAACATGGCAATTGTCTTGCCTATACCGAATTCCCTCCCAATCCTCCACTATGTAGTTCCCTAATGAGATTCTTTAATGGAACTCTACAATATACATAAATGCCTTTTTCTGAACAAATATCCTTCCTGCACAAAGTACTCCTCAAAAGAAACCTTACCTCCAATCCAAGGCTGTACACAACTCTTCCATGCCTCTACAAAATCTAGATCTGCGACATACAAATCCTTCACCGACCAAGTTGACTATCATAGTCAACATTAACAATGCCTACCTCTTGCTCAAGGCATCTGCCACCTTATTGGTTACACCAACTTTGTGCTTGAGAACAAAAGAAAACCCCTACAAGTACTCCACCCACTTTATGTATCTCTGATTCAACTTTTCTTGACTATTAATAAACCTCAATGCCTGATGATTAGTATACAAAACAAGTTCCCTTGGTAACAAATAGTGCCTCCACTTCTGTAAGGCTTGCACAATTGCATAAAAATCCTGATCATAAATTGAATATTTATGCTTGGCTTCATTCAACTTCTCATTGAAATATGTAATGGGTTTACCTTCTTGATTCAACACAATACCAATAGCCTTGTCATTGGCATTGCAATCCACTTGAAAGACCCTCCCAAAATATAGAAGCGCCAACACCAAGGCCTCAACCACCTTTTTCTTCAACAGTTCAAAGATTTTTCCAATTGCAACTATCCACTCAAATCCACCCTTCCGCATGCAATGTGTTGGAGGTGCACAAATCCCACTGAATCTCCTAATGAACTTGCGGTAGAAACTTGCCAACCCATGGAAGTTTTTGACCTCTAGTATCAACTACTCAACAATTGCCCTCACTTTCTCTGGATCTATCCTCAAACCATCTTGAGATATCACAAATCTAAAGAATATTGGATCAAACTTCACTTCTTCGGATTTATACACAACTTCTCTTTTCTCAATTGTGCTCAAACCTGTCGTTGGTATTCAAGATGCTCTTCCCAATTCTTGCTAAACACTAAAATATCATCCAAATAAACAACAAACTTACCTAAGAAAGGTTTCAAGACATCATTCATTAGCCTTAGAAAGGTACGCGGGCACATTGGTCAATCCAAAGGCCATGACCAACCACTCATGCAGTCCATTATTTGTTCTGAAAGTCCTTTTCTACTCATCTCCTTGGTAGATTCTAATATGATGAAGGTATTGAGGTCAATGTTGGAAAAAAGCAGTCTGCCCCACTCAAACAATTCATTAGGTCATCGATGCACAGTAATGGAAACCTATACTTAATGGTGATCTTGTTGATGCCATGGAAGTCTATACACATCCTCCATTCTCCTCCCTTCTTTAGTGCAAGTAATGCAGGTACAGCACGATGGCTCATACTTTCTTGAATTAGACATTTCTTCATCAACTCTTCCACTTGTTTATTCATTTATGCACTCATATCAAGACTCATTCTATGCGGCACCTTATTAGGCAAGTTGGACCTTGGAATTAAATCCATGCAATACAAAATGCTCTGCAACAACAACTCAAGTATTCCATTGTCCATGACATCCTCAAAATCCTTCAGCAACGCCTCCACCTCTGGGTCCTCTAAGCTATGTCACTCACTTTTCTCCATTGGTGTAGGTTTCACAACCAATACATAGCACTCTTGCGATTCTTCAACCTCCTTCAAGAAATGCTTGGTAGTTAAAAATATTATGCAACATCCTCCTCAACCTTCAACAACTTCCACTCAAACTTCTTTCCACTCTTGGTGATGGTGAATGTGTTCTTTCTTCCTTTACAAATGGCACAACAATGGTCTACCCAACAACACATAACAAGGATCCATAGGACTTAACATCACACCATACCTCTTCAATATAACCTCAAACATGAAATGTCACTAAGCATTGCTCTCTTATAGTCATCCATTAACCCTTCTGCAACCATAAAACACAGTAAGGATTAGGATGCAATATTGCTTTCATGCCCAACTTCTCTACCATCTCGATAGACACTAGGTTATTAACTTATTCATGCTTTCTCCATCTATGGTCATCTTACAACACTTTCCACCTGACATAACCTAGTGAGGAAGATACTCTTCCTCAACCATGGCCCTCCAACATCTCTAGCAGGCTTCAGCAAGACCTTGCACAACATCAAGTTCTCTACACCTTCCAGTGTCACGCTCTCTCTCACTACCTAATTCATCACTCCCTAGAGCAATGTGCACTCTCTTCTCAATGTGTCCATGTTTTTTTCTAGACATTCAAATGCCTAGTGGCCTACTTCGTTGCATCTGAAACAATACCATTGAAAGTCCTTCCATGACCTTCTCTGCCTTTCCTTTCCCCTTTATTAGGAGTCGTCTCATCTCTGGAATCTAGTGTCGCACTGTTGGATGTCGCAATCTCCTTCTACGCATTCCCCTATTTGCCACTCTGCTTGTTCGTTCTGCCAATGCCCTTGCCCTGTGCTTTTTGCTTTCTAGACAACGTATTTGCCCTCAACGCAAGCTAGTAGGCACCCTAAACGAATTCAATTGGTAACAAACAAATCTCATCTTAAGTTTCACTTTGCAACCCATTTAGATACTACGACAGCTTCTCTGCATCATCTCCATGTGACCTGCCCGGATGCTAAGCCTGTAAAACTCCTTGGCATACTTCATAGTCATCTCTTTTTGCTATAAATTCCAAAATTTCTTCAACTCTAAATTGTAACTTGCGGGAAAAAATTTACCCCTCAATTGCAACACCACCAAATCCCATCTGGTGATCCTTGGCCTATTCTTTCCTACCCTATCTTTCTACATAGTCCCACCACAAGGCGGCATGCCCCTTCAATATGATGGTTGCATACTTGACTCTCTTTGGGCCTTCAATGGATTCAAACTCAAAATACTTCTCCAACTCATGGATCCAATTCAACAACTCCCCAGGATCCAAACCTCATGAATAACAAGGAAGATCAAACCTTGGTTTGCTTCCCGCTCTCATCAATGCCCTAGCAAATTTATCTTTTGCATTCAATTCCTCCTAAACTAGAAGCTTCCTTTATCGCTTGGTTCTTGGACTAGTCTTTCATCCTGTTGTGACGTTTTCACACATCGCCCCATTGCAAATGGGGACCCACCCTTTTTCTCGCTTTCTATCTTAGTTTTGCTTTAGTGTTTTGGTTTTCTTTGAGTTCGTAGGTTTGGTGGTATTGATTTGTCCAAGTTTCACCAAGTTCTTGCTCAAATCCATGAAGTGATTAAAGAAATTGCCTAAGGGATAGATATTCAGCTGAGGAATCCCTATGCCTTCATCCTGATGCATGTCCTTGAAATCCTGAAATTGACTAAGTCTGATGTCCTAAACTCCTGAAAACTGACTAAGTCTGAAATCTGGTGGATCCTCAAAAATTTAGAATCTGCATGTTAAATCTCATGGATCCGAGACCTATCTCAAACATCCTATACTTAAATATATTTTGAAATATACGTGATTCCAGGTGCTAAAAATGACTAAGTATTGAAAAGTCAAAAATTCCAAAAGTATGAGGAAAATGCAAAATTCCTCACCACCTCCAAGCTTGCGAAGTGGATTTCTCCTTGACCCCTTTAAAATTGTGAAATTCCAGAGGAGGCCAAAAGGTGCAATTTGAGATCAATCCTGGAGAAAAGAAGCAATAAAATGATGTTGAAACTGAAACAAAAAAAGGAGAATCAAAATGAAAAAATGGCTAAGCATAGAAAGTTGCAAATTCCACTCACTCATGGAAATTGCGCCCAAAATCGAGATTTCCACTCACATGTGGAAATTGCGCTTTTTCTTGGAGGTTAAAAATGATTGAAAATTTCACTATTTCTCCTCCGAAAATTGGTTGGTGATCGAAAGTTTTAGCATTTTTTGGGTTAGCATGATGATTGAGATTGGATTGAAAACTTGGAAAAGTCATAATTTTTTGCCAAAATCGCATTTTCCATGCTACCATGGAATTTGCGCCTAGGATAAATGGGCATTCAATCCTTGAGGTTTCCATTATAGCTTGCCAAATTCACAATTTCAACTTAGAAAACATTGAGATCATCAAGGAGTCGCAAGTTGGCACAAGACATGGAAAAATCATAATTATGGGCTAGTCATGAAAAGTCGCAAATTCCAAGTGCATAAGGAAAATGTGCCAAAAAATTTATCCAAGCCATAGCAAAAAATGCGAAAATCTTGGGAGAGCTAAACTTGCAATTTGAAATTTTGTCCTTCGCCTATCGAAATGTGTGACAATGATTTATCCATGATCCCTCTAAAAGTGCGAAGTGGAGAAAGTAGATGAAATTGGCGCCAAGGAAAACAATCCATAACCTTACCAAATTTGTGCTCAAGGAGGAACTTGCTACTTGCAAAATCCACAAGTTAGGAGAATGGGCGAGAAGGAAATATCATGTCTTCTCCAAAAGTCCAAGGATGAGTAAAAGTTGTGAAATCCTCAAGAACCCGGAAATTGTGAAATCCAAAGGGAGATGGAAATTGCGACTTGGAGTTATCCTTGACATCCTCAAAATGCGAAATCCCACAACTTAGTCAAATTTCCAACTAAGAAATCCATGCCAAAGGAGTTTGAACATTTGCAGGGCAAAAGATCAAGTCATGCAAAATTCGCAAAATCCAAGCTCATATGGAAAATGCACCAAAAGATCGCAAATTCCATGCTCATAAGGAAAATGCGCCACCTCCTAATTCGCCTTATCTTCAACAAAATCCGCCAATCATGAAATCAAGTCGGCCTCAGGGAGAAGAAATTGAGTTTAAACAAAAGAAAATACATAACTTGGCCGACCTGCCTATAAGGAAGTAAGGTGAAGGCGCTATAAATAGAGGTGTTAAGTGATCATTTTCATATCAAATCAAAACTGGAAAAAGCAGATTTTAAGAGCAGAAGCAACGCCTAAGGAGCGGAATTTCTTCATTATCAAGGGTGAATTTAGTGGATGGAAGAAGAATCAAAGTTCTATTTCATCATGCTTTTCCTTGCCTCATGATCTATTAGTTGATATTTTGTGAAATTCAATGAATAGCTTTCAATTTCTCACATGTATTAATGAACTTGACTTGATGTTATCAAATACTATGACTTGTTAATTTTCATCTTGCAGATATTGGAGAATCCGAAGGTGAGCTACCCAACCAAAGAAGAGGAGCATTCAAAGGATCAAGATATCATCAAGTTCACCATCATCTTACTTCCAAAGGAGAACTTCATCGTCGGAGTGAGAGAAGAACTTCATCATCATCTTGCAAGCTCCATCATCTAAGTATCCAGAAGATCACTCCCACATTCAAGAGCCTTCCATTTCATGCACCAAAAGAAGATCAGGAGGAAACATCATGAGCTCTACTCCAAGAATTCACGCCCCAGTAATCTCCTCTACTTCAACGTCCAGAGCAAGAATCCTATACAAGCATCACAAGACAAGTTAGTCGAATGAGCAAGATTATCAAGAAAATCCACAAATTACAGGAATGCAAAGACAACAAGGAGTGAAGAACAAGGACAAGATTCCCAAGTTCCACATTGAAAGCTCCAAAAGTGAAAATTCAAGTTCGAAAGGAAGATAAAATTTGGGAATAGCATCAAGAAATTGAAAAAGTATTGAAAATCAAACAAATTTGCTCAAGAAATGCTCAAGTGGCGTCTATACATCATCGATCAATCAAAGCTCGCCATGTCACTTGTCCATGTTCAATGTACATGCAACAAAGTCCAAGAGAAAGAGGGTGCCCTATCTAGAAGATTCCTAGAGATTCCAACATGTCATGCTTATCACCTTGGGAAACGTGCCTTCATTGACTTTGGGTTTTTATGTACACGGGTTGTGTCAACTTTTACTTTTTGCTAAAAATAGTTGGTTGTAACTAATTGCCGATGTGGCAAAATCTTGGCCATTGGTTGCTCAAATCAATCTTGGCCCTTCATTGTATTTTGAGGACTATAAGAAGGCTCATTCCCCTCATTTGTAAACATCATATATACATTAGATAAGAGTTGTTGTAGAAAAGTAGAGTAGGAGTAGAGTAGAGGAAGCTCTTCGAAAGTTGTTGGAGAGAACTTTAAATTGTTGTAATCACTTCCAAGATTAATACATTTCTCATTGAAGCTTGGTGACAATTGTGTTGTTTTGGAACGTAGCATGGTTTCTTATTTCTCGAAGATGATTGAGATGCGTTTCCAAGTAGAAGTAGAATAATATTAGAAAGTTCATTGATATAGTGAATATGTGTGAAGATATTTGATGAATTCCTAGGTTCATACTTTTGATGGTCTGTCGTTGGCAAGTCATTGTGCAAAGTTAGCCTGAACCTCAACTTATTGCAATAGTTCGATTGTTGATGCTTGTTGAAGTTGCGTCAGTTGTGGGTACTTAAATGTGTGTTTACAATATGAAAATCCTTAGTCATCCTTGGGAGATTGCACTTCTACGTAGTTGTTGAATTCATCATGGCAAAGTGGAGCTTGTTATGAAGGAATTTGTCTGTCTTGGCATCATTCATTGTTTCATTGTCCTTAGGATTAGCATAGATTCTCTCTAAACCCTTGACCCTTTTGCATTTTCTTATTGTGGAATTAGGAGGTTTCTTTCCATGAAAAGGAGTAATAAGTCGAGTGAGTGAAGAAGTAAATCCAGCATAAGTCCCTTTGTGTTAACAGCATATCACATCAAACTACTGAGTCTATCCATTGCAAGTCAAGACCTGACATCTGGAACCTTGGAGTTGTCTCACTGGATCACATAGTTTAGCCTTTGAGAGACTTTGTTCAAGAGAGGATAGAATACCTTGGTATTTTATTCTAAGTTTGCATGTGCATAAAAAACACATCAACACATCCCCAGTGTCATCTTCAACTTCAACCATTCTTCGCCTTTGTGCGGGTCTCAAGTGCTCCCTACCTTGCTTCAATAGCTCTCAAAATGCTAGCCAATTCACCATCTTGCCACTCCCTTCAATCCTGTTCATCATCATGTTGTCCTCTCTAATTTCAACCACCTCTTCTTTTGTTAACCATCTTCTCCTATGGCTAACCTACAATGCACCAAATTCACAAGCTTCTACTATGGGGTTACCTCCAACCCTTTTGCCAACCTAGCCGCAACTCAGCTCTGATACCACTTGATGTAGTCACGGATAGAGAATCTAATGAAAAACAGTTTATTCATGCAGCCCAAACACTAGTGAGCAAAATAACAACAAAATACACAACAACAAACTAATTAGAAAACAATTGAGATGTCGCAAACAAATGACAATATTATTCAATTCTCAACAATCAATATACATGTCGCATTCAAATTGCTTTGACACCACAAGTCACTAAAAAGTTCAAGAATAAGAATGCTTGTACAATCATTCACGCCCACAAGCTATGTGCCCATAACATCGATTGAGAACCTAAAGCCCATAGTCAGACTTATCTCCTCTATGTTATGCCCTATTCCAAATATTGTCTTATTATTGGGTACCCTTCCAATGATAAATTACCACCAACCGAAGGGTCATGAACCTTCTTTCATAACCTTTCATGGGACCAATTCAAAGTATTCAAATTGGCATAAAATTCAAAATTTGGCATAAGACCCAAACGGGCCCTTTGCATGTTACAACCTACTGATCAAGAGAACCCGTAGGGTGAATGCTATGTGCGGTGAGATCTATGCATTGAAACTCAATGTGGTTCTAGCTACATACCTCCTTAGGACCAATAAGCTTGGAAATGTCTTCAAATACCACTACAAAGCTTGGACAATCACCACATTGGGAGATCTTGGTCTAGGACTCGGAATGCATTGTATTGGTGATCAAGTATGAAAAAGCCTTTCAGCAAGAACTATTTGGTGCAACGAGATCCTAGTAACTAGAAAACCACTAAAAACCTACAAAACAAAACAAAACATTAAAAACTATTTTTGGGTGATGCAAGATTGCTCAACCCCTAAGATGCTTTTGCATCATTGTCCTTGCCTCTGATTAATATTCTTATTGGAGTTGTCACTCTCCATCATATCCCATTGGATAGAATTGAGTTTTGACCAAATCCTTGAATATCTCTTAATTCTAAATGAGTGTCTTCTTATTGGACTTCGGCAACAACACATTGCTATCTTACCATACCAAAGCATGTGCTATCATCTTTAATCAAGAAAATTCACACCTAATTGGCAAAACCGTGTATTCAAAGATAGACCTTGATATATTCATGCTTATTAAGGAATCCCTCTACAACCAACTACCCCTTGTACAGTTCAGTTTCTAATTTGGCTCCTTCCTTAAAAGGTAGGTACATGCCTGAAGATGTTCCTACAATGGGTCCTTCAAATGTTACTTTCTCTTCCTCCTCTTGCAAAGAGACCCACTCTCCGCTGGACTCCTCCAAAATTACAACCATGGACCTTAAGAACATGTCATTGAGGCACAATATGTTGCCCTCAATTACAGACAAACTTGCTTCAAATTCTGTTTTCTTTGTATCCTTTGGTGTTTTGTAATCTATCAAACATATATGCCTTATTTTGCCTTCCAAGTCATATGGAAGCAACTCTTATCTTATTTACTTCTACCTCCTTTTGTAAAAGGCATGCAACAAAAATGGACCCTTCATAGAGCCTAGGAAGTTAGTGCTCCAATATGAAATTTGATATGTAACTGGTCATTCTAAGAAGAAGCTCAATTGATGACACATGATTCTTAATTTCTCAAATTATAGTAGACTCGGCTAGATAATTTTCCTAATGAAGATCCAAACATTAACTACAAAGAAATAAAATATTGAGCAAATCAAAGATCAAGCATTCAAACACCACAAACCATTTAGGCAAAGGAACCCTCATGCGAAAGATACTCCATCTAAAAAATGGGTTTTCACTGTGCAGGTATTAAATTAGCTATGGAATAAAATTGTAACATTAAAGGCATTATTCTGCATACAATGTTGTGATTACTGTCAGGAATGCTATGGTAGTTTCCAATGTATTGAACTCCTCTGGTTCTAAACTTATCTTTTGAACCCTCCTTTCTATATCAAATATATATTTATGTGCAGTCCCCCTGCCCAATTGTTTAATCTTCCTGAATTCTGGAAATGCTTCTTTCAACTAACAAATCATCTACATTGTTATCAGAAAGTTTTGGCTGCACAAAATCCATTTCCCTTCTAAAAATATTGTTAGAGAGAACTGGTATACTAGTATAGGTGACTCAGGCTTTGACATAGAGAGAAACTTTCAGAGTGACCTTATGATATCCATGCTTGCATCCATATTAGGTATACCAGAAATCATTACAACACCCTTCTAAGGCATATCTTGTAACTTTGTCCGCTTCAATCTAGGTATACCAGATATCAATACAACACCCTTCTAAGGCATATCTTGTAACTTTGTCTGCTTCAATCTAGAGCTTCCTGAACCCTGAAAATTCCAGAAGTCCTGAGGACCTTCTAAATCGAATAATGTGATATCCCGATGTTAAGGCATTGTTTAAATTGAAGATTTAAAATGTCATGATAAAACGGTGAAGTTGCTCATGTCCCCTCCATAGTCAATTTGATGATAGAGAGTGCTTCTGGTAATAATTGTGTATATATAAACATATATAATATTATTAATATTTAATAAATAATATTAAATATTATTATTATATAAATATTTTAATATAATTAAAATATAATATATTTATTTTAATTGACAAGATATACTATTATATTTATAAATAACAAATATAAATATAAATATTATTATAATTTATAATCATTATAATATAATATCTTAATACTATAAATATATATGACTTAATTAATAATATTACATAGTTTATAAAGCCCACTATGTAAGACATTTGTTACATAGTTTTGATATTAGTGTATTATCAAACTAAGGTAGTGCTGACCTGTTAATAAAGACAAAGAAATACTTATAAGGGTCAGCGATTAAGGGAGCAGTGATAGACAACAATTATTAAGTGATCTATTGTTCAAATATGATACGATGGATAAGGATAAGGCAGTAATCATTAATAAGGCAACCATTAGTATTCTTAGAAGATACGAATTAATACTCATAGCAGCAATGACTTCAAAGAAAGTTTTATTTATGCAGCGAGTGATAAATATTAATGGTGAGATTGTTAAGGAATGTGAATGCTGTGATTTACATGTTAGAACAAAATTATCATAAGCTAGTCAATTGATGGCCGACGCCCTTACAAAGGAAGCGCCTTAGTGAAGGCGCTCACTATTAATTACAAGCTATGCAAACTAATTTAAAAGGCAGCGATCCCCATACAACTGCAGCGTTTCATATACAGGCTGTGACCATTGGAAGGGGTGTATCCCTTAAGACCCTTGGGAAGCCTATAAAGAGAAAAAGGTATGTTTGAAAGAAAGGCAATGAATAATATATCTTCTGAGTGTAAAGAAGGAAGAGAAAAACATATATACAGATCTGCAATGAAGATATATAGAAAAGGCATTAAATTGAGGAATGGTCCATTAATCTATTTGCGGTAGGATACTCATATGGGAGTATAATGTATAATTTAAATATGGTTAATGGTTTATGCTTGTTCTGATTATAAATTATTATTGCTAATGTGATTATTTGTAGATGTGAATTTGATTAGTTCATTCTGCACATACCTCCACCATGATGGGAAAAGGGAGAATTGCGAAGGGGGAACGGTGAGAAGGCCCTCTTCTAGGTACGTCACCCGGGGGGGGGACAAGATGAGCCCACATAGGCCAAAGGGGTTCTGACTTTTAGTAGAAGGGTACTGCCTTTGGGCCTAGAGAGTTTGGCTACCAGGACACCCTTCATAACCTCACTCTCCTATCATGGTGTAACAATACAGGGAGGTCAATCATGGGGAAAGGGGAAAAGAAAGCAAGATGAGGGGATAATGGATCCTCACTAGGTAGGCGATCTCATATGGCATGCGCCACATGAGACCGAGGCGACTTCATATGAATGGCATGAGCCACATGAAGCCGAAGATACCTTATATGAATGGCATGCGCCACAAAAGGAAGAGGACACCTCATATGAATGGCATGCGCCACATGAGGACTAAGGGGATGGTATATCCGCCCGGGGACCTAGGGAGGTTAAGTTACCCCATCAAGTCACTCTCTTCCATGCTCCCCCATGGTTGAGCATCCCAAGGTAAGGTTTAATAATTGGGTTAACTAATTTACTGTGGATTTACTAATGTTTAATCATGATACTCTATTTGATAAGTTATTATTGTAAATGATCTCTAACTTGTTTACAGACCCTCTAAATCCATTGTTCCTTTGAAAAGATGATAGTTTAGGATAAAAATTATTATAATTCTTATTAGGGACATTAAATAAACCAGGATTTATCTTGCTTACAGCATTTGATTGGTAAGTTGTAACCCTAACTTGTGATTCTAGGGCAAGATTTAGGGTAATCCCAAAAGGGGACATTACAAATAAGCTCACAAACAACAATTATGTGTTAGGTTCTTCACAGGCTTTTTCAAAAGTTTCTACTTGGTTGCTCCCGAATCCCTAGAATTCCCAATATTTTAAAAATCGTGATGGAGTTAAAACTAAGTCATTCTTCAAAAATCATTCTATAGCCTCAGCAAAGTTTGGAGTTCAGATTTCTCTGGCCTTTTGTTCATCACTAAAATCTAGTGGGCACATGACTCCATCTCTCTGCTACACTATCCTTCAGATCAAACGGTCCATATTTGTTTAAGGTTCATTATTCAATCTTGAAGCCTTACCATCTACTTCACTCCACTATTCCAACTCAAAGATTTCTTGCACTTAGCAATTTATGTTTGCTTTACTCTTCATGCTCTCAAACTTCAAAGTTTAGAAATCCTCCCTCTTCACCATCAAAAAATGGTTCAAAACACACCCCCCCGATCTCTAATAAGGTTTGGGCTTAGTCATTTTAGCCGTTCAAAATTTATGCACAATGGGAACACCTCAGCTTTATGCATGTGCATGGTGATAGCCTATGTTAGGGAGTAACATTTGGTCCTTTTAATTTTCCCTAGGAGATGGGATAACTCAAATACAAAACCTCCCTCTAACACCTAACTCTCCACTCCTGTTGACCAGACCTGCAACTTCAAAAAGAGGTCTAGTGCAACCAATGCAATATATCTTTTGCTCTACAATTTAAGGACTTCTCCGACTAATGGATGCAACTGAGGCTGCCTGATTATCTGCTTCTGTCACTTATGCATGATATGCTCCTACTATGTCGCATCCATATTATGGTCCTCAATGGACATGGAAATTTCTATGACCCATTTTGGAACAGGAGATAAAGAATTCCAAATAACAAGAAATCTGATGTACAAGAATGTGAAAATGTTGTACAGCATCCTAAAAATATTCATATTTCATATGCCAGGACAAATTTGTTTGATGAATACACACAGGGTTGGCATTCCCCAAGAAACAGTCAAAGAGAAACCTAATGCTTGTATCATAAGTCTTTCTTGTATTTGTTGCTTCATAGATATATACTTGTCACAGAGAGAGAGAGAGAGAGAGAGAGAGAGAGAGAGACCTTGCAATGCATAGTATGAAATCAGGAAGACCAGGAGCAGATTTTTTGAACTTCGTATTCGGACTATATACATCAAATACTAAATTTAGTCCTTTTCCATGATCCCCTGAATCTATCGAACGGTTATAGATGCTAAGATTCTCCAAAGATTCTGCAAGGGAAGCATCTTCCACCTTGCAGCCACTCTGGTTGAGAGAGGTAGTCTCAAGTCCATCACCGCAGCATTTGGCATCTTTCACACGCATTCTTTTGTTTTCACTAGTAGTTATGATAGATTTGCTCTGGAAACAATGCTTGTCTTCATTAGATATGTCTCTATTAGCGATACCTCTTCCATACTCATGAACTAGACCTGCATTGAGAAAAAACATATCATTTACACATTTATAGAAGAAATGTCTTCTCATAGCTTAATGTAACTGGAAATTTCACACTATAGAAACTATGAACCAAGGATGATTGATTCTTTAACTTACAAATAAATTTTTTGCACTGTTTCTCTAGTTATCTTTTTTAAGCAACTTGTTCTTAAATGATAAATCATTTACTGATTTTATCCAATTGAAATCTATCTAACTTATCTATAAAACATCTAATCGCACCTTCAGAAGAGTCAAGATTGCAAGATGTTGGCTTAGATTTATTGACCTTCAATGTCCAAGGAATGTCATGTCGGCCTACAATGTATCCAAGACCCTTCAAATGACAGTATGCCTGATAATACTCCCAGGTACATCCATACTTTTCATCCATAAGTAAACTGTAAACATCTTCCATAGAAAGGCTCAAATCTCCATCTAGCAAAAGTAAAGCCCCACGTTCAATCATGAATCTGGTCCAATAAAACAAATCAGTATAAAATCAATCCATTAAATTTGATGTTTCCACCTCCTTTTACTACTGCACAAGTTACATTTGAAGCTCAATCAAAAGCATATTTAATATAATGATTATAACTATGACTCAAATTTCTAAAATGATATAATACAGATAAATGACCTGAGTAGTTTCTTCCTATGAAAATAGTGCATTCCTTTGGCTACACTCAGATATTTAGCTTCAGGTGCAACAGTTGATGCATAATCCCTTTAGATACTAATTAGCATGAAAGGACACCAAAAGAATATAGCAATATGTGCAGTAAAAAAAATGATTCCATGCAGTCAATAAAACAAACAAGATGCTATAACTAATAAACAAGCTCCAACACGCATAATGGAAACATGCTTGTTGCATCTTTTACAGGTTAATTTGTTACAAGACAGGAAGAAGAACATCCTTTACTTCAAATAGAAGAATATTGATGCAGGATTATAAACAATTTCCCTAAAACTATTTTAGAATGTCCTAGGAATACAACTTTTAATGTACATGGAAGAAAATAGGAAATCATCCAAAGTAGATAACATTCATAAAGTACCATCCGGGTTGGATTCAACAACTATATGCTATGTTAAAAATGTTGATATGTTGGTGGAAATAATACAGGGATGACTGGAACACATTTTGATCAGCCTTCAAGTGAATTTTGGCACGCATAAAATAATATAAACCAATAAGAATGCCTCCATTAGTCATGATGGCACTCATTTGTTCCCTTCTCCTAATCTACTGTAGACGCTTTGTCACAAAATGGCCTTGAGCATAGATCTCATGATAAATATTTCCACCCCTTTGTTAAAATTTCAGAACATGGTAAGCAGGTTCTGCACTCAAAAAATTAAGCCTAACTATAAATTAAAACTTCAACCAAAAGAGCAGACCTGAGTATGATAACCTGCAGATACACACTCTTGAAAATATAAACATCAAACACTCAAAAATCTGTCTTCTATGAAACTGAAATGAATTACACTGCACTAGTTCAGCACTCAAATGTGCACTCTTTAACTTCTCTCTCTCCCCCTTATTCCAGTGGTGTGCCCTAAGTCTCTTTTACAGACTAAGAGAATTTTCTAGGCTTTACAAACACCCATCTCAGTGGAGCACCTAGGCTAGAGAAAAAAAAACTGAAGCAGAAAAACACCTTACTCTAAAATAAGAACAACGGTTTCTATAATAATTTAGAAGCCAATCTACATATAAAAAAAGCAAACGATGTGCTCTTAAAAACAGAAGAGATCTGCGCCCAACTTAAATATGGGAAAAGCTAAAAAATAAAACTAAGTGCACCCTACTGAGAAGAACAGCTACAAAGCAATATGTATAGAAAAACTAACACTCCCTCTTTGTGAGGAAGGTTCTCTCCATCAAACTCAGTCTCTCCCTCACTATCGCGAACTTTCCTTTTGCCCATAAATTTGTCAAAATATCTGCAACTTGCAAATCTGAGGGAACATACTTTGTCTCTAAAGAAATGGCACCAAATGTCTATATGCTTGGAGCGATTATGAAACAATGGATTCTCAAAGAGCTTGATGCAACTCTAGTTGTCATGGTACACAATTGTTGGCTCCAACATCTGATCAATAACTTTTGCTATCAACTTGTGAAGCTAGAAAGCCTCACAACTAGCAAAAGAAGCTGCCATGTACTCTGTCTTTGTTAAACTCAATGCCACTATCGCCTGCTTCCTACTAAACCAAATATCTACCTAAAGCCAAGTTGAAACAAAACCTTGAAGTGCTCTTCCTAGCACTAGCATCACCTACCTAGTCTAAATCCACAAAGCCATGCAACATCAACTCTCAATCTTCAACATACCTCAACGCATAATGAATCAAGTATTGAAGCACATGCTTTACAACAATCCAATGAATCTATCTTGGCTCGACCATGAACTAATTCAATGTATTCACACCAAATACATGAGGGAACCTATCAATTGCCTAAACACCTAAGGATCCACCAAATCTGATTTTGAAACTACTGTCAAATTTAGATTTGGAACCATGGGAGTATCCAAGGGCTTACAATCCATCATCTAAAATCTCTTTAGAATCTATGTTGTGTAGTTCCCTTGAACAAGGAAGATCTCATATGTACCCTGCCACTGTAATAAGCTGCCTTGATTTTTTTTTAAAAACCATACAACAATACATTAGTTAAGTGCAACAATGATTCTTCCACACTCTTCTAATCACCCAGATCCCGATGTGGGCAAGGTGAGAGCATACAAGTGTTTCAGACTCAAATTTATAACCAACTAAAGTAACAATCTTCCACTTATTCAGTGGGCATCCACTTATTCAATGGGAAGTACAAGGAAAGTAAACCAGGTGCATCCACTTATTCAGCGGGAACCTGAGCTATGCATGAAAATAAAGATCCAGGTGCATCCACTTATTCAGCGGGAACCCAAGCTATGCATGAAAATAAAGATCCAAGTGCATCCACTTATTCAGCGGAAACCTGAGCATGAAGTGTTGAAAGGAAGAGGCACATCCACTTATTCAGTGGGAAGCCTTTACAAGCAAATAGAAAACTAAACTATTTGGCACATCCACTTATTCAATGGGAAGCCATTACAACATTTGTATCAGATTATTACAATGAAGTGCCCTGGGTTGTGATACACAATATTAGTTCCATCAAAAACCCACTCACATGTATGATTTGATGCTATCAGTAGTGCACTAGCAAATACCAATCAATCAAGAATAATAGAAAGCATACAACTGATTTATACCATATGAAGTCGCTGCTGTCATGCATCAGCACTCAGAAAGGGCCCCATTTCTGCTGTACGGCGGCGCCAAATGAAGGGATCAGCGCACTAGGAAGCATGCATAATCATGTGATCATTCTTCAAGTCCATCTCTAACACTTCTACAGTCTTGGCGTCTAACATACATCAACGAACGGCCTCATACATCAAGCGGACATCAAATTTGAACCTTACACCTGCTACAAATGGTACTGTGCAGCATGGTATAGTACAGCAGGTTTAGAATGTTGCCAAATATGCATCAAAATCTATGGAAACAGTCTTGAACTGAGCGCTCCTGCTCTATAAGCTGATTACAACCCTCATACAAGGTGTAGTCTTCACATCCATGCACTAACAAACATGTATCCCAAGAGTTGGTACGGCCAGGTACTAGTTTCTCTGTATCAGCTGCAAACAGTCCACAAAGGTGGGGAGAGGACATCATTACCATCCAAAAACCAACATTCAACTTCATAACCAGCGCTTCAAGGGACTTCAAACACTGCACTTCAAAACCCACGCTCAGGTATGGCCTAAAGGAAAAAACAAGAACTTGAATGAAAGCAAACTATTTCACTCCAAAATCACTCTATCATTCCCACAGTAAAAATAAACCCTTCTCACTCCAAAACTGAACAAAACACATCGAAATCCATATTTGTTCTGTGCAACTCCTGACAATGAAGCTACCTCTTCCAGCTAGGGTGGATATCTCACCACCGAAACTAGACTTCTTCCAGAGAGTTTTCGTTCTCAAGAAGGATGAAGATCTCACAGGTTCATTTTTGCAGCATAATAATATCGCCAAAAGCATAAAAAACCAAATGAGCTCTCAACTCCCTTTTATAGGCACTTTTTAGGGGTTTGCACAATAAAATGAATTACAAAATAGATAAATATACTTTTCCCCTCAAACTCCAATATTTCACCACTTTAGCTCTCACTTTTATGTGCCTAAATAAAAGATTAACCTTTCCCCTTTACAATGTGCTATCATACCCTTGCACTTTATAATTATTTTCCAACTTATAAGTCTAAGTGCAAATAATTAACTGTTAGCTCATTAAAATATATGTTTTTTGCGGAAATTCCCAAACTTCACCAAAATGCCAAATAAATTGTACCCACATGCTCCATAGGGTTTGGGATGAATAATGATGCCTTCCGGGTGACTTTCTAAAAATAGACGGCTCCTCCAAGAATCTTGGAGAGCAATCCAGGAAGCCGAATAAACTTCCGAAAGTTGCATAGTTATCTTGAAACATCACTGAGCTCAAAACCAACATCAAAACCAACAAGAACAACTGAACCAAAGAGATTTTCACAAAGGGGAACCCCTTATCATACCACATAGCCTATTGGGATTCCAAAAAATAGGCTATCGGGCCCACAACTGACTAGGCTGGAAAAGGGAACATTACAGCCACAGCTCAAGACCACGAAAATAATGCAAAAGTCTAATATCCTTCATATCAAACTCAAAGGCCAACTCCCCCTTGCACTATGCTATGAGCTTCTCAACGCTACCTATAAGGATCAGGTCATTCACATAAAGGACTAAAACTAAAAGATCAGATTTATCAAACAACTAGTAAAGATTAAGATCTACAACAGTTTTGGTGAAGCCCAACTTCAAGAAGTAATGATCAATTAGTGAGTACCAAGCGTGCAGTGCTTGCTCCAACCCATAAAGGGCCTTCTTCAACCTACATACATGGGTCTCTCACCCATGCACCTTAAACCCATTGTGTTGATTGATATACACTTCTTCATCTATGTTGCTATTTAGAAAAGTCATCTTTACCTCCATTTGATATAAAGACCAACCGAAATAAAATGCAAAAGACCTAATTATCCTAATAGAAGTGTATCTCACAACTAGAGCAAAGGTCTTGTTGTAGTCAACTCCCTCTCTCTAGGAGAATCCTCATGCAACGAATCTAGCCTTGTAGTTCTCTATGAAGTTGTTTGCCTCATGCTTCACCTTGTACAACCACCTAGAATCAGTCGCTGACTTCACTTTTGGTCTCAACACAATCTTCCAAACATCATTTTATATAATGGAGTTATACTCCTTTGCTATGGCATCTCGCCATACCTATTCTGAATTTGCCTCAAAACTAGAGGGCTTTGCATCAATGATGGAAGACATCAAAGCAAGTCTTTGGCCCTCCTACTTGTTCCTAGGCCTCCTACAATGTGTGAGTAACACATCAAGGCTTCCTGGCTGTACTACAAGGCAATGAGGTATCTACTGCTGCACTAGAACTTGGCTGAGTTGCAGTTGGTACTGCTGCATTTTGTTGATCAGCACTTGGGATAACAATTTGTTCACCCTCATCAACCTCCATTGGAGGCTCTTGAGATTTAAAGAACCAAGCATCCTCATCAAACTTCACATCTTAGCTCACTACTATCTTTCATTGTGACTAAACATTGACCTTGTAAGTCTGGAGAACTCACGGTATCCCATGAACACACCCTTCAAGCAAGAAAAATCACGCTTCATCCTCTTCTCCTTTGGTATATAAATGTAGATAGGACTCTCAAACACCCGCAAAATGAGAAACAACACATTTCTCTTCTGTGAAAGCTTTCCTCTAGAATTTTGTCCTTCAACACCCTATGAAGACACCTATCTAGAATGTAAATAGCACAACTGCATACCTCTACCCAAATAAAGATGGATAAATCTAGGTCTTAAATCATGGCCTTTGTTGCCTCTATAGTGGACATATTTTCCTCTTTGCAACCCCATTCTATTGAGAGTTACAAGGCACGATCAACTCCCTCTTAATCTCTACATCTCTGCAAAATGCATGGAAGTCCTTGGAGATATACTCACCTCCATTGTTAGACCTCAAAATCCCAATCTTCCTTCCCGTCCGATTCTCCACAAGAGCTTTATACTCTCGGAACTTCCCAAATACCTTAACTTTGGTCTTCATGAAGTAAATCCAAGTTTTCTTGAGGAATCATCAATAAATGAAACATAGTAAAGTTTCCTACCGATGAAGTTGATGACATATGTCTACACAAATCTGAATGAATCAGATCAAGAACCCCTCTCAATTTGTGCTCACTACTAGGGAAAACAGTCTTGGCATGCTTGTCGAGTGTGCAGCCCTTGCACACGCCTGTCTTCTTTATCTTTAAGTCAAGCAATCCCTGCACCATATCTTTCAAGAGAGGTAATGCTCCATAGTGCAAGTTACCAAGTCTCTTGTGCCAAAGCTCGCATAATTTGTCATTGTCATGTATCAAGGCTCCATGTTTGATCAGATTAGAAATCAACATGTAAAGGCCACTCCCTCACATACATCTAGCTAATACTAGACAAGGATCCTGGTTGTGATTTCTAATGACTTGTTGATCATCAAACTCAGCCACACACTTAAGATTTGTCATGGCTGACATTAAAAGTAGGTTCTTCGTCAAACTAGGAACATATAGGACATCATGGAGTTCAAGAGCATCACCTGAAGGCATGCAGAAGGAAAAAAATCATGGCCCTATAACAAGATATGTTGCATCATCACCAAGCTCCACCTGTATACTTGCCTTGTGCTCCTTAAGTCTGCTGAAAGTCTTCGTATTGTCATGTGTCTTGATACTCCACTATCCATATACCACCCCACACCAGAAACGACATTAATAGATAGGCATAACACCATGAAGAAGGTTGTCTCAAGCCTAGATGCAATCTCATCCACTATTGAAATTCTACATTTCCTGTAAACTAAATATGTTGCTATACTTGCCCTTTTCCTTGTTCTTCTCAAGACACCGAGAAGCATAGTGGCCATTCTTGTGGCAGTTGAAACTCTTGATATGGCTCAAGTCTTTCTTCCCCTATTGAGAAGATTTTGAGTCCTCCTTTCCCTTCTGACCCTTAGCGATTCCTCCATTTTTTACCACCTTTCCTAATCTTCCCAATGAGGGCTTGGTTTTGATTTTCTTCCACTTTGGCTAGAATAGTCTCTACTCTCTAGTATGGTCTCCTCTCAAAAGTGGTAAGCTTCTCGTGAGGGTAGACACCTCAAACAAATGGGTCCTGGGATTAAAAGAACCCATTTAGAGCTATGTACACCAACACATCATCATCCACCTTCACCCCTGTTGCAACAAAGTAATCTCAAAGTGCAGTGCTCTTCATTACGTAAGTGGCCCCTATGTCTATATCACTTGTGTGTGGCACTGAGCTTGTTGTTTAGCAACATCTTGTGGAAATGTTCACAGTCTGATACAGAGTGGTCAAGGTATCATACATCTCCTTTGATGTCTTCTTTAAGATGTGAGCAATCAATTGGTCTTTAATTGAATCTAGGACGATTCGCTTCACCTTGGCCAATTTTTTTGTTATCTTCAGCCAACTGAACAAGATTAGTAGGAGGTGCAACCTTAGTTTCCACAAAAAGCCAAAGATCAATATCCTCTAGTAGTAATTGCATTATGCACTTCCAAGATGTAAAGTTGGAAGTGCCTTCTAGGCGATCACACTCTCTAAGACCAAGAGTAGTCATAACTACAGCTTTTGAAACACACTAAAACCACAGATTAGCGGTCTATGACGTGCAGATCAACACTCCAATCACTGGAGCACTTAGGGCATCACACCCTACAATCTCTCACAAGTCCAAATCGCTTAATCACTAAAGCTAGGGCGCTAAAATCTTCCGGCAACTCCCTAGATTTCAGTCAATGTGTTCTGATTTTGTGTTAAAATTTTTAGGCCATGATAAGCAAATTCTGCACTCAGAAAATCAATCCTAACTGTAAATTAAAATTTCAATCAAAACAGAAAACCTGAGTATGATAACCTACAAACACACGCTGCTGAAAATATGAACAGCAAACACGTAAATTTCATCTTCTACTAAATTGAAAAAAATTACACTGCACTAGCTCAACACTCAAATATGCTCTCTCTCTCTCTCTCTCTCTCTCTCTCTCTCTCTCTCTCTCATTTCAGTGGTGTGCCCTAAGTCTCTTTTATAGAATAAGAGAAGCTTCTAGGCTTTACAAACACCCATCTCAATGGAGCACCTAGGCTAGAGAAAAAAAACTAAAGCAGAAAAATGCCTTGTTCTAAAGTAAGAACAGCAACTTCTCTCATTATTTAGAATCCAATCTAAATATATGAGAAGCAAACAACATGCTCTTAAAAAGAGAAGAGATCTGCACCCAACTAAATATAGGAAAAGCTTAAAAAAACTGAGTGTGCCCTGCTTAAGAATAACAGCTGCCAAGCAACAGCTACAGAAAAACTAACACTCTTTCACCTCCTCAGAGTCTGAAAAAGTAACAGAACTGCTTAGAAGCAAATTTGCGAAGTTTCAAGTCGTAGAAAAGAACTTGAGTTTCTGTACATGCTCAAGAGGTCTCATTTGCAAATAGCTTAGACACCTATGCCTCATCTAAAGTATTCTTCCTTGCTCTTTGTATACTGCATTCACTAAATATATGAATAAATACATGTCACTGTAAACGTGAATGGTCTAAAAAAGGTTCTAATCTCCAGTGGCATGTTGACTTGAAATGTCATATATTTTGAACTGTAGAAAGATTTTTACATTGCAAGCACATATGTTGTATTGCATTCAAAGTATGTGCCATGTGAAACCCCCCACACCAATCTGAGTTGTTTAAATCCCAAGACTCACAGTGATGTGCGAAAGAGATGTCTCCATGAGGGAACATAGCATGTCAACACTTTGTGAAAAGACTAAATAAACTACTTGTGTTTATGTACCGTGCCGTACATGCACAACAATTCTTTCTTATTTGCTCACTTTGTGAGCACGGTCAGATCTTGGAGAGATGTATTATTGATCATGAATGTTTAACACGCAATACAGCTTGGATATGCAAGTACGGTCCTGTTGATGTGTTTTTCTTGCACATGCAAACTCAGAATAAAATACTAAGTATTCTATCCTCTCTTGAATAAAGTCTCTCGAATGCTAAACAATGTGATCAATCGAGACAACTCCAAGGTTCCTTAACGTCATTTCTTGACTCACAAATTGGATAGACTCAGTAGTTGATGTGATCATGCTAGTAATCACAAAGGGACTTACGCTGAATATGCTCCTTACTCCACTCAAATGTGTTACTTCCTCCTTATGAAATGAAACTTCTTCTAACTGGCTACGAAAGAAAATGAAAAAAGGCAAGGGTTAAGAGAAAGCTAATCTAAGGACAATGAAGTGATGGATGATATTTCAATAGACAAACTCCTTGAACCAAGCCTCGCTTCGCCATGAGAGCAACAACTACACGAAGCTAGTGCAATCTTCAAAGGGAAATGAAGGATTTTCAAATTGCAAACATGCATCCAAATACCCACAGCTGACGCAACTTGAATGAACATCCACAATTGAACTATTGCAACATGAGGTTCAGGCTAACTTTGCATTGTGAATTGCAAGCCACAAATCACAAAAAGTATGAACATAAAGGAATTCATCAAATATCTCAACATAAATCCATTACATCAATGAACTTCTAATCTACTATCTAAGCTACTTGGAAACATTTCTCAATCATCTGCGAGAATTTGAAACCATGCCAACATCCCAACAATCACACAAATCACCATGCGAGGCAACAATGAGCTTGTATTGATTTAAGAAGTATTTTACAACAATTTCGCATGTCTCTTCAATGATTTTGAAGAGTCTCCTCTACTCTATTTCTATTTTAATAGTATCTACTCCTAATGTCTAATGTCTCTCCTTTACAAATGAGAAGAATGAGCTTTATATGGAGCTCAAGAATTACATGAACGACCAGGATTGATTTACAAATCAACGGCTCAGATGAAGACAACAAGACAGTTTGTTACAAAAGTTGCTCTTTTTAGAATACAAGAGAGGCAATGAAGGCACGTTTCCCAATGTGATAAGCATGAAAATGGAATCTTTGGAATATCTCCACATGGGCGTCCTTTCTAGCTTCCTCTTGTAGTAGATACATTGAATGTGAACAAATGATGTGGCAAGATGTGATAGGCTCGATGACATATAGACGCCACCTTGGCATTAAGCAAACCGGTTTGATCTTCTTTGCGTTCACATTGCTTGAAATATTTCCCAAATTGTTGGATTTTCAACTATGGAACTTTGCATCTTTCGAACTTGCAAATTTAGGAATTTGTCATTTTTCTTGATGTCTTCCATGCCTTAGTGAAATTTATGAGCTTCTTGATGTACTCGCTCATTTCCCTTCATTTTGTGAAATTCTCGTTCTTGTGCAGGATTCCGGCTTTGGATTGTTGAAGTAGATGATTCCTTGTGCGTGAATTCCTGGATGAAATGAATGACTCTGGAACATGGAAGTGATCTTCTAGCGGCACGGATGATGGAGCTTGCAAGGTGGTGATGAAGTTCTTCCTTCACTCTGGCGATGGACTTTGGAATGTGTCTCCTTGTTGTTGGCCTTCTTCTTCCATCGATGATTTCAATGCTTGACACAACCTCCTTGTCTTAGATAGATTCGCCTTCCTCCATTATCTGCAAAACCAAGGAAACATCGAATAGTCATTGCTCAAAACCTTCAATGTAACACAATATTAAGATAGGACATGGGTAGCTTTTTGCATCATCTATCAATTTCATTTGTAAATTCAAAGGATTTTAACCATCAACTATTCATTTTCACACATTCATTTATTCATTTTGCAGGTCTCTAGATGCACAGAGGGAATCAGGAGTGTCCAGACGCATTTTCATTGGGAATCTAAGGCGCATTTTCCTTGGGGCAGAGCATTATGCGCCCAGTCTTCCTTTATACTTAGGCATTTTTTCATGTCAAATTTTTACTCTTTTCATTAGGTCCCAATGCATCTTGACGAGTTTCAAGCAATCTGAATTTGAGCAAGTCTCTATATGGGCGCATAATCCATGGTCCAGAACATTTTCCACTCTTTTCATTTCAACTTTTCATTGTCATTCCCTTGATCACTTGCTCATTCCTTGGTGAAATTTCGAGTTTTGGTCATAAAATATTCATGAAATTGTTTCTCCAATGCAGGCGCACATTGCATGTCAGTGAAAACTTCCCTCTACATGGGCGCAAATTCCTTGGTCCAGAGCATTTTCCTTCATTTTACCTTTCAACTTCATTAAATGTTGGAAAACTTCAAACCTTTTGTATTGATTCTTTGATTGGAAAGGAAGTAAAATCATTCTCCTTCAAAGATTATTTAACGAACATTCTCCTAGATTTCCTTGTCTCATTATCAAGTTCTAAGTCTTCTCCAAGGTTGTCAAATTGTACTATGGGGAAGGGCGGATTTTGCAAAGCTCAGAGCATTTTGCGCCCTAGCATGGGCGGATTTTGAAAGGTCCAGAACATTTTCCGATCTCCATACTTAGGTTTTTTATTGTCGCCTTTCAACTCTTTTTACTTCTTGAACACTTAGGAATTCCAAGTGATCTCATTGCATATCTTGGAGATTTATCTTTATGTGGGCGCATATTGAACATTGAAGTGAAATTTCCGCCCTTATAACTCTTAACTCTTATCTTACCTTAGACAATTTTTCATCAAAGCTTCATCAAGTTGGAAGTTGTTCTAAGAGAGCGCATTCTCCTTCTTGACAAGGAATTAGCGACCTTCATTTGCCTTATGAATTCTATCCCATTTTGTCACACTTCTCATATTTGCAAGAGTTATTGAGTGGGCGGATTTTGAAAGGTGGAGAACATTATGCGCTCCTCTTGATGATCACTTCAACCTTGTGCATTTGATCAATCTTTAAACTTTCCCTCCAAAACCTTCAAGGTAACTTGGATTAACAATACTTCATCTTGAACAAGTTTACTCCCTATGAACTTTTGGCACATATTGTAGGCTTGAGAACAATTTGCAACCAGAGAGGGCGGATTTTGAAGGGTGCAGAACAATTTCCTCCATTTTAGCACTTCAACAATTCATCAAACTCCAAGCCGTCAAACAAGTATTCTCAAAATCATCTAAGGCAACCACAAGTTTCATGTTCATTCTAGAAGAAGACTTCTAACATAAGCGCATAATGCAGATGGAGAACATTCTCCCCATATCAACCTCATTTTCTAGGGCGGATATTACATGAAGTAGAACATTTTCCCCACTTTTATTTCTCCTAACTTGAGCGTTTTTGTCTCAAAAATCCATCATTTGGCATATTGAATTGGGTTCTTCTTGGAAGTTATTTGTTGAGGATTTGCTTTGGAATGCAATTCACCATAGGTGGATTTTCCTTACTCATGAACATTCTCCCTCATCTCTTGGGCGCATAATGCAAGGTCCAGAACATTTCCCTCCATTTGGACTTTGACACTTCACCCAAATTTTAGCATCCCTCAAAAAAACTTCCTCAAGCAATTTGTCATGTTTTTCACAAGTATTTTCAAGAATTTGTCTTAAGGCAATCATACGTTTCATCATCTGCATTCAAAGGGAGACCTCCAACTAGGGCGCAAATTGCATGGTGGAGAACATTTTCCACCCTCAAACTCATCTTCTAGGGCACATAATGCATGGTCACGGGAAATTTCCGTCCAAGGTCCAAGACTTCAACTTTTTCCGCCTGATTTTGACTTGTCCTGGATGGAAGTATATTTAAAAATATATTTATACTTTAAATATTTTGAAATATACTTCCAGGATGTTTGAGATAGGTCTCAGATCCATGGGATTTAACATGCAGATTCTAGATTTATGAGGATCCACTAGATTTCAAACTTAGTCAATTTTCAGGATCTCAGAACATCAGAATTCCAAACTTAGTCAATTTCAAGACTTCAAGAAATGCATCAGAATGAGAAGATACAGACTCCTTAGCCAGAATATGTCGAGACTTGGATAAAACAATACTACCAGAACCCTACAAGCTCAGAGAAAAAACTAAACCCTAAAGCAAAAAGCAGAAAAAAGAGGGGCTCCCCATTTGCAATGGGGCGATGTGTGATTAGGTCACAACAGGTCCCATGCTAATATTCCAATATTGTAGATCCCACAAAAAAAAAAACTTTTTTCTAAGGGAAAATTAAAAGCAATGTACCTAGCTTAGGGTTTTCCTATCTACTTTTGAGGATAGGTCAAGGGTTCAAATGTAAGCCATGTAAATGAAGGCAGGTTTCCAAGTCTCACAAAGAACAATATTCTGGTAATTGCCCTCTTGTCAACATTACCAAGAGGTATCGGCCATTGCCCTTTAACTTTCAAGGGTCCAAAGCTAAGTTATGCAAAACGTGGAAAACAGAAAATAGGGAAACACAATCCCCCAAATTTTAGGAAATTGGAAAACAGCTTATTTTAAACTATTGAAAAATATATTCCATATGAAAAATATCATAAAATATTACAAGGAACATGAAAGATTTGGGAAAATCGGATCATTCACATAGGCACCGAATATAAGAGAAACAACATTTTTTATAAAATTCCATAACACATTACATCGTGCAATGCCCAAAAATAAGATAAACTATAATTGAAAATTTCAAATAGGCAATAAAGAAAATGAAAATGCATATAGATCTAAATCATAGAAGTCCATGTCCTATAGCAATTTAAAATTGGAAGTAGACCCTACTGCAGATGTAGATGCCTTAGCCCATCTAGAAGATGACTCCCCAATATCTATGGAAGGAAAGGCAATGTCCAATTCAGAATTTTCCAGACTCACACTGCATTCCTTTATAGTCCTTTGAGTGTACTCCACATTTTGCCAAGATACAAAGTGAGGATTAGAATGGATGTAAATAAGGTCCTCTACCCTCTTTGATCCCAAGACATTCCAATTAATTGAATGTGTGAAACCATGGGTACTCTTGTTTCATTCTGCTGCTTAGAGCATGCTACATCTGAAAGAAAATGCTTTCCAATTGTCTATAAATGTATAGCATTTAATAACACACAACTTGTCATCTACAAGGATCCAATGCCTTCTTTGCATCCAAGGAATTGACATCTGAGAAATCCTCATATATGCCAACAAATTTGGTAAATTCATCTTCCACAACTATCTGTAGAGAAGGTGGAAATATTTTCATGAGGACTACGTTCTCTCCCATATCCACTTCCCTATCCCTATGTGGGGCCTCCTTCCTCCAATTACTTGAAGCAATGTGGTGTTCATCATAAAGAAAAGGAATCACTGCATGTGCCACAGTTTGTGATGGGGCGCTGAATTGGTTCCACCGTCTACAAAGCATGAGTCAAGAAAGTTGAATCCATGCATGGAAGTCTCCTATGCAACAGCTTCATGATTCAACCATGGTGCTTGTGCCATCATAAAACTCCCAAAAAAAGGCCTATCAGTGTCTTCTCTTTGAACAAGGACTGCCACTAATTTTGGAGTAAGAAATTAATCTAGCTCCAATCCTAATCAATGATCAACCTATGAGCCAAAGAGTCCCTCTCTAAATCCAACTGCCATCCAAATTCTCCAAACCTCATCAACTAGCATATCCAACGATGTTGACTGAACTGAAGAAGCTACATCTACATAATGAAGTTTGAGGCATAGCCTACTTCAGTTACTTTAAATAACTCCAACGTGTTGAACTGTTAAAACTTGGCTTGACATTGGTGTGGCTGGTGATAAATTTGATGATCCCCGGAGCTTTGCCTAATTAACTCCTTAATTCATGTAATTTGAACCTCGAACACCTCCAAAATGAGGTTCAAATCATGCACGATGTAAGAATTCTAGAGTGACTGGAAGGATTTATCAACAGTTGACTAAAAGCAGTAAAATTATGCAAAGTGGCATGCACCATGAAGGTCCCCATGGCTGCTCCCATACCCCTGCTCTGGTTTTAAAAAGGAAAAAATAAAAATTGTTTTGGGTTGTGCTGGATGGAAAAGCAGAGTTTTTTTATTTGGCTTGAAATAATAAAAACAGCATTATATAAGTTTATTTTGTACATTTATGTAATTTATTTTATTTGCCAAGTTTTTTGCAGAATCCAAGTCCAAGTCCAATTCAAATTTTTGGGCTGTTGAGTTTTAGCCAAGTCCAAGTTTTTGAATGATGATATATATAACATTGCACTGTGGAAGCTCCAATTACTTGAAAAAAGAAGTGTATAGCATGGATTATCCAACATTGATAATAATTGTGAGAAGAGAGAACATGATGGAAGAGAAAAAATAGAGACTATTTTAGAGTCTTCTCAGGCAAGCACATTAACCTCTTAAGAACCACCCTGTCAATTGAATGACAACACACTTTGCATCTCTCCACTCTACAAGCCTGTAAACCAAAGAAAAATGACCAAGGAGAAGGCAGTGGATAGTAAAAGACACCACTGATTAACATGGAGGCACAAGAATGAGAAAAAGATTTAAAAGCCTTTGACTCTTGAAAGGGCACATTTTATAGGGTAAATACTAAAAAACAATAAACCCTAATTTAAAACTCATTTTTTAACCAATTTAAAACACTTTTTCCTTTGAAAATTCATATGGTTGTTTTTAATTGCAATTTTTAACAATTTTTAGGGTTTTTAAAAGATTCAACTGATTTCAAATTTTTATAATAGAATTTAACGAACTTGGTGACTAAGATATTTTCACAATAAAATGCTGCAAAATTTAGACGACACGCAAGTTATCCAATTTTAGTTTAATAATTTCATTGAGAGCATCAAAAAACATGTCATTTTACATGTCTACTCAGATGTTCACAACAGTAAATTTGATCTGAGGAAATGATTATGGGAAAATTTGAACTCGCCATTTTACTTGTTCAACGCCCATGGTATACTCAAATCACCTCCAAACTTGTAAGCAAGCCTGATGCAGGGACTTCCGGAGGTCATAACTTTTGACTCGGATGTGGGTTTTCTACGAAATTTTATAGGTGGATGTGTTATGAGGTGGCAAGTGGTTTCCCAACCCATCCTAGTCGGTTGGACCCCGTCTTGGCACTTTTTTGGGGCTTGAAACTTTCATCTTGGCCCTCAAAATGGCAATTTAATTTTTTTTCTAAATTTTTAAAAAGTTGCTTTTGTAATAACTCGAAACTCATGTTTCGAATTTAGAATATTAGTTGGTTTTTCGTCCTACCTTAGTTTTAGGAAGCTTTTTGGAAAAAACTGGATTCTCAAAATATGATTGTAAAATTACCTTAAATGGCAAAATCTGACAATTGTCGAAAGCTGCCAAAAAAGGTAATTTTTTGTTTTTTTTGTTTTCTTGGATATAAGAGAGTTTTCTCTCATTGTAGCAGCAGAGTTGATGAATAGAAGTTTTTTTATGTTCCATCTTCCAAATCTTTGGCTCTCATATGTTTAATGGCACAATTCTATTGAGTGTATGTTGTTGGCTACATCATCTGGTATCAGAGCAGGAAGATGGCTAGGAGAGGAAGAGGAAGAGGCGGTCTTGCCCAGATGCATAGAGAAATGCAAAATCTGCAAAGACAAGTAACAGAACTTACAACACGGATGGAAAACCAAAGACTGGGTAGAGGAGGTGACGAATCTGATGAAGAGATAGGTCGAGGGTGCAGATCAAGATACAGAACATGAAGAAGAAGAATTAGAAGGCATGAGTTTTGAAGAGAGGATGCTCAGGGCCTTAGAAGGGAAAAATGAAGGGGTCAAGGTAGATGTTTCAGATTATGCAGGTAGTCTTAAACCGGAAGAGTTGATAGACTGGTTGAATGATATGAGAAAATTTTTTGAATGGAAATCCATGACAGAGGAAAAGAAGGTGAAATTCGCATGCACCAAATTAAAGGGTCATGCAATGATTTGGTGGGATCATCTACAAAAGGAACGAACAAGGAAAGACAAGGATAAGATCAAAACATGGAATAAAATGGAGAAGTTGAGAGAAAAAATTTTGCCCATAGATTATGCGCAAACCCTTTTTCGTAGGTTTCAAAATTTAAAGCAGAACCTCTCTTTTGTGCAAGATTATACAAATGAGTTTTATACGCTGTCTATACGTATAGAGCATCGAGAAACTGATGAACAGATGGCTGCTAGATATGTGAATGGCCTGAAATTCTCTATTCAAGATGAATTGAGCATGCATCGACTCAACAGTATGGAAGAAGCTTACCAATTGGCTCTAAAAGCTGAAGAAAAACAAAACAGACAATACCATCAGAGGAATAGAGGAGGAAAAAGGGGTACATCAACCCCATTTCGAGGAGGTTCGAATTATGGCAGGGGAGAGTCATCCCATGGATTGGAAAAACAAGTAGATACTCGACAAGATCCTCCGAATCAAGAACGAGGAAGGGGATTTCAAAGAGGTAGAGGTTATGGTAGCGGTAGAGGATGGGAAAACCAGAGAAAGCCTTTCACTTGTTTCAGATGCAGAGAAGGTCATAGGGCATTTGAATGCTCAAATTATAACATGCAAGAAAGAAATCAAGGAGGACAACCTAGGGTGAACCTGATTCAAACGCAGCATGAAGTGGAAGGGACGGAACTAGAGGTTCCACCAGATGTGGGAGAAAGTCTCATGATGAGAAGAGCAATGGTGATTCCAGCGAAGGAGAAAACACAAGCCAAAAGCTCTGATGGTTCATGGCTTCGAACCAATATCTTCAGAACCAGATGCACTTCGGGTGGCAAGGTATGTCAAATTATTGTTGATGGAGGTAGTTGTGAAAATATGGTTTCTAAAGAAATGGTAGACAAATTGAATTTACACTGTGAAAAACATCCTCATCCGTACCGCATTGCATGGTTTAAAAGGGGAAATGAAGTCACTGTTGATAAAAGATGCCTAATTAAGTTTAGCATAGGGAAGATCTATCAGGATGAGATATGATGTGATGTTGTCCCAATGGATGCCTGTCATGTGTTATTGGGAAGGCCATGGCAGTATGATAAAAAAGTCATACATGATGGAGAGAAAAACACATACACCTTTTGGAAATATGGCTCTAAGGTGATTTTGTTGCCTCTCAAGGATGAAGGAAAAGGTGAGACCATGTTGTTTGAAAGAGATCTTGTTAAAGAAATGAAGGTGACAGGGTGTTGTTATGCATTAGTAGTGAAAAAAGGTGAAGAGGAAGACATTTCAGTTCCCCCAGAAGTAGCAAAGCTATTGAAAGAATTTGTTGATGTTGTGCCTGATGAATTACCTGATGGTCTATCGCCAAAGAGAGATATTCAACATCATATTGATTTGATTCCAAGAGCAACTCTACCCAACCAAGCAGCTTATAGGATGAATCCAACACAACATGCAGAGTTGAATAAGCAAGTAACAGAACTCATAAGTAAAGGTGTGGTGAGAGAGAGCATGAGCCCATGTGCTGTACCAGCATTGTTGACCCCCAAAAAAGATGGAACATGGAGGATGTGCACTGATAGCAGAGCCATTAATAAGATTACCATCAAGTATTAGTTTCCTATACCTCATATGGAGGACATGATGGATGTCCTTGCAAGGGCCAAATATTTCAACAAGATCGACCTACGAAGTGGCTACCACCAAATCTGGATCCGAGAAGGGGATGAGTGGAAGAAAGCCTTTAAAATTGGAGACAGATTATATGAGTGGATGGTTATGCCATTCGGGTTATCAAATGCACCTAGCACATTTATGAGATTGATGAACACTATACTACAACCTTACATTGGTAAGTTTGTGGTAGTTTATTTTGATGATATTTTGGTATTTAGTAACAGCAAAGAAGAGCACTTACAACACTTGAGGATCATCTTTGGTGTGTTAAGAAAGGAGAAGCTCTATACCAATTTGAAGAAATGTAGGTTCATGCAGGACAGTTTGGTTTTTTTAGGCTTTGTCATTTCTAGAGATGGTGTCAGAATGGATCCAGAGAAGGTCAGGGCAATTCTAGAATGGTCTAGTCCAAGCAGCATCACAGAGGTAAAAAATTTTCATGGCTTGGCCACTTTCTATCGAAAGTTCATTCGAAATTTCAGTAGTATTGTAGCCCCTATAACAGATTGCACCAAAGGAAGGGAGTTTGTACGGACCACGGATGCTGAGGAGAGCTTCAAGTACTTGAAGCAAAAGGTAACAGAAGCACCTATACTTGCATTGCCAAATTTTGATAAGGTATTTGAAGTAGAATGTGATGCCTCCCATGTGGGAATAGGTGCTATGCTTAGCCAAGCTGGAAAACCTGTAGCTTTCTTTAGTGAAAAGTTGAATGAAGTGAGAAAGAATTATTCTACTTATGATTTGGAATTTTATACAATTGTTCAAGCATTGAGGCATTGGAGACATTATCTAGTTCCCCAGGAATTTGTATTGTTTACAGATCATATTGCATTGAGATACTTGAACACACAGAAAAAGTTGAATAGTAGGCATGCCAAGTGGGTCTCTTTCTTGCAGGGTTACAATTTTGTGTTGAATCATAAGTCTAGAAAACAAAACCAGGTTGCAGATGCATTAAGTAGGCGTGTTGCACTTTTGACCATAATGGAAACTGAGGTGATTGGTTTTGATGCCATCAAAAAATTGTATGAGTCTGATGATGATTTTTGGGAGATTGTGGAACAATTGAAGGCACCAGTATCTAGTAACTTGGATCACTTTAGGGGTGAATATTTTATGTAAGATGGGTATCTATTTAAAGGAAAACAACTATGCATACTAGTTGGCTCTATGAGGGAAAACATTCTCAGAGAATTTCATAGTAGTGGGTTGGCTGGACATTTTGGCAAGGACAAGACAATAGCCTTGATAGAAGATAAATATTACTGGCCAAAGATGAAAAGGGATATAACTAGGTATGTAACAAGGTGTAGGATCTGCCAAGTGGCTAAGGGACATTCACAAAATACAAGGTTGTATACGCCATTACCAGTACCAACTGCACCATGGACAGATTTGAGCATGGACTTTGTGTTGGGCCTTCCGCATACTCAACGAGGTAATGACTCTATTTTTGTAGTTGTTGATAGGTTCTCCAAGTTGGTTCATTTTATTGCCTGTAGGAAAACTAATGATGCAACGAGGGTAGCAGAGTTATTTTTTTCAGAAGTTGTTCGACTACATGGTGTTCGAAAGACTATTACCCCTAATAAGGATACCAAATTCCTCAGTCATTTCTGGAGGACTTTATGGAAGAAGATGGGGACCAAGTTACAGTTTAGTAGTGCCTATCATCCTCAAATGGATAGGCATACAGAGATAGTCAATCGGAGTCTGGGAAATTTGTTGAGGTGTATTGTTGGAGAAAAGCCAAAACAATGGGACTTGGCATTACCCCAGGTCGAATTTACCTATAATAGTTCTGTTAACAGATCAACGGAAAAGTCCCCTTTCCAGATTGTGTATGGCAGGAATCCTAAGGGTGTTTTAGATTTGGTACAGCTACCAATGAAAGATAGGGTCAATGATGATGGGGAAGCATTTGCAGAACACCTTCAACAGTTGCAGAAAGAAGTAAGACAGAAGTTGCAGGTCAGTAATGAGAGGTACAAGAATACAGTGGATGCTAGTAGGCGACATCAGACATTCAATGAAGGTGACTTAGTGATGGTATATTTGAGAAAAGAGCGGTTTCCTACTGGAACATACCACAAGTTGAAGTACAGGAAAATTGGTCCTTGCAAAATTACAAAGATCAATGATAATGCATATGAGGTCAGTTTACCAGATGATCTCAATATTTCTCCTGTGTTTAATGTTTCTGATTTATATGCATTCCATGGTGAGGATGATGCTGAAGATAGTCAACCAGAAGTGGCATGGCACCACCACATTCCCCATAAGAAGAAGGAAAAGATTGCACAAGTTCTTGATAAGAACACTATTTACACTCGGCAAGGGCAGTACAACAAGTATTTAGTACAGTGGGAAGGATTGCCACCAACAGATAGCACGTGGATTACAGAGTGGGAAGTGCAGAGGTTGGATCCAATCAAGTGGCAGCAGTTCGAAGACATTCACTTGTAGGAGCTGCGTTCTTTTCAACCAAAGGAGAATGATGCAGGGACTTTCGGAGGTCATAACTTTTGACTCGGATGTGGGTTTTCTACGAAATTTTACAGGTGGATGCGTTATGAGGTGGCAAGTGGTTTCCCAACCCACCTTAGTCGGTTGGACCCCATCTTGGCACTTTTTCAGGGCTTGAAACTTTCATCTTGGCCCTCAAAATGGCAATTTAGTGTTTTTTTCTAGATTTTTAAAAAGTTGCTTTTGTAATAACTGGAAACTCATGTTTTGAATGTAGAATATTAGTTAGCTTTTTGTCCTACCTTAGTTTTAGGAAGCTTTTGGGAAAAAATTAGATTATCAAAATATGATTGTAAAATTACCTAAAATGGCAAAATCTGACAATTGTTGAAAGCTGCCAAAAAAGGTAATTTTTTTGTTTTTTTTGTTTTCTTGGATATAAGAGAGTTTTCTCTCATTGTAACAGCAGAGTTGATGAATAGAAATTTTTTTATGTTCCAGCTTCCAAATCTTTGGCTCTCATATGTTTAATGGCACAATTCTATTGAGTGTATGTTGTTGGCTACATCAAAGTCATTCAAATCCTTGACCAAACTATCATCAAAATCAATTTTTTGTTTATGTTGCCTTCTGCTGTTAATATCCAAACTTGCAGAATGTGCAACATGAGTTAAATTGTGCTTAAACAAATGGATAACCTACATGATAGACATGAAAAAAGCAGAATTGCAACATGCTAAAGAAAAAAAAATTCCATCATCTTATATGTTTTCAATTGATAACAGTCTTTTTCCACTTTAAATACCATTTGAAATTCTGTAAGTCTCGTGCACCATAAACTGGTCTCCAAAAAGATGGTAGGGAGCACCCATGGAAGTCAAAAAAGGATGAGATACTCACATAATCTCTTCTATATGGCAAAGAATCTTATCTTCTCGAACAATTCCAGTAGTTGCCCACATTCTTCCCTTCCTAACAATAACCTCTGCCATACCCAGCTTGTTATCCCAGCGTGCCACTGAGACATCCTTTCTGCACAACCCCACTGATGATCAACTTCTGATGCAATTTAAAGTGAACATACCTGGGAAATTAAGATGAGATGAAACATGCATACCTAAATTGTAGCTTAGGAATGACCTCTGAAAAATAAAGTGACTCAAGTTCTTCATCAAGGTTTTCTTCTGGATCAAACTCTGAGTCCGACAATTCAGCAGAAACCCCCCAATGAATATCTGATGCAAGGCAACAAGAGCTCTTTCCCATGATAAAGAGAGCAACCAAGGATGTCGAAGTTACATATCCCTAAGGCAAAGAAAGTGAATTTAGTTATTAAGCCTTCTACATATGAACTCCAAATATCAAAACATTATTCTAACTACTTTTTTATAATGAGCACTATCGCATGGTTGACATAAATACATTTCAGTATGATGATTACCCAAGATAATGTGTGCTGCTAAACTCTCAAGCAAAAACTATCAGATTTTAAATTTTTAAATTAATATTCTCAATGCTCTCTCTGCAATACCTTTCCAAGAAGCATTACAACTGACAAAGTAGTGGACTCGCGGGTTTAAATCTCATCAATCTCTCAAACAATATAAATACAAAAGTAAAATATAAAATATCCTGCTGGTAGGGTTTCTCTGACAGTGATAGCACCTCTCTTTATTTTCCTAGCTTTCTCTTGCAAATTCGCTTTCATATTTTTCTTATTCTTTAAGCACTATGGTTATGTTTTCATGTTTTGCTTTTGAATAAGAGTTTATGTCATGCTTCATATGCTACTTATTCCATCTTAAGGCTTGTTAAGAAGACAAAACATTGGATGTTTTTCTTTGGTGAATCATGTGCCCCACTTTTCTTTCATTTTCTTGAAATAGAGATCTGCCATTTTATTGTACATTTCTCAGTGCTGATATTTTTCATCTGGGGTTGTGCTTTCCCTTTTTATTATTTAAGGTATTTTCGGAGTCCAAACATTTGCTACATTTAAAGGCAGAAGTTTCCATGGATAGCTTTCAATTGACCTCTACTATCTGTATGGGTTTTCCCGCTGACAACCAAGTAACAAAGCATCATATCTTGCATGTGTTATTTTGCCAAAAATGTCCCATTGCCAGATTCACTAACCCTAATAGACATTATTAGCTAAGAGGAGAATTTTACATATCACAACACTTACAATAATGCTTCATAAGGAGCCCGTTGAACCAAGGTGAAGACTTAATCTAAGTAAGACGAATATACTGAAGTTGCACTGCCGAATTACTAAATGGTGCTTGTTTCTCATCAAACCAATCAATGACATGCTGAAACTGAATACAACCCTATTTCAAAAATCCCATTTCACATCTCAAAGCTCAAAGCATTCATTTTAAATGATATGCTGAAACTGAAAATAGCCCTCTTTTCAAAATCCCATTTCACATCTCAAAGCTCGAAGCATTTATTTTTAAGTAGGGTAAAATGGAAAAATCAAAATACATAGCCTCAATCATCCACATCCCAAAACATCCCTGCAATTTCAAAACTCAGAATAATCAGTTTCAAAGCAAAAGGTCAATGCATACAAGATCCCTAGGGGATAACGACAATAAAGAGGATTTTCAAAACAAACAAAAAATCCAGCAGTATGCACAAGATGAAAAACCATCCATTAAAAACACTCAATTCTCCATTGAAGTGCAAAACCAAAACAGAAAAACTACCTTCAAGGGTATAAAAGTCAGGTCGATTCATTGATTATATTCCTAATATCAATACAAAATCTAGATCAAGGACCTTATAACAACCATAGTCCAGTGGCACTCAATCAATAGATTGACTCCCTCGTAAGACACGTATTTATATATAAATCCAAAATTTGAAGCAATTATTTGTCTCCGATGGTTGGAATGTGACTGTGTTTCAGATGCTTTAATTTGGCTCTTGATATTTTCATGTTTTGTGACCCGCCACTCCTTCATAACTAGATTCAGTTCTCCCTTTATAAGACTACTTTTTATAATAAAACATAAATATCTTAAGCAATTATTTGTCTCCAAAGCTTGGAATGTGGCTGTGTTTCCAATGCCAAAATTTGGCTATTGCCATTTTCCTATCTGGTGGCCCGCAAATCCTTCATAACTAGATTCAATTCCTTCAATTCTCCCCTCGGCGAAAAAAAACTTTCTCAGCCTTGTGGAAATCTATCCCAGGGCACCACATTTAGAAGTGCATGGTATTAATTCGCTTTGTTGGTGGGCTCTTTCAAGACAAAGGGTGCCCTCTGCCTCTGCCTCCAGCCCTTCAGTAAGGCAAGCCGCAGTTAGAGATCTCTCTCCTCCCACTGCTTAGGGTTTCGTGCTCTAGAATTAAATTATATTCTTTTCAATATCAGAAATTAAACTATATTCCATCTTGTCCTATTCTACCAAAAATATACGCAGAGGCCATACAAAGACGAGCATAAAAACCCTCATTTACAGCAAAAATGGGAGTAGAGAACTGCACTCAACTCAGCAAGTGCAAATAAATGCCCCAGCAAAGAAGCTAAAACGAATTCACACGCCCTAATTTCAATGTGTGAAGATTTTGATGAAACGCATGCAAATATTTTTTTAAAATCTTGCCGCCGTTCAAAAGATATACTTGTTACCTGAGCACTTCTTTTGTATTGTATTAAGCTCTGAGAGATTAGAAATGTCACTTAAAGAGAAATACTCATTATCAATGCACTTTTTCAGCAGTTGTTCTAAGCAAGACAAGTATAAAATCAAATTTTAGTGAAGTGGTAACTAACAATCATACCTTAAGGCACACAATAGAGGATTTTTTTTAAACCAGAGAGGAATAGATAGCCTAGCCATATGCAAGGTGAGTTTTTTTATAATCTCTAGGTTGTACATACTGCCCCTAAGAGAGGAATAGATCTGCAAGTGAGTTTTTTATAATCTCTGGGTTGTACACGCTACCCCTAACCTATGTAGTGGACAAATCCAATTTCAAACCTATGACTTTGTCCGTCTCTTTCAATGGCTTAACCATTCTTCTACTCTTGGGTTACGGCATGCCATAGAGACTTATAAGATAGGACAACTCCTAATTAATTATGTTGAGATGTCTAATTTGTAGGGGGAGAAGTATCTATCTTGTGATTGTGAAGAAAAAACTTTTGGCAGACATTATTTTCACATTCTTTTTTTAAATGAGTAAAACTAAATAGTAAAGGTAGGGCCTAAATTTGATGGCCGTATAGCTGTATTTAGACATTTTTACCATGAATACAATTAAATTTTTTAAGAGATTGTATCACATGAAAGGAGACATTTTGAAGAGATTGTCAAAATTTATATAGGATTATGATGATATATATATTTGCTTTATATATAATTTTATTTATTTAAAGTATGTCATAATATTTTAAGGGCACCTTTGAATAGATAACCGTCATAAAAAATTTGCTTGACAAGCAGGGTTGATAGTCAAATTTAAGCCCTTACTAAAGAGAACAATTTTCTTTCTAAGTGTGGTATCTTTAATTACAAGAAGACTGAACACTAATACTCTAAACACAAGGCACAACAAATCTACCCCTCCTTAAGATCTTAATAACTAACATATTTATCTTTAGAAAAATCTATATAAAATATGTCGAGAGATATCCTTGTTGAGACAACTATTTTTGAATCAATTTGTCATATATAAGTGGAATAGGTGCCTCAAGAAGGATACCTCTCAAAGTATTTTAGATAGGTTTTTTAAAGATAGATTTTGCTAGTAGCATCCACAGTTGCAACACCTGAACAACATTATTTTAATGAATCGATCATTTTAGTTTGACTATTGATAGTACATTTCTAAAATATAAAAGTGACCCTTAATCTCATCCACCCTTTTTCATATAGCTTATCCACATTTTATGTTATCAATTACAATAGGCAATATTATAGTATTATATAATATTAATATGAATTTATTATGAGTATACATAATGTGAAGTATTATAATAGTATGAATTTATTTTATTTAATTAATAGTTATTTTAAAGTGCATTTCTAATATAACATAAGCACCCCTTAATCACATCCACCCTTTTTCATATAGCTTATGTGTAGTTTGAACATGTCAACAAGATTATTGTAAATGATTCACAAATTTTTGGTTGAGTAATAATAGAGCAATACCTTTAGAGAACATAACATTAGAAATAAACAATGTTTTAATAATCATTCAACTTGGATACTAAAAGTAATTTTTTCACAAGTCTTAAAATATGTAAATCTAAAATTTGTTCTTTTTTACGAGATTATGTATAGATGCACAAATCAGCAAATAACAAATAAAATCAACAAACTATGGTAACAAAGGATTTACATGAAAAAACACTATTGGGAAAAAATTCCACCAGCAAAAGAGAACACCAAGTATATATTAATCTTTACAAGCGAGATTACAAATATACAACACACCTCACTCTTCTTTACAAATGTGTAATACACTTGATAGAATCTAAGAATCAATGCATGCCCTACTTTGTTTTGCTCTGCTACGCTCTGTATGCCCTGCTCTGCTCTATATGCTTTGCTCTATAGGCTTGCTCTACTCTACATGCATGTATGCTCTGCTCTACATGCTTGTATTCTCTACTCTACTTTGTATGCCCTGCTTTGTAGGTTATTGTGTATCATTTCATATTCATTGAAACTAAAGTACACCACATCATTTATCTTTTAATAATTTGTCTCTATTCTTTAGCTTTTCTCTTGCCAAGTTGTTTTCCTTTTTTTAATCTTTTCATAACGGTCATATGTAAATGGTGACATTATTCTTAGACATTCTAATGACTTTACACGAGATATAGTCACAAATGTCAATCACATTCTTTCTTTTTGTCATATGTCAATAGTGGCTTTTGAAAGAGTCGAACCTTGTGATTTGTGTATTATCAATGCTCAAGTCAATCTTAAGGGTATTTGGATTGTGCAGCCCCTTTGTATTGGTGTAATCCGAACTATATGCGGAGTTTGATTTTCAAATGGTATCCCTAAGTAACTGTCAAACTCAACCATAACATATGTCAATAGTTTTAATGGTGTACTTCTAGGTTTGTATATTAGTTTTCGAACATACCCTAGAGCTCCAGTTACAAGACCTTCTTGCATCCAAAGATTAGAAGTTAACATGACCCTTGCATCTTTAGCAATTAATAACTCCACATCAAGTTCATCATTTTGATCTCCTTCTAGTGCATTGACACTACCCATTTTTGTTACGTGGAACAGATTGTTTCAATGAATACATATTTTTTTTATTATGATTATGCACATTATCGTGTGTGGCAAACAAATGAATATTATTGTCAAATTTCGCACTGGTTGGTAAATCTATGCCAACATCGGTTGTCATCAATATTTGGATTTGAATCTCTTAGATTTATGAGAAGTTGATGAAACCTTTGTTGTTGAATGCTTTCTCTTTATTTTCTAAATATTTTCTCCAAAGTAACAATAGTTTTAAAATCTTCCCATAGTAGTTTAGCACGTAAGTTCCTATCAAATGGTGGTCTATCATTAACAGAAGGCAATTGTCCCAAACTCCAACTAAAATTGTAGATATGCCTACAAAATATTTGAAAATGATGGCTTCCATTATTGTGTACTATTAATACAAAAAGTTTATAATAATGAACTATATTTATTAAAATAGAAAAAAATTATCTTCAACCAAAATCATAGATGGACCTACAAAACTCATGTTTGCATTTTCAAGAAATGCTTAACAAAGTGGAGAGTCTAATTGAAGTCTTGTTCTTTCTAATTGAGCAAAATTTGCGATTGGGATTCGAAATTGTGAATGGATTGTTCATACTCCAATATTTGATGTTGCAACTCCAATTAATGTCCTGGGAATTCTACATCTTCAAGAGCTTGATTGATGACACCAATTACATATGATTTTCATGTTCCTATTGTTCCTTGAATTATCATGCATAAAGGCAATGTATTTTGAACTCCATAATAATGTGTCATAATTATATCGAGTATTTTTTTCTGCTTAGCACCCAAGTTTGCATAATTAATATTTTATGGTATATCATAATGTATGAGAAACTCCTTATCTTTCATGGTGCTTATGAATTTTGTTGCTTGATTTGTGTAATCTTCACCTTGATATTCATTAGACTATGATGTTTGTCTATCAATATCTCTTTGTACGAACATATCTATTTCAGACACTTCCATAATTTGACCATGATGTAGCCTAAATATGCTTTCCCACTCGTGTTTTATTGTGTTTCCTTGAAGAGGTTGATTAACTTCAATTCAGAATCAATATTATTTTGAACATCTTCTAGAGTACTTCATTCTACATGCCAAAAATTATAATTAAATAACTCCCAATTTGATATTATTGCATCATTATCAAGACCAATATCTCTTTCTATATGACAAAATAGCTTGTAAAGTAACAACTCAAACTAACACAAATCAACCCATTTATCTAATTCACCTACAAGGAAGGATACAAACCTCAAAAATACTCTCACAATAGCTGTCATACCCCTTGCCTCCCATTTGTTATCTATTTTTTGCTTTGGATTAAATATCCATGATCTAACTCCGTCAATAAGTGAAACACTTCCATGGAAAAAAGTTTGTTCTTACATCCATCAATAAAAGATTGTGTATGCTCTTCATAGTTGTCTTCATCATTTTTAGCTACAAGTTTGAATACCTCACGTGAGATATTTAGATTGATAAATTTTTTGCTACTCTCTATTAGTGGAAGTTTTAACATGTGACATGTTTCTTGTGCTCCAATGTCTCTTTTTATAATTGTTTCAGTCAAAAGCCTCCTATATGCTCTTGTGGCTAAATCATTAAGGTTTTCAATGTTTGCAAGTCGCATCAACATTTGATGATAAGTTTCTAAACTCTTCTTTGCTTCAATTGCACACTTGACAATGTACTTGATTACAACATGTTTAGAAAGAATTGGTTCTCAATCTATATTTGCTCCCCACAATTGTAGTATGTGGTGATTGGGTGTATTTACTCTGTCATCATTTCTTGCATACTCAAATTTTTTTCCACCTATCTCTAAATCTTCATATAATTTTGATCCCTCAAGAATTAATGGTCATGGAGCATTATATCTATAATTAATAATAACACATTTTTATTTCTTTGCAATCATATTATATTGAATTTGTATAAAATAATTTGAATTGAACCTCTTACCTACAAACCATTCATCATTTTTTCTTACATAGGCATGCACCCTCTTTACACATTGTATGTCGTTCTATACATTTAGGATCTCTTCATAGTCATATTCCATATCTACCTATGTAAGTTGTCTTGTATTTTTAAGACATGATGTACAAAATTTTGCTATGTCTATCATTCAAGAAATGTAAGAATTTATTAGTTACATTGAAGCATAAAGTTTATATATAATATATAAAATATAGATTTACAAAGGATTGATAACATACTTGTATGTTTCATGGATGTGAACCTTCTTTAGGATTTCATGCGTGAACAATAGAATGGAAGTATTTCTCTACATTTTTCATTCGTGCTCATTTATTTAAGCAAGATTGTCCATATTTGGTGCTCCATCTATCCATATGAATCTATGTACATGTGGTGAACCTCTATATTGCAATTCATATCTAGATCACTAATATTTTACATTCATTCCTTTTTTTAGTATCTATTTCTAGAAAATTGTATTTCATGGGTGAATGTAGTGTGCTACTATATGAGGATAATTAATAATATTTTATTTTCGTCAATTTTGGACTTCTCATGAATTTGTTGGGGCATTCTAGGCATCAACGCATGCAAACTAGACCACAACATATTTGTTGCACTCAAATTAAAGAATATTGTCAATGAACCAATTTGATGAAGCATGTCAGTTGATTTTGCACGACATTTTGTCCAATATGACCTTGTACCCCTTAAGATTGTTCCAAACCGCATCAAATAATCAGCTAGATAAGAGTGAGACACATTTTCCATATATTCATGCAGCTCGTTGATAGTGATTGACATATCTTGAAGACTTCTTTTCACAAACACTGCAGATGAATTTTGTATACGGTGTCTCATGATCGTGTTCATCATGTAATATATAAATCGTGTTCATCATGTTAATCAAATGGTACTATCTTGCTTTGATATTGTTTTCATTGTTCCTCAACTTTAAAATTCAACATTGGTCCAACCATACCTACATAAGAGTTGAAAACAAATATTTATAATGTGAATGCATTATTTATTTTCATTAAAGAGTGAAAACAACATTAATACAACACATTATATTTTATACTTTTGTGCTGAATAGATGTAGCATTAATTTATATTATTGATTTATTAAATCATAAAAACTTAATATTCGAAAACAAATATTTGTAATGCAAATACATTATCTATTTTCATAAAAATAGTGAAAACATTAAAATAATACGTTATTTTTATATTTTTGTCTCCAATAGATGTCTACTTTGATGTATATTATTCATTTATTAAATCATAAAATTGATATATATAATTTTAGGGTTACAATTGGAAATAATGGGATAATAGAGATCCAATAAACAACTACTATTATAACTTTCATTTTTATTTGACAAATAAAAGGTTGTGAATAACAATAGAGCTTCTATGCTCCCATATGATTTTTATGGAGAATAGTCGATGCTTAAACTTTCACTACAATATATTAACAAATTGAGTAATTTAAAACAAATTGTCTATACCTCTGAAAGATTAAATATTTATAAAATGTCAATTTCTACTAAATTGAACAATGTTTAAATAAAGCTCCATCTTTGATGTATATTATTCATTTAAAAAAAAATATTAAAATAATGATTTCTCATTCACATGAAATAGGGGAAAAGACCCAATAGGTGAAATAGTTCCAATCGCTAAGAAAGTATATGTGCATTTAAGGTCTAATATTTTTTAAGTTTAATACCAGGTCCAATATTTTTAAAGTTTAGTACTAGTAGTTGTGACTTTAAGGTTGTTAGTGTTACTATAAGTACTAATAATTGAATGAAATGTGCCCTTTAAATTTAAAAAGCAACCAATCATGTGATGCCACATCAGCCCACCAACAAAACATGACTTAATGCACACCTATTGGTCCACCCTTTTTTGGGAAACTATTTGACACCTCAACAAAAAGCATGTTGATGTGGCATCATATTTCATGATGTGGCCGTGAAACCTTAGTTATAAGCAGAGGCGTTGCCAAGTAAGCTACTGTAAAATTTTTGGAGTGATTTGAAATTATCACGTATGATATTGAGAGGCGTGAAGTTAGGGTGCACCACTACTGGGTCCTCTCCCCTAGAGACATGAATAAAATTAAAAAATCCCACCAAACAAAAAAACATCACCATGATTTAAGGAGGGGGGCCTTAAAAAGGCATCAACAATGATTTAAAAGAAAATTCATTAAAATCTGTCCTATCTTTACATGCTACACAAGGGAATTAATTTTTAAAAAAAGAACTTATCTTTAATTTTTTATTAAAACCTCCATCCACGTGAGCCCTAAATCCCATCTTCATTTTTTTTTTCTTTTCTATGCTAGCTCTTCGCCAACGCCCGACAAGAAAGGTAGGAATTTGTAAACAAATCAACAATGGGTTTTGCTCAAGGACCATGTAGGTAGTGCCGAAACAATGGTGATTTCAACTTCTTTTCTTTTTTTCAACACAATCCGATCGCCCGGAATAAAACTCTCATAGCTTGCACATAGATTCAATGTTTTGTACACTCTTATAGAAGGCATGCAGGTATGCTTTTATCGTTACCAATGACAATCGTTCCTAATGACAATGAAGATGCTCGGAAAATGAATTTGTTGAAAAGTAATTTATAACTAGCAATCGGATCTATATGTTCAATGGGCACCCTGAAAACTTTATGAAGAAAGTATAGAATTTGTTAGATATTTTTTATTATCTATAAGTTATTTAATCCACTAAATTCTTATTAAATTTCATCACATTAACTATTGTCTTCTTGCAGAGTAAATTTTTTTTTACATTACATATTGAGATGAACAAACATAGCTGGATAAATGTAGTAAATTAATTGAATCTCTTATTGATTTTTATATAATACACCATAGAAACAAATGTATATTTAATCATATAATTATTTTAAAAATAATTATGTGAGGGTACAATAGATTTATGTTCTACAACTTATATCTAATATTATACACATAAGGCATAATTATATTTTTCTATTAAATACATACTACAATGGCTCATAATCATATTTTTATAAATATGTATTTGATACATGAACTTTTATAATATCTATCACATATTAATTCTACTAATTTGTATAATCAATAATTTAATATACATTCTAGTATTAATATATAATTAATTATATTATTTCATTAATATTTAAAATATCAAATTTATAAATAATATATATACAATGAATCAAAATTAAATAATCATATTAATATGAATATTAAATTTTGTTATAATATTTGCATAGATTTAAAGAAAAATATTATTTGATAACTAAATTCATGTCTTATTTTTTTACTTGATTTTAGTGTGTTTGTTTTATTCAAAATAATATTTCCCAAAAAGTTTCTCATGTAAAATAATACTTTGTTTTGATTGATAATCTAAATAAAAAAATAAACAGTTTATCAATTGTCAAAGTGATAAAGGTAAAGGGAATTTTTTGTTTTTTAATGATTTATGACATTTTGTAGAAAAATAAAATAAAAAATTAACAATTTATCAATTGTCAAAGGTAAAGGGAATTTTTTGTTTTTTATCATTTATGACATTTTGTAGAAAAATAAAATAAAAAATTAACAATTTATCAATTGTGAACTTTTTTGTTTTTTTATCATTTATGACATTTTGAAAAACAATCAATGGACAAGATTGATTTCATGGCAGTCTTTTTAATCTAGGTCCTTCATCTATATAACTCAGCATGTGATGCTCACATAGGGAAGGCTTTCAGCCTAAACATACCTAGAAATTTGGAATCCCGTGACCTCACGTCGCACTAAATTGGTTGGGTTTGCGCTGGTTTTGAAATCATGCTACTGATGAATAACTGCACCTTTTATGCTTTGCTAGACGACTAGGCTTAAACAGCACACACTAAGCTTTGGCTTGCTTAGGTGGCTGGTGGGCCCCTTCTCTTATTGACACATTAACAAAATAGAGTAAGAGAAAGGGGCCACCAGCCACCTAACCAAGTCAAAGCTTAGTGTGTGTTGTTTAAGCCAAGCCTTGCTGAACGCTACACAGAAATACCACGCAGACTTTGATATTTATGGTAATGCCCAACAAAGGTTAAAACTTTGGTATTAAATGCTATGTCCCATCTGGACACGCCTTTATTGGCAGTTTACTTTTTGGGCTTTTTATGTACACCCAACGCCTCTTGAGTCTCGTTAATGAAGACGTGCAACAATCTATTGTAACAAATAAATTCCACAAGAGTTCATCTTGAAATAAGGTTTGTATTGAGACACTCTACCAATGATCACTACATCACTTTTAGACATTTCATTGAAAATGTTTGGGACACCCAAGGAGACGAAGCTTTTTGTTGTTTCGTTAATTTTAAAAAGGTATAGAGCAATAGTACATAAGATGTATGAATAGGTAATCAGAACAAGAGAGGGTATGTTTGATTGTTTTGGTAGCGACATCGGAGTCAAATAGGGATGTTCTTTATCCCCCACTATGTTTGGTTTATATATTGATAAGCTTGAAGAATGGTTAAACAAAACTAATGGAGGTGGTTTCCAGTTAGCAGGCTATGTCCAGTGAAGTTACTTTTGTATGCGGATGATCTTATCTTAATTGCAAAAACGATCCATGGTTTGAGAGAACATTTGAAGGCTTTAGAATTCTTTTGCCAAGAGGTTGGGATGCAAGTGAACACCAGCAAGACCAAAGTCATGATTTTTTCTTTAAAAATGAAGAGACGGCAAGTTAATTTTATTTTTGAAGGTAGCTCATTGGAGATTGTGGAAGGATACAAATACCTAGGAATTGATTTCCACAGTAGACTTAGCTGGGAGACATGTAGAATGAAAAGGATACAAGGTGGTTGGAGGGGGTCATACCTACTTCTGAACAGGTGTAGGAAAGTAAAACTTTGGGATTAGAAAACCAAGAAAATTATTTTTATTTTGTTGGTCATGTCGGTTGTCCTCTTTGGTTGTGAGGTTTGGGGGAGTAGCATATCAAATCACAAGTGGAGACAATTAGAAAGAATACAAAAGCATCTAATCACTAGTAGTCTCAAGGTCAAAATAATGGTCCCCTGTAAGATCCTTTTGGCTAAAGCGGAAGCTTTCCCAATGGAGGCATTGTAACATGTCGCCCCGCAACCCCGAAGGGTGAGGGCCAAAAGAGGGCAAGATTTTTTTTACATAAAGTGATAACATACACATAAGACGGTTGTCGATTCGATATGTTGACAACATTCATGGCCAAGTATGGCTGAATGTACAACCCAGAGGAGAGGACTAAATCACCCTCCCTGCAAACAACAGTAAATTTACATTCATTTTAAACACCAAATTCAAATATTCCTAATACCCATTTCCACATATAAACATGAATCCATAATCGTCCTAGTACAAGTGAATCCGATACCCACATCGGAATCCGTAAGCCAGATAAGAACATCTCATTTCTTCTCATTAAATTACTCGATTACATCTTCTCTCTTAAGAGAGTACAATAACATAAAAGAATATACAGTACAATGGCATAGTCATGAATATGATACAATAACTGAATGAGTACATCAACTGATAAAGTAACGAGGAGAGAGAACATCTCCAACTGGTGCTTCAATAACCTGTACACTGGTCCCCACTGGTGGTGGAAACCCCTCCCAACCATGTGGACTCAAAAGAGACCACCCCACCATGCTCAGAGATAGTCACAAGGCCTAAACAAAAGTAACACAATAAGGGTATACATGATGGCCAACACTCACATCAATCACGGAGTAGACACGAAAAATAATGCATAAAGCCAAAGTCATAACATAGAGATGCTCATCAAATGTAATGTCAGGTGCTACTCACAACTACAAAGGTATAAGACACTAGGGTGTAAATCAGATGGAGTGTTGCCATGCGTGCTCAAAGGGATGGCACCACATGGACTCAAGTGCACCTCTCATAGAGACGAGGAGACTCGATCATGCCCGAATCAATGCTCCGTAGACGGATCGGCCTTCTCGTATGCATCCTTAGCCTTTACAAGCGCTCAAGGCAATGTATGAGGACTCAATATCCTAGACCTAAGCTCATCTCATTTAACCAAATGAGGCATCCAAAATTGACTGAAACACTGAAATAAAATTTTGAAATTGTAAATATAATAAAAGTGATCTACAAGACAAAAGCTTACGATGAAAGTGTAACTTTATTAAAAATAGCCCTTTGTCAGTTTGATCAGTTGTGTAATAACCCCAGTGACCCCAATTTGGTCATGATTAACAAAGGTATGCACGGATATAATAAGAAAAGTATGGTGAATGGTGCTGTAAGTCTACTCATAGCCTGAATTTTGCATAATGACTGCCATATTATCACAACAAAAGAAATGTAAAATAAAGACCTACAAAAGGAGATCTTAGTTTTTTCCTCATACAGTGTTTCCCTTATATCCTTGTATGCGGGTAAATTTCCTAATGGAAAACATGTGACTAAAATTGCAATACACAAACATAGATCGCTACAACTACGGCATTTTAGTGCCATAACATTCTTACTCAAGTGACAGTTTCCACAAGGCTGGTGATCCAACAAAAAACGACCGTAAAGTTCAAAATAGAGGCTGCTAAGTTTTATTTGTTTAAGAAGAGTTGTAATGAAAATCTCCTCAGAGAAGTCGTCGAATAACAAAAGGGTTCCATGGACTAAGATCTCTTCAATCTCAATCATACGTCCCAGTTTTTATTTCTAAACTATAAATCAGCAAACACATGATCTTTCTTTGAAAACCCTCTCATCTAAGAATAAAGGAAATCAGTCTGCATAAAGAGAACAAATTCAAGGACAGAGGCAATGTAAATCTCTTGCATTGAAATAAATTTTGGCATATCATTGAAAAACGCATTGCTGGGGTTTCAGTTTATCTGTGGTTACTAAAGTTGCAACAAGCTGATTTTGAATTCTAAATTGTACAATCAGTCCCAAACCCACAAGTCCATGGTTCAGAATCTAGCTACAGTATCTGGGTAAATTAGCGATGACCCAAAAATAGCGAAACCCCAAAAAATAATTCTACACTGGAGAGCATACAAAACTTAGGTAACTGAATCTATAGTATGTCAGTAAATATAAAGATTTGTGCAATACTAAAATATAATTAGATCTAGAAACTTAAGATGTGGGTATTGTAGAAATCCAAATTGGGTAGCGAACCAAATCCTTCAAGCACAATTTCAACAGCTTTTGAGCATTACTCTTTGCTTCTTGCAAATCAACAAAAGCCCCACAAACTTGGGCACAAAACCATAGCTTTAGGAAATAGTAATGCATTAAGTCCTTACCTTTTTCTTTGTATAGGTTGCTCTATCGATTTTCTTTGCTCCTCTTCCTCTTAATTCCCAATGTCAGCTCTCCCAAGTGTGTTGAGCTTCAATCATCATTTAATAAAAGATGGGCGACTGTCTTCTCCAAGCGGTTCCCTTCCCTAGAAGTTACATAATTGATTTATGAGGAAAGCTGATTTGAAGCCCGAGCTTGAGCTTTTAAAATAAAATAATGTAAATCAGGGCTAGCCTTCTTAGATTTTTGCAACAACGAGTCAAAAATGCTTGAAAAATAAGCATTTAGAATTGACTGTGGATCTTCTAATATGTGAAGATGTAACAGTTACAGGAGCCTTCCAGCCAACTATAAGACTTCGCTAATTTTATTGCATGTGTTGATTGTGAAGGAAGACTGGTTTGATGCAAGTGTGATTTAGTATAGACATTGTTGGTAGATGGAAGCTAAAAGGAAATGTATGAGAAATGGAAGTCATACTCTTCACCTCCAGTCTAATCGCACTCCATTGCAGTGCACCTCTCCTTCTGATCGCACATCTACTCTTGCAAATGAAAATGCTCCCTGGGTTATACACTCTGCCCTCTTATCTTCTTTTTCCCTCTATTTTTAAACGTCTCTCCTTCCATACCTCCGGCGTTGACTCACATCCATCTAGATTTCCTCCTCTCTACAAGATATTTCTGTAGCATTTATCATTCCAGCCACCTCTCCATGCCACGACTCCCCTCTCTAGCTGCTCACCCAAAAAAAGCAATTAAAGAAACTCTCTTTTCACCTTCTTTCAGGCGTAGGGGCTGAGTCAATGCTGGGGCGTGGGTTTCAAAACCATCCTCTGCCAAAACATAAATTCACCCACCTAAAACCTCAGAGATATTTCTTTATGCCCCCGCGTCCCACCAAAATGGGCGACCCCACCAAGCATTTAGAGGAGCTACGATTGAATACCAACATGAGAAGCAATATAGAAAGGTAGCATAAAATATATATAAGATCTCCAACTCAACAAATAATATATAATCCTCAAAAATATTTTCTTCCTGCCTTCATTAATCTCACCGACCCCATTTAGAGAGCCATTGTATGGCAAAGGGAGTTACTATAAAAACTGAATTAATCCATTAATACAGAAATCACTATCCAATCACCGATAGGGAGGGTTGTTACAGGCATCAACGATAATTCAGTTGCCAAGTTATTTAAAAAAGGTTGAAAATATGGATAAGCATTGCTAGCCGAAAATGGTCGTGGAGGAGGAATTAGACCGTAGAAAGAAGACGTGGATGAAGGAAAATAGTAGGTGGATGAGTAAATGGGACATTAATTCCTAATAATAATGAGGAAATAAAAAAGTTTGTGTTATAAAAAATCAGGACTGCCATGTAGACAAAATAGAATGTCCGAAAAAAAGCACATTAAGTCAAAGAATTCAATCCCACATGGGAACATGGTGAGAAAACCTATCTGCGGGCTGCACTTAAGGGCAAGGCTAAGCTATTAGTTGCATAGTTGAGGACCAAATCGCATCATTTTAGGTGTGAGATTGGTAGATGGATGGTTCCCAAAGAAGTTTGGGAAGAAAGAATTTGCATTTTCTACAATAAAGGAGTGGTTGAAACTGAAGGCACTTCATCATGGAGTGTGCAGTGTATAAGGATATCCGTAGTCAGTATGAAAACAATTTGAAGGTGGGTAGCTTAAGTGAGTTATTTGAGGAGGCGAGGCTTCAAAAAATGATTGGTTTCTTGGTCAAGATTCATAGTAGAAGATCTAACATCGAAAGGAACTTGAAAAGACCTTAAGGACGAGACTCTTGGTCCCTTAGACTGCTTGGTCTCATGGACATAATTAAAAATCTTTCATTTCATTTCAATCAATATATTGTCAATGTTGTTGGGACAAAGTGAAATCTAATGGAGTCACGATTTAGGATAGTAATAGTCAATGCAACATGTGAGAACAAATAAATATGCAATCACCAATAATTATTCAAAATGTGTGGTATTTGCCTTAAAATGTTATGTGGGGCTTTTTTTTTAATTTTTATTTTTGGATAAGTTTTATATTAGGTTTTATAAATTAAAAAGGAAATATTACAATATTCACCAAAAAAAAGTTGTAAAGAGATACACCCACATAGTCTGAATGGGACAGAGTTTAAAATAAAAGATAATAACATAAAGGTCCAAGCCCAAACATAATTAAGTAGTTAATGCAATGTCAGGAGAAAAAGAATCTTTATCGTCTGGTTTCCAAACATCCCTAGAGATTGAGTCAGCAATAAGCTCCTAATCAATGAGAGCATCCTCCTCTTCGGGAGTATCATCCAAGGGTGACTAAGCATGAACTAGAGAAATGGCTAGCTCTGAGCAAGGAAACTTGCCAAAGTCCAGCTAGCCAACACCACACCCATGAGAAGAGGTTGAAGGCAACCTAGAAGGTTGAGTCAATCCACCATGAGCTACATTATTTCTAGGACTCGGGGGTTAAGAGCCATGGGACTAGGAGCCTCTATCTCTTCCGAGAGACTGGTTGTGACCATGCCGACACCCTCTATAAGGAGAAGAGGGATCAACCAATTCTCTCATAATAGTGCAAGGAACATTCCTCTAGTGGTTCAAAAGCTCCTAAAGATGAGTGACCTTAAGTGCAACTTTACAAGCTTGCACCTAAAACTGCATAAGCACATTAGAGAAAATCATAACTTTAGTATACAACGAGAAATGAACATCAGCAGAGCATCCTGAAAAGAGAGCTATATTTTTATCTTTTTAAATACTAAAGAAATTTTCCACCATGAAAGCATGCCAAATCTGGATATATTTGAATGAGAGATAAGGTCAATCTCCAAACAAAACCATATGCTAATAAAAAGGGGCAAGTTGAAATGGCCTAAAGAAATCATGAATCTAATTCCAAGCTTCCTAAGCTCTAGTGCAAACCTAGAAAATATGCTTGATATTCTCAATATGTCCACAAAATGGATAATGAGGATTAATAATTCTCATATGAGTCAAACAAGCACCGACAGGAAGGCCTTGATAAAGAATGCACCAAACAAATTGAGCCAACTTAAGCTCAAGCATGGCCAACCAAATAGATTGAAACTGACAATGCCATGTACTAAAGAGGACTAAAGTTGCCAACAATGGTTCAACTAATCCACCATAGGAAGATGGAGTGACAGCCACAAATAGCCTTTACGAGGTCTACAATTCTGAAATGGTGTCTCTGGATCATACCATTTATAATCCTTCCACCAAGGCTTAAAAGATCTAAACCCAATCTTGTGAATCATTTAGGGAGGAATGACATCAATCACAATCTAGAAAGTCTCCTGGTCCTAATTAGTTAGAGGTTACACTAAATATAGCAAAATGCTAACTTTAGCAAGTTGTCATAACTCATCTCATAATGGAACAAGGACCAACAGGTCATGCAGGCTAAAGAAGATTATGGCTCAGAGGCCGATCAAAAGTTTTGGATTTTTAAATTTTTTTGAAAAAAGATGGGGGTCGAAGCCTCCCCCGCACCCCTTAAAAGGGGGTTGCGGCCTCAAAGAGAGGTCTGCAAGCCTCTTAAGAGGTTGTTGCCTCTTTAGAGGATTCGCCTCCCTTATTAAAGGGGGGCGTAGCCACTCAGGCCACACAGGGGTACCTTGCGTACACAAGGGTAAATCCCCCTTTATAATTTTTTTTTCTTTACAATTTGTTTTTTTGTTTTATATTTTTTTATTGATTTTTTAAAAATAAAAAAAACATGCTAATAAATTTTTTGTAGGAAAACAAAAAGAGTAATACAAATTTGAAATTTTTTTTACAGATCTATCCCTTGAACAACGTGTTGGGGGGCCAAAATGGCCTTTCGACAAATTTTGTTTGCCTTTTCTTACTCCTAGCACTAAACCTGATAGTGTAATATGTAAAAATTTGTCTATGAGGCCTCCCGAATGCAATGAAACAATCCTTTTGGCCTAAAAATGCTCTGATTGAAAGTTGCCTTCTAGATTTGAGCCTGAAACCCTAGTTCCGCAACTATGTCAAATGATCTCCGAATTTGGTGAAATGAAAGCCAAATCTGACTTTCTCGAGCCTCTTAGATGCATTGGAATAGCCAAAAATGCTACCAATATAACTAGAAACACTACAATCACCCAAATCTCACAAAACAAGTATGAAAAACCCAAAGGTTAAAATGTTTTCGTCAATTTCTTTCTGATTCTCTAGATCATCCGAAGATGCAAGAGAAGAGTATACTGGGTTATCAGAAAACTTGCAAGCAAAGCTTATTAGCTTCCTGAATCTCTCAAATAAGGAAACTACAATCTATTTTGCACTAGAAAATCTCTGATACCATGTTAGAATATGAAAAGATGATTAACCCAAAAAACTAGTGCAAACGAACATATATTAAATTGTGAAAGAAATTGATACAAGATCAAAATAACAACAAAAAGTTAGTCTCCACGAGATTAATGCAAATGCTCATAAGGAAAATAGCATTATGAGGATGCAAAAGCAAAAGATGCCTAATACAAGTTAGGTAGCTTGTTTATATAGAAAAGAGAGAGGGTGGAGGTGGCAACACCAACCAATAGGAAGCAACCATCTATCGGACTAAAGATGACAAAGTATCTTCCCAAGATAGCTAATGGATGCTCACTTGTAGGAAGGAGACACCTCATAACCCACTAACCTAATTAAACATGCTTTATGAACCTAAGTAAGATTAATAAAAGGTGTAGGAAAAACCTAGGAATAAAGGGAAAATAAATAACCCAACTAGGAAATAAAAACCTACACTAACAAATAGAGCACACAATTCCACACAAACATGCTTTAAGTCAACTCACAACAACCAATAGAAGGAAGTTGAGGATATTTAATTTAAATTGATATAAGGTGATGAATAGTTGATCAATCAATCAAAATCAATCTCTAAGAATGAGTGAGAATAAAATTAAAATAAGATAATATCATGAACTAAACATAACACTTGTAATCTAATCATTACATTAAGAAAGAAAGGGCACTAGTATGCGACAAGCTATAACCATCCAAATGTATACTACATTTACAAAATGTTTAATCACACCAGATTCAACACCCATTCGTTAAACAAAGTTTTGTGATATTAAAAGTTGAAAGTGAACAATTCGCTACAAAATGAATAGTTGCCAAAGACATTTCTAACTATTTTAAAATATAAGATATTAAATGTTTGGAAAAAAGTCTATTACACATAGACATATACTTTCGAGAGAATAGACAAAAACTAAGTTTGTATCAATATTTGAAATTAATACATCGGAATGTTTAACTTAAGCACTTGTAGATTTCTATGATGTGGCCAGAAGAACATAATAGTGCTGATACATGTTGCAGATTGAGGAGACATGACCTGGGTGTTTCAAAAAAGGCATGGCTAGATGGCTGAAAATTACACCTGACCAATCTGTAAGAAAGTTGCAAAGCTAGATTAAATTTAACTAATGCAGGCTCAAAATTTTTTGAATGTAAAATAGAAATTAGATAAAAATTTATATACGTGAGAAGAGGATATCTCTTTTAGTGTTGAATTTCTTAGTACTCAAGTATGATACTATTTTGATCTAGTGTGAAGTTTCCCTTCACATGGAAGTCACAGAGAATGAAGAGCACTTTTGATTTATCTAGAAGTTAGTCTGTATAAATGATTTGTTGGAGCTATGAGAGCAAGTGATTGTACATGCCATTTTAAAGGGAGCAATGAAAACTAGTCTTTTTATCAATTGTTATTATGCATTTTAGATTATGGGTATATATGTGTAGATGCAATGAGTGATATCATTTTTAAGTGTCCCAAAGTTAAAGAATGTGTAATTACACATTGGACGAGTAGGCTGGAATGGAATAGATAAATGATTGCAACTTTTAATTTCTCGTGTACTTGGTAAATCAATGTGAAGGAGTTAGAGATTTACGTGAAGCAATCAACTATTAAATTATTAATAGCTATTTTTAGTATTATTCTATATAAAATTATATTTATTCTATTTATCTTTGTATACACTCTTCTGATGAAGTTGTTTGTTATCTGTTTCTAGGTATACTCCACTTTGTCATTAGCTATGTAATCTGTTAAGAATTGGATATGCTAGGCACATGATATTTATTCTTGTAAAAGGAAAAACACTTTTGATCTACTATTGCATTAGAACATCCTCAATAATATATCTACACAAGTTATCTAAAAGATCTTTAGCAAACAATGTCTATCCTAAGGGCAACTTTCATGTTCAAGTGATTTAGTGCATCCTTATTCCTTCATTTGCTTTGAGTTTGTAACTCCGTTGAGCTTTCATTTGACATGTTTGATACAAGTCACTTTAAAATTTTCAAATAAAATGTTTCTTAAGTTTTCCAAAATCTTTTTCACATGTAGAATTTTAGCCTCAATAGTTCCATTTAGAATATTAAATAACATTTGGGAATTGCCAATGCACATTGTTCTTTCTAGAGTTATGGAATCACAAGAAGAGTCCCCCTTAGAACACAACACCTTTGCTACATAATTTTTTGGATTGGCCAGTAATGTAGCAAGTGGCTATAGATTATATTTTCAACAAGATTACATGGCCCTATTTCCTTGGCATGTAACATAGTTGATGGCTACAAATTGCATTTTCAATAGAATTATGTGCCCCTATTTCCCCATACTTGCAACTCATGAGAAAAGCCACACCAATCTTTCTTCTAAGGACACAAATGAAGACCACATTTCAAGTCATATGATGTAATCCTAGAAATGCAATGACCAAAAGGTCTCACTCATTGAAGAAGAATCAAGATGGAGAGCATCTAATGGATTCCCCAAATTAGGGATATTCTGCATTTGTGGAGAATGAATGTGGGTACTGTACATCTGAGGCATTCAATGCCCTCAACTTCATTACTCATTTCAGTCATAAGAAATCAACATGAGACACCAACTCTTTGCTTCTTCATTGTGTTTTTGGTGTTTTTTGTCTCAGTCAAAGTGGTCATTGTTGGATGGCTTAGATCTTCGATCAAACAACAAACAATATTCAAGGTGTCACATCTTAATTTCCCCTACTGTAGATATTAAAAGGATGATCGTTTCCATTTTATGGCTTTTACACAGTAGAAGAGCTATGAAGACAAAATGTAAGGTATACGATAATAATCATTAATACAATTTCCACATTCTTGGGATAGTTATGAATAGTGGAGATTCATTCCCAAATGCTTAGAACGAGTCTTGACCATTCTGTAAGTTGTGCATATGAATTATTTTTAATCGATGTAATATGTGGGAAGGTAGTGTGGGTCTATTTCTTTACTATTAAGTATCTGAGTTTTTAATATTGTAAAAAGATTCTAGAGGAGGAATAGAGGTGGCCACATTATTTTGTTGAAAATGTACCATCAATCACACATACAAACCTAATGATAATTTGCTTGTCACAACTGATTGTGTTATTTTTTTCAAAATCATAGAAAATAAAGACATAGAATTTAGAGTTATGTTTATGTCCTTTTTTCGTACTAACATGATAAATTGTTACTCTGTTATATTGCAGTTCTTCAATATGATAGAAAAAATTCAGGGAGCAATGGTGAGGGGAACATTGAAACTAAATCAGATAATGAAGAAAAAGAGGACCCAAATGGTTGTTACACTAAGGAAATGGCTAACGAGGAAGATGTCTCCCAAATTGAGCAAGTAGCTCTTATAATCCCCACAACTGATGATCCATGTCTCACTGTGCTCAAATTTAGGATGTGGGTGTCAGGATTGCTTTCATGTACGAGTCTTTCTTTTCTCAATCATTTTTTCCTACAAAATAGAACCTCTTACTATCACTACAATGTTCGCATAGATTGTTGTGCTCTCCTACTAAGGCATTTCATGGTTGCGACACTACTTGAAACTAAATTTAAGGTCCTTGGTATCAAATGAAAGTTTTGCTTGAATCTAGGACCTTTCAATGTGAAAGAGCATGTCCTTATTACAATCTTTGTTGGTGCCGGAGCCAACCCTATTAATGCAATCCATATTGTCAACATCATAAAGGTCGTCTACAAAAGAAATCTAGATCTATATGTAGGCCTATTGATAGTTCTCATGTCATAGGTAAAATTGTAATTTACAATTTTATCCCATGCTCAATTAGTTAATAGTTATGGATTTATATATTGGGTCATGTGTTGTTGTTAAAAAAAAGTGAGGCTGTAGAATAGAATGGAATGTAGGATCTATGGGACCACAAATGTTGTCAGTTGCTTAACTAGGATTTATTAAACAATGTAAAACAACTTAAATCTTTGTAACTAATTGAGTGCTTCTCATTAAAATTTACCAAAACCCTTGAAACCCAACAGGGGAATTACAGAGGAAATTACCTCAACACAAACACCTTTCTAGAACTATCAAAAACATTGAAAGCCTAAAGAGAAGCTGTCTTTTACACAAAACAACTTCTTCAAAACCACCTTAATTTATAACATCGTGAAGTCCATAATTTCTATCGAGGTTAGTATGTATCAATTTTCTTTACTAGATAAGGTGTTATGTATTATTGTTTCAATACTTACCACGAGTTAATTCCTCACTAAATGTGGGTGATACAAATTATACATGGCCAATAGAAAAATTTTAACCATTGTACAAAATGTATAATTAATATTTTTTTTATCTATGCCAATATTGCAATAAGATCTCAATTATTTAATCTAATAGTTTTAAAGATAAATATTAATTTTCTTTTTTGTTAAATAATATATATCTCCTAATTATGCCAAAGACCTAACTACACTCGTAGCGTGGGGTGGAGTGTAATGGCCTAAGCATGTTAATAAAAACTATTAAAAAGCCAACAAGCAAAAAATAATAAAAATTAAAACACAACCAATCTATATTATAAAATAAAATAACTGGCGCTTGCATCCATTGGAGGTTCAAGGGATGTGCCGATAGGAAATTGAAGGTAAGAATTAATGTTTTAATAATATATAAATAGTTATGTAACAATAAATTTATACATGCTTTGACTAGAAATTTGTATTTTAATTTATACAAATATTCATTGTATCATATATTTTGTTAGACGTTATTCAACAAGTTTTAAGAAATATTGTTGAATTTTCTCATTTCTTTTGTAACAATTACATTCATTTTATGAACGCAAATAGCCACATGTCATTACATGAACAAAGATATGTATCCATGTTGCATCGAACAAAATTCCACAAGAGTGTCTTTTCGTCTTTATAATTGATATTTTGCTCTGTAGCTTCTCTTTTTCAATTGTTGTCATTCTTATGCATGAAAAAAAAATGTTGTCAGACTACAATCATAATTTTTAATCATTTTATTATGAATGTAAACTTAGCAATAAAAAATAAATTCTTGAGGACAAATCTTTGGGTTTTACTTTTTTTTATCATCAACTGTCCACCTGTATAAGATAAACATTGTAATTGATTAGTTTTTTTTTTAATCTTTTGTAAAAGAGGAGAATTAAAAGATTGGCACAAATATCAATATTTTTATTTGAGGGATCTTGCAACTAATTTTACATACCTGGATTTATTATTGTGAGAGTAGTTGTAGGCAAGCTTCCTCTTTCTTTCTAATAATGTTGTAGGGGTTTTTTTTCATTCTAGAGTAGCGGTCGAAAGAGAATGTAGGCTCTATATGATGGCCTTTTATAAACTTGACTCTAGACATTGTTGTAAATGTGAGGCCTTGTCTTTCAATTTTACAAATATTGTTCATGGCTTTATTTAGTGTAAGGCCTTGTGATTTGTGGATAGTGATAGCCCATGCCATGGATAATGGTATTTTCCTATGGTTGCCTTGTTATATAGGTTGTATTGGTATAGTTTTTAGGTTTTTTTCATCCCATGGTAGACCATTATAGTTATCAAATGTTACTGTAACGTATGCTGACAATTCTGGTGGTTTAGATCTAATGGGATATACAATATCTTTGACCTCTCTAAGAGATCCATTTATATGTCCAACTTGGATCCATAAGTTTTTTGTCAACATGAAAAGTTGATGCTTACTTAGTAATACCTCTTGGGGAAGTTGCTCATCATTACTATCAATGCCTAATTTACGTTGTGTATTTACAGCCAAACTAAGTGCGACAAAAAGATTTAGTAGTTTTAACATTTTTGTTGTTGTGTAATATTACTAGCTCATTTGTAGCAAACAAGTGTATTGATTGGTCAAAATCTTCTTTCTCATTTGTTGTTAGTTGCTTGTTTGTGTGGGTCATTAATACTTCCCAGTCATGTTGTGTTGGTTTTGCATTACATACATTTTGTAATGTATGGTGATATTGCATTTGAATTGGACCGTCACCTTGCTGTCTAAATATTGTTTGTAATGTAACAATTGTATTAAATTTGTGCCATAGATTTCTTGCAGTTGTGTGTGATGCATAGATAGGTTTGTCCATCACAAGTGGAAGTTGGGCAAGGTCTCCTATAAGAATTATAGAAATGCCAACGAAGCAGAGATTTTGTTGTTGGGGATTTCTTCGCGTAACCTACTATCAACTTTTAATAGTAGTTTTGGGCCAATGAAGCTCATCTCATCAATGAGAATGTATCATATGTTTTTCATATCTTCTTGAATGTTGTCAATGTTTGTCCTTGCAGTGGTTGCATTTCTTTAATTGGAATCTTGAGGGTTACATGTATAGTTGAGGCTTGTATGTTAAGTGTTGCATTTTGTATTGGGGCGAGAATAAGGAGTGGGTTTTCTTTGTGACGAGCAACGTATGTGAAGGATCTTTCTGATTCATTTTCTATCTTGCCATTTTCATGATCATTTGAGGATGTTATAGCTAATTCTAAATTGAACTCAAGACAACATATCAACCATAGTCTTATCAATTGACATTTTCCTGGTCATTTGTGGATATTATTGCTAATTTTTATTGTTACTCTTGGAGTGGTCCAAGAAGTACTTTGACTATGATTCTTTACTTTTGTTACTCAAGAGTACATATCAGCCATAATCCCATCAATTGGCATTTTCTTGGTCATTTGTGGATGTTATAGCTAGTTTTTATTGTTATTCTTGAAGTGGTTCAAGAAGTACTTGTGTGTGATTCTTTTGCCTAGTTTTTTATGCTATGAATAATTTTCTAGTTGCATATGCTATGTCAGTGAAGGCCTCCACTTGCATCATAGATGAATTGTTACTTTCTTACACAATTTAGCATCCTTCTTCAAAAGAGAAAAAAATCTTAGTCAGAAAGTTGTATTTGTATTTCCAATTTGAAAACATATCCGTGAGAAAGTTGTATTTCCGATTTGAAAACATATTTGACTTTATATTTTAACTTTCATAACTATGATTTGATCACTATTGTAATCATGACCCAATTATATGGAACAAGGACAATCTTATGGTTCTTTAGATAAAGTTGGATCAATAGAATAAGATCAAGAGTCGTAAATCACCAAAAAAATATTATTTTTGTGCTGGTAAAGAAAACCTGATTAGTTCTATAAGGATTACTCTCTCCCTTAACTCCAATACACTTGCACTTGGGGTGAATGGTCATCTATCTCACAATAAGTTGATGTCAAGTATGTGCATTCTAGAATAAAATTGGGTTGTAGATGTTGAGTCGACTACCTAGTTATTGAAAATAGCCTTAAAACTAAAATGAGAGATGTCGAACACCTAAGACCTTTAGAGAATTCGGGTAAAGAGAACAGTGAAACATAACGGTGAAGCAAATAGACGCTTAACATGATGAAATGGGTTATTCATCATAAAAGAGTTTGAAATACTATGAACAATTAATTTAAACCATACAAATTAGGGAAACTATTCAAGTGTGCTTCTCCCAAGCTAAAAACGTTAGGAAAATCAGAACAATCCAAGAAAAACAAGTGAAAATAATGATAAATAAAACTAAGGAAAACAAAGAAAATGAGCATTTACCACAAGTCTCTTGAATCAATTAGCAATACATAATTGCCAAATATCATATATAAGATGTCATAAAAAGGAACCTTTGTTAAATCTTAAATCCTAATTAAATATCAAAAACCCTAATTAGGGTTTCTTTTAAGATGTACTCGTATGTTTTCTCACAATTATCGTAAACCCTAATTAGATTCCATAACCCTAATAACCCTTCCTTTTAATTAAATATTGCTGCAATAACACAATTCTCTGCTTCTAACTTGGTCATGGTTCTCCTCGCATCAATTTTGTTGTTCGGTAAAAAGAGGGGCAGAGGAGAAAAACAAACCTGGTTATTGAAACTCCATAAGCTTTATCTTCTGTGGGATATCTGCTTTCGTAGTAACAACCCAATTTTTTTCCCTTCCTCTTGTTGGAAATTATGAACTTAAAAAGTTTTGGTTGAATCATTATTTGAAAATCTCAGATTTTTTATTTGCAAAGGACAAATCCTGTCCTATATACATTTGTTGGCAAAGGTAGTGAAAGGTTAACTTTTATGAAGAAATAACATCCCAATGTGAAGTAACCATGGAAGAAATACAAACTTGCAAGTTAAAAATAGACATATGAATAATTTTATGACAAAGGATGAAACACGTCAATAGACAAGATGTTCAGAAGACAACGGGGCAACTTTCGTGAACACCTAATCATTAGAATTGCCTAAAGTTGCACAAAATTTCAAATGTGAAAGATGTAGATCCAATCCAGAGAGCTTGGAGTGCACTACAAAGAGCTCGAAGTGCATGTACTCAGTCCTATACAACACCGTACTCACGTCCTAATTGTATTTTGCCAGCACCAACAACGAAGGCAGTTGGTGACAATTGTGAGAGCATACACGCCCGTTCTAGCATCAACAATTGGAGCGGTGACATTAATCAAGATAAAACCAAACACCCATAGAATCAATCTTCCACTTTTTTAATAAAAACATCAATTTTGTTGTAAGCCAAATACTTCAGGGGTCCAAATCAATCAATTAAACTAAACACCTTGAGTATATTGTTGACAACCTCCTTGTAAGGGTAAAGGTCAAGGCTTCTATTCCTGAATCGCTGAAGATAGCCTTGTTTGGACATGTATTCAAGCTATTTTTGGAACAGCACGGAGAGCGATTCATCATCCTCAACTGCAAAGAAAGATAGAGACAAATGGGTCTATTAAGTATCATTTTGGTTCTCTTAGGAATCAAATGGGAACAATTTTCAAGCACATTGGACACACAGTTAAAGCTAAGAATTCGATGCACATAAAAGAACAACTAGCTATTATTAGATTGCAAATTTAATGTCTGCTTCCTACTGAGCACATCTTTCATTGATAGGAAAAAGCACATCCAAGAACAACAAACTATTTAATCCAAGGACAACAAACTATTTAATCCAAGGACAATAAACTATTTATTAGGATCATACACTAAATTTGTCTCAAAACCCTATCTAAAGAAAAAAGAATTCAAAAATCAACTATTTATAGAAAAAGAATTCAGAAGACTACAATTTGTTGGAAATTTGCAAACGCTTTTGATAAAGCATTCACCAAACAAACGAAAAACTCTACTTCAAAATAAGGGAATTGAACTCTATTTAAATAGAGCTTGGGTGGTGGGAGTTTGGCATGGGACGCAGTTGGCAGAAACTATAGAGCAAGATGTGCTGGTAGTATAAATTTAAAGCAGCAGATTTTTACAATTAATTATTGAGATATGCATTTACGTTTGTTTTTGGACAGAATTTACAATACATTATTATTAAAGCCTGGGTGGTAGAGAGGCAATGAGCTTTTTTATTTTAAGCCTATTACCAGTTTGAGACAATTTTCAGAGCATCAATGCTCATATATAAAAGCCTATCAGCTAATTATTTAACTAGCAACAAACAAGATCTACAAGATTGATACTATACATTTACTCCAACAATATTGGAATTTATCAATAGATTGGATTTGCCTTTGATTGATGATGGTGCATGGAGGATGTTGGTGTGAGAAAAATTGACGAGTTTAGAAAATTTTTCGACCTGAATAACTAGAAAATAAATCTTAGGTAAATAAAATAAAATAAAATATAATAATTCTAAAAATAACTTTTAAGTAAATAAAAATTATGCATGTTCATTGTTTCCCATATAAATATCATTTACATACAACATGTGAAGTAAACATTGTTTAGGATAGATATTCAAAAGATATTAAAGTAATCTTTTATTTATTTATTTTTTTGTTATTGAAGTTTTAATTTTAATATAAATAATCATTTCAAAAATGTTACTCACTAATTAATTTATAAACTATAAACTATATAACTTATATTATATTTTTATTCATTGAAAGGCATAATTATTTACCTATTTTTGAATGGATATGTGATTTAAATGAAATAAAATCATATCTCTCTCTGTCTTCTACATAAATTTTTCTAAAAATAAATATATTAGTTGTTAGCATGGTTAGACATGCTGCTATGCTGCTGTCCAGTTGTTTTGTCCAGTCTCTATTCAGCATCTGTTAGTTTGTCTTTTGTTTTTTCCAATCTTTTTACTTCTTATTCTTTGTATTCTGCATTTTGTCAATAAAAGAGCATTAAGAAAACTAAAACAAATAAAAAATAAAAACTTTTAATTTGTTGTATATATTTAAAGTTTTTTGAACCATAGCTAAGCATACATATATTTAAGCAGTACGTCGAGAGCAGGGTTATTGTGTCTGTCTAGTCAAATCACAAAAACTAATTTGAGAGAAAATATTTTAAGGCAAAATCTTCGCGTACCACTTAGCCTATTTAATTTGATTTAATAATAATTCAATTCTTTTCTTTTTCTTCACGCAATTTTTTCGCTTTAATCAATGGCTGTAAATTGTGCGTACTCTTTGGTCACTTCCCACGGGATCGTTGATTCACACGTGGTGTTAATAATAATAGTTGTTGATAATAGTTGAAGTCCGCGGGAATAACGCGAAAGCATTAACAACACCTGCGAATCAACGATCCGATGGGAAGTGGTGAAAGAGTACGCACAATTTACAGCCGTCGATTGTAGCGGAAAAACAACGTGAAGAAGAAGGAAAGAATGCGAATAAAAGTAGCAAGCCAGGAGTTTTAAAAGTCGTTTGCTCGAGGGGTTCTAAAAATAGTTTGTTTTGAGGTTTGCGTTAAATTTTGGAGAATTTGTCGGTCTTTTGGTGAGGAACGGGGTTTTTATTTCGCGGATCCAAAGATTCGACGTTGTGATCTCTGAAGGAAATTAGGGTCTGTGTATATTGGAGAACGAAGAATTCGCCAAAAAAAAGTTTCTTGTGTTCAGCAGGATTCGATTCGTGATCTCAGGAGGAGACTTGGGTTTTAAGAAATTGTGAAAAGATTCTCGTGAATTGAAGAGATTCGATCTGTGTGATCTCTGGAGAAAATTAGGATTTGAAGAAATCGGGGTTTGAGGAAATTAGTGTTTGAAGGAATTGGGGTTTGAGGAATTATCGAAAAGCAATTTAGTGTGTTTTGCAGAATTCCGTCTGTGATCGGAGGAGGAAATTAAGTTCGGAGGAAATCAGGGTTTGGGGAGGTTACGATTTGAAGGATTTGTTGTCATGGCGACAGAGGCGGTGGTTGCAGCTAGGGGGAATTTGAGGAAGCCGGTGTTTGAGAAGGTGGATGAGCTGCAGCCGGGGACGGCGGGTCACACGATGGTGGTGAAGGTGGTGAGTTCGAAGCTGGTGCTGCAGAGGGCGCGCCCTAATCCTACAGGAAATGCTAATCTTCGCCAGGTACGCATCGCCGAGTGCCTCGTTGGAGACGATACTGGCGTAATCATATTCACAGCCAGAAATGAACAAGGTAGCCTTTAAACTACCTCCAATTTTCAATGTTATTTTGTTGAACTGTAATTCCTTCTTTGGGTTCGAGAAATATATGTATAATCGTTAGGGTTTCAAGGCCACTCTATCCGTTTGATGAAAAAGGTCGGAATTTGAAATCCCGTCTTTCTTTAGCCCCTTTTCTCCATGGATTTTGGAGCATACACTCGAGGGTTCCAAAGCAATTCTAGGATTTTCCGTTCTTTCAACTGGTGAATTCTTGTGTAGTAAGTTTTTTTGGTTTAGAAGGATGTTTCTGTGAAGTTTCCTGCGAGTAAGGGGTGCTTCTGCAAAGCTTGGTGCTTGTAAGGGCGCTTCTGCCTAGCATGCGGTGGGCAAAGGTGCTTCTGCGTAGCTTTCTGCACTTATGCCTGAGGTTTCCTTATGGGGTGATGTTTGTCTATGTTATGACATTCTCATATTTAATGATTCTACAGGTATTGCTTTTTTACCTATAATTGAGCGCTTTAAAATTGAAAGATAGAATTTTTCTAGGGTATTTGATCTTTGTGTATGATGGTTAAGGGTTTAATACCTAGTGTAGTGTACTTTTATTTGTCGCATTAGGTAAACTCTCATTCTGGAGTAGCCTCAGGCTTTTAAATGCCATGTGTGAGGGGTGTGCTTCTGTTTAGAATTTCGAAGCTACTTTAGGGTTTTTCTATTCAAGCAATTCGGAAAATTTCCTCACGTAGGTGCCATCACACAGTTTTATATTTTCCATTCATCGCTCAGTTGTATATTTTTATTTTTCACCTGGAATATGGCCATATTTAGTGCCAAAAATCGAACAAGTTAGTGCTTTCTTTTACACTAATTTTAGTTTTTTTAGTTGAAATATGATGCTTGTAGCATTTTGGAATACGATGCTTAAGGGTTTAAATCTACCCGAGGAGTTTTATCTTGTCACACTAGGTAGAATTAATTTTGCATAGCAGTGACAAAGTTTTTGCTGTTATTTTTAGCACAGATATCATTACTGAGTTGTATATTTTCCATTAATAATTGAGTGGTGCGTTTTATATTGATGTCAAAATATGACTGTATTCACCACTAGAAATGAATGAAGCAGCGACTTCTTTTATGATATTGTCCGAGGGTTTTGGAACTTTATTGAATAACAAATCTGTGCAATGCTAAGGTTCTTCTCAGTTACAGTAGGATTTTTTTTTGTGGGATTGGAAAATTCTCTTTATCTGGTGACCTTTGCCTTAGATGCTGCAATCAGTTTGTAGGTTATCTTTAAGGGTTCCAGAGCAACTGTAGAGTTTTTCTTCTTGTAATCGGTGAATTTCCTTGTGGGCTAACCTTTGGCTTAGCTGCTGCAACCAAGGGGTGTCTTGTTCTTATCCTCTCTGCTTGCCTCAAAATTTAAATAATTGTTTTGTTGAATAATTAGAAATTTCCAGAGCTTGACCTCTGTGGGACATGGATTTAGAATTGCTAAGATTTTAAAGTGAATTTAGAAACCCTTTTGCATGAATTTTAGATGCTATGACAAATTATCCTCCACAGGCTTTTATCTCTGTAGGAAAAGGAACATTCGGTCCCTAAGATTTCAAAGCCTGCTAAGTTTGTAATGAAAATGGAGAGTTGCAATGTCCTAACTATTCTCTTCTCTGCCTCAATTTTTTCATTTTATATAGAAATATGAAGTTCTCACCTCTGTAAATGAAGTGTAGGATTGTGGGTTTTTGAAGTCATTTTATGTCTCTCTCTCTCTAAGTCTGGGTTCAGGGTTTGGGTACATTGTTCACCAATTTCTTGTACCCAGATTTGGTACAGCTTGGGTACAGTCAGACAAAAAATATATAAAATATCTATGCTACTGGTTCGTCCCTGTGGCCTTCTGGATCTGGGTATGATCCGCTCTGTGGTCAGATACTGGTTCGGTGCAGGTGGGGGTGCGACCGAGCGTCATCATTATGCATGTGGGTTTGTCCCAGACTAACCCAGGAGACCCCATGTCGAATCTGAATGGTTTTCTGAGAACCCAGAGCGCAGGGTAAAATGACGTTTTTAAATTTTTTTTTAATTGTTTAATGCATATAATAATAATATAGTCGCAACAGCACCATTCACTTTGTGGTCAATAGATGGTCTGCTGCAAACAGGAATTAACCACGCGACGCCTGGTCTGCACTGTAGAGGTTAGTAACTTAGTTCAACCACAGATTTCCACTAATGAGTCGTGTGATGTCTGATAGGGGTTAGTTCAACAACAAAAGTATGACAATGGCCTCACCCATGTTTTTGATTGATCGAGGAACCACTTACCCATTACCCGAGAGATTCAACCACAATGCAAAGTCTAAAATTAATGTAATGTTTATTTATTTTTAAAATTAATAATAACATAATGTTAATTTATTTTAAAATTAATAATATATTAATGTTAACTTTATTTATAATATGATTATATTATATTAATTTTATTAATATGGTATAAGGTTTATAAATATTTCGATATATTAAAATATTAAAAATATTAGGAAATATGTATATTGACTAATATTTTTGTTATTAAGCTGCAAGTATGTATATATTTATGATATTCTTATGTTTTTGTATAGACGAACCCAAAATGAACCCAACCCCCAAGTTTTTTTTGACTGAATCCAGAACCAAACACTCAAACCTGAACCTGAACCAGTACCAGGTTCAGTAACCTAGTAAAATATGAGAAACATAAGATAATAGTAATATCATGCACAGAATGAAATGTAAGAGTCATTTTCCTTTTTGTTTTGTTCTGTCTGGTCTTGTCAGTGTTGTTTTAGGTTAGTTGCTTTTAATTACTAGGTTTTTTTTTGCCTTTTAAAGTCAGTTTTTGTACTACCACTAGGGTCCCTTATTTGGAATGGGCTTGACCCAAATTCCCCATAAGCATGGCTCAGGCTCAACCAGCGCACGATATGCCCTGCCTTTGGTGCTCTCTGTGTTTATCTCAGATGAACCTGGATGTACCCATGCAGTGCACCCAAGCTGTTTGGGTTCGCATACCACCCCAAGATGGGGATCCGGTGTAAATCTGGTATGGGATAATAGGTGTAGGTCGCCGAACCTGCCTTTTTATGTTTAAGTAGAAAAGATTGTTAGATTCTTGAAGTTTTCCCTGTTTGTGTTAGTTTTAGATTATTTTGTTGAAACTTTCTTTCCATGGATTTGACCTCTGATAGAAATTAAAATTTTATTTGGTGTCTCAGAGACACTTCAGTGGTATAATGTAAAATTGAAGTTTTAATGTTGTAAGCTTCCTCTCGTTGTTGCTTGATCCTAGCTTTTTTAGTGAAATATGAAGTTCTCTAAGGTGGTTTGATGCATGGAAATGAAATTTAGGATTAGTAAGTTTGAAAGCCAGTTTAGGGAGTTTAATAAAAAAAAATATTTGAGATTCGGAAACCCTTGTCTTGCCAACTCAATTTCAGTTATTTTTCTCTAAAGAGTATAGATTTTATTTGAAATTGTCTACCTATCTCAGTTTAAGATGATTTTTTTGAAATATAAAGTTATAAAGTTTTTCCAGGGTACTGGGCCTATAATTGAAATGGATTTTGGTACTCTCAGGGTTTTTAAGACAGTTTGGGGGGTTGAGCAAAAACTATTACATCTTTGCTCTGGGGAAACAGGCATTAGTGTGGTTTGGCATCCAAGTTATCTCATGCCAATTATAAGCCTTTTTTAGGTAAATTCTAGGTGAGGTTATGTGTCATCTGTATCTTATTTTAATTAACTCTTTATTTTCAACATTTTGTGAAGTCCTGGGTGAGGTTATGATTGACCTTTCAGATGGCAGTGGGATAATCATAATGGACCTCATCGTTATAAGTACAACCTCATTGTGAATACAAAGTCTCCTGATTTTATAATTATCTTAAGATGTTTTGGGAAGTTACAAAACAGACTTTTAACCACTTGTTTTTTAAATAATAAAACAATAGTCTGATATTTTCTAGGGGCCTACATGCATACTTTGGGTGGGCTTCCATGGTTTAATATTTCTCGGTGAATTACACATAGTTCATCCCTTTTACGTAATGCCCCTCACAAACCTGTTTTTCTACAAACCCCTTTATTTCTTCTACTGTTCCATGTGGCTTCCAAGTCAAACACTTCATTCCCCCATTTCACCATAGATTGTTCTCTTGCATGCTGTGGACGTAATCCTTCTTATGAAATCATTGAATATGGGCAGAAAACTTGAGTTGACCATATTTAGCAACTAGGTCCAGAGCTGTAAGTCTATTCACCCCTTTTACTTAATGCCTCTTATGAATTTATTTTTCTATAATCCCCTTTATATCTTCTACTGTTCCACTTTATCCCCACTGTTACCATGGATTATTCTCTCGTAGGCTGCGGCCGTGATCTTTTTTATGGAATCATTGATAGGATAAGTATATGGGGCAGAAAACTTAAGTTAACCATATTTAGCAACTTCGCTAGGTCCAGAGTTGTAACTTTTTGCTCTAACATAAAGTGGATGCAAAATTGGATAATTGGGTTTAAAAGATATTGGTTCCTAGGTTGCCTTGGTAATCCTTGATGCTCACTTATAGCTTCGGATGCAAAATGTCTGAATAAACCAGATTTAAAAGTAATCTGATTCCTACTGCACAATTCTAATCAGCCATGTGTCTCTACCTGCAAGCTAAACACTAGTCAACAGTTATAATAATCTGATTAGCTTAAATACTTTAAATTCCAGATAAATAGATTGAATTAAACTGAATTTAATATACTCAAAAGATCTGCCCTTCGGACAAAGAAGGGGGCTTTAAAAGACAAAAGGTTGGCCAAAGCTTATCCAGATGCAAAGAAATATATACCCGATTTAAATGCAACTTGGGTCTTAAAAGCAACAAACATAAACTTAAACCCAGACTATCAAATGGAGTCACCGAAAATATTTTAAAATAGCAAAATATCAGATCGGATACAAGAAACTTTCAGGAGAAAGTTCACAGAATTTTTGACCCAAAAAATGCTGACATTCATCTGGAAGTGAGTTTTCTTAAAGTGTAACCTGATATTATTTAAAATGTGGAGGAATGCAATATTATGATAAATCAGGGGCAAAACCTACAGCTGCAAACTTTGACCCAGCTGGATAGGGTGCCCATCCTAGATTGATTGAGAAAAGACGATAAGAGTGAATGATGAATGCCGAGTGAAAGAGCAGAATCCCCTCTGATCTGATCCATCTGTTTGGATGCCAGCAGAGGATGCCGCAAAGCCTTCAGGCACAGGCAAAAGAGAAGCCCATCTAGAATGTATCTTCATGAAAGGTAGGTTGGGAGGTGGGGTAGAGAGCTTTCTTCGTTACCATGTGCTTCCCTGTGGTTCCTGTCTATCTGAATTGGATCTTGATCTGGATGGTCTTACCTCTATCTTGGTGGGGGGGCATGCACTTGATTTCAGGAAGAACCCTACTATGACTAATTATAAATTCAAAACACTTGGGAACCAGAATACAAACAAGGAACAAACAGAAGGCAAAGGCAAGTGAAACAAGATTTAGTGGCCTTTAGTCCAAATTTGGACTTGGGTGTGTTGTAGCCACAAAAAGGTTCTGTGTTCTCCAATTACAGGTTGTTCCACATTCCTAGACAAATTATTATTTGTATTATTTGGGTAAACTTTTGTGAGGTTATGTTGTGCCTTCTTGATGATAGTGGGAATAATTAGTCTATATTCTTGTTTAATACATACTAGCATTCGCACCCATAGGAGGTTCAAGGAATACGCCGATAGGGACAATGGACGAGTTTAGAAAATTTTCCGGCGTGATTTTTTTTTGTCGGCATGAGACAATTTTCTGAGCTATAATACTCACATATAAAAGCCTATCGGCTAACTAGTAAAATTATTACTATGATTTTGTAAATCTTGGGTGAGGTGATAGACCTTGTGGGGAAAGCTTGGGCAACATTTTTAAGATCGATTTCCAGTTAGTAGTTTAATGGCCTCATCAGTACAACCTCACTTCACGTTCACAAGGTTTTGACTATCTTTATGAACCCAATGGGTCGGTGGAATATTAGTACTGTTTGTTCAGCAATAAATTATAATCAATAGATACGGGAAAAAGTGTCGTATGATTCGGGAGAATGAAATGCATTTTAATTTAAGTTGATCAATCCCAACTGCATAGGGTTTTGTGCTGTATCATAAATTAAAGATACGTTAAAGAAGGGTAATCCTAATGATCCAGATAGTAATTTTACATCTCATTTTATGAAAGTAACATCAGTATATGGTAGGGGTTCATGGTGTTTGTTGTCATTCAATTTTATGTAAGAACCTTTATGTGAAAGGAAATTTAGATAATAGTCTCATGGAGTGGGACTATTGATTTATTCTTTTTGGCCAGTACTGCTTAGAATTTGCAGAATTTTGTAGTATAATGGTTTCATGATGGATAAAACATTCGACTCTGTTATGATTTTCCCGGGAGACTGTATTTTAAACTACCAGTTCACAGTTTATATTTTAGAGGAAAATTATCAAAGATGATATTCAACAATATCTCATAGATTGCCATGTGGCAATTTTTTTTGCTAAATTATTTCTAGTGCAGGAAACTTCGAGCCCCCTGCTCCAACAGTCAATCCCAGTATCCTGATGAAAAGTATGCTGCTTGCATTTCTAGTTGAAGGTTAATTGTCTCCTGTCTTTGTAGTTTTTGGGGTTTTGTGGACTATCTGGGCTGTAAATATAGCAGTAGTGCATTCAATGCGAATTTTCCTTATTCTACTTGAAAGTGTGCCTAGGATATTTAGGGTGGGATCTCGTGAAGGCAGGTGGTGTCATAGGACACAACCATCATCCTGGTAAATCCAAAAGTTGGAATCTTGGACAAAAGATTTGGGGCTGTTACTGCTTACAAGGGAGATTTTTTAATGACATGCATGTTTTGTATGCTCGGTACTCTGATGCAGTTGAAAAAATAGTATTATTGATCTATTTCCATGTCGGCCTTATGCAAAATATCACTTATCTATTCTGATGCTAGCAGCTACGATGATTTATTGCACTGTCTACTTTAATAAGACATTTTGATAGCCCTTTTTAAGAATTTGATAAACATCTATTTCTTTGGGGTGTTTAATACATTTTGAGTAGATCTTTCATAGATGATTATCAATACAGGCTTACTATATTCTATTAATTTTTTAATTCAATGTACAGCCATTTTATGAATCATGCATTTAAGATATTGTTATTTCTGAGATTTCTATTAATTATGAATTATGCATATAAGATGTCATTTTATGAATCATGCATTTAAGATATTGTCATTCTGAGATTTCTGCTGCAGCTTCAAGCCATTAATTAAAGTTTCTCTGTGACATATTCAGCATTGGAATGATTTTAAATCTTTCAAACTGAAGGATAATTACACCTTTTTGGAATCCCAATAATTGGTGATTGCCTAAAGCATGGGAGTGAATATATTAAAGATCTCTTTTTTGTGCTGGACTAGGAAGTTCATAATAAACAATGGCGAGAGTTTTTATATTGATAGCTGGATCTTTTTCTTTTCAATATCTGATTGCTTGTTTTGTTTTGGCATTGCTGTAGTTGACATAATGAAAGAGGGAGTAACAGTGATTATTCGAAATGCAAAGATTGACATGTACAAGGGCACAATGCGTCTTGCTGTGGACAAGTGGGGGAGAGTTGAAGTTACTGAACCTGCAAACTTTACGGTGAAAGAAGACAATAATCTTTCTGCTGTTGAGTATGAGCTGGTCAGTGTTGCAGAATAATGTTTTAATCTAGTTTTAAAGCCAGATGCAGTCAGAGGTCCGTTATGCCAAGTAGTTGGATTGGATTTGAATAGAATGAATTACATTCAGGTACTGAAAGCCGTGGGGAGTGAGAAATGTTTCTTTTTGATAAGAGGATGAAATCTAAAAACGCATTTTGTATCAGAATACACTTGAACTTGATCTCAGCAGCTGGATTTATCCATGCAGTGTTACTGGTTGGTTCATTTTTGAGGCCTGCAAACACTTTACTGGAAAGGAAGATGTCAGGATATCAGCATTTTGTATGGTGATGATACTAGAATTTTGTTACCTGGAACTTGTCTGGTATTCAGAAGCTCAAAGCAGGCATTATGTACAGGCAGAAATTTTCAGGAAAAAGACATTGGTAGGCAATTTATAATTGCTGCTCAGTATATATTAATACTCTAGGCTAATGGCCAAAAGTTCTGTCCAGGGTTTGGTATTGTTATTTGCATGCTCTTTGTAGCAAATCTATGAAATTGTGGACTAGAGTAATGGATAATACTCGTTTTACTTACTTCATGAGTGAGCCTAAAATGTGATGAACTTCCTAGAGTTTTATTTTTCTTTTATCATCTTTGTGTGTTTGAGGGGATGGCAAGGTTGTTTAAAGAGAGCCCTGTTCTAGAAAAAGTTAAATCTTGTGGCTATGCATGCATTGTGTCATTCTGTATATGAAAAATACAAATAAAAAAAATGAGATGGCATTTCTGTTTGGTAATATAACAGCCTTGGAATAATGTTTGGCATGGTTAAGTAATGCGTAATGCGGGGTTGGAGAGTGCTACTGCTTTTACTGCTTCGCTATTACACTAGTGATTGGATTCAGCTGTCTATGTTGTGATTTCATTGCAACATGTAAAAGCGACACTGTTTGAAAGGCATGATTATAGACAAGATTGAAATTTGCATGATATAAACAATTGCCTATGGACCATCTTCATTCTGAATTTCTTTGTTTGTTTTGAAATGCCAGACAGCTTTTAGGAGATCACTGCAATTTTCTTTGTTTTGTTTTACATGCTGGACGGCTTTTGAGTTTTTGATCTCTGTATCAGAATGTTTCAGGATTTAACTCTGAAAATTTTGATCTCTGACAAATGTGTAGAATAATTAAGCCTTAAAATTTTGTTTTGAAATGATGTTGGAATTTGATACTGTTAAAAGGAAAACCAGTTTTTAAATTGATTGGATTAACTGAGTGAAGATGGAAGGTACTGTTTATTATGATGCAACGTTACTTTGTACTGCTAGTTTCTTCCTTTTTATTGTCATTTAAGTCATGCATGTTTTATTATGTTTTATCAGGATTCAACTATTTTGAGTCAATTTTCATTGTTTCATATTTGATGAGCAGTGGTTTTCCGAGAACCTATTTCTCATGATTATGAATGGTTCACTTAGTATTCATTACATTTAGGTGATGCTCATAGGAGTGAAGCATTAGAATTTTTGAGAGGTTACTCATTGTTCTACTACTGTGTGGGGTTTTTCCCACAACTAGGTTCACTTGGTTTAATTCTAATAAATCATATTGTAGACACCTAAAAATGTTTTAACCTTTCACCACCCTTCCACATCATTCACATCACTAATTTTTTGATCCAATTAATTAATTAAATTTTTATTTAATTAATTATCTTATCTTATTTCAGAATCATTCATTCATCTTTCATCAATTAACTTTTAAAGCTAAATTAATTCAACACCTTCCTAATTAATTAAATAAATATTCAAAGTATTTATTTGGTTAATTTGTCTATTTGGTAAATCACATTTATCTAATTAATTTACCCTATTAATTAGTTTAAATTTAGTCTAGTTGATTAAATAATAATTATTTAATTAGCTACCTTAGTTTACATGACCTGTAGATCATTATTTAATTAATTTTAATTCCCCATTAGCCCACTAGCTATTTTTTTCAACTACATTAATAAAATTAGTTTATTGATTAATTTGGTTAAATTTTGCTTAACCCATTATCTTACACATTTCGAATAAAAATTCTCTTTTTATTCAAAAGATCACATCACCTTTTCAACTCGCCTTTCTATTTTCATGTTAAAACATTCTCCATCAATCTAGTTTACACATGTAAGGTGTCAAAAATGTGTGTCACGTGACACACACTCACCTATAAAATGGATTTTTTAATTCCATCTCACACATCCTCTCACAAAATAAATATTTTATTCACGACTTGTCATTATCCACCTCTTCCTAAAAATGAATTTTTTTAATCCTCCTCACCCATGCCCATGTGAATTTAAAATTCACATTTAATTATAACCATCCAAAGTAGTTGATGATATCAACACCATTGATCTCATCCTCTCATCTCAACCCTTGATTCCAACTTTTAATCTCAATAGTTGGATTCAAATCCCTCTCAATTGACCTATAAATAAAGCCCTCACCCAAGCCATTTTCATCATTTCTTCATAGCATCAAAACTATGCCAAAATATCTCCCCATCTCCATCTTAACCTTATGATGCCAAAATCATCTCTCATCTCTTAGCCACCTCATTTTAATCCAGTCACCCATCTATCCTAATCATCTTGATCATCATCCTATTCATCTATGTTATCCACATCATCATCCAATCAACCTATCACTTTCATCCAAATCATTCAATCCAATCCTATCCTAATCACATGTACGTCATACTTAATCAACCACATCATCACTCTAACAAACTATCCAATTCATCTTCCAATCAAACAAACATTATTCTAACCTTATCTAACCTCATACAAATTCTCATCAAAACTATCCTACATCAAAAATCCTCCTCCTAAAACTTCATCAAAATCCTAATATAATCCATCCTCCCCTCATCCAACATCAATTAACCTTCATCCAAAATCAATCTCCACAACATCACCCAAACATCAATCCACAATCTTGCAAACTATAATCCAAATTCAAAATTAGTATCATCCCCAACATCATCAACCATCCAAAATCTATCTCCAAAAATCAAACATTCCAACCCCTAATTCTTAATCAACAAACCATCTTTTTGTAAATGAAACTTTGGTTAAGGACTTAGACTTCTTCATCCTCCATCAACCTTTCATCCAGAATCCCAATCCCAATTATTATCAAAATCCTCCAACATCATTATCAAAATCCAAATCAACCCAATCAAAAATCAAGACCTTAGTTGATCATCATCAATCTTTATCAAAACTTGCTTGAGATCATTAGTCTATCTTAAGTAAGTCATCAACAATCAACTCAATCAACTCTATTGCTTAAGTGTCATTAGTCCACCTTAAGCATAGAGAATCATCAATTATCTACCAAAACAAATCAAATCAAATCAAATCATCCTAAGGTCTTGAAATTTGATCCCCAATATCACAATCATCCATTATTCATTTCATCTCATATCTCTCCAACAACATGGATCCTTATGTGGCAATGCAACATTTACAAAGACTTAAATATGCCTATGAGGATTTTGATCCTCACTAAGGGGAAATGCAAAAACATCATTAAAGATATCTCCTTAGTACACCTCATCATTGGAGAATCCCAAGCCCCTACCCCATCTTCATTATATCAACCTTCATCAAATCAACCTTCATCCTATATATCCACCCCATCAACCCTATATCAACCTTCAACATCTTACATGTCACCCCAATCAACCTCATATCAACCTCCATCCAATATGCCATCATATCTACCCAACCAATCAATACCTACAACTAACTCATTCCCTAACCTTTGTCATGCTACCTTTGATAAAGGGAACATCAACCTAGCACACAAGCACCTTATGGCCGAAATTGAGAGACTAAGTGCACAACCAAGGCCCTATGTGAATCCCCCATCTTTCAATCCATCAATTTCTCCAATCCCTCCATCACAATATCCCTCCAATCCTATCAACCTCAATCCATCACCTTATCTACCTTACAATCCATCAAGCTCAATCCCCCCACCACAATATCCCTCCAACCTTAACAACCTTAATCCATCATCCTATGTACCTCCCAATCCATCAATCCCTATCACCCATCTACCATCTAATTTACCATTTAATCCACCAACAAACCTTCCAAACCCTAAGCCAACAACATCCAACGAATCCTTGAGGGATTTTCTCCAAAGAAAAAGCAAACCTATGGAATCCCCCAAATCCCCCACCCGTCCAACGCCTATCCTTGAACCCATCAAAGAACCATCACTACCTAATCCATCACCCACATATCCAATCCCAATCCTGATCCTACACCATCCGCTATCATTATCCATCCATTATATTATCTACCCCATACCTCTCTTAACCCATAAATCCCTAAGCTCATGAAGGATGTCATCCATTGGCTATTAGCAAGGAATCATTTGCCATCATCTTCTACAATAAGCACAAGTTAAACACCCTCATACAATCCAACACATATCACACCCATCCAAATCACTTCCACTTCCATGCAAACACTCAAGCTATGTCTAGAGACAAATCCAAAGCATGTTCAAACATCAACCTCCTATCCTAATCAAGATCTAAGCATCCCATCTAACCCCATCCCTAATCCCCACCCATCTAGTGATCCACCTATTGATCACACACCATCTTCTATCACCCTTTTATCATCCCCCATTAATCCTTTACCTCCACCTATCAACCCCATCCCAAATCCATCCTCCTATTCACTTGGACAAAGCACCTTCATTCGTGGTGGCTCCCTCGTAGGAGGTGAGCAACTTCCTTCCACCACCTATCCTCTTCAAACAAATAATGGACTCACGTTTTGTTTCCAAAGCACTAAACATCCCATTGCATGTCGCATGCTCCAACATATGAACTATCAAGGCAAAGGCTTAGGCCTTCACGAACAAGTCATCTTGGAGCTCATCCACACCACATTCCATCCATCCTCGCATGGCCTTGGCTATACATCTCAAGGCAAACAATCTAAACATGTTGGTACCACCCACCCATCTTCCAAAATCCATTAATCCAATCCCAAACCCGGTGCATCTCATCACACCTCTAAATCATATGTCGCCATCCCTCTTCTATCGTCATATCATTTGCAAAAGCATGTAACCAAACACATTCCTCCATCAACTTTACCTCCACTTCTACCAACTCATAACATCCCCATCATCAAATCCCCTTATCCTCCCATCCTTCCAACTCCTAAAATTAAATCCCCTTATCCTCCCATCCTACCAACTCCTAATATCCCTATCCTCAAATCCCCTCATCCATTTATCAATAAATCCACTTTTAACCCCTCTACCCATAAATCCCCTAAAATCCCAAATCAAGACCAAGAAAAGCACACATCATCCAAACTAGAAGCTACTAACATACCCATGGGATTCAAAAATAAAAATTTGGATGCCTCTCTACATAAAACAAAAAATCCACAAAAGCCTAAAGATGTTATCTCTCCCAAGCAAAATCAAAAATCCAAAAGGCTACCAAAGCCCACACCATCCAAAGAAAAAGCAAAAACAAAAATGGTGTGGGTCCTTAAGCACAAAGCAAACGATCCAAATGAGGCATCCACCTCCAAATCTAAAAAATCCCATACACCCCGCTTCCCATCTAAAAATCCCATGAATCTAAGTCTATTTGGGTCCCTAAAACCCCAAATCGAACATCCAAAAACCCCCTATCTTAATCACCATTGCTACCCACCCCTCATCTAAAATATAAGCTTCCAAATATATCACGGTGTGTGCAACCGTTGGTCTTGATTCCTCTCCATTCCAATACATTCCCACATACCCCCATCTCTCCATCTTTCATCCACTATCCTACATATCTTCCCCATCACATCCCTTTGGTCCATGCTTTTGCATAAACCTTACATAATCCACATCATAATCCACTATTCACCATCCATTCCATCTTCTCCTATCTACTAACATTCATGCAATTATCATCCATAATGCTATCTGACACGGGACCATCTTCCACTTGCTATGGAAACAGACATTAGAGTCTCCATTCCATCAAAAACTCAAAAAAATAAAAAAAATAGTAAAGAGAAAAAAATCCGTCCAATGGTGAAAACCACTTCTTGTGGCACCTTGGATAAATACATAATAAAAACCCCTTGTGGGCGTCATGCGTAATCCATTTCCCATCCATTTGTACCCTATACTTGGGGGCAAAATCATATCCTTCATCCTTTGCATATCTTACCCATCATCCATCCTTATCCTATCATATTCCTATCATTTCCCATCCATCCTATCTACTATATCTTCCTCCTTAGATCTTGTAAAGAGAATGGAAAAAATACTAAAACATACTTTCGACACCTCTCGGCATACGTCCCTTTCCAAACATGTCCTCCATCTATCCATCTACTACAATGTCCATTCATCCCTTCCAAGCATTGGCCCATCATCCAAAATCCTAAGCATCACACCTAGAACGGGGCATATGATTCCTTGCAACAAAGCCTTTGGAGATCATCCTAAACCCCTCCATCTATCTATCATGTATCCCCCATCATATCTATTATTCCCCTAAATCTATCTGTCATGTATCCCCTATCTATCACCTTCTACCGCCAATCCATCCATTCAATCCTATCACCTTGCTCACTTCACCTCTAGACTTGGTGTTCCCTTGTTATTGGTATCTAGTGCAAAGGCTATCCAAATACAATCCAATGCAACCATCCCATAATAAAATCATTCCCTATCCAAAAATCACAAAAATCCAAAAAATCCAAAAAAATCAAAATATCCACAAAATAAAAAAAACTTACATTCCGACATCATCAAGCAAATCATCCATCATATCCCATCACTAATTTAAACATCCTATCACTAATCAATCATCCCACATCATCATCACAAATCAGAACTACATATCATCACCACCCGCATCGTAATGTGCTTTGATCCCGTGGATATAGGGTATGTAGGCAGTTTAGAATACGAAGAAAGTTTCCAGTTATTCAGGTACAAAAGATGCATCCATCCAACCCGCTTGGATGGTCCCTATCCTTTGAGCTTACACTAGATCCAAACATAATATCCAAAACATTGCATCACTTATCAAAGCATCACCCCTTAACAAAAATAATCAATTATCAAATCAACATCAACCACAACTTGTAACCATCATATCTTGCACCAATCCTACAACATCAACCATCAAAACCATGCCCTAGGATATATTGTTCCTACAATGGGCATGATCCAATCATCCACCGATTCCTGCCTAAATGGATATATTGTTCCAACAATAGGCAGAATCCATCATCAAACCATCATCCATTTTGGCAAGAGATACAATGGCTGTTTGTTTGATTAGTAGGTCTTTTGGTTATTGATTTATATCTTTTGTCCTATTCGAAGATCACATCAAAACTACCTTGATCTCACTATATCATGGTATGTGGCGAAAACATCTAGAATGGGGCATAGTCTTGCTTTTGTATGTTGTGCTTGTGGGTTGGTCTCATTACTCTAAGTTAGTATTCATATCTTGTGGATCGTAGGGTTGGTTCTAGGATATTGATCTCCTTGTGCATCTAAGGTTTAACATATCTTTTGTGTATTAAGGGCTTAAGCTATGAGTCCCCTTCCCTCGTCTAGACAAGGTTGTACTATCTTGGGCATTCATCGGATCACCCTCTTGTTTGCGTGTTTAGTCCATGCAAATGTTGGATAAACATCATCATCCTGGTCTTCTATACTTTGATGAAAATATCCACTTTGCTATAACAACCCTAGGATTGCTCTAAATCATTTTTTATCACAATAATCATCTATTCCCAATCTACCCAAAATCATCAATCTTTCATCTCAACCCTTATCTTCCAACCACTTCAACCAATCATGTTCATCCATTTCGAGAGCGCCCCTGTGTTCTCGCAACCCGCCTGCCCTCTCGAGGGGCATCACCCTTACTATCATCTCTAAACCTATTCCTATTCTTCTAAACCAAAGTTTTTTTCCATTTAATCCAACACTATATCTTAAACTTCTTTGAAATAATGTTACTTAGTAGTAACATCATTTCAAAGAGGGGCAAATGTAGACACCTAAAAATGTCTTAATCCTTCGACCACCCTTCGACATCATTTACATCACTAATTTTTCGATCCAATTAATTAATTCAATTTTTAGTTAATTAATTATCCTACCTTACCCCTGAATCATTCATTCATCCTTCATCAATTAACCCTTAAAACTGAATTAATTAAATTAATTCAGCATTACACCTTACCAACACCATCCTAATTAATTAAATAAATATGCAAAATATTTATTTGGTTAACTTGTCCACTTTCCTAAACCTAATGAATTAGGTAAATCACACTTATCTAATTAATTTACCCTACTAATCAGTCTAAACATACCCTAGTTGATTAAATAACAATTATTTAATTAGCTACCCTAGCCTACATGACCCCTAGACCTAAATTAATTAAATAAATCATTATTTAATTAATTTTAATCCTCCATTAGCCCACTCACTAATTTTTTCCAGCCACATTAACAAAGTTAATTCTTTGATTAACTTAGTCAAATCTTGCTTAACCCATCCTCCCACACACTTTGAATAAAAAATCAATTTTTTATTCAAAAGGTCACATGACCCTTCCAACTCACCTTTCTATTTTCATGTTAAAATATTCTCCATGAAATTAGCTTACACATGTAAGGTGCCAAAAATTTGTGTCACATGTGACACACACTCACCCCTAAAATAGAATTTTTAATTCCGTCTCCTCACATATCCTCCCACAAAATGAATATTTTATTCATGACTTGTCACTATCCACCTCTTCCCAAAAATGAAATCCTCCTCACCCTTCCCCATGTGAATTTAAAATTCACATTTAATTACAACCATCCAAAGTTGTTGATGAGATCTCCACCATTGATCTCATCCTCTCATCTCAACCCTCGATTCCAACTTTTAATCTCAACCGTTGGATTTAAATCCCTTTCAATTGGCTTATAAATAGAGCCCTCACCCAAGCCATTTTCATCACTTCTTCATAGCATCAAAACTATGCCAAAATATCTCCCCATCTCCTTCATTTTAACCCCATAATGCCAAAATCATCCCTCATCCCATAGACATACATCTCATCTTGGTTTCCATCAAATCCTTTATCAAATCCTCATATTGTGTTGAGTAAACAAGAGCAATCTACATACACACTATATCAACTTGGGTAAAGCTAGGAGGGTCTTGGTGCGCAACTCTTCTCAACCTTATCAAGGAGTGAGGGATCTTTAAAGGTATATCACTTGTGTTTTATTACATTTTGTTTGTCTAATCTCCTTTGTTACATTTTCTCATCTTCACATATAAGTCATATTGAGTTGCTTCTTGTAAGGATTCTAATAAATCATATAAATCATATTGAGTTGCTTCTTGTAAGGAATGGTTCTCACTTAGTGAATCTGATAAATCATATCGAGTTGCATCTTGTAATGAACAACTCTCATCATATAAATCATATTGAGTTCTATTTTGAAAGGATAGGTATTTGAAGGTATTTGAAATTACAAAAATTCCATGTTGCTAGGTTCTCAAGGAAAAGTGGGTGCTTTAAATGGGAAGAGCTCGTTTATTTTAAATTTTGATTCAAAATGACATTCAAAGGAAAATGAAATGATGTCAACTCACAACATGATTCGATGTAGTTGGGTTTAATTTTTTTTTGGGTGTAGATGGTCTCATAATTTTAGATTTAAATAATAATAATAATAAAGTAGTTATAAAATAATAATAATAAAGTAGTTATAATTTAAGATATGAAAGAACAACAAACAATTTAGATTAAAAAAATACTCGGGTGAATTTTTTTATATATTGAATTAAACTTAAAAAAGATTACATACAGAATAACAGATCCCACAACTAGTTACAAATTGAACATCACTAGACCAACATGAGTTTCATGCTTTCAGTCCATTAAATAAAAGTCAACCCCTTTTAAATATGAACTGAAGAACATAAACATGACTGAAAACACACCAGAACTCAGTTAAAACCAATGTAGCCCAAAGGACCGACACAAATGGCTATCCAACAAATAGACAGATAGTGTCCATAAATGACTGTTTACTTCTATTTTTATATTTTAAAATGGTGTCAAGTAGCATGCACAGAAACAAAAAGTATGATCCAAATCAGGCAAGCAGCCAGGGCAACCACCATGAAGAACAGTCATAGAAGCCATAAAGACCTGAAGGAGCAACATAGAAATAATGCACTAGAAACAGAGGGCAGCCAAAGTAGCGCAAAAACTATAGGGAACCCCAAGAAGAGAAGAATATGCTCCACAAATAGTCATTCAGCTGATCTTTTCAAATAATTGCCCCTCTGAAGACTTCGAGTGCTAACGTGTGCTGAACGTGACAATCTTCTTTCAATGTTAAGAAGCAAATCGTGACTTTCTTGGGTTTTGTTGAGATGCTATTTTAAAATAGGAGAAAGCTTAATAAAAAAATAGTTGCAATAGCATCTACACCAACAAAAGTACACCTTCAGAAAAAGTTCATAGAACATAGGGGGTTCCACCTTCAAGAAGAGCTCATATAATAGATTACAAAAGCATGGAGTAGCAGTATGCAATGAAAGAGACTTGCTGAAGAAAATCACCTAGTAACTGAGGATCACCATGGAGATTATCAAATTTTGGAGGACCTAGGTAATTGGGTAATCTAAAATCTTGGGATAATATGCTTAGCTTTCAAATCTTGGATATGAGATTGCAAGCTATTGAATTGTTTTGTGAGCTCATTATTGACCTTGCATAGCTCTTTGATCATTGTGACAAGGTTAGTCATCTAGAGTAACAAATTAGCACACAATATTTGAAGTTCAACCTCTAAAAGATAAATAGATTAGGAGAAGGTAGCTAGACAACAATACTTCCAAAGGTGATTGATAATAACTTGGTGACAAGTGATAGTAACATCATTGTGCAGAGCGAATGAGCCAAGGAAAGCTATTTTCCATGATTAGGCGAAGTGAAAAAGGGTGGGCAGGGAGGATATAAGTGAATACCAAAGCAAGGCCAAAAGCAGTGTAGGGAGGGCAGTGCCAACATATTGCTGATGACGAGAAGCCAAAAGGAGTCGAGGTCATAGAAATTGAAGAAGCCATGATTTATGAAAAACAAGACCTAGAGACTTGGGTTGCGGAAAGAAATCAATTTATGAAAAATTAGACAATATCTAGGGAACATGTCTTATTCCAAGAGAAGTTCTTATAGGCTGTAGGGGTTTCTTTTGTTTTAATTGGTGGTTTTCTTTTAAAAATAAATTTTAATGGGGTCTTGTTGAGATGTATCTTAGGAAGCATGACTAAGAAGTTACTGCATGAATTTCATCAAGGTACTCTAGGACATTTCTTAGCTCCAACAATTGCCACTAAGATAGCCCATGCGGGTTATTATTGGCCATCCATGTTTGTGGATTGTCATGAATGGGTTAAAAGATGCCCACAATGTCAATTGAACATTAGAAAAAAGAAGAAATGTTGCAATGCCTTTGAGACCTATTTTGGTAAAAGATCCATTTGTCCAATGGGGTCTAGACTTCATTGGAATGATTAACCTAGTTTTGAGTGTAGATCATAAGTGGATTCTTATAGCAACATATTATTTCACCAGATGGATCAAAGCAGTTGTACTCAAAGAGGCGACTAAAGGAGTCATCCTTGATTTCTTAGAGGATCTTGTTACCAAATTTGGGGTGCCACAAACCATATATCTGATAATGTGAAAGCATTCTTGGGCACCCAACTCTCTGAATTCACTATGAAATATGGGATTTATTTGATGACATCTTCGAACTATTATCCACAAGGAAATGGTTCAGCAGAGTCAACAAATAAGAACCTAATTAGAATAATCAAGTGAATTGGGGCAAAACAACAAAATGAATGGCATTGAAACCTAAAATTAGCCTTATGGGCTGATCGGATCAACCCAAAGAAAATAATTGGAACCTCCCCATATGTGTTGGTGTATGGTAAAGAAACAGTTTTGCCAATATCGACAAAGCTCCCAACTTTACAATTGATCAAGTAGCTAGCAATAGAAGAAAATGGAGCTATGGAAGTCAGAGTGGTAGAGTTGTTGTAATTGGAAGAGAAGAGGGAATCTACTAAGGATTCTATGGCTCAAAATCAATAGATAGTTAAACGTTGGTTTGACAAGCACTCCTCATAGCCCAATTTCAAGGTAGGAGATTTTGTGCTCAAACGGGAAGAAAGAGCAGTTAAGCAAATAAGGCATTTGAAATTTGATTCCCTATGGAGTGGTCCCTACACCATTGAAGCATAGAAAGAGTTTAACTCTTTTGACCTTGTGAATGAAGTTGGAGAACTTTTTGTTATCCTTGTCAATGAGATATACCTTACACATCACAGGTACATAATGCTCCTCATGTACATATTTATTATTGTTTATTTTTAGTCATGTGTTTCGCCTTCTTTTGAAGGTTTTCTATTGCTCGTTCTGTGGTCTTTTAACCATGTGGCCATTGTTCTATTTCAAAATTTCTCTAAAAAAATTAAAATATTTGTAATAGAAATAAAGATGAAGTGTTCTAAGGCCTTTTCCAAGTACAAATCACTCTATCTTATAAAATAGTCCCTTGAGTATTGGGGATCCTATCACCTACTTCACTACTAGTTGTCGCAGTAAGATTTTAACGCTGGAGACTTCTAAATCGAGCAAGAATTTATTTGACGAATAGACAACTACCCTAATTAAGGAAGTTTATACAGATCATCATTACAAAGACCATTATTAACCAAAAGAGGGTAGATGGAAGATAATCATTGCTATATTTGTTACGATAAGTTTTAACAACAAGATTGTGTATCTAGTGGAGAGGAAAAAATCATGAGATGGCATTGTGACATGACTATGCAAGCAAGGGAAGTAAACCTGCAGAAGTGTGAGCTTACCAACTTGCAGTCATGTACCATTCAATGCTAGAGCATCTGTTCCAAGGAAAAAATCTACAAAATGGAATTAGCTCATTCATTTTGAGTTTATTAAAACCTTGTGATCAAAAGATTTTGAGTTTAATTACTCCCACTGCTATTGTGCTCTGGCATTGTTAATTATCAAAGATAATTGTTTGAGTGATTGTTATGAGAGAATACTAGAAAATAATCATGCATAACAGGCATAGAAGCACTAGGCCTCAAACCCATGTTGACCTTCTAGCTAAACTAAAAAATAGAAAATCATATGCTTCAACTTTGGCACAACCAAAAGTGGAGTCCCTAATTAGGAATGTTAAGATAGAAAAAATGGGGACATCTTCTGACTTGTCGCTAGTGCTTGATATTGCAGACAATGTCTTTGATCCCATTTTGTCAAAGCCCACAAAAACTATGAGGGAAGGAGCTCATGCATGGATGCTTGAGAGAATCTAGGTGGGAAAACACTAGACTTTTAGAATCACAGTTTGGAGTTCTACCTTGGCATAGTATATGGTTTTGCAAGTGCATCCTTGCCCTAAACTTTTACAACTCTTCTTTGACTGTTACAATTCCTAGAACGAGATTATTTAGTGTAGAACCATCCAAGTGATGATGAGCGCAACCCATGTCAGAGAAATGTTGTATGCATGTGAAATTAAACTTAGGGAAATAAACTAAAACAATATTAGCCCACTTCATTCATTCTCAAATACACCCCAGATTGAACAAATAAAGGAATGCAAACAAGAAAAGAAACTAATCTAAACTAGTTACCATGCAATTTGTTGAGTGGATGTGCTCCTTTGATGTTGTGATGTAGGTGGCTCCTCAAAATGGCAGTATTACTTTGCTTCTCATGGAGTCTTAAAAATGTCTAGGATGAGTGTCTATTTATATATTTTGAATGGGGATTATATGGAAGAGATTGATTGGGGAGATCAATGGATGAGGTTGATTGAGAGATCTCAAGCTTGGAGACCTTGCCAAGTGGCTTGATTTGGTTAGTGGATGAGGGATATCCTTGGATCAATACCAAATCAAGGGTAGAAAAGTGGTCTTGGAAGAAGGGGATGGTAAGAATCAAGTGATTACAAAAAGGACCTTTTGTACAAAGGACTTGCCCATCACTTTGTAAGAGGTCCATGTGGGCTTGTACAAAGGCCATACCTTTGTACACATGGGAGATTGTGAGGTTTTGACTAGGATTAGGTTAGGATAATGGAATGTGCAAGTGAGGGGTTAGTTAGTTAATTAGGTTTGGGCAACCTAATCAAAAGTGTAGAAAATAGAGAATTAAATAAATAGATATATTTATTTATTACATGGGATAGGAAAAGGGGATATTAGATAAATAGAAATTTATCTAATGTTTGGACTATAGGAAAAGGTTAATAAATGATTAATTAATCATTTAGACTAGGGAGATGGTATGGATGTAGGTATAGATGAAGTACAAATGAATAGTAGAAAGTACGTGAATAGTTATTTTGACAATAAAATATTGTTTAATCACAATTTGAAGGGGATTTGATCAATTAACTATCTAAACATGTTTTTATTCAGTTAATTACGAAGAAAATGCAGTTTAGGGATTGTTTAGGGATGTCCTGTTTGTAGATGCATAGTGATAAGATGATGAGTGGACAATTTTAGGTGTCTACATTTTGCCCCTCTTTGATATGGTATTGTGAAGCGATATCATTTCAAAGAAAGATAAAACATAGCGTTGGGTAAGATGAAAGGATTAGATATAAAGATGCCCCAGCCACTCGAAGTGAGAGTGACGAGAAGGGGTGATGGTAAGGATGATGATAGGGATGATGCCCCCTCGAGAGGGTAGGCAGGTTTGGAGAACACGGGTACGCTCTCGAAAAGAGAAAGATGGTTTGATTAGAAAGAAGAGAGTGGAATTTAAAAGACCACATGGATGGACGGGGGATAGAGTAGATAGAATGTAGGAGATTGGGGGAAGGGGACGATGGGGGATAAATGATTGGAGGAAGAGGATTGTGGTTGATAGAGGATTAGATGAAATGATGGTGGGAGGATGAAAATTGATTCTCGACTCCATGGATGATGTGTAATGTTGTACTGATAAATGAGAGCCATTTTTATTTGATATGGCATGAGACATTATGCATGAAGGTATAAGGAACTAGGGTGACGATGTGTCCCATGTGTAAAAACCAATTGGTAAGGTCACAAGTAACCCTATGCTATATAGTACCATGATATAGAAGACCATGATACTGCTGTGGCAAGTAGGTTATAGGGACCGATACAAGATGCAAGATAAAAAAGATAATGCAAACACACAAGCAAACATGCATGCACAAAAGATGATACAAAGACAAACATGATGTTGCCCTTGGTTAAGCTAAAAAGCCAAAGATTGATGGATTGATGATGTTGGATTGTGTTGTTGATGATAAGAACAACACGAGAATTGGGAATGATATATCCCGATGATGATGATGGATGTGTTGGATCAAAGGATTACAACAAGGCTTGGAACATGACCATGGATGCGATTGGATGATGTTCATTAGATCGAGATGTACATTGATAAGAGATTTGGATTTTTGGGAGATTTTGATATCTGGGGGATTTGGATTGCTAGGAGTGATCACATTAGTTTGCATGGAGGTACCCTTTAGCTAGATAACAATGACAAGGGAAAGCTGATTCTATTGACAAGGCATGAGAGGATGATTGGGATGAGAGGACAAGGGGAATGGAGAGTGGATAGGAAGGATTAGTGACAAAGGGATAATGGATGGTTTGGATAGGGTGATGGGGGAATGGAGTGCTCAGACCATATTCATGGTATCAAAACCACAGTCAGGGGGAGGATAATATGGGGATGGTGGGATAGGTGGATGGAGGATTTAGGATAGGTGGATGAAGGAGGTTCAAATGTAATGGGGGATAAGGGATGCTTTAGCCTTTGTAACTGTGCCAAAACCATAATCTAGGACTAGGCCAATGGAGGGGAGTTGGACTAATAGGAGTCAGGAAGGGTGGGATAATGGATAGTCGATAATGGATAGAAGGAAATGATAGGGGTAGGAAAGATGATTGAAGATACATGGATGGCAAGAAATTGGATGTGATCTCCAAGGACTATGTCACATAGGAAGAAGATGTCCCACTCAAGATGTGTGTCGCTCATGATGAGGTGTTATAATGGTGGGGATGGATTGATGTTATATGATATGCTTGGAAGGGATGGATGTCAAGAGGTGTCCAAGGCATATCTCACATATTTTTTGCCTATCCTTAGCATGATCACAAACATGGAAGGAGAATGAACTGATGATAGGATAGATAAGGAGATTTAGTGGATGGGATGACCAACCAGATAACTTGTTGACAGTGTGAATTGTAAGATGTAATAAAACCACAAGTGGACCTGGGAATTAAAGGAATGGGAGATAGGAAGGATGATACGATGAGGGTATGTGATGGATGGGGAGTGATAGGATAGGTGGGATTTGCCCCCAAGTGTAAGGTGCAAATCGATGGGGGAATTACGCATGATGCCCACGAGGGGTTTTCATCATGGTACTTTCCCAAGGTGTCGTAAAAAGTTGTTTTCACCGTTGGATGGATTTTTTATCTTTACTTTTTTGATTTTTTGATTTATTTGGATTTATTTGGATTTTTTGATACTAGGATAGGATGGGATGGAAGGAGGAATAAAGGAGTTTGGAGGAGGATGGGGACTCAAGCGTCTATTTCCATATCAAGGTGATAGCATACCATGTTGGATAGATGTGTAATGGCACACATGTATGTTGGTAGATGATAGTGTGAAATGGAGATGGAGTGGATGAATAGATGGAATGGATGGATGGAAGAGATGGAATAGATGGAGGATGGATGGATTAAGATATGGATTATGGATGGAAGGTGGATGCATGATGGATTATGGATGGTTAATGGATGAGAGTGATCCCACAATATTGAGTCCCAAACTTGGGACATCCTGATTTTTGTCTAAAATCACATATTTTTTAGAAAAATTAATGATTTAAACCTTGTTGGGTTCCATCTAAAAGGGTTTAATTGAAGGAGGTTAGATAAAATCCCCTTAGATCAAACCCCCTTGGAAAGAACCCCTCTAGTCTTAAATCAAAACCTTGATGCAGTCTCCTCCGCCCCTATCAAAATGCTAACAAAGAACCAATTTTGCTTCAAAATTTTGGGGATCAAACGAAGTCATTTAGAAATTGTATTTTGTAAGCATGTAGCCCTTAGTATAAGATTTCCAAAAAGTATGATTTTGAGTATATTTCATTTGATTATTATATTTATTTTATATTTTCTAGTGAACATAGGTTTTTCACCGAACATCAAGGTCTGTTTTCCACACACAGAAAAATAAAAAAATAGAGACAATTTATCAAAAATATCTGCACACTAGGTATTGATGTCCTTGTTTCAACAATTTTTTTTAAATTTGGATAAATGCATAAAAAGTTATGTTGTATGGTATAAACCTATGTCTGACTTATAATTAATCTCACTTAAAAAATCAATAAAAAATATATGTAACCCAAAATTATGAAAAAATATATGCGCACTAGATATTGATGTTACAAATCTATGTTTAAAATTTTATAATTTGACCCTTTCTATAAAAAAAGTTATGATGTATGGTATAAACATCACTTTAAAAAATGTTGTTAACTATAAAAAATTAGTTATTAAAAGTTATGTTAAAAAATTCACAAATTATTTCTTAAAATTAAAAAAAAAAAAACATTTATAATCTACACACAAAATATCAAAAATCACTAGTTCATATCATCTTCAAATTCTTAACAGTTTAGTTGCTATATAGGTGTCACAAAGTAAAAATTTGGTTAAAAATGCTGATTTCAATGTCTTACTTTGGCCAAAAAGTGGGACACAGTATTGTGCGATGACCCATGATGGATGGATGGATTAGGCGAAAGCATGAACCATAGGGATGTGATGGGGAAGATATGCGGGATAGGAGAGATAATATGGAGGGATGAAGGTATGTGGGAATGCCATGGGGTCGAGGGAAACCGAGACCAACGATTGCACACATTGTAATGGATATTGAAGCATATGTTGATGATGGGGAGTGGGGAGCAATGGCAATTGGGGATTCATGGTGGATTTGCAGGATCGGGATGAGGGATTTTGGGATTGCCGATTTGGGGATTTAGGGACCCAAACAGCCTTAGGATTTTAAGGGTTTTTTGATGGGGAGCGAGATTTTTGTGATGGGGGGATGGAGTGGGATTTTGATGCTCCACTTGGATTTAATGCGTTTTTCTTGGAGACCCACACCATTTTGGTTTTTTATTTTGGGGGTGTGGGCTTAAGTAGCCTTTTGGATGGAATTTTCTTGGGTTTTGTGTATCGATGCCCTACAACATGATAATATTAAGGATTTTGCAAATTTTTGGATTTATGTGGGGAGGCATCCAAATGATTATTTTTGAATCCCATGGGTGTGGTGGTAGCTTCATGTTTGGACGATGTGTGTACTTGTTGATCATGATTAGGGATATTGAGGGATAGGGATTTGGGATGTTTAGGGGTATGAGATTTATGAATGGGGGTTTTGAGGATTGGAGGATTAGGGGATTTGAGGATAGGGATATTGGGAGCTGGGAGGAGTGGTGGAAGCATGGATTGGGGGATGAGATGACATTTGGATTTATGGATAAGATAAGATAGGGGATGTATGGTCACATGCTTTTTGGATTGATGGATGAAATAAGATGGAGGAGGAGGGATGACGACATATGATTTGGGGGTGCGATGAGATGCACCGGGTTTGGGATGGGAAGAGCATATTTTAGAGGGCACGAGGGTGGTACCAACATCCTTGATAGTTCATGTTTTGGAGCATGCGATGTGAGATGGGATGTTTATTGTTTTGGAAACAAGATGTGAATCCATAATTGGATGGGGGAGGATGGGTGGTGGTGAAAAGTTGTTCCTCTCCTACAAGAGAACCACCATGGATGAAGCTAGTGGGACAAAGAGGATAAGATTATGGATTAGGGGCGGGGTCAATAGGAGATGGTAAAGGATTGGTGGGAGATGGTAAAGGAGTGATAAGAAATGATAGGGGATCAATAGGTTATGGTTTGGGATCAGGAATGGGATGAGTTGGGATGCTTGGATTGTGATTATGAAGGGGGTTGGGGGTCTTGACATGATTTGGACTAGGATCTTGACATAGCTAGGTTTCCGTGGATGGTGTGATGGGGGAGAAGCATGTAACTTCATTTGGTATTTGAATAGGCTCCTCGGATGGGGTGGAAAGAGAAGTGGGCGACATTTGGGATAAAACTTTGGATAGAAAGGAGGGAGGTGATGGTGTCATTTTGATAGGTGTGAGGTGGTTGATGACATCATCAATGACACACTTAATAGGATTTGGAGAAGTAAGGTGACATGACTCAACAAGTTTGATTCAAATGATGTTGTTTTTCTATATCTAGGAGTCCTTAGAGAAAGGATGGTTTGGATTTAATAGGAGAATTGGATGATCGGGTAGATGGTTGGGTAGAAAGTGAGGTTGGTGGATAGGGATATGATGGATTCAGATAAGTGGGATAAAGGGATGAAGGAATGGTGAAGGTGATGGGGATTTCATACGATAAAGGATGTTGGGGGATGGATGAAGGATAGAATGGATTTACCTTGTCAAGGGTAGCGTAAGGATGACCATAGGATATGTAATTAAGTGCAAGGGCGTAGCTTGTGCTATCCAATGCATGTTCAAAGGATGCTTGCATGCTCATAGATGGGCGAGGGTGATTTATGGCAAGCTTGCTTGCAATGATTCATCAAGGATTTTGATTTTAGATTGGTCAACAAGACTCTCATCATCATCTAAAGTGGATAGATTCATGATTGGATTAGATTTAGGATGATGTGATCTAGGATAACTTGATGATTTTGATTTTGATGTTGGATTAGAAGGGGATTTGGATTGATTTGGATAAATTGGGATTGATTGATTTTTTATCGATCAAGGTCAACAATATCTGACACTTGATGCTTGGATGGGTTTGATTTGATTTTGACTAATCAAGGTCAATGATATATGACACTTGATCACACATGGATTTGGATTGATTGGGGTTGATTTTGATTAGGCCAAGGGCCATTTGGATGTTGACTTGGATGAGGATTTGGATGAAAATGATGATTCAAATTTGGATGAATTATGACTAGAATTTAGAGAGGGTTGAAGGGGATGAGATCCTTAACCAAATTTTGATTTGTAAATGATGGTTTTGGATTAAGGATTGGGATTGAAATTTTGATTGAGATGAATATATTGTTAAAGGATGATTGGTTTTGGATAAAGGATGAATGGATTAGATTAGGGGATGAAATGTTTAAGGTTTGGAGATAGTGGATTATGAAATGGATGAATGTCACATCCCTAGTTTTGACTATATTTTACTTTTTACTTACATGTAATTAGTAGATGATTATGCATGATTTAATGATTTGATGTTTACTAAAAATGTAAGGAAAAAATCAATGATTTCATGAGTTTATGTTTATATGATTAGAATTGACATGTGATTATTTGATGTCGTGATTATTTATTCATAAGGTTTATGGATTAACTAATGATACACTAATCCCAGTTTGGTGATTGCAAGTTGTATTCAGGAAACATGTTTTCGCCCTCTGAGAAAGAGAGGGAGAGCATCATTGGAGAGAAGTGAATAGACGTATGGAAAAGAACAGTTTGTTGCCATCTTAGTCTTGTGCTTGTACAATTTAGTGAACCCTCATTGAGTTGGGTAAGTGGTACTTGACCCATTTGGTCTAAGTTGGTTTCGACTCAACAGTTGTCGATTTGTCATTAGGATTTATTAGTGAAGATTTTTGTCGAGATTATGTCAGGAAAGTTTGATCATCGACACGGAAATGGTCAACAGTCATTATTCCTTGTTTGATATGATTATAGTTATGTTCAAGAAATAATAATATTATTAAGGGTTAAACTATTTCTTTATCAGTGCTTTCTGATAAGTTTTCCAGTTGATAACCTATCTATTTATTTTGATGTTTACGCAAAATTGTGAGGGGGAGAATACCTCGACCTTGTTCACACATCTCATTGAGTGATAAAAATGACGTTAGTATATGTTGTATTTGCAATATTTTGTTGATAAATATATTTATAACCTATATATTTATTAGCCCAAAGTAAGGTAGATGATTACTTTTTACTTACATGTTTAGTGAAAATGTCAGGAAAAAATCAATTAGCCCATGAGTTTATGTTTATATGATTAGAATTGACATGTGATTATTTGATGTAATAATTATTTATTCATAAGGTTTATGGATTAACTAATGATACACTAATCCCAGTTTAGTGATTGCAAGTTGTATTCAGGAAACATGTTTTCACCCTCTGAGAAAGAGAGGGAGAGCATCTTCGGAGAGAAGTGAATAGATTTATGAAAAAGAACAATTTGTTGCCATCTTAGTCTTGTGATTGTACAATTTAGTGAACCCTCATTGATTTGGGTAAGTGGTACTCGACCCATTTGGTCTAAGTTGGTTTCGACCCATTTGGTCTAAGTTGGTTTCAACTCGATAGTTGTCGATTTATCGTCAGGATTTCTTAGTGTAGATTTTTGTTGAGATTATGTCAGGAAAGTTTGACCATCGACACGGAAATGGCTGACAATCATTAGTCCTTGTTTGATATGAATATAGTTATATTCAAGAAACAATAATATTATTAAGGGTTATACTATTTCATTATCGATGCTTTCCGATAAGTTTTTCGGTTGATAACCTATTTATTTATTTTAATGTTTATGGAAGATTGTGAGAGGGAGAATACCTCAACCCTATTCACACATCTTGTCAAGTGATAAAATGACATTAGTATATGTTGTATTTGCAATATTTTGTTGATATATATATATCATGATCTAGAAGTATGAGTTTATACTTAATAGACACGAGTTTTAAAAGGAATGTGATTTAACTGCATAATCAATGCTATTTATTATGAGACTTATTGAACACTTAAATCTCCTTTATTCCACGATGGCTCGGGAGTAAGGAGTAGTGATTTTAACTGATTTCAAAGTGGTCTTTAATGACCATAAATCTCCTTTGTTTGCATGTCTCGAAGGAGAGTTTTTATAGGCTTCTTTGCGGGAGGTTAACCGTGAAAAGTTAAATGGATTAAAGCTTTTAAAAAGGGTTCTTTACATCAAGATTCGACGCGCATAATTGATGGAAAAAAGGCACATTTATATCATAATAAGTTTGGCTTTTAGATTGGGATATAAAAGTTAATCTTACTCAAGAGCTTATCACCGAGTCTTTAATAATGGAGGCGACGATGAACAAAGATGCATATACTCAGTGTTCAGAAAATGTTTAGTAGTGCATAGCTTGGGAGAGACTATGTTAATGCACAAAGTTTTATGTTTGTTTTTGAGATAGTGCGAGTAAAGTATAAGAGTTTAGTTGAGGTCAGGCGTAGAGAGATACCTCAGAAGAAGCGTCTAGTGAAGAAACTAAGATATCTGAGTTTGGTTCAGGAAAATAACAACAAATTCTGTGGGAGAACAACGAGCTTGGTCATAGCACAACTAGCTCGGTAAAGAGCATTGAGAGCTCGAAAGTAGAGAGAAAACATGATTACTCCTCCAAGAATTATCAGGTTCATTCTTTCCTTGAAATATTTATAATAGTTTATGAATAGAATGTTTATATTCGATTTTGTAGCTGAGTTGCTATGGCTAGAGTTAGAATAAATATATCTGTTTTTATTAGCCGGTAGTAAAAGAATGTTTCTGAGTATTTATATGGTTGAAGAAGTAAAATATATTTGTGATGAAGGGGGTAAATCATAAAACACACAACAGAAATGGAACACAGAAAATAGAATATTTCTTTATTGATCTGGGCAACTCATTACATTATAGAAGCTCAATTACAATCAAAGGAATCAATCTTCCATGGGCTGCAACACACTACAGCTACACATCACCAGGCTCTGGAATCTTCTGCCTTCTGTAACCCCAAATTAGCTAGTGTTTCTGTTTTCCCACCTATTCTTGACTCTACACTTTCCTCCTTAACTCTACTACTGCCTAGGGTTCCCAAAATAGTCATAAATAGCACTTTTTGGTGGCCTCCAGCTAAATTTCAAAATTTACAACTTCCTCCAAAAGTAGGTCAACTTCCGGGAAGCATAACTTTTGATTCGGGTGTCTGATTGACAAACCGTTTTAAGCGCCGAAAAGCTCGTGATGTGAACTATCACGTTGAAAACTCATAAACAGATTTCTGTCAACTTTTTGAGACGTTATGGGATGTTTTAGTCTCTCATATCTCGTTTCAGAGATTTTCAGGGGATTTTCAGAAAACAAAAACTTTAATATCTTTCAGCTCATAAATGATCTTTGCTTGATTCCTTTGCCAAAGGTCTTATATTTCAGTTATGAAGCTTTATGTAACTTTTCGCTTCAATCCATGCCTAAATGCAAACTTTCCTGAAATGGCAGTTAAAGTTTCCAAAATTGGCAGTTTGCTATTTTTAGCAGTTAGGAAAAAAATTGAAAGTCCTACATCATTATTCAGGAGATTATGGAACCGAAAATAGTAATTATGGAAAGAAATGAAAATAACTGCAATGATTTTTAATCAACTTCTTTTTGGGTGATGCAAGATTGCCCTTACACCACTGGATGCTCCTGCATCAATTTGTGTTTATATGGCAGATAAAACTTAGAAGATAATGTTGTGACTGTATCAATCCACTAGGCTTAGAAGCTAATGCTATTACTATGGCCGAAAAGCTTTGTTATCACTATGTCTAAACTCTGTTATCACTATATAAGCTTTGTACTGTATAAGAGTTTTGTTATTACTATGTATGAGAAGGCTGAAAGGCTTTGCTACTATTATGTTTGAAAAAGAGGCCGATAGGTATTGTTTCATTGGGTATAAGTGAGGCTAATAGACTATATTTATCACTGTGAGTGTATAAGGTTAGATAGCCTTTACATTCTAAACATTTTGGATTGTGACCAGTTAGTATTGAATCCTAGTGGTACTCACTAAAAGGTGTAGCACTATATCATATAGAGTCTACATTTCTATATTTCTTAAATGCCTAGAAGGTCGATGTTATATTGTTTACCTCTAGTTTATTTGAAAAGCAAAACTATACAGGTCGTAGGGTCTTAATTTTTAGCAGACTGAGGGCTATTAATCTCAATTTATAGTTATTCATATTGTTTAGAAAAACTTTGGCAGATTGCAAGGCCAGATAAGGTTAACCTAGATTGTTTTAAGTGTTAGCAAAGATGCTACTTTACAAAAACCAAGCCTTCCAAGAACAATGCTTAGTCTTAGCAGTCAAAGAACAATGAGACTAGAAAGAGATGGTTTATATCTCAGTGTTATTTATATACAAGTTTTATTTATTTTGATCATAAGGTTTGTGATAGATATCCTCTTATCAAGAATAAATAGAATAAATATTGATATCATTAGAAATATCCAAGGTCGGTGATATGTTATCACTTTTGTATTTAACAACTATGAAATATTATATTCATAATATTCGATGGATACCATGCATGAGTTCATAATCTATTTTATAACAAAAGATAGTGAACTCATGAAGATGAATAAGATTAAAAAGTATTGTACTGTGTTCAAAACTATTTAGACTATTAGATTGACCTTAGTCAAGTATGTTTATATTATTAATAGTGTACTTGAATTCTATATGAGTAACAAGGATTCTAATAGTGCCTAAGTGGTCTAGAGAAGACTAGAGGGTACTATACTCATGTTGTATTATTATATTATTGGACTTGGATTCTAAGTAAGTAGTGGGAAACTAGGAAAATGGAAATTGATCCATTAATCTATGTTGAAGATTATGATAGATCCGTAGATGTATCCTTTCTTTTGAAAACATATATTCACTATTTATTTGAATAGAGATTTTGGTGAGATAATGTCATTACGATATTGAAGTAACTATGTTACAACATGGATATAGATTTCCTTATGAGAAATAGAATTCTTCATGTCATATTGTAATACAAATCCAGGGGTATGGGTGAACCAAGAAAGTGGAAACCTAGATATCCTTTTGATTAGCAACTATTACTTAAGTTAAACCATCTCGAGAAAGAGTATATTTGAAGACATATTTAACTTCTCCTATGTTTCATGATTGAAACTATTAAACCAACTCAAGGGTATAGGCATACTAGGGGATGGGAAGTTATAGTTCTTACAATATATGTCTAATAGAGTTTATTTTAGTGCTATGTGCACATAATACATAGTTAACCCAATGCTCACCATCATTATTATAGCCAACTCTGAGTAGGATATGTTGGGAGATTTGAAACTCAAGCATTTATGATGGTTGTACTTAGGATTTTTGATAAAGGTTTATGTGGCATATATACAAAGGATCTTATATATGAGTTCATAACCTAACTTATATCAGAAATCGGTAGACTTAAGAAGGCCAAGAGGTCGAAAGTATTTTATTATCTTTTAGACTCAAACCTATTAGGGTCGAAAGATTGAACTTAGTCAAAAGAATAGTTATGAAAATGAGTATTCATTAAGATATTATATGAATGAGGATATACTTTGTATATTATGTTTATTCATGTTATGTGAAATGTGAATTTGAACAATGCCAAGTGGTCTAGGGAAGACTAGAGGTATTTGTTTCCATGTTATATTATTATAACTTATTATCTTTGGAAAACAAGGGTATTGATATTTCCATGTATTAGGTTAGAGAAGTTAAACTCTAGAATCAAAACCAGAAGAGTTTAGAAAACTTAAAACTCTTAAGTTGGACATGACATTGTTTTTATATTATGGTCAACAGTGAATGGTTGAGAAAACCATAGAGCAAGATAGAAAGAGTCTAAGAAGCACTTTGATAAATTTATAATATTTTTTATTTCTGATAGAGTCGAAACTTGTTAAATATATTACACAAGAGTGTTTAATATTAGAGTTAATGAGTAGAATGACAAGAGGTCATAGACCCTAGAAATTACAAATATGCAAAGAGGGACTCTCTGAAAGGTTAGAATTACATAAACCTTTATATTGTATGTATATCCTAGATTAAGGTTTAGTTCTAAGTCAGATTGACTAGGATTTGAATATAGTTCAGACAATTTATGTCTAGAGTTGTTGTAGGATGAGATTGTTTCCAAGTCGAGTTAGAGGTGTGTGAACACACGACTACGTTTATTGCAAAAATCTATTTATATAGAAACTTTGGCCAAAGTAATACATTTGTCTCTGCATGCATTAGTCAGTTCACAGTGTTTAGATGGCGTGACCAATCAGAATGATCATACTTAGCTAGAAGATTGTCTAGAGTTGTATGGTCGATTAAGTTACATAGGACACAACACTAAAACTCAGATGGCAACCTATTGGTTCTTTATGTTTATACTCTTCATGAAGGGTAGGGCCACTTCTAGGAAGGAAGGTGTGTAGGGGGCCGCCGGTCTATGGTTGGAGGTAAAGCACTTAGATGATGCTCTTTTGCTATATCATAAGACTCACCAAGACTTGTATGACAAATATCAAAATTCTAGATACAATGTACTTCATGATATGACTTATGATAGTTAAACTTATTTGCCAAGTGCAAATTATTTGTAAATGTAAAGTGATTCAAAGATTTCACTATGATTCTATCTTTAAATATGTTGTAATTTCAAGGTTGAAAATATTCAGAAAAGATATGCTTTTATTTCTTTGTGATTATATATATATATATATATATATATATATATATATATATATATATATTCACTCATGTTTATTATGTTCTTTTACTTTCTTAGTAAATTGTATGTGTAATTCTGAGTAATATGAGAAGGCATGTTACAATGAAGGATTAAGCTCACTAATGAAGGATTAAGTTATGCGTTTCTTTGGAAGAAAAGATTGTATCATTGAATTATTTAGTTACCAAGGATCCTCATGTTTCATAGATTATATTGTAATCATTTCTTATACACTTGATTTGGAAAATGTTAAACAAAGACAAAAATGATTTAAATGTATAATCATATTGATTGCATTGTATGATTCAATGAAGGGAATCATTAAGAAGAGAAATAATTTTGAATTAAGAATAAGGTAGTTTCTATTTAAGAATATTTAAATTAAGAATTGGGGAATAAAAATTAAGTTAAATGGAGATAAAACTTAATTGTAATAAATCTATCAATTTAAAATTTAATGAAAGCGTAATTAAATTTCTAAACCATTAAGATTGTGATGTAATATATATATACATGTATTTTAACTTGACTTAGACATTAGTCAAACTTAGAATCAGATTATCATTAAATGTTAAACTCGTCTAGTGGTGGTGAATCAATTGCCAAAAATCATAAAGTTATGATTTGACATTAATGGTAAAAAGTTGGAGTTGTAGTTAATCTTAAAGTTTATCTCAATGAATAAGTCTAGTAGATAGGCTAAATTCCATAGATAAATATAGGAGATCTTCTTGAAGTTCAAATGAGCGAGGAAATCCCTTAGTTGATGGGAATTGAAAACCAAGTCACCAAAGTAATAGGTAACTTATTTAAACCTTTGATCAAGAATATTAGTATAAACCAAGTGGAAATTTGGTTCAGTTTGAACATTAAGTCAATGAAATCAAAGTTTAGTCTATAAGTTAAAATGTAGCAAGTAGTTACATCTAAATCTAAAACTACTAGAAATAATAAGTAAATGTCGATTACAACTTAGAACTTGAAATTAAGCTAATGTATCTTTTAAGTTTTGATAGCATAAAAATAATTCTTGTGTCATTAAAGTTAATAGTAAAGTTAAGAAATAGTTTCATTCACTTTAAAATTTTGTTCCATGCATTATTATTTGTGTAAGGTTGTTTATATTATACGTAGCTCTTCATTTTCAAACTCTTAATAGTCAAGTTATTATTAAGCAATAATTTTTCTCTTTATGGCTGTAATGTCAAAAAATGTCCCCGTGGGGGCTTTTACCTCAAAAGGTTTAGCTCCCGGGTCTTTAGTGTGCATTTAGGACATCTTGCATCATAATTCAACATCTCGATGGAATGAACCCTGGGTATCATGACAAATGGGGCCTAGGGGGACACCTTGAACCTAACCCTGCCCAAAATAGGGGAGTAGGACTTGGATGCTCGCGCCCTATTTTGGGTTAGGCCCAAATTTCTAGTGTCAGTTTATGACTGTTATTTGGTCCCTAGGTCGACACGGTAGGTTTGAATTTATGAAATCTTGGCAGGAATGTTTGTAGTTGCATATAAAAGCATGTTTAGGTATTCATTTGTAAACTAGATGATTACTAGCAAGCTATTGTGTTCTAAAGGTGATTCAAGGCTTTCATTGTGTTGCAAAGAGCAAATTTGTGTTGTTTATGTGTTTGTGTTTGTCGATTTGAGCAATCATCTCCTCATGACATGAAGAGCTTCTTCCTCCATGATATCTTCACTACAAGGCGACATCTATTGTGATTATTGAGCATTTATCATTTGGTTTTTGCCTCTACCGCCCTAGGCATGCACTCTCTATCTGACAACAATGTTCGGAAGACTTGAATGTCTCTTCGCGGCTTGACTGAAGCAAGCCTCTAAACACCACAACCCCCTCCCAAAGTTTTCATGATTGCAGGTTACAGGTTGGAATTGCAGACAAAGTAAAGTTGTAGGAGGGTACAACAGAGTGTTGGAATTATAGATCAGAGAAGAAAACAACTCCCTGGACTTGGGCACCCGCTCATTAGTCCTCGAAGTTCTGCAATGGGAAAATCTCTGGTACAATAGATACAGGTTGCAAACCTTATTTCTAGATCTCGACAAAAAGTAGAGCATTGGACTTGGGCGCTCGCTCTTTAGTCCCTGGCTTTTCCGTCTCCAGGCCCTAAAAATAGGTGCACAGTTATTTGTTATTTTACATCTTTCTGTAAAAGTATTTTCTGTAATTCATCTGTTTACTGTTATATTTGCATAATTAGGGTTTTAAGGTATAATTAAGCATAAGAGAAAGAAATTATCAATCAAATCATAAAAATCTAAGTTTCCCTACATCTCAATAGTGACCTAGGGTATGATAGTACATTGCAACTCGACCCTAGGTCCTTGAATGTAAGGGTGAAAGGAGGATATACACACAAAACTACCAAAAACTAAACATCCAAATTTTACCCTTTACATTTTGGTGAACCCATGTTATTGGACTTATTTGCACCTTGTTGAGTGTTGTGCTTCAGATTTTTATTGATTTCATTCATTCATATCATCAATCATCTTATTGCATTGGAAAATTTACAAAAAAATTGAAAAATTGGAAAAATTGGAAAAAAATTGCATGCTAGGGTTTTGCATGTTGCATTAATTAAATTCAATTTCATCAAATTTCTAATTTTTGCATTAGATATGATTTTAATTATAGAAAATTACAAAAAATCATTAATTTGTATTGCATTTTCATCATAAAATTGCTAGGGTTTTGTTGAAAATTATGAATTTTGCATATAACCTAGTAATTCCAAAAATCTAGGGTTTGTAGATAAAATCTTGTTTGAGATTTTTCTACTAATTTTAGAGACTCACTCAAATTTTCATTTGGCTGTAGTCTTGCATTTTAGAACAAATTTGCATTTAGATTTTAAAAATTTACATTTTTGCATAGAAAAATTTAACAAAAACTAGCATTTTCATTGATTTTTCAATAGATTTGCACTTGCATTTTGCATGTTAGAGCATGGAAATCATTTTTAGATTTGAGAGCATGTAATTTTAATCATACATCAGCTTTCAAAACATTCATATAGCATTTTACATCAAGATCTCAAACCTAGGGCTTGAAAAACATTGATTTTCACTAGATTTGGCCTTATCGACTCTCTAAACTTGCACTATAGGCATGTTGTAAAGATTATTTTTGCACTAATTTGTTGTTATCAGGGTAATTATTTTCTTCCCCTTCTAAAAATCTTTACAACACCTTTCTATTGGCCTCTTTTTTTGAAAATTTGGTGAAAAATTGCACATTTTTGCTATTTTTGCTATTTTTGCCTTAGGGTTGGGTATAGTTTGCACCATAAGCGTGTTGTGACAAATTTTATGGATTGAGGTGACTAAAATTGCTGATATTATTTTCTTCACCTCCTAAAATTCTTTACAACACCCCTTTGGCTAGGTCTTGGAATTGAAAAACCGTGAAAAATTTACCTATTTTTACTATATTTTCACTAGGGTTTGACCTTGGGTGACACTATAAGTGTGTTGTGACGGATATTTTGGAATTAGGTAGTTGTTATTACTAATATAATTTTCTGTTCATCATTATTTTCCTCACAACACCCTTTGTTATGCTCTTTTGCATTGAGATTTGGTGAAAAATAACATATTTTAGTGTATGTTCACTATATTTTGACTTGTCATCATCTTAGATTGGCATCAAGACTGTGTTGTGAAGGATATTATTGCTATATTGGACTAATATTAGACATATTATTTTCTGCCCCTGATCAAAATCCTTACAACACCTTTGCTTTCACTTATTTGCATTGAAAAAGTAAATCAAGCATTTTAGGTCATTTTTGCATATAGTCTTGCACTTGTATTTGGCATAATTTTGAAAAACTTTTAAAATCTAAATTGGCATCTCATTATGGCACCTTCATGTTATTCAACTCTAAAATCTTTGCATGAATATATCCTAGATTTTGAAAATTTCTCTAATTTCACTAGTGAGAATCCTCATGTTCTAGAGCACATCGCTTATATAAGTGGCATTGATGCTTCTATATGTTCTACATATGAGTTGTAATTTGTTATACACATGATTTTAGTAGCTTCACTCTACTCATAGGAGCATATCCTTTGATATTAGAAGATTTAACCAAATTCATCTCTAGGAATACTCATGAGAAAGATGAGAGTGAAAAGCCTTTTTCCGCCACAGAGTATGATGATGATGATGTACCTTCCCCTCATCCCAATGCTCTCCCTGGCTAAGATGTAGTATTAGTGGATGAGAAAAGGTCTCTCACATTAAATACTTTAGGGATGGATGTTGGGTGCAATCAAAAGGAAAATAATGTTGATTCAATCGTCATTAATAGACTTGGTAACAATATTCCTAAAATGATTGTCCGAGGGCACTTAGTGCACCCTCTTGCTTAAAATCGCTGATTACTGTCCAAGGTGCTCAACAACCACCTAGACCTCCCGATCACATCTATGATTATTCAAAGCAAATTGCTCAAAGAAACCTAGGTGTTCAAAATGAGTTACAACAATGAGAGGAACCTCCTGCAACAATATAGTGAAAAATGCACGAAATAACAGAAATAGCAAAACACAAAAGGAATTTATTGATCGCAGGCCAGTTTGAGGGGGCAACCTCCTTTGAGCAAGCTCAATGCAATAAACTCATGGATGCCTTCATTGGCCTTAACACGTACTTATATACTAAGTCTAGTCTAAACAACTATTACTTCCCATGAATGTGGGATAATACAATATACTCACGGGACGACTTACAAAGCATATGCATCCAAATGTAATATACTAACAAATTAAAGAGAAGGGTTAAACACGGGTTCCTAACATCCCCTCCCTCTTAGAAAAGCTTTGTCCTCAAAGCGTAAGATGTGGAAATTGTTGCTGAATCTGAAGGAGTGGTTCTCCTATAGCAATCTCTTGGTGCAGTCCATGCCACTGAATTAATACCTCTGTGATGGAGCGAGAGCGAAGAGGATGAGTGCCCCTATCGAGGATTACCTCTAGCACCAAAAGGATGGATCCTCCATTATCCAGTTGGGGTAAAACAATTTATGATCTGTCGTTGGCGCCAAGAAATTTCTTTAGACAAGAAACATGAAATATTGGATGAACACGGGAAGAAGGAGCCAGTTTATGATCCCCAATCAGATCTTGGGTGTGGAGAACCGTGTCGACTGCCTGAACTCGTGAACTGCTGGGGGAGTATGGAAGGAGCGCTGGCGGTGCCTGACCATAGACTGGTTCAGATGGAGTCAGGTTAGATGCAGTGTGGTAGTAGGTATTGTACCACCATTCAATGAGAGGGAGCCACTTTGCCAACTGATGCTGTTGTTTTGAGGTATCACATGCAGCCACAATCTGTTGAATTGCCCTATTCATTCCCTTCCAAAAGAAGTGACGCCATGCCTGCTCATAAGTTTTGAGGAACCCAGAGTGCCCTATCGACGGAGAAACATAGAGTTTATAGAAGATAGCCTGCGGGACAGATTCCAACCAATTTGGAACAGACATAGAAATAGCTGAAAGAGAAAAGTGGTCACCACATGTGCGAGAAAGAGAATCCGCCACAATATTGTCCTTACCCTTCTTGTAAGTGATCTCATAGTCATAACCCATGAGTTTGCTGATCCATTTCTGTTGTGCTGGGGAGGAGACCCATTGTTCCAGGAAATATGTCAGGCTCTGGTGAGCCACCCCGATGCAAAAATGATTCCCTAATAGGTATGGCTGCCACTTCTGTACTGCATGCAAAATAGCCATCATTCGTTGTAGAGCCGAAGGAGTAGTGGAGACCACGGATGGTTGCATCTGAATGGAGTGAAGCTGAGCGATGACACCATGTGAATTCTTCTTAAGAAGATTTTCTAGGCGATGTGAACTTGTGATGCTGAGAGACCCCGGTTGTAAGCCCTTCAATGTGTGTTTGTGCCCATTGTATGAAAACTGCATCCAAAGTTCAACAAAATCCCATAAGATGGGTCCAAGTGTGCGTAACCATTGGGCGCCCAAAACCACATCACATCTACCTAAGGGCAAGGTAAACATGTCGGAGCGCAGGTTATAATCTCTAATAGAGATACGCACATTGTGACACTTCCCTTTGCAATGTAATGTGCCCCCATTGGCAATCATGACTTCAAAGTTTGAGCAAGGATGAACAAAACAATCAGCCTATTTGGCTATGCGAGGGTCAATGAAGTTATGAGTACTTCTAGAATCAATGAGTATTGTAAGAGGGAGCTTCTTGAAGTAACCCTTGACCCGTATGGTTTGTGGGGTGGTGACTCCTGTTACGACATGGAGAGAGATCTCTGGGTGGTCTTCCTAAGAAGTAGGGTCAACAGGCGACTGCTGAGTTTCAACTTGATCAGCTACTGTATCCTGAGTATCTGCATAAACTTCAGTTTCAGGGAGAGAATCCACATCCAAGAGATAGAGCTTTTGCTCAACACATCTATGTCCTTGAGTGAATTTGTCATCACAATTATAACAAAGCCCTTTTTCTCTACGTGCCCGCATCTCTGCTTCAGTCAAATGCTTGATAGGAGTTGTTCTAGGAGCTGGCATTATTTGAGGGCTTTGGGGATCCATATTTATGAATGGAACAAAATTGGATTTGGAGCATTGTTGAGCTGTGTTATTGTCCTCCGCCAACTTAGCCAACCCTAAGGCTTCCATCATTATGCTTGGGTAGAACATTTTAACCTCAGAGCGAATTGCATCCTTCAAACCACTGACAAAACAACTCTTGAAGAATTCATCAGACAATCCCTCTGTGTGATTGGCCAGTTTTTTAAATTCTGTCTGATATTCTCTCACAGTGCCTGTTTGACGCAGTTTTGTGAGTGCTCCTGTGAGGTCATCAAAAGCACTAGGGCCAAATCGTTGCAAAATGAGTTTGCAAAAATTTGTCCATTTTGGCTCTTCATGAGCTTTGATGTACCAATAGAACCATTGAAGGGCTCCATGTTCCAAATGAAAGGAGGCAAGTGGGACTTTGTTGACATCAAAAGTATTATGCAGATTGAAATATTGTTCTGCTCGGTATATCCATCTAGTTGGATCATCACCATTGAAGTGAGGAAAATCAAGCTTTGGTCCACAAAAATTACCAGAAGAAAAAAACCCTATATCTGCAGAAGACTCTGGTTGCCGTCTATTGTTCATGGTTGAATGTTAAAGATTGAGCCCAAGAATTTTTTCCTCCAGATCTTGGAGTTTGGTCTTGATGGCTGCAAGTTCCTCCTCCATGTTTGTTGCTCCTACGTGGGTGATAACCATAACCAGGATTTTTTTTTTTGGAATGGGTAGAAAAACAAAAACAAAAATTTTTTTAGTAAAGGAAAATTTGGATTTGGGAAAAACTTTGATGGGTAATTCGGGTTTGACTAGGTTTTGGACACTTTCTGAGGGACAGGGAAGCAGAAAATGGGGATTTTAGAAGTGGGGTGAAAGAATGGGAAAATTTGTCAAAGAGGGACAAAGGAGCAGAAATAGGAAATGAACACTGTGGCAAAATTTGAAGGCGATTGGGTGAGAATCGAAGAAGTTATGGCAAACCCTAAAAATAGACAAATGTGGGATTTCTGGCTTCGATAAGTGGAATTTGGGATATGGTCCTCAAGGAAGGAAATATGCAGAATGGAATTTCAGGAGTTCTAGTGAATTTTTAGAGGAAACAGAGCGAAAGCAAGGAAGATATGGTGAAAAAATAGATTTTTTTTCTTCTAGAAATGATCTGCAATGGCTCTGGATAGATTCAATCAGTGATTTGTCAGCTGGTAATAGATATGGACCCCAGGTATGTTCAGCTTCCTAAAGGTTCAGGGGATTCACTCGGATACCAATTCTATCTAACGGCTTGCATATTGGGGCAGTACCCCTCACTCTATGGCTCAGGTAAAATTGATAACCGCTTTGCCACAAACGACAGCTCTTGGTTTACCTAACGGATGGGAACTAGTCAATTAGGTAGGGGCCGTTACTCTTTTCGCTGGCAGGTCCTCTCAATGGGCTAGCTACTTTGGGGTTCATGTGGTACTCCTTAGAATGAGTTTTAGGGCTATGCCCAGGCACTTCCCACAGTTAAGCGGATAGGGATTATTCCCTGATCTGAACCTGCAATTGAAATGAACAATACAGATGCAAAGAAAAAGAACTACTGCAATAATCACAGCGCCTGGAGGCCACTGCAAAAAAAATTTGGCAGAAATTCCACCCAGCGAGCCTAAGAAAGCGCTCTGATACCAGATGAGAGGAACCTCCTGCAACAATATAATAAAAAATGCACGAAATAACAGAAATAGCAAAACACAAAAGGAATTTATTGATTGTAGGCCACTTCGAGGGGGCAACCTCCTTTGAGCAAGCTCAATACAATAAACTTGTGGATGCCTTCATTGGCCTCAACACGTACTTATATACTAAGTCTAATCTTAACAACTATTACTTCCCATGAATGTGGGATAATACAATATACTCACGGGATGACTTACAAAGCATATGTGTCCAAATGTAATATACTAACAAAGTAAAGAGAAGAGTTAAACACGGGTTCCTAACAAACAACCACACCACAATGTGATTGCTCATACATATAACACCCATAATAACAAGCAAAGTAAGCAAGCACCACATGTGCCTGTCTCTCTTCCATGCTCTCAACCTATGCTTCCTCCACCACCTAGTCTTACTCATAAAAGTGGTCAAGAATATGATCTTGTCGAGCAACTCCGCGCTACTCAGGCTAAGATCTCCCTTTGGGATTTAATACAAACATCACCTACATACCATGGAATGCTTCAAGAAGCTTTGCAAAAGGTGATTGTCCCACCTACTGCTAAGCCTAATGATGTATCAGCCGTATTGGATAGTATGCATGCGAAAAAAATAGATATACTCTTTCAACCACATGAATTACCATCAATCGAAGTTCAAATATGATCCTCTTGTAATATTGGTCACAATAAATAAAACATTGGTTAAGAGAGTTATGATTGATAATGGATCAACTCTTAATGTTTGTGGCATTGACTTATTACATAAGATCAAAGTTGATACATCTGCCATCAAGCTGACAATGTTGGACGACAATCTGTGGGCACTATAACTTTACCTATACAAGTAGGACCTATGATTGTGCCTACCCTGATTCATGTCATACCTTGTTCTCTATCTTACAACATGATTCTTGGTAGACCTTGGATTCATGCATTAGGGGCAGTTCCTTCCACCCTACATCGCTCAATCAAATTTATAAACAAAGGTAAACTTCATAGTAATCATGCTAATCCTGAACCAGATAGCTATTTACATATTGAAACGCAAAAACCAGTTTACAATCATATGAGCTTAAACAATTTACGAACTGATTCATCAATACCTCTAGCCACGAATAATGTTGTACAAGACTCTAAGCCATCGAATGCACTCTTTGGTGATGATTGAGGCCCATTGGATTTTAATACTTGCAGTATAGGGGAATATAAAATTAATAACCTCGACACATCAAAAGTAGCATCAATCTCATCTAAGCAATCTTTTGAAGCATCTGAAAAATGTAAAGTCTCCTTGGTAGAAAATAAAGAAAATACTCTCAATTACACTACAAATTATGATACCTACAAGGCTTCACCTTCTTCTAAGGAACTGGACTCTCTATATGGTCGTGGATTTCAAATTTTGTACCAACATAATGACTATATAGGTAAGGGTTGTGGTGTAAATCAACAAGGAATTAGAGTACCTATAGAATCCGCTTCAACACATTACTCAAGCGGCATTGGATATAATCCTTTTAAAGAAAAGAAAGCCTCTTGTCGTCCTACACTTAATATTAATTTAACAAGATCAAAACAACATGGCAGATATCCCAGATATGTATATTCTTAACGATGGTACCCTACAGGTAAGTATCTCTAACCCTTTATCTCTCTCGTGATGTGCTTCCCCCGTGATGTGTTATGTGTTGTTTAGGCCTCTTGGGATGACCCTTGATTCTCTCGTAAGGTCCAGGATACCAGGAGACCGCCTCTGTTGTGACCTTCTTCTATTTGTATCATCATTCTTCTACATTGCCTCTCTCTCTGATTTCATTGTTGTGTGTTGTGTCTTACAGACATAGTGTTGCGGTTGGTGACTTGGGGGCACCCTCCTATGTGACTGTTCCTAAGACACTTGTTTCTCCTCTCTTATTTATTGTTTCCCTTCCTCTAGTGTTTCTATCTAGCGATCGGATGACGAAAAACATTTATACTGATGCAGACCTAATGTCCCTTTTGCGAGAAATCAAAAATTGGACTTCGTTCCTAATATGACAATGGGGTTGTATATTTTATCCGACGCTTGGCTAGTGGAAGCACTCTTGCTTTTCGTGTAGTGATTTTGATGGTGTTCTATCTCATTTACAAATCATAACAATACTGCTGCTCCGTGCACTTTGTCTATCTTGAATCTTGCATACCTCAGATATCATATGCATTGATGTTGTTTTTATGTGGATACTAACATGTTTCTTGCAGGGATGTGTTTGTGGGAACATTTGGCAATTGTAAAGTACATGTCACTTCTGGGGGCATGGGCTTTGCGAAAGTTTGTGTTTCCTTGTGTGTTTTCTTCCTACCTTAACGTGCTTGACATCGATGCATGATATCAACCACCTTAAGGTGGGGGCATAAATAAGGTAAGCTGTCTATTCTAGATGCTAGTAAAGTGTGTTTGAACAATCTTGAAATCTTAAAATCTATTTCGTGTACCTCCTTTTCATCATAAGGCATCTCCGTGATGCAGGTGGGGTTGTATACTTTTGAGCGCATACCTCCTTTTCACCATAAGGTGTCTCCGTGATGTGGGTGGGGTTGTATGCCATGCTTCCTTTTCACTGTAAGGCGTCTCCGTGATGCGGGTGGGGTTGCATTTTCAAAAGTCCTCTGCAGAGGCGGGGAGAGGTTATGTGACTAACTCAACCCTTAAGCATGTCTTCGGTGATTGTTGTGGTGAAGCCCAATCGTCAATGTGTGCTGTAATGTGCCTGAGATGGTACTGAACCTAGAAATAGGGACACTCCATCACTTGTCTGCCGTGTTTTCTCCGTGTCTTCAAAGTGTGTGTGTTTGGCATGCTTACTTTGTTTGGCATGTTTGTTGCCCCATATGCAGTCTAAAGACCTGTATGATGAGTGCATCCTGCATTTTGGGAGGTTTTGTGTGTCTTGCGTGTGTGTTGCCCCATATATGCAGTACATCCTGCATTATGGGAGGTTTGTTTACTTTCTTGTACTTGCATTTGTATTTCATATATATGAGAAAAAGAAAAGAAAAGAAAAGAAATCATTCCTCTCTTCCATGCATTAATGTGTCTTCTGTGCATTTACTGCATTCTCCATGCTTTACGTGACTATAACTGTCTTCTCCGTGTTCTGCATGCCTGTCATTGCCTTCAATGTGCTTGGCGTGTTTACTGTGCTTGTTGACCGTACTTTAATGCATGTATTAGCTTCGCATTTATACATACATTAAAGTGGAGGCTAAATGTAATGTCAAAAAGTGTCCCCTTGGGGGCTTTTCCCTCAAAAGGTTTAGCTCCCGGGTCTTTAGTGTGCATTTAGGACATCTTGCATCATAATTCAACATCTCGATGGAATGAACCCTGGGTATCATGACAAATGGGGCCTAGGGGGACCCCTTGAACCTAACCTTACTCAAAATAGGGGGGGAGGACTTGGGCACCCACGCCCTAGTCCTGCCCTATTTTGGGTCAGGCCCAAATTTCTAGTGTCGGTTTATGACCGTTATTTGGTCCCTAGGCCAACACAGTAAGTTTGAATTTATGAAATCTTGGCGAGAATGTTTGTAGTTGCATATAAAAGCATGTTTAGGCATTCATTTGTAAACTAGATGATTACTAGCAAGCTATTGTGTTCTAAAGGTGATTCAAGGCTTTCATTGTGTTGCAAAGAGCAGATTTATGTTGTTTATGTGTTTGTGTTTGCATATTTGAGCAATCATCTCCTCATGACATGAAGAACTTCTTCCTCCATGAGATCTTCACTACAAGGTGACATCTATTGTGATTATTAAGAATTTATCATTTGGCTTTTGCCTCTGTCTCCCTAGGCACACACTCTCTATCTGACAACAGTGTTCGAAAGACTTGATTGTCTCTCCGGGGCTTGACTGAGGCAAGCCTCTAAACACCACAACCCCCTCCCAAATTTTTCATGATTGCAGGTTACAAGTTGGAGTTGCAGACAAAGTAAAGTTGTAGGAGGGTACAACAGAGTGTCAGAATTGCAGATCAGAGAAGAAAACAACTCCCTGGACTTGGGTGCCCGCTCATTAGTCCTTGAAGTTCCACAACGGGAAATCTCTAGTACAACAGATACAGGTTGCAGACCTTATTTTTAGATCTCGACAAAAAGTAGGGCATTGGACTTGGGTGCGCGCTCTTTAGTCCCCGAATTTTCCATCTCCGGGCCCTGAAAACAAGTGCACAGTTATTTGTTATTTTACATCTTTCTACAAAAGCATTTTCTATAATTCATCCGTTTACTGTCGTATTTGCATAATTAGGGTTTTAAGGTACAATTGAGCATAAGAGAAAGAAATTATCAATCAAATCATAAAAATCCAAGTTTCCCGACATCTCAATAGTGACCTAGGGTATGATAGTACATTACAACTTGACCCTAGGTCTTTGAATGTAAGGGTGAAAGGAGGATATACACACAAAACTACCAAAAACTAAACATCCAAATTTTACGCTTTACAATAGCTATACTAGGGAAACAAATGTGGATAGAAAATGGGAAATTAGTTAGAAGAGCAACCAAATTCTATACTCTATGATACCTAGGAAACGTTTTGTACATCTCATAAGGAAACACTTAGGGAAAAATAAAACTAAAATTGTTTAAGCACTGAGAGGACATTGTAAACTTGATGTCATCAATTTTAGATTAACTTTAAAACTTGAATTTACCTTAGTAGTACTAGAAAGTAAAAAAAAAATTGGTAGTTGTGTTGGGTTTAGGTTGAGTAAAATTTAGGGCATGACAGGTGTGTGAACACACGACTACATTTATTGCAAATGTCTATTTACATAGAAACTTTGGCCAAAGTAATGCATTTGTCTCTACATGCATTAGTCAGTTCACAGTGTCTAGATGGCGTGACCAGTCAGAATGATCATACTTAGTTAGAAGATTATCTAGAGTTGTATGGTTGATTAAGTTACATAGGACACAACACTAGGACTCAGATGGCAACCTGTTGGTTCTTTATGTCTATACTCTTCGTGAAGGGTAGGGCCACTTCTAAGAAGGAAGGTGTGTAGGGGGCCATCAGTCTATGGTTAGAGGTAAAACACTCAGATGATGATCTCTTGCTGTAGCATAAGACTCACCAAGACTTGTATGACAAATATAAAGATTCCAAATACAATGTACTACATGATATGACTTATGATAGTTAAACTTATGATGTAAAATTATTCTTTTGCCAAGTGAAAATTATTTGTAAATGCAAAGTGAAAAGATTCTACTATGATTCTATCTTTGAATATGTTGTAATTTCAAGGTTGAAAATATTCAGAAAAGATATGCTTTTATTTCTTTGTGATTATGCAAAGGATATATATATAAATTCACTCATGTTTAAAAGAACATAATAAATATTATGTTCTTTTACTTTCTTAGTAAATTGTATGTGTAATTCCAAGTAATATGAGAAGGCATGTTACAATGAAGGATTAAGCTCACTAATGGGATTAAGATTAGGGGGGATTTGAATGAGATGATTAGGGATGAGGGATAATTGGATTAAGATGAGGATAGGATGAGATGATGAGTGGACAATTTTAGTGTTATAATGCACAAGACAACTAAGAGGGGGGGTGAATCAGTTGTATGTTAAAACTTTAAGCTTTCAAAACAATTTCAAACATCATCCATTTATAATGCATTAGAAGAATGTAAACATATGAAGCACCAATGTAAACACATCCAAACACATGAAAACACCAGATTTACGTGGAAAACCCAATAAGGGAAAAACCATGGTGAGGATTAGCTCACATATATATGAATAACAACACTAAAAATCAATAGGTTCACTGCCAAGGGATCACTGCCCAGAAGAAAGGCTCATTGCCAAAGAAAGGATCATTGCCAAGGGCTCACTACCCAAAAGAGAGAAGAAAGAAGAATATTACAGAGAGATTCACTATCTCAAAGAAACAGGAGAAATCCACCACTGCCACTGCTTGCCATCCACAACCTTTGTCTCATTGCCTCTAGCAACTTCTGGCACATTGAAATGTAGACACCTTCTGCTCACTGCATTCTAGAGTCATAAGCATTTAAGCTCTCACACAACTCACTGCCCTTGATTTAATTTCATATTCTCTTCTCCATATTGCTCCACTCATCTTCATCTTGCATTTATACCATCTACAACCAAGACCTATCTCAATTAGGTTGGTGCTAATGAGCGTATGCATTACACACATGCAACATCACTTAGGTCGGCACTAAACACTTTCATAGTGGAAATAAGTCAAAGTGGACCATGTCAAGGGATAACTAGGACTCACATCTATATCACCAAGCTACTCATCACATCCACAATCCATGCGGTACCTCCACAGGTGGCACTAGTAAGCTAGGTTGGCCAAACCTGAGAAAATGACCACATCAATGCTTCTCCAAGCCCAAAAGCATCATGTGGACTAGAGAGAGACACTTCAAAGTATTCACACACCTTCCCAATGTACTCATCATCATCAAAAACTTCTACAACACTGCCGCAACCATTTGAAACAAAGAATGTCTTCATTATGCACATCTGGACACACTACTACTGATCACCAACACAAGAACTGAACTTGCAGGGCACCCCAACACTGGAAACTTCAATGGAAGGTAGATATGGATAATATAAGCACTCTCTCAGATCTGCAAGACAGGAAGGCTCAATGCGGAGAATTGCAGAGCATTCTTATTTCTCCCAGACAACCTCCTTCATAGTTAGATTCTATTAAACACATCTTCTACTTCTGTACGATCCAGAACCTGAAACTTTGGATATAACACCTCTGAAAAACTCTGATCAACACTTCCAAACCACAAGCATATCTTCAAATAGGAAGGAATGCGGACCAGAATACTGAGAGTACCTCTGTTACACTGGACACCTTTTTATCAAATTTTCTCAAAAGAACTTGGAAACCAAGTGAACCATCTATTGGGAGTTGACATCAATGACAACACTAGCAAGTTTCTAATAATCTCCTCGTTTGTCATTGATGGCAACACCAACTCTTTGAAAAACCATCAAGACCTAAAGCAACTTTTACTCCCCCTAACAGAAACACCTATTACTCTTCACACACCTTTCTGCACAATGGTTTTTCAATCACTTTGACTCTCTCTCCCGCTTTGACATCAATGGTAAAGGGTAGAAAATAGAACACTAGCAAGTATCTACTTCATCTCCACTGTTCTCACTTTTCTACACTCTCCCCCTTAAGATCATAGGATATGCTCCATTTGACTATACCAACCAATAGTATCTCTACCTACTCCCCCTAAGAGGTAGCCATCAACATCAGTCCAGGTCCAAAAATTGTATCTTGAAATGCTTCCTGGACAGATGCACATACTTATGCATCTAGTTAAGAAAAAGAGGGGCAATAACCCCTAACTTCTGCCAAAGATACTCAAAAGTATCCTTAGGGAGAGCCTTTGTAAAGATGTCTGCAACATGATCCTTGGTAGGCACATACTCCAACTTCACCTCATTCTCTACAACCTTTTCTCTTAGGAAGTGATACCGGATCATAATATGGTTTGTTCTTGAATGCATTACCAGATTCCTTAAAATGTTGATAGCACTTGTATTATCACATAGGATAGGAATTGGTTCATCATGACACTTTGATATCCTTTAATGTCTACTTCATCCACAACACCTGTGTGCAACACGATGCTGCTGCAATGTATTCTACTTTTGTAGTAGATAAAGATACTGAGTCCTACTTCTTACTTAACCATGAGACAAGTTTGCTTCCCATAAAGAAAGCATGACCACTTGTACTTCTTCTGTCATCTGTACATCCTGCCCAATCTGCATCTGTATATGCACTCAAGGAAAAATTAGTATCCTTGGGATACCATAGGCTGAATTCTAGAGTGCCTTTCAAGTATCTGAATATCCTCTTTACCACTAAAACATGTGACTCTCTGGAATCAACTTGAAATCTAGCCACAAGATAGACTACATGCATGATATCTGGTCTGGTAGCAATAAGGTATAACAGTCCATCAATCATTAATCTATACTTGCTCTAATTGGTCTTAGGAGATTCATCATCTTTACTCAATTTACAACTACTAGTCATGGGAGTACATACCGGTTTGGAGTCTTCCATTCCAAACTTCTTCAACATCTCCTTAGTATATTTTGACTATGAAATGAAAATGTGCTTTTCTAATTGACTGATTTGTAACCCAAGGAAGAAGTTCATTTCCCCACACATTGACATTTCAAATTCTTTCTACATTTCTTGTATAAATTTCTTGCACATACCTTCATTTCCTCCAAAGATTATCATCAACATGCACTTCCACAATCAGGATTTGATGAACTATAGATTGCTATTTCCAGTTCCCTTTTTGAATCCTTACTGCAACAGGTACCTATCCAACCTTGCATACCAAGTTCTAGGAGTCTGTTTGAGTCCATACAATGCCTTCTTCAATATGCAGACCATGTTTGGATCATCTGATAACTGAAATCCTTCTGATTGCTCAATGTATACCTCCTCTTCCAACTCTCCATTCAGGAATGCAAATTTCACATCCATCTGATAAACTTTGAAGTCCTTATGAGCTGCAAAGGCAAAGAACAATTTGATGGCCTCCAGTCTTTCCACTGGAGAAAATGCTTCCTCATAATCTATTCCTTCCACTTGTGAGTAGCCTTTACACACAAACCTAGCCTTATTTATGACTACTTCCCCATTCTCATTAATTTTTTTCTGGAAGACCCATTTAGTTCCTATCACGTTTTTGTTTGCTGGTCTTGGAACAACTTCCCAAGTCTGATTTTCTCAATTTGCATCAATTCTTCTTCCATAGCCTTGATCCATTGTTCATCTTTGCATGCTTCAGTTACTATTTTGGGTTCTATTTGAGACAATAGGCACAAATTCACCTATTCATCTACCATAACAATACTTCTGCTTGTTAAAACACCTTTGTTCTTATCTCGAATGATCTAGTCTTCAAAATGATTCTTCTGCACATACTTGGGTGTTTTAGGAATCTTCTCCAGAGCATCTTCTTCATCAACCTACTTTTCTTTTTCCTTTTCTTCTTCTCTTTCTTCTTCTCTGCAAGGGTTCTCATTCGATTCATATCCTTCTAATAGCATTGATCTTTGATATGGCTCTTCATCCACTTTGACATTTGCACTTTCTACTAGTTTCTTCAACCTCTTGTTGTAGCATATGTAAGCCTTTCTCTTTGTAGAATATCCAAGAAAGACTCCTTCATCCGATCTTGTATCAAAATTTCCCAAGTTCTCTTCATCTCTTCCAATGTATCATTTACTTCCAAACATTCTAAAGTATTTTACAGTAGGAGTTCTTCCATACGATAGTTCATATGGAGGTTTTGAGCTGCCGACCCTTGCTTGCGCTCTGTTTTGTATGTAGACAACAATGTGCATGGCTTCTCTCCAATAGATATCTAGTAGGTTTGATTCTTTCATCATCATCCTTACTACTTCCTGAATTGTCCTATTATTCCTTTCCACATCTCCATTTTGCTGAGGAGTCCTAGGGGCTGACAAATGCCTTTTTATTCCATGATCTTCACAAAAGCTGTTAAACTCATTGGAGGTGAACTCACCATCTCTATCAGACCTCAGACACTTAAATTTTAGATCAATTTCATTTTCAACCATATTTTTAAATGCTTTAAACTTATCTAGAGCTTCTGATTTTTCTTTGAGAAGAGTTACCCAAGTCATTCTAGAGAAATCATCAATCAACAACATGAAATACCTGTCACCTTGAAAGCTTCCTACTCTTGTAGGTTCGCATAGATCTATATGCACCAACTCCAGAGATCCGGTGGTAGAATACTCTTTGATCTTGAAATTCTTCTTTGTTTGCTTCCCAATCTGACATTCCTAGTAGGTTGCATTGGTAGGCTTTATAATCTTTGGCAGATCCCTAACAACTTGAGTAGAGCTGATCTTGACTAGGCTGTCAAAATTTATGTGACACATTCTTCTATGCCATAGCCAACTTTCACTAATTTGAGTCATAAGGCACACACCATCAGCACCTTTGAGCTGATATATATTTCCTTTTTTCCTTGTTCCTGTAGCAATCAGAGTTTCAGAGTCTTCTTTTCTGATTTCACAACCACCATCCTGAAACACAAGATTATATCCTTTGCTACATATTTGTCCTACACTTAGAAGATTATGCCAAAGACCTTTGACATAAATAACATCATCTGCATTTTTCTTGCCATCAAAATTGATCGAACCTTTTTCACAGATCTTAGCAGATGCATCATCTCCAAACTTAACAAAACCTCCATCAAACTTCTCAAGCTTCACAAACTTATTCTTATCTCCTGTCATATGATTTGAACACCCACTATCATTTAACCAGAGGTTCTCCTTCTCTCTTGCATGAAAAGTAGTTACCAGAGTTCCTTTGATATTGTGCTTTGTTTCCAGAGCAATTTCCTTCATATCTTTTTCAGAATTAGTTCCAACATTCAAAGCCATGAACAAGCATTCATTACTTTCATCATCCAGACAGTTAGACTCATCATCAGATATGCTCTCATCTTCTTTAACATAATAACTTCTCTTGAATGATTTACCTTTGTTATCCTTGTGTTTGTCATTTGAAATTTTGATTGGACATTTTGAGGCATAATGACCTATCTTTCCACAACTGAAACATTTGAAGGGTAGCTTACCTCTGTATTTTCTAGACCCCTTTTTCAATTTGCTTACAAAGTTTGCTTCTATTTTATCAAAGTCATTTGAATTTGATTCATTATTCTTTTCTATTTTGCTAGCCTTAAAATTTATTTCTTTTCTTGGCTCATCTTGGCCAAACTCTCTTATCTCAAAAGTAGTTAAAGTACTAAACATTTTATCCCTAGAATAGTTATCCAAAGTTTGAGTATCTTCAATAGCAGAAACTTTAGCACTATAAGGTTTTGGAAGAGTTCTTAGTACCTTCTTTACCACTTCTTTTCGTCCAGCTCCCTACCAAGACCATTGATGGAATTGAAAATTTCATCCACTCTCTACATTTAGTTTGCAATATTTTCATCCTCTGACATCTTTAAGGTTTCAAACTTGGCCTTCAAAATTTGCATCTTTGCTTACTTTACCTTGTCATCTCCTTCATAGGTACTTTCTGGTTTCTTCCAGATCTCATGAGCTGTTTTGTAGCTCATTGCCTTCACTAATTCAGAATCAAAAAGACTATTCAGAAGAGAACTCCTTGCCTTGCCATTGTTCTCATATTCTTTAATCTCATCTTCATCCTTTGGACCATTAGTAGGTATAGTGTACTTTTTGTCAACTATCTTCCATACGCCATATCCTAGTGAGACAAGAAAGATTTCCATCCTAGTTTTCCAAAAAGCATAATTTGTTCCATCAAACATTGGAGCCTCCATACCTTTCCTGTGCGCCATTCGGATCTACCCCAAGTGGTTAAGCTTCTTCAGGGAACTTGGCTCTGATACCAATTGTTAGAATGCATAGGACAACTGAAAGGGAGGGGGAGTGAATTGGTTGTATGTTAAAACTTTAAGCTTTCAAAGCAATTTCAAACATCATCCACTTATAATGCATTAGCAGAATGTAAACATATGAAGCACCAATGCAAACACATCCAAACACATAAAAACACCAAATTTACATGGAAAAACCAATAAGGGAAAAACCACTATGAGGATTAGCTCACATATATATGAATAACAACACTGAAAATCAATAGGCTCACTGCCCAAAAGAAGGGCTCACTACCAAAGAAAGGCTCACTGCCAAGGGCTCACTACCCAAAAGAGAGAAGAAAGCAGAAGACTGTTACAGAGAGATTCACTATCTGAAACCAATAGGAGAAATCCACCACTGCCACTGCTTGCCATCCGCAACCTTTAGTTCACTGCCTCTAGCAACTTCTGGCACATTGAAATATAGACACCTTCTGCTCACTGCATTCCAGAGTCATAAGCATTTAATCTCGTACACAACTCACCACCCTTGATTTAATTTCACATTCACTTCTCTATATTTCTCCACTGATCTTCATCTTGCATTTATACCATCTACAACCAAGACCTATCTCAATTAGGTTGGTCCTAATGATGTGTGTGTATTACACACATGCAACATCAATTAGGTCAGCACTAAACACTTCCACGGTGGAAAGAAGTGAAAGTGGACCATGTCAAGGGATAACCAGGAATCAAATCTGTATCACCAAGCTGCTCATCACATCCACAATCCATGAGGTACCTCCGTAGGTGACACTAGTAAGCTAGGTCAGCCAAACGTGAGCAAATGACCACATCCAGGCTTCTCCAATCCCAAAAGCATCATGCAAACCAGAGAGAGACACTTCAAAGCATTCACACACCTTCCAAAAGTACTCATAATCATCAGAAACTTCTACAACACTACTGCAACTATTTGAAACAAAGAATGTCTTCATTATGCACATTCAGACACATTACTACTGATCACCAACACAAGAAATGAACTTGTGGAGTACCCCAACACTGGAAACTTCAATGAAAGGTAGATACAAATAATATAAGCACTCTCTCAGATCCGCAAGATAGGAAGGCTCAATGCGGGGAATTGCGTGCATTCTTATTTCTCCCAGACAACCTCCTTCACAGTCAAATATTCTGTTAAACACATCTACTTCCGCATGATCCAGAACCTGAAACTCTGGATATAACACCTCTAAACACCTCTGATCAAGACTTCCAAACCGCACAAGCATATCTTCAAGTAGGAAGGAATGCAGAGAAGAATACTGAGAGTACCTCTATTACACTGCACACCTTTTTATCAAATTTTCTCAAAAGCACTTGGAAACCAAGTGAACCATCTATTGGGAGATGATATCAATGACAACACCAACAAGTTTCTAAAATTTAGGTGTCTTCAAATGCTACAAATACCACATTCACTAAATGCCTTCTGCTACAACTTCAATAATTGCAGAAGACTTGGGACACAAGGAATAACCAGCTAGGGTTCCTCAACAAAGAGCTAAACAAAGAAGAGGGGAACACCATATTACCCAAGCTTCCCATTGCACTTGCTGAGTTCCAACCAAAAATGTGAGATGCATGTTCCATGCTAGGATTTTTCTTTGGGATGGATGATGACAAGATGGTTTGACTTCCAACTAGGATCTTTGAGCATTCCTCTTTCCTAGTTTGTTACATCCCCAATTTTGACTATGTTTAACTTTTACTTTTTATGTGATATACTGGATAAGTAATCATAGGTTAATGATTTGATGTTTGCAGAAAATGTCAAGATAAATCATTGATTATATGGATTATGAATAATGCTTAGATTTAAACATGAGATTACATGTTGATTAAGATTATTTTAGCATGATGTTTAATGATTTAAATTGATGCTACACTGATCATAGTTGTATGATTGTGAGTGTAACTAGGAAAAGAGATTTCCAATTCCAAGATGGGAAGGAGAGTATCACCTGGGAGAAGGAAATAGATACATTGTGGAAAAAGTCAGGTGCCCATTTGAGTTTCAAAGTTGCTCTTTATGTGAACTGTCGTGAGACAGAGTATGTATTAGTTGTCTACCCTTGTTAGTTGATTTCAATTCGACTATTGTCATTTTGCCGAGTAAGGATTTTCAACGTCAAACCATGTTTAATTTGGTCTTGTGATATAAGTTTTGGAGGTTATAGTTTAACCATTCTTCTTGTTGGGAAGTTTTCGATCATGTTTCTTGCTTTGCTTGTTGATTGGCACTGACATCAACAAGAGGTTGTGAAGGGGGAAAAGATCTTGACCCCATTGTCGCAACTTGTAAATGGTAATTTTCATCATTCTCAGAATGGTGTTGCTACCATTAAGTTGTTATCTTGTATTTATTTAAATATATATTTTGATAATATATATATTATGTCTTCCTTTTGTGTTTTAAACATTTACCATCTTGAGTCTAGCTATCGATGGTTTTGATAACCATAACCCCTAGGTGGCTCCACAAGGTGGCACACGTTCCATACACTACCACATAAGGTGGGAAGAGTGGGAGGAATCCTCGGTTGGTTGGGAGTTGCATGCTCGTTTTGAAGAGATTTCGATGGTAATGCTCTCCTTAGTGTGTGTTATAGGTTCTCGGGCGCGGGGGTCAGTGGGTTACTATTATGTTTTCCATTGTGAATGGAGAGTGACTATCATTTGGCTGTGGAATAGTAGAGTGAAGGGTGGATTGTGCTTTGAGATAGAACGGAGGATTAAGGAGGTTCAAGTTGTGAGCCTACAGACCCAAAGAGGACTATGTTTAAACCTTGTCAGGTAATTTCTTAATGTTGGCCGCAACCATGGTGTTGGATACTTAGTATCCTTATTTATTATATATGTTTTCTTGTGTATGGGGACGACTGAGTAAGCTGATACCATTCCTTTTCTTTCATAACAGTTGTTCAATATTTGACCTTGTATACTGTAATGTATACTATAAAACTTGACAGGCCGTGGGCTTTATCATTAACTTGTTTGTTTCGAACATGCTGGGAATAAATGATTAGAGGCAAGCTCTTTCTAGTCAGCTTGGACTGTATGCTATGTATTAATGATAACTTTTGTGCAATCATTCTTTAATCCACTTGATTGTAATGAAAACACAGTCGGCTCCTCTTGGCCGAGGAAACCTTTTATTCATTAAGTAAACCAATCTTTTAAGAAATCTCTCATCAAGATGAGAGCAGGGTGCCATAGTTAAGCAAGCCCAAAGGATTTAATATCTGGTGAGGCTTAGTATAACACTGGACACTTGAACCTTTTTTTTTTTAATAACTAAGTAGAGTTAGAGTTAAACACTTGAGCCCAAGTATGAGTGGGTGACTGGTATGATACCCATATTGTTGGTGTTGACTAATGTTATTTTGATATGTTAACAATATTGTGTTGGCAGAATCTTGGACCTCTATAGATTTGAAACATGCCATTTGATGTTATTCCTTTGGCGGTAAAATGGTAAGCTATTGTTTGAAAGCCTAACTTTAAAGATATGTTTTTGAAGTATGTCAAGAAACCATTTTTGGTGAGGGACTCTTTATTATTCCCTTGGGCATGTCATGGGATTAGAAAAGATGTTTGCTAAGAATCTTGTATACATGCATATTGAACATGGAAATCTTTTCATAAGAATATGACTGTCTTGTATATAGACATTAAATTGTCAAATTGGATTAGAAGGGAATCCAAGAACTAAATTAATTGTCTTGGAAAAACAAAGATTGTTCTGTCAAAATATTATTTGTGTCTATACTAGACACCTGAAACCAAAAAATACTTACATGTTCAACTTGTGAATCATGAAATAGAGTGACGTGGAGTCATAAATTTCACGTTGCTATGACAACCAGTAAACTTCTCTAAAAGGTTGGAAGATCTCTATGAGAATCATTTGGTCTTGTATTCTAGAGTTTGGAGTAGAAAATGAAAGTCAGTGAGACTATGGGTAAGAAATACCCAGATATCCATTAATGGATTTAGTAAACAAATCTTACTGTTGGATGAGATAACTTCTAAGTCGAGTTAGATGTTGGTGAACAATCGACTATGTTTATTTCGAAACGTCTATGTATATGAAATATTTGGCCAAAGTAATGCATCTGTCTCTGCATGCATTAGTCAGTTCACTATGCTCCAGATGGCATAACCTTCCAGTAGTGTCATACATAGTTAGATTGGATCTATAGTTGTATGACTGTGAAGAGTTATGAAGGACACACCACTAGAGACTCATATGGCAAACCTATTGGTTCCTTATATCTATTTCCTTCGTGAAGGGAAGGGCCACTTCCAGGGAGGAAGTTGTGCGGGGGACCGCTGGTCTGTGGTTGGAGGAAAAGCACTCGGGTGATGCTCTCATTTCCAAGTAGATGACAAGCTAAGACTTATGAAGACAGATATCAAAACTCCAGATGCAATATATTAAATTATATGACTTGATAGTCAAATTCTATGTAAACTTGACATTATTTCCATGAACAAATATTATGATTGTAAAGTGAAGAAATTCACTAACATTCTATCTTGAAACATGTTATACATTTTTAGTTTGAAAATATTGAAAAAAAAGAGAAGATGCTTTTTATGTAATCATTATGCAAATGCTTAATGTTTGATAAACATATGATTATGATAATCTTGATTTTATTTTACTTGATGGTAAAAAGGGAATGTGAATTTCGGAAGACATGAGATGACATGTTACATAGTTCATCTCATGGTTTTTAGAACGCCCAATTCTTCCAATAGTTCATGCACTTGTCTATCACATATGACTCAGTGGATTCCTAGAAGGTTATTCTAATGTACGCATGGGGTGTGTGCAAGAAGTTGTGTCCACTTTTTGGCCAAAAAGTGGAAGTGTTTTTCCTGATTTTCAGAATTTGTCACATTTGACCTAAAAATGTGAAGCACCTAAAGGTGGAATCTTGAAAAAAGTCACTAAATATGAAATGTAGTACTCGGAGTCTAGTTTCCAAATATGTAATTTTTTTCAATACCCAGATGATAGAAATTGATTTTGAATAGGCATTTCTAAAAACCATTGTTTAAAAGTCACTTTTTTTTACTATACCATGTACGTGTACGTCATCCATATTTTGACCTAAATAATCATATTTTTCAAAATCCTTTTGGGAAAAGCTTTGTAACTCACTGAAGCACGTTTTCCATATTTATTTGTAATTTTTTATTGAATAATTTTTTTTTTATTAATTTTTTATTGGTCATTTTTTGTCTTTTAAAAAATCATCGTGTACGTCACGCATAAGATGACCTAAACTTAACATTTTTTGAATTTTTTTTTTTAAATTGAAAAGAATTGTCTAAAGTACGTTTTCATACAATTTTTTTTACAAAAAAATATTTTAATAAAAAGTTATTAAAATATTAAAAAACCCTAATAATTCAAGGTTATGAACCTATTTCATCATAAATTGATTAAAAAATTAAAAAAATAATTTAATTGTAAAAAAAATTACATATTTAGAATCTACATTATCTCCTCTATAATGGGTTTTAATTTGGTCAAAATATTCTGCAAAATAGACCTTTAAATATATGCCCAAAGTCACTATTTTGTTGTAACATTGACAGGGCCTTCAAGGTGCAGGTCAAACTAGGACCAGAGGTCAGGGTCGGGTCCCCAAAGTATTTTCCGAAGCGGGTTACAAAGCAAAACCTGAGCCTAAAATTCAAATTTTGAATAACGGGATCCCATTTATAGAACGCGATCCCGTTTATAAAACGGGATCCCGTTTACTACTCCATCGGTCGTGAATAAAACGGGATCCCGTTTAATAAACGGGATCGCGTAGTAAACGGGATCCCGTTTTTTATTTGCCCATTTTTTTAATAAGACTGTACTATGACTGTCATTTCTGTAACTTGCCCTACAGTATGGCCGACAGCGACTCTTGCAGCATTCTTTGGCATATTTCTTTCTTTTGCAGGTCCATCAACTTGAAGTATTGTTGGTATTTTGATAGAAGCCATCATGGAGACGTTATTTGAGTGGAATTTTGTTGAATTGGTACTTGTTTGAAGGATTTGAAACACATTCAAGTTTTTGACATTACATGCTTCATAAATTTTTTAATCATGGGATCACAAAGTCGTAATAAGAGGAAAGATAGGAAGCTATTAACCCCTGAAGAAATTGAAGCAAAGAGAGTGAAGGAGGCAGAAAGGCAAAGAGATAGAAGAGTAAAGATTCAATTAATGAACAATGTTGAAGCATCCAATTCCACAACTATTGAAGATAAAAACATTAAGGAGACCATGGATATAGATGATGCAAGTTTGCAAGAGGTGAATGTGGAAACTAATACGATTATGCAAACTACTCCTGGTATGTCTTCAAATCCCTCTATTAATGCTATGGAGAATGTTTCAATGGTCACAAATCCAGATACTTCTTCAAATCCACTTTTGAATGAAATGGAAATAGTGTTGATAGGAGATTTAAAACAAGCTGGATATAACAATGTTGAGATTGATAATATTCGTAGAGATCAAAATTTGAAACAAATTGTAGTTGAAAATGAAAATAAAAATCCTTTTGTTGAAAATGAAAATGAAAATCCTTTTGTTGTTGAAAATGAAAATGAAAACCGTTTTGTTGTTGAAAATGAAAACGAAATTCCTTTTGTTGAAAATGAAAATGAAAACCGTTTTGTTGTTGAAAATGAAAACGAAAATCCTTTTGTTGAAAATGAAAATGAAAACCGTTTTGTTGTTGAAAATGAAAACGAAAATCCTTTTGTTGAAAATGAAAATGAAAACCGTTTTATTGTTGAAAATGAAAATCGTTTTGAAGTTGAAAATGAAAATGAAAATCTATGAAGTGATGTTGAAAATGAGAAATATTTTTTCAAAATTGAAAGAGATGTTTTGGATAATCTTCCTGGTAAAATTTCTTGGAGACAAATAAGAACACATGCCAATAGATTATATAAGGAATTTTTTTATCGTAAAAAACTATCATTTCAATGTCAACTAATGATGCAATTAATGAGAATGTGGAAAATGAGAAAAATAATGAAAATGTTAGGCATTTTTGTTAAACCAAGAAAAAAAGATCAATCACTAAAACATGCTATGTCTACTGTTGCTAGTGCCATTGAGTCTATTGGAAGTAATAGTCGATCCAAAGATAAAAATGCAGCAAGACGAGCTATAACAACTGCTATAGTGAATAAAACACCTTTGAATAGAAGAATGGTAAGCAATATTAGTGGAATTCTAAAAATACATCCTAAAACATTGGTAAGAGCGGCAAAAAGAAGAGAAAGTATAGAAAATGATCCAATTAACCAATGTTGGAGTTTTAGTGGTTGACTCCCGAGATCTGACATGAAACTAAATGTTGAAATCAGATCTTTGATCGAAAAATATTAGCATGATAATACTAGGATATCGTCTAATGCTAGAGATGTTTTAAAATTAAGAGTGGGGTCCAAAGTTCGCGATCCTCATCCAAAACACCTATTAGATACAACGCAAACTGAATTTTATAGAAAATTTTGTGATGAATTAGTGTTACCTGGTAATATTAAAATAAGTCAAAGATCTTTTGAAAAATGCAAACCATGGTATGTAAAGATTAATAAGGAACAAATATCTTGTTGTTGTAAAATGCATGTTCAATTTCGTTATTATTATGATGTGTTTCAATATATACGTTGTACTTTACATCGTAACATGATTATACATGAATGTGATATTAATATGCCAACTGAAGCAATAAAAGAGTTTATATCAAGTTTGTTCTGTGAAAGATCTAATGAAAAAAGTTTTTATTTAAGTTCATGTATTTCTGGACAATGCACTAGTTGTGGCAATCTTTCTTTGTTAAGAGTTTGTATGCATGAAAGTGTTGAAAATGATTTTGGACAACAATTAGTGGATGTTAAAAGATTTAACAATGTTGAATATTCTTTAAAAGATGGAAAATTTGGAAAGCGTTGTGATTTAATTACAGAAAAGGTTAGTGTGCATGCATTCATATCAGAATTTAAAAGTAAAATTGTACCAAAATATGTTAAGCACTCTCAACAAGCTCGATGGCTTGATGGACAATTTCGTGAATGTAGAAACACATTTCCAGTTGGTACTATACTATCAGTGGTTGATTTTGCAGAAAACTATACTTTAGCTCCGCAAGAGGAAATTCAATCACAATATTACAATTCAGTGCAGGTTGCTATGTTTGTTCATATTGTTTATAGACATGCAGATGATAGCACAGAGAATGATAGAAAAGTTTTGAGGGAGTATCATTTCTATTTGAGTGACAACCGGTTACACTCGTCAGAGTTTGTTCAATATTGTTTCAATATATTTTATACAAATTTAAGAGAAAGAGGAATCCAGATGACTGAACATCTTATATGGTCAGATAATTGTACGGGGCAGTTCAAGAATGCTCGAATGTTCTATTGGTTATGTAGGGTTCACAAGGAGAATAATGTCCAACATATGTGGAATTTTTTTGAAGCTGGACATGGTAAAGGAGAACATGATGGAGCTGGTGCATGTGTTAAAAGAATTCTTGCTAGACAACAATTAAAATTTGAGGATGCAGTAAAATTTAAAGATGCACGTGGGATTGTAGATTGGTGCAATACAAGATTATGTACACCTGGATCAAGCGAGTACTCTACAGTTCGTCGATTCTTTTGGTTGGTTGAAGAAGAAAATATTCTACCTAGACTTGATTGCCAAACAATCAGTGGATCTACTAAATGGCATTCATTTAGGAGTTTGAATGCAAGTACATGGACTATCTGGACAAGGGAGCTTGCATGTTTTTGTCAGTTTTGTATTTCAGGAGATTGGGAAGTATGTGAGAATACAGAATGGGTTGAAGAGTGGAAACAAAGACCATTGACACTTGCACAAGCACATAATCAAAGTGAAACAACAATTGAAGACAATGATCAACTGTTTGTATCAGACGATTATGACCGTGTTTCAGACCTTGTACAAGAAGGTAATTTAATTCAAATCATTTCATTTTATTTCACTTTGATTACTAATTTGTAGTGCTTTTATTTATTTATGTGTACATATGAATGCATGTATGTTGATTGGTCAAATTTTATGGACATGTGCAAGTTATTGAATCAAAATTTGTTTTGCAGGACATGTGTATGCTGTTGTTGCACCAAAGAATAATGAAGAGGAAACTGAATATTGGTTGGCTCGTTGTGTGGAGACTAAACATAAGTTAACAGCACCTCAAGAAGATGATGATGGCTTTCCTTATCCAACAGGTTTGATGATCCCCTTAAGACATCCCCTTAAGCATATTTTAAGAACTTCTTTGATCCCCTTAAGCAAATTTTAAGTATTTCTTTGATGATGCCTATCATTATCCAATAGGTTCGGTGGTGGTTGTTGGCACTTGGCTACGGAAATACCTAATAAGGAAGAATGGTTTGCCTACATTCGAAGATTATGAAACACATAAGAAGATTATACACTACTCACATTTGGTGTTGGCAACAAATATAAAACTGGAGAGGTATCGCGGAAAACCTACAAATAAAGAGTTATGGAACATTTCTATGGAAGACCATGAGACAATCATCGATGTGTTGGAAAAAAGAGAGGATGGAGATGGTACAATGGAATAAGTAAATACAGGTAAATATAGTTAAATAGATTTATATTGTTGTTTTAAATATGTATTAAATACATGTTTTGATATTTCTTGTGCGTTATTAGTTGAAATTGATTTAATTTATCCTTTTATATCCTCAGGCCATCATCACAAATTCATCAAATACTTTAAAACAAAAACTTGAGAGGCACTCGTAAATACAGGTACAAATTGTGTATATCTAGATAGTTTTATATAAATTAAAATACATGTTTTGATTCAGATATATTGATAAATTGCTTGTATTATTTTTATATCAGGTGGCATGAAGACCTGCTACATTCTCCTCAAGTTTTGGATTTTCTTGAGATGGCATATAACGACATTTTGTATTTACATTATTTTGAGTTGGCATATATGTACATACACAATTACATTATTACACATTTTGTTCAGAAATTTGTATACATGTGTATGTACACAATTTTATACTCTACAATATTAAATTTATCAAAATTATTATTTTATGTATTTTATTTGTTAAATGTCCATGTTTTTCTACTTAGAATTTACTTTAAATTTGATTTATTATATTGTTCAATTTGGTTGCCTTGGGCAACTTCACCAAATTTTGAGAACTTAAGACGTCCCCTTAAGACATCGTAAATTAGGACCCCTTAAGACATTCAAAAAGTTAGCATAGCTTCTCTCATTAAGGTTATGTGGAATTAGTATTTGTGGCTTGAAACTCCTAACATTTGGTATCTATAAGTAGTAAAATCACATCAAGCCTACATGACAATTTGATGATGATAAATAAGTCCTAATCATAGTCATGTAGGTGTGAATTACACTCCTACCAGTAGTTTCACTCTTGGTGGCATGTCCTGTGTGTTCTTCCCCCTCTTGAGCATCTTTTTCAACCCCCAAATTGACCTTCCCTACCTCACATTTTTACCTAGTGCCCCCTTCATTTTTCCTACTTAGGGTCACCTCTTTGTGTCTTAGGGTTGCCCCTAGTGTCTCTAGGTTACTTGAGTGACCTTAATTAGTAAAAGTGGTGACCTTATTCCTAAAATGGGTGACCTTGTGGTTTTTAATGCATGAAATAACTCATATTTTTATCTTTTCTTCTTGATTTTTAACCCATTTTAACTCCCATTTTTTGTGCTAACTTGTGCTTTTCCTCACTTTATTTCTATTTTGAACTCATCATATTTTTGAGGGGTCCACCGATGTTAAGAGGAATTTGGAGGAAATATTACATCATATCATGTCCATTGAAAGTCATTAATGGTGGTCCTAAGTCATGCAGGGGAGTACTTGGGGTGGGTGGAATCTTTTGAAGAAGTTGTAAAAATTTGACTTGGGACAGGGTATATGAACTTGGCAAACTTTTGCAAAAAATGTTACAAAACTTCAAGTGGGAATTGGATGAAATGAATTGAAGAAAGGAATGATTTCTTCAAGGCAGTTAGGCTTCTACAATTAGGAAGAAATGAGTGTTTCGATGTTATGGAGAAATGATGTAAAACTAGACAATAGGATAGGAAGTGGGATGGGATAAATCATATCCTAAAGTTAATCTAGCTTTCACAAAGTGGAGGGAAGGGAAGATACAAAGGAATATAAATTGTGGGAGAACCATATGGGACCATAGCTAGGAAGTGGAGGGGAGAAATAGATGAGATCCAGGGCCTTTTGTCTAAAAATGTAAAGTATTAAGATCTTATAAGTTCCTGCAGACCTAAACTTATTTTAAAATTTGATTCACATCCTGAGTTTGTGTTCATAGGATGAAACATGTCAAGCACAAGATTTCCTTGAGTCCTAATGGACACTAAAGATCGTATTAAAAGGACTAAGGGAAGTTCTCATTTTAGTAGTTACACTAAGATTTGAAATTAAAGTTGACAAATCCTAATTAAAGTTACACTAAGGTTTCATTTTGTAAAATATTGGAATATCCCATCAATTTTCTTTGCATTAATGAAGTAAATCTATGATGAAATCTTTTGTCTTGTAAATTAAGTTGTTTATTAATCAACTTATCAAATCAAGTGATTTCTCATGATTATTTCTCAAATACATGTATATGAATCTTATTGTGGAGAAGACTGTGAAACAAAATAAGAAGTCAACTAGAACCAAAGTGATGAGAGTTTATTCAACTATAAATAGTTTGTGTAGAAGCATAAATGGAATCTAAGTTACTAGATTGCAAGGACACTCCATGATACCCACATAAGGCCTTGGGATTTAATTTAATATAATATTTCTTCATAGATTAGCTAGAGGACAAAGGAGATGTAGTCACAAATGTTGGTAGGTTAGAGCATCCTACTTACATAGGCTAGATAGAAAATTTGATGTGTTTAACTTTTTAGATATCTTGCTAGATACTTTTAGGCATTGTACCATAAATGTAGACTATATCAATAATGTAGAAAATTAGACTATAATAATGGTGAGAGAAGTAGTTTTCAAATAAATGTTGAATTCACTTGAACCCACTTTGAGGTACAATGTTATAGTTGCAAGGTAATGGTCTCAAGAGTATAATGTAATTGAAGTGTTAAAAGATTGGGCTAGTCCTAATGTGGATTTAAAAAGTTAAGGAATGTGGAGGATTACACAATTGTAAGTTTTCCTAGTGAAATGAAAGAGGCCATGATTATGATGTGCAAACTATTTGGGAACAAAGACTCAATACATTTAAATGCTAGATGGGTGTCATTATTAGACATGTGATTTTGGAAAGGCTAATGATTCATAACTATGGGGAGTTGAGATCATTGTAGATCTCTAAATAGGTAATTTTTGTAGGCTACCAAAGGGGAAGATTTCTACTAACTTCATTCCTAATTTATGTCATTTATGCTACAATGAAATTCCCACCTCCACTAATAAATTGTAGGCCTAGTTCCAAAGTTATAGTTCACATGTTTTTTTAGCAACAATTATCCTTGTAGGCACTCCACCCATTTGGTGAAGAAGTTGTGTCCACTTAAGACATCGTAAATTAGGACCCCTTAAGACATCTTAAATTACATGATCAACACAAGATGTTCAAGCACCAAGGCACTTGGATAAATATAACTATAACCATGCTAGGATCATTTAATATAACTTAGTTGATCTCTAGATGAGAAGATGTGAGAGATTGATCCCTCCTAGTAGGCAAGAGATCCTCATGAACTTATCTCACTTTTTAATGCTTTGTTTTGATTTGCTTACCATTTTATTGCTTAAAATTTGACTAGGACCTAAATATGCATACCGTGAATGAATGGAGGAACTTTATTAGGACCTCATCACTACATAAATTCTTTCAATGCAATTTCTTCATTAAGCGCAAATCTAGATCAACACTCTGACACTTGTAGATTTATATATGACAATTGATTATTTCTATTGATGTCAATCTATATATCTTATTATGGTTGATCTCAAATGTTTACATTTCTTTTCCTTCATGCACATGGTTCTAGATTAGTGTTTGATTTATGATTAAATTTAGGGATGCTTGTATATACATATGTATGTGATGTTATGCTTTTATAGTTTATGATGTATATGCAATGTATGTATGCATGGATAACATATATATAAATATGGATGCACCTAAACTAACATGATGGTTTTACATGATTATTACTTTGACATGTGTATGATTTTGAACTACGACAAGATTGCATTTATTGTGTGACATGTAAAAATATATAGTCCAGGTTCAACAATATATATATAAAGTCCAGGTCCATGTTCAAAAAATATATAAAGTCCACATGTTCAACAATATATATATAAAGTCCATGACAAACAGTATATAACAAATAGTCCATGAAATAGTCAAATATATAAAGTCCAGGTCCATGTTCAAAAAAATATATAAAGTCCATGTGTTCAACAATATATATATAAAGTCCATGACAAACAGTATATAACAAATAGTCCATGAAATAGTCAAATTATACATCTAGCCTATGTTTGAAATAACCTATCGCATACTATCTCTATCATCAAGAGTCCTCTTCACACCATGCGAACTACTCAGATGACCTGAATCACTCTGCAAAAGAGAAAGATTTATATGAAATTAGATGTAAGATGATAAGGAAATAGATAATTTAATGACAATTTTTAAATTTATAATTTATATCATAAAATTAAATTACCGTGTGAGGCTGAGAGGCATGCTCTGGTGCACTTGGACCTGTGTCTCCATGCTCTGAATCAATCTATTTAATACAAGAGAAAGTTCAAGTTGAAATTAGATATACTTGACGATTTTAAAAATGATTTAATTGAATTTAATTTATAAGAACTATCATATTTAAAAATTATTATACCGTAAGAGGAACTTGTTGTGAATCCTCTATTCCAGGACCTGTCTCTACAGGCTTAGCTCCATGACATGTATCGAGCTATAATTTAAGAAAAAAAAATTTTGAATGTACATGTCAACATATATATATATATATATCTATCAAGAAATTTACTTTAAGTTCACAACGTATATTTTAATTGTTCAATTTAAATCTAATCTAAATTTTAAATTATACCGTATCAGGTTGCCCATCTCCTCTGTCCTCCTGCTCTGCATGTGCTGTGTGTTGCTCATGAAATGTGTCACTAACAAGCTCCTACAATGTCATTTATATTTAAGTTAGCACATGTGTGTACAAATCAGGTTTTAAAACATATATATAATTGACTTACAGTGTACATGTTATTAAATACGTTTTTCAACAACCTGAAATGCAGTCGACTCCTGATATAAACTTGGATTATCCAAGTGTGCTACAATGCCCATCCTCATAGTTGTGTCAACCTGCATAGACATATTTATAAAATATTAAATAGTACATGTGCACGTTTTTAGATACACTGATATCAAAATAGAAAAATTTAAGTATATATATACAGTTTTTTAAAACAATATGTGTACATACTGTAAGAGTGTCATGTGAGATGCCCAATGATGGAGGAGCGCTCGAGACACCCTGAGATGGAGGATTCAATGTGGAAGAACCCTGAACCAGTTCATAAATAAGTTCATAAATATTTAAATGTGTGTATCTATCAAAATAGAAAAATTTAAGTATATATATACAGTTTTTTAAAACAATATGTGTACATACTGTAAGAGTGTCATGTGAGATGCCCAATGATGGAGGAGCGCTCGAGACACCCTGAGATGGAGGATTCAATGTGGAAGAACCCTGAACCAGTTCATAAATAAGTTCATAAATATTTAATTGTACACACATTCAAGACTGAATTTTACAAAATTACAAATCATTGAAAATGTACCCCAAATGGGTGCCCGAGATGAACAGGTGTCGATGAAAAATTAATTCGATCAATTGTGACCCCTGTTGCCATCATCTACACCAAACAAACCAAACAATTCGATTATTAAAATATTACAATTTAATTGATCATCTATATGTTGATTAAAAACACGTGGTTAAAAAATTGTTTTAAATTCAACATGTGTACATAACCTATATATACCTGTGTCGAATGATCAGCGGGATGATCCTCAGCAAATAGATAATCAACAAATGATTCAGTGCCCACATTATCAGATGATGCATGTATAGCTGAAGTGGGTGCAACTGCCTGATCAGGTCCATAACACAACTGATTGCAACTCGTACATGTATGAGGCATCGACACATGTGGAGTGGCACTAGGACCACTTCCATCATCAACTCCTCCATGCTCTCTAACTCGAGCTACCATCATAGAAGTCTGCTCATGTAGGCTACCTGAGAGTGCACTCAATGTGCCTAGTGTGGATACCACTGCACGATGCTCGAAGGGCGAAGGAATGGCAGCAACAGGAGGGTCAATAAGAGGTTGAATAGGCACCGGTCGTTGGGGATCAACCCGTGCCCCCAACCTCTGTTGTGGCATGCCACCACCAACACCCTGGAATGATCTAAAATCAAAGTAGTTGGGTTTTTTATTCATAACAAACTCTACATATAATTTTCTCAAAAAATATAAAGGAACCTCACAATTAGCATGAGGTGGATAATCAAACACCATCCACCATCTATCCCAAAAATTAGCAGACATTCCTTCATGCCTACACCACCTGATTGATATTCTTTTCTTATTTGCAGGAATAGGTTCATTTCTAATGGGATGTCTAAAATATTGTGCTAAATGAGCTTTTGTGATTTTAAGATCCAAAATAGTCTTATAGGAGAGGCCATCAGCATAAAATTGGCGCCTCTCCTCTCTCCATTTCCGGAATCCATCAAAATCTGAGTCAATAGACCTCACAGAATCTACAATGTTTTGCATCAAAGATGCAAAACGTACTACGTGAGGTGGCATGAATTGTTCACTGCGAATGGAATTCAGTTTTTCTTGTATCGAATCCACATTTTCATTTATTATGGCTCGCAAGCGAGCCTGGTCAGTTCCAGGTGGGGGTGGAGGTGGAGGTGGAGGCGGGTCATCTGTAGGTGGGGCATCTAGAGGTGGGGCATTTGGCGCTGGGGGTGGGGGTGGGGATGGGGGTGGGGGTGGGGGTGGGGGTGCAGCCGGATCATCTTGTGCATTAAGAAAGTCCTCAACATCAAAGTGAATATCATCTAGATTCATGATGTATATATAAAAATCTAGATATGAACCTGCATATATATACATATAAACATACAAACTTCAGTACAAATTTAAAATTAAATCAAGAATATATATATATGTTTCAAGAAATTACACTTGAAATAAATTTAAATTAAAAACATACAAATAATGTATACATGCATGTACAAATTTCAAAATGTAAGCGAGCTATTAGGACTACCATAATGATTGATACAATGGGCAATATATATTTCAAAATTTCAATGTGCATTTAAGTAAGGAAACTTCTCTAGACAATCATCATGTAATTCTTAAATGTGAATATGCATCCCAAATTTTGGACTATTTTAAAGAAATATGGTGCATTTAGGAACTTGGTGATTGTTGGGGTAAAGAGGAATATATGATCATGCTAGAAGAGGCACTGATTAGGCTCATAATTGGCCAAGGTTGCTTTGAATAAGGTTAAAACAAGGAGATACCCATGTTGATATTCACACCCTTTGGTCCACACCTACATTGGGATGGATTAAGCTTGAAATTTTGATGGGTAGCCAAGGGTAATCCTAGTGAAGGAGGAGGAGTATGTTATTAAGAGATGATAAGGGAAAACCTCTACCTATCTTAAAGCTTATGATTTTGGTGTCAAGAACACTAATATGGTAGATTCTAGGGCCATGATATCCAGGGCCTCAAGATCACTTGGAAACTAAACAAGATATCCCTTAGTGTGGAAGGAGATTCCAAGATCAACATTGATCATATGAAAAAGCATAGATGAAGCTTGTGGTTATTGGAAACTATTATATATTGGAACCTAGAAACTTGGTGAATACTTGTTTAAATCTATCTCCTTCAAACATATCAAAAGAAAAGGTAATTATATTCTAGACTAGGCAGATAATGGAAGAAATCATTAAATTGCTCCTAGACATCTAGCATTTGTTGGGAAGAATATTTTTTTTACATTCAACTTGAAATCCCTAAGTTGTGCCTCCATGCTATCAAATGTTACTTGTATCTACCTTCTATACAATGATATTGAAGGGGTAGAAGGTTAGGCTAAGGATTTCTATATTGCTACTTAGATAAATTACACATCTTCAATGTGTGGCATGAGCATATGCACAAAGCCTTGGAGGATATTTCTAAGATAATGAAGATAAACCTTCATGTCTTGATGCTAAATTGGATGATTCTATCCACTATGAGAATTAAGATGAGGAGGAGGTGACATAAATCCCTCCTATCAAATTCGAACAATGTTAAAAATGTCAAGGAAGTGGTAGAGGCTTTGTAAGGCTTGTGTAATTTGTCCCACCACCCTAGGATAAAGTTTTTTAGTTTATTAGTAATTCTAACACTACTTCAACTTATTACTCTACTAGGGTTAGGGCCACTATAATTTTCCCTACCACTAATATATCTTAAGACACCTATTGGTTTATGTTTCATGTCATTGTAGTATATTAATTTTCCCTACCACTATTGATTGAACAAAACTATACCATATATATTAAGTACTCTAGCTCAATGATCTTAAGATTAATGAAATCAAGACTAACTATATCATCATTATGCTTAGATACACCCAACATGCTAATCAAGAACTTAATTACCTTCACAACCCTATTAGCATTGTATCACTCCTATTAGGGAGTGGACTTGAATGGGGCCAAAAGATTCTTTACCTCTTACGATTGTGACTTTGGGTTTGGCATGGTCAACTTGGAGAGGTTGTGTGGCATATCCCTATAAGAGGATGAAGGGTGATAGGAGGTTGTAGGATGGCTAAAAGCATTCACATGACGATAATGTTCAAGTTTAAATTTCAAGATATGCATCATGGTCTACAAGGTTCTCTTGTTCAAAAGGTTCATCATATTCTAGACAAGGAACTCACAATCATTGGTACCAAATTCAAGACCTCCTATTACAAGTCTCCATATAGCTTTAAACATAACACCTATAAACACAAAATTTATAGGGCTTGAATACAAGCCTGCCTCCCAGTTAGGAGACTTCCAAATAATTGGTGAACTCACATGCAATAAGGGAATAACACATGCATACAAAATATGTAGAAGAAATCCATGTAGCATGACTCGTGATTAATTAAAGTTAGGGTTAGGGTTTCAATTAGGATCAGGCTTAGGGTTAGAATTGAGGTTAGGGTTAGAATTAGAATTCAAGGGTTGCTAAATTAGGGTAAGTATTAGAGCTACAATTATGGTTTGGGTTATGGCTAGAGTTAGGGTTACAATTACAATTACAAGTAGCTCGTTAGGGTTAGGGTTAGGGCTAGAGTTAGAGTTACAATTACAATTACAAGTAGAGTTAGGGTTAGGGTTATGATTAGGGTTATAATAAGGGTTAGGGTTTGAATTGCATATAGAATTAGGGTTAGGATTAGGGTTAGAATTAGTGTTAGGGTTAGGGTTGGAATTGCATATAGAATTAGGGTTCAATCTAGCTAGAAATAGATAAATTAGTCAAGATGGTTCTAGCTCAATTTTGTTTCCTATTTCCTAGAAAATGCAAAACTAGTTATTGTTTTCTATTTAGTTGTTAGTCCCAACTCTTTCCTTTTAAGAAGTATATCAAATCTAATGTAGTAGTAGATACTTCTACATATACAAGTTTCTGTTAGGAGAAAATATATTTTGCCAAATTTGTATAGAGTTGTCTATATAGTGTGTTCCAGGGTAATCAAATGATGTAAGTCACAATTTAGAGGGTTGAGGGATAAGTTTGTGTTGAGTCTATAAGAGGTGTTTTCTTACATAGACCGAGCTCCATAATCTAGGTGTCTCCATGTCTAACTCAAATGTTTCAACTTGGTCCATATTATATCCAGATTAATGATAAAATTTTATATATATGGCTATGCACAAGATCCACGACCATATCAATGTTTGGTAGAGAAAAGTTATCTAAGTTGGGGTAGATCCTTTTTTGATGTCTCAAAAGTTAGTGCAAACATGAATTCCCTTAGTTTTCTTGTTAACTAAGACCACATTAGATCTACCCATTTAGGAAAAGTAATAGTCTGAATGAACCCTGGACATCCAAGAGTTTATACAATTTTTCTATGACCACGAGGGCTACTTGGGGGTGCATTTTGCATAGCTTTTATTGAATAGGTTTGGCATTGAGGTGAACCACAAGATGATGCATGACTTTAAAGATGGAGTCTCAAGGCATATCACCATAAGACCACATGAATATATCAACGTAATATTTAACATGGTGACATGGTTATATATGCCTTCTTTGATGTCAAGGTCCAGTGGAGCTACTATCTTAGAGAGTTTAGGGTCCAAGCTTCTATTCACAGGTTGATGTTTATAGCATGTCCTCAACAAGGAGAGGGGAGTCATGTCTTGTATCTAAGTGGTATCTAATGGAAGGTGAAGTTTATCAAATTGAGGAGCTCTTGGGAAGTGTCCATTTTTATTATATCATTTTAATCGATCACAAGTTTCTTCTTATATAGATTGTTGCTATTCTGCCTAGACTAGGGTGCCTCAGGACTGAAGGGTTCTTTATTTCTCTCCAAAATAAGCATATATGTAGGTGTTAAGTATGGTGGAAAAGTCTTTCTTATGATTACAATGGGGATGTGGTCTTGACACTTGATAAGTTTCATGATGGCTTCATCATTTTGGAAAACATCAAATCATAAAGGGTCGTGTTGGTCCCAATCGATAAGCTCAAGGTATTCTAGGTCTAAGGAGATGGTGAGGATAGTGACCTATCATGAAAGAGGTTAGTGGTGGAAAGATCTTCGTAAGGATCATGAGTGGAGCCTACATCAATGTCATTAAGATTAGGGAAAGCATTACCAATGAGGTTTCAAGCTCGTATCACAATTAACATCACGATGTTCATTCCAGGGGCATAACCTAGCTAGTGAGGACAGCTACTTGAGTATATCAAAAGTTACATAAATGTTGGCTTCATTTCATTCTTAATTAGTTGGCTATCACAAAAACTGTAAAATTTTCTCAATTCTTGATTAGTTCTAGTTGTCTCTAAATGTTTGATTATGAAGGATGTGATAACTTGGTTTTATTATGGTTTGTTGTAATTTTTTTACATGATAGTTAGCTATTCAATAATGCCTTTAAAATACAATGACATACATTGTTATAAGTAAATTTTATAAAAACCAAATATACATATCATCCCAATTTGCTATATAATTTTTGACAGTTTGTTCAAAATCTCTCCTTTCATATGATACAATCGTTTCAAAATTTCAATTGCATTTTCCAGCTAAAATGTTTAAATACAGCTATTCAACACTCAAATTGAACTCAAATTTTGACAGTTTGTTCAAAATCTCTCCTTTCATATGATACAGTATTTTCAAAATTTCAATTCTATTTTACAGCTAAAATGTTTAAATAGAACTATTCAACACTCAAATTGAACTCAAATTTTGACAGTTTGTTCAAAATCTCTCCTTTCATATGATACAGTATTTTCAAAATTTCAATTGTATTTTACAGCTAAAATGCCTAAATATATCTATTCAATTCTCAATTTTAAACATAATTTTGACAGTTTGTTCAAATTCTAACATTTTATATGATATAGTCTTTCAAAATTTCAATTGTATTTTACATCTAAATTGTCAAAAATCAACTACTGATTTTATAAACCCTAAACCCTAAATAACAATTCAAAATTTAAATTTTGATTGTATTTTACATCAAAACAAACAATGGAAGGTATAAACAATTGATGGGTAATTTTTACAAGTGGAAAAATCCACTTACCTGGCTGGATGCTCTGAGAACTCGGGATCCCGTTTTCCTCTGTCGCCTGTCGCTATTGAAAATGGGGTCTCTGCTGTTTTTTAAAAAATTTAATACTTTTCACAAACGGGATCCCGTTTTATATAACGAGATCCCGTTATATAAAACGGGATCTCGTTTATGGCCTCTAGGTTCGGGATCCTGGGAAAAACGGGATCGCGTTTTTGGTTCTAGGCTCGGGATCCCGAGGCAAAACGAGATCGCGTTTTATATAAACGAGATCCCGTTTTATATAAACGGGATCCCGTTTTTCATTCCCCGATTTCGAATTTTTTTCTAACTCTGAAACTTCCACCTTAAGTGGACACAACTTCTTGCATCTACCCCATGGACACACATGCTTTTCTAGATGTCAGATTATTATGATTTCATTGAGTTTTTTCTAGGCCTTGCCCTTGTGGATTTGAATTGTGATGAACTCATGCAATTAAGCCGAAGGCAACAAGGGCTTATGACCAATAGAAATCATCCTTGTGATTAGTATTTTAGCTAGAATCATACAATGATTAAGGTACATGGTTTCATAAGGGAACCCTTTTGGCTCCCTAAAATCCTCACCAACAAAGTGCTCACCTTGGAATTTGCATGACAACTAGATGCAGTAGACGTAGAGTATTGTGCAGGAAGGAAAAAGAGGGCCTTTTATGACATCCCATTCTCTTTTGGGGATGTGACTCTTGTTAAAAGAGGGTCCAATGAACTTCTTGGTTTTAAGCTAGCAAACTTAGGCCTTAAAGTGATAGATGACTATTGGGACTATGACCCTAACAACTTTATGGTTAGTTGGGCGAAGAGTCTCACTCACTAGAGCCAGCCAAAGATTGAGGTGAGGAAGCATTTGACGGAGGACTCTCTTGGCATGTACGTGGAAATTTTTGAGCTCCCTTCAAATCCACTCCCACCTTGGGAGTCTTTTTATACCTTGCAATGCATCTTTGATCCAAGTCAAATTATGACTCATGGATTGTGGAAGGCTTTAAAGGATAGGAATGGAGTGAAGATAAGATCTAAGCCTATTAAAAGTATATGAAGGAGATTGTTGAGTTGGCAAGAGGATATGAGCAAGTGGAGACTAATGGTACTTGGGAAAACCTCTAGGATTATGAGCATGCCTCCCCATCCTCTAGCAATGATACAAGCAACATTCCAAAGAGAGGTGTTGTGACAACTCAAGAAGAAGTAGGGAAAGAAATTTAGAGCCCATCAAGCATCGAAACAAGAAACCAATTTGTTGAGGAGAATAGCATACCATCACAAGGCTCTATCTATGCTATGTGGCCCACTCCATTACACGTGTTGTCCAAGGATATGTGTTGCAAGATCTTGCCCATTTGACTCAATCAAATTCAAAATTTTATGCCAATTCATGGCCCTTCTTCATCTTGGTTTGTTCTATTATTTTGAATTGTCCCATGCCTTAATTTGTATATGTGAGTCTCCATAACCTTTAAGCAAAGAGATAATCATGATGACTATGCCCTTTATCACTTCAATTAAGGATACACATTATAAGGAATATAAATTCTATGCTCACTTAGATAGCAAATGTTAATCTTATTTCTAGTTCCCAACCAACTAATAAAGGATTTTAGTTTTGGTTTCTCTTCCTCTTTTCTCTATGCTTTTCCTTCAAATTCATTGAAGATTATGTGAAGAACCAACTTCATAATCCAAAGGTTATTTTGTAAATCATGTCCCACATTTACAAAATTTTCCATGTTGATACAGAGATGCACAAAAATGCAAAACTGAATATCAACAATATGGTAAGCTTGCATCACGATGTCTAGAGACATTTTGGGGAATATGTTAGAATGGTAGGGTTAATTTCTCCTTAGTCAGACCCTTAGATGGATCATCTTTTTGGGTTGGAGTGAATATTTGAAGATAATATTCACTAACATGCAAGTGTGCAAGCAACCTGTATGTAGATGTGGTTCTTTGTTCTTATAGAAAATTGAAGTGTGCCCTAATGTTTCTCCTTGATATTTCCTTGCATTATCCTCCATATAATTTTAAATGCACATTGAATGTCTTTAAATACCAAGACACAACAACTTGTCATACAAACATGTATCAATTTGTCTCATAGTGACCAGAAGAAAGGTGATGCAAAAATTGGAAATTGAATTTAAACATTTAAATTATGGGTTCATTTCAATGCATCGTGGGATTGATCTTGGGTGGCGTAGAAATGAACTTGGGCAAATAAATCATAATCTCGAAGTAAGAACAAATGTATGGGAGTGAGGGCGAATGTGGGTGCAATAATGATGAGTAAATAGTGAATGTCTGGGAATAAATAAATAGGGATAGATAGGGATTAGGGTATGAACTAAACTTAACACAATAGTGTGCCACTTGTCGATATATAATTTCATTTGAGACATTCCAAATGGATAGACACAAAACTAAATAGAAAATGATATAAATATTGTAAATTTTAATATTATAATAAAATAATTGAATAGATAAAATATAGTAAAATTAATATTTAAAAATGTGTGAAAAATAAAATAAAATTTACTTTTAAAGAAAAAAAATGTCACTTATACATTAGTCATTGCAAAATAAGACCAAACGAGAGGAGAAAAAAAAGAGAGGGATGCAAATTTCAACGGTAAACATTAAAACAGTGTTCCTGACTTTGAATTTTGCAACCCATGTGAAAATGAAGAAAGCAAAATATGGAATATAGAAGTGGCATGATTTGAAATACGACAATTTGATAGTGGGGAATCTCTTGTACAGAGCAACAGCTTGGCTTTATACAAAGTATCACCGGAATGCGTGATGGGAGTTCATGTTCTGCGTAGTTGGGTCCAGTCTTCTCTGTTATTCTCGTCAGTTGCAACTCTTAACATGGAAGGATTCAGTGAATACATGCCTCCCACAATTAAAATTCGTTTCCAAAACAATAAGGAATATCATGTGTTTCTGAGTTTCAGGGGAGAAGATGTGAGAAAGGCTCTGGTTGATCATCTCTATGAAGCTCTCTCTGCAGCCGGACTGCATGTCTTTCTCGACAGCCACAAATTGGAAAAGGGGGGAATAATTGAGTTGACTATAATATACTTAAAGTAGGATGACTGTCACCAAAAAATTCCTTGACAGCAGGGTCAACGGTCAAATTTAAGCCTTGATTATAATATGTTAAGTTTTTATTTAAATTAGAAGCAAATTAGAATTTGTCTTCCAATTAAATTGTCAGAGTAAGGGGTATCAGTTCTTTAAAGTTATTTAAGAATTTTTAAAAATTTCAACCTAATTTTATTGTCAATTGAAAAAATATAATTATTAGAATAAAATAAATATCGTTATAAAATAAAAGTTTAAGAATGCAAAAGTCCTCCATACTCACAATATAGTTTCAAGTTGGAAGATCCCAAAAGTTTTCTAATGAATTTTAATTTTCTTGTGATAGTTTGCATGATTTTTTATTTTAAAACTTAAGATTTTTTTTTTTTTTTTATCAGTGAATTGTGACATTTTGGGGGTCACTCCCATTGAACTAAATAGAGAATCAAAAATTGAAAAAATTGGCTGCTGATGAAGAGGGCCTTCAACAAAAATTTCCCCTATATGGGAATTTCATTATGATTAAGTTTGATACAATTGGTTTCTTTTGTCTACATGAAAGATACAAACTACTTCAAAACAACCATAGGTAGCAAGTTACTATATATCTATACTATATTATAATGCTAAGATTAAAAACAGAAAAAAGCTTGCATCTTCAACTGTCCTCTACCCCCTCCATTGACTGAGCGTCCACTTCCATGTCGCTCTGGCCCAGTTTGGTTTCTCCTGAATTCATTGCTGAGCTCCAATCCACCCCTGCGAGTCAACCACCCCTACAATCATCTTAAGAAACTCAACCCCCAACGTACCTGGTTCCTTCATTCTTCCACGTCATGTCAACCTGCTTCTATGATGTATGGAACCCAAGGGTCGTTGTAGGGTCTAAGTATCATCGACCACACACCATTCTTCGGTCTAAAGCCCAGCCCGATCACAACATTATCCAGCACATTCTCGAGTCCACCTTGCCAGTGTGGTTTGATAATTGTCACTGCCACCTCCTTGAAAGTATGCTTGGATTCACCAATATCTAGTAATAACCCAACCAACATTAAGGTTATGTCATTGTTCACTCTATACTGATGCTTGGTGGTCATGAAAAAATTTCCCGCCATCTTGATGGCATGTAGCATAAAGGGTGAGCCCGATTTGAACACTTTCCTCATCCTAAGATCCGATATTGCTCCCATGAAGGCAACCTGCCTTTTCTTAGCCCTTACATTAACCGTTGTCTCCATAGTGCAAGCTGTGATAAATGTGGTGAAATGTCTCTCATTTTGGCAAAAAATTTCATGCGAAGAGGCTTATGTGATATTCCATCATCTCTCATGATGCTTTCGTTTAGTCCTTCAGACTCCCCAAACATGCCGAGGCGTGCATTAAGAAGTTCCATGATGAAATTTCATTAATATCAAGCATGCTAAGTATAGGCTCATATCTTACTCATTAAACATCGGTGTGTCCTCATAGTAATGAGCTGGCATATCAATTGCCAAGTTGGCTAGCTTATCCACCTCTAGGTTAGCCTTTCTAAATGTATGGTTGATTTTGTAAACTCCCACAATATCTAGAATTTCCCAACATAGTTCTAATATATTATGAATTCTCTAATTAGGTATGGATCACTTTCTAATTGCATTGATTATGATCTGGGAGTCTCCCTCAATGTGAATGTTTGTGAGACCAAGCTTTACGCATAGTTGAAGCCTAAGCAGGAGCACCCATGCCTTCACTTCGTTGTTTGTGCCCTCGTTTAGTTTCTTAGCTACCACAATAATAGTTTATCTCTTGTAGTTTTGGATAATGTTGCCAGCTTCAAAGGCCTCGAGGTTGCCCAGGCTGGAAGCACCATCAAAGTTTACCTTATACAAACCAACCTTTGGAGGAAACCACTTAACTTTAGCTCTTAGGTTGAGGTTGGATGAATCCTCATCTTCCCATAAACAAGGGAAATTTAAGGATTTTAAAAATATATAATTTTTCATTTTTCATTTTAAATATTTTTACTTTTAATTTCTCAAAAAAATTAAAATTTATATATAACTACAATTAACTGTTAGAAATGAAAGCACAACTACTCAATGGAAATCTGATTCAAATATAAATTTTTGCAATCTTTAATTGTTGTAAGGAAGGAATGCTGAGAGGGGGGGGTGAATTAGTATTCTACAAAACCACTTCTTAACAAGTTTTTTAATCCAATTTCCAAAACTAATAACATAAAAGCATAATAAGCATAGGAACAACAACCACAAAGACATAACACATGAACACTAGGATTTTTACGTGGAAAACCCAAAAAGGGAAAAACCACGGTGAGTGTTAGCTCACAATATATTAATATAACACAATACTGGATTACAATAAGGCTCACTGCCCAGAGAAGTGCTCACTGCCAAAACAGGCTCACTACCTAGAGAAAGATAGAAGAAGGAAAAATGGCTCACTGCCAAGTTTATCTGCTCAGATTACATCTGTACATGCATGGTTATAGCTCCAATGAAGCACAAAAAAATGATTCAAAGCTCTTCATGTCTGACTGCTCTATTTCACTGCTCTGCCCTTACATGTGAATAAGATCTATCTTCTGTTCTTTACAAAATGCTTCCCACTGTATGCCGCACATATGTCTCTATCACATTCGCATCACACCACCCACAAAACACTGAATTTGATCCCTTATATATATCTGCAACACTTGATATCTTCATATTAGGTCGACCAAGGAAAGTGAAGCATGCACTCATAACTTAAGTAGCTTGTCAGCCAAATTCACTTACCAAAACTCCCAGCAGACTCAAACATCACTTGAATTGCATTCACATATGTCGGCCTCAATTATTTAACACCTTAGGATTAAGTTCTAAACAATAGAGCTTATCGCATACAATTCAAACTTATCATGTTGGCCTTTAACTCAGACTGCCACTGATTCAGTTCATCTGTTAGACTACATCTTTTACTGCAGACCACAGAGCTTGCTTAAAAACATGTCAAAGACTCCTCAGACATCACTAATCATACCTTTAGAACCACAAAGCAAAATATCCTTTAGTGGCAAAATGCAGACCATTAGAACTCAGACTTTGTCACAGTCAAACTCTGTCAAACAATGTAGGGATACTCATCAGCTTGCAACTACCTTTCCGGTGGACTTCAGAACATACAACTCTAGATTTACACACTTCATATAAATATTTACAACACCTCAAAACCGCATATTAAGATATGTAACAACAAAGGAATGCGGACCAAAACAACTGGGTGTACTGCTCTGAATAGCTCTATGTTATGTTCTACCAGACTTAGGCCATTTGAAGATATACTTCTGGAACTGATCAAGAGCTGAAACCTTGGATATAAGATCATCTAAGAGTTAGGAATATCATATCATAACCGCAACCCTTGGTCTTCAACTGCGGATCAATGCCAATCCAAACACTGTTCTTCTACCTTTGCCTCTGTACATTGCCAATACTTAGCCAGTATGACTAAGTCTTCTTTATCGGACCACAATCTCTGTTCCAACCTTGTTCCTTTTCTTGTTGCCATCAATGACAACACTCAATTATCCAACATAGAAGTGTCTCTTGCCAACAGTCTCCCCCTTTGGCATTGATGGCAACACTCAGTGAAAAATGCTTGTGTTGCTCCCCCTTACCCTATACACTCTGTTTTTCTATTCTCTTTTGGACTTATACTTATTTTTCACTAGATTTCATCTCCCCCTTTGACATCAATGGCAAAGGTGGGTGAACAAGTAAGATTGTGTCAAATGTTTTTCAAAACTATCATATTCTACCGCATATATATACAAGTACACATTTGTATCTTAATTAGTAGTTGAAGGTAGAATACCATTATAGATAGCCTTTATCAGAGCTATCTCTCCATTCTAATGATTCCTTGCAATCTCCAAAATATGGATGTGGCTATTTATCAAAAAGACTAGCTTTTCTACCTTCTGCATATCTGATGGTGGATCAATTAATGCTTGTGATTTCAAGGCTTCTTCTACCAGATTGGTCATGGAATCAAATTTTGGACTTATCAACCCCCTTAGCTGGCACAACCTGTCTTTGATTTCTTCCCTTTTCTTCATCAGAATGCTCAAATCATTGTGAATATTTACAACCTGTGTTTCTTTGGCACTTATTGACTCAATTGCTAGATTATATGTCTTAGAAATATTAAGCAATTTGAGCTCCATGTCCTTGATTTTATCTTCTAATTCCTTTGTAACCTCTGGCCAAGATAAACAAAATTTGTACAAATCACAGGCTTCTTTTATGGCACTTTGTATACCTCTTATTCCTTGGTCTATAGAGATTTTATCATTGATCAACATGGTTTTTAACTTGGCTAATCTTTTCTCATCAAATTCTTTTCTGACCTTTGTTTCTGTAGATTTTTCAAAGGATTCAAAATGATTGCTGATTGATCTTATCATACCTTTTACCTTTTAGTTGATCAGTAGATGATATCAATGTATCTTTCTAGTATTCAGGCATCAACTTTTCAAGTACATCAGATACTGTTGTAATGAGCTTATTGTCTTGCATGTGAGTTTTCATCAATTCTTCCTATGCCTTTGCTTGGGAAAATGATACTAATTCAAATTTCTGTTCTGGAGACAAGGAACTTAGATTTATTGGTTCTTGAAGAAACTTGGGTAGATATGGGATTTGTGCACTTTGTAGTTTTTCCAAGGGTTTTGCAGTAGTGTCTCTTGCCACGTTTTCTTCACAAAATGAAACTTTCTTTCTCTTCTTCTCTTCAGTTGTGGCATCTATTATGGATGAGGTCCTTATTCTTTTTCTGGGACTAGGTGCTGGTCTCTCTTCTTCAAATCTCTTATCTTTCCTTTTTGGAGTGCTTGATGTCTATTCTACCAGAGCACTTATGGACTTTGATCCTTCTGATCTGGTTGTTGCCTTAATCATTCATCTGATGTTTTCTCTGACTGCTCAGATTTCACCAAAATTCTAGAAGATAATTATGAGAATGTCCCAAATTTGTCCACTTTGGGATCAATAGGTTTACTTAGTAGTGCATCAACTAATTCAGTCGAGACATCTTCTGCAACTTCATAACCTAGTGCAGGGACCCATACAGTTCTTGGTTCCATAGCTTCCATGAAGCATTTGTCTTTATCCACCATGAATACAATATCCTTTTCATACTTTATCACTACATTTTCAGGTATCCGGAACCTACTTGACATTTTCTTTTGAAAGTCTTTGAAATAATTCCATAAGATTTTGTTCTACTTATCTGCATTGCCCAAACTCTGTAAGTGATTTCTTAATTGGGTGCCTATAGGTATGTAATCAAGCCAGACAATATTTCCTAAATTGGGTAGCTCTCCCAGGAAGTAAAAGAGTAGACATGTAATTAATGTTCCATATTTGAAAGGATGATCGGTTTCTTTTGATCTTTTCAAGTTCTCCATAAGTTCACTCCAGAGAAATTCACAAAGGTCTTAATCTGTATTGTTCTTGATCATGTCATATGATGTGTATATGGCTGATGTAAACACAGAATTTTCCTTGCTGGAAAAGTATATCTTGTATCCAATGATCATTGACGCAAATCTAACAGCAGGATCCTTAATATCATTTACTGTAAGAGCATTCTTATCAAGTTTGGCTCCTGTTAGCTGCATTACCACATTATTCTTCATTTTCTTTATGCCTGGAATCCTTCTAGAAGAGCTCATATCGATTACAACCTTGATAGCTTCTTTGGTTATCATATAGGGTTCATCAAGCCATAGAGATTCATCGTGAATTCTACATAGAATGATCTTGACCCACACATCATTCAGAATTGTGGGAAAATCCAACCAGGAGTCAAATTTCTTTTCTCCTAAAGAAAATAGAGGTGAGAAAAAGGTGAGTACAAAGTATAAGAAAGTACCAAGTAATGAGGTAAATTAATGATGTAAAAAGAAAAAAAAAAGTATTATAAACAAAAGGAAATAAATAAATATTGATGAAGATGCATGAATTGAAACGGATAAGCACAAGAATATATAATTGGTGATAGAGAGTGTAAGAAAAAAAATTAAGAGAAAATGAGAGTAGATAATATAAGTGTGAAGAATAAAGTAATAGATAAAAAAGAAGAGGTGAATATTAGTAATAATGGTTAGCATAAAATGAAAGAGTAATTATAAAAGAATGTAAATATAGTATTAGAGAAGAGTATTAAAAGAGAGAAAGTGTGTAGCTTAACATAAAAAAATAATAAGTTAGAAGTGCAATGGTAAATTAATTAAGAGAAAATAAGAGGAATAAATACGGATTTCAGTTGATGAAAACATTGTTAAAAAATAATAGTAAAAAGTGTGGGAGATAACATTAATAAAATAGGAGTTTTACAGTTGTGAGAAGGACAAATGTTGTCAGCAGCACCAATAATGTTTACTTGTAAACTAGGTATGCATGGAAAAGAACTTATTTTCATGCAGGCACAATAACTAGAGACTATTGGTACAATAAATGGTTGTCATAATAATCTCGCTAATTCAAGCAAGTAGAAAATAAAGTTGCAATGCTCAAATTTAATAAAAATCAACTCTTAGCTTCATTGAAAAAAGACAAATATTGATTGTGCTTTTCCCAAAAACCACCGTCATTCTCTCTCTCTCTCCACTGTTTCATCTTCCAGGAGTTTATTTTAATACGTTGACATTTTCTTTGGGGGATAGCTGGTTATAGTTTTGGAACATATGTTATCAACTTTGGGGCTCTACATGTTGTTTTCTTGGAGTTTTTTTTAGCTCCCAAGAAAAGAGGGAAAAAAGGGGGGGAGTGAAGGGTTGCAAAAGGGGAAAAGACTCAGGGTTTGGAATTCATGAAAGATGGGGAAAGAACAAAAGCTCAGGGATAAACTTTAGAAAATGGTTGTTGGGAAGTGCAGGCCTATGGAATTATTATTTCACTTGTTGGGCGGCTGTGGAGTGTGGATTTATAGCTACTGCTTGGGTAATATTGGTAAGTTTCTAAAGCCTTCTAACAAATCCATTTTGTGCAGTCTTGCAAACATTGCATTCGATGAGATGATAGCTCTTTGAGACACTCTGTCAAACAGTCCCATGCCTTGTCTATGCTTCACTTTTCTCATTCATGTCTACTAAAGTATTTTGTTTATACTATAATAACTGACTGAAATCCGCCTCCCATTATGCCTTGATGCATGTTCGTACCCTAATACAAAGCAAGTATTTTTTTAATATTATAATAGCTGACTAAAATATGCCTCCCATTATGCCTTCATGCATGTCCATACCCTGATTCAAAGACTAGATATGGAACATGCTGGGAGGATACTGGCAAAGGTTGTGGATTTCAACTTTACACCTGCCTGCCGCACTTGCTTGAAAATTTCTGAAGTCTTTCAACAAATAATATTATGTCAATATAGAATTTTTTTTTTACGGTTGGAAAATACACAACAAAGTATAGATGTATGGAAAACTAACTTGATATATAACTTATTTTAATGATTAAAAATGGTTCAAATTGAAGATGCCTCTTTAGATAAGTAAGTTAGATTAGTAATGGAGCTAGTATTTTCAAGCTAACTATTGAAAATTCATTTGTAGATACTTACAATCTGATTTGGGTTGGAATCTAATCATAGTCAGAGTTGGTCTTTTTTGAGGTCATTTGACAAACAGTTCACGAGCATTCTATTTATGCATTCAATTGGTGTACAAGTCTACCAACACAGTTACAAATACATCTATCATTTTTTCCCTTTCATTGTACTTTGATGAATTTCCCTTCATTATTACTGTAGATTTGACGTTGTGCACATAATTATAGTGTTATCCTATTTTTTAGACTACTACGTTTAGCATCACCAATAATCTCCATGAGAATATTTCCCTGTTTAAAATGATGGAAATGTTTCATGTCTCTCACTATAATTTATTTTGCAACAACAATTGGGGATGAGTTTCATCGCATTGTGTCCATCAGCGCATACCCAAAGGTTCTCAACAACCCTAGTAATTTCTTTATAGGGTATGTTAACAAACTAAATGCAATCACCTACTTTTCACTATGATGGTAGAGAAATAATTATTTTACCTCCTCGCCCACCACAGTAAGTAAATGTCTTGAATCTAGAAATTACCCTGCGGCCTTCATCTTCCAAGCCAATTTCTCCAAATTTGCATGGGTTCTCCTACGTCAATGGACGTGATCTCTCTCCTATAGGAATAGTGTGTAACATTTTATGGGTTTAAATCTGACTACATTCAGGGATATTTTTAATTCCTTTATCTTTAATCATTTTCCTTACCATTTGAACGACACCACATCTGCCCACTTTGCATAGATATTTGAGAGAAGAATATAAGTCATGCAACATTTTTAGGATCCAAATAAAAAATCCAGCATGGTTGTAAATACTTCAAAAGCATTCTTTATTTTGGTTGTCCACCTTAATAAGGGGAATGTTTTAGGTACTTTCTAAATGTTACTTTAGTGAAAACGAGGAATTGACAAAGTAAAAAAAATAAAAAAATAAAATACCAGGTTAATTGTAAAATAGCCTAACTTATGCAATTATTGAGAGATGTCTGTAGAGTGGATAAATTAAATACTTTTATCTAACTAAAAGCTTGTCACCGAGTTGTACAATACATAAGAAGTATACTAGAACATGGACACAACACAAATAAACATGACTTACAACAAAGTTGATCCAAAAAAAATACCCACACACAATGGCAATAACTAAGTGTAAAGAACATAGCAGCAAGATTTCATAAGATAATACATTATAATTTGTAAAATGGTTAGAGTGCTTTTTTTTTTTCTAGAGGAAAATTATAATGAAAGAGTGAATAAGACAAGTCCTAAGGGCCCGACCTATGCCTCGAGGGCTCATCCCAGATGGCCTTACCTACGTGAAAGCGTAGAGGCTTCGTAGTTCAGAAAACATGGACTTCCCAACTCAACTTGGTTTTCTAATAAAAAGATGTAGCAATCTCAACATTTGCTGTCTCTACACACTTATCCACAATTTTTACAATTCCCACACACAACATCATGCTATTTCAACATCACGTACAATTTTTTTTACAATCCAGGAAAATCAACTAGGCTTCAATAAATAAATTTGAATTTACAGGAGTGGTAAATATCCTATTATTGGTGCACTAAAACAAATGTAGTAGTAAAATTACCCACGTAATCCTCAAATAAATGGAAAGTAAGTCTGGCAATTATTTTCACACAAATTCAGTAATTACACAACTCTAGTTACTATTTATTAAGTTCCATAAATAACCTAATAAATATTTCTAACTAATTCTATGGTTGAGAGAACATTAAAAGAATTAATTTGTGGATTAATTAAGTGTCCTTGATAAAACAACTATAAAGTAACTTTATAAGGTGAAATGAATTCCTAAGTCACATAGTTAAAAGAATCACTTTTATTCCATAAGCCATAGACACATTAATTACATAATTTCATGCATGGGAAACCACCAATGTTTCATCCCAAAGCTTAAAGGATTAAGAAATCATGTTCCCTCTTCAGTTGCTAACATATTTATCACCATAAACTTAGATGCCATAGTTCAGAGACTATCCTAAGGACGGGACTATGCTAGGACATTTTCAAATTTCAATTATGCACAAGTGTCAAAAATACTAATATAGGATGTATGCTACAGGGTGCCTACCTATGTTGTGCCATGATCTATCTATTGAGAATCTTAATAGTAATTAATAAGGATGAAAGGATAAAACAATAGTTACAGGAAACACAACTTATGTCCTCATACCACTATATACTTTGGTTTGGAAATATACCCTCATAACAATATTTAATACTAAAGGTAAGTCAACTTATACCCAACATTAACTTATATTTAAACATGTGCATTCACATGCTAATAAATTGATTCACTTGATCTTTAATAATCAAAAAAATTATTATTGATAAAACTCTAATAATATTAAAAATACAAAGCTACATATATATATATATATATATATATATATATATATATATATATATATATATATATATATATATATATATATTCTATGGATAACCACAGAATTATTAACCAAATTTTATACCAACTCTACTCAAATATAGTATAGATTGCTAACTAAAGTCATTCATATTCTACATACTTCTATATACAACATTATTCCCAAAATTTATAGGAAGTGGGAAGTCAGTTTGAACTTTAAACACTATATAAAATGTGAACAGATTGGTGAGGCCCTTTTTTTTTTACCCACTTAGTGAAGTCAATATCCACTGTGTGCAAAACTTTAACAAATATACAAGCTTTTAGTTAGATAAAAGCATTTAATTTATCCACTCTACAGACATCTCTCAGTAATTGCATAAGTTAGGCTATTTTACAATTAACCTGGTATTTTATTTTTTTATTTTTTTTACTTTGCCAATTCCTCATTTTCACTAAAGTAACATTTAGAAAGTACCTAAAAGATTCCCCTTAAATAAAACTATTTTATTAAGGTGGACAACCAAAATAAAGAATGCTTTTGAAGTATTTACAACCATGCTGGTTTTTTTTATTTGGATCCTAAAAATGTTGCACGACTTATATTCTTCTCTCAAATATCTATGCAAAGTGGGCAGATGTGGTGTCGTTCAAATGGTAAGGAAAATGATTAAAGATAAAGGAATTAAAAATATCACTGAATGTAGTCAGATTTAAACCCATAAAATGTTACACACTATTCCTATAGGAGAGAGATCACATCCATTGACGTAGGAGAACCCATGCAAATTTGGAGAAATTGGCTTGGAAGATGAAGGTCGCAGGGTAATTTCTAGATTCAAGACATTTACTTACTATGGTGGACGAGGAGGTAAAATAATTATTTCTCTACCATCATAGTGAAAAGTAGGTGATTGCATTTAGTTTGTTAACATACCCTATAAAGAAATTACTAGGGTTGTTGAGAACCTTTGGGTATGCGCCGATGGACACATTGCGACGAAACTTATCCCCAATCATTGTTGCAAAATAAATTATAATGAGAGACATTAAACATTTCCATCATTTTAAACAGGGAAATATTCTCATGGAGATTATTGGTGATGCTAAACACAGTAGTCTAAAAAATAGGCTAACACTATAATTATGTGCACAGCATCAGATCTACAGTAATAATGAAGGGAAATTCATCAAAGTATAATGAAAAGGAAAAAATGACAGATGTTGTATTTGTAACTGTGTTGGTAAACTTGTACACCAATTGAATGCATAAATAGAAAGCTCGTGAACTGTTTGTCAAACGGCCTCAAAAAAGACCAACTCTGACTATGATCATATTCCAACCCAAATCAGATTGTATGTATCTACAAATGAATTTTCAACAGTTAGCTTGAAAATACTAGCTCCATTACTAATCTAACTGACTTACTTATCTAAAGAGGCATCTTAATTTGAAAGTCTTTGAAATAATTCCATAAGATTTCATTCTGCTTATCTGCATTGCCCAAACTCTATAAGTGATTTCTTAATTGGGCGGCTATAGGTATGTGATCAAGCCAGACAATATTTCCTAAACCGGGTAGCTCTCCTAGGAAGTAAAAGAGTAGACATGTAATCAATGTTCCATATTTGAAAGGATGATCAGTTTCTTTTGATCTTTTCAAGTTCTCCATAAGTTCACTCTGGAGCAATTCACATAGGTCATAATCTGTATTATTCTTGATCATGTCATATGATGTGTATATGGTTGATATAGACAAGAATTTTCCTTGCTGGAAAAGTATATCTTGTATCCAATGATCATTGACGCAAATCTGACAGCAGGATCCTTAGTATCATTTACTGTAAGAGCATTCTTATCAAGTTTGGCTCCTATTAGTTGCATTACCACATTATTCTTCATTTTATTTATGCCTAGAAGCCTTCTGGAGGAGCTCATATCGGTTACAGCCTTGATAGCTTCTTTGGTTATCATATAGGGTTCATCAAGCCATAGAGATTCATCATGAATTCTGCTTAGAATGAGCTTGACCCACACATCATTCAGAATTGCAGGAAAATCCAACCAGGAGTTAAATTTCTTTTCTCCTAAAGCTTTATATTCATCTTTCAACACAATATCCACAGTAGTCAGTTCATCCAAATACAGTTTTCCTAACTTCATGTGATCATATTCTTCTAGACTGATACGGATATATGCTCTGACATATTCCATATGCATAACCCCAGGTGGTGTAATTGAAAATGCCCCTAATAGATCATTTTCCAGTGATTTGAAGAATTGTTTCTTAAACTTTGGGCGAGGCATTTTCCCTATCTCGATTACATGAGGAGTAATAATTTTCACAGAATAATTTAATTTTCACAGTAGGGTTTTCTGGTTGTAAATACCTTTTTTGACAGATTAGGGTTTCCTTGATCTTGTCTTGATTTGCTTGGAGAACACTATAGATGCTCTGAATTTCGCTTTTAGTTTGCCTTAGACACTTGAGAGCTTTAAAAAAAATGATTTTTCTTTCAAATACAGCTACTTTTAACCCTCACATGTCAAAACCTAGATGTCATTAATGTCATCTTTAAAAAATCTGTCAAGCACTTTCCTGATAATTACATATAATTTTAGATTACTCCACAATCTTCACAAGTGATCCTTTTCTTCCAGGACTTCCTTCAAAAGATTTGTCATATAATTATTTTCATCATATCTTCGTGCCGAATTCCAGCACTAACTATCTGGCTGAGGGTTTTGGATTTTCAACATTGCTCCGCCTGAGCCAGAGCTCCCAATTTACTTCCTAGAGGAAGTATCTGCACCAAATGATGGTGCAGATTCATCCTTGACTTCAATCACATCTTTCTTGATCCAAATCTTGTTCATTTCTTTCTTGGTTTCAACTGGATCAACCTTTTCTTTTCCTTTGTCATTCATTTGCTCTGTTTTTCTATTTTTAGTATGGTAGTTTCTTTTCACAGTTTTGCTTCTGCAGACTCTTGCAGTATGTCCATACTTGTTGCAATTGTAGCACACCACATTCCTTTGTCTTTGATTCCTTCTATTGATTGAATTTAATTTGCATTGATTAGCCATATGTCTAAATCTATTGCATGTAAAACACTTTCCATTGAATGATTGACTATTCCTTGCATTGTAGGAACCATTCCTTACCAGATTTCTACATTCATTTGATTTGTGACCAATTTTCTTGCAATTGAAACATTGACTAGAAAAGGATGGAACATTTTGATTTTGGTTTATTCTACTCCTGCACTTAGTAGCTTTATGACCAAACTTATTGTAATTAAAACAATAGCCATTGAAAGATGGATACCTTTGAGCATTTGGCTATCTAACCAGAGGTCTTCTAGGTCTTCTTTGATTTCTGAATTGGTTTCTTCTGTTTTGCTTTAACTCAGTGTTTGTTTGACCAGATTTTGAACTTTCTCCTTTCTCAAATCCCAAACCTTTCTTATCATCAGCACTCCTTTGACTAGCAATCATATCATTAAGCTTTGCAGAACTTAGCTTGAACTTTTCTTCATAGCCCTTGGCTACTTCTAGATCAAATTTTAGAAGTAGCACTTCTTTGCCCAATTTTTCACATTCCTCTGATTTAACTTTAACAACTTGATTCAGATGTCTTTCAATTTCTTCCTTCTTTTCAACTTCCAGTGTCAAACCATTTAGGATTTCATGTGCTTCATCTAATTGATCATTTAGCTCCTTACTTTTCTCTTTGAACTTCTTGACTTTCTCTCTTAGCTTTAGGATGCATTCATCAACTTCTTGAATATTAGCTTTTAGATCCCTGATTTCTACCTCAAAATTTTCAAGATCAATAAGGGTTGCTTCTAGTTCCTTGTTGCTTTCATAATTTCCAAATCTTTTGGCTGCCATGTGTGAACTCTCTCAAATCTTCCTCAAGTTGTTAGGCTTCTTCCAAGGAACCTTGCTCTGATAACAATTGTTGTAAGGAATACTGAGAGGGGGGTGGGGTGAATCGATATTCTGCAAAACCACTTCTTAACAAGTTTGTTAATCCAATTTCCAAAACTAATAACATAAAAGCAGAATAATCATAGGAACAACAACCACAAAGACATATCACATGAACACTAGGATTTTTACATGGAAAACCTAAAAAGGGAAAAACCACGATGAGTGTTAGCTCACAATATATTAATATAGCACAATGCTGAATTACAATAAGGCTCACTGCCCAGAGAAATGCTCACTGCAAGAAAGGCTCACTACCTAGACAAAGATAGAAGGAAAAATGGCTCACTGCCAAGTTTAGCTGCTCAGATTGCATCTATACATGCATGGTTACAGCTCCAATGAAGCATATAAAACTGATTCAAAGCTCTTGATGTCTAACTGAAAGGAAGCTAGGTGTGAGGAAATCGCTTCCTACACTAATCTATTGAGGAGAGGGCTATGCAAATTCAAATTTATCCTAACTATTACAACAATGTTAAACCATTAACATGAGATATTGCAGCAAAACACAAGAACCAAAAAGAAGACAGAAGAAAAGAGACAAAGATTTACGGTGGGGAAAACCCTTATTGGGTGAAAAACCCCACACTTAGAAACCTACATAATGTATTAACAAAACTGAAAGTTGTTTACAGTACACTTGCAATGCAAGCTTCAATGGTCTTCGACACTCGTGTCTGGAGTCAATCCGGTAGCATAACAGTACTTGTAAACCTGTGATACAAACTCCATCTCCAAGCCCCTGTATATATAGGAAATACAAGGCAATATTGGACCTATCTTGGAATGGGCGTCCAACATGGCTTCTTGGACCAAAACCCACGCCTAGGGACACTTGGTCAACATTGTAGAATGTGCTTGACACTTGCCCACAGCTCCCATCCCAAAGAGGTCGCCTATTTCTAAAATGGGCTATGACAGATGCTCTTACGACACTTATGACCGTCATAGAATCTGTCATAGCGGTTACAACTTACAACTGTAAGAGAATCTATCATACACATGCTATAAATAGCATATTCTCTTACAACATGTCATATTCCACCTTGGGGCACCCAAATATGACTTATTCAAAGATGCTTCATGACACATGTCATCTCCTGTCTTACAACCTTCTATTTCTAACTTTTACATGTCATAGATTCGTCATAGGAATCCATCCTAACCGTTTCGGTCAAACATTCCCTTACACAACATGGAAGATGCTGACACATGGAAAAATGATTCTACCACTAAGTGGGATGCCTATCTCCTCATGTGAGGACAAAATAACAAGTTGTCATATTCCATGTAGGATTGACACATCACCGTGCCACATCCCACAACATGACAATATGGAATTTCCAAATATTTACAACATAGGTAATTAAATAATAAATACAAACATTACAAATGTAGAGAATTACCAAGGTTGAGACACCTTAATTCCCAACATTCTCCCACTTGTCGAACACCTTGTAAGAGCCAATAGAAAAAACAAGATTTAACTGCTATAGGTCGAGAGGCCCATAGACTCCGAACACCATCTAAACTTATCTGTGCTCACTGGTTTCGTCAATGCATCTACAACATTCTTCAAAGTATCTACCTTCTCCAAATTTACCTTTCCATCCTCAACCATGTCTCTCACAAAGTGAAACTGAACATCAATGTGCTTGGTTCTAGCATGGAAATTTAGATTCTTTGCAAGGCAAATTGTACTCTGACTGTCACAACTGATCGTGATCTGACCTGCATCAACACCAATATCAAAATACAATCTCTTAATCCAAATGGTTTCCTTACAAGCATGAGTTGCTGCCATGTACTCAGCTTCTGTCGTGGACAAAGCAACAACAGGTTTTCTCTTACTCATCCAACTAATAGCACCACCAAACAGTGTAAAAACATAAGCACTGGTGGAGCTCCTACTGTCAATGTCACCTACCTAATTTGAATCCACAAATCCACGAATATCAACAGAATGCAGAGGTCCTGAAACATTAGCATGATAGCAAATGGAATACTTAGAAGTACCCCTCAAATATCTGAACACTCGCTTAACTGCATCCCAATGAACCTGTCCAGGATTAGCCATAAATCGACTAAGGACTCCCACTACTTGGGCAATGTCTGGTCTTATGCAGACCATAGCATACATCAAACTGCCAACAACACTAGCATAAGGTACTCTGCTCATGTCCTCCACCTCACTAGGAGATTTTGGACAATCCTCAACAGATAACTTTGTCCCCAAGGAAACGTGAACACACAATGGTCTACAATCTGCCATGCTGAATCTGTCCAAAACGGTTTTCACATACTTACTCTGGCTTAACCAAAGTTTTTTATTGGTTCTGTCTCTTCTGATTTACATTCCTAGAATGTACTTGGCTGCCCCTAAATCTTTCATTTCAAACTGTACTGACAACTGAGATTTAAAATCAGAAATCATATTCTTACCCTTCCCAATGAGCAACATATCATCAACATACAATGCAACAATGAGAATTCGATCACCATCAAATTTATAATACACACAGTGATCTGATTTTGATCTCACAAATCCAATTGACAACACAAAGGCATCAAACTTCAAGTACCATCTCCTAGGGGATTGCTTCAAACCATATAAAGACTTCTTAAGTTACAAACCAAATTTTATTTACCCTTCACCATGTAATGCTCTGCTGTGACATGTAGATTTCTTCCTCCAAGTCACCATGAAGGAAAGTTGTCTTCACATCCATCTGTTCTACCTCCAGTCATAAGCTGTTGCAAGGGACAACAGGAATCGAATGGATGTCAGCTTTGCAACAGGAGAGAAGATCTCACTATAATCTATACCCTCCACTTGTGAATACCCCTTTGCAACCAATCTGGCCTTATACTTCTCAACACTGCCATCTGCACCAATTTTCTTCTTGAACACCCATTTGTATCCAACCAGTTTCCGTCCAGGAGGCAAAGGCACCAAGTCCCAAGTTTGATTCTTTTCCAAAGAAGCCATTTCTTCCTCCATGGCCCTCTTCCAGGAACCTGCATCCTTCATATCCAAAGCCTTTGATATAGTTCTAGGTTCATAAATGTTAGTAAGCAAAGCATAAGCACAACTAGAATCAAGTAATGTAAAACCAAACCTTTCAGGTTGCTTTTCTTATCCATGTAGACCTCCTCAAGAGCTGAGGTCCAACATTGTCTTTCTGTTCAGTCTTCTCAGGGTGAGAGGAAACTGAACAACATCCTCTTTCTTTTATTTTTCTTCTAGCTACAAAATAGTGGAAGAAGGTGTAAGTTCTCTGAAGATGACACTTCTGCTATACAACACTTTTCAGCCACGGGGTCCCAAAGCTTGTATCCTTTCACACCAACACCATAGCCAATGAAGATACACTTAACAGCTTTGTTCTCCAACTTTGACCGCTTCTCCCTAGGCACATGTGCATATGCCTCACAACCAAAAACACGAAGATGCCTTATTGAAGGCTTTCTACCAGACCACACCTCCATGGGTGTCTTTCTAACAAGAGCTGATGTAGGAGATTTGTTTACCAGATAGCAAGCAAGTGGCAACAACTTTAGCCCAAAACTTTGTTCTAGACTAGCTCCACTAAGCATACTCCTAGCCTTCTCCATCAGTGTCCTATTCATCCTCTCTGCAACTCCCATTTTGTTGCGAAGTGTATGGAGTTGTCTTATGTCTTTCAATCCCAAGTTCCTTGCAATACTTATCGAATTCTGGTAAAACAAAACTCACCACCATTGTCAGTTCTCAAACATTTAATCTTTTTACCAGTCTGATTTCAGCAAAGGCTTTAAACTCCTTAAACTTTCTATAGAATTCAAATTTGCTTCTGAGAAAATAAATCCATGTCCTTCTACTGTAATCATCTATAAAAGATACAAAGTATATAGATTTTGATAACGAAGGAACATTAACAGGACCAAACACATCAGAATGAATAAGGTCCAACACACCAGAAGACTTATGAGAACTCGAGTACAAACTGAACACGGTTTTGTTTTCCATAAATGCAATGTTCGCAAAAGTTGAACTCAAGATTACAATCATCTAACCCCTCAACAAGGTTCTTATTTTTTAGGATACGTAGACCCTTTTCACCAATGTGGCCAAATCTCTTATGCCATAAACATTATCTTTCAGCAAGAAGTTTAACTTCTAATGCACGGTTACAACCATCAAGACTAGAAACAATAGATTTCTTCACTACTCGTTTAGATGGTGGGGATGAAGTGACTACTGCCCTCTTCTTGAGTCAGAAGAACTATTGCATTGTGAAATGCATGCCTCCAACTGAAACAAAGGTAACCTCTCCTAGTACCCTTAGCAAGCACCATAGCTCCTCTAGTCATCTTGCATCTTCTTTCGAAAAGACAACCTACACACCTGCATCATTCAAACTACTTATAGAAAGTAGGTTCCGTGCTAAGCCTGGGATGTGCATAACCCCAGAGATCACCTTCACTCGACCATTAGGGAATCGGATAGAGACTCTTCCATGACCAACAATCTTCAGATGAGAGTCGTCACCTAGATACACTTTTCCACCATCGAACTCCTCATACTTAGTGAACCAGTTTCGATGCGAGGTCATGTAGAATGATGCACCAGAGTTGATTAGCCACGCATCATCAGATGCATGGGTTGCCAGGGCTATGATGAAAGCATCATCGTCATCTTGTGACTTGTCAGAATCTGAATCAGGAGCTTTCTTCTCCTCCTCCTCTTTGCATTCCTTTAAAAAATGCCTGATTTTGCCATAGTTCCAACAAAGAGCCTTGGACTTTCTAGGAGATTTGGATCTCCCACGGGATTTGGATCTACCCTTCTCAGCTTTCTTGTCCTTCTTCTTCCTTTCTCCTTGGGTCTTCCACGAACTACAAGGGCCTCTTTAGCTGCCTCAGAAGACTTTCTCCGCATCTCTTTAGACAACAGCAAAGAAACCACTTCTTCCATTTTGAATGTGGATGTGATGCTTCCAATTGTCATGACAAGATGATCCCATGAGTCCGGTAGAGAACAAAGTAGGTCATACACCGATCCTCCTCCTCCATCTTTACACCAATAGATGTCAATTGTGCAACCGGCATGTTAAAAGCATTCATATGTTTAGCAACGGATCCTCCGTCCTCCATTCAAAGGGAATACAACTTCTTTCTCAGGAAAAGTTTATTGACTAGGGATTTGGCTTGATACACATCCCCCAACTTCTTCCAAAGTAGTTTTGCAGTAGTCTCCTCGTGGACATTTAACAACACAGAATCAGCAAGACTAAGTCTTATGAGACCCTTAGCCTTCTGATCCTTGAGATCCCACTTATCTTGTGACATTGCAGCTAGTTTAGTTCCATTAAGACTTTCTCAAAGGTCTCGGTCAACAAGCATGTCTTCCATCTTGAGCTTCCACAGCTCGAAATTACTGCCATTGAACTTCTCCACTTTAAATCTTCTTGATGTGCCTGCCATCTCCTTGCTGCAATAAGATACAGAATGCTCTGCACAAACTCCCACTCAACCTAATATTAGCTCAAAAAACCCCTACCCAACAACTAGGACCAAAGGTGATCAAGCTCTGATACCAACTGAAAGGAAGCTAGGTGTGCGGAAATGGCTTCCTACACTAATCTATTGAGGAGAGGGCTATGCAAATTCAAATTTATCCTATTATAGCAATGTTAAACCATTAACATGAGATATTGCAGCAAAACACAAGAACTAGAAAGAAGATAGAAGAAGAGAGACAAAGATTTATGGTGGGGAAAACCCTTATCGGGTGAAAAAACCCCACACTCAGAAACCTGCACAATGCATTAAAAAAACTAAAATTTGTTTACAATACACTTGCAATGCAAGCTTCAATGGTCTTTGACACTCATGTCTAGAGTCAATCCGGCAACATAACAGTACTTGTAAACCTGTGATGCAAACTCCATCTCCAAGCACTTGTATATATAGGAAATACAAGGCAATATTGGACCTATCTTGGAATGGGCGTCCAACATGGCTTCTTGGACCAAAACCCATGCCTAGGGACACTTGGTCAACATTGTAGAATGTGTTTGACACTTCTCCACAGCTCCCATCCCAAAGAGGTCACCTATTTACAAAATGGGCTATGACAGATGCTCTTACGACACTTACAGCCATCATAGAATCTGTCATAGCGGTTACAATTTACAACTGTAAGAGAATCTATCATACACATGCTATAAATAGCATATTCTCTTACAACATGTCATATTCCACCTTGGGGCGCCCAAATATGCCTTATTCAAATATGCTTCATGACACATGTCATCTCCTGTCTTACAACCTTTTGTTTCTGACTCTTACATGTCATAGATTCGTCATAGGAATCTGTCATAACCGTTTCGGTCAAACATTCCCTTACACAACATGGAAGATGTCAAAACATGGAAAAATGATTCTACCACTAAGTGGGACGCCTATCTCCTCATGTGAGGACAAAATAACAAGTTGTCATATTCCATGTAGGATTGACACATCACCATGCCACATCCCACAACATGACAATATGGAATTTCCAAATATTTACAACATAGGCAATTAAGTAATAAATACAAACATTACAAATGTAGAGAATTACCAAGGTTGAGACACCTTAATTCCCAACACTAACTACTATGTTTCACTGCTCTACCCTTACATGCGAATAAGATCTCTCTTCTTCTGCTCTTTACAAAATCGCTTCCCACTGTATGTTGCACATATGTCTCTATCACATTCGCATCACATCACCCACAAAACACTAAATTTGATCCCTTATATATATCCGCAACACTTAATATCTTCATATTAGGTCGGCCAAGGAAAGTGAAGCATGCACTCATAACTTAAGTAGCCTGTTGGCCAAATTCACTTACCAAAACTCCCAACATACTCAAACATCACTTGAATTGCATTCACATATGTTGGCCTCAATTATTTAACACCTTAGGATTAAGTTCTAAACAATAGAGCTTACCGCATACAATTTAAACTTATCATGTCAGCCTCTAACTCAAACTGCCACTGATTCAGTTCATGTGTCAGACTACATCTTTTACTATGGACCACAAAGCTTGCTCAAAAACATGTCAAAGACTCCTCAGACATCACCAATCATACCTTCAAAACTGCAAAGCAAAATATCCTTTAGCAGCAAAATGCAGACCATCAGAAATCAGACTTTGCAATAGTCAAACTCTGTCAAACAATGTAACGATACTCAACAGCTTGCAACTACCTTTCCAGTGGACTTCAGAACTTACAACTCTAGATTTAGACACTTCATATAAGTATTTACAACACCTCAAAACTGCATTCAAGATATGCAACATCGAAGGAATGTGGATCAAAACAATTAGGTGTGCTTCTCTGAATAGCTCTGTGTTCTGTTCTACTGGACTTAGGCCATTTGAAGATATACTTCTAGAACTAATCAAGAGCTAAAACCTTGGATATAAGATCATCTAAGAGTTAGGAATATCATATCATAACAGAAAACCTTGGTCTTCAACTACGGATCAATGCCAATCGAAACACTGTTCTTTTGTCTCTGCCTCTGTACATTGCCAATTTCTAGTATGACTAGGTCTTCTTTACCAAACCACAATCTCTATTCCAAACTTGTTCCTTTTCTTGTTTCCATCAATGACAACACTCAATTATCCAACATAGAAATGTCTCTTGCCAACATTAACTGTGTATTATCAATGAAGATTGTAACATGAAATTGAAACTATGCAACATAGAAACATCAAAATAGAAAACTGAACACACAACACAATGTTTACATGGAGAAAACCCTTGTGGGTAAAAAACTCCACTAGGAAAGAGGCACAAGTTTGTATTAATCTGAAAAAGATTGTACAATACAACAACTCAACAACTCTCCACCAATCTTCAACCTGACAGCATTCCAACAGCACTTGTGTACCTAAAATCTGTATTGCAGCAACAAATACAATGGAAAATACTTCTAGAAGTGTTTTCCCTCCATTCTAGATGTCCACTTTCTCTCTCCAAGATTCCCCCACATGCAAGCATTAAATGTTGTCATACATGCAACCTCCAAGTGGCAAAAAACTTACCCATGAAAGGTTGGGCGCCCAAGTCCAAGAATAGCATGTAAAAGCATCTTATGACGCATCATAACCATCATAGATACCACCAACAATAAATCTTTGAAATATGGGCGCCTGGGGCTAAAGATAGCAACTTACAACTAATAATGAGTGCCATATGCGTCATAGAATCATGGAATCTTATGACAACTTGAAGCTGCCATAAATCCACTTACACCACATTATGACAAGTTGTCATACATGCCAAAAATAGTAGATTCCTCAAGGGTGGCGCCTACCCTCATTTACCTCTGAGTTTTACTTTTGTCAATAGTAAATGTCATACCGTAACTACCACCGGTAACTCCAGAATTACCACTGTCAATGAAACTAACCCATTCCCTTATGGGTAATTACAAATTACAAATAATAGATGGAATAAATACAATATTGGAATTTACAAGGTTGATGGCACCTTATTCCAACATTCTCCCACTTGACATTATACATTGTAAATCAACCCATAGCAAATCAAATGAAAAATAATCAAGCACTAGAAACAAGGCCCATGGCCTCTCTGTACCACACAAACTTCTCTGTGCTCACAGGCTTGGTCAATGAATCTACAACATTCCCCTGAGTGTCTATCTTCTTCAACTCAATCTGTCCATTTGCAACCAACTCTCGAACAAAGTGATACTGAAAATCAACATGCTTAGTCCAAGCATGATACATAGGATTCTTGGCCAAACCGATAGTACTCTAGCTATCACAACCAATTTGAATGATCTTGCAATCAAAACCAATACCTGTACACAGTCTCCTCAACCAAACTACCTCTTTAGAGACATGGGTAACAGCCATATACTCTACTTCTGTGGTGGCAAAGCAACTGTGGGCTGCCTCTTACTCATCCAACTCACTGCTCCTCCAAACAGAGTAAACACATAGCCACTAGTGGACCTTTGACTATCCAAGTCACCTGCCTAATCTGCATCAATAAAACCCTGTATGTCCAAATATTTATCAGCACTATCAATACCCAAGTAAACCAAAAAATAATTAGGAGTATCTGCAAGATATTTAAGCACACTCTTCACATAATTCCAATGTTGTCTACCAGGGTTAGACATAAATCTACTCAAAACTCCCACTGCTTGGGAAATATATGGCCTAGTGCAAACCATTGCATACATCAAACTCCCTACAACACTAGTATATGGCACATTAGACATATCCTCAAGATCATCCTCAGTGTTTGGACACATATCTAATGAAAGCTTAGTACCAATGGGTAAAGGAATTCTAACTGGGTTATAGTCCTGCATACTAAATCTCTACAAAATGGTATTCATATACTTACTTTGTGACAACCAAATCTTTCTGTTACCTCTGTTCCTTCTAATCTCCATTCCCAAAATATACCTGGCAGCTCCAAGATCCTTTATGTCAAATGCACCTAAAATTTGGGCTTTAAGCTCATTGATCATTCCCTTAGTAGTGCTGAAAAATAACATGTCATCAACATACAGTGCAATAACCAATATAGAATCATCAATACAACGAATGTAAACACAATGATCCTCCTTGCTTCTAACAAAACCCAATTTCAACACAAATGAATCAAACTTTTGATAACACATTCTGGGGGACTGTTTCAAACCATAAAGTGACATCTTCAACTTGCAAACCCAATGTTCTTTTCCTTTTACCTCAAAACTTGTAAGTTGTTGCATATAAATTTCTTCCTCAAAATATCCATGCAAGAACACAATCTTAACATCCATTTGCTCAATCTCCCAATCATAAGCTACAATAATGGATAAAAGAAATCTAATAGAAGTCAATTTAGCAACAGGAGAGAAAATCTCACCAAAATCAACTCCCTCTCTCTGGGAGTAGCCCTTGGCTACCAGTATAGCCTTATACTTCTCCAATGAACCGTCTGCTCCAAACTTCTTCTTGAAGACCCATTTACAACCTATGACCTTTCTTCCTTTGGGCAAACGAATAAGATCCCAGGTATTACAAGAGTCTAAAGCCATCATCTCCTCCTACATGGCTATCTGCCAAGAATCACTATCATCTGAAAGAATAGCTTTCATGTAAGATCTAAGCTCATCATTAGTACTCAATAAAGCAAATACTCAACAGAAATCTGGTGGGCTATACCTATCAACTTGATTATGTTGTCTTGTGGATCTCCTCAAGGGTGGAGTAAGAGTCTCAACTTGTTCTTTTGCATGATCATCTGTACCAACTTCTTCTATAACAACATATTCATCTTCATCAGAACTACTCGAATCTTTTTCTTCTTCACCCCACAATCCATCATTCTGTTCTTCCTAAGGTACATCTTGCTGCTCTAACTCAAAATGCACTCTCTTTACCTTTTCTTCTTTTTCTTTTGGCTTCTCAGGTTCAAAAATAGCTCTAAGTTCCCTAAAAATAATTTCTCTAGAATAGATAGTCTTACGGGCTAATTGATTCCAAAGCTTATAACCTTTGACATTATCACCATATCAAATGAATGTACATTTTTCAGCTTTTGGATCCAACTAAGATCACTTTTCCTTAGGCACATGAACAAAAACCCTTAAATGTGAAACAAAAGGTTTCTTACCTGTCCACACTTCATAAGGTGTCAAATCAAGATCCTTACAAGGAGATTTGTTAATCAAGTAGCAAGCAATACACATAGCCTAGATACCTAAAAGCATTTATCCAACTATGCATCACTCAACATACTTCTGGCCCTTTCCATGATTGTTTGGTTCATCCTTTTTGCAACACCGTTCTACTATGGTGTATACGGAGTTGTCGTTTGTCTGATAATACCTGCATGCCTACAAAACTCATCAAATTCCTTAGAGCAATATTCCCCTCCATTGTCAGATCTTAATATTTTTATCTTCAAACATGATTGGTTCTCTACTAAGGCTTTGAATTCCTTAAACTTAGTGAAAACTTCAGATTTGTGTTTCATAAAATAAATCCACGTAAATCTGGACACATCATCAATGAAGGTGACAAAATAATGAGATTTTCTGATAGATTCATTATCCACAGGTTCAAATATATCCGTATGAGTAATTTCTAACTTCTCTTTTGCTTTATTGCTTCCTAAAGGAAATAATTTTCTGTTTTGTTTACCAAACACACAATGCTCACAGAAATCAAAGTGCTCATTAGAATAAGAGAAATCGTCCAACAAATCTTTATTCTTAATAGTTTTCAAAACATTATTACTTGTGTGACCCAATCTATGGTGCCACAACATACATGTATTTTTAGTACTGGCCTCAGATACATAGGAGGCATTACAAACTGTAGTGCTTTAAATTTGAACAGGTTTCCCAATCTCTTTCCCTTCGCTACCACCAAGTTCCCTCCTCACTAATCTGTAACCATGTTTGTCAAAAGTCACATGCATTCCCAAATTATTCATCTTTGAAACAGAAATCAAATTTCTAGCTAATCCAAGAACATGATAAACATCAGGGAGGGTTTTAATCCTTCCATCACTAAAACACAATAGTACCTTGCCTTTTCCAACTATTGGATATGTAGAGTTATCCCCAAGGTACACATTACCTCCATCATATTCTTCATATGTGGAGAACCATTCCTTATGTGGGGCCATATGAAATGGGCATCCTGAGTCAACCAACCAGTGATCATTAGAAACAATATTACATGCAGAAAGTAAAACATCTTCACCTGCATTCGAGGACTTATCTGAAGCACTCTCCCACTATTTCTTTGGGTTTCTGCACTCCTTCTTCACATGTCTTCTTTTACCATAGCTCCAACACTTAACTCTATTCTTCTTCTTAGAAGTCTTAGAATGGCCCCTTGGACTTGTCCTTAGTCCCTTTCTGATCTCCTTTCGGTTCTTTTTCCTTAGACCTTCCCCTAACACTGAGACCATCCCTTGAAACTATCTGAACTCTTCTTCCTTAGTTCTTGTGACAGTAAAAATGCAACAAGGGCATCCAAATTGGGATCTGTGAGGTTAGCAGTGATAGCAAGTATAACATTCTCCCCAAGACACGGGTAAAGAACAAAGAAGCAAGATACATTTATCTTCCTCATTAACATCAACATCTACTGAAGCAAGCTGACTCAACAACAAATTAAAAGTATTTAAATGCTCTATGACTGATTCACCCTCTTTAATTTTCAAGGAAAACAACTTTCATTTTAAGTAGAGTTTATTTGCCATACTCTTGGCTTGATAAATCTCACCCAACCGATTCCATAATTTATGTGCGGTCTCTTCCTTTGCGACATTCAACAGGATAGAGTTTGAAAGACACAAATGGATGGTTTCCTCGTGCCTTCTTATCTAGTCTATCCCACTCATCCGAAGAGACATCATCGGGTTTCTTCTCTTTTTGAACAACCAACCACTGGTTTCTTTCTTCCAACAAATCCTCCATTTTCAGCTTCCACAACTCATACCCCATTCCGTTGAACTTCTCAATGTCCAAACGAGAGGTTGATGCAATGGTGGATGTAGCCATAATATCAACTCAAGATCTGTAAAACAAACACAACCAAATCTCCCACTATAGCTACAGCTTCCACACTACCACCCAAGAGTCAAAGCTGGTTAGGCTCTGATACCAAATGTTAGAAATGAAAGCACAACTACTCAATGGAAATTTGATTCAAATATAATTTTTTGTAATCTTTAACTGTGTATTATCAATGGAGATTGTAACATGAAATTGAAACTATGCAACACAGAAACATCAAAATAGAAAACTGAACACACAACATCGTGTTTACATGAAGAAAACCCTTGTGGGTAAAAAACTCCACCAGGAAAGAGGCACAAGTTTGTATTGATCTGGGAAAGATTGTACAATACAACTCAACAACTCTGTCCAGCAGTCTTCAACCTGACAACACCTGTGTACCTAAAATCTATATTGCAGCAACAAATACAATGGAAAATACTTATAAAAGTGTTTTCTTTCTATTCTAGGCATCCACTTTCTCTCTCCAAGATTCCCCCACATGCAAGCATCAAATGTCGTCATACATGCAACCTCCAAGTGGCAAAAAAACTGACCCATGCAAGGTTAGGCACCCAAGTCCAAGAATAGCATGTAAAAGCATCTTATGATGCATCATAACCATCATAGATACCACCAACAATAAATCTTCCCAATATGGGCACTTGGGGCTAAAGATAGCAAATTACAACGAGTAATGAGTGTCATACATGCGTCATAGAATCATGGAATCTTATGACAACTTGTAGCTGCCATAAATCCACTTACATCACATTATGAAAAGTTGTCATACATGCCAAAAATAGTAGATTCCTAAAGGGTGGTGCCTACCCTCATTTACCTTCAAGTTTTACATTTTCCAACAGTAAATGTCACACTGTAACTACCGCCGGTAACTCTGGAATTACCATTGTCAATGAAACTACCCCATTCCCTTATGGGTAATTACAAATTACAAAAAATAAATGGAATAAATACAATATTGGAATTTACAAGGTTAATGGCACCTTATTCCAACATTAACTACACTGAAGCTCTAATCACTACGCCAAAGCTGTGGCGGCCTACCATAGCATAAAGCTTGCATATGAGAGAGATTATAAGAAGGTCTAGATTGAGAGGGATTCCCTTAATATATAGTCGTAAGGAAATTCAACCCCCTAGTTGGACAATTGATATGATTATAAAGGATTCCATTAATTTGATTAAATCCTTTGAGAATGTTTTAATTTCCCATATATTTCGAGATTTGTTGTCGCTTAGGGTGGTCCATGGATATAACTACAGGTTAAGTACCAAACCTTACTTTCTACTTGCTTTTTATGTCAGGTGACATCTATACTTCCATTCGGCCTAGCCATTATTTGAGGGCACGGTTTCATGGAGTGTTTTTAGGTTTTTTTATTTTTAAGAAAATAATTGAGTTATATAGATATTAGTGCTTTTTTAAATTTATTTTGGAGGGTTTTATATCAAATCTACATAATTGATCTAGCAACACCAGCTTAAGGCTGAAAGGCTGAAACCTCTTTGGCTGACAACCAAGAACTGAGGGGTATCCATTTCAACAATTCCGACCTCATCCCTTATATAATCTGATGGGTTCATTTAGAACCATTCAACTTAACGAGTAGATTATAATATGTTAAGTAAGTTTTTATTTAAATTGGAAGTAAATTAAAAATTGTCTTTCAATTAAATTGTCATGAGTAGTATCAGTTCTTTAAATTTATTTAAGAATTTTTAAAAATTTCTAGATAATTTTATTTTGAATTAAAAAAATATAATTATTAGAATAAAATAAATATCTTTATAAAATAAAAGTTTAATAACGCAAAATCCCTCCATACATACAATATATTTTCAAGTTGGGAGATCCCAAAAGTTTTCTAATGAATTTTAATTTCATGTGATAGTTTGAATGATTTTTTATTTTAAATCTTAAGAATTTTTTTTATTAGTGAATTGTGAGATTTTGGGGGTCACTGCCATCGAGCTAAATAGAGAATCAAAAATTGAAAAAACTGGCTGCTCATGAAGAGGGCCTTCAACAAAAATTTCCCCTATATGGGAATTTCATTATGATTACATTTGATACAATTGGTTTCTTTTGTCTACATGAAAGATACAAACTACTTCTAAACAACCATAGATAGCTGGTTACTATACATCTATACTATATTATACTGCTAAGATTGAAAATAAAAAAAAAAACTTGCATCTTCAACTATCCTCTAACCCCTCCATTGACTGGGTGTCCAATTCCATGTCACTCTAGCCCAGTTTGGTTTCCCCTAAATTCACTATTGAGCTCCAATCCACCCCCTTGAGTCAACCACCCCTAGAATCATTGTAGTGCCCCTCATTTTGGCTTTTGACAGTTGATAGTATTTCAGATACACTTAGATAGTTTTGAGTCATGTGGATGATAGACTTTTTGGTTATGCTTAGTTATGCTCATTTTGGATTATGGATCACTGATGTGGTTGATGACATTTGTTATGATCCTTATGATGACATTATTGATATTATAGTTTATGATGTGTTTGACATGATCAGTTAATGGTTAGATGTTATCATGCTTTATGTGATTGGATGATACCTAATTGATAATTAGAGATGTTTATGTTTGTTGCCATGCTTTCAGAGACGGGACAGTGTAGTACTACTCATTACGAGCACCCTACTACGCTGTGACTCCCTGACTCTGTGTGTTTGTTATGTATATATATACTCGTCTACAACACCTTGTTTTGATGCAGGTTGTAGGTACCAAGCATCGACTCCACCTGATTTAGCAGGTCTAAGCATGCCTTTACTCCAATGGATAATGTGGATGGGAGATAGCATGGGGTTCCCTAGGTCAGTCTTTGTCTTCAGTTTGTGGTCGTGGGTCTTGATGTCACTCAGGGGTTCTTCCCCTCAGGTATTGGTCGTCATTTTGGTATGTAGTGTTATTGTGTGAACTTTTAGTTTATATTCTGCCTGTAATTGTTGTAGATGCATTAATTATTATAGTAATGTTGGGTGAATATTTTGTCGTTTAGCTAACCAATGACAAAATGGTTATATCGCCACATCTATAATGAGACTGAGTCTCTCCTCTCAGGAAGGAGAGGTTCCCTTTAGACAATGAGCTCTTTCTAACAAGTAACTTTTAATACTTAAAACAAACTAAAAACTATATTGGGTGTTATCACTTCATCTTATTCTCTTTTTTTCATAATAGATGTTTTTCTTTTCAAAATAACAACTTCAACAAAACAATGTTCAATAACCTATGAATCAAGATGAACCATAGAAACTCAAAGTTTTCTATTACTTCACTTATCTCCTCCAAATAAATTTGATTGAACTCAAGAGTAGCCCAAAGTCTCCACTTTCACCCAATATTATATAACTAACTTGCACACAACAGTTTATAGTACAAAGTATCTAAACAATTGTATCTTCACAAATATAAGCACAAACTCTCGCAATGAGAAAATAGCACAAAGTCTATTTCACCAAAACAAGAACACTTCTCTCAATTTCCAATAAACTCCACAATTCCAACAATAATTCAATACAATATAACACCAATGACATAAGAACATTGATCTCATAAGACAATATGATTCAACTCAAAGTTTGACATTCAAATTGCCTGTTTATATTGATATTCACTTGAAAATATGATAAACATAAAAAGCTCAAAGTCTTGAAATGTTTTCCAATTCGGCAGAGTTTCTTTGCAAATAGATAAAAGATAATATTTACAATGGGGGTCCTCTTTATTTATAGGAGAGACCGAGAGCAAAAATAGGAAAAGTACAACTAACTATGACTTATTCAACATAGGAGTCCTTTTTGATTTGGGACTTCCTATGTTTTTACATGTAATTACATCTGAGAAAAGTACATGTAAAAATGTCTAAAACTAATTCAAAAGTACATATGAAAAATAGAAAATAAACGAAGGCACGAAACACTTGAATCAACTCCCATCAGCACCCTTCTTGAGAGAACCTTCATACGTTATTATCACTGTTTGTATCTCCAGGCTGTCCGAGCCAATAGTGTTCTTAGAAATGACATGAGTCCTTGCTACTGAATCTTTCACGGAGGTAGCAGCCTTCTTATGCTTATCCAGAACTACCTTGAGAATGTCTAAGGTCAACTGTATATCTGAAAACTTATCCATAGAAGCCACTGAGAAAGCTCGATCTTCAAACTCCTTTAGATCATGTTATTGAATGCCTGTATTATTGCATTTGTGGAAAAAAACTTTTGGTCTTTTTAATTGGAAATTGCAGTGACAGGGAAAACCCCTTGATGTTTATACTTCATGATCTTGTCCTTTGAAGGAGATGACTATGTCATCTGCTTTGAAGAGAGAATTGGAAACAAGGTCAATCACAGCGACTTGATGAAACTGCAAAAGTTCATGATCTCGTGGTTAGGGGAAAAATAGGTAAATTAGGGTTACTGCGAATTGATGATCATGAACACGGGAACATGCATTGAAGGGCTTGAGAGCGCGTAACTCAAGAAAATGGGCGAAAGTGGGCCAAAGGCATCATTTTCAAAAATTTCCCAATGTTAGGAAACTTTTTAGAGGAAGACATGCACGGGCGGTCATTTTGACCGCTCATGCATGTGGTGTATTGCATTTTGGTGTATGAGCGGCAAAAATCACCACTTGCACATAAGAGAGTTTATCTTGGTGATCTGTGTAAGGGCGGCCGAAATGGCCACTCTTACATGTTTGATCTTGGTAGTATATGTTCAGGTGGCAAATTCACCTGCCATTGCATGTGCGAGAAGAAATGTAGGGGTGGTCAAAATGACCACCCTTACATGAAGGTAAAACTTGCTACGGATACATGTAGTGTCGGCAATTTCACTCACCAATACATGTATCGAATGATCAAACATTCAGGAGGGCGGTGAAATCACCTGCCTTTGCACATGAGGAAAGAAACATGTATTGTCGGTGATTTCAAACGCCAATATACATGGGTAATCCTAAGACCAAAGAAAAATCTAAGTTTAACAAATGCAAATGAAAATGAAACCATTGACTCATGACAAGAATCAACAAAAATTGTCGTCACATGATTATATTCAGGTTTTTAAACAACAAACAAAATAAAGAAAGAAGAGTAACCATCGATCTTTCAAAAATGACAATTAACAAAACAAAAATGTTTACATAGATTGAAAATAAGTATTGCAAACAAACCCTAGCAAAAGGAAGAACGAAAAGAAGAAAAAGGAAAAACGACGTCCTACCTAGTGAAAATGCTCTGAAACTCTAGGCAATGTCACCAAAGAAATTTGTTCAAACCAAGAATTTATGTCACATAATCAACCTAAGAGGTTTAGAATGAAAACAACAATTAAGAGCATTTTAAATGGCTCAAAAAAGATGTATTAAAATTTGGCATGAGTGCCATTAATGCACTCGTAGTTGACTTGAGATGCTCGGGATATGCTCTGGCGGTAGATTTTACCACTTTTGCATATGGCAAGGTCAACATGCATGGGTGGTGATTTTAGCCGCCCCTACGTGTAAGGTCAAAACAACACCAACATGCATGAGCGGCAAAAAATGCTGCTACTGCATGTAGAACAAAAAAAGGCTTAAAACATGTAAGGGCGGTCGATTTTGTTGGCAAGAGACACTGTGTGATTTCATGAATGTTGTCATTGATGGCAACAAAGTCCTTCCCACACATCTATAGGACATTGTGTGTCTCTACCGGAAGTTAGATTGAAAAGTGTTGTGGTCCGGTAAGCAAGAACAGAGCATGCAGCAAGGTCCGACAATCAGGTCTGGATCTCTCAGAGGAGGTATCTTAGCAAAGTGCGGACTTGGGAAAGTCAAGAGGAGTATCATGAATGATATATTCCAGAGATTGAGCCTCTAGTGATGAAAGAGTGAAAAGATATAAGCACCTGAGTGTTGGGTTCCTGTTTGGCAGAGTAGATTGAGGAAGACCTGACCGGCAGAGCATCAGACTTTAATCCAGATGAGATATTGAAGGTGATCAAGCCTCTTGAGGTATCATTCATGGTTGGCTAACATGATTGATGACTTCTATAACTATCTTTTTGATACGCATCAATTAGTAATTAAGGATTCAGCTGACAGATCAAGTTTGGGAAGATATTGAGTATTCTGGATGCCGACTAGGAAGTTGATAAAATCCTTGGTGCGGATATATATACCAAATTGATTTCAGTATGAAGGTGTGTGTGGTGTGTTGTGAAGTGCGAAGAAAAGCAGAGAGTTATGTGGAAGCAGTAATACAGGTCCGGTATGTGACAGGACAGCAGCACCAAAGAAGAGGAAGAATGAAGTGCAGTAGATCAATGTATGGAGCTTAACCAGAACTGAACCTCAGCATATGTGGATGCTTCTCATTAGTTCAAGTATCTTGTTACCTTCTTTGTACCTTGTAGATAGTGAGTCTCTTGTAGGCAGTGAGCCTCTTGTGAGCAGTGTGCTAGGGTAGTGAGCCCTAATTGGCAAGTGCCATTTTTGTACTATCTTATTCTTTTAACAAAGAATACAATCTTGGGTTAGTCACCCCGTGGTTTTTCCCTTAATAGGGTTTTCCACGTCAAAATCATTGTGTTATGTGTAGTAATGTTATCTTTGTTTTCATAGTTATGTTTGCTTATATGATTTGATGTTGCACTAATTGTTAAAGAAGGACAGAAAGTTGAAGTAATTAAGATAACTAATTCACCCCCCCCTCTCAGTTATCAACAGATTTCACTGCCATTACATGTAGGACTTAAAAAATTTCTAACTTCTTTCCAATTAAACTCACTAATTTAACTTGTTTTCTCACTTATTTGAATTTCACAAACATTGAAAAACCAAAATGAGAAGATGTTCGAAATGATTCCCAGGAGTTAGAAGATCACGTATAAGGGCAAAAAATTCACCTCGAAAAACATGCTTAGAGTTGTAGGCTACAAAACAAACAAGTTTCGTAGGGGTCATCCTACAAAATGAGCGTAGCTAATTTTGAGGACAATAACTGGCTCTAACTGGGGAGCTTCCTTCGATCATTCTTTGAAATGATCAAAGGGAGAAGAATCTAGTCTCTAAGTGCCTTCATCCATGCCATTGGGCCATAGAGTCAAGCAAACAAAACAAAAGACACAAACAAACTAAAACGGAAAAGACACAAAAACTATACAAAAATTCAAAAACTTATCTATCACTTCACTTTGAGAAAAGCTTTAGATGTTTGTTGTGAGGCAGCAGAAAAGGTGTTCCACATCTTTTTCTTTTACTATTGAAAGAGTAACATTTCCCAGTATTTGCCATTCTGGGATCTTCTTCTACATCTAGATTGAATTGCCCCACTTTTAATGATGAATTTGGTTCCAATTGTCATCGACGTTTGACAAAGTGATCATGCTTATCAAAAAGTTTCGTCAGAGAAACCAATCCTTTGGAAATGCCATTTCCTTTCAACTGTAAAATCCCTTCGCTTGAAGAGAATGATCCATCTGTTTCTAGTCCTCCATTTGAAGCACTATCCAATAACTCAGGATCTTCATTAGAAATCAAGAAATAAGTACCAATATCAGAAAATTCAAAGAAAATCTGAGCTTTTGGATCCTCAGTTTTTGGCACTGTGTACTTGGCCTCTCTTTTGGGATGAACCTCCTACATAACACCCTTAACAAGTATTCTTGCCTCAGACATTTGAATCTTTATCTCCTCAGCATGACCTATGATATCAACAAGCTGATATGGGCTTGCCATAGAAGATGTAAAACTCTCATCTTGAGGTTTTACATTGGGGGTACTGGTCTTAGGAATAAGGGATGAAGGATGAAGATCTGATGTACTTACTTGGTTATCACCAACCACATATTGATGATCAGATTGATTATGTGACCGTGTGAAAACAACATTGGATTCACCAAAAGTAACTTCTTCTTGCCCCATCTCATCTTCCAAGTTCAGGAACCCGATAGTAGAGTCACCAGCTAATAGCTCTTCACTTTCCATGAAAAGATTAGTATCATCTTCTCCTTGATCATATTCTGGTTGAAGAAGATTATCTTGCTCTGATTCATAATAGAAGATTGCTGCATTCACAGGTGGTGCTTCCAAAGCAAGTATTCCTCGTTGCGAAGGAAACATGTTTTGATTCTGATCCCTTGAAGCATTACCTTGGTAATTCAGAGCATTTGGGAATGTCTTCCTCAGAATGTCCTTGGAGGACAAACTCTGCGACATCTATTTTTTTAGAGCTAATAGCTCATCAGCCAACTTTTGCACCATAGGATCCGTGGTGCTGGTACAAGGTAAAGCCAAAGGGGGCTGCCCACTAGGCCTAATAGAATCCTTCTTCAACTTTCCCGCCAAGATAAAATCATCCTCCACTTCAATTGCCAAACTTTGAGCAATTACAAGATCAGTTGGTGCTGCTCTTCATAAAAGAAAACTTACTTCCGGCAAATGTGAATTTATGAAGAAGCATTTTAGGTTCTCAGTTGTAGGTTGAGAAACAGTTGGGATCCTATTCTTTAGCTTATTGAACTTCGCCATGAACTCACGCATGGGCTCATGCGGATCCTTTTTCATTTGAGTAAGTTGGGCCAACAAGGTGTAAGCATCTTCTACTGGCTTGAATCTGGCTTCAAATTGAGTTCGAAGTGTATTCCATCCAGTGACAGTTCCAGGTGCAAGGTGAAAGAACCAATCAACTGCAACACCTTAGAGTGTTTCTACAAACAGTCTCATAGAAACATCTTCATATTCAACTCTAAGAACACCACATGTAATGTAGAATGCTGTAATGTGCTCATCTGGATGTTGCTTGTTGTCTTCGTAGAACTTGGGAAAGTTCTTACATGAACCCCGAGGTAGTTCATCTAGAGGCTGAGTCAATTTCAAAAGGCCAAAAGCATTTCCCCATGGACTTGGGACAACCATATTCCTTGATAAAACTATAGAGCAGATATAACAAAAATATATTATAAAAGATGAGGTCGGTATGCTTCAACCAAAAGCGAGAGGCTCTTGATTGCACGTTTGGTCCCCAGCAGAGTCACCAAAAAATTGTTGGGATCATTTAGCTAACCAACGACAAAATGGTTATATCGCCACAACTATAATGAGATTGAGTCTCTCCTCTCAGCAAGGGGAGGTTCCCTTTAGACAGTGAGCTCTTTCTAACAAGTAACTTTTAATACTTAAAATAAACTAAAAACTATATTAGGTGTTATCACTTCATCCTATTCTCTTTTTTTCAGAATAGATGTTTTTCTTTTCAAAATAACAACTTCAACAAAACAATGTTCAATAACCTATGAATCAAGATGAACCATAGAAACTCAAAGTTTTCTATTACTTCACTTATCTCCTCCAAATAAACCTAATTGAACTCAAGTGTAGCCCAAAGTCTCCACTTTCACCCAATATTATATAACTAACTTGCACACAAAAGTTTATAGCACAAAGTCTCTAAACAATTGTATCTTCACAAATATAAGCACAAACTCTCACAATGAGAAAATAGCACAAAGTCTATTTCACCAAAACAAGAACACTTCTCTCAATTTCCAATAAACTCCACAATTCCAGTAATAATTCAATACAATATAACACCAATGACATAAGAACATTGATCTCATAAGACAATATGATACAACTCAAAGTTTGATATTCAAATTGCCTATTTATATTGATATTCACTTGAAAATATGATAAACATAAAAAGCTCAAAGTCTTGAAATGTTTTCTAATCCGGCAGAGTTTCTTTGCAAATAGATAAAAGATAATATTTACAATGGGGGTCCTCTTTATTTATAGGAGAGACCAAGAGCAAAAATAGGAAAAGTACAACTAACTATGACTTATTCAACATAGGAGTCCTTTTTGATTTGGGACTTCCTATGTTTTTACATGTAATTACATCTGAGAAAAGTACATGTAAAAATGTCCAAAACTAATTCAAAAGTACATATGAAAAATAGAAAATAAACAAAGGCACGGAACACTTGAATCAACTCCCATCAGCATCCTTCTTGAGAGAACCTTCATACGTTGTTATCACCGTTTGTATCTCCAAGATGTCCAGGCCAATAGTGTTCTTAGAAATGACATGAGTCCTTGCTACTGAATCTTTCACAGAGGTAGTAGCCTTCTTATGCTTATCCAGAACTACCTTGAGAATGTCCAAGGTCAACTGTATATCTGAAAACTTATCCATAGAAGCCACTGAGAAAGCTTGATCTTCGAACTCCTTTGGATCATGTTATTGAATGCCTGTATTATTTCATCTGTGGAATGAAACTTTTGGTCTCTTTAACTGGAAATTGTAGTGATAGGGAAAACCCCTTGATATTTATACTTCATTATCTTGTCCTTCGAAGGAGACGGCTTAGAGTTGTAGGCTACGAAACAGACAAGTTTCATAGGGGTCGTCCTACAAAATAAGCATAGCTGATTTTGAGGACAAGTAATAATATTAATAATAAGTTTGGATATAGTAGTATTTATTTAGTCATTATTTAATAATGTGAAAATTGGGAATATTGTATAAGTGATTTTAACAAAGATTAAAATTAATAACTTTAGTAATTAATAATAATGGTAATAGTTATAAGTCGTTAATATTATATTTATTGTTGAATTAGTATATGGTTAGTTTGAAAGATATTATTAGTTAATAATTTATTGTCGAGTGATTGTCGTGAATAAATTCTCTGATTTGAGAATCTCTCTGGAGGAACAAAATTTATTGCATTCAAATTTTGGGAGATAGGGGATTCTCTGTAACGGTCACGGGAGTGGGAAATTTATTGAATTGGTCTATTTTTGTATTATGGGGAGTTATTTTCTAGGGAGGATTTCGGAGAGGGAGAAGGCAAAAATTTGGGGGAATCTCGACAGAAGTTGGAAAAAAAATTAAGGAGAGGAAGAGCAATTGGAAGGGGAGGTGGATTCTGAAGCTCCGGATCAAATTTCAGGTATGTTTTCTGTATGTTTGAATGAGTGTTATTGATGTTTTGAATAATTGTTCTTCTAATTGCTCCTGTTATCTCCTGACACCATTTGAATCTGTGTTCTTGGGGGTGTATTCAACGTGTTAATTTTACCTTCCAGTTGACCATACTGGAATCCTTAAGCTGAGTTTTATACTTGTTGTTGCATTCTTCTTGTCGTGATATGTTACCTACGGGAAAAGCTTTAAACTTTTTGTGTGACCTCAATGCCACTACAACCCTGTCCGGCAACCTGCAAATCTTATGCAATCATATCTTTTCTAGCAGGTTAGAAAATGATTTATATTTGTTTACCTCACACTCTAATGATTTTCAGCCAGTTCCCTCTAGGTGATATCTCCTACCCTGGCGATGGGTTTACTTTTAGTATAATGCTCAACCTAAATGAGAAATCTCCCTTTTGTGCAAATCATTCAATGCCTTTCAGCCCATCAGAGTGATCTGGGTTATCATACCAAACCACATTCTCAAATCATAATAATTGAATCCTGTGGCTTTTAAATGCTCTACGTGCCTTTGCTTGAACGGCGGCCTCATGTCGTGGTACTGGCAATCAGAGTTTCAAACTAGACTTTACCAAGTAACCTACCTGAAAGCCATTGATGATCCCTCTTAATCCTGAGTCCCTCTTACTGAAGCGACCACCTTTGAAGCGCTTGGTCTTTTAAAACTCAAAAAAAATTCTTGATTAGTCCAAGTATGGCATCGTTATCTTTGTGGGCTATTTATTATTAAAACTATGACACCCTTTTATATTTTCTTCTGTCCTCCAATGCAATTATTTCATTATTCTTTATTCCTCATTCTTCGACAGGCCACTGGCTATAAGTCTCTCGCTGGGAAAGAAACCCGACCTTGATGCTTTGATCTCTGATTTAAATGGCTCTCGAATTGCTATCTACAAACTTTATATTAAAGAAGATTCTATTAGACTTTAATTTCGCCTGAAAACTTCTCTACTCTAATCAATTTCTATCTCTGCCTAAGCGTTGGACATATGATGAATTTTGTTGCACTTCCATATCAAATGACATCAGAGTTGTTTGTTCATATCTCCTTGCCATTTGAGGATGCCAATCCCACCCTTAATCTGTGCTATCTGCAACCAATATTTGGTCCATGAGTATTCGTTCCATTCTATCTTTTTGGTCCTCCTCCTTAGATCTAGATTGAATTTATTTTTGGCTCCATCTAAATGCATTATCACTTGCTAAGATAAGGCGTAGAAGTCTATGGTTTTAGACTCTTACAGAGTTAGTTGTTTTAGTAAGAAAATTGATTTCCTTGTTTATCCATTTAATAAACATTGTGTCTGATTTAGAAAGCAGGAGTGAAATAGTAATAAAATTCATTCTTTATATGTATTATATTAGTCTAGGTTTATCTTTTAATAAGTGTTATATATGTAGAAAGATAGAAACACTTCAGTAAGTCATTTAATATTTATTATTAGTTTTCTTAATTAAAAGTGCTTTCGTCTAGTGCAATTAGAGTTATATTTAAAGAATGTGTAAATAGAAACATTCATTTAATAGTTGTATCCTAATATTTATCCAACTCAAATTATTCCTATTGTGCATTATGAAATTTTTAGAAAATACTAATAGATGTGAATTACTATTAGAAAACGGGATAATATTAGGAATTTAATGGGGAATAGATTTTAAATTATAGTGATGGTTATAACATTATTGTCATAATAAAATGATTATTTCTTTTCTAGAGAGAGATTTAAAATTACATTTGGAGTCCATGATTTAATGTTTAAATAGTTCAAAGGGTGGTTTAATAATTGAGTTTTCATCCTTGGGTATTATATATAATCTTCTTCTAGTTTCATTGTTAATTATAAACCGATGTATATTATCGAAGAAACTGGGCCATTGCACTTAAATTGGGTTTTGAGTCTTGCAGTTATGTTTTATAAGATTATGTGTATGATGATGATTTTTGTGGGATGTTATAGTTGTTAGGTGTCAGGTCGTTTAAACCTTGAATCCAGTATCGGGGAATAGATATTTGACTATTGGTAATTGTGTTAAAATTACATAGCTCCAGAGGGTAGGATACCTTAGAGTTCAATGTATCATTGTGGCATGGATTTATTTATAATGTTTTCTTTTGGTATGAGGTCTCAATGTGGTTTCAGGGAAAAATTGTTGTTTTGGACTTTAAATTTTGAAATTGAGTTTCTTTGTAATGATTCGATATGTAAGAGGACAGATGCCTTGTAGTGTCTTTTTCATGTTTGTCAATTGGTGGTTTATGTTTGTTTGGCTAGGAGTACTAGTCACAAGTAGGAGAGTGGATTTCATGGTGGAGCCGGTGCCTAAAGTGGCTGCCTGGATAACCCCATGAAAGTTGTAATTAAGTGATAACATAATAATTAACCTAGGTGGGTTGTGTAGTAAAACACATAATAAGATAAATTCTGATGCCTCACCCATGCCTATAGTGCTCTCACAGGTTAAGGATGGGATGAGAAGGCCTGGTTGGCACGATCGACCTCCTTGTCTTCATGAGAGGATGTGTCAGTTCCACATGTGTCACCCTATGGGGTCGGTGCCTAGAGAGAGGCTGCCAGGATAACCATAGATGGGGGTCAGTTTCTAGAGAGAGATAGCCAAGATAACCCATGCTAGGACCATGCGATGACACTCTTCCTACTGCAACATAGTTACTTCCTTTATGTTACCCTCTGTTGTTGCCTCTAGAGTAGTATTAGCCAATGTTGATTTGTGTTTTCTGTGCCATTTGTGTATCTACTTATTTGGACCTTTTTAATCTTTGTCTTAGTGGAACCTCATCGTTATCTCCTATCTCGAGGGGTAGACCTCAGGGTTCCACATGGTCGGGTGGAAGAGCTTAATCCATTGAATTTTTTTATTTTTTTTGGCATCTTCGTTCGTGTTCATGGCAGATGTGTTTTCCAGTTCCAGACCTGTATTTGCATCCTTAGATTTGTATCATGCTTCTTGAGTTGTATAACCATGATGTATATTGTAAACTGATGTAATCAGTTAAGAAGCCCTGTAATTATGTAATCCTACATTAATCTCATCTGTACTTGTATTTATCTTGTAAATGAAAGATGTATTCTTCGCTTGATGTATCAAATTTGCATATGGTCATGTATGATGTATTATGTTGTTAATGATCTTTGTTTATAATTATTTGATGCATTTATGTTCCCTAGAGATGTTAGTCGATAAAATGATTGTATTGATGTAAATAGTTGTTATATATCTAATGATTAATGTATTTACTTATTTTTTTATTTTTAAATTGCCAATTAGCCTAACTCTCTAGGGTTGCATGACGGGACATCACATTTGGTATCAGAGCCAAGTTTAAACACTGGGTACTCTAGTTATGATTGAGCCCATTATGTGACCTAGTGCTTAAACTCTGTAGATTAAATTACATCCATGTTGTTTCCCTCTCTCTCTGTAATGAATTATCCTTTGGTGTTGTAGGTAGATGCCTAGAGGTAGAGGTTGAGGCCGTGGCAGAGGTAGAGGACGTGGGAGAGGCGGTGGCGGTACACCTCCTCCCAATTCTCCTTATACGAGTGCCCATGAAGGCGAGGGTCAGAATATGGAAGGCCAGGGTCAGCCTGAGGGAGCTCAGTTGCATCAGTTACTTGAGGAGGCCCTTGCCTGTTTAGGCCCTCGACAGGAGGTAGAGCATCCAGGAGGAGGACAGGAGGTAGATCAACCAGAACCTAGGGAAAGAGAGAGATCACCTAGGAGGAGAGATTCGACAGCTGAGTAGGAGGCCACTTTAGCCAGTCATATGAGAGATCTTCTGAGGGCACGCCCTCCCACCTTTGATGGATCTGGTAGTGGTTTAGAGGCAGAGACTTGGTTACTTGATATAGGCAGGTGTTTCAACATGCATCCGTATGGTAGCAATACCAAGGCTAGATGTGCTATCTTGCATCTCAGAGGTTTTACTTCTACATGGTGGCACTTAGAGGAGCAAACGCTGCACTTAGACATTAGTATTGTTTCTTGGGAGTTGTTCTTAGAGAGATTCAAAGCCCGTTTCCTGTCTGATCATTGGAGGCAGCGTCGCGTAGATGAGTTTCATGAGCTGAGGCAAATGGCCTGTTAATCGAGCAATATGAGCATAGATTCTATGAGCTCAAGCAGTATGCGGGCATCAAAGATGATGAGACTATGTTAGTGTAGCATTTTATCAGGGGCTTGAATGACCGAATTAGTGGAGGGGTTCATGTCTTCGAACCTAAGACTATGGAGGTAGCAGTGGAGAAAGCTCGTTTAGTGGAAGAGAATTTGACTATGGCTCTTGGAGGGCATACAGGTGGGCATATTAGTAGTGCACCTTCTGCAGGATTCAGTTCTCATGGTGGTCATACTCAAGAATGAGGATCTCATGCACCCTCAAAGGGTGGACAGTAGCAGTAGTACTCTCAGGCCAAACCGAAGAATTCTCAACCTCAGCAGGGTACCAGATTTCAAAATAAGAAGAATCAGAGTTGGCAACAAACTAGACAGGATCATGTTGACCGACCCGCTCAGAGCACACAGTCTGCAGTGAGCAAGGGGAGTTTCCAGCAATCTAATTCTTTTTAGGGTGGTGGTGGTTTTGGTAGAGGCACAGGGTGCTTCTCTTGCGGCCAACATGGCCATATTGCTAGACAATGTCCTCAAAGGAATGCTTCAGGATTTGGACATAGTCTGGTAGCTTCAGAGCGAAAGGTAGGTGATGCAGGCAGATCGCACAGTCTTTGCAATGGTTGATAACCGCCAAGCAGAGCATCAGGGCACCGTGGTGGAGACTTCTGGATTTATGCGAGGTATTGGTTTTTTTGTTCTTTTTGATTCTGGTGCTTCTAATTTGTTCATGTCTCCTTCTCTTATGGAGCATTGTGGTTTAGTGGCAACAAAGTAGGATGATAGGTGGCAGGTTGAGCTAGCTTCTGGGGCTAAGGTCACAATTAAGTCTCTAGTTCATGACTGTGAGTTAAGGATTGGCTCTCTATCTACTACAGTAGATCTTTGCATCCTACCCCTTGGTTCATATGATATTGTACTGGGTATGGATTGGTTAGATGCCCATCAAGCAGTGATCGATTGTTGGCGTAAGTTAGTCAGATGTGTGGATGATTCTGGTAGAGAGGTGGAGGTAGTTGGTATCCAGAGACCTATTTCCCTATGTATGATCTCTGCTATGCAGCTTAAGAGGTGTAAGCGTCAGGGTTGTTAGCTTTTTGCAGTGACAGTTAATGACTTGGAGATGGAGGAGAGTCGAGAGACATCTCTTGATGATCACCCACTTCTGAGAGAGTTTGCTGATGTTTTTCCTTTTGAGATTCCGGGGATGCCACCTAAGCGTGACATTAACTTCAGGATTGATCTTGTTCCCAGCGCAGAGCCTATCTCACGAGCTCCATATCGGATGACCACTCAGGAGCTTAAGGAGCTTTGATTGCAGTTGGAGTTGTTAGCCAAGGGATTCATTCGACCTAGTGTTTCTCCATGGGGAGCACCTATGATCTTTGTGAAGAAGAAGGATGGATCTTTGCGGCTGTGTATTGACTATCGACAGTTCAATAAGGTGACAGTGAAGAATAGGTACCCCTTGCCACGGATTGATGATCTGTTTGATCAAATTAAGGGAGCTAAGGTGTTTTCAAAAATTGACCTTAAGTTAGGATATCATCAGTTGCAGATATTTGAGGTAGATATTCATAAGACAACATTTCGTACCTGTTATGGACATTATGAGTTTACAGTTGTACCATTTGGGTTGACGAACGCACCTTCAGTATTCATGAGCCTGATGAATGGTGTATTTCGCACTTATCTCGACATGTTTTTCCTTGTATTTCTGGATGATATACTGATTTATTCGAGGACTATGGAAGAGCATGAGGAGCATTTGCACCAGGTATTGCAGTGTCTGAGAGAAAATTAGCTCTATGCTAATTTGTCTAAATGTGAATTCTTTCAGATAGAGGTGAAGTTTTTGGGTCATGTTATTTATGGAGAGGGTATTGCAGTGGATCCTTCGAAGATCCAAGCTATTATGGATTGGCCTACACCTACTAATGTTTATGAGGTCCACAGTTTTATGGGTTTGGCAGGCTATTACCGTTATTTTGTTATGGGATTTTTGAGGATTGCTCACCGTATTACTTCTCTTTAGCGGAAAGGGAAGAAGTTTGTTTGGTCAGAGTAGTGTCAGACAACTTTTTAGACCCTTAAGGAGTGGTTGACTAGTGCACCTATTCTGGCAGTTCTTGATCCTATTGGGGACTTTGTTGTGTGTACAGATGCTTCCTTAGATGGTTTAGGAGCAATTCTGATGCAAGATGGTTGCGTGATTGCCTATGAGTCTCGCAAACTCAAGGACCACGAATTGAAGTATCCCATGCATGATTTGGAGTTAGCCGCAATTGTGCATGCCTTGGTGAGGTGGAGGCATTTTCTTTTAGGGCATCAATTTGAGCTACACAGTGATCATCGTAGTTTACAATATATTTTTATGCAGCCAAACTTGAATGCGAGGTAGAGGCGATGGATGGAGTTCTTGTGCGAGTATGACTTTGAGGTCAAGTACATTCAGGGCAAGGAGAATGTTGTGGCAGATGCTCTTAGTCATCGGAGGCATGAGATCTTAGCAGTCACTCTCACAGTTGATTTGAGAGGTCAAATTCTTGCCGCACTTCCTACCGATAGTTGGTATTAGGAGGTGAAGTTTGAGGTTGAGTCGGGTAGACCTTTTGAGGCTAGATTTGCTGGTTACTCTTTGGAATCAGATGGTCTTTTGTGACATTTGGGTCATATTTATGTTCCTAGCTCTAGGGGTCTACGTACTCTAGTTATGTCAGAGGCACATCGGGCACCCTATTCTGCTCATCCGGGTGTCAAGAAGATGCATGCAGATCTTTGTCAGCTGTATTTTTGGAGTGGTATGAAGTGGGATATTGCTGATTTTGTGTCGAGATGTCTTGAGTGTCAGAAGGTGAAGGTGGAGCACCAGCACCCTATAGGTCTTTCCGAGCGCCATCTTGTTCCAGAATGGAAATGGGACATCATTTTTTTATATTTCATAGTTGGATTGTCGGTATCCCCCATCGATAAGATGCTATTATGGTCATTATGGATAGGTTAACGAAGGTAGCTAACTTCTCTCCTGTCTGTTCATCTTATAGATGGCCAGAGTATTCATGGAGGACATAGTCAAACTTCATGGGATTCCTCGTAGGATCATCTCTGATAGGGATCCAGTGTTTACTTCAGCCCTTTGGACTTCTCTGCAGCATGCCTTGGGACACGGTTGAACTTTAGTTCAGCATACCATCTGGAGACTGATGGACAGACTGAGAGGGTTAATCAGGTCCTCAAGGATATGCTTAGGATGTATGTGATGGATCAGCAAAGCCGTTGGGATGACTATTTGTATCTAGTGGAGTTTGCTTATAATAATGGATATCACAGCTCTATCGACATGTCTCCATTCCAGGCTTTGTATGGTCATCCTTGTTGGACCCCACTGAGTTGGGATCGTCTTGAGGATAGAGTTCTTTTAGGACCAGATATGCTTAGAGAGATGGAGCAGTAGGTTGAGAGGATTATAGAGCATTTGGTGGCAGCGCAAGATAGGCAAAAGAAGTATGCAGATGCTCATAGAGTCGATCAATAATTTTATGTTGGGGATCGAGTGTTCTTGCTTGTGCGACTGCGAAAGAGTTTGATCCATTATGGAAAAGGCTCTAAGCTCGCACCACGCTTTGTGGGACCTTTTGAGGTGTTGGACAGGATCGGTCTTGTTGCTTATCATCTTGCTTTGCCACCCAGTCTTTCACGCATCCATGATGTATTTCATGTTTTTGTACTTAGACCTTATTATCCAGATATTTCTCATGTTCTCGATTGGAATGCTTTACAAGTAGAGGATGGGTAGATGGCTTTGGAGCCCGTAGGCATTATGCAGCATAGGAGACTTGCTCTCAGGGGCAGAGACGTGGAGCAGGTCAGGGTCCAGTGGGATCCTAATGATGATACTTCTACTACCTGAGAGGATGCTTCTAGGATGAGGGAGTTATATCCCTACTTATTTGCAGGCTTCCAGGAGTAAGCCTGATTCTGGGGGGAGGATGTAATGCCCCTCATTTTGGCTTTTGACAGTTGATAGTATTTTCGATACACTTAGACAATTTTGAGTCATGGATGATAGACTTTTTGGTTATGCTTATTTATGCTCATTTTGGATTATGGATTACTGATGTGGTTGATGACATTTGTTATGATCATTATGATGACATTATTGATATTATAGTTTATGATGTGTTTGACCTGATCAGTTAATGGTTAGATGTTATCATGCTTTATGTGATTGGATGATACCTGATTGATAATTAGAGATGCTTATGTTTATTACCATGCTTTTAGAGATGGGACAGTGTAGTACTACTCATTACGAGCACCCTACTACGCTAAAAGTCTCTGACTCTGTGTGTTTGTTATGTATGTATATGCTCGTCTGCAACACCTTATTTTGATGCAGGTTGCAGGTACCAGGCATCAACTCCACCTGATTTAGCAGGTCTGAGTGTGCCTTTACTCCAATGGATAATGTGGATGGGAGATAGCATGGGGTTCCCTAGGTCAATCTTTGTCTTCAGTTTGTGATTGTGGGTCTTGATGTCACTCAAGGGTTCTTGCCCTTGGGTATTGGTCGTCATTTTGGTATGTAGTGTTATTGTGTGAACTTTTGGTTTATAGTCTGTGTGTAATTGTTGTAAATGCATTAATTATTATAGTAATAATATTAATAATAAGTTTGGATATAATAGTATTTATTTAGTCATTATTTAATAATGTGAAAATTAGGAATATTGTATAAGTGATTTTAATAAAGATTAAAATTAATAACTTTAATAATTAATAATAATGGTAATAGTTATAAGTGATTAATATTATATTTATTGTTGAATTAGTATATGGTTAGTTTGAAAGATATTATTAGTTAATAATTTATTGTCGAGTGATTGTCGTGAATAAATTCTCTGATTTGAGAATCTCTCTGGAGGAACAAAATTTATTGCATTCAAATTTTGGGAGATAGGGGATTCTCTGTAATGGTCACGAGAGGGAAATTTATTGAATTGGTCTATTTTTGTATTATGGGGACTTATTTTTGAGCGAGGATTTCGGAGAGGGAGAAGGCAGAAATTTGGGGGAATCTTGGTAGAAGCTGGAAAAAAAATTGAGAGGAAGAGCAATTGGAAGGGGAGGTGGATTCTGAAGCTCCGGATCGAATTTCGGGTATGTTTTCTGTATGTTTGAATGAGTGTTATTGATGTTTTGAATAATTGTTCTTCTAATTGTTCCCGTTATCTCCTGTCGCCATTCAAATCTGTGTTCTTGGGGGTGTATTCGACCTATTAATTTTACCTTCCATTTGACCATACTGGAATCCTTAAGCTAAGTTTTATACTTGTTGCATTCTTCTTGTAGTGATATGTTACCTACGGTAAAAGCTTTAAACTTTTTGTGTGACCTCAAAGCCACTACAACCCTGTCCAGCATGTCAACCTGCAAATCTTATGCAATCATATCTTTTCTAGCAGGTTAGAAAATGATTTATATTTGTTTACCTCGCACTCTAGTGATTTTCAGCCAGTTCCCTCTAGGTGATATCTCCTACCCTGGCGATGGGTTTACTTTTAGTATAACGCTCAACCTGAATGAGAAATCTCCCTTTTGTGCAAACCATTCAACGCCTTTCAGCCCATTAGAGCAATCTGGGTTATCATACCAAACCACATTCTCAAATCATAATAATTGAATCATGTGGCTTTTAAATGTTGCACGTGCCTTTGCTTGAACGGTAGCCTCATGTCATGGTACTTGCAATCGGAGTTTCAAACCAGACTTTACCAAGTAATCTACCTGAAAGCCATCGATGATCCCTCTTAATCCTAAGTCCCTCTTGTTGAAGCAACCGCCTTTAAAGAGCTTGGTCTTTTAAAACTCAAAAAAAAAAATTCTTGATTAGTCCAAGTATGGCATCGTTATCTTTGTGGGTTGTTTATTATTAAAACTGTGACGCCCTTTTATATTTTCTTCTATCCTCCAATGCAATTATTTCATTCTTCTTTATTCCTCATTCTTCGACAAGTCTCTGGCTGTAAATCTCTTGCTGGGAAAGAAACCTCACCTTGATGCTTTGATCTCTGATTTGAATGGCTCTCAAATTGCTATCTGCAAACTTTATATTAAAGAAGATTCTATTAGACTTTAATTTCCCTGAAAACTTCTCTACCCTAATTAGTTTCTATCTTTGCCTTAGCGTTGGACGTATGATGAATTTTGTTGCACTTCCATATCAAATGACATCAGAATTGTTTGTTTATATCTCCTTGTCATCTGAGCATGCCAATCCCACCCTTAATCTATGCTATCTGCAACCAGTATTTGGTCCATGAGTGTTCGTTCCATTCTATCTTTTTGGTCCTCCTCCTTAGATCTGGATTGAATTTATTTTTGGCTCCATCTAACACTTGCTAAGATAAGGTGTAGAAGTCTATGGTTTTAGACTCTTACAGAGTTAGTTGTTTTAGTAAGAAAATTGATTTCCTTGTTTATCCATTTAATAAACATTGTGTCTGATTTAGAAAGCAGGAGTGAAATAGTAATAAAATTTGTTCTTTATAAGTATTATATTAGTCTAGGTTTATCTTTTAATAAGTGTTATATATGTAGAAAGATAGAAACACTTCAGTAAGTCATTTATTATTTATTATTAGTTTTCTTAATTAAAAGTGCTTTAGTCTAGTGCGATTAGAGTTATATTTAAAGAATGTGCAAATAAAAACATTCATTTAATAGTTGTATCCTAATATTTATCTAACTCAAATTATTCTTACTGTGCATTATAAAAATTTTAGAAAATAATAATAGATGTGAATTACTATTAGAAAATGGGATAATATTAGGAATTTAATGGGGAATAGATTTTAAATTGTAGTGATGGTTATAACATTATTGTCATAATAAAATGATTATTTCTTTTCTAGAGAGAGATTTAAAATTCCATTTGGAGTCCATGATTTAATTTTTAAATAGTTCAAAGGGTGGTTTAATAATTGAGTTTTCATCCTTGGGTATTATATATAATCTTCTTCTAGTTTCATTGTTAATTATAAACCGATGTATATTATCGAAGAAACTGGGCCATTGCACTTAAATTGGGTTTTGAGTCTTGCAGTTATGTTTAGTAAGCTTATGTGTATGGTGATGTTTCTTGTGGGATGTTATAGTTGTTAGGTGTCAGGTCGTTTAAGCCTTGAATCCAGTATCGGGGAATAGATATTTGACTATTGGTAATTGTGTTTAAATTACATAGCTCCAGAGGCTAGGATACCTTAGAGTTTAATGTGTCATTGTGGTATGATTTATTTATGATGTTTTCTTTTGGTATGATGTCTCGATGTGGTTTCAGGGAAAAAATGTTGTTTTGGACTTTGAATTTTGAAATTGAGTTTCTTTGTAATGATTCGATATGTAAGAGGACAGATGCCTTGCAGTGTCTTTTTCATGTTTGTTAATTGGTGGTTTTTGTTTGTTTGGTTAGGAGTACTAGTTGCAAGTAGGAGAGTGGCTTTCATGGTGGGACCAGTGCCCAAAGTGGCTACCTGGATAAGCCCACGAAAGTTGTAATTAAGTGATAACATAATAATTAACCTAGGTGGGTTTGGTAGTTAAACACATAATAAGATAAATTATGATGCCTCACCCATGCCTATAGTGCTCTCATAGGCTAAGGATGGGATGATAATGCCTGGTTGGCATGATCAACCTCCTTGTCTTCATGAGAGAATGTGTCGGTTCTGCATGTGTCACCCTATGGGGCCGGTGCTTAGAGAGAGGCTGCCAAGATAACCATAGATGGGGGCCGGTTTCTAGAGAGAGATAGCTAGGATAACCCATGCTAGGACCATGTAATGACACTCTTCGTACTGCAGCATAGTTACTTCCTTTATGTTACCCTCTGTTGTTGCCTTTAGAGTAGTGTTAGCCAATGTTGATCTGTGTTTTTTGTGTCATTTTTGTATCTGCTTATTTGGACCTTTTTAATCTTTGTCTTAGTGGAACCTCATCGTTATCTCCTAGCTCGGGGGGTGAACCTTAGGGTTCCACATGGTCAGGTGGAAGAGCTTAATCCATTGGATTTTTTATTTTTTTGGCATCTTGGTTCGTGTTCGTGGCATATGTGTTTTCCAGTTCTAGACCTGTATTTGCATCCTCAAATTTGTATCATGCTTCCTGAGTTGTATAACCATGATGTATATTGTAAACTAATGTAATCAGTTAAGAAGCCCTGTAATTATGTAATCCTACATTTAATCTCATCTGTACTTGTATTTATCTTGTAAATGAAAGATGCATTCTTCGCTTGATGTATCAAATTTGCATATGGTCATGTATGATGTATTATGTTGTTAATGATCTTTGTTTGTAATTATTTGATGCATTTATGTTCCCTAGAGATGTTAGTCGGTAAAATGATTGTATTGATGTAAATAGTTGTTATCTATCTAATGATTAATGTATTTACTTGTTTTAAAAAAAAAAATTGCCAGTTAGCCTAACTCTCTAGGGTTGCATAATGGGACATCACAATCATCTTAAGAAACTCAACCCCCCAGCATGCCTAGTTCCTTTGTTTTTCCACATCATGTCCAACTGCTTCTATGATGTATGGAACCCAAGGGTCATTGTAGGGTTTGAGTATCATTGGACACACACCATTCTTTAGTCTAAAGCCCAGCCCAATACAATGTTATCCAATACCTTCCCGAGTCCATCTTGCCACTATGGTTTGATAATTGTCACTGCCATCTCCTTGATAGTATCCTTGGATTCACCAATATCTAGTAATAACCCAACCAACATTGAGGATATGTCGTTATTCACTCTATACTGATGCTTGGTGGTCATGAAAATATTTCTGAGTGCCATCTTGATGGCATGTAGCATAAAGGGTGAGCCTGATTTGAACACTTTCCTTAGCCTAAGATTTGATATTGCTCCCATGAAGGCAACCTGCCATTTCTTAGCCCTTAAACTAACCACTATCTCCATAATGCAAGTTGTGAGAAATGTAGTGAAATGTCTCTCATTTTGGCAATAAATTTCACATGAAGAGGCTTAAATGTGATATTCTATCATCTCCCATGATGCTTCCGTTTAGTCCTTCAGACTTCCCAAACGAGCCAAGGCATGCATTAAGAAAATCCATGATGAAATTTCATTAATATTGAGCATGCTAAGGACATGCTCATATCTTACTCATTAACATCAGTGTGTCCTCATAGTAATGAGCTAGCATATCATTTGCCAAGTTGGCTAGCTTATCCACCTCTAGGTTAGCCTCTCTAAATGTATGGTTGATTTTGTAGACTCCCACGATATCTAGAATTTCCCAACATAGTTCTAATATATTATGAATTCTCCAATTAGGTATGGATCGCTTTCTAATTGCATTGATTATGATCTGGGAGTCCCCCTCAATGTGAATGTTTGTGAGACCAATCTTTATGCATAGTTGAAGCTAAATTAGGAACACTTGTGCCTCCGCTTCATTATTTATGCCCTCCTTTAGTTTCTTAGCTACCACAATAATAGTTTCTCTCTTGTAGTTTCAGATAATGCTGCTAGCTCCAAAGGCCCCATAGTTGCCCATGGAAGTGCCATCAAAGTTTACCTTATACTAGCCAATCTTTGGAGGAAACCACTTAACTTTAGCTTTTGGGTTGAGGTTGGGATGAATCCTCATCTTCCCATAAACAGGGAAATTTAAGAATTTTAAAAATATATAATTTTCATTTTTCATTTGTTGTTCTCAAAATCAGTTGCACTCGTTTTTGTAGACAACCCCTATGAAACTTGTCCGTTTCATAGACTACACTCTAAGTTCGCTTATCGAGGCAAATACTCTTAGCCTCGTGCGAAGTCATTTGACACCGTATACTAGCTTGTAACATTCTCCTAAGTCATTTCCTTGAAATTCGTGAAAACTGACTAAGTTACAAGCTGGTCAAAATTCCAATTTTGATCGTTTTTAGGGCGTTGCAATTTTTTCCCAGGTTTACATGCATTGGTGGTGAAATCGACTGCTTTTGCATGTTTGTTGTTGTTTTCATATGCATAATCGGTTGATTTAGCCACTCTCGCATATGCTTGTGATTTGAATCTTCAGTCTACATGTAATAGCGGCGGTTTTCACCGCTCTTACATGTTTCAAGTCATTTTTCTAAACATATGCAAAGTCGGTCTTTTTCCCTGCCCGCACATGTTGATCACCTAATGTAGTGATAGTCTTTTCCACCACTCGAGCACAATCTTGGCGAATCGCCTGACTTGAAGTTGCATTAATGGCACTCGTGCCATGTTTTAATGCAAATTTTAAAGACCTATTTAATTGCTTTTAACTCATTTTGTTTGTTTATTATTATCAAACCTCATATTCAACTGGTAAACCCTCTTGGAGATCATTTGATCGTGACATTGGTGGATTCAAGTGTATTTCTTTGTTTGTGCATGAATTAGGGTTTCTCATTGGCCTTTCAAGGTAAGTCTTCGTTTCATTTTTCTTGTTTTTTCTAATAGGGTTTTATTTAAACGTTTTCCATTTTGAAAATTTATGTAGATGTTTGTTTTGTTTCGAGTCATCAAAAGCATACGTCTGAGTGTAGTTTGAAACCCTATGTTGGATGTGTAGTTTTCATCATTCCTTTGTTTGAATAGCGGCACATTTGTCATGCCTCACTTCACCGCCTTGTGAAAACCTTAGTTGTGTTTTAACCTTCATGCCTTGGCGGAGTTATCGCTCGTCGTCGCATCCTTTAGGAGTCTATCCCAAACACATGTAAGGGCGGTTAAAACTGCCGCCCTTACATGACCCTTGCAAACTTTCCAACATGCGGAGGTGGTGAAATATACCACTTTTACACAATTCAGAGATTGTAAAAAAACAAAACAGATGCAGTAGCGGTTAAAACCGCCGACTATGCATCAAATCTTCTCAGTATACATGCGATAGTGGTCTGTTTAGCGGACCTTGCATATGCCTATAAACTTGCAAATTTACCCTGATGTAAGGGTGGTCATTTTGACCACCCCTACATATAAAACATATTTTTCCAAAAACACATGCAAAGGTGGTATTTTTCACTGACTTTACACGAGAGTTGTAAATCCTTCCCAAACACATGTAAGAGTGGTCAAAATGACCAACTTTACATATGTAAATAATCCCTCATGCAGGAGTGGTCATTTTGATCGCTCATGCACATTTTCCTAAATTTTTCCTAACACTAGGAAAATTCACCTTTCAAGACCTGTTAACCCGCTTTCGCCCTTTACCTCAATTTGTGCGCACTCAAGCCCTTCAACGCATGCTTTCTTGTCTATGATCATCGAATCACGGTTATCCCAGTTTATCCATTTTTCCCCTAACTGCGAGATCATGGCCTTTTGTAGTTCTCAACAAGCGTCTGTGGTAGATATTTCTTCCAGAGTTCTCTCCAGAGCTGATGTCGAAGCCATCTCCATCCAAAGCCAAAATCATGAAGTACAAGTACCAAGGTGTCTTCCCGGTGACTTCAGTACAGTCGAATATTGATGAAATCAGAGATACAGAAATAGGACATGTGGATATAGCAGAATTTGTGGACAGAACAAAACAGATAAATCCTTCCAGACATATGCAAAAGATCATTGACAACAATATTCACTTGGTTGCCTCATTTCCAGTTTCTGCACATAATCCCGAGTTCATTCTTCAGGTGGCTAGCCATTACAACAGGGACACTAGGGTTGTGACAAATTCCCAAGGGAATGTGATCATGAGGTTGGATGCAGAATTCCTTGATAAAATCTTCATGTGTCCACCTATTGAAAACATTGGACATATTGACTTTGCTCAGGGGCAAAAGGACTATGATACAGATGTGGAAGCTGCGAGAAGGTATATAAACAATAAATGGTTGAAAATCCCTAGAAGTAATCTAACCAGATGGCCAAAGGATCGCCCTAGGAGTGACTTTGTAGAGGAAGTTTGTGACTTGATCACACTTTTGAGTAGCATCAGAGGACTCCCTTCTTCCTCCAAATTTCAAGAATAGATGTACACATACATCAAGGTGATCCTTCGAGGCACACAGAAAATATTCTGGGGAGAGCAGATCAGTAATGCATTGCATGAACAACTGGTGAAGGTCAACACAACATTCAAATTCTATATGACCTCGTATCTTTTATATGTTGCTGCTAGCATGAGAAGCTTTCCTGGTTTGACTCAGGTTGGTGACAGGAGATTGGTCCCTGTATATGAGTATTATCCTCAAATTACTCTAAAGGGATCAATTCATCATTTCTGACGGGTGAATGATGCCTTCTTTTTGGTATTCATGTGCTTATGGGACAATGAACTTGTTTAGAAGAGAGTCTCAGATGAAGCTTGGGAGGTTGTGAATTCTTTTGGTTGCTTGTTTTTACAATTCCCCACTTTCACATATCTCAGGGTAGGGTATTATCCCGGCTACCCTTATATTCTTCCACGGTATCCCAGTGACTGTGTTGTCCTCATGGAATTATGTAGGCAACTAATTGTAGTTCATAATAAACAAATGAAGCTGAAGAAGTCAGGGATAAAGTTTCCCTTTGAAATTGGAAGGTATTCAATTCAATCAGCTAACAAGGCAAAAATAGTTGATTTTGAATTACAGCTGGTCACTATGAGAACTTTCAAGAAAAGGGACCATTTTGACTTCAGAAGAGTGCAAGATAAGATCAAAAGGAAGTCAGCCTTCCATGTGCCTATGGTTGAAGATATTTGGGCTGATCTCAGGACACAGAACGAGATCAAGAAGTTAGACTACTGCAGACTTCATCTGAGTCAGAAGAACAAAATATTCAGAAGTCCAAGGATGCTCAACAAATAGAAGTATCTGATAAATCTGATGAGGAAGATGAAACTGAACAAGGTAAGGATGAGGATGCAGAAAAGGAACAACTTGGTGATCCACATCAGTCCCCTAAGAAAGATCTTCCCACTGGAACACAAGTTTCTACACACCTTCCTCATGTTCCTGTTTCTGGTAGTTTTCTAGTAGTTTCAAGTGTTCCTCTTTCACCTATTTTTATTGTTTCTATTGATAATACTCCTACTTCTATAAGAACCAGTTTTGGGACCATTTTTTATTCTTCTGGTTCTATCACAAGTTTATCTTCTCCGTCTTTTGACATTGGTGAACAATTTGTCTTAGAAAATCTTCAGGATGCTTCAGAGAAGGTCATTGATACAGGTGTAGTTTTTACCAACACTAGTCCTATTGTGACTATAACAAGTGTAAATATGGATCTGGTGAAACAAGTAGTGGACTCATCTCTAATTGTTGGTGCTTCTGTGCTTCCCCCATGGTTGTCTGCATCTACTCCAAAGAGAAAGAAGCAAGCTATTTCACCTAATGAGATTGATATTGAAAAGTTGTTGCCTGTAAAATCAAAGACTCTGAAGAAGAAGCCTAAGATTGTTTCTAGGCTTATCAATGAGAAAGGAATCAGATATGCTGAGATTGCTAAACCACCAAAAGATGCTACTGTTGACAATTTTGACATGAATGATTATGTCGTTTCAAGGGTTGAGTTAGGCAAGCTAACTCATGAGGGCATAAAAGCAGATTTTCAAACTACTGCTGGCACCTTGCTCAAAAAATATGAAGTCAAAAAGGAAAAAGAACAGTATAAGGCTAAAGTGGAACAACTTGCTGCAGTTCTTTAAAAAATAGTTAAGTCATCTGAAATTGTGGAACCCATGGAAGTAACTGTAGAAGATCCTCTGATCCAAAAGGTTGAAAAAGCTCAGGCCAGAGGAAGGGTGGTAGGAGATATTGTGGAATGTTTGCTAGCTCAAGGGCGAATTCTACTAAAGACCACTGTAGAAAGAAAAGAGAAAATGGATAAAGCCAAAGCTGAGCTTGATAACATGGTTGACTTACTTTCCTAGGAACTTCAGGATCAAGAAGAGAGCTTGGAAGAGTGGATAGAGATGAAAAAGATTAAGATAAAGAATCTAATCACCATTGGGGTCATTACAAATAGGGAATCATATCTTAAAACTAAGGAGTCTCTGGTTCATCATATCCACATAATAAAAGGTTTACTTGAATATCTATGTCAAGCTTGTGAAGCCATTGAAGACAGTGATGTCACGCTTCTACACAGGCTGGAAGAACTACCATGCACCCTCATAGGTGAAGATCATAAGTTTCTTTTAGCAGATGAGATGATAAGTTCCTTTGAAAAGATGGTTCAAAGGAAATTCAAAGAGGAGGTGCCCTCAGTACTTTCCATGGATAATCTCTATGATCAACATTCGACTTTTGAGAACTTGAAGGAAAATCTGGACTAACATGAGAAGGCAATAAAGGCAGTAAAAGATGCAATTCTTCGAGCCCGTACTATCTCATAAAATACAACTAAACCAGATGCATGTGAAATGGCAGCCATACAGGCCATGTACCAGAATTTTCTAAAGAAGAATGATGGAGGAAGTTGATACCTTAGTTTATTTTATTCTTGTATATGTAATTTGAATTTTGTTGTGGACATATTCATATGTAATTTTCTAAAATGTAATTACATGTGAGGCAAAGGAAGTCCTAAGACAAATAGGACTCTTCTGTTTGAATAAGTCAAAGTAGTTAGGATTTTCCTATTTTTGCTCTCGGTTTCTCTTATAAATAAAGAGGACCCCCATTGTAAATAATCATCTTTTTTCTATTGCAAAGAAACTCTGCCAAATTAGAAAGCACACTAAGACTTTGAGCTTTTATGTTTATCATATCTTTCAAGTGAATATCAATATAAGCAAGCAATTTGAGTATCAAACTTTGAGTTGAATCATATTGTTTTATGAGATCAGTGTTCTTATGTCATTGGTGTTATATTATATTGAATCATTGTTGGAATCATGGAGTTTATTGAAATTTGAGAGGAGTGTTCTTGTTTTGGTTGAATAGACTTTGTGCTATTTTCCTCATTGTGAGAGTTTGTGTTTATTTGTGAGAACAGAATTGTTTAGAGACTTTGTACTGTAAACTGTTGTGTTCAAGTTAGTTATATCATATTGGGCGCAAGTGGAGACTTTGGGCTACATTTGAATCCAATTAAGTTTGTTTGTGAGAAATAAGCCAAACAATAGAAGACTTTGCATTTCTGTGGTTTGTCTCGGTGAAAGAATTATCAAATATCATCTATCGTGAAGTTGTTATTTTGTAAGAGAGAAACATCTATTCTGGAAAAAGAGAATAGGATGCTATGGAAACACCTCAAGAATAGTTTTAGTTTATTTTAAGTATTAAAAGTTGTTTGTTTGAAAGAGCTCATTATCTAGAGGGAACCTCCCCTTGCTGAGAGGAGAGACTCAGTCTCATCATAGCTGTGGCGATATAACCATTTTGTCATTAGTTAGCTAAATGACAAAATATTCACCCAATATCATTTAAAATATTTTTACTTTTAATTTCTCAAAAAAATTAAAATTAAAAGCTATATATAACTAAGATTATCTTTTATTAAATTTGTATTAATAGCTTAAATTTTAAAAATTCATTTTTATTTTATTTATTTTAATTAATTATTTAATTGTGAAGAATAATAATGCTTCTAAATTTTTCAAATATGATTATTTAATTTCAAAGCTTTATTTATATTCAAATGTCAAAAATCATCATTATTTTAAAATTTTATTTCTTTTTTTTTTTAAGTTAATCCTTAAAAAGATAAAATTACCTTCCTTCATTAAATTCTTAGTTTAAAATAATTAAGAAATAATAAATAAATATTTTAGCAAAATTAAATATTGAGATATGGAATATGATAGTTGAAATAAATGCTTTCGATAATGAGATAAATAAATAATATACTTAACTCAAATTTTGATGTAGATAAGTTGTAATAGCTATAGCAAATAATTTGTCTAGAAATTAGTGAAGTAAAGGTGAATGCTTTGGAATTAGTGAAGTCTTTATTTGTCACAATGGATTATTTTCACAACTACAAAAATCTAAACCTTTATGCTAATCTAATCATTGTCAAATTTTGAGTGCTCCCTTTCAATTTGCTTTAACTATCTATGTCCACTCTTGGAAAAAACTAATTGGTCTAGTTAGGAGTTTGCCAATGGTTTTAAACATGTCTCCCTTTGGTCAAACCTAGTAAGGATATCAAGTCTAAGATTTTGAAAAACATTCCAAACAATATGTAAGCGTGTAAGAGATAACATAGATGATGATGCAAGCAAGTAATGCATTAATCAATGCTTGAATAATTAACTATAAGATTCTCTTATAAATTCTTGATATGTCAAAATCAACTAGGGTTACCCATATAAATACAAGGGTTACAAATGAAACATTTCATGTGTTTAGTCTACGAACAACTACCAAATGGAAAGGGCAAGATCAACCCCACATTTTAAATTTAACTTTTGAAAATTTAGGGGTCATAATTTCTATAATAATACATTTGACCCAGGGCATTTTTGTAAACCACGTATTTGACCTGAGGTAGGAAATGGACAAATCTAAGGATTAGGACCAAACTAGTGTGAATGCAGATGGAGGTAGGTAGGTAGGGCTTGGGTCATGTGCCAACTATCAACAAAAATATGCTATTTAGATGCTTGGCATTGCATTAAGATAACCTAGCCAAAGTGACTCCAAAATAAAGCAGAAAAGTACAAGATATGTAATTTTCACCATTAAAATTTGCCCCCACTTTGAGTTGCATGTGAACTATCATGAGAATGTATGTCAAAATACAATCAAGCAGCGAACATGAAAGTAAATTTATTTAAACACTCATAAAATGGATATAGATCACTTCTTGAAACATGCTTCACTGGAATGAGTGATGCACCTTGGAAACTTGCAAAATATAATTTTTTTTCAATAAATAACACCATATAGGCATTTAAAATAAAATGTTGTTTATAATCAAAAGAGAAAACAAAAAGGTGAAAGAGATGAACGATATTCCACTTGTGGTAGAACAAGGATACCACATAGGGAAACAAACCAATAACTACTACCTTGGGGGCAACAAAAGTAACATGGTGCTATTTGAAATAGCCTTTTCAATCATGCAATAGTTGCTTATATAAACATACTTAAGAAAAGAACTTAAGTGACCTTATATGCCCCTATCTAATTAGTTGCATGTAAAGAATACAATTAATTTGGAGGGGAGTAGAAAAATATTTCTAAATTGATCTATAACCTTAGAAAGCTCAATGACGATGTATAAGGAATGTAAGGATAGCATCATGTGACACATGGCAAGAAGTTACTTAAAGTATGCTCATGAAAGCACATACAATGATAGGTAGCAATATAACCCCAAATAGTGCTCTTGTAGTAGCCATGAATACTAGATAAAAGATTATGTAAGAACATATAATTGTGAGATATTGAATCATGATAAATGTTAGAAAAGTATAATTATCCTAAAACATGTAACAAAAAGCCATTGTTGTTAGTCTATAATGTGACTAAACATAGATTCACAAGGTGTGAGCATGGATATAATGAAGGATTTGATGATCACCATAGAAAATGATCATGTCAATAAAGCATATGATCAACAAGAGAATTCATAAGCATTGAAATCATGTGGAATAATCATGGAAATATATCTCATCAATATAGTAGAATAGTGGCCAATACCATAAATAATGTGAGCATGAAAGCTCTAGATCTCAACCAACAATAAGGATCATCTTCCAATAAATCATCTTCATCCCAATTGTGTGGTTTGTAACAACTCTTAAGTAATTGAATTTCATTATGATAAGATATGCCACTTTTGGTGAATGTACGTGATATATGAGGAATGGGCATGGGGCACTTTGTTATCCATTGCCTTGTACTTTTTGAGTAGAATATGTTTGTGCCTTTGAGGTATTTGTATTTTTATTTGGGACCCACATGGAGGTGGTACTATTAGAAGAGGTGACAATGGGATTGTCAAATCTTACTTTCTTATTCTTCCTTGGAGAATAGGGATGAAGTCTTCCTTACTTTGGTATATATGAAGGATGAGAAAAAAATTTACTCTTGATTCACTTATGGGAGAGGACAAGAAATGTAAGTTATTTTTTACTCTAGAGAAACCTTGAGGACATGAGGAGGGATTTGTGTGCTCTTTTTCTTGTTTTTCAATTTGTTCTTGGTTCCTTTGCTATAAATGCATATTATATAACTTATGAACTGATCTTGGCACTTGTACTCAATATATTAATTAGAAGTTGTCATGTGATGCTCCATCTCCTTATCACAAAGAGCTTCAACTAGAGTTTCTTTATAATTATTAAGTGTGATTTAAATTAACTTAGAAATAGGCACATGTATACATTTGTCTTTACTTTCAAAATTCTATCTCCATGAACATAGTTAAAATATTGATGGACATAGAAGGAGCGCTTGTAATTGTTCTAACCAAGACCTTTTTGAGTGACATGGAAAACCTATTAGAAGATGGAATAATATGAAATAAAACTTCAACCTACTGAAGCCCAACTTGAAGAGGCAAGATTATAATGCCCATTGTAGCAATAAGGACACCATTAATCACTTCAAAGAAATAAGTAAATGTGCCTAACTATCTTATTGCAAGTTGTGATCATAAAAAAAATCCTTCATGCAAATGTTATATTGATTTGTTGAATGAATAAATATACCATCACATGGATGACTATGGATGGTACAATGGTTGATAATAGTTATTTTAAGAGATCTCCTCATTATAAAATGAAATAACTAGACGTACAGTGGGAGAAGAATCCCTACTATGTCTCATCCCACCAAAATGCCTATAGGATCATGATGCAAGTTGGACTCCCACAAGTAACCCATTACTATCCTCCCTCTCAACACTATACAATTCATAAAATGCAAACAAATCATATTATTTTATTCAACTCAACAACTGATTACACTAGATGCTTTCATACAAAACATGCAAATCTACAACTATTACAATAAAATGGCCTCCATGGCCTATCCTACAGGAAATTATCTTTCCTCATATTCCAGCTCTCTTCTCATACTTTCACTCTCTCTCATTTCTACCTCACATTCCTTTGCAATTTTCACTCATACTGCATGTAAAGACTAACAATCTAGCACTTTATTTTGTTAAAGGTTGGCACAACCATTTACTTAGTTTTATTATAAAACTTAACCTCCATTGAAGCATACCAATTTGCACTTTCAGGTGCCTCCTTTTGGTGCTAAAACCTCCCCAAACCTGCTCCCACACTCTCCTTTTTTTTTATTGCTGCATATTCTTCAATATATATGCCTCCTATGAGGTGTTTCAATCTCCAAATTATTTTCTACTTTAACTTTTCCAAAGTCAGCCTAAAAGAGGCATTTCAACTTTTTTTATGCAGGCGTCTCTCTTTCCACAAAAATAAAATGTTTTTAAAATTTGTCAAACCTACATTTAATATTAAAACAACCTATTATTCTTGGCATGAGATATAGCTCTGGCATCTTCTAAAATGGTGTTAACCTTTCCTTTTTTCTTATGCAGATTTTACAAGCCTCATAAGAGTGTTGAAAACTGTCAAGAAAGGCATCCTTTCTTTTTCCTTAATTTTTTGTTTCATACTAATTATATTGCCTTTAATGAGGCATTAGAAACTTCACTAAATCATCCTTCTATTTTGGGTGCTCCACAATGATTTATTCCTTTTAACACCTCTAAGTTGAAACACTTTAAAATATGCCTACTTATTGATATTTAAAATGCTCCAAATAATATTAAATAATACCTCCGTAAACAATTTTAGAGAAAAATCATTTGGTGTGATTGTGGTAAGATGGACAAGATTTCAAAAGATGAACTTTCACCTGGAGGTTTCTTTTTGTGCAAAACCTAGACATGGGATGCAGAATGAAATTTTCTTCAATACTGTGCCAAGACAAAATCAATTCACTACAAATTTGAAGCTTGAAGCATAAAACATGAAACTTTAATTTATCCCAAAGGGTGAAGGATATGACCCTGATTCCTTTTGCACACTTGGTAAAATGCCATCAAGAATACGTCTATCAGAGGATTTAAGCCCGGCCCTCCATAATCTCGAAACAATTATTTCTGTAAAACTGCCTTTGGCCCGCGAGAACTACATTGGGGCAAAATTTCCATTTTTTTCAAATTTGAGCTTACAAGAGGCTTTCTGACATAGAGAGATGCCTGGAACAACAAAAACAAACCAAAACCAACCAAAATCAAGAACTAAAATGAATTTGTTTTGGGGGATGTAGGATTGCCCTAGACCTGGATGCTCCTACATCAAATCATGGGAGGATGAAGCAAATGTCGTATACCCATAGTTGATCTCTATCCATATGTGTAGGGGCAAGATGCTCAAGGGCATCTTGTAAAATAGAATTTAAACAAAATTAAACTTCACATTACATTAATGAGTTAGGCTATGCAAACGAGAAAAACTCAAAATATAGAAGATGCGGAAACAAAATATAGAAATAGACTACAAATAGAAACGTTGAGATGATATAAGGAACCTATAGTAGGAATTAGGAAGCTCATTAGTTTGGATGCTAGTGTGACATGTTGTTGTCCAGCCTCCCACTATCATATGTAGTTAATGTAAAGCTCTAACTTATGTTTCCATAATTCATATGAGTTACACATAGGAAGGCAAGGACACAAAAATAGCATACTATGTATAATTAGAAATGAGCAAAAGGAAGAAATCAATTTAAACTAACTAGTTTAAATAAAATATTGAATGTATGATAAAGAGAGGAGAGGAAGACCAAACCTTTGTGAATTTGGAAGACTCCTAATTTGGTCTTTTGACCTCCATGGGTAGCCAATGGAATGAGGAGAAATTAGATAGGTGTGCTTAGCTTATGTGTTTTTAGGACTAAGAACAGTAATGAAAAAGAATAAATCTATAAGAATTATTCTTTGGTCTATAGGGAGAAACACCCTAGTGTGTATTGGAGGAGAAAGGAGGTGATAGCTCCACAATGCCAAAAGAAAACAACAAAAATACAAAATAATGAAGAAAAGGAAGATAAAACACAACAAACCGGTCTTCATGATCACAATGAAGGATGCTCACGAGGCCATGAAGATGCCATAGAATGCTGGAATGTTGCAACCTATTGTAGAATGATACAAAATGTTGTGAAGGGCCAAAAATGAGTGATGTAGGATGTTTTGGAGAGCTCAATCTTGCATAAGGGAATGAGAATCAATCTAGTTTAGATATGTATTGGTAGACTTGATCTTCATATGTGAACTTGAATATGTACTTGTGTGAATGAACTAACAAAAAATTGGTTGTTGGAAATTGCTTGCCTTAATCTTTTGATATCTAAATTTTGGTAACGATTGGTGGTATTGTAAACACCTTTGAGGAATTTAGTAAATTATGAGGATCAGGTTCTCCTTAGTTAGAGCCCTAGTTGGACCAATTCAACAACTTTGGAATAATAGTTGATGTCAACACTAAGACATGTAATGGACTTGTGATAATATATGTTGATATAATGCTTTGATAATATTATTGTGATGTTCTCATTAATGCTCTTCAATGATTGCTAGGTTGTCCTTGATGATTTTGAATAAATGAATAAATGTCTTTAAATTCAATAACATAACACACATATCAACACAAACATGCACGAGGTCTGATCACAATAGCTAGCGAAAAGGTTGGCTTAAAAGGGTTGGTGGAGAAGTTGGCAAGATCTAAATTTCAATTTTGAATTTTAAAAGTTTAAGGATCAAATTTTCTATTATGAAAATGGTAAAGTCCACAATTGCATATCTAAACTAAGGTGACAAATGAGAGATTTAAGAATTGTAATTAATCTCTAGAGATGAGTAATAATGAAATCTAAATACAATGCTATCATAATACAATGATATCATTGAAAATGAAAAAGATCCAAGATACGGAAAAAGAACATTAAAAAAAATTGAGGTGAGGGAGAGGAAAAACTAAATACAAGTGGACCCGCTTCCCGTGACTCGAAACTCAATGTTGACAGTCATTGAACATGATACTGGTCTGTCCACTAGATCAAATTAAATACATTCATATTGACATGTCAATCACTTTATATTTTGAGGGAAGTTTAGATTTCTACATATTATTCTATATAAAATACAATCGGCATAACCCTTGCACCTCCTTTCGGTACAAGTGCTACACTTCCTTTCAATACAATTGCTAGTTAATTATCATCTTTTTAACTATAAAAAAGTCACTTATACATTAGTCATTGCAAAATAAGTCCAAACCAATGGAAAAAAATGAGAGGCATGCAATTTTCACTAGTAAACATTAAAAGAGTGTCATAACTATTTGAATTTTGCACCCCATGTGAAAATGAAAAAGATCAAAGAACAAAACAAGATACATAAAAGAACATTTAAAAAAGTTGAGGTGAGGAAGAGGAAAAATACAAGTGGACCAGCATTCTATGACTCGAAACTTAATGTTAACAGTCATTAAACATGATACTAATGACGTCATACTAGATCAAGTTAAATACATTCATATTGACATGTCTGAGAGTCATGTGACTGGGAGCCATGATCCCTTTTGGCAGGCTATCTACATCCACATTTGTGCCCACATGGAGGGGAGTTACCTGGTAGGAGGTAGAGGGTGATGACACTCTAGCAATCATACAAAGGGCATTACCCTAGTGCTCTAAAAGCATCCGCAAATTGGCAACTTCAAGTGCAACTTTGTTTCCTTGCACATGAATATGCATAATCACATTAGAGTAAATCATAGCTTTAGTGTAAAGTGAAAAATGCATATCAACTACACAACTAGTGAAAATAACAAAAATTATCTTTTCAAATGCTAAAAAGAATTTCCACCTTGAAAGCATGCCAAATCTAGGTAAATTTGAAAGGGAGGTAGGGCTAATCTCCCAACAAAACCATATGCCACGAGAAGGGGATACGCCTAAATCTAAGTATAGGCTTCCTAAGCTCTAGTACAAAACCAAAAATGATGCTTGAGAGTTTCAAGTTGTCTAGAAAATAGACAGTGAGGGTTAAGAACTCCCAATTGAGACAGGTGAGAACCTAGTGGAAGACCTTGATAAAAAAATGCACCAAGAAAAATAATTTAGCATGGGCTCAAGAATAGATGACCAAACAATCTAGAATCTGTAATGCCAAGTGCCCAGGGAGAATTAGAGGTGCCAACAAAGATTTAATTAGGCCACCACGGGGAGATGAGGCATAAGCCATAAATATCCCTTACAGGGTATGTAATTTTGAAATGGTGTATTTGAAAACTATTTCCAATCCTTCCACCAAGGCTTGAAAAACCTGGGCCCAATTTAGTGAAATATGTGGAGAGAAATGGCATCAATAATTGTTTTGAATGTCTCGTAATTTTGATTGGATAACTGAAATTTCAACTTAGCCTCAGGCCAAGTCAAAAAATTCTTGGTGACTGTTAAAAAGATCTGGTAGCATTTTAATTCCTTTGTTATAAACCTCAAAACTTGAACTCAAGGGCTTTGGCTAAAGGTTGGTCTTGACAAGAAAGGACTAGAGACCACTAAATAGACTGTTGATTGACAGAAAGGCCATTACATAAATCATTGCCAGCCCACAAATCTAAGGCTTGATGGATTCCCAAGCATTCCAAATGCTTTCGATAACAAAAGTTCCTTGTATTTGAATCCATGGGTTTCTTCATAGTGAGGAGAGTATGAATCCCAAGTTCTTTCCAAGCTAGATGCCTAGAGAGGACTCTAGATAAAATACAAGGCCAAATGAGGACTTTTTAGGTGTCCTCGCCTTCCAAGGCCCTGATAATCCATTTAGCACAAACTGTTAGGCTTTGTTGGTGAATTGAGAGTAAGCCTAAACCCCCAACATCATGAGGGAGATAACAATATTCCCAAGTCACACGGTGAAAGCCTGTGTTGCCTTTAGAAGAGGCCCAAAGAAAATCCCTAAACAACTTTACAATTTTCAATTACGAAGTCTTAGAAGGGACCCAACAAGAGGAATAATGAGCATGAGTAGCATCCAAAATTTTAGATCACACATGAAGTTTATAACTAGCCAAAGGGAGAGGCTTGGTAACCCAATAAATCATTTTTTTCTCAATTCTGGATATAATATCTTTCCATAGGCCAACGCAAGAGGCTTGAAAAGAAAAGGATGCCAAGAAATCTATAAACCTCCTTAGGGTCAATCCATTTCTAGCCAAAACAATCTAACTAGCAAGGCTTAGGAAGGAAAAAAATTCTATAGCATTGAGTCTTCTGCGATTGAATACTTGAACTTGAAGCCTTGCAAAATATGTCAAGACAATGATGAGCTTGCTTGATGTTATCCTCATCTTCAATTGAAGTAAGAAAGGAGTTGTCCTTAAAGTGGCCATTGATGAGCTGGTTAGATGAATTGGGCAAGGAAATGTCCTTGGCTAGCTTTTGGGAGACCGCATGGGTCAAGAGATAGCTAAAGCCTTGAGTAGCAAGCACATAAAGTGCAAGGGATAAAGGGCAACATTGGCAGATAGACTAAAAAAGCCCAAAAGAAATGGATTGTTAGTTATTAATGGTGATGCAAGTAAAGGCATTTGTAAAGAGCATCTTGACTAAATGCACAAAGTGGGGTCCAAACCCCAATACCTGAAGCATAGCAAGAATGAAAGGTCATTCAATACAATCATAAGTTTTGGAAACTTCAATTTTGAGGAGCATTGCACATTGTTGGGAGTGTCAAGCTCATTCCGTCCCTTCTTAGATAGCCATAATGTTGTCAAGGATGTATCGTGACTTAATGAAATGATTTTGCTCAGGGTGGACTAGTTGAGGAAGAAGAGGTTGCAGCTTGCTCAGGCATAGGCTTTGGCAATGATTTTCTAGGAGATATTGAGAAAAGTGATGGGATGCCAATTGTAGATATCCTCTGAGTCGCCAACTTTAGGTATGAACTCAACATTGCCCTTGTTAATTAATTTCCCTAGGGAATTGCTATGGAACACTTTCAATTGAAATTTATGAAGATCTTCACCAACAATATCCCAAAGAGATTTATAAAACTCATAAGGTTAATCCATCCAAGGTAGGAGCTTTGTCGTTTGACATAGTGAATATTGCTTCACGCAAGTCTTCCTTTGTGAGTAATTGAACACAAAAAATGCATTGAGACGTGGAAACTTGACAATTCACCACATTCAGGCATTGTTGTAGAGCACTATTCCATTCAAGAGTATAATTGTGGGTAGTAAAGACTTGCTCATAGTGTCAGACAAAGGCTTGGAGGATGTATTGGGTAACTCTTAGACAAAAAAACATCCATGATGTATCTAGCAGTAGTGTATTTGCATCTAGTATCTAATAGGTGGATATGTGTATCTAGACAAGGGAGGGGAAGCATCAGGTACCTCTAACAAAAAAAAAATGCATTTCCAATTTTGAAGCTCGACATACTCATCATCAAGCTTCATTTCATGAGAATGCTTTGATTAGTATATCAAGTGTGGGGAGGTGTTGTTGTAGGCTATGTTATCAGAATCATCTAGTTTCCTTCATGGCACAATACCAAATGGGAGCGGGTTCAAGAGCGAGCCCGAGATAGGGGATTTAGGAATCACCGATTTAGGGATTTAGGAACCCAAATGGACTTAGGATTTTTAGTTTTTTTTAAAGGGAACAAGATTTTTGGGATTTGGGGACGGATTAAGATGTTTATACTTCATTTGGTTTGATTTCTTTTTGCTTGGGGACCCACACCATTTTCATTTTTGCTTTTAGGTGTGTGGGCGTATGTAGCTTTTGAGATGGATTTGGCTTTGAAATTGTGTATTGATCCCCTACGACATGATATTCTTGAGGCTTTTGCAGATATTTTGTTGTATGTGTGGAAGCATCCAAATTTTCATTTTTGAATCTCATTGGGTTTGGGATAGCTTCATATTTGGTCGATGTGTGCATTCGTTGGCCATGACTAAGAATTAGAGAGAATGTAAGGAAATGAGATGTGTGGATAGAGGGTGTTGGAAAAAGGGAGAGAGAAAAAGGTAAAGTTATAGCTATGTAGCTTTAAAATGTTTTCAAATCTGAAATTAATAGCATGTGTAAATCTAAAAATTACTTTTAATTTAGATGTTATAGTATTTCTCCAATTTAATCAATGTAGTAGAAGAAAATAGCTTGCAAGAAGAAGACAAGTATTTACGTGGAAAAACCCCTAAGGGAAAAAACTCCACACCAAAGGTGTTTATGCTTGTATTAAATCTCTTGTGAAAGATTACATTCAATACTGAACTCCTTTGATTCCTTGATGCACTTCAAAAGCTTCTTCAATCTTCAAACCTACAAAAAACTTCAAAAGCTTCTTGCTTTTTTTCTTTTAAGTCAAAAAATGTTCTTGCTTTTTTCTTCTAAGTCTTTTACAAAAAATTTCTTGCTTTTTCTCTTCTAAGTCTTTTTCTCAAATCAACTCTCTGGAAAATGTATGGGGTTTACAATTAATTCGAAAGCTTCTTTAATTCAAGAGCTTCTTAATTCAAAAGCTTGAAAAATAAATTACAATAAATTGTAATTGATAACATAGCAACCAAAGCTCATGCAAAAACTAAGCGCTCCAAATAGAGAAGACTGAAAACAAACAAAGTCCAAGCCTTTAGTTAACTGATTGTCAATGATGTGGGTGCCCAAATTTGCTCAAGTTAACTTTGCCAACATCAAATACATTTCCAAATAAAAGCAACAACAGAAAGTCCTCAAATTTGGGTGTCCAAGTTTGCCCAATCACTTTCTATTAACTGAAGTGATCAATACACACCAATCTCATGCAAACAACATGCAAGATTGATGTCCCCAAAGTTATTCTAAATTACCTTGTTTTGTACATGCAAGTGACATGCAAACACCAGATTCAACATGCAACTAATACCCATTGTCTGAAACACTAAGATGTACCATCCTGCAACTTTCTGGAGTTGGAGTGTTCTGCAAGTAAAATCTTAAAATTGATATGCAAGCATTTGCAACAACATGCAACTGATACCCATTACCTGAAACACTGAGATGTATCATCCTGCAAGTTTATAGAGTTGGAGTGTTTTGCAAGCAATCTCACAAAATTGACATGCAACAACATGCAAGGTCATATAACTAACATGCAACAACATGCAAGGTCATACAAGTCCATAGGAGTGACATGCAACAACATGCAAGCACATGCAAGTCCATAGGAGCAACATGCAACTAACATGCAACAACATGTAACAACATGCAAGCACATGCAAGTAACATGCAAGTAACATGCAACAACATGTAAGTACATGCAAGCAATATGCAACATCATGCAAGTACATGCAAGTAACATGCAAAAAAATATGTAAGTCCATGCGAGCTTTTCTGACCTCATGCAAGTAATATCCAAATCATGTACCTCTAATAATTTAGTTAACTCCAACATTATATCCATGCAAGGTGTCTCAACATTATCCACTCATGTACATAAAAAAATACAACTCCAAGTCTAAATATAAGTCCCCATCAAAAGGGGATGCCCAAGTTTAACTCCCACTTACTAGGAGTTATCAAACTCTCAAAATAGACTTAGGAGAAGTCAACAAAGTCTTCATGGCCCCCACTCTAAAAATGGACGCCCAAGTTTGACTTTATCAATTAGGAATTGATTGCAAAAGTCCAACTGATATAATTAATAAATAATTAATCTCTCAAAGTCCTTATGTGTTGGGGAACACATTCCAAGAACTTTGGAGACACATGAATTGGTTAGGATTGCAAGTTAATATCAACTTATCCCAACATTCTCCCACTTGACATTATACATTGCAATAACTCTAAATGATCTAATCAAACTTTAAATCATAGGGAAAAACATCCATAGCCATCAATGTACCATTGATTCTTCAACATGCTTTTGTGCTCCAACAAGATACCTGCAAAAGCAACCACAATAACCATCATCTCAAAAAAGAACTCCTCACATCATGTCACCCATGATAAACATGAAACAAGCCAAGGTGAAACATATCAACTGTCACTAAAACTTGTACCAATCTAACCATGAACACAAGCATCAAATCATATGATAACATAAGACTCTGAGTGTCTGCCACACTCATACCAAATGGAAAAGCAACCACAACAAGTTGCTAGCTCATCCAAAATATCATACCTCAAAACCAAGGTAAATAAACCATCATAGGTAGAACTCCATACCATCAACATACCAACTCAAAACTGCAATCAAGTCCCTGTAAAACAAACCTGCTAATCATCCATCATCCCATCTCAAAGTAACATACCAATGTACAAATGACCAAAGACAAGGCCAACAACCAAAAGCTGCAATAACATTGAACAGATATGTGGATATTGATAGTCCACATCCAAGTCTTCAATGCAACCAATGGGTAAAGACAACCCACTAAATTGCACAACTCGTAGATCACAATAGTAAAACATGCAAAATCATCTTCACATCAATAACCTACAAACTGAGACAACCAAGAAGATATCATGACAATAAAGAGCATACATATCCAGGAACTCCCACTACATGGGTAATGTCAAATCTGAAAATAAGATCAAGGCATTAACAATTCCTCCTATAGCACTTCTCTTGGAGGGTGTGGCTAACTCATCTACTATATAGTGTCAAAACATATAATGATATGCATAAAACATCTCTCTTTACCAATCTCTAAATAACTCTCCCAAGTCCTCTAAACCAATGAAGAAAGAGATCAAGAAACTACCAAATTATTTTGTTAACAACAATAACACTTGACTCCAATACAAACCTCAACACCATAAACATGAGAGCCTTTAAGAAGAAGATAATATATCGAGAAAGAGAAACTACAAAATCATATCATGTCTTTCTACCACTGTCTAACCTGTGCAAAACTGTGTAAAGTAAGATCTCTTTCAACACTCCCAAACTGAAAGGGTATCAACATCTAACATCCAAATTATGATGAAAACATGGCAGCAATAGATGTTAACCTCTCACTGAAAGTAGACCAAACTAGCCAAACATTCCCACAACAAAGGGAATAAGCCCAAAAACCACAAACCATTTATGTACCTCTCCAAATCAAATCCACAGAACTAGTTCCATAGCTCAAGATAAAATAATAATGAGAACAACAAAAATCCATAAACCCATGTATCTACTTCTCAACAATCATTTTCAAGACTAGTGTAAAAGAGAAGACAAGTTGCATATAAAGAATGCATCTAATTATCAGGTGGGCAACACCTGTTAGATCATTTACCTTCCGAGTAGACCAAAAGTGGGATACAAGATTATCCTTGCATATAACACCAAGCAATAAAAGCATATAATAAAGACAACCTTCTCATAAGGTCTATAATGGACTCACATCCATTTCCAATTGTAGGCTTCTCAGTCGTTTTGTTGACATCTCATAATGAGAAATCTTTCCAACACATATCTATAATTTCAAGAGATATCAAGCCTCACCCAAGTCTCTATAGTATCCATGAGTTTTCAGCAATCAATCCATGCCAACTTCAAATGCAATATGCACAATCATGAAGCTCTAACCAAATAATTAATACTTCAAAAGCAAAGAGAACCGACCAAACCGTTGTCAAAATTCCAACTCTAGAATCAGGAATATATCATGACATCATGATCTAACATCTTCTCAAAAGAAGATTGTATGCTCCAATGAACATATTCTTCTCCCAAGAGCACCTATATCATGCCCAAAACTCTAACTCATGATCAATAGTGCATCATGACATAATACTATACATCCTCTAAACCAAGGAACATATATCAAAAAATGATAAGTTATAAACTTAACACCTCACCAAAAACTCCAAGAGTCCTCCATGGAAAACCAAGATGTCAACACCTCTTCAAATAACATGAAGACCTTATGAAACTGCAAAAAACTCCCACTGAAAATGATACCAAGTTATACATGTTATCATGATCAACATCAATACCAAAACTCCACTAAAAGTGAAAAGAGATTCTCATGCAACATAACCTTACTGTTATAGATTCCAATGAATAACTAAATCAAGTACTCCAAATTACCTTTTTGTCTCAATACAAAAAATACCAATGTAATTAAGGTGACCAAGTAGAGGCCTACCAAATAGAACCCACATTAGCTTATTCACAAGATCTGCACACATGCAACATTTCATAGGAGAAAAATATGATCGGTGCTTCAACCTTCAATAACTTCAAAAAAATAGATTCAACCCCACATCAGTATCATGTAGAACAAATGTAACCATGTATAACATGTAGATTTCCAAGACTCAAACACTAGAATCAACTCTAGATTTGATTTGTCAAATAAATCCACATAGGAGAAACCATAGATCATAAGAACCCAACAAGTAGCCTTGCAAATCTAAAATTGTTTCCATCCAGAAAGTATCTAAACACAATTTTCCATAGATCTACAAACGACAAATTTTGGTTAATATGTAAAACCTACAAAACCATATCTCTATAAATCTGTAACCACTTAAACATCTAAACATTCCCACCAATAAACACCATCAAATATGTCATCTGAAATAATGGAATATCACAGATCTACAAACCCCACAATCTTTTGAAACAGGAAAACTATGAAAACCTACATATTCAAAATAGCATGAATATGAGAAAGGAGAAACTAGGTTGTTTAGGAGTGTCTATATCATAAAAATACCAACTCCACAACCTACATACAACCAGTGATAAATCATCCAGTGCTTTCATGTAACCATGGATTCAAACCATGAACCCAACATAAGAACTCCAAACTGTAGTCCAAGAAATTAGTGTTTTTCCATGTGATTAAGGAACTGGAAGTAACCATCCAACATAAACACCCTTTCACTATACATGACCACAAGGTAAAGGAATAAAACCACCAAACAAGAGAATATACACATATTGTCAAAATGGAGCTCCAAATCACTACCACAAGATCAACTCCATAAAGATCCATAACATTGAGCCTCAAGAACCCAACAAAGATTCTTTTGCCAATATCCATCTGAGAGATAAATACCATGGCTTCCAAACTCATAGATCTGCAAAACAATGTTAACACATAGAACTTCCCCTGCAACCAAAATTCCTTCAATGTTTTAGAAAAAAACATCCCTCTCTCACTGCAACCAATGGCTCTGATACAAAATGTTGGAAAAGGGAGAGAGAACAAGGTAAAGTTGCAACTATGTAGCTTTAAAATGTTTTCAAATCTAAAATTAATAGCATGTGTAAATCTAAAAATTACTTTCAATTTAGATTTTATAGTATTTCTCCAATTTAATCAATGTAGTAGAAGAAAATAGCTTGCAAAAAGAAGATAAGTATTTACGTGGAGAAACTCCTGAGGGAAAAAATTCCACACCAAAGGTGTTTATACTTGTATTAAATCTCTAGCAAAAGATTACATTCAATACTAAAATACTTTGATTCCTTGATGCACTTCAAAAGCTTAGATTCAATCTTCAAACCTGTAAAAATTTTCAAAAGCTTCTTGCTTTTTTTTCTTCAAAAGATTCTTTTTTTTTTGTTTTAAGTCAAAAAATCTTCTTGCTTTTTTTCTTCTAAGTCTTTTACAAAATTTACTTCTTGCTTTTTTTCTTCTGTCTTTTTCACAAATCAACTCTCTGGAAAATGTACGGGGTTTACAATTAATTTAAAAGCTTCTTTAATTCAAGAGCTTCTTAATTCAAAAGATTGAAAAACATATTACAATAATTTGTAATTGATAACATAGCAACCAATGCTCATGCAAAAGCCAAACACTCCAAATAGAGAAGACTGAAGTCAAACAAAGTCCAAGCCTTCAGTTAACTGAATGTCCATGATGTGGCCGCCCAAGTTTACTCAAGTTAACTTTGCCAACATCCAATACATTTCCAAATAAAAGCAACAACAGAAAGTCCAAATTTGGGTGTCCAAGTCTGTCCAATCACTTTCTGTTAACTGAAGTGATCAACACACACCAATCTCATGCAAACAACATGCAAGATTGATGTCCCTAAAGTTATTCTGAATTACCTTGTTCTGTACATGCAAGTGACATGCAAACACTGGATTCAACATGCAACTAATACCCATTGTCTGAAACACTAAGATGTACCATTCTGTAACTTTTTGAAGTTGGAGTGTTCTGCAAGTAATATCTTAAAACTGACATGCAAGCATTTGCAACAACATGAAACTAATACCCATTACATGAAACACTAAGACATACCATCCTGCAAGTTTATGGAGTTGGAGTGTTCTACAAGCAATCTCACAAAATTGACATGCAACAACATGCATGGTCATATAACTGACATGCAACAACATGCAAGGTCATACAAGTCCATAGGAGTGACATGTAATAACGTGCAAGCACATGCAAGTGACATGCAACAACATGCAAGCACGTGCAAGTGACATGTAACAACATGCAAGTACATGCTAACAATATGCAACAACATGCAAGTAACATGCAAAAAGCCATGCAAGTCCCTGCAAGCTTTTCTGACTTCATGCACGTAATATCCAAATCATGCATCTCTAATACTTTAGTTAACTCCAACATTATATCCATGCAAGGTGTCTCAACATGATCCACTCATGTACATAAAAAAGCACAACTCCAAGTCTAAATATAAGTCCCCATCAAAAGGGGATGCCCAAGTTTAACTCCCACTTACTAGGAATTATCAAACTCTCAAAATAGACTTAAGAGAAGTCAACAAAGTCTTCATGGCCCCGACTCTAAAAATGGATGCCCCAATTTGACCTTATCAATTAGGAATTGATTGCAAAAGTCAAAGTGATATAATTAATAAATAATTAATCTCTCAAAGTCCTTATGTGTTGGGGAACACGTTCCAAGAACTTTGGTGACACATGAATTGGTTAGGATTGCAAGTTAATGTCAACTTATTCCAACAGAGGGATGAGATACTGATGGATGAAGGGATTAGGGGATTTAAGAATGCGAATATTAGGAGTTGGAAGTAGTGGAGGAAGAGTGTATGGAGGGATATGTATGGTTACATGCTCTTGCCAATGGTATGACGATGGAGGAGGGATGGTAACATATGACTTGGAGGTGCGATGAGGTGCACCATGTTGTTAGATTGAAATAAGTGGCTTTAAGAGATTTGGAGGTGGTACCAACATGTTGGATTATTTTTCTTGGGGTCTAAAACCAAGGCCATGCAATTGTGGATAGGTTGTGACATGAATAGGCTCCAAGATGCCTTGTTCATGAAGGCCTAAACATTTGCCTTGATATTTCATGTTTTGGTACATATGATATTCAATAGGATGTTTGTTGTTTTGGAAATAAGATGCGAGTCCATTATTAGATGGAGAAGGTGGGGTGGTGGATGAAGTTTGTTCCTATTTGACAAGAGAACCACCACGGATGAAACTAGCGGGACCAAAGGGATATGATAATAGATTTGGAATTGGGTCAATAAGAGATGGTGAAAGATCAATAAGGGATAATGGGGGATCAAGAGGATATAATGTAGGATCATGCAAGGGATGACTTGGAATACTTGGATCTTGAATAACATTATGTTCAGTAAGATGGGGGATGATATGATCCAAGTTACTTGTTTGATTGTCAATGCTTTCTTGGGGACCAAGTGTCTCATCCTGGGAAGAGGATGTTATAGATGTATCGGTAAGAGTAATTTGGATATCTTGCTCATGGATTGTTGTTGGAGTATGGATGGGTGAAGTGATAATCTTTAGCTCATGAAATGCATAAAGTGGGCTAAGAGGCTCATCATAGCTTTAATTATCATAGATAGGAGCTTGATCATAAGGGGGCTTAACATGGATATTGTGAAATTGGTTATGAATAGGATGAACAAAGGTGTTTTGATCTTGATTAGGACAAGGAGTTGGTGTTTCCACATGCATTGGGCTAGACTCGTGACATAGCTCTTGGGTTTGGATGGAAGTGGAAGGTTTTTGGATAGACTTAAGAGGCTCGAGATGGTCGACAACATGGGTATATGATGGGTGATATGCATAGGAGTGGGCTATGGTGTTGGAGTGGTAGACATGCTATTAGGAGATTCTTTATTATGCTCATAGATAGACATTTAAGTGCTCGATATTTCTTGATTCCTTGCTAAGAGTCCTTGGGTCAAATCATTCATGAATTCTAGAGTAAGATAGGTATATTGTGGATGGGCAATGTTAGCAGATATTGTGGGATTAGGTTTAGGATCGAGTGGAGGGATAATAAGAGTAGGTATGGTAATATTAAGAGTAGATATGGAGGTATGGATAAAGGGATTTGATGGTGGATGAGGTAGTGGACTAGGCAGTGGATGATAAGATGAATTAGAAGGTATCTAGTCTAATGGATTAAGATTAGGAGTGGAAAGTTCCCATGGTGGAGGGATAAAGGGGGTTAATGGACTTAGATTAGAGGAATAATGAGATGGAGGAATTGCATAGGAAAATTGTTCTTGGGAAATGGATGGAGGTGAATATATAGATAGAGGATGATATGGGTGACCTTGATGTCCCTTGTTATAGGAAATATAATTAGGCATAGGGTTGTAACTTGTACTAGCCAATTATTGATTGTAATGGGTTTGTATGTCTAAGTATGAATTCATGATTTGATGATTTGGAGTTTGGATGGACATGTAAGATTAAGATGTTGATGTGATATCATTAGTAGGATCTCTAGTGATGAGATGGGTTAAGGGCAGTTGAAGTTCTTTGAATTTTCTCTTGCTGATAGGATTCAATCTTTCATAGTCATGTTTAAGTTTTTGTATCCATGCCTCAGGAGAACTAGGAGATGTATATGAGGGAGGTTGGTATGATAGTGATGTGTTTTGGATTTAACATATAGCTTGGGGATGAGATCCATATAGGTGTTTAAGTTCCTTTATGTCTGGATCATTTGGGTATGATGAGGATATTGGTTGAATTGGAGATAGAGGGAGGTTGAACCAAGGTCTTGATTATCAAGACCATCTTGATGAGGATTCTGCATGATGTGACTAAAGGTTGATTCATTGAAATGTAGGTTTGATTATGGATGGACTAGTGATGTTTCAAAGGATGATGTTTGATTAGGGACAGGGGTTGGATGTTTGATTAAAATTGATAGATAGATAATGGATGATTGATTTTTGAGGTTTAGATAAATGGATTAGGGGAGTGGATTATGATATGGATTATAGGTGATAATGGATTAAGAATTATGGACTAAGGATTGGAAATGGATTAGGTGGATATAATGGATTAGGGTTTGGACCTTGATAGGATTAAGATAATTTTATGAAGATTAGGGTCCTAAATGATGGATTTAGGCATGGATTAGGGATAGGTTGGGATTAAATGATTAGGATTAGGATGAAGGTGGATAAGAGGGATAATTAAGATGATTATGATGAAGATTATGATAAAATTGGATTGGATTGGATGAAAATGGATGATTAGAGAGGTTGGGGATGGTTTATAGCTTGACTTAGGCAAATTTTTGGCAAGAGATACAAACAAAAGATACAATGGTGTTGACTCTTGATGGAATTAAGTGTGCAAGGATATTAACCTTCAAGGATAACAAATGGCATACACGAGTAGATAACAAGAAAACATGCCAAACACTCTTGTACAATCCTATATTAGTCAAGAAAGGAGTGCCATATCCCACGGACTCACTTTGGTACGATCTCAATCCACGCTATTAGATAATGGTGATGAAACCCCCTTGATATCATTCACCTTGTTATGGATAGATAGGGAATGCAAGGTCATGTACCACCTTACACCCCTTACCTTGGAAACTTTCATAGTGCCCAAAGTAGACTCTATCTCAAACAATGGCAGTAATAGTGTTAGCTCTTCTCCTCCTATAACAACGATGCACCACATGATATGACAACTGAAATGTCTTCTCTAGGATAACAAGGTGTCTAGGGAGCCCCCGATATACACTAGGTATAGTGTGTTGGCACTAGAAAAACCAAGTTCCCAAACATGCATTATTTACCTAAATCCATCAAAGAACCCAACTTGTGCCTTTATTCTTTAAATCCATTACTTTTGTCTGATCTGAGACTATTTTCTATGGGTGCCCTTCAAAAAATTCTAAGTAAAAGTCCCCCTTATCATTGTATTTTCTTCCTTTTGAAAATTTTGTTTAAATGTTGATCTTTATCAGATAATCGACTAGTTCGCAAACCATTGATTTCGTTGACTAAGGCTCCTTGGTTCGATGTTTTAGTGATTTGACGATTTGTCAACAAAGCGATGGATGAGGAGAGGAAGAAGTTTGAAAAATAGAAAAAGAAAGAAGCTAATTCTTTGTCGGCAAAGGGAAGAGTTCACAAACTTGAAAGTTCACCAACAAGAGCTTTCTTCAATAAAGGTTTTCTTCGATGAAGGAGATGAAAGAAAAAAAACTAAGTCTTTATTGGCGAATCGATTGGTTCACAAATTGTTGAATTTGCTGACAACAGTTTGCCATTTCATGGTTTCGTCAATCAAACAATAAAGGAAATGATGATTAGAATTGAAGTCTTTGTCTGCAAACTTGGAGGCTCGCGAACCTTGAAGTTCACTGATGACCTGGATCAACGATAAGGAAGTGGAAGTTTTTCTAAGGCATGGAGGAAGAAAAAGGTAAGTCTTCATCGGTAAAATAGAAGTTCACGAACCGTAAGTTTCGCTGATGGTTAAGTTTGTCATAGGAGAAAATTGTTGATGAAGAGAAGGGTAGGAAAGTGAAGTCTTGGTTGGTGAGGCTTTTGGTTCATGAACTCAAGAGTACGTTGACAAGGGTTCACTAACAAGAATTTTCTTTGACAAAGGGAGAAATAGAGATAAAATAAAGTCAAAATGGAAGAGATAAACCAAAGATTAGTTCGCCATGAGGTGATTTTTATGATAAAGGAAGAAGAAGAAGAGGGAATAATTAAGGCAAGCCTTTGTCAGAAAAGTAGATGGTTCATGAAACATAAGGTTCACCGACAAGGGTTTCATTGACAAAGGGAAGGAAAAAAGGTGAAGAGGAAGCTAGGTCAAAAGTGAAAAGAAAGAGAAAACAATGTCTTTATCGGTACAGTTGGAAGTTTGAGAACTTCTAACTTCACCGATAGAAAGAAGTTGCGATGGACAAAGAAAAGGATGAGGATGAAAACGAAGAAGCGAAGGAAGGAAAAAGGAGTAGCTTCATCGGCAAAGGTGTGAGTCCACGAACCGTTAGGTTTGCCAATGATAAAGTTCATCGATTGGGTGAAACACCAATGTAGAGAATACGAAAGAAAAGAAATAAAGGTGCCTTTGTTGAAAAAATAAATGGTTCGCAAACCACGTGGTTCGCTGACAATGTGAAGTGGTGAAAGAAGAAAGAAGAAATGAAGGGATGCATCACATTGGGCCTAGTTCACCGATATGTGAAATTACCGACAAAGGAGGAAAGCTAATAAGAGAATGATGGATAAGTGAAGAAAGGAAAGATAAGATAGTTTGTGATAGAGGAAATTTTCCAATAAAAGGCCAAATGGAGATAAAAAGTAAAATCAAGAAAAATCAAATGCATATGTAAAGAATAATGTAAATGTAATAGTTTAAAACATTTTAAACTTAGTTTATTTTTTTTTAGAATGTTGTAAAGGCTTTACACAAACATATTTTTTGTGAGCTTGTATTTCAAATGCCCATCTGCTCTCGGCCACTATGATTGCAAGATAAAATACGTGGATTGGTACCCAATAATTAATATTGCAGGCCAAGATCATACAAGTGGTTGAAATAGTGAATGTCTTCAATGCACCAGTACATAAGGAGGACAAAATGGATCAAATAGGTGTTGCAGGTGTCAGGAAAAAGATTCAAACCTTCCCTCATTAATGCTCCAGGTACCTAAGGCATGTGGGCAATCTTCCTCTGTAAGTTTTTAGACATGCCAAGGTATGGGCATTCTTCCAATCTGTCAAACTCCATTATTAACCAATACATTGATGCAAAAAGGGCATGCACACAAATCAATAGACCAACAGATCCTATATTAACCTACTGACTATAATGGTGTTACATTTAAATTGTCAAACTAGGGAATCATATTCTTCTTGGATGGTACCTGTACTATGTGTACAATTAAGGATTCCTAAATTGTAATCTAGAGGTTGTGCATAGGAATAAACTATTGAAGGAAAACAAACTCTATTTACAAGAATTGACAAGTACTATGAGTAAGTAATGCTAATAAGAATAACCAATGCTATTCATTTGGGTGTAAATCAAAAGGTCTTATGTAATTCCAAATAGGGGAACAACTAATAGTTATTGGGTGATCACCTTGACTCAACAATACAGATTATCAATATCTAACTAATTCACATGACACAACTCATTGCAACATGCATTAATCGCATAAACATAAGCATGTAACATAAACTAAACACATGAACATGTAGGAGAGACATAGTTACCTCAAGTGGCCCTTGCTTGAGTGACTGTGATCCCACAAAATCTAACTATATTTCTATTGTATCTCTAAAACCATTGACTAAACTCAGAACATGCGTTCCTTTATTGAATTCTTGAGGAAAATATAATAACAATTTTGATAACACAATCTCTGTCTAACTTTTGTTCCGTATACAAAATATAACAATCCATATAGACAAGATCAAACTTCTCCTATTTGAACAAAATTACTAAGCAATAAATACCATAACTGTCCATTCTCCAACAACATAGGGAGAGGACTTTATTACTAATCAAACTAGGAATAGAAAACTAAACTACCATAAATATAATGTAGACAACACAGTCCTACTGTAACTCTCTTAAGTCATAATGAAAAATAGTCATAATTGGAAATAGAACATGGAACACGATTTGAGATTCCTTCGTTATTCATGACTGTGTCAACTATCGAAGGATAAACATCAAAGAGTGGAGAGTTATGGCTAACTCATATCCAATCAATTTGGAGTCTTCTTCCTTTGGCTGCGAGTGACTGTACTGTCTATTGTAGATGTCAACACCTCCTTTGTTGTGGGCTACCAGGTGGTCTTCATAAAATGTAGCTACATGCTTGTTGCATGGGGGTTAGTCCATCACATGATATATATACATCACAACTACTAAAATTAACATAAAGTACTATCATATTTTATGAGCAATCATCAATTCACACACAATTAATTAACAACATATTATATACCAATCTTAATGCTTTCAATGTCTTAAGGATGATTATAGGCATAGTCAATATATATAAAATTCTGGGAATGTCTTTGAAAGCATGCACTTAAAGCAAGAGAAATAGGACAAAACATAGCCTCATCACACTCCCAACTAAACATGTTGATGGTCCCCCAGCAACCAAGGTCTCTGATTGTATTGAAGAGCTATCTCCTTGTAATGTGTAGGTTCTTCCACTCCTCTGTCATGTTTGACATAAAATCCCTTCTTCTCTACCAACCTATTCCACCTAGCCCATTCTTCTACCTAGTCTGTCCTCTATTCCGGCCAATGTGGAATGGATAAAAAAGTAAGGGAGGATGGAACACCAAAGGTAGCCAAGTTATTCCATGTTCATTGGTTGATCTGATATATTTATGTGGCCTATTCATTGATGCTGAGAGGTTGAAAACTGAATGAGGCTCTTTCCTTTGCAATGCTAGTGTCAACTCTTTCCACCTACCCTGTGAAAAACCCAAAGCCTCCTTACTAATTCCCTGAATTTCTTGCAATCCATTGGTCTACATTCCAAGAGTTTGGTTTCCACCTTAGGATGTTCAATTAGATCAATCCATTCCACCACTATCTTGCTAGGATCTGGGGCTTCTACCTTGATTTTGAGAGGGAGTGATTTCTCTCTCTCTCTCTCTCTCATTGTATTGCTGCTATAAAGTCCCTCTCCTATGCTCATTCTGGATGAATGATGCTAGGGCCTTCAATTGTACATCCCCAATAACAACTAGGGGATTCTAGTTGGTGTCATGTGGAATGGCTAAATCATACAGATAAAATTCACATAATTGATTCTACATCTCAGGGGTAGCTTTTTGGTAGGCTGTTAGAAAAGTAGGTGTAAAAAGTAAAACAGGGGCATCACTATAAAATTGGCTAAACTGAAAACTTAAATATTGCTCCTGTAGATAGAGGGAATAAACCCTTGCAGGTGGTTGAAACCTCATCAACAAGACATTCATATCTGCCATCTTGTCTATTTTGAATTTTAGTCTCTTTATTTCTGTATTCTTCACCTCTATCTCTTTGCTATGCTTCTCCTTTAATTCATTTTGTTATTTTACCAATTCATCTATCTTATTCCACAACTTTAAGGTAATTGTGAATAAGGTTGATGGGGAAGGTTCCTTTGGTTGTTCTTCTTGTTGCACAGGCTCTAGATTCCTTCTATTAATTTTTATAATGGCCAATTGGGCCAAATGATCTAGTCCTATCCCATGTTTCTAGTAAACATGCAGTTGATCCTCCAACCTCTTAACCCATTCATTTAACCCTATCTCCTTCTATTGGTAATCCTTCAACTGCTTCTCCAATTCTACAATTTTCTCCAGGACTACCTATAGTTCATCCTTCTTTCCCTCTATTGTATCCTCATAATCCAACAACAATTCCTCTATTTATATTCCATCTGGAGAGGCTGATAAGTTTGGTTTTTTAGTACTAAGGGGAGGTTGATGTCGTTTCCTACCTGTATATAATTCCTCCTCCTTGGACTCTGTATCAGTCTCCAAGATAAATGTGTGGTCCACATTTCTCTGTTCCCTATCAACAAATAGATGCTCTCTTTCAAAGTTTGTATCGGCATGTACATCAACCACATTCTTCTATTCAGGATGGGTTTGCCCTCCTAAAAGTCCTTTATCCTTCAGGCGGTATGAGCGCCTATGCGATTGAGTAGTTATCTTTTGTTTTTTGCTACTTTCTATTTATTTTTGGCTCTAGACGAAGAAGAAGAGGATGTTTTTCTCTTCTTGGTGGGCTTTGAGGTAGAAGGAGTATCATGGGCAGTTTTAGGTGCTGCGGGTGGTGACCTAGTAGCTCTAGGCTGCAATTTTTGTTTTGTATTTTACTTTTTGGGGCTAAAGGTTTGCGAGGGTGAATGCTATGGCAAGGGGGTTGACATTGGTGAAGCTACAGGTGTGGGAGACCTTGCAAGTTCACCTATAGGGTTATCTGGACTTGGAGTTGGATGCTCCTCAGTGGTTACATGGTAGCTGGTAGGTGAATCTTCTGGTTGGGAAGCAGTTGCAAGTGCTTCCTCTTCTTCCCTTGTTTATACATTTTCTGCCCTTGCCTTTTCTTCCCTCTCTAGTTCAACCCTCAAAGGTCCCTCATCAATATGATTAATTTCAAGAAAACGTTCCCAAGAAATATCAGGGCATTGAATAGATAAACTTCTTTTTATTAATAGCACAACCAAGACATGATGAGAGAATGAAGACTGGCTATTTTCCTTCTCTAGTCAACAAACATTTTTTTAACAAGTTGAACAAACAATTTGGAACATTCACTACCCTCCCGTGATGGAGAAGGCTTAAAAGTTTAAAATGCACAATATAAAGCAAAGATTGCCTCCCATCACATGTAAGATATCTAAAAATATAGGTAGCAATAGAGGCTGATAACCAGGGTAAAGAGACTCATTTGGTACCTTGAGATGTAGATTTCATTCTTTATTTTGGTTGACTGAATTCGGCCCTTGTTGAAATGGCATTGACTCTTACAATGAATTCTTCTCTAGTTGCTTGTAGCCCCGTTACCTCGGCAATGGTAGCTACACATGCATCAACCCGCAAGCCTCTAACTATAACTTCAATAATTCTGGAATGTACCCACAATTTGTTAGGTCATGGCTTCATTCTACTTAGTCGGCTTAAGAAAATAATCCAACCACCCTGCTTGTTGAAAGATAGGCATGCAATCTCTGTCAGACAATAATGTCATGTGGATAGTAGGCTCTCTCTTGATTAGTTCTCCATGCATCGTGATATCTCATGAAACTCTGCTACTGAACCCAATTCCACTTTGCAAACTCAATTCTCTCAATTCAATCCCCTACATTCTTCGGCAAGTGATTTTACTAGTTGCTATTTGCTAGATTGTATGTTATGCGACGCAGATAGTCATAATTATAAAGGGAGAGATTTCAATGTACATGAAATAATTCCTACGTATGGAATTTACCCCCAGCTAAGGTGTCATTTGTCCTCAAATGAGATGACATGTTAAGTGTATGGAAGAGAGTTTTGAAAGCAATTCAAATTGGGCACACTATTTGAAAATAATGATGGATGAAGTTTGAATGCCATAAAATAAGTAGTAATGAATGTTAATTAAAGCAATAGAAATATAAATACATGTGGAGTGATGTCGAACTTGGGAATGTTGCATGGGAAGATGATTACATGGTGGTTGGAGTTGATGTGTTTGAAGAACGGGTCAGTGTGAATCAAATGGATTTGACATTGAAGAAGTGTGTGAATGGAATGTGTGTTAGCACTGTGACATGTAGCAAGAAGGTACAATGAATAGTAGAAAATGGTAGCATGTGGATGCTGTGAGAAAAGGTGTAGCAGGCCAGAGTGGCTACATGCACTCAATTAGAAACATGATGTGAACAAGGCCCATGTGCAGTGGCTGCGGGTACAATGGCTACAGGGCCCTCAAGAATGATGACCAGTGTAGTTGCTACATATGTAATTGTACAAGTCCCTTAAAACATTAGAGAGTCTTTGGTTACAGGTCCCTTCAGTAAAGTGGTTGGCGGCTAAAATAATCCTCAATTGGATAATAGGAGTTGAGTTGATGGAGCTTGAATGTTTATTTTTATTTATTTTTATGTATAAGGTTTATAGAAATCATACTTGAGGTGGTAATGCAGTCAAGCTGGTAGCTTGATCTTTTGTTGAAGTGTTGTGATCGTCTGAGACTGGTCTGCATGCCTCATCTAAGGCAGACTACTGTAGAACTTGGGTACCCATATCTTCTCTTAATTGTTGGAGGAAGGTGGCCTTATTTAATAGCTTCTTATACAATTTCAATCAATGTCCATTAACCATCAGTGAAAATCTTACTGGATCAATTGTGGTTAGTTGGACTGCACCATTGGGAAGAACTTACTTGATCTTATAAGGACCTAACCATCTGGTCTGCAATTTACCTTCATGATCTTTATACCTAGAGTCATAGAGAAGGGCCTAAACACCTGCCTGAAAGTCCTTGGTTTTGATATACTGGTGATGCCATTTGACTCTCTATTTTTGTATTATTTTAGTGTGTTGGATTGCTTCCATCCTTAACTCCTCTAAGGCATTAAGCTGATGCAACCTTTCTTTTGAGTTATTGATAGGTTCATCCCAAGTTGAATGGCAATTCTCAATGTTTTGTATTCAAACTCAATAGGAAGGACATCTTTCTTACCATAAACCAATTCATAGGGTGTGTACCATGTTGTTGTCTTCCAGGTAGTTCTATATGCCCAAACTACTTCGCAGAGTCTTGTTGCCTAATCCTTCCTATGTAATGCAATTGTCTTTGTTAATATTGCCTCAATCTCCCTGTTTGTGACCTCAACCTGGCCATCTGACCATGGATGATAGGGAGTGGACTTCTTATGTCTGATTTCATATTCTTGAATGAGACTAGCAATTAGGACTGATGTAAATTGTGGTCCCTAATCTGTGACTATTTCCTTTGGTACTCCATACCTTGTAAATATTTCCTCATATAGGAATGTAGCAACCTTACTGTCTCTAGCTACTCTTAGAGCTTTCACCTCCACCCATTTTGTTAGGTAATCAGTGCAAACCAGTATATATTTTTATTATTAGATAGAGGATCAATGGGACCAATAAAATCAATGCCCAATTTTTCAAATGGTGTGACCACCAATTATGGTTGTAGGGGCATTTCATCACTTCTTGTAGGTCTGCCCATCCTTTGACAACAGTCACATCTTCTTGTATAGAGAGCTGTATCTTTATGCAGGGTTGGCCAATAATATCCAGTATTTAAGATCTTGACTGATGTTCTTTTATCTGCAAAGTGTTCTCCACAGGGTTCATCATGACATGCCTTGATAATGTCATATACTTCATCTTTTCTGATACATCTTCTCATGATATGATCAGGGCCTATGTAGAAGAGGTAACTAACTATCCAAGAATAAGGAAAGTTGTATTTAACTAGGTGGTGCCTCTCCCTTGGTGAGAGGTGTTTTCCCTGCAACTAGATAATTTCCTATATCTGCATACTAAAGAGTTTGTACAATCAGTGCAAATAAGTGCTCATCTAGAAATGAATCATCAATAACTAGATCCCCATTACAAGTAGGTATCCTGGAGAGGAAATCAACAACAACATTGGCCTTCCCAATCTTTTCCACAATGGTGATATCAAATTCTTGAAGTAGCAAGAGCCATCTAACCAATCTGCCACTAACTACTGGTTTGTTCATCAGATACCTTATTGTTACGTGGCTAGTATGAATAAAAACATGATACCCAGTGATATTATGCCTAGACTTATTGATTGCATAGATAACAACTAACATTTCTTTCTTAGTGACAGTATAGTTAAGTTCAACACCTTGTAGATTCTTACTAATGTAAATTGCATATTCCAAATTTCCCTCCTTCTATCCTAACACAACCCCCACAGCATATTCAAAGGCATCTGTATGGATACGGAAAGGTACTGCCCAATTAGGTCCTCTGAGTATAAGTGTCTTTGTCAATGACTCTTTGAGACTTTCAAAGGATGCCTGACAATCAATTATCCAATTAAATTCCACATCTTTAGAGAGTAAGATTGTTAGACTTAGGGCACACAACTGAGAGAGGGGGTGAATCAGTTGTGCAAAACTTTCTTCCAAGTAAACACTTAACTCCACTTTGCAATTCAACAGTATAATAATAAATCAATCATGGAAACATAATGCAACAAATTAAGAGCAGAAACACATCAACACATGAGACACCAATATTTTGACGTGGAAAACCCGGTTAAGGGAAAAACCACGAGGTGATTAACCCAAGATTGTATTCTCTGTTAGAAGAATAGAAAGAACAAAATGGCACATGCCAATTAGGGCTCACTGCCCGAGCACACTGCTCACAAGAGGCTCACTGCCTACAAGAGACACACTGTCTACAAAGAAATAAGTATCACCTACTTGAACTGGAAAATAGCATCTTCACCATGCTTGAATCAGTTCCATTTAAGCCCAATACTTCTGCTTTGCCTTTCGCTCTCCTCCTCACTACCACACTCTCATCTCAACAAGGAAAACTTTGAAATGACTTCACAATCCCTTATTTATACAAGACATCAACTTAGGAATGATCATCTAAGTCGGCAAACATCAACAAGAACATCTGCAGGATGTGTAACTCATCCGGTCAACCAATCTCAAGAAGAACACCATTATCTAGAAGTTATTTCTCAATTGCGACCTCTAACTTCAATGCGGACCACCAACACGAACTAGACACAATCTAAAGACCTCCACAAGCTTACTTAAGTCACCAAGAACATCCACACTTCATCTGCTTACTGAAATCCTTCTCTCCTTCATCTGGAACCTCAAGAACATAGTCTGTCATTACTGTCACAAAGGAATAGATGCTTGCGGACCTTCAAACCATGAACTAATCAATTTGACACTCAAAGACTTCCTCAACACTCCCTGAAATCCACAAAACAGGACAATGCATTTCTGGATCTCACCGGACCTATCTATATCACTCTGTCACCACTGAACATCTACCGGAACCGGTTTTACTTGAGTGGCCACAACTTCTTCAAATCTTCATGCGGACCTTTGAAATCTCTATTGGACCACCTTAAGACACATATCTACAAACCCTTTAAACTGCATCCTCTGATCCTCATCCGATCTTGGACTTTTACCTTACTGTCATCACTGTTCCTGATTGAGGCTGATTTCCTCAATGTCCTCAGCACACAGCTCATCCAATCCTTATCATTAATGCAACAGGAGTATGTTGACATCAATGACAGCACCATTTAGGCCCATACTTGCAACAATCTCCCCCTTTGTCATTGATGGCAACATATGATGTGAAAAACCATCAAGACAAGAACTTCTCCTTACTGTCACAACTCCCCCTATCAGCAACAACCATTCACATGTCTTCTCTCCCTTTACTACTCCCCCTTTGATCAGTAACCACTTGTTTTTCACATGTCTTCTCTCCCCCTTTGACATCAATGGCAAAGGGCACATACTTGTAATTCCACCACTTTAGAATCATACCTGCTACTCCCCCTGAGTAGCAGCTCCCCAACATCAATCCGGATCACAAGATGTGACTGTGATACCCACCAGACTGATGCACATCAGTGCACCTTAGTTCATCACCGGAGGGGCAATAACCTCTAACTTTTCCCTAAGATACTCAAAAGAGTCCTTAGGTAGAGGTTTAGTAAAGATGTCCGCAATCTGATCCTTGGAAGGCACAAACTCCAATCTGACTTCATTTTTGTTCACTTGCTCTCTCAAAAAGTGAAACTTGATGGATATGTGTTTAGTCTTTGAATGCAACACCGGGTTCTTAGATATATTTATAGCACTTGAATTATCACAGAAGATTGTGATAATTCTTCATACTCCACTTTGATATCTCTTAGCATCTGCTTCATCCATAAAACTTGAGTGCAACTACCTACTGCTGCAATATATTCTGCTTCAATTGTAGATAGAGATATTGCCTCTTGTTTCTTGTTTAGCCAAGAAACCAATCTCTTCCCCAAAAATAATGCTCCACCACTGGTACTCTTCCGGTCATCCACATCTCCTGCCCAATCCGCATCTGTATATGCATGAAGAGAGAAATCATGATCTCTAGGATACCACAGACCATACTCAGCTGTCCCTTTTAGATATCTAAAAATCCTCTTGATTGCCATGACATGAGATTCTCTAGGATCAACCTGGAATCTAGCAACAAGACCAACAGCCTGCATAATGTCTGGTCTAGTTTGAGTGAGATACAACAGTCCTCCAATCATTGACCTATACTTTGTCTGATCAGCCTTAGGAGAGTCATCATCTTTGCTCAAATTACATCCGGTTGCCATGGGAGTATTCATTGGTTTTGAATCCTCCATCCCAAATTTTTTCAACAATTCTTTCACATATTTGGTCTGAGAAATGAAGATTCCTTTCTTTGTTTGAGTAATTTGTAGACCCAAGAAGAAATTCATTTCACCAAGCATGGACATCTCAAACTCACTTTTCATTTGATTTGCAAAAGTTTTACACATACTATCTCTTCCTCCAAAAATGATATCATCAACAAACACTTCAACAATCAAGATGTTTCATGATCAATTTTGAAATACAAATTACTGTCAGCAGTACCTTTGTTGAAACCAATCTTCAAAAGATGTTTGTCCAGTCTTTCATACCAGGCTCTTGGGGCTTGCTTCAGTCCATACATTGCCTTCTTCAACTTGCAAACCATATCACCATGATCAGACAATTAAAATCCATCCAGTTGCTCTATGTACACTTCTTCTTCCAAGTCACCATTCAGGAAGGTAGACTTGTCATCCATCTGATACACCTTGAAATCCTTGAAGGTAGCAAATGTAAGAAATAATCTGACTACTTCAATTCTTGCCACCGGAGCAAAAGTTTCTTCGAAATCAACTCCTTCTATTTGAGAGTAACCCTTGCAGACCAATCTGGCTTTATTTCTGATTACTTCACCAACTTCATTCAGTTTGTTCCAGAAGACCCATTTGGTTCCAATCACATTCTTGTTTCTAGGTCTGGGAACAAGATCCCAAGTGTGATTTTTCTCAATTTGCATCAGCTCTTCCTCCATTGCTTTAGTCCAGTTTGCATCATTGCAAGCTTCATTCACTGTCTTAGGTTCAATCTTTGAAATCAGACAATACTCTTCTGAATCTTGAGCAATTCTCCTTCTTGTTTGTACTCCTTTGCTTTTATCACCTATGATCTGATCTTCAGAGTGGTTCAGTCTTACATACCTGGGAACTTTGGAAATTTCTTGCACTTCTGATTCTTGATCAGGCTGATTGAAACTCAACCCTTCTTCCTGATTTACCAGATTAGTTTGAATCTGACTTACAGAGGAGGCTTGGGCTCCTTGAATCAGAACACCATTCTGATCATCTTCATCATATTCATAAAACCTTGAGGGTTTCTCAATTCCCTCATCAACCTTCACATTTGTGCTTTCTATTATCTTTCTCTGTCTCTTGTTATAACACCGGTATGCTTTGCTTTGAGTAGAGTAACCCAAGAATATTCCTTCATCACTTCTAGCATCAAACTTTCCTAGATCTTCATCTCTTTTAATGTAACATTTGCTACCAAAAACTCTGGAATACCTTACAGCAGGAGTGATACCAAACCAAAGTTCATAAGGAGTCTTACCGGTATTGCTTCTGATTTGAACTCGATTGAGAGTATAGACTGCAGTGCTGACAGCTTCTCTCCAATAGATCTAAGGAACATTTGCTTCCATTATCATGGTCCTAGATGCTTCCTGGATGGCTCGGTTCTTTCTCTCCACTACTCCATTCTGCTGTGGAGTCCTAGGAGCAGACAACTGTCTCTTTATTCCATGTTTCTCATAGAACTCTATGAACTTACCGGATGTGAATTCTCCACCTCTATTAGACCTTAGACACTTTAATTTTAATCCAGTTTCATTCTCTACCATAGCCTTGAATATTTTGAATTTCTCAAGAGCTTCTGATTTCTCTTTTAGAAAGGTTACCCACATCATCCAAGAATAGTCATCAATTAGTAGCATGAAGTCTCTATCACCTTAAATACTCCTGATTCTTGCCGGACCACAAAGATCAGTATGAACTAAGTCCAATAATATGGTAGAAGATAGTTCCTTACTTTTGAATGTGACTCTGCTCAGCTTACCCAACTGACATTCTTTGCACAAGCTATTAGTAGGTTTCACCAATTTTGGAAGATCTCTTATAGCCTGAGTATTGCTTATCTTGATGATATTATCAAAATTCACATGACACATCCTCCTATGCCACAACCAACTCTGATCAACTTGAACAAATAAGCAACTTTTACCAGTACCAACCAAGTGAAAGATATTACCCTTAGTTTGAGTACCGGATGCAATCTCTGTTCCAGAACTTTCAAAGATCTTGCATTTTCCATTCTTGAACCGAAGATCATAGCCTTTGTCCACCAACTGGCCAACACTGAGAAGATTGTGCTTCAAACCTTCAACATATAGTACATTACAAGTTTTGTTCCTTCCATCAAGAGAAATAGTTCCTCTACCTCTGATTCTACCAGCAGAATTATCACCAAATTTTACCACTCCTCCTTCATACCTTTCCAAATCTATGAACTTATTTTTGTCACCTGTCATATGGTGAGAGCAACCACTGTCAATGACCCAATCATCCTTCTCTTCAACTTGGGCAGCCAGAGCTCTTTCCACAGTCTTATGATTGACAGATACAGAGGACATTGGATCTTCTTCCTTGATGGCAATGAACACCCATTCATTTCCGTATTTGTTTCCTATCTTTGATTCATCATCTGTTACTCCTTCATTATCATCATCTTCATGTACATAGTAACAGTTCTTTTGGAACCTTGGCTTCTTAGGATTTTGCCTTAAAAACCTTTCCGGACACCTTGAGGCAAAATGACCAATCTTATTGCAGTTAAAACACTTAAAAGGTAATTTTCCTTCATACTTACTCGATCCTCTTGGCAGCCTCTTTGTAATAAGGGCTTCAAGTTGAGCAGTTTCTACATCTTCTTCTTCTACATCTTTTCTTGCTTTTTCATACCATGACAACTTCCTTGATGAATTCTCTCCCAGATCAAACCTTTGTTTACCTTTAACAAAGGCACTGGCTTTGAATGCAGATTCAGTCTTGGGGGGGTCATCTCCAAACTCTGTCATTTCAAATGTAGCCAATTTTCTAGCCAATTGATCTCTTGTGACAGTTGTATGGGCTCTGAATTCTTCAATGACAACAGCCTTGATTTTGTAAGAAGCAGGTAGGGATCTGAGAATTTTGCCAACAATCTCATTTTCATCCAGGACTCCACTAGCATTTCTAATTCCACAAACAATCTCATTTACTCTTAGCATAAAAGTAGTAATATTTTCATCATCTCTCATCTTCAGATTTTCAAATTTCCCTTTCAGACTCTGTAACCTTGCACATTTAACATACTTGTCTCCTTCATGCAAAAGTTCCAGTTTTTGACAAATCTCAAAAGCAGTTGGTAGGTCAATAACATTTGAGAGCTCTGAATTAGATAATGTGCTTAGAAGAGCCTCTATAGTCCGCAGATTATTTTCAGCATTTGTGATTTCATTTTGGGTTTTCAGACCACCCTGTGGAGGTACATACTGTGTTGTAGCCATGGTCTAGTACGCCATTCCCATACATTGCAAGTGACATTTCATACGACCTTTCCAGAGATGAAAATTGGTTCCATCAAACTTCAGACTATCCTTCTTGTAAGACGACATCCTGGATCTCCTCAAGCGATTAAGCTCCTTTTAGAGGAACTTGGCTCTGATACCAATTGTTAGACTTAGGGCACACAACTGAGAGGGGGGGTGAATCAGTTGTGCAAAACTTTCTTCCAATTAAACACTTAACTCCACTTTGCAATTCAATAGTATAATAATAAATCAATCATGGAAACACAATGCAACAAATTAAGAGCAGAAACACATCAACAGATGAGACACCACGATTTTGACGTGGAAAACCTGGTCAAGGGAAAAACCATGGGGTGATTAACCCAAGATTGTATTCTCTGTTAGAAGAATAGAAATAACAAAATGGCACATGCCAATTAGGGCTCACTGCCCGAGCACACTGCTCACAAGAGGCTCACTGCCTACAAGAGACACACTGTCTACAAAGAAATAAGTATCACCTACTTGAACTAGAAAATAACATCTTCACCATGCTTGAATCAGTTCCATTTAAGCCCAATACTTCTGCTCTACCTTTCGCTCTCCTCCTTACTACCACACTCTCATCTCAACAAGGACAACTTTGAAATGACTTCACAATCCCTTATTTATACAAGACATCAACTTAGGAATGATCATCTAAGTCGGCAAACATCAACAAGAACATCCGCAGGATGTGTAACTCATCCGGTCGGCCAATCTCAGGAAGAACACCATTATCCAGAAGTTATTTCTCAATTGCGAGCTCTAACTTCAATGCTGACCACCAACATGAATTAGACACGATCCAAAGACCTCTACAAGCTTACCTGAGTCACCAAGAACATCCACACTTCATCTGCTTACTGAAATCCTTCTCTCCTTCATTTGGAACCTCAAGAACACAATCTGTCATTACTGTCACAAAGGAATAGATGCTTGTGGATCTTCAAACCACGAACCAATTGATTTGACACTTAAAGACTTCTTCAACACTCCCTGAAATCTGTAGAACAGGACAATGCATTTCCGGATCTCACCGGACCTATCTATATCACTCTGTCACCACTGAACATCTGCCAGAACCGGTTTTACTTGAACGGCCACAACTTCTTCAGATCTTCATGCGGACCTCTGAAATCTCTACTAGACCACCTTAAGACACATATCTACAAACCCTTTAAACTGCATCCTCTGATCCTCATCTGATATTGGACTTTTACCTTACTGTCATCACTGTTCTTCACTGTTCCTGATTGAGGCTGATTTCCTGAATGTCCTCAGCACACAGCTCATCCAATCCTTATCATTAATGCAACAGGAGTATGTTGACATCAATGACAACACCGGTTAGGCCCATACTTGCAACAAAGACAAACAAGGGAGCAACTATCTTACTAAAATCCTTTATGAATCTTCTATAGTACCCTACATGGTTGAGAAAGCTTCTAACATCTTTCTATTTTTTAGGAACAGACAATGTTGAAATGATTTCAATTTTGTGTGTATCCACTTGAATGCCTTCCTTGGACACAAAGTGTTGAGCACTACTCCTCCTTGCATCATCATGAAACATTTTTCATGACTAAGGGACAAGTTATGATCTTGACATATCTGGAGTACTTTTTTGAGGTTTTGCAGGGCCTCTTCATAAGAATCTCCATAAGTGGTAAAATCATCCATATATACTTCCATAGAGTCATGGCAAGGTCAGAAAAGATGCTTAAAACAACCCTCTGGAATGTTGCAGGTGCATTGCAGAGTCTGAATGGAAGGACTGAATAGGCATAGGTCCCCATGGGCATGTGAATGTGGTCTTATCCTATTCATCAGGGGCTATTTTGACCTGGTTATAACCATTGAATCCATCAAGGAAAGAAAATACCGTTTCCTAGCGAAAGAGTCTAATACTTGGTCAATGAAAGGAAGAGGGAAGTGATCTTTCCTAGTGGCAATATTCAATTCTCTGTAGTCTATACAAACTCGCCACTTACCTCCTTTCATTGGTACAATGACTAGTGGGGATACCCATTGGCTATCTGATATGGGATATATGAATCCTGCATCTAGTAGTTTTTACAATTCATTCTTCACTGTGTCTCTCATAGTAGGGTTCATCCTCCTATGAGGCTACCTAACTGGCCTACATCCCTCATTGATGTATATCCTATGCATGCAAAGGTAAGGGTGAATTCCCTTCATATCATGATAGTCCCATGCAAATGCTATCTTGTGAGTTTGTAGCATTGTTACTAGTTCAGTCTTCTGAACATATGTCAATTCACTATTGATATTAAGTGTCCTTGGTGTAATGTCAATTTGATGCAGGAGCATCTAGTGGTGTAAGGGCAATCTTGCATCACCTAAAAAGAATTTAATTCAAAATCATTGTAGTTGTTTTCATTTCTTTCCATAATTAGTGTTTCTGATTCCATAATATCCAGAATAATGATGTAGGACTTTCAGTTTTTCCAAAACTACTAAAAATAGCAGCTTGCCTGTTTTGGAAAGTGTACCTGCCATTTTAGGAAAGTTTGCATTTGGGCACAAATTGAAGTGAAAACTTACAAAACATTACATAACAAAAATATAAAACCTTTGGTGAAGGAATCAGGGAAAGATCATTTGTGAGCTGAAAGATATTAAAGTTTTTGTTTTTCGAAAAGCCCCTAAAAATTTTTGGAACGAGATATGAGGCACTAAAACATCCCATAACGTCCCAAAAAGTTGACAAAAATCTGTTTATAGATTTCTAGCATGATATTTCACATCGCGAGCTTTCCGATTCTTAAAACGGTTCGTCAATTAGACACCCGGATCAAAAGTTATGCTTCCCAGAAGTTGACCTACTTTTGGAGGGAGTTGCAAATTTCAAAATTTAGCTTGAGGCCGCCAAAAAGTGCTATTTATGACTATTTTGGGAACCTTGGGTAGTAGTAGAGTTAAGGGGGCAAGTGTGGAGTCAAGAATAGGCGGGAAAATTGAAACCCTAGTTGATTTGGGGTTACAGAAGGCAGATGATTCTAGAGTATTGGGATAGGAAGCTGTAATGTGCTGCAGCTTGTGGAGGGTATTCCTCTGATTGTATTTGAGCTTCTGTATTGTAATAAGTTGTCCAAATCAATAAAAGAAAGTTCTATTTTCTGTGTGCAATTTCTGTTGTTGCGTGTTTTATGATTTACCCCCTTCATCACAATTGGTGTTGCAAATGCCATGATAGAGGAAATATCCAGTCTTGATAAATTGAGGTTGCAACTATGGGGCATCAGATGATGAAACATGCAGTTGGTGGAAGCATAGGCTTGTGCATCGATTGAAGGCAGAATATTGTGTAGTGGGAAATTCAGGCATATTAGACATGGGTCTTGTTGTGGGTCCCTTCCATAAGTGTTTTGTATGACATTGGAAAGCACTTCATTTTCATCCTAGATATTCATTAATGGGCTTCATTCAATTGTCATTAGTGTTTGAAGAGAATATTGGTCAGTATCCTCTAGTTTTGGCCAAATAGTTTGCTCCATATTAGCAAAAGGCTATGTTGGGTGATAAAGGACCAATTTCTTTGTTATATTCCCATTGGAAATTATCATATTCCCAGATCTGCATCCTATGAAGGTATATGTTATTGCCAACCAGGGTCTCCCTAGGATGAGTGGATATCCTCCTAGGCTGGCCTTGGGCTGCAAGACCATAAAATCTGTAGGGTATTCCCATGAATCTAATGTAATTACAAGATCTTCAATGACCCCCTTAGGTTTGACAGTTGACCTGTCCACCAACTGTAATATTGTTGGAGTAGGTCTTAGATTGTCCAACTAAAGATTATTTATTATTTCCTTTGTCATTACATTTATAGATGCACCCAGGTCAGTCAAGGTTTTTTTTGGGAAGGGTACCATTGATGTTCACATCAACTACAGGGCTTCTAAGATCTGCATATTTTGCGACATCCAAGTTACCTAACATGATATCATAAAGTTGTCGTATAACATGTATTGTATGAGGATATTTTCTCTTTCATCCTAGTTTCTTAAGGCATAGTTCCCTTATAGCCTTGGTATATATGGGTACATATTTGATAGTTTCAATTAGGGGAATTTTTACATAGACATTTTTCAATTGCCCAATAAAATCAAAGTTAGGTTCAGATGGAGGTGGTGCTTGCATGTTTAATCTCTTTGGTAATGGAGGGCTCTTAATAATGGTTTCTTCCTATGGAGAGGTTTGCTTAGGAGGGCTATGCTAGTTATTCAAATGAGTGTTAGTGATAGAGGTTGTTTCCTCATCAACAAGTTTTGTGATAAATGGAGATGAAGGTCCAACAAGCATTTTTCCTGAGAATAGGTGCACATCACTAACCTCAATCGTATAGGTTGGGTATTGGATGGCTTCATTAATATAAGCCTGTTGACCAGACTTGTTGTTAGGATTAGGTGCAGGTTGGGCTAGTAATTGAGTGGCTCTAGGTGGAACAAGAGTGGGTGAAGCTACATTTGACATAAGGGCAGGTTGTTGAGGTAGGGCTTGCTATGGCTACGGGTAGTTCATATTTGGATTTTGCCAAGGATGATTTCCACGCCACAGCTGTGACCAGGGGTTTTGATTAGCCTGCCATTGTAGATTATAATTTGAGGCTTGAAATGGCTATTGTGGCCATACTCCCTGTTGTTGGTTCTATCTAGGTGGCATAGTTTCCCGTTGTTGTTGTTGCAGGTTATACCAAGGTGCATTGTTTTAGTTTGAAGTAGATAATGAAAATGACATATTATTGGCCAAGGGGTCTTGAGGCATACCTTGTCTTTGCTACATGGCCTATGTTGTGCAATGTAAAACACTTGACCTTCTTCATCTTTTATAGCTTAGAAATCTTCTCTCTCACTTCTTCCCTCATAAATACTGGAAATACCCTTGCATCTATAGTTAGCCTTCTTTTGTCGGCAATGTGGACAATACTTAACCAAAGCTACCTATGTTGCCTCTTACTTCTTCTTGATATGTAGGGTGTCATGTTGTGTTGCCAAATGGCTTATGATGTCTTCTTTCATGTTTGATAGTATATTACTAAGCTCTACTCTGGAGACTCCAGTAGATGATTTAGCGGAAGACAGGGCTCTCAAGCCTCTATTTTTCTTCAAGGTCGACTGTGAATAATTTCTACATATGTGACAAATGTCATCAAACTTGAGTCGAGAGATGTCCCTTGTTCCAATCAAATTCAATGCATCCATGCATTCCTCATTCACACCTCTGAGGAAGACCAACTTGAGTGACTTTGGGGAGAGCCTATTCTGTATTGACTTCTTGAGGCAAAACTAAAATCTTTCAACATAGTCTTCCAGAGGTTCATCTTCCTTCTGTGACATCCTAAAGATGTCATCTCCTTTCATATATCTGGCATGACAATAGTCCTGGTACTTTTGCAAGAACTTCTCCTTCATGGTAGCCCAATTCGTTACTAAATTTTCACCTAATCCCATAAACCATCACAAGACAACATCCTTAAGGGTGGCTGGAAAGAGCTTGAGTCTGTATGCATCTATAGTGTTGTCATAGCTTCTACAAAGTACATCAAATTCAAAAAGAAAGGTATATGGGTCCTCAGTGATTAGCCCATGAAAGTTTGGTAGAGCCGAAGGCGGAATGTTCTTCAAGGTATCAGCTCTTACCTGGTCTGTAATAGGAAAGGCAAAGGTAACTGGCTCAGTTGGGTTTTCTATTGCTTCTTCCACCATTGTGTCTTGATGCCAAGTGACAATATCTTCAAAATCTTCAGTGTCCTCTGATCCAAGGGGTGGTACAAAGTGGTCTTCTTCTTCTTCTTCTGTTGAACTAGATGGAAGAAATCTCCCTAACTGGTCTCTTGGCTACTGCATACAATGATGTATAAGCTAATAGCTCTGTTCCTGCACTGTGTTAGTAGATGGTTTGGAGATAGAATGATTATCTAAGCAATTCTAAGTGTTGGAAAAGGAATCTTATATCCTATGAAAGCAAATACAAACATGAAAAAAAAACTCAGAAACTCTAAACCTTAGCACCATCCCTGACAATGATGCCAAAAAATGTCAAACTCCATTATTAACCAATACATTGATGCAGAAAGGGCATGCACACAACTCAACGGAGCAACGAATCCTATATCAAGCAACCCACTAGCTATAATGTGTTACATTTAAATTGTTAAACTAGGGAATCATATTCTTCTTGGATGGTGCATGTACTATGTGTACAATTAAGGATTCCTGAATTGTAATCTAGAGGTTGTGCATAGGAATAATCTATTGAAATGAAAACAAACTCTATTTGCAAGAATTGACAAGTACTACGAGTAAGTAATGCTGATAAGAAATAACCAATACTATTTAGTTGGATGTAAATCAAATGGTCTTATGTAATTCCAAATAGGGGAACAACTAATAGTTATTCAGTGATCACCTTGACTCAACAATATAGATTATCAATATCTAACTAATTCACATGACACAACTCATTATAACATGCATTAACCGCATAAACATAAACATATAACATAAACTAAACACATGAACATATAGGAAAGACACAGTTACCTCAAGTGGCCCTTGCTTTAGTGACTGTGATCCCACAAAATCTAACTAGATCTCTACTATACCTCTAAAACCATTGACTGAACTCAAAACATGCATTCTTTTATTGAATGCTTGAGGAAAATACAATAACAATTCTGATAACACAATCTCTGTCTAATTTATGTTTCATACACAAAATCTAACAATCCATATAGATAAGATCGTACTTCTCCTATTTGAATAAAATTACTAAGCAATAAATACCATAACTATCCATTCTCCAACAACATAGGAAGATGGATTTATTACTAATCAAACTAGGAATAGGAAACTAAACTACCATAAAGATAATATAGATGGCACAATCCTACTGTAACTCTCTTTAGTCATTATGAAAAATAGTCATAACTGGAAACAAAACATGGAACACAATATGAGATTCCTTCGTTACTCATGACTATGTCAACTATCGAAGGATACCTGTCAAAGAGTGGAGAGTTATGGCTAACTCATATCCAATCAATTTGGAGTCTTCTTCATTTGGATATGAGTGACTGTACTGTCTGTTGTGGACGTCAACACCTCCATTGTTGTGAGCTACTAGGTGGTCTTCATGAAATGTAGCCACATGCTTGTTGCATGGGGGTTAGTCCATCACATGATATATACATCACAACTACTAAGATTAACATAAAGTACTATCATATTTTATGAGCAATCATCAATTCGCACACAATTAATTAACAACATATTATATACCAATCTTAATGCTTTCAATGTCTTAAGGATGATTATAGGCATAGTCGATATATATAAAAGTTTGGGAATGTCTTTGAAAACATGCACTTAAAGCAAGAGAAATAGGACAAAACATAGCCTCATCACAATCATACAGATTTCCTGATAGGGCCGTGGGCCAGATTTAATGCAGCATAGATGCACTTGTTGATTGAGTTTTCAGTGCCCAGAGTTGCACAAAAAATAGAATGCTATATATGCATGTTTTAGAGACATTTGAAGGGTTTGGTTCTTTATTGATGGCTGGAGGGTGTGCAGGTCCAAAATGCTTCTAGGGCTCCAAATCATGCCATATCTAGTGGCAGAGAAGTAATGGGGTGGTGAAACAAATTAAATGTAGTGTGCAGTAGGGGTTGTACGGAGAATGCCTCCATGATTGTTTGTATGTATTTAGGGTTTTCCTCTTATCACATTTGCTAATAAGTTTGTATTAAACATTTGAAAATGTGACAATATTTTAAATATATTACAAGATTTGTAATTGTCACATGTTCTTTAAATTTGAATGCACACAGTTCTTTTATGGATTACTAAGTATGTTTGGAGCACAAAACCTACAATTTGATACAACATATGCTTAGATCAAGTTTTATTTGTTTCCTTTCCATTATTTTCTTTTCTGTCACCTGTGACTCTGTAGCCCGATTGAATTGGCATTGGTCTTGGCTCCATCAGACCAATCTCATATCATTTAAATCAAACAAATATTTACCAGTGGTTTAGGGGAAAACCATCTTTCTTGTGCATGTATATTCACACAATTTGTATCAACTATATAGGGGTTTTGTGACAACCAGTTGTTCTTGGTTCAGTGACAATTTTGGGGCCAAGACAACAATTTGGGTTTGGTTGTTCATTTGTTTTTAGTTGTTCATCTGGTTTTGAAATAAATACCTATTGAGGTATACCCCTTGGAATATCCCTCAAGAGTCTAAGTTGAGCTTGAAGTGTAGAGGAGCCTACTCACTCCTGTTAGTTGACCAAAATCACCCTTAACATGTTGATAAACCTCTTTCAATCACCTTGGCGACACTCGTGGCCTAGGTGTATTTGAAACGTTTTAGGGTTTTGGGTTGCAGTTATTTTGGGAACCAACACATTGGAGTCAAAGTATGTAAACACTAGTCCCTTGAAGGCATGTGACATAAGCGATTAAGTAATCATCACTTCACCTTGTGTCCGTAATCACCTGGGGCCCCAAGACTGTGCCAATAACTACTGACTAGATTGAGGTACAATTTTCTCTCTCCCCCTTTATATACCTAGCCAGAACATGTGGTTGAGGTCATCCTTAAGGGTGATGAAATCCCTTAACAGGCATCCTAGAGAGGATATTAAATACTTTTGATTCTCAATCGCCTTTCGATGCGAGAGAAGAGCATACGTATTGATTTTTGGTCCCCATGAATAAAATCAATGAAAGCGAGTAAAGAAATTTACTAGTTCTTTTGATCTCCAAGATCACCTTTCGATGCGAGGAGAGAGCATACACACATAGAAAATTCAAGACATAGCAAACAATGTTCAAATACTATCCCTCTAGATTAGACTAAGCGCCTAGATTAGTGATAAAAAGATATCTTTGACTGGTGAATCTACATCAACTTGTTAGCAATTTTAATGGTTTCTTTTTTGGCAAGCGAGTCTACAACAATTTGTGAATAGTTTCAATGGTAAATGATCTTTGGCATGCGAAAACTACAAAACAAGCATTAGGCTAGAAATGAGTGAATACGATAAAACTAAAAAATAATGAGTTGATACAAAAATAAATCAAATGAGCAAATTCTACACAAAATTTTAACCACTTAAAAAAAAATCATCAAATTTTGTTAAATTTTGCAAAAATTATGAGTAAATGAAGTTTGAAAAGAAAGGTTGATTTTGAATGGTTATACCTGATATTCCATGATGAATCTACTAATGAGACCTATACCATTATGAAGTTGGGTGAATCAACTTTCTGACGCCTGTAAAAACTTACATTGTTCAATGTCGGAGAACACTATTCACTGCCGGAAACACTGTTCACTATCGGGAACACTGTTCACTATCGGAAACACTGCGCCCTGCTAGAAACACTGTTCACTGGTGGAAGTACTATTCACCGCCAGAAAACACTATTCACTATCGAAAAACACTGTTCACTGTCAGAAACACTATTCACTATCAGAAACATTGTTCATCACCCTACAAACATTTGTTCAAATTTCACCTGCACTAAAAAGAGTCAAATTATATATTTTTCTTCATCTCTTGGTCCTTCTAGACGTAACCGTGAGGTCCATTTTGTGCTGCGAGACTCTTTGTGAAAATGTATCCTTAAATATTCCCCCAAAAGAGCATAAACCTATAACAAAAAATTTAAAAACACTTGCAAAAAAATGGGGGTTAGATCATCAGGCGTGCCAAAATGTGTATGCTAGAAGTTGGAATGCAAATACGAACATAGCGATCCTTATTCCAATGCCTACATAACTCAAGAAATAATCAAAATGTGCACAATAATGAACTTACAAAACAAACAATAATAAATGTTACCACACAACGATGCCTATTCCTTGTTGTATTGAGATGTGAATTGCTTTAAACATAGCATAACCTTGATTGCAAATCATGGATGGAAGCTCAATTTGACATTGTAAGTTAATGAAAGTCCCTTTTTGGTTTGGAGAAGGTTTTATTTATAAATTTTTCATGATGGAGGGATAAGGATTTGATTTTTGCTTTATTTGATTTTTTGTGTTAAAAAAAGGAAATAAATCAAGAAAAAGATAAGATTTGAAAGTAGAGAAGGGATTTGATTTTTGTTTTAAAAGGAAATAAATCTAAAAGAAGACATGAGATATGAGAAGATAATTGATAAGATTATCTAATTAATTTAATTAATTAAATACATATGAGTTTAGAAATAGAAAGAAATCGAAATGAAGATGTGATTTGGATTTATTAATTAAACAAATATTTGATTTATTTAATTAATGTTGGATTATGATTTAATTAATTAATTATAGATTATTTAATAACATTAGAAAAAAGAATGAATTATTTAAATAATTGTAAATTATTTAATTAATGCTAGTGGGACAATTAATTTAATTAAATAATTAATGTGAAAGAATAAGCTAAAATGATTTTAATAAAGATGGATGAATTTAATTAAATAATTAAGAATTATTTAAGTAATGTGAAAGTATGGAAAATGAATAAATAGGGAAGGAAGATGAATTTTAAGTGTGCAACTTAAAGATCCAATTTTTAATAAAATATTTATGAACTTAAATTTCTTACCAATTACACATTAAAAAATTCAAAACCTAATTTCAATTCTATTTAATAAAAACCAAATCCTAATAATTTTTGTGAACATAACTTTCTTAACATTTCAAAAAATTAATATAATGAAAAAATAATCAAAGTACTTTAAACTTAAAATCTCCTCAATTATTGGTACAACACCCACTAAAATAAAATAAAACATCTATTAAAAAAAAAAAAAAATAGAGTTGCCACCATCCATAAAACCACTAGGGAGGTGACCCTATTTTAAAAAAAAACAGTCCCCACCATAAAAATCACTTCATTTTCTTTTAACTGTCGGGTAAGCAAAGGACATTTATTATGTAAATTTGACGGTTGATTTTGACTGAAAACACGCTAGTTTAGCCGATAGGTTTTTATATGTGAGCATTATAGTGCTCGGAATTGTCTCACGCCGTAAAATTCATGTTGGCAAATTTTCTAAAGTGTAAAATTCAGGTCGGAAATTTTTTAAAGTATAAAATTCACACCAGAAAATTTTCTAAATTCGTCGGTTGTTCCTATCGGCGTATTCCTTGAACCTCCTATGGTGATGGTGCAAGTGCTAGTTATTTATTTCAAATTGTTTTTCAAATATTAAGTATATTTTATTTAAAAAAATTTATATAAAAAAAATCTTATAAATTTTTTTATAGTCTATCTAAAATGTCCCCTTTCATCTTTCTGAAATTTTAAGATATTTTACAACAAAATATTTATTTAAATACGACCATACAGCCATCAAATTTATGACCAATGGCACTCACAAACAAATCATGTTCGATTTTGTGTTCTCTCTCGTGAACAAAAAGTCGTACAAGAAAATAGTCGCGAAAACCCTTCAAACAAAAAATATTGTCAACACGTAAGACGCAGGAAACTTCGTTTGCTCTTTCTCTGTGGTGGGGAACAGGATCGAACATTGCACCTGCCCAAATGAATCCAACGGGAAAATTAGTATATATACATAAGATATAGGGGAAAATAGGATATATACATATAATATATGCGAGACGCGTGGTAGCCACGAGACTCTAGACCAGAGAAAATACGAGGGAAGGAGCGGGGTTAAAATAAATCTGTTCTTTTTTCTCCGCAGAGGTTTGTTCGGTGATCAGAATGACGCCAGGGCTGATAAATGCGAATCCTGTGGTGCATGCGAAGAAGGAGAGGTTAGTGAGGCTCGATGACAGCACAAACCCTAACGATGCCTTCGATGCCCTCGATATTTATGATATCCTTGATTTTTCATTCTCGGTTATTAGTCATTGTGTTTGTTAGATTTCAATATTTTTGTTTGTGACTGTTGGCGCTTCTTCAATTACGTATTGTGGGAGTCAGGCTAGGTGAGCTCGAGTCCAAGATTCAAGGCGAGTCTTAATTGGTCGTTGCTTTTTTCAAATTACGCATCAGACTTGAGCTCAAGCAAAAGATTCAAGGTGAGTCCTAGTTGGTCCATGCTTTTTCAAGGTATGTATCAAAGACAGGCTAGGTGAGCTTAAGGCAAAAGTTTGAGGCGAGTCTTAATTGGTTGATGCTTTTTTAAAGTATGTTGCAGAGTCAGGCTATGTGAGCTTAAGCTAAAGGGTTAAAGCTTAGTCCTAGTTGGCCTTATCAAAGTATGTTATGTATCCTAGTCAGGCTGGGTGATAGGATGAAGGTTAGAGGTGGGACTTATTGGTCAATGTTTTTTAAAGCATGTATCTGATTTAGGCTAGGTGAGCTCAAGCTGGAGGTTCAAGCCGAGTCTTAATTGGTTGATGCTTTTTCAAAGCATGTATCAAGTTCAGGTCAGGTGACCTCAAGTGGAAGGTTTGTGGTGAGTCTTAATTGGTCAATGCTTTTTCAAAGTGTGCGAGGTGAGATCAAACCGAAAGTTCGAAGTGAGTCTGGCTGGGTGATAGGATGAAAGTTAGAGGTGAGACTTATTGGTCAATGTTTTTCAAAGCATGTATCTGATTTAGGTTAGGTGAGCTTAAGCTGGAGGTTCAAGGCAAGTCTTAATTGGTTGATGCTTTTTCAAAGCATGTATCAGGTTCAGGCCAGGTGAGCTCAAGTGGAAGGTTTGTGGCGAGTCTTAATTGGTCAATGCTTTTTCAAAGTATGCGAGGTGAGATCAAGCCGAAAGGTCGAAGTGATAGCTGATTTAGGTTAGGTGAGCTCAAGCTGGAGGTTCGAGGCAAGTCTTAATTGGTTGATGCTTTTTGAAAGCATGTTTCAGGTTCGTGTCAGGTGAGCTCAAGTGGAAGGTTTGTGGCGAGTCTTAATTGGTCAATGCTTTTTCAAAGTATGCGAGATGAGATCAAGCCAAAAGTTCGAAGTGAGTCTTAATTGATTGTAATTTTTTAAAGCATGTTTCAGAATTAGGTTAGGTGAGCTCTAAGACAAAGGTTTGAGGCGAGTCTTTAATTGGTTGATGCTTTTTTAAAGTATGTATTAGAGTTAGGCTAGGCGGGTTCAAGCATGGATGTGTTGTGGAAGGTCAATTTATGCACCAATGGTTTTAACTTCTAGGTGAGTCTTAATTGGTATTTCAACGTGAGTCTTAATTGGCATTTCAACGCTTTTTCATCTTCAACATGGCATCAGAGTCAAATGAGGTGAGACGAGCCATAGTTAGTCGACACGCTTTCAACATATGTATTGAAATCTAGCTTGATGAGCTCAAGCATAAATATGTTGTGGAAGGTCAATTACGCCCTAGTGTTTTAAACGAGTCTTAATTAGTCGATGGATGCTTTTTCAGTAGGGTGTTGAAGTTAGGTTAGGTGAGCTCAAGTTAGAATGTGACAAGGAAGGTCAATTTATACCACCAGGGTTCTAGGCGAGTTTTAATTGGTAGTTATTGAAGTTAGGCTAGGTGAGCTTGAAGTTACAATATGATTTGGATTGTCAATTCACCCATTGGGGTTCTAGGTGAGTTACTTTTGCAATATCATATTAAATTTAGGATAGATGAGCTCAAGTTGGAATGTATGTGGAAGGTTGGAAGTGAGTCTTATTTGGTAGTTTTGGAGTTAGGCAAGGTGAGCTCAAAGTCAGAATACAATTTAGATGGTCAATTCACACATTGGGGTTCAAGCAATCTGCTTTTGTAATATCATATCAGAGTTAGGTTAGGTGAGCTCAAGTCATAATGTATGTGGAAGGTTTGAGGCGAGTCTTAGTTGCTGCTTTTTCAATGATTGTATCAAAATCAGGCCAGATAAGCTTACACATAAATGTATTTGGAAGGTCAATTTACACATCAGGGTTCTAGGTGAGTCTTAGTTTGTTTGTTGATGCTTTTTCAGTGTGGTGTCTAGTCAAGCTAGGTTAGATGAAGGAGGAATGTGATGTTGAAGGTCAATTTACATGTTAGGGTTCAAGGTAAGCCTTATTTGATCAGTTGATGGTTTTTAATATGGTGTCAAAACCAAGCTAGATGAGCTCAAGCTAGAGTGTGATGTGGAAGTTCAATCTAAGAACAAGGTTTTTTCAATATGTTGTTGGAGCTAGGCTATGTGAGACGGAGCAAGATTGTGAGTAGAAGGTCAATTCACTAAAGGGCTCTAGGTGAATCTTAATTGGCTGATATTGGAGAGAGGCTAGGTGAGCTGAAGTTGGAATGTGTTGTGGAAGTTGGATTTAAATACTAGGGTTCTAGGTGAGTTTTGGTTGATGCTTTTTCAATACAATATCAGAGTCAGGCTAGGCGAACTCTAGCTAGAATGTAATTTGTAAGGTCAGTTCAATGCTTTTTCAACATGGCATCAAAGTCAGGCTAGGTGAGCTTAAGCCATAATGCGGTCTAGAAGTTCAATTTACATGCTAAGGTTCTATATGAATCTGAATTGATTGGTGCTTTTCAATGTGTGATCATAGTTTGGCTAGGTAAACTAGAACTTGGATGTGATGTAGAAGGTCAATTCACATGCTAGGGTTGTAGGCAAATCTTAATTGGTTGATGCTTTTTCAATGTTGCATTTCAATCAGGTTAGGTGAGTTCAAGTTGGAATGTGATGCGGAAGCTAAATTCACACACTAGGGTTTTGGACAAGTCTTAATTCATTGATGCTTTTTCAATGTGGTATTTTAGTCAGGCGAGCTCAAGTCAAAACATGCTCTACAAGGCCAATTCACACACTAGGTTTCTAGGTGTGTCTTAATTGGTCAATGCTTTCTCAATATGGTATTAGAGTCAAGCTAGGTGCAAGCTAAGATGTGATCTGGAAGGTTAATTCACACGCTAGGGTTGTAGGTGAATCTTAATTGATCTGCTTTTTCAACATGGTATCACAGTCAGGTTAGGCGAATCAGGATTGGGTGCTTTTTGTTCGATTTTTGGTTAACGTGAACTTTTTTTTGTTGAAGTTAGATTTTATCTTTCAATTCCAGTGTTTTTACATGAATTTAATCTTTTTTGTTTTGAAAAATAGCAGCTCTATTACAGTTTAGAATTGTAATATTTCATCTTCAAGTTCTAAATTCTGCTGGACTGGATATGTTTGTGTTTGAATGTTAGATAAAAACTTGAAATCAAACTCTTGTTGAATGCAAGGTTTAGCTTTCAGTTTCGGTGTTTTTGAAGTGGTAGCCTGCCTAGAATTTATTATTTTCCATCATCAAGGTTTTAATATCTGTTGGATTGAAGATTTAAAAGATTTTTTCTTTCAAAGTTGATTTAAGATCAATTTTTGCTGGATTCAAGTTTATGCTCTCAGTTTAGGGTAGTTTGTATCTATTTAATCTTTTTTTTTTAATAGTAGTTCCATTGGTTTAGGTCTTGCACTTTTTATTCTTCAATTTTTTTCTTCATAAATGATGGGTGAGGTCACTGATCATCTTTAATGCTGCGAGGGGTAAGCTTCGCCCCCATTTTTATGATCTATAAAACTAAGCTGCGGTCACCTTCAAAGGTATCCCATGATCATCATACCATAACCCTGGCACATGTTCATTAGAGCCATGTGTTACCTTATTGCAGCGAGTGGGTTGATAACCTGGGCCACGCTCTTAAGAATGCCCCCCATTATCATTACACTACCACCCCTTGGACTTCCTCAAGGTTTTAACTTTGCCTGACTGGCTATATTTTTTGCTTGAATTTTGGTCAAGATCAACTTTTGTTGAAAGTGGAGTTTTTTCTTTCAGTTCTAGGTGTTCTTTTGTAGGGGTATAATCTCATTTTTAGAAAATAGCAGCTGAGTTTGGCAAATCTTCTTGTTGGATTTGTGTTAGAGACAGCTGGTGTTTGGCTGGATAGTCAAGGAGAAACCTCTGTCATTTTCCATCTGTGAAAGCATAATAGTTGTATTTGAGCTGTATTGGTGATATATGGTAAAATCTATCTTTTTGGTGTGGGTTTGTTTCTTAACTCCAATAGCAGATTCAGTGAGGGACATCAGGGATCCGGAGCATCCTTACTCGCTGGAGCAGTTGAGTGTTCTATCCGAAGAATCCGTAACAGTGGATGAAAAACTCGGGCGCATATTGTGAGTAATCTACTCTCTCATTTTTTTTAGCAGCTATATTTTGTTAATTTGCTATTTTTTCAAACAAATTCAAACATTATATTTGCAAGTTAGTAAATTTTTATTAAACTTAGTAGCCATGTTTTTATATAAAATCAAAATGTACATAAGATTGGTCAATATTTACAACTGCTTTAAATTTCTATATCATTAGTAAAAAGATTTAGCATATAATACATATTCTATTTTAATGTAAGTGGCATTTCTGCAGTGCATCATCATGTAAGATGGTCTTTTTGAAATTCAGCCGCGTAGTTTTCAAGTCAGTCTATGTTGATCCATATTTCATGAGTAATGATTCACAAGAACCCATCTCTCACTAGCATGAATTATCCACGCGGCACTCATTGCATTAGGTGATGCTCACAAGGGTGAAACACTGGGACTCATTGTATTAAAATAAATGAGTTAGGGAGCTCCACAGTGGATGATTCATATGTCACAATACTTGCTGAAGGTTTTTCAAATTGGGTAACAAGCTAAGGAGGCTTCAATGGAAACTCCATGGTTTATCACACTTGAGCTAGAGTAGTTCTAGGATGAATGACCTTTAAGGGAAGTTTAAGCGCTTCATCCCTGTGGGCATCACTTAGATGCAATTATTGCCATATGGATCATTCTTGCTTCCGAGAGATGGGTCAATATAGATTTACTTGAAACTATGCAGCTGAATTCTGAAAAATCATCTGACATGTTTTTTTTGATAGATTAAGTGAGGGTTCCATAGGGGCTCTCTCCTCAAAGTAAAAGCAATATACATAAGACTGGGTTAACTGGTAGGAGTTAACAAATCTTGAGGTTACAAAATCCAAGCAAGCCTACTTGAGGAAAGACAACTAAAGACAAAACCCCAAAACAGCTACCACATAGTCCAAGCAAACAAAGCATAACTCACAAAGACCCCCTGGGATGGTATCTTCTAGTGGAAACCAAGACACCTGGTTCTTCTTCCAACCTTCTAATGGGACATACCACTCTTTGTAATTGCAGGAAGGTGATATGCACAACATATCTCCAAACACCCCTCCCTAATGACAGCTTCCCGATTTTCCATACAAAAGGCCAAATCCCAAAATGCCAAGGTCTGCTTGTTTCTTGGCCAAGGCCTCTGTAAAAACCTTAAGCTGCTCCAAATCTGCCAACTGATGAGAATCTGCAGCAGCACTGACTTCACAATCTTCTTCCATGCTATGAGCACAATCAGATCATCATTTGGGATCAATCAATTCAATTTCCACTTCTGGATAGCCTTGTCTGGAACTATTTCTGCTATTTTATTCACAAAATCCTTAGTGATTGAAGCACGGATATGCAGCACCCCTGAATTGGACAGCCCATCTGTGCTGAGAATTTCTTTAATCAGGTGCACAGTTGAAATATCAGGAACACAGAAAGTGTTCCTAATGTGGCAGTTAGATATTGCTCCTGCATATGGAACATCCCGCCTGTAACCTTCCTTCATCGCAGACTGATCTCTCCCTCTGAACTGGCGACACCTCCACAGGAAAACAACTCTGCAAACAATTGAATATGGCATCCACTTGGAGACTTCAGGGCGAGATAAAAGGGTTGGCACATGAGCCAAGCTACATGCCCAGCCACTAATTTATAAGAGTAGGATATAATTCCCACACAATTGAGGTGCTGCCACTTACTCATCAATAAGAAAGCATGATTCTGCTCTAATTACATGGAGGCAATCTAAAGTTTGGAATGATTAAATCATTCCCTAAGGATGTGTAAGAACCCTAGTTCTCCCTGAGCTAATTTTCCAATTGCTGGTTTGATGTTTTTAAGTTTTTTTTCGAAATATTTACCAGATAATGCATAAAATTTACAGAACAAGGAAAAGCTGAAGCACAAATATAATATTATATCAGAATTATTATTGTCATGAAATTACATTGAAAGCATTCATACCCGGATAACAAACTTCTGTTGATGAAACCTTTATTCTGAATCTCTCCTGTAAATCCAATGAAGCACAAATGCAGCCTCTGACATGAAGCTACCAATGATGCAGCCTTCAAGTGATCTTTCACACCCTCAGGTAGCAGGAACAATGAAGAATCTTCATTCTCCAAAGCCAAGAATTCTGAAAACCCTAGGTTTCCATCCTCAAGAGCCAAGCTCTCCAGAAGCACAAAATCCAATATGTAAAATGATCCAATGATACCCTTTTCCTTTGCTTTGGTGCCTTTTATATTCTTCTCCAATTAGGTCAATTTCCCCATGATGCTTTTAAACCATTTAAAATGATATTTAAAGTTCCCCCCATTGACTTTATTAAATGCATTAATATATAGGCTCTCCTCTTAAAATATAATTAATGCACTTTAAGTCACTTAATTGAGGGTCATGGCCCCATTGATTATAAAGTGACATTATAAACTTTATAATAAACCTTTATATTATTTTATTATCATTAAAGAGACCTTAATGATAATAACTCCTTTAATAACCATTATTTCGCAAAACCAACTGAACATGGAAATCGACCCTGCATCCAAGACCTATCTAGGTGCCTTACCAAATATAGAAATACTGGACTCTGCTGACAAGGTGACTTACTATAAATAGTAAGTGTGTGAGACTGAGTCTTGGAACGCCAAACGAAGGCCCAACTTGAACCAAACTCTACTCTGAAGAAGAAGGCAACCAGATAACTACCAAAACGGACCCTTTGAACAACTCCATTAGCCTACGAGGGTCAAAAGATAGGCTAATCCTCCAAACTCTGATGCTCCTGAAAAATGGGGACATTATAGGATGCATCTTTTTCTAACAACAGTACCAAGTCCCCCTGTTCCAGAGGGACACTGATCTTTGACAAGAAGGGGAGTTGTTCCACTCCATTATTCGCCAGCATATCGACAACAGCATTGGCTTGAATGAACTCAAGTATTCAAAGTTGACTTCGAGAAGAAGAGCTTCTTCAATAACGCTCACTGATTTCCAATCCCGCAGCAAATTATTCTTTAGAGTTCAGACCATTAATAATTAATAAGGAATCTCTCAATTCCCATCCACCACTCTATAAACAATTCCCGCACCTGTGGGGCCTGGATTGCCTGTGGCAACACCATCCAAATTCATCTTAACATTTGCAGATCTTGGAGGAATCCAATGCAACTTTTTACAACTGAGTTTTTTCTTGATTAACTCATTGATGTGGGTATCTGACATTATCATTTTATCGCTTAGACATTTATTTGTTAAAATTAAAGTTGGAAATATTGTCAAGTATCTTCAGCAACTGTTGTATTCTTGTAAACACTCTTTCTATCTGTTCAAGTTTTTCTTATAAAAGCCTTCTAATTTGATCAAAGAGGGTCTTTCAAAGTGTGTGTTGATGTCTTTGGTTTGTCATCACTGGGAAAGAGTTTGTCAGGAGTTGAACCTTTTAACCAAATGTCCTGATTGTTCTTATTTTGTAAATTCTTAAATTTACCTTTCAACCTTTAAAAGATCAATTTGTGCCAGGAGCCTTTCTTACCATGCTGAATCTTGGGTGAGGTTAGGGGCTTTATTGTACGGTGGGGTAAAGCTTGCACCACATTCTGAAGATGTTAAACCTGGATCACATTGTAATGCATGCACCCTATGATTATGCCACAACCGTACCACATTTCAGTGCCACTCTATTACAGGAATGCTAATTTTATTTTTATTATAATTAAAGGCAATTTATTTATAAATTCCTCCCAATACACAGTAGCACTACAAATACATGTCTTTAAGAGATCCAACAAAAAGGATTGAGAGATATAAAACTTGGCTTCTAGACCGGATCACGAGCATTCTAAAACTGGATAGAAGCTAATATTGTTAAATGAAGATAATTAATAATATAGCTATTATCAGCACTCTAGATTGACAATAATTTGAATATCAAGCACGGATATATACAACAGGATTTTCTAAAGAGTTATCATTGTGCAAGAGACCAAAATCTGCATTGAATTAAGTGCACGGTTACTACATTTCTCTCAAACTGCTGAGAACATATCTGACAGTTCTGAGTACATTTGAGAAACTGATATTCCTCCCAGTGCAAAATTGCCCCAACAGAACCATATCAACAATTAAATAACATTAATAATCAACTTGAGAGGTATCCAAAAAGTCAACATCATAGGAACAGAAACTAGTTGTCATTTTCTTATTGTGGATATCCTCATCATCACCACCACTATTCTCCTAGGCTTTTAACTGTAAATTTTTAGCCAAGCCTCCAGGAGGAGGGGACAGGTGATATTCAGATCTTGAGCAAATCGAAGTTCACTGTTTTCCAACACACAAGTTTAGCTGAGGAGAAAGTCAAGCTAAAAGTTGCTAGTTTGTTTTGGGAATAAATTTCTTAGTTTTTTCTTATAATTTTTAATGGCATTATGAAACAGAATAGACTTACTCTTTATAGGTCAAAGAATTGGACAATGATCTTTGCCATTTCCTGAGTTTCTCTTAGTTCTGGTATCTACAGTCTTGGGAAGAGCACTGCCAGCAAAATGACCCAAATGATCTTTAGCTCTTTCTTTATCCGGAAGCTTAGTTTAATAGAGTCCAAGACCCACTTGCAGATTTCAAGGTATTTGAATTCTCTGCTTAAAATTCTGTCTATATTCATTTTCCAAGGTGGCTGCCAAGAAATTTTTACTAACAGAAGATCCATCCAAAGCTGGACCGTTCAATATTTTATAATAGTCCTGGAATGTGTCTTAATCCTGCAAAAGGTTTTGTGTTCTAATTTACATTTTATATCAGATTGCAGCTACATAACTTCCTTTCTTTCAGTACAGGCCAGTTGCACTTTTCTAAGAGGAAGGATTCTTTTGATCTCAATTTCAGGGTTCTTTTAGAGGGTTGACATGTAATTATAATCTCCGAAATTAAAAGATGGTTTGGCTATTTTACTAGTAGGAGAGAAACTCAAAAGACCCAAAAGAGCATGATCATAATAACAGAAGATCAAAACACAGATAGAAGCAGAGTATCTAACCCTTGAAGAAAACGTTTAGGAATGAAATGCAATAGTAGAAAGCTTGAGATTAAAATAGCTCTCATACATTAGAAATAAAGGAGAGTATCAAGGCCTCACGATGGATGGAGATTTGTTTAGATTCGTTAAAGTGGTTGAAGAGGATTCATGTCCATTAAATTAATTTGTAATGTAGGGTTTGAAAAAATCTTGAATAAAATTTAAGATGTTACGTATAAATTGATATTTTCTGCACAACATTATTGCAAGTTATTGGATTTCAGTGATGGACCACAATTAGGAGGTGGAATAGCAGATAGAGAGTATATAAGGAATTAAAAAAATGGAAATTGGCCATGCAGTGAAGGTGTATGATCCATTGCGAGGAAGTAATGGAAATCGAGCATGGAGGGAGGCAGAAAGGAGTTTTGTCTAAACAGAGGATGTTGAGGACAGAAACGATAGTATCTGATTGTTGGTAGGGAAGGAATTGTCTCTATAAGAGAGACTTTGGTGAGGTCAACGAGGAATCGAGATGCTTTGGGTCAGGCTTTGCCCCATGGCTGATTTAAATCTTTGATGAAGTCTGGATTAATGATTGCACACTTGAACCTGATAGTAACCAACTCTCCCATTGAGCCTTGATTGGCTGATTTATAGGAATCTAGCCGTTGATTGATTGCATTCAAAGATGGATTTAGAAGTGGGGTGGCTTTGATGAGCTTAGATGAATGTGAAGTGTCTTTTGTCTCATTGTATACAACAACAGGGATGAGAGGGACAAGATTCCATAAAGTGGACCTTGGTTTTTGGGAAATGCTGACCTGTTCATCTGCCCGTTGAGCCCTAACTTGAATATTGAAATTAAATTTATGCATAAAATCCTAATTTGGACACATTTGTTTGATTTGGTTTTCAAATTCTGGATTGAGGATTGCCAACTCTATCAGATCATAGTTATGTATGATCAGAGTAGTAGAGGAAAGGACATTAGCGACACAAGCCCAAATCTATGTCAGTATGGATATTTCTAGTCCACTGCATGTAGGAATTGACATCTCCACCTCACGGGGGTCTTTTGTTTATGAGATCGATTATGAGTTCCTTTCAGCATGATATTATCAATGCCACAAAATAGGACACCTAAACTGATTATCCCAATTACTAGGAAAATAGTAGATTCCCCAATAACCAGGAAGGAATGGCACCCCAAATAATAGTGGATCTCCTAATCAAGATGAAAGAAAAGAGGAATAACTTCTCCACAAACTTTCTGATGGTGACTTGGGTGGAAGTTCAAAGGCCTTGAATTCCAACCTTTCAAATAAAATTTAAGGTTGAATTCAATCCTTCATTTGGGCCTGAGTGGGTGGCCACTTTAAACAATGTAGTGGTTTCTCCAACTCCTCTAGTTCACATGTCAAACCAATAATCTGACCACCTAGATTTCCCTTCAAGCTTAGAACTGGTAAAATTGGATCCTCTGAAGGAGATTTCACTTAACCAAGAACAAGACCAATGCAGAACTAGGAGGCTCCAAATGATCCAAACTAGGAATAAGAAGTTCCCGATTTTTACTGCCCACCCAAAATATGCTGCAGAGATTCATAAGTTCACAAAAGGGACAAGGAAGTGAGGGAGTGTGTTTGGTTCAGGAATTTAGCTTCAACTTTAGGATACAATTAAGAATAGGAGGGTGAAATTCGCATCCCATGGGCCATTCAACTCTTATCCTAATGTTAGGGGTTTGGTATCCCCTAACAAAGGCCATGTGCTGATAAGGGTATTATATGCGTACAAGAGTTGAAGCTGGTTGGGGATGATGGGACCGAATGCTGTCAACAATATTAAATCTTGGAGATTTTCAAAAGTTGATGCAATTGGTCATTTAGGGGGTTTGACTACGATTTGGAAACTCTGCAATCTCAAATTTGAAGGCATGGCATCTGGCCTTAATTGGTTTGCATGTACAGGTTCAAAGCTACAAAGAATGCCTCAATTGAGTCAAATCTGTCCTAATCAAAATTCATGCACAAAACTCCTTAATTCTAAAGGGTGCCTATGGGGAGCAGATAAAGAATTTTATGGGTGCCTTGGGAGATAATAAATCCATCTTGGGAGTAGACTTAAAGAGTGGTACTTTCCTATGAAGAAAAACTGGGTTGAATACAAAAGGTTGTTCTGTAACAATTGGGTTTATGACAGTTTTTCAATGATTGTTTTTTGTGGGATGTAAGGCCCAAAACTAGATAGTTCACAGGGTGCAATACAAGAAAATGAATCTTGGCAATCACAGAAAGGATCGACAGAATCCGCCGATTCCCTTTAGGTTGGGAAGGAATTTTATGAATCCAATATCACCAAGGCATTGTGTTCAACTTCAAACCATGCCCCTATCTCCTTGATCACTAAGACTGATTTAGCACCTACACCCCCAACCCTTTCAAATTTGAAGTGATGTTATTTCAAGAGGATGTATTATTATAAACATTCTAACTATTTTTTTGCATTAAAGCTATTTGCAAATTTACTGTTACTACCGTATCTGTTTAGTGCATAACAGACAAAAAGAGCCTTCTTTATTACAAACTAGTATGATTTCTTCTTTGCAACTTCAACTGCATTACACAGGGCATGGTAAACTCTGAATACATCTCTTTTCATATATGGTTAAAACCCGGGGTTCAAGAAAATGGATAGTCAGGAAACATTACCAAAATCTCCAGTAATACCTAATTGCTAAAGCTTTTCTTGTAGCCGTCTTTTTAGACTTTAATCTAGATCAAAAATTTGAGGTGGTGGGACCAAGTTCTGGGAAACTTCTGGGATTTCCATGGGTTTAGGGGGTGCTAAGAGAATAAGAAACATTGAAATTTATTGGATCCCTTAGGGAAAATTATCTCAGTTGCCAAGAAAAACTCTACTGCAGTATTTTGACTAGTGTTGTATTTGCATTCAAAGTTTGAATTTGGATATGAGCCACAGGATTGTAAGAATTTTGCTTGAAATCAAGGTAAAGTAAGACATTTGTAAGTGAGTTATGTTAGTGCAGTCTTTAGGTATTATACCTGTCATGCATATGGGCATATATTTCAGCTTTACACATTGAGAATAATTGTATAATTCATTATTATCTTATCTTCCTAGAATAGTTTATGCTTTGTTTGCAAGCGACATTCTCTTGTGAAACATATTGGGCTTGTTACAAGGTTTATCTTCATAAATATGTTACATGTGATTTTCCATCTAATGAGAGTAAAGGCTCACGCTTGATGCTTAATATTGACCAGATTCCACTATTGTTTGACAATACATTGTAGGTGGTTTTGCCCAAACATAATGATCTAGCATTTATTGTTTTAGTTGAGCTTTGCCAATCAGTATTCTTTGGTGGTCCTCTATTATTCTTGTTTTTAAGTGCAGAAATATGGCATCTTTGGGGTGCTAACTATGATAGGATGAAAATACTTGTCATCAATACATCCAAGTTTTCTAAGATTTGGGTTACTGAGTTAAAATGTTAAGATCTTAAATATAAAAGGATTGTTATTCATTTTAATAGCTTAAATCCTTGCATTCTGGGGTGATGTGCCTTGTTGATGGCTTTCTGTGATGATAAATCTTCAGTTCCTCACAGTTTTCCTATATTTATTTTTAATTATCTATCACCTACTTGTACATGTTTGCTTCATCCTATGTATTTATTATTCTCCTTACTTCTAGGTTTGCCATTTGCCAGCTTTGTTGTTCAAGAGTTTATCGGTGTTTATTCATTTCCTCTTCCTTTTTCAACCCCAGTTTGTTTCCACATTTTTGATTCTCCCTCCATGCTTAGAGCTAATGACCATCTACCAAGTGGCTTTATCTTGTCATATGTTGCCTAAGGTAGTTTTTTAGTTTCTTTTTGTACTTAAACCTCAGATTTTTGTGATTGTTTTAATCTCATGCTTAGTTTTCTTGTTCATGATTCTAAACTTTTAATCTATTCTAACTGTTTCCTGGTTTATAGAGTGTGTGAGATGGTGGCAAGTGTTACTACCTCACTGAATTGTTCCATGAGGTCTGTTACGTTTTGTTTTTGTGAATAGAAGATATGAAGTAATGGCATTTAGAACTTTATTCCGGAGTGTACATGTGTGCACAAGGTTTCCTTTAATTATCCCGGTTTTAAAAGCAAATGAGGGAGTGACGATTGTCTTTCTTTTGCCCATCCTTTTCTTTGATTCTCTGGAGTTATTTCACATTCCTGTCTTTCCTTGGCAAGCAAATGATGGCCATACATGTTGCATGATCTTGCCCTCTTTGTGTTTGGGGTTGCATTTTGAAGATCTTTGTTTCCTTGCTTGCTCCTTGAACTTCAAAACAAATGAGATAGCTACAGATGTCCTAATCTCATCATCCCTCCCATCATCCTGTTGATTTTGTGGATTTTCCTCTTAGTTAAATGCCTATTTTCCTTTAGGATGTTGTTTTATGTCACCTTGATTTGAAATCTTGGACTCTGTGATTGATGAGAGACTTGAGTAAATGCATTTCTAAGTTGAAGTGTTGTGAATGTTGATATAGAGACAATCAGAGATTTGATAAGATTAACCTCCTAAATTCATTATCATCGTCCTTCTAAAGGTAATTGATTTTCAAAGAATTGAATTAATAGCACACAAAATTTACAGAGAGGAAAAGCTATTACAAAATTTAGAGAGAAACTAGATTTAGCAAGAAGAGAAAGAATTCAGAATCAAAAAGGGAAATTAAAAGGTTTTACAGAGTTATGGCACCAACAAGGAAAGCTCTTATGCAAGGGCCTATCTAGGAAATTAGACTCCACATTTTTTCTGTGGATCTGTGGGTAACAGTTCTTCAATGAGCTATATTTTTATTTCAAAGATGCTAAGGAACTAGTTGGTTCTACCATAAACCTCAATACCGAAGCTGATCAACATTATAACATTAGGTCTTCCTTTCTACAGAGAGCAGTAACTAAAACAGAGGTATTTCCTTGCACCCTATTGATTAAAGATATTTGCAATAATTGTAGTGTAGAAAGGGAAATTTATACTCACATGTTGGGCGCCCCATCATAGACATTTTTGATTTTTCAGTTTGGCACATGTTGAAGTTGCCACCTCCATACTTCAGCTATGATGACAACTGGGTGACAGATTGGCAAGAAGAGAACAATGTATTTGGAACCCAAAGAGATTGGTCATAGGACTCAGATTCATTGAAAAAGCTTTCAGATCCTAAATCTTATGTTTTCTGCACATTCTGCCTTCCTGTGAGAGAGGGAATGCTACTCATGAATAGATTATTTGGGGCTTTAAACTTAAAATATGTAGATCCAATGTGGGTTCCTCTTTTGGCAGGGACTGTTGAGACTAGGAAGGTGCCCAACTGGGGTGAGATTATTGCTTTTCAGTTGGAGAAACCGATACTAGAGGACAAGAACAGAAGTAACTTCTGCATGGCCTCATATTTGATAGATGGTATATATTTGACTTTAACTTCCAACCAACATCTTTTTCCCTGATGAAATCCTCAATTCAAAGAGTCTATTCATGTTCATTGTGCAAAATCGTATTAGAGGTGAGAGGGGAGTTATTTCAACAGGTTTGGCTCGTACATTAAGAGAGAGCACTAGGGATTTTTCCAAAGTTATCTATAATCATTAGTGGATATAGTTTCCATACATTGCTAGCACTTTCCATACATTCCTAGCAATTGAACTAAGGGAAATGAAAACAATGGTTACTATTTCAATAAATGTGAAAATCTGAGGTGGGATCCCAAGAGGAATGTAATTACACATTTATTATCCCCATTGCCTAAAATCTCGAATATCAACATCAAGAGTTGCCACTGGATTCAATTTACAAGGATGCTCAGGATAATGTAGAGATAATTGCTAGGTTAAGAGCAGCTGGTTTGCTTGAAGAGGATCCTCAGATTTGTTGCACCGTCAGTTATAGCTACACAATCAGGAAGTATGTCTGTAGAAGCGCCAACAATAAATGATCGTCCCCCACTGTTTATGGTCTTCTAGAAAATCCAATTTTTTTATTCTCCTAGTTTTCTCTATCACACATAGTTGCTCTTCAGAGGATGGTGGCCAAAAAAATCGAGGAGGTCCATGCTGTCACAGAGACACCAACTCAGCCTATAACTGAAGTGCAAACAGAAGATGTAGATCATCCTATGGTGTATGAAGTTTTTCAGTGTTGCCATCATATTTATCAGGCTGCATGATGACTCTTTGGTATGTTCATCCCATATCCACCCTTTCTGTCTGCTTTTCAAATATATCTCAGATACAAGTCCCAACTGACATGCTTGGGCCCAGCACTAGTCTGGGGAATAGCTTGAGAAATAGAAAGTAGAAAATATCGAAATGGTTATGATTGGAGAGCTTACTATTGAATTGAAGTATAAAAACACTAAGTTTGTAAGGCCCGGCACTAGTCTGGCGAGTAGCTTGAGAAGTAGAGAAATGGAAAGTAGAAAATATTGAAATGGTTATGATTGGAGAGCCTACTATTGAATTGAAGTAAAAAAAAACGTTTAAAAGAGTCACTACTGATAAAAGAAGGAAGGGCTTAGAAACTGTCTCTGTGGTCACATAGCTGAAACTACTGCATTTATTAAATTACATTTGAGAGTTTGACCATATTCAGTATTTGAAATTTGAACCTTTGTTATTTGGTGATTTAACAATTAAATAATTTATTCTTTTACATATGTATCTTGCACTATTCCTTAATAAATCTCGATTTCTGTTAGTTTTATATTGAGCAGTTTATAACCAAAGCACAGAATTGAATGCTCATAGTAGGTTTTAGTCTACTTTATTTCTGTATGTGTATGGTCAAGATTTGTGTTTGTATTTTGATAGGTTGTTCTTTTTGTTATTTCTTTTATCTTGTGGTTAGATTAGGTTTAATTTATAATAGTTTCCATTTTGGTTTTATTTTTGTGAACCTTTTAGGCGAGGGTAATGTGTACATTGGTTTTGGTTGCATTTGGCCTAAAAATGGGAGGGTTTTATCCCTAACCGTGTTCGTGCAAAGTAGTGTTACAAGACCCGGACTCGCCAAAGACTCACCTAGGAGATTTTTGGCGATTACCTAGACTTGCCAAAGACTCACCTAGGAGATTTTTGGCGAGTACCTAGACTTGCCCTAGACTTGGCAAATTGAAAAAAACATGAAATTTAGAGATTTTTAAGGATTTAACACTTGTTTCATGCACCCTTTTATAGATGAACCTTAAAGACACAATAAAATCATCAAATAGAAGCTACTTTGATCACATGCACAAGTATACATCGATCACATAAGTATAAACACAAATTTTAGCTGAAGGAAACAACACATTTAGATATATAAATATTGTCAAATGTATACAAAACTCATGGAATATGAAAACCATTGCATCAAAAGTTCAAAACAAATATCAAAACAAAAACTAGAAGTCTATGGCCCAAAGGGGCCTGCATCACTCGATCCAATATTACGACCAATCCTGCGTGGGCGTCTAAGATAGGTCCTTGATGATGATGCAGCCATGATATCTGCCTGTGTCTCAGTGGCATTCACGCCAACATCCAAGGTGTCTTCTTGTGCTCTAGCCTCCTCCTCTGCCATGGCTACTGCCTCTGCCTCTCTATTCACTTGGTCAACCCAATCAAGGTCCTCAGCCTCAGTGATCCACTCTGATTGTAGATCAACCTCCTCTAGTGAGATTGGTGATAAGTCACTGCCCAAAATCTGTTTGTTGCGAAGGCGAAGGTTGTAATGAACATAAACTAGATCATTCAACCTCTACACTGACAATCTATTGCACTTCTTGGAGTGTATGTGCTCAAACATACTCCAATTGCGCTCACAACTTGAAGCAGTACATGGTTGGCTCAAGACTCAAATTGCAATCCTCTGAAGATTTGGTACCTTAGCACCAAGTCTTTCCCACCATGCATATGAGATGAGAAAAAGTAAAAAATCAATCTCATTGTCCCACTTCAAGTTGCAATATTTAAAAATAATGTAAAAAAAGGAAGATTTTTAATTTTTTAAACTAAAATAATGCCAGTAATAGATTTTTACCTGGCTGCAATGTCGTTCGAGTTGACTTGCATATATCTCGTGCAAAGAGATCTCCTTGTGCAAGTCTACAGATCTCAATCTCGCTGACTATTTGTGCTCCAAGAAGAAGATCTCTGACTGTGTAGAGCCCACTCAGAACCTCCTCATTCGCCTTGAAATCAGGGCGGAATTAGAATGTCGGATTGAGGAAATAAACAGCTGCATGTAGGGGCTTGTAAAGCTGGAGGTGCCATCGTCTATCAATGATTTTCCAAATGGGGCGATACTTATCCTCAACTCCGGCATAAACGGATCTAATGGCCTGCTTGGCCCTATCCATGCCCTCATATATGTAGCCCATTACAGGCCTCTCCTCATCAGCAACTCGTAAGAGAACCACTAAAGGCTCTGTAAATTGCAATTATTATGAAAGTTGAAACATTAACATAAGTGTGAAAAAAATAAGCAAATAAAATATAAATATGAATAAAAATATAATTTAGATTCATTTACGTCTACGATCTCCTCGGTTGCAACCCAGAAGCTTTGCTCATCAAAAATATAATTTGCTACATTAACCCCTGCATTGGTTTTAGCATATGATGAGGAAGTCCACTCTTCACTAACAAACATGCGCCTCAAGACGCCCTTTGCCTTAAGCAAGGATTGTAATGTGATAAAATTAGTTGCAAAGCGGGTTATTCTAGGATGAGCCAACTCCTTCTGCCTTGTGAAAGTCCTCATTAGGTTGAGGACCCAACTATGATTATGAATGTATTTACAAATGTTTCTAGCTTGGTCCACACATGATTTTATCCATGGAATCTTGCCTGGATCCTCCAATATGAGGTCAAGGCAATAAGTAGCACAAGGAGTCCAAAATAATGATGGGTGCCTATCCATGAGTAGTCAACCTGCAGCAACATAATTTGTCACTATTTGCACCACATTCTCCTCACCCACCTCAGCCAAGATTTCCTCCAAAGCTTCACAAAGGAATTCAACATTTTTTGTGTTTCGCGAAGCATCAATGGATTTAATGAAACACTGTACCCCCTGAGAAAGAAACAAAATCAATGATTCAATAAAGTAGAAATAAAAAATCTTAAATCACTAAATTAATGTATTTCAGGTAGTACAAACTAGTTTGAAACTACAATCACCTGAGGAAGAAACAAGAAAATTTAACAATGTTCTATTTCTTATATCAGTCCAACCATCAATCATGATAGTGCAACCCTTTTTCCTCCATATCTCTCGCTGCTCCTCAATTGTGGCTTTCACATCAGCCACCTTTTGAGTCAAAATGGGGCCCTTTATCTCCTCATCATTAGGGGCTTTGAACCCACCCCACAAACAGTAATGACATCCACCATATTTTGCCAATAAGGAGACCTAACACAATTAAATTAAATAAAATAAGTATTGTAAAATTGAGTGTTTAATTTTGAATTCTACATACCTTTAAAATTAAAAATTCAAGAGACAAAGAATCAAAATTTCATATTATATATTAAAAAAAGAAAAGAAAAGAATTAGTTGGCTGCATGGAATGGAATGGTGCAATAGAACCAAAAGTCTCCAATTGCACTTCTAGTTGCATCATGTTTATCTTTGTTCCAACCCATGCTCTAAGTGACAATTGGGAACCTGGAGTAGTGTGTGGCAAAATATATGAATCTAACCTGGATGCACGAACTCTAGGCCCAATGCTAACACTACCACTGCCACTACTTGTAGATGGACGAACTGGAGGAATGGGACAAGAAGACTCTTCACTTGCAGTTCCACCAATGGCTCTCTTTGCCTCTTTTTTAGTTCTTTTTGCTCATGAAAGGTTTCTAATTGAACTTGTATTCCATGCATAACTTCAGTAGGCACTGCATCGCATGGTCTAGCATCTCGACATGGTATACGTGCAAGATGGTATTTCAATTTGTTAATGCCGCCTCCTCCCAAAGATTTTTTGCAATGACAACAAATTATCTCTCCTTTCTTTTCCCCAGTGATGGCATGTTTCCAACAAGGGTCCTTTCTAACTGGGTTTGACATTGTGATAAGACAATTTATAAATCTAAAGAATGCTGCAATAACATATAAAGAGAAAAAGAATTAACATTTATGGGCTATAATTAAACTAATATAAAAAAACTAGGGTTTTCAACTATAAAGCTAAAAAAAATTCAAAAACACCTAGGATTTGTTCTTTGGTCCACTAAAACAATATAGAAAAAACGAAAAAAGAGAAATGTAAAAGAGGAAAGCAATTTAAAAAAAAAACTTGAAAATACGAACTTACCTCTTAAATCTAACATTTATGGGCTATAATTAAACTAATATAAAAAAACTAGGGTTTTCGACTATAAAACTAAAAAAAATTCAAAAACACCTAGGATTTGTTCTTTGGTCCACTAAAACAATATAGAAAAAAGAAAAAAGAGAAATGTAAAAGAGGAAAGAAATTTAAAAAAAAAACTTGAAAATACAAACTTACCTCTTAAATCTTGCTTGAAATCATGGTGAGCTCTTCCCAATCCTTTGTAGACTTTGCTAGATGCACCAAGAGTAGCTACAAACCTGCCCAAATGCGATTCAACCACTAATTTTAGTTAAATCTCCTTGCTGGTTTCCATTCAATGCAATGCAATTTTTCCTCAAAACTCTCTGTTCTCCTTCTCCTTTGGCTTGAAAATGAAATGAAGTTTCTTTTAGGGTGTAGGAGATAAATATAAGTGTTTTTTTAAAGTGTGTATGTGTGTGTGTTTTTTTTAAAATATTTTTTTTTCAAGCCTACCGTGGTCGGGTTTCCCCATTGGTACTCGCCCAGACTAGTGAGTTTGGATGAGTTTGCCAGACTCGGCGAGTTGGGCGAGTACCCGATTGCCGAGTATGGCAGATTTGCGAAGGGTCACCTGGCTCGCCACTCATTGAGTCTGGGCGAGTCCTGTGTAATATCCCCCCCAAACAGGGATAATAAAATAATAGGAATTCCTCCAAATATATGCAATAAGATTCTAATTTTTGCTTTTATAGATTTTTGAGTAAGAAAAGTAACTGAAAATGCACTCTAAGCAGCCTAGAAATGTATTTTAACAGCCCAGAAATAGACCAGCACTTTTCAAAACCGCATTACAAAACACCATTCAGAAAATCAGTAGCTAACTGAGTTTAATATAGGTAGTTGATTAGAAAAAGGCAACTGAAAATGCATTAAAACTGCCCAGAAACTTTCATACAAACAGTACAACGATATCCTTCAAAATTTCAGTCATTAAACCAGGTGCAACATGCATGTTTTGATACCAAAATACCTCAGGTTTGTGCTCAAACCCTAGCCGACCCACCTAGTGGTGCTGGGTTCTCCAAATAGACAGTGCTAAGTCTGATTTCTTGCCTTTCTAACGCTGTCCTCAGAAAAAACCGCCCAGAATATGAAGATTTCCAGCTGTAGCAGTCCCAAACTTGTACCTGTATTCTGAGTTTCAGACCCAGATTAGCCTCCCAAACCTGATAAATAGTTGCAGCCCAAAAAAACCAATGTGCTAGGGAATCACAGATTGAAGTCCTTCCTCTGAAACACACTCTTCTGACTAGGGGGAGTCCATATGTCTCACCGAAATCAGGGATACTCAAGGGTTTTCAGTCCTCAAGCCAAGTTGCAGCAGCTGTAGCAAGAAAATCACCAACACATGATGACCAAAAAGGAGCCTCAAAAGGGTTATATAACATCTTCTAAAAAGATGAATGAATCTCCACTATTGAAACTCCACCTCTTAATCCAAGGGTCCCAAATAAAACCCTAAAGCATGAGCCAATAAGGTCCAAGAAATCCAGCCACCCCTTTTGGCAATTTAGCACATGTTTTTTTAAAGTCACTTTAAGTCATAAAAAGGGGACAACTTAAGTTCACCCTAATAAAGTTATCCTTTTGATATTTATTTAAAATAGACAACTTTAAAATAAATAATTTAATTATTATTCCCTTATAACTCCATTATTTAGCTTATGGGAATAAAATAAGCTAAATATCAATGTCTGCCATAACTCAGGAAAATGGGGACATTACATCCTGGAACTATGGTGCAAAGATACTGGACAACAAAACTGTTGGAAAAATATTGTTGTTTAATGCTATGTATTAGAATTGGAGTCACTAGTCAATTTTAATGGTTCCTTAGATTGTGTATGTACCGGTAGATTAAAAAGGACAACTGTTTCTTGTTTACATTGTGATTGTTGAAGCATGGTTCACTTTTGTATTGAATTATGTGAAAAATGTGAAACACATCTGAGAAGCTCCAAAAATAGAAGTACCAACTCACCTGTAAGGAGTTTTATTATTCTATGGCTCTATAACCCTCTGGCTTAATGACTGCAGGATAACATTCACACCAACTGTGCAACACTGCAGTATGGCAGCAGTTATTGGTTTGTGTTTACGAGTTAAATTGATGCGAAGTTTTCCGGCACATTACAAGGTCAGGGATCATTATTGCCCAATAATTTTGTTAATTGTAAAAATCCTATACATCATGTTTGCATGCTTAGCGGCATGTGTTATTTATATCGTTCTTTTCATTTTTTAATGTGGTTTCCAAAAAGTAACTAAGAACAAACCATATATTTTTTTGAAAGAACATTGCTTACATCATTGTTTATGTAGACATATTCAAACAATTTAGTCTAGCAAGTGGTTTAAACTTTTTTTACTAGCTTGCAAGAGGAGGATCTTTGAATCAAAACAGGAGAAAGTATAACAACTTCAAACGTTGCAGAGTTTCTGCATAGAAAATCATTTTAAAGAATATATATACTAGAGGGTGAAAGGGCTAATGGAAATAATACATATGCTTTTAACAACTCATAAATGGAGTGCGTAAACATCTTTTGTTGAAGGATATAATGGAAGAAGGCAATGTAATGCATGTCTGTAATAATAGCATGTCTGTAATAATAACTAGTAAGTAACCGCCTAACTGGAAGTGTACAAAAGAAGACCTTAGGCTAGGAGTACGATTCAGATTGGAAAATGATGATTACGTGATAGAGTGAATGGTCCTTTGGCCCATGGCAGTTACAGCATTCACTGGACACCATACAAACTACATGGATCATTGTTGACTGACAATGTTCAGAGGGCCACATATTCAAAGCCTTTCAAGCTATTCTGGAAAAATAGTCTGAGCAGTGGTAAATCAGATTGCTGCAATACAGCTCAACATAGTTTAGGACTGATAGAGACTTGTTTAGATTCGTTAAAATGGCTGAAGATGATTCTTGTCCACTAATCAATTTGCAATGCAAGGTTTAAGACACGGTGTATAAAATTATATGTCCCACATATGGCAGAGAGATAAAGAAGTGAGTTTTCTTGTGCACACAAGAGACTAGGCTTAATCAGTGGGAAGTAGCTATCATTATGTACCCAAGGACAAGCTCGATTTAGGATTGACTGAGTGCTTAGGACTTTAGACAAAGTTGCCGAGAATTAAATACAACATAGTGTATTTGAAGCATGGTGTAATCGAGGGATTTACTCTCTCTCTCAAATTCTGAATGGAATGCCACTCATCTTGCCTCTGCTACTGCGATGTGTAGCTGTATGAAAGGCACAACAGAGTGGGGAGATGCAAGATGCTAGCTCACACACGATTCAACTACATCGAATAACTCTGGAAAAATGGGTAAGTCCACAATGCAGGGAGGTGATTGTTGCTAGAATAAATATTACATCATATTTAGTGAGTTAGCTAATATGTACTTAGTTAGCTTGTTATTGGATTTATTGTATTGTTCACTCCCGTATAATTGTTGTTAAGGGAGTTACAACAGCCACTATTAAATTTAGGTTTGCTAAACCTAAATTGGTTGTGCTTAACAACCTGGGTGATGTATAAATAAAGATCTCATCTATAATGAAATTGTTGAAGATATTATATTATTACTTCAGCATTTGGATTCTGGAATCAGTACAGACAAAAATTGAAGGAAGAGTCATCTCTCCTTCTCTCTGATCCACTTAGCTTAAATCTGGGTGTGAATTTCAAAGTAGCACTAGAGGTTTTTGTTTGGAGGATCACCAAAGCACTCCATCTTAAGTTTTCTGAGCTACATAAAGATTATTCATTTTGTTATTCTCTGGAGTACCCGGCTAAAATTTGTAGCTGCAGCTGCCATCTTAGAAGTTGCAGCAAGGAATCAACTACTGGACACCTTTTGGGAAAAGCGCTGTATGCTTTCCAAATACAGCAGCGTACCCTGAATAAATTTAATTTTCAGAGGTAAGCCCACTTGAATTGGCATCTATAAATTCTGATTTAATTTGGTTGTAAGCCAACCTGAATTGGCATCTAGGAATTTTAGCTTTGAATTGGCACCATCCAGTCATCACATCTGGTCATCCCATGGTTGGTTGAAGCAGAGAAGAAATCTGTTCCAGATCCCAGCAAGGAGCTCTTAGGATAGCAAAATAATTGTGTAAATTATGGCAGTGAGTCTGTGAATAATTCCAGGGTGTTTGATATCCATTTCAGGAGGCATTGCAATCTGGAATCCAACCTCATGTCGCAGGAGCAATTATGGATCTAGAGGCATCAAAAGAAGTAGTGATTGTGTAATTTTCAAGAGCTTTGTGACCTGAACAAGCAATGGAAGGCGGTGTTGTTCCAAATTAGCAGCAAGACTTGTTATTTCCTATGAAAGTGCTGCTGAGAAGGCACTGCACTTTCACCACTGCGTTTAGAGCTGTGAAAACTGTGTCTTCTTCGTCCATGGGAATCAGTTCTTCCCTGCAATGACTCAGCAGGTCCAACCTCGGTGGGGATATCTGCATGCAGAAGAGGACCAGTTCTGCTATGAGCTAAGAAGCATTCAAGGAGTAGTGAATCCACAGATGTTTGACTGAACAAAACTCTGCCTTCGTTATAAAACTGAAGGCAATTACAGGCATGAATAAAATCAGCAGCGAGCAATCACGAGTAATGATCAAAGTGTTTAATTATAATTAGTTTGTTCTCTCATTTGTAAGAATTACTACAATTTGTTTTTCTGTTTATATTGTTTGAAAATTGAGCCAACATCATGGTTGGCAGTGCTCCAAAATTTTTATTACCTGATTTCCAGCTTTTGCGGGAAGTAATTATTCAGTCTGGAAAACAAAACTCGAAACCCAACTTGAGTTTGAGGAGGTGTGGATGGCTCCACAACAGGACATGCATCTGATGCTGATCAGCAGCAGAAGTTGACAAAGCAAATAAGAAAGCCAGGTTGATGATCACTGTGTCTGATGACGTACAATCTTTTATTTGTGACTCAATCACATCGAAGGATGCGTGGGACAAGCTGTGCACCATGTTCAAGGCGAAGAACAAGAACTAGATCTTGTACCAACAAAGTGTAATATCCCCATTTTCGGGTTCTCTTGCAGCGCAGTTGGAGCTGACTTTCTGGGTTTGTGACAGCTTGCTCAAAGAAGTATTTTGATGTCACCAGTGTGCTCAGGTGTTCCAGTGGAGCCATATGACTTTCTGGAGGGATTTCAGACAGCTTAGCCGTTTGTTCTCTTTGGTCCTCGTTGACCACTGCTATTTATAGTAAGTGTCAGTCTGGACACTGTTTTGGTGACATGGCAGTTTGGTCGTCTCGGGCCTTTGTAGGTGTTGCATTAAGCTCAGCAATGTTAGGAGTCCGTGATGACGCTTTCCAAAGCGTTTTTTGGACCCTTTGCACATACTATTTTTAGTAAGTTAGGGTTTCTGTCCGTTTCGGGAATCTTAGAGTTGGATGCTCTTTATTAGGAACTCATATCAGCAACATCTGCCTTCTTCCCCTGAGGGGTAGCCTTCAAAACATCAATCCAGATCAAAAGATGAGACTTTGGGCATCACTGGACTGATGCACTTCTTATGCATCTTAATTTAGAGCAGGAGGGATGATAACCCCTAACTTCTCCCTGAGATGCTCAAAAGTATCCTTTGGCAGAGGTTTTGTAAAAATATCTGCAATTTGATCCTTTGTAGACACATATTCCATTTTTATTTCATTCTTTGTTACCTTTTCTTTCAGAAAGTGATACCTTATTGATATATGCTTTGTTCTTGAGTGCATCACTAGATTCTTTGAAATGTTTATAGCACTTGTATTGTCACAAAAGATTGCAATTGGTTCTCCATACACAACTCTTATATCCTTCAACGTTTGCTTCATCCATAGCACTTGAGCACAATAACATGCTGCAGCAATATACTCTGCTTCTGCAGTAGACTAAGAAATTGAATCTTGCTTTTTGCTCAACTATGAAATCAAACTGTTGCTTAAGAAGAATGCACCTCCACTTGTACTTTTTCTGTCATCAACATCTTCGGCCCAATCTGCATCTGTATAAGCACTAAGAGTGAAGTTGGTATCTTTAGGATACCACAATCCATAGTCTGAAGTGCCCTTTTAGATACCTCATGATCCTCTCAACTGCCATCACATGGGACTCTCTAGGATCTTCTTGAAATCTTGCTACAAGACAAACTGCATGCATTATATCTGGTTTGGTATAGGTTAGATAAAGTAGTCCTCCAATCATAGACCTATACTTTTTCTGGTCAGTCTTAGGTGATTCATCATTCTTGCTCAGCTTGCAACCAGTAACCATAGGGGTACATATTGGCTTAGAATCCTCCAGTCCAAACTTCTTCAACAACTCTTTCACATACTTGGACTGAGAAATGAAAATTCCTTTTTTTGATTGAGTAATTTGCAGTTCTAGAAAAAAATTCATTTCACCAAACATAGACATCTCAAACTCCTTTTGCATTTCCTCTGCAAATTTCTTACACATACCTTCATTGCCTCCAAAGATAATATCATCAACAAAGACTAAAACATTCAGAATTTGATCATCATTGATTTTGACATAGAGATTGCTGTCTGCAATACTTTTCTTGAACCCTAATTGCAGCACATACTTGTCCAACCTTGCATACTAGGCTCTAGGAGCTTGCTTTAGTCCATACAAGGCTTTCTTCAATTTGCACACCATGTCACCTTGGTTTGACAACTGAAATCCTTCCGGTTGTTCAATGTAAACTTCTTCCAGTTCTCCATTCAAGAATGCAGACTTCACATCCGTCTGGTACACCTTGAAGTCTTTGTGTGTTGCAAATGTCAAAAACATCCTTATTGCTTCAATCCTTGCTACAGGAGCATAAGTCTTTTCAAAATCTATACCTTCAACCTGAGAATATCCTTTGCATACCAGTCTTGCTTTGTTCCCTACCATTTCACCACTTTCATTTATCTTGTTTTTGAAAACCCATTTAGTTCCAATCACATTCTTATCAGCAGGTCTAGGGACCAATTCCCAAGTTTGATTCTTTTCTATCTGCATCAGCTCTTCTTTCATAGCTTTTACCCAACTTTCATCTTTGCAGGCTTCACTAACAGTTTTAGGTTCAATCTATGAAAGTAGATAGTAGTTTATCTGTTATTCTGCAACTCTTTTCCTTGTCAATACCCTTTTGCTTTTGTCACCAATAATCTGATCTTCAGAATGATTAATCCTTACATACCTGGGAGTCTTGACAACACTTTCCGAAGCCTTTTCTTCTTTAACTTGATTGTCTTGTTGTCAACTTTTCCTTCATTTACTGTAACAATAGGTTCATCAGATTCATAGCCACTCAGGTCTAATATTCTTTCCCTGTCTTCATCAACCTTAACATTAGCACTCTCAATGATCTTTCTCAATCTTTTATTGTAGCACCGGTAGGCCTTACTCTTAGTAGAGTATCCAAAGAAAATTCCTTCATCACATCTAGCATCAAACTTTCCTAGCTCTTCTTCTCTTCTGATATAACATTTGCTTCCAAAAACTTTGAAATATTTCACTATAGGAACTCTTCCATCCCACAATTCATAAGGAGTTTTAATGCCATTACCTTTGATATGAATTCTGTTCTGAATGTAGACAACAGTATGTATAGCTTCTCTCCAATACACTTTCAGTAGGTTAGCCTATATCATCATTGACCTAGCAGCCTCTTGAATTGTCTTGTTCTTTCTTTCAACAACTCCATTCTGTCGAGGAGTCCTAGGAGCAGACAATTGTCTTTTTATCCCATGTTCTTCACATAAAATATTGAATTCATTTGATGTAAACTCACCTCCTCTATCAGACCTTAAGCATTTGATCCTCAATTCTAGTTCATTCTCAACCATCTCCTTGAAGGCTTTGAACTTGTCTAGGGCTTCTGATTTATCCTTTAAAAAGGTGACCCAAGTCATTCTGGAATAATCATCAATAAGTAACATAAAGTACCTATCTCCTTGAAAACTCCTTGTTCTTGTAGGACCACACAAATCTGTATGCACTAGCTCAAGCAATCCGACAGAGAATTGTTCTTTGCTCTTGAAACTTGTCTTTGTCTGTTTCCCCAATTGACATTCCTTGCAAATAGTATTAGCAGGGTTCACAAGTTTAGGCAAATCTTTCACAGTTTGTACTGAACTTATCTTCACCAAGTTGTCAAAATTGATATGGCACATCCTTCTATACCACAACCAACTCTCATCTGTCTGAGCCAACAAACAACAGTCATTAGTTCCTCTCAAATGATAAACATTACCTCTAGTCTTCTTACCAGTTGCAATTACTGTTTCAGAGCTTTCCATGATCTCGCATCCATTATCCTTGAATCTTAGATCATACCCTTTATCACACATCTGACCAACACTCAAAAGATTATGCTTTAGACCCTTTACATATAGAACATCATCTGTGTTGTGCTTTCCATCAAAAGAAATAGATCCTCTTCCACAAATCTTACTAGCTGCATTATCACCAAACCTAACCAGTCCTCCATCATACTTTTCCAAACTTACAAACTTACTTTTATCACCGGTTATGTGATGTGAGCATCCACTGTTAATAATCTATTCATCCTTATCCTTCTCAACCTGGATAGACAAAGCACTTTCTTCCACTGGTTTTTCTTCTTTCACACAGCTAGCAGGATTAGTAGACACAGGGTCTTCTTTGATAGCAATAAACAAGCATTCATTTGCACTAGTATCATCAGACTCATCTGTTGCACCATCATCATCATCCTCTCTAACATAAAAGCATATCTTTATGATCCTAGGTCTACTTTCAAATTTCTTCTTAGCCTTCTCGATTCTCTCCGGACATCTAGAAGCATAGTGACCAATCTTACCACAAGTAAAGCATTTGAATGGTAGTTTACCTTTGAACTTACCGGTACCTCTTTGCATTCTATCCACAAAGTTGGCTTCAATCTCATCAAAATTATCATTTGATTCCACAGCATATTGCTCAGATCTTGAGGTCTTCTCTGAAGTGTTGGTTTTGAAAGCAGTCTCAGTCTTTGGCAGAGCATCACCAAACTCTTTCATCTTAAAAGCAGTAAACTTTCCAAGCAATTGATCTTTTGTAATCTTGTTCACACTCATAAGCTCTTCAATTGCAGACACCTTGTGTCTATAGGATTTAGGCAATAACCTAAGAATCTTCAATACAACCTCATCTTCAACAATAGTTCCTCCAAGACCTTTGATTCCATCGACAATTTCATCAACTCTTTGCATGAAGATTGTTATGTTTTCATCATCATTCATCTTTAGAGCTTCATACCTTGCTTTCAGGTTCTGTAATTTTGCACTCTTTATAGAATCACATGTCATTCATATAAAATTTTCAACTTATTCCAGATCTCATAAGCAGTTTCCAGATCCATAACTTTCACTAACTCAGTGCTGGATAAAGCATTTAACAGAGCATCCCTAGCCTTTCCATTTAACTCATACTGTTTGACTTCATCATTAGAAAATGGACCATTTTGAGGAATAGTATACTTTGTATTTGCCATCTTCTAAACACTATAACCAAGAGAAGTAAGATGACTTTTCATCCGTACCTTCCAGAGAGCATAGTCCATTCCATCAAACTGCGGAGATTCCTTCTTGTGCGCCATCCCGGATCTACCTTAAGCTGTTAAGCTTTCTTCCAAGGAACCCTCGCTCTGATACCAATTGTTGAAATGCACAAGACAACTGGGGGGGGGGGGTGAATCAGTTGTCATCAAAACTTGATCTTCTTTCAAACATCAACACATGAATTACTTAATCACTGTTATTTTGATTTAACCATAAAAGCATGAAATCAAAAACTTAAGCACATTTACACATTCAACACATGAGACACCAGATTTTTACGTGGAAAACCCAATAAGGGAAAAACCACGGTGAGGATTAACTAACAATATAAATGATATATCAAAATTTACAACAAGGCTCACTGCTAAAAGAAGGGGCTAACTGCCATAGGGTGGCTCACTGCCAGGGTTTGGTTCAATGCCGAGGTCTGGCTCACTGCTAGGGTTTGGTGAACTGAGATAGTAGCATCTATACTATGCCAGAGTTTGGTTCCATTGAAGTGCACTGATTCTTCTTCATTTCTGCCTTAACACTTATCTTCGCATCTTCGCACAACCTATATGTTTTTCACGACTTCATTACATGTATTTATACAATTCATCAACCTTGGAATGTACACCAAGGTTGGCATACATACAAATATTAGAATAGGTCTGGACCTAAACATATTTGCGGAGGAAAAGAATGAATGCGGATCACACCACTCCTTAGCTGGGACTCAAATGCAATCTCCCATGCAACAACATGCTTCCACAATCTCCAAAGCATAACCGCAAGTAATGAAAACAATCAAGTCGGCTAGAACTGGTGTTGACACTAAGGCCTTTAGGAACATGCTTCAACCACTATCCGGATTATGCTTTGCAGACCAATCAGAAGGCAAAAACATGATCTAGAGACATCCACAAGCATGTTATAATCACCAAGAGCTTCTGCACAACCCCCAAACACTTTATCCAGAAGATTCTTCAAACCGGACCACTTAAACATTATTGTTAACCACTGTCATAAAGGAAAGATCGCTTGCATAGCACCAAATGACGAACCATTTCAAATAAAGGTACATATTATCATCCCAGACTTAATTTCAGAACCGCAGAGTGTAAAACTTGAATGCGAAAAAATGCGGAGCAAAATACATTCTCCCTGTCACCATTGAATACTTAGAAAAACATTTTTTACTATGGTGAACAGAACTCACTCAAATCTTCACATCAGAGGCTCAAACTTGAAACATAGCAACTACACACATCCCTTAACATAAATTCCAAACTGCAGACAAAGATATTCAATCTAAAGGATATGCAGAGCAAAACACTACACTGTTCTGGAAGATAGAACAGTTTTGCAATTGTACTAACTTCTCAACCATTTCCTTTGATGCTAAACTTAGGTGTTGACATCAATGACAACACTTACTGCTCATACTTGCAACAGTATGAAAGTCTTTGCAACAACCTACCTAGAATCTCGCATTGCAATGACTAGTATTGAATCTCATACAATACATATGTAGTTGTTTATGGAAAAATAGCTAGATCAATGGTAGAGAGTGACCATGGGAATGACAATAGGGAAAGGTGTCAACAATACCAATGACACAGACAATGTCTAAAAACATAGTAATAAACTTGTTTAACTATAAATGCTTCATACGAATGTGCTTGTGGTGATGGTGCTAACATTAATGCGTTGGATGACTATAAAATGAAGCCCTAGTTATTGCAGGAGAATTACAAAAGCTTTTACAAAATGGAACAATAAATATCATCAAAACATGTAAAATTCAACCTTTCTCCTCCTTTCAAGTTGTTGCCCTCCAACATTTGCGATACAAACCAAGTAAACAAAAAACAAATATTTAACCATCATCCATCGTTGATGCTGATTCACATGGAAGGACCATTAGCGCTCTAATACCATATTGAAAATGTTGAGCATACACAAAGCATAATAATCACACCATGATTTGACTAAATTGATAATAGTATACTATATTAGAATTCATCAGCGTAAATTTACATTGATATGCATTGGCACATAAACCTTGTGGTTTCCCGTACAAGACTTTTCCACCCAACAAACTACCACATAATTAACTTATTTCTATACTAATAGTTATTTATTATTTTTAATTATCTAACCTATATTTATTGTATGAGATGTAATATTCCGACACATTCAAGACAAATGTAGAAGATCAATGACTATTGCTTGTGCTACTATAGTAGGAAAAATGTTTGAGTTTAATGTTGTCCATCATGAAATGAAGCCTTAATTGTCAAATTTGGAGTTACAACATCACTTCGGCATTGATGTTATGTTCACTTGAGCTTTGGTCATCTACTTGCACTTTACAAGCATTCGATGGTACATTGTCTTTCTTCTTTTCTAGAATTCTACTCAAATTTGCGCATGTTGTTTAGCTGGAAAGCAAAATTGAGCCCCATTTGGTTCTTGTGACTCATGGGCAAAGGACCTTTAGATTTGATTTCGATCTTTGAGGACCCTTTACCCTAGCTTTCATGGAGCATGCTATTTTCAACTTTTTGTTTATCACACTCACAAGATGTAGGTCTATTTGTTGGGGACCAAAGATGAAGCCTTTCACTACTTCCTAGAATTGAAGGCTCAAGTAGAGACTTTCTTTGGTCATTGGATTGATGTACTCTGCTTAGATTGAGGGGGGAATTCACCAGTAATGAGTTTTGTACTTTTTTGAAGAAGTATGGTATTGACTAACATTTGATGATTGCCTACACATCACAATGGAATGGTGTTGCTAAGTGTTGTAATAGGATCATCATGGAAATGGTTCGCTGCATGTTGAAAGATTCTCACATTGCACTTTCTTTTTGGGAAGAAGTTGTATGCACTATAATTTTTTTCTCAACGGTGTTCCCACGACCGCACTTTACGAGATCAGTCTTGAGGAAGCATGGATTGGAGTCAAGCCATGTATCTCTCATCTTAGTGTTTTTGGATGCAAGACATATATGCACATTCCAAAGGAGAAAAGAAGGAAATTGGATGACAAATTCCGTTAATGTATTCTACTAGGTTATAGTGATGAATTGAAAGCCTATAAAGTATTTGACTGGGCTGCTAAGAAGCTATATGTTAGGCGAGATGTCATCCTTAATGAGAAGAATGAGTCACTCTTATCTTCTCCTTAGTCATCTATTTTTGATTCTGTGTAATGTCCCCTTCTAGTAAGCCAAAATTTTTCACAACCTTGCACAATTTCAACTTAGTAAAAGAGAACATTAGTATTCAATTCTCCTTATATTTCAAAATATTACCATTAAGGTTAATGAACACTTACCAATATCAATATCAAAATTCATATTCTTTCATTTTGCCATTTAGGGTTAGTAACCTTAGACATAAACTATAATAATTTCCATTTCTTAAATGCATTTCACATTCACATTGCTTTCTCATATAGCTTGCCCATGATATATCTCGGGAGGGACATCACGTAGACTCGAACGTTAACTAGCTCTACGTCACCACCCTATATGAGTATGACTTCGTTAAGGTGCTAGTTTAACCATCCCATACGGAGGCCCAAAGGCTTCACACACACCCGGTTTTCCTCACCATTTGGCTCAAGGGACTTCATGCACACTCGACATTCCTCATCCAGTCGAGGGTCACCTACCGTAGGGCACATTATACATGTTATAACCTTAGGCCCAAGAGCTTCACACACACCCAGTGTTCCTCATCTCTTGGCTCAAGGAACTTCATGCACATTCGGCGTTCCTCGTCCAATTGAGGGTCGCCTAGTTTCCATATACCGCCCTTCCTTAACCTACATCCTACTTGAATGGTGATAGAGAGGTTAAAGGACAAGTCCGATTGTCAGCTCCGGGTATATCATGGATTTGCTTATTGTATTTTTTATTCTTGTCATCGTCATATTTACATGGTTATTACCATTCCATTCTTTCTCATTTATTTCTCATTTGAGTTGGCATCACATTTGCCATAATCTTTCACATGATTTCCATAATGTATTTGTATGGTAAGATATTTCATTTTTATCATATCTATGTATATAATTCATCTATTTCCACTATGACTTATATTATCTCATTCATTCATTTATAATAGAACTATTCTTACTCATGATGATCTCATTATCTTTCTATTTGATCCATACATAATTCGATCATTCTGACTTAAGACAATTATTTACTATCTAATTATAATTCATACATATCGTAATATTAAGATATCTATTCAATTTCTGATCATATCATACTTACCATAATGCTAAGATAACTATTCAATTTCTGATCATAACTCTTACCTTTCATAATGCTAAGATAACCATTGATCATAACACATACGTTTCACAATGCTAAGATGCCTATCGAATCCATGATTTATTCTTCACATCCATTCTAAGTTAATACGCATATTTCATATTTATGTGATCTAAGAGAAACATAGGAATGCAACATACCTTTGGCGCTGCTGCCGTTATGACAGACGACTGGTATTAATAACAACTCAAAATTGGTATTCGATATGCTGATGAAGTCTAACGAAGACTGCGTTGAATGCTGTTGCAAAGTATGTTCGCTGAGGATGGGGAGTGTAGACGTATCAATTAGATCCCACGATGAGTGTTTTGATTGCTGATTGATTGTGTCTTCTTTAACCTTGCTGATCGAATGCTTGGTTATTGATGATCGAATCCTGAGAGACTGATCGCTGTGTGTAATTGGTATGATGATTTGCTCACTGGTATTATATCTATTGCTTGGCTGCAATATAGAAATAATATATATATGACCAAGTTCTTTTCTTTTTATTCGATGATCCGCGAGTGATTGATGCCCTGCTCCACGATGCTCATCTATGCTTTATATTCCTCGAAGGGGCGTGATCTCTTAGAAGTCGCCTCTCTTCATAATTGGCGATCCTTAATGATTCGTTTTGTGATTTGTCTTATTCAAGTCAGCGCGCTTATCTTAACTATTATAATCGGGCCTTATGAGATTTGTCTCATCTTCCTTAAGAAATTTCGATTCCTTCCATAATCGGCTCTAACTTATCAACAAATATTATTTTATATTTGTCTTTCACTTATGATTACCTTATGCCTTGGTACTATTCATACTTGTATGAGATCGATCCTTACTTAATTCTCTTGTTTTTTGACATGAATTAATTATGCTGGCATCAATCTGGTCATTCCAATCTTTAATTGGAATGTGCTCATCGAGAGACATGACATTCTGCTCCAACAATCTTTCATAATCATGAACTATTTGAATCCAAAGAGGATGTTAATGAAGAAGATGAATCTAGAGACAATAGTGATGTTAATGGGGATCAACTTGATCCACAATTTCACACATGGAGAGTACCCAAGCAGTACACTAGAACATTGCGAGATTTAGGGATAAATGGAGTCATAGACACATCTACCATAAGACATAGGACACACAACATGGCTCATGATGAGGTGAATATGGCCCTGATGAGCATTGTTTTACAAAATTTTGAACCATCCATGGTTAAAGAATCCCTTGAGTCTAAGCCTTGGAAGCATGCTATGAACATAGAATATCAAGCATTGATGAAGAACAAGACATGTCAACTTGTCAATCTTCCACTGGCAAAGAAGGCCATCAGATGCAAATGGATCTTCAAGATCAAATATAAGTCCAGTTATAACATAGATAAGTACAAGGCATGACTCATAACCAAGGGCAATCTTCAAAAGGAAGGCATTGATTATGAGGAAACATTTGCTTCTACAACAAAGATAAAAACTATCAGATTGATAATTGCTTTGGCTATGCAGTTCGATTGGAAGGTCCATTAGATGGATGTAAAAAGTGCCATTCGCAATGGAGACTTGAAGGTAGAGGTCTACATGACCCAACCCAAGGGATTTGTTGCACCTAGACAATATGTCATGTCCCCTTTTTGGCCCTAGGTGTGTGACTTGGTCCCTTAGCCTATTTTCAATTTTCCATAGGTTAATGGGTTGGGATTAGGAAAATTATTTTAATAATAATTTAAGTTTGACTTATTGTAATTTTGCTTGCATTGTAAAGGCCAACTTAATTTATTATTTCTAGGTTGCCTAAATGGGTCACAATAAGGCCTTTGTAACTCAGTGTTATTGTAATTATTTTCGGGCAGAGTTACTAGAGTCAATTTAAAATTAGATTTTATGAGGGAAAAAGTAAATATTTTAATTTTAATTTCCCGGTAATCTATAAAAAGGGTTAAAGGGTTCATTTGCAACTCTCCATCAAAATTATCCAAAAAACCCTTTCTATTCGAAATTGAGCCTTGAGTTCATTTCTTGCCCTAGGATGAAAACCGTACTAGCAAATGGATTAAGGATGAAAACCCTTCATTCTATAGGAGAAATTCCATATAGGGATTTCCAATGAGCTGATTTGCATTGTATTTCCAGTTGTTGTTGGTGTGAAGTTTTCATTCAGTTTGTGTGGTGTGATTTATATATTCAAAAATACAAAATATTTGTGTGATGTTTGCAGTCTTTCTGTGTTGTGAGATTTTCATAGTTTGATGAAGTTTCAAATTTATTGAGTTGTTATTGATTATTATGAGATTCAAATTACCAGATATTATCTATATTATTTTGCTTGCAAATAGTAATCTTTCCTTATGAGGAGCTGTAGTGCCAAAAAGAACAGGCCATACCATCAATAAAGGTTGTTAGTGCATAAACTTGGAGCCGTACCATTCCTAAATTCCTAGCAGCCACTTCCTTGTGGGCCGTACAACTCATTTAAGGTGGCGTTTGAAGTTGGAAAGGGGGTTTGCATCATTTGGAAGATTCTATTGGAGCCGTACTACTAGTGAATAGTGCCATACATGCCTAGGAAATCAATTTGGATACTTCAGCTGTGTTATCAATATCTGCAGCAATTTTGAACAGCACTATAAGGCCGTACAACAATGATAAGGTCAGCTATAAGTCTTAATTAGTTTGCAGATTTATTATTACTATTTTCAACTTGTAATTCTTTCTAAAATCTGCCATTTGGGATTTTTATATTTCAGAAAGATTACTATAGTATCAAATCTGTAGTTATTTAGTGAGAGTCTCAGCCTGCTTATATTGTAAGTTTTTGTGCAGTTTATTGCCAGAAACATTCTAAAAGTAAAGTGGATTACAATTTGTAATGATCCAAAAGGTCTTCTGCCGGATTCATTCCTTTCTTGCTTTGCATTGTAAAATACGATTGGCATAGCTGCCAAGTGTTTGCATTCATCATCTGCCAATTTGGCATTGATCCGGATCGGCTTTGTAGTGTGCCATTTGGCATTGACCTGATCTGTAGTTATAATCAGCTAGTTTGGCTTGAGCATATTTATTTTGTCCACCTGTTTGAGTGTTGATTGTAAATTAGTGATTGCTACTAGTAAGCTGCATGATTTACTTTCTATCCACATCCCGATTTCCATATGCTCTCTCACCTTGCCCACATTTGGATCTTGGTGATCATAAAGGACTTGGGTTTGTGTTGATTGCAAAGATTTGGGAATTTCGGCTAACAGTGCGGTTAGGGACATCACACAAGATATAAAGGTTTGTAAGTTGATCAAATCTCACTACGGTCTCAAATAGGATCCTTGGGCCTGGTACATTAAAAATGATGAGCATTTTGGACATCACAGTTTCCAGCGAAGTCCTTATGATCCAAACCTCTACCACACAGAGCAAGGGTGGAGGTTGTGATCATCATTGTGTATGTCGATCATAGTTGGAAAACTTGGACTTGGCAAAAACTCGCCAAGCCCAAAAAACTTGACTCGGCAAAAAACTCAGCAACTTTAAATTTCATTAGAAACACATTTTTTTTGCAAAATTCAATGACAAGATGTATCCAATGAGTCTATAAATGAGTACAAAAGTGTTTTCTATCAAATTTGATTGATTTGAATGCAAATTGAGTACAAAATCACATCCTCATGTGGAATCCTGATGGCTGATACTAGATAGCCTGATACAATAGATAGCTGAGAAAATGAAAATAGTAAAACTAAAAGTAAATACAACATTTTACATCTTCCTCTTCCCTAATCTATTGAAAACTAGGGGAGAGGTAGAGGTTCTAGTCCTCCGCCGTGGCTTCTCGGTTGGCATGGAAGGCAGTGGCTTGAGCTCAACCTCCATTTTGGTAGTAGATGACAATGACTCCTCATCCTCATCAATGTCATCCAATCCTAGATCTCCACCTACACCCACCTCTCCAATGCCTGCCTCTCAAAATCAAGAATCTCATCTTCAGTAAACAATGGACGTTGCTCATCCCACTCTGTCCAATCATTGTAAGGATCTATCTCATCCAAATCAATGGGATCATCTGATTTGTCCTCTACCCTTCTTGTGCGCAGCCGAAGGTTGTATTGCACAGAGACAAGGTCATTGAAGCGTTTTTGAGCTAATTTGTTCCTCTTCTTTGTGTGGATGGCCTCAAACAAGCTCCAATTGCGCTCACAAATGGATGCACTACAAGGTTGGCACAAAATGTGGAGGGCTCATCTTTACAGATTTGAGGTATTTGCACCCCAATTTTTCCACCAAGCCTCTACAAAATAAAATATTGAAGAGTAAGAAACCAAAGTCAAAAGTAAAACATATTTTATCAAATTATCAATAGTTGTAAATTTGAAATTTTTAACTTGTAAAGATGCATGTGAAAGACTCCAAATAGTATACCTGATGTCTGAGTGGGTCTTCCTTGAATAGCTAGCTCCGAAGAAAAGAGCCTACCCTTTCCTTGTAACTTTCCAATTCTTGGATAATGAGGTCTCTCACATGAACCTCGGATGTCATCCTCTGAATGCATGTAGTGAGGCCCTCCATGACCTCTCCATTAGGATTTGTGAAGGAATCTAAATAGAAAAAACGGGGGTTCAAGAAGTACCCCGCTGCATGGATGGGTTGGTGGAGTTGATTGTTCCACCTCTTATCAACAATCTCCCATATGGGATCAAATTTGAGGCTGTGTCCCCCTTGTAATAATTTCTGATGGCTTCTTTTGCCCTATCCATGGCTTCATAAATATACCCAATTGGGTTTTGATCCCTATCTACCAAACCGAGAACTCTAACCAAGGGCTCTGACACCTATAATTTACAAATACAAAAAAATAATCATTAAAGTTACAAATTTATAATGAAAGATTGAAATTAAGGAATAAAATATTCAATTTGAATTTAAAATCAAAGTTTTGAGGTTACCTTCACGATCTCTGTAGCTCTTTGTTCAAAGAGCTTATCGAACACTATGGTTGCGATCCTCTCTCCTTCAGTCTTCTTTGCATATGATGATTGGAGCCATGGTGGACTCACAAACATTTGTTTCAAAGTAGTCAACGAACCAATAATGCTTTGCAACATTAGGAAAACCGTTGCAAACCTTTTGACACCTGATCGCACCAACTCTTGTCCTTGGGTGTGATCTCTTATCAAATTAAGAACCCAAGGGTGATTGTAGATAAATTTTGTGATGCTCCTTGCATCATCTACAACCGGTGTCACCCAATCAAGTTTGCCTATGTTCTCCAAAAGAAGGTCAAAGCAATGTGTTGCACAAGGTGACCAAAAATGTGTGCTATGTTTGTCCTCCAACAATCTCCCAGTGGCCACATATGTTGCTGCATTATCAGTTTTGATTTGCACCACATTTTCTATGTCCACCACATTTTCTATGTCCACCTCCATGACAACTTCCTCCAACATCAGAGACAATGTTTTTGCATTTTTTACTTTGTTGGAGGCATCCACCAATTTCAAGAAAACAACCTCACCTTTTGAAGCTATCAAAAAATTAATTATGGTGCGGTTTTTCCCATCCGTCCACCCATTAGAAAGAATGGTGCAGCCATATTTTTTCCATTCCTTTTTCTGTTCTAACACCACTACATTTGCCCTTTTAATGGCATTCATGAGCAACCTACAAGTACAAAGTGAAATTTACCATTAAGTACACAATTTTAATTTTTAAACAAAAAATAGCGTAAATTCAACATAATTTTTTTTAAATCAAACAACATAAATTTAGCCTAAAATTCAACTAAATTAGTAAATTACTATAAGTATAATTTAGCATAAAATTTAAATTAACTAACCTCCCACTCAAGTCTTTGCGAGAAGGTGCCTTGTAGCCTTTTCCCGCAACTGTCAATTGAGTTACCAAATTTTTCCAATAAGGATTACTCGCCACATTGAAAGGAATGTTGTTGAAATACCAAAAATCAGCACATACCATATCTGCATGTTGATGCACCTCCCAGTTCCACGTAGTAGCCTCCAATGATGGTTGTGCTCTAGGTGTGTTTCTGGGCACAAAAAACCTATGTGGCATGTGTGTACGTGTAGGTGTAGGCACTGCTGTTGGTGCTTTGCTTGAAGCAGATGAAATGGAGGTGTGGATTTGTTTCGGATCCGTGAGCCAAGAAGAGAGCCCACTATGCCCTGACATGTATCTTCCTTTGCATCTGGATGGACTTCAACACCTTGACTAGCAGAGCTGTGGATGCTTCCATGGCTGCCTTTGCCCTCTCCTTTTGCAATTTTTTCTCTTCTGTGGCTAAAAGTAGGGCATTCATCTCTCTTTTTCTCTTCGGTGGTCTTAGGACAAGCCTTGGCATCACGATGACTAATGCCTGCAAGATGGTATTTGAGGTGATTTAGGCCTCCAGAATATACTTTTTGGCATCTAATGCAGTAAATTGACCCAGGTTGCGGTCCTTGATAGGTATATTTCCAAGCAGGGTCTCTAGCTCCTCCAGGACGAGTGCCTACAAATGGTGATGGGGCGGAGCCTGAGGCTGAACCTGATGCAGAAGCTTCCCTATTTGCTATTATATGAAGTATTTAACCGCAACCTACACATACAAAGTGAAAGCACAACATATTAATTTTTTAATATATAAAAAACAACCTAAATTATACATAAATCACTAAAATCAGCATAAAATTAGTTTAAATCAATATAGATTTAGTTCAAATCAGTAAAACTGCAATTTAAATCTAAAGATTCTAAACATTTTCTTAAAAAAAATGATTAAAATAAAAAACCTAACTTGTGTATGCAAAAAACAGTCAATTTATTACAAAAATCAGAAAAAAACCATCATAAGATGGTGATGAATCCATTTTTTTGAATTAAAATGCACAAATGCAACTTAGATTTAGCAAATGATGATTAGTTTTTAACCTACATGCTGGGTTTTGCAGCCAAAATGAAGTAAAATGCTAAAAAAAAAAAAATAATAAATTACTGACCCGTGCTTCAAATTTCTCTTCAAATTCGCAAAAAAATGCTTTGAAATCTTCAAATGACGATGCTAGATTGCTGTGTGCAAACTTGGAGGAGCGTTTGGGGGTTTGGAGAGCAGAAAAATGCATTTGGTGAGGCGAAATGGTGTTTAAAACGCCTAAATAGACGTCTGCCTGGGCGCTTTTTTCCCTGGCGAGTTCGTGCCAGAGACTTGCTGAATTTCTTTAATAGTGACATGAAAGGAACTCCAGTCAAAAACAAGAGAAGATGAGAAGAAGAGGAGATGTTCTTACTCGGTCTGTTGCATGCTAAAATATCCAATGTTTGATCATTTGGATGAGATGTTGCCTTTTGTGGTTACTAGGAAAATTGTGGATTGCAAAACATAGAGAGCAAAAGTGGAGGAAAACAATCCTTAGAACGCTGCACTGGCTGTTATCCCAACACCCTGTTCTAGTTTGGACTGTTTGTCAAATCCATTGAGGATGTACTCAGATTATGCCAAGTGTCAGTGTGTAAGCATGACAGATCCATGGAGGATTGGTGGTGGAAGTAACATGCAATGACTCGGGACGTTGCCATCTCACTACATACCATTCCAGCGTGCAAACCATCAGTTCAGGTAGTTGTCATATGGCCAATTACATTTTGAGGAGGAAATTATAATATTATATGTTCCACAATGAACGAATCTGAGTAACGTGTGTTGGTAAAATCATTAGAGTAGGATGACATTAGTGCAACATATTATGATGAGGGGAAATAACAGTGTTGCAAATTCCATAGAGGACAATCACTAAATCTTTTTGTAACTTGTTCAATGTGGAATAAGGCTACAATCATATCTATTGTATCATGTAGTTCTATTTTATAGAAGGTTTCTCCACCTAAATACAATGCCTATAGTTTTGATAATTGCTATTGTAAGTATTATGTTCTTGGATCCATTTCTATTGGCTGATTTTCATTACACTTAGAATGTTCATTTCAACATGGGTTCACATGTTCGAGTTTTATTTAGAAGAAAATAACTAAAAGGCTATAGTCTCTATTGTTATGAATTGTGCAATTTTATAGAAATTATCCATTACCATAGTTACCCAGAAACTCGTATCCTCACCACACATCTCCCATATCGGAAACGCGTATCATCTTAGAGACATGTATGGGAATGTATCTAGATTTCGGGAAACTTCAAATAAAGTTCCTTAGTGTCTCTATACATCTCCTGGAAGCATCCATGGAAAATTAAGAAATTTTACATAGTTCCACGGGGACGCACCCCCCTTAAAAAGGGCCGTCTCGGAGACGGGGACGTTTCCGAGACGGGGAGACATCAAGGAAACGTCCCCCCACCGCACCCCTATCCCCCCGCCGCACCCGAAACGTCTCCCTTTGGGGGGGACTTCTGGACGTCCCCCCCGAAATGCACTAAATTTTTTTTTTTAAAATTTTTTTTTAGATATTCATATTCTGTCGGATGTTGTTGCAACTGCCCTGGTAGACATGTATGCAAAATGTGGAAGCATAGACGAGGCACGTGAACTGTTTGACAGAATGCCTCAAAGAAATGTGGTCTCATCGACTGCAATGATTGCAGGATATGCACAAAATGGATTTGTTGAAAAGGCTTTAGAAATTTTAAAGCAAATGCAATTGGCTGGTGTAAAGCCAAATTCCACAACCTTTGCCAGCATCCTCCCTGCCTATGTCAAAATGGGAGCTTTGGAATAGGGCATGGACATCCATCAAAACATAAAGGATAGAGGAATTTTGTCAGCTGTTGTAGTTGCAACTGCCCTATTAGACATGTATGCAAAATGTGGAAGCATAGACAAGGCACGTGAACTGTTTGACAGAATGCCTCAAAGAAATGTGGTCTAAAAATGTGGAAGCATAGACAAGACACATGAACTGTTTGAAATGATAAATCATTGCAATGTGTTTAAACTCTAAACTTTACTTATTAAGTTATTCCTTAGGCTTCTGCAGTTATACATCTTTTTATAACTAATTTTTCAAGTACTATATGTATTTCAGCGCGCCGCCCCCCCGCCGCCGTCCCCCACCACACCCTAAATTAGGCCCCCTGCCCCCCCGTCCCCGAAACGAGTCCCCCGCCGCCCCCCCGTCCCCGTCCCCGAAACTCCGTGGAACTATGAAATTTTATAGAGAAGTTTCTTAGATATATCACATAAATTAGATCAGTTTTTTTACAAATGCTGATATCTAGTTGACAGGAGCTAAAAAAAAAGTTTAAGACTATAGAAAGACATTTATAGAGTTATAATTTTCTATTTTTTGAATGCAAATTTATGACTTTAGTTGTAGCAGAAAATTTTCTTATCAAAGCCCAAAGAGGAACTAGTAAGAAGGAAAACAATAAAAAGGCTTAGCTGTCTACGTGCATTGAAGTTGGGAAAATGGGGTACTCCATGATAATAGATTGTGCTAATAAACTATATGGTATGTATGTAACACTAATATGTATATGTTATATATGTGTTTCTGTGTGTGTGTGTGTGTCTATATATATATATATAGAGCTGTCTTTGAGCACTCCCTACCATGTTTTAAAAAAATGCCATTCTGTTCATGATCTGTGTCTCCTGTCTCCAAGTGACTGGTTTATACCTTAACTCTTTATGCCATGATGATGATAATCAAATATCAATATAATTGTTTTTTTTTGACATCTATTTGTGTACTTTAAATTGTTAGCTTTTTAATTATGAAACACTTTACATTTTTTTATGGTTAATTTTTGCGGATCTATTACAAGGCCCACGCCCAGAAAGCAAACAAACGGGACAGTGCAAAACAACCTTCTAAAACAGCTTGCATAGACAACCCTCGCAGGGTGGAGCAGGCCTATAGCAAAAGTAAGAACACAAAATATTACAATAACAACAAACGAACCAACTAACAACCAGAGTCACGAGAGCTTTGCAACCCCCCAACGACCAACACCCATCTCTGAATTATCTTCCATCGCCTTGTAGAATGATTTTGCTGTCCATCAATTGCAACAACCAACAACTTCAATTTCACATTGCCTTGGGTCGAAGGGTCATCCAAGCCAACAAACTGCACACTATGTAATACTTCTGCCCTCTTCTTAGCCCTACTCAATTTGACTCCATTCAAACGTGGAAGAGAGAATGCACTAGTGACCTCTAGAGTACCTTGATGGTGAGAAACCAACAAGTGATGAACCACAATGCACATGTCCTAGCAATAGGCAGTGAGAGTTTCCATGTCTTGAGAAAGATTTTGGATCTCATCCCTCATAACTAGCAAATCACGTTCCACATTACCTAGTGCCCCACCTTTGTAGCCAACTTCCTCTTCCTCTACCACATCCACCAATGCATTATCAGGAACTAGAAGCAACATTTCCACCCAACTACACACCTTCGCAGACCAAATGGCCTATCCCAAATTTGCATGAAATTCGGCTAGAATCATCCCTCTAGATTTGAGCTAAGCAAAATCCTCGAGACCTTCCTCACCTATTACACTTTTAACCAAAATGAGAAGATTCCTATTTGGGTAGTGAAAAATCTTGCAAAGACAATCGAAGATAGGGCCATGCCACAGGGGGTCGTGGCCACAGCCTACATTCCTTTGAGCCATAAAACCTAGTAGAATCCTAATCACCAGTCTACATGACACACCTAAAGACCACAACACAAAGAACAAGATACCATATCGGACCAACCATCTAAGTCCATACACTAGACATCTAAGAAGTTGGAAGAAACCACCCAAAACAAATTCCTTATATATGCCTCTATCCAAGCCACTCCTATTCATTATGGTAAATCCATCTTGACATGAGCAAACCCAGTTCTTCACTTTATATTGACAAGACAACTAATTAATGTTTGTTGAGCTGAGTAAAAGGCCAATCAATCAAGGTCTATCCTCTAATAGGACCTCCTTAAGCCCATTTCCAATCATCAACCTTTTCACTAATTAAAGATGAGAAGAGGGAGAGCTCAATGCCAAGGTTGGCAAGCAGATCTACCACCTTATTCTACTCCCAGAAACAATGCATAAAAAACATCAATTCAAACTTACAACATAATAGGGTAGCTTCTTTAAGAAGGCTCCAAAGTTTCCAATTTAGACACAACCCTTTTCGGAGCCAATGATAATGATTTGTGAGTACTCGGAAACCAAATTTTCCTCTCTTCTGAATGAGCCAAAGTAGGCCACCAATAACAACCTCCTACTCCACTTCGTTATTAGTCCATCTTACCACAAGCAAAGAACCACCTTTAATTATATCACCTTTTGATGTATGAAGAATAAATCCTACCCTTGCTTGCCTTGGGTTCCCCCAAGAAGTTCCATCAAAGTTCAACTTCAGCCAATCTTTGGGGAGGGGGACTATCTCAAATCTCACTTTCTTCTTATTAACTATTACCCCATTAACAGGGAAGCACTCTATATTATTTTAAGTTAAATAGGCATTTATATAATTTAAAAAAAAAATTAATTTATATATAAATATTTTTTTTTCCATCTTCAAGCTACCTATTTTCCATTTTTTGAAGAATGTTGTATGGGTGCCTTTTCCCATCAACTACAGATCAAGTTTGGTAACAGTGATTGGAAATGGATCATGTTTGAAAAGGAGGAAAAAAAATGGAAAGGGGGATAGGGGTTCTTGAAAAGCTAAGTTGCCGGACCTGGTTTGGGTTTGGGTACAGGTACGCGGATACGACAATTTTTTTTTTGGCTTGGGTGCAATATGACAATACTATATATATGTATGAGAATACTTGTAATAATGAAAATTCAAAATACTCATGAATTGAAATTCATAATTCAGTGATTTCAAAGTCATAATTGAATTCAAGTAGCACCATCAAAGCAATAGAAACCAAGTTCCAATTATGTAATATATGTATTATTGATTTAAAAAAGCTCCACCTAATTGAGGACTATATAATATTGTAAAAACTATGACGATATGATCAACCATTAAAGCTATATCTGATTTCTTCAAACCAAAAACCAATGTTACACTATACAAACTATATGTCCTAACAATAAAACACTTGATAAAAAGAATATAGTCATTAATAGCAATTAATGGCACAAACCAATTTTTTGTATATCTTATAAGCATTGCAGTCCATGAAACCATGTTCTGATGTATTCTGTCAAATAGTTCACTTGCCTTATGTATGTTTCCACTGTTCCACATTTTGCATACATATGTACCAAGGCATTTGTTGCTACTATGTCAGACAAAAATCCTGTTTCCATTCTGATTTGATAGATTTCCACACCCTATTCTAAAGCTCCCATTTTTTCACAAGCTTGGAGGATGCTAGAAAATGTTATGGAGATTAGATTTATACCTCCCAATTGCTTTATAAAACTATAAGAACAAGATTATCCAAAAAAAATAGATGATATCTCTTTTACATTCCAACTTCATACTTCTTATTGAAAAATCATATTTTCATTATTTTGGAGTGCCAAAGCATTAAAATGTTCATCTAAAAACTTTATTTCACTTTTAATCATACTTTGATGGATAAATTTCACTTTTAGGGTGAAATAGACTCATTTAGATTTTTTTAAAGTTAAAAAAGGTTAAAAAAATGTTTAAAAAAGTTGATTTTGACACCATTTTGGGCATCCCTCCTCTAGGTTCTCCTAGGTTCTGCCCGGGTATGAAGAACCCACGGAGAACCCCCTGGTGAACCGTACCTGTACCCGAGCCGAACCCATACAGTGTAAGAAGAACCCACAGAGAACCCAGGGTGCCTATTAAGAACCCACAAAGAACCCCCTGGCGAACCGTACCCGTACCCGAGCCGAACCCATACGGTGTAATGTCCCCCTTTAGGATGTTCTTTATCTCTTAACTTGCACACACGAATAACTACTAGAGAGAGACATTAGTACTATTAAAGATCAATTTAGTGATGAAATCAATACATCATAATCATAATCAATAACAATGAACGAGAATATAACATTATTAGAGAGAGCATATATTCAATTGTATTTCTTCATACTTCAATATACTTATACTTGATACGTCTTTTGCCTCATGATATACTTTGGGAATGGCGATCGTCGTGCCCGGTTGTTAATCTAACCTAATCATCAACCCTAGCGGAGGCAGGGAATATACTCGTTAAGGCGTTGGATAACATTGCTCCACTTGTTGATGGTTGTTTTTCAACAAGTCAACAATTAGAGTAAAATACTGAGTATCTGACTCTCTCTTGAGCAAAGCCTCTCGGATGCTGAACTAGGTGATCAAACGAGATAACTCCAAGGTTCCTTCTAATAATTTCGGTAAGAGACAGCTCAGCGATTTAAGTATGATTTTGCTGTTAACAACAAAGGGACTTACATAGACTCTTCTCCTTTCATTCGACTTATTCCTCCTTTGATGTGGATGATGTATATACAAGGTTTCTATGATAAAGAAAATGAAAAAAGGGGTAAGGGTTTAGAAGGCTAATCTAAGGACAATGAGATAATGAAACATGTAAAGATAGACAAACTCCTCATGAAACCAGACTTCGCTTCGCCATGAGAACCAACAACTACACGAAGCCGGTGCAATCTTCTAAGGAAACTCAAGGATTTTCATGTTGTAAATCTCCATCCAAACACCCACAACTGGCGCAATTTGAACAAGCATTCACAACCGAACTAAAGAAAATGAAGGTTCAGTCTAACTTTGCAAAGTGGGTTGCCTTCGACAATACACGAAAAGTATGAACCAGAAGAATTCATCAAATATCTTTACGCATATTCATTATATCAATGCACTTCTAATCTATTTCTAAGCTATTTGAAACATCTCTTAATTCCATCAAGATTCAGGAAACCATGTTACTCCACAAGATAATACTTAACACCAAACAAGTAGCTCCAATGTCTTTGCATTAACTTTGAGGAATATTTACAACAATTTCAAGTTCTCTCAGAGAATTTTGAGAGTCTCTTCTATTCTACTCTTAAAATCTACTCTCTAGTCTATTACTAATGATCTACTTGATTACAAATGAGGCAACAAGGCCTTTATATAGAAGCCCAGGTTACAATGAATGGCTTAGATCAATTTGATGGCCAAGGGTCTAGATCGTGCCACCTCACAGGTAGTTACAACAACTTGCTATTCTTAGCAAAAAAGAGAGAGGCAATGAAGACACGTTTTCCAATGTGATAAGGTAAGGCAAAAGCATTTAAAATATTCCCCCACATAGGAATCCCTTTGGCCTCTTTCATTAAATGATACATTGAATGCATTAAATAATGCGGCTAATCAAAATTGAATGATGTGTACTTGCCACATAGATGCCAACTCGGCATACTTTGAAAATTGTATCATCTTTGTGTGATGTATTCAATGTAATTGCTTGAACTTGTATGTTTAGGAATACATCTTGTAGATCTTTGCCTTATTCATTCTTCTTGTAACTGGATGTATGATACTTGTTGCTTCACTTGTCTAACTTCATGATTTTTTCTTCTTCTTGTAGGTAAGTTGATGATCTTCCTTGATGCTTCTTCATGTGGAGTAGATGATGATGATAATGATGTGGCTTTCTTCATGTAGAGTAGAAGACTCTCTTGGATTTGAAATTGTAAAGTCTTGCAGTTTAGATGGATAAATGCCTTCGCTTGATGTAGATCTCTTGGAATGATGCTTCTTGGAAGATGATCTTGAATGATTCCTTAGAGCAGCCACATGAAGTTTCCTTGAAGTAGAGTGGATGCCTTCGGAAGGTCTTGATGAAGATGATGTCCTTCGGATGGATGTCTTCTAGATAATCTTAACTTGATGCCACTTGATGAAGAATTCCAACACAAGGATGATGAAGGATACCCTTGAAACAGCTACATGATGCCTTGCTCTTTCTCGTTCCTTGCTTGTCAAAGGTTCTTATCACTTGATCTTTAGATGATTCCTCCTTTTTGCTGCAACACAAGTAAAGAAACAGCATCAATCACCTTTCGATAACACATAATACATAAGAATCATTACAAGCATTTCTAATCTAAGCACATGAGTTAAGGACTTTGATGTCTAACTTGAATGATATGAAAACTTTACTAAGATGGCGTGCTGGTTGAGATAAGTGAATTCCTCCTAGATTCCTCCTTGATAAGCCTCTAAAGTTTGCCTTCAACACTTGACTTTACTTCCCCTTGGATGGAGTATTCAAATTCTTCTAGATCTAGCACACTAGTCAAGGTCTTGAAGGTCTTATAGAAGGGCGCATTGGTTGAAGGATTTCAACTCTTCCTAAAATTTTCCCTTAAAAACTCCACTATTTTATCTCCTCTACAAGTCGCATTGGATGAAGGATTGAGATCCTCTTGCCTTTTACATTTGATAACATCTTCTAGGTCCTCTTTGTATTCCTTGGATTAGTGTTTGACTTTCTCCTTGCATTTCGCATTGGATGAGTATGTTGAAGTCTTCTTAAGGTGATTTGAAATACCTTGATCTTTCTTCATAACCCTCTAGGCGCATTGGATCAAGTTTTTGATCTCTTCTAGCATTTTGCATTGGATGAAGGATTAAGATCCTCTCAACACTTCGCATTAGATCATGTTTTAAGACTCCTCTCAACATTTCGCATTAGATGAACTAGTTTTCACTTGCTTAAGGGAGTGGCGCATTGGATGAAGGATTGAAATCCTCTAGATTTTGGCGCATTGGATAGGTAGTTAGAGATCTTCAAAAAACAAACTTCATTCTCCCTTCATGTATGGCGCACTAGATGCCACTTTTGATTTCTTCTTGTTGAGCACTTTGATAACGGGTCTTGGGAGTGGCGCATCACTTCATCATGTTGGAATCTTCAAAAACTTTGGTATATTAGATGGCCTTTACCTTGAAGTGAATCATGCATGGTGTTGGCGCATTAGATGAGGAATAAAAATCCTCTAGAAACAAAATCTCATTCTTCCTTATGTTGCGCTTTGGAGAACCTTGAAGTGGGTGCTTTGGATAACCTTGTTGTAGGCGCATTAGATCACCTTGTTGGAAGCTTGAAAACTTAGAGGTATTCATGAAGTTGGCGCATGAGATAAGACTTTAAAATCCTTTAAACTCAAACCTTGAAGGCTTAACCTTGGATCTCACCTTCCTCCTTGTAGGGCGCATTAGATCAAGCATAGAGAATCCTCTAGATTGCGCTTTGGATAAGGATCCTTCAAACTTCACCTTGAAACTACTTGGGCGCATTAGATCAACCTTTTGGAATCTCTGGAGTTTCCCCTCATGAGGTCGCATTAGATAAGCTTTTAGAAGTCCTCTAAACTTGGCCTTGGAGACTTGACTGGATAGGCGCGTTAGATCAAGGATTGAAATCCTCTGGCTTCTAGCGCATTAGATAGGCTTTTGAAATCCTCTGGTCTCACATTGGTGAATTGACTCTAACACTTGCATTGAATGTTTGGGAAGCGCATCAGTTGAGGGATAAAAATCCTCTAGATTTTGGCGCATCACTTAAGCTTTTGAAATCCTCTTTGAACTAGATCCTTCTCAAGTCAAAAACCCTCAAGACTCCCTCTTCCTTCTTGGTGGCGCATCAGTTAAGGTTTTCAAATCCTCTGACACTTATCATCTTAATTTCGTTCCAAGATTCATTCTAAGAGGTGTCTTTTCATTTTCGCATTAGATCAAGGCATTGAAATCTTCATCTTTTCCCTCAAAATGATCTTTTAGTTTGGGCGCAGTAGATGAGTGATTGAAATCCTCTGGCATTCGCATCAAAAGGCATAAAAAATCTTCTAAAATCACTTCAAACTTGAGATCTTTCAACATTTTCGCATTACTTCAAGGTTTTAGATGGGCGCATTAGATCATTGATTGAAATCCTCATGCTCAAGCGCCTTTTTCCTCGTGATTTTGCGCCAAGATTTTGCGCCACTTCAGTGCCCTGTCGCACTAGATCAGTTTTTTGAATCCTCTGGAATTGTCAGGCATTTTTCAGGATCGCGAGGGTAAAGGTATATTGAAAAATATATTCAAGTATAAGTTGAGAGATTGAATTTCTTATACTTTAAATATTTTTCAATATACCTTTCAGGATGTTTGAGATAGGTCCCGAATCCACCGGATTTAAGATGCAAAATATAGAATTTAGAGGATTCACCAGATTTCAGACTTAGCCATTTTTCAGGATTTTCAAGATTTCAGGCTCCAGACTTAGTCTTTTCAGGGTCTCAAACATACTTCAGGAAGGGTCTCATTATTCATCACTTGGATGGAATTTAATCAAGATTCTTCATTTTCCAGATGAGACCTCCAGTTATGAAGCAAAATCATCTAGGAGAAAGACCTCTTGTTGGATTGACAGAGGAAACGAACCTAAGGCACCATTAGAACTTAATTTAAAACATCGGAGCTCAAAAAAAGGGGGTCCCCATTTGCAATGGGGCGATGTGTGATTTGGTCACAACACCACTGCCATAGGCCCAAGGGTTTCATTGCTCACCCGACAATACTTCACCACTTGAGAGTCACCTACCGGGTAAGACTTATTAATAAGAATAAACCGCCCTTACCTAACGACCCAAACGTCCTCGTAGGGGCAATAGACAAAGATTAATGACACGGCAAGACACGCAACGTCCCTCGTATATCATGGACAAGACTAAGTATCGTTATATAAGTATAGATAGATATATAAGTTAGAAATGTCATACCGATTCGTAGATTTTCTCTCCTCAAAGAAGTATAAGTGATCTTATAGATCACAAATGGTTGATGATTGCCTTGATTTCTCACAAGGCTGCTATCAATCGGAATTTTTTTATGTAATGATGTTCCTTATAGGAACTATATTAATGGAGAGTATTTCCACCACTATGGATGAATATCCATATGGCAGATTGCTGCCTCAATATATTAAATCTGATATATATATTTATTTCTGCCTTTTCTGTTATAATGGTTGATATGCTACTTGAATGTTGATCGACTGTGAATGAATGTTCTTTAGATGCTATAGTTTATTGTATTGCTGATCAATGAATGATCACTGATGATGAGATCTTGCTGAATGATGAATGATTGTTCTTGGATGCCTATCGCTGCTCTCTACCAATCCCTTTTATATTATTGGAAGACTGCCAACGGTTGTAACTTTCCAAGGAAATCGCCCTTCCTAAGAGACGCCACCGTTAGTAATTACACCTCATTGCTTTATTTGCTGATCGCCACTTATGAAATCGTGGCCTTTAACAACCTTTGTCTTATATGCTTGTAGCTGCTACTAATAAGCATTTAGTTTGTTTTATTAATTGGATCGATTATCATCCTTTTATTGCTCTATGAGATAATCGTTGTCTTTTGTTATTTTCATTTGCTGCTGTTAGTTAACAGCGATTCCCTTAATTTTATTCTATGCTGTCAACCGTTGCTTTATAAAAGGATCACTGACTTGTGTATAAAGCTTTATCTTATGCGCTTTCTTTGGGAGGGGTCGATCATGTATGGGATCGGCCCCTTTCAATATTTAATCTACATTAATTAATTTATAATATTCAATAATATATATATATATATATATATATATATATATATATATATATATATATATATATATATATATATATAATTATTAATATTTATATTAATAATTAATTTGTTATTATATTTAATAATATATTATTTATAAGATTGCTTTAGTATATAATACTTAATTTATTATTTAAATATATTATATCGATTTATAATGTCATTCATATGCATAACTGATTCAATTATAACTCGTTAGTATAGGGACATGACATATGGGCACGTTGGGCATTTGAGAAGAACTCGGTAACTTAGTTGAAAACCTTTTTCTACAGAACATCTTCCCCTGAAAAATCACATCAAAATAAAAACCAAATTCCCCCCTGCCAAAAAAAAAAAAAAAATTGTTGAGAACCAGTTGATGAAGCATGCCAAATTTGAATATTTCTCAAGGTTTGCGTTTGAGTGGACATCATTCTATTTTCAGGGAAGTGTCCATTCTTGACCTTACAAAATAGTTGAGATGCCCCATCATCCCCACAATAGCAGGGGAGGATGAGAGGTTTTCTTTAACCAACATAATTGTTCTACCTTCCTCTAATAGACCTGTAACTGTAAGTGAAGAATCACTTTTAAATCATAACCAAAGATCATTTTGCCAACAGGATAAGGATTGTCAGAATCAATGGAGACTATTTTTAGCATTTTCAATAGACGTAGAATGATTGTGCAATTGTTCTGGAGTGGATAAATATCTTTGTAACTTCATCTTAAAGTAATCTAGGGGGAATCCAGAATACAAACAGTTGCTTTTTTAGCCATGGAGATTTCTCCACATTAAATATTTGCTTCTCCATGTAGTTTGGGTTTTGACATATCATATATGTAAGTTTAGAGTTTAAGCATTGATAAAACCTATTTCATGATAGATGTGTGCTTTGATTTTGATTTTTATGCCTTAAATGTTCCTTATCATTGCTAAGTTTTCTATAATTTTTAATGTCTCTATATAATTCATTATAATTCTTACACAACCACACCTCTTGTTTTGAGGCTTTGGTGCTGGGTTATCTATAGCTGTACTTTGCGTATCCCTTCACACATGCATGTATGCAACCTTGTTTTAAGAAAATAAACATTCATTGATTATTTGAAGTATAAGGGCTGGGTTGGATCTTAATGCTGATAAATGCAGAACCTAAGGATTTTGTTTTTTCTTCTGGTAAGTGAATGTAAATATCCAATATAAAGGAACTGGTTCTTGTCTGTGTTGATTGACATGGAGATCTATGCAATTATCCACAAGAGTTTCACAGTATAAATGATTGATGCAGGAGCATCAGTCTTTTGAAGTTTTGGTTTTCGTTGTTTGTTTCTTCTGACTTTGTCGGGGTCATTGTGGCCGATTTTGCTTTCATGTTGTTAATTAGTTTCGTTTTGGTGGTCTACCTTATTTAATGTCTTAGGGGGTGTTTCGACTACAAAGGGATGAAATAGGGCCTTGTCACACGTCAACTCATCCAAGATAGAGGCTCAAGGACAAACCCGTTTTCCACCGAGTTTCGAGTTAAAGATTCAGTTATTGGGACAGTTTGGGTGACACCTTTCGAAGTCAGTTCTTTGGGAAGGTTTTGCGGGGGCAGTTTGAGAAGTTAGGATTGGAAGTTTTCATGGAAGATTGGAAAAGTAGCAAGAAGAAAGATACAGGCATAAGGAGACGTGCAGGATTGCAATAGAACAGAAGGAGTTGTCAGCGTAGGACAGTAGTTTTAGAAGCTCATGTTCAGACCATTGGAAGGGGATGGTGAGAGATTGGTGAGTATGTGCCAAACGAAAGAGAAGACAAGAAACGTGGGTCGGCAAAAACAAGAATAGCAGAGAAGGCAAAGTATAGGAGATATCAGAGGAAGTAAACCGAGCTGTTATAGCCTTGAAGGATAAGATTATAATCAGCAAACCTCTGTAGGTTGCCCCAGCTGAACGAAGAGGTAAAGAACAACATGCTGGGAGGAGAAATTATTCTTTGGAATCAGTTTTCTGGAATGGCTTTTCTTGGCAGGGAACAGTGAGACTTTTCTTTAGTGGGAAAGATAGAGAAAACAAAGAATGAAGGGGGAGACAGTGAGGGTATGCGTGTAGAGAGAGTGAGGAGAAGTGAAGGCTACCAAGGGAGACTGTCACCGAAGAAAACCTCTGATGGAGTCAAGGTGACCGCGGAAAGGAGAGAAGGGATAGTGAAAGACTGGGGCTGGCAGACGTTTGGAGGAGCCAATAAAGCTAAAAGCTCGGGCTGGGAAGCAAGATCCAACATTCTGAGTGTATTTCGTGAACATGCATATGTCTGTATATTTCCTTTGAAATCTTTAAAATGTCCTTGCTCTGCATATGCAATTCTCAACGAGGGTATAAAGGATATTGACTGTAATTTTATTTTATTGATATAATAAACTCGAAGTTGCTTTGGTAAGAGTCTCTTAAACCTATGTTTTCCGCTGTTTAGAATGAATGCAATATATTTAGGGTGTTGAAATATGAAGTGCTATAGTTCTGGTGGCGGCCCTGAGACTACTCTGATCACCATGCTTTCAACTGGACGCAGTTCAGTAGTCGCCTTACCCAGGTACTCCAGCTGACATCCACAGAACTTTTTGATATCCATACTAACCGTTTTACGGTTGAAGGGAACTTGATACAAAGCTTAGGTTGGTCTCTCTTAAAATGCCTTCTTGTTAGACCTTTGGAAGAGAGCAAGGAACATTGATAGAAGAAGCTGCCTTCTTGTTTATAGAATTGCGTTTTACTTGTATTTTCCATTACTTTTTCACGATGGTTTGGACTCTGGATACATTCAGTAAGAGAAGCTTAGAAGTGTTAGAAACTTGCTGGTGTTGTCATTGATGTCAACTACCAGCAGATGAATCTCAACTACCAGCAGATGATTCACTTGGTTTCCAAGTGCTTTTGAGAAAATTTGATAAAAAGGTGTGTAGTATGACAGAGGTATCCTCAGTATTATGCTCCGCATTTCTTCCTAATTGAAGATATGCTTGTGCGGTTTGGAAGTATTGATCAGAGGTGCTCAGAGGTATTATATCCAGAGTTTCAGGTTCTGGATCGTGCAAAAGTAGAAGATATGTCTAATAGAATATTTGACTGTGAAGGAGGGTGTCTGGGAGAAATGAGAATGTTCCGCATTTCTCCACATTGAGCTTTCCTGTCTTGTGGATCTGGGAGTGTGCTTATATTATCTATATCCACCTTCCTTTGAAGTTTCCAGTGTTGGGATGCTCTGCAAGTTTAGTTCTTGCGTTGGTGATCGGTAACAGTGTTCTAACGTGCATAATGAAGATTCAGACAGTTGTGGCAATGTTGTAGACGTTTATGATGATGATGAGTATTCTGGGAAGGTGTGTGAATGTTTTGGAGTGTCTCTCTGGTCCGCATGTTCTTGGACTTGGAGAAGCATGAATATGGCCATTAGCTCAGGTTTGGCCGACTTGGCTTATTAGTGCCATTTGCGGAGGTGCCTCATGGATTGTGGATGAGATAAGCAGCTTGATGATGCAAATTTGAGTCTTGGTTATCCCTTGACATGGTCCACTTTCACTTCTTTCCACTGCGGAAGTGTTTAGTGCCGACCTAAGCAATGTTGCATGTGTGTAATGCACACGCTTCATTAGGACCAACCTAATTGAGGTAGGTCTTGGTTATAGATGGTATAAATGCAAGATGAAGTTGAATGGAGCAAGGTAGAGAAGAACATGCGAATGTAAATCAAGGGCAGTGAAGTTGTGTGCGAGCTTAAATGCTTATGACTCCGGAATGCAGTGAGCAGAAGGTGTTTACATTTCAGTGTGTCGGAAGTTGCTTTGAGATAGTGAATCTCTATGTAACAGCCTTCTTCTTTCTTCTCTCTTTTGGGCAGTGAGCCTTTCTTTGGCAGTGAGCCTTTTCTCTAGTAGTGAGCCTTTTTTCTGGCAGTGAGCCTTTCTTTTAGGCATTGAGCCCTTGGCAATGAGCCTATTGATTTTTGGTGTTGTAATTCATATATATTGTGAGGTAATCCTCACCTCGGTTTTTCCCTTATTGGGTTTTCCACGTAAATTTGGTGTTCTTATGTGTTTGGATGTGTTTGCATTGATGTTTCATAGGTTTACATTCTGCTAATGCATTATAAGTGGTTGATGGTTTGATGGTTTAAAGTTTTAACATACAACTGATTCACCCCCCCTCTCAGTTGTTCTGTGCATTCCAACAAGAAGTTCATCAATTAATCTACATATATCTCCCAATGGTATATGATGATTGTTTAAGCTTGTTTGTTAACACTGTGCCATCAAAGTCAGCATTCTGGTTTGGTCTTGTGAGTCCAGCAAGCCATCAATGATTCACATGTTGTAGATAGCTATGCTCTTTGATAGCTTATATTTAAAATCTACTATTAATGCCACATTTTTTATGATCGCATTGTTGAAACATGTCACAAATTACCATATATGAATGATCTTATGGAATAAGACACTGTTTTGTGGTTTGAAAAAGGTGTTTATGCATTTCCTAATTTTATTTACTAATAAAACAGTATGAGGTATCTTTTGGTTGGGTTGTTAATCTATCCAAAAGTAAGCAATATATGTCTCAAAACTGCCAAAAATATTTTAAAGGAGCATGTGTGCATTATAAACAATTTTTTTCTTGGAAGGAAAGTAGTTGTGAATTATGCATTTAGAACAGTTTATTGATAGTACGATCCATTGATGTTCTATTTGGTTTTTATTTAGGGACGATAAATAGTTCTCTGGCCCATTTTTTATTTGCTTTGCAGATTTGCTTTCTTTAATGATGTGTAACCTTTTGGAAAGCTCTTTAGTTTCTATGCTTTTCATTTAAAAATCACCCCAAACTGGCTGGAAATGGTCATTTCTATTCTGGAAGTCTCGAAGACATTTCCATGGATTTTTGGTACCTAAAACCTTTCCATGTACTGAAAGGCCCCACCCCTCTGGAGTTTCCATTAATATAGGTTTGAAGTTTCTTTCTGGATGATTTCGGCATATGCACTAGGTTTGTCAAGAGGTCCACCATGGTTTCTTCTATATGCACAAATTGTAGAGAAGTGCACATATTTCTTGAGAAATTGGCCTTTTCTTTTTTATGATTTATGTTATTGCTAAATAATGGACAGCCAAACATTTTGAAATTAATTACAAGGCCTTCAGTACGTGAACATCTCAATACTTGTAATAGATAATGCTTACATTCTATATGCATTTGTTATTAACTTTAAGCAATGATTATATTTGGAATCTGCGTGCAGGTAGACATAAATGTTTCTCCTGGATCCCATGCATTTGAAGATTCAGGTAACTTGGAGAACAAGTACTGCTTATTTTTCTTTTCTTTTTGGAGCATGACATAGAAAATGTACATTATTAACTCCAAAAGCATGCCTAACTTCTGTAAGGGCCAAAAACATTAAAATTTGAAATCACCCTCAACAGTAAGCAGATTCTGTTATAGGTCATGGAATCAGAACCTCTTGAATTGTGTCAAAATATATTCCTCATGGCAGAATGCATATATTGCCTGCAGTTATTTGATTTAAAGTTTGAATACAAACCATTTCAGCCCTTGTATTGAGGAAAAGATAATCTTATCTAGCAATGCAGAAGATATTTCCAGAATATTGGTATAGTGACTGATTTTTTAATGGAAGACCAAATTATTTCCAAGCCCTTTTTCTGATTATTGACCTGTTTTGTGAAGTGTAATGGGAAACCTGGAATTAAAAAACCAAGAAAAGATCCCATAGACTGTTACATTACATCAAATGTAATAAGACATCCTGACAATGGAGCTAGCCTGAAATGTTGTCAATTACTTATTTATGATTGTAGTTATCAAACAAACTATTGTTTTAAGAACGAGCTTTGGAAATATTAAAATCTGTATAGTAATAAAACTTGCTTTAATAGCCAATTAGGCTCGGTTTCATCTTAAAAGGATGCATCATTCATTGCAATAATGTATGAGATATTGAACATGCCGTAAATATATATTTGTTCTCTCACAACATTTCTCTAGAATCTATCATTAGCATCAGAGGCCTACAACATAGGCCCAAGATCCAACTATGCTTATTTAAATTAAAAGGGTGAGAATAAGAAACAGGGTCTGAGCATTAAGGAATGAAATTTGAATACAAGAAAGGTGTGATAATGTTAGACCAACCAAGGTCTCATATATTAAAATAACTAGCAATGAATGAAAAAAATGTCAATGATATGGTAGTCTGCCAACATATTGTATACAAATCAACATGTGCTAGAGGGTATATCTGATTTACTTTGAACAAACATTGAACCAGATCAATCTCTCACCGCTTTGAGCTCAAAGATTCAATAACAAACACTAACAGCCAATAGAGCTGAAAATACATGATTTTATAGTAGAAGAACACAACAAATATCCCTTAAAATCAATCAAAATGATGTGCGAATCATCCACATGGGCAGAGCATATGATCTCGGATAAGCTATGGATCCATTATCGCTACAAATACAGAGATTTATCATTTATGGCTACTAAATCACATGGACGCTTTTAATGAATCTGGAACGAAGCTAGGCTCACAAGCCACTGGTAAAAATGAAAACGGACACAAATTAAACACAATACACATTTCCACGTGAGAAACCCTCAATTTGGGAGGAGAAACCCAGCTTGATAGCAGTCATATATTATGTATTATTAATCAACCTGTACAAAAAGATGGATACAATGCTATTACTGCTCCTCTCCTTCCTGTCTGCCCAATGAATCAAACTGAGAGTTCATTATGTGTCTGTGCCAAGTGCTTTGTGCTTCTCACTTTGCTAGCAGCCAATTCATGACTTCCCCTTTTACTTTTATTGAACATCTCAAAAGCCGGGTTGTTTTCGTTCCCATTCCTTTTTGGGTTGAAGTGACAAAATCGCTGCTCGACTGAAACCGCTGCATGTCATTTTCAAAACCACTTGGTGCTTCTGATATTACTGCGTTGATTTCAGGACCACCGTTTATTTACAGAATCACTTTGGTAGTTACATAATTGCACTGGTGGTTACATTTTTGTCTATCCTTGCTTTTAAAACTGCCCCTTGACTGGACTAACAGTTTCATTTGTTGTAAAACAATGAGTACCTGCACTTGTGCAACTTTTGAACTAAACACTACAGAGCTCCTTGATTATTTTCATTTTGAAAGCTACAGAGCTCCTTGATTATTTTCAGATCATATCTTCCTTCATAGAGAGGCTTTTGGTCCCACAAAAGCTTATTGGGAAATGAGATGAGGAAACAATATTCCCATCCTCCCTTTGGAATACCAACAGGCTCGATCAACGTTTGTCCTTTGAGTCCCACTTTCAAAGACTCATGAACGCCCTTTCTAGTCTCTCACTGCTTCCACTAAAGTACCACATTCTTGGGAAGTACTACTTTTTTGTCATAAACCAGGTCTTCCACTGAAGGTAGCACCAATTCTTCTTCTCCTTCATCCAACATGGATGTTTTGTACAGCTGGAGATGTTCACTATTGAGCACTGAGTGGATTTTCATTCTCCCCAACTGCCTCTAAGATGGTAAATGGCCCATACCTTAAAGATTTAGTTTTCTTGACTTGTCCTTACATCTGTTCTTTTCCTAGGGACAGTTATACCTTGTTTCCAACCTTGAAACCAAGTTCCACATGATGCCGATCATCTCTCCTAGTACTTAAACTGAAGCTTCTCTAGTTGCATCTTCACATTGAGTTGGATCTCATGGATCCTCTCAATGAATTTTGTTGCTTTTGTCACCTTCGAGTCCAATCCTTCTTACTCATCCTGCTGTCCTAGTGCAGTGCCAAGTGGATGGGTTGGTAGATATCCCAAACACATTTCAAATGATGACTGTTTTGTAGAGGGATGAATTGCCTTGTTATATGAGCACTGGATATAGAGCAAAGACTCATCCCGAGCCTTTGGCATCCTACTGTCATAACCACATATGAGCTGCACGAACGTCCTATTCACTACCTCCATTTGTCCAAAAGGCCACTCTTCTAAAGTTTAGTATCCATCTTTCCCGACAAAGTGGACCAAAATTTACTCAGAAAATGATCATCCCTGTTTGAAACTTTGAAACAATTGATATTGGTAGCCCACAGTGCACCCAAACTTTGTTAAAAGACAAATCTGCTTTCTTTTTTTGGTTATCATTTCCTTGCATGGAGATAAGATACACATCTTGCTGAACCTATCTACCACAACAAATAAATAGTCATATCCATGTTAGCTGATTGGTAGTCCGCCCTTGAAATCCATGGAAACACTATCCAGGGTGTAATAGGCATTGGAAGAGCCATATACATTCCTTCCTTTCTCATCTTGGATTTGCAAGTACAAGATAACTTGCATTCTCTAATAAGCTTTGCTACTTCTACCTGCATCCTAGGCCAATATACACACCTTTGCAAATGGGTCACTGTTTTTCCAACACCAGAATGACTCACTACATTTGAGGTATGTGCCTCCCTCATAAGTAGAAGATGTGCCTTTGGCACACACAACTTGCCCAGCCTATAAAGCAATCCTTTCTTTAGGTAGAAATCTTCTCCTTCTTTTGCAACTCTTTGTTCTCGGAGCTGTTCATACTTCTCAAAATCCAAGTCTTTCTCATACTCTTCTTCATAGGCTTCTTTAGTGAATGGCTCCAACTGTGTGATTATAGTAAAAGCTGATATGGGCTTTGAAATAGGTGGCCTAGACAACATGTTTGCCACAACATTTTTACTTCTCTTTTTGTACTTGATCACCAAGTAAAATTGTTGTAGAAAACTCATCCATTTGTAATGACACCCGTGTCACAACTTATTTCGAGCCTGCAAGTATTTAATGGCTTGTTGGTTGTGTGCACAACTGTTTCCCTACCAAGTAAATAGTGTTTAAATTTCATGATTGCCTGGATTAATGCATAAAGCTCCTTGTCATACACCGGATAGTACCTCACCATTGAAACGAGACCTCTAAATAGTAGCAAACTGGTTTACCATCTTGTAACAAGATAGCTCCCATGGCATACTCACTAGCAGCCATCTCAACCTCAAAGGGCAGCTGCAAATTAGGTAAGGCTAACATTGGAGCATTGCAATCCTTCAACATTTCGAAAGCCTTATCATGTATACTACTACAATGAAAGTGCTTATCCAATGCGGCATCTGAATGTAGAGGGGCTGCTATGGAAGAGAAGGCTGGAATGAATTTACACATATATTGTGTAGCACCTACAAAACTTCATGTTTATGTGGCACTCCTCGGTATGGGCCAATTTTTAATAGCATCTATTTTTGTGGGATCTACTCTCAGCTCACCTCCTCCAACCATATGGTATAAATATGTCAAAAATTCTTTGGCATACTCATACTTCTTCAAATTACACAAGATCTGTTTTTCTTTTAACACTTCCAAATCCTGTCTCAGATGCGTCAAATGCTCCTCCCATTGTTGCACTAAAGATCAATGTCATCTAGATACAATAGAACACATATATTTGTGAAATTTTCAACACATCATTCATCAAACACTGTGTTACTGGTTTGGCCCCCTTGACCTGCAGATTCGGGTCTGATCCAACCCAGATATAAATCTGGGTTTGGTTTGGTGGGAGACTCGTCCAAGGCACTCCAAAACCATTGTGGGTGTCCCAAATTTTGGCGCCATTCACTCCTGCCGCTACGAATTTTGATGGGTTTTCTGATTCCATGACGAACTTGATAGTTTTAATATAGAAGGGGTAAAAACTAGACGAAGATAATATAGGAGTGTAAAAACCCTAGACGTGGCTAGTTGCAGAGGTTGCTCGTTGGTGGGTAGAAATAAAGATGTGACACAAGCACAAATAAAGACACAGGAAGACGAATCCTACTTGCCTGTGAGCATAAACCTTAAATTGTGTGCTCTTGTTTATAAAAAAATAATAGTTATTTTTCTATTTATGTTAAAAGTTAATAGTTATGTTATGTTACTATGTATGTTAAAAGAATTAAATTTAATAGTTATGTTACAAGTTTAAGTTCCATATGAACACATTTAATTTAATTTTGTTCATTTTATTATTATTTTTTTTTGAGTTTACTTGACTACTCCAAAGACTATTCCTTTTATTATTATGCATACATCAAGTCTATCATAGATAACTCTGCTTAGCCCCTTGATGCTTCATCGTCAACACTATCCAATGCGCCACCAAAGGGAATAAGCTCTAATGTCATAGATAAAATTGGTAAATATCAGGCTTATGTAAGAGCAGCTGAAACCTGGGCGGAGAAAATAACACTTAATTGTCTTCTTTACGTTGAAGAGGCCATGAAATTACATGAAACCAAGTTAGAGTAGTCTTTGGAGTAGAATCAATAACAGTATTGATGGGTGTTTGTAGTGGAGTAGGCACATGAGGAGGATTTGAATGAGGGAGAGGTGGAGCAAGAGGAGGTGGAACAGGATTTACCTGAGGTTGTTCATCAGTAGGATTTTGTGGGCTGCCATCACCCTTTTGTGTAGGTGGCCTTTTAATCTCCAATTTCTTCCTTGGTGCTTGATCTTCACCTTCACATTGACTCTTCAAATCAACTCCTTTATCTGGGTCTTCATCATCACCATCTCTACCTGGAGGAGATCCGGATCTGGTAGAATATGTAATGATAAGGGGTTGAGATGAAGAAGAAGCTGCAGTTTGTTTCTACCTCCTGGATGCATTGTCCTTTGGTGGTGGTTTAGTGTTTGTGTGCTCAACAACCCTAGTTATTAACCACTTTTGGCATTTCCTAAGTACAAGCAAAGACCTTTCCCTTATGTTAGTGATTTCTTTATCATACCAGTTGATTGAGGGCAATGGCTGTGATTGGACGGAAGGATAGGCATCATCAACTAGCTCAGTGCCATCATCTACTATTTTAGAAATGTCCCAGCCCAAATTGAAAGCCCTCATCTGATCTACTGTCAACCTCATCCAGTCTCTTCTTCTTACCTCATATTCATCAGCACAGTCTTCGCAATAATCCTCCAAGTGAGATTCATGACTGTATGTTGTCCCAACATACAAGTTGTCCTTGACATAGTTTTTGCTATCATAAGACAAATTTGTTGTAAAAGGGTGAAAGTACATCTTCGATAGAAGCCTATCAACATTTTGTGCACTTGTAGCTGATTTGCAATTGTAGTAACTTAGGCTTATAGGAAAAGGATATCCTGCCTTTTTCTTCTCACTGCATTTCTTACTCACTTTGCCCATTTGCCTACATATGTCAAGGAAAATGATATAATCACTTGCATATCTAGTCAATTTATAAGGAGATCTTTCAAAACCACCTATTCTTAGGTATTAAAATCTATTATATATATGAAGAAGTTGCCAAATTGAGTGATCAGTTGTGCTGCTTTAGGAGAAATCCTGAGCCTCAATTCTCCTTCCAGCACCCTTACATTGAACATGCTTAAGGCATCATTAACTCTCCTGTAGTCTTTGTTTCCAATCTCCATTTGAAGTTGTGGGTAGAAATCATAGATTTGTGTTGAATTATCATAGACTCCTTGAGTTTGCAATCTAGGCCATACATTCATACTTGCAATAGCATAAAAGAGGTAGAAGACATGTAAAAGTATTGATTGGTTTGCAAATTCACCAATTGTTTATGCAAATGATCACTTATCATTTTGCTTCAATCAATAAATTGGGAAGCATACCCAATTGTGATGATAAACTGGCACATCCAATGTTCAAATGTACCATTGTCCTTGCTTCCCACTACCCTATGCAATAGGGTAATTATGTCAGAAATATTTTCTTAGAAATGAGCTCTCTGCAAATTCTTTGGGTTTTGAGACTAACATTTCTTTGGCACCTTCAACCAGTGTTTGGAAATATTGATAAGACAACTATCCTTATCTTGAAGGTAATCCCACCCCTTTTGAACATCCATTTCTGCATATTCATCCCTAACTGGCAGTTTTAATGTGATATTGAGAGATGGACTGTCCAGTTTCGTTGTCACTCTACCATCAATGGTCTTTACTTTCTGCATTCTGGATTGTAATTCTTCACACAAACAAGAACTAAGTTTGGATATTGAATTGCAATTGGGGAACCTCTGCATGCACCAAACCACTAGAGAAAGTCACCTCTGCCATGGGAGCCCTTGGGTTTTCTTTCATCCTTTCCCAAAAGTTCTCCAAATCATTATGTCCTAAGTCACTATCTTTTGCCTCTGCCAGCAAATTGTGAATGATAGAAGTATGCTCATACCCTTAATACTTTTACTTCATTTAGTGGGTTTTTGATAGTAACCAGACTAAACAAGTTGGAGCTTCTAGAAGATTTTGATAGGCGGCAACAAAACTGATTGTATCTAGGAACAGGCAAAAACTAGGGTGAACACAGTTCATTAAAATGTAGACAAAGAAAGCGGGATTCCACAATTCAACCAAGCAATGAAGGTTGTGAATAAATAGCTATCTTCATACTAGGACTTAAATTCAGAATACAAATGACCCACCTCATAATGCAAAGCAGGATATTTGAAATTTGCAGACGAATTTAGGCAGCAATGGGTCGCGGTAGAGCTCTCTTGTTTGAAATGCAAATGATTGTTATGATTGGGCCCACAAATCCCTCAAAATACATTAAAATAGATCATTTTGAAAAACTTAATAACTTTTTGGAAAGTGAAAAAGTTTTAAAACCCTCTGAAACGCTGAAGCTTTTAAGCATTTGAGAACATTTTCGGCAATTCTGCAATTCTAGAAACTTTCGAACACTCTACAGCATTTTGGAAAGTTTGAAAACTTTCGAACTATGTTGGCTCCAAGGTTTTTTTTTGAACTAACTTGAATGGAGATTGCCTCAATCTTGGGACCTTTTCGACTTTTCGGCAAATCTATGAACTTACGAACCATCTCAGCTTTTCGTCAAGTTCACGAACTTGTGAACTAGCCAAAATTGGAAGCAACTTTCTTCTCTCTGTCGGAGCATTTGAAAAATTGAGAACTTTGTTGATATTTCCCAAGGTTTTAGAACTTTTAAAACCCCCGATACACAACCTCTTTTGGCTTTTCAAAAGATTTGAGAACTTTTGAAGTATCTCAAAGCAAAGAAAAAACAACTCATTGGCCATTAAGAAGGTCTGAAAACTTTTGAACTTGGCACCGGATGAAAAGATAAAAACCATTGGTCGGGTTTTTGGGAGGTTCGCGAACTTGTGAACCTACCGAAAAAGTTAGAGAAAACCAAATTTTGCCGACAAAGTAATGAAAACTCTGACTTTTTGATACTACAGAAATTGGACAAAGACAAAACAACTGTGAATGAACTTGAAGGTGAAGATAAAGATTTTCAATTCACTTAGGCTAACTCAATCAAGGGAAAATAGTTAGCCAATTTATTTGAAAAGGGACTGAGTCAATTTGCAGCAAACACCATCAACTTTGCAATGTGAACAATGATTCTCTGGGTTTTTACCATCATGGACAGCAGCGTTAGTATTCTTATCTTTCCACTCCTTGAATGGTTTGCCCTTCTTTTTCCTTGGGCTGTTCTTTATCTTCTTCTTGTGAATTCTTCAAAGATTCTGCCCCAACCTCTCTTCTTCTCATCATCTATGTAATGTGCCAACAAGCAAACCTCATCCAAATCAGCTGGCTTGGCTGTGATGACTTTCCTTTTTAGGTTTGTATGCAACCCTCTTAGATACTTAGTGAGGATATCTTCTTCTTCCAAGTTCATGCTCAGCATCATGGCTTGTCTTTGGAACTCGGTTGTGTAATCTTGTACACTTTGACAGCTTGCTTGCCTAAAATAGAGCCATTTTATTTTCTGTTCTGTTTCAAGACCTATTGGATAAAAATTCTTCCTCAAAAGATCTTTAAAGCCTGCCCAACAATATGTTGCTGGTTTCTTCTTCTCACATGAAGAAAGATAGCTCTTCCACCATACAAGAGCATGTCCACTCATTTTCAAACGAGCAAAGGATATTTTTTGTGCTTCATTCATATTATGGAAATTAAAATACACTTCCATTTGCTTGATCCAAGTATCTAAAATTTCTGAGTTTACTTGAACTCCAAAAATCTTGGTGTCTAACTTGGTTTCAACTTCAAATGGGGTAGTTCTAGTTCTTACCTCAGCAGGCTCTCTTTCTTCCCAAGTGCAATTGTTGCCACCCTTTTCTTCTTCCCCATCATCTTCAATCCCAAACTAGGACATTAGTAGATGACTGATCTTGAACCATTTGAGCTCGTTACCTTGCCATTTGCTCTTGTTGTTGAGTTATCCATTGCTGATGTTTTGTTACCTGCGCTACATGACTCTCTAAGGCTGAAATCTTTGCATTCAAATCGTCCATTCTATTTTTTGATTTCAATGATGTGTTCCTATCTCTGAATTTTTTGGGACTAACTTTCCATCACTTAAAGACCTTGTCACTGTCATTCATATCCACTTTCCACTAATTCTGCTCTGACCAAACTGATCCATAATCACTACAAATGTTGAGATTTATGGCTACAAAATCACTTAATTACTGAATACATTACTCTAAAATGCATTCAATGAATCTGGAATAAAACTATGTTCGCAAGACATTGGTAAAAATGAAAACAAACACAAAACTAAACACAATGCACAGTTTCACTTGGGAAACCCCCAATTTGGGAGGAAAAACCCAACCTGATAGGTGCCAAATAGCAGTCCTATCTGTCTAATGAATACAATCAACCAGTTTTATTAATCAACCGGTATGAGAAGATGGATACAATGTTGTTATTGTTACTATCCTTCCTATCTGTCTAATGAGTCGAACTAAGAGTTAGTTCTGTGTCTCTGTCAAGTGCTTTGTGCTTCTGGCTCTACCAACATCCAATTCTTGAGTTCCCTCTTTAACTTTTGTTGATTGCTTGGCTTTACTCCCATGCATTAGAGTAGCCCAAACGTTCTGAAAATCTCAAAAGCTAAGTTACCGGTTCTGGTATTGGTTCGTGTTCGGGTTCGGGTTCCCGGGTTTGGTCAAAATTTTTTTTGGGTGTGGGTTCGTTTTGGGTTCGTCCATACAAAAACATATAAAAATAAAAAATATATTCATATTTGCAGCAGTAATTAAGTTCAGAATACCATAGCATCATGAATATGATCATATAATAAACAAAACCACACTAGTATTAGAAATTAAAAGCACTACTATGTCAATTAGTCAAACACAAATGTCGAATGTCATGATATATATAGTTATTACAATTCAAAAATCAAAATTATAATGCCAAATGTCAACAATCAGCCATCACTAATTAGGCATCACTGTCATATGGGTCTTCAAAAATATCATCACCGCAATCCATATTAGATGATGCGGGTATTGGTATATTAGTAGAACCACAAAAAGTGGCACTAGCACTAGCACCGGCACTAGCACTCTCATGCCCACTACCAAGCTCAACATCAACATCAACTTCAAGTGCGGCAAGGTGGGAAATGGTAGCATCCAGGTTAGTATGCTCTGGCTCGATATCCCACTTCTTTGTGTCCCCTTCCTTGTAGTCCCTGTCTTTGTGTGTAAGAAGGCGCAAGTTGGAATGCACATACACTAAGTCCTCCGCCTTTTTTGAGTGCAACCTGTTACGCTTTACTAAGTGGATGAAGGAGTATGTGCTCCAATTCCTCTCAGATGCTGATGAACTAGCAACCTATTAAGACAACATTAGAGAAGTAGAGTTATAAATTAGAATTTAGAAATGAAACTTAAAAATCTAAAAGATAATAGAACTTACTTGCGCTAAAATTTTTATTGCAAGAGGTTGGTGTGTGAATGATTGGCCATGGAAGTACCAACACCTATGAGCATCAACCTTTTATTTGTAACAAAGAGCATCAACACTCATGTCATTGGAGCTCACACATGTCATTGGAGCTCACAAAATCCATAAACTTGACTCTAACTACATCTCGTATGTTAGGATCAACGAAGAGTCTGTGAAATGCTGCCTTGTACCCTCGACTGACTTCAACATCTCTATATGAGGCAACCCTTGTCACCACAGAAAGGAGCTCAGTACTATAATATTTGGGACTCAGTGCAAAGGCGAGAAGATGCAATGGAGTGGTCATTTTGTCCCATCTCTCTTCAATAATTTGCTGTATTTGATTGAAGAAAGTTTCTCTAGGATCTTTCTCATGTTCATTTATGATGGCTTTCATCTTCTCAATCATTGCGTCGATGCCATCATATACCTCTCCCAAACAAGGCCTATTCATGTCGGTATAACGGATCATACTCAATATGGGCTCGGTAAAACTGAGGAGATACTCAACACAATCCCACCAATGGTCATCTAGGATCATTTGCTTAATTTTTGTTGCCCTTTCAGTGGTAGATTGCCTCCACATGGACCAATTTTGGCTGGTGACCATGCTAGAGAGTGCCTCTTTAACTTTCACAAGCCGTCTTAAGACAATTGTGTTGGAGGCAAAACGGGTCTCAGCAACCTATAAAAAAAAAAAAAAGAAAAAAAAAGGCTTCTTAAAAAATAAATTCTCAAAACTCAAAACATAAACTATTAAACTTAAGAAAAAATAAAAATTGCTTCACTTACCTTTAGCAGGTCCAATCTTGAGAATGATCTGAAAATGCCTTGTGACATATGGTGGTTGGTGACGAACATCTGGATGTCTTCTGCCTCACCATACACTTGTTTGATCCAATCAATTTTTTTTGCCAATTTTTTGTAGCATAAGGTTGAGGGAGTGGACCGCACAAGGTGTCCAAAAGATGTAACGCTCCTCAACCAATAAACCAGCTGCTCTACAGTTTTTTGCATTGTCTATTACCACTTGAACAACGTTTCGAGGCCCCACTTCCTCAATGGCTTGACAAAGAATATTAGCAATAAATGGACCATCCTTCACCTCCCCTTCACAATCGACTGCCTTCAAAAACATAGCCCCTCTGCAATAACATTGATCAATGGCCGATTTTTTGAACATTTCCATCCGTCAGAAACGATGGATAACCCTGTCTCAGCCCAAGAATCCCTTATGGGCTTCAATGAATCCTCTACAAGCTTCACTTTCTTTTCTAATAAGGTGGTACGCACCTTCTCAAAACTTGGGCCCTTGTACCCTTTTGGAGCATCATTAATTGCTTTCACCATTTGTTTCCAATACGGTGAGCGAACAACATTGAAAGCTAAGCCATTCGCATAGAGACATCTTGCAATATGTTGATCAACAATCTCACGAGACTCATTGTGAAATGCCGTTTCCAATGGTCCCTTTGATCTCTTACGTGCTACAGGTTCTTCAACTGTGGGCAAAAATGGGTGGCTCTCTATAGGTTCAATAATAGATGGTGATGCTGATTGAGAGGGCTTCATTCCTCGAGATCCTTTCTTTAGCAAAGGGTGATTTAATTTACGACCTGATGCTTTTTCTTGCTCTTGAATATATGTAAGGACTTGAGCTTGTGGGATGGGTGCACCATTTTTTCCAGGGCAAGCTTTGATGCCCAACCTAGGAATGTTACAGAAATGGGCTTTCACCCGATTGTAAGAGCTTTTATATTGAACCCCACACCCATTGCACATCCATATATAACCTCCACTGCCTGCAAGTGGTTCTAACATATTAACATATTTCCAAAGGGGTGAATTTGGATCTGTTTTGAACTTGGATTTCTCCGACGAGGTTGAACCGCTTGCCATTGTAATCCCTATGCCAAAAAAATCAATAAACAACACATTCCGAGAATCCAAAGTTCCAAACAAATGAAAACAAAATAAATAAATTATAGAACCTAGTTGAGTTTAAAAGCTTTACACATGTGCCATTGATTCATAGTAGATAGAAGAATTTAGAAAAAGACCACAAAAAATTCAAAACAAAACAAAAATGTAGAAAAAAAAAAACCAAAAAAACCCTCTTTTGCAAAACTCTGCCTCTACAATCTTCTTTGTAGCAAACCAGCTATTGCACACCCGTTGGAATAACAAAACAATCACTTTGGGTCCTTCACCAATCAATCTTCAACTCTATTTCTTTGATGGCAAGAAAAAATGAGAGTTCAACCCAAAATGGAAGAGTTTTCTATTTTGCATTTGGAATGAGGTAAATATAATGTTCATTGTCTTTAAAATGACTCCAAATGATGCTTTTAGGGTTAGAGAGGAGTCATATCATTAAAAACAATAAAAAATTGACCAAAAAATATTAAAAAAACATTTGAAAAGTCATTTTTTGACCCAGCTGGTCACAAGTTCTGCCTGGGTCCGTTCGGGTTCTATCCGGGTTTGCTTGGGTTTGCCCGGGACAGACCCACAGGCTCCTGGCCTAACCCTGGCCAGATCCCCGGGAGGACCGGACCAGGATTCGGACCCGGGCCGGAGCGAACCGGGACACGGGGCTTCCAGCAGGAGAACCGGTTACTTAGCTCAAAAGTTGTGTTGTTTTAGTTCCCATTCCCTTCTGGGTTGAAGTGACAAAAATGCTGCTTTTGACTGAAACCACTGCATGTCATGTTTAAACAACCCTGATGCTTCTGAAACCACCATGTTGATTTCAGGATCACTGCTTAGTTACATAATTGCTCCGGAAGTTCTGTGACGACACCGATGGTTATGTTTTCATCTTGTGTCGCTCTTGAAACCACCTCCAAACAGGATTGGCACGGTTTTGACTGTTGTAAAACAGCGAGTATCTGCACTTGTCCAATTTTTGAACTGAACACTTTTCTAGAAGCTATAGACCTTTTTGTTCCTTCTTGGATCAGCTATCATCTGGGAACACCTTCAGTAGACTCCAACAATTGCAGTAGCAGAAAACAGTCCACGAGGGTAAAAGAGTGCTTTAAAAAAACTCTTCTAGAGTTTTGATGTAGGTCCACACAATTTGTCTTTCTTATTTGTATCTTTTTTATTGGATTTGATTGCCCATTTTTAGCATCTTAGAAATGACTGCAAGAAATGGCACTAAGAATCAATGGTTTTTTCAAGAAACATTTTTGTTAGACTGAAATAGGACAAAATGCTAAAAATAGTAACTGTCAGTGAAATGGCAAACTGTATGGATTGGTGATTGGGAGTGGTGCCCACCGCCCAGAATCAATATCAAGGTTGTAGAGGCAGAAGCCTGTATGGGTGGAAGAGGAGTGTTGAGAGGATGTGGAAAACACCAGAGGAAAGGGTTTGTTAGGAGCGATGAATCTATAACTGAAGAGGAGGAGGATGAAGGTCAACGAGAAGGGACGTGCATGGCAGGTTGGTTGGTGGGTTAAGAGGAAGAGTTTGCAGCTGGTCGGTACTATATTTGTTCTTGTGGTTGAGGATGCTAATGCACTTGCTGTCATGGAGTGGGATGTTGCTTTCTAGAAAATAAAAGCATCTTATACCAAACCAGAAAGCATAACAGGTATATGGGCCAATATATTGAAGCTAACTGAGAAGTGTTGCCCTAGACTCTGTCAAAACTAACATTTCAAAAATCGACATTGTTGAACTAGTGGAAATAATTAATTCTGGTTAAACATGTGTAACCAGATTCCCTTCAAAAAATATCCAAGGAACGTAAGTGGAGTGGGGAGCTATTGTCATGAAAACTGGCTTTGCAACTTGTCTTCCGAAAGAAGTCTAGATTATACAACCTTGCCAGGGTAGAGGGGTGATGAATAAGTAGTGTATTTATGCTTGCATTCATGTCCTAAAGGTTTTTAAAGATGTCCATTTCGAGAATATTTGCCATATGGGTTGTTTCTTCTTATATTGAACATTTAAGGAGTCAATATGCCATATTTACTTTGATTTTGACTGCCAGGCATTGGTGAAGCACTACCCATCTCAAACCTTTGATTTTAAGAGAACTTGCTTTCCAAAGGTCATTATATCTCTTCTATTAGGTTTATTATTTTCTTAGTTTTTGTTCAAACATGGTGCAATAGAAGTCTTGGGCTATCACACAAATCCTTTGTGTCATAGTTATTGAAAAATTTACACATTTCACTTCCAGTCTCTTCAGTAAGGGCCTGGACATTGAATTTGAAGCTTAAACAAGCAGCTTTTAGCAATCATTTTACAAATCTATAGGCAGACTAATTTGAGCACAGTTTGCGCTAGTCAGGCTTTGAGCATGAATTTGGCTGTTGTATTGGCTGACAAAGTGGTTGTTGGGTTGCTGTCTTGTGTTGTGTGATGCTCTCATGGAGGAAAGTGCTATTGCTGTCATTGTGGCTCTTTCTATGGTTGTGTTTGTTATTCGGGCTTCTTGGTTGGAGGGGCAAGTAGTGCCCAAAGCATGCTTTTGAGTGCTGTAGAGGTAACTTATCTTCTTGATTTTGTTGCCAACACCTGCAGCTAAACCATGAACTAAACATGATCTAGAAGAATATGATTGAGACTATGCAATGAAGGTTGTTGGACTAAACCCTATTTCATAGTGTCTCTGCAGGTGGTCTTACTGAAAAAGTATGCCCCTTTTCAACATTTCAAATGCACAGAATTTGAGAGTGTGAAGATGCATCTATTTGTTTCTCTGTGATATATTTGTTTGAGAGGAATTCAGGTTTGGCAGTTTTGAGCACCTTCTTTGAGAGGGTGAATGCTCAAATTCACGGGCTACTTGACTCTCAAAAAGGGGTACTGGCAAGCTCATGAAATTGGTATCGTTCCCAAGATAGTGTGAAGGCTGGAGGTTTTGTTCTATGACCATTACTTCAGTTACCTGTAAAAGTCATGGGATGCAACTGGATAATGCAGATTACATGTTTGGTGCCATGCATGTAGCTTCTGTGTACAAATTGATGCAGATGCTGGTGACATGGTCAATGGCATCATCAAAGCGAAAATTTGTGCCCTGTTTATCAATGACACCATTTTTTGAATGCCTTGTCATATATGAGCCTTCTGAACTGTAGATCTTGATGATGATATAATCTTCACATTTGAATAAGCATGCTTTTTCCTATAGCAAATAGTGGATCCTTTCAATAACATGCTCAAATCTTAACAGTTGGATGAGGAAGTATGCTTGAGTTTCATGTAAACAAAAGAGGACTCCAAATTGTGTTGCTTCTGGTCAGTGATAATATTAAAGTAATATGTTTAGGTGTGATCAACTCTAGGCTAAACTTCTCATTTGGTATGGTTTGCCCATCTAGAAGCTTGCATTGGATGAAGATGGCAGGTTAACATGGGTCAAAGGCAATAATTCGTACAAAAAGAACTTAGTTGCACCAGTTGTTTTTGAGAACTCAAGCTGTTGTTTAAAGAAAGTGACGCAATTATACTTGGTGTCTCAGAGGGTGACCTCACAGATGAGTGGTATGCAGTGAAGGGAATTCTTGGCAGATGAGGCTGAGGTGTTCTGCAAAGGATACCAAGAGCTGAAATATTGTATTTAAAACACTGCAAATTGTAGAAATGAAAAATGATGGCGACATCCACTAAGAAGATAGTAATTAAGCAACTCCTTACAATTTGCAAGAAAATTCTGTCTGCCAAAGCTTTTGCATAATTTTTCGTTTTTTTCAACATAGATAACGGCAGTAATACAATAGTAATGGTAAGCAGAAATGTACCACCTACGAACAACTGAGCAATATGTAAGCAAGCCATTGTTAATCCACTTAAGATTACAGTATATGTTAAGCCAAAAAATGTAATACTACAAAAGATGGAATGCAAATAGTCAATAGAGTTCTTAAGAGAATAAATAAAAGGAACACAACAGATTGCCAAGGCAATCTGCAATCTCAGATATTTCCTATTGAAACTAGTTTTTTTTATAGCAGACAGATCATACAAATCCAATTCCCCTAGCATAGATGCCTAACAAATCACATTATTATAATAAGTTGCAAAAATGAGTTTTTTTTTTTTGTGTTGGGTCATCAATGATGGAGAACCTCTCATCACATACACAAACAGTACTCATGGTGAACATGAGACTCCCAATCCATGAGATGGAGTAAAAAAGCTTCTGGAAAAAAATGTGTATATTTAATTTTCATCAAAGTCTTGGATCACACTTCATGATCTACCATTAGGATGGTGAGATAAAATGAAAATACTAAGAGGATTGCGTGTTAGCTCATTAAAAACATGAGATGCCAAGAAGGGACATGGAACTCAACACATAATAAAAGGTTGTAGATATTAAATATATGATAGATGGTGTAGAAAGGTAGGCTAAATAAGATGAACAGTATAATAGCATTACGTTATAATAATAATGTAATGCTAAAGATGAGAAACGAAGCAGAAAATGAATCAGAATAAACAAAGGATGAAATGTCAATGATTAATAACAAGGTGCAGAATAGATTATAGAGAGAAGAAAGAAAAAAATATAACTCAGTGTGAAAGATGTTGCAACTGAAATGCAATATTCAAAGCTACACTTAAGACTTCAATTTTCACTGCTTACATGAAAAGGACTTGGACTCTATTCATGAACATTCTTGAGATCTAAATTGTATCACTAGCGTTGATCCAAAAATTCAGGCAAAATTGATTAGCTTTGAGTTGCTATGCAAGGAAAGGTCTTAGTTGCTGCGCAAAGTATCGCAATTGTCATGCAAAACAAAAGGATACTACAGGTGTGTGAAAGGTGGTTTGTCTTTTGTTGGGCAACTGTTTGACATCAGGATGGCCAGTTTTTGTTTTGGGTGGTGCTAGGTCAAGAAAACGTAATTGTTGGTAGGCTAATCATTTCCTTGAGTCATAGTTGTTTGTATAACCTAGGTCATAGGTGTTTACTTGCCTATTTGATAAAATGAATACTTGAAATAATTTACAGAATTACCAATACATACCAGATAGAGGAGTAAAAGTATATCTTTATTAGCACATGAGAGTATTACAGAATTAGACCAGAGATGGTCGGCCAAGAATCAGAGTTGATCCAACTACATCATACTACCTTCCTTGACAATACAATGACTATTTAGAAGACCCGACGGTTGCCAAGAGGAACACAACCATCGACTATTCGACTCTAACTAACTGACTGTTACAATCTCCTGAGAGCTAACAAACAATTAATACATAGTCTGATAACCCTTATTATCAAACATAATGATCGACATTATACACTACTACATCATCCCCCCCAAAAGAAAAAGTCGTCTTCCAGACAATGGAAAAACATGAAGCGTTAAGTGACATCAAGTAAGATATTCCACATTGCTTACATGAAAAGGACTTTGACTCTATTCATGAACATTCTTGAGATCTAAATTGTATCACTAGCCTTGATCTGAAAATTTAGGCAAAATTGATTAGCTCTGAGTTGCTATGCAAGGAGAGGTCTTAGTTGCTGCGCAAATTATCCCAGTTGTCATGCAAAGCAAAAGGATACCTACAGGTGTGTGAAAGGTGGTTTGTCTTTTGTTGGGCAACTGTTTGACATCAGGATGGCCCGTTTCTGTTTTGGGTGGTGCTAGGGAAAGAAAACGTCATTGTTGGTAGGCTAATCATTTCCTTGAGTCAGTTGTTACTTGTTTGTATAACCTGGGTAATAGGTGTTTACTCGCATATCTGATAAAATGAATACTTGAAATAATTTACAGAATTATCAATACATACCAGATAGAGGAGTAAAACCATATCTTTATTAGCACATGAGAGTATTACAGAAGTAGACCAGAGATGGTTGGCTAAGGATTAGAGTTGATCTGACTACATCATACTACCTTCCTCGACAATACAATGACTATTTAAAAGACTTGATGACTGCCAAGAGGAACATAACCGTTAGCTATCCGACTCTAACCAACTAACTATTACAACCACCCGAGAGCCGACAAACAATTAATACATAGTCCGATAACCTGTATTATCAAATATAATGATCGACATTATACACTACTACATCATCCGCCCCCAAAAAAAAAAGTCGTTTTCCAAACAATGGAAAACCATGAAGCGTCAAGTGACATCAAGTAAGATATTCCACACTGTTGACAACATTGTAGACGAAGAGCCTGTATGCAAACTTGGAAGAACCCATAGAGTAGTACAACCAACATCTTTAGAACATATGCCAATGACTGGAAAGTACTGAAGACCAACCAACAAGGGACCCCATTAGATTGCACATTGAAGGCAGAGAATGTTGTTCCGAATCGATCATTGATTGCAAGCACCTTGTAAGCATTCTGATCATGAAAATATTGTTTAGTGTCCCCATATGCCATGAATGTACATCCATTTAATTCACCAATCAACAAGAACGATTCTCTGTTTTTGCTTGGTTTGATGGGGGTTTGGGGGCAACGCCCCCAGTGGGGTTGAGGGGTAGCGCTCCTCGTAGGGGTTCGGGGGCAGCACCCCTAGCAAGGTCGAGGGGCAATGCCCCTCGTGGGGGTCTGGGGGCAGTGCACCCAGTAGGGTCGAGGGGCAACACACCATTTTTGCTCTCCAATACCATATTGTTTGCTGTAGAAAAAGTATACTAGAAACTTGCAACAGAGGTTGTTTTGTGGCTCCAAATGTGAACACCTCCAAACCCAAGGCACGAGGAATAGGTGTCTTCGCCTTCAAACCAAGAACTGGTGTTGTTGCTTCCAAGGTGTCAGCAAGGGTTAATGTCGGCAAGGCATCAAAAAGTACTCGACAGACGTCCAACTCGTCAGGTACTCGACAGGAAGTATGCTCGACAGGCAAAGAGACTCGACAAGCGGCCAACTCGTTAGGTACTCGATAGGAAGTATGCTCGATAGGCAAAGGGACTCGACAGGATGTATGCTCGCTAGGCAAGGGGAATCGACACGATGTGTATTCGCCAAGTGAGGATACTCGACAAAAGATATATTCGCCATGAAGTTTAACTCAAGTGGGAACTCGTCAGGGAGAAATGACTCGATGACAAGGCTTAACTTGCCATTAGGCAACTCGTCAGGAAGGAATGACTCGACGACAAGGCTTAACTCGTTAGTAGTTAATTTGTCACAGAGAATTGCCCTGCCAGAAGAAAACAAGTCGACAGGGAATGAATTAAATGGTATGAGCAAGGTTAAAATGAAGTCGACACGAAAAGGCAACTCGTCAAGAGGCAGCTTGGCAGGGCCAAGCAAGCTGACGACAAAGAGCAACTCGGCAGAAGGTAACTTGACAAGATCAAGCAAGTCGACAACCATGAGCAACTCGTTAGTCGTTAGAATGCTAAGTTGACAGGAAAGACCAACTCATCAGGAGGTAAGTTGACAAGAAAGACCAACTCATCAGGAGCTAAGTCTACAGGAAAGACCAACTCGTTAGGAGCTAAGTCGACAGGAAAGACTCAACTCATCAGAAGCTAAGTCGACAGGAAAGACCAAGTCGTCAGGAGATAACTCAATGACAAAGGGCAACTCATCAAGAGGTAACTCGATGGGGAACGATGACTGGATAGGCAAAAACAAGTCGACAGGAGGGCAAAAAGTGAAGTTGTCTGTCAATGTTTGTAAGTCGACAGGAGGGCAAAAAATGAAGTTGTCTGTCAATGTTTGCAAGTCGTCAGGAGGGGTGTGTAGGGTGTCCTCAAGGAAGAGTATGCCATGAGTCATCTTCCAATAGTAAGTCATCAGGAGGGAAGGAGTTGTCTACTGTGGCGTTCCCTTTTTTGTATTCTTTATATGCTGATGGGAATGTATGACTCGTCATCTCTCCAATCTCTTCATGGTTCTCTCCTTCATGTGTCGTCGGTTGGCTTGTCCTCAGCGCACTTACCCTCGACGGACTTGTCCTCGGCCGACTTATCTTCGGTGGAGGGTGTTCTTCAATTTCTCCTATCTCAATCATATTACACTTCGGTTGGAACACCTTGTAGTCTTCCAATTACCAATGAAACAACCCGCCAAGCAAACTTGTTTTGTCGTCTGAACATTGTTGCATTTCCAATGTTCCTTCATCATTAGGTTCCATGGGCCCTTTTTCTTCTCCTGACAAGGTATCCTCTATGTTGGATTTAGAGTCAGAGGAAGCCATCTCCTCACCGCTTGCGTTTTTAGATCAATGACAAATTTCCTTCCCTTATTTTCAATGGATATGGTATTTTTCTTCCAATTATGATCAACTTTTGTCGCTCTCAGCCATCCTCGACCGAGAAATGCATCGTACGCCTTCCTCTGTACTGTAATGACGACGGAATTCAACAAAAAATATTGAGTCCCAATTTTTACCTTTTGTGCCATGAGTACTCCAAGTGCCTTGATATCGTTTTGGTCAACTCACACAAGTTGGAAGGTTGGCAGCCATAGGGTAGGTTTCGCCAGACTCCTCCAGGTATCCTTCGGTGGTACATTTATGCCAGGGCCTCCATCCACAATTGTATTTGTCAAAGTATTTCCAAGGATCTCCATGTGGACGACTGCCAGTTGCTTCCCCACGCCGATGGACATCGGATTGATGACTTGTTCGCCTTGTGGTGGCGCTTCTACTCTGACATCGTCAGCATTTGTTTTGTTGTTCTTCTCACTCCGTTGTTCTTTGTCCACAACGTTAGATATTGCTACCTGTTGTGACCTAATCACACCTCGCGCCATTGCAGATGGGGACCCCTCTTTTGTTTTGGCTTGTTGAGTTTTTGGCTTGGGGTTGTTTTATTTTGGCAGTTATTTCGGCTCAGAAGTTCTCGCCCGAATAAAGGAGTTTGCAAATAATGGACGAGGCTATGACGGAAACCATCAAATGCTTGAAAGAATCGATCACCAGAGGAATTAAAAAGCTTCAATTACTCCCTGCCCCAAAATTGAGTCATGCACCTGGATTGAATAAAATCTAAGGCTTATCTAAGTCTGGAATATGTGCAATACGAATGACTTCAAAAAGTGCGCTCTAGGTGATAAGTTTTATATTTTAATGGAGTGTTGTCAAGAGATAAACTAAATATTAAAATTGGTCTCAAACTTGTCAAATTTTAAAAATTATGCAAAGGTTGCCTAGGCGCACATACATAATGAGTCTGCAAAGTGCGAGTTTCAAACATTATACGTAAGAGTCGAAAATGTCCGCCTAAGCGCACCTTGAGAGAATGTTCGCATTTGCGTTTTCTAACATTATACATTGTATTCTAAATTTGCCGCCCCAACACACTTTCGGTCTTACATTGCAATTCTTATTTCCCAACTTATACATGGTGGCTTAAAAAGTCCGCTTAGGCACATAGTAGTGGTCAGTTTGTATAGTAAAAAATTTCAAATTATACACGATGGTTCAAAAAGCCTGCTCATTGATTCTTTGGCGCACATTCAGATCAGCTTTGCATCATATACACTATACACAACTCTTCAAAATATCCGCTCCAAGCGCGTATTTGCGACCACCTTGCAAGTTTTAAAAATTTCAAAAAAATACATGACATCTCAAAATGTCCGCCCAGGTGCGTAACTGATCACTTTGCAAAGTGCGAGTTTCAAGTTATACAAACCGGTCCAAAAAGGCCGCCTTGGCGCACATCTATCCTTATCTTGCAAGTCGCATTGTCCAACTTATACATAATGGTTCGAAAAGTCCGCTTAAAGCACAAATCGGTGGTTAGTGTGTAAAATGTGAAATTCAGATCATGCATAGAGCGCCCAAAAGACCGCCTTTTATTCTTCGGTGTATATTTAAATCGCACTTGCAATTATAAATGTCATACATAAAGCATTAAAAAGGCCGCTTAGGCGCATGTCTAAATTGAGTTTGCATTCACAGGTTTCAACTTATGCATCATGTGCTAAAAGGTCCACCCACCATTCTTTAATGCGTGCTTGGAGTGCCCTCACAATTCGAATGTCATACATGGGCATTAGAGAGGGCCGCTAAAGGCATACTTGTTGAGTTGTTTGTAGCTTTGATCAGATAACCTATTTATTATGATCATAATAAATATGAATAGATAAGTAATAGTAAATATTACTTATATATTCATACTTAATATATAAGGTATGTTAAAATAAATATGAATTTAGCAATGATCGAATGATATATTACCAAAGTATAAACACCGACTACAATTCAAACGGTGATTAGCAATTGCTAAAGCAATGGAAAGGTGACGAAGTCACACCTGTGATAGGCGTGATTCCTTGAGGAGTCACGTCTATCACAGATGTGACTCCTACCGTCACTCATATATATATATCAACGTCTTTACCCTGCAATACCATGAAAAAGACACAGAAATCAGAAGTGTATGAGAAGTGGAAATTGCATCTGCAAAATAAAAGAAAGTAATAAATTAAGTCTGCAATACAAATATCCAACATTCAGAAGTTATCCAAGTTAGAGATCATAAGTTCGATTTGAATTTACATGGTATCAGAGCCAGGTTGAGCAAAATCCGGGCAAAAAATCGAACTTGAGAAATTCAGATTTAATACATCTCATTTCTCAAATGGCAGTAGCAATCCGATTCGAAGACAGATTGGAAGGAGGAAATAACTTCTCATCATGGAAATTCAGAATTATGATGATACTAAAAGAAAATAAAGTTGATTCATTTGTGAGAGAAAACAAAACGGAACCAGAGAATGATCCTGATAAAACGACATGGATTGAAGGAAATGACAAAGCCATGAAAATCATAGTTGATGGAGTTAGAGATCATATCGTGCCGATTCTGACAAAACATGAGACTGCATATCATATGTTTAAGTCACTTGAAAGCACTTATGAGATTAATAACTCCAGCAGAACCTTAGCCCTAAAGAGAGAAATAAATCATTTAAGTATGAACAAAGGAGAATCTATCAATGCATACTTTATGAGAATATCTGCACTAAGGGATCAACTATCAACACTTGGGTACCAAATTGAAAACAAGGAACTAACACTAATTGCCCTAGATGGTCTTCCAAATTCCTAGGAGACATTTGTTCAAGGCATTAGTGCAAGGTCTAAATTTCCAAAATTTGACCGCCTAAGATCAGACTGTCTTCAAGAAGAATCTAGACAGACAAAGAAAGGGTCAAAACAGAAAAATATAGATGAAGATCTTCATGTTCTAAATACAAACTCTCACAAGAAAGAGAAGAAGAAACAATTCAAGAAGAGGAAAAATCATCACGGGAAAGGTTCATTCAAGAAAGACATTTCTTGCATCCAATGTTTCAGATGCGACCAATATGGACACTATGCAGTTAGATGTCTTGACAGAACCAAGCAACAAGCATCTTATGCCAAAATAAAGGAGCATGAATCCGAGAAATATGTATTCTACTCTGCACTTTCAAACCAAGTAACAAATAAATCCAACACTTGGGTTATAGATAGTGGTTCATCAAGACACATCACAGGGTTCAAGGAACTACTAGACACCATGGTAGAAGAGACTGACGAAGAAGTAACAATTGGAGATAACTCTGTACATCTAGTCAAGGGTGTTGGCACATGCACCCTCAAATTAAAGACTGGCATCTCCATCCAACTTACTGGAGTATTGTTTGTCCCAGGCATCAAAAGAAATCTAGTCTCCATATCTGCACTTGAAGATAATGGATATAGGGTGACCTTTATGGATAGCAAAGTATTGGCATGGCCAAAGAATTCTACTATTAAGAAAGCCAAAACCATAGGTCATAGACAGGGGTACTTGTACGAGTTATGTACGGAACCAAATCTAGCCCTAATTTATGAAATTGTAGACTCTAATGAAATATGGCATAGAAGACTAGGACACCTAAATTTCCGTGCCCTATCTTCCATGGAAAGACTAGTTAAAGCGTTACCCAAACTCAAACAATGTAATTTAGGGGTATGCAAGGGGTGTGCCTTAGGGAAAAATACAAAGGGGTCCTTTCAAAATAGTTCTAGCAAAACAAATAATGTATTAGAACTAGTCCACTCAGATTTATGTGGACCCATGTCTGTACCCTCCTTAGGTGGGTTTCTATACTATGTAATCTTCGTTGATGACTTATCCAGAAAGACATGGATCTATTTTCTTAAATGTAAAGAATCACAGGAAATCCTTAAAAGATTTAAGGAATTCAAATCCATTACTGAAAACTCTTCTGGGAGAAAAATCAAAACCTTAAGAACAGATAATGGGAGTGAATACACTTCAGACATTTTTAAAGACTTTTGTAAAAACACTGGGATTAAGAGGGAGTTCACTGTACCTTATAATCCTCAACAAAATGGAGTTGCAGAAAGAAAAAATATAACCATTGTAGAAGCTGCTAGGGATATGTTACTTGATCAGAATATAGACACTTCACTTTGGGCAGAAGCATCTAGTACTGCTGTCTATATACAGAACAGATGTCCTCACTCTCATATTGATGACAAAACTTCTGAAGAAGCCTTCACTGGCACAAAACCAGACATTAGTCATTTAAGGATATTTGGTTGTCCTGTTTACATTCATGTGCCCAAAGAGAAAAGAACTAAGCTAGAACCTTCTTGGAGAAAAGGTATCTTTGTAGGCTATAGTGAAACATCAAAAGCTTATAGAGTATATATACCTGGTCAAAGACAGATTGAACTAAGCAGAGATGTGATTTTTGAGGAAGACATAGCTTTCAAAAGAGCCAGAAATTATATTGAGTCAGAAATTCAAACTTCCAACTCAAGCATAGAAGAGGATCCTGCACCTGAGTTTCAGAGGGAGTATCCTGAGGAAAATGTAAACCATGAACAAATCACATCACTAGAAAATCCCAAGAAAAGACCACTCTGGGCCACCAAAACAATGGAAGAAGCTAAAAATTATGCTGCTCCATCAGGAACTTTTAGGGAAAGCACAAGACCTAAGAGATTCTCTAGTTATGTAGCTTTAATGAGTGAATTCATTAAATCAGAACCTTCTAGTGCTATAGAAGCTCTTAAGCACCAAATATGGAAGGATGCCATGACAGAGGAGTATCAATCCATCCTGAAGAATGATGTGTGGGATATAGTACCTAGACCAAAAGGGAAATCTGTTGTTTCTTCAAAATGGCTATTTAAAATCAAACATGCTGCAGATGGCAATATAGAGAAATACAAAGCAAGATTTGTAGCCAGAGGATTTTCACAAAAGGAAGGAATTGATTACGACGAAACCTTCGCTCTAGTTGCTTGATATACATCAGTCAGGGCAGTTCTAGCTATTGCAGCAGCCAAAGGGTGGAAAGTCCATCAAATGGACGTAAAGACTGCTTTCTTAAATGGAACCATTGAAGAAGAGGTTTACTTAGAGCAACCCGAAGGATTTGAGATTCACAATGCAGGATCCCATGTATGTAAATTAAAGAAAGCTCTATATGGACTTAAACAGGCCCCCAGAGCCTGGTATGAAAGAATTGACAGTTACCTCTTGAGATTAGGCTTCTCAAAGAATGATGCAGATCCAAATCTCTACTTCAAACAAAGCAAAGGTGATATGTTAATATTGATATTATATGTTGATGATCAATTGATTACAGGAGAAGATCACCTTATTGATCAGTGTAAGAAAGATCTAGCTTCAGAATTTGACATGAAGGACTTAGGTCTATTACACTACTTCCTTGGACTAGAAGTATGGCAGAAATCAGACTGTATTATTCTAAACCAAGGGAAGTGCACAATTGAAATATTAAAAAGGTTTGGTATGATGGAATGTAGACCTATGTTTTCCCCCATGGAAACAAATCTTCATAAATTGAAGGAAGCAGCAGCAGATTCTCCGTTGGCAGATCCTACTCTTTACAGACAGATAATTGGATCCTTGATGTATTTGGTCAATACTAGACCTGATATCTGCTATGCTGTAAATGCCTTAAGTCAGTTTATGTGTGAGCCCAAGGAGATATATCTTGTGGCTGTGAAGCATATAATGAGATACCTTCAAGGTACTCTAAATTATGGCTTAAAATATGAAAAGGTTGACTTAGATCTACATGGATTCACAGATTCAGATTGGGTTGGAAGTGTAACTAACCGGAAGAGCACCTCCGGATGTTGTTTCAGTTTAGGGTCAGCAATGATATCGTGGATCAGCAGAAAACAGTCTTCAGTTGCTTAGAGTTCTACAGAAGCCGAATATATTGCAGCTTCTATGGCTGCTAGAGAGGCAGTATGGCTTAGAAAACTGCTTGTGGGATTATTTGGTAAACCTCTGAAACCAACTATCATCCACTGCGACAATCAAAGCTGTATTAAGCTATCCGTGAATCCAGTATTCCATGATAGATCTAAACATATTTAGATTCCTCATCACTATGTGCGTGATATGGTGGAAAGGAAATTGATTCAATTGGAGTATATCAGTACAGATCAAACTGCAGATATTCTTACCAAACCACTCCTCAAGGTGAAAGTTGAATACTTCAGGAAAAATCTTGGTATGATTGAAATGTAAGATTCTAATTGATTTGTACTAATATATTAAAGATGTTTAATGTGTAAACTTCTTGTGTCATATGTGTGACTCTATGACATTATGGGCCTACCCATTCTGTGTTTATTTCTAAAAGGTGACGATTTTTGGATAATCTACACTTGTACCTAACATTATAAGGTGACGATCTTATAATGTTCATTAGACTAATATCATGTGACTTGATATTTGTATGAATCATGGAGTTATCATGATTAAGTTATGGTAGACATTATGTGACTTAATGTCAGTGCACATACCATAACTAGGATATATAAGGAGAATGTAATGTTCTCGAGTATAGTATATCCTTTAGTATCACGAGGTAGGTGATGCTACGTATCACGAGATAGGTGATACTATATATCATGAGTTATGTGATATTAAATTACTTTGAGTAATTCATTACAGATCAGATAATTGATATTCACAGAGATTATTGTGATATTGTTATCTTCCCGAGCTAAGAGGGAGTGTTGAGTTGTTTGTAGCTTCGATCAGATAACGTATTTATTATGATCATAATAAATATGAATATATAAGTAATATTAAATATTACTTATATATTCATACTTAATATATAAGGTATGTTAAAATAAATATGAATTTAGCATGATCGAATGATATATTACCAAAGTATAAACACCGACTACAATTCAAACGGTGATTAGCAATTGCTAAAGCAATGGAAAGGTGACGAAGTCACCCCTGTGATAGGCGTGACTCCTTGAGGAGTCACGTCTATCACAGATGTGACTCCTACCGTCACTCATATATATATATCAACGTCTTTACCCTGCAATACCATGAAAAAGACACAAAAATCGGAAGTGTATGAGAAGTGGAAATTGTATCTGAAAAATAAAAGTAATAAATTAAGTCTGCAATACAAATGTCCAACATTCAGAAGTTATCCAAGTTAGAGATCATAAGTTCGATTTGAATTTACAATACTTTACAAAGGCATGCATGTATTTGCAAGTCCTTCATGATAAACAGAGGCGTTTGAATTGTCCGCCCTAGGCACATATGTGAGAAAGTTTCGCACGCATGGACAAATAAAGAGTCGCCTTAGGAACATCCGAGGTCACATTGTATTTTCTGATTTTTGCGTCATGCATTAAAACTTAAAAACTCGCCCAGACGCACTTACATAGGAGGTTTGTAATTGACATTTTCAGCACTATACACCATCATTCAAAATGTCCACCCTGAGCGCATTCTTAAGGAATCTTTAAGGCGTGCAAGTCAGTCGCCCATAAAAGGATTCAACTCTAAGGTTTCTGTGCAAAGCTGCCGAGATCATTGCAATGCAAGGAAGAGCAAATTAGAGCCGATTCGTTGATAGAAGTTGTCGAAAATCAAGTCAAGTTTTATTATTGCAAATTCACATTATTGACTTTTCTTGTAAGGAGACAAGGTAATTTGAAGCTGCATATTTAATTATCCCGCATGCATTAGGCGGTGAAATTTGTCATTATGTGCTTATTTATCAAGCATCACTCCAAGATGTTGACGTAAGGTGTTTGTGCAGGGGAATGATGAATGCAAAGGAAAGGCAAGCGGTGATGAAAAGCGACTTGAAGGGAACGTGGCCGGAGACCAAGATTACTTCGAAATGGCGAAATTTAGGCGACACCAACCTTGGGAGAGCCAACATGGACAAGATCAGACAAAATTTGTATAGGCCTAATCCTCCTGATTTGATCAAGAGGATGTCGAAGAATGGAATTGTGCAAGGTGCGTGCTTCCCACCTGCAATGCTGAGTCCTGAGCTGATGCTAGAGTGCGCCCGACACTATGATCATGCAAGAAGATGTATTGTGACAAGTGATGGCAAAGTGTTGGCTCCCCTGAGAAAAGAGGCAATCGCAGAAGCTTTCGAAATTCCTTCACATAAGACCACTACATATTGTGATAAGGAGTCTGCCTTGCAGTTATACATATCTGGACCAGAGAAATGCATGGAGGTGATAAACAAGTGGTTGATACAACCAAGACCACACATAAGTAGAGTGCCCAAAAAGCTCCATAAATCAGATTTTCATCAGGAGATTGGCTACATGGTCGTATTCTTGAGCCGCATTATGGGTTGTCCGCAGTCGGCGAACTTTGAGTCTTGGATGTTCTTTTTTATAGAGGAGATCATAAGTGGGAAAAGGATGATTGATTGGGCTGAGCAATCAGCAATAATATTGATGAGCAACTCAAGAATTTGCAAGAAACGAAGACATTTTACATGAGCTCATATGTGATATACATGCTCGGAATGAGAGATATCCAGGGTCAACTTGCAAAGGAAGAGTTGGTAACGGTGACGGACAATTCAAGGTTTATGATTGCTACCCTTAGTTACACTTGCAGGCTATCACTCATTACAAGAGGTTCAACGATGCATTCTCCATGTACATCGTCAGAATGTTACAAAGCACCATATATAAGAGATTATCAAAAGAAGCTATGAATTTAGTGAAGTATGGAAAATGGTTCATTCAATTTCCGAGGTTTATCTACCTCCGAGTTTAAGGGTACTCATCATTGCCCTACCGCTTGCCAAGATATCCTACAGATAGGATGGTACTGTTGGAAGTGACAAGACAACTGGTGGCCTTTGATAAAATTCAAAAGAAAAGAAAGAAAGCTACAACTAAATTTCCGATTAGCATTGGGAGGTTGGAGACTTGTTTGTCATTACAGGCAGCTGAGAATTCGGAAATAGAATTGCAAGCTTATAACCTGGTACGCCATAATGATGCCCGCAACAATTTTGATCCATTTGATACAATCAAGCAAAAATTTGGAGGAAAATATGAGCATAGACCATAGCTCGAGGATCATTGGGATGGTGCACGTGATGATATGGAGATAAGAAAGAAAGGCTGCTGTAGATTATCTCTGGACCTTGTTAGGGCAATAGGGGTAATAAATATTCCGGATCAGCTTGAAGATCACAGAAGATTATCACAAAGTTCATATGATCAGGAGAAGAATAAGTCGTTCACCATCAATTGGTCAGAGTAGGAGATCACACGTAATGATGATTTAATGGTACCAATTGTGGCACATACAAGGAAATATGTAGATTTTCAAGTTCAAAGGCTTCAGGAGAATAATGTTCAGCTCACTTACAATTTGATGGGAGGAGGTAGTGCACATCATTCCAGGGAAGCCTTAAGTAGTGAATCAAGCAGTGACTCTAGTGACTTTGAAAGTACAAGTGCTGATTCAAAGGAGGATTTTCAGCCCAAAAAGAAGGTGAAGAGCAATGTCCAGAATGTGGCTAGTACTTCTTCAAGGCAAGAGGACAATAATGTAATATATATTGAAAAAGCAAGGAGAGCTAGTAGCTTTGGATGTGCAAACTAGGATGGATACGCATCCTTGGAATCCACTTTGCAGGGGAATGAAACTAAGGAGGTCCTGTCAAATCCACCTAAGGATCAAGATAAACTTATGATTGAGGTAGATACGAAAAATCAAGATGACAAGGAGCCAGATGAATTTGATGAGGAGGCTCTTCCTAATTTTCAAGAGAGGAAAATTCAAGATGAGAATCAAGAAGATTTGTCCGAATTGCCAGAATGGCTAAGGGATAGAGTTAGGAAAAGTCTACTGTTGAAAGGGAGCCCATCTTGAGTTTGGAGGATTTACTAAGAAGAGCTAGACCGGACAAAGGAAAACAAAAGGCTACCAAGTTTTCAAAGATCATGAGAGACAACTCTAGGTCAAGATAGGTGCATATCGCAATCCCAAGAGTGAATGTAGATCCAGATGAAGCTGTTCCAGGAAGCTATGATATTAATACTGTCGATTTGGGTCCAACTACAGTGAACAAGAAATGGAAGAATTAGAAGATTTAGTTGCGACCATCAAGGAAAGATTGAGAAAAGAAAAAGAAAAGAGAACCCAGTTGGAAAAAGATAATTTAGCATTTCAGCATTACATCCAACAATTGATGAGACTTGTAAATCAAGCAGAGGGGATATCTGCACCGCCTGCCTTGCTTTCGCAAGAGTCTATTGCACATTTGGAAGGAATGAGATCTTCATCCTAGGTATTGCAGGAGTGGACAGCAAACTTCAAGGTCAAAGCTGATAGATTGGTCGATGAAATCGTGAAGTTATATAAGGAAGTTTCCTCACTGTTGGATAGGGTCCAGGCTGTTTTGATTCCTTGTTTAGAGTTTGGAATTGTCAAAGAAGAAAATTGAAATCATGCCACAATTGAAGAAATTGATATATATTCCAAAGGCCACCTTAGTGGATGGAGGAGTGATTGGGCACAGTTCATCGTGCGATTTTCCTTCTTGGTATTGCACTTTAGTCATAAAGGAGGAGACTCTTGTAAAAATTGAGAATGAAAGCATTCGAGCGAAAGAGACTTAAAGAAATTCGAGGCAAAATACTTATTTCAGTAAATAAGATATTTGATCCTGTTGGAGAGAGAGATGAATATATTTTGAAGGATAAAATGCATACATTGTATTTCCAGCACACTCATGTTGCTTCTAAGGAGCTTTTGGATGATGTCTGAACACTCTCCACCTTCATGGGCACGTTTTAGGCATCCATGGCTGGATGGGAAAGGACACTTGTCAAATGCACGGAAGAGCTGCAAATTGTGGAATGTACCATTTAGAAGCTGTCAAGTGTCCCTATTGAAGAGATTACACGTGTCCAGGTTCGTGGAATTTACCACAAAAAAGGATAAGCACAAAGGAGGTCACCCCACCTAGAAGATTCCTCATTAATGCATTGCCTAAAGATAGTAAATTTTTGTAACCATCTGCCTATGTGGCGTAATAAGGGCCTTTGATTCCCAGATTTAATCTCAGCCATTCATTGTATCTTGAGGGCTATATAAGCGTCACTTTGCTCTCATTTGAAGGGGGGGAATACTTTGAGAAGTTGTTGCCAAAGACTCTGTTGAAATAAATACAAATTCATTGTTGAATTCTCCATGGTGATTTTGTGTTATTTTGGATGGTTGCATGATTTCTAGGTGTTCGCTCATAGTATAAGTTTAGCTTAGTTTATTTTCAGCAATTTCATTTTTTATGTTCATGGAAGTTGTAATTCACGATTGGAATCCTTAAGGTTCATACCATTTATGATTTGTTGATGGCAAGTTGTAGTGCATGGTTAGTCTGAACTTCGTTTAAACTTAACTTCGATTATCTTATGATCATTCACCTTCATGTTTGTGGGAGTTCATGCGCATAAGTAATCTGAAAATCTTTCACTTTCCTTAGAAGATTGCATCACCTTTGTGTAGTTATCTTATGGCGAAGCAAAGGGTGGTTGGGATTTCAACGGATTAATGGTAATTGGTTGCATTTAGATTAGAGTTCTCTAAGCCTTATCTCTTTTGCATTTTCTTAGAGTCATTTTAGAATTAGATTTAAGAGCTTTCACTGCCCTATTTTAAGTTGATATATCGTTAGACCTTTTGAAGAGCTACATTACCTTTTATTCGAGAGAAACAAGTTTCCTATTGTTGAACATTTGCGTAAGTCCCTTTGTGTTAGACAACAAATCACATCCTACTACTAGGCTATCCCAAGTCGTGAAATCAAAAGAACTAATGGAGAACCTTGGAATCTACTCATTTGATCACCTGGTTTAGCATTTGAGTAATTTTTTTCAAGAGAGGATAGAGTACGTGAGTATTTTTATTCTACGTTGTGTGTGCAAGGAAAACACATCAACACTACCCTTAGTTGCGACATCCTTTGCAAGAGGTTTGCCATTTTGATTGGCACAATAGTTTGCAAAACTTGACTTGCAATATTTTTATCAGACTCTAGCAGCGTAGATGTGCTTGTTTTCTCATTAGAGTGCCTCCATTCTTTTTCCATGGCCTTTTCAACTTCTAGCCGTGCTTCTTGAAGTCTTTCCTTCTCCGTACGAGGGTCATGGTAACTCGCCTTCTTTGTTTGTGCTAGGGTGATGGCAAGAACCACTTCCTTGTCGTCTTCTATGTCAATATGATTAATACTAACCTTCTGTTACAGACAATTGTTATCTTTGTGGTCATCCGGTCCACACCATTTACATAGCATGCTTATTTTATTCTGGTTGTTCTAGCATTTTTTGGCAAAGTGCCCCCATTTGTTCGTTGCATTGAAGATATTGGATCATCGGTTGTCCTTTGGCATCGTATTGTATTTGACTTTGACCTCTTTGATTTTGATAACTGCCTGGAGATGTGTTCTGTGGCTTTGATGGAGGGGATTGTTGTCCCCGTGTAAAGAGTACTTGTGTACTCCTAGTCTTCATGTTATACGGGCACTCTTCTATCGAATGACCCATAACCTAGCAAATCTCACAAAACAATTTTTTGGGACAGTTACCTTTGGTATGACCTTCATTTTTGCACTCAGTACACTAGAGTTCAATGGCATCTTTGTTGGTTTCTTTCTCTGTCATCAATTCTTTCATCATCTGGAGCATGTCCCTCCGGAGCACTTGTACCGTTCCTAATTCCCTATCGTTGTCGTCATTTGAACTCCCATCTTCCTTTGTTTTCCTTTTGCTACAGGAGGACATTTTGTCTTCACTTTCTATGTCCATCGCCTGATTGTAGGCTTCTACATACGAAGAAGGTGGTACTATCTTCATCTTCTTTGTTAATGACGAAATTAAACCATCGATGGGCCACCTTTTCTTGAGACTGTTGGTTCTTTTTCTAACTTTACAAGTAATTCTTTAAGTCTTTGGTTATAAGCTCGTATGTTCTCATGCTTACCTTGCTTGGTATTGTAAATTTCGGCTACTATTTCATTATCATCTCGCAACAACTTAAATTCTTCTTCAAAGGCCTTATTTAATTTCTCTCATGTGTTTCGGGATGCTTGGTCAAGTTCGGTATACCAGTCAATTGCTACGCCTCACAAGGTGGCTGGAAAAGACCGTAGCCAAATTGCTTTATCATCTTGCCCATTTGTTGTCTAGATTGTCTCACAAGTCTTATAGTGCGTGACGGGATCCTCCGATCCATTGCCTGTAAACTTGGGCAACTTCTGTTTTGTTTTGATACAAACGTCGTGCGTGGAACCTTGCTAGGGAGTTTCGATTCGAATGTTCTGGTGCTTCTCTCGCACTCTCGGCCACGTGAGAATCATCCACTCTTCTCGCAACGTCAGTGTTCCACGCACTTGTTTCGCCTTCAGATTTTCTTTTATACACCTGTGGCTCGGCTTCTTCTCATTCGATTGACAACCCTTCGATGCCTTGAAGGTTGCTCTTGTATGCTTCTATGAAGGAGTCTGACTCTAACTTCCAATGTCCCTCAACCAGAGATTGTTGTCTTGACTTTTCAACTTGATCAGAAGGATCAATGCACTCTTCGTCTGGCAGTGAAAGGTGTCTGGCGATTGCCTCCCACTCTGCCCTCGTGTGAATATTTTTAGTGGAAATGTGTTCCCTCTCATGATTACGACTCCTACTCACGCTCCGACTTTGATTTTATTGCGGAATGGACTTCGGCTTCGGACTTCGGCCATGTCTCGTAGTCTTCTTCTATGTTCTCTTTGTTCTACCAACCTAAGAGATCTTCTGATCTCTTGATCTTGATCACGTGGTCTCTTCTCGCCTTTATTGGGGTCTAAGGGCATGAATCTCTTCTATTGGACCCGATTTCTTTTAAGGCAACGATGCCAATGTTTACTCGCCTATCTGATAAAATGAATACTTGAATTAATTTACAGAATTACCAATACATACCAGATAGAGGAGTAAAAGTATATCTTTATTAGCACATGAGAGTATTACAGAAGTAGACCAGAGATGGTCGGCCAAGGATCAGAGTTGATCCGACTACATCATACTACCTTCCTTTACAATACAATGACTATTTAAAAGACCCGATGGTTGCCAAGAGGAACACAACCGTCAACTATCCAACTCTAACTAACTGACTGTTACAACCACCCGAGAGCTGACAAACAATTAATACATAGTCCGATAACCCATATTATCAATATAACGATCGGCATTATACACTACTACAATGGGTGGTTTGTGATGGTTTGGTAGTTTGTTGCTCGCTTTGTTGACGGTCGTGGGTGCTAAATTGTGGGTTGTTTGTAGTTTCTATGATGACAATTGAACAGATTGGGTAGTGACATGACTGGTCATTGCCACTCCAAAAGATTAGGCTTCCGTTGCCAGCATCCAGAGGTGGATTTAGCAGGGTAGAAGCAAAGAGAACAGGGGGAGTCGGCAATGAGTAGCAAAGAATGGAAGTAGGGTGTTTCCATTGCCGACTAGCAAAGAGAGGAGTCAACTAGTTTGTTGGCTTGAGATGAGACTCTCATCCCCTTGATGTTGTGTAGAGCCATTTGCGGACTGTTGTGTGGTCGCAGCAGGTTTCATTCTGGTTGGAGGAATGATTTGGGGTTTTTTAATTTGGAGCTGGGAGGCTATAATCCTTCTAGCTGTTTTATGAATAGCTAAGCCAGTTTGGGCAATCATCTAGTTGATGGGTAGAATAGCGGGTAGTCCATTTTCCCATAGGGTGTGGTGATTGTTGTCCATTCTATTATTATATCACGAGTTGTTGGTTGTCTGTAGGTGTCATTGGCAGTTTGCAGGTGTAGGGAGTTGCTGGTTGCCATGAAGATGCTCTTGTATTAGCCCACGAGGCATGAAACACATGTATGAGGGGTTTTTACGCACTCTTCCTAGAGTTTTTTTCCATTGAAGGATTTTCTCCAGTAGTATGCTTTGTTTTGCAATGTTTTGTTTACTTCCGTATTTGAATGTGTAGTTCTCTAATTTGCTAGATTGCATTTGCCTTCGCATGTTAAGTGGGTGTGAAGTATTGTAGAGAAATTTGGACATTTGTTTATCTGTATGTCGATAACTGGCACATGTGGAATATCTACCCCAGTTTACAGATCAAGCCTATCTAGATTATAGGAGGAAAAAATAGAATTCAGTGTGAAAGATGCTTCACTGAAATAAAGATTCAAGAACTTAAGACTTCAATTTTCACTGCTTCAGTGGAAAGGGTTTCGACCTATTTATACACATTCTTGTAATCGGTATTATATCACCAGCATACATTGGCCAAGTCATTCACCAATCAAAGTGCATTTGTTCCTTGCTTTCCATTAAAGGTATACACTCTATTTTTGTGGAATACCATGCCATAAATGTGTTTTGGAAAGTGTCAGTAAATGCCTGTAGGATATCTTTCTACAGATTTAATATGAAGGGGGGATCTAAAATGGAATATTATTTATGTAGTTTGACCTCACTGAAAAATGCTCTTCTTCCAAGTCATAGCCCATGATTAGGTAGGATAAAATGCAAGTTTTGAAATTGTGACACTATTTTTCTAACATGAAAACTTTAGCATGCATGTTGTAAGAAATGAGACTAGAACTAACATCCGGTTAGTGCACCATTTTAAGCCTATTTCCTTGTCTTCAAAGCTAGATAGTTTAGGAGCATCGGTCTCAGATGTGAGATTTTCGTTCCTCACTTTGGGAGATATCTACAAACAACTTAAATTAGATCCAAGTAGCATTTTAATTTGATTTTAGAGTATCCATGTTCCTGTAGCACTTTCAAGCAATAATTTACATGAACTAGATACAATTGTTCTGCTCAAGAAATGCCATAATCCTACATAAAATTGTATTGCAAATTCAAGCTAATATGTCCTAGACAGTAGATATCTTCTTTTGACAAGTAACTTACTTAGGCACACCTTAACTTGTTAAATGAACATTTTCCATGAGTTTTGGAAATAACACCAATAGAGCTAAATGTGGATGGGCACTTACATTTGATTTGCACATCTAGTTGTAAATTCAAGTATTGAATTGTTTTACAGTGTTATTCATGTAGTAGATTTATAACTTTTTCATGTTGCATCATAATGATTAGATGGTTTTTCATAATTGAACGATATGTTAAATGAGAAGTATCACAAAAGTTAATTGGTGATATTAGATTTTCTAACTTGAGTTTGCATCACATCTCAATTGCTATTACATATCATACAGGCATTCCAAAGAAAATTTACTCGGAATTTTTTTTTTTGTGCAGTTAACAAGCAATTGAATGACAAAGAACGAGTGGCTGCTGCCTTGGAGAATCCCAACCTTCTGCAACTTGTTGATGAGTGTCTTGAGTCGAACGAACTGTGAATAAACAACTGTATTGTAGAAACTTGGCAGCTTTCTTGTCATAAATTAAAACAAATGCGCCAACCAGTTTGTCGATTGCTCTTTGGATGTTTGCTGTCCATTGTATAACAGATATGACAAGAGGTTCTTATATATGTTTGTTAAAAAAAATTATATATATGATGAGGTTTATTTTTATTTAAGTGGCATTATTGTAGAAGTTACCAAGTTTATCCAGACTTGGTCAAAAGCTTCGGTTCAAGCCCAACTTTTTGGGGTTGGCCAAGCTAGTTTAGACCAAATCTTGGACCTTAATAAAGAGCGGATGAGGCCTTATGGGACCCCATGCTTATAATATAATTTAAAAATTAATAACAAAACTAGAGAAGAATGAAAAATCTATTCCTAATATTTTTATTTAATTAACTACTTTCATATAAGTTGATCATGCATCTTTCTTAGTGACTTCAATTTTATCCTAATGTTGAGGCCTTTCGAACTTTTTCAAAACATAGAAACTCTGGCAACCTTGTTCTATGTTGGCTTGCAGTTAAGAGCTCCACTGTCTTGGTGACATGGACTTTGTTCAAATTGCTTTTGATTGCCTGAATGTTAGTTGTTGGAGCAAATGGTATGAGCTCATGGGCAATCTTGGAGCATGTCACTTTTTGATGAGCTGAATCCTTTTAAGGATCATTGTGAAGGCTTTGTTGGTCAACTTTGCAACATAGATATGCGAGTGACTTCATTGCAAGAAAACATTTCTCCATACAGACTTCTACAAATAAATTTGAGACAACATTGCTTAGTTAAAAAACTTAAATATAGGTGCACCATAACAAACTTACCTATGTGAAGTCCGAGTAATAATACAATATCTCATGAAGGTTGTTAGAGCATTGGTGAGTTCTAAAAGCATCATTGTTTGGTTTTGATTACAATTTCTACACGTATGAAGACTTCAGATCTAGCTTGATAATGTATCTTACTAGTGAATATTTGTTTTCAATTGTTATCTTGTGTGAACCCAATGGTCAGTACATTCCAAAGGTGCCATCTTTCTTAGTAATCATTCAACTAGGCATCACGTGTTCCCAGGTTCATGATGCTTGGACACTTCAATGGAACAAAACTGAAATGTGACCGTAGCATTTTTGGAGGTCTAGAGGTTTGATCATTTTGTGGGACAAATGCTTGCCTGTTGACCAATTTTGACTCATCTCATTGTGCCAAAGAGATTGAAGTGTTGAGATTACATTCTAGTATTGGGTGCCATTTCTTTACATTGACTATTGACACTTTAAGGTCTAGATTAATGCTCCCCATTGTCCTAGTTTGTACCCTTAGAAATGACTTTTGATGGGGTAGTGCCAAAAGAAAGTCTAAGTTCATGAGCTGACCCAAGATGTGTTCAAGGGTTAGGTTTTTTATGATGTTCCAAGCTGTTAACCCTACCTGTGTGACCAGTCTTCCTAAAACTCCTATCTTCTTTTCTTTTTATATTATTCTTTCTTTTCTCCTTGGGCTTCTCCTAATAATGTTTAGGCACTGGATTATTAGAGTTATTATTTACTATTGGCCGTTCTTTCACTAACTTCTCCTCATATAGCTACACACAACTTAAGAAATGTACAACAGTTATGAGTGGAAGAATCATACTTTTGGTGTTAATGAGAGGACCTCTACTTTGTTGAGGCAACTTTGTTGCAGCCATTTTAAAACTTAGAAATTTGTTGAGCCAAGTGAATCTTCTTTTGTCACTTGGCATTTGGCTTTTTGATCACTTTCGTAGTATTTTTTAAAGATAGTCATTTCTCATACATTGTTGTGTTCTTTCATTTTCTTGGATTGAGTTGGCAGGGCTTTAACTCTTGTATAAAAAAGGTTCAATTTGGAGGTGACACTCATTTTCCTTTTCATACAACTTAGTTGCTTTTAGATCTTCTAGTGTAACACCTAGCTTGAGTGGTGAAAAATTAGTTAAATTGCTAAGCGTCCAGTAAAGGGGGAGTTGGCAGGGCTTTAACTCTTGTATAAAAAAGGTTCAATTTGGAGGTGACACTCATTTTCCTTTTCATACAACTTAGTTGCTTTTAGATCTTCTAGTGTAACACCTAGCTTGAGTGGTGAAAAATTAGTTAAATTGCTAAGCATCCAGTAAAGGGGGCATCACAACTCTGCAACATGCTTCTAAATTCACCAAATCAATATTAGATTTGTTGGTCACATGTTGCATGTTGTAAATGTGTAGACTGATTTAGGGCCTAGCAAAGGTCAAATTCATTTACAAACATATCAACTGGTTGTTAATAGGAGTATAGGAAACATCTTATAATCCAATGAACTAATATTGAGCTTCCCTAGTGAGGGATTTAGGAAACATTTTGGGTGATATCCACGGATATTAACATATAGGGACAAAGAAAGTTGAAGTGCGAGTCGATCCTCAACTTTGGCTCTAATGAACTTGAGGATTTTCACTCATGGCTGGTGAATTTGATATTTTGATCAGTAACTAGGGGCCATCAATGTGAATCTTATTTTGTGTTTGAACCTCTTTTCCATTCTTCTTGGCCTATGAAGGGGTCTTTGAATAAATAGGTTGGGTGTTTTGAATGGGTATCACTTGAACTGCTTGGGATTTTGCACGCATAGTTGCCCATATTGAAACTTTGACATTACAATATCAATTATGGATTTAATAGAATGGGCATCCCAAAATGTATATAAAAAGGGATTGCATATAAATCATGACGTTAGTTGACTAGTATAGTTGACATGATTGGGGTTTGACTTATTGTTGTGGTTGGCATTACTAGTACATTAGTAGGTACCATATGGTAATTGCAATACGTGCCATGATACCAATTTTTTTGTGGGTTGGAAGCATGGTAGTTGCCAAATAGGATGAAGAGAAAGGTGGCCTATTAGTTACATTGACAAATACCCAAAGACAAGGGTAATAGAATATGCTATAGATGATAGTAATCTTTCCCTACCCAATGTAGTTTGTCTAGGAATCAATGCAACCCCACAAGCACTCATAAGAAAATATGCATAATATGAAAAATAATGCTGTCATTTTCCTTGAGAGACATAGCCCTACCCCTTAGTAGATTTGTTGTTATCATGTTGCATGTTTTAAATGGTTGCTAAATCAATGTTGTAGGGCCTAGTAAGGTTGAAACCATGTACAAACATATCGACTAATTGATAAAAGCACTATAAGTTGCTTTGACAATGCATTGAACCAAAACTAAGCTTCCCTTGCAACAAGTCTAAGAGCATATTTTGGACGAGTAATGAAGAGTCATTTAGTATGAACACGCAAGTACAAAGTTCACATTTGAGTGAATCCTCATCTTTATCTCTAAATACATTTGGGAGATTTAATATCAATGAATGGTAAACACACATCAAAGGGAACAATATATTTTGTCTAAATCTCTATACCATCCTATTGGACTACGAAAGAACTTTTGATAAATAGGTAGGGTGTTTTGAATGGTTGACACATGGCCTTGTTGAGAATTCTAGATATGTAGTTGACCACATTAAAATTGTGACACATTGCAATATTGACTTAGGATAGTACTAGAGAATGAAAATCCTAGGTATTTAAAAAAAGGATTGCAAATGATGTGGGTGTCACAAAAGTCATAGGAGGTTGGTTAACTATTGTAGTTAGCATAACTAGGGGTTGACATATTGGTGTAGTTGACATGATTGGTATTGTAGTCATAACAATATGGGTAATATTAATAAATGAAATATTTTTTTTTGAGTGTTGGAGGCATACTAGTTGCTAAAAAAGGTGAAATAAAAAGGTGATCTATTAGTTGACATTGATAAACAATCAAAAGGTAATATGAAGTGCTACACGAGCAAGTAATAATGCCATATAAGGTGGAGATCAAGGAGTTTATTATCCAAGCACACTTGTGTGATTTGCAGTCCCAGACTAGTTTGGGCACATCTAAGTTCAATTCACAACTTAAATTGAGCTCCTTGCAGATTTTGTGAAGTATTACTATTATGGCTTTATCACTTGTGAGAAACACTACAAAGTGTACGCTGTCAAGTTCCACATATGTAAAAAGACAAAAGTCAAGCCACTAATGAAGTACACCTTTATAATAACTGACCTTTATAATAACTGACCAAGTGACACTTCCCTTTTCAAGTCAAGAAATGGTTAACGAAAATAAAATAATTAGCTCATCAATGATCCTCAAAACAAAACAATCTTGCCATTGATTTAAAGATCCTATAAAGCTAGTTAAATTGATATCCATTGGGTTGGACATTACTTAACTCCATTTGTAACACATTCTCAATGCCTAACAATCTATCTTTGGATTTGGCCCACATGAATATATAGTTTTGGTTTCTTGTCTAGCATCTATATGCATATGATCATTATTTTGTTCATCATGAATAGAAGAGTTATGACACTTTGACATTTATTTTCTATTTTCTATTACATGCTCAAGATAATCACAAGTAAATAAGTTAGACCCCTTTGTGGCTTGTGGATTGTCTTTCATGCTACTCCAAGGTTTGATGTAGATAATTGGTATCAAAACACTTCTTTGCCTAGAGCTTCATATCTTAGTAGTTGCTCTCAAAATTTTCTTTTGTCATGGTTATGCATGACCACTCATTTACAGTATTGCAAAGGTGTAAAACTTGACTCAATTTTAGATTACCCATAAGATAAATGTTATAAGGCCAAGATATTCAACAATGCAAATAATCTCACTTCAATGGCAGTCTTGAAGCTCATTTAGGAAATATTCGAATAACAAAGAGGAATTTTTCTTGTAGCTTCGTGACTAATGTTTCGTGTAGGTTTTGCAATGTCCACCACACAATTAGTGCTTCTCTTTAGCACTGTAATTTAATCAAGGTGCAAGTTAATATTGACACTCAATGTTCCAAGGAACAATGCATGTTGAGGCACTAGAGTAAAGGATTCTCCAATTGGAGGTGTATTACTCTAAGCGCACAGATGTTGAGAAGATTACTTTTGCAACATTGAAGATGTTCAATTCAATTGTACTTTGCTAGTGTAATTCTTATATTGGTAAGAAAGAAAGTGAATTCGAGCATATCAGTACACAGTCCAAGTTCATTTGACTGGTATATGTAGAACACTATCTTCTCAAGCACTATCTTGATGTGCACAAAAGATTTGGATGGTCAAGATAAAAGAAGGATTAATAATTGCCTTACTATGCAAATGAGTTACATGAAATTTATGGACATTTGAATATTTGTGAATCAAACCTCCACAAAGATTTAAAGTACGCTAGTAGTCTTCACTATTATTTACTAGTCACTACAACATTTTTGACTTATAAGAAATTGGGGCAATCCTATTGACATTATGTTAAGATTGAAGAGCAAATCTAAGATGCAACAAAAAAGCCTAACCTCTTCTAGGATCTCACATGAGAAAATGTTTAGGCAATGCTAAAGATCACACTATGCAACAACTTCACAAAGAGTAACTTTCACCTAATCCACAAGGGACTACTTAACTAAGAGTGCCTATCCCAAATCAAGATAAGGGAAATGAAAGAAATGGTAGTCATCTTAAGGTTGACACCTAAAATGATTGAGAATGTCACATGTAGAGTTCCTTGCATACCTAGACTTTAAAATTTGTAGTTGAAGAAGAAAAAACACAAATAGATTTTAATTTGCTTGAACATCAATGCTATTCCAATACCCATCGATGTTGAGGAACAAGGTATTTATTGTGCAAGTTTAGGGTAAAATTAGAACCACTACATGCCATTATCAACACTAGAGGTCAAGAGAATATCATTGCACAAGGCTATGAATGGCTAGGCGCCATAATGGAAATATACCTACATCCTTATTCACTTGGATGTTTTCGATGAGGATGAGAGCTCAAAATGTATTGCCACTAGAAATTTGAGTACATTATTTCATCTATATGAGATTCCCTTACAATGTATCACCTTTTGAAATCAATTATGTTCTTGGTAAGACATACTTGTATGATTGAGATGCTACTATAGAGGTCAACCACAACACTAATATGTCAAAGTCAATAATTATCTCTATCATACATCAAACTTCCATTTGAATACCAATATGTGAAGCAATGCAAAAAAATGATTTCTAATGCACAAAAGTTTTTGCTACTCATGGTATGCCTAGAGTTGGTGCAAAACATTGTGAGGAAGCATACAGTCTAACTCAAATTGTTGGATTTGCAATTCAACAAAAATAGCTTGACAAACTACTACAACAATACTAAAGTATATTTAAAGAGAGTAGAAGCATTATGACATATTGCTTTCTCAAGTACCAAATTCATCTCATTCCTGAAAGGAAGCAAGGTATGTGGAACACATTTCCTACACTGATCTAATGAGGAAAGTTATGCAAATTTTTATCTTTTATAGTTACAGATATGAGATGCACATTAATAGAAAGGTAATAACAACATTAAAAACAAGTACAATGCTCACAACACAAGATATACGTGGGGAAAACCCTTTCGGATGAAAAACCCCACACTCCAAAACCTGCACAATGTATTATCAAATCAAAGGATGATTACAACACACTTGCAATGCAAGTTCTTTCAGGAGTTCACAAATGTCGAATACCGGAGTAATTCCAATAGCATAACGGTACCTGTAAATGAATCATACCACTCCAACTCCAAGCACCTTTATATATAGAGAAATATTAAGGATGGAGGTAGCTTCTAGAGCAAGCCATAAAGGATTTTCGTCCAAATCCACATGGCCCGAATTCTAAGGCCATAAAACATGCAAACGACACTTGTCTAAGATTCCTTTCATCCCTTACAACCCTCCATACTTGGGCACCCAAATTTGCCCAAAATAGGTATGACATATGCTCTTACACACCTTAAAATGTCATAGAATCTGTCATATATGACAACTCTTATAGCTATAAGAGAATCTGTCATAACAGAGTAACAATACCACATTCCTCTTACAACTCTGTCATAGCCAAACCTGGTGCCTACTTTCTCCATGCAAAGATGCCACATGACACATGTCACACATATCATTGAATCTCTATTTTCAAATCTTACATGTCAGATTCTGTCATAGGAACTTGTCATAACTTACACGTCATAGAATCTATCATAACTCATGACACATGACCACAAGGTGCTGATACATGACAAAACTATGCCAAGTCAACATGGGACGCGTACCTTTTCATATGAGGACAAAAATACATTTAGTCACCTTGCATGTAGGATGACACTTCATCGTTCCAACTCCCACAAAGTGATAAAATAGTATTTACATGAATAATTACAATAGTAGGCAAAAAAAATATACAAACATTAAGAATTTGCAAAGGTTGAGACACCTTAATTCCAAACAATTCCAAGTTCTCCCCTTCCAAACAACTTTACATTGTAAATAGGTTAAGAGAATGATATGATTCATAGACAAATACACGAGCTCACCTACTAAGGTAAGATTCAACCAAGTTCTGCTATTGAGGTATTTGAATCTTTGTCACACAAAAAGAGAGTGGTTCATAGTTCCTTTTAATTGACTATGGTACTATCAATAAGATCAATGTGGAAAAGAAGTATCTTTTACCTTACATTGATGATCTTTTGGATTAATTCCAATGCACATTAGTTCACCAAGATTGATTTCAAGTTTGAATATCTCCAAATTCCACTCAACCTAGAAGAGATATAGAAGATTGTGTTCCAAAACAAGGAAGGCTTGTATACATGGTTGGTAATTCCTCTTGGTCCAATCAATTTGCCAACAACATTCATGCAATTTATGCATAATATCTTACAACACATTACCAATACTTTCATCAATGCTTGCTTAGATGATATCCTCATTTACAACAAGACTTGCAAGGAGCATATTGCACGCTCCTAGAGGGTTCTTGAAATAATTTGCAATCCTAAGTTAGAATTTGACTTAGGCAAGTGTATCTTTAGTGTTATTTATGTTTGCTACTAATGTAAGAGCATCCTAGTTCACAAGCAATCTTGCATTACACAAAAACAAAATGGTAAGTTGAGAAGAATTTTGGTTTTGGTGTGCAGGTTTTTGAATAAATGGCATGTTTGGATGAATCATGAGATCAAAGGAATGTTTCAACTTACTTCAATACCAAAAGAGAACACAATTGCATTTTTAGCAACACCAATTTGTGTGTTACATCAACAACATCAACTTGAATAATTTTGGCAGCATCAATCTATGTGACTTCAACAACTTCATGGATTCACTTTAGCAACAATTGTAACTTCAACAATAACTGGGATGACTTCAACAACAAGGTCTAAATGACCATTGGCAAAAATGATTCATGGTGATGTGGATCCCAAAAGACACCTGAAATCGTCTTTGAAGAAAATTGACATGTTTTATGTTTCCAGTTTGTGGTTATATGATTTGCATGCTTTTCTTGGTGGCATGTAGGCATTTTTGACATGCATAAAAGCTTCATCATGATTTTTGTTTGGAATAGAGAAGAATAACTTGGGGGTTACATAGACATACAAATCTTGTTTTAACAACTCAACAAGAAGCTAGTTTAGTTTTGGAAGGTTGTGGATTTGGGTTTAAATGATTGAAGTCATTTTTTCAGTTATACATGTGGCTTTTAGGGCCAATAAGACAAATACAATCTCTTGCATGGTCATGTGATATGAACAAAATTGTGGGCAGGTTGTTCATAGACAAAAATCATGCCATAAATCATGCAAAAACCATAATATGTGAGCATGAAAGAAAGGAAAATGGTCGAGCAATTTTTGTGGTGATTCCAAAAGAAAATAAAAAGGGTCATTATTCCTATCTAAAGAAAGGGGAACAAGAGAGAGAAGAGAGGTTAAGAAAGAGAAGAGGCTGAGTGTCTAGAGTAGAACATGGGGGAATAGGGAAAACTAGAGAACTAGATGGAGTAGAATATCATCCATCCTTCAATCTAGAACAATCCTATGCCATTCTCTCTATATTGTGTTATAGTTTAAGGTTTTTCTCAACATGTATGTAATCTTGTGAAGATAGATTTATGCAGATAACATTATTTTGGGTTCTACATGGCATGCATTTTGTTGTTGATATGAGTGGCTGCTAGGTTTAGGCAATTATTCAACTAAACCCCTTACCTAGATTGTATCAAGTAGTATTAGATCAAGGTTTTTATTGTTGACTGTATCATGTGAGGCTCTAATTGATTTATTGCATGTATGAGGGAGTCTTGTAACTATAGAGAGTCATGAGGAGGCATCATGTAGTATTAGAGAGTTAAGTGTTCTAGGGAAATTTATTGTGTGAAGTGTCTTGTCTAGATTTCTAGATTTGGGGTTTTGAGTTGTGTGTGTTTTGTTTATGGTCTCATGCCTTCGAGAAGGAGATTTCTTGCAATGAATAAAGTGGAGGAGAGGTTTGAGCAACTTTTGAATGAGCTCTGAAATGAGATAACTACTCTAATGGTTGACCACAAAAGGAATCTTGAAAATGATAGAGAAAATGACAGTGATGAAGAAACTAGAATGGAAGAGAAAGGAAGGGAAGAAGAGAAACCTCTAGATGAAGGAAAAGATTGGTTCATAAGGGCTCTTGCAATGATTAGTAGAGGAGCTAAGATGGAATTCCCTAGCTTTTTTGTTGCATTGAATATGGAAGAACTGATTGATTAGATCCACGAGTTAGAATATTATTTCAAATATTAGAATATCCATGACCCTCATAGGGTGAGGATGGGCTAGACGAAACTCAAGGGGCATGCAACCCTTTTGTGGAGAGAATTGTAGAGAGAAAGAGTGATGAAGAATAAAGTGAGAATCACTTGGTAGAACCAAATCTAGTTGCAAGGCTAAAGGGGAAATATCTTTCTGGAGATTATGAATTGGAGCTATTGAAGAAGCTTTAGAACCTAAGACAAAAGGAAATGAGCATGAAGGACTACATAGAGGAATGCTACAAGGTGGCAATCAAATTAGGACACTATGAATTGGATAGAGAGAAGGTAGCTAGATATATGAATGGGTTGAGGTTCAATATCCAAGATGAGATGAGCATGTTAAGAGTTGATTATGCGAGGGCATACTAGTTTTCTTTGATGGCAAAAGAGAAGCTATCTAGGAGGAGTTTGAATAATTCACGTGGAGGAGGAATATTTTCTAAGGGTAGAGAACACACAAAGAGTGGTAGAGGACATCATACATAAGAAGTAGAAGCAAGCACTCTTCAAAACAATGATTCTACTCAAAACACAAGAGGAAGAGACTATCCATTAAGAGGAAGAGACTACAATGGTAGAGGATCCTTGGACACATTTTATAAATAGGGAAGAGTGGGTCAAAGAATATTTGAATGCTGACAAGTGTAACGAGACACCAATAAAAGAAATGAGGCTAGGAATCATGTTGTTCAAGCAAATGAATAGAGTGTTGCTTCACCCAAATGCATGGAAGATCTAGAACAAGGAGAATCTCTCATGATATAGAGAGCACTATTGAAACCAACTAAGGATGAGCATGAGTCAATACAAAGAAAGGACTTATTCTAAACTATATGCAAATTTGGAGGTAAATGCTGCAAGGTATTGTTGATAGTGGAAATATACATAATTTGGTATCTAATGAGATGGTAGAGAAGCTTGTATTGAAGAGGATTGAACACCTAAACTGATAAAGGTTTTGTGGCTACAAGATGGACATCGAATCTTGGTATGTGTAATAACATAAATTTCATACCTTGCAACTTCTATTATCATGTTTTTCACTCATTTTAGGTGTTCCCATTTGTGCCTTTTAGCCCCTTTCTAGTGCTTGTTTCTCCTTGTTAGTGTAGGTTTTTTATTTTCCTTATGTTAGGGAATATTTATTTTTCCTACACATATTATTAATCTTGCTTAGGTTATATAAGACATGGTTAATATGAAGACATGTGGCATAATCCATCAGTTACATGTGTCGCTCTTACCCACCTTTGGGTAGTTGAGCTTCACACCCTCTTTTGGATTTATATGCCACCTCTCATAACCATTTTTTGTCTTTACCTGAGTAGGTATAATCGTGTAATTCAACATTTACCAAGTAGGTATAACTCCCGTCTATTTTGGGCAGTTGGGAGTTATTACCTCTCTTGGCTTTATTTGCCCTTATTTTGCTATATAAACAACACTTCCCTCTGCCTTTTGCTATTGAAGAAGTTTAGTGCAAGGGAGTGCTGATTTCATTCATCTCTGGGTTTCGTTCTTTCTTTCCTTCAGTTATTTTGATCTTGGGTGGCTTCACAGCCAAATCTAACACTCCTTTTCCTAGCCTTGTGTTTTTCCTTTTTATAACTAGCATGTCCCTCTAGAGCCTTTTGTTTCCCTATGTGCTTTTGTCGCCCCCTTTTTATGTGTTTTGGACCCTTCCCTTCTAGTCATCCATATCCTTCTCATTTAATTTCTATCCCACCTACTTAGCATTTAATTTTTGTGTCAAACCTCCCATGTGCTTTTACCCCTCTTTTCTTTATTTCTCACATCCTGTGACCTTTCTTCATGTAAAACCACTTGTTGTAGCCTGTTTCCACCCTCATCTCCCTTCCTTATGAATTTGAGGCCCCTAACATTAAATTTTACATATGCCCCCTCTAAGGTACATTCTCCCTTGGGGGAGGCCCTAAAGTGTGCCACATGGCCCCAAGTTTCATTGGTTGATTGATAGTTTCATCCTTATCTTTGTTCTAGCTATAGTTTTCCTGAAAGCGTAGTAGAGCCCTTTAAAAAAATTATAAATAGGAGCCTCCCATCCACCACTTTTATTCACCAACTATCATTCCCTGTTGTGCTTATGCTTTTGGAGATTTTTCTTGTTGGATCTTGTATGCTATAATATCTTTTAGTTCTTTTCATGCTTTCGAATTTTTCTTGGATCCATCTATGGATCATAGAGTAGTCTTCTTTCCCTTTCCATACCATTATGCTTTCATTTTCTCCCCTTCCATAGCTGTAGAATCCAATTTCCCTCTCCATTGGTGCATACTCTTCCTTCCCATCACCCTAAGCCTTCATTTTGATCCCCATTTATTCCATCCTTCTCCTTTTGCTTTTCTATTTCATTTCCATACTCTAGGGTTTTATCTTTGCCCCTAGGTTTTGCATATTTCCATTCTCCTTAGCCACTTTATTGTCTTGTTTCCATTGACAACCATTTTTCCTTTATCTAAGTCACACCTTGTCACACATGTTTTAACGGGACCTAATGGAACATACTTAGATTTGTCTAAACTTACCACTACTCTATGATGCAGGGACATCGCTCTCCATCTGATATTTTGGCTTTTGAGTTTTATTCTGCGTTGAGTTTTTTGTGTTGTTTCGGTGGTTTGTGTGTTGTTGGGTATCTTCTTATCACTTTGTATTCATTCTTCCTATCGCATTTGGGTCAGGAACTTTATGTGTGGTGGAAACTGATTGCTGAATCAAATTCAGTTATGGACCTTATGTCATCTTGTGGTGTTGTTGTGAATGATTGAAAATACTTTGGAGAATAATTTTGGTTGTATTAGCAAACAATTATGTTTGGAAATCATTTCTCCTAGAGTTATGCAGTTGGCAGCTGAATATGGAGAGTGTGAAGTTAGAAATGACTCTGAGGTTGGGGAATCTTTCTGGCATGATGGAGTAGAGGAAATGTTAGTGAATGATGTAGATTCCTATTGCCATGGGAAGGAGAATAAACCATTACCATTCATGATGTTCATCATCAGTTACTTGGAAGTCAGTTTCTATTGTAGAGTATTGCACAACTGGAATTCCTGTCACACAGGTAATTCAGAAGGTGTGACTGGTTGGAAAGACTTTTGCCGCCAAGCGACAGGTTCCCATTCGAAAGAGAATTATCTATCAAGCCCTTAGGGAAATATATCCAATGGTTAAAGGGATCGACAGGGGCAACAAACAGTCTTTAGATAGATGGAAGGAGCGCATGGAAGAAATTGATATCGAAGGAAAGAGGGACGATGAGAGGAATGGCGATGTAATGTTTGGGCGTCGATATATATGAAAGAGGCTATCGATAGAGAGAGCAGAGGAGGGAGCAGGCCGAATAGGCTAAGGCAAGGAGGCCGAGAATCCAAGTAGGCAGAACGACCATAAGACTTAGAAAATGGCCGCAAGTATTTGAAAGTAGAGGCCGTAAAAAGTAGAGAGGCCGTAGGCCAAAACGACGCTGAGGCATTGGATAGAGCAGGTCGAGTGTGAAAAAAAGGCCAACGGTGGAATGTGCAGGTAGAGAGATAGAAGGACGGGAGAAGAAAACAACATTTAGTGAGTCATGGTTTCCAGTTTGTAAAGAGGCCGATTGTGTAGGCCCATATTTAGATGTATGGTTATGTTGGGTAGCTGATTAGATCCGGGTGATGTGCATTTTCATTCTATATTTGTGATTAAACATTAATAAGAATCTGTATTTCCCTACTTCCTATCATGTATGCATTTGTTCTTAAAGAATACATCTTGCTCCTGTCATTGTGAGAATCTCTGATATATATTTAGTTCCTGTTATGTTTGTATGTGAACATGGTAGGCAGAATAACTTGAATTCCTGTCTTTATTCTGCATGTCTCTTACATTGAGTTTCCTGTAAATGGATTTGGGTGTCGTGCCTGGCAAGATAGCTTAAGGAGAATCAGAGTGAGGGCATGAGTTTCGAACTTGTGCTATCAAAGTGGTATCAGAGCATAGAAGATCGCTGGTATGGTATGTTAGAAGAATGAGATAGGAGAGAGTTGAAAGAGAGAAGGTTGTGAAAGAGGTGTAGTCATAGTCATGAAAGTGTTTGTTGTTGCAGAGATGAGAAAGGGTCTGTGAATTCTATCCTCCAGTAGAGATAAACTGGGTAGAAGGTGTATTACTTCCTCCACGAAGAGAGAGTGGGTAGAGGGGGTTTTGAGAGATACATCTTCCATGGTCTTGTTGGGTAGAGGGTAGCTGTTAATGAGAGATGTTGTTGTAAAAGGTATATCGATGAACAAGGTGTATTTGATAAGAGAAGGAAGTTTGTCTTGAAGAAGACAGTATGTGGGAGGCAACCTATGATTGGATTCACAAGTGACGTGTGGAAAGTGTGAACCGATTGCTGAAGGAGAGGTAGTTTGCACTTGAAGATTGAGCAGAGTTGTGGATTGCAGCAGTGAAAGGGATGGGTATAAGTGTAAGAAGACCCGTCATAATCCCATTTTGGGAAAGATATTGGGATGAAGTAGAAACTAGAAAATACCGTGAAAGATTAGAAGAGATTGCAAGAAGAATGGAAATTCTGGAAAAGATTTATTTTCCTGACAAGGGCGTGGTTGCAGAAAAGGGACAAGAAGGAAAGACGAAAGTCCTCATTAAAGATAATAAGGAAAAGAGAAAAGAAAAAGTGCAGCAAGGAGCACCAGAAAAAGAAGAGAAAAAGGTGTCCATGATGGAGGCACCTAAGGAGACATCTTGGTCTTTGGATTTATTTTCTGATGATTTGTTTGAAGTTGTGGATGCAGGTATAAAGAAGATTAAGAACAAGCCTTTGGAGGCAAAAGAAGAAGGGGCAAGAAGGGAGCCCGTAGATGGAAATGGAGATAAGAGTGAAAGAGGACAAGTTGCAATGATAGATCATAGAAGATAGGTTGTAGTAGCAATACCTAAAGGTGGAAAGAGGACTGATAAAGAAAATAAGAAAGCCTATAAAGAGGAAGAAATGATAAGATATGAAGCCAAGAATGTAACAAATTTGGGGCAGCAGACCCATGAGGAGGTAAAAGTTTGTTTTGATGGTGTTTTTGATTATGCAAATGGAAATAGGAATGCAAATATGCAGGTTAGAAAAGAGAAGAGTAAATCAGAGGATCACGGTTATATAGTGCCATATTGGCAAAGAAATTCAGTTGTCAATGAACAACAAAGAGAAGTGAAGCAAGCAATCGCTGAGGACAAAAGGATGAAAGCTATGGTTGAGGATAGGCCAAGTGTAGAGGTAGCAAGGCATCAACTTAAGAAGGTAACGAGTCCAACGTGGGTGCAACATGGAACAACAGTAGAAGAGGTTGATAAGGAGAAGCAGACAAAGCAAGAAAAGAGGAAAGGTATAGGTATTGACCAGCCCAATAAAGAGGAGTGCATGATAGAGCCTCAGGAGGAGGAAAGGAGGATAATGCCACCAAGCATGCACTGAAGTTCGAGGAAGAGCAGCAAGGTAAGTGTAAGACAAAAGGTAGTCGATCTGATTTGTGTAAGGATGATGTTGAAACTTGAATGAAATTTATGAACATGAGGAAAAGTTGTGGCTGACTGTGGATGGTAAGAAAATAAGAAGAGAGAAATATAAAACGAGGAAGGATAGAAAAGGAAGAATGTCTAGTAATGAGTACAAGAGGGATGTGAAGAGTATGAGAGATGGAAACCAAAAGGGAAAGGTAGAGAAAGACATAGAGAGTGAAGGAGGAGTGGTAGAAACCACTGTTGAGGAAGCTGGAACAACAGAGATCAAAGATGAAGAAGTTGAGGTAACAAAGGGTACGGAACAAGAAGACATACTTTCTTAAGGAAAAGATGAAAAAGGCATAAATGGAAGAAGGAGCAACAAACAAGAGTGGAAATATATGGGCACAATCCTCTGAATTGCTGGAAGATATTGGGATGCATATCCGTGGGACAGTGAAGAAGGATTCAATTTGTAACCAAGAAGTTGGTGCAGCAATGAAGGCCGAGGTAAATAAAAATGCCTTTTATAAGAATGTGGATTTGTATTTCTTTAGAGTTTTGATTATGAAGGATTTGAGCAAAAGTTTGTAATAATGCATGGCATTAAGGATTGTAAGAAGGAAGAAGGGATTATAGGTAGTTTGATGTTGTATAGTTGGACCTTGGAAAAAGGAGAATATGGTATGATGAATGCATATTTGTTTAAGGCTGAGCAGGGATTGGGTAGTGTAGAGAACCCGATGGGTAAGGTTAACCTGTTGGAAAGGTAAATGTTGAGATGTTTTGTTTTAATCAAGAGGAATGGATTGATAAATGTGAGAGTGGCTTTGTTGAAGATGTACAAATGATTGGAGCAACAAGAGACTATAAAAGTTTTATTGCAGAAATGCTAGAACAACAAGTGGATGAGATGAATGAATGGACGGAAATGGAATGTATTTGTGTTTTGGTGTATAGAGATGAATGGTTAAGAAGATTTTGGAGGAGACTATTGTATAGTGGAAGTGGAATGATAAGAATAGAATAGAGTAAATAGTGTTTGGAAAGTTTGATGATGATCGCAGAACAATTGTGGAAGAAGAGGAAGAAGAGAACAATAGCAGATAAGTTTGATTACTAGCCTCATGTGCAGGAGCACATGCATTTTGTTCCCTGGGGAGTCTGATGCAGGAGCATCGCTCTCCATCTGATATTTTGGCTTTTGAGTTTTATTCTGCATTGAGGCTTTTGTGGTGTTTTGGTGGTTTGTGTGTTGTTGGGTATCTTGCCGTCGCTTTGTATTCATTCTTCCTGTTGCATTTGGGTCAGGAACTTTATGTGTGGTGGAAACCGATTGCTGAATCAAATTTAGTTATGGACCCTATGTCATCTTGTGGTGTCACTATGAATGATTGAAAATGCTTTGGAGAAGAATTTTGGTTGTATTAGCAAACAATTATGTTTGGAAATCATTTCTCTTGGAGTTATGTAGTTGGCAGCCGAATATGGAGAGTGCAAAGTTAGAAATGACTGAGGTCGGGGAATCTTTTTGGTACGATGGAGCAGAGGAAATGTCAGTGAATGATGTAGATTCCTATCGCCATGGGAAGGAGAATAAACCGTTACCAGTCGTGATGTTCATCATCAGTTACTTGGAAGTTAGTTTCTATTGCAGAGTATTGCACAACTGGAATTCCTATCACACAGGTAATTCAGAAGGCATGACCAGTTGGAAAAGCTTCTGTCACCAAGCGACAGGTTCCCATTCGAAAGAGAATTATCTATCAAACCCTAAGGGAGATATATCCAACGGTTAAAGGGATCGGCAGGGGCAGGAAACAGTCTTCAGATAGATGGAAGGAGCGCATGGAAGAAATTGATATTGAAGGAAAGAGGGATGATGAGAGGAATGGAGATTTAATGTTTGGGCGTCGATATATATGAAAGAGGCTATTGATAGAGAGAGCAGAGGAGGGAGCAGGCCAAACAGGCTAAGGCAAGGAGGCCGAGAATCCAAGTAGGCAGAATGGTCAGAAGACTTAGAAAAGGACTGCAAGTATTTGAAAGCAGAGGCCATAAAAAGTAGAGAGGTCACATGCCAAAATGACACTGAGGCGCTGGATAGAGTAGGCAGAGTGTGAAAAAAAAGGCCAATGGTGGAATGTGCAGGCAGAGAGATAGAAGGACATGAGAAGAAAACAATAGTTAGTGAGTCATGGTTTCCAGTTTGTAAAGAGGCTGATTGTGTAGGCCCATATTTAGATGTATGGTTATGTTGGGTAGTTGATTAGATCTGGGTGATGTGCGTTTTGATTCTATATTTGTGATTAAATATTAATAAGAATCTATATTTCCCTACTTCCTGTCATGTATGCATTTGTTCTTAAAGAATACATCTTGCTCCTATCATTGTGAGAATCTCTGATATATAATTAGTTCCTGTCATGTTTGTATGTGAACATGGTGAGGTGAATAACTCAAATTCCTATCTTTATTCTACATGTCTCTTACATTGAGTTTCCTATAAATGGATTTGGGTGTCATGCCTGGCAAGATAGCTTAAGGAGAATCAGAGTGAGGGCATGAGTTTCAAACTTGTGCTATCACTCTATTATCTAATAATGATCCTCCTAATACAAACTCAAATGTTGCTAATCCAACACCTCACATTATTGTCAAAATAGCCTAGCAAGCCTCCACTTTGATCATAGATCATGGGGCCCCTCTAGAAAGAACAAACTATCACACAATAGGTCATACATATGACACTTGTTGTGATCACAAGAATGCTACTGTCTATTTCTTTTTCTTCCACAACTATAAATCTCCTCCACATGTTTTTGCTAAGGCTTCTAGGGAATATGATTTCTTAGAATAGTTATAGCCAACTTAATTCAAGATATCAGTTAGGAATCTTCTTAAAATTTCTCCCTCCCTTATAGATATCCTTCAACATGCCTTATAGAAAGTTTATGTCCGACCTTGTAATCGACACACAAAATTACTTCCACGATTGAGTCCATTCAAGATATTTCCTTTTCCAACGAAGAAATTCCATCCGATTCTAGGGTGATCCCACAATATTGGGTTATACTTTTTGGCCAAACTTGACATTGAAATGAACATTTTGAACTAAATCTTCACTTTTGGACACCTATAGCTGCTAAACTGTGAGGAATTTGAAGATTATGCAAACTAGTGATTTGTGACATTTTGTCTGTAGATTCTAAATATATATATTTTTAAATTTTGGGAATCAAATTGCATTTCTTTTTCCATCTCCTTTGATAACTAGTTTTTAACAGTAAACGCCATTTTTAAAGAGTGATGTGTACTATAAACCACATAACTTTTTTTCTATGAAGGATAAAATTCTAATTTTTTCAAATTTAGATTTCTAACTACAATATCTAGCGGATGCATTTGGTTTCATAATATTTTATTGAGTAATTTTTTTAATTAAGTTTTGAAGTCAAACCAATTACAATTTAGACATAGGTGTACTATAAAGAGCATAACTTTTTTTGTATGTATCGGAATTCAAATTTTTTTGTTGGAATAAGGACATCAATACCTAGAGGACATGTATTTTTTAGAATTTTTTTTATATTTTCCTATTTTTCGTATGAATGAAACAAAGACCTTGATGTTCATTGAAAAGCCTACATTCACAAGAAATAAAAAATGAATATAATAATTAAATTAAATATATTTAAAATTATACTTTTTGAAAAGCTTATAATAAGGACTACATACAAAACATAAATTTTAAATGAATTTATTTGATCCCCCAAAAGCTAAATCAAAAGTGGTTTTTTATCAACATTTTGATAGGTGAAGAGGAGACTCCATTATAGGTATGGTTTAAAACTAGCGGGGTTCTATCCAAGGGGGTTTGATCTAAGGGGGTTTGATCAAACCCTCTTCAATTGAAATCCTTTAAATGAAACCTTTCAAGGCTTAAATCATTATATTTTCTCAAAATATGTGATTTCAACAAAAATCAGGATGTCCCAGAAAGTGTAACCCATTATTGTGGCAACACTCTCCATTATCCAATAATCCCTCCCTTTGATTATTGTCTTAGGTTAGAAAAACACAACAGTAAAAAGGGTTCTTATTGATAATTATTCGGGATCGAACATTTATAGCATAGAATTCCTAGGGTGCAATCACATTGATTATTCAAACTTAGAAAAATTTGATTTAGCTATTCAAGGCTTTGAAATTTTTAGTAGAGAACCCCTATGTACCATTACTTTACCCATCATAGTAGGATTAGTTACCCTTAATACCCTATTCCATGCTATGTCAGAAAAGATAGCTTATAACTTACTCCTTGGATGAACCTGGTTGTATCCAATGCGGGTCGTCCCTTCCACTCTTTATAGATGCCTCAAGTTTATATGTAACAACCAATCTTATATTGAGAAGATCCACACATACAATAAGATAATGTAGAGTCTATATATCACCGCAACACAAGAGATGCTTGTGGGCCAAGATTACCTAGTATCTAGTATATGCAAAAATAGAATAAACCCTTAAGGTAAGGTAACAACATACAATACTCCTTATGGAAGAAGCCACTCCATGCCGCATCTCCAAGAGATCCCCAATACATAACATACTCTTTACCCCCCTTACAATGATATTCACTTTATTTATATAGACCTCCTAATAACATAATGGAGGCATAAACCACTAAAACTAATGTAGGCCTACTCATTACCTAATATAATTAAGTGCACATATTGTCCACATGACCCAATATTGTTAGTTTTAGGACATACAACTGAGAGGGGGGGGGTGAATCAGTTGTCTAAAAACTTTCTTTACTTAAATCCTTCTTGTATTTCAACATCATAATAATAATTCAATCATGGAAGCACAATGCAATAATTCAAGAGCATAAACACATTAACACATATGACACCAAGATTTTAACATGGAAAACCTGGTTAAGGGAAAAACCACGGGGTGACTAACCCAAGTTTGTATTCTCTATTAAAAGAATATGAGGAACAAAATGACACTTGCCAATTAGGGCTCACTGCTCGAGCACACTTTTCACAAGAGGCCCATTGCTTACAGGAGACACACTATTTACAGAATAATAAATATTACATACTTGAACTGGAGATTAGCATCTTCACCATGCTCGAGTTAGTTCCATTTAAGCTCAATACTTCTACTCTGCCTTTTGCTCTTCTCCTCTCTACCACACTCTCATCACCACCAAGATACTTTGAAATGACTTCAAAACTCTTATTTCTATAAGACATCGACTTTGGGATAATCATCAAAGTTGGCACAATACATACTTTATTTTATTACAGAGCAATTACACAAATGCAACTTGATTTGTTACAAGAACTTCATGCATATCACCACACTATTGGCCACACATATCTGGGACTTCAATCTTCTTAGAGGAACATGCCATGCTTCACAGAACATCTTCAAGATCATCCACAAGATGTGTAAACATCCGGTCAGCCATGTTTAGGAAGAACATCATCACCCGGAAGTAAATCTTCAATTACGAGCTCAATCTTCAATGTGGACAGTCAACACAATCTAGACACAATCCAGAGACCTCCACAAGCTTGCCTAAAACACCATGAACATCCACACCACTTCTTCTTACTGAAATCATTCTCATCTTCATCTGGAACCTCAAGAACACAGTTTGTCATCATTGTCACATTGGAATAAATGCTTGCGGACCTCCAGACCACGAACCAATTGAGTTGTCAATTCACATTAGTTTCCTCAACACTCCACCAAATCCACAAAACAAGATATTGCATTTCTGGATCTCACCGGACATATTTGGGTCACTCTGTCACCTCTAAACATCTGCCAGAACCAATTTTGCTCATATGGCCATCACTTCTCCAAATCTTCATTTGGACCTCTCAAATCTTGACTGGATCATCTTTAGACACATATCTACAAACCCTTTGATGCCCATCCTTTGATCTTCATCTTAGCTGGGATCTTCACTTCATAGATCTTCACTATCTTCATTGTTCTTCTCTATTTCTGATAGGACTAATTTTCTCAATATCCTTAGCACACAGCTCATCCAATCCTTGACATCAATGCAATAGGAGTATGTTGACATCAATGACAACACCGGTTAGGCCCATACTTGCAACAATCTCCCCTTTGTCATTGATGGCAACATATGATGTGAAAAACTATTTTAACCATCAAGACAAGAACTTCTCCTCACTAACTGACATAGCTCCCCCTATCAACAAAAACCACTTTTATTTTTCACATGTCTTCTCTCCCCCTTTGACATCAATGGCAAAGGGTACATACTTGCATCAATCAGAATCATACAGACTGCTCCCCCTGAGTAGCAACTTCCTATCATCAATCCGGACCACAAGATATGACTATGAGATCCACCAGACTAATGCACATCAGTGCACCTTAATTTAGAACCGGAGGGGTAATAACCCCAACTTCTCCCTGAGATACTCAAAAGAGTCCTTAGGTAGAGGTTTAGTAAAAATGACTGCAATCTGATCCTTGGAGGGCACAAACTCCAATCTGACTTCATTCTTGTTCACTTGCTCTCTCAAAAAGTGAAACTTGATGGATATATGTTTTGTCTTTGAATGCAACACTAGATTTTTTGATATAATTATTGCATTTGAATTATCACAGAAGATTGTGATAGGTTCCTCATACTCCACTTTGATGTCTCTTAGCATTTGCTTCATCCACAATACTTGAGTGCAACTACCTGCTGCTGCAATATATTCTGCTTCTACAGTGGATAGAGCTATTGCCTCTTGTTTCTTGCTCAACCAAGAAACCAATCTTTTCTCTAAAAAGAATGCACCACCACTGGTACTCTTCTGGTCATCCACATCTCCTGCCCAATCCACATCTGTATATGCATGAAGAGAGAAATCATGATCTCTAGGATACCATACACCATACTCAATTATTCCTTTTAGATATCTAAGAATCCTCTTGATTGCCATGACATGAGATTCTCTAGAATTAGCTTGGAATCTAGCAACGAGACCAACAACATTCATAATGTCAGGTCTAGTTTGAGTAAGATACAATAGTCCTCCAATCATTGACCTGTACTTTTTCTGATCAGCCTTAGGAGAGTCATCATCTTTACTCAGTTTACATCTAGTTGCCATGGGAGTATTCATTGGTTTTGAGTCTTCCATCCCAAATTTCTTCAACAATTCTTTCACATATTTGGTCTGTGAAATGAAGATTCTTTTCTTTGTTTGAGTGATTTGTAGACACAAGAAGAAATTCATTTCCCCAAACATGGACATCTCAAATTCACTTTTCATTTGATTTGCAAAAGTTTTGCACATACTATCTCTTCTTGCAAAAATGATATCATCAACAAATAATTCAACAATCAAGATATTTTCATGATCAATTTTGAAGTACAAGTTACAGTCAGCAATACAAGTTACAGTCAGCAATACCTTTGTTGAAACCAATCTTCAAAAGATAATTATCCAGTCTTTCATACCAGGCTCTTGGGGCTTGTTTGAGTCCATACAGTGCTTTCTTCAACTTGCAGACCATATCACCATGATTAGACAATTGAAATCCATCCGGTTGCTCAATGCATACTTCTTCTTCCAAGTCACGATTTAGGAAGGCAGACTTGACATCCATCTGATATACTTTAAAATTCTTGAAGGCAGCAAAGGCAAGAAATAATCTGACTGCTTCAATTCTTGCCACCGGAGCAAAAGTTTCTTAAAAATCAACTCCTTCTACTTGAGAATAACCCTTGCAGACCAATCTGGCTTTGTTTATGACTAATTCACTATCTTCATTCAGTTTATTCCAGAAGACCCATCTGGTTCCAATCACATTTTTGTTTCTAGGTCTAGGAACAATATCCCAAGTGTGATTTTTCTCAATCTGCATCAACTCTTCCTTCATTGCTTTAGTCCAGCTTTCATCATTGCATGCTTCACTTACTGTCTTTGGTTCAATCTTTGAAATTAGACAATACTTTTCTAAGTCTTGAGCAATCTTTCTTCTTGTTTGAACACCTTTGCTTTTATCACCTATGATTTGGTCTTCATAATGATTCAGTCTTACATATCTGGGAGTTTTGGGAATTTCTTGCACTTCTATTTCTTGGATAGGTTCATTCAAACTTATCTCTTCTTCCTGTATTTCAGGATTCTCTGGATCAGTTTGGATCTGAATTTCAGAACAAGCTTGAACCATAACATCATTTCGATCATCTTCTTCATATTCATAAAACCTTGAGGGTTTTTCAATGCCTTCATCAACCTTCACATTTGTATTTTCTATAATCTTTCTCAATCTCTTGTTATAACACCGGTATGCTTTGCTTTGACTAGAATAACCCAAGAATATTCCTTCATCACTTCTAGCATCAAATTTGCCAAGGTCTGCATCTCTTTTAATGTAACATTTACTACCAAAGACTCTGAAATACTTTACAGTGGGAGTGATGCCAAACCAGAGTTCATAAGGGGTCTTACCAGTATTGCTTCTGATTTGTACTCAATTAAGAGTATAGACAGCAGTGCTTACAGCTTCTCTCCAGTAGATCTGAGGAACATTTGCTTCCATCATCATGGTTCTAGATGCTTCTTGGATGGTTCGGTTCTTTCTCTCCACTACTCCATTCTGCTGTGGAGTCCTTGGAGCAGATAACTATCTTTTTATCCTGTGTTTCTCACAGAATTTTATGAATTCTCTGGATGTGAATTCTCCACCTCTATCAAACCTAAGACACTTTATGTTGAACCCGGTTTCATTTTCTACCATAGCCTTGAATATTTTGAATTTCTCAAGAGCTTCAGATTTCTCTTTTAGAAAAGTCACCCACATCATCCGAGAATGATCATCAATTAGTAACATGAAATATCTATCACCTTGCAAACTCTTGATTCTTGTCGGTCCACATAGATCAGTATGTACTAAGTCCAACAATCTGGTAGAAGATTGTTCCTTACTTTTGAATGTGACTCTGCTCTGCTTACCCAATTGACATTCTTTGCACAAACAGTTAGTAGGTTTCACCAATCTTGGAAGATCTCTTACAACCTGAGTGTTGCTTATCTTGATGATATTATCAAAATTCACATGACACATTCTCCTATGCCACAACCAACTCTGATCAATTTGAACAAATAAACAACTTTTGCCAGTACCAACCAAGTGGAAGATGTTACCTTTTGTTTGAGTACCGGATGCAATCTCTGTTCTAGAACTTTCAAAGATCTTACATTTTCTATTTTTGAATCGGAGATCATAGCCTTTGTCCACCAACTACCCAACACTGAGAAGATTGTGCTTCAGACCTTCAACATACAATACATCACTGGTTTTGTTCTTTCCATCAAAAGAAATAGTTCCTCTGCCTCTGATTCTGCCAGCAAAATTATCACCAAATTTTATAACTCCTCCATATATTTCCAGATCTATGAACTTATTTTTGTCACCAGCCATATGGTGGGAGCATCTGCTGTCAATGACCCAATCATCCTTTTCTTCAACTTGGCCAGCCAGAGCTCTTTCTATCATTTTATGATTGACAGATTCAGTGGGCATTGGATCTTCTTCCTTGATGGCAATAAACGCCCAGTCACTTCCAAATTTGTTTCCTATCTCTGATTCATCATTTATTACTCCTTCATCATCATCATCTTCATGAACATAGTAACATTTCTTTTGGAATATTGATCTATTTGGATTTGTCCTTGAAAATCTTTCCGAACACCTTGAGGCAAAATGACCAATCTAGTTGCAATTGAAGTATTTGAAGGGCAACTTTCCTTCATACTTACTAGATCCTCTTGGCAGTCTTTTTGCAATAAGGGCTTCAAGTTGAGCAGCTTCTGCTTCATCTTCTTCTAGATCTTTTCTTGCTTTTTCATACCATGATAGTTTCTTTGACAAGTTCTCTCTTGGATCATACCTTTGTTTGACTTTTACAAAGGCACTAGATTTGAATGCAGATTCAGTCTTGGGGGGTGCATCTCCAAACTTGGCCAATTCAAATGCAGCTAATTTTCCAACCAATTGATCTCTTGTGATATTTGATAAAGATCTAAATTCTTCAATAGAAGCAACCCTGTGTTTGTAAGTACGAGGTAGGGATCTGAGAACTTTGGCAACAATCTCATCTTCATCCAAGATTCCACTAGCACACCTAATGCCATAAACAAGCTCATTTAATTTTGGCATAAATGTAGTGATATTCTCATCTTCATTCATCTTCAGGTTTTCAAATTTCCTTTCAAACTCTGTAGCTTGGCACATTTAACATATTTATCTCCTTCATGTAGAAGTTCCAGTTTTTCCCAAATCTCATATGCAGTTTTTCAATCTATAACATTTGTTAGCTCTGAATCAGATAAGGCACTTAGTAAAGCTTCTTTAGCTCGAAGATTATCTTCAGCATCTTTGATTTCATCTACAGTTGTCGGACCATTCTTTGGAGGAACATACTTCTTTGAAGTTATGGTCTAATATTGCATTCCCATACATTGCAAGTGACATTCCATGCAGCTTGTCCAAAGAGTGTAATTAGTTCCATCAAACCTAGGACTATCCTTCTTCTAGGAAGACATCCTGGATCTCCTCAAGTGGTTAAGCTCTTTTAAAGGAACTTAGCTCTGATACCAATTGTTAGTTTTAGGATAGACAACTGAGAGGGGGGGTGAATTAGTTGTCTAAAAATTTTCTTTACTTAAATCCTTCTTGTATTTCAACAGCATAATAATAATTCAATCATGGAAGCACAATGCAATAATTCAAGAGAAGAAACATATTAACACACATGACACCAAGATTTTAATGTAGAAAACCCGGTTAAGGGAAAAACCACGGGTTGACTAACCCAAGTTTGTATTCTCTATTAAAGAATATGAGGAACAAAATGGCACTTGCCAATTAGGTCTCACTGCCAGAGCACACTGCTCACAAGGGGCCCACTACCTACAGGAGACAAACTGTCTACAGAATAATAAATATTACATACTTGAACTGGAGATCAACACCTTCACCATGCTTGAGTCAGTTCCATTTAAGCTCAATCTTCTACTCTACCTTTCACTCTTCTCCTCTCTACCACACTCTCATCACCACCAGGATACTTTGAAATGACTTCACAACTCTTATTTATACAAGACATCAACTTTGGGATAATCATCAAAGTCAGCACAATACATACTTTATTTTATTACAGAGCAATTACACAAATGCAACTTGATTTGTTACAAGAACTTCATGCGTATCACCACACTGTCAGCCACACATATGTGGGACTTCAATCTTCTTAGAGGAACATGCCATGCTTCACAGAACATCTTCAAGATCATCCGCAAGATGTGTAAACATCCTGTCGGCCATGTTTAGGAAGAACATCATCACCCATAAGTAAATCTTCAATTACGAGCTCAATCTTCAATGTGGACCGTCAACATGAACTGGACACAATCCAGAGACCTCCACAGGCTTGCCTGAAACACCATGAACACCCACACCACTTCTTCTTACTGAAATCATTCTCATCTTCATCTGGAACCTCAAGAACACAGTTTGTCATCACTGTCACATTAGAATAAATTCTTGCGAACCTCTAGAACATGAACCAATTGAGTTGTCAATTCACATTGGTTTCCTAAACACTCCACCAAATCTGTAGAATAAGATATTGCATTTTTAGATCTCCCCAGACCTATTTGTGTCACTCTGTCACCTCTGAACATCTGCCAGAACTAGTTTTGCTCATATGGCCATAACTTCTCCAAATCTTCATGTAGACCTCTCAAATCTTGTCTGGATCATCTTTAGACACATATCTACAAACCCTTTGATGTGCATCCTCTGATCTTCATCTTAACTGGGATCTTCATTTCATAGAGCTTCACTGTCTTCACTATTCTTCTCTGTTTCTGATAGGACTAATTTTCTCAATATCCCTAGCACACAGCTCATCCAATCCTTGACATCATTACAACATGAGTATGTTGACATCAATGAAAACACCGGTTAGGCCCATACCTGCAACAAATATAACTAACTTAAGGGATGTGTGACACATGTTGACATCTCTATCCAGCTATATACATTATAATATCATATCCCTAGGTACATAAAATGCCATCCCTCCTTGACATGTTTCATCCTCAAAACATGAGAAGAAGGCAAATAGTAAGACCATTGTAAATTATTACAAATATGATGCCATGTCCTATCATTCAATCATCCATAGGTGATCTTTGTGGTGGTTTTAGGTTGATAGTACCTAGATCCGATCCTTGATCCATATTTCACTACACCCATTTGTTTCCATTTCTCATCATAGTAAGTGCTCATTTTTTCATGAATAACCATTACTAGATGCCATTGATTGTTGTAATTGCTCCTTCTATTCCATGTAGTCCATAGTGATTGGATTCCTGATTCCATGTAGTATCATGCGTGCATAATGGTTTCCTCTACGATTCTTACCTCTCACAATGATGTGGATGCCTATATATTGCACCTTTTGCTATCTCTAGAACCTTCTTTGATTCTTCACCATTTGTTGCCACTTGTTTTGCTAGATGATGAAGAGAAATAGTCTTTTCCTCTTTTTCCTCTAAATCTCTCTTGTTTGTCCTCTAATTCTTTAGTGTAATCTAAATAGTAGATTCCTAAAATTGCTTTACCTTAGATTCCTTTGGCCTTCATTATGTCTACTATCTTGCAATATAACTTTTTTCTTTCTATACCAAAACTTCATGAACTTCTTTTGCACATTAATTTTTATTGTCCTGAAAGATTCTAACAAAGGATATCTAAGAATAATATCAAACACATACATATTCAAAGCACAAACGTTGGAATGAAAAACATATTTATCCATTAAGAGATTTAAATCTTCAAAAATTTGAATATGCATACCCTCTATTTGACTATTCTTGATTTTCTTTTCTTGTACATATAGTTTCTTGGCTAGTTCCATGGTAATGAAATTATACTTGTTGCTAGGGTTTATAGAAACAATAACCTTTGCCTTTTGAATACATCCATGAAATTGAAGGATTGAATCTTCCTTAGAGATAAAATGCATGTATTTTTATCTTTCATCTTTTCTTCATCACCCTCTTCTCCTCCTCCTCCTATAATTTCTTTTGGTGCCCATTTATCTAAGAAAGCTTGTTCTAATTCATCCAAAGAAGAAATGTTACTACACAATGACACACATCATTGGTTAGCTTCACCTTTTAAGAGTAAAAAAATATATGTTTTCCATAATATCATGTGGCCATAATCTCTTTTATATTGGTTCAACCATTATAATACATCTCCACTTCCATAAAAATTAGGACACCCCATTGACCTTGGGTTTTAATAAAACAATCTTTCAATAGATCACTTTTCTACCATGTCTTTGACTAGATCATTTCCTAATGAAGTCAACGTTAAATATAAAATGCAAATAACATACCCCTAATCAATTTTGGCAAGATTTTGATAAATGTAAAAAAATAAAATTTCATGAATTGTAGCTTGTAGAGACAAATTAATGAAAACATTAAAAGTGCAATAGCTCACTCAATATTGATCATCAAAAGATAAATTTTGGAATATATCTTCCTTATTTGATCCTCAAGTTGTAGTTCAAAAATTATAAAAACTTCACAACTATTTTTGAGATATAGGTGAATCTTCAAAAATTAGGGTTTCATCCTCACCTTTGCCCAAATCACAACTCTGATACCACTTGATAAGATCCACACATATGATAATTGCAATAATATAATGTAGAAGAGATACCACCACAACACAAGAGATGTTTTTTGGGTCAAGATTCCTTAATATCTAATATATGTGAAAATAGAATAAACCCTTGAGGTAGGGTAACACCATACAATAATCCTTATGGAAGAAGCCACTCCATGCTACATCTCTAAAAGATCCTAAATAGATAACACACTCTTCACCTCCCTTACAATTCTATCACCTTCTTTATATAGACCTCCTCCTAATAACATAATGAAGGGGTAAACCACTAAACCTAATGTAGGCCTACTCATTACCTAATATAATTAATCACACAAGTTGTCCACATGACACAATACAAATAACTTAAGGGATGTGTGCCACATGTTAGCATCTCCATCCATTAATATACATTATAATATCATCCCTAGGTACATAACATATACCATCTATACTGATGAAGCTCCATTCCAACATTGTCAAGCCACTAACTAAGATACTATTTTTCATCTGACTACACACTTACCCTCCTTTTCAAACATTTACTAAAGAAGGTTCATTATACAATTCTCCCCCAAAAGATGCCCCACTTGATCCCTCTAATGTTAGCAACATTCCTTGTACATCTACATCACCTCTACCTAATGAAACATCTTCTTACTTCCTACCTTTTCTACCATCCAATCCTTTATTAGGTGTTGATTTTCTAGACTTTATCCCTACTTCCTTTGGAGAATACAAAGTCAATCATGTAGATTTCCACATTTCAAAAATGCATATAGACCCCCACAATTATGGAAAACCACTCCAATACTTTTTTCACAACATAGTATATCTCCAAAACAAGCACGCCTCCTCCACCATCTTCACCAAAAAAAGAACACCCCCTCCAAGACCACCTTGTGAAACAAAATATCATTCTATTAACAGCAAAAATAAACCAAACACTTTTTACTCCCTAGAACTAGAAAAACTATATGGTAAAGGCTTTCAAGTGCTTTCTCATAATGCATTCCATGGATAGTCTTTGGCGTGCAACAAATAAGGTATCAAATAACCTCTTTGTTGTGCCCTGCACACACGCCCCATTTTGCCAAATGGGGACCCCCTTTTTTGCTTTGGCTTGAAGTCTCAACCTTCGCTCCTTATGGTGATGAGAAAGTGAAATGATGCTTAGAATGTAAGATTTGTTCCAAATTTGGGTATTTGGCATGTTTAAAGTTGTTTGATGCCTTTAGTGATTAATTTGGAAGAGTCTTAATTGATTTTGGGCTTAAGAAATAGACCTTTGTTGCCTTTTGTGGTAAAAGTGGGTGTTACTGCAGTTTGTGTTAAAACCTTGTGTCACTGGATATATGTTGCAAGTATGAGTAGTAAGTGTTGTCATTGATGTCAACACCTAAGGTCAGCATCTAAGAAAGATTAATTGAACAAGTTTGAGTAAGTGCAGAACTGTTCTATATGCCAGAATAGTATAGTGTTTTGCTCCGCATATCCTGTAGATTGAATATCTCTGTCTATGGTTTAGAAGTTATGTTAAGGTATGTCTGTAGTTGCTATGTTTCAATTTTTGAGCCTTCGATATGAATATTTTAGTGATTTCTGTTCACCAGAGTAAAAACTATTTTTCTAAGTGTTAAATGGTGACAGAGAGATTGTATTCTGCTTCGCATTTCTCTGCATTTCAGTTTTATAGTCTGTGGTTCTGCAATTAAGTTTGTAATGATGTTATGTGCCTTCAATTCAAATGGTTTGTGATTTGGTGCTCCACAAGTGATCTTTCCTTTATGACAATGGCTGACAGTAATGTTTAAGTGCTCTAGTTTGAAGAATCTTCTAGACAAAATGTTTGGGGGTTGTACGAAAGTTCTTAGCGATTGTAATGTGCTTGTGGATGTCTCTAGATCGTGTTCCTTCCTTTTGATTGCTCTGCAAAGTGTAATCCCTATCGTGCATGAAGCGTGTTCCTAAAGGTCTTAGTGTTAACACCAGTTTTATCTGACTTGGTTGTTTTCACTACTTGTGATTATGCTTTGGAGATTGTGGAAGTGTGTTGTTGTGTGGGAGATTGCATTTGAGTTCCAGCTAAGGAGTGGTGTGGTCAACATTCATTCTTTTCCTTCGTAAATCTATTTAGGTCTAGACCTATTCTAATGTATGTGTGTATGCTGACTTTGATGTACATTCCAAGGTTGATGAATTATATAAATACATGTAACAAAATTGTGAATAAAGCATGATGATGCGAAGATGCGAAGATAAGTACAAAGTGAGAAAGCAGAGCAGAGCAGAGGAGATTTATTTCACTTCAATGGAACTGACATTTGGCATGGCATAGATGCTACTATCTTAGTTCACCAACTTTGGCAGTGAGCCACCCCATTGGCAGTGAGCCCCATCTTTTGTAGTGAACATTCTAGGTAGTGAGCCTTATTGTAAAGTTTGATATATCATTTATATTGTGAGCTAACACTCACTGTGGTTTTTTCCTTATTGGGTTTTCCACATAAAAATCTGGTGTCTCATGTGTCTCATGTGTGAATGTGTTTAAGTTTCTGATCATATACTTTTATGGTTAAATCATAATTAAGTGGTTGATGTGTTGATGTTTGAAAGAAGTTAAGTTTTTGCTACAACTGATTTACCCCCCTCTCAGTTGTCTTGTGCATCTCAATAATATCGTGCTTACCACTGCTTCTGTAGGATGTGTCGTATTAGAACTCCTATTTTCCATGCCTTAGAATTGCAAAATCATGTCAAATTCCACAACATTTTACTAAGGGGTCCTTGTGCTTTCACCCTGACGCATGTCTCTGAAACCCTAAAAAATTTGTTAAGTCTGAAATCTGATGGATCCTCCAAAATCTAGAATATGCATGTTAAACCCTATGGATCCAAAACCTATCTCAAACACCCTGATAGTATATTTCAAAATATTTAAAGTATAGGAAATTCAATATACAACACACATACTTTAATATATTTTAAAATATACTGTCACTCAGGGCATTTCAAAATCTGGTATGATTTTTGCCTCCTATTGCAGTTTGTAGGAAAAATCCACCCTACTGCAGTTTGTGGGAAAATGTTACTGGACTGGACATTGTGCTAATTCTACCTCCTGTAGGATATGTCTGGCAGACACCAATTTCCCCACCATTCGACACTCCCTATTTTCCCTGCTTTTTGCCTTCAGACTTTTTCAAAGGGAGTTTTGCATTAAAATGTTGTTGCACAGGATATATCCGATAAGGGCCCAAGAGGTTGCTTATCCGGCAGACCCTAAAAGTCCCACTTTTTCACATTTTGGGCTTTATAACTAATTTCAAGAGCATAAATCTGATTTGAATGAAGAACTTAACTTGAATTTTATCTATTTCACTATGATCACTTTCTTATTATGCTTGGAAAAACATTGAATATGAATTTATGCATTAATTATTATAGTATGCTATTATATCCTGCAATAGGGCAAAAGCCCGCTTTTCACTGTAGATGTTATAATTCCTGGTTTAGATCAGAAATATCTAAGGGATGTAATTAGGATGAGTATTTTATGACTCCTTGGGTGGAATTAAGGGATTATAAATGTTAAATCATGATTTTTTTCAAGCGATTTGGTCATTATGCCAGTATATCTAGTAAGGCCGAAATTGTTTGCTTTATCCAGTGACCTCCTAAAAACCTGCTTTTGAGCTAAAATGGTCAATTCAACTGAAATTTTTACTTCTTATGAGATAATTGCATCATTCCACTTATTCTTAAGGTTATCTATCATGATTGATGCAAAAATTGACAAGTTTTGGTACTACACATTGATATCTAGTACCCCCCAAAAACCCTATTTTTTGCAAAAAAGGGTCTAAAAACGTGAAATAAAAGTCTCATACATGATCCAAATGGGCATAGAAACATCCTAGGTCACCATAAATGTGAAATGAGTAGCCAAAAATGATGAAAAAATGAAAAATCATGGGAAAACATTAGATTTGTGAAGATGGTCATAGCAACAAAATTGATATTAAGCTGTCCCAGATTGACCCACAATTGCAAATGGATACATTTTAATTTATCTTAACTGAAAATGATTTGTTTATGATGAAATTGATGCTTGACATCATGGATTGTAGGTCTGAGAGGATAAAGGAACTAGCTGGAGCCACCATGAAGGATGAAAACCCAGAGATACCTTGCTATCTCGAACATGAAGAATCATCATTTTATCAACCAAATTACTGCTATACCTACAAAAGGAAGACAATATGATTTCAAAGGTGATGGAGATAAGCCCCAAGAGCTTGAAGATACAAGAGATCAACCTACATCACTGCTATTCCTACAGAGCCTATTCAATGTTAAGGACATGTTCGCAGTTGTCCCAGCCATCCAGTCATCAAATGTCAATCCAGCAAGAATCCAGTTAGATATGTCTTCATAAAAAATGTGCCACATACTCTTCTTGACCAGTCAATTCATAGGAAAATTCATTTGTCCCATTAGACAACTCAAAAAGTGACTATTTCATCTTGTTCTCATGAGCTAAAAAGTTGTAATTTCATCTTTTTCCTACAAGACAAAAACAAATATGGGAATGTAACTACCCACTGAACAAAATTAATTTCCATGTAATCTAGACCCTTAGTGATGAGTTGATCCTCACCATCCATTGAAAAACTCACTACGCTTGCCTCTATATAAAGGCAATCTCTCTCAATCTAAAAAAGAAGAAGAAAGCACTGAAGAAAGAATTATTGAAACTCTGCCATTTTTCTGAATCAATACAAACATAATTTCATTTGCTTCTACCATTTGAGTTCATTTTTTTGATTGGATATGGTTATCATGGTTCTTCTTCACCTTTCTGAGTAATTATTTAGTTGCAATTGTGGTTGATTAATTAGATATTTGATGGATTTCTTGTCTATACCATTAATGGCTTGTTGATTGTATGTCATTGTGCATGGTTAGTCTAGGCATATTTGTTTGAGCTAAATTTGATTGTGTAAGTTCATTAAACTACACCAGGGATTGGGTGTTGGATGAATCTTTCATAGTTTGAAAACCTTTGTGTTTCGTTAGAAGATTGCACAGTCTCTGTAGCATTGTGGACTGTCTGGTTAATCAGCTATTTGTTTACTGCTGGGAATCTATCTATCTATTTATTGATCATTTATGCATTTGTGTATAGGATCTCTTATCCCTTTTCTCTCTCCCATTTATTTTGCATTTTCTTTATCATATCTTGTTAGATTAGGTTTCATAATCTTGCATAGTGCTCTCACATAATTCATATCTAGTGAATGCAAGTTGGCAGATTGCTTGTTGCAAGTTGAAATCACATATCTTGTAGCAATCTACGTATACATCAGTTCGTCTATGCATTGTCAAACCTAAAAATTGATCAAGGTCATGTGCATTCAAACCCTAATGCATAAAGTTTGTCTACATTGCATGTAAGTCCCCTTAGTTGGAACAATGAAGCACATATCCACTAAGTTATCCTACGAGCTAAGACCTAGATGTATAAACCCTGGGGCAATCCTATTCTGGAGGTTTGGGATAGGATTCCTTTCAAGAGAGGTGAGATACCTTTGTGTCTTACCTGAGTTGCTGCGTGCTTAAAACACCATCAACACTCTTCACCTTGATTCACAAAACAATAAAGAAGACTTAGGGTACTACCCTAGAAATGTTAAGAACAAAATTTATTTTGATTTTTAAATGGTTGCTTACACTTATAAATATTCCCTAATTCACCCAAAGATTCTTGATCTCATAGCATTATCTTACACACCCAATCTCAATACCTTCTATGATGATAAATCCTTGGGTAAGTTTCTAGGTATCTATTTTGCTTCCTCTACTTATCATTATGATTACAAATTACAAGTTTCTCTTAATCCTTATGAATTTTTGGAGAAACTACAATGACAACCTTCGATATTACCCTATCTTGCAAGTTCTCCAACTAGACTTTCCTACAAGTCCATTCACAAAAGATTGTAGTTCTCTATCAATGGAGGAAATAATTGATATTTTTATGGGCTCCTCCAATCTCAAAAGGTCTTGAAGGTAGGAAAAAAGCTATCACCTTATAAATGCTCTACCCATGAGAAGGTTCTTAAATAATTTCTTGATGTATTTGCTTGGACCTATGAAGACATGTTCATCATAGAACCCAATATATTAGTACATAACATAGTTTTTTCACCAAAAACATAGCCCTTTAAATAGAAGATTTAAAAGATACACCCTAAGGTGTCCCTTTTAGTCAAGGAGGAAATTAAAAAATCCTTAATGCTAGCTTCATTCATCCTATTGATTATTTCCCATGGATATCTAACATTGCCCCTATTTCAAAGTTTGATGGTCACATTCAAATTTGCATTGACTTTTGTGATCTACATAAGGCCTCACCAAAAGGCAATTTTCATTTACCCAATATTGACATGATAGTTGACTCCACTATTGGTCATGAACTTGTTATATTCATGGATGATTTTTTTTGGCTATAATCAAAGTCTCATCAACCCTCAGGATCAACATAAAATGACCTTCACCACACCTTGGGGCACATTCTACCATGTTGTTATGCCCTTTGTTCTCAAGAACATTTTTGCCACTTATCAATGAGCCATTACTCATTTTTCACGATCTTATGCACTCTATACTAGAAGACTATGTAGTTGACATAGTTGCCAAATCACACAATAGAGACAATCACTCCCCAAATTGATACATAAACTTTGAAAGATAAACAATATAACATGAGACTTAACCTTAATAAGTGCATCTTTGATGTAGACATTAGAAAAATTCCTGGTTTCATTGTATCCCCATGGGGCATCAAGGTTGACACTAAGAAAAATGATGCAATTGTCAACATGCCTTTGCCTAAAAACATCTTAATTATGAAGTCTCTAAGGGTTTATTTAGGCAATTCATCATTTTATTTTTCAACTCACTGATTGTACTGATTCTTTTACATGCCTTCTACAACAAGACACGACCTTTGAATGGAATGATGATTGTCAATAAGCCTAAAGTTAACACTCTTAAAGAATATATAGATAAACCTCTTATCCTCATGCCTATAGTTCATGGTTGACCCATTTTACTATATACATTAACCATCAAACATGCCATAGGTTCCTCGCTTCCACAACATGATGATTAGGGATGAGAATATATTGTTTATTACATTTTTGGTACACTCCTAGATTATGAAACAAGATACACATCAGTCAAGAGATAATGCTTAGCTGTGGTTTATGATTCACAAAATTACATCATTACATGTTGAACATGGAAACAAGTGATTATCAAAATGATCCACTCAAATATATGTTGTCTAAAGCTTATCTTTTAGGTTGTTTCATTCAATGGATTATGTTGCTCATCAAATTTGATATCTACTTTGTTTCACAAAATATAAGGGCCAAGCAATAGTGGATCAATTGGTTGTGGCACCCTCTTGTTTGTCTTTTATCATCCCTACATATTTTCTTTATGATCATATTCTTGTGATCAATATTATTAAACTGTGGGAAATGTATTTTGATGGTTCTCATTGTAATATTGGCTTGGGTATCGACTAATGCTAATTCCTATATTAGGAAAACTTATTCCCCTTTCTTTTTAGTTCAACTTGTACCAATAATCTTAGAGAATACGAAGCATTCATAGCTAGATTGAAAGAAGCTAAAGAGCTAGGAATAAATACCCTTAATAGACATGGGGAACCTCAATTGGTTGGTCGTTGTTTCCTATAAGGCTAAGGGAGACTCCCTTTTACCTACCATGATTTGGATCTTTCTATCCTTAACTTTTTCTCTTCTCATTTAATTGATGTAGTGACTCACAAGGATAATCAACATGCGATGCTATGGCTAGTACCACACCTCTTCTCTCATTCACAAATGAAAATATAGACTTTACCCTTATCATCCATAATCTCACTCAATTGGCCATTGCCCAAGACAATTCACTCCATGCATCCTATAATGTCACTAACGAAGATGAATGGTACACTACAAATTATGCATACATTGACACTAGATCTCTACCTCCTAATGTATCCAAGAATATTTACATTCAAATTCAAAAACAAGCATCAAAGTGTGTACTCCTCTCTAAGGTCATATATCCCCATGGTTACAATGCTCTCCTACTCCAATATTTGAATAAATATGAGACATCCATCATCTTATAGGAAACTAAAGAAAGAACATGTGGTGGTCACTTTAATGGTCGTTCGCCAGTCCAAAAGCTTCTTTTCATAGGGTACTATTGGAAAATTATGGAAAAATACTTGCATGAATTCATTAAGAAATGTCCCATTTCCCAAAAATATAGTAATTTTATCCATGCCCCTACTTAAGAACTTCAACCAACGACCTCTCCTTGGCCCTTTTCAATTAGGGGATTAGATTTGGTTAGTTATATTTCACCTTATTTTAAAGACCACTCTTTCATTATTACTACTAGAAATTACTTCATGAAATGGGTTGAGGCTATTCCTCTTAATACTACCACCACTACTAACATTTGTGATTTCCTTACCATTAATATCATAGTTTGATTTGGAGTACTAATGACATTTGTCTCGGACAATGGTGACTCCTTCAAAAATAAGGAAGTTAAGAATTTTCTCAGCCACTTTAAGATTTAACACCAATTCTCAATGCCATATTATCCCCAATCTAGCGGTCAAGTAGAAGAAACCAATACAGCTATTAAACAAATAGAAAATTCATATACAAACATGGAAAAAACTAGCATTCACAACTTCCCCTTCTTCTATGCGCATATCATACTAGTGTATGAACACCTACTAGCCACACTCCTTATTTATTGGTGTATGGGGCTGATGTAGTAATTCCCCTTGAGCTATAAATACCTTCTCTACAAGTATTCCTTCATGAACTAATATACACCAAGGTACATAAGGAAAGTCATTTACAACAATTGGAAATGCTTGAGGAAAAACATATGAATACTTTTGAATGCCTTCATGTTTATCAAAAATAGCTTAGGAAAACATATAACCAATGAGTACTACAATGAGACTTTCAAGTAGGAGACCTTGTCCTTAAGGAAAATTTAGACCCAACTAGATATGGTTTAGGGGCCTATGAATTGTCAATACTAGATGACACACCCCTTAGGGAACCTCTTAATGTGGCACATTTTCAATGTTATTATGTTGAACAAATTTTTCATATTGTACTATACAAATAATAAAGACATCAAAAATTTAATAAGCATAACATATTTTGCTCATTTTATTTACAAAGAAACATATATCTCTAATTAAAATAATTATTATACATCAATATGGACATAGCCACCATGTAGAATAAAAAATACAAATAAAATATCATGCTGTGAGGGTAGTATTATTGAGTCTCCTTGAGTGACACTTGACCCACCATGAACTAAACCAATGAAATGACTATGATTGGATCTTTGACTATGAATTGGTGTCTAGATTTAGCTCATTAACTCTAATCACCCTTGTACTCATCCCAAGGCCTAGTGTAGGCAGTTGATCTCTAAATGTTCATTTCAAAGCTCCATGTGGGTCTCAATCATGGCATCCTATGGCTCGATCAACACTACAACCAACTTTATTGGTATCACTATAGGTGGGGGCATCTGTTAACAATCTTGTAAAATATACAACTCTCTAAGCAAGATCTCTCACACTATCTATAAAACTTCTATATTAGCTAACATCTACTCTCACTTTGCTTGTAGAGTATCTCTCTCTATCATAGACATCAAATTTCCACAGTCCATAATGCTTGAAGTTTAATATTTCAGGATTTAACTGTGTGCAAGTTTTTTCCTCAACGTTTCGGATCACACTTTGTGATCCATCATAAGGAGAAATAGCAAGAGAAGATACATAGAATGAGTAAGTTTGCAGACTAAGACAACTAAATACAGGAAAGAGTAACACAGGAACCAAGACACCCAGGAAAAGAAAAAAATAAAGCACAATTTTATTCTAACTTTAAAAATACCTAAGCACAACCTAAACTCCTAAAAAATTGAAATGTGACAAAAGTGACAAACAACAAGAAACAAGATAAGAGAAACCACGACACAACAAAAATAAAGAAATAAGATAAATATTATAATTATAACACTACAAAGGTATAAAAATAACTAAATAATTAAAAAGAAGAGATCTATAAAAATGGATGCATATATATATAGACACATGCCTTCAGAGAGAACAAGCTCTAAACGACCACATTAAATACAAGAGCAAAGACAACGAGTGCAAGGAACAAACTAAACCAATCTAAGAACCTAAAGAACTTAAACTTTAAAAATAATATATGTGTGTGTGTGTGTGTGTGTGTGTGTGTGTGTGTGTGTGTGTGTGTGTGTGTGTGTGTGTGTGTGTGTGTGTGTGTGTGCGTGCGTGCGTGCGTGCGTGCGTGCGTGTATATATATATACCTAAATATAATATTATATATATACCCACAAATATAAAAGATTATAGAAATAACATTATACACACACATATATGAATATATATGTGTGTGTGTGTGTGTGTGTGTGTGTGTGTGTGTGTGTGCGCGTGCGCGCGCATAAAAGAAAGGTCTAAGCATTCCAAAGAACTATAGACAACACAAGGAGAAAACTACGAAGAAAGAAAACTAAAACTATAATTAATAAAAAGGACAAGAAAATATATAAGACTAAATATATATTAAAAAGGACAAGCAATATGTAAAAAATTATGAATATATAAATAAGACTACATATATGTAGTCTTATTTATATATTCATAATTTTTTACATATTGCTTGTCCTTTTTAATATATATTTAGTCTTATATATTTTCTTGTCCTTTTTATTAATTATAGTTTTAGTTTTCTTTCTTCGTAGTTTTCTCCTTGTGTTGTCTATAGTTCTTTGGAATGCTTAGACCTTTCTTTTATGCGCACGCACACACACACACACACACATATGTGGGTATATATATAATTATATTTAGGTACACACACACACACATATATTTTGTTTTTTAATTTTAAGTTCTTTGGGTGCTTAGATTGGTTTAGTTTGTTCCTTGCACTCGTTGTCTTTGCTCTTGTATCTAATGTGGTCATTTAGAGGTTGTTCTCTCTGAAGGCATTTGTCTCTCTCTCTCTATATATACATACATACATATACATATACATATACATATATGCATCCATTTTTATAGATCTCTTCTTTTTAATTCTTTAGTTATTTTTATACCTTTGTAGTGTTATAATTATAATATTTATCTTATTTCTTTCTTTTTGTTGTGTCATGGTTTCTCTTATCTTGTTTCTTGTTGTTTGTCATTTTTGTCACATTTCAATTTTTTAGGTGTTTAGGTTGTGCTTAGGTGTTTTTAAAGTTGGAATAAAATTGTGCTTTAATTTTTTCTTTTCCTAGGTATCTTGGTTTCCGCGTTACTCTTTCATTGCTAGAAATGAAGGCAAACCACTATCATATGGAAATATAAAATTAAACTACAAATTTGATTTTTAATAGTAGAATGCCAAATGGAGATTCAAACATGTAAAATCAACAAGGGAAATTAGCAAGCACAAGAGATTTACACATAACACAATATTTAACATGGAAAAACCCTTTCAAAAAAAATCCACCAAGAAGAGAGGCCAAGTATGTATTATCTTGAAACAAGAATGTAATACAATCACTTCCAACTTTCCTTCACCACCTGTATACCTATGCAACCTCAACACATTACATATTTACCTCCTCAAACATGTGTTATATAGAAATTACATACTACATGAGAATACAAAGATGTGGCATCCAATTGGGTAAATTCCAATGCCTTAGTTTGGGAATCTAGTCAACATGCTAAACATAGTCTCTTACAGATTCTTACAACCTCTTACAACTTGGCATAACTGACTAAAATTATCTCTCCATTTTGGGTTTCTAGTTTTTCATACAATCCCTTGAAAATAGGAGATGCTCTTACAATATGTCATAGATTATCAAAGGCTATGCAAAGATTCCTTCTTACACATGTCATAATCCCCAATAAAAGCCACTCCAATAGGGGCACCTAGTTTTACTTTATCACCTCATTTACAATCCCATAGTAAAAGATGCTCAGATAGTGAATAGTAAACACTGCCAATAAATAATTAATTATTATTTCCAGTAAATAATTAATTACCACACTAGTAAAAATAATTACCATTGTTAGTGAATCCGCCTTCTCTTAAGAATGCATTTACAAATAATATTAGGAATAATTAAATGACATAGGATTTACAAGGTTGATGGCAACTTAATCCTAACATTCTCCCATCAATCAAGCCATCATCTTGTGCATATCATTCAAGGTATATTGACGATTTGGGTTGGGGTAACGTATGTATTTGTTTCATCATTTTAGCTAATCCAAATTTTTAGTATACAATCATTTCCCAAACAAAGTGGTATTGAACATCCAAATGCTTAGTTTGAGCATGATACATAGGATTCTTAGCTAAATAAGTTGCACTCTGGCTATCACAACCAATCTGAATTGTCTTGTAATCTAAACCAATACTTGCAAACAATCTCTGTAACAATATTACCTCCTTCGAGACATGGGTAGCATACATATACTCTACTTTGGTGCTGGATAAAGAAACTGTGGACTATCTCTTACTCATCCAACTCATCGTACTACTAAATAAAGTAAATACATAGCCACTAGTGGACCTCCAATTATCCAAATCATCGACTCAATCTATATCAACAAAACCTTTTATGTCCAATGTCTTGTCGATATTGTCAGTATCAAAATAAACCAAACAATAATTTGAAGTACCATGCAAATATCTTAACACCCTCTTCACATATTTTAATTTTTTCTACTAGGGTTAGATATAAACCTACTTAATACTCTCACTACTTGGGCAATATTTGGCCTAGTGCAAACTGTTGCATACATCAAACTATTGGGAATTAAGGTGTCTCAATATTTGCAATTTCCTAGCACAAAAACTAAAATCGGTTTGCTGCAATTTCTCAACTACAGAAAGAAACAAAAAAAATGAAATCCCATTTCTGTCTTTAAACAAAAAAACAAAGATATGTGTTGCGGCTGTTTGTTGATATGACGATCTAAATAATAATCAAGATTTGAGTTCTTATTGCTGATTCAAGGGTTTGGAACTGTTGTCTACGATTTGAATTGCAATTAAAAAATATTGTTGTCTGTTAGGGATGTGGCGATTGAAGATTTAAATCAGATTGCAATTAATATATATCTGCTAACTGTTATTTAATGCCCCTGATATGAAACTAGTAAATTGAGTCTGAGTTTGATAGTTGTAGATTAAATCATCTAAATATTTGTAGTCTAGAATGGATTTCTGTAGGAGGTCAAAACGTAGTCATAGGATATTCCATTGTCAATAGTGGTCTTAAGAAAAATTTATCCTTCTGGAATTCCAAAAATGATAATATGATAATATATCAAGATTTTGTGATGAGGAAAGTGTTAGCAAAAGAATCTTACATCTATGGATACATTCATCCATCCATACATGGTTGCAAAATCTAGTGTTTCCTTTGCAAGGAGTTTGATTAAAAGAGCTTACTTGTAACACGTAAGAAGAAGAGAAAAATGTAACATATCTACAATATAATAGTGGAGGCATCACTTTGTTTGGATTTGTTTTGGATCATAGTCTTATTACACAACTGACCTAACTAACAAAGGGTTGTTTTCAATAAAATTTCACTGTCATCGAAAGCTTTTGGCTTGTAGATCACTTTTTTGCAATTTTGTGTTTAATATTTAAAAACATATTGTGTTTCTGCTGAGTTAGATGTGGTGTCCTTGGGACATGTCCCCTGCCCTCTGTGGCTATTCTGAATACTTTGGGGATGCAGATGGGACACTCACCATGTCGCCTATTTTATTGGATTGTTTTAATTGGGTTTTGTATGCCTCGTTTGGTTAAACAAGATGAGCTTAGGTCTAGGATATTGGGTCCTCATGCATGGCTTTGAGCGCTTGTAAAGGCTAAGGATACATAGAAGAAGGCTGATCCATCTGCAAGGCATTGAGTTATCCATTTGCAGGGCATTGATTCAGGCATGTTTGAGTCTCCTCGTTGGTATGAGTAGTGTACTTGTTTCCGTGTGGTGCCATCCCTTTGAGCACGCATGATGACACCCCATCTAATCTACACTCTAGTGTCTAGTGCCTTGGTAGTCATGAGTAGTAGCTGACATTCTATTTGATAAGCATCTCTACGTTATGACTATGGTGTTATGCATTGTTTTCCATGTCTGCTTCGTGATTGATGTGAGTGTTGGCCATCCTGTATACCCTTGCCTTGTTACTTCTGTTTGGGCCTTGTGACTATCTCTGAGCATGGTGGGGTGGTCTCATGTGAGTCCACATGGTTGGGAGGCATTGCCACCACCATTGGGGATTGGTGAACAGGTTATTGGAGCACCAAATTGGAGATGTTCTCACTCTCTGTTACTCTATCTGTTGTTGTACCTATTTAGTCATTGTAGCATATTTAGGACTATGTTATTTTACTTGTATATCATACTCATGGCTATGCCATTGTATTGTATATTCTTTTATGTAATTGTACTCTCTTAAGAGAGAAGATGTAATCATGCAAATTAATGAGAAGAAATGAGATGTTTCCTATTTGGTTTATGAATTTCGGTGTGGGTATTGGATCTGCTTATACTATGATGCTTTTGGATTCATGTTTAAATCTGGAATGGGTTATAGGAACATTTGGGTTGGTATTTAAAATGAACGTAGTTTATTAATGTTTCTCTGGAGAGTGATTTAGTCCTCTCCTGTGGGTTGTGCATTCGGCCATACTTGGCCATGAATGCTGTCGATTTATCAAATCGGTAACCATATCTGTGTATGTTATCACTTGTTATTAAAAAAATTTATCTTGTCCTCTTTTGGTCCTTACCCTTCGGGGTCACGGGGCGGGATGTTACATCTGGTATCAGAGCCAAGTTCACACACTAGGAGCTCTAGTGTACTTGAGCCTTCTATGTTTTGCTGTGTTTGGCATGTGTGGTGTGAGCTTGTTATATTGTTTTTATAGGCTTGATTACTTTCATGCCTTAGCATGGCATTAGTGGGTTAAGTTACAACCCCATGCTTATAAATCATGGAGGAAATAGCCTCCTTGGCCTTACCTTACTCAATGGGACTAGAGTATTGACCTTGGTTGAGAGTCTCCCATGGTTAAGAGTGATCACTCTCCCATGTTATAAGAAGGGGGTAGGAATGTTCTGCCTTGTGTGCTTGTAGGTTGAAGGTAACTTGGGTTGCCTAATTACCCTTGCTTGGATATGCTCTTCTCGTGTCTTCCTTTATGTTGCTAGTGAATGAAATGACCCTAATTGGTCATGAATTTCTCTTGTAATTCCTTCTTGTATTATAGATGTAAAGGATGGAAGGATGTAGTTGTTTGCGGATGTGGACAGATTAGTTTGATTGCTCCATGCTCTATTGTAAGTGTTGGATGATTGCTGATTTTTCTTATCACCTCTTAATGTGCTTGATTTGCTATCATTTATCATCCTTGATAACATATTGAAGTCATTGGAATACTAATGGTGCCTTAAACTTTCCCTTAGCAGAATTTGTATGTTTGTATGATGAACATTGGATGACATGTAATGTCTTGACTTGAGATAAAATCTTTCTTTCTCTTCTCTTCTTAGTTTTTATTAGCTGACAAGATGCTAGGATAATGACATATGGATTTAAATAATATGTTAAAATTGCAATAAGTAAAAGATCTAATGAGTTTGGAGTGAAGAAGACGTTATGCTTGTTATGGATATGTATTGAGAATGATTACATGATTATTAGTGCCTCCTTATTTAATGAGCTTGAATGAGAATGGTAATTGCTTAGTGGATATATCTTGTTGATGAAATTTGATCTCCTCAATTTCATTGTGGTTTTAATGAGATCATATAGGTGAACACTTGTACTTTAATGCAAACTAAAAATAGTGAATGTAGGGTAATACGAATGTTGCATATCTTGCTTGATGAGCAATTGCATGCCATCGACATGACCATGGTTACTTAAGCTAATTTGTATGGATGGGAATGTAGAGAAATGATTAGAGTTCCTCAAACAAAACTCACTCCATTATGTTATTAGCATTTGATTCTCTTGTGAATGAATGGTATTCCTGTGACTTGTGACATGATGTCGCATTATGTCTCATTATGAGATGTATATCATTATGTGATTATAGAAGTGACTGTAATAATGATTATGAAAAATGTTACTTATGTTTATGCATTGGTGTAAAAGTGATAGTGATGATGGTATACATGTTCATACACTATTGTGTTATGTTGATAGAATTGCAAAGTAAATTTATGATGTTACAGGTAATGAGTTGCCCTTGTGAAAAGAGGAAAATTGGTATGGCTATTTGGGAATAGCTATTGTTTGTTTAAGTTGTGTATCTTGCATTATGTTGCATAGTCATAGGTGAACTATGATATTGCCTGGGTAAGAGAAGATGTGGTTGTACTCCATGTGATGAGGACATCCAGTAATGTGCTCTTGCTGAGTGTTGTGATTAATCAGTGCTTGAGATGTGTGCCCATGGGCTGGTGATACTGCATACCCATCCATGGAGGATATGTATGGATTATGTGTATGGAAGAGAACCATACCATCTATGTGTTTTCTTGTTGTCACCCTATTGACTGTCAACGTGAGGGTTGTGGATAGGTCAATATGTGGAGGGGTAGTAGCAACAACAAAGTTCCTTGGGAGGGAATTACACAGCATACGCATAATGGTGGCGCGAAATGATGGTGATTCTTCCAACCTCCCGAGAAAGTACTCACTACTTCCCCTTATTAATGGACTAGATACTTGGTTCATACAGTGTTATCCTAATCCCCTCAGTTCTTGAGGATGATATTAGTTTATGGTATGAGCACCTGTGACAACTATGATCTTAACCTGATGTGATTGTTTTAGATATGATACCACCCCCCACTGGTGTTCCAACACAGTGCTGATGAGGATGCCGTTTCTCTGATGGTAGCGAGCCGAGCTCGAAGATATAATCCCACATACCTAGATACGTGACGGTGTAGTATATATGTTGTGTTCCTACTTATGCAGAGAGGAGTGGTTTCTCGCATAGAGTAGAGGGTTCGCTCAAGAGGGCCTCGATTCTAATCAGTTGGCATGCAAGTGGAACCTAGCCATGTGCACCTCTGGCTTGGTGTGTTGCCGCACGTGCTTTCTCCATGGGTACACACTATGCGGGATGTTCCTATGAATAGGACATTGCCATGCAGTATTTTGCCATTGTGTGCTTTCTCCGCTTAGCGTATACCATGTACGGTCACGTCGCATGAGGTATGTGACCTGGGAGTTTTGGCACAGTACCTTTCCATGTGGAGGTTGCGTGAGTTGGCCGCACCCACATGAAGGACTGTTGAGACAATCATGCTTTTTTTCCTCCTTCCTTGTGTGGTGACTAGCGATAGTCACGTAGTGTTGTGATGTGTATATTTTGAAGACTGCGAATCTTCTTTCGGTTATTGGTGACTTTTACTTTGCTTGTGTGGACCAGAACTTTGGGTTATCTTGCTTGTATTAGTATAGCCATGGATGGTTTTCTTGGCATGTAACTCTTGCGGTTACATTTGATTTACTATTGGAACTATGCACATTTTTCTTATTTTATTGTTGGAATTGAGATTTATTCTTCATTATTTTTATCCTTGGTGGCTAAACTAATTGACTTTTCTATTTTCGAATGCTGGTCTTGTGTTGTGATGTGATTCCTCATCAGATATGGTGAGATATACCCGTTTGAGAGTATATGAGGAAGTAGATGTAGGGAAACCCTTAAGGATGGGGGTATGTGTGAGCTGTTCTAAGCTCTAATTCACTACCTTCCTATTTTTGACTATCTCTTGGAGGCTAAAACCCTTACACAAACAAGAGATATGCCATTGTGGCTTGTATGGATGGCTCACTAGGTGGGTCAATGCCATCAAGACACATGGATTTGGATATTGGACATGGTTATTGGTTTTGGCTATTGGACATGGTTATTGGTTATGGACTGATGGTTATAATTGGATTTGGATGGTACTACGACATCCACATGAACCCCTTGTGTAGCCTTGTGATGTGATGAGTATGTATCTATATGTGGGTTGTACCATTTGTCATGTATGTGGTTGCATATTAAAATATAGTAGAGAACAAAATTGCATCATTATGCCTTGAAAAGTGACAAACTATTGTGCATTATATGTAAAGAGATGTCATGCATGTTATGAAATCAGAGGTGGAAATTATGTATATGTGTGTATGTGTGCTCCATTTTATAGATAGCTACATATGAAAAGTTAGAGAATTGAAAATTTTATGTCTTGAAAGTACATTTTGCTACAAATTATGAGAAAATTGTGTGGTTTATGCTAATATATATGTGCAAATTGATGGTTGTTGCTTTTCCTTGATGGATTCTAAAATTATTATGATGGTGACATGATTGGTTATCATGCTAGATTACATGCTTGCTGTTGCTTCGGCTATGATGTATGTTATATGCACATGTGCTTTGATGTGTGATTGGAGTGATACAGGTATTGAGTTTCGACTCTTCTTGGACTCACAAGCCTGAGCGTACTCTTATTATCCCTGATGGTGGTTATTGGAGATAGTCACATGCCCTGTTCCCTACCCTAGCCACTGTACCCTACTAGTGCACTTTTCCTGTCTTGTTGTCTTATCATCCGGTTACCTAACGATAATCTCTGGATTGCCTTTTATGGTCATGTGTAGTTTTCCAGTGCGGTGGTTGAGGCTTTTCTCCTTGGTTTCTGTTGATTGTCCGATATGGCTTCCTTGGCATCATTCCCTATTTTGATTGGAGAAAATTATTTTATGCTAATGTATATTTTGTAGGAATGAGTGCCTTGCCTATTCCTTACCCATGTTCTGGGACTGATTGCATGTATTTGTGCATGTGATAAACTGATTTTATAATTGCATTGAGTTTCATGGACTAGTGTGTGCTTTGGATGTATCTTAGCATTTGCAGGATTCCAAGAGTAAGCCTAGTCCTAGGGGGTAGGATGTAACAACTCTCACCTTGCCATACGATGGCCTTTGGGGGTGTTGGTGCCCACCTAGGGTTAGGGTTTTGAGTCGAGTCTGCAAGCTTATATTTTTAAACCCTCAAAATGCCTTAGGTTTTATTTCCCCTCGACCTCTTCCATTGTATCTTCTATTTTATCGTTGACTTCCTGTTGTAGGTCATCAATCACTTAAGTTGCATTTTCATGCCTTAGCACTCGTAGGTTGACCGGCCCCTTTGCATTGCATTACCGCTTTTTCCCGTCGCAAAGAAAAAATGCTAAGTTCAAAACCCTTTATGCGGTGGTGAAATTTGTATGTATGTGTCTTTGTATGTACAAGTGCAAATGTACATTGGCGGGCCTAAAAAAGGAGTTAAATCAGCTTCAGAGATAATGAAAAATGGTTGTATGCATATCGGGTTGTATGTGCATCAAATATTCCATCACAGATTTTGTGCTTGTATGTAAAAGATTGCATGTATATTGTGTTGTATAGGTGATATACAACGGGTAGATACAATGGCGATGTACAAAGGAAATGTATAATGCCAAGATACAAAGGTAGAATGTACATTGCAAAGATATGCAAGGTCAATATACAAGGGAACATGCAAAGGGCGTGTACAAGACAAGATGCAAAGGAGGAGATACAAGTGGTCGGGCCCACAAGTAAGTGCAAAGGGGATTGTATATGATAGATACAAAGTGACATACAAGCATACATACGAGTCCCGAATGTCAAAATTTATCAAATTAGGCCTGGTGGGCATACATGTTGTTATATGGAGCCTAATCAGACTCGGAGGTTATATTTACCCCACTTTTATCAGTGCGGTTTCCCCCCAAATTCCTACGGGGTCAAGGGGCAGCGCCTCTTGCAGGGGTTTGGGGGCAGCGCCCCTTGCGGGGTCCAGGGGCAGCGCCCCTGGCGCGTTCCCTGTCGTGATACAGGGCGGGGTCGAGGGGCAGCGCCCCCGTGGGGGCTCGGGGGCAACGCCCCCGAAACCTCACACGGTTTTTTTATTATTTTATAATGCACCGGGAGTTAATTTTTTTCATTGACCGACATAAGAAAACCCTATTTTGTAACCGACAAAAAGCTTGATAAAAAGCGGCTAAGGGTTAGGGTTTTGAGATTGTATTGTAGCATTTTGCAGCGGTATTGAGTTGCAGGGATTGCTGATTGTAATCGGTTTGATTTACTGGATAATAATATTGGACTCTCTGTTTGGTGGATGTAGCCCGAGTTTGGGTGAACCACGTTAAAACTTGTCTCTCGCTATTATTATTTCTGTGTATTTCCATTTCTTTGTTTAATCTTTATTTGCATTTAATTGATATCTTCTGCCGGCTAACCCTAACAAGTGGTATCAGAGCGGGTTGTGTTTGATTATCGTCTACAGGAAAGTCTCACGGTTGAGTGGGAGCAATGGCGGATGAGGGTAAAACTAAGGTTGATAAATTCAATGGGCAGAACTATCAGTTATGGAAGATGCAGATGGAGGATTACCTCTATCAAAAGGATTTATGGAGGCCATTGGAAGGAGTAGCCAAGAAACTAGCAACAATGTCTGATGAGGATTGGAATCTTCTTGACAGAAAGGCACTGGGAACCATTCGGTTGTGCCTAGCACCATCAGTGGCATTCAATATAACAGAAGCGAAGACGACAGATGGTCTGATGAAAGCTTTGGCAAAATTGTATGAAAAACCCTCAGCCTCAAATAAGGTATTTCTCATGAAGCAGTTGTTTAATTTGAAAATGGTTGAAGGTGGATCTGTGACAGGTCATTTAAATGAACTTAATACGATTGTCAGTCAATTGACTTCTGTAAATGTAAAATTTGATGAAGTTAGAGCTCTCTTGATATTATGTTCATTGCCTGAAAGCTGGGATAGTTTGGTAATGGCGGTTAGTAACTCTGTTTCTGGTTCAAATACCCAAAAATTTGATGATGTTGTTGGTGTTATTCTGAGTGAGGAAATTTGTAAGAAAAGCTCAGGTGGATCCAAATCAGGCAGTGTTTTGAATACAGAAAGCAGGGGCAGATCAAAGGAGAGAGGAAAAGGTTCTGGAGGTCATGGGAAGTCACGAGGAAAATCAAAGGACAAAAGATCCCAAACCAGAGGACAGAAGGATTGCTGGTACTGTGGAAAACCAGGTCATCTGAAGAAAGATTGCTGGTCTCGGAAAAACAAAGAAGGAGACAAACAAGAAGGCAATAAGGAAGCAAATGTGGTAAGCAATAAGTCTGAAGATGATGCTTTGATTCTTTCCCTAGATAATGCTGATGATTCATGGGTTTTAGATTCAGGGGCCTCATTTCATGCTACGCCCCATAGAAGTTATTTCCTTGATTATGTCCAAGGGGATTTTGGGCTGGTTTATTTGGGAGATAACGAACCCTGTCAGATTGTTGGAAAGGGAAGAATCAAAATTAAGTTACAGAATGGGAATCATTGGCTACTACAAGAGGTAAGGCATGTTCCAAGTCTCAGTAGGAATTTAATTTCAGCAGGGCAGCTAACTGAACAAGGTTGCACTGTTACATTTACTGATAAAAATTGGAAGGTTTCAAAAGGTGCCTTAGTAGTAGCAAAAGGTGTGAAAGTAGGCACCTTATATCTTTGTACAGGTCATACTGTTCCTTCTACTTTAGCTGTTACAGAGAAAAAACAAACAGGTTCAGGAACAGTTGCTGCAGGTTTGCAGGAAGAGACTGGAAAAGTTGCTGCAGGTTCTGAGACAACACTGTGGCATAACAGACTTGGGCATATGAGTGAAAAAGGTATGAAGGTACTTCATTCTAAGAAAGTTTTACCAGGTCTGAAATGTATTAATATGGATTTCTATGAAAGTTGTGTGTATGGAAAACAAAAACAGTTTTCTTAAGGATGGGAAGCAAAAGAAAAATGAAAAGTTGGAGCTTGTGCATACAGATGTATGGGGACCAGCTCAGGTATCTTCTCTTGGTGGCTCTCGGTATTATGTTACATTCATAGATGATGCAACTAGGAAGGTCTGGATTTATTTTCTTAGACAGAAATCTGATGTATTTGAAACATTTAAGAAATGGAGAAGCTTGGTTGAGAATGAGATGGGTAAAAGACTAAAATGTCTTAGATCTGATAATGGCGGTGAGTATTGCAGCAAAGAATTTGAAGATTATTGTTCCTTTAATGGAATTCGTAGGCAGAAAACAGTTCCAGGGACTCCACAGGAAAATGGAGTGGCTGAATGCATGAATAGGACAATAATGGAGCATGCAAGGACCATGAGATTGCATGCTGGGCTGCCTTTAAACATGTGGGCAGAGGCTGTCAACACTGCTGTATATTTAATTAACAGAGGTCCTTCAGTTCCTTTGGGCTGTGGTATTCCAGAGGAAGCATGGACAGGCAAGAAGGTGAGTTATTCTTTTCTGAAAACCTTCGGCTGTGAAGCATTTGCACATATAGATTCTGAACATAGAACCAAGCTGGATGCAAAATCAAAAAGGTGTACCTTTGTTGGATATGGCATTGATGAATTTGGTTATAGGCTTTGGGATTTTGAAAATCAGAAAATTGTGAGAAGGAGGGATGTTATATTCAATGAGAAGGTGTTGTACAAAGATCAGTTGCAGCAGCATGAGAAGAAAGAAAAGGATTATGTGGTGCTGGATGATACTCCAAATAGTGATGTTCCAGTGGTTCCTCATGCTCCGCAACAGCAACCAGAAATACCACAAACTCCAGTGAATGTTAGACGGTCCACAAGGATAAGTAGACCTCCTGAAAGGTTTTCTCCCTCTTTGTATTCTATATTGTTAACAGATGCTGGTGAACCGGAAGGGTATGATGAAGCTATGCAGGTGGATACACAGGTTCAATGGGAGCTTGCAATGAAAGAAGAAATGGACTCCTTGCTGAAAAATCAGACTTGGGAATTATGTAAGTTACCTACAGGAAAAAAGGCTTTACCAAATAAATGGGTTTACAGGCTGAAAGAGGAAGATGGAGGTAAGAAAATATTTAAGGCCAGGTTAGTTGTAAAAGGATTTGCACAGAAAAAGGGCATTGATTTTGATGAGATATTTTCTCCGGTTGTCAAGATGACTTCTATTCGTACTGTTTTAAGTATTGTGGCTGCTGAAGATTTACATTTGGAAGAACTAGATGTTAAAACTGCCTTTCTCCATGGTGATTTAGAGGAGGAGATCTATATGGAATAGCCCCAAGGATTTGAGGTCAAAGGTAAGGAGAAACTAGTGTGCAGATTGAAGAAGAGTTTGTATGGCCTGAAACAAGCATCTCGGCAATGGTATTTGAAATTTGACAGTTTTATGGCTGAGCAAGGCTACAGCAGGTGTAATTCTGACCATTGTGTTTATTTTAAGAGGTTAGATAATGACAGCTACATTACTTTATGTTTATATGTTGACGACATGCTTATCGCTGGGTCTAACATGGATCACATCAGAGAGTTAAAACAGCAGTTGGCAAAATCATTTGATATGAAGGATTTGGGGGCAGCAAAACAAATCCTTGGTATGAAAATTTGCAGAGATAGGCAGAACTGAAATTTAACTCTATCTCAGGCTGCTTATGTTGAAAAGGTGTTGCAGAGATTCCACATGGAGAATGCAAAAGCTGTTAGCACACCTTTGCCTAGTCATTTGAAATTAACTAAGGACATGTGTCCTAAGACACAAGAGGAGGAAGAGAAAATGTCCAAGGTACCATATGCTTCAGCTGTAGGTAGTTTAATGTATGCCATGGTATGCACGAGACCGGATATTGCACATGCTGTAGGAGTCGTTAGCCGGTATATGAGTCATCCTGGATTAGAGCATTGGAATGCGGTAAAATGGATTCTCAGATATTTGAGAGGTACATCTAATAAACACTTATGTTTTGGGGGCTCTACTACTGATTTAGCAGGTTATGTAGACTCAGATTTGGCAGGAGATATTGATACCAGGCGGAGTACTACAGGTTATGTCTTTATTGTAGGTGGAACAGCAGTGAGTTGGATTTCCAGGTTGTAAAAGGTGGTTGCTTTATCCACCACAGAGGCAGAATATGTAGCTGCAACAGAGGCAAGTAAGGAGATGATATGGCTACAATCTTTCATGAATGAATTGGGCACACAATAGGTTAACAGTTATTTGTTTACAGACAGGCAGAGTGCCATACATCTTGCAAAGAATTCTGCCTTGCATTCAACAACCAAACACATACAGTTGAGGTATCACTTCATTCGGTCGGTGTTGGATGATGGACAGTTACAGCTAGCAAAGATACATACAGATGACAATCCAGCAGATATGTTGACAAAGGCAGTGACAAGGGCGAAGCTAAGCTCCTCTTCAGCTTCGGTTGGTCTTCTAGACTGAACACAACAAAAATAGAACAGCAGAGTCTAGGGTGCTTATTTCTAGTGGGAGCTACAGGGTCAGTGGTGTTATGATCAGTCTCCAAGTGGGAGATGATATGGTGTGGAGTCTGATCAGTCTCCAAGTGGGAGATTGTTGTTATATGGAGCCTAATCAGGCTTAGAGGTTATATTTACCCCACTTTTATCAGCGCGGTTTCCCCCCAAATTCCTACGGGGTCAAGGGGCAGCGCCCCTTGCAGGGGTTTGGGGGCAGCGCCCCTTATGGGGTCCAGGGGCAGCGCCCCTGGCGCGTTCCCTATCGTGATACAGGGCGGGGTCGAGGGGCAGCGCCCCCGTGGGGGCTCGGGGGCAACGCCCCCGAAACCTCAAACAGTTTTTTTATTATTTTATAATGCACCGGGAGTTAATTTTTTCATTGACCGACATAAGAAAACCCTATTTTGTAACCGACAAAAAGCTTGATAAAAAGCGGCTAAGGGTTAGGGTTTTGAGATTGTATTGTAGCATTTTGCAGTGGTATTGAGTTGCAGGGATTGCTGATTGTAATCGGTTTGATTTACTGGATAATAATATTGGACTCTCTGTTTGGTGGATGTAGCCCGAGTTTGGGTGAACCACGTTAAAACTTGTCTCTCGCTATTATTATTTCTGTGTATTTCCATTTCTCTGGTTAATCTTTATTTGCATTTAATTGATATCTTCTGCCGGCTAACCCTAACAATACATACAAGTGCAGGGTTGAAAAGTCAAAGCAGTTTCCTTTGTATCTTGCGTTGTATATTTCAAATATACATTCACCGCATACAAAGGAAATTTACAAGCGGACAGGTACAAGGTGGATGCGGCCAGTGAATTAACTGCATTTGTGAAACAGGTGAAGTCTGCAGGTTGTATATTGGGATTGCATGTTCCCAATATACATTTAGACATACAATGAAGAGATACAAAGAAATATGCAAGCAAGTTGCGGTCAAAGTTAGCGATGGGTCCGCATGGTTGTATGTCCTACGGTTGTATGCATGTTTGCATTGTATGTTGGCACATACAAGGGTCATATACAATGGAGATATACAAAGGCCACATGTATATGCCAAGATGAAGTGTTTGCATGCATGTTTGTATGCAATTTTAGTCTGTATACTTACATGCAATTTTAGTCTGTATACTTCGCATTTGTATATGCGATATACAAGGGTCATATACAAAGCGACATACAATCTGGACCCGACTGAAAAATCAAATACAGTGAATAATCATTTTGGGGTCTGCAGCTTGTATGTATGAAGTGCTTGTATATGCCGATATACAAAAGGAAAGGATGCAAGCCGGATTCCAAAGGTTTTTCCAATCCGATTGATAAATGAGCTAGAATCTACATTGTATGTATATTGCATATTGTATATATGCAATGTACAAGGCCGACATGCAAAAGGGAAGATACAAGCCGGACCCGAATATGATTGCAATATGTTTTATAAAATTTTGGGGTCCGTGCCTTGTATGTGTTTTGGTTGTATGTATATGCTTTTGCATATACAAAAAATTGATTATGTTGTGGACGAAAATGGCAAAATGTATGTCGCGATGTGAAAAGTCAAAGAAGCAAAAGCTACTTGCGTGGAGCGATTTCATTGGCCAATGACTTTTTAGCATGTTTTGAGGCCGTCGATCTTGGTGACAAGGGGGAAATCAATGGCCCTGTTTTGAATGCCCAAGGAAGGAAGGATTTAGTTGTATCTACAGTTGCATTTCAGGTGGGAAGAACTGCAAAGCATACAACTGTCACATTTTCTGAAGTTGTTGCATCCCACGGGTAGGTTGGCCATTAGTGGCAAAATTCTAAAGGTATGGTCGAAATGATAGGTCAGCTACCATTTTTAATAGAAAATCTTCAGTCGGCGGCTCACATCCTGATCTCACCTACTTCTTTCCTCTTTGTCTCTTGGCTGCATTGAATATTTTGAACGCCATTCTCATGGTGCATTGTATCTGGCAAATTTTGAGTTGACCATTGTACTGAATGTTGAGTACACATCCTTTCTGTATAAGAGAACTGTGTTACTCATTTTTTAGGTTGTTGAAAACTGGACAAATTTTGGTGGAGTAAGAAGATACAGCTTTGTTGGTGGCTCTGTTTTGGTGTCTTGTGAGTTTATGAATCATATGTTGAATGTTTTATGCATAATTTTGCTGGTTTCATGTTGTTTTTATATGAGAAATGCATTGTTGCATGTGTTTGATCATTTGTCTCCAAATTGTGGGCATCTTTCTTTTGAATCTAAATAGCTAAGGGTTATTTGGGATTTAGGAACATGGATTTTCTATGTTGAATGTCTAATCTCTTACCTTTGTTCAAGGAATAGATTAAATGTTTTAGGTTAAGCATTGAGAAAGGTATGCTGCAATAGGGATATCATTAAGTATGAATGACTAAATACTCAGTCTTGGGAAGTATCTATAAGGCAGACACTAAAAAATCCCCTTGAAACCCAATTATTGATTCAAGTTTATAGCAATCATTCACATATGTATGTCTATTGACTCTGAGCCCTGAGATAGGCAACTGTCTGGTCTTGTATTGAGGTTACAACCCAAGATCCCAGTTTTGCCTCCAAATACAAAATACAAAATTCAAACTTCAAATATAAACCTTTAGGATATTAGAAGTAGTTTTAGGACCAAAATCCTATGTCTCACAACTGAGCATAAGCCCAAAGCTAGCCCCTTTGCACTTATTTCATAGTTTTGGTTTGCATAAGAGAGGATTTATTTGCTTTGTATCAACATCCTAATAAGTTCACTTGCATAGTTTACAGATGTTGAATAGGGAATACCCCCCTTGGTTCTGCAGAGCCTAAAGAAGAAGAGGATATATTTATAGAGTCTATCTCTTGTACTATTGGCCCTTGGTCCGGAAATCCTATTGATTAATGATGGCTATCTTGTAGGGATAATTGGGAAGCATCTAGTTGGAAAAAACTCCAACAGGGGGAAGAAGTTGGTGGGAGAGTAAATGTAGACGAGACTCAGAGACGTTAGGAGGATTGAGTTTTAATTTTGATATGATTGTTCGTCATAGCAAAGCAGGTAGATCCAGATTGTAGGGTCGATGTAGATTTGTGGGTACATCCTCTGTCAGTCATCTTTTATTAGACTTTCCTCAGTTCTTATAAATAGAGAAAAGCAACCCTACATTCCTCACTCCTTCCTGTTGTTGTCTCTATTCTACAAATAGCTTTCAATGGCATTGTGGGTTCTGGATATCCACGTGCACCTCCCACCAGTCGAAGGGGAACTAGTCTATCATGATGCCATGAATACTATTTCCATTCATCAAATCTTTAATGTGGAGTGTAATAGAATTGAGTTTGAAGTACGACAGGTGAGCGAATGGATGGAACAAAAACATCTCTAGGGAGTAGGTGAGTGTTGGGATAAGGATGGATTTGGGTAGATGAAACCAGGAGTTAGATGAAAAAGAGGTGCCAGAGAACTGTATATTGAAGGGATCTTGTCATTTACTATGGTTGGCGATGCTTGTAGACTCACAACAGTCTCCAAACCTTTTAGATCTGCAGCCCTCTCAAACTCTCTAGCACAAATGGATTCCTCCCCATTACCCCCCAAATCCTTGTTGACTTAGTCTCTCCCATCACCTTCGCTTCGAAGAAACAACGAGCTACTTTTGCTTGAGTCAGTCAAACATGGGAGGAGAGTGCGATCAGATGCTGAGGTGAGCATATCAATTGAAAGATCTAAGGCAAGCTGGGGGGAGTATGAATAGGTAGAGATCTTAGGCAAGCATATTGATGTAGAGGCACTTGGATAGGAGGAAGATAGAACAAATTGACAAGGTTTACACTACACTAAAAAACCTAAATTTGAGGTTCTTCATATAGAAGTGGGAACAAAAGTTAGGGGCTCTGAATTATTCATGGAAAAGGTGATTTTATATGTTATGGGACCCATTCCAATCATTGGCCAAGGCAGACTAAACTCAGGATTAGTACTTCCTTCATAAACCCAAGAAATGGCTTGTAGCCCTAAAAAAGGAGAACAGTCCTAATAACTTTTGATATAGATCTTCAAACATAGAACTTGGACAATTAGTATATACCCATTTGGACTCCCTATCACATATCCAAGAATGGGTGTTGGTTGTTTTGGATGGAATACCCCAACCTATAACTCCTCTCAATGACCTAGAGCCCTAATTAGGCCTAAAATACAAAGAGACCCCCTTAAAATTCATGCACAGAACTCAACCAATGGTTTGAACATTTAGGACACATGCCAAAACTATGGATTTTGTGGGTTTTATCCTCCTACAATCTTCTATTCCCAAAAAATACCTCTATGGTTCCTTGTTATGCCTCTAGACATTGCCTAACACATGAGGATGTTAGGTTTCTTCAAAGAAATCTTCTCCTTCTCAAATTTCCTGCCAAAAAATCATCATAACATGCTAGTACAGATCTACCACAATCCATTCCACTTCTCAAAGGTGAATCAAGTCAGTGGAATGGCAAGAAAATATATTATTTCTGTCAAAACCCTAGTCTAGGTTATGGCAGACTATTTTCAAAGAAATGCAGATTGCTCACACACAGAAGAGTTTCAAAACCTCTAACCAAATGCAAATGAAACTTAGTTCTTACCTCCAACATCCCACCAACTCATGCCTTATGACACTGCTATACGGAAAAGTACCACGGGCTGCAACAACGTTCTACACAGAAAATGACAGAAAATCTGAGTTTCTTTATTGTTTTTCTTCACCAAATGTCTTCTCCTCATACAATCATCATGGAAGGGCTTTAATAAGCCTTCTACAATCACCTTTAGGTAATTGGAGGGCAGTTAGGATCAATGGAACTGTATAACCATCGAATTTCTTCTGCAACTACTCTATTTTTAGGACAACAACTGTCCTGTTTTGAAATGGAAACTAATTACAAGTTTTGGTATCATGACATTGATTGGTTTGTGACTTGTCAACACCTTTGACAATGTCATTAAGCCATTGACAAAAAATTGACATACCTTCTAACACTTTGACATGCCTTAGCAAGGCTTACAACATGAGATTGTATGATTGTCCCTTAGGACTTTTAAGACTGTGTCCTATACAATGTATGATTGCATGAGTGCCTATTACAACATGGCATCATGATTACAGCATGAGATGGTCTTCAGGACCTTATTGAAACAACAAAACAAAATGAACAACAAAAACAAGAGAACTCAAGACCTTAGTCTTCTTGGTGCTCCTGCACCATACTCCCCGGGTGGAAAGAGAACTCAAGTCTCTTGAGGAAGTAGATCAACAATTGTGACACCATGCTTCAAGATGTCTTCTTCACTCATCCAAGTGGCATCTTCAATGGGTAAGCCACTCCATTTGACAAGGAACTACTATTTGTATGTCTTCTTTCTAGTCTTCTTCAAGACCTTGGTGCCAAGAATGCATTCCAACTTCAATGGTTGAGTGGGTGGAAGACCCTTAACCCATTCTTCATCTCTTGCCACTATCATATTTGCCTCTGAATCTGCATTATGATCACCTTTGAAAGGAAACAAATCTGAAACATTAAAGATAGGAGATATGGCTAAGGCTTGAGGAAGCTCAATCTCATAGGCATTGGGCCCAAACTTATGCACAATCCGGCATGGTCCTATCTTCTTCATGAGGAGTTTGGTTGGCTACCCCTTTGGAAGTCTTTCCTTTTTCAAATGTGCCATGACCAAATCCCCAACCTTGTATTGTACATCTCTCCTTCTCTCATTGGCTTTCTCCTTGTACTTGTCATTGTTCCTTTGAAGAGTTTCTTTGACATTATCATGGATATCCTTCATGGCCAATGCAAAGTCTTCACCTTGAGCACTTTTCCTCTCCAATCCATGGAGATCTCTCAATTCAAGAATACCTCTTGGATGAACACCATAAACAATCTCAAATGGACTCCTTCCTGTGCTTCTATTGGTGGAATCATTGTAAGCAAACTAAGCTTGAGGGATGATCATATCCCATGCCTCTCCATGTTGTTTGGTAAGACACCTGAGAAGATTTCCCAAGGACCTATTCACCACCTCAATTTGGTCATCAGTCTGAGGGTGATAGGCTGAAGTGAATGACAACTGAGTGCCCAACTTCTTCCACAAAGTGCGTCAAAAGTGGCCTACAAACTTTGGATCCTTGTCAGTCACAATGTTAAGAGGAAAACCATGGATTCTAACAATTTCTTTGAAGAACAAACTAGCAATGTGTGAAGCATCATTAGTGCATTTACATGGCAAGAAATGAGCCATCTTACTGAATCTATCCACCACAACAAATATACTATCAAAGCCTCCTTGAGTCCTAGGAAGACCCAAAACAAAATCCATGCTAATACTTTCCCATGGCCGATTAGGAATATGAAGTGGCTGATATAGACTAGCATTAGATGAAGTACCCTTTGCCCTTTGACAAATACTACAACATTCAACAAATTTTCTGATATTTGATTGCATTTTAGGCCAAAAATAAAACCTCTTCACCTGATCCAATGTTTTATCCAGCCCAAAGTGACCTCCTAGTCCACCACAATGTTTTTTCTTTCTGATGTTCTCCCTCATGGAACACCTAGGAACACATAGTTGGCTACCTTTGAACAACAACCCCTGTTGCAACAAAAACTCAGAAAAATAAGAATGATAAGAGTCTAAAAACTGTGAACAAACTTCATATACCTCCTTGAAATCCTCATCATCCTGATACATATGTTTGAGAGCATCAACCCCTACACTTTGCAACTAAATTTCTTGAACCATGCACACCCTTCTACTCAATGCATCTGCCACTTTGTTGGCCTACCCCTTCTTGTGTTTGATTGAAAAAGTATATGCTTGGAGTTGTTCAACCCATTTCATGTGCCTATGGTTGAGTTTCTCCTGTGAATTCAGAAAACTAAGTGCATGGTTGTCAGTATAAATAATAAATTCTTTAGGCAAAAGATAGTGCCTCCATTTTTTCAAAGCTTGTACCATTGCATACAATTCCAAGTCATAAGTAGAGTACTTTCTCTTAGCATCATTCAATTTTTCACTAAAGAAAGCAACAGGCCTTCCTTCTTGACTTAGGATAGCCCCTATAGCAAGGTTGCTAGCATCACATTCCACCACAAACAAGAATGGGCTGTTGTGCTACATTTTGTTTCAGAATTTCAAAAGAATCATTGGCTGCCTTTGTCCAAAAAAACATACATTTCTACCCCCCTTTGATGGTATCCAAAATTGGTGCACAAATATGACTAAAACCCCTTATGAATTTCCTATAAAATGTTGCCAAACCATGAAAACTTTTCACATCACCTGTTGTTTTTGGAGTTGGCCATGACAAAATGGCCTCTACCTTTCCTGGATCCATCTTCAAACTACCTTGTGAAATCACAAAACCAAGATAGGCGAGTTCTTCCTTCATGAAGACACTATTTTCCATGTTGATCATCAATTGTTCATCATGCAACTTCTTCAAAACCTGATCCAAATGTTGCAAATGCTCTTCATTAGTCTTGCTGAAAACAAGAATGTCATCCAAGTATACCACAACAAATTTGCCAATGAAATTCTTCAACACTTCATTCATGAGACTCATAAAAGTAGTTGGAGCATTAGATAGACCAAAAGGCATCACCAACCACTCATAAAGACCCTCATTTGTTTTGAATGTTGTCTTCCATTCATCCCCTTGCTTTATCCTAATTTGATGATACCCACTCTTAAGATCAGTCTTAGAAAAGTATTTAGCCCCTCCCAAATAGTCTATTAGGTCCTCAATTCTTGGCATAGGGAACCTATATCTTATGGTAATCTTGTTAATGGCTCTAGAATCCGTACACAACCTCCATTTACCATCCTTTTTAGGGGTTAGGACTGTTGGGACAGCACATGGGCTAAGGCTCTTTCTCACCAATCCCTTATCCAACAATTCTTGCACTTGTTTGGCAATCTCTTCATTTTGAGAAGGTGTCGGTAATCTTGTTAATGGATTTAGAATCCGTACACAACCTCCATTTACCATCCTTTTTAGGGGTTAGAACTGTTGGGACGGCACATGGGCTAAGGCTCTTTCTCACCAATCCCTTATGCAGCAATTCTTGCACTTGTTTGGCAATCTCTTCATTTTGAGAAGGTGTCATCTTGTAGGCTGCTTTGTTTGGCAAAGTAGATCCCAGTATGAAGTCAATTTGATGGCTTATGTCCCTAATAGGTGGCAAATCATTAGGCATTTCTTCTACCATAATCCCCTTATACTTCTCTAGCAATTACTACACCTCATTAGGAACTTCTTCCTTGCTAGGATCATGCAAACTAGGACTATTTTTAGGCTTCAAAATCAGAGCATACCCTTGGGTTCCTTCTTCCTTAAGGGTGTCTAAAAACTCTTTACCACTCACAATCATGACACTTGACCCAACATTCTTCTCGACATTCTCATCAGGCAATGGATCCATTCTATATTTTCTACCATTCTTGGTTATGATGAAAGAATTAGTTTTACCATCACATTGTGTTTTAACATCATATTGCCATGGGCGTCCATAGGCCTTGCATGTTGTCCTGAACAATGTCTTCCTTTGAGGGGCTTCTTGTGTTTGAGGCACCTTCAACATGGTTCTTCTCATCATCAAACTTTCTCCTTCATGGACTGGGGCTGCACTTCTAATTGGAGAGTTGACACTTTGGCAATCTTCCTCTTGGACCAATTGGTTCCTTCTCTCTCCTCCATGAGAGATTGAGGCTTTCTTTTTAGGACCTTTGAAGGCTAGATGTCCCGCTTGGTTGCAATTGTAGTACCTTCCTATGAAGACATTAGGACCTCTTCTTGGTCCACCAAATCTACCTCTTCCATTGGGCCTCCTTCCTCTAAAGCCTCCTCTAGAACCTGATTCTCCACTTTGCTCTTGGGAATTAGATTCCCCTTGACTTCTTTGGGACTAATTTCTTCCTCCAAAACTACCCCTAGCTCTGAAATTTCTGCCACCTCTTCCTCTATTTTGCTGCTCACCTTTCCTCTTCAACTTCTCTTCAGCCCTTAATGCCACTTGAAATCATTTTTCCACGGTTTCAGGGGTTAATAAATTGATTTCATCTTGGATATTAAACCTCAAACCATTTAGATACCTTGCCACTTTACCTTTTTCATCCTCCATGTACCCACAACGAAGAGAGAACTTGTGAAACTCCTCGGTGTAGGTGGCCACATCCAAATCTCTTTGCTTGAGATTTTGCATCTTCCTGTAGATCTACACCTCATAGTCTGATGGAAGGAATTGGGACTTGATCCTCTCCAACATTCTTCTCCATGAAGAGATCATACTTTTCCCATTCTTTACCCTCTCACCTTGGGTGTAATTCCACCATATAAGGGCAGGACCTTTGAGTTTAGTTTTTGCAAACTTCACCCTCTTATTTTTAGAAACTTCTTTGTATTCAAAGTAGTTGTTTAGAGCCTCAATCAACTCCATGACTTCATCAGCATTCATCTTGCCACTAAACATGGGAATCTCCATCCGAGCCTCTGAAGAATCCTTGCCAATTGCCCTGATGGCTTCAAGGAAATGCTTTTGATCTGCAGGTACCTCTACCTCTTCTTGCTCTTCTTCTTCCTCCTCTTTTTCTTCTTCTTCATCAAAACCTTCATCTATCCTCTTTCCTATCCTTAGTGCCTTCAACTTTGCTTGGAGTGCTTCCTTGACTCCACTTTTGATCTTCTCTTCCATCTCCTTGAACTTCTTGACCACTTCAATGGTCATCCCCTTTGGAGGCATATTGCTAGCCTCTCCTTCACTCTCTTCTGCTAACATATACTAGGCCAACAATAGAACCTTTTATGGCTCTAATACCACTATGATGTAGAGGCACTTGGATAGGAGGAAGATAGAACAAATTGACAAGGTTTACACTACACCAAAAAACCCAAATTTGAGGTTCTTCATACAAAAGTGGGAAGAACAGTTAGGGGCTCTGAATTCTTAATGAAAAAGGTGATTTCAGATGTTATGGGACCCATTCCAATCATTGGCCAAGGCAGGCCAAACTTAGGATTAGCACTTCCTTCACAAACCCAAGAAATGGCTTGTAGCCCTAAAAAAGGAGAACAGTCCTAATAACTTTTGATGCAGATCTTTAAACATAGAACTTGGACAATAAGTAGATACCCATTTGGACTCCCTATTACATATCCAAGAATGGGTATTGGTTGTTTTGAGTGGAATACCCCAACCTATAACTCCTCTCAATGACCTAGAGCCCCAATTAGGCCTAAAATACAAAGAGACCCCCTTAAAATTCATGCACAGAACTCAACCAATGGTTTGAACATTTAGGACACATGCCAAAACTATGGATTTTGTGGGTTTTGTCCTCCTACAATCTGCTGTTCCCAAAAAATACCTCTATGGTTCCTTGTTATGCCTCTAGACATTGCCTAACACATGAGGATGTTAGGTTTCTTCAAAGAAATCTTCTCCTTCTCAAATTTCCTGCCAAAAAATCATCATAACATGCTAGTACAGATCTACCACAATCCATTCCACTACTCAAAGGTGAATCAAGTCAATGGAATGGCAAGAAAATACGTTATTTCTGTCAAAACCCTAGTCTAGGTTATGGCGAACTATTTTCAAAGAAATGTAGATTGCTCACACACAGAAGAGTTTCAAAACCTCTAACCAAATGCAAATGAAACTTAGTTCATACCTCCAATATCCCACCAACTCATGCCTTATGACACTGCTATACGGAAAAGTACCACGGGCTGCAACAACGTTCTACACAGAAAATGACAGAAAATCTGAGTTTCTTTATTGTTTTTCTTCACCAAATGTCTTCTCCTCATACAATAATCATGGAAGGGCTTTAAGAAGCCTTCTAAAATCACCTTTAGGAAGTTGGAGGGTAGTTAGGATTGATGGAACTGTATAACCATCGAATTTCTTCTACAACTACTCTGTTTTTAGGACAACAACTGTCCTATTTTGAAATGGAAACTAATTACAATTTTGGTATCATGACATCGATTGGTTTGTGACTTCTCAACACCTTTGACAATGTCATTAATCCATTGACAAAACTTTGACATACCTTCTAACACTTTGACATGCCTTAGCAAGGCTTACAACATGAGATTGTATGACTGTCCCTTAGGACTTTTAAGACTGCGTCCTATACAATGTATGATTGCATGAGTGCCTATTACAACATGGCATCATGGTTACAACATGAGATGGTCTTCAGGACCTTATTGAAACAACAAAACAAAACGAACAATAAAAATAAGAGAACTCAAGACCTTAGTCTTCTTGGTGCTCTTGCACCACATATCAAATTGCAAGATTAGAGGTGCGATGAAGGGGAGTGTGATTTAATAGCAGAAATCCACTTTCCATTATGCTTTTAATGGATATTCATACCCTGTTCCATTGCTCCCATTTTGGCATGAGCAGTGAGGATGCTAGCTAAGGTTGTGGCATTTGGCTTTACAGCCGCTAGCTGCATCGCTTCAAAGTTTCTAAAGCCATTTCAAACAAATCCATTTTGTGCATTTCCTACAATCGTTGCAGTTCATGAGGCCACATATGTTTTAGGCATTCTGTGAAACAGTTGCGTGCCTTGTCTCTACTTCCACTTCTTGCATACATGTTGACCAAAGCATTTCCAATTGAATGATCTGAGGTGAGCTGAAGGGGAGCATGCATAGAAAACAAGAGAGTCATCTTCCGAGGAATAGATCTAAGGCCGTGGAGGAAATCTTCTTTTTTTAAAGGTATTTGCATCATTTCTTTGTTTTTCTAGCACAAAAACTAAAATTGGTTTGCTGCAATTTCTCAACTATAGAAAGAAAACAAAAAAACTAAAACCCCATTTCTATCTTTAAACAAAAAAAATAAAGATATGTGTTGCGGCTCTTTGCTGATATGACGATCTAAAATAATAATCAAGATTTGAATTCTTATTGTTGATTCAAGGGTTTGGAATTATTGTTTATGATTTGAATTACAATTAACAAATATTGCTATCTATTAGGGATGTGGAGATTGAAGATTTAAATCAGATTGCAATTAATATATATCTGCTAACTGTTATTTAATGCCCGCGATTTGAAACTAGTAAATTGAGTATGAGTTTGATAGTTATAGATTAAATCATCTAAATATTTGTAGTCTATAATGAATTTCTGTAGGAGGTCAAAACGTAGTCATAGGATATTCCATTGTCAATAGTGGTTTTAAGAAAAATATATCCTTCTGGAATTCCAAAAATGATAATATGATAATATATCAAGATTTTGTGATGAGGAAAGTGTTAGCAAAAGAATCATACATCTATGGATACATTCATCCATCCATACATGGTTGCAAAACCTAATGTTTCCTTTGCAAGGAGTTTGATTAAAAGATCTTACTTGTAACTCATAAGAAGAAGAGAAAAATGTAACATATCTACAATATAATAGTGGAGGCATCACTTTGTTTGGATTTTTTTTGGATCGTGGTTTTATTACACAACCAACCTAACTGACAAAGGGTTGTTTTCAATAAAATTTCACTGTCATTGAAAGCTTTTGTCTTGTAGATCACTTTTTTTGCAATTTTGTGTTTATTATTTAAAAACATATTGTATTTCCATTGAGTTAAATGTGGTGTCCTTGGGACACATCCCCTGCCCTCTGTGGCTATTCTGAATACTTTGGGGATGCAGATGGGACACTCACCATGTCACCTATTTTTATTGGATTGTTTTAATTGGGTTTTGTATGCCTTGTTTGGTTAAACGAGATGAGCTTAGGTCTAGGATATTGGGTCCTTGTGCATGGCCTTGATCACTTGTAAAGGCTAAGGATGCATACTTGAAGGCTGATCCGTCTACAGGGCATCGAGTTATCTATTTGCGGGGTGTTGATTCAGGCATGTTTAAGTCTCCTTATCGGTATGAGTAGTGTACTTGTTTCTATGTGGTGCCATCCCTTTGAGCATGTATGATGACACCCCATCCGATGTGCACTCTAGTGTCTAGTGCCTTGGTAGTCATGAGTAGTACTCGATATTCTATTTGATGAGAATCTCTAAGTTATGACTATGGCGTTATGCATTGTTTTCCATGTCTTCTCCATGATTGATGTGAGTGTTGGCCATCCTGTATACCCTTGCCTTGTTACTTTTGTTTGGGCCTTGTGACTATCTCTGAGCATGGTGGGGTGGTCTTGTGTGAGTCCACATGGTTGGGAGGTGTTGCCACCACCATTGGGGACCGGTGAACAGGTTATTGGAGCACCAGATTGGAGATGTTCTCACTCTCTGTTACCCTATCTGTTGTTGTACCTATTTAGTCATTGTAGCATATTCAAGACTATGTTATTTTACTTGTATATCATACTCATGGCTATGCCATTGCACTGTATATTCTTTTATGTAATTGTACTCTCTTAAGAGAGAAGATGTAATCATGCAAATTAATGAGAAGAAATGAGATGTTTCCTATTTGGTTTATGAATTCCAGTGTGGGTATCAGATCCACTTGTACTATGATGCTTTTGGATTCATGGTTAAATCTGGAATGGGTTATAGGAACATTTGGGTTGGTGTTTAAAATGAACATAGTTTATTAATGTTTCTTTGGAGAGTGTTTAGTCCTCTTCTGTGTGTTGTGCATTCGGCCATACTTGGCCATGAATGCTATCAATTTATCAAATCAAAAACCATATCTGTGTATGTTATCACTTGTTATTAAAAAAAATTATCTTGTCCTCTTTTGGCCCTTACCCTTCAGGGTCGTGGGGCAGGATGTTACATCCACATATAGCATATTTCTCTTGTTGCCCATATCACTTTATTTAATATGTTTTCTCTGTATCTTTAAATAGGATTTTCTATTAGTTTTGGATCCTCCCCTCTTGCTCAAGTCAATAAATAAGGATTTGATCTCAGCTATTGTGTTTAGATGTAGTGCAAATTTTCAATCTTTGGCAAAATATTTATAGTAATTTACTCCAACATTAACACAGAAATAAAATATCAAAGCTCCCAAAAAGATTTTAATTATGGCAATAAGAGCTCACAAAAGGATGAATAAAATCATTTAAAGTGACATACTTGAAGCCACAAAAAGATGCTGATGAAACCACATCAACACCGACAACCAAAATATAGCCACATAAGAAGATTCACAGGAACCATGACAGAATGCCCCAACAAGACATACTGGAAAACTTCACATGACCAAATGGGCAATCCAGACATTACCGTTAGGTAACTGGAAGGTAAGACGACAATGTGGGGACACTGCACTAACCAGATGCAGTGGGATAGGGTAGGGAACATGGTTTGTGACTATCTCCAGTAACCACCATCAGGGATAATAAGAGTATGCTCAGGCATGTGAATTTAGGCAGAGTCAATACTCAGTACCTACAACACTCCATGCACACGTCAAGGTACTTGTGCATATACATATATCATATAGCTAAAGCAATATAAATCATGTAAGCATGAAATCCATCATAAGTAATAATAATGTCCACATCATAATAGTATCTAGATTGTACATCATCAGTGCCAATACAAAACATTAACAAGACGCATAACCCAATACAAAGTATACAGTCATCGAAGTCCATCAAGATAAGCAAAAGCATAATATGAACATGGGGGTTGTTACACATCGATGAACATGTTTTGTTTACTAAAGAAGAGAAGAGGTAGATAGGGGTTACAAGAGTGTAGAAAAGGAAAAGAAGAGTGTTTGGAGAGGAGGTAGTAGATGATCTTATGTGTTTCGTGGATAAGGAGATTGAAAACCCGTGTCTGAGACGTTGGATGGTGTAGATGTGGGGGGTAGAGAAAGATATGGAAGGTTTTTTGGAGGTGGGGTTGAGGGATACCATGGTGGATTTTGTTGTTAGATCCTAGCTATACTAAGGGTCAGTGGAGCATGTTTGATGTCCAATGTGCAATCACTGGTGTGTGCAACTTTAATGATGATGACAACTAGTTAATTTCTACTACATGATGACTTGATGGAGGTGGACAATCAAATGGATGCATTTCATGATTTCTTGTTGGATCATTGCAGAATTCTATTGAAGAATTGGTGAAGGGTTTGAAGGTGGTGCTTCTGGCAGCTACATTTCTGGCTACCACAAACTGTTGCATGGTTGGGGGGTAGAAATGGCTAAGGTATTGCCAAAGGTGGAGGTGTGTCTAGTAGGCACTGTTAATAAGGAAAATTATAGTGATAATATGATGGGGATGGAACTTGTGTAATTTGCCGTGTCCCTTGTAGGTTTTTTTGATTTATAGTGATTGGTAATAGATGTTTGAACATGAAGTATGTTCATCATTTTGAATATAAGTAAACTTGGATATATAGAGGTTAACTTTATTTTTTCATGGTTCCTGGACCTAAACCAAGGTATATTTAATTGTAATGTCAGAAAATGTCCCCTTGGGGGCTTTTCCCTCATAAGGTTTAGCTCCCGGGTCTTTAGTGTGCATTTAGGACAACTTACATCATAATTTGACATCCCAATGAAATGATCCCTAAGTTTCATAACAAATGGGACCTAGGGGGATCCCTTGAACCTAACCCTATCAAAAATAGGGAGGACTTGGGCACCCGCACCCTAGTTCTACCCTATTTTGGGTCAGTCCCAAATTTTGGGTGTCAGCTTGTGATCTTTATTTGGGTCCTATGCCGACATGGTAAGTTTGAATTATGAAATTCTTGGTGGGAGTGTTTGTAGTTGCATATAAAAGCATGTTTAGACATTCATTTGCAAACTAGAGCATTACTAGGTGGGCATTTTGATTCTCAAACATTCTAAAGGTGATTCAAGGCTTTCATTGTGTAGCAAGAGTAGATTTGTGTTGTTTATGTGTTTGTATTTGTAGATTTGAGCATCCATCTCCTCATGGCATGAAGGGATTCTTCCTCCCATGAGATCTTCACTACAAGGTGACATTATTTGTGTTTTTAAGCATTTGTTATTTAGTTTTTACCTCTGCCTCACAAGGGCATGCACTCTCTATCTAACAACGGTGTTTGGAAGACTTGAATGTCTCTCCAGGGCTTGACTAAGGTAAGCTTCTAAACACCAGAACCCCCTCCCAAAGTTTTCATGATTGCAGGTTACATGTTGAAGCTTCAAACAAAGTGAAGTTGCAGGAGGGTACAATAGAGTGTCAGATTCGTAGATGAGAGAAGAAAATAGCTCCCTGTACTAGGGCACCCACTCATTAGTCCTCAAAGTTATGTGATGGGAAAACCTTCAGTACAACAGGAACAGGTTGCAGATCCTGACAAAAAGCAGGGCATTGGACTTGGGTGCCCGCTCTTTAGTCCCTGACTTTTCCACTTCAGAACTCTAAAAATAGGTGCACAATTATTTTTCATTTTACATCTTTCTGTAGCAACATTTTTTGATATTTGTCCGTTTGTTGTCGTATTTGCATAATTAGGATTTTAAGGTATAATTGAGCATAAGAGAAGATAATTGGTAATCAAATCATAAAAATCCAAGTTTCCCTACATCTCACAGTGACCTAGGGTAGGATAGTACATTGCAACTCGACCCTAGGTCCTTGAACGAAAGGGTGAAAGGTGGATATACACAAAAACAACCAAAAACTCAACAATCCAAATTTTACCCTTTACATTTTGGTGAACCCATGTTGTTGGACTTGTTTGCACCTTGCTGAGTGTTTTGCTTTTGATTTTTAGTGATTTCATTCATTCATATAGTCATTCATTTTATTGCATTGGAAAACTTACAAAAAAAATTAAAAAATTGGAAAAAATTGCATGCTAGGGTTTTGCATGTTGCATTTATTAAATTCAATTTCATTAAATTTATGATTTATGCATTCTATCTAATTTAAATTATAGAAAATTACAAAAATTCAATAGCTTACATTGCATTTTCATCATAAAATTTCTAGGGTTTTGTTGAAAATTGTGAATTTTGCATATAACCTAGTAATTCCAAAATCTAGGGTTTGTAGGTAAAATCTTGTTTCATTTTTTTCTACTGATTTTAGAGGCTCATTCAAATTTGCATTTGGCTTTAGTCTTGCATTTTAGAACAAATTTGTATTTTTGCATAGAAAAAAAAAAAATGTTTTCATTAATTTTTCATTAGATTTGCACTTACATTTTGCATGTTAGAGCACGGAAATCATTTTCAGATCTGAGAGAATGTAATTTTCATCATATATCAGCTTGTAAAACATTCATATAAAATTTTACATCAAGATATAAAACCTAGGGCTTGAAAAAAATTGATTTTCACATAAGTTGGCCTTATCGACTCTCTAAACTTGCACTATATTTGTGTTGTAAAGAATATTTTTGAACTAATTGGCTAATATCATGGGTATTATCTGATTCCCATCCTAAAATTTTTTACAACACCTTTCTATTGGCCTCTTGTATTGAAAATTTGGTGAAAATTTGCTTATTTTTGCTATTTTTGCCCTAGGGTTTGGCCTAGTTTGCACCCTAAGCGCGTTGTAACAAATTTTATGGATTGATATGACTGATATAATTTCTATTATTTGATGTACCTCATAAAATTCTTTACAACACCCCTTTTGCTAAGTATTGGAATTGAAAAATCGTGAAAAATTGCCTATTTTTGCTATATTTTCACTATGATTTGACCTTGGGTGACATTATAAGCGTGTTGTGATAGATTTTTTGGAATTAGGTGGATTTTATTACTAATATAATTTTCTGTTCATCATCATTTTCCTCACAACACCCTTTTTCATGCTCTTTTGCATTGAGATTTGGTGAAAAAATCGCATATTTTAGTGTATTTTCACTAGGTTTTGGCCTATCATTGTCTTAGATTTGCATCAAGAGTGTGTTGTGAAAGATATTATTGCTATATTGGACTAATATTAGACATATTATAATTTCTACCCCTGATCAAAATCCTTACAACACCTTTTCTTTCATATATTTGCATTGAAAAAAATACAAAAAATTAGCATTTCAGATCATTTTTGCATATAACTTTGCACTTGTCTTTTGCATAAATTGGGAAAAAATTTTAAAACATGATCTTACACTGATCTGAAAACATACAAATGGAACCTTCATGTCATTTATCAATGGTATCTTTGCATGCATTTATCAAAGATCTTGATTTTGACCAATTTTTAACCCTCTCGAGTGAACATCCTATGATATTAGAAAGCTTAACTGAGTACTTCTCCATGAGTAACAATGACAATAGCACTTCAATACCTACTCCATGTGATGATGACATAAAATTTTCCTCTAGTCATTCTTTCAAAAATGATTCTTCCCATAAGGGTATGTTGGTACAAAATGATGAAATCAATGACACTTTCCCTACAATAAAAGAACAAATCTCTCATGATGCTTAGATTCCTTCCTGTCATCCTTACAAGGATCAGCGGTAATTGTTGACAACAAAACATTCCACCTAGACAAATGAAATTTGATCCTGGTGCTTCCTCTTGTACAATGCAAAAATCTATGAAAGAGCAAAGCCCTATCTTACAAAAGATAAGTCATAAAACAAAAAGAAATCGACACGCAAAAGCAAGGAAGAGATGGCAACAAGATTATGCCATAAACCTTGCATCTCAACAAGAAAACATTGATCCAAACATTAAACTAAACAAAGATGATCCTAACAATGAACAACCTTGGGCTATGGTACCTTATGTCCCACTTTCCTCTAGCATTCAGGAGTGGGAAGATGACGATGATTTACTTGATGACTGCTAGCATGGGAGATCCCACAGGTAAGTATCTCTAACCCTTTATCTCTCTTGTTATGTGCTTCCCTCGTGATGTGTTATGTGTTGTTTAGGCCTCCTGGGATAACCCTTGATTCTCTTATAAGGTCCAGGATACCAGGAGACCACCTCTGTTGTGACCTCCTTCTATTTGTATCATCATTCTTCTATATTGCCTCTCTCTTTGATTTCATCATTGTGTGTTGTCTCTTACGGACATAGAGTTGCGGTTGGTGACTTGGCGGTACCCTCCTACATGACTATCCCTAAGACACTTGTTTCTCTTCTCTGATTTATTATTTCCCTTCCTCCAGTGTTTCTATCTAGTTGGCATATGACGAAAAAACATTTATACTGATGCGGACCTAGTGTCCCTTTAGCGAGAAATAAAAAATTAGACTTAGTTCCTAATATGATGATGGGGTTGTATATCTTATTTGACGCTTGGCTAGTAGAAGCACTCATGCTTTCTACATAGTGATTTTGATGATCTTTATCTCATTTACAAAGCTTAACAATACTGATGCTCTGTGCACTTTGTTTATCGTTGAATCTAGCCTTGGTGGTACTCGATTCGAAGATCTTCGTGATATAGCCCCATGGTTATCCTTGAAATCCAAATTCATAGTAGAACCTTGGCTCTTTGTGTGGTTAATCATATGCATTGTTGTTGTTGTTTATCATGATTATGTAGACACTAACATGTTTGTTGCAAGAATGTGTTTGTGGGAACATTTGGCGATCGTAAAGTACATGTCACCTCTGGGGGGCATGGGCTTTGTGAAAGTCTATGTTCCCTTGTGTGTTTTCTTCCTACCTTAATGTGCTTGATATCGATGCATTATATCAACCACCTTAAGGTGGGGGGATATATAAGGTAAGTTGTCTGTTGTAGATGTTAGTAATGTGCTTGTCCTCAAGTGCAGTTTAAAGACTAGTGCGATGAGTAATTCCTGCACTCTGAGTTTGTTTGCAATTAATAAATCAATCATTTAAGCCCTCTACAGAGGTGGGATATTGTGTATATCCTTTTTTATGTTAAGCCCTCTGTGGAGGTGGGGGTGGTGTATTTCTCAGAGCAGATTACACCATCCTATCATTTTCAAAAAGTCCTCTGCGGAGGTAGGGATCAGTTCTGTGACTAACTCAACCCTTAGGCATGTCTTTGGCAATTGTTGTGGTGAAGCGCAATCGTCGGTGTGTGCCTGTAATGTGCCTGAGATGGTGTTGAACCTAGAAATAGGAACACTCCATCGCTTGTCTGTCGTGTTTTCTTCGTGTCTTCAAAGTGTGTTTTTTGGCATGCTTGCTTTGTATGGCATGTCTGTTGCCCCATACGCAGTCTAAAGACCTTTGCAATGAGTACATCCTACATTATGGGAGGTTTGGTGTGTCTTGTGTGTGTATTTCCCCATATATATATTTTAAAGACCTATGCGATGAGTACATCCTGCATTATGGGAAGTTTGTTTACTTTCTTGTACTTGCATCTGCATTTCATATATATGAGAAAAAGAAAAGAAAAGAAATCATTCCTGTCTTCTATGCATTAATGTGTCTTCTATGCATTCAATGTATTCTCTGTGTTTTGCGTGACTATAACTGTCTTCTCCATGTTTTGCGTGCCTGTCATTGTCTTCAATGTCCTGGCATATCTTCTCCATGCTTGGCGTGTTTGCTATGTTTGTTGACCGTACTTTAATGCATGTATTGGCCTTGTATTTATACATACATTAAAGTGGGGGCTAAATGTAACATCAGAAAATGTCCCCTTGGGGGCTTTTCTCTCATAAGGTTTAGCTCCTGGGTCTTTAGTGTGCATTTTGGACATCTTGCATCATAATTTGACATCTTGATGAAATGATCCCTAAGTTTCATAACAAATGGGACCTAGGGGGATCCCTTGAACCTAACCCTATCCAAAATAGGGAGGGAGGACTTGGGCGCCCATGCCCTAGTCCTACCCTATTTTGGGCCAGTCCCAAATTTTGGGTGTCGGCTTGTGACTGTTATTTGGGTCCTATGCTGACACGATAAGTTTGAATTATGAAATTCTTGGTGGGAGTGTTTCTAGTTGCATATAAAAGCATATTTAGGCATTCATTTGCAAACTAGAGCATTACTAGATGGACATTTTGATTCTCAAGTATTCTAAAGGTGATTTAAGGCTTTCATTATGTAGCAAGAGTAGATTTGTTTTGTTTATGTGTTTGTATTTGCAGATTTGAGCATCCATCTCCTCATGGCATGAAGGGATTTTTCCTCCCATGAGATCTTCACTACAAGGTGACATGATTTATGTTTTTAAGCATTTATCATTTGGTTTTTGCCTCTGCCTCACAAGGGCATGCACTCTCTATCTAACAATGGTGTTCAGAAGACTTGAATGTCTCTTCGGGGCTTGATTGAGGCAAGCCTCTAAACACCACAACCCCCTCCCAAAGTTTTCATGATTGCAGGTTATAGGTTGAAGCTTCAGACAAAGTGAAGTTGCAGGAGGGTACAACAGAGTGTCAAATTCGTAGATCAGAGAAGAAAATAGCTCCTTGGACTAGGGCGCCCACTCATTAGTCCTCAAAATTTTGTGACAGGAAAACCTTCAGTACAACAAGAACAGGTTGCAGATCCTGACAAAAAAGTACGGCATTGGACTTGGACACTCGCTCTTTAGTCCTCGACTTTTCTGCTTTGGAACCCTGAAAATAGGTGCACAGTTATTTGTCATTTTATAACATTTTGTAGCAGCATTTTCTGATATTTGTCCGTTTGCTGTTGTATTTGCATAATTAGGGTTTTAAGGTATAATTGAGTATAAAAGAAGACAATTGGTAATCAAATCATAAAATCCAAGTTTCCCTACATCTCTCAGTGACCTAGGGTAGGATAGTACATTACAACTCGACCCTAGGTCCTTGAATGAAAGGGTGAAAGGAGGATATACACAAAAACAACCAAAAACTCAACAATCCAAATTTTACCCTTTACATTAATAAAAAAACCTAGAATTGAATATCAAATAAAATGATAAAAATATATTAAAAGAAATTAATATGTTGTTTTATTTATGAATTTATGAAGTGACGTTATTTGGGCATTCCATTTGGTTTGGGGTTGAGATTAAAAAATAATCTTTGTAATTAGAGTTATAGATTTCTTTCTTTGACTAGGAAAGTTCAACTAGCCAACAAATTTTTTTAGCTACCCATGTATATTTCTCTTCATGTTAGATACGTTCAAGAAAGAGATATGTAGACCTTCACAAGATTATATGTGAGTTCATTTGGGCTAAGTGGGATGACAATAATGGCCATAGTTCTATTTCCTAGCTTCACTGCATCTAACCTAAATGTAAGTGGGGGATTGGTATCACAGACCCTGAAATTCAAGGAACTTGTTTGGTTGTTAAATGGGTTGCTAGAGATATTCAAGGAGATGAGCCTTGGAAAGTACTAAGGCCCATAAATTTGTTACTATGGAAGTGAAAGGGAAATGACAGAACATACATTGACATGACAAAAATATCTTTGCTTCTATTTTTCAAATAAAAGCTCTTTCCTATGTAATCCATTTGGAAAGCATGGTAGAGGGTTTTCCATTTTCTTCATTGAAAAGAGTCATTACAAAATAATTTTAGTGTCATTACAAAATGGTTTTAGTTTTTCATGATCATCCATATTGTGGAATAGACATGTTTAGTGTAATGTCTCGCCATGCAACCCTAAAGATAAGTTTAACTAAGCAATAAAAAAGTGAATTTTTTTTTAAAGAACACAACGATTGTAGGATCTGCACAAAGTGAATTTGTTGATAAGGCTTTAGAAACTTTCTAACAATGCAATTCGTGAAGACATAGACAAGGCAGTTGAACTGTCTGATAAAATGCCTCAAGGAGATGCTGTCTAAGGAATGCAATGATTGTAGGGTGCAAACAATATGGGCTTGTTCATTTGCTAGATATGTCGTGATGGTAGAATGTGCACCATTAAGGTTTATTAGAGAAAAGGTGATAGAAACTTTCAATTAGAGAAATAGACGGATGGAAGCCAAGACATGACATTATTCACACCTGAAGAACTATGGTCCCGTGAAATGCAATGAATAAAATATATGCACACAATAGAATCATTGAAACATGTTAAGAAACTTTCAATTGCACATGGAGGGAGTTAACTAGAAACCACAACCCAAGCATGTAGACTATTTAACAAAATATCTCAATAGAAAAACATCTCTTCAGAAGCCATGTAAAACAATTAATTTGTTCTCAAAACACAAGTCATGGCCACAAATCCATAGTAAATCATGAGTCCCAACTTGAGGGGCAATCTAAATAAAAGAAGACATCCAGATAAGGGCAAGGCATGTACATGCATACCCGATGGAGGTTAAAAGTGCTCTTTCCTTGGTTGATTAATAGCCTACTCCCTAGGTACTAGTGAAGAGCCTCCATGTTCCTTTGGTACGTTTTCCAAACTTCATAGAACCCCCATAAATTTTTCTCCCCATCTTCTTACAGAGAGAGAGCTCCCAAACATAAAACATACCCCCTATATAAAATGCACACTCCTCCCCCCATGATTCTTCCAGAAGATTCCCTTATTAAAAGCAATAAATTCATTTTTCGGTTACTACCACCAACTCACTCTCCTTAATTAATTTCCCACAACATGCCATATATTAATTTTCCACAAGATAGAAAGATTCTTTACTAATTATATGAGACAACTCATATTTATCTATTAATCTTAAATATAGAATATTTTATGACAACACACAAATAATAAATTTATTATTTTATGGACACATAACATAATATTACTTGTTTATAATTTATTAAATTTATTTACTTTCATGTTAATTTTACCAATTACAAACAATTAAATTGTTTATAATTAGTAAACAACACATAATTTCCCTTTAAAAATATTTATTTAACTCTAGCTTGAGATTAACATTGTTTTAATGAAGCACTAACCAAGGTTTAAATCAAACATTTCTAATTGGATAAACCCAACCTACAGAATGATGTTTGACCTCTATGCAAGACCACAAGACATGATGACAACAATGGAAACAAACAGTCCAACTGACAGTAACGACTGGATATGACACTGGATCCTCATCCTCTTCGATGATGTTGACTAGGTAGGGAACCTTATGCTAACTCCGTTCAATAATTCCATTGGTTAAGGCATGCTCAGACCTTCTAATTCAGGTAGAGTCAATGCTTGATACCTGCAGCCTGTAGCAAACAACGGGGTTGAACATGTACATATGTAAACATGTAGTCATACACACAGTGAACGACAGTCACAGTGTAGCAGGGTACTCATGTATGAGTAATGCGACACTGTTCCATTCACATAAACACATCAAGTAACTACATTACACATAATCTTTAGTTGCTTTTCTAACAAAACAAACAATTAGTTACATGACAATCAAATACAATTAATTACTAATAGTAGAATCATAACCAAAATCTAATAACACATTAAATTCAGAACTACATTAATCCATAACATCTAATATGTCCATCAAGCTGTGAAAACATAAAATATCAGTAATCAAACATCATCAAACGTCATCATAGCAATACAATCATCCAGCATAATCCACCATCCAACAGAATGTCATAGTGTCTAATCCTACTAGGAAAGCTATTCATCCGACAGAAGCAAGGTGAGGGGAACTACATTTAGTTTAGAGGCATTTGGAAAGTACGGAAAAGGGTTTGCCATTTCTTCATTGGAAAGAGTCATTACAAAATGGTTTTAGTTTTTCATCATCATCCATAGGGTGGAATAGACATGTTTAGTCTAGAGGCAACCCTCTAGGGGTATCTTTTCTTAAACTTGGCATTTATTCAAGAAAAACATTAAGTAGTTTACATACCTATGAGATTTATCTTCTATGCAATGGCTTCGATTACAAGACATCAAGGAAATGATAAGCACATCTATGTTTAAAAAATCTATCTAAAATCACAATATATAAGTTCAATAGATTTTTTTTAAAGATAGGTATGCTAGTTAAAATAAATATATATTACTATAATACCTTAAATTGATATATATTATATATAAATACCTATCTCTATATTTATATAAAAAGTGGATGAGTTATATATAGAAACCTCTATATAATTCTTGAACATTTGTACATAACTCTCAAATAAAGAAAATAACTATAGAATAATTGTTAAGTAATTAAAATAACTCTTTAAGTAAAAAAATTAACTCATCATTGATATCTCTAACTAAGCTCTAAAACTCTAACTAAAATATAGCTTGGCAAGAAACATTGTTTTATTTTCCCTATTCATGCTTCATTGTTTTATTTTCTTCTAGAGTTTTAGGATTCTTTTGTCACTTTGCTTGTATCTACCTACCCATTTTGAAATTGACCCTTAGGGTTTTGCCAAAGAAACTATTGTTAACTAGTTATTAATCATTCTTTTTGCAGCTAATGAGAACTGAAATAGTTTTTCTATTTAAAAAATATTTAGCTATTGCTTTGTATAGATGCAAATATTATAACAAAAAATAATAGTTTTTCTATTTAAAAAATATTTAGCTATTCCTATTGTATAGATGCAAATATTATAACAAAACATAATAGTTTTTCTATTTAAAAAATATTTAGCTATTGCTATTGTATAGATGCAAATATTATAACAAAACATAATAGTTTTTCTATTTAAAAAATATTTAGCTATTGCTATTGTATAGATGCAAATATTATAACAAAACATATTTAGGGCGATTAATGCGCATTCATTATAATAATGGCTATTAATGCACATCCATTACAATAATGGCAATTAATGCGCATCTATTACAGTAATGGTGATTAATGCGCATCCATTACAATAATGTTGGCTTATGGAAAGGGAGTGGCAAACTGACCAATGAGTTTTTATTATCTAGTAATTATTCTATCCAAAATAAACCAATGACAAGAGAGTATTTTATAATAATGGTCGTAATATTGGCTTATGGAAAGGGAGTGGCAAACTGACCAATGAGTTTTTATTATCTAGTAATTATTCTATCCAAAATAAACCAATGACAAGAGAGTATTTTATAATAATGGTCGTAATATTGGCTTATGGAAAGGGAGTGGCAGACTGACCAATGAGTTAAACAAATATTAATTTTTTTCTAAATCTATATGCAAATATTTGTTGAATAAACCAAGAGAGTATTTTTTTATACGTTAAACAAATATTAAAGTTTTCTTAACTCTATATTAACAAATATTATTGAAAAATCAATCATCAATCTAACAAATATTATTGAAAAATCAATCATCAATCTTGTCATTGTTTAGATTTTTAAAAATATAATATAATACTATATAAAAATATTATAATATTAGAATAATGTAATAATATAAATATATTATTATCATATTTTTAATATAAACATTGTTTATTATCAATCAATAATTAATTATACTATTTCATTAATATTTAATTTTTTTTTATAAAGTATACTATAAATATTACAATTTTGTTCTAATATTTATATTAGCTTTTAAAAAAATTATTTGTTTACGTAATGAATTAAAAAATTAAAACTAAAACACAACTATAATTACAACTAAAACACATACTATAATTACAACACTACAAGGCAGGTAACATGGCATTTGTTTAAAATTGTCTTTGTTTAAACCCTACACTTCCATATGTTTTGAAAGAGACTTATTATCGGCCATAATGTGTCATTTAATCAATGATTTTTTTATTTAGAAATAATGGGGAACTAGTACTTTTATATTTGCATATCAATCAGCTTACTTTCATTTAACTAAAATAAAGTTTTTCTTTCCTAATTAATTGTTAGTTCTAATAATTAATTTTTAATGAAATATTTTTAATAATTTAATCTAAATGATACCAAAAACTTATTATATATTTTTTAAAAGAATTAATTCCCATAGTAATAAACTTATTATAATTTTTTAAAGCAATTAATTCCCATAGTAAAATCTAAAACAAAGGTGATTAAACTAAACGTTAACAAATATTAAATTTTTCCTAAATCTATATGCAAATATTTGTTTAATAAACCAAGAGAATATTTTTTTTAAACGTTAAACAAATATTAAATTTTTCCTAAGTCTATATGCAAATATTTTAACAAATATTATTGAAAAATCAATCATCAATCTTGTCATTGGCTCATATTTTTAAAAATATAATATAATACTATATAAAAACAAAAATATAATATAATACTATATAAAAATATTATAATATTAGAATAATGTAATAATATAAATATATTATTATCATATTTATAATATAAACATTGTTGATTATCAATCAATAATTAATTATACTATTCTATTAATATTTAAACTTTTTTTTAAAAATAAAGTATACTATAAATATTACTATTTTGTTTTAATATTTATATTGGCTTTAAAAAAAATATTTGTTTAACATTATTTAAATCCTGTCTATACAACAAATATTTATTCTAAGAAGAAAATTAACTCAAATATTATCAATTAATATTATACTATATTATAATACTATAATATCAATTAAAATAATATATCTAAGTGTTATAATAAATATTAATAATATAATTAATATTATAACTATAAATAATAACCATTTTGTTGGTTTGACAAAAAAATAAATTTGAAGTTTACCTAATGAATTAAAAAATTAAAACTAAAACACAACTATAATTACAACTAAAATACATATTATAATTACAACACTACAAGCAAGTAATTGGCACTTGTTTAAAATCATGTCTTTGTTTAAACCCTACACTTCTATATGTTTTGAAAGAGACTTATTATTGGCCATAATGTATCATTTAATCAATTTAAACATGTCTTTGTTTAAACCCTACACTTCTATATGTTTTGAAAGAGACTTATTATCGGCCATAATGTATCATTTAATCAATTTAAACATGTCTTTGTTTAAACCCTGCACTTCTATATGTTTTGAAAGAGACTTATTATCGGCCATAATGTATCATTTAATCAATGATTTTTTCATTTAGAAATAACAGGGAGATAGTACTTTTATATTTGCATATCAATCATGTGTAGTTGCTTTGATACCATATGTAACACCCAGTTTTGTTTTCACCCTAAAAACTAAGTTTAACCAAAGGTAATATTTTTTTTTTAGATTAAAGAAGATACATAAATTTGTTTTTCATTTTTAAAACTATGTAGTACATAGTAACAATAATATGAAATTATAAATTATACAAAGGGATATAACTAATATAATTTAGTATATTCCATTACAATACGACCAAAGGTATTACACACTATGGTCTCAAGATTTAAAACATTATTTAAACCTTTTATTATATGATAATAGCCCAATATAGAAACAATTCTACATCTATCAAATATTGCAAGTAAACGTTTACATCATACACTCATAGAGCTTTATGACGATAACAACGAATTAAGCGTAAACACAAAATAAGGTTTGGGGTCAACTTACGCACAATTTTTGACTTTTTTGCCGAACCACTAAACAAGACACGACATACAACTCATTCTCAAATGTATATATATAACAATATATCGGTCGTCCATATTTGACGACATGATACCGAGTATTACGACACAGATGTCAATTTCCCATACTCATTACGACAACTACAAAAAGAAGAAAGACCTATTCTTGCAAACCTCGACATCTCGTCTAAAATTGACTTAGCCCGTAATCAACACTTAACTCAAGGCATCTAGGTTTATCTACTTGATAATTATTTTCAGTGGGAAGCACCCATGGGTTATTCCAAAGTCTATTCTCTCTTTCTCAAAGATACTTTTTCTCTTCTTCTTTCTTCCTGGCAAACATGTTCTATCTATTCCTGTCATTGACAATCTCACATACAATTTGTGGTCAAAGTACCAATGTTCTGATCAAAACACATTTACATCAAATCCTTTCATTTTCATATCGAAAAGACATTTTAATTCATAACATCATATTGATCATAATTAAGTAAAAATCGATGATTTCATAAAATTAACCTTTTCTAAACATATCATCATTTTCTATAATGTTAAAACATATCCACATGGCTGTATTATTTAAGAAAAAGTAAATAGTACTATTGAATCCAAAAAGGGGATGTAACATATCTTTCCCCTATAGAATCATCGTCCCCAATGATTGAGTTTACCGAGCAAAATTTTAACATAGAAACAACTTTTATAGTTTAACATTAATGTTTTTGAAAAGATAAGGAAATCTTTGGTGGATGTCATTATAGTCTTCCCAAGTGGCGCTATCCTCGCCATATTGGTCTCATTGAATTTTGCATTGCAAAACCTCTCGATTAAGCAAACAAAGTTTACGCATTTCGAGCTCCTTGAGTGGCTCGATCGCAACCACTCCTGGCTCTTGTATCTGTAAAGAATTCCATTTAAGAATGTGGTCATTACCTATAAAATATTTCTTGAGTGAGCCCTTCGAGTTACTACCTGCTTACTAACATCATAAAAATAAAGAATTACCCCAAACGACTATTTAAATAAAACTAATATAATTTAGTATATTCCATTACAATACGACCAAAGGTATTACACACCATGGTCTCAAGATTTAAAACATTATTTAAACCTTTTATTAAATGATAATAGCCTGATATAGAAACAATTCTACATCCGTCAAATATCGCAAGTAAACGTTTACATCATATGCTCGTAGAGCTTTATGACGATGACGACGAATTAAGCGTAAACACAAAACTAAAATAAAGTTTTCTTTGTTAATTAATTGTTAGTTCTAATAATTAGTTTTTAATGAAATATTATCAATAATTTAATCTAAATGATACCAAAAACTTATATTTTTTTACAAGTATTAATTCCCATAGTAAAAAACTTATTATAATTTTTTAAAGCAATTAATTCGCATAGTAAAAATCTAAAACAAAGGTCATTAAACTAAATATTTATTTTCTTTGTGGCTTTTAAAGATTGCATAATTTAAGGTGCACTTTAAGTGCAATAATAATACGCAATGCCTAATCTAACCTTCTATAAATAATAACAGCATTGTATCACTTCATAAATTCATTTGGCAAGAAAAAACAAAAAAAAATGGCTGCATAGTGCCCTTACCAATCAAACTTCTCTCTTCATTGCTAAGCTAAAAAAAACTATGTCAGCTCTATTTTTTTATGTACCTTAATGCCATTGGATCTCCTCTGGTGTAATTATTTTTATATGTTGGCTCTTTAATAGGTTTACGCCATTAATTGTTAGCTCTAATCATTAGTTTTTAATGAAATATTTTCAGTAATTTAATCTAAATAATACCAAAAACTTATTATATTTTTTACAAGAATTAATTCCCATAGTAAAAAAACTTATTATAATTTTTTAAATAGTCAACTCTAACTTAAACAAAAAAATTGACAAATTTCAAGATTATTATAAAATTATTATATTATCTATATTGTTGCTAAAACTAAGCAAACACAACAAATTAAAACATGATTATTGATGAACATTTTCGCAGAAACTTCGCTGCTCTCTAACTCTTGTTTAGATATGCTTATATCCTTTTATTTCATATTTGTCTAGGGTCTTAATTTACTTTGTTTACAATACTATACTATATTATTATACTATATTTTATTAGGAATTGTATTTGTTTTGGTAGTTACTTATTTTAACAATGAGTAACCTATAACAACACCCGTGTCGTATTTTGTTGTTGCTTTTCCTTGATAGATTCCAATGCTATTATGATGTTGACATGATTAGTTTTTATGCTGGATTACATGCTTATATGTTTATATACTGTTATCATTTCTATTGTATGACTATGGGCAGGAAAGAGTTGATGTCTTAACACTCGTATCTAAGAGGCTTACGATGTCACAACCCTCTTCCTAATGCTTACTATTGGTTCGGCTATGATGTATGTTATATGGACATGTGCTTTGATGTGTGATTAGAGTGATGCATGTATTGCGTACCAACTCCGCCTAGATTCACAGGCCTGAGCATACTCTTATTCCTTTATGGTGGTTACTAGAGATAGTCACACTGGCCTAAACCACCTGATCCTTGTCATCATCTCCATTTGGGGATGAGTTCTTGATATGTGTTTTTCCCTCAGATGCCACCTAGTTGTTGTCTGAATGCCTTGTCCTTATTGAGTCCATAGCGAGTGGGTTTAGTTTTGGAGTCAATTCCTTGTGGTTGTTTGGGTGTGTAATATTCATCTATTTTCTATTTCATGGTGATATGTGTTCATGATGTGGTCATGGTGTTGTATTTCCACATCATCTCCAATGATGGGTTAGTTTGGGCATATTAACTGGTCTATTAAACTTTAATCCCAAGTTATATTCATGACATTCCTCATTGACCTCGGAAGTAGAATGAAATAAAATATAAGCAATGAAAAGCAAGTAAATAGGGAGATATATGTGGCTTTGACTTGTCTTTTTTTTGGGGGATCATCCCTCACACATGAACGACCCTTGCTTTGGATTTGGGAAAAAAAGAGGAGCGAGGGTTTGGAAGGGAAAGGAGAAGGGAGGGCAAGGCAGTGGCTGGAGGAGAAGGGGGTTCCTTCTGCAGATTGCCTTTGCATGTAAGTTCTAAAACCTTCTATGCAAATCCATTTTTATGTATATCATGCAATCATTGCAGTCCATGAGACCACATTTCTTCTTAGATTTTTTTTGAGGTAGTTTGCGTGCCATTCCTATGCTTGCACATTTCACATACATGTCTATCGTATCTTTTCCAACTACAAGATCTGGCAAAATTCCTCTATCCTTCATGCTTTGATGACCATTCTTACCCTGTTCCAAAGCTCCCATTTTAGCATGGAGAGGATGCTGTAAAAGTTGTGGTTTTGGGTTTACATCTGCCAATTTCTTTTGGTTTGAAAGCTTTCTAAGGCTGTTTTAACATAATTATTTTGTGAGTTTCCTACTATCATTGTATTGCAAGAGACGACCACTCCTTGAGGTTTTGTGTCATGCATCCAAATGTTGTATATGTGCCTACCAAGGTAGTTGGAACTACCTTATCTGCCGAACCCCTCTACTGTTACACTTTGATGGACATTCTTCTATGTTTTAAAACTCTGATTATGCCACGGGTAGGGAGGATACTAGCATAGGCCACGATGAATGGCTTTACATCTGCCATTGCCTTACATGAAAGTTTCTATAGTCTTTTTAACAAATCCTTTTTGTGCATTTCCTGCCATCATGGCAGTCCAAGAGACCACCTTGCTAAGGAATTTTGTCAAGCAGCTCACGTGCATGGTCTATGGCACAGGCTAGGAGGATGCTGGCAGCGCCATGGAATTTATCTCTACGTCTGCCAATTGCAGTAGCTTGAAAGTTTCTAAAGCCTTTTTAATAAATCCATTTTGTGTGTATCTTGCAATTAGTACATCCCATGAGATGACATTGCTTTAAGGCATTTGGTCAAATGGTTGCATGCCTTGTCTTTGCTTCCCCATTTTGCACACATGTCTGCCGCATCTTTTCCAATTGCAACATCTAACAAAATTATCCCTTCCATTATGTTTCGATGGATGTCAATGTCCTCTTCCAAACGCTCCCCTTGTTGGCATGGGCAAGAACATGCTGGCAATGGTTGTGGATTTGGATTTACATCAACCAACTATGTTTGCTTGAAAGTTTTTAAAACAAAAATAAATTAAAACAATTATATTCACCTGTACCCTGCAATCATTACTTCCTTGAGACCACGTTTGCTGTGGCATTTTAATAAATAGTTCAAAGGGGTGTTGCCTATGCTCTATTCTATGCATGTGTGGCTACTAGAGCAGTCCATGCTAGCCTTGGCTCCTTGAAAAGTAGTTCGAGGGCCATGCATATGTTGTCAGTAAGATTTTTAAACCTTTAAACAATCCATTTTGTGTGTAAACTGCAACCATGACATTCTATAAAAAGGGAATTCAATTTGGAGGCATTTTGTCAAATAGTTTGATGGCCATGTCTGAGCATCTTGAAAGATTTTAAAGTCTTAAAACAAATCTATTCTGTGTATGCAAACTACAATCATTATGTGTTGTGAAAGAACATCGAATTGGGAACATTCTGTCATATTGTTCGAGTGCCTTGTTATGCTTACCAAACCTGTATACTATCTTTGAATAATAATGTGTTTTGAGGCACTCTATCCTACTATTCTTGTGCCTGTCTTTCCTATCTCAATTGGCTGGGAGCTTCCGGTAAAAGTTGTGAAGTCTGAATTTACACTCGACAGTTGCAAATACTTGTCATTTTCAATGGTGAACATGCGTTACTATCTTAGCTGTTATGAGATCACATTCTTTGAGGCATTTTTATCATTCAGCCCACATGTGTTATATGCATCATTTTTTTGTTTTGCATGAGTGGACTTCTCTTGAGGCAATTTGTGAAACTGTGATGCTTGCCGATGTTCCGCATTTTCATCCCGGTAACTATTACATTAGTCTTTAATTTCACGATTGAAATGCTTTTACAGATGTCCATTCTCCATTCTGAAGTTGTCTATTTTTCACATTGTCTCTGGTAAATAGCCGGTTTGTTGAATTTGACATACTTATTCTCTAGGTTGTCCCTTGACTTGTGCGTGCTCATATTGAGACTTTTGGATGTGTGCTTTACTCAGCTTGATATGTCCTTGATTTCTTAATGCCTAGTCTCTAGTGTAGTACCCTGAGTAGTATCTAAGGAGTGGTTAGAGTCCACTCAGGTCACTATGCTTGTGGGGTTGCTTACTGTGTTTGCACTGGGCTTTGTGTGTCGTGTCTGCCCCGTGACTGATGTGAGTCTTGGCCATTGTATTCCTTTCCTTTATTCTTCTGTTTGAGCCTTGTGACTACCTCTGAGCACGATGGGGTGGTCTCTTATGAGTCCACATGGTTGGGAGGTGTTGCCACCACCATTGGGGACTGGAGTACAGGTTATTGGAGCACCAATTGGAGATGTTCTCTGTTGTATTTATTTTATCTACTTTTGTATCCTATCCATGGCTATGCCATTGTACTTATGTATATTATTTTATGTAATTTGTACTCTCTTGAGAGAGATGATGTAAATTATAGTAATGAGAAGAAATGTGATTTTTTTCTATATTTGGCTTACGATTTTCTGGTGTTGGTATCAGACTCGCTTGTACTATGATGACCATTATGGCTTTATGTTTAAAAGTGGAATTGGGTATTAGGAACATTTGAATTGGTTTTTAAAATGAATATAACTTTAGCAATGTTTCACTGGAGGGTGATTTAGTCCTCTCCTTTGGGTTGTATATTCAACCATACTTGCCCATGAATGTTGTCGATCTACCGAGTTGGCAACTGTATTATGTTTATGTTATCACTTTATGTTAAAAAAAATATTTTTACCCTCTTTTGGCCCTTACTCTTTGGGGTTGTAGGGTGGGATGTTACATCTGGTATCAGAGCCCATGTTCACACACTGGGAGCTCTGGCGTACTTGAGCCTTCTATGTTTCGCTGTGTTGGCGTGTGTGGCATGAGCTTGTTATATTGTTTTTATAGCCTTGATTGCTTTCATGCCTTAGCATGGCATTAGTGGGTTAAGTTACAACCCCATTCTTAGAAATCATGGAGGAAATAGCCTCCTTGGCCTAACCTTACTCAATGGGACTTGAGTGTTGACCTTGGTTGAGAGTCTCCCATGGTTAAGAGTGATCAGTCTCCCATGTAATAAGGCAAGGGTAGGAATGTTTTGCCTTATGTGTTTGCAGGTTGTAGGTAACTTGGGTTTCTTAACTACCCTTGCTCGGATATGCTCTTCTTGTGTCTTCCTTTATGTTTCTAGTGAATGAAATGACCCTAATTAGTCATGAATTACTCTTGTAATTCTTTCTTGTATTATAGATGTAAAAGGATGAAAGTGTGTAGATGTTTGTAGATGTGGATAGATTAGAATGAATGTTACATGCTTCTTGTAAGTGATGCTTGGTTGCTGAAATTGGTGTGATGAGACCAAATTTTGCTTGTAACCTCTTGATGTGCTAGATTACTACATTTATCATCCTTTAGTTGCTAATTGAAGTAATTGGTGTATTAATAGTGCCTTAAAATTCCCCTTAGTAGAATTTGCATGTTGTATGATGAATATTGGATGGCATGTAATGTCTTGACTTGAGATGAAATCTATCTTTCTCTCCTCTTCTTAGTCGTCAATAGTTGACAAGATGTTAGAATAATGGCATATGGATTTAATTAGTATGTTAAAATTGCAATAAGTAAAAGATTTAGTGAGATTAGAGTGAAGAAGACCTTATACTTGTTATGGTTATGTGTTGAAAGTGATTATAAGTTAATTAGTGCCTCCTTATTTAATGAGCTTGAAAGAGGACGGTAATTGCTTAGTGGATATATCTTGTTGATGAAATTTGATCTCCTCTATTGCGTTGTGGATTTCAATGAGACTTTATAGCTGAATGTTGGTATTTTAATGCAAACTAAAAATAGTGAATGCTAAGGTAATAAGAATGTTGCATATCTTGCCTTGAGTGAGCAATTGACTGCCATTGACATAGCCAAGATTACTTATGCTTATATGTATGGATGTGAATGTTGAGAAATGACTCGGGTTCCTCAACCAAACTCATTTAATTGTGTTGCTAGTTCTCATTTTCTTGTGAAGGAATGGTATTATTGTGACTTGTGATATGATGTCACATTATGTGTAATTATGAGATATATATCATTATTTGAATATAGAAGTGAATTGAATAATGATTGTGAAGATGTTACTTATGTTCATGCACTATTGCATTACGTTGAAAGCATTGCAGGTGAATCTATGATGTTATGGGTAAATGAGTTGCCCTTGTGAAAAGAGAAAATTGGTATGGATGTTGGGAGTTCTTGTTATTGGGTAAAGTGTATATTTTTCATCATGTTGCATAGTCATATGTGGGCTATGGTATTGCCTGGGTAAGAGAAAATGTGATTGTGCTCCCCGTGATGTCAACATCCAGTAATGTTCTCTTGCTGAGTGTTGCAAACAACTAGTTCTTGGGATGTGTGCCCATGGGATGGTGATATTGTGTACCCATCCATGGAGGGTATGTTTGGGTTATGTGTATGGGAGAAAATCGTACCATCTATGTGTTTTCTTGTTTTCACCCTATTGACTGCCAACCCGAGGGTTGTTGATAGATCAATATGTGGAGGGATAGTAGCAACAACAAAGTTCCTTGGGAGGGAATTGCATGACATACGTATAATGGTGGCAGGAAATGATGATCATTTCAACCTCCTAGGAAAGTACTCACTACTTCCCCTTATTAATGGACTAGATACCTGGTTCATACAATGTTAGCCTTATCTCCTCAGTTCTTGAGGATGACATTAGTTTGTGGTATGTGCACCTGTGACAGCTATGATCTTACCCTGATGTGATTGTATATGAGCTCCAACATGTACGGATGGGAGTTATCCCATGCTATGAGGTATTCTGTATCACTCATGTTCAGACATGATGCCTTAGATACGATTACACACCCCACTGATGTTCTGACATAGTGCTAGTGATGATGCTGTGTTGCTGATGGTAGCGAGCCAAGCTCGAGGACACGATGCCATGTACATAGATACATAAAGGAACAATATATATACATGATATGTTCCTACTTGTATAGCGTGGAGTGAGTGCTAGCACAGAGTAGAGGGTCTACTCAAGATTGCCTTGATTCTAATTGGGTGGCATGCGAGTGGAACCTAGCCATGTGTACCTCTGGCTCAGTGTGTAGCCGCACGTGCTTTCTCTGTGGGTACACACTATGTGGGATGTTCCTATGAGTAGGACATTGCCATGCGGTATACGACCATTCCGTGCTTTCTCCACTTGGCGTATACCATGTGCGGTCATGTCGCATGAGGTATGTGACCTGTGAGTTCTGACACAATATCTTTCCATGTGGAGGTTGTGTGAGTTGGCCGCACTCACATGAAGGAATGTGGAGATAGTCACGCTTATTTTCCTCCTTCCTCGTGTGGTGACTAGCGATAGTCACGTAGTGATGTAATGTGTATATTTCAAAGATTGTGAATCTTCTTTTTAGTTATTGGTGACTTTTACTATACTTGTGTGGACTAGCACTGTGGTTTGTCTTGCTTGTATTGGTTTAGCCACAGATGATTTTCTTAGCATGTAACTCTTGTGGTTACATTTGATTTATTGTTGAAGATTATGCATATTTTTCTTACTTTATTGTTGGAATTGAGATTTACTCCTTATTTATATTTTTGGTGGCTAAACTCATTGACCTTTCTATTTTTGAATGCTGGTCTTGTGTTGTGATGTGACTCCTCATCAGGTATGGTGATACCCACCTATTTGAGTGTATACGAGGAAGTAGACGTAGGGAAACCCTTAAAGATGGGGGTATGTGTGAGCTGTTCTAAGCTCTAATTCACTACCTTCCTATGGTTTGACTATCTCTTGGAGACTAAAACCCTTACACAAACAAGAGATATGTCATTGTGGCTTGTATGGAAAGGGCTCACTAGGTGGGTCGATACCATCAAGACACGTGGATATGGATATTGGACATGGTTATTGGTTATGGACTCATGGGCATGGATATTGGACATGGTTATTGGTTATGGATTCATGGATATGGATATTGGACATGGTTATTGGTTATGGACTCATGGATATTTTGGATATGGATGGTACTACGACATCTACGTGAACCCCTAATGTAGCCTTGTGATGTGAATGAGTATGTATGTATATGTAGGTTGTACAATTTGTCATGTTTGCGGTTGCATACTAAAAGTGAAATCTGCATCATCATACTTAGTAAAGAGACAATATTATGCTTTTAATGCATAGAGATGTCATGCATTCTATGAAAGTGGAGGTCGTAAATCCTGTAAATGTGCATATATGTGTGTTGTGAACTCCATTTTATAGATAGATGCACATGAAAGTTAGAGAACTAGAAATTTTGTATATTGAAAAGTACATTTTGCTACAATTTATGAGAAAATTGTGTGGTTTATGCTGGTGTAAATGTGCAAATTAATAGTGTTAGCAACTAATTTGCTATTTGAGATAGTAAATTCTTGAGAAAACTGATTGTTATGGCATCATTCTTTAGTTTGATTGGAGAAAATTGTTATGTGCTAATGTATATTTTGTATGAAATGAGTGCCTTGCCTATTCCTTACCCATATACTGAGATTGATTGTATGTAATTGTGCATGTGATAACCTAATTTTTATAATTGTATCAAGTTTCATGGACTAATGTGTGCTTTGGTTGCATCTTAGCGTATTACAAGCTTCTAGGAGTGAGCCTAGTCCTAGGGGGTAGGATGTAACAACCCCCGTGTTTGTATTTTGTTCTTGCTTTTCCCTAATGGATTCTGATGCTATTATGATGTTGACATGATTAATTATTATGCTAGATTACATGCTTATAAGTTTATATATTATTATCATTGCTATTGCATGACTATGGGTAGGAAAGGGATGATGTCGTAACACTCGTATCCACGAGGCTTATGATGTCATGACCCTCTTCCTAATGCTTACTATTGCTTTGGCTATGATGTATGTTATATGCACATGTGCTTTGATGTGTGATCAGAGTGATGCAGGAATTGGGTACTAACTCTGCATGGACTCACAGGCTTGAGCGTACTCTTATTCCCTGATGGTGGTTACTTGAGATAGTCACACTGGCCTAAACCACTTGATCCTCATGTGTTTTTCCCTTGGATGCCACCTATGTCATCTAAATGCCTTGTCCTTATTGATTGCGTAGTGAGCGGGTGTAGTTTTGGAGTCAGTTCCTTGTGGTTGTTTGGGTGTGTATTCATGTATTTTCTATTTCATGGTGATATGTGTTCATGATGTGGTCATGATGTTGTATTTCTGTATGATCTCTGATGATGGGTTGGTTTGGGCATATTAATTGGTCTTTTAAACTTTAATCCCGAGTTATATTCATGACATTCCTCGTTGACCTCGAGAGTAGAATGAAATAAAATATAAGTAGTGAAAAGAAAGTAAATAGGGAGATATATTTGGCTTTGACTCATTTTTTTTTGGGGATCATCCCTCGCACACGAATGACCCCTGCTTTAGATTTGGAAAAAAAGGGGAGCGAGGGTTTGGAAGGGAAAGAAGGGAGGGCAGGGTAGTGGCTAGAGGAGAAGGGGGTTCCTTCTGTAGATTGCCTTTGCACATAAGTTCTAAAATCTTCTCTGCAAATCCATTTTTGTGTATATCATGCAATCATTGCAGTCCATGAGACCACATTTCTTCTTAGAATTTTTTTGAGGTAGTTTGTGTGCCCTTTCTATGCTTGCACATTTTGCATACATGTCTATCATAACTTTTCCAACTACAAGATCTAGCAAAATTTCTCTATCCTTCATGCTCTGATGAACATTCTTACCCTGTTCCAAAGCTCCCATTTTAGCATGGCGAGGATGTTGTAAAAGCCATGGTTTTGGGTTTACATCTGCCAATTGCTTTTAGTTTGAAAGCTTTCTAAGGCCATTTTAACATAATTATTTTGTGAGTTTCCTACTATCATTGTATTGCAAGAGACAACCACTCCTTGAGGCTTTCTATCATGCATCCAAATGTTGCATACGTGCCTACCAAGGCAGTTGGAACTACTTTATCTGCTAAACCCCTCTACTATTACAGTTTGATGGACATTCTTCTCTATTTTAAAGCTCCCATTATGCCATGGGCAAAGAAGATACTGGCATAGGCCGCGATGAATGGCTTTACATCTGCCATTGCTTTACATGAAAGTTTCTATAGTCTTTTTAACAAATCCTTTTTGTGCATTTCCTGCCATCGTGGCAGTCCAAGAGACCACCTTGCTAAGGCATTTTGTCAAGCAGCTGACGTGCATGGTCTATGGCACGGGCTAGGAGGATACTGGCAGCGCCATGGAATTTGTCTTTGCATCTACCAATTGTAGTTGCTTGAAAGTTTATAAATCCTTTTTAACAAATCCATTTTGTGTGTATCCTGCAATTAGTGCATCCCATGAGATGGCATCGCTCTGAGGCATTTGGTCAAATGGTTGCATGCCTTGTCTTTGCTTCCCCATTTTGCACACATGTCTACCGCAACTTTTCCAATTGTAACATCTAACAAAATTATCCTTTCCATTATGTTTCGATGGATGTCAATATCCTGTTCCAAAAGCTCCCCCTGTTGGCATGGGTAGGAACATGCTGGCAATGGTTGTAGATTTGGCTTTACGCCAACCAACTATGTTGTATTGAAAGTTTTTAAAACAAAAGTAAATTAAAACAATTATATTCACCTGTACCCTGCAATCATTACTTCCTTGAGACCATGTTTACTGTGGCATTTTAACAAATAGTTCAAAGGGGCATTGCCTATGCTCTATTCTATGCATGTGTGGCTGCCATAGTAGTCCAGGCTAGCCTTGGCTCCTTGCCAAGCAGTTCATGGGCCTCGCATATGTTGTCAGTAAGATTTTAAAGCCTTTTCTGTGTGTAAACTGCAACCATGACATTCTATAAAAAGGGAATTTGATTTGGAGGCATTTTGTCAAAAAGTTTGATGGCCATGTCTGAGCATCTTGAAAGATTTTAAAGTCTTTAAACAAATCTATTCTGTGTATGCAAACTGCAATCATTATGTGTTGTGAAAGAGCATTGAATTGGGAACATTGTGTCATATTGTTTGAGTGCCTTGTTATGCTTAGCAAACCTGTATACTATCTATGAATAATAATGTGTTTTGAGGCACTTTGTCCCACTGTTCTCGTGCTTGTCTTTGTTGTCCTAGTTGGCTGGGAGCTTCTGGTAAAAGTTGTGAAGTCTAAATTTACACTCGGCAGTTGCAAATACTTGTCATTTTTAATGGTGAACATGTGTTACTATCTTAGTTGTTATAAGATAACATTCTTTGAGGCAGTTTTATCATTTAGCCCTTGTGTGTTATATGCATCATTTTGCTGTTTTGCATGAGTGGACTTCTCTTGAGGCAATTTGTCAAACTGTGCTACTTGCCAATGTTCCAGATTTTCATCCTGACAACTATTACATTAGTCTTTAATTTCACTATTGAAATGCTTTTACAGATGTCCATTCTCCATTCTGAAGTTGTCTATTTTTCACACTATCTCTAGTAAATAGCCGGTTTGTTGACTTTGACATACTTATTCTTTAGGTTGTCCCTTGACTTGTGCATGCTCATATTGAGACTTTTGGATGTGTGCTTTACTCAGCTTGATATGTCCTTGATTTCTTGATGCCTAGTCTCTGGTACAGTACCCTGAGTAGTATTTGAGGAGTGGTTAGAGTCCCCTCAGGTCACTGTGCTTGTGGGGTTGCTTACCGTGTTTGCACTAGGATTTGTGTGTCGTGTTTGCCCCGTGACTGATGTGATTGTTGACCATTGTATTCCTTGCCTTTATTCTTCTATTTGGGCCTTGTGACTACCTTTGAGCACGATGGCATGGTCTCTTATGAGTCCACATGGTTGGGAGGCATTGCCACCGCCATTGGGGACCAATGTATAGGTTATTGGAGCACCAATTGGAGATATTCTCTGTTGTATTTATTTTATCTACTTTTGTATCTTATCCATGGCTATGTCATTATACTTATATATATTCTTTGTAACATCCCACTTGCAACCCCGTAGGGTAAGGGCCAAAAGAGGACAAGATAAATTTTTTTGACATGAAGTGATAACATACACATAAGACGGTTGTCGATTCGATATCTTGACAACATTCATGGCCAAGTATGGCCAAATGTACAACCCAAAGGAGACGACTAATTCACTCTCCAGAGGAAACATTGTTAAACTATGTTCATTTTAAACACCAATTCAAATGTTCTTAAATCCCATTTCCAATTATAAACATGAATCCATAATCATCATAGTACAAGTGGATCTAATACCCACATTGGAATCTGTAAGTCAAATAAGAAACAACATCACATTTCTTCTCGTTACTATAATTTACATCATCTCTCACAAGAGAGTACAAAATTTACATAAAGGAATATACAAGAACAATGGCATAGTCATGAATGTGATACAATAATTGAATGAGTACATCAACTGATAAAGTAATGGAGAGAAAGAATGTCTCCAACTGGTACTCTAAAACCTGTACACTGGTCCCCAATGGCAGTGGTGACACCTCCCAACCATGTGGACTCATAGGAGACCACCCCACCATGCTCGGAGGTAGTCACAAGGCCCAAACATAAGAACACCAAGGGGATATAAGATGGCCAACACTCACATCAATCACAGAGCGGACATGGAGAACAATGCATACAACCAAAGTCATAACATAGAGGAACTCATCAAATATAATGTTAGGTGCTACTCATGACTACAAGGTACAAGACACTAGGGTGCAAATTGGAAGGGGTGTCATCATGCGTGCTTGAAGGGATGGCACCACATGGATCAAGTACACTACTCATACCGACGAGGAGACTCAAACATGCCTGAATCAATGCCCCATAGATGGATAACTCGACACCCTGCAGATGGATAGGCCTTCTCGTGTGCATCCTTAGCATTTACAAGTGCTCAAGGCCATGCACGAGGACTCAATATCCTAGACTCTCAAGTAACAATCAAAATGTACTAAGTACACTACATCTCAACTCTTAGTAGATCTACAAGGTTTTACTATGCATACAATGATAATTAATGCCTATAGGTTAAAGGTGTCCTATCATCTCACCATGATATCTCGACATCCAATGTAATGGATAAACAATTTTAGAGGGAAAGTCCTTAACTAACAATCCATCTAGTAACTTTAATTTAATTAATATATATATTTTTGAGTACTAATGTTTACTAATTAGTCCCCAAGGATGCTAACCACAAACTCATTTCTTTAAAACATAATGATAATGTCATAATCATCTCCCGATTATAACTTAGCGTTCAAACAAAGGAAATTCCAATTACTAGTAATAGTAAAATCACCTAAAATAGGGTGCTATCCATTACTTTCAAGCATATCAATCCTCTAAACATATAATGCCCATGATGTAAGGATCCTTTATCAAACACCTCTAACTTAGATTTAAAATCCATCCTCATCATTTATTTAAGGGTAAAATAAACTTCCTTAAATTCTTTCCAAATACATAAGATAAAACATAGAATTTCTTACAGTAATTGGTCATGACTTGAATATCAATCATCCTTTAAGAAAATTCTGACCTAGTCTCAATCTAAACAAATAAGGTCATAATGGTCAATACATAATAGCCACAGAAGGGTTTCATAACCCATAAATACAATTAAATCATACGGTCCCTAGTTCACCAAGGAGGTAAGCTCATATAAATAGAAAATAAAATAAGACAAAATGTTTTCCTGTCTATATCAATTTTTAATATAAGCCAAATGCCACTAAAAAGGGACCAAAACCCTGACAATATTTGCCCAATGCCATTGCAATCGATTTAGTCAAACAAACAATCTAGCCCTCATTATATTGTCTATACGATTGACCCCTCATTTCCCCAAAATTTATAAATCAGAAACCACAAAATCTTTCTTAGAAAACCCTTTTATCTACAACATAAGAAGTAGTTATGCATATTAATAGTAAACTCAAAGACAAAGGCAATTTAAATATCTTGCATCGAAATAAATTTCTGGCATATGATTTATATGCAACACTGGGGTTTCTATTTTTCTGTGCTCAATGAAATTGTAGCAGAGGTATTTTAGCTTTTGTGCTGGAAAAACAAAGAAGTGATGTAAATACCTTAAAAAAAAGGAAGATTTCCTCCCCGGCCTTGGATCTATTCCTCGTACTCACCTCCATCTCACCTCAGATCTTTCAATTTGATACGCTCTCCTGAGTGATTTGCTTTCAACCATTTTCCCTTTCTTTTTCCTAAGTTTTCTATTCTATTTGACAGAATGCTTCAGGGCAGTGACATCACCTAGGATGCACTAGTTGTAGGATTTACACAAAATGGATTTGTTTAAAACAGATTTAGAAACTTTGAAGCTATGCAACTGGTGGCTGCAAAGCCAGACTCCACAACCTTAGCCAACATCCTCACTGTTGTGCCAAAATTGCAGCTTTCAAACAGGGCAAGGACATCCATTTACATATAAGGGAAGGTAGATTTTCTGCCAGATCTTATAGTTGGAAATGCTCTGGTAGACATCTATCCAAAAATGTGGAAGCAAAATCTCTCCCGAGAAGGAGAATGTGATGGCAGGTGTAGAGCCCAACTCCCCAGCCGTCCCCCCTTCATAAATCCTCCATCTTCTTTTTATCTGCTCAGTAGATATTTTTCTCCAGCCCTGACTTTTTCTGTCCTTCCTTCCTACGCCGCCCATTAAACTCTGCACACACTGCCCCATTCTCTGCCAAAATTATTCAATTCCCAACTGCCACCAAAGATATTTCTTCCTCCAATAAACTCACCCACCCCATTTAGAGAGCCATCGTATGGAAAAGGGAGGGTTGTTACATTCTTTTATATAATTTTTACTCTCTTGAGAGAGATGATGTAAATTATGTAATGAGAAGAAATGTGATGTTGTTCTATATTTGGCTTATAGTTTTCCGATGTTGGTATTAGACCCGCTTGTACTATGATGACCATTATGGCTTTATGTTTAAAAGTGGAATTGGGTATTAGGTACATTTGAATTGGTGTTTAAAATGAATATAGCTTTAGCAATGTTTCACTGGAGGGTGATTTAGTCCTCTCCTTTGGGTTGTACATTCGGCCATACTTGGCCATGAATGTTATCATCTACCAAGTCGTATTATGTGTATGTTATCATTTTATGTTAAAAAAAAAAAAAATTCTTGCCCTCTTTTGGCCCTTACCTTTCGGGGTTGCAGGGCGGGATGTTACATAACCTTATTATTAGGGCAATATATTTTATTAATGCATCCCTAAAAATCTTAAAAGATAAAGAGAACTTTGTTTTATTATGGCATTGCATTTGGTTTCTAATATTATATCTTTTAAGATGTCTACATTAATCAAATATAGTGGTGTAATAATAAAATATAGTGCCCTAATAATAAGATAGATTTTTATCGTCATCTCGAGTAATAAGTTTTCCCTAAGAATTAATCACTAAATATATATAAAGTATAAAGCAATAATCAAATATAGTGTTGAAAATCTTAAAACATAAAACACTAATAAAATATAGTTATAAAATATTATTTTCTGGCATTAGATTTTATTAATATAATGAAAAAAATAAATGAAATATAGTGTCCTAATAGTAAGATAATTTTTTTCGCTCATCTAAATAATAAGTTTTCCGTAAGCATTATTTGATAAGAGCATTATATATATATATATATATATATATATATATATATATATATATATATATATATATATATATATATATATATATATATGGATGTTGTTACTCTAGTGATAGGTTCCTAGACCTCAAAACCAGGTTATTACAATAAAAAAACTATTATACCTATATTTAAAAAATATATCTAAAGTACAACAATAGATATCCTTTTCCAGGGCCCTATTTCCACCTATGTGTAGTAAATTGATTAAAAAATAGGCGCATGGATAAGGATATTTTCACATTTCATAAATACGAACTACCAATATTGTTACTGTATTTAAATCTAATTATAAAAAGGAAGTATCTTTATTTTGCTATCTATTTGAAACTCTAACTTTGGATTTAAATGCCATGTCTTCTAATTCATTTCATAATAATATAACAACATAATTTCAATCTTAATATTTAAATACTAAGTTATTCTATCTTTAATCAGTCAATTATACTTGATTTAATCCTAATAATAATGATATATATAAAAGAATACAAAGATATCCTATCTCTAAATTTCTAATAATGATTTCATTTCATAAAACAAAAACAAAAACAAGTGAGCGTACATTGGAAATCATATTATGACTCATACATTTCATTACACAACTATCAAATGCAAAATTCTAAACATAACCGGCCTATTTTGAGGCTCTAAACTCTAGTTATGAGCTGGCTTTCTTTTCTGTTTAAAGTTAAGCTTTTCAAAAAGATTGCAGCCAAATATGAGGTGCTAAGAATAGAACAAAGCAAAGTTTATAAGATAAAAACATCTTGGAGAGTTCAGAGGAAAATTTTATATTCTTCTTTATTTACGAGAGAAAGATTAACATGTTGCAGATTTTTCGTTTTGAGAGAATTATGCAAGGAAAGAAAAGAATGGCAAAAGGAGAGCATCAAACCAGGGCGCAATCTAATCCATCAATTAAAAAAACGAGAAATCTTTCAAATCTTCCTAGGCAATGGAGGCGCTCAGTTCAATGTTTTTATTTTATTGCTTAATGTTTTCTGGTTTCATTCTTTCATAATTTTTGGTACTTCATACTGGTGACAAAATAAAATATTACAAAATCTGGTAATATTTTATTTTCCAGACAAATTTGGCCTTCAATTCATTTAAAAAATTGAAAAACACTGTGCTTCACATGTTTTTAACCTTAAATTTATTTTTCCTTTATTTTTGTTTTTGGGCATGTACACATTTATTATGGCGTTTCAATTTCTTTTTATTTCAATTATTTTTTGAATTTTGTTTACTTGGGAATTTGAATCTTACTTGTTTACGAGAATCTGATTCAATTTCTTTTTATTTCAATATTTTTTTGAATTTTGTTTACTTGGGAATTTGAATCTTACTTGTTTATGAGAATCTGATTCAATTTCTTTTTATTTCAATATTTTTTTGAATTTTGTTTACTTGGAAATTTGAATCTTACTTGTTTACAAGAATCTGAATCTTTCAGCCCTCCTCTTGACGTAATTAAAGTAACCAATAATTTAAACAAATATCAAAATCACATTTTATTTATTAAATTATATGCATTCTATAAAATGTAATACTAAAATAAAATGAGTCCTTTATAATCATAATAAAATGGTTTTTTATAGCAATTAGCCTACCTTACTTTAATAAGGATTGAATATAATAATAATATCCCAAAATTTTGAGGAAGCAAATATCAATGTAATTGGTGAAATATCTATATAAATAAGGAGGCACATCCTCTATCTTAATCACACTTAAAGAATTGTAGTGGGAGGTGCACCCCCCATGTTAGAGTGGTAGGGTGCATCAATTCCATCATCTTGAGATGATTCTTCATGTTGGTGTTGTCGTTGATGTTGAAGTTGTGAAAGGAGTGATATCATACTTGAAACACTATCCATCATTCCAAATCCCTGAAACTATAATAAAAATCACTAATGAGAAATTGCTAGAGAAATATTTTGAACTGTGTTTAAGACCATTTATCAATCTGTAAAATAGGCAACAAAAGTATATGTTTAAGGGTAAACAACCATATCATCTTTAGTTCTTTAAACAATTTCTCTTCAAACTCTTTTTCTTAGAAAAATGTTATTTGTTTATTTCACTAGCTTTAATCCATAGGGCCCAAGTAGAAATTTAGATTTTAGCCTAAAATTGGAATGTAACATAGGGTATAAGATGAACATGGTATGTTAGTTTGGAATATGGTAAGATAAAGACTAGGTTATTAATCTAAATTAGGACATAGGATCATATAAAAAGGGACCAAATTAGTTTATTTTTAACTAAATTAAGGTAAAAATGTGGATATAAAGATGACAAACATGAACCAAGAGTTTTATCTAATAGCTATGCAATAGGATTATTAATAGAGACTCGTTTACTAAACTAGCAAATAAGAAATTGGGTGAAGAGTGAGGGTAATAATTACTCATACCAAAGAGAAATGATTTTGCACCATTGGTGTTGGAGTCATCAAGCTTGATCCATATGTTGATTCCCATTGGGATGAAAGTGCCATTGCAGAACCATAATCATTGCTTGTCATATCATTCTCAATATGTTCATCACTTGTGCTGCCTTCAAAAAGAGGATACTCAAACTCCAAATGTGATGTGTTGAAATCACTTGCATGGCTTCCAAGCTGCATGCTACCACTACCTTGTTGAAGGGATGGGAAAATTGTTGGAGACTGGGTATCTCTTCATACAAGAAAGTGAAACACATATCTAGTATCAAAATATTTGAAAACACATCATGAATCCCATAATAAAACACCTTTTAAATTTATAGGCCTTTTTTCTAGTAAAAATAAATAATCTACTCCATAAGATTAATTGTAAGTTTTTGAAAAAGCATGCATTAACTTTAATTTTAGAAAAGAAAAAGAAGTTCTATAGATTTAAGGGCTACCATTTTATTATTTTCATTGATTTAATCCATCAAAACTCAAAAACATAATTACCAATGAATGATCTAAACATAAATTTATCATGCATGATTTGGAGTTAAATATAGTTTTCTATTATAAGACATACCTGATGCCTAACATGCCATCAATATTGCCATGTTCTACAAAGTTCTGAACACTTGTTTGTGGATCTCTCTGCGATATCCAATTTAGTATCCAACTTTCACTTGAACTAGCACAACTTGGATTTCCATTATGTGTTGGCATATACATCTATATATAAGAATGTAAAGATAATGTTAATTTCCAATTAAGAGAACAAAACATTTTAATTGTATAGAAAATATATCATATATATAATGCTAATTTCATAAGATAGCAATCAATTCAATAACTAAGTAGCACTAGTGTTTATATTATCTACAAGATAGATCACACAAAATTAGCAATTAACATCGCAATCAAACCAAGTGCCAAGAGAAAAATAATGCACACAAATTTTAGAACACTTCAACTTATCCTAGTTCCTCCTTACGAAGGTCCAACGTTATTCTATAAAAAGACGGTAACTTTGAGATGATTAAATTGAAATATTTTGTAACATCGCTCTTAGTTGGCTTTGGTGAGGGGTTGGTAGATATTGAATGCAATAAAATATCTCTAGAGGGCAGATGGGAGTGGGCGTAGGAGTTAGAGGCTAAGTCAGTTTTTTTAGATATTTTATTGAATCTCTTCCCCATGCGACATGATGGCTGGGAGGGAGGTTGGAAAAGAATTAATGCAGTGAAAATATCTTGTGTGGTGGATGAGCACATCTTAACACAAATAAGGGAGAGAGGAAAATATCTGATCCGGGGGAGGTGAGTCAACATGTATTGCTGAGGAAAAGAGATGGTAGGAGTTAAGAAAGAAAGGAGATAGAGAGAATGGAGGATAGGCAAAGGCTCTTAAAAAAAATACAAAAGAAGTCAACGCCTCATGGAGAGGTTGAGAAAGAAGAAAACTTGGATGAAGTAAGCTAGGGTTTGAAATTTAAATTTGCCTGCCTTAAATTCATTATTTTCATGCATACCCTATGAATTCAGTTGAGTGAAAATAGGCGTGCAACTACCAGAAAAATGCCCTTTTTCAGTGGATACATGGACGCTAAATTTAGCAAGGAAGAAATGCCATTTTCTGACTCATGCCCATAAAGATCACACTATAGGAATTGTATCCTACACATCATATCCCATCTATTGCACTTCCATTACCAAACAAATCACTCTCCTCCGCTATCCCACATTGGATGAGGGCCTATTTGATGGGAAGCCTTAGTCGGTAAGACTTACTTCGTCAGCCACCTTGCAACTTATCACTCCGACCATTGAAGTCACTCCGATCTGAACCTTAGGCCGCAACTTCTGTTCAGCAGCTCAATCCTCCCTTCGGCTAGACTATCCTCGTCGCTCTGAGCGTGGAATGCTTTTCTGATGACCTCTGTCTCACCGATAACAACTCCAACTCCTCCAATCCAAACCCTAGCACATGGAGATGCTAGACGATCTACTGTGCACACTCAAATCTAGTCCTCTACGCCATCGAATAGGAAAACGAAACAAGAAACAAAAATAGATATATGTACAATGAAGCCATTCCACTGATTTTGACAGAAATCTTATTAGTGGAATGCTTCACATCGGCATATTGCAACAACGAGAAAACATAGAAGAATGGAAATCTATAGCAAAATGATTTATAATTATAGGAACGGAAAATAAATTGACAACACAGAAAAGATTGATTTCTCCTTCACAATGCTCGATTACATTCGCACAATTGCATTCAATTACAATATCCTTAATGCTTGATTCTGTTCATCTCCCTGGCTTTATAAACTCACCAGAGGAATGCTAACCCTATTCCAAGCGGCTGGGAGAATGATTCTAAGCGGCTGGGAGAATGACTCCAAGCGGCTGGGAGAAAAACAAACCATCTCCAAGCGACTGGGAGTCCAACCGTCTTACTAATAACAATTTCACAAACATGACCTAAGTCCTTTGGGGCTTACAAAATGAACCTAGATACAAACTGAAATTACATGTATTGGTCAAATAGACCTTATTACAACCCAAAACATGATTTTCTAAACAAAACATGATTCAAATGCCTCATGAAGGCCACCTTGTGTTAGGTGCTCCTGCACCATACACCCCACCTAGAAAAGAACTAATGTCCCATGAGTTGAGTCCTTGTCTTGCACCACTTGTATCCTTTGCTGCATCATGCCTTCCCCACGATCGCTGGACTGCAACTTGCTTCCATGGAATCAAAATTCATGCCTAGCACTGTAGGCTCTACTCACACCTTGCCATGAGTGAGTGCTTGCAACCAAACCCATACTTTGCTCGCCATTCTTCCTTACTATCATCTCTGCCTGAACACCTGCATTCAAAACCTTATTTGATGTTGCTTGTACTACTACTATAGTAGAATTTGTTTTCCTTCCAACTCATGTTGGCTCTAGAGGACAAATAATGGTCCCTACTATGATAGCATCTCTTTCGTTCCAATCAACTTGTGGCTTCTTGCGGACCTGCTCTTTGCCCTTCTTCTAATCCATCTCAGACATTACCATCTGATCTCCATCATTCAAAACTGAAATCTCCTTCAAACTTTGATCTTTGGTAACCCCACTCCTTGATACATCCTCAACTGTCCTTGTCTCTTCTTCAGGCATCTTCACAAACTCTTTCTTACCCACCAAAATAATCTTGGCTGTCTTCTTTGCTTTAGTATCCCCCTGTAATGGTGTCATCACAAAAATCTTTCCATCCTTCTTGATGGTGTATGTGTTAGCATATCCATCATACAATGCTTGCCTATCAAATTGCCATGGCCTACCTAAAAGTAGGTGACAACACTCCATGGGCAAAATGTCACATAAAATTCTCTCCTTATATTCTCCAATATGAAAATCAACATATGCCTATTCATCTACCAAAAGTGATTGGCTATCACTTACCCAAGATGCTCTGTAAGGAGTTTGATGAGGAATCCTTTCTATTTTCAATTTATCCACCATTTCCCTAGACACCATATTATCTGTTGAACCAGAATCTATGACTACCTTGCATATTTTACCTTTGCTTTTGCAATTGATCCTGAAAAGAGCTCTCCTCTGTGATGGTTCAGTCTTCACTAGTTCTTTGAGCAATGCCCTCTTGATCATCAGATTTTCTCCCACTTCTGATTGCAAATTCACTTTAGGAGATGTCACATTTCTTGCATCTTCTTGAGTCAATGTGGTTCTTCTCTCATTGCCATGAGAAGTTGAGGCCTTCTCTAGACACTTATAAGCCAGGTGTCCTATCTGATTGTAGTTATAACATCTCATGTTGGAGAATTTGGATTCTCTACCTGATCCATTTGTCCCACCTCTTTCATTTGGCCTTCGTCCTTGGTAGCCTCCTCTACTACTTGAGTCTCCAACTTGCTCTTCTTGGCTAGACTCACCACTAGGCCTCTAGTTAGGACTTCTTCCTCCAAAACTACCTCTAAAATTTCTGTCACCTCTTCCTTTACTTTGCTGCTCACCTTTCCTCTTCAGCTTCTCTTCAGCTCTAAATGCTACTTGAAAGCATTTTTCCACGGTTTCAGGGGTAAATAAACTTATCTCATCTTGAATATTGATCCTCAGACCATTTAAATACCTTGCTACCTTGGATTTTTCATCCTCCACGTACCCACAACGAAGAGTGCATTTGTGAAACTCCTCGGTGTAAGTAGCCACATCCATATCCTTTTGCTTGAGATTCTGCATTGTCCTATAAATCTACACCTTGTAGTCAGATGGAAGGAACTGGGACTTGATCTTCTCTAGCATTCTACTCCACGAAGATATCATACTTTTCCCATTCTTTACCCTTTCTTCTTGGGTGTAATTCCACCATGTAAGTGCAACACCTTTGAGTTTAGTTTTTGCAAACTTAACTCTTTTACTTTCAGGAACTTCTTTGTATTCGAAGTAGTTGTTCAGAGCCTCAATCCACTCCATAACTTCATCAACATTCATCTTTCCACTGAACATGGGAATATCTATCCGAGCCTCTGAAGAGTCCTTGCCAATTGCCTTGATGGCTTCCAGGAATTGCTTTTGTTCAGCTGGTATCTTTGCCTCTTCTTGTTCTTTTGCTTCTTCCTCTTTCTCTTCTTCTTCTTCATCTGAATCTTCCTCTATCCTTTTTCCTATCTTCATTGCCTTCAATTCTACTTGGAGTGCTTCCCTGACTCCAATTTTGATCATCTCTTCCATCTCTTTAAATTTCTTGACCACTTCGGTGGTCATCCCCTTTGGAGGCATATTGCTAGCCTCTCCTTTGCTCTCTTTGTCTGACATAAACATTCATAGACAACACCAACACTTCTGCAAATCCTTAATTCGACTACAGCACAATGCTCAATCAACTGTCCATCCTACACGCTGCTTCACAGACCCATTCCTCTCGTCCAACAATAGATCCTGGAGATGCACTACCACTCTCTCTTGCGGTGGCCTCACTTTGTATCCTCTTCCAGCCAAACCTCTATTGGTGTATGGTCTTGACAGACCTCATCATCATCTGCCCACACACTACATGAGTCCTATTCCTTCTCGCAACTAGATGGCACGAGCAATTCTTCATCTGCCTTCTCAGTGATAGAAATCAAATACACAACACCTTCGCCCAGAGCTTTCGCTCACTCTAATACCAATATGATGGGGAGCCTCAGTCGGTAAGACTTACTCTGTCGGCCACCTTGCAACTTATCACTCCGACCATTGAAGTCACTCTGATCTGAACCTTAGGCCATGACTTCCGTTCAGCAGCTCGATCCTCCCTTGAGCCAGACTATCCTCATCGCTCTGAGCGTGGAATGCTTTTCTGATGGCCTCTGTCTCACTGATAACAACTCTAACTCCTGCAATCCAAACCCTAGCACATGGAGATGCTAGGCGATCTACTGTGCACACTCAAATCTGGTCCTCTGCGCCATCGAATAGGGAAACAAAATAGGAAACAAAAACATATATCTATACAATGAAGCCATTCCACTGATTTTGACATAAATCTTATCAGTGGAATGCTTCACATCGGCATATTGCAACAACGGGAAAACATAGAAGAATGGAAATCTACAACTAAATAATTTATAATTATAGGAACGGAAAACAAATTGATAACATAGAAAAGATCGATTTCTCCTTCACAGTGCTCGATTACATTCACATAATTGCATTCAATTACAATATCCTCAATGCTTGATTCTGTTCATCTCCATGGCTTTATAAACTCACCGGAGGAATGCCAACCCTATTCCAAGCGGCTGGGAGAATGATTCCAAGCGGCTGGGAGAAAAACTAACCGTCTCCAAGCGGTTGGGAGTCCAACCATCTTACTACTAACAATTTGACAAATGTGACCTAAGTCCCTTGGGACTTACAAAATGAACCTAGATACAAACTGAAATTACATGCATTGGTCACATAGACCTTATTACAACCCAAAACATGATTTTCTAAACAAAACATGATTCAAATGCCTCATGGAGGCCACCTTGTGTTAGGTGCTCCTGCACCACTATTTGTGGAGTTGGAAGTGAAGGAGCTAGTGCTTATTGATGATGATGAACAACCCTTCACTGTGACTGCATTTGATGCCAACCATTGTCTAGGTACGAATTGACGAAGTTGCGCGGGAAAAAAACACAGAGGCATATGAGGAGAAATAATGTAGATTTGGAAGGGGCATGAAATAGGGAAGAAGTGAATCGCTTGGAGAGAGAACAGGAAATATGGGAGAAAAAAAGCACAACGACAACAAAAAATAAAGCAACAACTTAGGCAAGCATATCAAATTTGAAGATTTGAGATGAGGCGAAGGTGAGTGTGATCCTATAGAGGTATTTTGCATGAGCGATTTATTTTTCTAGCACACAAACTAAATTCTGTTTACTACAATTTCCTTCACCACAAAAAACTAAAACCCCATGTCGTTTTTAAAAAATATATGCTACAATATATTTCAATGCAAAATATTCACTCTACCTCCTTCCTGAATCGATTGTTAACATGCTAAAATACTTCTTTAATCCTTTAGATTAAAGGGTTTTCAAAGAAAGATCATATGTTTTTTGAGTTATAATATTAGGTAAAACAAAGGGGTCAAACCTATAGAGAGAATAATGAGGGCAGCTAGCAGCTGTACAATAAAACTGAGACGTAATGATAGAGATTGAAAAGATCTTAGTCCATGGAACCCTTTTGTTATTCGATGCTTTCTCTGAAAGAGATTTTTCATTATAAATTTTCTTAAGATTATTGAGTGGCTGTTGTTTGGGTCATTACAGTCATTTTCTTCTTATTGCCAACCTGGTGGAAGATGTCCTCCTTGAGTTAAAGAATGCTATAGCACTAAAACATCTTAGAAACATCGAGCTGTGCTATGCATTGAAATTTGGTCACGTAATTTTAATTAAGAATATTTGTCACGGAAAAAGTGAATTAATGTAGGAGGGAAAAACTAAGGTTTCCATTGTTGTAAGTCATTGTTGTACATTTCTTATGTTATGATAATATGGCAGTCATTATGTAAATATTAGGTTGTAAGAAGGCTTGCAATGCCATTTGCCATATTTTTATTTTATCCGTGCATTCCTTTGTGAAGAGTGATTAAATTGGGGTCACGGGAGTGATTACAAAATTGATCTAACTGGCAAAAGGTTGTTTTCAACAAATTACATTATCCATGAGAGTTTGGGTCTTGTAGATCATATTTATCATCTTTACAATTTTAAATTTATAACTCAGTGTTTTTAGTCATTTTGGATTCCTTGTTGGTTACACGAGATGAACTAGGTCTAGGCATTAGAGTGGTCATCTGGAGTGGCTCTCTACGAGCCTGGGGCCCGCAAGTGGCTACCAGGGGAACTAGTAACAGAGTTACCGTAATAAGTGATAACGAAATTAAAATATTGGGGTAAAAACATCAATAAGATAATTAGACCTCATGCATGGCCTTGAGCACTTGTAAAGGCTAAGGATGCAATGAGAAGGCCTATCCGTCTACGGGGCATCAATTCATCCATCTGCGGGGCATCAAGTCATCCATCTGCAGGGCGTGGATTCAGGAACGATTGAGTCTCCTCATCTACATGAGAGGAGTACTTGGTTTTGTGTGGTGCCATCCCTTCGAGCACGCATGATGACACTCCATATGATTACACTCTAGTATCTAGCACCTTAGTAGTCCTGAGTAGTACTCGACTTATGACTTGGATCAATACACCTGTGTTATGACTTTGGCTCTATGCATTGTTCTCCGTGTCTACTCTGTGATTCATGCGAGTTTTGGCCATTTTGTATCCCCTTGTTGTTGTTCATCTGTTTGGGCCTTGTGACTATCTCCAAACATGGTGGGGTGATCTCTTATGAGTCCACATGGTTGGGAGGCATTGCCACCACCATTGGGGACTGGTGAAAAGGTTTTGGAGCAGTAGTTGGAGATTTCTCTTTTCGTCACTTCATTCAATTACTATACCCATTCAGTCCTTGTATCATATTTAGAAATATATCATTGTAATTGTATATGCAGTTATGTAATTGTACCCTCTTAAGAGAGAAGTTGTAATCATTTAATTTAATGAGAAGAAATGTGATGTTTCTTAATTGCCTTATAGATTCTGGTGTGGGTATCGGATCCGCTTGTACTATGTTGATTATGGATTCATGTTTATATCAGATGGGATTAGGAACATTTGCTTTGGTGTTTAAAATGAATGTAGTTGGTTAATGTTTTCTCTGGAGAGTGAATTAGTTCTCTCTTTCAGGTTGCACATTCAGCCATACTTGGCCATAAATGCTATCGATCTATCGAATTGGCAACCGAATCTGTGTATGTTGTCTACTTATGTCAAAAAAAATTATCTTGTCCCCTTTTGGCTCTTACCCTTTGGGGTTATGTAACGGGATGTTACATCTTGTATCAGAGCCCATGTTCACACACTGGGAGCTCTGGCATACTTGAGCCTTCTATGTTTTGCTGTGTTTGGCGTGTGTGGCGTGAGCTTGTTATATTGTTCTATAGTCATGTTGTTATGCTTTCAAGCCTTAGTATGGTGCTTAGGTCATCCTTGTGATGATGTATTTTGACGTGTTCTTTGTTCCTTTAGGATGCCTCCTAGGTGCAGAGGCAGAGGCAGAGTTAGAGGTATAGCCACTGTTCTTCATCATAGCACCCAGTATAATGCTGATTAGGGTAATCAAGGTGGCTGTAGACTCCCTTGTTCATGGTTGTGTGTTAGATTTGAGCACCTTCACTACCACAGTAGATCTCCGTGTGTTGCATTTGGAGTCCTACGGGATCATTTTAGGCATGGATTGGTTAGAGACCCACCTAGCCAATATAGATTGTCGGCATAAGTCAGTTTAGTGTGTTGATAATGTTGGAGAGTGTGTTGAGTTAGTTGGGGTTCAGAGACCCATTTCTCTTTGTGTGATTTCAGCTATGCAGCTGAAGTGAGCCATGTGACAAGGTTGTCAGATGTTCGCTATTTCAGTTAGTGATCTTGCTGAGGGTGGGACTCAGGAGGTATCTCTTGATGACCATCCTATTCTTCATTAGTTTGTAGATCTTTCTGAGTGATATTCTAGGTATGCTACCTAAGCGCGACATAGACTTCCATATTGATCTCATTCCTGGTGCAGAGCCTATTTCTTGGGCACTGTATTGCATGACTACTCAGGAGTTGAGAGAGTTGCGGTTGTAGTTAGAGGAGTTACTAGAGAAGGGTTTCATTCATCCTAGTGTATCCCCTTGGGGAGCGCATGTCATCTTCTTGAAGAAGGACATATCTCTTCTCTTGTGCATTGATTATCACCAGTTGAGCAAAGTGATGGTGAAGAATCGATACCTGTTGCCTCGGATAGATGATTTGTTCAATCAGATGAGGGGAGCCAAGGTAGATCTGAAGTCATGATACCATTAGCTTCGCATTCATGTGGCAGACATTCATCGGATGACATTATGAGTTCATGGTTGTCCCTTTCAGGTTGACTAATGCTCCATTAGTTTTCATGAGTTTGATGAATGGGGTGTTTCACACCTATCTTGACTGGTTTCTTCTTGTGTTCCTTGATGATATTTTGTTTTATTCGAGGACTATGGAGGAGCATGAAGGCCATTTGTGGCAAGTGTTGTAGTGCTTGCGAGATTACCAGTTCTTTGGCAATTTGGCCAAGTGTGAGTTCTTCCAGACTAAGGTGAGATATTTGGGCCACATCATCTCAGGAGAGGGTATCTCAGTGGATCCTTCTAAGATTTAGGCCATTGTGGATTGCCCAGTGCCAACAAATGTGGCTGAGGTTTATAGTTTCATGGGATTGGCGGGTTACTATCGCCAATTTGTGAGAGATTTCTCTCGGGTAGCCCATCCCATCACTCCTCTTTAGCGGAAAGGGAAGAAGTTTGTGTGGTCACCTCAATGTGATAGCTTTTCAGGCTCTTAAGAAGCAGATGACTAGTGCACCTATTCTAGTAGTGCTAGATCCTTTTGGTGATTTTGTAGTGTGCACTTATGCTTCATTGGAGGGTGTGGGGGTAATTCTCATGCAGGAGGGATGAGTGATTACATATAAGTCATGTAAGCTCAAGGATCATGAGCTAAACTACCCACCCATGATCTGGAGTTAGCGGTTGTCGTCCATGCACTTGTGTGTTGGAGATATTTCCTCTTGGGACATCGGTTTGAGTTGCATAGTGATCATCGTAGTTTGCAGTATATCTTCACTCAACTGAATTTGAATGCTCACCAATGCTGTTGGATGGAGTTCCTCTATGAGTACAACTTTGAGGTTCGTTACATTCAGGGTAAGGAGAATGTTGTTGTGGATGCCTTGAGCAGGAGGAGACACGAGATTTCAGTTTTGTCTCTTGGAGTGGATTTACGGAGCTATATTTTGGAGTCACTTCCTGGTGATACTTGGTATTAGGAGGTGAGAGTAGAGATTGAGTCTGGGAGAGTCCTTGAGGGTAGGTTTGTAGGTTTCTCTCTGGAGTCTAATGGACTTTTACAACATCTTGGTTGTATTTATGTTCTAGATTCTGGTGATCTTCGTTCCTGGGTTTTGTTAGAGGCCCATCATGCACCCTACTTAGCTCATTCAGGTGTCACGAAGATGCATGTCAATCTTTGACAGTTGTATCATTGGGCAGGTTTGTAGCGAGATATTGCTAATTTTGTGGCTCGATGTCTTGAGTGCCAGTAGGTGAAGGCAGAGCATCAGCACCCAATAGGATTGTTGTAGCCTCATTCCATCCCTGGATGGAAGTGGGATATGATATCTCTAAATTTCATAGTTGGGCTACCTATGTCTTCGCGTCGTCATGATGCTATTATGGTTATAGTGGACAAGTTGTCCAAGGTGGCACACTTCTTAGCCATGAGATCTTCCTACACTGCAGCATCCGTAGCTCGAGTGTTTATGGAGGATATTGTGCATCTGCATGGTATTCCTCATAGGATCATTTCTGATCGTGATCCAGTGTTCACTTCAACTTTGTGGACTTCTCTTCAGTATGCTTTGGGAGCTTAGCTTAATTTCAGCTCTGCATACCATCCTGAGACTGACAAATAGACAGAGTGGGTTAATCAGGTCTTAGAGGATATGCTTTGGATGTATGTTATGAATCAATAGTCTCGTTGGGAGGACTATTTGTACCTGGTGGAGTTTGCTTATAACAATGGGTGTCACAGTTCTCTCGGTATGTCTCCCTTCCAAGCCTTGTATGGTAGGCCCTGTCACACTCCATTGAGTTGGGATCTCTTAGAGGACTGAGTTCTTTTGGGTCCAGAGATGCTTCAGGATATGGAGTAGCAGGTACTACGGATCAGAGAGTAGTTGGCTACAACTCAAGATTGGTAGAGGAAGTATGCCGATGCCTGTAGGTTGGATCACCACTTCTCGGTGTGTGACCGTATGTTTTTGAGAGTTCATCCACGGAAGAGCCCCATCCATTATGGGAAAGGCTCGAAGTTGGCTCCTCATTTTGTTGGACCTTTTGAGATCCTAGAGAGGATTGGTCCTGTTGCCTATTGCCTTGCATTACCACCAAGTCTCACACATCCACGATGTGTTCCATGTTTCAGTTCTTAGACAGTATATTCTTGATGTGACCCATGTTCTTGATTGGATTACTTTGTAGGTCAAGGCAGACGAGTATCTTTCTTTGGAGCCCATATGCATCCTTCAACATTGGAGGTTAACCCTCAGGGGTCAGGACATAGAGCAAGTAAAGGTCCAATGGGATCTTGTGGTGAGTCCTCAGCATCTTGGGAAGATGCGGTGAGGATGAGAGACCTTTATCCATATCTTTTTGCAGACTTCTAGGGGATGTAATGACCCCCATGTTCGTATTATGTTTTTGCCTATCTTGATGGAATTGGATGACTATATAGTTTGTTTTGAATTATGCATCTCGTTATTATTTTGTATTGGCATCAGTGATGTGCAATCTCGATACTATTATGATGTGGACATTATTATTACTTTGATAGTTTTCATGCTTATATGATTGATTTTGCTTAGGCTATATGATGTATGTATATGCACAGGTACCTTGACATGTGCTTGGAGTGTTACAGGTACTGAGTATCGACTCCATTTAGATTCACAGGCCTGAGCGTACTCTTATTATCCTCGATGGTGGGTACTGGAGATAGTCATAGGCCCTATTCCACCCTACCCATTGCACCTGGTTAGTGCAGTGTTCCAGTGTTGTGGTCTTACTATCTAGATTACCTTATGGACATGTGTAGTTTGCCATTCCATTTGTTGAGACTTTTCTCCTTAGTTTCTGTGGATTATATCAAGTTTCTTGGTCTAGTGTGCACTTTGGCTGCATCTTACCATTTGTAGGCTTCTAGGAGTAAGCCTAGTCCTAGGGGGTAGGATGTAACATCACTCCTAGTTGGCTTTGGCGAGGGGTTGGTAGATATTGAATGCAATAAAATATCTCTAGAGGGTAGATGGGAGTGGGCGTAGGAGTCAGACGCTAAGTCAATATTTTTAGATATTTTATTGAATCTCTTCCCCATGTGACACGATGGCTGGGAGAGAGGTTGGAAAATAATTAATGTAGTGAAAATATCTTGTGTGGTGGATGAGTACATCTTAACATAGATAAGGGAGAGAGGAAAATATCTGATCCGAGGGAGGTGAGTCAACACGTATTGCTGAGGAAAAGAGAGGGTAGGAGTTAAGAAAGAAAGGAGATAGAGAGAACAGAGGATAGGTAGAGGCTCTTAAAAAAATACAAAAGGAGTCAACGCTTCATGGAGAGGCTAAGAAAGAAGAAAATGTGGATGAAGTAAGCTGGGGTTTGAGATTTAAATTTGCCTACCTTAAATTCATTATTTTCATGCATAGTGTAATGTCCCCTTCTAGCAAGCCAAAAATTTCACAACCTTGCACACAATTTCAACTTGTAAAAGAGAACATTAGTAATCAATTCCTTCTTTTCTCATTATATAAATCACAATTATATAAAATCAAATCTTATAATCATAACTTATATGCATTATGCCTTTCTCTATTTCACTTTACAATATCATAATTCCTTCCAGAAGAGATCATTACTTGGGCCAATCATGTTAATCCAATCATTCATTAATACACCTTCTCAATAACGATCATGCATCATATTCATAATACCATTCATATTCTCATTTTATGAATATAATCTATTCTTACTAATGATATTATTTATCTTCTATGTTTATACCTTGTTTAATATATTTATTTATTAAACATACATTCTCATAATTGTCTGATAAGTCATTTTCAACTTCATATATATCTATTTCAAGATGAGATTTCTATGCCTCTTATCATCATTTAATAATTAATATACACTAGAATGTTTAAATTCTATATGCTATATTAATTATTCAAATATTCTATTTGATGTAATAATGCATACTAGTTTCTTTTATTATTTATAATCTTATAAGCATGGATTGACTAAGTAGAAGACTTACCTGCAAGCTTGTTTTGAAGGCTCTTGATAGACGGTGTATTTGCTACAGAACCGTTCCTTCTCCCTATTCGCTGCCGTCCAACTCCTATTTACTACTCCAACTTCACAATGATTCTCATCTGCTGGTACCCAATTATTATTTTCTGTGATATCTTCTTAATGACTTATGATTCCCCTATCAATTGTATTATTGAATGCTCAGCCTTAATGCTGATTGGTATATTTATTGCTGAGTATTGAAAATTGTTCTCTTATTTTGATCATTCCACTACCCTTCAACACTAATTGCTGAGTTGATACTTAAATGATTCAATAATTTCTAAATAATCACCACAGATTGTTTTTCTTGCTGATCTATGCTTGAGATATGTGATGTTTTGTTGGATATGTTCAGATGGGATTGCCCCCCATTTTATGATCTTTCCTTTCTCATCGATTAAGTATTTATATTTATTGGAGAGTTACCTCCTTACCACTGATCACCATCTTTCAAGAGGTGTCATTTCATGAGTGCTGACTTGACTTTACTACTAGGTGCCTCTTCCTTTGATCGCATATTTCTTATCTTACATATCAATTTGTTTATAAATCTCTTCTGGGCATTATTATCGTTAATGACTTCATTTCCAAATCTCACGCATCTTTAAACATTTATTTAAACATTCAATGGAGACTCTTAACGTGGCGCTGGGTAGACATGGATATCACGACCCCTTTTTATCGCTGATGCTAATCTTCAATTGCTACGTAGATTTAGAAAAGCCTTTTCAGGCCTTAAAAGACATTAAAATCTTCCCTATGCAGCACTCATTTACTTGAGGCCCTTTTTTAATCATATGGCATATGCTCCGTAATTTTCTTTAATCATTCCCTATCATTATTATTACATGGATCTCTTGTTTTAATAAAGTTACTTTTATAACTTTTATACGTAACTTTTTTTTGTCTTAATAAAGTTACTTCTATATTTGTAATTATATTCATTTCTATATTAGCATTATAATATTTATATTGATAACTATGATTTATATTATTATTATATAATAATAATGATTAATATATTATTTATATAATATAATATATATTATATAATATCTTCATTAATATTATATTCATAATTATATTGATTATTATATTATTAAATATTATATTTATATTGATGATGATAATAATAATAATGCTATTTATTTAATAAAATAATATTATTATAGATTAATAATATTATTATGTATACGATCATCATCAAAGCAATTTTTCCTATCTTATCATGATGTTTAAATCTTTAATTTAAACAATGCCTTAACATGGGGACATGACACATAGCCTGTGAATTCAGTCGAGTGAAAATGGGCGTGCAACTGCCAGAAAAATGCCCATTTTCAGTAGATACATGGACGCTAAATTTAGCGAGGAAGAAATGCCATTTGCTGACTCATGCCCACAAAGATCACACTGTAGGAATTGTATCCTACACATCATATCCCATCTATTGCACTTCCATTACCAAACAAATCACTCTCCTCCGCTATCCCACGTTGGATGAGGGCCTGTTTGTGGAGTTCGATGTGAAGGAGCCCGTGCTCATTGATGATGATGAACAACCCTTCACTGTGACTGCATTTGATGCCAACCATTGTCCAGGTGCAAATTGATGAAGTTGGGCAGGAAAGAAACACAGAGGCATCTAAGGAGAAATAATGCAGATCTGGAAGGGGCGTGAAATAGGGAAGAAGTGAATCACTTGGAGAGAGAATAGAAAATGTGGGAGAAAAAAAAGATAGCGACAGCAAAAAAAGAAAGCAACAACTTAGGCGAGCATATCAAATTTGAATATTTGAGGTGAGGCGAAGGGGAGTGCAATCCTATAGAGGTATTTTGCATCAGCGATTTGTTTTTCTAGCACACAAACTAAATTCTATTTACTACAATTTTCTTCACCACAAAAAACTAAAACCCCATGTCATTTTAAAAAAAATATATGCTATAATATATTTCAATGTAAGATATTGACTTTGCCTCCTTCCTGAATCGATTGTTAACATGCTAAACTACTTCTGCAAAGCCTTTAGATTAAAGGGTTTTCAAAGAAAGATCATATGTATTCTGAGTTATAATATTAGGTAAAACAAAGGGGTCGAACCTATAGAGAAAATAATGAGGGCAGCTAGCAGCCATACAATAAAACTGAGATGTAATGATAGAGATTGAAAAGATCTTAGTCCATGGAACCCTTTTGTTATTCGATGCTTTCTCTAAAAGAGATTTTTCATTATAACTTTTCTTAAGATTATTGAGTAGTTGTTGTTTGGGTCATTACAATCATTTTTTGCTTATTGCCAGCCTAGTGGAAGATGTCCTCCTTGAGTTAAAGAATTCTATAGCACTAAAACACCTTAGATACATCAAGCTGTGCTGTGCATTGAAATTTGGTCACGTAATTTTAATTAAGAATATTTGTCATGGAAAAAGTGAATTACTGTAGGAGGGAAAAACTAAGGTTTCTATTGTTGTAAGTCGTCGTTTTACATTTCTTATGTTATGATAATATGGCAGTCATTATGTAAATATTAGGCTGTGAGAAGGCTTGCAATGCCATTTGCCGTATTGTTATTTTATCCATGCATTTCTTTGTGAAGAGTGATTAAATTGGGGTCATGGGAGTGATTACAAAACTGATCTAACTAGCAAAAGGCTGTTTTCAACAAATTACATTATCCATGAGAGTTTGGGTCTTGTAAATCATATTTTTCATCTTTACAATTTTAAATTTATAATTTAGTGTTTTTAGTCATTTTAGATTCCTCGTTGGTTACATGAGATGAACTAGGTCTAGGCATTAGAGTGGTTATCTGGAGTGGCTCTCTATGGGCTCGTGGCTCGCAAGTGGCTACCAGGGGAACTAGTAGCAGTTACCGTAATAAGTGATAACGAAATTAAAATATTGGGGTAAAAACATTAATAAGATAATTAGACCTCGTGCATGGCCTTAAGAGCTTGTAAAGGCTAAGGATGCAATGAGAAGGCCTATCCATTTGCGGGGTGTCGAGTCATCCGTCTGTGGGGCATGGATTCGGACATGATTGAGTCTTCTCATCTGTATGAGAGCAATACTTGGTTCCGTGTGGTGCCATCCCTTCGAGCACGCATGATGACACTCCATATGATTACACTCTAGTATCTAGCACCTTAGCAGTTGTGAGTAGTACCTGACTTATGACTTGGATGAGTACACCTGTGTTATGACTTTGGCTATATGCATTATTCTCCATGTCTGCTCTGTGATTGATGTGAGTGTTGGCCATTTTGGATCCCCTTGTTGTTGTTCATCCATTTGGGCTTTGTGACTATCTCCGAGCATGGTGGGGTGGTCTCTTATGAGTCCACATGGTTGGGAGGCGTTGCCACCACCATTGGGGACCGATGAAGAGGTTTTGGAGCACCAGTTGGAGATTTCTCTCTTCATCACTTCATTCAGTTACTGTAGCCATTTAGTCCTTGTATCATATCAGGAATATATCTTTGTAATTGTATATGTAGTTATGTAATTGTACTCTCCTAAGAGAGAAGTTGTAATCATTGAATTTAATGAGAAAAAATGTGATGTTCCTTAATTGCTTTACAGATTTCAGTGTGGGTATTGGATCCGCTTATACTATGTTGATTATGGATTCATGTTTATATCAGATGGGATTAGGAACATTTGCTTTGGTGTTTAAAATGAATGTAGTTGTTTAATGTTTTCTCTGGAGAGTGAATTAGTTCTCTCTTTCAGGTTGCGTATTCGGCCATACTTGGCCATGAATGCTATCGATCTATCGAATTGGCAACCGAATCTATGTATGTTGTCTACTTATGTCAAAAAAATTATCTTGTCCCTTTTTGGATTTTACCCTTCGGGGTTACGTAATGGGATGTTACATATTTGATGGAATGTTCTTCATAAGTTGTTTTTTCAATTCTTCAGAAAAAAGTTAGTTATTTCTATTAATAGTGAAGAGAAATTACATAGTGTAAAAACAACACATCTATGCACTTTGTATGAAACATGTGATTACAGTTGGGCAACACCCTCACATTCTCTTCCTCCTCAAATTCAGACAGACAAATTGTACACTCCTGCACCTCATAGCTTTGTCCCTCCCTACAGCTACTCAAATAATAAAATTTTTAATGCATTCTATTTCATTGCCATCTGCATGTTTATTTATTTATTTTTCAGGTTTTGCTGCCTCTACCCATATTTTTGTTACTATTATCCATTCTACATCATTGTTGCCTAAATCCCTCTGAGTATAAAACATATGAATCTTTTGAAGGTGTTCAGCTTCGCTATCAGTGGATACATAGATAAGACACATAAACTATTAGAGAAGTCATAGTAACAGAACCTGAGATTTTACTTACACACTACCTGAGAGCTATGACCACTTGGAGGGTAAACACACAAAAATCTGTTGAATCTTCAAACCCTATTTGCTACAATGGGGATTATATGCATAACAACATATTCTCATTTATTTTATTTACTGCGGTTAACTGTGAATCCTTTGATAAAAATAATTGTTACCATTTAGTGGATAGGTATTGCATTCAACATATGTAAGTAGATACCTTTATGTACCTTTTTTTAAAGATTTCTAGTTACATATATTTGGGTATGCACTTGTGAAAGAGAGCAGCTCACACCGTACCACATTGCACAATGCTATAGATTTAAAATTTCATCACATTCAAAAAAAATTTGAGTGAGCCTAGATTTAAATATGCCCTTAGATTTAAATGAAGGAAACTCAACCACTAGTTTAGATTTAATATGCCCTTAGATTTAAATTTTGAATCAATAAGGTATTCAACTAACTCTCTTTCTCTGTTTTATCTTGTCTTGTCTTGTCTTTTTTTTTTGGACGAATGCATAAGTTTAGATCTCTTTTAACATATTCAATAGCATTTTCCTCACAACTATTTACAAGTTCAAAACTGAAGCTTAGAATTTACAAGTAGAGTTCAATCCCTCAAATGGCAACCTCCACCATCCACAAGGCTCCCTGAGGAACCAGATTTACCAAGGGGAGTGCCTCTATAATTTCTATGCTCAAACCCTTGTATGTCTCTGGGTTTCCACCAACGTTTCATTGAATGGGGATTAGGACAGTAAATTTTCAAATTTCTGTTAATACGAAAGTAGAGTTCAAAAAACATATTCCAAGAGAAAGTTCATTTTTTCTCTTGCTCAACATATTCCAAGAGAAAAAGCCACAACAAAAAAGAAAGAAACAGGACAGAAAAAGCACCGAAGCAACAACACACCCAAGATCTCCCAAATATGTGAAGAATGGGAAGAAAACCATCCGTATGAACAAACTACAAAAGGTCACAAAAGAGTGGCAAAATGAACCTACTCAACTGCCAAACCCCAAAACCAGAAAAGAGTTCAAAATAAGGTTACTGCATTCAACATGCTGAAAGTAATAACTTATTTATACATGCTGGAGGAACAATGATAATCTAATTGCAAATCGAGGCACTCTTGATAGTAAATGTTCTTCCATAGGGATTGGTTTCCCATGCAACAAGGAATTGCTTTGGGAATGTCAAAATAATTTGAGGATATTTCCATCAACATGAAACATGTTCTAAGTCTTATCTGATTCATTAAATCTTATAATATGTAAAATCTAGAAAGACAAGTTTTAACATGGTGTTAAATAGTTGTATTCAAATATGTTCTCATTCTTTTATGAAAAATATAAAAAAAATTAAAATAGTGTAGGTGTGATTTTCCATAAATGAAACTTACCTGCATATTTCCTTGGCCATGCATATTTGGTTGGGCATACGAGGAAATGTCAGCTTGTTCTAGATATTGCTGTAATATATATAAATTGTTTTTTAATTTTAGCACATTTAAAATAAAAAATAGAACAAAAATATATTTTGAATATTTTAATTACAATTTTTTCATAAAATATTTGATGAAAGAAAAGAGGAATTATTAACCTTTTTGACTTGAACTTTGGTTAACAATTCTTCAAGAACTCTTTCATAATACTCTGCTTCTTGTAGTGAAGTGATTATTTGAGGATCTGCTTCTAAACACCTAAAAATTCACATCAAAATGGTGAGATAATTGCTATGTAGTTCAAATACATTTTATATAAATTTTTTCCCTTCTTTTATTTCTCTTATAATGGATTCAAAAACAATTTTCAATGTCTCAAACACATATATTATTTAATAATCTATTCTGTAACATCCCGCTACGCAACCCCGAAGGGTAAGAGCCAAAAGGGGACAAGATAATTTTTTTTTACATAAGTAGACAACATACACATATTCAGTTGCCAATATGATAGATCGATAGCATTCATTTTAAACACCAAAGCAAATGTTCCTAATCGCATCTGATAAAAACATGAATCCATAAGCATAAAATACAGGCAGATTTGATACCCACACCAAAATCTATAAAGCAATAAAGGAACATCACATTTCTTCTCATTAAATACAACGATTACAACTTCTCTCCTAAGAGAGTTCAATTACATAACTACATATACAATTACAATGATATATTCTAGAATATGATACAAGTATAATAACATAGTCCTGAGTATGATACAAGGACCGAATGATTACAATAGCTGAATGAAGTAATGGAAAGAGAGATCATCTCCAACTGGTGCTCCAAACCTTGTTCACTGGTCCCCAATGGTGGTGGCAACGCCTCCCAACCATGTGGACTCCTAAGAGACCACCCCACCATGCTCGAAGATAGTCACAAGGCCCAAACAAATGAACGACAACAAGGGGATACAAGATGGCCAACACTCACATCAGACACAGAGAAGACACGGAGAACAGTGCATACAATCAAAGTCATAATATAGGTGTACTCATCTAAGTCATAAGTCAGGTACTACTCACGACTGCTAAGGTGCTAGATACTAGAGTGTAATCATATGGAGTGTCATCATGTGTACTCGAAGGGATGGCACACACGGGACCAAGTACCTCTCATATAGATGAGGAGACTTAATTATGCCTGAATCCACACCCCGTAGATGGATGACTCGACGCCGCATAGATGGATAGGCCTTCTTATTGAATCCTTAGCCTTTACAAGCGCTCAAGGCCATGCACAAGGTTTAATTATCTTATTAGTGTTTTTATCCCAATGTTTTAATTTAGTTATCACTTGTTACTATAACTCTACTACTAGTTCCCCTGGCAGCCACTGACGGGCCCCGGGCCCGTAGAGAGCCACTTTAGATGACCACTCTAATGCCTAGACCTAGTTCATCTCGTGTAACCAACGAGGAATCCAAAATGACTAAAAACACTAAGTCATAAATTTAAACTAGTAAAGATGAAAAATATGATCTACAAGACCCAAACTCTTGTGGGCAGTGTAATATGTTAAAAATGGCCTTTTGCCAATTAGATCAGTTGTGTAATAACTCTAATGACCCCAATTTAATCCCTTTTCACAAAGGAAAGCACAAATATTAAAAGAAAAGCACGACAAAAGGGTATAGCACATCTTCTCACAACCAAATTTTGCATATTGTTTACTATATTTAACATGGCAAAATAAAATGTTCAAAAGAATTACAAAAGGGAAATCTTAATCATTTTCTCCTATAGTAGTTTCTTAGATCCTTGTGTTGTGGGATAGATTTCTGAATTAAAGATTTTGGGACTAATTTTTAATGCACATAGGCAGTTCGGTATATCTAAGGTATTTTAGTGTCATAACCTTCTTAAACTCAGGAGGACATTTTCTGCAAGGCTGGGAATTAGCAGTAAATGACAGAAATAACCAAAACAATAGGACATTCAATATTCATAAGAAAATTTGAAATGAAAATCTTTTCAGAGAGGGCATCATATAACAAAAAGGGTTCCATGGGACTGAGATTTCTTCAATCTCCATAACACGTCCCAGTTTATTTGTATGGCTGCACTCATTTTATTCTCTATAAAATAAACCTCTATTTTTTTTAAAACTTACAAATCAGAAGACACATGATCTTTCTTCGAAGGCCCTTTTATCTACAGAACAAGGAAATAGATCTGCAATTTAACTATCGATCCCATGTAAGAGGCAATGTAAATATTTGGCATTTAAGTCTATTTCTGGCATAGCTTTAGGAACGATAGTAGTGGAGTTTTAGTTTTCTGTGTTTAATGAAATATGCAGCAAACATATATTAGTAATGGGGTTTCGTTTTCTCTCTTTTTTTTTTGTTCTGTGCTTAAAGCAATAGCAACAAATATACTTAGTTTTTGTGCTGGAAAGCCAAAGAACTGTTATAAATACCTTTACTTAAATTGCACTCTCCTTCAATGCACCTCTCCTCTTGCAAAGTTGTATGCTTCCTAAGATATTCACTTTCCCCTGTTCTTTGTGCCTTTTTCCTCTTCTTTAGCTCACCTCCAATCTTGCAATGAAGTGCTCCCTTAGATCATTCGCTGTCTGCTGCATTCTTTTCTCTATTCTCTCTACCTTCGTTCTCTTTGTGTCTTCTCTTTTTTTTTTCCTTTTCTTTAAAATTGAGAGCCTTCAAAAAGCCCCCGTAACTTGCTACTCTCCCAAAACACGTTGACTAACTTTCCAAGAGATATTTCCCCCCCTTATCTTCTCTGACGTTGCGCTCTGCATAGACATTCAATTCTCTACAAAAAAAATAGATATTTTCTTGGATCCTTATGCTCCTTTCGTCGGTCACCCACTCGACATATATTTCTTCCTCTTGCATTAACTAACTCTACAGTCGCTCCCTGCAAGGCCTTTAATTTTCCACCAAAAATAGATATTTTCTTGCCGTCTCATACGCCAAGACCCCCTCACAAAACATAGATTCAGTCAATGTAGGGTTGTTACATCCTACCGCCCTAGGACTAGGCCTACTCCTGGAAGCCTGCAAATGCTAAGATACATAGGGAAAGCACACACTAGCCCATGAAACTCAAAACAATCAAAGGAAGCCAAGGAGAAAAGTCTCAACCATCACCCTGGCAAACTACACATGACCATAAGGTAATTTGGACATTACTGTTAGGTAACCAGATGATAAGGCAACAACATAGAACACTGTACTAGTAGGGTACAGTGGGCTAGGGTATAGGGAATAGCATTTGTGACTATCTCTAGTAACCACCATCAGGGATAATAAGAGTACGCTCAAGCCTGTGAATCCAAGTGGAGTCGATACTCAGTACCTGCAACACTCCAAGCACACATCAAGGTACCTATGCATATATATACATCATATAGCCGAAGCAACAACAATCATGTAAGCATGAAATCCATCATAAGTAATAATAATGTCCACATCATAATAGTATTGAGATTGCACATCATCGTTGCCAATACAAAATAATAACAAGATGCGTAATCCAAAATAAAGTATACAGTCATCCAAGTCCATCAAGATAAGAAAAACATAATACGAACACAGGGGTCATTACATCCCCTAGAAGTCTGCAAAAAGATGTGGATAAAGGTCTCTCATCCTCATCACATCTTCCCAAGATGGTGAGGACTCACCATCAGGATCCCATTGGACCCTTACTTGCTCTATGTCCCGACCCCTGAGGGTCAACCTCTGATGCTAAAGGATGCGTACAAGTTCCAAAGAAAGCTGCCCGTCCACCTTGACCTACAAAGTAGTCCAATCAAGAACATGGGTCACATCAGGAATAAACTGTCTAAGAACTGAAACATGGAACACATCGTGGATGCGTGATAGACTCGGCGGTAATGCAAGGTGATAGGCAATAGGACCAATCCTCTCAAGGATCTCAAAAGGTCTAACAAAATGAGGTACTAGCTTCGAGCCCTTCTCATAATGAATGGGGCTCTTCCGCAGATGAACTCTCAAAAACACACGGTCACCTACCGAGAAATGGCGATCCAACCTACGGGCATCGACATACTTCCTTTGCCGATCCTGAGCTATAGCCAACTGCTCTCTGATCTACACTACCTGCTAACACTCAAGACACTGAGCAACAAAATCAGTAATATCTCATTACAAACCTGCCTAATGATACAACTGTTGAAGATCGGCATGCATCTTCGTGACACTTGGATGAGCTAAATAGGGTGCATGATGGGCCTCTGATAAAACCAAGGAATGAAGGTCACCAGAATCTGGAACATAAATACAATGAAGATGTCGCAAAAATCCATCAGGCTCGAGTGAGAAACCTGTAAACCTGCCCTCAAGTACTCTTCTAGACTCAATCTCTACTCTAACCTCCTGATACCAAGTATCACTAGGAAGTGACTCCAAAATATGGCTCCGCAAATCCACTCCAAGAGACAAAGCTGAAATCTCATGTCTCCTCCTACTCAAGGCATCCACAACAACATTCTCCTTACCCTGAATGTAGCGAACCTCAAAGTCATACTCACAGAGGAACTCCATCCAACGGTGCTGCCGAGCATTCAATTTCGGCTGAGTGAAGATATACTGCAAACTACGATGATCACTATGCAACTCAAACTGATGTCCCAAAAGGAAATGTCTCCAATGGGTGGGGTAGTTTAGCTCATGATCCTTGAGCTTATGAGACTCATACGCAATCACTCGTCCTTCCTGCTTGAGAACTATCCCCATGCCCTCCAATGAAGCATTAGTGCACAGTACAAATTCACCTGTAGGATCTGGCACTACCAGGATAGGTACACTAGTCAACCGCTCCTTACGAGCCTAAAATATTGACTCACACTGATCTGACCACACAAACTTCTTCCCTTTCCGCTAAAGAGAAGTGATGGGATGGGCTACCTGAGAGAAATCTCTCAGAAATCGGCAATAGTAACCCGCCAATCCCATGAAACTATGAACCTCGGTCACATTTGTTGGTGTTGGCCTATCCACAATAGCTTGAATCTTAGAAGGATCCACTGAGATACCTTCTCCTGAGATGATGTGGCCCAAATATCTCACCTCAGTCTGGAAGAACTCACACTTGGCCAAATTGCCAAACAACTAATTATCCCGCAAGCACTACAACACTTGCTGCAAATGGCCTTCCTGCTCCTCCATAGTCCTTGAATAAATCAAAATATCATCAAAGAACATGAGAACAAACTAGTCAAGATAAGTGCGAAACACCCCATTCATCAAACTCATGAAAACTGATGGAGCATTGGTCAACCCGAAAGGGACAACCATGAACTCATAATGCCCATAGCGTGTACAAAATGCTGTCTGATGAATGTTTGCCTCATGAATGCGAAGCTGATGGTATCTTGACTTTATATCTATCTTGGAGAACACCTTAGCTCCCCTCATCTGATCGAACAAATCATCTATCCGAGGCAATGGGTATCGATTCTTCACCGTCACTTTGTTTAACTGGTGATAATCAATGCACAAGCGAAGATATCCGTCTTTCTTCTTCATGAAGATGACAGGTGCTCCCCAAGGGGATACACTAGGACAAATGAAACCCTTCTTCAGTAACTCCTCTAACTACAACCGCAATTCACCCAACTCCTGAGTAGTCATGCGATACGGTGCCCATGAATTAGGCTCCGCCCCAGGAATGAGATCGATACGGAAGTCTATGTCACGCTTAGGCGGCATACCTAGAATATCACTCGAAAAGACATCTGCAAACTCGTGAAGAATAGGATGATCATCAAGAGATACCTCCAGAATCCCACCCTTAGCAAGATCACTAACTGAAATAGCAAACATTTGACAAACTTTCTGCATGGCACGCTTTAGCTACATAGCTGAAATCACACGGAGAGAAATGGGTCTCTGAACCCCAACTAACTCAACATGCTCTCCAACATTGTCAACACACTGAACTGACTTACACCGACAATCTATACTGGCTAGGTGGGTTTCCAACCAATCCATGCCTAGAACAATCCTGTAGGACCCCAAAGGCGACACACGGAGATCCACTGTGGTAGTGAAGGTGCCCAAATCCAACACACAACCACGAACAAGGAAGTCTACAACCACCTTGGATCTATTAGCTAACTCAACTTGCCAACCAACATCTTGCCTTGCCACCACGAGTCCACAACGCTCCACAAGAGAAGGAGAAATGAAAGAATCTGAAGCTCATGAATCAAAGAAGATAGATGTGGTAATCCCACATAACACACCTGAATTCTCAACTACGGCACCCTAATGCTCAACCTGATGGTTATCAATCGTCACAAAAACTCTATGTGATATGCCAGCCTCACCTACTGTAGGCTCTGAAGTAGCCTGTCTCTGACTACCTCCAGCCACTGATCTTTGAGGACACTAAGTAGCTATATGACCATGCTGCCCACAAGCATAACAACCACCCCTGCCAAAACCTCAGCCTAAAAATGGTGCACGTGACTGCTGGGATCCACCACCCCTAGAACTCTGCTATGTACTCTGAAAAATCTGTGTTAGACCACTCTGTTGCCTACTCTGAGAATGATGACATGCACGGTCTCTAGAGAATGGAGTACCAGGATTCTGCTCACTCTACTGAGACTAAGCAGGCCTATGCCTCTGTCGCTGACCATGTCTAGGAGGTGTAGTATGAGATCTAGATGGTCTAGCTCCCTGAGACTGTGTACCCCAAGAAACTGATCGTAAAGGAGGGGCACTACCAATCTGAACACTTGCCTGACCACTAAAACCCCTTGTCAAATTCTCCTCTATCAACCTCGCCTTCTCCACGACAACCTCTAAGGTCTTCGGCTCAAACACACAGACACCACCACTGATACGGGCATTCAAGCCCCTAATGAAATGCTGGACTAACATCGGCTCATCATCAGAAATGCTAGCATATTGCTTTAGCTCAAAGACGCGGTGCTCATACTGATCTACTTCCATAGTCAATTGACGAAGTTCATGGAACTCATTAGCACATCTCTATTGATAGTAATATGAAAGAAATCATGCACAGAACCTCTCAAAGAATAGTCCCCATGACATGGAAGCAATATCTAGGTGAAGCTTCTGCTCCTCTACTCTCCACCATGTAGATGCAAAACCTCTGAGATGCATAATGGCACATCGAGCTCTAGTATTGCTACTATAAGGATGCATAGCAAAGCATCGATCGAGATCGATCAACCAAGTCTCTACCTCAATACCTGTACCAAAACCATCAAAAGTAGGGGGATGATCCCTAAGAAGATCCCTCATGTGACCTGCAGTAACACTATCTCCATCCACCCTATCCCTCACAACAACTACTCTCGAATGATTTGGCTACGAGAACGCTTACACTCAACTCTAGCATCTTGACCATCCTGACGAGAAGGGTGTGACTCTGCCTCATGAGATACCTCCTGACAAGGTCCTAATCCGTCCAAAATCTACTATAAAATAGCTAAAACATGAGCACTCCCAAGCCCTTCAGCTTGATTCTTAATATGTGGTTCCTCTCGACACTCACCCTGATTTCCTTGATTTCCTTGATTGCCTTGATTGGTATCATGCTGGGTGCTACGTCAAAGAATAGTGGCTATACCTCTAATTTTACCTCTGGCTCTACCCCTAGGAGGCATCCCAAAGGAACAAAGAACACATCAAAATAGATCATCACAAAGATGACCTAATCACCATACTAAGGCATGAAAGCATAACAACATGACTATAGAACAATATAACAAGCTCACGCCACACACATCAAACACAACAAAACATAGAAGGCTCAAGTACGCCAGAGCTCCCAGTGTGTGAACATGGGCTTTGATACTAGATGTAACATCCCGCTACGCAACCCTGAAGGGTAAGAGCCAAAAGGGGATAGGATAATTTTTTTTACACAAGTAGACAACATACATGTATTCGGTTGCTAATATGATAGATCGATAGCATTCATTTTAAACACCAAAGAAAATGTTCCTAATCCCATCTGATAAAAACATGAATCCATAAGCATAAAATACAGGCGGATCCGATACCCACACCAGAATCCGTAAAGCAATAAAGGAACATCACATTTATTCTCATTAAATACAACGATTGCAACTTCTCTCCTAAGAGAGTTCAATTACATAACTGCATATACAATTACAATGATATATTCCAGAATATGATACAAGTATAATAACATAGTCCTGAGTATGATACAAGGACTGAATGGTTACAATAGCTGAATGAAGTAATGGAAAGAAAGATCATCTCAATTGGTGCTCCAAACCCTGTTCATCAGTCCCCAATGGTGGTGGCAATGCCTCCCAACCATGTGGACTCCTAAGAGACCACCCCACCGTGCTTGGAGATAGTCACAAGGCCCAAACAGATGAACAACAACAAGGGGATACAAGATGGCCAACACTCACATCAGACACAGAGCAGACACAGAGAATAGTGCATACAATCAAAGTCATAATATAGGTGTACTCATCTTAGTCATAAGTCGGGTACTACTCATGACCGCTAAGGTGCTAGATACTAGAGTGTAATCATATGGAGTGTCATCATGTGTGCTCGAAGGGATGGCACACACGGGACCAAGTACCTCTCATATAGATGAGGAGACTCAATCATGCCCAAATCCATGCCCCGTAGATGGATGATTCGACGCCCCGCAGATGGATAGGCCTTCTCATTGCATCCTTAGCCTTTATAAGCGCTTAAGGCCATGCATGAGGTTTAATTATCTTATTAGTGTTTTTATCCCAATGTTTTAATTTAGTTATCACTTGTTACTATAACTCTACTACTAGTTCCCCTGTTAGCCACTTACGGGTCTCGAGCCCATAGAGAGCCACTCCAGACAACCACTCTAATGCCTAGACTTAGTTCATCTCGTGTAACCAATGAGGAATACAAAATGACTAAAAACACTAAGTCATAAATTTAAACTAGTAAAGATGAAAAATATGATCTACAAGACCCAAACTCTTGTGGGCAGTTTAATATGTGAAAACGACCTTTTGCCAGTTAGATCAGTTGTGTAATAACTCCAATGACCCCAATTTAATCCCTCTTCACAAAGGAAAGCACATATATTAAAAGAAAAGCACGACAAAAGGGCATAGCACATCTTCTCACAGCCAAATTTTACATATTGTTTACCATATTTAACATGGCAAAATAAAATGTTCAAAAGAATTACAAAAGGGAAATCTTAATCATTTTCTCCTACAGTAGTTTCCTTAGATCCTTGTGTTGTGGGATAGATTTCTGAATTAAAGATTTTGGGACTAATTTTTAATGCACATAGGCAGTTCAGTATATCTAAGGTATTTTAGTGTCATAACCTTCATAAACTCAGGAGGACATTTTCCGCAAGGCTGGGAATTAGCAACAAATGACAAAAATAACCAAAACAATAGGACGTTCAATATTCATAAGAAAAGTTGAAATGAAAATCTTTTTAGAGAGGGCATCGTATAACAAAAAGGGTTCCATGGGACTGAGACTTCTTCAATCTCCATAACACGTCCCAGTTTATTTGCATGGCTGCACTCATTTTATTCTCTATAAAATAAACCTCTATTTTTTTTAAACTTACAAATTAGAAGACACATGATCTTTCTTCGAAGGCCCTTTTATCTACAGAACAAGGAAATAGATCTGCATTTTAACTATCGATCTCGTGTAAGAGACAATGTAAATATCTGGCATTTAAGTCTATTTTTAGCATAGCTTTAGGAATGATAGTAGTGGAGTTTCAGTTTTCTGTGTTTAATGAAATATGCAGCAAACATATATTAGTAATGGGGTTTCATTTTCTTTCTCTCTTTTTTTGTTCTGTGCTTAAAGCAATAGCAACAAATATACTTAGTTTTTGTGCTGGAAAGCCAAAGAACTGTTATAAATACCTTTACTTAAATTGCACTCTCCTTCAATGCACCTCTCCTCTTGCAAAGTCATATGCTTCCAGAGATATTCACTTTCCCCTGTTCTCTGTGCCTTTTTCCTCTTCTTTAGCTCACCTCCAATCTTGCAATGAAGTGCTCCCTTAGATCATTCACTGTCTGTTGCGTTCTTTTCTCTGTTCTCTCTGCCTTCATTCTCTCTATGTCTTCTCTTTTTTTTTTTTCCTTTTCTTTAAAATTGAGAGCCTTCAAAAAGCCCCCGTAACTTGCTACTCTCCCAAAATGCGTTGACTGATTTTCCAAGAGATATTTGCCCCCCTCCCCTTATCTTGTCTTAATTGGTTAAAATGTTGGGTTCTCATTGTGGAAACCCAAGTTCAAATCTCCATAGGGACATCTAATGTGGAATTCTAAGTTGTGACTCTTGGTCTTCCATAGTTGGCTTCTAGTGTTGATGTGGTTTCTAAATAAAGTGGTAAGGAACTTGTAACTATAAGACTACAAAAACATAACAAGAGATTCTACCTGAGCCTTGATTCTGCATTTGCTAATTGCAATCTCCATTCATTGACTTCCCTTTGAAGTTCCTACAAAGTTATCATTATAACAATATATTACAAATTAATATATTACAAATTAATGGTAACTTAAAAAAGTAGAAGAGGTGTAATGAAATCAAGCATACCTCAACATTTGGAATGTTTCTTGGGCTGATTATGATGAGACATAATCACAAATAGAAAAATATGAACACCTATTAGCATGAGTAATACTCAGAAAGAGGATTTCACAACACATGAAAAAAAGTATTGAATACTAAAATTAAGTATTATATACCTTGGTAGATGATTGGCAAGTTCACTCTCGCACATCAATTTTTTCAGTGCTCGATTTAGAAACTGATCATACATATGTATGTTAAAAATTTTTGGTTTGTATACAAAGTTCTTATATTTAATTTTTGTTTTAATAAATTATTCCTTAAAAACCTTTACACACAACAAAAGAAACACCAAAGTAAAAAATTTTAGATATGAAAAATATTAATCAACTCTAAGACTTACTTCTTGATTTTGAAACCTGTATATTTGTCATATTTGGAGAGAAAACCAAAACAAAGAAACAAATTATTAAAATGTTACTTGCAAATCTAAAAGAAACATGCACATGTGATTTTATAAAAAGATTTGACAGCCTAATTCAATTTATTTTGATAAGAAAGATAAAAAAGAATGTGGCTAAGATAAAAGAATGTGGCTATGATCTTATAAATAAATGTAATATTCTAATTCATTTGTGTAAAAATGCCTAATGAAACTTACACATTAAATACAATTATGAGGCAATCTTGTTCATGAACTATTTATAATAAATATAAAAGAAACAATCTTATAAAAAGACGTTTAATTTAACCATTGCTTCAATATATGGATGCTAGAATTGAAGTGAGATATATGGCACAGTAATTGAATTTTTAAAATGAAGTCGTGAAGCAAACACAAAATCATTATAAATTTGTTTTCTGAAAAAAAAAATTGTACAAAAAGCACATACTTGTCCCTCTCATGCTCTGGTAAATTGACATAGCGAAATATTACATCCTCTATCCTGCTAGAAAATGAGAAAAAAGAGAAAATTTTCAATTACAAGTCCACTTATTATACATATTTATTCCATATAAATACTAATCTGAATCCAATATATTCACTAAACCTAAAACCATCCTTATAAATAAAACATATGCACTAAACACCCACCCTTGGCATACATGGTCACAAGCTTGTAACCCAAATCCATGCATCTAGTTTGTAACTAAATTTGCTTTTGTTAAGGCTTTCTTGTTACTGCAGGTCAAAAAAGAAATCCATACACGAGAGAGCTAACTAGCTAATCTTTGATATGCAAAATGCATAGAGCCTCATTTAGTTGACCATGTCTACAAAGAGTTTTCATGAATTTAAATGACTGAACTAGTTCCATGTTGCTGTTGCTTTATACCATCCCTAGCCTTTTGCTTAACATTAATTCAGTATCTCATGGTCACATGGTCCAATGACAAACATCTTTCTAGTAATTGGGATTAATCACATACTCGTTGGATGGAAAAGCATTTAATTTAAGAAAGACCTTCTACGTAGTACATCCATATCCAAACATCTAGGGGAAAACAAGAGAAATAGTTTTATTCTTACACAATGTTTTAAGATCATATAAATATTTCAGTAGTTGTTTTTCATTATTAAAGTCATGTAATTTTTTGAACTCGTATAATTTGGAATCTTTTCTTACATATGGAACAACTGTAGTTATAAAGCCATATTTAATCACAAGTTTTCTACTTAGTTATATATTTTATGCAGCTATATTTAGTCACAAATTTTCTACTTGGTTGTATTGATATTTATTTTTAAGAATAAAAAACTAGATTGAAAGTATATTCCCTAAATCTAAAAACCTATAGCCTAACTAAAGATTCAACAAGCCAAAAAAATAATCTCCAATACCATATTTATATTAACAATTTCTATGTACTCCATTAAAGGTTGGCCATAATACTAACCAATATTTATTAAGAAAAAATGTATAAAAAAATATTTATCAAGGAGAAAAAATCTATGCATTTTTAAAACAAATTTTAAGTGTTTCTAATGGAGATTACCTTTTCTTTCCAGAAAATAGACTCAATCTTCCAGAGGGCGAAAACATAATAAGTGCAATATCAATATCACATAGAACCGAGAGCTCATATGCTTTCTTATTAAGTCCATTTCGCCGCTTAGAAAATGTAACTTGCCTATTTGTATTGTTTTCTATTTTATTGATCCGGATCTTTTTTCTCCCCATGATTAGAGGACGAATGAGCAGACAATCGTCAAGAGTGAGAAGGAATATAGGAACCTGTATTTTATCCAGTGAAAAATTTGAACACCCATCAGAAAGATATCATAAAAAAAATATTAAAAAACAAAAGATGATTAACCTTATAAATAAAATTTAGAGATTCCTTCTCTAGGTTCAGTGCTCTAATTAGACATGCAGCTTACTTAAAAAACCCTCTTTCAAATTAGACACACCCACAAAGCAAACTTACATTAAAAAAAAATGGTATCCCTTTCTAAAATTTATGTGGTTTTCCAATTTAATTCTAATCTGTCTATCAAGAAAACAACAAAAATAAAAAAAAAAAAACATCAAGAAATATATTTATATACCTTATTAGATGGGTTACTCCTTTGGTCTGCTGCCTAACATGCAGCTTCGTTAAAAAAACCCTTTCCTAAGAGGAAAAGCAACAACTGATCAGCCAAATTCTGCATGCAACTTCTGTGGGCATACATGCGGTTCCGAAAAACTACAACATGAAGGAAAGAAATAGGACAACGTGACAACAGTAGCAAGCAATCAGAGGAATTGCAGCACAGCCAGGACCTCCCAAATATTTGAAGAAAACCATCCGTCCGAACAAAAACTACAAGCAGGGTCATCAAAAGAGTGGCAAAATGAAGCTAAAACACAGGCCATGCCCAAAGAACTATATTAGCAGCAGTGAACTCTATCATAGAAAGGGGCGGGCAGGAACAATAAACCCTGGCAGGGAAGAATCTAGGGAGGGTGGGAGGAGTAGAATTTACAAGGAAGGAACAAGCAAGGCGTTATTAAAAAAAAAGGATTTCATGCATGCAGATTCTCTACAAAAATCTGCCCAAATAATAATAGTTCCGCGTAGATAGATGAATATTGTGCACTGAAAACTTAGAGAATAATTTTTAAATAAAATGAACACATTATTGATAACTAAAATATAAAACTCCAACTAATGATGTGTTAAAATATAAAACTCCAACTAATGATGTGTTAGGCAATCTACACTCACAATAAGGGCTGAAAGATTAAAAAATCTAAAAAACAAAAAAAAATAAAAAATAAAAAATAAAAAATAAAATTCAATGCTTCATAGATGGTTGTAGTGACATGGGGGTTACAAATAAAATAAATTCAATGCATGAGTGGTATGGGAGTTACAAAAGGTTTGGCTAGAAATAATAATAGTTCTAGATTGTTAGAGAGATGAATAACACTAGTTGGGTGTTAACTCATTATTGATAACTAAAATCTAAAACTCCAACTAATGATTTTTATTATTATATTGTATATGAATAATAATAGTTTCAGTTAGAGAGATGAATAACACTTAGAGAGATGAAAAACACCGAAAACTTATAGGAGATAGATGAATATCATGAAAATTTTTAGTGGAAAGTACTTAGAGAAGTATATCTATAGTTATGTTTGAACAAATAAAATTGAAAGGACTGTTAGTGAATCAATCTTGTTCATAGTTTGGGTAATTATGTCTCTTAATATTTAATATTTCCTATTAACTATTTACTATTTGCATCAATACACAAATTTACTTTTCTATATTTTTAAAAAAATTGCTATATTAATTTTTGGTGGGGATGAGGGGAGGAGGGGATAAATGAGGAATTTTTTATTTCATCATCCCTAATACTTGAGGCACCCTTATAATATTTTACTTGTGTACCCACCAGTGACCACAGTGACAATAACACATAGAGTTAACATTGTAGTAACTTATAGCATTACTTTAGCCAAAGGTAATGGAAATCTTACTGGCAAAAAATTACCCTTGAAAAATAAATGAAAGTTGTTAAAACAAACCTTCTCAATTGTCCATTCATGAATTTGATATTGCACATGTGAATAAAATTGTGAAATCCTGAAGTGATCACACATTTTTGTCCATTGGGCATAGACCAAACAATTAAGCCATTTAAAAACACAGATAATGGTTGCAAGTTTAAATCCCTAGCTTCAACCATTGTATGATTAAGGGCAGTTCATGTGGGTGTTATTAGGACCTTCCATTGAGATCTTGGCTAGTATTGATTCCAGTGAAATTGATTCATGCATGAAAAGTAAATGATGCTTGAATAATTAAACAACACAAATCATCCTTCTTTCACAATTTTATACTTTGATCATAAATAAACAATATTAATAAGGCAGCCTCAAATTTAAATTATATTCACCATTTTTTCCATACTTCTCCCCCTCACTGAAAATCCTAAGAAAAACCTCTACAACGCCCACCTCATCTTGTTGCAATTTCTACAATTTCTACCATGCTTTGAAGGAAATTCTACCACATTTATGTTTGAATGTAGTTTTGCTTACTCATTGCAGTTAATTCATTTGCACTGTTAAAGCACCGATACCTCATAAGTCGTTCCTCTCCAATGTGATATGTACATTTAATATCAGTAATAAATGTAATTCATTTTGGTGGCTTATTGGAATCACCTATGTTCATTCCACTTGGCAATAGCTATAGAATTTTATTGACTTATGTCTTATCTCATTTAATAATGAGCATGCATAGCCTTTAAGCCTTCTACATCTCCACCGTTGATCATCAATACTCCTCCTCCCCACATTAAAGACATGTCTCACACTATGCATATCCAGTCTCAACATCTAAATTTTCTTGCCTCGCAAGATTTTGCTATTTATACCTGGTTACACTAGGTAGATCCGTTTCTTCTCTCACACCTATCAATACAAGGCCTTTACCTTCATCTTTTTTCAACACTAGTCGTCCCCAACATCATACCAACGAAGGGCAAGATGGAATTTTTGATGATGCCCATGAGCATCGAAGGAAACAAGAGAAAGAGCGTGGAATCAATTGATCCAAGAAAAATCCCTGCACTGATACCCACCTGATCCACATAGGATGAGAGCATATGGGAGTACTTCATTCACTCTATTTGAGGTCAAAGTTTAGTTTGGCAGGAGTGGAGATAAGAATTAATCAATCTTTCTTGTTAAGACCGCCCTGCCATCACTTGCTCATTCGTCCATTTGGTTTGATCTTTTCCCACTTCAATTTTTTTAAAAATAAATCATGAAATTGTAAAATGAAGTTTAAATTTATAGATTGGTGAAGTATTCTATTTAAGTATCACACTCTTCAACATTCAAATAGTGAATAGCAATTTTACACCTCATTCTTATTAAAAAGTGGTAAATAGTTTTCTTACTTTTACTAGCTAAAATTTACCTTAGACCATTGAACTAAGTGTGGTTTAAGAATATCCTCCATCATAACCATCGAGTCAAGATTTAAAATATGTTGGAGTCATTTCTAAAACTAAAGAAACATGTTTACTTTAGTAGAGAGGATTTAGAACAAAAGAGGAAAGGTGAAGGATCTTAAAATATGTGTAATAGAGGGTGGAGAACATTGTTAAATGTGAGTAGGATATTATATTTATTAGTTCTTGCCATGCAACTATTACATCAAGTTAGACTTTAATAGAGCATTAAATTTTATATTTTTTATTAATTATTGTTTCTGTTCTTTGCCGAATAAAATTGGAGGGTAACGCTTTGTCTTGTAACCTACACATCATTTATGTCAAACATTAACAAATGTGTTTTGTCTACTCTTTTATTTGCATGCGTTTTAATGTGAAACACTCCCAATGCAAGAGAAGGCACGATCCATGATGCTCTATCTTGGAATTTTAACACACACCATTCCTTTCTTGTATTATAAATGATGGAGGATATCATGGACAATGCTGATGTTTTGAGTTTTATTTTTGTCATGGAGATGATAGGTGGATAGTGTGGAGAAATTCAAATGAGTAGATGTTGGTGTATAACTCACATGAGTTATTCCTAACATAACCATAGTTAGGTGGTTTTCCTCACATGTGGAAAGACTAAATCCTCTTGTTGAGTCGTTAGTAGATGTGTCACCTCATATTTGACACATCGCCGCTACATTTGAGGGTGGTTGAACCTTGAGCTATTCTCTTGGTTCCATTTTCACCACTTCTCCTATTCTCGTGGAGTATTGTTTCTCAAACTTCACCTATTTATACCTCATCGGTTGTAAAGCAATTCAGTTCATTTTCAATATATTGCATTTGTGTTTGATCTCTAATCCATTTATCTTGGACTTCTGTTCACACATGGTATCAGAGCTCAATCCAGCTCACATGGTATCAGAGCGATTGGAATAGCATCAAATCATTTGCTTGTTGACAATGCTAGAATCAATTCGACCTTCTATCACTGCATTTCAAGGACATAAAAATTGGTTTTCAAAGCAGATTTGAAATTTTTTTTTGTAGGTTATAAATCGTTATTTGAGAGCTCATCGACTCTCACCATAGTGAGGTTGAATCATTGCCAGGAAGCCTCATATAGAGGCATTTTTATCTGGTTTTTGCACCTCATAGGCTGACTTATATTGGTTACATGCCTCATAAAAGAAGCCGAACCCCGTGCTTGTGACGCCTCAACGAAGGAGGCCGATCCCTCTTCTCTTAGCTACCTGTTCAAAGGCTGAAATCGGCCTGTTGCTGCAGTAAACGGCACTCCAAGAGGGTTGATTCCCTCTGCTAATCGACAGAGTCCTCACATAGAGGACTACCCACCCAGCTCGTCACCCATTCCGAGGCATCCAAACGCCATGTCTTTGCCTGTTTGGTGGCAATTTTGCCACATCTAATTAGCTAATGGCGGTACATACCTCTCTTTGAGGTATTTTTGCCTCCATTTCCTAAGGCACAAACGCTGTTTGGCATATGGTTTTTAAGCCCTTGGTCATATGATTTTTAAGCCATTGGTCACACTCTACCACAGGGGGCTTAACTTTTCCCTCACCAAGTTTTTTTTCTCTCTCCAATATTCATTTGCAAAATTTTTATTTTCAAGCACATTGAATATTTTTTTAAAGGTGTCTTTTTTTTGCATATGCCTATTTTTTCGTCCTCTATCATTCTAGCCTGTCAACGCACTATTATTATAAAGGTCCTATGCATGTTAGTTTAGAGTGACAAAAACACTTCTTTAATAAATTGAGCAATTTGGGGGGGGGGGACTACAAATAATCAAGGGGGGAAATCTGTGTGTTCATATTGCACACTTCTTAGGGAAGCATTTTTTGTGAGAGTGTTACCTTTTTCACGTCTCACTTTCAGTTTCTCTATTTCTCTTTCTTTCAAGTTTTCTACATCTACTATCTGTGTGACTAAAAGGCATCATGGAGTGTACAGTTCCTATTCCTCCACTAACACCTTTCAATTATCAAGATTGGAAGCTTAAAGTCAGTCTTGTGCTAAAAAATAAGGGCCTATATAGGATAACTATGGGAACAGAAAAAGAACCTAATGCGGCTAAAGAGAAAGAAAATTTTTTCAACAAATGTGATCAAGCATTTGGCTTTCTATGTTTAAATCTATCTTCAGAATTATTGGTTCATGTCAAAAACTTAACTACGCCTAATGAAGTGTGGGATACTTTAGACAAACTATTTGGAAAAATGGATGAACTCAGAAGCCATGAATTGGAAGATCAACTCTTAGGTCTTAGTCCTAGAAATTACTCAACTTTAGAAGTTTTCTTCACAAACTTTAAATCTTTAAAGTTAAAGTTAAAAGATTATGGAATTGACAAGAATTTTCTGTGTTTGTATCAACTTTCTACTCTACTAAAAGTGTTCTTGGAGCATCATGTAAAATGCCCACTCTAGATAAATTCATTTCTGATCTCACAAGGGAATAGGAGAAACTAATTCAGATGGGTTTTTTGAAGTCTATGAAGCCTTAGGCTCTAATTGCAGGGAATGACAAGACACAAACTTCAAATGGGAAGAAAAACACTAAAAAGGACAAGGATAGTAAGAAAGCAGATAAAATTGATGATATAAAAAATGATAAATCTTCTCAACAAAGTAAGCACATTACAGAGAAGATAATATGTGCCTTTTGTAAAAAAGTAGGGCATGATGAACATAAATGCATGAAGAAGCAAATTGAAAGTCTCTCAAATATTCTAAAAAAGAATAACATTGGGCTACCTGATTCTATCAAGGCATCTACATTAGCTCAGGATAATAACAAGGACAAAGAGAAATCAAAAGGTAAAGCTCTAGTTGTTATGTCATCTTCATCTTCATCTCCATCATGGATTATTGATTCTAGTGCTACTCATCATATGGGTTCTTCTCAGGTTGCATTCACATCCTTAGAACCATCCAGAATATCTTCAGTTAACTTAGGTGATGATACTCCAACATTGGTTAAAGGGAGAGAGTCTGTTGAAATTGAAGGAGGGATTTTTTCAAAAGTTCTAAGTGTACCTTCACTATCAACTAATCTCCTTTTGGTGTATCAAATAACACACTTAGGGAAGGGTATGAGAGTTCATTTCTCTCCAAATTCAATTGAGATAAGAGAATTACAAAGTAATAACTTAGTTGCCATAGGGGAAGCCAATCATCAATCTAGATTGTATACCTTCTCAAGTTTTGTTACAAATATTTCTCCAAAGGCACTATTAACTCATTCAAATGAGGTTAGTAAATTATGGCACGAATGGTTTGGCCACCTTAACTACCATTATCTTGAAAAACTACGGCAACGAAAAATGGTTAATGGATTACCAAAAGTCAAGTTTTCTAAAGGACTATGTGAAGGATGTGCACTTGGTAAACATCCTGAAGCAAAGTTTGACAAAAAAGAAACTTGGAGGGCAAAACAAGTCTTAGAACTTGTTCATAGTGATGTTTCAGGAGCTTTTCCACATCCTTCTTTTAGAAAGGCTAGATATGTTCTCACATTTATCGATGATTTCTCATGTTTTACATGGGTCTACTTCCTTAGGTAAAAATTAGAAGTGTTTGATTCTTTTCAAGATTTCAAAGCTTTGGCTGAAAAATAGTCAGGGAAAGTCATCAAGATTCTTCAGACAGACAATGGTAGAGAATATGTTAATAATGTTTTTGAATAGTTTTGCACAACAGAAGGGATAGATTTGCAATGCACAGTTCCATATACCCCTCAACAAAATGGTGTAGCAGAACGTAAAAATAGGTCTTTAAAGGAGATGGAAAACTGTATGATTCATTCTAAAGGGTTAACACCATCTTATTGGGCTAAAGCTATCAATTGTGCATGTTACATTCAGAATAGAGTTCCTCATAAAGTCTTAAAAGGAATCACCCCCTTTGAAGCTTGGAAAGGATGGAAACTGACAGTTGATCACTTCAGAGTTTTTGGTTCACCTGCTATGGCCTGCATTCCTAAAGAACATCGCAAGGCAATGGATGCACAATCCAAACCTTGTATCTTTGTTGGATATCTAGAAGGTGTTAAAGGCTATCGTCTACTTCACCCAACCACACATGAGTTGTTCATCGAGCAAAGTGTCAAGTTTCAAGAAACACCGCTTGAAATAGTTCTTGACATTCCTTGACATACTATTGATTCTTCGAATCATGAAAATACCTCTGATAGTTCATATCATTTGCAGCAGTCTTATAGTTCAGAAAGCAGTTCTTCTTCTTCTTCTTCGAGTTCACATAGTGATGATATAGAGCATTCATCTTCATCAAGTTTAGGGATTGAATTAGAAGTTAACATATTTTCATCAAACTCATCCACATCAAGATCTTCACAAGTAGATTCTTGGGTACATAGTACTCCAGATAACAGGCAGAATCAGAAAGACTTTAAGGGGGAATCTCATGCTTTCTTTGCTTCAGTGTCTGATCCACAGACATTTAAAGAAGCATTAGGCATACCTAAGTGGGATGTTGCCATGAATGAGGAATATGATTCCTTAATCAAAAATCACACTTGGGACTTAACTTCTCTTCCTAAGGGAATAAAATTAGTTCAATGTAAATGGATATATTGGACTAAATATGCAACAGATGGTTTAGTTGACAAGTACAAAGTAGGAATTAACTACACAGAAACCTTTGCACCTGTTGCAAAGATGACTTCAATCAGACTCACACTTGCTATAGCTGCAACACATGGGTGGTCAGTACATCAAATGGATGTAAAGAGTGCCTTTCTTAATGGAGACCTTGAGGAGGAGATCTACATGGAACATCCACTAGGGTTTTCTCACGATTCATCCTTAGTATGTATGCTAAGGAAATCTATCTATGGCCTAAAACAAGCACCCATGGATTGGTATGATAAGATGGATTCCTATCTTCTATCTTCAGGATTTACTCGATGCAATTCAGACCCCAATTGGTATCTTTTGTGGCATGATGATTCATTGTTAATATTGGTACTTTATGTTGATGACCTTTTAATCACTGGGAGTGCTTCCTCTGCTATTGTGGCAGTAAAATCAGCACTTCAAGAAAGGTATGACATGACAGACTTAGGGTTACTACATTACTTTCTTGGTATTGAGATATCTCAATCAGATTTAGGGATAGTTCTTTCTCAACCTAAGTATGCTCTTGATTTACTTGAACATTTTCACACGTCTAATTGTAAACCATCTCCAACTCCCTTCTTATCTGGTGTTAAGCTTGAGACATCCTGTCCTACTCCATTAGTTGATGCAACATTCTATAGACATCTAGTAGGCAACCTCATTTACTTAACACACACCAGGCTTGACATTGCATATGCAGTTGGCTTAGTTTCCAGATTTATGTAGGAACCTCATGAGTTGCATTGGAAAGCAGTTAAGAGGATTCTTAGTTATCTTCATGGTACAATTGCATTTGGGATACATTATAGAGTTGGTTCCATAGTTGATTTGGTTGGATTCACAGATTCAGATTGTGCTGGTGATACAAAAAATCACAAGTCTACTTCTGGGTATAGTTTTTCACTTGGTTTAGGTCCTATCAGCTGGTCTAACAAGAAGCAAAATGCTATTGCTATGTCTTCTACAGAGGCAGAGTTTCAAGGAGCTATTAACTCAGCTACTGAGGCCATATGGCTTCAAGGTATCATTTCTAAATTTGGCATTTCTCTCAGACGACCTATAGTTATCTATTGTGATAACCAGAGTACAATCCAAATATGCAAGAATCTAGTTCAACATCAATGAACCAAACATATTGAGATTCTTATGCATTATATTTGTGAGCTCATTCATGATCAGATCGTCAACTTAGTATTCTGCCAGTCATCAAAACAAGTCACCGACATCTTCACCAAACCCTTTATAGAAAGCAAGTTCCTCCATCTACGAGCTCTTCTTGGTGTGCAGTCTACATCAGCATCTTCATCATCTGGAGGGGCCATCTAAAGTCCTCTCTATGTTTTCTCTATTTAGGAGGAAAGTTTTTTACCATAGGGTTTTCTTTCTTTCTCCATTTTATGAGAGATGATTTGTAAATGAGAACCTAAAATGGCGCACAGCCAGGACTCATATCTAATAAACCCACCTAAGCTATGCTTAAGGGGGTGTTGGTGTATAACTCACATGAGTTATTCCTAACATAACCATAGTTAGGCGGTTTTCCTCACATGTGGAAAGACTAAGTCCTCTTGTTGAGTCATTAGTAGATGTCTCGCCTCATATTCAACACATCGCCGCTACATTCGAGGGTGGTTGAACCTTGAGCTATTCTCTTGGTTCCATTTTTGCCATCTCTCCTATTCTCATGTAGTATTGTTTCTCAAACTTCACCTATTTATACCTCATCGATTGTAAAGCAATTCAGTTCGTTTCAATATATTGCATTTGTGTTTGATCTCTAATCCATTGATCTTGGACTTCTACTCACACAATAGAGAATGTTTTTAGCTTTTGACAAATGTTTTTGCAGCAGACATCTCCTAAGATGTGAGTCACTAGTAGGTTTAAGTGTGGGACAATATAAATATAGAAAAATGTAAAAACTATTGAAACTATTGAGTAGAATAATGGGCTTGCCTTTTGCTTCTACCTTCATGCCCTAGATGTTCAAATTCATCCATGAAGATCTAGAAACCAAAGAGATGATCAATTGGGCCAAACTCATCAATGACAATCTGCATGCCCAATTGATAAAAGTGATTGATGCAAGGAGATTTTTCATAACCTCCTATCTAGTATATTTATTAGCAAGACTGATCATCTATCTAGGGTTAACAAAAAGGGGAGCAATAATATGAGATCGAGGACAATTCAAAGTTTTTGACTACTACCGCAACTTCAATTGAATAATTGATTGATACATTAAAAAAGGATAAATGATGCATTTACTATGTATATAGTAAGAATCCTAAAATGAGACCTAACTCAAAGATTATCATTGGATGCAATTGAGATCATAAAGAAGTATGTAAATTGGTTTATTCAATGTCCTAAATTAACCTATATCAAAATGGAGGGATTCACATGTCCTCCCTATAAGCTTATAAAGTACCATACAAACAAGATAATATTATTGGAACTAACAAGGCATCTTTATGAGACACACAAATACCTTGAGAGAAGCATAGAAAGGAGTTCAATTCCCAATAATCCTTGTTGGAATATATGCATGCCTTTCTTTTCCTACTGCTAGAGGATTAGATGCAAAAAATCAATGATCTACAACATACATTTTCATACAACTATAGTTTCATTTGAACCACATGGTAAAATGGACCAATTGGTGGGATCCCATATGAAACATGTACCTCATTTAGAGGATTTTTGGAAGGATTTTCCCAATTACCATGAGGTCAAAAAGAAGATATATTTAAGGCTTACAACCTTTGAAATGAATGCTTATAAAAATTTTGAGGTTCAAGACTAGGTGTCAAATGATGTGAAGGTCTTGCAAGAGATCTATGAAGAAAATAAGATTTTTTAGGATCCCATTGCACCTCTTGATTGGTTAGAGGAAGAAATAACATCATTAGAATAATTCACTAGAGAAGTACTGCAAGCCAATAAGTCTTGATTGGGAGTGAAAATTATACAATTAAAAGGGTAGGGTATTTAATTGACATACACCAAAAGTGAATCCAAGAGAACAATAAAGTAGGATAAAGAGGAAGAGTCCTCAAATCAAAAGTAAGTAGAAGTAGAAGGAGAAGAAGAGAAAGTTCCTACACCTCCAAAAGATAAAGCAAAAGGTAAGAAAACTACTACTACTACTAAGGGAAGCAAAAAGGCTACTCATACCAAAGAGCCTCATTTTTTTTACAAAAGAAAGGTGATGGAGACTTTTTAGGAAAAAGAGGATGAGGCAAAGGGAGAGGTAGTTCCATTAAAAAATGAATAAAATTAAAACCACCTCTACTTATGTAGCCCAAGTTTCATTAGGTGGTGATGTTAGTGCCCAACACAACATATCTAAAAGGTCTATTCCTTCCTTTCCTCCACCACAAACCCATGTATTGCAACAAATACCTACCATTATTCATATTTAAATGTAAATGGCCATGCCTATAGTTCACGTTACAATTCCTTTATTCATTAATGCCACTATTCCATCTTCAATTAAACATTTTTTTGAACTATTGTTCCACCTTCTGCTTCATCCCACATTCTCATTGCCTCCACTTCTTCAATTCCACCACCTATCATAAAACATTAAAATCATCCTCCTTCATTCTTTTCAAATTTAAATAAGGAGGATGTGACGAGCCTAGTTACCCCTAAAAATTCTCTAGTGAGATCCTCTCCTCCACACTCTTCTCCTTCCTTGTCTAACATTGAAAGGATAATTGAAGAGATTTCTTCATAGGAGGAAAAAGTTATTGATGAAGGGGGTGAATCACAAAACACACAACAATAGAAATTACACACCTAAAAATAGAATGTTATTTTATTGATGTAGGCAACTCATTACATTACAGAAGCTCAAATATAATCAGAGGATCAATCCTCCACAGACTTCAACACATTACAGCTACCTATCACTAGGCTCTGGATCCTTCTACCTTTTGTAACCCCAAATCAGCTAGGGTTTATGTTTTCGTACCTTTTCTTGACTCTACACTTTCCCCCTTATCTCTACTACTACCAAGGGTTCCCAAAAATGGTCATATATAGCCCTTTGGCAGCCACCAACCAAGTTTCAAAATTTGCATCTCCCTCCAAAAATAGGTCAACTTCTGGGAGCCATAACTTTTGATCCGGGTGTCTAATTAATGCACTGTTTGAAGTGTTCAAAATCTCATTGAGTGCTCTATTCTCTAAGAATCCACTTTGCTGGTTCCGCTCATTTTTAGGCCTGTATGAGGTTGTTTAGTGCCTCAAACTTGAATTTGAATAATTTTTATGCATTTTTTGGGAAACAGAAACTTTAATATATTTCAACTCACAAATGATCTTTGTGTGATTCCTTCACCAAAGGTCTTATTTTTCATTTATGAACCTTCCTGTAAATTTTCACTTCAATCCGCGCCCAAATGCAAACTCTCCAAAAATAGCAATTTGCTATTTTTAGTAGTTTGGAAAAACTAAAAGTTCTACATCATTATTCAAGTGATTATGGAACCAAAACTACTAATTATGAAAAGAATGAAAAGAAAATCAATGATTTTGAATTGACATTTTTTTTGGGTGATGTAAGATTGCCCTTACACCACTACATCAATAATAAGCTAGTCTCAAGTGAACAAATTGAAAAAGAGGAAAATGCCTATAAAGGTAAAGAGAAATAAGGATTTCTTCTCATCCAAAGGATCAAGAAGTTCAAGTGGATAATCAAGAGGGTGAGAAAGCCCAAGACCAAGATGTGAATAAGGAGAAAAGTCTCTAAAGAAATAAGCAACTTGATGACCAAAGCAAAAAAGACCAAGGTCAAACTTAACCATAACAATAACTAGAAACAATAAGTGAAACTCAACTAGATGCTATAGGGGCAACAGTGAATAAGTCAAAAGATTGAAAAGAAACAACTGAAACAAATGCTACCAAAGAAGATGATGCTTCACAAGAAGCCAACAAGGATGAATTGGTGAAATCTCCATCACACCTCATGAGCAAGATCAACAAAGTGAGAAACCAAAACAACAACAAATTCTATCTCCTCCACATGAACAACAAAGAATAGATTCTTCTTCCTTGGTGCCAATTTGTCTTAATGTTAACATACAACAAAGGCAACCAATAGTAAAGACTACATCCCTAGATCTTACTAGCATAATAACCAAAATTGATGTACCTAGAAATAGAAAGAAACCAAGGGTTCTATCTATAATTAAAAGAGATGCTTATGGATTAGGGATAGATAAAATAGCTACTCCTATAGAAAACAAGGATGGTAGGGGACTTAGATATGAGGCTTATCAAATAACAACTATCAACCTTGGACAAGAAACTAGAGAACAAGAAATCTAGGAAGTTTAGTCAATTGTCTCCACTATTTTTTCAAGAAAGAAGGATGAGAAAACAAAGAGGGGGTTGAAAGATTAGATAGAATAACTACAAATATATCAAACAACTACTACCCCTTTTCAACAAATACATGGATCAATCACTCCTCTAGTGATCATCTCTCAAAAGGAGCCTATTAACCTAGAAAAGATGAAGCATGTTATCATAACAACTTGGGATTGGATTGAAGAACAATAAGAGGAGGGTTGTAAGGTTATTAAGGAAGTGGTAGATGTATTAACCTAGTTCAATGCCTCAAGAGAAAAGAGCAATAAATTAACATATAAATGTAATGGAGAACTAGAAGTTCACTCTTAGAATGATCCTAGAGTGGACATCCTTTGCAAATTAGATCCAAAAGTGTTGATAAGAGAAACATTTTGGATGACAAAATCTTGACCTACCACTCATGTGGGTTGAAATTTTGAGGTTCAGAAAGGAAATTATTGATAAATACCTTGTATAATTGAGTTAACTCGTGAAAAAAGGAAAGCCAAGAGCTAGGCTTAACAATTCTGTAGGGGAAATTCCTAGAAATATTACCCCTATTAGCACTCAAGTAAATCCTTCTACCACACCCATAGCATGGCTAGGAAAAAATAATTCTTTAATCAATTTTCAAATTTACTATGATATTCCTCAGATTCCAGATACGATATGCTCTAAAATCAATGTTCATGATCCTAATAGGACTATTGAAGAGCATATCAAAATCTTCAAGGATGCATGTGGTAGAGCACAAATTTTGGAGGAAGATGTAGGTTGTAGGTTGTTTCCATACTCTTTAGCGGGGGGGGGGAATAATACAACCAATATATCAACCTTCCCCCAAATTTTATTACTTCACATGTCCAGCTTGAAGAAACCTTCCTTTCTAGATTTAGAGTTATATTTGATGTTGTCTTGTATCATCAATTTGTAAATATCAAGGGGTAGAAGGATGAATTGATAAGTACATTCAATCATATAGTTAAAAAGGCTTATTCTTGAATCAAATATCCCTATACAATTACCCAAAATACAACAGTTCAAGTCTACTTTTCAGCCTTAGATGCATTTACTTCAACATTTTTTAAAAGGGAAGACCTATTTGTAACAACCCTAGTTGCTACATATGCTAAAGTAGTCAAAGTTAATATGCAAATGCATCAATATAGATTTGGACCTTTAGTATCCTTGGGTACTCCAAGAATTCCGAACAAGATATACAAAATAAATAATGCTTTAGCTCATCATACTCCCATTCAAAATCCAATACCTACACCTAGTCAAGTAGTAAATAATCCAAGGACTACTCAAGCCATGGTTCTACATCCTACAAAAGCTATATCTAAGATGCCTCTTGGAATCCAACCTTGCTTTCTCATATCTTAAGACTTGGTAGTTGTCAAAGCACAAGAAGAGAGGGATGATATAAGAGAATTGTCTACATAGGTGAGGAAGTTGACTAATGAAGTTACATGGATAAGAAACAAAAATATGTGTCTATAAAACTCTCAAATGAATCAGAATTATACAAGATAGAAATGGGCCTAAAATACAAGACCTAAAAATGATTGGGTTCCTTCCCCTTGGATAGTTAAAATCTAGGATATGCTCAACCATTAATAATGGTTAACTTGGTAGAAGAAACTCTTTCAAATTGATGCAAACTTCACAACATAAGTGTTCATTGTAAAGTGGTGTGTCCTCAATTTAAAGTAGCCTTAGATATTTTTTAGAAAGAAATTCAGAATGTAGTAGTCCAAAACTCTACCCATATGACTGGGTATGAAGTTGTTCCAACCAATTGTGAGTCAACTATGGTGGTGGAAGTTATGGTTTTCCTTTTAAAGGATATAATGAACCATATGATAGTGTATATGAGGTTAAAGCCTATCAACAATATCAAAGAGGAAATGATTGTATCTTGAGGAGCAATAATCCTAAGGGTCCTTTCACTACATCTACTCCTTCAAACAATTTTCATACTCCTCTAGACCCAAAATCTAGTAACATTCCAAAACCTCCAAAGGTAGGGATACCTTCTTCAAATTCCCAAGGTGCAATAGCAAGTTCATAAAAAAGTTTGAAGCTAACAAGCTTGGGTAGTACATGGAGAAATAAATAAAGAAAATGAATGTAAAAAATCTTCTTATTGAATTAATGAAGATTCTAGGAGTTAAACAAGCATTATTTAAGTCATTACAAGACCCTATAGTTAAGGAGGATCCATCCAAGGAAAATCTAGTCAAAGAAAGAAAATGAAAAGATAAAATCCTAGTTCAAACTTTAGATGCTCATATGGCTATCAACAAGGAGAAGAGGGAATCACCTCCCTTCCTGCTTACTCTTTGAATATTTGGTAAGAATATTCATAATTGTTTGGTAGATTCAAGTGTATCAATAAATGTCATGCCTATATCAGTTTGCAAAATATTAGAGCTCACTCCAGCCAAGTCTTCTAATAAAGTTAATCAATTGGAGAAAACAAAAGTCAATGTAATAGGAGAACTTAATCACCTACACATGCAGTTGGCTTATAATCCACACATTTAATAGTACATTGATATTCAAGTGGTTGACATTTTGGTTGAGTATGGTATGTTGTTGAGTATAGATTGGTCTAAGATATCAAATGGATGTATAGAAACTAAATTTTCACATATGTCTCTCTCTTGGAGAGGTATTTCTAATCATATTAGAATTGAAAGAGAGCCAAAGATGAAGCACCTCATAACAAAATATAATAAGAAAAATGAAATCCTCTATATAAAATTAGAGTTATGTGTTTACATACCATCTAATATGGAATATGAAGAAGAGGTTTTATTATATTTTGTTAATTAGGAAAGATTAAAGAAGACATTTTGATGTGCCCTATAGATTTCTAAGAGAGAGATCTTACTATTGACTTATTTGTGTACTCCGGGCCCAAATAGTCACTAGAGGTATCTTTATGATGGTTAAAGGTCTAAAACCTAGTGTCATGGGTCATTAAAGGTCTTAAAAGTTTTTATTAATGCAAAAGATATATAAAATGTCCTTGTTTTGTGTTATTAGGAAATATTAGAGTAAAAAATTCCAAAAATAATCTCAAAGTTTCCAAAAAACCAACATATGTACTCATAAGAGGGAGTTTTGTTTTCATAAAATGGTCAAAGCTTGGATATGATTTAGATGTTGAGTCTAGTCATGAGGTTGAGTTAAATTTTTAGGGTTTTGGGGAGGAAAACCTAGGATCCTTTAAAACTAATGTTGTAGGTTTATCATTCATGTAATGGAGCATCACAGTGAGACCAAGCATCTATAAAAACTCCATACATATACAAAAGAAAGTAAAAAGAAGTAGAGGGAGTATGTATGTTCCTTATCACTTTTGTAATACATGATATGTTTTCCTTGAGATAGTTAAAATACACACTGTGTGTGTTTCTAATGGGTTAGGGTTTTATGATTGAAGAAGAATATAATGTTAGTTGCTTATTCTCTATATCATTAATGAAAATCCAAAGGAGGCTACCTATGATAGAGGGATAATGAAATATATTGTAATGGCAATGTGACTGTGTGATAGTTGAAAATATGTTACAAACATTGCAAAGGGAAGAGTACACATAATGGTTGTCAACAATGAATGGGTAAGGAAATAGGAGATCTTTAGAATACATGTAGTTTCAAGCTTCTATATCATATGAGGTCCCTGCAAAGTAGGGACAAGATACAATATAAAGAACTAAGTATATAGATAGATATAAAAAAATATTGTAAACTCTTGCATGATCTCTAGAAAAACTACAAGTACAATGTGAGAACATGTTGAAAGCTTTAAACAAAGATGCAATAGTTTGTAAAGATTCTAGAAGTAGTATATATATGGAATCTAACCCTAAGTCTTGCATGATAACCTAAGATCTACCTCATGCAGAGATGTTTCAATAAGTATTTGAATGAGGCCTATATGAGTCAAAGCAGGGAAGTGAATTTCAATGAGTTTGTGAAAGTAATGGACATCAACTTGTGGTTTTGTTGTGTATCCTAGATGCTATCATATATATATCTTGTTATTGTGAATACCAATACAAATTCAAACACTTCATAACCTGCCAGACATGTCAAGAAGCCTACAAACCCATTTTAAGGTATCTATGGTTCCTAATAGGTCTATATTAACCTTCTTTGACCCTGCAATCATTGCCAAAGTGGGTTCAAGCCTATCAAAGGTTCTAAATGTTGAAAGATCAATATAGAAGGTTTCAAGGGACATAAAAGGTCATGACACCATGAAAAGAGGTGTTGATGACCTACAAAGGTCAATACTTGTCATAGAAACCCCATAGGAGGATTATCAAAGGTTTAAGATCTCTAATAGAGGTCTTATAGGTATGTGACAATGTGAAGAGCTTATTACATTGATTAAAGAGTTAGGATGAAATACGTGAACCACTACAAGATCTATCAAACATAAAAAATCATGTATTGGCCATGTAGAGATCTACAAGACAATACAACATGTATTGAGGAGACAGTAGATATAGAGTGCATGATCAATGTACAGAGATAAGGTGTGTGGAAGATACAATGTGAATTATACCTTGCAAGGTTTGTACATACTTTGAACTCTACAATTTCATCATGGTTTACATAACCCTGTATGCAATTTAGAATTTGTCATGAAACCCTAATACATTGTGAAACCTACAAGGTCCACACATGATAAATCACTATTTAGTCTTGTATAAACTTAGGGTCTTCATGAAATCTATAGGCTTGTAGGGGTTGATAGAGTTTGAGTAAAGATATTAAATACTATGATCAAAATCAAAGGAGATCCAAGTTTGCATTTCTATTGAGGGACTTGTATAGCTATATGAAGGTTTTCTCACTCATTGAGAGCTATAAAAACCACTGTGGGATCAGTCATAATAGTACAGGTTTGATAGGAAAAGAGAGGTGTTGTGAAAAGAATCATCCCTATTAGGTGTAAGAATCAAATAATCAAATGGCCTACACAACTCTGATCCCTACAAGTTAACTTAAGGACCTATCAAAAATGCAAAGACATATCAGGAACATAAGTTTTAAGACATGATGGTGATAGCTAACATCAATTACAATGTTATTTATGTTGCTTTCAGGTATGTTAAGAAGATATAGGGTCACTTTGTTAACACGATATTCTATCAAGGTATTACTTCACCTATGTGAAGATTGTCAAATTGAGAAGCTTGTTTTGGAGAACAACACCATGGTTAAGGTTTGCACATTGAAGTTAGAGGCCTGCATAGAGTATAAAGAGGATTGAGAACCTACATTACCTTTCAAGAAGGTTTCAAACATCAAATGGAACATTAATAAGAGTATAGACACAAGAGTTCTCAAAACCATCAAAGAGTTTCAACTTCATAGAAATCCATAGTGTGTATTTCAACCTAGTTGAAATACACACACTGAGTTATCTTTCTTAGATTGGTAGTAGGGATAAAATGACTTCTTCACCATTCTAAAAGTACATTTATTATTTTTGAGCACCTGGTTTGATTTTTGAGACATGACAAAACACCTACAGGAGTCATTAATGCAGAGCAAGTAGATTGGAAAGCATGGAATGGTTAATTAATGGGCATTTTGAAGTCCTAAAAGGACCCAGTCTTTTAGCCATGCCTTGAAAGAGTCTAAGAAATTTAAAACTCATGAAAACAAGCCCTATTATCTTGTAAATAGTAGTTAGAATGAGCAAGTGTAGGTATGAGAGCATGAGATATAGTTTGATCATCATCCACTTACCCAAGAGAGTGGAGACAATTGTTGATCTTTGCTAGGAGCATTTTCAAGTTTTCTAGTTGGAGAAGTCAACTGAATTTCTTTCCCATGCCCTCAAGAAGGAGTTCTCTAAGGAGTAAAAGTAGGAGAGGACCTTCTCAATGCCAAGGAGAAAGGTTTGACCAAGTTATTTGAGAAAAGTATTGTATTTATTTCTAAAAGACATTGTCCCTATATTCTCTCCAAGCTATTGGATATGAGAGGGGATGCCTGGTAACACAATATATGGATTATTCTATAAGTTTTAAAGGTTGGTTTTGATATTTTGAGTTGTAGATCTCTAAGTTTTGAGAGAAAAGTATTTGTAAAAGAGACTTGTATCAGATGTATCGACCTTTTTGATTAATAAAGAAGCCATTTTTTAACCTTCTCATAACTGTGATATTGTGTAACATGATGAAATGATTGAACTTATCTTGTGATGAAACTATTTATCCTTGATTTTTAGCCTCATTTCCTTACCCTTCTACAATAATACATTCATTTGCATGTCAGAATCTATGTTTTATCAAGTTCATGCAAGATTCAACTGTTAGATTTCACCATTTGAGCTTCTATGAAGACATTTTCTACTCCTTATGATTACTATTATAAAATCCAAACCCCTCTATGAAATACTGATGTAAAAGTATGTCAAATTGTGAGTTGTGTATGGTGTGTTGGTCTCTTTAATCCTCTTATGTATGCTTATGCAAGTACAAGTCATTAAGCATTTTGGTGTATCACCTCATTTTCAAGCTTTAAGTTTAGTTTTGATCATAGTTTCTATCCCTTTTACTTGTTGCAACAATAGAGTAAAGTTAGTTTTAGTTGTTACATTAGGGGAACCAATCGTCTCTAGATATTCACTCCAACTATTAGGTCACCCACAACCAAGGAGTTTCAATCTTGTTAATTGGAAGGAGAGTCACTACACCACTCTCCAAAGGGTACATTTCATCTTGACAATAGTTTTTGGCATGGCCAATGGGAGCAATACAAGAGAAATTGCTAAAGATTTGATGTGTTTCTTTGGCAAGTTTTAGTGTTTAGACACATATATCCATCATTTGGAGTCTCTAAAAGGCTTCAAAGGATCCTAATTTTAAGCCAGTTCCTTAATTTAACACCAAGAATAACAACTAGAACATACTATAGAGGTAAGACTATTGATTTTGTTGAGTTACCTTTTATATTTATTTAAAAGACAAAGATTTGCGAAGACCGTCTCATACCCAAAATCTTAATTTGTTATTGTTTCTTCCCAGTACATACTATAGAGGTAAGGCTTCAAAGGATCATAATTTTAAGCCAGTTCCTTAATTGTGACACAAAGAATAACAACTAGAACATACTATAGAGGTAAGACTATTGATTTTGTTGAGTTACCTTTTATATTTATTTAAAAGACAAAGATTTGCAAAGACCATCTCATACCCAAAATCTTAATTTGTTATAGTTTTAGTTGTTACATTAGGGGAACCAACCCTCTCTAGATATTCACTCCAACTATTAGGTCACCCACAACCAAGGAGTTTCAATCTTGTTAATTGGAAGGAGAGTCACTACACCACTCTCCAAAGGGTACATTTCATCTTGACAATAGTTTTTGGCACGGCCAATGGGAGCAATACAAGAGAAATTACTAAAGATTTGATGTTCTTTGGCAAGTTTTAGTGTTTAGACACATATATCTATCATTTGGAGTCTCTAAAAGGCTTCAAAGGATCCTAATTTTAAGCCAGTTCCTTAATTTAACACGAAGAATAACAACTAGAACATACTATAGAGGTAAGACTATTGATTTTGTTGAGTTACCTTTTATATTTATTTAAAAGACAAAGATTTGTAAAGACCATCTCATACCCAAAATCTTAATTTGTTATTGTTTCTTCCCAGTACATTCATGTTTCACATCTACTTTCCCATATGGTTGTCCCTAGGAACCAATTGTTTGTCCCATTTTATGGGGGAAGTCCACTAAATCTTTCCTAACATGATGATATTCCTATGACAACCCTCAAAAGTGTTTCTTTCTTTACTTGAGAGAACACAACTACCCCTATTAAACATATCAAATATGTTGAAAACATTTGCGTAGTACATCATATTACCCAAGAGAGTGTTGCTATCAGTTTGTTGGCTTAAGGGTAAGGCCTTACAATGGTACAGGGGTTTGAGGTTGAATTCTATTAGCACGTGGGATTCGCTGGGAGAAGCTTTGTATAGGCAGTTTGAGGACAAATTAGATCACTTGTCCTTGGTGGAGCAATTGATATCTATCAAAAGAGCACCACTTGAGTACATTTCTAATTTTAATTTTAGATTTCAAAGAACATGGGATAGGATGCCCTAATTGGTAAGGCCTACTCATGAATATACTTTTCTATATTATCTAAGAGCATTGAATAGTGATATTGTAGTAATGATTCAATCTATGGGTGGAGGAACACTTCTTGATGCTTATGAGGTAGCCATTAGGGCTGAGAATATTCGCATAGAAGATGGAAAAATTGCACCAAGACCTCCCATGCCTATATTTCCAGAAATACAACCCTTTATGCCACCTCTAATACCTACAATAACATCTATACCAATACCAACTAGTCAACCACCAAGTCAATACAAAGCTACCTTAAGCCAATCCAATGACTTATAAGAGGTAAAGAGCCTTCTTCAAACCTTTGGCAATGAATTAATGACCCTTAAAAGGAAGAAAGCTTAGAATTACAGGCCCTATCAAATTCCTTACCAATCTTATCAACCTCATAGGGCACCTAACATAACTCACATGAGTTATTCCTCACATAACCATAGTTAGGCAGTTTTCCTCACATGTGGAAAGACTAATTCCACTCTATGAGTCGTTAGTAGATGTGTCACCTCATATTTGACACATCGCCGCTACATTTGAGGGTGGTTGAACCTTGAGCTATTCTCTTGGTTCCATTTTCGCCACCTTTCCTATTCTTGTGGAGTATTGTTTCCCAAACTTCACCTATTTATACCGGTTCATTTGTAATCCAAATTGTTCATTTTCAACATTGCAATCTTGTGTTTGATTTCTACTCCACGATCTTGGCCTTCCGCTCACACATGGTATCAGAGCAAGTGGAATAGCATCAAATCGCCATTTGCTTGTTGATCAAATTGCTCCATTGTCATGAATCTTTGCAGCCTCATTTAAACGCAAGGCTCCATCCGGCCTTTTATCACTGCGATACGAGGAACCTCGTCGAATTCCAATGCCTCAACAGAGGCAACGATCATGCGTAGGTAATGTTTATTTGAAAGCATATTTCAACATTTATTTGCAGGTTGAATATGCCTCAAGAGGCACTGTGATCGATTGGTTTGCTGTGCCTTTGGCAAAGCATATTAATTGCTGTTCATAGCTCATCGAGCCTCACCACAGTGAGGCTAAATCATAGCATCAAAGGCTCACAAGGAAGGCCAAGCTTCATCCTATTCGGGCCTGCATCAAAGGCCGAAGCCAAGCCTTGTAACCTGCATCCAACGACGCCTTAGAAGCCCTGATTTTCTCAGCGACACAGGCGGTTACACAGTGGCATGCTCACAACGTTGGAGTATTGAGGGAGCTTCTGCCCTGCATCGACATGAAAGACCTATTGGCCCATGTTTGTGACTACAGTCAACACCTTTGTAGGTGGGAAGATTGGAGTTCAAACGGCTCCTAGAGCCACACGGTAGAAAGAGGTGGAAGTGCCTTTGAAGGCACATGGGCGCCAAGCACCAGAAGGAAGCAACAAACGTGAAGTTTAGAGCTACGAATGTTACCACAGGGGGCTTAAATATTTCCTCTCACAATTTTTTTTTCTCCAAAAATTGTTGCATGCAATTTTAATTTTTCAAGCACATTGAAATTTTTTGAGAAGTTGTAATTTTTTTTGCATATGCAAATTTTTTTAAGAAGCCATAACTTTTGCATACAAACTCAAAATTGAGTTGTTCAAAAGGCAAAAGTGATTCATTTTTAGTCCTCTTTCATTCTAGCTTATCATCATACTATCATTATAAAATGCCAGTTTAAGTTAGGTTTAGAGTGACAAATACACTTCATCTATTAATTGCGCAAATTGGGGAAAATCAAACTAAAGGGACAAATCCACTCAAAAGATGTATTTAGATGTCAAGTGCACTCACTTATAAAGTGTCACTTTAAGGGGGTAATTAGGCTAGAGTGTTCAAAACCACTCTTAATGCACTAAAGTATTACTTTAAAAGTCAAAACTGAGTATCAAGAAATTTAAATTGCACCATTTCATCACCTAAAAGAAGGTCAAAAGGTAATGGTACCGCCTTCATCTTTTTGCATTTCACATCTGGTGAAGAAGACAATCATGATGCAACTTTAGAGCCTAGTGTAAACTCTTGGATCAACTCAGTTGGTTCTATATAGTAGAAAAATTGAACTCTACCTGCATTCTTAGTATGTAAAAACACTCATATAGTGTCAAGATATTGAAAGTGTAAAAGTGAAATGTAAGCACTGATCTATAAAGTGTAGTGGGGAGATTGCAACATTGCAACTTGAATCGCATTGGTTCCTACCTCATTCGAATGTACACATATGCACATCCTTTCTTTAGTCATTTTGCACATTTCTTAGACCTTCATCCTGGTCTTTTTCTACTTCACTTAGTTTGCCAAAATCTCTTAACATCAAGGGAAAGGCAAATTTTACATCTTTGACATGCTTAAGGAGTTCTACATATTTGCATCAGAATCAACATCAGCATCATCATCATCAAGAGGGGCCATCTAAAGTCCTCTCTTTGTTTTCTCTCTTTTGGAGGAAAGTTTTTTCCCAATGGGTTTTCTCTCTTTTGGAGGAAAGTTTTTTCCCAATGGGTTTTCTTTCTTTCTCTATTGTATGAGATATTTTTTTGTAAATGAGTACCTAAAATGGTGCACAGTCAGGACTCATATTTAATAAACCCACCTAAGCTATGCTTAAGGGGGGTGTTGGTGTATAACTCACATGAGTTATTCCTAACAAAACCATAGTTAGGCAGTTTTCCTCACATGTGGAAAGACTAATTCCACTCTGAGTCGTTAGTAGATGTGTCGCCTCATATTCGACACATTACCGCTACATTTGAGGGTGGTTGAACCTTGAGCTATTCTCTTGGTTCCATTTTCACCACCTTTCCTATTCTCATGGAGTATTGTTTCCCAAACTTCACCTAGTTATACTGGTTCATTTGTAATCCAAATTATTCATTTTCAACATTGCAATCTCGTGTTTGATTTCTACTCCCCGATCTTGGTCTTCCGCTTAGACACTAATCAATCTCATAGGCCACCATTTCAAGCTAATTTTCAAGGCCAAGGCCGAGCCATTAATGATAAATCTTTTCAATCGTATAACCAAAATTTTTCTAACACCTCTAAGACACTAGTTACTATCTAAAATAACTTAGTACATGACCATGAGTGGTGTTTTCTTGTAACCAAGCCACTTGTCCAAATGGTGTCCTCAATCAAGAACTAATGGTACAAAATGCCTCAATTACCCAACTTAGTACATCACTTGGAACACCATCACAACAAGAATGATACATCCCTAATTTTGACTATGTTTTACTTTTTACTTTTGAAGTATTTAGTAGGTGATTTCACATGATTCAATGATTTGACATTTAGTAAAAATGTCAGGAAAAATCAATGTTTTCATGGGTTATGTTTATAATTGACATGTGTTTTTATGTTGTCAAGATACTATGATTTCATGAGGATTACAAAATGATTATTGATACACTAATCATAGGTTGGTGATTGCAAGTTGCATATAGGAAACAAGTTTCTACCCCTCCAAGAAAGGGAGGGAGAGCATCATTGAAGAGAAGAGTATAGATACAAGGAAAAGAATAGTTTGTTGCCATCTTAAGTTTGTGTTGGTGCAAATTAGTGAACCTAGTTGATTCAGGTATGTGGTACTCAACTCCCCTTTTGGTTTAGGTTTATTTCTCGACTTGACAAATTGTCAATGTCTTTTAGAGTATTTTAACGACACTTTAGTCATTTATAGTGTAATCAACATTATTAACGTCGAGCGTTAGTCATTTTTCAACTAACACGACTTTTTGACAAAAATGATGTCCCTTGCATCGTAAAGGAGAATATGTTTATGTTTCAATGACGTTGTTGGGAAAGCAAATTAAGTATGTTTCTCAGTTAAGGTTTTAATGTTGAGATTCTCGTATGTTGGTCAAATTGACACGACTCATTTTTCTCTTTTTTATATGAAGGGGAGATGAACTTGACCCAATCATGCTTTGTGTGTAATTTTATGTCACATTATTATATACCTTATTGATATTAATATCTAAGCTTGTTTTTAGACTAATATTATACGTGAATATTCTCGAGCTTGGGAGTAGTGGTTGTTAGTGTGTTAAATGTTGATTACACTCAACTTCACTCTTTTCCTATCTTTTTTATCTCTCTTTCCATATCTCTTTATCTCTAGCTCCATCTATCTTTCTCTATTCCCCCTAACTTTGATTCTATCCCCAACTATAATTTATCAGTAACACTAACTTTATCCTTAACCCTAACCCTAATCTAATTTTAACCCTAACCCTAATTCTAACTGTAGCACTAATTCTAACCCTAATTCTAATCCCCTCTCTTTCTCTAATCCCCTCTCTTTCTCTATTCCCCCCCCTCTCTCCCCATATTTCTCCCCACTTCTGTCTCTCCACTTCTTGTCCCTCCCCACTTCTCTCTACTTCTTGTCCCTCCCCACTTCTCTCTTTCCACTTCTTTGTTTCCCTCTCTCTAGCACTTTAATGTAATCTTGTTCCTCAACGTATTCAAACTCATAGCTATCCTCATAGTGGTATATATATGTTGGTATATATATTTCCTTCATAATCCAAGTTCATTTACATTATCATATTTTGCTTGTGCACATAACCATAAAGCTAATTCTAACATTGACCCTATTTTTATCTATAACCCTAGTTCTAACCCTAATCATAATTTTATCCCTAACCCTAACTGTAATTCCAAGTCTAACCCATTTTTTTTGGCCCTCCCCACTTATGTCTCTCCACTTCTTTGTTCCCCTCTTAAAAATAGGACAAATATTTACCCTTTTTATTGTGAATGAAGTGTAAAATTGTTATTAACTGTTTAACCATTGGAATGGATGATATTTAAGTAGAGTGATCATATACACATTGTCATCCGGACATCAAGTTGGAGGATTTCTCACAAATCACCACCCGATTAGTGGTGGACTTTCTTACAAATCACCACTAACTTACTTGTCGGCCTACTAGTGGTTCCAATGACTTCAAATTCCTTTTCTATGCAATTATATAAATCATTTAGTTAATAGGTTTAAGATAATTAGGTTTGCTCTTACAGTAATTTTCGTGATACAAATTTTAACTTCAAACAATATTTGGCTTTGAAACTAAATCTTCATTGAGAGCTAGACTCTCTACAGAGGAAAGACAAAAATTCTATCTAACATGGATGGGTCTAGATTAAGTAGAGTAATGTGCTGTGATTTTTGTGACGGAGAGATTTCTGCCTGCAGTAAATGCGAGTCTGAGGAGGCTGTCACATTGAAGTTCGCATAGTGGGTGAAGATAAAACAATTTACAGTGTGCATTCCATTGGCCCAAGGAATGTTGTTCAAATAATGCTTGACAACAAATGGTTTTCAGATAATAATAAAAAAATGGACCCGGTATTCTTCATAGTCATGATAAAGGTAAAGGCAATAATGTTAGTTATTCTGAATCACATAGTGATGGCCAATATGCATGATGATAATCACATTATATTAAGTCAAGAGGGGAACCCACTTCAACATTCTGCTGAGAAGGTTAATGGGCAGTGGTATTCAAATGAAACTGAAAATGAATGCCAGGTAGTAGACTAGCAGTGAATTTGCCTATAGTTGAAATATTTTGAAGAAAAAATGCGAATCAATTAATGAGGATGATGTTATGTTCCTTGATTACATTATCTATCAAGGTTCATATCTTTGGAAGGTATGATTAGAGTACATCGGCTTTTAAATGACTTATTTTGATACTACTCATAATAAATTAACCAAAAAATAGTTTACATCTTCTAAATTAAATGTATAATATTAACTTAAAAAACAAAAAATACAAATTTTATATAATCCAAATATTTTAATAAAAAACAAATAAAAAGAAAAAATATATAATTAACCAAAAAATAGTTTACATCTTCTAAATTAAATGTATAATATTAACTTAAAAAACAAAAAATACAAATTTTATATAATCCAAATATTTTAATAAAAAACAAATAAAAAGAAAAAATATATAATTAAAAATACACCGTGCACGTGCTAAAATAAAGTAGTGGAATTTTTTTAGGAAATTAAATGACTCCTCAAAGAAATAAAAAATATATTAAATAATCTACATAATGACTACAAACAAATGTTTTAAAACATAAAGTATGTTTTCATGGTAGGCAGCGATTTTAATGATATTTAGAACATAGAAAATTTAATTAATGAAATATATAATATTATATATGATATAGGTCGATCATAGACAAATTTGAAAATAGTTCAGTGGAATAAGAGGTAATTACATTTTGATTTGATAAGTAGAGGTCAAGGGTCAAATTCCATACAGTATTTGCGGATAGTTGAGGACACGTTTTAAAGCATATATGATTTAACATGTATATTTAATACACTGAAGGCTTTGCTGTGTGAGTGTATCTGGTATGTAGTCAACATATTGCTTGATTACAAATGTATACATTATTTAAACTTAGCCCACAGGACTGAGCTTAAATATCTTGTACATTTTCTGTCAATTATAAACTTTACAAGTTCAAAAAGCATATTAGCGTTGCTACAGATAAACAAGTGTATTATTATTATTGTATAACTGGTATACAATAAACACACTTTTAACTACAAATGTGTGTCAGTGTAACATTTAAACTGGGCATATCCACACCACAATAAAACGGCGATGTAAGAAGAAGAAAAGAACTCCATTGGAAATGATCAGATATAGGATTTTATAGAACTTTGGCTAAGATATGGACTTCTTAGTCTCAGTGGAAGGTTGTAGAAAGAAGAAACAAAACTACAATAGAAATGACAAGATGTAGGCTACCCCTTTCTCCACCTGTCAACTCACATATGTGAGTGTTTAAACAGCCCATTGTTTTGTTATGACTAATGGAAGTGGAATGTGCCTACAGTTTAGGCTCTTCCCATTTAATAAAACAGATACACCACAATAGAAAGTAGTTGCGGAAAGAAGAAACAAAATTATTATGGAAATGAGGTGTTGGCTTCACCGTCTAGGTGAAAGGTTGTTTTGTATCGGTAATTTCCTAATCAGCTGTTATCCTGGCCACAATAATTAGGTTAGGGTTCCAATAAACGAGAATAAACGTTACGGAAGTCTGACAATGACCACCAGGTCACGTTTTCCCAATAAATTAAGCGTCATAAAAAAATCAAGATTTACTGTTAAGAAATCAGAATTCAGAGAGAAATTCAAGGGGGAGGCTGGACAAAATGCGCATAACTGGCCTGCTGGGCGATATGGATTCTTTGATATAACGACACCTAGTATGAAATTGAGGCCACATCGACGGCCTAATCTCTTCTTGCTCTACACTGTACTGATTCTTTGTACGTAGATTAAGAAAAAACGGGAAAAACGGTGGTCTGACTGCCGGATTATCTTAATAATCCGGCGGTCTTAATTCCGCAGATAGCATTCTCGTACAGATGCCTATCGGCTAAAAGTACTGTAAATTCTGAAATTTCTTAGTCTTTCTCTCCGTGTAAAATTTCATATTGCCAAGTACACCATCTTGCAAATCATTTTCCCCCGGTTGGATTGGTAAATTGTTTACTGCAAGATGTAGATTCCAGTATAGCAGATTTGGCATGGCATTTTTATTTAGAGAAAGCTCCTAGACTGGATATATGCAAGTTGTGCAAAATGATAAAGACCAAGAGCTGATTACTGGCAATAATAGAGTTGGAGAACAAAAAAAATGTCTTGCTAATGGTTCTGCTAATTTAGATCTTCCTCGGCCAAATCTGAAGTCTTTAAGTGAGGAAGATGCAGGATGTTGTATCTGTCACAGCTCATACATACAGCTGGGTGAACAAAGCAGCTGTTGCTTTTGCCTTGTGGGCAAACATACCACTCTGAGTGCCTTGCTAAATGGTTGGGAGCTAAGAACACTTGTCCACTCTGCAGAGAGCAGTTATCTTCAAAAAATAATTCAAGAAATTAGGGGTGAATGAAAAAACCTCAAAATTTTCTCAAATTGCCCCTTTTACAAATAATCCTTACTTTGATTTTGGGTAACAGAGTTAAACTTAATATAAAACATTCACAAATGTTGCTATAATTACACCTGATCACAACATGCAAATACAGAGAGTGAAACTTACTATAAAATCATTCACAAATGTTGTCAAATTTACACCTGATTATAACATGCAAATACAGAGAGTAAATCTTACCGTAAAACCATTCAAAAATGTTGCTAAAATTAATCCCAATCATAACATACAATAAAAAGGAGTAAATTTTACTGTAAAATCATTTACAAATGTTTGCTAAAATTACACTTGAGCATAACATGCAAACAAAATCATTCACAAATGTTGCTAAAATTACACCTGATGATAACATGCAAATACAAAATATGCAGAAATATGCCCCATGGCCAAACATAAAATATAGTATAAGAAAGTCCGAATTCAAAGCTGCAAGATTCTGAAAACAAATGGAAATTAAGGTTTCTGGTCCAGCTATTGCTTATTAAATTTATTTTCTAATAATGTTTTGTTTTAGAGAGTTGAAAGGGTTCGATTTACATGCAAATAATGAAAAATGATAAGATTCTAAATGTATATAATGCCCAGAATTCATACCTTTTAAAAATACGGACGCGACAGCTCTGCATGAATGCCCATGGACTATTTGGGGTGCAAAGATCGGAGGAAAAGAGGAAAAGAGAGTGGAGTTTTAGAGAAGGGTGGTCGAAACCCTAGATTTGGTAGAAGACATGCCACCATCCAGAAACCCATATTCTCATATTCTCATTAGAGACACCTTGAAAGAAAAATATATCTATGTCTTACGCTAAAGACAAAGACAACCCTTTATGTAGTGGTTTTTTAAGACACCACAAAATTATTAAATGAATGCACTACATAAAATGCCAGCGCCAAGAATAGTTTTCTGAAACGCCTACAGCTTTAGTTTTTTCTTTCCCCAGAATCAGTTTTAGATTTTAGTTAGCAATAATGAATTAACACCCAATTAAGGTTAGGGTTTTTCATAATGCATGATATTCATCGGTTTTTCACAGTGCTAGCTATTCATTTGTCTAATAAAATATAATAATAAAAATCATTAAAATCGTTAGTTGAAGTTTTATATTTTAATTATCAATAATAAGTTAATTTTCACCTTTCCAAGCATCGTCCCGGTTCAATCCTTCTCAAATGTGATCTCCAATTCGTTGGTCTTGTTCTGTGTGTCATTATTGCAGAGGAGCCTCTTCACATGATAATCCAGTTTTAGATTCTGGGCGTGGGTATTTATAATACCGTTTTTTTTTGGCTGACGATTGGCAATAAATCATTTGACACAGTTGTTAATGGAATATATCTAAACTGGCGTTGCATTTTCCTGTGTCTATTGCAGACCTAGCCGCAGCTGAATACAACAGTTACACAAAATCAAACAGGCGTCACCAACCAAAAAAAAATCATAAATAAAAACAACTGAAAGATATCCTTCTATTGAAATATTTTCCATAGGTCTCCTCCGCCAACGTGTTCCATTATCTAAGTATATTTATTTTGGGGTTACAAATACATTTATGGCAAAGATTTCGCCGCTGTAGATCTTTATTTCAGAGTAAACTTTGCCGACCGTTCCCCTGTCAATGACATTGGTGAAGAAGAGCGATCCATGATAACTGCCGTATGATTTCGTTAACTAAATTTTTTGTGAGGGGATGATTAATTAAAAAGATAAGAGAGGCGTTACTGTCATTGCATTTGGTCCATATGGAAACTTATTTGCTATTTTTAAAGCAAGGCCATCATATTCTGAACAAAAACATATCTAGATCTGGCGCTGGTTCCAACAGGCCTTCTCTTCTTCTGAATATATCATCTGTACCTCATCTATAGAATTCTCATGTACCCCAATTCAAAAAGTGATGGGATTTGAAAATAGCATTAGAAAGATTTGGGTACACAAGAGGATGGAGGTCAGTTATCATATTTATTAGTGCTGTTATTTGGAAAAATAAATTAAATTTGCAAAACAAGTAGAAACAAGAGATCAGGTTTCCTCCAGTTAATTTAAGATTGTTGGAAAGAATACAGAAAGTAAGAAAAATAAATTAAATTTGCAAAACAAGTGAAACAAATAAAAGAGATCAGGTTTCCTCGAGCATCTTTCATAGAGTAAAATGAATCTTTTGTTTTTTTTGAATGAAATAGTTTTATATGATTTAAATATTTAGAAGTTTCTATATTAGGAAAAAAAATAAAGAAAATTACTATTTTAATAGTTGTATAATTTTTTATTTAAATATATTTGACTTGGGCTGATTCATTGAGTTATGGATTGTATTATTTACTCCATTTAAAACATTTTAAATAACAATTTGATGTCCAATTTAAATTAATTTCTACATATGGATTTATAATTTTACTATTGCAATGATTTAAATTTGTACTTTTCCTATGTCAATATAATAAATTTTTAACAAAAAATTATTGAAAAATGATTTGAGGGGAGAATTATGAACACACATTTTGTCTCTCACTAATTAAGTCATGCCTAAATGGATGGTGTCATCAATTTTTAAATTAAAAATCTATGAAAAATATTTCACCATATTATTATATTTTTTATTTTATTCTTCAAACATACAATATTTTAATGCATTTTAAATTATCATAATATTAATATACATTTTTTCTTTTATTCTTCAAACTTACAATATTATGCATTTTAAATTATAAAAGTATTAGTATTATTACATTTTAAGGAAATATTGTGTTATTTAATAGACTTTGTAAAGTTTAATTTTATAGTTAAGGAAATATTTTAGTCCTATTTTATTTTTACCTTAGATTATTTTTGAGATTTCAATTTTATTTACCCAAGACATTTCAACACTCTTCAAAAATTAATTTTTCAATTATTGGAATGCAATTTGTCTATACAACTAATACCTAATGAACAAAAAAATTACAACTAAACAAATATTAATACTATAATAACAACACTACAAGGTAGCACTTGTTAAAAGTTAAATTAATATTAAGATTTAAAAATTTACTAAGTTTTATTTTTATTTTATAATTTTTTTAATATTAAATTATTAAGTTTTAATTATAGACAATTGATCTTTCTGCACCCCCTTCGTTGATTAATGTCTTTATTTTTTAATGGATAATGCAGGTTCTATCTTCTTTTTTACACTTGGGAATTGTCCTCTAATCATGGGGAGAAATAAGCTCCAGATCAAGATCAAGAATATAGAAAACAACACAAATAAAGAGGTTACCTTTTCAAAGAGGTGAAATGGACTTATTAAGAAAGCATATGAGCTCTCCGTTCTGTGATATTGATATTACACTTACTATGTTCATTGTGACGCTGATATTACACTTATTATGTTCATTGTTGCACTTCAATTTTACAATGCGCTCATACATATGTATGTTAATAAATTTGGTTTGTATAGAGAGTTCTTATATTTAAATTTTATTTTAATAAATTATTTTTTAAAAATCTTAACACACAACAAAAGAAAGTAAAAAAAATTAGATATGAAAAATAATAAAACTATAAGAGTTATTTTTTGATCTTGAAATCTCTATATTTGCCATATTTGGAGAGAAAACCAAAACAAAGAAACAAATTATTAAAATGTTACTTACAAATCCAAAAGAAACATAGACATGATTTTATAAAAAAGATTTAACAACCTAATTCAATTTATTTTAGTAAGAAAGATAAAAGAACCTAGCTAAGATAAAAGAACAAGGCTATGATCTTATAAATAAATGTAATATTCCAATTCATTTGTGATTGTACTTAATGTGTATGTTTCATTAGGTATTTTTACATAATATTTTATAAGATCGTAGCCTTGTTCTTTTAAGTTACCATTAATTTGTAATATATGGTTATAATGATGGCTTTGTAGGAACTTCAAAGGGAAATCAATGCAAGGAGATTACAAGTAGAAAATGCAAAATCAAGGCAACATGTGTTCATATTTTTCTATTGTGATTACAAAAATCACTCTTCTACTTTTTTAAGTTACCATTAATTTGTAATATATGGTTATAATGATGACTTTGTAGGAGCTTCAAAGGGAAATCAATGCATGGAGATTACAAGTAGAAAAATACAAAAATCACTATTCTACACACCAATACAAGCTCCTTAGGAGAAAACACATTAGAAACTAGAAACCACATCAACATTAGAAGCTAACTATGGAAGACCAAGAGTGACAACTTAGAATTCCTCATTAGATGTCTCTATGGAGATTTCAACTTGGGTCTCCACAATGAGAACCCAACATTTTAACCAATTAAGTTAACCCCTTGGACTAGTCTTATAGTCCTTAATTTAGATGATTGTACATTATATCCCAATCTTGGCTGAGAATATACAATAATTTTTTAAAATATGTAGATGTCAAGCAATGATTTTACTTGCCATGAAATCATATTCATGCTAACTATTCCTAAAATTTGTCATACAAATATATATTTTTAATTTGCAAAGATATAAATAATTTGTCAATTCAATCTAATTGAATATTGTTTCATTGTCACTAACAAAACAACAATTTGTGACCCTGTGGTGTCTATAGCTTGGTACCTCTAGAACTTTGATTTAATCACCAATTAGGTTTTAAAACTTTAAATTTTGTCCTAAAAACTTTAAATTGTCACTTTTAACAATAGATATTAAAGTTTGTTTATTTATTTTTATCACAATCAATCCTTATCAACTATGAGTCCAATGACATTTTCCTTCGTAGGAATGTGATTAGATTAACATTATACTCTACTGATATCTATATATTTGCATTGCATTGAAAAAGAAAGAGAATGAAGCTAAAAACTTTTCCAAGTATATTGAAAGAGTTTACTTGAATAGATTATTAAATATTATATTTGTGTGTTTGGGACATTGAAAATCATTTTTGAATCCATTACAAGAGAAATAAAAGCAAGAAATTTATATAAAATGTATTTAAACTACATGTAGCAATTATCTCACCATTTTAATGTAAATTTTGAGGTGCTTGGAAGTAGATCCTCAAATGATTACTTCACTACAAGACGCAGAGTATTATGAAAGAGTTCTTGAAGAATCCTTAACCAAAGTTCTAGTCAAAAAGGTAAATATTCCTCTTTTCTTTCATCAAATATTTTATGAAAAAAATTCTAATTAAAATATTCAAAACATATTTTTATTCTATTTTTTGATTTTAAATGTGCTAAAATTAAAATTTCTTTTCTTAATATTTATGTTCGTTTTGAACTTTAAAATTATTACTTAACTTGAAAACAATTTTTATATATATTACAACAATATTTGGAACAAGATGATATGGCCTTGTATGGCCAACCAAATATGCATGACCAAGGAAATATGTAGGTAAGTTTCTTTTATGGAAAATCACATCTGCACTATTTTCTTTTCTTTTCATATTTTTTAGAAAAGAATGAAAACAAATTTGAATACATCTATTTAACACAATAATATTTAAAAAAATGAAAACTATTAGAGTACACATTTCATTTGGCTTCATTTGGCCTCATTTGGAAGCCTCATTTTATGCACATGGCATAAGACACCTCAGTTGGGTGTGTTGCAGTTATGAAGAGTCTTTCAAACTCTCACTCCAGATATCTTTTACAAATTGCCACATCTACTTGAGTCTCCTTAAGTTATGGGATTGACTCCCATTAACTCAAGGTTACTTAAGGCTATATGTACTTTATCATTTTTACTTCTAATTCACTCCAAATTTGTGATTAGCATTCATCTTATAGATCTTACAAATTCTAATATGGTATTAGAGCAGGAAAGTTAGATTGCTGGTTCGATTGGAGGCAAAAATTTCCCTATTTGACAGATTTTTGTTGAAAATGCAATTTTTTTTGCAAAATCAACCTTTTGCAGGCTCTGTGGATTTGACAAATTTTGAGTTACTGTTTGAAAAATTTGGGCATCTGTCAGTCTTCCTTTATAATACTTGCAGACCGTGGAGTTTTGTCGTTGATCTCTAGTCATTCAAGCAGGCCGAAGGAGCTCATTGTTTGTTCTTGGTGATTTATGGTCTAGCCGGCCTTGGTCTTAGCTCTCTATTGAAGCGTTTGCAGGCCTAAGCCCACGTTTGGAGGCCATTTGAAGGAGTGAGTTTTATATTTTTTGGGCAATGAACATAGGTTGCCACCTATTTTGAAAGGCCCACGCCTCTAGTGGTCAGGACATCTTCACGCCACTATGGAGAAATCAGCCCTGTGCACAAAGTGCAGCCCCAGAAATCATTCAAGCATCTTTGATTATGGTGAATAGAGGATAATCTCCACCGATGCAGAAGGCGCACTAGCTCAGAAACTTCACATTCAAGCCCCTGCCATCATTTTCCATCACAGGTTTGTCATTTATTGGTTGGTATTTTCATTTTTTAACAAGAACATTTGGTATGAATGTTGAGAGATCCACGATTTGAGCCACAAAGCACTATTTTTTGTGTGAAGTCTCCATTCAGTCATTTCGATAGGTCATCATTTCTCTCTTTACCATCATGACTTCCATATTCCAATGGTCTTAATTGCAAATCCATGGTCGATGGTTTTTGGTTATTGAAGGTAGGCAGCCACACAATACTTGCTCATGGTTTCCATACCTCTAACCATTTTGTTTGTAGGTCATTGTCTTTGTACAAGATTGAGAGGCATTTTTTGGCAGATTGAAAGGAATTTCGGGCCATTTTTCCTCATTCAAGGCACCCAACGCAATTGTCTGATGATGATTCTTTGTTTCTGCTTGGTCTTTTTCTCTGTGACTTAAACATAATCAAGGGTTTCATTCTCAGCTAACCGCCCCTGTTTCTTTTTGCATTTCCGCCTTATTGTGCCCTAAAATTTGGGCTTGAAATATCAAAATTATGCCCTAATTTTGTTTTGAAAGCATTTAAAATTATTGCTTTTCAACTTGTTATCAAAATAGGCAATGTGTTTTGTGTTAAAATAGGGGCAGGACATTTAAAAATTGGGGCAAAATTAATTTGAAGGAATTACTGGTTATGTAAACCTTATATCTTCATCTCTTCAAGACGAAGGGTGAGGCCCGAGTTAACAGGATGTAACATCCCGCCCCACAACCCCAAAGGGTAAGGGCTAAAAGAGAACCAAAATATTTTTCTTTTTCTGACATAAGTGATAACATACACAGATATGGTTGCCGATTTGATAAATCAACAGCATTCATGGCCAAGTATGGCCGAATGCACAACCCACAGGAGAGGACTAAATCACTCTCCAGAGAAACATTACTAAACTAAGTTCATTTTAAACACCAACCCAAATGTTCCTATAAACCATTCCATATTAAACATTAATCCATAAACACCATAGTACAAGCGGATCCGATATACAGAATTTGTAAGCCAATTATAGAACAACATCACATTTCTTCCCATTAACTTGCATGATTATATCTTCTCTCTTAAGAGAGTACAATAGCATAAAAGAATATACAGTGCCATGGCATAGCCATGAGTATGATATACAAGTACAATAACATAGTCTTGAATATGATATAATAACTGAAAAGGTACAACAATGGATAGAGTAACAGAGGGTGAGAGCATCTCTAATCTGGTGCTCCAAAACCTATTCACTGATCCCTAATGGCGGTGGCAACACCTCCCAACTATATGGACTCATAAGAGACCACCCCACAGTGCTCAAAAGTAGTCACAAGGCCCAAACAAAAGAATAAAGGCAAGGGTATACATGATGGCCAACACTCACATCAATCATGGAGCAGACATGGAAAATGATGCATAAGGCCAAAGTCAACACAGAGAGATGCTCATCAATACAATGTCGGGTGCTACTCATGACTACAAAGGTACAAGACACTAGGGTGTTGCATAGAATCAATCATACCCAAATCAACGCCTCGCAGATGGATAACTCAATGTCCTGCAAATGGATCGACCTTCTTGTGTGCATCCTTAGCCTTTACAAGTGCTCAAGGCCATGCATGAGGACTCAATATCCTAGACTCTCAAGTAACAGACAAAGTGTACTAAGTACACTACATATCAACTCTTAGTAGATCTATAAGATTTTACTATGCATACAACGACAATTAATGCCTATAGGTTAAGAATGTCCTATCCTCTCACCATGATGTCTCGACATCCAACGTAATGGATAAATAATTTAGAGGGCAAGACCTTAACTAACAATCCATCTAGTAACTTTAATTTAATTAATATATATATTTTTGAGTACTAATGTTTACTGATTAATCCCCAAGGATGCTAACCACAAACTCATTTCTTTAAAACATAATGATAATATCATAATCATCTCTCGATTATATCTTAGCATTCAAACAAAGGAAATTCTAATTACTAGTAATAGTAAAATCACCTAAAATAGGGTGTTATCCATTGATTTCAGGCATATCAATCCTCTAAACTTATAATGCCCATGATGTATAGATCCATTATCAACCGCCTCTAACTCATATTTGAAACCCATCCTCATTATTGGTTTAAGGGTAAAAATAAACTTCCTTAAATTCTTGGGTTGCATGATAGATTTTCTTAACTTAAAATTACATGACCAATTTTCAATGCACAAACATAGATCAATGTTTCTAAGGTATTTTATTGCCATTTCATTATTTAACTCAAGGGCGAGGGTTTCCACAAGGCTGGTGTCTCAGCAGAAATATGGCCATAATGACCAAAACACAAAACCACTTAATTTTCTAAGAAGGGTTGTAATGAAAAATCGATTCAGAGAAGTCAACATATAACAAAAGGGTTCCAAGGGACTTAGATCTCTTCAATCTTTGTCATAGCATCCCAGTTTTGTGTGGCTGCCCTCATTATATTCTCTAAAAGATCAAACCCATGTTTTACCCAAAATAACAAATCAGAAAACACATGATCTTTCTTTGAAAACCCTTTTATCTAAAGAATTAAGAAAATAATTCTACATGTTAAAACAAATCCAAGGAAAGAGGCAATGTAAATGTCTTGCATTGAAATAAATTTAGGCATATGATTTATATGCACCACTGGGTTTTCTATTTTTTCTTTGCTTAATGAAATTATAGCAGAGGTATTTTAGCCTTTGTGCTGGAAAAATAGAGAAGTGATGTAAATACCTTAAAAAAAAAAGAAGATTTCCTCCCTGGGCTTAGATCTATTCCTCGGAAGATGATTCTTTCATTTTCTGTTTGTACTCCTCTCTAGCTCACCTCAGATCTTTCAATTTGATACGCTCGTCTGAGTATTTGCTTTGAACCATTTTCCCTTTCTTTTTCCTAAGTTTTATGTTCTGTTGACAGAATGCTTCAAGCAGTTTCTTCTCATGGAACGCAATAATTGCAAGACACGCACAAAATGGATTTGTTACAAAGGCTTTAGAAACTTTTAAGAAAAGCGATTGGTAGATGTAAATCAAAATTCTTAAACCTTTGCCAGTATTCTCGCTGCCTGCGCCAACATGGGAACTATGGAACATGGCATGGACATCCAACAGAGCATAACGGAAGGGGATTTTTTATCAAATATTTTAATTGGAAATGCTGTGGTAGACATGTATGCAAACTATGGGAGCATAGACAAGGCAAATGATCCATTTCACAAAATGCCTAAAGAAATGTGGTCTTATCGATTGCAGAAATTGTAGGATATGCACATAATGGATTTGTTGAAGAGTCTTTAGAAACTTTAAAGCAAATGCCATTGGTAGGCATAAAGCCCAATTCCTAACCTTTGCCAGTATCCACGCTACACAAAATAGATTTGTTGAAATGGCATTAGAAACTTTTAAGCAAATGCAACTAGATGCATAAAGCCAAATCCCAAAACCCTTTCCAACATCCTCACTACTGTCCAAAAATGGGATCGATGGAACAAGGTATGGACATTTTTTAAAGCCTGAAGGATAGAGGAATTTTGTTAGATCTCCCCCTGCAAATGTTATGGTAGACATTTATGCAATCTCTCGGATAAAGACAAGGCACTCTCGACCATATCGCCCATGCTATATGGTAGATATATTTCTTGCCTTAAACACTTTCACCCACTTCCATTTTCTTCTGTAGTGGCTCCCTCTAAGAACCATCAATTCACACCTACTGACAAGATATTTTATTGCATTAACTGCATCACCCAACTAAGAACATGGGGTCGTTACACATGAGGCTAATTCCCCCTCACAAAATTAAACCATTGTATTCTTCATTGTTTACCAAATCCAATGAGTTGTTGGAAGGCTAGTTTCCCTCTCGCCATGGGCATTTTTTTGCTAATTAGTGCCAGTTTGTTAAAATAGGTCTATTTTGTGGGAACTTGTTTTTTGTGATAACTTTTGCTTGGTAGCTCAAAATTGAGCACCGGTTTTTGTAAAAGTGAATATTTTCACATTTCCCATGCATCTAACCTATTTATATTGTAATAATGCACTAAGTTATAAAGTGCCACAAATTTGGGGGGTCACCTAATACTGAATAGAGGGGAAGTATAGAATGTGCCTTGAGCATTTCAGAGTTGTGCCAAAGAGCACTTCCATACAATCATGTCAAGAACACTTCATTGAGTCATATCTAGAACAATTCTGCACTTTCTTTCCATTTTTTCAGTTATGGGGGTTATTCATGCACTAATTTATAAAGTGCCACAAATATCATCTGGGATAAAAAAATATTAAATTACGGGGGGTTCATAGAGTTGTGTCAAGAGCATTTCCGAGTTGTGTCAAGAGCACTTCCATAGTGATATGTCAAGAGCACTTCACTACTACTTCATCATTCTTCAACATTTTTTTCCCACAATGTATTGAGATGTGTCACAAACACTTCCACTACAACATCATTATCACCTAATGCTACATGTGCATCCAGGGTTGATTCTTCAAGAACTTCCAGAGATTCATCACAACACAAGATTGATATCAGTTCATTTGCTTCTACAGATTTCAGAGTTGCTTCATAGAAGGCTTCCATAGAATCTTCAAAGAAGGAATTTACATTGGACTTGAATTGTAGCCATATGACATGCAATTGGATTCCACACATGGATCTTGCAAGATTTGCAGGACTAGATCACTTTTAGTTGTATTGTGTCAAGTGCACTTCCATTGAGTCGTGTCTAGTACACTTTCTTATTTTTTTCTCTTTTAGGGGGTAGTTTTTTTTCCCATTGGGTTTTCTACCTTTCTCCACTTATGAGAGTTTTTTTGTACATGGGTACCTCATCAAGCCTTGTTGCTGGGACCCATCTTTTACACCCACCTAAGTTGTGCTTAAGGGGGGATATTAGTGTACACATTTCATTTGGCTTTTATTTGGCCTCATGTTATGCACATGGCATAAGACACCTCAACTAGGTGTGTGGCAGTTATGAAGAGTCTTTCAAACTCTTTCACTCCACATATCTTTTGTAGATTGCCACATCTACTTGAGTCTCCTTAGGTTATGGGATTGACTCCCATTAACTCAAGGTTACTCAAGGCTATATGTACTTGTCATTTTTACTTCTAATTCACTCCAAATTTGTGATTAGCATTCATCTTATAAATCCTGCAAATTCTAATAAAAACAAATTTGAATACATCTATTTAACACAATATATGGCAATAATGCCAAAACTTATCTTTTTGAATTTTACATATTATAAAATTTAATGAATGGGATAAGACTTAGAACATGTTTCATGTTAATGGAAATATTCTCAAATTATTTTGACATTCCCAAGCAATGCCTTGTTGCATGGGAAACCAATCCCTATGGAAGAACATTTACTATCAAGAGTGCCTAGATTTGCAATTAGATTATCACTGTTCCAAATGAGTTATTACTTTTAGCATACTGAATGTAGAAACCTTATTTTGAACTCTTTTATGGTTTTCTCCCCCGCTTTCCTTTGGTTTTGGGGTGTGGCAGCTGGGCATGGCCTATGTTTCAGGTTCATTTTGCCACTCTTTTGTGACCTTTTGTGGTTTTTGTTCAGACGGATGGTTTTCTTCCCATATTTGACAGGTCTTCGGTGTGTTGTTGCTTTGGTGCTTTTTTTGTCCTATTTCTTTCTTTTTTGTTGTGGATTTTAGAAGAAATGAACTTTCTCTTGGAATATGTTTTTTGAACTCAACTATGGTATTAATAGAAATTTGAAAATTTACTATCCTAATCCTCATTCAATGAAAAGTTAGTGAAAAACCTAGAGACATACAAGCCGTGGGTTTGAGCATAGAAATTATAGAGGCACTACCAACATTTTTGTACAAATTAGAGTACTCCAATGAGGTGCAGGAGTATACAATTTGTCTGTCTAAATTTGAGGAGGAAGAGATAAATGATTTTCCAAATATTTTTTTGTTAAAATCCATTCATATAGACTTAGGAAAACTAAAATTTGTTCAACATGAAAAATAATACTCTATTTTGATTGGTTTATTCTAGATAGATTTTGCAATTTTTCAAGTCTAATTTCTAAATAAAAATTGATGAAATTAAAAAATTAGACATTTAATATTATAATCAAAGAATATTTTATACATGTCAATATAAATAATGTATTTGTATAATTATCTATATAATTGTGTTTCCAAGTAATTAATATAGTTTCTTATGTTAATGTTATTTAGTAGTATAGATATCATAAACATCTATCTATGTTTTAAAACTAGTATATTTATATTTAAAAAAATATATCTACAGTACACTGAGAGATATCTTCCAATTTATATGTTAGAATATTTGCATTTTAGTTTAAAATAGCAAAAGCATTTTGAGAGTGGTGTCAGGTTTAGTGATGTATTTATTGTGGCATTTCATTAGGATCCTCTATCTTAATAATCTCATGCATATATATATATATATATATATATATATATATATATATATATATATATATATATATATATATATATATATATATATATATATTAGATTGGAATCTTATAAAATTACATGGAATCTTGGAATCTTTCAGCATATATATATATATATATATATATATATATATATATATATTAGATTGGAATCTTATAAAATTACATGGAATCTTGGAATCTTTCAGCTCTTCAACTCCACCCGTGTTGTGATTGTAGAACGCCTCTCGGTGTAACTATACTAAAGAGAAATAGGCTCTCTACTGAAATATTCGACCACTAGGGTTTCTTCTATAGTCATCAGTTTGAAGGAAAGCAAACTTCCTCCTTGCTATCTAAGGACGGTGGAGGTGCTGGCACCTAAAAGGAGTTCTCATTTTATGTAGAAGGTGATTTGACTAAAGGTGATGGATGTATAAGGCATCTGGTGTAACATCTACCCCGCAACCCCAAAGGGTAAGGGCCAAAAGAGGACAAGACAATTTTTTTTTTTACATAAATAGATAACATACACATGAAACAGCTGCCAATTCGATATTTTAAAAACATTCATGGCCAAGTATGACCGAATGTACAACCCAAAGGAGGGGACTAACTCACACTCTAGATGAAAACATTATAAAACTACATTCATTTTAAACACCAACCCAAATGTTCCTATACACCAATTCAAATATAAACATTAATCCATAAACAATATAGTAGAAATGGATCCGATAGCCACAACGGAAACTGTAAGCCAATTATAGAACAACATCACATTTCTTCTCATTAAATTACATGATTAATCTTCTCTCTTAAGAGAGTACAATAACATAAAAGAATATACAATACAATGGCATAGTCATGAATATGATAAAATAAATAATAAAATAAGTACAATAGAGAACATCTCCAATTGCTGCTACAAAACCTGTACACAGGTCCCCAATGGCGGTGGCAACACCTCCCAACCATATGGACTCATAAGAGACCAACCAACTGTGCTCGGAGGTAGTCACAAGGCCCAAACAGAGGAATAAAGGAAAGGGTATACATGATGGTCAACACTCACATCAATCATGGAGCAGACACGGAAAATAATGCATAAAGCCAAAGTTAAAACATAGAGATGCTCATCAATATAATGTCGGGGGCTACTCATGACTACAAAGGTACAAGACACTAGGGTGTAAATTAGATGGAGTGTCAACATGCGTGCTCGAAGGGATGGCACCACATGAAAACAAGTGCACCTCTCATACAGACAAGGAGACTCAATCATGCCCGAATCAACGCCTTGCAGGTAGATAACTTGACACCCCATAGATGGATCAACCTTCTCGTATGCATCCTTAGCCTTTACAAGTGCTCAAGGCCATGCACGAGGACTCAATATCCTAGACCTAAGCTCATCTCGTTTAACCAAATGAGGCATACAAAACCCAATTAAAAAAAACAATCAACTAAAAATAGGTGACACGGTGAGTGTCCCATCTGCATCCCCAAGGTATTTAGAATAGCCATAGATGGCAAGGGATGTGTCCCAAGGACACCACGTCTAACTCAGAACAAATACAATATGTTTTAAAATATTAAATACAAAATTGCAAAATGTGATCTACAAGCCAAAATCTTTTGATGACAGTGAAATTTTATAGAAAATAGCCCTTTGTCAGTAAGGATAGTTTTGTAGTAACTACAGTGACCCCAATTTAATCACTCTTCACAAAGGAATGCACAGATAACATAAGAAACCACAACAAATGGCATTGTGAGTCTTCGTGCATCCAAAATTTTGCATAAAGTCTACCATATTTAACATAACAAAAGAATGTTAAAAAGACTAACAATAGTGGAGATCTTAATTTTCCCTCCTACAGTAGTTCCCTTAGATCCTTGGGTTGCGTGATAGATTTTCTAAATCAAAAATTATGTGAACAATTTTAAATGCACAAACACAAATAGAAGTTTCTTAGTGCCAAATCATTCTTTAACTCAAATACTACAGTTCTCACAAGACTGGTTATTTAGCAGAAAATGATAGTATGACCAAAACAAAGACCATTCAACATTCTTAAGATGAATTGAAATGAAAATCTTTTCAGAGAGGGTATCGTATAACAAATGGGTTTCATGGGACTTAAATCTCTTCAATCTCTATCATTACGTCCCTATTTTTTTTTAGTATGGCAGCCTTCATTATATTCTCTATAACAACGAACCCTTAGTTTTGCTTAAATTAAAAATTAGAAATCACCTAACCTATCATTGAATACCCTCTTTGCTAAAGAATTAATAACTTAGTTATGTATGTAAAGAGATAAATCCAGGAAAGAGGCAATGTAAATATCTTGCATTGAAATATATTTTAGCATATATTTTAAAAAATGACAGCATGGAGTTTCAATTTTCTGTGGTGAAGGAAATTGTAATAGACATATTTTAGTTTTTATTCTAGAAAAACAAATACTGAGGCAAATACCTCTTTCCTGGCTGCACACCTTCCCTCCTCTCATGCCTCCTTCAAAACACCCAAGTTCCCACTTCATAGGCAACACTTCCTCTGGTAAAAGTGATTGCAAAAGAAGGGAGACTCTCTTGCCAAGTATTCTTTAGATTCACTGAGAAACAAAATGCAAGAAGAAAACTGTGCAAAAGAAGAGACAAATAAACTGCTTTTCCAAATGCAAGATGAAAGGCCTTTCCAGTCAATGGCAATCGATCCTTTTCTTGTGCAAGTAGATGTTGTATTATCTCAGGGTCCTTAATAGATGCAAGAAGCTGAGTAGGACCAAGCCAGACCCTAACCACAGAGCCATGCTTCTTGTGTGCTTGACCAAGAAAAGTAGTAAATTGATTGAGGGCATCACATCCCTTGTTGTAGGCGAGGGCATTCAAAGGAGGCCTAGGTAAGCAACTGTCCCGAACCCAAAAGTTGAGGAGACGCCACACTCTTCAGAGGAGAAGGCCCATGAGAATGATCAATAGCACCCACAGAATGGCATTTACCTTGTGAACTAAATACTGCCGTATCATAGTCACCGCTCTGCTCTCCCCCCATCACTGACCAAAGGCTTGCATTCATGACCATGCATCTGCTGCTACATCGTCGCTCCATCGTCGCTCCAACCGCTCATCGTCTAGAGAAAATTAAGAAAATTCTCTTGCTTTTGTTTTCAAACCCCCCCTTTCTGATAGTTTGTAGACTATCTTTTTTCTCAGCCCCCGGTGATCTCTTTCCTTAACCACCAAAAACATCCATTCATTTACCTCTCTCCCCAAGATATTTTTCCCTTTGATGTCCTCCACCAAACTCTCTAATATTTTCTTGCAGTAGTATTACTCCTTCACCAGCTACTAACAAAAAAACATTAAAAATTCTTTTCCACCTTCTTTTCAGGCAACTTTCCTAGGGGCGTAGCTGCTGAGTCAATTCCTTGTGTGGGTTTCCAAATCTTGGTCTTCATTGTGGGTCGATCCACTCCCCAAAAGACATAAATTTCTCACCTACACATCATAGATATTTCTTTCCAGCATTAAAACATTTACCAAACTTTCCCCACGCACCTCTCATTGCCAATAGGGAGGGTTGTTACATCCTACCTCCCTAGAACTAGGCTTACTCTTGGAAGCCTGCAAATGCTAAGATGCAGCCAAAGCACACACTAGTCCATGAAACTTGATACAATTATAAAAATTAGGTTATCACATGCACGATTACATGCAATCAGTCCCAATACATGGGTAAGGAATAGGCAAGGCACTCATTCCTACAAAATATATGTTAGCATAAAACAATTTTCTCCAATTAAAATAAAGAATGATGCTAAGGAAACCACATCAAACAATAAATGGAAACCAAGGAGAAAAGCCTCAACCATGACACTGGCAAACTACACATGACCATAAGGGCAATCCAGACATTACCGTTAGGTAACTGGGTGATAAGACAACAGCACAGAAACACTACACTAGTAGGGTACAGTGGCTAGGGTAGGTAACCGGGTCTGTGACTATCTCCAATAACCACCATCAGGGAATACAAGTGAGCTTCGGCCTATGAATCTAGGTGGAGTCAATACTCAATACCTGCAACACTCCAAGCACACATAAAAGCACATGTGCATATATCATATAATAGTCGAAGCATCAATGGACATTAGGAAGAGGGTCATGATATCGTAAGCCTCTCGGATACGAGTGTTACGACATCATCCCTTTTCTGTCTATGATCATCTGAAAGCAATGATAATAGTATATAAACATATATAAGCATGTAATTGCAGTATAAACCATACAATTTTGTCATAATTTGCAGCAAAATGCGCTTTCAAGACATAAAATTTTCAATTCTCTAACTTTTATATGTAGCTATCTATAAAATGGATCACACATACTCACATATACATAATTTCAACCTCTGATTTCATATCATGCATGACATCTCTTTACATATAATGCAATAGTTTGTCACTTTTCAAGGTATAACGATGCAAATTTTGTTCTCTTCTATATTTAATATGCAACTAATACATGACAATTGTACAACCCACATATACATACATACTCATCCACATCACAAGGCTACATTAGGGGTTCACATGGATGTCGTAGTACCTTCCATATCCAACATATCCATGAGTCCAAAACCAATAACCATGTCCAATAGCCAAATCCATGTGTCTTGATGGCATTGACCCACCTAGTGAGCCCTTCCATACAAGCCACAATGACATCTCTCTTGTTTGTGTAAGGGTTTTAGCCTCCAAGAGATAGTCAAACAATAGGAAGGTAGTGAATTAGAGATTAGAACAACTCACACATACCACCATCCTTAAGGGTTTCCTTGCGTCTGCTTTCTTGTATACACTCAAATGGGTGCATCTCACCATACTCAATGAGGAATCACATTACAATACAAGACCAACATTCCAAAATATAAAAGTCAATTAGTTTAGCCACCAAGATGTAAATAAAGAAAAATAAATCTCAATTCCAACAATAAGATAAGAAAAATGCACATAGTATCAACAATAAATCAAATGTAACCACAAGAGTTACATGCCAAAGAAAATCATAATCCATGGCTAAACCCATACAAGCAAGATAAACTAAAGTGCTAGTCCACACAAGAAAAATAAAAGCCACTAATAACTGAAGAGAAGATTCACAAACTCTGAAATATACACATTACAGCACTATGTGACTATCGCTAGTCACCACATGAGGAAGGAGGAAAACAACCGTGACTATCTCCACAGTCCTTCATGTGGGTGCAGCCAACTCACGCAATCCTCACATGGAAAAGTATTGTGTCGAAACTCCAAGGTCGCATACCTCATGCGGCGCGATTGCGCATGGTATATGCCAAGTGGAGAAGACACGCAATGGCCGTATACCGCATGGCAATGTCCTACTCATAGGAACATCCCACATAGTGTGTACCCATGGAGAAAGCATGTGTGGCAACACATCAAGCTAGAGGTGCACATGGATAGATTCCACTTGCATGCCAATCGATCAGAATCGAGGCCCTCTTGAGCGAACCCTCTACTCTGTGTGAGCAACCACTCCTCTTTGCACAAGTAGGAACACAACATAAATACTACAACTTCATGCATCTATGTACATGGCATCATGTCCTCGAGCTCAGATCGCTACCATCAGCGACACGACATCTTTACCAGTACTATGTCAAAACACTAGTGGGGGGTGGCATCATATCTAAAACAATCACATCAGGGTAAGATCATAGATGTCACAGGTGCTCATACCACAACTGATATTATCCTGAAGAACTGAGGGGATTAGGATAACACTATATGAACCAAGTATCTAGTCCATTAATAAGGGGAAGTAGTGAGTGCTTTCTCGAGAGGTTGAAATGATCGCCATCATTTCACGTTGCCGTAATGCGTATGCCATGCAATTCCCTCCCAAGGAACTTTGTTGTTGCTACTACCCTCCACATATTGACCTATCAACAACCCTTGGGTTGGCAGTCAATAGGGTGACAACAGAAAACACATAGATGGTATGGTTTTCTCCCATACACATAATCCATACATATCCTCCAAGGATGGGTACACAACATCACCATCCCATGGGTACACATCTCAAGTACTGGTTAATCACAACACTCAATAGGAATACATCAATGGTTGTTTACATAATGGGGAATACAATCACAATTTCTCTTACCTAGGCATAATCATAGCCCGCACATGACTATGCAACATGATGCAAAATATACACTTTACCCAAAAATAAGTACTCCCAAACATCTATACCAATTTTCTCTTTTCACAGGGGCAACTCATTTACTCATAATATCATAGATTCACTTGTAATGCTTTCAACATAACACAATACTGCATGAACATGTATAGCATCATCACTACCATCTTTACATTAGTGCACATACATAAGTAACATCTTCACAATCATCATTACACTCACTTCTATATTCACATAATGCGACATCATATCACAAGTCACAATAATACCATTCATTCACAAGAAAATAGAAACTAGCAACACAAATAAATGAGTTTGGTTGAGGACCCCTAGTCATTTCTCAACATTCACATCCATTCATATAAGCATAAGTAACCTCAGCTATGTCAATGGCATTCAATTGCTCACTCAAAGCAAGATAAGTAACATTCTTATTACCTTAGTATTCACTATTTTCATTTTGCATTAAAGTACAAGTGTTCACCTATATGACCTCATTAAAACCACAATGCAATAGAGGAGATCAAATTTCATCAACAAGATATATCCACAAACAATTACCGTTCTCATGTAAACTCATTAAATAAGGAGACACTAATTAACATATAATCACTTTCAACACATAACCATAACAAGTATAAGGTCTTCTTCACTCCTATCTCATTAGATCTTTTACTTATTGCAATTCAAACATACTAATTAAATCCATAAGCCATCAATCTAACATCTTGTCAACTATTGACAACTATGAAGAGGAGAGAAAGATAGATTTCATCTCAAGTCAAGACATTACATGCCATCCAATATTCATTACACAAACATGAAAAATCTACTAAGGGAAAGTTTAAGGAACCATTAGTATTCCAATGACTTCAATATGTTATCAAGGATGATAAATTGTAGCAACTCAAGCACATTAAGAGGTTATAAGAAAAATCAGCAATCATCCAACACTTACAAGAGAGCATGGAGCAAAAATTCATTCTAATCTATTCACATCCGCAACATCTACACACTTTCATCCTTTACATCAATAATACAAGAAAGAATTACAAGAGAAATTCATGACCAATTAGGGTCATTTCTTTCACTAGCAACATCAGGAAGACACAAGAAGAGCATATCCAAGCAAGGGTAATTAGGCAACCCAAGTTACCTTCAACCCACAAACACACAAGGTAGAGCATTCCTACCCTCATCTTATAACATGGGAGAGTGATCACTCTTACCCATGGGAAACCCTCAACTAAGGTCAACACTCGAGTCCCATTGAGTAAGGTAAGGCCAAGGAGGCTATTTCCTCCATGGTTTCTATGAATGGGGTTGTAACTTAACCCACTAACTCCATGCTAAGGAATGAAAGAAATCAAGACTATAAAAATAATATAATAAGTGTTAGATTTAGGGCACACAACTGAGAGGGGGGGTGAATCAGTTGTACAAAACTTGCTTTTAATTCAAACACTTAAATTCTCTTTGTTATTTAATAGCATATCAATTAATCACTCATGAAAGCATAAAGCATAACTACCAGAGTAGATACACATCAACAAATGAGACCATGGGGTGATTAACCTAGTCAAGGGAAAAACCACGGGGTGATTAACCCAAGGATTATTCTCTGTTAGAAGAATAAGAAAAATAGATGGCACATGCCAATTAGGGCTCACTGCCCGAGCACACTGCTCACAAAGAGGCACACTGCCTACAAGAGACACACTATCTACAAAGTAACAAGTATTACAAACTTGAACTAGAGATTGACATCTTTACCATGCCTGGATCAATTCCATTTAAGCCCAAAAACTCCTACTCTGCCTTTTGCACTTCTCTTCACTATGCCACACTTATCCACACCAAGACACACTACAAAATGAATTCACAATCCCTTATTTATACAAGGCATCGACTTAGGAACAATCATCTAAGTCGACAAACACCTATAAGATCATTCGCAAGAAGTGTAATACATCCGGTCGACCTGTCTTAGGAAGAACACCAATATCTGTGGTTATTCTTCAAATGCAAACTCAAACTTCAATGTGGATCACCAATAAGAATTGTACATGATCCAAAGATCACCAAAACCTTTCCTGGGTCATCAAGAACATCCACACTTTATCAGCTTACTGGAATTCTTCTCTTCTTCATCCGAAACTTCAAGAACACAGTCTATCATCACTATCATAATGAAAAAGGTGCTTCCAGACCTCCAAACCATGAACAAATCCATTTGTTACTTCACATGGACTTCTTAAACACTCCCTCCAATCCACAGGATGAGATAATGCAAGTTCGGAGCTCACTGGACCAATCTGTGACACTCTGTCACCACTAAACATCTGTTGGAACCGGTTCTACTTGAGCGATCATAACTTCTTTAGATCTTCATGCGAACCTCTGAAATCTTGACTGGAACATCTCAAGACTCATATCTACAAACCCTTTAAACCGCATCCTCTGATCCTCAACCTATTGAGGACTTTTGCCTTCTTGTCATCACTGTTCTTCACTGTTCCTGATTGAGACTTATTCTCTTAATATCCTCAACACACAGATCATCCAGTCCTTCTCATTAATGCAATATGAGTATGTTGATATCAATGACAACACTGGTTATCTTCATACTTGCAACAATCTCTCCCTTTGTCATTGATGGCAACATATGATGTGAAAAACCATCAAGAAAAGAACTCCTTTCTGTCATAGCTCCCCCTATCAGCAACAACTCTTCACATGTCTTCTCTTTCTTTACTGCTCCCCTTTGATCATCAACCACTTGCTTTTCACATGTCTTCTCTCCCCCTTTGACATCAATGGCAAAGGGCTCATACTTACAACTTTAACCCATTAGAATCATACCAGCTGCTCCCCCTGAGTAGCAGCTCCCTATCACCAATCCGGATCACAAGATATGACTGTGATATCCACCAGATTGATGCACATCAGTGCATCCTAGTTCATCATCAGAGGGGAAATAACCCCTAACTTCTCCTTGAGATACTCAAAAGAGTCCTTGGGAAGAGGTTTAGTAAAAATATCTGCAAGCTGATCCTTGGAGGGCACATACTCCAATCTGACTTCACCCTTGTTCACTTGCTCTCTCAGAAAGTAAAATTTGATAGATATATGCTTGGTCTTAGAATGCAATACCGGATTCTTAGAAATATTTATTGCACTTGAATTATCATAGAAAATTGTGATAGGCTCCTCATATTCTACTTGAATATCTCTTAGCATTTGCTTCATCCACAAAAGTTGAGTGCAACTTCCTGCTGCTACAATGTATTCAGCTTTAGTTGTAGACAGGGATATTACCTCTTGTTTCTTGCTTAGCCAAGAAACCAACCTTTTTCCCAAAAAGAATGCTCCTCCACTTGTACTCTTCCTATCATCCACATCTCCTGCCCAATCTGCATCTGTATATGCATGAAGAGAAAAATTATGATCTCTAGGATACCATAGACCATACTCAACTGTTCCTTTTAAGTACCTAAAAATTCTTTTGATTGCCATGACATGAGATTCTCTAGGATCAGCCTGGAATCTCGCCACAAGACCAACAACTTGCATTATATCTAGTCTAGTCTGAGTGAGATACAATAATCCTCCAATCATTGATCTGTACTTGGTCTGATCTGTCTTAGGAGAGTCATCATCTTTGCTCAACTTACATCTGGTTGCCATGGGAGTGTTCATTGGCTTTGAATCTTCCATTCCAAATTTCCTCAACAATTCTTTCACATATTTGGTCTGAGAGATAAAGATTCCTTTCTTTGTCTGAGTAATTTGTAGATCCAAGAAGAAATTTATTTCACCGAGCATTGACATTGCAAACTCACTTTTCATTTGATTTGCAAAGGTCTTACACATACTGTCTCTTCCTCCAAAGATGATATCATCAACAAATACTTCAACAATCAAGATGTTTTCATGATCAATTTTGAAATATAGGTTACTATCAGTAGTACCTTTGTTGAAACCAATCTTCAAAAGATGTTTGTCTAGCCTCTCATACCATGCTCTTGGGGCTTGCTTTAGACCATACAGTGCCTTCTTTAATTTGCAGACCATATCACCATGCTCAGATAACTGAAATCCATCTGGTTGTTCAATGTACACTTCTTCTTCTAAGTCACCATTCAGGAAAGCAGATTTGACATCCATCTGATACACTTTGAGATCTTTGAAGGCAACAAATGCAAGAAATAGTCTGACTGCTTCAATTCTTGCCACCGGAGCAAAGGTTTCCTCAAAATCAATGAGTAGACTAATCTAGCTTTATTTCTGATTACTTCACCAACTTCATTTAGTTTGTTCCGGAAGACCCATTTGTTCCAATCACATTCTTGTTTCTAGGTCTAGAAACAAGATCCCAAGTGTGATTTTTCTCAATTTGCATTAAATCTTCTTCCATTGCTTTGGTCCAATTTTCATCATTGCAAGCTTCATTTATTGTCTTAGGTTCAATCTTTGAAATCAGACAACATTCATCTGAATTTTGAGCAATTTTCCATCTAGTTTGCACACCTTTGCTTTTGTCACCTATGATCTGATCTTCAGAGTGGTTCAGTCTTACATACCTTGGAACTTTAGGAGTTTCTTGCACTTCTGCTTCTTGATCAGGCACATTCATACCTATCTCTTCTTCCTGATTTACCAGATCCGTCTGAATTTGACTTTCAGGAGAGGATTGAGCTCCTTGAACCAGAACACCATTCTGATCATCTTCATCATACTCATAAAACCTTGAGGGTTTCTCTATTCCCTCATCAACCTTCACATTTGTACTTTCTATCATTTTTCTTAGTCTCTTGTTATAACACCGATATGCTTTGCTTTGAGTGGAGTAACCCAAGAAAATTCTTTCATCACTTCTAGCATCAAATTTTCCTAGATCTTCATCTCTTTTAATGTAACATTTGCTACCAAATACTCTAAAATATCTCACAGTAGGAGTGATGCCAAACCAAAGTTCATAAGGAGTCTTACCGGTATTGCTTCTGATTTGAACTCGATTGAGAGTATAGACTGCAGTGCTGACAGCTTCTCTCCAAAACTTTTGGGGAACATTTGCTTCCATCATCATTGTCCTGGATGCTTCCTAGATGGTCTGGTTCTGTCTCTCAACTACTCCATTCTGCTGTGGAGTCCTAGGGGCAGATAACTGTCTCTTTATACCATGCTTCTCACAAAAATCTATGAATTCACTAGATGTGAATTCACCACCTCTATCAGACCTCAGACATTTCAGTTTTAATCCGGTTTGATTCTCTACCATAGCCTTGAAGATTTTGAACTTCTCAAAAGCTTCTGATTTCTCTTTCAGAAAGGTAACCCACATTATCTGGGAATGATCATCAATCAGTAACATGAAATATCTATCACCTTGCATACTCTTGATTCTTGTTGAACCACATACATCAGTATGAACTAATCGCAATGATCTGGTAGAGGACTGATCCTTGCTTTTGAATGAGACTCTACTTTGTTTACCCAACTGACATTCTTTGCACAAACTGTTTGTAGGTTTTACCAATTTTGGAAGATCTCTTATAGCCTGAGTATTGCTTATCTTGATGATGTTATCAAAATTTACATGACACATCCTTCTATGCCATAACCAACTCTGATCAACTTGAACAAACAGACAACTTTTACTAGCACCAACCAAGTGGAAGATATTACCTTTAGTTTGAGTACCGGATGCAATCTTTATTCTGGATCTTTCAAAGATTTTGCATTTTCCATACTTGAATCAGAGATCATAGCCTTTGTCCACCAACTGTCCAACACTGAGAAGATTGTGCTTCAAACCTTCAACATACAGCACATTACCAGTTTTGTTTCTTCCATTAAAAGAAATAGTTCCTCTTCCTCTCATTCTACCAGCAGAATTATCACCAAACTTTACCACTCCTCCTTCATACCTTTCCAAATCTAAGAACTTGTTCTTGTCACCTGTCATATGGTGAGAGCATCCACTGTCAATAACCCAATCATCCTTCTCTTCAACTTAGGCAGCCAAAGCTCTTTCTACAACCTTATGATTGACAGATTCAGAGGATATTAAATCTTCTTCCTTGATGGCAATAAACATTTCGGATTTGTTTCCTATCTCTGATTCATCATCTGTTACTTCTTCATTATCATCTTCTTCACGAACATAATAACAATTCTTTTGGAACCTTTGTCTATTAGAATTTGACCTGGTAGATCTTTCCAGACATCTTGAGGCAAAATGGCCAATCTTATTGCAGTTGAAGCACTTAAAGGGTAATTTTCCTTCATACTTACTGGATCCTCTTGGCAATCTCTTTGCAATGAGGGCTTCAAGTTGAGTTGTTTCTACTTCTTCTACTTCCATGTCTCTTCTTGCTTGATCATACCATGATAGCTTCCTTGAAGAGTTTTCTCCTAGATCAAAACTTTGTTTACCTTTCACAGAGGCATTGGCTTTGAATGCAGATTCAGTCTTGGGGGGATCATCTTCAAAGTCAGTCATTTCAAATGCAGCGAGTTTGCCAGCCAATTGGTCTCTTGTGACAGTTGTATGGGCTCTGAATTCATCAATGGCAGCAACCTTCATTTTGTAGGTAGCAGGAAGGGATCTGAGAATTTTACCAACAATCTCATTTTCATCCAAAACTCCACCAGCATTCCTAATTCCACACACCAGCTCATTTACTCTTGGCATAAAGGTAGTAATATTTTCATCATCTCTCATTTTTAGTCTTTCAAATTTCCCTTTGAGACTCTGCAACCTTGCACTCTTAACATACTCATCTCCTTCATGCAGAAGTTCCAGTTTAATCCAGATCTCATAGGCAGTTGGTAGGTTAATAACATTTGAGAGCTTTGAGTCAGTTAATGCACTTAGAAGAGCCTCTTTGGTCCGTAGATTGTTTTCAGCATCTGTGATTTCATTTAGAGTTGTCGGACCACCCTGTGGAGGTACATATGCTTTTGTGACCATGGACAAGTACGCCTTTCCCATACACTCCAAGTGACATTTCATGCGACCTTTCCAAAGAGAGAAGTTGGTTCCATCAAACTTTGGACTATCCTTCTTGTATGACAACATCCTGGATCTCCTCAAGTGGTTAATCTCCTTTTAGAGGAACTTGGCTTTGATACCAATTGTTAGATTTAGGGCACACAACTGAGAGGGGGGGTGAATCAGTTGTACAAAACTTGCTTTTAATTCAAACACTTAAATTCTCTTTGTTATTTAATAGCATATCAATTAATCACTCATGAAAGCATAAAGCATAAATACCAGAGCAGATACACATCAACAAATGAGACACTAAGATTTTGATGTGGAAAACCCAGTCAAGGGAAAAATCACGGGGTGATAAACCCAAGGATTATTCTTTGTTAGAAGAATAAGAAAAATAGATGGCACATGCCAATTAGGGCTCACTGCCCGAGTATATTGCTCATAAAGAGGCACACTGCCTACAAGAGACACACTGTCTACAAAGTAACAAGTATTACAAACTTGAATTGGAGATTGACATCTTTACCATGCCTGGATCAGTTCCATTTAAGCCCAAAAAACACCTGCTCTGCCTTTCACACTTCTCTTCGCTATGCCACACTTATCCGCACCAAGACACACTACAAAATGAATTCACAATCCCTTATTTATACAAGGCATTGACTTAGGAACAATCATCTAAGTCGGCAAACACCTATAAGATCATTCGCAAGACGTGTAATACATCTGGTCAGCCTATCTTAGGAAGAACACCAATAACCGTGGTTATTCTTCAAATGTAAACTCAAACTTCAATGCAGACCGCCAATAAAAATTGTACACAATCCAAAGATCACCAAAACCTTTCCTGAGTCATCAAGAACATCCACACTTTATCAGCTTACTGGAATTCTTCTCTTCTTCATCTGAAACTTCAAGAACACAGTCTGTCGTCACTATCATAATGAAAAAAGTGCTTCCGTACCTCCAAACCATGAACAAATCTATTTGTTACTTCACATGGACTTCTTAAACACTGATGTAGAGGTAGGAGGACCAAAACTATCCTCAATAACATTAACAAATCAAAGAACTAATCCAATTGCTTTGGTCAGGTTGAAGAGAAAATTAATACATATTTTTCCTCCAATTTTCATGAAGATCCAATGGTAGGGGAGAAGGTTATGATTTTTTTCCCAAAACTGCAAACCCTAGGCAGCGTTCAGACCTGCCCTCACCAAAATTGCAATATCTCTCACAAAACTTAATGAAATTGTACCAAACCAAAATAATTGTAAACTAGAAGTACATATATTTCTATCCATCTATTATATGCATCAATGTGAGGCTGTACTAGGCCATACCATGCATATTTTCAGACAGTATTTTTAGAAAATTAAACTCTACAGACCTACCCTTAATAAAAATGCCATAACTTATTCAAATCTTAATGAAATTTGATGCAACAAAAAGAAATGGAAAGTAGACTCAATACTCTTTCAATTTATACCACATTATGATCATATAAAATCCATACAAATCTGTACCAATCTCTGAAATATCAGTTTAACATTCAGAAATGTAGAAATAAGGGTATCTTTTATTGATATCACATCAAAATGTAACAACCCACATTCTCAAAGCTTCTCCCCTCTGCCTTCACAAATGGATACAAGGCCTTTTAAAGGCATTACATCATGACTCCTCACATTCCAACTGATTTCTAACTGCCTATCAACGCCTAGAACTAAAATGACCTTTCATATTCCAAGTTTGCATCTTCTTTTCAATTTTACATGACAACCTTTACATTGTGTGCAATATTTTGCATATTTGAACCTCCTAATCTCCTAGTGACTTTAATAAAAGGAAAATGAATTAATTTATCTCATTGCATTGTTGAATCATCATAGTTCAATCAAATTCCTATAGAAGCATCAATTTGTTAAGGTGCTCCTGCACCATACAACCAACCAACAAAGATTTCCAAGTCCCTTGGAAATGTATCTGCAAAACAAAACTCTTTTTCTACATCTCTGTCTGTCTCTTCATCTTTAGCTTCAGGTTTCAATCTTCACACAAATAGAAAGGTGACCAACCAACCAACAAAATCTGAACTACCATCATCTTCAGGCTCCTTCTACTCCCTTCAGTGGAGTACTCTTTAGGCTGCAACATCAAGTGCTTCAATCAGGAATCCATCTCTCTCACTGCTTCACAACAAACCAACTCACCAAACCATTCATCTCACCCAACAGCAGATTCTGGTGATGCACCTACCACTCTCTCCTCAGTGGTTTCTCTATGCACCCTTATCTAGCCTAATCTCCATTAGAGAATGGTCATGATAGACCTCATCTTGTCTGCCCACACACACAACCTCAGAAAACATCCTTCTATAGTTAGATGGATAAGCACCTACAACCAAACAACTTAGTAAACAAAATAACGGTCACCAACATAATCTTTCCTTTAGTTCTTCACCTACCTTCTCAGTGACAGGAACAAATACAACATCTCCTCCATAGGATGACCTAATGCAAGTCCGGAGCTCACTGAACCAATTTGTGACAATATGTCACCATTGAACATCTGTCGGAACTAGTTCTACTTGAGCGATCATAACTTCTTTAGATCTTCATACAGACCTCTGAAATCTTGACTGGAACATCTCAAGACTCATATCTACAAACCCTTTAAACCACATCCTCTGATCCTCAACCTATTGAGGACTTTTGCCTTCTTGTCATCACTATTCTTCACTATTTCTGATTGAGATTTATTCTCTCAATATCCTCAGCACATAGCTCATCCAGTCCTTCTCATTAATGCAATATGAGTATGTTGACATCAATGACAACACTTGTTATCCTCATACTTGCAACAATAAGCTCACGCCACACATGCCAAACACAGCGAAACATAGAAGGCTCAAGTATGCCAGAGCTCCCAGTGTGTGAACCTAGCTCTGATACTAGATGTAACATCCCGCTCTGCAACCTCGAAGGGTAAGGGCCAAAAGAGGACAAGATATATATATTTTTTACATAAATAGATAACATACACATGAAACAGCTGCAGATTTGATATGTCAAAAATATTCATGGCCAAGTATAGCCGAATGTACAACCCAAAGGAGGGGACTAATTCACCCTCTAGATGAAAACTTTATAAAACTACATTCATTTTAAACACCAACCCAAATATTCCTATACCCCAATTCTAAACATTAATCCATAAACACCATAATACAAGTAGATCCAATACCCACACCAGAATCCGTAAGCCAATTATAGAACAACATCACATTTCTTCTCGTTAAATTACATGATTACATCTTCTCTCTTAATAGAGTGCAATAACATAAAAGAATATACATTACAATGGTAGTCATGAATATGATACAATAACTGATAAAATGAGTACAATAGAGAACATCTCCAATTGGTGCTCCAAAACCTGTACAATGGTCCCCAATGGCGGTGGCAACGCCTCCCAACCATATGGACTCATAAGAGACCACCCCACTATGCTTGGAGGTAGTCACAAAGCCCAACCAGAAGAATAAAGGCAAGGGTATACATGGTGGTTAACACTCACATCAATCACGGAGCAGACACAAAAAACAATGCATAAAGCCAAAGTCAAAACATAGAGATTCTCATCAATATAATGTCGGGTGCTACTCATGACTACAAAGGTACAAGACACTATTGCAAATATGTGCCTAAGCAGTGTTGTCATTAGTGTCAGCTGTGTCTTATTTTGTTCCCTGTTTAGGAGATTGGAATGTTGAGGATATTAAGAAAATTAATGAATATTCTATGTTCGTGGACCATATGGTTGGGTAGAGAATTGTCAGAGGTTGCTCCAGTTAATATTTGAGAAGTCCGCATGAAGATTTGAAGAAGTTATGGCCATCTGAGTAGAACCAGATTTTGCAGTGTTCAGAAGAGACAGAGTGACAGTAAGTTGGTCTGGATTGCTCTGCAGTGAAATATTATGGTCTGCGGATCTGAAGGCATGTTTAGGAAGTTAGTGTGTATCATCAACTCTAGTGGTTCATGGTTTGGAGGTCTACAAGCTATCTTTCTAGTTTGACAGTCATGGCAGACAGTGTTCTTGAGGTTCTGGACGAAAATACAAATGATTCTGGTAATTTGGTATAAAGTGGATGTTATTGGTGAATTCAATGTCTTGTGGAGGTCTCTGGATCATGTGGCTACTATGTTGGAGGTGTAACATCCTGCTATGTAACCCCTATAGGGTAAGAGCCAAAAGAGGACAAGATAATTGTTTTTTGACATAAGTAGACAACATACATAGATTCAGTTGCCAATTCGATAGATCGATAGCATTCATGGCCAAGTATGGATGAATGCGCAACCTGAAAGAGAGGTTTAATTCACTCTCCAGAGGAAACATAAAAATAACTACGTTCATTTTAAACACCAAATCAAATGTTCCTAATCCCATATCTAACTATAAACATGAATCAATAATCAACATAGTACAAGAAGATCCGATACCCACATCAGAATCCGTAAACCAAGTAATAAACATCTCATTTCTTCTCATTAATTTCAATGATTATAACTTCTCTCACAAGAGAGTACAATTACATAACTGTATATACAATTACAATGATATATTCCAGAATATGATACAAGTACAATAACATAGTCCTGAAATGTGATACAAGGACTGAATGGGTACAATAACTAAATGAAGTGACAGAGAGAGAGAACATCTCCACTGGTACTCCAAAACCTATTCGTCGGTCCCCAATGGTGGTGGCAACATCTCCCAACCATGTGGACTCATAAGAGACCATCCCACCATGCTCGGAGATAGTCACAAGGCCCAAATAGAAGAATAATGACAGGGGGATACAAAATAGCCAACACTCACATTAATCACGGAGTAGACACGGAGAACAGTGCATATAGCCAAAGTCATAACATAGATGTACTCATCCAAGTCATAAGTTAGGTACAACTCACAACTGCTAAGGTGCTAGATACTAGAGTGTAATCATATAGAGTGTCATCATGTGTGCTCGAAGGGATGACACCACATGGAACCAAGTACTCCTCTCATGCAGATAAGGAGACTTAATTGTGCTCGAATCCACGCCCCATAGACGAATGACTCGATGCCCCACAGACGGATAGGCCTTCTCATTTCATCCTTAGCATTTACAAGCACTCAAGGGCATGCACGAGGACTAATTATCTTATTATGTTTTTACCCAATGTTTTCATTTAGTTATCACTTATTAATGTAACTTTGCTACTAGTTCCCCTGGTAGCCACTTACAGGCCCCGGACCCGTAGAGAGCCACTCAAACAGACCACTCTATTGCCTAGACCTTGTTCATCTTGTTTGAATAAACGAGGAATCAAAAAATGGCTAAAACACTGGTGTAGCAATTAGAATTAGAGGAATGTGATCTACAAGACAAAAGCTTCCGTAGATAGTGTAATTCGTTGAAAACAACCTTTTGCTAGTTAGATCAATTTTGTAATAACTCCAATGACCCCAATTTAACCACTCTTCACAAAGGGATGCACAGATATATAAGAATAAGCATGGCAAATGGCATTGCGAGTCTACTCATAGCTTAGAGATACTTATTGTCTACCATATATAACATAGCTAAGCAATGAGTTAAAAAGACTTAAAAAAAAGGAATTTTGAATTGTTTTTGCTCCTACACAGATTGTTGTTTGAAAAACATAGATCACTGCTCCTAAGGAATTTTAGTGCCATAACATTCTTTTAACTCAATGATGGTTCCCTCGAGGCTGGTGATTTAACCGAAAATGACCATAATGATCAAAACAAAGCCACTCCATACTCTTAAGAAGAGTTATAATGAAAATCCATCTCAGAGGAGGCATTGTATTACAAAAGGTTTCATGGGACTTATATCTATTCAATCTTTAGCATTATGTCCCCTTTTTTTTTTGTATAGCTACACTCAGCATAATTTATTAATTCAACCCTACATTTTTCTTAAACAAAGAAAAAAAAATGATCTCTTGAAAATCCATTTTCCCAAGGCATATGAAATGGCTCTACACATTTAAAATAAATTCAAGGATAGAGGAAATGTAACTATTTGCATCGAAATAAATTTGGCATAAGATTTTTCTAAACAGTAGTGATGAGGTTTTAGTTTTCTATGCATAACAAAAACAACAGCTAACATATTTTAAATTCTATTTAAAAGGAAGTAATGGGGTTTCAGTTTTTCTGTGTTTAATGGAATCACTGCAAACATAATCTAGTTTTTGTGCTGGAAAAATAATAGACAGAGGTAAATATCTCTATTCCCTTCACACTCCCTTTAGATCATCTCAGATCTTGCAATGATATTCTCACCTTGTTGAGAATTAAGGTGTCTCAACTTTGGTAATTCCTTGCATTGTTTATGTTTGTATATATTAATTAATTGCCTATGTTGTAAATAAATTGTAAATTCCATATTGTCATGTTGTGGGATGTGGCACAGTGATGTGTCATCCTACATGGAAGATGACAACTTGTAATTTTGTCCTCACATGAGGAGATAGGTGTCCCACCTTGTGGTAGGAGCATTTTTCCATGTGTTAGCATCTTTCATGTTGTGTAAGGGAATGCTTGATCGAAACGGTTATGATAGATTCCTATGATGAAGTTATGACATGTAAGAGTCAGAAATAGAAGCATGTAAGACAAGTGAAGACATGTGTCATGAAACATCTTTGAAAAAGGCATATTTGGGTGCCCCAAGGTGGACTATGACATGTTGTAAGAGAATATGCTATTTATAGCTTGTGTATGATAGATTCTCTTACAGTTGTAAGTTGTAACCGCTATGACAGATTCTATGACGATCGTAAGTGTCGTAAGAGCATCTGTCATAGCCCATTTTGGAAATAGGTGACGTCTTTGGGATAGGAGATGTGAAAAAGTGTAGACACATTCTACAATGTTGACCAAGTTTCCTTAGGCGTGGGTTTTGGGCCATGAGGCCAATTTGGATGCCCATCCCAAGATAGGTCCAATATTGCCTTGTATATTCTATATAAACAAATGCTTGGAGAGGGAGTTGTATCACAGGTTTACAGGTACTGTTATGCTTCCAAATTGAGTCTAGACATGAGTGTTGAAGACCATTGAAGCTTGCATTGCAAGTGTATTGTAAACAACTTTCAGATTTGTTAATACATTGTGCAAGTTTTTGAGTGTGGGGTTTTCACCCGATAAGGGTTTTCCCCATCGTAAATCTTTGTCTCTCTTCTTCTGTCTTCTTTCTGATTCATGTGTATTGCTGCAATATCTAGTTTAGATGTCCTATGTTTCTGTAGTTGTAAGGATTAATTTGAATTTGTATAGCCCTCTCCTCATTAGATTAGTGTAGGAAGTGTTTTCTGCACACCTAGCTTCCTTTCAGTTGGTATCAAAGCCTAGCCAGTTTTGGTCTTAGTTGTTGGGTAGGAGTTTTTTGAGCTGATCTTAAGTTGAGTGGGAGTCTATGCAGAGTATTCTGAATTTTATTGCAGCAAGGAGATGACAAGTACATCCAGAAAATTTAAAGTGGAGAAATTCAATGACAATAATTTTGAGCTGTGGAAGGTCAAGATGGAAGACATGCTTGTAGACCGAGACCTTTGGGAAAGTGTTAATGGAACTAAATCAGCTACAATGTCACAAGATGAGTGGCATCTCAAGGATTAGAAGGCTAAGGGTCTCATGAGACTTAGTCTTACTGGTTCTGTGTTGTTAAATGTCCACGAGGAGAAAACTACAACCTTGCTTTAGAAGAAGTTGAGAGATGTGTATCAAGACAAATCCTTGGTTAATAAACTTTTTCTGAGAAAGAAGTTGTATTCTCTTCGAATGGAGGATAGAGGATCCGTTGCTGAACATATGAATGCTTTTAACATGTTGGTTGCACAATTGACATCTATTGGTGTGAAGACGGAGGAGGAGGATCAGTGTATGACCTTGCTTTGTTCTTTGCCAGACTCATGGGATCACCTTGTCATGGCTATTGGAAGCACCACATCCACATTCAAAATGGATGAAGTGGTTTCTTTGCTATTATCTGAAGAGATGCGGAGAAAGTCTTCTAATGCAACCAAAGAGGCTCTTGCAGTTCATGGAAGACCCAAGGAGAAAGGGAAAAAGAAGGACAAGAAAGCCGGGAAGGGTAGATCCAAATCTCCTGGAAAGTCTAAGGCTATCTATTGGAACTATGGTAAATCTAGGCATTTCCGAAAGGAATGCAAAGAAGAAAAGAAAAAGAAGAAGAAGACCCCAGATTTAGATTCTGACAAATCACAAGATGATGATGATGCTTTCATCGCAGCCCTAACAACCCATGCATTTGATGATGTGTGGCTGATTGACTCTGGTGCATCATTCCACATGACCTTGCATCGAGATTGGTTTACTAAGTATGAGGAGTTCGATGGTGGAAAGATGTTCTTGGGTGATGACTCTCATCTGAAGATTGTTGGTCGTGGAGGAGTCTCTATCCGATTCCCTATTGGTCGAGTGAAGGGGATCTCTGGGGTTATGCATATCCCAGGCTTAGCATAGAACCTACTTTTTGTAAGTAGTTTGAATGATGCAGGTGTACAAGTTGTCTTTTCGAAAGAAGGATGAAAGATGACTAGAGGAGCTATGGTTCTTGCTAAGGGTACTAGGAGAGGTACACTATTTCAGCTGGAGGCATGCATTTCACAATGCAATAGTTCTTCTGATTCAAGGAAGAGGGCAGCAGTCACTTCATCCCCACCATTTGAATGAGTAGTTAAGAGATCTGTTGTTTCTAGTTTTGATGTTTGTAATCATGCCTTGGAAGTTAAACTTCCTACTGAAAAGACAATGTTATGGCATAAGAGATTTGGCCACATTGGTGAGAAGGATCTGCGTACCCTAAAAAATAAAACCTCGTTGAGGGGTTAGATGATTGTAATCTTGAGTTCAACTTTTGCGAACATTGCATTTATGGGAAACAAAACTGTGTTCAGTTTTATTCAAGTTCTCACAAGTCTTCTAGTGTTGGACCTTGTTCATTCTAATGTATTTGGTCCTGTTAATGTTCCTTCATTATCAAAATCTGTATATTTTGTATCTTTCATAGATGATTATAGTAGAAGGACATGGATTTATTTTCTTAGAAGAAAATCTAAAGTCTATAGTAAGTTTAAGGAGTTTAAGGCCTTTGCTAAAAATTAGACTAGTAAAAAGATTAAGTGTTTGAGAACTGACAACGATGGTGAGTTTTGTTCTATAGAATTCAATAAATATTGCAAGGAACTTGGGATTGAAAGATATAAGACAACTCCATACACCCCGTAGAAAAATGCAGCTGTAGAAAGGATGAACAGGACACTAATGGAGAAGGCTAGGAGTATGCTTAGTGGAACTAGCCTAGAACAAAAGTTTTGGGATGAAGTTGTTGCCACTGCTTGCTATCTTGTTAATAGATCTCCTACATCAACTCTTGTTAGAAAGACACCCATGGAGGTGTGTGTTGATAACTGAGAGGGGGGGTGAATCAGTTATCTTAATTATTTTAGCTTTCTGAACTTTCTTAATAATTAGTGCAGCATCAATTCAAACAAGCAAACATAACCATGAAATAGAAATACACATGACACAATATTTTTGATGTGGAAACCCTGTTAAAGGAGAAAACCACGGGGTGATTAACCCAAGATTGTATTCTCTGTTAGAAGAATAGAAGTACAAAATGGCACTTGCCAATTAGGGCTCACTGCCCGAGCACACTGTTCACAAGAGGCACACTGCCTACAAGAGACACAATGTCTACAATTTATAAAGAGTGTAATACAATACTTGAACTGATAAGGAGCATCAACATATGCTGGAGTTCAGTTCTGGTTTAGGCTATGTATATTGATCTGCTGCACTTCATCTTTCCTCTTCTTTTATGCTGCTCTTCTTTCACATACTGGATCTTCCTTTCTTCTTTTATTCAGCTCTACTACTTTTCTTCGCACATCACTTACAACCACAACACCTCTCATAACTAAATCCATCTTATATATATATCTGCACAAGTGATTTCATCACCTTTCTAGTTGGCACCCAAAATAGTCAATATTTTCCACAAACTCTGATCTGTCGACTGAATCCTTGCATACCAAGTAATGCGGATCAAGGATATACTTGTAGAAGTCATCAATCATGTTGGCCAATCATAACTTATGCCTTAATAACTTTTACCATCATCAGTAACACATCCGGAATAATGTCTGATGTTTTGCCAGTCAGTTCTTCCTCTGTCACACTGCCAATCAGGAACCTGATACTCAAGTATTCATATCTTTTACTTCATCCATCACCGGAGGCTAAATCCTTGGAATCTATCACTCAAGGTAGTCCTCTTGACTTCCCCAAATCTGCACTTCACCAAGATACTTCCTCTGAGAGATCTGGACCTAACTGTCAGACCTCGCCACATGCTCTGTTCTTGTTTACCGGACCACAACATTCTTCACTCTGACTTCCGGTATAGACATACCATGTCTTGTGGATGTGTGGGATGAGATTTGTTGCCATCAATGACAACATTCATGAATCCATATAGTGTCTCTTGCCAACAATCGCCCCCTTTGGCATTGATGGCAACACTTAGTGAAAAATGACTAAGTGTTTACACTATGCTCCCCCTTGGCTGATGCTCTATTTTTATATACATTTTCTGGAGCTCCCCCTTAGTTGGATTCCTCATTTTTCACTACTCTTCACTCCCCCTTTGACATCAATGGCAAAGGGTAGGGTCCGCATACAAAAATTTTCAAAATTTTGTCTGCATAAGTAAATACATAAGGAATACTTACATATACTGAAGTATGTTTGCAAAATTTGTTTTCAATTGAATGAACTCTGTAGCCCAACTTTGCTTCATTCTGTCCAAAATTGATATATGACCGCTCAATAGGAATGCAAACGCATCTGTCCTTTTTAGATCTGTTGGATCATTGGTCTGGGCTGTGATTTGAGCTTCTTTTATGGCCTCATGCATGGCCTCTAACCTAGGGACAGTTATCCCTCTGAGCTCACTCAATCTACTGATTCAGTTTTTCTTCTCTTTTTCAAGCTTCTTAATTTCATTCAAAACTGCAACCATTTGACATTCTTGATTTATTATGGATGTAGTAAGTGGATCAAAATTTTGAGAAAGTTTTAACAGTTTATCCTCCCGTTCTTTCATTTTCTTCTCAATTTCCACTGTTGTTTTAGACCAGGATATACAAAATTTGTATACATCACCTCCATCTTTAAGGGCATTTTCCAAACTTTTTATCCCAATACCCATAACTCTTCTGTCATTTGAAATCAGCCCTTGCAGCTCTGAGAATCTCTTATCCAAAAATTCTTTCTTGACCTTCTCCTCAGCTGATTTCTCTAGAGAATTAAAATGTTGGCTAACACTATTGACTAGAGTTTTGAGATTACTGGAGAAAGAGGCTGTGGGATCCTTTTGAAAAGATGGCATGATCTTTTCCAACACTCCAGATGCTGCCTCTATAAGCTCACAGTCTTCCATGTGAGACTTTAGGAGTTTTTATTTAGCCTTTGCATTTGCAAATGAAGCTATCTTCATTGTCTGTACCAGAGAAAGAGAATCAAAATTAAATGGTCCTTGTAGAAGCTCTGGTTCATCAATCTCCATTGTTTCTTTGTTCAAAAATTCTTGGACAGTTTTTGTAGTGTCTCTTGCCAGAGATAGATTTTTCTTTTCTTCTGTATTCTTAGAGCTGTCTCTTGGAGTTTTCTCTCCTTCTACATTCTTATCACTAGTAGTTGTGGTCTTCTCTGTTGAAGTCTTCTCTCCTTCTGCAACCTTGGTATTGTCACCTTCTTTTTCCTTCACCTCTGATTCTTTCTCCTGTATTCTTTCTTCTTCTTTAGATCCAGAGACTGTAGGGGAATCTGGAGGAGAAATGTTAGTCTGTTCAAGGCCCACCTCTTCTGTCATTTTCGCAGTAGATTCTTTTGCAACACTTGTAGTCGAGGGATCAGTACCCAAGTCCTCTATAATTGGAATGTTGAATCTTTTGAATGCATTCCGGAGGATCTCTTTTGCAACTTTGTCAGTCTCTCCGAGCATAAGTTCATTCATCCTTGCTTTGCTCCTGAACTCATCCTTACAATCTTTGAATACCATATTCATTGTCTTGGGATCAATTGAAGGATATAGCTGAATTGCTATTTGTTCCCAGATTTCTAGGTCTTTGGCTTGGGCATTGTTCTTTCTTATTTCTAGTTCCTTCTCCAAGCTTTTGGGGATTAGAGATATAATTTTAATGAATGCTTTGTTGTAGATATTTAGGTACCTGACTGTGGCATCTTGCCATATCTTCTGATGTGCTTCACCGCAATCATCATAAAACTCAATCATTGGCTGAAGATTTCCATCCACTATAACTAATTTGATTATGTCATCAATATGAAGAGCGGGTTTTTCAACATCTTCCTCTGTCTTTTCTTCTTCCTCTTGTCCGGTAGAGGGTTCACCAGATGTTTTCTTCTGTTTCTTCACTTTCCTGATTTCTTCATCAGATTCAGTCTCCTCTTCATCCCTTTGACTGGCATAAGCCCTTGTGGATTTTGTCTTTGTTCTTTTCTCTCCTTTGTCAGATAATTTTGCTTCTAGTTTTGATGGTCTTGAGCTTTTGGTAGTGGTAGGTGCAGATCTCTTTGATGATCTGGTCCGGGTGGAGGATTTTACCGAAACACTTTCCTCACTTTTCTTTTCTGCCTTTTTCTTCTCTTCCTCAGCCCTTTCCATCTTTTCCCTGTTGGCATCAAGTGCCTCCTTTGATATGCCAAAGCCTTTTGCAACATCTTCAACTTCTTTTCTTACTTTCCTCTTGATCTCTAGTTGTCTGAGTTCCACATGAATCTTTACACTCAGCTCCTCAAAGGTTCCAAACCTTTCTGCCTTTGGATCCTTTGGATGACTTAGCATGTGTTGAACATGCAGCTCCACAATTTGTTCATCAACTTCATACCCCATGGGCATGATCCATACAGTTCTTGGTTCTACTGCCTCCATTAGGCATTGATCAGTCTCTACCATAAAACATACTGTGTCTTTGTATTTCTCAACAAGAGACTAGGGAATCCTTTCTTTTGCTTGCATCATGTTCTAAAAATTCTTGAAATATCCCCACAGGGCTGTATTTCTTGCTTTAGCATCCCCAAGCCCATGCAAATAGTCTCTGATTTGGATGGCAACTGGTCTATCATTCTGCCATACCTAGCCATTAGATTCGGGAAGCTCATTCATGTAATAAAAGAATAGGTAGAGTATCAAGCCACCATACTTGAAGGAGTTCTTCTTATCCTTCTTAATCTTTTGTAGATTTTCCAAAAGTTGGCTTAGAAGAAGTTCACACAGATCGTAGTTAGCATTTTCTTTTAGCATTTGATAGGCTGTGTAAACTGCAGTTCCTGGTACTAAATTTTCCCTACTGGAGTGATAAATCTTGTAACCAATTATCATGGATACAAATTTGACATCCAGTTCAGTGATGTCTTCAATTGTCATAGCTCTCTTGTCAAATTTTGATTTGGTTGCATCACTTACTGTTTGATTCTTGATAGATTTGAGAACAGGAATTCCACCGGATGAGTGCAGACTGGTTATTGCCCTAATTGCATCTTTGGTGAACTTAAATGGTTTATTTAACCATAGGAAATTGTCATGCACTCTACTCAACACATACCGAACCCATTCATCTTCTTCAAAATAGGGGAAATAAATGCACTGTGCAAAATGCTTATCCTGGATGGCTTTATACTAAGGTTTAATCTCAAAAGAATCATCTATTAGCTATTTGTGATAGATATCCACTAACTTTGATTCCCCAAAATCCTCAATATTCACGTGTATGTAAACCCTAATGTCTTTTGTGTGTAAAACACCATGCAGAACACTAGAGAAGGCTCCTAGGGGATCTACCTCCAAGGATTTGTATGGATGTTTCTTAAATTTGGGGCGAGGTCTATCAGAAATCTTTACTATATTTAGAATAGCCATCATCAAATAATCTTACTGAGGGAAATCAAGAACGAAGAATACCTTTTACACTGTTTAGGGCACACGATGAAATCTGGATTGAGCTGTATGAGGAATCGTCTTGATCTTTGGGAGAAGTTGTTGCAGAGCTCCTTTTCTCTCTTCTTCACATGTGAGTGTACAAATGATGAGCGAATGAACTCTTTTGTTTTTGAGAAGCCCTAATTTTCATTCAGCAATAAATGCGCAACCTAATTCATTCTGGTTTGCCTTGTTTGTCTTATTCAGAGACAAAACCTTTCCGGATCACTGAGGTAGATTTTGAAGTTATTCTAGGAGAGTAGTGATAATCTATCATCCTTTCATTAGTCATTTGATCTATTTACAGATCAAGACACCATAGTTTGAATCATACCAGACCAAACTTGTAAGGAATCTATTTTTACCGGAAGACTATTTTACTAGATCAATTCTGGAAGGATTAGATTCTTCAAATCTTCTTGCGGATCTTCCAAATCTTAGCCATAGTTTATTTGGATGTTTCCCTTATGAACCCTTTAATCCGCAACTCTTCTTGTGCCAGTTCCGACACCAATTGACTAGTTGGGGGAACAAGGTTTTCTTTGTGTCTCCCCCTGAGCCAGAGCTCACTTTTTAGTTTCTGAAAGGAATATCAGCACCAGAGTCTAGTGCGGACCCATCTCCTACATTCTCTGTACTTTTCTTCACCCAAATCTTGTTCATCTCACTTTGAACTTCATCTGCATTCACTTTTCATTTTCCCTTATCCTGATTCTGATTATGATGTACTAGACCTATTTTGTCCTGATTCTTGTTTCTACAGAATTTTGCAATATGACCGGATCTATTGCAAATTTGGCAAACAACATTTATTTGCATATTTGATTGATATCCTCTTGATCTGCATTGATTAGCCATATGACCTATTCTATTGCATGCAAAACATCTACCATTGAATGATTTGTTCATTTGCATATTTCTGCATTCATGAGACTTGTGACCATACCTTTTGCAGTTGAAGCACTGTCTGGAGAAGGATGAGTTAGTCTAATTCATTCTCTTTTTGCACTGATTAGCTTTATGACCAAAGTTATTGTAGTTGTGGCAGTATCCATTGAAGGATGGATATCTTTGAGCATTAGGCTACCTAACCGGAGGTCTTCTAGGCATGTTCCTTGGATTTTCTAATTCAAAATTCTTCTAATCGGATCCAAAGCTTTCTCCTTTCTCATATCCCAAACCACACTTGTCATCTATCCTCTTTTGACTTCCAAGAAGAACTTCAAGTTGAGCAGAACTTATCTTGAATTTTTCTTTATATTCATTTGTTGTTTGAAGATCCCTTTTGAGAGAGACAATTTGATCCTCAAGTTTTTCTTCATTATCTTTAGCATCTTCAAGATCAGATTCAAGAGGCAATCTTTTGATTTCTCCTTGAGAGATTGTCTTAGATTATCTTCAGTTTTTCTTTTCTCTTCAATCTCTTGGGTAAACTTTATAACTCTTGATTCCATTTCATGTCTTACCATAATGATTTCTTTTGATAACTTTTCACATAACTTGGTTTTCTCCTTCAGATCTTCATTTGCATCATTTGCTTCACCTTGACTTGCCAATTGCTGAAGTAGCTCCTTTCTCTTTTTCATAGAGAGACTTAATTTGTCTTTTAGTTCTCTCATGAAATCATCAGCCTGTTTGAGTCTTTCCTTTAATTCATTGACTTCAGAGTTTGACTGCTCAAGATCATCAAGGGCAGTCTTGAGTTGCTCCCTTAAACCATATGCATCCATTTGGATTCCTAGATCTTCCTCAAGCTGTTAGACTCTGTTTAGGAGGAACTTGGCTCTGATACCAATTGTTGATAACTAAGAGGGGGGGTGAATCAGTTATCTTAATTATTTCATCTTTCTGAATTTCTTTATAATTAGTGCAGCATCATTTCAAACAAGAAAACATAACCATGAAATAGAAATACACATGACACAATATTTTTGATGTGGAAACCCTGTTAAGGGAGAAAACCATGGGGTGATTAACCCAAGATTGTATTCTCTGTTAGAAGAATGGAAGTACAAAATGACACTTGCCAATTAGGGCTCACTGCCCGAGCACACTGCTCACAAGAGGCACACTGCCTACAAGAGACACACTGTCTACAATTTATAAAGAGTGTAATACAATACTTGAACTGATAAGGAGCATCAACATATGCTAGAGTTTAGTTCCAGTTTAGGCTCTGTATACTGATCTGCTGCACTTCATCTTTCCTCTTCTTTTATGCTGCTCTTCTTTCACATACTGGATCTTCCTTTCTACTTTTATTCAGCTCTACTACTTTTTTTCGTACATCACTTACAACCACAACACCTCTCATAACTAAATCCATCTTGTATATATATCCGTACAAGTGATTTCATCACCTTTCTAGTTGGCACCCGGAATAGTCAATATTTTCCACAAACTCTGATTTGTCGGCTGAATCCTTGCATACCAAGTAATGCGGATCAAGGATATACTTGTAGAAGTCATCAATCATGTTGGCCAATCATAACTTATGCCTTAATAACTTTTACCATCATCAGTAACACATCCAGAATAATGTCTGATGTTCTGCCAGTCAGTTCTTCCTTTGTCACACTGCTAATCAGGAACCCGATACTCAAGTATTCATATCTTTTACTTCATCCATCACCGGAGGGTAAATCCTTGGAATCTATCACTCAAGGTAGTCCTCTTGACTTCCCCAAATCTACACTTCACCAAGATACTTCCTCTGAGAGATCCAGACTTGACTATCAGACCTCGCCACATGCTTTGTTCTTGTTTATCAGACCACACCATTCTTCACTCTGACTTCCGGTATAGACATACCATGTCCTGCAGATGTGTGGGATGAACTTTGTTGCCATCAATGACAACAATCATGAATCCATATAGTGTCTCTTGCCAATAGTGTGGTCTGGTAGAAATCCTTCAATAGGCATCTTCATGTTTTTAGTTGTGAGGCATATGCACATGTGCCTAGGGAGAAGTGGTCAAAATTGGAGAACAAGGCTGTTAAGTGTATCTTCATTGGCTTTGGTGTCAGTGTGAAAGGATACAAGATTTGGGACCCTATGGATGAAAAAGTGTTGTATAGAAGAAGTGTCATCTTCAAAGAGCTTACACCTTCTTCCATTGTTTTACAGCTAGAAGAAAAAGAAAAGAAAGAGCATGTTGTTCAGTTTCCTGCTACCCCTAAGAAGACTAAACATAAAGACAATGTTGGATGTGATGATGAGGAGAGCTCTAGCAAATCTAAAAGCTCAGATGAAGAAGCTAAACCTCAACCTTAGCTCTTGAGGAGGTCTACACAGATAAGAAAGCAACCTGAAAGGTTTGGTTTTACATTGCTTGATTCTAGTTGTGCTTTTGCTTTGCTTACTAATAGTGATGAACCTAGAACTATATCAGAGGCTATGGACATGAAAGATGCAGGTTCCTGGAAGGAGGCCATGGAGGTTGAAATGACTTCTTTGGAAAAGAATAAAACTTGGGACTTGGTGCCTTTTTCTCTTGGACGAAAACCCGTTGGATGCAAATTGGTGTTTAAGAAGAAATTTGGTGTAGATGGCAGTGTTGAGAAGTATAAAGCTAGATTGGTTGTGAAGGGGTATTCACAAGTGGAGGGTATAGATTATGGTGAGATCTTCTCTCCCATTTCAAAGCTAACATCCATTCTATTCCTATTGTCTCTTGCAGCAGCTTATGACTTAAAGGTAGAACAGATGGATGTGAAAACAACTTTCCTTCATGGTAATTTGGAGGAAGAAATCTACATGTCACAGCCAGAGCATTACATGGTGAAAGGTAAAGAAAATTTGGTTTACAAAATTAAGAAGTCTTTGTATGGTTTGAAGCAATCCTCTAGGAGATGATACTTGAAGTTTGAGGCCTTTGTGTTGTCAATTAGATTTATGAGATCAAAATCGGATCATTGTGTGTATTATAAGTTTGATGGTGATTGTATTCTCATTGTTACACTATATGTTGATGATATGTTGCTCATTAGGAAGGGTAAGAATATGATTTCTGATTTTAAATCTTCGTTGTCAGCACAGTTTGAAATGAAAGATTTAGGGGCAGCTAAGTACATTCTAGGAATGGAAATTAGAAGAGATAGAACCAACAGAAAACTTTGGTTAAGCCAGAGTAAGTATGTGAAGACCATGTTGGATAGGTTCAACATGGTAGATTGTAGACCATTGTGTGTTCCCATTTCTTTGGGGACAAAGTTGTCTATTGAGGATTGTCCAAAATCTCCTAGTAAGGTGGAGGACATGAGCAGAGTACCTTATACTAGTGCTATTGGTAGTTTGATGTATGTTATGGTCTACACAAGACCAAACATTTCCCAAGTAGTGGGAGTCCTTAGTCGATTTATGACTAATCCTGGACAAGTTCATTGGGATGTAGTTAATCGAGTGTTCAGATATTTGAGGGGTACTTCTGAGTATTCCATATGTTATCATGGTAATGTTATAGGACCTCCACATTCTGTTGATATTCATGGACTTGTGGATTCAGATTGGGTAGGTGACATTAACAGCAGGAGATCCACCAATGCTTATGTGTTTACACTGTCTGGTGGTGCTATTAGTTAGATGAGTAAGCGATAACCTACTATTGCTTTGTCCATGACCGAAACTGAGTATATGGCAGCAACTCATGCTTGTAAGAAAGCCATTTGGCTTAAGAGATTGTGTTCAGATATTGGTGTTGATGCAGGTCAAATCACGATTAGTTGTGACAATTAGAGTGCAATTTGCCTTGTGAAGAATCCAACTTTCCATGCTAGAACAAAGCACATTGATGTTTAGTTTCACTTCGTGTGAGACATGGTTAAGGATGGAAAGGTAAATTTGGAGAAGGTAGATACTTTGAAGAATGTTGTAGATGCATTGATGAAACTAGTGGGTACAGAGAAGTTCAGATGGTGTTTAGAGTCTATGGGCCTCTCAGCCTATAGCATTTAAATCTTGTTATTCTATTGGCTCTTACAAGGTGTTCGATAAGTGGGAGAATGTTGGGAATTAAGGTGTCTCAACCTTGGTAATTCCTTGCATTATTTTTGTTTGTATATATTAATTAATTGCCTATGTTATAAATAAATTGTAGAGTCCATATTGTCATGTTGTGGGATGTGGCACGGTGATGTGTCATCCTGCATGGAAGATGACAACTTGTAATTTTGTCCTCACATGAGGAGAGGGCATGTGCAGGATCATGATGGGCCAAACTATACCTTTAAGTGGCAATGAAAATACAAAAAATTAGACTTTATCAAGTTCATGTGAAAATTTGAATGGATTACCTACACAATTTGAAAAAGATGTAAGAACAAAATTTGTAGAGAATTGAATCTAGTTTATAGGCTACTATTTTAAAAAAAAAAACTAAATTTACTTAGTGAAAATTGAATATTTCAATGAACAACTTTTAAATTTTTCAGAAAAAAATAAAAAGTGGGTGTCTGTCCAGCCAACCTAACTATGAGTAAAATTATATATATTTTTTTGAAACTTTCAAAATAAGTAGAGGACTCATGTCTGGATGTGATGCATATTTATTTTAAATTTTTTTCCAATAAAATAATTAGTTATGATTTTTTTACTGTGACTTTTTTTAAAAACTAAAAAGTAATTTTCCAGCCAACCTAACTCGATAAAAAAAAATTGAAATTCAAAATTTTTTTAACCTATAGCCAGAAAAGCATAGAGTGTGACGCAGGTTTCAAATCTCAAAAAGGTGAAATGGTTTGAAAGTTATGGATGTTTTTCAATTAGTGTGTCCATCAGGATTTCGGAGACACGGTATATAGAAAATTATTAATAATTATTTAATAAAATGATAACCAAACAAATCTTATATTTTTAGAAAGCTAACAATTTTTTCTATAAACCCTTTTCCTTTTATCAATTTTACATAAAAAAAGTCATCAGCATGAAGGGTGAAGTTCGAAGAAGAGATTGAAACATGAAAACACATTAGAATCCATGAAAAGTCAACAACCAAAATGGATATCCGTCTTGCTTTGTACCAAAGCAAGATGGATATCATTTTGCTTTGGTAAAAGCAACTCAAAACGGATATCCGTTTCCTTGATCTATGAAAAATTTTATACCATTGGTTTTGGATGAAGAGAAGCAACATATTTGAAACATTGAGGCAATAATACAAGAAGTTAAAGTTAGTTGGTCATTTATAGGTGTATCTATTGTTTCATATCACATTACACATAGAATTCTAATTAACAATCTAGTTTCCTCATTTGGGGGAACATTTTTTTATCTGTTTCTAATGGAAATATTTAGTTAAAAATTGGTGGCTCCTTGTGAAAAGTATGGGCTCTTATCAAGCACGCATAACCAAGAAGGTTGATATCCATTTTTCTTACATGTTTGTTGATCACATCTTATGAATAGGATGTTGCTTGGTGATAGTTCTAGGTTTAGTGAACAATATTCTCAAGCTTATTACAATTTTTACACTTGTGACCAAATTTGGTACCAAACCCTTTCACCTTTTCAATTAATCCTGATAGTGTCATCTCACTCCATTCAAATCAAACCAACATTAGGACCATGTGAATGAGATTAAGGATAGCCTTGAAATATGAATCTTTGTACTGTTGATTATCCTTTTAGCATAACAATCCTTTAAGATCATTGTACCCAGGTGCAACAATCCTTCAATCTTCTTTTATTTATATTTCTTTCCTCTTCATACACAAGATTCTCATGCCTTGTAGTCATGACAATCCACAAATCACCTAACTGTCCTTAGTGAGACTATATCTTATTTTGACAGTGATAGTCATCGTCCATTCACAACTCTCCTCTTTAGCATAGATACCCTTTGCACATGTTTTGACTTCAAGATTTTCCTTTTGTATGTTGTATTATGGTATGAAAATACTATGGCCCCTTCTTCATCCTCTTGTATAATGAAATTGAAGGTTGACACTTACGGTTACTCTTCTTTATTACTTGGTGATAATGAATCCCTAATTTTTGATTGTCTTGAAGCCAAATTTACCACTGTTGAGACAGTCAGAGTTGATTCTTGATCATGAATATTGCGAATTACTTCAAATATCCATGGACAATTTCAATTGTGTTTCTTAAGACACCCATGCCTTGACTATCCCATGATGTTGGTCATGATTGTGCTTGGATGGCACAATAGTTCATAGTTAGATTTTTGCCACTAAAGTTTTCCTTTGACAAAGTCGTATTTGTAGTCCACCTTTTGATGATGTTCAAACAATATAAATACTTATTCTCAACATAAGCAATACATTTCTCACAAATACCAATGCATTCTACTCATAAGGTTCATGGCACCATGCCTAAAGGTATGATAGTCAGCAGTGTACTATTATGAGCCTATGGTTGGTTTGACAATCTATAATAGTGATAGCATTCATGCCTAACAGTCCTTATCATTATTGTCATAATATATTTTACATTTGAGGCCTTGTCTACAACATACAAAGTTTACCTTTCTCACCCATACCTTGAGTATATAAAGGACATTGATAGGGAATTTTTAATTTCCCCTTAGTCAGTGTAATCTAGGAGAGGATAGATTGTCTAAAGTTGTAATCTATTTCCATTTACACTTGCCATAACTACAAATTCTTGGTGTTTATTCTCAACCCCGGTATATGAATAAAATGTGACCTATTGTTCTAATAGGCCTATAGGGACAAAGAGGTGATAAAGCCTTTAATTTTAAACATGACATGGTTTTGATAATTTCCCATATTGGTAAGGTCCTGGATGATAATCCTTTGATGCACCTAATTGTAATAGGTGTTATGATAGTCCTTGGTATCTTTTCATTTCTTTCTTGAATGGCCTACAAATAAGACATAAGACCTATTAGATCCTTCATAATTAAGAGTTTTCATACATTACATTTAAACTTAAACTCCCTAAACATCCATCAATCCATCCATTAATATCAAAATGCCATGAATATCCTATGATCAACCATTCTAATTCCTAGGATAGTCATATATTGCAATTTTGCTTCTCTATACTAAAATAGCCCAAGGAATATCTACCCTTGAATTTGTATTTTAACAATCTAATGTCTTTACGAATAAAATTGAATCTTCTTTTGGGACAACATTTTTGCCTTTAGAAGCTCCTCATTTGATGATAGCTTAAAATAGAATAAGTGGATAGTCATAACATTTTAGCATATAATGGGAAAACCCTAAAGTGTGATAAAGTCTATACATTATCTATTCCCATCCATGTCACGAAGAAACTATTCAAATGCTAGGCCAACATGATTTAAACAATCATAAGGGCCAACAATCCACTCCAAATGCATGGGAAAAGGACAACTCTTGGATCCCATATTAATCATGTTCACATGGCTGCTAGCATCTTCAAGTGAGTCAATACAAAAATTGAAAGCCTCAAACTCATACACTTCAGAAAAATATACCTAATTATAAATTTGATATGCATGAATAAAGAAGTCCTCATGTAATACAAACTAAAATGTGTCATATTTAGACATGTCATCAAGTTGAACTACATCATGTTGAGACTTGTGTTTACTTAAGCATTACAAGTCACTTGCCTCTTTGCATGCTTCAAAGTTCCAAACAAAGGACTCAACTTTAGGTGTAGCAGAGTCCTCATCAATGACTGATTTACATGGCCTTCAACATACTAAAATTATATATCATCTTTATGCTTATATGGAGGCTATATCATCTTTACAATTGTATGTCTAGGCTCTTTAGGAGTCTTCACAAATGTGTCCAAAGTAAGATTACTCAAATCAAATAATGACTTATATCCAGAGCTTTATTAAGTTGATACCTAGGTGGATTAGTGTGTAAACATTCATATTAGATGGTAATTCACAAGTTTATAGAATAATAAAATGAATCCCTAGTCTAGAATCCAAATGTACATAATAAAACAGATATCTGTTTTGTAGTAGCGATATGGACATTGCAGAGTGTCTGTTGGCAAAGAATTGAGATTTAAGAAATGGATATCCATTTTGAAAACAGATATCCATTTTGTAAATGCAGAAAAAAGACAAAAGGAATATTGTTGGGCCCGACATCTGCAACCAGAGACCCTCTGCTGTCGAAATACTCGTGATTTTTGGCTATGATAGTGAAAGGAATATTTTTATGCACTTTTGGAGACACAATTTTCTTATTACAATCATAAGGGTGATATTTTATTTCCCCTAATGGGGAGCAACAGTCGTTGTAAAGCAAAAAGGAGGAGGAAAGTTACATTGGAGGAAATTGAAGCAATTAGGGAAAAAGATAGGGAAAGGAAGAGGATTGGAAGAGTGGGTTTGGTGGATGCTCATCAAGGTGAATCTTCTTCTTTACCATCTAATGACATGCAAATTGAAGATATTAATTTGGATTATAATGAAATGTTAGATAAGAATGAAATTCACCATGATATTGCAAATGAAAATATTGAAAAATGTTATGAAACACCTATTCATAATAGCAATACCATGGACAAAGAAGAAGAAGAAAAACGAAGACGTGCACTTGAAGAAAGTGGATATGAACATCATGATGTTGAAATTGCACTCCATAATCCATTTGTTGATAAAATTGATGAGGTTGATAACATGGATGAAACAAGAACAATCAATGTATCTCCAAATTTCATAAGAAGAGAGGACATTTTTCAAGAAGAGAATAATCGTGATGAAATTGGAAAACACCCAAGAACCCCAAAATGGTTACTTGAAATTGATGAGAACATAATGGAAAAACTTGAAGGCAAGAGGTCATCACGAATGGTTCGGTTGTGGGCTACAAAACTCTTCAATGAATACTTTGAGAAGATAACATTCACCAAACAATGCCAACTTTTTGTGCAATTATTAAAGATGTACAAAATGAGACCTTTACTAAAGAAATTAAAGATTCAGTTAAACAAAGTGTCCGATCGAAATAAAATTATTGTTAGAAGCCTTTTCAATGCACTCAATTCTATTGGAAAGACTAGCAAGGAGAAAGATAAAAGAGCTGCCCGTAGAGTAATAACAACCTCAATAGTAAGCAAACAATTAAGAAATGCTTGATTAATGAGGCAAACTTGTGTTGACTTAAGATTGAATCGTAAAACATTGTCAAAAGCACTAGCATTAAGATCAAGGCTAGATAGTCCTCTTGCCAATGATACTTAGGTTTTCAGTGGTAGGCTTCCATGAGTTGACAAGAAGCTAATTGATAGCACAAAGGAAGAAATTGAATGATTTTGACACACTAACTCTAGGGTATCACCAAATGCAAAAGATGTTGTAAAGTTAAGAATTGGTGATAAAGACCGCACACCACATCCTAAACATTACTTGGAATGTAGCCAAACAACATTGTACAAACAATATTGTGAAACTCACCTAGGTATGACAATCTCACAAAGAGCATTTGAATCTCTTAAGCCATTTTATTGTGTTCCTCTTAAAGTTTGTAATACATGTTTTTTTTTTTAAATGCGCCTGGTAAACTTTTTAACATGACCGACGACGCTGGTGTGACATGCCCTCCGGCTCCACACAAATGCTTTTGCCCGGAGCAATAAAACGGTGAGCCCACAACATGGGGGACCTCATCCCCTAGCAAGAACACTTCAAATCCGTGAGCTTGTTGGCCCAGCAAAGGCGTAAAGCCTTGCAAGCTCATTGGCCTAGCAGGGGTTTGAACTCTAGTGGCTGCCACTACAACTGAGTGACTTAACCACCGAACCACGCCGTCATCGGCAAGTTCATAATACATGTTGTTGCAAATACCATGTAGAGTTTTCTATATACCATGAATTATTATGCAATATTCGTTCTACTTTGCACACTAACGAAATGTTACAGGAGTGTGTTGCAATTCAACTACCAAAGTCATCTAGGGACTTATTGGATTTATTTCTATGTATTAGAGATGATGGTTGCATGTTCTACAAGAATGATTGTTTAAATGAAAAGTGTTTACAATGTGGTGGGTTATCAAAGTTTGTATCATGTTTTCATGAGGGCAATGGGCATGATTTTGGAAAGAGAATGGTTGAGAAAAAGAGATATGAGATAGTGAAATACAATTTGAAAAGTGGAGGTGAAGGTTCTAGATGTGAGTTGATTGTAAGAGAGGTAAGTATTGCTGATTTTATTGATGATTTTAAGAAAAATCTTTTCTACAAGTATGTCAGACATAGCCATAGGTCTCGATGGTTAGATCAATAGTTCAGGATGTGTAAAGACTCTTTCCTGATTGGAAATATTGCCTCTGTAGTTGATTTTACAGAAAACTATACATTGCAACCCCAAAATGAAGTTCAATCCCAGTACTACAATTCTATTCAGATTGCTATTTTTATTCATGTCACATACAGACATGCCTCCGAGAGTACAGAAGAGAACAAGAAGATTGTTAGAGAATACCATTTTTACATGAGTGATGATCGATCTCATTCAGCAGAGTTTGTGCAATATTGTTTTCAACAATTTTATGGGTTCTTGCAAGAAAAAGATATTAGAATGGATCAACATCTCATTTGCTCAGATAATTGCACTGGTCAATTCAAGAATGCTCGTAATTTCTATTGGTTGAGCAAAATGCATGTAGAGAAGGGTATACCTCATATTTGGAATTTTTTTGAAGCTGGGCACAGAAAAGGTGAACATGATGGAGCAGGTGCATGCATGAAGAGAGCTCTTTTTAAGGAACAACTAAAGATTAGAGGTGGTGCTACATTTAGTGATGCAGATTCTATTGTTAAGTGGTGTAACTATGCATTGTCACGAGGAGTGGCTCTTGATTCTGAAGTGCACAGGTTATTTTGGTTAGTTGATGATGGGATAGTGATAGAGAAATTGGAATATTAGAGAATCAGTCAATCATCAAAGATGCATTCATTTCAAAGCTCAGATGCAAGTACATGAACTATTTGGACACAAGAATTAGCTTATTTTTGTCAGAGTTGTATTAAATGTGATTGGAACAATTGTGAGTCAAGTGAGTGGGTAGATGCATGGATTCCACAATATTTAATCCCTTTATATGAAGGTCAATCATCTTCCGTCAATGACATGGAGAGCTCATTTGACTATGAACATCTTTCAGACCTTGTACAGCCAAGTCATGTCTATACAGTTGTTGCACTGCAAGGAAATGAAGAGAGGTCAGACTATTGGTTGGCACGATGTGTACAGGGAAAACAAAAGCTAACACAACCTATGACAGATGATGATGGGTTCACATATCCTATAGGATCAGTTGTTATTGCTGGGACTTGGTTACGAACATATATGATTAAAAAGAATGGCATCCCGGCCTTTGAAGACTTTGAGAAGCATAAAACCATATTGATGTATTCTTACCTAGTTGTAGCAACAAATGTCAAGTTACTAAAGCATCGTGGAAAACCAAAATTAAAAGAACTATGGATAGTTAGTAATGTTGATCATGAAGCAATATTGGATACTTTGAAGGTAAGAGATGATCTCTCAGGTACGCTTGACTAGCATTTAAACTTCCAGATGGATAGGTATGACATTTTTTTATCTTAACTTGTTCTTATTTTTTCTATTTTTTAGAATTGTTTTATTAAAAATCTTGTTACTTTAACTATAATACATGCTTTTGACTATACAGGACTGCGAATAAAGTTATTTTACATGGCATAGTAGATTATTTTGTATGGCATCATAAATTATTTTGTATGGCATCGTAGGTTATTTTGACTATACTCGAGGTATGATTTTTAGTTCTCATTTGTATTTCTTATTATTGCACATTTGTACCTTTTTCTACATCATGAGTTGACATGTATTTGATGCCTTTTGCTGAATAGTTCATGTGCCTTGTCTATGCTTTCACATATTACATACATGTGTCACATGGCAATTGCAACTACAACATCTGACAAAATTCTCATTTCTTTGAGGTATTCCACCAAACAGTTCATGTGCCTTGCCTATGCTTCCTTACTTTGCATTCTTATAAAAGTCCTATAACAGTCATAATTAATCTTCATACTAATCTTGATAGTAATCTTGCCATCATTGTATTCCATGAGATGACAGTCCTATAACAGTCCTATACATGTCTACTAGGATAGTTTTAACTACAACAGTCCTAAAATAGTCCTAGAATAGTCCTATAATAAGCGCAACATTTAATTTACATATTTATGATATTCATGTTTACTTAAATTTGCTTGTTCATGCTTCTCACAGGACGTCACCTCCCCTACCCTTCTAGCTCTACAGAAGAAGAGAGACAAGAAATGATCAAGAGGGATCACCAATTGGCGGTAAGTGATTGATTACTTATGTCATGTTATATATTTTAAATATTAAATTCTATATTAATGTGCAAGTTGTTTGATTGTATTAATAGGTGGAAATTCAAAAATCTTTATTGAGGAGGTCTAGTCGATGAGCGATAGAGGATGAGTCATTGACTGGTTCACCATCTTCATGGCCTAGTAAGAGCCATAGATTATTTGATAGCAATCTGGATAGGAGATTTGATTTTGGGACATTTTGTTACATATGCCTATTTGGCTTTGTAAACATACTTTTGTATGTTATCGATGTATATCGTTGTATATACCCATATGGTTTTATTTGTACATGCCTATATGGCTTGATATATACACTATACATTATTTTCATGACATTATGCATATATGTATATATAAGATCCTAATTTGGCACAAGTAGGGAGAATGCTTGCAAAGGTTATGGAATTTGGTTTTAAATGTTCCAATTGTATTTGCTTCAAAGTTTCTAAAGCCTTTTCAAAAAATCCATTTTTTGCATATCTTGCAATCATTGCATTCCATGAGATAGCATCTCTTTGAGGTGTCATGCCAAACTATTCACATGCCTTGTCTATGCTTCCACACTTTGGATTTACACCCGCCAATTGCATTTTCTTAACATTTCCTTTCAATCCTTATCAAAAATTATGTTTTATGCACATATTGCAATCATTGCATTCCTTCATTTACAACACATGATTAAATAAGAAGATGCATATTTACAACACTTAAGAATATGTAGTAGTGTTGCTCATGTCACCAATACTATGTTTACATCTTCAAATACATGGCTCACAACATGTGACAATATGAATGATAGAGAATGTTTGCATCAACATGATGGCACAACATGAACAAATTGCATGTTTGCATCAATTTCATTGGTTTAATGATTGAGAATGTGTCAACTTGAACAATATTTTTTGTTCTTCTCATCAAGACCTTCATGAAATGATACATTGGTTTCTTGATATTCAATCATGCATTGGAGATCTTCAAAGTGTTAAAGATGTTTATTTCAACTCCAAACTTCTGCCTAGAAGTGAAGGTGCTAATCCTTGATCAAACTAACCTAAAAGTACGCCTTGGTACTTAGGGCGCTAGATTATGATTGATCAACCTAAAATGTGTACCTAAGGCTCGATAGTGAATTAGAAGGATAAAATGCATCATCAAAGGAGTTTATAGTTATTGAAGGCATCAAATGATGACTTGGACACACATCTACCTCTCTACACCATCAAATGTACACCTAGATTAGTGAGGTGCCACTTCATATCTCTATGACTTTGGATATGCGCCTTGATAATGAATACAAGGCGCCAATTATAGAATAAACAACCTAGAATGAGGGCCTTACTATTTGAGGTGCTAGTTCATGCTTCTAGAACACCAAAAGTGCGCCTAGATGTTAAGGCGCTAGCTCTTGCTCAAGCAACCTTGAAAGTGTGCTTTCACAAAGAGGTTAAAATGTATTATCTTAATGTTCAAATTTATTATCAAAGGATTAAGTTGAATCAAGGAATCATCATTAAAGACAAGTAAAACATGATTGTGAATGATGCACACTTTTCATCATCTCTAAGCTCACAATTGCGCCTTCCATTGGAAGCTCATATTGTGCCTAAAGGAATGGTACTGAGATATCATCCATGTCAATGATTGAGAATGTGTCAACTGGAACAATATTTTTTGTTTTGCTCATCGTGGGGCCGAATGAACTATGCCAACACATCAGGGTGGGTGGGCAAATGCTAGGGGAGGTCTCATTTTGTGCGCCAAGCATCCCAGTGATTCCGGGCAAGAGGCTACTGACAAAGTCCCTTAAGATCCCTAAGACCAAAAAATACCAAACTTTGACGGTGCAGTTCTCAGAATTCGTGACAGTTGGGAATGTTCTATTTGGACCTACAAGTGCATGTGGGGTCCGTCCACAATAACCTCTCTAATTTTTGGTCAACTCCATTCCATTTGACCATGCCCAAATCAAACGCATTGTTTCAAAATGCTTCAATTTGATGTAGTGGAAAGGTGCTAGGCGTGACATTTTTCATTCCATAGCTCATGGAATCAAATAGACTGCGCCAACGCATTGGCGTGGGCGGGTAAATGCCATTGGCGTGGGTGGGTAAATGCCATTGGAGGTCTCTTTTGGTGCGCCAAGCATCCCAGTGATTCCAAGCAAGAGGCTACCGACAAAGTCCCGTAAGATCCCTGAGACCAAAAAATACCAAACTTTGACGGAGCAGTTCTTAGAATTTGTGATAGCTGGGAATGTTCTGTTTAGACCTATAGGTGCATGTGGAGTCCATCCACAATAACCTCTCTCATTTTTGGTCAACTCCATTCTGTTTGACCATGCCGAAATCAAACGCATTGTTGCAAAATGCTTCAATTTGATGCAGTGGAAAGGTGCTAGGTGTGACATTTTTCATTCCATAGCTCTTGGGGTCGAATGGAATGCGCCAACACATTGGGGTGGGTGGGTAAATGCCATTGGAGGTCTCGTTTGGTGCGCCAAGCATCCCATTGATTCCGAACAAGAGGCTACCGGCAAAGTCCCGTAAGATCCCTGAGACCAAAAACCTGCCAAACTTTGACGGAGCAGTTCTTAGAATTTGTGATAGCTGGGAATGTTCTGTTTGGACCTATAGGTGAATATGGGGTCCGTCCACAACAACCTCTCTCATTTTTGGTCAACTCCATTCCATTTGACCATGTCGAAATCAAACGCGTTGTTGCAAAATGCTTCAATTTGATGCAGTGGAAAGGTGCTAGGTGTGACATTTTTCATTCCATATCTCGTGGGGTCGAATGGACTGTACCAACATGTCAGGGTGGGTGAGTAAATTCCTTTAGAGGTCTCATTTGGTGCACCAAGCATCCCAGTGATTCCGGGCAAAAGGCTACCGGCAAAGTCCCTTAAGATCCCTGAGACCAAAAAAATGCCAAACTTTGACGGAGCAGTTCTTAGAATTCGTGACAGTTGGGAATGTTCTATTTGGACCTACAGGTGTACGTGGAGCCCATCCAAAATAACCTCTCTCATTTTTAGTCAAGTCCATTCTGTTTGACCATGCTGAAATCAAACGCATTGTTGCAAAATGCTTCAATTTGATGCAGTGGAAAGGTGCTAGGTGTGACATTTTTCATTCCATAGCTTGTGAGATCGAATGGACTATGCCAATGCATCAGGGTGGGTAGGTAAATGCCATTGGAGGTCTTGTTTGGTGTGCCAAGCGTCCCAGTCGTTCTGAGCTATAAGCTACCGACAAAGTCAAAAGTTGTTAGGATTAAAATTTTGCATTCCACAGGTCCTGGGACCAAATGGATTACGCCAACATGTCGGGGTGGGTGGGTAAATGCTAGGGGAGGTCTCATTTTGTGTCCAAAGCATTTGAGTCGTTCCAAGCTATAAGCTACCGGCAAAGTCACACTTTACTGGTAGCTTATAGCTTGGAACGACTCAAATGCTTTGGACACAAAATGAGACCTCCCCTAGCATTTACCCACCCACCCCGACATGTTGGCGTAATCCATTTGGTCCCAGGACCTGTGGAATGCAAAATTTCAATCCTAGCAACTTTTGACTTTGTCGGTAGCTTATAGCTCGGAACGACTGAGATGCTTGGCACACCAAACGAGACCTCCAATGGCATTTACCCATCCACCCCGATGTGTTGGCACAGTCCATTTGACCCCATGAGCTATGGAATGAAAAATGTCACACCTAGCCCCTTTCCACTGCATCAAATTGAAGCATTTTGCAACAATGCGTTTAATTTTGGCACGGTCAAACAGAATGGAGTTGACCAAAAATGAGAGGTTATTTTGGATGGACTCCACGTGCACCTGTAGGTCCAAACAAAAAATTCCCAGCTATCACAAATTCTGAGAACTGCTCTATCAAAGTTTGGCAATTTTTTGGTCTTAGGGATCTTACGGGACTTTGCTGGTAGCCTCTTGCCCAGAATCACTGGGATGCTTGGCACACCAAACGAGACCTCCAATGGCATTTACCCACCCACCCTAACATGTTGGTGCAATTTGTTTGACCCCACGAGTTATGGAATGAAAAATGTCACACCTAGCACCTTTCCACTGCATCAAATTGAAGCATTTTGCAACAATGCGTTTGATTTTGGCACGGTCAAATGGAATGGAGTTGACCAAAAATGAGAGAGGTTATTGTGGACGGACCCCACTGCACCTGTAGGTCCAAACAGAACATTCCCAGCTATCACAAATTCTGAGAACCACTCCATCAAAGTTTGGCAATTTTTTGGTCTCAGGGATCTTACGGGACTTTGCCGGTAGCCTCTTGCCCAGAATCACTGGGACGCTTGGTGCAACAAACGAGACCTCTAATGGTATTTACCCACCCACCCCAATGCGTTGGTGCATTCTGTTCGACCCCACGAGCTATGGAATGAAAAATGTCACACCTAGCACCTTTCCACTAAATCAAATTGAAGCATTTTGCAACAATGCGTTTAATTTTAGCACAGTCAAAAGGAATGGAGTTGACTAAAATGAGAGAGGTTATTGTGGACAGACTCCATGTGCACCTTTAGGTCCAAACAGAACATTCCCAGCTATCACAAATTCTGAGAACTGCTCTGTCAAAGTTTGGCAATTTTTTGGTCTTAGGGATCTTATGGGACTTTGCCGGTAGCCTCTTGCATGGAATCACTGGGACGCTTGGTGCACCAAACAAGACCTCTAATGACATTTAACCACCCACCCCGATGCATTGGCGTAGTCCGTTTGACCCCACGAGCTATGGAATGAAAAATGTCATGCCTAGCACCTTTCCACTGCATCAAATTGAAGCATTTTGAAACAATGCATTTGATTTGGGCATGGTCAAATAGAATGGAGTTGACCAAAAATGAGAGAGGTTATTGTGGATGGACCCCATGTGCACCTGTAGGTCCAAACAAAACATTCCCAGCTGTCACGAATTCTGAGAACTGCTCCGTCAAATTTTGGCAGTTTTTTGGTCTCAGGGATCTTAAGGGACTTTGTCGATAGCCTCTTGCCTAGAATCACTGGGACGCTTGGCGCACCAAACAAGACCTCCAATGGTATTTACTCACCCACCCCGACGCGTTGGCGTAGTCCCTTCGACCCCACGAGCTATGGAATGAAAAATGTCACGCCTAGCCCCTTTCCACTGCATCAAATTGAAGCATTTTGAAACAATGCGTTTGATTTCGGCACAGGCAAACGGAATGGAGTTGACCAGAAAAGAGAGAGGTTATTGTGGATGGACCCCATGTACACCTGTAGGTTAAAACATAACATTCCCAGCTGTCACAAATTCTGAGAACTGCTCCTTCAAAGTTTGGCAATTTTTTGGTCTCAGGGATCTTAAGGGACTTTGCCGGTAGCCTCTTGCCTGGAATCATTGGGACTCTTGGCATACAAAACAAGGTTTTTGGGAATGTGACTTTATCCTTCTACTCCTTATCAAATGACGAGTTTATTCTCAGAGTTTGATGGCTTTTATGAGCATATACACGATGTTTTAGGATAGTCATAAAGGGTAGTTTTTGGATAGCCATGTGTATCTTTTTAACAATCATAAAGGGCAAGTTGTACATGGACTGTGACAGTCCCAAAACTCATATAAATCATCCATTTTGGTGTTTGACAACATTATAAATCATCTACTTTTGGTCTCAGGGAACTTAAGGGACTTTGCCGGTAGCCTCTTGCCCAGAATCACTGGGACTCTTGGCACACAAAACAAGGTTTTTGGGAATGTGACTTTATCCTTCCACTCCTTATTGAATGACGAGTTTATTCTCAAAGTTTGATGGCTTTTATGAGCATATACACGATGTTTTAGGATAGTCATAAAGGGTAGTTTTTGGATAGCCATGTGTATCTTTTTAACAATCATAAAGGGCAAGTTGTACATGGACTGTGACAGTCCCAAAACTCATATAAATCATCCATTTTGGTGTTTGACAACCTTATAAATCCATTAGATCATTTATACAAACCCTAATGCAACTTTTAAACCCTCTTTGCATAGTAATTTCATGAATGACTGTCTTGTATGATTGTTTTGTGCATTTTAACAGCCCAATGAGGATTGTATGGTGTTGTCATCTTTATGATTTTAACTTGATGCAAAGATAGGATAAAACTCAACATGATAGAGGCATCATTACAAATGGATTGAATTGCGATAGTCGGAGAGCCAACCTCCTATCAATGAGAGTTCAATGATAGTAAATAGAGAGCTACTTGACCATAAATAGGATTTACATACATACATACATACATATATATATCATCTCGTAGGCATCTAGGTTTCATACACAAATTGCAATAGTTGTAGAGCCAACCTCCTATCAACGAGAGTTGAATAATAGCAAATAGAGAGCTTCTTGGCCATAAATGGGATTTGCATACACACACACCCAACTGAAATAGATTCCACCAGCTTTCAATTACAATTTCTCTCAGGCCCTAACACATCCATACAGGGTTGTACTAAACAAAGAAATAGCAGGAAAATAATAAAATCTACAAAAATAGAGTTTCTTGACATTAATTTCATTCAAACTTGTCTTCAATTCATCTTCAAAATGTTTTCAATACATCTCCAATGCCTTTTCCACGAAGGTTTATGCATATTTATACATGATTTGAGGGAAACCAATAGTTTCCAACTGACTTTTGAGTACTTGACTATTCATCTTCCATACTTTTGCATTTTTTTTACATTTTTCATATGACAACTTTGACATATTTACAAAATTTGACAAGATGAAGACTAAATACATGATGAAATGGTTTATCATGACCTTATTAGATTTCAAGCTACTATTCTTGATTAGGGCATATAAGGAATTTTGTCATATTGATTCTATTGATCTAAAACTATTCTCAATGCTAAACATATCATCAATGGACTAAAGAACTATCATCATAATGTATGACATCATGGGAAGTATCATGACATGCACATAAGGAATTTAAATTATATTGTATATCAAGGTGTATATATATTAAAATCTAGTCCATAATGGTAGACATATACAAAAATTTGGCAAATATGCCAACTCAAAACATTTTTTACAAAATGTGGCATATGCCATGTCTCAAAATCTATATACAATCTACATGCCAAATAGCTACATCAAATACTACAAGTCCACTTGACCCTTAATCTGTGATGGATCCTCAATCTGTGATGGATCCTCAATTTGTGATGGATCTTGAAAAAGTGTCCTCTTTGTACCAAAATGTCTAGTAATTGATGGAGGCGAAGTTACCTACATTAACAAGTCAAAACACAAATTTGATTAATCTCTTCAATGGTAAATAAAAATAAGTTAAAGTTAGTAAATAGATTCTTATCTACTACAATTAAGAACTTTCATTTATTAACATACATCTAAATCACTACAATCAACTATAAGACCGCTAGATAAACTATCAATTATTTAGAAAAATTCAATTCAATTACCTCGACTCTATGTTGTTGTTCGGACAATCATTCTGCAAATGATTTTCTCTTAAGATGATCAGGTGTCCTAGTGAAGCATGATGGCAAAGGTGGCACATCACTCACATTCTCAAGAGACTACATAAAAGCAAAGTAACATTGAAATAAATTAATATATAATTATTAAACAAAATAGGAAATGCATACATTTAAAAAGGTTAGATGTGTTACACACAAACAATGTAGAGTGCACTACACAAAAACTTATCTACTAGAAAACAAGCACATACCACCATCAAGGCCTCCTGCATCAATTGAGAAGGACTCTGAATTATCAAAATGACAAGAATGTAAGACTCTAAATGACTGTAATCAAATATTTAAGTTTTCTAATTATCAATTAAAGTACAATTCAATCAAATTACCTCCCCCCTTTGTTGGCGTTGAGAAAGCCGTTCTGCAAATGATAGTCCCTTGGGTCGATCAGGAGTTCGAGAAAAGACTATTGGCAAAGATGCCACATCATTCACATTTTCGATTGACTATAAAATAAAATTAACATCAAGATATAAATTAATATATAATTACTCACAAAGAAATAAATGCATAAAAAAAGAGTTGATGTGTAGAACAAATTATACTGGCAAGTCCAAGCCAAATTGGATGGCAGACAAAGTTCAATGATGAACTTCTGTCAACTCCTCCTCTGTCATCAACTATTATCCCACTTAGATACATTAGTACTAATAAATTTGTTTATATATTCCAATGGAATAGACCATAAAATTTAACTTTAAATTTTACCTGCATAAAAGATTGCTCATGCATTTCTCCTTCTCTATGGTTCACTGATCTGGTAGCTTCTACTCTTGTCCCTGACCCCTCAGATTGAGTTCTGGACACCATTGCCTCATCTCATGAATGGAGATCATACTCTGATGTGTTCAACGGTGGCTCACTACTCTCCATAATAGGACCTAAGAATAAATGATTGCAAGAAATGCAATGATGGGGTACACATACATGTGTTGATGACGACGGTCTAGTAGAACTAGGTGATCCAATATCATTGCCTTCATCATGTGCTTGTGCAAACTGAGATGTTTGTATAATCAAATGCTCGGTCAAAGAGTGTATGGTACTAAGGCCCTGCTGTGTTGCATTTGCAACAATGTCTGGGTGCTACAATGGGGGTGGAGAAGGGATAGCAGGAGGGGGAATATAGGGACCTTGTACTTGTCTAATTGCCCTAGGTCTATCTTGAGGCATTCCTTTGCCCACTCCTTGAAACTCTCTAAAATCAAAATAATTAACATGTTGACCCATGACGAACTCTGCATAGCATTTATGAAGGAAATATAAAGGTACATCTAAATTATTGTTGGGTGGTTTATCAAAAACCATCCACCAACGATCCCAAAAGTTCTGACTAATGCCCTCATGAATACACCATTTGATTGAAAACTTGGGCTTACAGACATCAACACGCAATCCAGTTTTAGGATTGACAAAGTGTTGGGCTAACATAGTTTTTGTAATCTCTAATTCTTTGACTTCATCATATGACAAACCGTTAGCATATTCAACCTTCTTGGCTTCTCGCCATTGCCTAAATGATTCATGTTGGGTTGACAAGGTTTGAACATGATTAATGATTCCCTCTAAATTTGATGTCATTGTAGACAATCAAGGGTGGCGGCGATACATTTCTATGATCCTACTTATATGATCAATATTTCTTTGAATATTCTCTTCTATTGTTGGAGGGGGAGGGTTTGGTGGTGGAGGGTTTGGGTTTTCATTTTGTGCATCCATTTTACCTAATTAAAAAAGGAAAACATACCCACTTAGCATAAAAAACCAAAAAATTTGCTTGAATATACAAAAAAAAAAAAAATGCTAAAGATCTTACCTTTTTGGATCAGATATGTGTTCACCTCTGATATCCATTCTTCAAAGATGCCACTACGTTTTGCAAGCCGCGGGTTTGCAAAAACGCAGTGTCTTTTTTTCTTTTTATGTTTTTTCAAAATGGATATCCATTATCAAAACGGATATCCGTTTTCTTTTTCTCAATTGTTTTCATTGCTTTTTATTTTAGTATTTTAGTATTTAGGCATTTTAGCTATAAAATACAATCCAAATTTTAGAAAGGCTGTATCATATGAAAGGAGAGATTTTGGACAAACTATCAAAATTTATATAGGATTATGATAATATATATATTTGATTTTTATATGATTTACTTATACTAAGGTATCTCATCGTATTTCAAAGGCACTTTTGAATAGATAATTCTCATAAAAAAATTGTAAAAGCAAGTAGTTTTGGTGTAAATTCTAACAAATCATTTCATGTTTAACTTACATATTAGATGATATTTGTGTCAAAAATTGAGATCAAACTTGTGACACTTGGGATCGACCTCTCATTTTTCTAAACCCTAAACCTGAGAAAGGGAGTCCTAGTTTTCTTGTTTCCATTTCCTTTGTCGATAAGGGAGAGGGAAAGATAGAGGGGAGAGATAGGATATATAGGAATGATAGGGGGAGAGAGGCAAGAGATAGAGAGATTGGGAGAGATGGATAGGTACATAGAGATAGAGAGGAGACAGATAGGAAGAGATAGAGGAGAGGGAAAGATAGAGGTGGAGATAGGAATGATAGGGGGAGAGAGGCAAGAGATAGAGGAGATAGGGGTTTCTATATCTCCCTATTGGTCCTCTCTCTCTAAACACTAAACCCTAAACATCTAAACCTTAACCCCTAAACCATAAACCCTAAACCCTAAATAATGCCCCTAAACCTTAACCCCTAACCCCTAAACCCTAAAGGAGAGCAACCCTAAACCCTATCTCCTATCTCTCCCTTATCTCCCTATCTCTATCATCAGGCTCTACCTCTCAATCCTTCTCCCTATACATCTCGCTCACTCTCTATCTCCCTATCTCTCCCCTTTGTCACCTCTATCTCTCCCTATCTGTCTCCTCTCTCTTTTTATCTAGCTATCTCCAAAACTAAGAAACCCTAAACCTAGGTACACCATAAATCTAATCAACTCTAAACCTATATCTCCCTATCTCTCCCCTATCTCCCTATCTCTATCATCCCTCTACCTCTCTTGATCTCGCTCCCTATGTCCCTGGCCATGTGCCTCACTCTCTATCTCCTTATCTCTCTCCTCGGTCTCCTCTCTCTATCTCCCTAACATTCCTCTCTCTCTCTCTATAAACCCTAAATCCAAAACCTTAAACCTCTAAACCTAACCCCTAACCCCTAAACAATTTAAATCTTAAACCCTAAATAATGCCCCTAAACCCTAACCCCTAACCCCTAAACCTGAGAAACCCTAAACCCCTAAACCCTAAACCTAAGTAACCCTAAACCACTATCTCCCTATCTCTCCCCTATCTCCCTACCATCTTTGTTCCTCTACCTCTCAATCTCTCTCCGTATGTCTCTGGCCATGTCCCTCACTCTTTATCTCCCTACCTCTCCCCTCAGACTCCTCTATATCTCCCTATCATTCCTCTCTCTCTATAAACCCTAAATCCAAAACCCTAAACCTCTAAACCTAACCCCTAACCCCTAAACAGTAAATCCTAAACCCTAAATTATAATGCCCCTAAACCCTAACCCCTAACCCCTAAACCTGAGAAACCCTAAACCCCAAACCCCTAAACCCTAAACCCAAGTAACTATAAACCACTATCTCCCTATCTCTCCCCTATCTCCCTATCACCTTTGTCCCTCTACCTCTCAATCTCTCTCGCTATGTCTCTTGCCATGTCCCTCACTCTTTATCTCCCTATCTCTCCCCTCAGATTCCTCTATATCTCCCTATTGGTTTGATGCAGAGCACATAGTGGAAGCTCTCAAAACACGGTGAAATACCCATCAAAACCCATAGTTCAAATAGATTAAAGCTTAATCAGCTTTAAGAAACCTTCTCAAAGTCCCAAATAACATCAAATCATATACATTCTTTCTATCGGCAAGATAACCACTATCGGCCGACTCAGAAATTATTATATTGATGCTCTGATCACTCCACTTTTGATGAGCCTTTAAACCTTTCGCTGTGACATATATCCATCGGCCCAACTTTAAACTAGTCTTCTAATCTCCCATCTCACGCTGAAATACATGTGAATATATGCATTTTATGTGTATACTGCATTTGTATGTTGAGAACATGAAATAGAGAGTGAGTGAGATGTCTAGAGAGATAGGGATAGAGATTGAGACTTGTGGAGGGATGATAGAGAGAGGGAGATAAGGGAGAGATAGGGAGATAGAGGTGGAGGGATATTAATTTTAATGACCTCCACATTTTCCATAAATTCTTCTCCACTAAACCCTAGGTAGACCATCACCCAAATCCTTACTTTCCTAATAAAAGCCCTTCCCCAAACATCATTTGATCATGTGACTCCTTCCATCACTAGACAGGTGCCCAGGTACTTTCCATTATTCATCTAATACTGTAATCCCAATGTCATAGCTCACATTCCCACACCTACATTCATAGACTCCATTCCCCCTATTGACACCATCATTGATAATCATTATATAAGGACACTCCCTTGAATAATAATTAAACCATGGATTATCCCATATCCCCATCTTACACTTTCCTCACCTTTAAACCCTTAGAAGATGACATTTAGCTATCCCCACCATTACCAATCACACTTTCTAGCAATCCCACATAAGACATCTTACCCATCACTTCACCTAGGTCATCACCAATTAAATCACCTCATTACTCCATTCAACCATACCCATACCACCCATTTCTCACTCCACAACCTGTATTAAGAAATGATTAAACCTAACCCCTAAACCCTAACCCATAACCCCTAACCCCTATTTCCTAACCCCTAAACCCTAAACTTGAGAAACCATACACCCCTAAATCCTAAACACTAAACCCACGAAACCCTAAACCTCTATCTCTCTATCTCCCTATCTCACTATCTCCCCATCACTATCATTCCTCTACCTTTCAATCTCTCTCCCTATGCTTTGGCCATGTCCCTCACTTTATATCTCTCTATTGGTCCTCTCTCTCTAAACACTAAAACCTAAACCTCTAAACCTTAACCCCTAAACCATAAACCCTAAACCCTGAATAATGCCCCTAAACCTTAACCCCTAACCCCTAAAACCTAAACCCTAAATGCAAGCAACCCTAAACCCTATCTCCTATCTATCCCTTATCTCCCTATCTCTATCATCCGTCTACCTCTCAATCCTTCTCCCTATTTCTCTAAACATCTCGCTCACTCTCTATCTCCCTATCTCTCCCCTTTGTCACCTCTATCTCTCCCTATCTGTCTCCTCTCTCTTTCTATCTAGCTATCTCCAAAACTAAGAAACCCTAAACCCAGGTACACCCTAAATCCAATCAACTCTAAACCTATATCTCCCTATCTCTCCCCTATCTCCCTATCTCTATCATACCTCTACCTCTCTTGATCTCTCTCCTTATGTCCCTGGCCATGTACCTGTTGCAAGTATGAGGTTAACCAGTGTTGTTATTGATGGCAACATACTCATATTGCATTGATAAGAAGGATTGGATGAGCTGTGTGCTGAGATTATTGAGGAAATTAGTCTCCATCAGGAACAGTGAAGAACAGTGATGAGAAGAAGGCAAAAGTACTCAATAGGTTGAGGATCAGAGGATGTGGTTTAAAGGGTTTGTAGATATGAGTCTTGAGATGTTCTAGTTAAGATTTCAGAGGTCCGCATAAAGATCTGAAGAAGTTATGGCTGCTTGTGTAGAACCAGTTCTGGCAGGTGTTCAGTGGAGATAGATTGTCATAGATTGGTCCGGTGAGATCCAGAATTACATTATCTCATTCTGCGGATTGGAAGGAGTGTTGAAGAAGTTAGTGTGAAGTGACAACTAGAATTGTGAATGATTTGGAGGTCCAGAAGAACCTTTTTCATTATGACAGTGATGACAGACTGTGTTCTTGAAGTTCTGGATGAAGAACAAAAGAATTCGAGTAAGCTGATAAAGTGTAGATATTCTTGATGACTCAGGAAAGGTTTTGGTGATCTTTGGATCATGTTCTATTCTTATTGGTGGTTTGCATTGAAGTTAGAGTTTGCATTTGAAGAATAACCATGGATTTTGGTGTTCTTCTTAAGACTGGCCGACCGGATGTATTACACGTCTTGCGAAAGATCTTGTAGGTGTTTGCCGACTTAGATGATTGTTCCTAAGTCGATGCCTTGTATAAATAAGGGTTTGTGAATTCATTTTGAAGTGTGGCTTGCAGTGATGAGAGTGATATAGTGAAGAGAAGTGTGAAAGGTAGAGCAGGAGTTTTTGGGCTTAAATGGAACTGATCCAGGCATGGTAAAGATGTCATTCTCTAGTTCAAGTTTGTAATACTTGTTATCTTGTAGACAGTGTGTCTCTTGTAGGTAGTGTGCCTCTTTATGAGTAGCGTGCTCGGGCAGTGAGCCCTAATTGGCATGTGCCATTTATTTTTCTTATTCTTCTAACAAAGAATAATCCTTGGGTTAATCACCCCGTGGTTTTTCCCTTAACCGGGTTTTCCACGTCAAAATATTGGTGTCTCATGTGTTGATGTGTATCTGCTCTGGTGTTTATGCCTTATGCTTCCATGAATGATTAATTGCTATGCTATTGATTAAGAAGTGGATTTAAGTGTTTGAATTGTAAGAAAATTAAGGATAACTGATTCACCCCCCTCTCAGTTATCAACAATTGGTATCAGAGCCAAGTTCCTCTAAAAGGAGCTTAACCGCTTGAGGAGATCCAGGATGTCATCATACAAGAAGGATAGTCCAAAGTTTGATGGAACCAACTTCTCTCTTTGGAAAGGTCACATGAAATGTCACTTGGAGTGCATGGGAAAAGCTTACTTGTCCATGGTCACAAAAGCTTATGTACCTCCACAAGGTGGTCCAACAACTCTAAATGAAATCACAAATGTTGAAAACAATCTACGGACTAAAGAGGCTCTTCTAAGTGCATTAACTGACTCAGAGCTCTCAAATATTATTGACCTACCAACTGCCTATGAGATCTGGATTAAACTAGAACTTCTGCATGAAGGAGATGAGTATGTTAAGAGTGCAAGGTTGCAGAGTCTCAAAGGAAAATTTGAAAGATTGAAGATGAGAGATGATGAAAATATCACTACCTTTATGCCAAGAGTAAATGAGCTAGTGTGTGGAATTAGGAATGCTAGTGGAGTTTTGGGTGAAAATGAGATTGTTTGCAAAATTCTCAGATCTCTTCCTGCTGCCTACAAAATCAAGGTTGCTGCCATTGATGAATTCAGAGCCCATACAACTGTCACAAGAGACCAATTGGCTGGCAAACTGGCTGCATTTGAAATGACCGAGTTTGGAGATGATCCCCCCAAGACTGAATCTGCATTCAAAGCCAGTGCCTATGTGATAGGCAAACAAAGATTTGATCCGGGAGAAAACTCTTCAAGGAAGCTGTCATGGTATGATCAAGCAAGAAAAGACATGGAAGAGGAAGAAGCAGAAATAGCTCAACTTGAAGCCCTCATTGCAAAAAGACTGCCAAGAGGATCAGGTAAGTATGAAGGAAAATTACCCTTTAATTGCTTCAACTACAATAAGATTGGTCACTTTGCCTCAAGATGTCCGGAAAGATCCACAAGATCAAATTCTAACAAACAAAGGTTCCAAAAGAATTGTTATTATGTTCATGAAGAAGTTGATAATGAAGGAGTAACAGATGATGAATTAGAGATAGGAGACAAATCTAGAAATGAATGGGTGTTCATTACCATCAAGGAAGAAGATCCAATATCCCCTGAATCTATCAATCATAAGGTTATAGAAAGAGCTTTGGCTGCCCAAGTTGAAGAAAAGGATGATTGGGTTATTGACAGTGGATGCTCTCACCATATGACAAGTGACAAGAACAAGTTCTTAGATTTGGAAAGGTATGAAGGAGGAATGGTAAAGTTTGGTGACAATTCTACTGGTAGAATCAGAGGTAGGGGAACTATCTCTTTTGATGGAAAGAACAAAACTGGTAATGTACTGTATGTTGAAGGATTGAAGCACAATCTTCTCAGTGTTGGTCAGTTGGTGGACAAAGGTTATGATCTCTGATTCAAGAATGGAAGATGCAGGATCTTTGAAAGCTCCGGAACTGAGATTGCATCTGGTACTCAAACAAAAGGTAATATCTTCCATCTAGTTGGTACTAATAAAAGTTGTCTGTTTGTTCAAGTTGATCAAAGTTGGTTATGGCATAGAAGGATGTGTCATCTAAATTTTGATAACATCATCAAGATAAGCAATACTCAGGCTGTAAGAGATCTTCCAAAGTTGGTTAAACCTACAAATAGCTTGTGCAAAGAATGTTAGCTAGGTAAACAGAGCAGAGTCTCATTCAAAAGCAAGGATCAGTCCTCTACCAGATTATTGGAGTTAGTTCATACTGATCTATGTGGTCCGACAAGAATCAAGAGTATGCAATGTGATAGATATTTCATGTTACTAATTGATGGCCATTCCCAGATGATGTGGGTTACCTTTTTGAAAGAGAAATCAGAAGCTTTTGAGAAGTTCAAAATCTTCAAGGCTATGGTAGAGAATCAAACCAGATTAAAATTAAAATGTCTGAGGTCTGATAGAGGTGGTGAATTCACATCCGGTGAATTCATAGACTTTTGTGAGAAGCATGGTATAAAGAGACAGTTGTCTGCTCCTAGGACTCCACAGCAGAATGGAGTAGTTGAGAGAAAGAACCGGATCATCTAGGAAGCATCTAGGACAATGATGATGGAAGCAAATGTTCCTCGGATGTTTTGGAGAGAAGCTATTAGTACTGCAGTCTACACTCTCAATCGAGTTCAAATCAGAAGCAATACCGGTAAGACTCCCTATGAACTTTGGTTTGGCATCATTCCTACTATGAGATATTTCAGAGTATTTGGTAGCAAATGTTACATTAAAAGAGATGAAGATTTAGGAAAGTTTGATGCTAGAAGTGATGAAGGAATTTTCTTGGGTTACTCCACTCAAAGCAAAGCATACTGGTGTTACAATAAGAGACTGAGAAAGATGATAGAAAATACAAATGTGAAGGTTGATGAAGGTATTGGAAAGCCCTCAAGATTTTTTGAGTATGATGAAGATGATTAGAATGGTGTTTAGATTCAAGGAACTCAATCCTCTCCTGAAGGTCAGATTCAGACTGATTCGGTAAATCACGAAGAAGAGATAGGTCTAAATGAGCCTGATCAAGAAGCAGAAGTGCAAGAAACTCCCAAAGTTCCAAGGTATGTAAGACTGAACCACTTTGAAGATCAGATCATAGGTGACAAAAGCAAAGGTGTGCAAACTAGAAGGAATGTTGCTCAAAATCCGGATGAATGTTGTTTGATCTCAAAGATTGAACCTAAAAAAATAAATGAGGCCTGCAATGATGAAAATTGGACCAAAGCAATGGAGGAAGAGTTGATGCAAATTGAGAAAAATCACACTTGGGATCTTATTTCTAGACCTAGTAACAAGAATGTGATTGGAACCAAATGGTTCTTCCGGAACAAACTAAATGAAGTTGGTGAAGTAATCAGAAATAAAGCCAGATTAGTCTGCAAAGGCTACTCTCAAATAGAAGGGATTGATTTTGAGGAAACCTTTCCTCCGGTGGCAAGAATTGAAGCAGTCAGACTATTTCTTGCATTTGCTGCCTTCAAAGATTTCAAAGTGTATCAGATGGATGTCAAATCTACTTTCCTGAATGGTGACCTAGAAGAAGAGGTGTACATTGAACAATCAGGTGGATTTCAATTATCTGAGCATGGTGATATGGTCTGCAAATTAAAGAAGGAACTGTATGGTCTAAAGCAAGCCCCAAGAGCATGGTATGAGAGGCTGGACAAACATCTTTTGAAGATTGGTTTCTACAAAGGTATTGCTGATAGTAACCTATATTTTAAAATTGATCATGAAAACATCTTGATTGTTGAAGTATTTGTTGATGATATCATCTTTGGAGGAAGAGACAGTATGTGTAAAACCTTTGCAAACCAAATGAAAAGTGAGTTTGAAATGTCAATGCTCAGTGAAATGAATTTCTTCTTGGGTCTACAAATTACTCAGATAGAGAAAGGAATCTTTATCTCTCAGACCAAAAATGTGAAAGAACTATTGAACAAATTTGGAATGGAAGATTCAAAGATAATGAACACTCCTATGGCTACCAGATGTAAGTTGAGCAAAGATGATGACTCTCCTAAGACAGATCAGACAAAGTACAGATCAATGATTGGAGGATTACTGTATCTCACTCAGACTAGACCAGATATAATGCAGGCTATTGGTCTTGTGGCGAGATTCTAGGCTAATCCCAGAGAATCTCATGTCATGGCAATCAAAAGAATTTTTAGGTACTTGAAAGGAATAGTTGAGTATGGCCTATGGTATCCCAGAGATCATGACTTTTCTCTTCATGCGTATACAGATGCAGATTGGGTAGGAGATGTGGATGATAGGAAGAGTACAAGTGGAGGAGCATTCTTTTTGGGAAAAAGGTTGGTTTCTTGGCTAAGCAAGAAACAAGAAGCAATATCCCTGTCTACAATAGAAGCAGAATACATTGCAACAGCAAGTAGTTGCACTCAACTTTTGTGGATGAAGCAAATGCTAAGAGATATTCAAGTAGAATATGGGGAGCCTATCACAATTTTCTGTGATAATTCAAGTACAATAAATATTTCTAAGAATCCGGTATTGCATTCTAAGACCAAGCATATATCTATCAAATTTCACTTTTTGAGAGAACAAGTGAACAAGGGTGAAGTCAGATTGGAGTATGTACCCTCCAAGGATCAGCTTGCAGATATTTTTACTAAACCTCTTCCCAAGGACTCTTTTGAGTATCTCGGGGAGAAGTTAGGGGTCATGGACCCTCCGGTGATGAACTAGGATGCACTAATGTGCATCAGTCTAGTGGATATCACAGTCATATCTTGTGATCTGGATTGATGATGGGGCACTGCTACTAAGGGGGAGCAGCTGGTATGATTCTGATGTGTTAGAATTGCAAATATGAGCCCTTTTCCATTGATGTCAAAGGGGGAGAGAAGACATGTGAAAAATAAGTGGTTGATGATCAAAGGGGGAGCAGTAAAGGAAGAGAAGAGATGTGAAGAGTTGTTGCTGATAGGGGGAGCTGTGACAAAAATGAGAAGTTCTTGTCTTGATGGTTTTTCACATCATATGTTGCCATCAATGACAAAGGGGGAGATTGTTGCAAGTATGAGGTTAACCAGTGTTGTCATTGATGGCAACATACTCATATTGCATTGATAAGAAGGATTGGATGAGTTGTGTGCTGAGATTATTAAGGAAATTAGTCTCCATCAGGAATAGTGAAGAACAATGATGAAAAGAATGCAAAAGTACTCAATAGGTTGAGGATCAGAGGATACGGTTTATAGGGTTTGTAGATATGAGTCTTGAGATGTTCCAGTTAAGATTTCAGAGGTCCACATAAAAATCTGAAGAAGTTATGGCTGCTTGTGTAGAACCAGTTCCGGCAGGTGTTCAGTGGAGACAGAGTGTCACAGATTGGTCCGGTGAGATCTGAAATTACATTATCTCATTTTGCAAATTGGAAGGAGTGTTGAAGAAGTCAGTGTGAAGTGAAAACTAGATTTGTGAATGATTTGGAGGTCTGAAAGAACCTTTTTCGTTATGACAGTGATGACAGACTATGTTCTTGAAGTTCTGGATGAAGAACATAAGAATTTGAGTAAGCTGATAAAGTGCGGATATTCTTGATGACTCAGGAAAGGTTTTGGTGATCTTTGGATCGTGTTCTATTCTTATTGGCAGTCCGCATTGAAGTTAGAGTTTGCATTCGAAGAATAACCATGGATTTTGGTGTTCTTCTTAAGACTGGCCAACCGGATGTATTACACATCTTGCGAATGATCTTGTAGGTGTTTGCTAACTTAGATGATTGTTCCTAAGTCGATGCCTTGTATAAATAAGGGTTTGTGAATTCATTTTGAAGTGTGGCTTGTGGTGATGAGAGTGATATAGCGAAGAGAAGTGTGAAAGGCAAAGAAGGAGTTTTTGGGCTTAAATGGAACTGATCCAGGCATGTAAAGATGTCATTTTCCAGTTCAAGTTTGTAATACTTGTTATCTTGTAGACAGTGTGTCTCTTGTAGGCAGTGTACCTCCTTGTGAGCAATGTGCTCAAGCAGTGAGCCCTAATTGGCATGTGCCATCTATTTTTCTTATTCTTCTAACAGAGAATAATCCTTGGGTTAATCACCCTGTGGTTTTTCCCTTAACTGGGTTTTCCACATCAAAATCTTGGTGTCTCATGTGTTGATGTGTATCTGCTCTGGTGTTTATGCCTTATGCTTCCATGAATGATTAATTGCTATGCTATTGATTAAGAAGTGGATTTAAGTGTTTGAATTGTAAGCAAATTAAGGATAACTGATTCACACCCCCTCTTAGTTATCAACAGTACCTCACTCTCTATCTCCTTATCTCTCTCCCCGGTCTCCTCTCTCTATCTCCCTATCATTCCTCTCTCTCTATAAACCCTAAATCCAAAACCCTAAACCTCTAAACCTAACCCCTAACCCCTAAACAATTTAAATCCTAAACCCTAAATAATGCCCTAAACCCTAACCCCTGACCCCTAAACCTAAGAAACCTTAAACCCCTAAAGCCTAAACCCCAAACCCCTAAACCCTAAACCACTATCTCCCTATCTCTCCCCTATTTCCCTATCACCTTTGTCCCTCTACCTCTCAATCTCTCTCCCTATGTCTCTAGCCATGTCCCTCACTCTTTATCTCCCTATCTCTCCCCTCAGACTCCTCTATATCTCCCTATCATTCCTCTCTCTCTATAAACCCTAAATCCAAAACCCTAAACCTCTAAACCTAAGCCTTAACCCCTAAACAATAAATCCTAAACCCTAAATTATAATGCCCCTAAACCCTAACCCCTAACCCCTAAACCTAAGAAACCCCAAACCCCAAACCCCTAAACCTTAAACCCAAGTAACCATAAACCACTATCTCCCTATCTGTCCCCTATCTCCCTATCACCTTTGTCCCTCTACCTCTCAATCTCTCTCGCTATGTCTCTTGCCATGTCCCTCACTCTTTATCTCCCTATCTCTCCCCTCAAACTCTTCTATATCTCCCTATTGGTCCTTTATCTCTCTCTAAACCCTAAACCTCTAAACCTTAACCCCTAACCCCAAAACCCTAAACCCTAAATAATGCCCCTAAACCCAAGCAACCCTAAACCTCTATCTCCCTATCTCTATCATCCCTCTACCTCTCAATCTCTCTCTCTCTATGTCTCTGGACATATCTCTCACTCTCTATCTCCCTATCTCTCCCCTCTATCTCCTCTATCTCTCCCAAACTCTATCAGTCCCCTCTCTCTATCTCTCTTTAAATTGTAAACCCTAAACCCCTAAACCTGAGCAACCCTAAATCTCTAAACCCTAAATAATTCCCCTAACCAACCTCTAAACCACTTCTCTATATAGGTGCAACTAATAGCACTTTTTCATTGTTTTCCACATTTAATTATATTCTTTTCCATTTTCCAAGTCCTACATGTGTCCAATTTGTATTGTTTGTCAAGTTTTTAGTCTAATTGTTAGTCCCAACTCTCATGGTAACATTTATCCTTTGGTAACATTAAATTACACATTGTTGCACAAACAACCACATTGAAACATAATCTTACCTAATTAAGGTTAACCTTTAAGGTTCTTTCATAAATGGCGAGCTTAACAAATCCAACTAGTTCAATGTTCTTATAGTCCATGCTTACCCTTCCAAGAGAGTTCATGCGATGTTAACTTTGCATTATGTCCTAACATATCACATGAAGGACATCATCATCATAAGGAATAACAATGTCATGAAGGATTAATGAAGGTTTAGCTTCACCACATAAAGTATCATTCATAATTTTATCACTAGAGGGTAAGGGTATAAGGATTAATGAAGGTGTAGCTTCACCACATAAAGTATCATTCATAATTTTATCACTAGAGGGTAAGGGTATATCATGTGTATCCTTCTCAAACCATGTATCATGAATCAAATCATATGAAGGATTGGGTAAAGCAATTTAGGGCATGAAATCCACAATTCCCCAGAACACATCCCTTGCTGCCCCACCATTCCTATCCCTAAAATATTGGAACATAGTCTAAAAGTGATTATTTCACATGATGAACAAAACTGAATATTTTATTATTGATTATTTGAGTAATTCATTAGTGATGATTCTTAGTGTTTAACAAATCCTTATGGATCAATGTGTAAAGAAGCTACCAATGTTAATTTGCCCTCCTCCATGACTAGAAATGGTCTTTAAGGAGGTTCATATATTGATGGGAGATCCAAGATTTAAGAGGTATATTTTCAAAAAGAGTAAAAAGCCTTTTTCCCAAAATTTTTTAGAAAATGAATATCCGTTTTGAGAATGGATATCCGTTTTGAGAACGGATATCCTTTTTGAGAATGGATATCCTTTTGAGAATGGATATCCATTTTGGTTTGGTATCCAAACCAAAACAAATATCCATTTTAAAGTCAAACTTTGCCAAGTCGCGAATTTGGCTAAGTAAAAATGCAATTTTTTTCCTATTGCCACTGTTTGGCCCACGATGATCCTACACATACCCAAGATAGGCATCCCACCTTGTGGTAGGAGCATTTTTCCATGTGTCAGCATCTTTCATGTTGTGTAAGGGAATGCTTGACTGAAACGGTTATGACGGATTCCTATGATGAAGTTATGACATGTAAGAGTCAGAAATAGAAGCATGTAAGACAGGTGAAGACATGTGTCATGAAGCATCTTTGAAAAAGACATATTTTGGCACCCAAGGTGGACTATGACATGTTGTAAGAGAATATGCTATTTATAGCCTGTGTATGACATATTCTCTTACAATTGTAAGTTGTAACCGCTATGATAGATTCTATGACGGTCGTAAGTGTCGTAAGAGCATATGTCATAGCCCATTTTGGAAATAGGTGACCTCTTTGGGATGGGAGATGTGGACAAGTGTCAGGCACATTCTACAATGTTGACCAAGTGTCCTTAGGCGTGGGTTTTGGGCCATGAGGCCAAGTTGGACGTCCATCCCAAGATAGCTCCAATATTGCCTTGTATATTCTATATAAACAGGTGCTTGGAGAGGGAGTTGTATCACAGGTTTACAGGTACTGTTATACTGCTAGATTGACCCCAGACATGAGTGTCAATGACCATTGAAGATTGCATTGCAAGTGTATTGTAAATTTTGATCATGTGTATTGCTGCAATATCTCATTTAGATGTTCTATGTTGCTATAGTTGTAAGGATTAATTTGAATTTGCATAGCCCTCTCCTCATTAGATTAGTGTAGGAAGTGTTTTCCGCACACCTAGCTTCCTTTCACACCTGAGATAGTTCCTTCATTGTACGCTACCTTGCTTTGTTTCCTTTGTTCATTACACAATACAAGAGGACCCTTAGCTAGGCATAAGTCCTTTTTTAGAATCCTACAGCTTGGGCACAGATATAAACAACATGGATGATAGAATTCTATCAAATATTAAATTGAAACTCTAATCATGGCCTATGGCAACACCCTCCCTGTTTGCCAAGACACCTCCAACTGGTGAAGCAATTCTAGATCTTCAAAGTTGATCAGTTACCCAGAAAATGTAAGATAATAATATGTGCAATGGTTGATCAAACTTTACTGTATGCTATTGCAGCAAGAGATCCCTTCTAACAATGAACAACTAGCATCCAAAATCACCAAATATCTACCATTTAGAGGCTGCACCTCTCCCTAAGCTCCCATGTCTCCTTTCCAACCTCCCACACACATGTTTTCTCTTATAGATGAGAGTTGTTGATAAGATTATCTCTTTCTCAATTCCTGTCATCGACATGGAAAAACTACTCCTACCTTTGAAAGTCACGAAAGACAATAGGAGATGTGCAATCTTTCTAAGGCTTGCATAGATTGGGGATTCTTTCAGGTATCATAAAATTCTTTTAGCATTAATAGTTATCACTCACATAAATTTCATGTTCCCTCTATAAAATGGACTACCAGCTCACTATTAACCTGCTTATTATAAAGAAACACATCTTTCGATTGTAGTCCATTCTGTCCACTTCAACTTTGGCCTGAGTGAAAGTGTATCAACAAATGCTCCTCCAAACACAGTTGTACCATTCCCTTTGATTTAGTTGATAGGACACATTTACTCTCCTCTAAAAAAATTTCATATGCTGCCCAGAAGAGATCTGATATCCCCATATTTGTTTTTGCATTTAATGGTTCCATCCTCCCCAAAACCTATTGCCTCTTCCTAGAGATTGCGTCTTCTTCATCTGCCCTTGGGAGATATTTCACTAGCATTAACTCTCTTCTCGCTTCCCCAAAATGTTGACTCTCTATACACTGCCTCATGAGATATTTTCTCCATTTAAAATCTACCAACCTCATCGCCAACACAACAAGGAGGTTGTTACATCCTACTCCCTAGCACTAGGCTTACTCTTGGAAGCCTGCAACCACTAAAATGCATCCAAAGAACACACTAGTCCAATAAACTTGATACAATCAAAGGAAACCAATGAGAAAAGCCTCAACCATCACACTAACAAACTACACGTGACCATAAGGTAATCCAGACAGTAAGACCACAACATGGGAACACTACACTAACTGGGTGCATTGGGCTAGGGTAGGGTATAGGGAATAGGGAATAGGGCCTGTGACTATCTCTAGTAACCACCATCAGGGGTAATAAGAGTATGCTTAGGCCTATGAATCTAGGCAGAGTTGATACTTAGTCCCTGCAACACTCCAAGCACACATCAAGGTACCTGTGCATATATATACATCATATATCCAAAGCAACATCAATCATGTAAGCATGAAATCCATCATAAGTAATAATAATGTCCACATCATAATAATATCTAGATTGTACATCATCGGTGCCAATACAAAATAATAAAAAGATGCGTAATCCAAAATAAAGTATACAAACATCCAAGTCCATCAAGATACGAAAAACATAATATGAACATGGGGGTCATTACATGCCCTAGAAGTCTACAAAAAGATAAGGATAAAGGTCTCTCATCCTCGCTGCATCTTCCCAAGATGCTGAGGACTCACCGTTAGGATCCCATCGGACCCTTACCTGCTCTATGTCCCGACCCTTGAGGGTCAACCTTCGATGCTGAAGGATGCATACGGGCTCCAAAGAAAGCTTCCCATCTGCCTCGACTTGCAAAGAAGTCCAATCAAGAACATGGGTCACATCAGGAATATACTATCTAAGAACTGAAACATGGACCAATCCTCTCAAGGATCTCAAAAGGTCCCATAAAACAAAGTGCTAGCTTCAAGCCTTTACCATAATGGATGGGGCTCTTCCATGGATGAACTTTAAGAAATACATGGTCACCCACCGAGAAGTGGTGATCTAATCTATGGGCATCGACATTCTTCCTCTGCCATTCCTGAGCTATAGCCAACTGCTCTCTAATCTGTACTACCTATTGCTCCATATCCTGAAGCATCTCTAGACCCAAAAGAACTCAGTCCTCTAAGCGATCCCAACTCAATGGAGTATGACATGGTCTACCATACAAGGCTTGGAAGGGTGACATACCGAGAGAACTGTGATACTCATTGTTATAAGCAAACTCAACCAAGTTCAAATAGTCCTCCCAACAAGACTGCTAATCCATAACATACATCCAAAGCATATCCTCTAAGACCTGATTAACCTGCTTTATCTGTCTGTCAGTCTCGGGATGGTATGCAGAGCTAAAATTAAGCTGAGCTCCTAAAGCATGCTGAAGAGAAGTCCATAAAGTTGAAGTGAACACTGGATCATGATAAAAAATGATCCTATGAGGAATACCATGTAGATGCACATTATCCTTCATAAACACTTTAGCTATGGACGTTGCAGTGTATGAAGATCTCATGGGTGAGAAGTGTGCCACCTTGGACAACTTGTCCACTGTAACCATAATAGCATTATGAGGATGCGAAGACATAGGTAGTCCCACAATGACATCAAGAGATATCATATCCCACTTCCATCCAGGTATGGAATGAGGCTACAATAGTCTGACTGGGTGTTGATGCTCTACCTTCACTTGCTAACACTCAAGACACTGAGCCACAAAATCAGCAATATCACACTGCAAACCTGCCCAATGATACAACTGTCGAAGATCGGCATGCATCTTCATGACACTCAGATGAGCTGCATAGGGTGCACGATGAGCCTTTGACAAATCCAAGGAACAAAGATCACTAGAATTTGGAACATAAATACAACTAAGATGTCGCAAAAGTCCATCAGACTCAAGAGATAAACCTGCAAACCTACCCTCAAGGACTCTCCTAGACTAAATCTCTACTCTCACCTCCAGATACCAAGTATCATTAGGAAGTAACTCCAAAATACGGCTCCGCAAATCCACTCCAAGAGACAAAATTAAAATCTCATGTCTCCTCCTACTCAAGGCATCCACGACAACATTCTCCTTACCTTGAATGTAGTGAACCTTGAAGTCGTACTCACAGAGGAACTCCATCCAATGATGCTGCTGAACATTCAAATTTGGCTGAGTGAAGATATACTGCAAACTGCGATGATCATTATGCAACTCAAATTGATGTCCCAAGAGGAAATGTCTCCAATGCACAAGTGCATGGATGATAGCCGCTAACTCCAAATCATGGGTGGGGTAGTTCAGCTCATGGTCCTTGAGCTTATGGGACTCATATGCAATCACTCATCCCTCCTACATGAGAACTGTCCCCATACCCTCTAATGAAGCATCGGTGCACACTACAAAATCACCTCTAGGATCTGGCACTACCAGGATAGGTGCACTAGTCAGCCGCTCCTTAAGAGCTTGAAAAGTTGACTCACACTGATCTAATCACACAAACTTCTTCCCTTTTTGCTGAAGAGAAGTGATGGGATGGTCAACCCGAGAGAAATCTCTCATAAATAGGTGATAGTAAACCTCCAATCCCATGAAACTATGAACCTTGGCCACATTCGTTGGTGCTGGCCAATCCACAATGGCCTGAATCTTAGAAGGATCGACTGAGATACCCCCTCTTGAGATGATGTAGCCCAAATATCTCACCTCAGTCTGGAAGAACTCACACTTGGCCAAATTGCCAAACAACTGATTATCCCACCAGCATTGTAACACTTGCCTCAAATGGCCTTATTGCTTCTCCATAGTCCTTGACTAAATCAAAATATCATCAAGGAACATGAGAACAAACCGGTCAAGATAGGTGTGAAACACCCCATTCATCAAACTCATGAAAATTGATGGAGCATTGGTCATCCTGAGAGGGACAACTGTGAACTGATAATGCCCATAGAGTGTACAAAATGTCATCTGATGAATGTCTACCTCATGAATGTGAAGCTGATGGTATCCTAACTTCAGATCTATCTTGGAGAACACCTTGGCTCCCCTCATCTAATCGAACCAATCATCTATCCAAGGCAATGGGTATCGACTCTTCACTATCACTTTGTTCAACTAGTGATAATTAATGCACAAGCAAAGAGATCCATCCTTCTTCTTCACAAAGATGACAGGTGCTCCCCAAGGGGATACACTAGGATGAATGAAACCCTTCTCTAGTAACTCCTCTAACTACAACCGCAATTCACTCAACTCCTGAGTAGTCATGTGATATGGTGCCTGAGAAATAGGCTCCGCACCAGGAATGAGATCAATACGGAAGTCTATGTTGCGCTTAGGTAGCACACCTGGAATATCACTCAAAAAGACATCTGCAAACTCCTAAAGAATAGGGTGATAATCAAGAGATACCTCCCGATTCCCACCCTCAGCAAGATCACTAACTAAAATAGCAAACATCTAACAACCTTTCTTCATGGAATGCTTCAGCTGCATAGCTGAAATCACATAGAGAGAAATGGGTCTCTAAACCCCAACTAACTCAACACACTTTCCAACATCATCAACACACTGAACTAACTTACGCTGACAATCTATACTGGGGTATGTACAGGATCATGATGGGCCAAACTATACCTCTAAGTGGCAATGAAAATACGAAAAATCAGACTTAATCAAGTTCATGTGAAAATTTGAATGGATTATCTACACAATTTGAAAAAGATGCAAGAAGAAATTTGTAGAGAATTGAATCTAGTTTATGAGCTACTAATTTTTTTTTTTAAAACTAAATTTACTTAGTGAAAAATGAACATTTCAATGAACAAAATGAACATTTCAATGAACAAAATGAACATTTCAATGAACAACTATTAAATTTTTTAGAAAAAAATAAAAAGTGGGTGTCTGTCCAGCCAACCTAATTATGAGAAAAAAAATATTTTTTTTTGAAACTTTCAAAATAAGCAGAGGACTCATGCCCGGATGTGACACCTATTTTTTTGAAATTTTTTCCCAATAACATAATTAGTTATGATTTTTTTACTGTGATTTTTTAAAAAACTTAAGAGTAATTGTCCAACCAACCTAACTCGATAAAAAAAATTGGAATTCAAATTTTTTTTTAACCTGTAGCCAACGGAGCATAGAGTGTGACGCATCTTTTGGATCTAAAAAAGGTGAAACAGTTTGAAAGTTATTGATGTTTTTCAATCAGTGCATCCATCAGGATTACAAACACACACTATATAGAAAATTATTACTAATTATTTAATAAAATGATAATCAAGAAAATCTTATATTTTTAGAAAGCTAACAATTTCCTCTATAAACCCTTTTCATTTTATCAATTTTACATTAAAAAAGTTGTCAGCATGAAGCGTGAAGTTTGAAGAAGAGAACCTGTAAAAATGTTAGAATTGAGGAAAGTCAACTATGACAGCCCCAAGCCTACATACAAGGCAAAAACGAAGCAAAATGGATATCCGTTTTGCTTTGGTAAAATACCATTTTTCCTTTTTTATGTTTTACAAAACATATATCCATTTTGTGAAACAAATATCTATTTTTGGTTTCCCAAAATGGATATCCGTTTTGCTTTACCCTATATGTTACTCTCTCTCTCTAAAGGTGGTCTATCTATAACCCATAATGGTCATAAGAATTCATCTTTAGCTTTGTGTAAAATGCTATAAAGGTGGTCTATCGATATCCCACCATATTCTTATGACCATTGCATCTAATTTCATCTATGATCGAAAAGGCTTGTCTATTTTCTAAGTTTTGTAAAGAGCATTGATAACAAAATTGTAATGTCCATTTTTAGATCTATTTTCTACATTTCCTATATTCATGGTAATCTATGAAATCACATTTTTTTGAGGCATTCTATCAAATAGTTAGCAATGCCTTCTCTATTTTTCCATAGTTTTTATAAATATTTACTAGAAAGTTACCAAATATAATATTTGATAAGAATCCCCCTATCATTATTATTTTGATGGATGCCCATGTACCATTCCTTTGGTGTAAGTAAATAAGATAGTAGAAAAGATTATGGAGTTTGGATATATACAAGTCAACTACATTTGTTTGAAGATTTTTTTACTTTTTCAACAAATTTCATTATGTTTTTGATTGTAATGTTGGCACTTTGTAAGTTCTTTTTGAAATGTATGTAAACATAAGAAAAGTCTACACATAATAGTTGGTCTTTTGGTAAATGAACGTTGTGGAACTTTATGAGGCATGGGGATGTTGAACTTCACTACAATTTACAAGTTTGTGGATGAGTGCATTAGGATTTTGCATTGATGATGCATAATTATTTTCAAAACCTTCATTTATATACTTACAAGATTTTGGAAGTGAAGTCATGTTTTCCATCTACAACTTTGTAAAGGTTCCACTTTTCCACCAAATAGATTAACATTACTTTTAATCATGTAAGACTTTGGGAATGTTAAGATAAAATTAAGTTGGCAAAAGTGCACCTTGACTCTCTCTCTCTTTGACCTATCTACCTCCTAATTAAATCCTATTCCTAGCTTTCCTAGTCTTCCTTTTCCTTTCCAATTTCCTTAGGAGAAAGAGAGAGAGAGAGAGATAGATAGATAGAAAGAGAGTCCTAGTTTTCTTGTTTTTATTTCCTTCGTCAGTAAGGGAGAGGGAGAGATAGAGGGGAGAGATAGGGAGATAGAGGAATGATAGGGGAGAGAGAGGCAAGAGATAGAGAGATAGCTAGATAGAGAGAGAGAGAGAGAGGAGATAGATATGGAGAGATATAGGAGATAGAGGGGAGAGATAGGGAGAAGGATTGAGAGGTAGAGGGACAATAGAGATAGGGAGATAGAGGTTTAGGGTTGCTCAGGTTTAGGGGCATTATTTAGGGTTTTGGGAGAGAGAGAGAGAGAGAGAGAGAGAGAGAGAGAGAGAGAGAGAGAGAGAGAGAGAGAGAGAGAGAGAGAGAGAGAGAGAGAGAGAGAGAGGAGAGAGAGAGAGAGAGAGAGAGAGAGAGAGAGAGAGAGAGAGAGAGAGAGAGAGAGAGAGAGAGAGAGAGAGAGGAGAGAGAGAGAGAGAGAGAGAGAGAGAGAGAGAGAGAGAGAGAGAGAGAGAGGAGAGAGAGAGAGAGAGAGAGAGAGAGAGAGAGAGAGAGAGAGAGAGAGAGAGAAGAGAGAGAGAGAGAGAGAGAGAGAGAGAGAGAGAGAGAGAGAGAGAGAGAGAGAGAGAGAGAGAGAGAGAGAGAGAGAGAGAGAGAGAGAGAGAGAGAGAGAGAGAGAGAGAGAGAGAGAGAGAGAGAGAGAGAGAGAGAGAGAGAGCTATCTTCAGTTTTACATGTTCTAAGCAAGGAGGTACAATAGCTGCCCCTCGTACCATCATCTTAGAAATATTGCTACAAAGTCTATTAGTGAAGATTGAATTAACATTGTTGTTCTCTTGATTATACCCAGCATCAATCCCTAAAGGTGTTGGTGTGGGAGATCTTTGCTCAGTTACTAATGCTTCATCATCGTAAGGAAGATCATGTAAGGAGGGAAAAGTGGATTCAAGGGATGGTCTCAATGATGTTTTTCTCTAAAGGATCCCTAGTATCACATGGATTATCTTGATCAATTTCAGCGTTATGTGTCATAGAGAGAATTCATGTTCATTTTATCATCATGAAATGAACGATTGTCATTTTTTTAATACTTTCCTCTTGGTTGTTCATGAATTAGTAAGATCATCCAATATCAAAGGGAACATACCTAATATAGTAAGAAAATTTTTCAAATTGAAGAATGTCATGTGTAGAATCTATCGTCATATCTCTGTCATGGATGGATGCTATTTGTTGCAAGACCCAAGGATTCATGTTGATGAATTTGCAAAAGGTCTCAGGGTCCCTAATGTATGTAAATAAAGATTCCATTGAATAACAATAAGAATCCATGAAATATGCAAGCAATCAAATGCTTGAAATATGAATGTAAATGAACTAAAGATGCTAGATTTTTATGCTTTTTTTTTCAATGCGAATTATGTAAAGAAAAGGTGTTGTGATCAAATTTATGAGGTGAAGAAGTAAATAAAAGAAATATCAGTCCTTTCAATCAGATATATGCTTCACAACACACTTTTGAATGCAATCCTGAATGATTGTAAGTCCAAAAACTAGTGAAATTATGTAAAAATATGCAATTTTGTCACAAAATGTGAATGTAAATGTCCAAATAAAGAGTGTTGTAATGAAATTTAAGATGTGAAGAAGAGTATTCTAGGGATATCAGTCAATTAGATCAATAATATCCTTCACAACATGCATGCCATGCAAGTTTAATAAGTTTGCAAGTCAAACCCTAGTAAAAATCAAGCAAAATATGCAATTTTTTCACAATAAAAGCATGCAAACAATTGATAGAAAGTGTGTTGTGTGAAATTTTATGATGGATATCAGATAAAAACCATGTAATCAGTCACATTGTAAGAAAAAATCAGACACAACATGCCTTTAGAGTGTTTGTAGAGAGTTAACTAGTCAAACCTAGTGAAAAAACCTAAAAACATGCAATTTTTGATCAAATTTCAATGCAAAAGTGTCAAACAAAAGGTGTTGTCAAGGATGTGATGGAGGGAAGAAGTAAATAGGTCTTATATAAGTCTGATAAAGTCACAAATTATGTTATAACACGCTTGTAGAGTAGTCTTGTGAAGATAAGCAATGAAAAGCTAGTAAAAAACCTTTAAATCATGCAATTTTCATCAAATTTTCAATGCAATCACGAAATGAAAAGGTGTTGTAAGGAATTTATCAAAGGGAACAAGGAATATGTCTGATAAAAATCCACTAAGGCCACAAAATCCACTACAACACCCCTAACATGCAACCCTAGAGAGGAATCTAGTGCAAAACCTAGTGAAACTCAATAGAAAGCATAAATCTAAGCTCAAGTACATCAAATGCACTATGAGGACCTGGGATCTAAACCTTAGGAGGTAAAATACACCAAGGGGAGATTTTATAATGTTACAAACCCTAAACCCTAAACGTCTAAACCCGAACCCCTAACCCCTAAACAATATACCCTAAACACTAAATAATGCCTCTAAACCCTAACCTGTAACCCCTAAACCTAAGAAACCCTAAACCCCAAACCCTTAAAACCTAAACATTTTTCTCCTTATCTCTCCCATATCTCTCTATCACCTTTGTCCCTCTACCTCTCAATCTCTCTCCCTATGTCTCTGGCCATGTCCGTCACACTCTATCTCTCCCCTCAGTCTCCTCTATATATCCCTATTGGTCCTCTATCTCTCTCTAAACCTCTAAACCTTAACCGCTAACCCCAAAACCATAAACCCTAAACCCTAAATAATTCCCCTAAACCCAAGCAACCCTAAACCTCTATCTCCCTATCTCCCTATCTCTATAATCCCTCTACCTCTCAATCTCTCTCTATGTCTCTGGACATGTCTCTCACTCTCTATCTCCCTATCTCTCCCCTCTGTCTTCTCTATCTCTCCTAATCTCTATCAGTCCCCTCTCTCTATCTCTCTTCAAACCATAAACCCAAAACCCCTAAACCCTATAGCCTAAACCTGAGCAACCCTAAACCCTAAACTTGAGTGATGCTAAACTCATAAACCCTATATAATCTTTGTCATGGATGGATGCTATTTGTTGCAGGACCCGAGGATTCATGTTGATTAATCTGCAAAAGGTCTCAGGGTCCCTAATTCATGTAAATAAATATTCCATTGAATAACAAGAGGAATCTATGAAATATGCAAGCAATCAAATGCTCGAAATATGAATGTAAATGAACTAAAGATGCTAGATTTTTATGCATTTTTTTTTAATGTGAATTATGTAAAGAAAAGGTGTTGTGATCAAATTTATGAGGTTCAAAATTAAATAATAGAAATATCAGTTGTTCAAATCAGAGATATGCTTCACAACACACTTTTGAATGCAATCCTAAATGATTGTAAGTCCAAAAACTAGTGAAATTATGTAAAAATATGTAATTTTTTCACAAAATGTGAATGTGAATGTCCAAATAAAGAGTGTTGTAATGAAATTTAAGATGTGAATCAGAGTATGTCAGGGATATCAGTCAATTAGATCAATAATATCCTTCACAACATGTATTCCATGCAAGTTTAATAAGTTTGCAAGTCAAACCCTAGTAAAAATCAAGCAAAATATGCAATTTTTTCACAATAAAAGCATGCAAACAACTGATAGATAATAACCATGTAATCAGTCACCTTGTAAGAAAAAATCAGACACAACATGCCTTTAGAGTGTTTCTAGAGAGTTGACTAGTCAAACCTAGTGAAAAAGCCTAAAAACATGCAATTTTTGATCAAATTTCAATGCAAAAGTGTCAAACAAAAGGTGTTGTAAAGTATGTGTCTGAGGGAATCAATTAATGTGTTTGATATAAGTTTGATAAAGTCACAAATTCTGTTACAACATGCTTGTAGAGTAGTCTTGTGAAGATAAGCAATGAAAAGCTAGTGAAAAACCCTTAAATCATGCAATTCTCGTCAAATTTTCAATGCAATCATGAAATGAAAAGGTGTTGCAAGGAATATATTAGAGGAAAGTGAGGAATATGTCTGATAACAATCCACTAAGGCCACAAAATCCACTACAACACCCTAGAACACAACCCTAGAGAGGAATCTAGTGCAAAACCTAGTGAAAATGCAAGTTTCAAACCCTAGGTATGAGATCTAAATGAAATTATGTAATGAAATGGAATGATACAGGTCAAAATCAGAATTTAAAGAGTGTAAAGGATATTAGTAAAATCTGAAACTAAATTTTAGATACCAATCCTAGCTCATGCACAAACTAGGTCTCATAAAAACACACAATTTCAAGCAATTTTGACCAAATGGACAATGAAAATGCAATACAAATTAGCAATTGATGATTAATTTTTGAATTTTATATCAGATGTTACAAACCCTAAATTATGATGTTACAAATCCTAAACCCTAAACCTCTAAACTTGAACCCCTAACCGCTAAACAATAAACCCTAAACACTAAATAAACTCGAACCCCTAAACAATAAACAATAAACCCTAAACCTTAAATAAACCCTAAATAAACAATGTAAATGTCCAAATAAAGAGTGTTGTAATGAAATTTAAGATGTGCATAAGAGTATTTTAGGGATATCAGTAAATTAGATCAATAATATCCTTCACAACACGCATGCCATGCAAGTTTAACAAGTTTGCAAGTCAAACCCTAGTAAAAATCAAGCAAAATATGCAATTTTTTCACAATAAAAGCATGCAAACAACTGATAGAAAGGGTGTTGTGTTAAATTTTATGATGGATATCAGATAATAACCATGTAATCAGTCACTTTGTGATAAAAAATCAGACACAACATGCCTTTAGAGTGTTTGTAGAGAGTTGACTAGTCAAACCTTGTGAAAAAAGCCTAAAAACATGCAATTTTTGATCAAATTTCAATGCAAAAGTGTCAAAAAAAAGGTGTTGTAAAGGATGTGACAGAGAAAAGAAGAAAATAGGTCTGATATAATTCTGATAAAGTCACAAATTCTGTTACAACACGCTTGTAGAGTAGTCTTGTGAAGATAAGCAATGAAAAGCTAGTGAAAACCCCTTAAATCATGCAATTTTCAACAATTTTTCAATGCAATCATGAAATGAAAAGGTGTTGTATGGAATTTAGGGTTTAGTATTTAGGGTTAGGGGTTAGGTTTTAGGGTTTAGGGCTTAGGATAATTATTTAGGGTTTATGGTTTATGGGTTAGGGGTTAGGGTTTAGGGTTTAGGGGCATTATTCAGGGTTTACAATTGCATGTCAAAAGAAGTATCTCTCTCTCTCTCTCTCTAAATCCATCAACCCTAAATAATGCCCCTAATACATAACCAATAACCCCTAAACCCTAAACCTCTATCTCCAGGTATCTCTCCCTTATCTCCCTCTCTATCATCCCTCTACCTCTCAATCTCTCTCCCTATCTCTCTGAACATCTCACTCACTCTCTATCTCCCTATCTCTCCCTTTGTCTCCTCTATCTCTCCAAATATATCTCCTCTCTCTACCTATTTATCTCTCCCTATCTCTTGTCTCTCTCTCCCCTATCATTCATCTATCTCCCTATCTCTCTGGACATCTCTCTCTCTTTATCTCCCTATCTCTCCCCTATGTCTCCTCTATCTCTCCCTATCTGTCTCCTCTCTATCTCTCTCTACCTAGATATCTCTCCCTATCTCTCTCTTTCCTCTCTCCCCCTATAATTCCTATATCTCCCTATATCTCCCCTCTATCTCTCACTCTCCCTTATCGATGAAGGAAATGAAAACAAGAAAACTAGGACTCTCTCTCTCTCTCAATCCTCTCTTTCTATCTCTACCCCTCTATATGTATATCTCTCCATCTCTATATCCTGTCACTCTATCTCAACCCCCCCTCTCTCTCCATGCACATACCCATTAGGTAGGCTATTTTGCATATGGTGGTCATATCCTTTAGGTCCAATCAGCTCCAAACTTCACAAATAGATATAGAGCATAATTCTAAGCATCTTTCATAAAGACCACTTCTCTACATAGGTACAACTAATACCACTTTTTCATTGTTTTCCACATTAAATACTTATTCTTTTCCATTTTCCAAGTCCTACATGTGTCCAAGTTGTATTGTTTGTCAAGTTTTTAGTCTAATTGCTAGTCCTAACTCTCACGGATATTCAAATGTTAGTATAGTTAGATTTATCCTTAGGTAACATTAATTTACACATTGTTGCACAAACAACCACACTCAAAAATAACCTTACCTAATTAAGGTTAACCTTTAAGGTTCTTTCATTTGGTGAGCCTAACAGATCCAACTAGTTCAATCTTCTTATAGTCCATGCTTAGCCTTCCAAGAGAGTTCATGCCATGCTAACTTTGCATTATGTCCTCACTTTCCTCTTGCTAGTTTTAGTACTTTTTTTTTTCTAATCCTATCCCTATAGCATACTATTGTTGTTGACTTTTCTTTCCATCTTCATCAACATAGTCCTAGTTATCCTATTTTGAGCCTACCATTTATCCTTAGCCATGTCTTTTACTTCTATTCATGTCAATTTTAATAACCTCCAAATTTTCCATAGACCCTAATCTCCACCAAACCCTAGAACCTCACCTAAATCCTTACTTTCCTAAGAAAATCCCTTCCCCAAACATCATTTGATCATGTGGCTCCTTTCATCACTAGACAGGTGCCCCTACTTTCTATTATTCATCCAATACAATCCCAATGTCATAGCTCACATTCCCACACCTACATTCATAGACTCCATTCCCCCTATTGACACCATCATTGATAATCATTTTAAGGAGTCTCCTTTGAATAATCATTAAACCATGGATTATCCCATATCCCCATCTTATAGGTTCCTCACCTTTTAACCCTTAGAAGATGACATTTAGCTATCCCCACCATTACCAATCACACTTTCTAGCAATCCCACATAAGACACCTTACCCATCACTTCACCTAGGTCATCACTAATTAAATCACCTCATTACTCTATTCAACCATACCCATACCACCCCTTTCTCACTCCACAACCTGCATTAACGCATGATTCACCCCATTACATGCTACAGTTACCACAATGCTAATTCACTCTACCATCATTCTTCATATTATCTTATGAATCGCCATCCTTTCTTCCCATTGCTTGAGACATCATACCATGACACACACCAATGAAAAAAAATAAAAAACAAATGAAAAGAATTAAAAAAAAACCATTTTTATAGTTCTAGGAAATGGATAGCTATTTTTGGAATATTCCCAAAATGGATATCCATTTTGGGAATATTCCAGAAATGGATATCCGTTTCCTGGAACTATAAAAATGGTTTTTTAAACCACAAAACGAATATTTTTAACATGCCTATGAAAGTCAAAGTTAGCCAATTCGTGAATTTGGCTAAGTAAAGGCATGATTTTTTTTTCATTACCACTATTTGGCCCACAATGATCCTGCACATACCCACTGGCTAGGTGGGTCTCCAATCAATCCATGCCTAAAAGGATCTCGTAGGACCCTAAAGGCAACACACAGAGATCCACTGTGGTAGTGAAGGTGCCCAAATCCAACACACCACCGTGAACAAGAAAGTCTACAACCACCTTGGCTCCAGTAGCTAACTCAACCTGATTACCCTAATTACCTCGATCGACATTATGCTAGGTGCTACATCAAAGAATAGTGGCTATACCTCTAACTCTATCTCTGGCTTTGTCCCTAGGAGGCACCCTAAAGGAAGCAAAGAACACATCAAAATAGATCATCACAAGGATGACCTATGCACCATACTAAGGCATGAAAGTTTAACAACATGACTATAGAACAATATAACAAGCTCATGCCACACACGCCAAACACAACAAAACATAGAAGACTCAAGTATGCTAGAGCTCCCAGTGTGTGAACATGGGCTCTGATACCAGGTGTAACATCCCGCTATGTAACCTTCAAAGGGTAAGAGCCAAAAGAGTACAATTTTTTTTTTGACATAAGTAGACAACATACATAGATTCAGTTGCCAATTCAATAGATCGATAGCATTCATGGCCAAGTATGGTGAAATGCGCAACCCAAACTAATTCACTCTTCAGAGGAAACATAAAAACAACTACATTCATTTTAAACACCAAATCAAATGTTCCTAATCCCATATCTAACTATAAACATGAATCAATAATCAACATAGTACAAGTGGATCCGATACCCACACCGGAATCTATAAACCAAGTAAGAAACATCTCATTTCTTCTCATTAATTTCAATGATTACAACTTCTCTCTCAAGAGAGTACAATTACATAACTATATATACAATTACAATGATATATTCTAGAATATGATACAAGTACAATAACATAGTCCTAAAATGTGATACAAGGACTAAATGGGTATAATAACTAAATGAAGTGACGGAGAGAGAGAACATCTCCACTAGTACTCCAAAACCTATTCGTCAGTCCCCAATGGTGGTGGCAATGCCTCCCAACCATGTTGACTCATAAGAGACCACCCCACTATGCTCGGAGATAGACACAAGGCCCAAACAGAAGAAAAATGACAAGGGGATACAAAATAGCCAACACTCACATCAATCATGGAGTATACATAGAGAACAGTGCATATAGCCAAAGTCATAACATAGGTGTACTCATCCAAGTCATAAGTCATGTACTACTCACAATTACTAAGGTGCTAGATACTAGAGTGTAATAATATGGAGTGTCATCATGTGTGCTCAAAGGGATGGCACCACACGGAACTAAGTACTCCTCTCATGTAGACGAGGAGACTCAATCATGCCTTAATCCATGCCCGTAGACATATGACTCGATGCCCTGCAGATGGGTAGGCCTTCTCATTGCATCCTTAGCCTTTATAAGCGCTCAAGGCCATGCACGAGGACTAATTATCTTATTATGTTTTTACCCTAATGTTTTCATTTAGTTATCACTTATTAATGTAACTTTGCTACTAGTTCCCTTGGTAGCCACTTGCAGGCCCCGGGCCTAATGAGAGCCACTCCAATAGACCACTCTAATGCCTAGACCTTGTTCATCTCATTTGACTAAATGAGGAATAAAAAAAGACTAAAACACTGGTGTAGCAATTAGAATTAAAGGAATGTGATCTACAAGACAAAAGCTTCCGTAGACAGTGCAATTAGTTGAAAACAACCTTTTGCCAGTTAGATTAGTTTTGTAATAACTCCAATGACCCCAATTTAACCACTCTTCATAAAGTGATGCACAGATATATAAGAATAAGCATGACAAATGGCATTGTGAGTCTACTCACAACCTAGAGATACTTATTGTCTACCATATATAACATAGCTAAACAAGTTAAAAAGACTTAAAAAAGAAGGAATTTTGAATTATTTTTCCTCCTACACAGATCATTGTTCCAAAAACACAGATCACTGCTCCTAAGGAATTTTAGGGCCATAACATTCTTTTAACTCAATGATGGTTCCCTTGAGGCTAGTGATTTAATAAAAAATGACCGTAATGATCAAAACAAAGCCACTCCATACTCTTAAGAAGAGTTATAATGAAAATCCCTTTTAGAGGAGGCATCGTATTACAAAAGGTTTCATGGGACTTATATCTATTCAATCTCTAGCATTATGTCCCCTTGTTTTTCTATATGGCTGCACTCAGCATAATCTCTAAATTCAACCCTACATTTTTCTTAAACAAAGAAAAAAAAATGATCTCTTGAAACCCCATTTTCCCAAGGCATACGAAATGGTTCTGTAGATTTAAAATGAATTCAAGGATAGAGGAAATGTAAATATTTGCATTGAAATAAATTTGGCATAAAATTTTTCTGAACATCAGTGATGGGGTTGTAGTTTTCTATGCATAACAAAAATAATAGCTAACATGTTTTAAATTCTATTTAAAAGGTAGTAATGGGGTTTCGATTTTCCTATGTTTAATGGAATCACTGCAAACATAATCTAGTTTTTGTGTTGGAAAAATAATAGACAGAGGTAAATACCTCTATTCCCTTCACACTCCCTTTAGTTCACCTCAGATCTTTCAATGATATTCTCACCTGAGATAGTTCCTTCATCCTACTCTACCTTGCTATGTTTCCTTTGTTCATTAAACAATACAAGATGACCCTTGGCCAGACATAAGTCCTTTTTTTAGAATCCTATAGCTTGGGCACAGATATAAACAACATGGATGATAGAGTTCCATCAAATATTATATTAAACCCTAATCATGGCCTATGGTAGCACCCTCACTGTCTGCTAAGACACCTCCAACCGGTGAAGCAATTCTAGATCTTCAAAGCTGCTCAGTTACCTAGAAAATGTAAGATAATAATATGTGCAATGGCTGATTAGACTTTACTATATGCTATTGTAGCAAGAGATCCCTTCTAATGATGATCAACTAGCATCCAAAATCACCAAATATCTACCATTTAGAGGTTGCGCCTCTCCCTAAGCTCCCACATCTCCTTTCCAACCTCCCACACACATGTTTTCTCTTCTATACGAGAGTTGCTGATAATATTGTCTCTTTCTCAATTCTTGTCATCGGCATGGAAAAACTACTCCTGCCCTTTGAAAGTCACAAAAGACAACATGAGATGTGTAATCTTTCTAAGGCCTGCTACTGGTGAAGCAATTCTAAATCTTTAAAGCTGCTTAGTTACCTAGAAAATGTAAGATAATAATATGTGCAATGGCTGATCAGACTTTACTGTATGCTATTGCGATAAGAGATCCCTTCTAACAATGATCAACTAGCATCCAAAATCACCAAATATCCACCATTTAGAGGCCGTGCCTCTCCCTAAGCTCCCACATCTCCTTTCCAACCTCCCACGCACATGTTTTCTCTTATATACGAGAGTTGCTGATAAGATTGTCTCTTTCTCAATTCCTATCATTGACATGGAAAAACTACTCCTGCCCTTTGAAAGTCACGAAAGACAATAGGAGATGTGCAATCTTTCTAAGGCCTGTACAGACTGGGGATTCTTTCAGGTATCATAAAATTCTTTTAGAATATATAGTTATCACTCACATAAATTTCACATTCCCTTTGCAAAATGGATTGCCAGCTCACTATTAACCTGCTTGCTATAAAGAAACACATCTTTCAATGGCAGTCCACTCTGTCTGCTTCAACTTTGGCCTGGGCAAATGTGTATCGATAAATGCTCCTCTAAACATAGTTATACCATTCCCTTTGATTTAGTTTATAGGACACATTTACTCTCCTCTAAAACAATTTCATACGCTGCTCAGAAGAGATTTGATATCCCAATATATTCTTTTGCATTTAATGGTTCCATCCTCCCCAAAACATTTTGCCTCTTCCTAGAGACCACATCCTCTTCATCTGCCCCTAGGATATATTTCACTAGCATTAACTCTCTTCTCTCTTCCCCAAAATGTTGACTCTCTATACGCTGCCTCATGAGATATTTTCTCCATTTAAAATCTACCAACATCATCGCCAACACAACAAGGAGGTTGTTACAGAAGGTCCGCATTGAAGTTTGAGCTTGTTATTGAAGATTTCTTCTTTGAGGTTGTTGTTCTTCCCAGTTCTTGGCAGACCAGATGTTTCAAGCCTGTTGCGGATGATGTAAGAGCAATTCTCTAGAGTGTGGCATGTTGGTGAAGGAAGATTCAAGTCTCAGCTATATTAGGCTAACAGTATAGTGATCCACATTAAGTCAATCCAACATTGATGATCATTCCAAGGTTGATGAAGCATATAAATACTTGTTGATGAGTTGTGGAAAAGTGTCCTTGTGCAAAAATGATAAAATCCTAAGAAAGGTAAAAAACGCAGAACAGAGTGAAGGAGGAACAGAGGAACAAAAACAACAAAGGATGAAGGTGTAATGAAGAAGTGATTGGAGGGATTGAGCAAAAGTTTGTGAGCTTTTAAAGGGACTAAATTGGGCATGAATGTAGATGCTATTTTTTAGTTTATTATCTCTGTGTAAATCATAATTTCTTGTAGGTAGTGAACCTCTTCTAAGCAATGAGCTCTGGGTGGTGCACCTAAAGGCATGTGCCTTCTATTTTCTTAAGTACTTTTAATAGGGTACGCATTTTTGTGGGTTAACCCCCACCGTGGTTTTTCCCTTAACCAGGTTTTTCACATTAAAAATTCTAGTTTTATGTGTTCATGTTGTTTCTACTCATGTGTTGATTCATGTTAAATGTTTACATCATTAATCTATTTGTGAATTAAGAAAGAAGATTAAAAGTGCATAAATTCTTAAAATTTAGGGACAACTGATTTACCCCCCTCTTAGTTGTCTAGACTAATTCTAACAATTAGTATCAGAGCCAAGTTCCTCTAAAAGAAGCTTGACCGCTTGAGGAGATCCAAGATGTCGACTTACAAGAAGGAAAGTCTGAGATTTGATGGAACAAATTACTCCCTTTGGAAAGTAAGCATGCAGTGTCATCTGGAATGTATGGGTGATGCCTTTTGGTTAATAACCAAGAATGTGTATAAGATTTTGAAGAATGGACCTTCAACTATAGACAAACTCAGAGATGCTAAACACAATATTTGAGTGAAAGAAGCATTGTTGAGTGCCCTATTTGATACCGAATTGGCAAATGTCCTGGATTTGAAAACTGCTCATGAAATCTAGAATAAGTTGGAAAATCTGTATGAAGGTGACACATAAGTTAAATGTGCCAAGCTACAAAGCTTGAAGGGTAAATATGAAAGATTGGTAATGAGTGAAGATGAAAACATTACTTCCTACATGTAGAAAGTAAATGAACTTGTGACTGGTATCAAAAATGCAGGTGGAGTATTGGAAGAATTAGAAATTGTTGCCAAAGTACTTAGATCCTTGCCTGCAGCATACAAGCATAAAGCTATAGCCATTGAAGAAATCAGGACAGTGACAACTGTCACAAGGGATCAATTTGTTGGTAAGCTTTCATCATTTGAAATGAGTGAGTTTGGTGATTCTCTCCCTAAGTTTGAATCTCCATTCAAGCCCAGTGTGTATGGAAGCAAATATATAATATAGATGAAAGTTCTTCAAGAAAATCAAACAGATTTGTGAAAACAAGGAAGGATCTTGAAGATGATGAAATTGAGACTGTAGATCTTGAAGCTCTTATTGCCAAAAGAATGCCAAGAGGATCTAGTAAGTATGAAGGAAAGTTACCACTCAAACGTTTTGCTTGTAATAAGATTAGTCATTTTGCCTCAAGATGTCTAGAGAGATTTTCAAAACCAACCCTAACAGATACAAAAGTCAGAAGAATTGCTACTATGTCCAAGAAGTTGGAGAAGGAGTCACAGATGATTAATCTGATCATGGAGAAAGTGATTGGGTGTTCATTGCTATCAAAGAAGAAGATCCAATGTCTACTGAATCTACTAGCTGTACAAATGTGGAAAGTACCTTGGTTGCTCAAGTTGTTGAAAAGGATGAATGGGTGATTGATAGTGGATGTTCTCATCATATGACTAGTGACAAGAGTAAGTTTGTGAGTTTTAAAAAATATGAAGGTGGGCTTGTGAAATTTGGAGACAACTCAGCTGGTATAATTCATGGCAAATGATCCATCTCTTTTGATGGTAAGAATCACACCAATGATGTTTTGTATGTGGAAGGACTAAAACATAATCTTCTCAGTGTTGGACAGTTGGTTGACAAGGGTTATGATCTTTGATTCAAGGATGGAAAATGTAGAATCTTAGAGGCCTCTAAAACTGAAATTGCATCTAGTACTCAAACTAGAGGTAACATCTTTCATTTAAGTAGTTCTGGAAAAAGTTGTTTGATTGCTCAGACAGATCAAAGTTGATTATGGCATAGGAGGATGTGTCATGTGAATTTTGATAACATTGTCAAAATAAGTACCACTCAGGCTATAAGAGATCTTCCAAGACTTATGAAACCTAATAGCATATGTAGAGAATGTCAATTGGGTAAATAGAACAAAATTTCATTCAAAAGTAAGGAACAAGCTTCAAGTGGATGATTGGAACTGGTACATACTAATCTCTGTGGTCCTGCTAGAATTAGGAGTGTGCAAGGGGATAGATATTTCATGTTGCTGATTGATGATTACTCCCAGATGATGTGGGTAACTTTCCTAAAAGAAAAATTAGAAGCTCTTGACAAATTCAAGGTGTTCAAAGTGATGGTTGAAAATGAGATTGGTGAGAAATTGAAGTGTCTAAGATCTGACAAAGGTGGAGAATTTACTTCCAGTGAGTTTGATGCCTTCTGTGAAAAGCATGGAATAAAAAGAAAATTATCTGCTCCTAGGACTCCTCGGCAAAATAGAGTTGTGGAAAGGAAGAACCAGACCATTCAAGAAGTTGCCAAGACCATGATGATGGAAATAAATGTTCCTCAAGTTTATTGGAGAGAAACCGTGAGTACTGCTGTCTACACTCTTAACTAGGTGCAGATCAAAGGAAATTCTGGTAAGACTCCTTCTGAACTATGGTTTGGTCATCCTCCTACTGTGAGATATTTTAGAGTTTTTGGTAGTAAATGCTATATCAAAAGAGATGAAGATCTAGGCAAATTTGAAGCAAGAAATGATGAAGGAATTTTTCTAGGTTACTCTACTCAAAGCAAAGCATACCGGTGCTTTAACAAGAGGTTGAAAAAGATTGTTGAAAGTACTAATGTCAGAGTTGATAAAGGCAAAGGAGGACATTCCAGGTCTCGCAGATATGATTCAGATGATCAAGATGAAAATCCAAGTCAAGAAAGGCAAATGCAATCTCAGATTCAGATCCAAATTGATCTGGATAATCCAGTATCTCAAGAAGATAGTGCAGAAGTTGAGGAACAAGCTCAAGAAATAGAACCTCAAGCAATTCCCAAAACCCCCAGGTATGTAAGAATGAATCATCCTGAAGATCAAATCATAGGAGATAGAATAAAGGTGTTCAAACTAGGAGAAGAGTTGCTGAAGATCAAGAAGAGATTTTCTTAATTTCAAAGATTAAAGCTAAATCAGTGAGTGAAGCCTATAATGAAGAAAACTAGGTAAAAGCAATGGAAGAAGAATTGATGGAAATTGAAAAGAACCACACTTGGGATCTTGTTCCTAGACCTGAGAACAAAAATGTAATTGGAACCAAATGGGTCTTCCGGAATAAACTAAATGAAGATGGTGAAGTTGTAAGAAACAAAGCAAGGTTGGTAAGCAAAGGCTATTCTCAAGTGGAAGGAATTGATTTTGAAGAAACTTTTTTTCCGGTGGCAAGAATAGAAGTAGTCAGATTATTTCTTGCATTTGCTACTTTCAAAGATTTTAAGGTTTATCAGATGGATGTCAAATCAACATTCCTGAATGGAGAGTTGGAGGAAGAAGTTTACATTGAGCAATCAGAAGGATTTCAGTTGTCTAATCAAAAAGATATGGTTTGCAGATTGAAAAAGGCATTGTATGGAATCAAGAAAGCCCCAAGAGCCTGGTATGCAAGATTGGATAAGTATTTGCTAAAGCTAGGATTTAGCAAAGGCATTGTTGATAGTAATCTTTACTTCAAGATAGATCATGAGCATATTATGATTGTTGAAGTATTTGTTGATGATATAATTTTTGGTAGAAATGAGAGTATGTGTAAAACTTTTGCTAATCAAATGTAAAGAGAATTTGAGATGTCAATGTTTGGGGAAATGAATTTCTTCCTAGGTCTGCAAATTATGCAGTCAGATAAAGGCATCTTCAAATCTTAGTCTAAGTATGTGAGAGAATTGTTCAAAAAGTTTGGACTGGAAGATTTAAAGCCAGTAGGTACACCTATGGTAACCAGATGCAAATTGACCAAGGATGATGACTCCCCTAAGGAAAATCAGAAAAGGTATAGATCAGTGATTGGAGGACTACTCTATCTGACTTAGACTAGACCTAACATCATGAATGCAGTTGAACTTGTTGCTAGATTTCAAGCTAATCCTAAAGAATCTCATGTTGTAGTTGTTAAGAGAATTTTTAGATATCTCAAAGGAACACATGATCATGGCTTATGGTATCCAAAGGATGATGACTTCACTCTTCAAGCATACACTGATGCTGATTGGGCAGGAGATTTGGACTACAAAAAAGTACTAGTTGTGGTGCATTCTTCTTGGGAAGGAGAATGGTTTCTTGGTTGAGCTAAAAGTAAGAGGCAATATCTCTGTCTACTGCAGAGGCAGAATACATAGAAGCAACAGGTAATTGTACTCAAGTTTTGTGGATGAAGCAAATGTTGAAGGATATTAGAGTTGTGTTTGAGGAGCCTGTCACAATCTTCTGTGACAATTCAAGTGCAATGAACATCTCAAAGAATTCGGTGTTGCATTCAAAGACAAAACTAATGAGCAAGGTTGTCATTGATGCCAAATGAAATCATGCTACAATCTTCATGCTTCATCAGGAGTTGTGTGAAGTTGTTGACATGAGCAGGAGTTTACATCATCTTGTGTGTTCTTTCTTCTATCATATCATAGCTTGTTTAGTATGGTAAGGTTTTGTGTTTATCTTGTTATCATGTTGCAGCTTGGTCAGTGTGAATGCTTGATCATCAAGGTTGGAACTATTAGACTTAGGGCACACAATTGAGAGGGGGGCTAAATCAGTTGTGCAAAACCTTCTTTTAATTAAACACTTAATTCCCCTTTGCAATTCAACAGTATAATAATAAATCAATTAGGGAAACACAACGCAACAAATTAAGAGTAGAGACATATCAACACATGAGACACCAAGATTTTGATGTGGAAAACCTGGTTAAGGGAAAAACCACGAGGTGATTAACCCAAGATTGTATTCTCTGTTAGAAGAATAGAAAGAACAAAATGGCACATGCCAATTAGGGCTCACTACCTGAGCACACTACTCACAAGAGGCTCATTGCCTACAAGAGACACACTATCTACAAAGAAATAAGTATCACCTACTTGAACTGGAAAATAGCATCTTCACCATGCTTGCATCAATTCCATTTAAGCCCAATACTTTAGCTCTGCCTTTTGCTCTCCTCCTTGCTACCACACACTCATCTTCACAAGAACAACTTTGAAATGACTTTGTAATCCATTATTTATATAAGACATCAACTTAGGAATGATCATCTAATTCAGAAAACATCAACAAGAACATCCGCAGGATGTGTAACTCATCTGGTCGGCCAATCTCTAGAAGAACACTATCATCCAGAAGTTAATCTTCAATTGCGAGCTCCAACTCCAATGCGGATCACCAACATGAACTAGACACAATCCAAAGACCTCCACAAGATTTCCTAAATCACCAAGAACATCCACACTTCATTTGCTTACTGAAATCCATCTCCTCTTCATCCGAAACCTCAAGAACACAGTCTGTCATTACTGTCACAAAGGAATAGATGCTTACAGACCTTCAAACCATGAACCAATCTAGTTGACACTCCATAAAGACTTCCTCAATACTCCCTCAAATCTGTAGAATAGGAAAATGCAATTCTGGATCTCACCAGACGTATCTGTAACACTCTGTCACCACTGAACATCTACCAGAACCAGTTTTACTTAAGCGGCCAAAACTTTTTCAGATCTTCATGCAGACCTCTAAAATCTCTACTAAACCATCTTAAGACACATATCTACAAACCCTTTAAACCGTATCCTCTGATCCTCATCCTATCTGGGACTTTTACCTTACTGTCTTCACTGTTCTTCTCTGTTCCTGATTAGGACTAATTTTCTCAATATCCTCAGCACTCAGCTCATCCAATCCCTTTCATCAATGCAATAGGAGTAAGTTGACATCAATGACAACACTGGTTAGTCCCATACTTGCAACAATCTCACCCTTTGTCATTGATGGCAACATATGATGTGAAAAACTATTTTGACCATCAAGGCAAGAACTTCTCTTTACTATTACAACTCCCCTTATCAGTAACATCCATTCACATATCTTTTCTTCCTTTACTACTCCCCCTTTGATCAGAAACCACTTGTTTTTCACATGTCTTCTCTCCCCCTTTAACATCAATGGCAAAGGGCGCATACTTGCAACTTCAACTCTTCAAAAACATACCAGCTGCTCCCCCTGAGTGGTAGCTCCCCATCATCAATCTGGATCACAAGATATGATTATGATATCCACCAGACTGATGCACATCAGTACACCTTAGTTCATCACCGGAGGGGCAATAACCCCTAACTTCTCCTTGAGATACTAAAAAGAGTCCTTAGGTAGAGGTTTAGTAAAGATATCTGCAATCTGATCCTTGGAAGGCACAAACTCCAATCTGACTTCATTCTTGTGCACTTGCTCTCTTAGAAAATGAAATTTGATAGATATATGCTTAGTCTTTGAATGCAACACTAGATTCTTAGATATATTTATTGCACTTGAATTATCATAGATAATTGTGATAGGCTCCTCATACTCCACTCTTATGTCTCTTAGCATTTGCTTCATCCACAATACTTGAGTGCAACTACCTGCTACTGCAATATATTCTGCTTCAGTTGTGGATAGAGATATTGCCTCTTGTTTCTTTCTTAGCCAAGACACCAATCTCTTTCCCAAAAAGAATGCTCCACCACTGGTACTCTTTTGGTCATCCACATCTCCTGCCTAATCAACATCTGTATATGCATGAAGAGTGAAATCATGATCTCTAGGATACCATAGACCATACTCAAATGTCCCTTTTAGATATCTAAAAATCCTCTTGATTGTCATGACATGAAATCTAGCAACAAGACTAATAGCTTGCATAATGTCTGGTCTAGTTTGAGTGAGATACAACAGTTCTCCAATCATTGACCTATACTTTGTCTAATCTGCCTTAGGAGAATCATCATCTTTGCTCAATTTACATCCGGTTGCCATGGGAGTATTCATTATTTTTTATTCTTCCATCCCAATTTTTTTCAACAATTCTTTCACATATTTGGTCTGAGAAATGAAGATTCCTTTCTTTGTTTGAGTGATTTGTAGGCCCAAGAAGAAAATAATTTCACCAAGCATGGACATCTCAAACTCACTTTTCATTTGATTTGCAAAAGTTTTACACATACTATCTCTTCCTCCAAAAATGATATCATCAACAAACACTTCAACAATCAAGATGTTTTCATGATCAATTTTGAAATACAAATTATTGTCAACAGTACCTTTGTTGAAACCAATCTTCAAAAGATGTTTATCCAATCTTTCATACCAAGCTCTTGGGGCTTGCTTCAGTCCATACAATGCTTTCTTCAACTTGCAGACCATATTACCATGATCAGACAATTGAAATCCATCCAGTTGCTCAATGTACACTTCTTCTTCCAAGTCACCATTTAGGAAGGCAGACTTGACATCCATCTGATATAGTTTGAAATCCTTGAAGGCAGAAAATGCAATAAATAATCTAACTTCTTCAATTCTTGCCACCGGAGCAAAAGTTTCTTTAAAATAAACTCCTTCTATTTGAGAATAGCCCTTGCAGACCAATCTGGCTTTATTTCTGATTACTTCACCAATTTCATTTAATTTGTTTCAGAAGACCCATTTGGTTCCAATCACATTCTTGTTTCTAGGTCTGGGAACAATATCCCAAGTGTGATTTTTCTCAATTTGCATCAACTCTTCCTCCATTGCTTTGGTCCATTTTTCATCATTGCAGGCTTCATTTATTGTCTTAGGTTCAATCTTTGAAATCAGACAATACTCATCTAAATTTTGAGCAATTCTTCTTCTAGTTTGCACACCTTTGCTTTTGTCACCTATGATCTGATCTTCAGAGTGGTTCAGTCTTATACCTTGGAACTTTGGGAGTTTCTTGCATTTCTGCTTCTTGATCAGGCTCATTTAGACTTATCTCTTCTTCCTGATTTATCGGATCAGTTTGAATCTGATTTTTAGAAGAGGTTTGGGCTCCTTGAATTAGAACACCATTCTGATCATCTTCATCATATTCATAAAACCTTGAGGGTTTCTCAATTCCCTCATCAACCTTCACATTTGTACTTTCTATTATCTTTCTTAGTCTCTTGTTATAACACCGGTATGCTTTGCTTTGAGTAGAGTAACCCAAGAATATTCCTTCATCACTTCTAGCATCAAACTTTCCTAGATCTTCATCTCTTTTAATGTAACATTTGCTACCAAAAACTTTGAAATACCTCATAGTAGGAGTGATACCAAACCAAAGTTCATAAGGAGTCTTACCGGTATTGTTTTTGATTTGAACTCTATTGAGAGTATAGATTGCAATGCTGACAACTTCTCTCCAATAGATCTGAGGAACATTTGCTTCCATCATCATGGTCCTAGAAGCTTCCTGGATGGTCCGGTTCTTTCTTTCCACTACATTCTGCTGTGGAGTCCAAGGAGCAGATAACTATCTCTTTATTCCATGTTTCTCACAGAACTCTAAGAACTCACCAGATGTGAATTCCCCACCTCTATCAGACTTCAGACATTTCAGTTTTAATCCAGTTTCATTCTCTACCATAGCCTTGAATATTTTGAATTTCTCAAGAGCTTCTAATTTCTCTTTTAGAAAGGTTACCCACATCATCCGGGAATAGTCATCAATTAGTAACATGAAGTATCTATCACCTTGCACACTCCTGGTTCTTGCCGGGCCACAAAGATTAGTATGAACTAAGTCCAATAATCTGGTAGAGGACAGTTCCTTACTCTTAAATGTGACTCTGCTCAGCTTACCCAACTAACATTCTTTACATAAGCTATTTGTAAGTTTCACCAATTTTGGAAGATCTCTTACAGCTTAAGTATTGCTTATCTTGATGATATTATCAAAATTCACATGACACATTCTCCTATGCCAGAACCAACTTTGATCAACTTGAGCAAATAAGCAACTCTTACCAGTACCAACCAAGTGGAAGATATTACCTTTAGTTTGGGTACCGGATGTAATCTCTATTCTGGAACTTTCAAAGATCTTGCATTTTCCATTCTTGAACTGGAGATCATAGCCTTTGTCCACCAACTGTCCAACACTAAGAAGATTGTGCTTCAAACCTTCAACATACAGTACATTACCGATTTTGTTCCTTCTATCAAAAGAAATAGTTCCTTTTCCTCTGATTCTACCAACAGAATTATCACCAAACTTTACCACGCCTCCTTCATACCTTTCCAAATCTATGAACTTATTTTTGTCACCTATCATATGGTGAGAGCAACCACTGTCAATGACCCAGTCATCCTTTTCTTCAATTTGAGTAGCCAGAGCTCTTTCTACAACTTTATGATTGACAGATTCAGAGGATAATGGTTCTTCTTCCTTGATGGCAATAAACACCCAATCACTTCCGGATTTGTTTCCTGTCTCTGATTCATCATATGTCACTCCTTCATTATCATCTTCTTCATGAACATAGTAGCAATTCTTTTGGAACCTTGATTTGTTAGGATTTGGCCTTGAAAATCTTTCCAGACACTTTGAGCCAAAATGACCAATCTTATTGCAGTTAAAACACTTAAAAGGCAATTTTCCTTCATACTTACCGGATCCTCTTGGTAGTCTCTTAGCAATGAAGGCTTCAAGCTGAGCAGTTTCTACTTCTTCTTCCAGATCTTTTCTTGTTTTTTCATACCATGACAGCTTCCTTGATGAATTCTCTCCCGGATCAAACCTTTGTTTACCTTTAACAGAGGAACTAGCTTTGAATGTAGATTTAGTCTTGGGGGGGTCATCTCTAAACTTTGTCATTTCAAATGCAGCCAATTTTCCAGCCAATTGATCTCTTGTGATAGTTGTATGGGCTCTGAATTCTTTAATGGCAATAGCCTTGATTTTATAAGAAGCAGGAAGGGATCTAAGAATTTTGCCAATAATCTCATCTTCATCCAAGACTCCACTAGCATTTCTAATTCCACAAACAAGCTCATTTACTTTTGGCATAAAAGTAGTGATGTTTTCATCTTCTCTCATCTTCAGATTTTCAATTTTTCCTTTCAGATTTTGTAACCTTGCACTTTTAACATACTTGTCTCCTTCATGCAAAAGTTTCAGTTTTTGCCAAATCTCAAAAGCAGTTGGTAGTTCAATAACATTTGAGAGCTCTGAATCAGATAATGGGCTTAGAAGAGCTTCTATAGTCCGTAGATTGTTTTCAACATCTGTAATTTCATTTGCAGCTTTCAGACCACCCTGTGGAGGTGTATACTGAGTTGTAGCCATGGTCCAGTACGCCATTCCCATACATTGCAAGTGACATTTCATGTGACCTTTCCAGAGATTAAAATTGGTTCCATCAAACTTCAGACTATCCTTCTTATAAGACGACATCTTGGATCTCCTCAAGCAGTTAAGCTCCTTTTAGAGGAACTTGGCTCTAATACCAATTGTTAGACTTAGGGCACACAACTGAGAGGGGGGTGAATCAGTTGTGTAAAACTTTCTTTTAATTAAACACTTAATTCCACTTTGCAATTTAGCAGTATAATAATAAATCAATCAGGGAAACACAATGCAACAAATTAAGAGCAGAAACATATCAATACATGAGACACCAAGATTTTGACGTGGAAAACCTGGTTAAGGGAAAAACCATGGGGTGATTAACCCAAGATTGTATTCTTTGTTAGAAGAATAGAACGAACAAAATGGCACATGCCAATTAGGGCTCACTACCCGAGCACACTACTCACAAGAGGCTCACTGCCTACAAGAGACACACTGTCTACAAAGAAATAAGTATCACCTACTTGAACTGGAAAATAGCATCTTCACCATGCTTGAATCAGTTCCAATTAAGCCCAATACTTCAGCTCTGTCTTTTTCTCTCCTCCTTGCTACCACACACTCATCTTCACAAGAACAACTTTGAAATGACTTCGCAATCCCTTATTTATACAAGACATCAACTTAGGAATGATCATCTAATTCGGCAAACATCAACAAGAACATCCACAGGATGTGTAACTCATCCGGTCGGCCAATCTCCAGAAGAACACTATCATCTGGAAGTTAATCTTCAATTGCGAGCTCCAACTCCAATGCAGATCACTAACATGAATTGGACACGATCCAAAGACCTCGACAAGATTTCCTAAATCACCAAGAACATCCACACCTCATTTGCTTACTGAAATCCATCTCCTCTTCATTTGGAACCTCAAGAACACACTCTGTCATTACTGTCACAAAGGAATAGATGCTTGTGGACCTTCAAACCATGAACCAATGTAGTTGACACTCCATAAAGACTTCCTCAAAACTCCCTCAAATATGTAGAACATGAAAATGTAATTCTGAATCTCACTGGACCTATCTGTAACACTCTGTCACCACTGAACATCTGCCAGAACCGGTTTTACTTGAGCGGCCACAACTTTTTTAGATCTTCATATGGACCTCTAAAATCTCTACTAAACCATCTTAAGACACATATCTACAAACCCTTTAAACCATATCCTCTGGTCCTCATCCTATCTGGGACTTTTACCTTACTGTCTTCACTGTTCTTCTATGTTCCTGATTAGGACTAATTTTCTCAATATCCTCAACACTCAGCTCATCCAATCCCTTTCATCAATGCAACAGGAGTATGTTGACATCAATGACAACACCGGTTAGTCCCATACTTGCATCAAGAACAAGGATGAGTTTATGACATCATATCAAGACAGAGCAATGAAGTGATCTTTATTTGAAGTGGGTCATTATCATCAAAGATATAAGATCATCATCATCATATGCAAAGGTGGTCATGTTGCAGTGAAATCTCTGTTCACAATTTGTCATGATCTATACAGATGTTGATATCAGTTGGAGTTGTGAATATAGTGATAAGGTTCATTGAATACAAAACTCAGGTTGATACAGATGACATGATATGCAGTGGTAGTGGCTTGGTCATTTGATCTCAGTGAAACTTAGTGGCATAGTCTTTAGTGACATGATCTAGTCTTCAATGGTATACAAGTCTTCATTGTCTCAAGGTTTTCTTATCACAATTACATTTATCATAATCATATGCATATTCATTTTTGGGTCATAGTCACAGTCATAGTCATATGTTGTGTGAGTTGTGTCTCATATGTCAAAATTCAACAAAATGCCTAAACATTCAAATGTTAAATGCCATTGTTAAAGGATAAAGTTTTTTTTATGTCTTCCATAGTTGTCTTATTTTTGTCATAGTTGTCTGGTTTGCTACATATTTCATGATGTCTTTATAGTGTCTCTGTATCTCATGTAGTCCTCTTACACATGGTATTGCATTCATGGTTGTTAAAGTTGTTCAAGTTTTAAACCCTAATTGTCACTATATCCTGTGTTATGTTCTTACCTTATTATTCTCTAAAGGGGTTCCAAGACATGTAATCAATTAGTATGTCACTATAGTTATAAATGGTATCTTATCATTATCTAATGGTTTCTTAGATTAGTATGTTACATGATATGAAGGGTCTTTTACCTAAACATCAAAATCTATGTTAAAGACCCTAATCTAAACCTATGTCAACCTTCCTAAACCCTCACTTACCCGTCAATTCACTTTTGTTTTAACAACCTGTTGACCGGTCAAAGTGGTAAGTGTCACTTAAGTGACAATGTTGAGGTATTAATATCGTTATTTTGACCGGCCCTATCAACTAGGTGCCCAGTTACCGGTTAAGACACAATGTGCTCGGTGGGAAAAGACACATCAATGGCTAGTGTTAAAAAGACAAGTGGCAGGTTTATAAGATCAAATGGATATGATTCAAAAGGCAAGTGAACACCAACGATCAGTGGAAGTTACTAAACTTGATGGGTGAATAGATTAAAAAGCCTAAAAACAAAGTTTTTTCCTCTCCTTCTCGAGAGCAAAGTTCAGAGTTTTTTTTTTAATTCTGAACTGAGAAAAGGATGGAATGATTTTTGTGTGTGCCTGAGGTTTATAATTATGGAGTATGTCTTTTCATATAATATGAAAATGGTTTGAGAGGTTCTCGCAATGAAAGTGATTATCATGAAGATTTGTGATGGTGTTATGAAGGCAGAGTGTATGCTTTTTATGGAGGCAAATTTAAAGTAGAATTGCAGAGACTTGGTTGATGACAGAGACTGAAAAATCATAATTTTTGCAGTGATAATTTGTTCTTCACAGATTGAAATTGGTTGTTGATGATTGAAATATGAAATTGATTTGAAGATCTAATAATTTTTTAGGAGTATATCACAATATTTGCAGAGATGATATCAGTGGTCATACATAGAAAATCATTTTTGTAGAGATAATACTCTTTATGCAGGGATAATTTTTAATGTGTTTGTTTTGTAGAGAGGGGTTGTATGTGCTTTTTGTGTTTGGTTGAGATCATATTGATAATCTTATTAAAGTTTATGTAGATTCAAAATGGAGTTTTGATGATTTGATGATATCAATAAGAAGATATTCTTTTATCATTTTGTAGAGATTGTAAACAATTTGTTGAAAGAAGTGAAAAGGAGATATAAGATTTTGTGCTTGATTAAAATAGGGAAATCCCCTAATTGTTGTACTTGCTCTCTTGATATTGGTGAAATTGTCAAAAGTCAGTGAGACTTTCTATGACAATCTATAAGCCAGTGAGGCAATATTAAGTCTGTGAGACATGTTGTGAAATCCAATAAGCTAGTGAGGCAAATTATATGTTGTCAGTGAGACAACTATTGTTGTATGGTCAGTGAGACCTTTGTATAACTAGTGAGGTTTTGATTAAGCCTGTGAGGCAATTTTAGAGTGGTTTTTCTACTACTAGATGGTTTTCCACTCGTGCAAATCTTGTGTCATGATTCTTATTGATCTTCTCTCTATGTGTGTATGTTTTACTCATGAGGTGTTGTTTATGTCTTCCTTTATCTGTAGTCTTATACATATGTGTTTAACAATGTCTTCCTCCTCCTTTGTCTTGTAAAATAAAATTTAGAGGTTTTTACAACACTGATTCACCCCCCTCTCAGTGTTGTCTTGGACTCCAACAAGTGGTATCAGAGCTTGGGTTCCCTTTTTGAAGTCTAATAGGCTCGGGTAGGTCTTGGTAGTGTAGTAAAATGGGTAAGAAGAATAGAATTAAGGTCTCGAATAGATAAAAGAAAGATGCTGATCAAAAGATGGTAAAACAAGCCTTAGTTGTGCCTATCAATGATTTGTTGCTTATGTCACCCCTGATAATTGATACAAAGAATGGTCCTGTAGTTGAGAATTTTGATAAAAAGGATGAAATCATTGTGAATAAAGGAGAACAAGAATTTAATGAAAGAAAAGATGTCTTTGCTATTGAGACTAATGATGAAGATGAATAGGAGTTTGTGAAGATATTTGTGAAGTTGATGTTGAAGGAGAGCTTATATGTGCTCTAAGTTAACTCAAGAGATATAAAAAGGAGAACTAGAAATTAGAATTGCAGCTACAACAAGAAAGAGACATAAAAGAGAAAGATCTTATAGACCTTGAAGATCCTAGAAACCTGATTGTAAAGTTGAAGAATCAAGCAGGTGAATCAAACAAATTGATTTTCAGTTTGAAGACAAAAGTTGAGAAAGCTAAGAGGATAGCTGATGAAGCAAAATCAGATTTGGAGGCTAAGAAGGTTGAATGTCAAAAGCTTGAAGGAAAAATAATTTCTTTAAGTAAAGAACTTGAGGATGTTAGAAAGCAGTTGGAAAAGAATCTCAAATTTGATGAGAGCACAAGCAAGTTACAAGAGATGCTTAGTAAACAAAAACAACATAGAGACACTACTAGACTTGGTTATGAAAAGGGAGAATGTTCCAAAGTTAGAGAAATTCCTAAAAAGAAGATTGATTTAAATTATCATACTGCTGCCCCTGAAGACAAAATGTATAATCAAAGAAGAATTGCTCCTGCAAGACAAGCATACATGTACAAGTATAATTATTCATTTAATGGTTATTGTTATACTTGTAATCACTTTGGACACAAGGCAATTAATTGCAGAAGAAGTTAATTTATCTCAATATGGAATATTAATGTTATATTTTTCAAGTGTCACTCTCCTGGTCACAAAGCATATAGTTGCAGAATGTTTGGAAGAACTGCATCATCTAATTTGAAAGGTTGGGAAAAGAAAAAGGTTGAAAAGGTTTGGATAAAGAAACTTGAATAGAAGAAAGAGCCTATAAAAGTTTGGAGGCAAAAACAAAAACAAGAGAAGATAGATCACAAGCTTGTGCATCTTGCACAAGTCACTTCATCTATTACATAATATAGCATGAAGTAAGGGGGAGGTGTCAAATGCTCTATCAATTAACCCCAAGAAGTTTTAGGAAGGAGATCATTTGATATGATGATCTTGTCATGTCTATCTTTCTTGCCATTATTGTGAAATAGTTGATGATGATGTTGCTAACTATGTTGATATTTAGTATGTGACAGTGATTTAGGTGATCTTTGATTCATTATACTTACAAGATGTTGAAAGGATGTTCGGGAGTTCAATACACAATGAGTTCGATGATGAATGATCCTACATTCTCTTCATATCATTCTTTCAAAATTTGAGTGTTCTTGTGGCTTCCATGATAGTTTATTACAGAGATCAACAATCACAATGTTGCTTATTCTCCATGAGTTTAATATGCCTTCTTATGTCATGGTTGTTGATGTTATTCAAGGTTGATGCACAATATTTGGTGTTGGCAACAAGGAAATTTGTATTAGTCTCACATGTTAGTAGAGTAAGTTAGTCACCTCTAAGACATGGTAAAGGGTAAACAAAGCACATGAATGCATTCCACATTTCAATGTAGGAATTCTTGACAAGATAGTGCAGTTGCAAGTGCCCTTGTAAACTTGCATGATGTTTCATATGATACTACTGCTTAAAATTAGATAAAAGGCCAAGGAAGACTATGGTTTGATTTGCATCAAGGAGTGATGGTTGTATGAGTTGACAAGTGACAGAGATTAGGACAAGATACCTTTGGAATAGTTGATAATATACTTTGTTTGTTTGCTCTTCATGGATGCAAGACAATGTTATGTGTCTTGTTAGTATGCTTGACAATGATCAACTGAGAAGACATTGCAGTGTATGCCAAATGGATATGGTTCAAAGGATGTTTTGTCATTATGGTATGCTAGTATGATGCTCATATCAAACCTTATTATTCTCATGATCAGAAATAGTTGTGGCTGTGCCTAAGATGTTGTAGGAGTTGGTGATCAGAAGTGTTTCTATTTAATATAATATTCATCATATCATTCATTACTGTATTGTAAGTGTCTTGGTAGATGTGAATGCAAGATGAAGGAATTTGATAGCAAGGGGGAGCTAGTCCTTTGTCATTGGATGTCAAAGGGGGAGAAGAGCATAAGTGTAGATGTGTGATGGGTTGACATCAATGCCAAAGGGGGAGATTGATGAGCAAGGTTGTCACTGATGTCAAATGGAATAATGCTACAATGTTCATGCTTCATCAGGAGTTGTGTGAAGTTGTTGACAGGAGCAGGAGTTTACATCATCTTGTGTGTTCTTTCTACTATCATATCATATCTTGTTCAATATGGTAAGGTTTTGTGTTTATCTTGTTATCATGTTGTAGCTTGGTCAGTGTGAATGCTTGATCATCATGGTTGGAACAAGGATGAGTTTATGACATCATATCAAGACAGAGCAATGAAGTGATATTTGTCATCAGAGATATAAGATCATCATCATCATATGCAAAGGTGATCATGTTGTAGTGAAATCTTTGTTCACAATTTGTCATGATCTATACAGATGCAGATATCAGTTGGAGTTGTGAATATAGTGATAAAGTTCATTGAATACAAAACTTAGGTTGATACAGATGACATGATATGCAGTGGCAGTGGCTTTGGTCATTTGATCTCAGTGAAACTTAGTGGCATAGTCTTCAATGACATGATCTAGTCTTCATTGTCTCAAGGTTTGCTTATCACAATTACATTTGTCATAATCATATGCATATTCATTTTTGGGTCATAGTCAAAGTCATAGTCATATGTTGTGTGAGTTGTGTCTTATATGTCAAAATGACAAAATGCCTAAAGATTCAAATGTTAAATGTCATTGTTAAAGGATAAAGTTTTTTTTATGTCTTCCATAGTTGTCTTATCTTTGTCATAGTTGTTTGGTCTGCTACGTATTTCATGATGTCTTTATAGTGTCTCTATATCTCATGCACATGGTATTGCATTCATGGTTGTCAAAGTTGTTCAAGTTTTAAACCCTAATTGTCACTATATCCTATGTTATGTTCTTACCTTATTATTGTCTAAAGGGGTTCTAAGACATGTAATCAATTAGTATGTCACTACAGTTATAAATGGTATCTTATCATTATCTAATGGTTTTTGGATTAGTATGTTACATGCTATGAAGGGTCTTTTACCTAAACATCAAAATCTATGTTAAGGACCCTAATCTAAACCTATGTCAACCTTCCTAAACCCTCACCTACCCATCAATTCAATTTTGTTTTAACAACCTGTTGACCGGTTGAAGAAATAAGTGTCACTTAAGTGACAATGTTGAGGGATTAATGTCATTATTTTGACCGGCCCTATCAACTAGGTGCTCGGTTACCAGTTAAGACACAATGTGCTCGGCGGGAAAAGACACATCAATGGCTATTATTAAAAAGACAAGTGGCATGTTTATAAGATCGAATGGATATGATTCAAAAGGCAAGTGAACACCAACGGTCAGTGGCAGTTACTAAACTTGATGGGTGAACAACTTAAAAAGCCTAAAAACAAAATTTTTTCCTCTCCTTCTTGAGAGTAGAGTTCGATGTTTTTTTTTAATTCTGAACTGAGAAAAGGATGGAATGATTTTTGTGTGTGCCCAAGGTTTATAATTATGGAGTATGTCTTTTCATATAATATGAAAATGGTTTGAGAGGTTCTTGCAATGAAAGTGATTATCATGAAGATTTGTGATGGTGTTATGAAGGCAGAGTGTATGCTTTTTATGGAGGCAAATTTAAAGTAGAATTGCAGAGACTTGGTTGATGACAGAGACTGAAAAATCATAATTTTTGCAGTGATAATTTGTTCTTCACAGATTGAAATTGGTTGTTGATGATTGAAATATGAAATTGATTTGAAGATCTAATAATTTTTTAGGAGTATATCACAATATTTGCAGAGATGATATCAGTGGTCATACATAGAAAATCATTTTTGTAGAGATAATACTCTTTATGCAGGGATAATTTTTAATGTGTTTGTTTTGTAGAGAGGGGTTGTATGTGCTTTTTGTGTTTGGTTGAGATCATATTGATAATCTTATTAAAGTTTATGTAGATTCAAAATGGAGTTTTGATGATTTGATGATATCAATAAGAAGATATTCTTTTATCATTTTGTAGAGATTGTAAACAATTTGTTGAAAGAAGTGAAAAGGAGATATAAGATTTTGTGCTTGATTGAAATAGGGAAATCCCTTGATTGTTGTACTTGCTCTCTTGATATTGGTGAAATTGTCAAAAGTTAGTGAGACTTTCTGTGACAATCTATAAGCCAGTGAGGCAAATTGTATATTGTTAGTGAAACAACTATTGTTGTATGGTCAATGAGACCTTTGTATAACCAGTGAGGTTTTGATTAAGCTAGTGAGGCAATTTTGGAGTGGTTTTTCTACCCCTGGAGGGTTTTCCACTCATGCAAATCTTGTGTCATGATTCATATTGATCTTCTGTGTGTGTATGTATGATTTACTCATGAGGGGTTGTTTATGTCTTCCTTTATCTATAGTCTTATGCATATGTGTTTAACAATGTCTTCCTCCTCCTTTCTCTTGTAAACTAAAATTTAGAGGTTTTTACAACACTGATTCACCCGCCCTCTTAGTGTTGTCCTGGACTCCAACAAAAACATATATCCATCAAGTTTCATTTCTTGAGAGAGAAGGTAAATGAGAATGAAGTTAGATTGGAGTTTGTTGCTTCAAAGGATGAAATTATAGATATATTCACAAAGCCTCTTCCCAAGGATACTTTTGAGTATCTGAGAGAGAAGTTAGGGGTTATTACCCCTCCTAATAGAAACTAAGATGCACTTATGTGCATCAGTCTAGTGGAACTCTAAGTCATATCTTGAGATTTAGATTGATGTTGAGAAGATACCACTCTAAGGAGTAGTCAGTTTGCAAATGTTGGAGATCCGTCTGAAATAAAAAGGGAAGTAAAGATTGCAAATATGTGCCCTTTTCCATTGATGTCAAAGGGGGAGAGAAGACATGTGAAAAACTAATTGCTGATGACAGGGGGGAGCAATGAAGAAAGTGGTTACAAAAGATAGGGGGAGAAGTTCTTGTCATGATAGTTGAATCAATTTTTCACATCATATGTTGCCATCAATGACGAAGGGGAAGATTGTTGCAAATATGTGCCTAAGTGGTGTTGTCTTTGATGTCAACATATTCTTATTGTCATTGGTGTCAACTGTGCCTTATTTTGTTGCCTGTTTAGGAGACTGGAATGTTGAGGATATTAAGAAAATTAATGAATATTCTATGTTTGCAGACCATATGGCTGTGTAGACAATTGTCAGAGGTTGCTCTAGTTAAGATTTGAGAAGTCCACATGAAGATTTGAAGAAGTTATGGCCATCTAAGTAGAACCAGATTTTGCAGTGTTCAGAAGAGACAGAGTGACAGTAAGTTGGTCCAGATTACTTTGGATTGAAATATTATGGTCTACAGATCTAAAGACATGTTTGGTAAGTCAGTGTGTATCATCAACTATAGTGGTTCATGGTTTGGAAGTCCACAAGCTATCTTTCTAGTTTGATAGTCATGGCAGACCACTAGTGTTCTTGAGGTTTCAGAGGAAGATACAAATGATTCTGGTAATTTGGTATAGAGTGGATGTTATTGGTGAATTCAATGTGCTTGTGGAGGTCTCTGGATCATGTGGCTACTGTGTTGGAGGTCCACATCGAAGTTTGAGATTGTTATTGAAGATTTCTTCTTTGAGGTTGTTGTTCTTCCCAGTTCTTGGCCAACCAGATGTTTCAAGCGTGTTATAGATGATCTAAGAGCAATTCTCTGGAGTGTGGCATGTTGGTGAAGGAAGATTCAAGTCTAAACTATATTGGGCCAATAGGATAGTGATCCGTGTTAAGCCAAGCTGACCTTGATGATCATTCCAAGGTTGATGAAGTGTATAAATACTTGTTGATGAGTTGTGGAAAAGTGTCCTTGTGTGAAAATGATAAAATCCTAAGAAAGGTACAAAAAGCAGAATAGAGTGAAGGAGAAGAGGAACAAAAGCAGCAAAGGATGAAAGTGTAATGAAGAAGTGATTGGAGGGATTAAGAAAAAGTTTTTGAGCTTTCAAAGGGACTGAATCAGGCATGAATGTAGATGCTATTTTTTAGTTCATTATCTCTGTGTAAATCATAATTTCTTGTAGGCAGTGAGCCTCTTCTGAGCAGTGAGCTCTAGGTAGTATGCCTGAAGGCACGTACCTTCTATTTTCTTAAGTACTTTTAACAGGGTATGCATTTTTGTGGGTTAACCCCCACCGTAGTTTTTCCCTTAATTGGGTTTTCCACGTTAAAAATTATGGTGTTATGTGTTCGTGTTTTTTCTGCTTATGTGTTGATTCATGCTTAAATGTTTACATCATTAATCTATTTGTGAATTAAGAAAGAAGATTAAAAGTACTGAAATTGTTAAAATTTAGGGAAAATTGATTCACCCCCCCTTCTCAGTTGTTCAGACTAATTCCAATAGACACTAGGATGTAAATCAGATGGAGTGTCAACATGTGTGCTAGAAGGGATGGCACCACATGAAAACAAGTGTACCTCTCATACAGATGAGGAGACTCAATCATGCCCGAATCAATGCCTCATAGGCAGATAACTTGACGCCCCACAGACGGATTGGCCTTCTCGTATGCATCCTTAGCCTTTACAAGAGCTCAAGGCCATGCACGATGACTCAATATCCTAGACCTAAGCTCATCTTGTTTAACCAAAAGATGAATACAAAACCTAATTAAAAAAATAATCCACTAAAAATAGGTGACACGGTGAGTGTCCCATCTGTATCCGCAAGGTATTTAGAATAGCCATTGATGGCAGGGGAGGTGTCCCAAGGAAACCACATATAACTTAGCAGAAATGCAATATGTTTTTAAATATTAAATACAAAATTGCAAAATGTGATCTACAAGCCAAAAACTTTTGATGATAGTGAAATTTTATAGAAAATAGCCCTTTGTCAGTAAGGACAGTTTTGTAGTAACTCCAGTGACCCCAATTTAATCACACTTCACAAAGGAATGCACAGATAACATAAGAAAACATGACAAATGGCATTGTGAGTCTTCTCATAGCCTAAATTTTGCATAAAGTCTACCATATTTAATGTAACAAAAGAATGTTAAAAAGACTAACAATAGTGGAGATCTTAATTTTACCTCCTACAGTAGTTCCCTTAGATCCTTGGGTTGCATGACATATTTTGTCAATAAAAAATTATGTGAACAATTTTCAATGCACAAACATATATCGAAGTTTCTAAGGTAATTTAGTGCCAAATCATTCTTTAACTCAAATACTACAGTTTTCACAAGACTTGTTCTTTAGCAGAAAATGACAATATGACCAAAACAAAGACCATTTAACATTCTTAAGATGAATTGAAATGAAAATCTTTTCAGAGAGGGTATCGTATAACAAATGGGTTTCATGGGACTTAAATCTCCTCAATCTCTATCATTACGTCCCTATTTTTTTTTCAGTATGGCAACCTTCATTATATTCTCTATAACAAGAAACCCTTAGTTTTACTTAAATTAAAAATAAGAAATCACCTGACCTATCTTTGAAGACCCTCTTTCCTAAAGAATTAATAAATTAGTTTTGTATGTAAAGAGATAAATTCCAGGAAAGAGGTAATGTAAATATCTTGCATTGAAATATATTTTAGCATATATTTTTAAAAATGATGGCGTGGAGTTTTAGTTTTCTGTGGTGAAGGAAATTGTAATAGACATATTTTAGTTTTTGTGCTAGAAAAACAAATACTGAGGCAAATACCTCTTTCCTAGCCGCACACCTTCCCTCCTCTCATGCCTCCAAAACACCCAAGTTCCCACTTCACAGGCAACACTTCCTCTGGTAAAAGTGACTGCAGAAGAAGGATGACTCTCTTGCCAAGTATTATTTAGATTCGCTAGGAAACAAAATGCAAGAAGAAAACTGCGCAAAAGAAGAGACAAACAAACTGCTTTTCCAAATGCAAGCTGAAAGGCCTTTCCAGTCAGTGGCAACCGATCCTTTGCTAGTGCAAGTAGATGTTGTATTAGCTTAGGGTCCTTAACAGATGAAATATGCTGAGTAGGACCAAGCCATACCCTAACCACAAAGCCATACTTCTTGTGTGCTTGACCAAGAAAAGCAGTAAATTAATTAAGGGCATTGCATCCCTTGTTGCAGGTGAGGGCATTCAAAGGAGGCCTAGGCAAGTGGCTGTCCCAAACCTAAAAGTTGAGGAGATACCACACTCTTCAGAGCAGAAGGCCCATGAAAATGATCAACAATACCCACAGAATGGCGTTCACCTTGTGAACTACGTACTACCGCATCATAGTCACCTCTCTGCTCTCCGCCCCATTGCTGACCAAAGCCCTGCATTCATGACCATGCATCTGCTACTACATTGTCGCTCCAACCGCTCATCATTTACAACAAATTAAGAAAATTCTCACTTTTGTTTTTGAACCCTCCCTTTTTGATAGTTTGTAGGTTGTCTTTCTTTCCTTAACCACCAAAAAAATCCATTCATTTACCTCTCTCCCCGAGATATTTTTCCCTCTGACATCCTCCACCAAACTCTGATATTTTCTTGTAGCAGTATTACTCCTTCACTAGCTATTAACAAAAAAACATTAAAAATTCTTTTCCACTTCTTTTTAGGTGCCTTTCCTAGGGACGTAGGGGCTGAGTCAATCCCCTGCATGGGTTTCCAAATCCTAGTCTTCATTGTGGATCGATCCACTCCCCAAAAGACATAAATTTCTCACCTAGACATCACAGATATTTCTTTTCAGCATTAAAACATTCACCAACCTTTCCCCATGCACCTCTCAATGCCAATAGAGAGGGTTGTTACATCTAGGGTCTCTGGATCTTGGTTCAAAGATATGGCATATAGGTAAAAACCCTATTCCTACTTCTCCCATGTCCACCCACAATTCTAGTAGTGTCAATGCAGGCAATGTTTCTGGGGGATACCTCAGCACCAAGGCACTAGGATCTCAGACCCAACTAAGCTCGCAAGCCTCCATAGATGATGTCAACAAGGGAAATAAATCCCATTCAATTCTTAAGTTGTACATTGGTCTAACTGGCAAACCCATCTAGTGTTCAGACAAGCCACTAGAAATTGCCCTGAATGATGAGACTAAAAATGAAATACTTGAAAATGAAGAGTTTTTTGTAGTGCAGGGGTTGATTGGTAGATTTAATTATATTTGGCCCAACCTACCTAATCTTCATCAATGGGTCATGGAATCTTGGTAGCCAGTTTTGAAAGACAATCTTGAGATCTATCTATGCGTAGGTTTGAAATCTTTCCAAACATCCAAATGTTCTACTCCAATCTTGGCATATTCAGGTTTGTAGTGAGTGTTGTCATCATCTAACAGATCACACCTTAGGGTTTCAAATTTCTCATGATCAATTTCCTCAAGTTTTTCATGAATGTGTAACCTAACATCTTCCATGTATACCACAAAGGCAAGAAGATTGGATAGTGCTCTGTTGTTATCAACTTCCATTGCCTTGTATGGATGTTTCTTGAATTTTGGTCGAGCTTGCTTAGTAATGTTGATCAACTGAGGAGTGAAAGATGCAACCATTTTGATAATTTTACTAATCTAGGGTTTTAACTAGAAGGTTGAAGAATACCTGAATATGTGGTGATAAAACTTGCTTGATCAAGTTGTAGAGTGCTTTTGATTCTCCTTTAGCTCCTCAAATCTTTTGTCTTCACTCAAATGTGATAAAAAATGATTAGGCATCACTTATATGTACATTTTAACAAACAATTTTCCTGTGTATTAATTCCAGTTCTTGTTTTAACCTAATTTGCTTTTATCATATGCAGAACCTTGTAAAACTTCAGCAATGCTCCCCAGATCATTCAAATGCACCAGAATTTTTGTGAAGATCATCTACATGTTGAGGGTTTGCATCATCATGAAGAAAGGATGGTGAAATTTTAAAAATAACTCCCCCCTGAGCTCATTAAACTTCTTAGTAGTGGTTCTTGTCACTATAAACCCTAATTTCTTCTATATTCTACCACATTTAGAGATTTTTCTCCTAAATTTTAATCAAACTCCTTTAATTCCTTAATCCTATCATTCTTATGCTAGTACTGATCCATATGCTAAAAATTCAACATCTTTTATATTTAGGGGTTTGAGAATTTTACTATTGAAACTCCCTCTGACTCAGTGTTTTGCTTTTTAGTTACTAGAGACCCACAGGTGCATTAGGAAGAGGTTTGGAAATATCACCAATGTCCTTCTTCTTCCATACTTTATTCATTTCCACCCTTTGTAGAGCAACACCAATGGGTTTCATATACCTTTCATTAGCATTAGCACACTTATCAACCATATCTGCCATTCTTTTGTTCTTAATCCTTTGTGTTGCTTCTTTCTCTACTTTTTGTTCTATCAAGGATGAATGATCCTTAAAAGAATCCATTAGAAGCTTGAGCTTTTGTTTTGGAGGTAGTGAGGGATCAATGGTTACCTTTGGTAACCCTTCTTGTACCAAATTCACATCATCCTCTATTGCCCTAGATTTCTTTAGATTTTCTTGTAAAAATTCCTTCCTTGCAGAGGCATGCAGTATGTCTCCAAGATGCAACTTGTGTATGGAGATATGCTTTTTAGATCAAGTTGCCCTTCATTTGTTGGAACTTGTAGCAATTGAGGAGTTACAATTGGCTGAAATTGAATATGCAGGTTTAATAATTCTGAAAGAGAGTCAATTGAACCTTGATCAGTCTCCTTTTCCCTGTCTTGACTTTTCTCTGGAGACTTTTCTCTATCTGTGTTAGGATCTTCATGCTACCTTAAAGTCTCTAAGTCAACTTGTGAGTCTTAGACATTTGCTTGGACATCCACTTGTTTAGTATTTTCCAGAACATTCTGTTCATTTTACATATTTTCTTGAGGAGTGGGATTAACACTTGATTCTTTTCCTTTTTCAACATGTTCTTCTTTTTTCAGGGGTGATGCAATAGCATGATGAAGTGAACATGGTGGTGGGGCATGTGATTTTTCAGTATCTTTTACTTCTCTCACTTCACCAAGGACCCTTTGGGTAACTTCTTCAGTTTACTTCATGATTTGTTCAATGTCCTTTTTATTTTTTATGAGAGTGTCTATTCTATGCTTGGTCCTTAGCTCTTGAGCTTGCCTTTGGATTAACTTTTCTTTTTCTTCCTTAGAAAGGGAAGCATTGTCTATAATTAAAGCATCTTGTTTGAGTTTTTCATCAAGTCTCACAGCCTCATCTCTATCCCTTCTCAAAGTTTTTTGAAGGCTTTCCAATGCTTTGACCAAAATTTCTTCTAGAGATTTATTCGACCTCATCATATACATAACAACAACCCTTTCAATGATGGATTGATTCTCAGGTGAGGACTCATGATGGAGTACCATTGTTTCATCAAATAAATCTTGATAAATAATTGCATTGTAGACTACTTCTAGAGACATGGGAGGTCCCTGAGAGTCATTCTCTTTTTTCTTCCTAGGAGGAGAAGAAGATGGTTCTTCTTCTTCTACTTCTTCTTCTTCACTTGTTTCTACATCTTGTTTCTTGTTCCTCTTGGCCTTAACTTTAACCCTTGATCCCTTTTTCTTCCTTTGCCTTTTCTATTTCTTAGAAGTCATTTCTTCATATTTATCACTTTCAATCTCCTCCACAATGGTTTCTTTCTACTCTTTTGAAATTTTGTTCTTGGGTTTTGTCTGTGTTTTCTCTCCAGAGACTTGTTTCGAACATGGGAGTTGTCTTTTTAGGTATGTCTAATTGAGGAATGTTGGTAGTTGATTGAGAGATAGTTCTACCAGATCTTCTTGGTGTGGGATATTCAAAGGTAAGAGACATAGCCTGTTCTATAGTACCTTGAGTAGAAAAACCTTCAGGTGGAATCTCTACCTCTTCCTCTGCTCTTTACTTGACCAGCTTGTCCTAAATTTCTTCACTAGTTCCAAATATTTCACCTTTAGGGTCTTTTCCCAAACTTAATAGAATTTTTGCATATGCTTTAACTTCCTCATCAGACACTTCATAAGGAAGCTTGGGATTCCATGAAGTTCTAAGCTCAATTTCTACCATATAACAACAACATTTGTCCACAAGAAATGTTATGTCATCTTTGTATTTCTGAACCAAATCAAAGGAAATTCTTTTCCTTTTATGTATTTCAATTTAATTTTTTTTGAAGAAGCCCTAGAAAATAGTTTTGTAATTTTGAGAATCAAAGCTTCTTATATATTCTTTTATTTGTGCTACTACTAGTCTATCTTGTTTCCATATCTTCCCTTTAAACCCCGTTAAGTCATTCAAGAAATAGAATGCTAAAAAGATAATTAGTGAGTCATATTTGAACTGATATCTTGTCTCAATTTTTCTCAGGTTTTCCAACAGTTGTTGTTTCATCACTTCACATAGGTCAAAATCTTTGCCTTCTTTAGCCATTAGATAGGCAGTATGTATGGTTGTAGATGCAACAGATCCCTCTCTATTAGAGTAATATACATTTTAGGTGATTCCCATTGTTGCATACCTTACACTGGGATCAATAATGTCATCTATTGTCAATGCCCTTTTGTCAAATTTAGCTCCGGTTAATTCCATGACCTTTTCATTTTTAATTGATTTCAATTGTGGTATGGGTCTAGTAGAACACAATCCTGTGACAGTCTTGATGGTTGACCTAGTGATTTGATGGGGCTTGTGTTGGGAATTAAGGGGTCTCAACCTTTGCAAGTTTCTAGCATTTATTATTTATTTGTATATTTATTTTTGCCTATTATTTTAATTTCTATGCAAATCTTATTTTGTCACTTTGTGGGAGTTGGCACAGTGATGTGTCATCCTACATGGAAGGTGAATAGATGTATTTTTGTCCTCATATGAGGAGATAGGCATCCTACTTTGTGGTAGAAGACTTTTCCATGTGTCGGCATCTTTTGAGTGTTCTAAGAGGTTTATGACGCATAAGAGTTATGACAGATTCCTATGATAGAATCTATGACATGTAAGAGCCAAAAATAGAATATCCTATGATAGGTGTGACAAATTTCAGGAAGCATCTTTGCATGGAGGAAGTAGGCGCCCAAGTTTGACTATGACAGGTTATAGAAGAATCTGCTATTAATAGTCAGTTATGACAGATTCTCTTACAGTTGTAAGAGTTTTCATATATGATGGATTTTATGACATTGTAAGACCATTTGTCATACTTTAATTGAGTAAATTTGGGGTACCCAAGTTGGGTGGTTGTAAGGGATGAAAGAGAATCTCTTACGTGTCATACACATGTTTTATGGCCTTAGAAATTGGGCCACATGGTTTTTGGAAGTGTTCCTTCTGTGACTTGCTCTAGAAGCTACCTCCATTCATACTACTCTTTATATATAGGCGCTTGGAGTGTTGAGATGTATGGTTCATTTGTAGGTACATAAATGCTACTAGAATTACTCTAGATTTGACATTGTGACAACTCCTAGAAGAACTTGCTTTGCAAGTGTAATTGTAATCCTATTCAGATTAGATAATACATTGTACAGGTTTTGGAGTGTGGGGTTTTTCACCTGAAAGGGTTTTCCCCACATATATCTTGTGTCATTACATTTATACTTTCTTGTCAATGTGTGTTAATCTCTCTGTTAATTGTGAATATTAACTATAGCTAAAAAGAGTGAAGAAAATTTTGCACTACTTTCCCTCATTAGGTTGGTGTAGGAAGTTGTTTCCGCATACCTTGCTTCCTTTCAGTTTGTATAGGTATATCAATTCATCATTAATTCTAATAAGGATATATTTGACCTAGACATGTTCATTACAAAAAAATGGAGAATCTTTCCAAACATGTAACAACCCTCCCTTTGCCATATGATGGCTCTTGGAAGGGGAGTTGGTGACATAGTTAGTGGAATGAAAATATCTGAGAAAGTTAGATATCTTTTAACTCTTATCTTGCAATAGTGGATGGCCCTTGGAGAATTTGGTGAGAGTGTTAATAGTAGCGAGGAAAATATCTAGATGGTGGGTGAACGAATTGATGGCCAGGGGACACTCTTGACTACCATTAAGGCTTCTTAGGGCTGGTATGCATGCTTGGGAATGGGATGAGGACATTCTGCTTGGCCTTATGATATAGAGAGAGGAAGGGAAGTAGATGGATTTATTGGGCCAACAAGAGGGCAGCATTAAGCGACCTCACGTAGTGGTTTTTCCCTACCCATCATATGAATCCATTAATGGAGTTTGCAAAGAGGCTTGTCTGTAAAAACCTTCGTGTGACCTTTGTCACCACAGAGAGAGTTAGAGAATGCATGTTACAAGATTAGGATGGCATTGATACTCATTCAATCTTCGTTTTACAGAATATCAAAATTGAAACAATTTCAGATGGAATTCCTCCTGATTGTGTGGAGATGAAAGACTTGAAAGTGATGCTTGATTCATTTCGCAAGGTTGGAGGTTTACATTTGAAGAGTTGATAGAGAGGCCTTTCATTTGATTTGTGGGTATTCAGGCCATCCTCTATATGGAGAAGAGCTCTGTTGTTTTATTCAACCATGGCTAATACATCAGAGCAAACCAGAAGATCAATGCTTCCAAGCTTTTTATATTCCTCTTCTTCTTCGATTGTGTCAGATGTGGTGTTGGACAGGAGGAATGTTGTCACAGAAAATATCTAGATGGAGGAGGGCATATGAGAGAGAGGGAGTCGATCCCTTGTAAAAGGCACTAACTATTTTTGCAGAAACCATGACTTGGGGGAGGATAGGAGACATGGATGGCTTTACCAAGCAAACACATCAAATTGAAAGTTTTTGGATAGGAAAGAGAGGGGTACGACCAATATCCTCAAGCAAGCATATCAAATTACAAGATCTGAGGTGAGTTGATGGGAGTGTGAAGTGAAAGGAGGTATTTACCTCTATTGTCTTTCCAACACAAATAAAAACTAGAAAATGTTTATTGCTATTTCATTAAGCTTAGAAAAATTGAAACCCCATTTTTGCCTTCAGAAAAACTAGAGGATGTTTGCTACCAGTTTGGCACGGTAGAGAGGACGTGGGCAAGGTTGGGGAGTCTAGCTTTATAGCTGCTAGTTGCATTTACTTAAAAGTTTCTAAACCATTTTTAACAATCTCATTTTATGCATAACCTGCAATCGTTGCTTTCCATGAGACCACTTCTCTTTGAGGCATTCTATAAAATGGTTCACGCGTCATGTCTATGCATCCACCTTTTGCATACATGTCGACTAGGGCATTTCCAACTTTTATATTTGATAAAATTTCCCTTTCGTGATTCTTTGTTGGACATCCATACCCTATTCCATAGCTCCCATTTTGGGCAGGCAACGAAGATGATGGCAAAGGTTTTCAGATTTGGCTTTACGCCACCAGTTGCATTTGCTTAAAAGTTTCTAAATCCTTTTAAGCAAATCCATTTTGTGTACATCCTGCAATCGTTGCATTGCATGAGATCACATTTCATTGAGTCATTTTGTTAAACAGTTCACATGCCCTATATGCGCTTCCACTTTTTGTATACGTATGTACCTGGGTGTTTGCAACTACAACGTCTGATGGAATTCATTGTTCCTTTATGCTTTGATGCATTTCTTGCTTTATATTGATTGAGTAGATAGATCACTAATGGCATTATGGGAGAATAGTCATTAATTACTATTGTTACAATCTCAATGTTGGTGCTTTATAGTATTGTAGACTTTCCATATTCTTTAGTTGTAAAGGAAACAATAAATAATCTTGCTAAAGGCCTTTTGTATGTTATGAATGATTACATTATTTTCATCAATCATATATTTAATATGTGGTTAATTGTATTCATATTTGTTGAACTTATGAGTAGGCCTTAGTTGTTTTGGGCATAAACAATATTAGCAAATAGTGTTAATGTCTCTGTAGCCTATGAGAAGTATAATACTAATTTTATACTTTAAATATAGATTTTCATGTTAGGCTTAATTAGCCAAGCAACTTTTCAAGCAATCCCAACCTCCAAGAGCTGGGGATTGTGATTGGTTATTGGATTGTCTTTAATTTAGTTTTGTATACCTCGTTTGCTTAAACAAGATGATCTTAAGTCTTGGATATTGAGTCCTCGTACATGGCCTTGACCACTTGTAAAGGCTAAGGATACATACGAGAAGGCCTCTCCATTTGCAGGGTGTTGATCTAGGGATGATTGAGTCTCTTCGTCTATATGAGAAGTGTACTTGAGTCCATGTGGTTCCATCTCTTCGAGAACACATGAAGACATTCCATCTAATTTACACCCTAGTGTCTAGTACCTTTGTAGTCATGAGTAGCACCCGACATTACATTTGATGAGCATCTCTATGTTATGACTTTGGATTTATGCATTATTTACCATGTTTGCTTTGTGATTGATGTGAGTGTTGGCCATCATGTATACCCTTACTTTGTTACTTCTGTTTGGGCCTTGTGACTATCTCCAAGCATGGTGGGGTGGTCTCTTATGAGTCCACATGGTTGGGAGGCATTGCCACTGCCATTGGGGACTGGTGTATAGGTTTTGGAGTACCAGTTGGAGATGTTCTTTCTCTCTGTTATCTTACCAGTTGATGTACTCATTCAGTTATTGTATCACATTCATGGCTATGCCATTGTTCTTGTATATTCCTTTATGTAAATTATAGTAATGAGAATAAATGTGATGTTATTTCTTACTTGACTTATGAATTCTAGTGTGGGTATCGGATCCACTTGTACTATGATGATTATGGATTCATGTTGATAATTAGAAATGAGATTTAGGAACATTTGAATTGGTGTTTAAAATGAATGTAGTTTAATAATGTTTCCTCTGGAGAGTGAAATTAGTCCTCTCCTTTGGGTTGTACATTTAGTTATACTTGGCCATGAATGTTGTTGACATATCGAATCGACAACCATCTTTTGTGTATGTTATCTATTTATGTCAAAAAAATGATCTTGTCCTCTTTTGGCCCTTACCCTTCAGGGTTATGGGGTGAGATGTTACAAAACATCCAAATGTTCTACTCCAATGTTGGCATATTTAGGTTTGTAGTGAGTGTTGTCATCATCTAACAGATCACACCTTAGGGTTCAAATTTCTCATGATCAATTTCCTCAAGTTTTTCATGAATGTATAACCTAACATCTTTCGTGTATACCACAAAGGCAAGAACATTAGATAGTGCTATGTTATTATCAACTTCCATTGCCTTGTATGGATGTTTCTTGAATTTTGGTCAAGGTTACTCAGTAATGTTGATCAACTAAGGAGTGAAAGATGCAACCATTTTGATAATTTTACTAATCTAGGGTTTTAACTAGAAGGATGAAGAATACCTGAATATGTGGTGATAAAACTTACTTGATCAAGTTGTAGAGTGCTTTTGATTCTCCTTTAGCTCCTCAAATCTTTTTTCTCTCTCAAATGTGATAAAAATGATCAGGCATCTCTTATATGTACATTTCAGCAAACAATTTTCCTGTGTATTAATTCCAGTTCTTGTTTTAACCTAATTTGCTTTTATCACATATAGAACCTTGTAAACCTTCAGTAATCCTCCCCAAATCATTCAAATGTACCAGAATTTTTGTCAAGATCATCTACATGTTGAGTACTTGCATCATCATGAAGAGACGATGGTGAACTTTTAAAAATAACTCCCCTTGAGCTCATTAAACTTTTTTAGTAGCAATTCTGGTCACTATAAACCCTATTTTCTTTCACATTCTACCACATTTAGAGATTTTGCTCCTAAATTTTCATCAGACTCCTTTAATTCCTTAATCCTATCATTCTTATGTCAGTACTAATCCATATGCTGAAAATTCAACATCTTTCATATTTAGGGGTTTGAGAATTTTACTATTGAAACTCCCTCTGACTCAGTGTTTTGCTTTTTAGTTACTGGAGGACCCACATGCATTAGGAAGAGGCCTGGAAATATCACCAATGTCATTCTTCTTCCATACTTTGTTCATTTCCACCCTTTGTAGAGCAACACCAATGGGTTTCATATACCTTTCAGGGTGCCTTTCTTGATTGCACTCATAATAGGTACACTTAGCTAGCTAAGCATTTCCACTTCTTCTTTCCCTTAATCTACAGTTAGCTGCTTTATGGCCAAACTTATTACAAGTATAACAATATCCATTGAATGATTGAACACTATCCCTATTATACCTTGGGATTTTGCTTCTGCACTCATTTGCCCTATGTCCCATCTTATTGCATGCATAACAATAATAGAGTTTTGGTTCATCTTACTTCTACATTCAGTAGCTCTATGACACACTTTATTGCAATAGTAACATCTTAAGGCATTTTTATTTTATCATATTTCTACAGTTCACAATGTTATGACCAAACTTATTGCAAGTAAAACATTTGACATTGAAGCCTTGAACATAGTTGATGTGAGCTAGTTGCTTTGTAGGTTGAGGGGGCTTGAAATTCTTCCTTAATTCTTCCTTTGTCTTTGGAAAAGAGTGAATTCATCTTGTGATGAATCTCTGTAAGTTTTTCTTTTAGGATCTTTAGTGTAGGTTTCTTCTCTCTTAGATTCAAACTTTCTTGATGTATGAAAGTTATCATATAAGTTTGTAGAGTCATTGATCATATGACTCTTTCCCTCATCAAAACCAAGACCTATTTTTTCTTTAGTGGCTTTTGAGAACTTATTATTTCATCAAGAATATCAGTTCCTCCTTTTAGTTTTAGTCCTTTGTTAAATTATTCTTTTGCCTTTTCTAGTTCTTTTCTTAGAGTGACAACTTCCTCTTCAAATTTTAAACATTTAGCTGATTTCTCATTAAGCTTGATATTCAAGCAATCTTCAATCCTTTGTTCTTCTTCAGCCATGAACTTTAACTTGGAGATCATGTCTTCAGCCTCCTTGAGCTTGTCACTTCCTTTGTCTCCTATCATATTTTTTAGTTTAGCTATTTCTTATTTTGATTCTTTAGCCTTTGCCTTTAACTTGTCAATTGTTTCTTTTGCCTTTTCAAGCATATCTTCATATTCCAAGTTTATCTCTTTTGCTTCCTCTAGATCATTGAGAGTTGTCTTTAGTTCTTCTTCAAAGTATACTTCATTTTCATCTGATTTGAGGTCCCAACCTTTATGATCTATTGCTTTAATATCAGTTTCAGGTGCAAATGTATCATTGTCCAACACTTCATATTCCATGTGTTCAAAAGGAGGATCTACCTCAATGGTCAAGATTTTTAGAGGTACTTGGTTTTGATGCCGATTGTTGAATATAATGGGGTATTGAAGGGTGAATCAACACACTTGAAAACTTTCACAAACCATTTTATGATAAAACTAATTAACTTAGAAAACATGAAGAACAATGTGAAAATCAAAGGTCAACACATAACACCATTGTTTTATGTGGAAAACCCTAAAATAGGGAAAAACCATGGTGAGGATTAGCTCACAATATAATATGCTCACTGAAAAAAATATTACAATATTGTTTTAGGGATTCAACTGAACAAAGCTACTACTCCCTTATTTACAACTTTCATTTAGGGATATAACTCAAGGAAGCTACTACTCCCTGGATGCTTAGCTCACTGCTATTACAATGGTAATATAGAAATGAGGACTACTAAGAAAAACACATCTGTCGTATGTTGATGGTGCAGTCTGTTTGTTCTTGTTCAATATTTGCCTTTAAACTGATTCTACAAATTTCATATCTTCAACTGCTCTATGATTTAATTCTCACCTTAATTCACTTTCAAATGAATTATATCTTCTATTTATTTCCATCACAAGATCTTGAAACATTGATTAGGTTAGAAACAAGAGTAATACAGAGTGTAACATGTAGCTTATCACCAGTTGGCCATAACACATGTAAAATGATAGAAAAATTTGTTGTGGACCTTAGGGCCTTATGAAAAACATCAGGACACATCATTCCATATGTTCTAGATTTAGAGAAACTAGTTAGGAGCCTCCGCATACAAAAGGTACTTTACCAGTTGGCTCATACTGCTTGACATTGTTAGATGTTCATCTTTCAACTACCAAGGAGAGACCAAAAACTCAATGTGGACCAAGGATTCAATCATTCACCAGCTCCAAAATGTCCATACACCTTTCCATAGGGGTATCATACAAAACTATAGATCCACAAGACAGAAAATATATCAATCTAGAATTAGTGTAGAATCAATGGAGATTGTAACATAAATAAAACCCACTACACAAAAATAACATGCATTAAGAAATGAACACATAACATAATATGTTATTATGGAAAAAAGAATGGAGAATAAATTGAATAATGATATTAACATGAAAGAAAATCTCTTCTATACAAAGTTACAAGGAATGTTTCTAAAATACAAAGATAACTAAAAAATATAGAAGTATCTGAAATACAGAATTATAAACATATTTGACCATTAATATAACTAAGATATTATTTTAATACCCTCCCTTAATGATCAATCTATCAACTACACCCAGGTACCCTCTAAATCTGATAAACTTTTCAGCTCAGAGACTTGGTGAGAATATATGTTGTTTGGTCCTCAGTTGGGACATATTGCAACACCATAGATCCTTCTTTGACAAGCTATTAGATGAAATGACAATGAAGGTCAAAATGCTTTGTCCTTTCATGGAGGACTAGATTTTTGGCAAGTTTCAACACACCTTGATTGTCACAATACAAGGTTGAAGGCCCTGCTGGAGAGACATTTACATGTCTGAAAGCATCCTTCAAAGCCAAACTACCTCAGACGCTACTTTAACAGCTCTCTGATATTCAGCTTCTATTGAGGAGAGAGCCACTACCTACTGCTTCTTGCTGGTCCATGTGACTACACCTATGCCCATACTGAAACATTCATAGGATTAGACTTCTTGTCATCAACAGAGCTTGCCCAATTTGAGTTTGTAAAAATGATCAACTAAAGATCTTTGCTTTTTCCATATAGAATGCCAAAGTTGGAAGTGTCTTTCACATATTATAGCACATGCTTCGTTGCAACCCAATGTTCATATTTTTGGGCTATCATGAAGTGAGAGATGTAGCTCACTGCAAAACTGAGATCATGTCTAGTGGCAGTGAGATAGATGAGGCTACCCACGAGTTACCTGAATGCAGATTCATTCTCCACGAGGGAGGCTGAATTGGCCGATAGCTTCAACCCTTTCTCCATAGGTGTGGATGCAGGTTTGCAATCTGTCATCCAAAACTTGTCCAACAAACTTCTAGCATACTTGGACTAAGAGATGAAAATGCTATCAGCTGCCTGCCAAACCTCAACACCTAGGCAATAATGTAGAAGTCACAAATCTATCATGTCAAATGTTTGACTTAGATCATGTTTGATGTCCTCAATCACGTACTTCAAGCTGCCAGTAATGATTAGATCATCAACATAGACAATGATGTAAAGACTATCATCAACATATTGTTGGACATATAGATTGGAATCAGAAGGACTCTGCTGAAAACCATGATCCACGAGGTACTTATCAATCTTGATGTACCATGCTTGTGGAGCTTGTTTTAGGCCATAGAGAGATTTCACTAGTTTGCACACCTGGTGTTCTTTACCAGAAACTGTGAAGCTAGGAGGTTGCGTCATGTAAACTTCTTCCTACAAATCTCCATGAGGAAAGCACTATTGACATCCATTTGATGAAATTTCCATCCAAACTAGGCTGCCATAGTGAGGACAAGCCGAATGGTAAACTCATCTTGGCTATGGGAGCAAAATCTCCTCATAGTCAATGCCCTCTTTCTGTGAGAACCCTTTGGCTACCAACCAAGATTTATACTTATCAAGGGTTCCATCAGCCTTGTACTTAACTTTGTACACACATTTGCAGTTGATGGGCTTCTTCCCAAGTTGAATATCAGAGAGGACCCAAGTGTTGTTCTTCTTAAGGATATGATGCTCAGCTTCCATAGCCTATTCCCACTCAGGTATGCCTTTAGCCTCTAAATATGTTTGAGGCTTCAAGATGCTGTGAAGGTTGGCCACAAGAGAAAAATTGATAGTATTCTACTACTTGCTCTTCTTTCAAGTAGATCTACCCTCAATGAGTTCATTATCATGAAGATCACCAATTATTTTGGCCCAACATTTAGGCTAGAGAGTAGATATGCCAACATCTGAAATAGGTGCAAAAACATCACTTGGTGTGGCTGGAACAAGATAAGGAGGATCTAGAATATCCTGAGGAGGGGTGGGTGGTGGAAAAATAGGCTGAGTAGCTTGGACAACTACAAAATCCCTTCCATTAGGTGGAGCTAGGAGAAGGCAAATACCCATATCTAAAGCTTACAAAGGCTAATCCTCAGGGATAACAAAAGGTGTAGATAGAAGAAAGGGCCCAGTAGTCTCATCAACCACTACATCATGACTAAATATGAGACAATGAATGTCTATATCAATTATTTTGTATGCTTTATGATTTTCACTATAACTAGTGTGTCATGCCCACATTTTCCTTGTGGTCACAACACACTTCGCACGTGTCATAGCCACATCTGTCATGTGGTTATGACACGAGATATGAAAAACTTTTCTCACACCGTCCTAAAAACCCCTTTCGCATGCGTACGCATGCTCAACGGTGTTCTCTCATGGCGAAACACTATACTCATCGACGGAATACAAGTACAATGGCGTGCAAACGGAAACATATAGATCAACAAGAGGGTCGATACAACGCTGCTAACGTCATTGCAAGAGTGAGATTACCCAAGTTCTTAATTCGAACCCTCGGCAATGTTCGGTAGCAAAATGCCTTACGGCGTTAGTGGGAATTACGCTGCACTCATTTACGCACGTGGTTCGCTGATAGAGGAACCACTCCCCTCGACGCCTTGTTCCAACTAAACCGGCTAGTGATCTCCCTATTTAGTCATTTTTCAGCCAGGCACGGTTGTCTGTCTCCTCTCTTGTTTCCTGAAACATACTACTCCTATGACTTAGCATTTTCAACAAGGCGGCTTGGTTGCCCTCTCTTCCCTTTCCACAAGTTCTTAAGTTGGATTATAACTTTATCGCCCTTACCTTAACTATCTCTTAGTTCATTTAGTGTGTTTATATTTCGGTCTCTCTCTCTCTTTCATTTTCTATACTTTCTTTATGTGCATCCTGTCCTTTCTTCGTGATTTACGTCAATCAGGGTTATTACTGCAGTTATTGTTGATATTAAACCTAATTTCAGGATGATCTAGGCCACAAAGGCTGGTTTACTATTTCGCTGGACTCAGTCTCCTAATCTTCCCCGATCTAGGTTCCTCCTCTTCGTAAATACTTAGTCAACTTGTACCTAAGCACAATTGACAGAAGGGTCCGTCAACTTAGTTCTCTTATCCCGTGTGAGATATGTCGCGCATTTTCTCCTCTGTGTTTTCCAATGTTGGTTTTTCCTTCTTCGGAACCTCTTACAGGTTTACATATGAGATTGTTTGCTACAGTTGAGATTAATTTGGCCACATGGATTGTTAGTGGTGGCATCATAAGTTTATTTCCAGTGTTCTTTTGCACAAGGAGTTGAGTAATTTTCCTCTTCATTTTCCGGGTGTTTATAAGTACGTTAACAGATGAAACTTCCGAGAAACTCTTTCTAGAGTATCACTGAATATTCCTAAACTCACTTTACATCTAATTTTATTTTCTCTTGTTTAGAATTACTGTTGTTACTGTTACTCTTAATTACGATTCATACACTGTTTGTAACTCGTATGACGTTGTCATTAGATGTAGGTGGTTCACCACTTTATAAAACTCTGTTCATGGTAATATAGCTTCTTTGGTTGTTGTGTTCAACACTTAATAACATCTCCTGTGAGATTATAATTGTTATATATATATATATATTTTTTTTTTCTCTATATCCATGAAACATAGTTATTAACGATTTTAAACGAGGGCCCAATAATTATATATATATATATATATATATATATATATATATATATATATATACATACTTACATATAATATATTTATTTTAATATCTCAATAATGAACAAATTGGTTTCCCACAACTTATAAACCTATATATATATATATATATATATGTATATATATAATCATTCTTATATTATATATATAGCTATATACATAGACATATATAATATATATATATATGCCTTTATATAGAGCTATATAAAAATAAACTGAATTTATTTACCAAATAACCCATTCATATGTTAGGGCCCAAGCCCTACATTTTTTATTGCTTTCAACCCACAGCAGATGGCGGCCATGGGCGGCAGTGGCCGCAGAGCGGCGGACGGGGATCTGTGGTGGCCGCAGAGCGGCGGACGGGGATTTGTGGTGGCCGCAGAGCGGCGGGCAAGACTTCGCGGTGGCCGCAGAGCGGCGGAAAGGTTTCGCGGGAGGCATAAGGGTTTGGAGGGGGGGGAGATGTGGAGTGGGGCGGAGCCCCACCCACATTCCCACGACGTGGGGTGTGGGTGGGGCTCCGCCCCACTCCACACCTCCATATGTAATAACAGCTCGCGGTGGGGTTTACTCCCCACCGCCCAAATAAAATTTTGACTGTGTTTCTTTTATCCGCGGCTAACATGTTGACAGTCTTTCACCATTTGTTGGTTCTTATAATAATAATATATTATATATATATATATATATTTATATATATTCATATATAAATATATATATATATATATATATTTCAACAATAATATATTTATATATATCTATATATATATAGTTCATATATATATATATATATATATATATCCCCCTTTTTTTTTTATATTGATATATAACAGTTATAATTACTTTCAATTACTCTTTTATTTTCTTAAAATGATAATTACTCAAAATGAGAAATATATATATAGCTCTATATATATATTTATAAATTTATTGAGAGAAAAAGAAATACTCTTTATAGATTTTTATAATTCCAATTTCCACAATTTTCTCAAAATTCACTACTCTAAGCATTTTCTCCAAATCAACCTATTATAAGAAATTGTCATAACAATTAGATATATATATCTGCCAATTTCACCAAAAAGTAATTAGCTATTCCCTCATATAAAGTATAAATTTCCATTTTTATAAACATACAAGACTTGTAAATTTACAACCAGATTATATTTACATGCTAGATTTCCTCTAATCCTTCTAATTTAACAGAATCCATTAAATAGGGAGGATAACACAAATATTTAAAACTGTCTTTTCCATTTTAATATTGAATAGAAAATCAGCATTTCAACTAGTGAAGCAATTCCAAACTTTCAATGTAAACAACTCAGATTAAGTTGCAAAAACGAACTTATTCCTTTCAGTAATACTTGAAACACAAAAATTGCTATTGAACAAAGGTTGCAAACATCAACTTAAAAATTTAAGCACAGTCATATTACAACTTCTCAAACATGAATACCAACTTCCCAGATATGAACTTTCTCCTCCCAAACAGTATACAACTGGAAACTTATGACAACCAATAAAAGTCCAATAATAACAAGACCAGGGAGGTGATTTTCTTCACTCCCAGAATATCAGTAATTTACAACAATAACAAGAGAGGTGTTCTCTCTTCATTTCTATGAAATAATCCAGGCCTAATTCTCATGACAAGAAGATGATCTGTTTCTTCATAAATAGCCAACCAGAAAGCTCCAAGAGAAAAACCTGCATATCAAAGACAAACAAAGAAGAAAATACCACTTGTCTAGCTCTCCTCCCTACCGTAGACCCGCAAGAGGGTCACCCCCGAGCTAGGGAGACCATACTCACACCTGGGTATTCAAACACTCCACTTCACAACAGAAACAACAACAATCCCAAAGCACACATACACCCGTGGCTATTTTACACAATACGGAAACTCAACTACAGTGAGTTTCATAAGGGGCAGGAGAGTGGATACACTCGACTCCAGAGTGTCACCCTGACAGATAAATGAACTCATATAAATATCTCTTGGTCTCAACCAAGTGTGATCACATTTTGCAAGAAATCTGTATATGACTCTCAAGTCAAAAATACAGTCACAGATACATGCCCTCAAGGCTTTCAACATCCCAAAAGATGGAACAGGTATGCACCCGAGGAGGATCTCTCCTCCCCTACCCCAAACTTGATGAGCATTTCTCCCAAGTGGGAGACGCTCTGTCAAACACCCGACAAGAACCCCACAGAAAACAAATTTAAACACATATTCCAAACACATTTCATACACATTTCAGTTCTACCAAAACAAAGGTAAAATTCAGACCAACCTTGCAAAGCCCTCCTGGAATGAAGTTGTTGCAGAGTCCACAGAGTTCACTCCCAAGCTTAGCCACCAACTCCCTCTCCCTTCTCTATCTTCCAAACTAACTTCTCTATTTTGGGTAAGGCCAAAGATGAAAGATTTTCCCCAAAATTCAACTAACTCCCTCTCATCCCAAAATTTGAAAATAAATAACCCAAAATTCTCTTTCTTTCTAATTTTGAGAAATGGGGAAGTGACACTTGTCACCTCCTCACCCTTCCCAAAAATCACTATTCTGTCCAGGTGGCTTATGTCACTCTCCATTCCCAAGGGTACTCCTTATTCCTTTCATGTGACTCCACTTTCTCATAGGAGAAATAAAAAAAAAAAGTTAAATGGGAACAAGACAGGTGACCCATGCCTCTTTCTCCTTTCTTCACATGGGTGTCCCCATAGTACATGGGGGAATCTTACTAAAGAAGAGGTAACTTTTACTAATGGATGGCATCTCTTATCTAGGGAAAAGTAGAGGGGATGGGTTGAGTGTTGGTACAACCCATCATGTCCCCTCCTACCTCCAATTTTCGCCACTTAACTTCAGGGAAAGGTTAAGTTGACTAGATGAAGGTTACTCAAGGGTTACCCATGCCAAATGGGCCCCTGGACCCATGGGGTAGAACCCAGGGTCAATTTTAACCCATACAAGACACCCCAGGTCAAGGTAAAGCACAAGAAAAAGGGCCTCATAATTTAAATAAAAATAGAAATTTCAAATTCAATCTCTTTACAACACTTACTTATAAAAATAATATTACATGAGGGTAACCTAACCCACTTGACCATACGAAAGACCACATTTCATCATGACATCAAACACAAAGAGATCTTGGTTCTTCGTGGAACCAGATCGGCTTAACAGGGAATAACAATTAACAAGGTGTGGAATGATCTCCGAAATCTGTGGTTTGATTAGTAGTCCCTGCACACTCAATTACAAGATCAGTAACCACATAAATTCATCATAGCCGAAGCAACTTAAATAACACATGCATTCTCATGCCTTAGTACAATTTAACATAATTAAAAATCATATTACAATTTTCCATCATCTCTAACATCTCTAATTCATTTTTCTGAAAAGTAACTTATCCAAACATCACCCAATTAGTTTTTCCGAAAACATAATAAAGTTAAATAGTCTGACAAATTTCGGGAACTGCTATCCCACAAATATGAAAGTAATAATAACAGCACTGTAAATAGTCATGACAACAGTAGTAAAAAAAAAAAGGCGGTCCTCACATCCTCTCCCCCTAAGACGGTACTTCCTCCTGGAAGTCGTCAAAAAGGTGAGGATACAGGGTCTTCAATCTCTCTGCATCTTCCCATGTTGCAGTGACTTCGTCGTACAAGTCCCATTGGACTCTAACCTGGTCCAGCTCTCGACCTCGAAGGGCCAGCGTCCGTCGAGCCAATATGCGAATTGGCTCCAACGCCAGTTGTCCGTCTGCCTCTACCTGAAGAGCACTCCAATCCAACACATGAGATAATTCAGAAACATATTGACGTAAAACTGATACATGAAATACATCGTGGATACGTGACAGGCTAGGTGGCAAGGCTAGACGATAGGCTACTGGTCCTATCCGCTCCAAGATTTCGAAAGGTCCTACAAATCGAGGTGCGAGTTTAGAGCCTTTTTCGTAACGGATTGGACTTTTGTGCGGCCGCACTCTCAAAAATACTCTTTCCCCCACAGTGAAGCTTCGGTCTGTCCTCTTAGCATCAGCATACTTTTTCTGCCTGTCCTGTGCTTCCAGAAGCCTCTGTCTTATCTGTTTAACTTGCAGTTCCATATTCTGAACTATCTCTGGGCCGATGACTGTTCTGTCCTCTATACGATCCCAACTCAAAGGTGTTCTGCATGGTCTGCCATATAATGCCTGGAAAGGAGGCATACCCAACGAGCTATGATGCCCATTATTGTAGGCGAATTCAACTAGATACAGGTACTCCTCCCATCTAGACTGGTGGTCCATCACATACATGCGAAGCATGTCTTCTAACACCTGGTTAACTCTTTCTGTTTGTCCATCGGTTTCCGGATGATATGCAGAACTGAAGTTGAGCTGTGTGCCCAACGCCTGATGTAAGGCTTTCCAGAACGATGAAGTGAATACGGAGTCTCTGTCAGATATAATGCGGCGAGGTATCCCATGAAGTCTAACAATCTGATCAAGAAACACCTTTGCCACTGATGGTGCATTGTATGTTGTACATATTGGTGAAAAATGCGCCACTTTGGTCAGCTTGTCAACTGTCACCATAATAGCATCATGGCGACGTGATGACATAGGTAGACCAACGATAAAATCCATAGAAATGGTATCCCATTTCCGTTCAGGTATCTCGTGAGGGTACAACAGTCCCGCTGGATGCTGATGTTCGGCCTTGACCCTCTGACATTCCAGGCAACGAGCAACAAATTCGGCAATGTCACGCCTCATCCCAGCCCAATGATAAAGCTGTCGTAAATCAGCATGCATCTTCTTCACTCCTGGGTGTACTGCGTAGGGTGCTCTATGAGCCTCTGATAGGATTACTGTACGAAGATTACCCGCATGGGGTACATATATGCGTTGCCGATGTCGAAGCATTCCATCAGAATCAAGGGTATATCCTGTAAATTTGCCCTCAAGGGCCTTCTGATTTAGTACTGCCTGCTGCACTTCAAGAAACCATTCGTCCTCCGGCAGATGCTGTAAGATGCGATCCTTCAAGTCCATCTTCAAGGTCAGGGTCTGGATCTCGTGGCGTCTTCGACTCAGAGCATCAGCGACCACGTTCTCCTTCCCTTTTATATAATGGACATCGAAGTCATATTCGCATAGGAATTCCATCCAACGTCGTTGGCGGGCGTTCAAATTAGGCTGTGTGAAAATATACTGCAAACTATGATGGTCTGAATGGAGTTCAAAGCGTCGCCCTAAAAGAAAGTGTCTCCAATGAACCAAGGCATGAACAACAGCTGCAAGCTCTAAGTCGTGCGTAGGATAGTTTAACTCATGTGTCTTTAGTTTCCGCGATTCGTATGCGATCGCTCGTCCATCCTGCATAAGCACCGCTCCCAAACCTTCTAATGATGCATCCGTGCAAACTACAAACTCTTCCGACGGATCTGGAACTGCTAAAATAGGAGCGCTCGTAAGACGTTCTTTGAGGACTCCAAAAGCCTTTTCACACTGCTCGGTCCAAGTGAAACCCTTCCCTTTTCGCTGAAGGGAAGTAATGGGATGTGCTATCCTGGAGAAACCTTCGACAAACCGACGATAATACCCAGCTAACCCCATAAAGCTTCTGACCTCTGTCACGTTCGTGGGTGCCGGCCACTCCTGGATTGCTCTAATTTTAGATGGATCTACAGAGATGCCATCGCCTGATAAAATGTGTCCCAAATACTGCACCTCTGTCCTGAAGAAGGCACACTTCGTCAAGTTGCCAAAAAGTTGTTGCTCTCGTAATTTCTGCAAAACTTGACGCAAGTGCTCTACATGCTCCTCTTCAGTCCGTGAATAAATCAGAATGTCATCTAGGAATATGATCACGAACCGGTCTAGGTATGTACGGAACACCCCGTTCATGAGACTCATGAATACTGCAGGAGCGTTCGTCAACCCGAAAGGTACCACTGTGAATTCATAATGGCCATATCTGGTTCGAAAAGCAGTTTTATGAATATCTGACTCCGTGATGCGCAATTGATGATACCCAGATTTTAGATCGATTTTCGAGAACACTCTGGCTCCCTGCATCTGATCAAAAAGGTCGTCAATCCTAGGTAGAGGATAACGATTCTTCACCGTCACCTTGTTCAACTGCCTGTAGTCCATGCATAGCCGAAGAGACCCATCCTTCTTCTTCACGAAGATTACTGGTGCGCCCCATGGTGAAACGCTAGGTCGGATGTGTCCCTTCTCAAGTAATTCTTCCAACTGCAGCTTAAGTTCTGTGAGTTCATGGGTCGTCATTCTATAGGGTGCGCGGGATATCGGCTCTGCACCTGGCACTAAGTCAATGTGGAAGTCCACTTCTCTACGTGGAGGCATACCAGGTAATTCTGGCGGAAACACATCGGCAAACTCTCTAAGGATAGGGTGATCATCTAAAGTAGCCTCAGGTTCATCCTCTGCTCTATCACTGACTGTGATGGCAAACATCTGACATCCCCTCCGCATACAGCACTTAAGCTGTTGTGCGGATATCATACGAACCGCCGTGGGCCTTTGAATGCCCACTATCTCAACCGACGAACCATGATCATCTAAATAGCTAATCGTTCTCTGGCGACAATCAAGCTTGGCTCTATGTGCCGCAAGCCAATCCATACTCAGAACTACTCCGTAAGACCCTAATGGCATAATCCTAAGGTCGCATATTGTGGTGAAGGGTCCCAATGTGATCTCACAGTCTTTAACCAAGGTATCTACTGACATCCTGGCCCCTGAGGCCAACTCAACTTCCCACCTAATGTCCTGCCTAGAAGCCACCAGCCTGCAACGCTCCACTAACGATGTAGACAAAAAAGAGTCAGTAGCTCCTGAATCAAAAAGGATCGAGATGGGAAAGTCTCTAATCGTACCTGCTGCCTCGATGACAGAAGCCTGAAAATCAGCCTGGCGGTTATCAACCGCTGCAAACATGTGGTGAGATCTGCCCACGTCACCTACGGTCTGCTCAGACCCTCCTGATCGGGGCTGACCCCCTGCAGTAAATCCCTGCGGACACTCTCTAGCCAGATGCCCTGCCCCACCACATACATAACATGGTCCTCTAACCTGTAACTGCCCTGACTGTGTTCTGCCCGATTGTTGTTGCCCGGTCCGTCCGGTGGATCCCTGTGAGCCTCTGTAAGACTGCTGGGACCTTGCGGGTCCTACCGATGAACCCTGCTGTCTCTGATCCCTGCGTGGTCCCTGCTGCTGCCATCCACGGTTCTGTCCTCCCTGTCCCCTCTGTTGAAATTTGGATTTTTGCTGATGTTGCTGTTGCTGTGGAGGCCTAGGAGGTAATGATGAAGCATTATACCCTCCTCTCTGTGTTGTGTTTTGAGGCCTTCAGAAATTTTGCTGTTGTTGGGGATTTCGTTCCTGGTACTGTGGGCGTGAATTCTGTCCTCGTCCCTGAATTTCCTCTGATATAAGGGCCTTTTCAACAGCCTCGCTCATGGTTTGGGGATTTGCCATACGAACTGGTCCTGATATCCCGTGATTTAGCCCCCTGATGAATTTGTGTATTAAGATTTTCTCGTCATGGAGGTATTCCGCATAACGAGAAAGTTCTATAAATCGGCTCTCATACTGAGTAACGGTGAGTCCCCTCTGCTGTAGATCATGAAACTCATCGACTCTGCGCTGTCTATAATGTTCGGACAAATACCGCGCATTGAAGCGCTCAATGAAGATGTCCCATGTGAGTGTATCCACGGAGAGTCGGCGCTTGCACTCCTCTGTACGCCACCAGGTGGCTGCTGCATCCCTAAGAAGATGAACTGCCACTCGTGCTTTCGTGTTGCTCTCATATGGTCGCAATGCGAAACACCTGTCTAAGCTAATTAGCCAAGCCTCGGCCACAGCTCCCTCTGTAGCTCCTGCGAAGGTGGGTGGGTTGAGCCTCAGTAGATCTCTGATAGGGTCCCCTCTGTCTCTAAGTCTCCCAAGTGGCTCTTCCACACCATCCTCATATACTCCCTGCTGAACCTGTTCTTGTCTCAAAAGTCTCGGAGGACTCCTGCTCCGTGCTCGGGAGGCCGACCCTACCTCCTCTACTGTTGTGTCAGGAATCTCAACGAAGGGCTCCACACGTCTCACCGCTAGTGGATCAACGCGGGGCTCCATACGTGGCTCAATACGTGACTCGGCACGTGGCTCCTCTCGCGGAGCAACACGAGGCTCTATACGTGGCTCAGGAATCACTGGTGGTAACCTGTCTAGCATAGTCTGTAGTGCCTGTAAGATCTGTGGACCTATATCCGCTACTGGTGTCGCCTGTGGTACTAGTAGTGCTTGTGGCATAGGTGGTGCAGGTGGTGCTGCTGAATCTGCAGGTGCCAGTCCCTCGGCTGAGGAATCGCTGTGCACCTCGACTGACGCTGTGTGGCGTGATCGCGCTCGTCGAACACGTCGGGGAGGCATCCTACAAAACAAGGTAAAAACTAATTAGCCAAAGTTGCGGAATAATAACGTGCCCAAATACGCCCAGTGTTTACAAACTTGGCTCTGATACCAAATGTCATGCCCACATTTTCCTTGTGGTCACAACACACTTCGCACGTGTCATAGCCACATCTGTCATGTGGTTATGACACGAGATATGAAAAACTTTTCTCACACCGTCCTAAAAACCCCTTTCGCATGCGTACGCATGCTCAACGGTGTTCTCTCATGGCGAAACACTATACTCATCGACGGAATACAAGTACAATGGCGTGCAAACGGAAACATATAGATCAACAAGAGGGTCGATACAACGCTGCTAACGTCATTGCAAGAGTGAGATTACCCAAGTTCTTAATTCGAACCCTCGGCAATGTTCGGTAGCAAAATGCCTTACGGCGTTAGTGGGAATTACGCTGCACTCATTTACGCACGTGGTTCGCTGATAGAGGAACCACTCCCCTCGACGCCTTGTTCCAACTAAACCGGCTAGTGATCTCCCTATTTAGTCATTTTTCAGCCAGGCACGGTTGTCTGTCTCCTCTCTTGTTTCCTGAAACATACTACTCCTATGACTTAGCATTTTCAACAAGGCGGCTTGGTTGCCCTCTCTTCCCTTTCCACAAGTTCTTAAGTTGGATTATAACTTTATCGCCCTTACCTTAACTATCTCTTAGTTCATTTAGTGTGTTTATATTTCGGTCTCTCTCTCTCTTTCATTTTCTATACTTTCTTTATGTGCATCCTGTCCTTTCTTCGTGATTTACGTCAATCAGGGTTATTACTGCAGTTATTGTTGATATTAAACCTAATTTCAGGATGATCTAGGCCACAAAGGCTGGTTTACTATTTCGCTGGACTCAGTCTCCTAATCTTCCCCGATCTAGGTTCCTCCTCTTCGTAAATACTTAGTCAACTTGTACCTAAGCACAATTGACAGAAGGGTCCGTCAACTTAGTTCTCTTATCCCGTGTGAGATATGTCGCGCATTTTCTCCTCTGTGTTTTCCAATGTTGGTTTTTCCTTCTTCGGAACCTCTTACAGGTTTACATATGAGATTGTTTGCTACAGTTGAGATTAATTTGGCCACATGGATTGTTAGTGGTGGCATCATAAGTTTATTTCCAGTGTTCTTTTGCACAAGGAGTTGAGTAATTTTCCTCTTCATTTTCCGGGTGTTTATAAGTACGTTAACAGATGAAACTTCCGAGAAACTCTTTCTAGAGTATCACTGAATATTCCTAAACTCACTTTACATCTAATTTTATTTTCTCTTGTTTAGAATTACTGTTGTTACTGTTACTCTTAATTACGATTCATACACTGTTTGTAACTCGTATGACGTTGTCATTAGATGTAGGTGGTTCACCACTTTATAAAACTCTGTTCATGGTAATATAGCTTCTTTGGTTGTTGTGTTCAACACTTAATAACATCTCCTGTGAGATTATAATTGTTATATATATATATATATATTTTTTTTTTTTCTCTATATCCATGAAACATAGTTATTAACGATTTTAAACGAGGGCCCAATAATTATATATATATATATATATATATATATATATATATATATATATACATACTTACATATAATATATTTATTTTAATATCTCAATAATGAACAAATTGGTTTCCCACAACTTATAAACCTATATATATATATATATATGTATATATATAATCATTCTTATATTATATATATAGCTATATACATAGACATATATAATATATATATATATGCCTTTATATAGAGCTATATAAAAATAAACTGAATTTATTTACCAAATAACCCATTCATATGTTAGGGCCCAAGCCCTACATTTTTTATTGCTTTCAACCCACAGCAGATGGCGGCCATGGGCGGCAGTGGCCGCAGAGCGGCGGACGGGGATCTGTGGTGGCCGCAGAGCGGCGGACGGGGATTTGTGGTGGCCGCAGAGCGGCGGGCAAGACTTCGCGGTGGCCGCAGAGCGGCGGAAAGGTTTCGCGGGAGGCATAAGGGTTTGGAGGGGGGGGGAGATGTGGAGTGGGGCGGAGCCCCACCCACATTCCCACGACGTGGGGTGTGGGTGGGGCTCCGCCCCACTCCACACTTCCATATGTAATAACAGCTCGCGGTGGGGTTTACTCCCCACCGCCCAAATAAAATTTCGACTGTGTTTCTTTTATCCGCGGCTAACATGTTGACAGTCTTTCACCATTCGTTGGTTCTTATAATAATAATATATTATATATATATATATATATATTTATATATATTCATATATAAATATATATATATATATATTTCAACAATAATATATTTATATATATCTATATATATATAGTTCATATATATATATATATATATCCCCCTTTTTTTTTTATATTGATATATAACAGTTATAATTACTTTCAATTACTCTTTTATTTTCTTAAAATGATAATTACTCAAAATGAGAAATATATATATAGCTCTATATATATATTTATAAATTTATTGAGAGAAAAAGAAATACTCTTTATAGATTTTTATAATTCCAATTTCCACAATTTTCTCAAAATTCACTACTCTAAGCATTTTCTCCAAATCAACCTATTATAAGAAATTGTCATAACAATTAGATATATATATCTGCCAATTTCACCAAAAAGTAATTAGCTATTCCCTCATATAAAGTATAAATTTCCATTTTTATAAACATACAAGACTTGTAAATTTACAACCAGATTATATTTACATGCTAGATTTCCTCTAATCCTTCTAATTTAACAGAATCCATTAAATAGGGAGGATAACACAAATATTTAAAACTGTCTTTTCCATTTTAATATTGAATAGAAAATCAGCATTTCAACTAGTGAAGCAATTCCAAACTTTCAATGTAAACAACTCAGATTAAGTTGCAAAAACGAACTTATTCCTTTCAGTAATACTTGAAACACAAAAATTGCTATTGAACAAAGGTTGCAAACATCAACTTAAAAATTTAAGCACAGTCATATTACAACTTCTCAAACATGAATACCAACTTCCCAGATATGAACTTTCTCCTCCCAAACAGTATACAACTGGAAACTTATGACAACCAATAAAAGTCCAATAATAACAAGACCAGGGAGGTGATTTTCTTCACTCCCAGAATATCAGTAATTTACAACAATAACAAGAGAGGTGTTCTCTCTTCATTTCTATGAAATAATCCAGGCCTAATTCTCATGACAAGAAGATGATCTGTTTCTTCATAAATAGCCAACCAGAAAGCTCCAAGAGAAAAACCTGCATATCAAAGACAAACAAAGAAGAAAATACCACTTGTCTAGCTCTCCTCCCTACCGTAGACCCGCAAGAGGGTCACCCCCGAGCTAGGGAGACCATACTCACACCTGGGTATTCAAACACTCCACTTCACAACAGAAACAACAACAATCCCAAAGCACACATACACCCGTGGCTATTTTACACAATACGGAAACTCAACTACAGTGAGTTTCATAAGGGGCAGGAGAGTGGATACACTCGACTCCAGAGTGTCACCCTGACAGATAAATGAACTCATATAAATATCTCTTGGTCTCAACCAAGTGTGATCACATTTTGCAAGAAATCTGTATATGACTCTCAAGTCAAAAATACAGTCACAGATACATGCCCTCAAGGCTTTCAACATCCCAAAAGATGGAACAGGTATGCACCCGAGGAGGATCTCTCCTCCCCTACCCCAAACTTGATGAGCATTTCTCCCAAGTGGGAGACGCTCTGTCAAACACCCGACAAGAACCCCACAGAAAACAAATTTAAACACATATTCCAAACACATTTCATACACATTTCAGTTCTACCAAAACAAAGGTAAAATTCAGACCAACCTTGCAAAGCCCTCCTGGAATGAAGTTGTTGCAGAGTCCACAGAGTTCACTCCCAAGCTTAGCCACCAACTCCCTCTCCCTTCTCTATCTTCCAAACTAACTTCTCTATTTTGGGTAAGGCCAAAGATGAAAGATTTTCCCCAAAATTCAACTAACTCCCTCTCATCCCAAAATTTGAAAATAAATAACCCAAAATTCTCTTTCTTTCTAATTTTGAGAAATGGGGAAGTGACACTTGTCACCTCCTCACCCTTCCCAAAAATCACTATTCTGTCCAGGTGGCTTATGTCACTCTCCATTCCCAAGGGTACTCCTTATTCCTTTCATGTGACTCCACTTTCTCATAGGAGAAATAAAAAAAAAAAGTTAAATGGGAACAAGACAGGTGACCCATGCCTCTTTCTCCTTTCTTCACATGGGTGTCCCCATAGTACATGGGGGAATCTTACTAAAGAAGAGGTAACTTTTACTAATGGATGGCATCTCTTATCTAGGGAAAAGTAGAGGGGATGGGTTGAGTGTTGGTACAACCCATCATGTCCCCTCCTACCTCCAATTTTCGCCACTTAACTTCAGGGAAAGGTTAAGTTGACTAGATGAAGGTTACTCAAGGGTTACCCATGCCAAATGGGCCCCTGGACCCATGGGGTAGAACCCAGGGTCAATTTTAACCCATACAAGACACCCCAGGTCAAGGTAAAGCACAAGAAAAAGGGCCTCATAATTTAAATAAAAATAGAAATTTCAAATTCAATCTCTTTACAACACTTACTTATAAAAATAATATTACATGAGGGTAACCTAACCCACTTGACCATACGAAAGACCACATTTCATCATGACATCAAACACAAAGAGATCTTGGTTCTTCGTGGAACCAGATCGGCTTAACAGGGAATAACAATTAACAAGGTGTGGAATGATCTCCGAAATCTGTGGTTTGATTAGTAGTCCCTGCACACTCAATTACAAGATCAGTAACCACATAAATTCATCATAGCCGAAGCAACTTAAATAACACATGCATTCTCATGCCTTAGTACAATTTAACATAATTAAAAATCATATTACAATTTTCCATCATCTCTAACATCTCTAATTCATTTTTCTGAAAAGTAACTTATCCAAACATCACCCAATTAGTTTTTCCGAAAACATAATAAAGTTAAATAGTCTGACAAATTTCGGGAACTGCTATCCCACAAATATGAAAGTAATAATAACAGCACTGTAAATAGTCATGACAACAGTAGTAAAAAAAAAAAGGCGGTCCTCACATAGTGAACATGAATTTCTAACTTTTGGAGTCTAGCTTGGTGTGCTTGGCATCTGGAATCTAAAGATGAGCAGTAAAGCCAAAAGCTTTTAGATGGTTGACTCGAGGCTTACATCCTAACTAGGCTGCTTTAGGAGTCATCTTCTTATCTGCATAGGTAGGAGACCAGTTTAGAAGATAGACAACAGTGTAGATAGGTTTAGCTTAGAAATTCTTAGGAACGCTTTGATGCTCTAGCATAGAATGTGCCATCTCAGTAATAGTGCAATTTCAATGCTCAACAACACCATTCTACTAAGGGGTGTAAGGTGTGGTAAGCTAGTGTTTGATGCCATGTGCAGCACAAAAATGAGAGAAGTCAGAAGAATAAAACTCCCCACATTATCAAACTGTAGAGTGACCATGGGATAGCTTGACTCTTTTTCAACTAGGGCCTTAAACTACTAAAAAATACCAAACACATATGATTTGTGTTTCAAAAAGTACACCCACATCTTTCTATTGAAATCATCAACAAATCGTAGGAAATATTTGCACCCAGTAATTGAAGGAGTGTTCATTGGTCCACATACATCAACATGAACCAACTGAAGTACCTTGGATTCTCTCTAGGAATTACCATTCGAAAAAGGAATATGATGTTTCTTTCCCCCTTGACATGCTTCACAAACACCATGAATCTGACTCTAAATCTTAGGAAGACCACAAACTAGACCCTCCCGAGCTAACTAAGAGAGATAGTGCATGTTCAGGTGCCCATAACATTGATGTAAGAGTTTGCTGATAGATGTACTCCTAGTTGTCATGGCAGGCTCTTGAGAATCACCAAAATCAATGAGTCTATACAGACCATGATCCTCAAGTCCTTGGGTAATGGTGGTGTGTGTCTCACAATCCACTATGCTGTATGTGTTCATGCTGAGAATAACATCCAAATGAGGAGAGTGCCACATAATCTAACTGACTAAGAGAAGGTTTAGCTCCATGCTATGTACAAAGTATACATTGAGAAATATTAAATTTCTCCCACCAGACTAAATCTGTACGTTGCCCTTTCTGACAATAATATACTCTTTGCATCCTCCAAAGATGATAGAATCTCTAAATGACATGTACTCCGTGAACTAGTCTCGCTGATGTGTGAAATGTTGGGAGGCACTTGAGTCAATGTACTAGGCAGAAGATTTGACATGATCTGCAAGTCTCTTGGCCATAAAGGCGTATACCATAGACTCCTTCTTAGTGTGCTCCGTAATATGGGTCATATTCACACTTTTTAAGGCATGAAAAATGAGATAGCGAAAGGTGGAAAACACCAGATGGCACAATTCTCGAGATAAGAAAAATGGCTCAAAAAATCTAAACACAAACTTCAAGACCCACAAGAAAATAATTCTATAGAGTTCTGACATGGTTTGCACAAATCCTGAGGTCTAGCGTTGGGACCAAACACTTATGCACTACTCGGGTTGGAGGTTGTCTAGTTAAAAGAAACTTTGAATAGACTATAGATAGAAAGTAAAACCCTGAAAAAAATCCCCATACAAACAAAAAATCATGACCAAAATAAAAGGCTCTGGATTTTGCAAAATAGAGACTAGTATTTGTAGAAGACTTCTGCCAACTAACTAGAAATCAGAAGGTGACCATGATTTTGCAATGACTAGAGATAGGTTGAAACCACCACATATAGAAATGGTACCCATAGGAATAAAAAATGGATTCATGATTTGTAGAAGACTGCCAAAAAAACTCCAAATGCCAAAAAGACCACCAATGCCAAATACAGTGTCCTCCAAAATGTGACCTCGTTCAGATTGTGACTAGAAACCAGAAAATACTACCCAAAAACATGATATCAGAAAAATAGTGACAAATAAACAAAAAACATGACCACCTGAGCCCTCTGATTAGAAAAAAATGTGTCTACAGATTTGAAAAACTGCCAATTTGCAGAAATTGCGAATGCCAAAAATAGGAATAAACTGTGATCACAAAGAAGTAAGCACAAAACGTGATAAAAAAGATAGAGGAAATCATGATCCACAAACCCACGAAAGAAATCCCTTGAACTAGAAGAAAACGTGTGACCTTAGAAGGATATCATGCGACCTTGCAAATTGATCTCAAAAAACCAGAACAGAAGTCTCAAAAACAAAAATGATACTAAAAAACCAGATCTGTACATCATACAGAATTCGAAGAGCTTAGAAAATGAAAAGGCAATTTTTTTCTATAAATTAGTTTCCCAGTTCGATCCTGTTATGATACCGTATTACGGAAAATAGAATGGTAAATAAATTGAATAATGATATTAACACAAGAGCAAAGCTCTTATATACAAAGTTACAAGGAATGTTTCTAAAAGAAACATAACAGATGTTTCTAAAATATAAAGATAACTAAAAAATACAGAAGTATCCAAAATACAGAATTAGAAACATATTTGACCATTAATATAACTAAGATATTATTTTAATATATGTAACATGGAGAAAACTCTTTCAGATATAAATCTCCACCAAGTAAAGAGGCTCCACGTTGTATTATCTTCAAATATGAGATTACAATACATGCACTTCCTCTCCTTCTCTAGTCTTCAATCCGACGGCACTTGTTACTCTCAATTTTACTAAAAATGTAGTACAAATATACTTGTAAAAGGGGGTTGCCTTCTAGGGAAAGAAAACTGACATAATATCAACCATCAGATATGTGACCTAATGACAAACGGTCCAGATTTACAATGATAAAATATAAACAAAATGACCTCAAATCCTCATCGGGGCGCTCATCCCTTAGACCCCCCACTAGGGGGATGATCCCCCCAGACCCCTTGTAGGGGGGAAACCCTTGTGTGACCCCCTGTCATAAATGAATTAGCATCAACGACCAAATATAAACATGTGGCTAAAACACAATCACTGGTGGTGAAACCTTTCATCTCTTATGGGTGATTTACAAACAATATTAGGAGTAATTAATTACATAGGATTTACAAGGTTGATGGCACGTTAATTCTAACATTGCATTAGTTAGTTGTTTAAAAGAGTTTGGCATTTTTGTATTTGAAAATTGAATAAGAAAAATTGCATTCTAGATTTGAAAGTTGCATTGAAAATTAAGTTTTGGTTGAATTTGACTAAAGGTGTACTATTGCTTCATTTAAAAGAAAACTCAAATATTTCTTTTGTTAGGTCATAAATTTCTTCTATTAGGGCATCTTGTGTGTTATTAAATCTTGTAATCACTATATGATCTTGGTGACTTGGTGTCCTGATTCTAATACATTTGTGAGAAGCATTCTAATTATGGGTTCTAATGTTGATGCATGTGAATATGAAATTCTTAATCAAGTCACACAACTTCCTACTACACTTATCCCTGAAACACCAATTTCTTAAGAGAACATTGACATTGATGACCTTATCACTCATGTTCCTATAGCCCAAATTCAAAAGTTAGACGAGGAGTTGGCTAGCTTTCAACAATTTGCGAGCAAGGAACATATACCTAAGGAAGCTATCCCTATCGTTGAGAATCTTAGAGGGTTGTTGCTTGAGGGACAAGAAGTAGAAGTCTTGTGTGGCCTAGCTCACATAGTGCATAACAACATTAAGTTGGCATCTAGTTGTGCTAAAATCATGACGAATGTGACTTCTAATCAAATAGGGACTTAAGTGTCGATATCCATACTTTCATTGCTATGCCTACTTATTCATCTACTATTCTTACCACTACTGCACAATTGAGTAATAATGCCACCACATGTGTTGGGTTATCCATTCGGAATCATGTTTGCCATTATGGTTTCATTCCTTATAATTACACAAAATCTAGATCTAATGTCACTCCACCTACATCTCAACCACCTATTATATTTCAAAAGGCTACTCATACACCATTACCTAGTCCTTCATTTAATCTCTACCTGATTCTACTTCCAACCCCATCATAAACCAATTGTTGAAGAATATGACCTCCATGAAACAACTTCACCGCTCTGTTGGCCATGACATTGAAAGATATATGTGTCTTAAACATGAAGTTCAATACCTCATCAATACCAATGTCTTCCAGGTTGCTGGTATGAATGATTTAAATTAGTAATAGATTTAGTATTGGGCTAAGAATTAGGGTTAGGGATAAAATCAAGATTAGAATTATAATTGGATTTAGCGATAGGGTTAGAATTAGGGTTAGGATTATGGTTATAATTAGTGTTAGAATTAGGGTTAGGGTTAGGATTTAGGTTAAATTAGGGTTAAAACTATTATTAGAATCAGGGTTAGGGTTAAGGTTAGAATTAGGGTTGGTATTAATAACTTCTTATCATAATAATTATTATAACCCTAATTATTTTTACCCTAATTATTTGTACATTATTAAATAATAATAATTATGATTTAAAACAATTAGGGTTTATAATAATTATGATTTAAAATAGTTAGGGTTTATAATAATTAATACTATATCAATAATATATTATTTTAAAAAATTATATATAATAATGTAAATATAAATATATTATATTATATTTATTAGTATATATAAAAATATAATAATAAACATAAATATAAATATAATATAATAACATATAATATAATATAATAATATATAATATTATTATAATATTATAATAATGTAATACTATAAATATAATATTATATTATAGTTATAATTATGATATAATAATATAGTAATATTATAATTACAATAATATTAATTATAGTTAAATAATTTCTTTATTGTATTTATTTCTATATATATTATTATATTTATTATTATAAATATTTTTTATAATAATATTATAATAATATACATATAATATTATTATATTTAATAGTGTTATATGATATAATTATATATTAATTTAATTAACATTTTATAATAATGTAATAATAATATAAATTTAATATTATTATATTTTTTGCTTCGTAATGATAATTATATATATATATATATATAGATATAGATATATATATATGAAGATCAAAATATATAACTTATGGCTGCCATGGCTAGACTGGATGTAGACCTTTCTAACCCCATATATTTGCCCCCAAAAGAGACCACATAGGGTCCAAGGCAAGAGAACAGAAGGCCACGCAGGGCCTTGTAAAAAAACACCAAAAATGGCCAGCTAGGCCTCCCAGAGAAACGTTGCAAAAACTATACCAGACTGCTAACCTTGACTAACATATTCTTTTAGACAAAAAAACAAAACAACAAATAGAGAGAGCCATCAAATCACATCTAATTCATGAGCAAAGACCTAGAAATCACAGACCCATTCGAACTTATCATCAATCGCCTCCACCTGAAGCATTTTCTTGAGAAACGAAATACCTTTTGCTGCCTTCTCTCTATGATCCAACAAAACTAGTCCCTTCATATCAAGAAGGAAGGGATAGAGTTTAACCACTTCATTTAGGTCCTGAAGTAGAGGAATATCTTTGGGTTGTGGCACTGCAACACCAGAGAAAATTGCATTGATTGTAGACCTGAGGCCACCTAATAGCTTTGCCTTGAAAAGCTTAGATACCAAAGTCTCTACTTCCACCTAATAGCTCTGCCTTGAAGAGCTTAGACACTAAAGTCTCTATTAGGTTTCGAAGGTCCATCCAGATGTTGCTTTGTAAAGAGGTGGAAGAGAGTGGGGATCATTTGTTTCTAAATTGCCCCTTTACTCAAAATTGCTAGAAATGGTTACAAAACAAGATTCAATGGTAGGCGGCTCCTCTGAATAATCTCTCAGACTGGATTCAGGGATGGCCAAACTTTAATAAATAGGTGATATATCATAGACTTTGGATTTCCAACCCCTCAATGCTCATTTGGGAAGTTTGGAAAGAAAGGAACAAACTCCTCTTTGAAGACAAAGAGATGCCTATCCATTCTTTACAAAATAAAATTGAGATAGGCATTGTTGAGCTGATAAACGCTAAGCAGCAAGACTCAGCACCTTCAAGCTCTGTTTTTATAGATTGGGATGGGAAAATGCGCCATAATTGGCATAGTTTAATCATTCCCTCCATCCTTGGGGATGGGGGAGCCAGAACATAGGAAAAAAAGAAGACTGTTATATGGACTCCCCCAGAGCATGACTGGTATAAACTAAACTTTGATGGCGCATCTTGCGGCAACCTTGGCAATTCAGGGGTGGGCTATATTATAAGGGATTGGAACATCAGATGTATTGGTAAACTTGCAAAGCCGCTCCCGTTTGGTACAAATAACTCAGTAGAGTTGGAAGCTTTGAGCCTTGGTCTAAAAATGAGCCATGACTTAAAATTAAAAAGATTACAATTGAGGGGGATTACTTAATTATAATCAATGCTCTCTGATCCCGCAGAATGTTAAATTGGAGACTAGAAGCAAGACTAGAAATCACCCTGGGCTTGATCGACAGTTTTGAATTGGTAACAATCTCTCACATCTTAAGAGAGGGCAACATTGATGTAGATGAATTATCAAACCTGGGGGCTGATGGAATAAGCCTCAAAGAAATTGAACTCTCCCAGTAGACCTTGCAGGTGGTTGGGTGGGCACCCTTTCCACACAACCAGTGTGGTAGGGCCATGTTTTGAAGTTGCCATACGGAGATCCAGCTGGCACGAGCTGCTAACTATCACACTCACTCGACCAACATGGGGGCAATGTAATGTCCTAGCACTCGAGATATAAAGGGAATGTCAGTAGGCATGTTTTACCATCATTTCACAGAATAAAATCTGTAGTTCAAGAAGCTTTTGAATGATTTCGCTAGGAAGGTTAGTGAAGGGTCATTTCCTCCTTCATGATATATGATGAAGGACAGGCATTGCAGGAATTGGCCATGAGTATAATCTTCCTCCTCTACATTGCCTTGTTCTACAAGGCTTCACTCTTTTCATTTCCTTCTACGATAGAGGTTTTATTTTCTTGGGCTCTCATGGTGAGGGGATCAAGATTTGTTGCGACCATCTCCATTGAAAGCATTGTCAATTTGTGGATTGACACCCCAATTCAGTTGCAGAGTATAGTTAGGAAGATGGCCTTCAAAGGCCAAGTGACAGAACAAAGGTTGAAAAGAGTTTTGCGTAGGAGTGATGGCCTAACCTTGGCGGCAGTCAAGATCATCTTGGGTAAAGGTTTTTTGGAGGATACAGAGCCCTATAGGGTGGATACAAGCATATTCTCATGCTTTCTTGCATCAGTGCTTGACATTGGTCTGCCAAAGGTGGAAGCAGAGACTTTGGTATCTAAGCTCTTTAAGGAAGAGCTATTAGGTGGCATTAGGTCTACAATCAATGCAGTTTTCTTTAGTGTTGCAGTGCCACAACCCAAAGATATTCCTCTACTTCAGGACCTGAATGAAGTGGTTAAACTCTATCCCTTTCTTCTTAATATGAAGGGACTAGTTTTGTTGGATCATAGAGAGAAGGCAACAAAAGTGATTTCATTTCTCAAGAAAATGCTTCAGGTGGAGGTGATTGATGATAAGTTCAAATGGGTCTATGATTTCTAGGTCTTTTCTCATGAATTAGATGTGATTTGATGGCTCTCTCTGTCTGTTGTTTTGTTTTTTGTCTAAAAGAATATGTTAGTCAAGGTTAGCAGTCTGGTATAGTTTTTACAACGGTTCTCTGGGAGGCCTCACTAGCTATTTTTGGTGTTTTTTGACAAGGCCCTGCGTGGCCTTCTGTTCTCTTGCCTTGGACCCTGTGTGGTCTCTTTTGGGGGAAAAGATATGGGGTTAGAAAGGTCTGTATCAAGTCTAGCCATGGTATCCATAAGTTGTAAATTTTGAACTTCATATATATATAAAATTATCATTACGAAGCAAAAAAAAAATTATAAAAAGATATTAAAATAAATTAATATGTTGTTTTATTTATGAATTTATGAAGTGATGGTATTTGGGCATTCCCTTTGGGTTGGGGTTGAGATTAAAAAATAAGCTTTGTAATTAGAGTTATAGATTTCTTTCTTTGACTAGGAAAGTTCAAGTAGCCAACGAATTTTTTTAGCTACCCATGTATATTTCTCTTTATGTTAGATGCCTTCAAGAAAGGGATATAAAGACCTTCATAAGATTATCTGTTAGTTCATTTGGGATAAGTTGGATGGCAACAATGGCCATAGTTCTATTCCTTGGCTTCACTGCATCCAACCTAAATGTAAGGGGGGTCTTGGTATCACAGACCCTAAAATTCAAGGACCTTATTTGATTGTTAAATTGGTTGCTACTATTCAAGGACATGAGCCATGGAAAGTACTATGAAGACCCATAGATTTGTTACTATGGAAGTGAAAGGGAAATGACACAATATACATTGGCAAGACAAAATAATCTTTACTTCTAATTTTCAAATAAAATCTCTTTCCTATGCAATCCATTTGGAAAGCATGGTAGAGGGTTTGCCATTTTCTTCATTGGAAAGAGTCATTACAAAATAAAATAGTTATAGTGTCATTACAAAATGGTTCCAATTTTTCATCAACATCCATATGGTGGAATAGACATGTTTAGTTTAGAGGCATTTGGAAAGCATGGTAGAGGGTTTGCCATTTCCTTCATTGGAAAGAGTCATTACAAAATGGTTTTAGTTTTTCATCATCATCCATATGGTTGAATAGACATGTTTAGTTTAGAGGCAACCCTCTGGGGTATCTTTTCCTAATCTTGCCATCCATTTATTCAAGAAAAACATTAAGTAGTTTAAAGACCTATGAGATTTTGATGCATAGAGGTAACCCAACCCCTCTTTACCAATACCACACTCACAAAACTCAAAAAAAATAGAGACATAATGCTGTCACAATTTCACAAACTTTACACAATTCAAAGAATGCAACCACAATCATGTTTTATTATATTTAATCCACTTCAATCAATTGACATCAATAGAATTTCTACAATTAGCCTTGGATGGCTTTTACCCTCAACTTTACTTCTCTCTATGTTCTTATGGCAGTGCTCTAATCTTCTTCTTTTGGCAACATTCAGCCTGCAAATCTTCCTCTTGGAATCGGTCCTCTTCCCAACTCCAAATTGCTCTCATACTTCAACATTCCAATTTTTATATGAAAATTAAAATGTTTAATTTTAATCTGCTTTGGATCGGCATCGTTACATATTCTAGAACAAAACATATATGAGGCATTTCATCCATGTCATCTCTCTCCTTGTGGCATCTTAACTTCTTGTGGATGTTTCCCAAAATGTCCCTTATTTCTATAGTAGTTGAGGTGATGCCTCCTCTTCCCCCTAAATCACATTTCAAAATTTAATTTTAACAATCTCAATGAATGGGATGTGAAACGTCCCATTCCAAGGTACCACACAACTACTTCAAAATTTCTTTAACACTTTTAAAACCAACGCATTGTTACTTAAGAGGCAGAGGAGAAAAATAGAAACACAGAGCTACTACTCTATTAAAATCTCATATACATAAGACAAAAAAATAGAGCATTTCATATTCCAAGTCTGCACAAAAGAGTTCTTTATGTTCTTTAATTAAATTAAGCACAACATATAACAAACTTATGGAGGAATAATGATCTCTACAATCATGCAGATCTTCACACATAATAAAAGTAAATAAAATATATGTATTTCTAATTAAATAGAGCTTCAGCTCTTCCATACACAAATTGAGAAAAAATAGAGCAACTTCTTAATACATAAAAAAATAGAGAAAACTTTCATTTTCTTCCTATTTTTTTCAATGCCCAGCACACAAGCAAAACTAAAAAACTAGTATATGCTGGACTTGACAGCATTTTAAAATTGGACAAAAGAAGGTCTGCGGTTTTTTATACGTAAGAGAGGAGACCATACCCCTAAAAGACATCTCTGTAGAAGAAATTAATGAAGACAAGTGAGGCCATACCTCACACCATACATCCTGCAGAAATATTAATAGAAACAAGACAAAATAGAGAGGACAGATCAAAGATTGGAGAAGTTAGCATTATGTTTACAAAAGTCTTCAACATTCAATGAGATGCAATGTCATGTCTGCTACAATGTTGGATGAACAGTGAATAGAAGTTATTATGGTGGTTGAGATTGATGCTCCAACACTCCCCCTTAATCACAACTACCACCATCTAGGACTCCCAAATGATCTCTTAGATACTCAAAGCTTTCTTTTCCCTCTGCATATTGATCTTCGAACCTGCAAAATTCCAAAAAGATTTTTCCATTTTTGATTAGTTCTCTAATGAAGTGATATCTTGTGTCTATATGTTTGCTTCTCTTGTGAAAAAATAGATTCATTAACAATGCTATAGTTGAGTTGTTGTCACAATAGATCCTTGTTGCCTCTTCTTGTTCTTGCCTGAGATCTTTCAACATTCTTCTCATCCAAACTACTTGACATGATGCACCTGTGGCTGCTACATACTCTACTTTAGCAGATGAGAGAGTGACTATTGGTTGTTTCTTTGAAGTTGATGAAACTACACCTGTTCCAAAATGAAAATCATAACCAAAAGTGCCTTTTCTATCATCAATGCTTCCTGCACAATCACTATTTGTATACCCTATCAGCTTGAATTGATTTGATGTTGAGTACACAATGCCATAGTTCCTTGTTCCATTCACATATTTGAAAATCCTTTTTCCTGCTTGCCAATGAGAAACTTTTGAAGATTCCATGAACCTTGAAATGAGACTAATGGCATACATAATGTTCGGCCTTGTGGCTGTTAAATACATGAGGCTACCAACAAGCCTTTTATACAAAGTTGGATCAATGTTGGTTCCTTTGTCATCCTTGCTTAATTTCAGTCCCATGACAATTGGTGTTGGAGATGATTTATAGTTTGTCATATTAAACCTTTTAAAAATGTCATTTGCATACTTAGATTGAGAGATGAAAATACCATTATCATTTTGATTCACCTCAATCCAAAGAAAATACTTCATGAAACCCAAATTAGTCATTTCAAATTCCTTTTTCATAGCTCCTTTGAACAAATCAATTGCCAAATCACCCGTAAATATCAAATCATCAACATACAAGCAAATAATTATGATCTCACCTTGCTCATTCATCTTGGTGTACAATGTAGGCTCACTATTGTACCTGTTGAAGCCATTTTGCAAAAGATAAAAGTCAATTCTACTATACCAAGCTCTTGGGGCTTCCTTGAGTCCATACAACACCTTTTTTAGTTTGTAAACTTTGTCTTCTCGACCCAAAATCTCATACCCAGGTGGCTTCTCTACATACACTTCTTCTTCAAGGTAGCCATTCAAAAAAGCTGATTTTACATCCATTTGGTAAACTGGCCATTTGTTTTGAGTTGCTATTGCAAGTATAGTTCTAATAGTGTCTAATTGAGCTACTGGAGAAAATGTCTCATTGTAATCAACCACAAGCTATTGTGAATATCCTTTTGCCACTAGTCTTGCTTTATGTTTTTGCACATCACCATTTGCATCTAATTTAGTCTTGTAAACCCACTTCACTCCTATGACATCCTTGTCTTTTGGAAGACTCACTAACTCCCATTTTGATTCTTTTCAATTGCATCAATTTCATCATCCATTACATTTACCCATTTTTCATGTTTGATAACATATTCATAATGAATTGGATCTTCTACTTGTGAATAAAATGCAAAAAGAGAAATCAGACCAGCATTGTTCTCACCTTCATTTTTCTCATAAATGTCACTTAAACTTCTAATTTTTTGTCTTCTTAAGCTTTCCAATGTTGGATTTGACATATCACTTGAACTTGGACTTGTGGAATGTGGACTTGATGGTCTTGCACCCTGATTGCCACTTGTAGATGGTGTTTGTTGTACATTTGAAGGAGTGGATGCTTGAATGCGTGGGACTATCCTTACACTTGATGATGGTATCATTTGATGACCACTTTGTTGACCTTGAATGGGTGTGGAAGGAGTCACATTTGATGGAGTACCTGCTGGTATAAAAACTTCTCTATCTTCTTGTGGTAAGTTGGCTGCAATATTGATTGTTTTCTCCAAACTTCCATCCCATGCTTCATCTTCTATGAATTGCACATCTCTGCTGATTATAACTTTCTTGGTTATTGGATTGTATAGTTTGTATGCCTTTTATTCATCACTATAACCAACAAATATACACTTTTCTCCTTTGTTGTCCAATTTTCTTCTCAACTCATCTGACACATGTGCATATGCCACACATCCAAATACTCTCATGTGAGCAACACTATGTTTTCTTCTAGTCCATGCTTCTTTGGGAATCATATTCTTCACACTTTTGGTTGGACATCTATCTATAATGTATGTTGCACAAGCTACAACTTCAACCCAATATTCATTTGACAAATGCTTTGCTTTCAACATGCTTCTTGCCATTTCCATGATTGTTCTATTCTTTCTTTCAGCTTCCCTTATTTTGTTGAGGTGTGTACCTAGTTGTGAATTGCTTGGGAATCCCATGGTCTTTGCAAAAATGTAGAAATTCATTTGATATGTACTCACCACCTCTATCTATTCTCAATGCTTTGATGTAGTGCCCACTTTGCTTCTCAACAAGTGCCTTGAATTGATCGAAGTAATCACACATTTCATTCTTTTGCCTTAGAAAGTAGACCCATGTTTTTCTTGAATAGTCATCAATGAAAGTCAAAAAGTAGTAGCTTCCACCAATTGAGGGTGTTTGCATTGGCCCACATAAATCTGAATGCACAATCTCCAAAGGTGTCTTTGCTCTAATTGACTTTCCAGTTGGAAATGTCTCTCTATGTTGCTTTCCCAAGATACATTTTTCACATACTCTTTCCAGTTTCTCTATTAGAGGCATACCCTTTACCATAATCTTCCTATGAAGCAAATTTAGACCTCTAAAGTTGAGATGCCCAAATCTTAGATGCCATAACCAATTTTCATCTTTTATTTCTACTTGAAAGAGGGTTTGTGTAACTGCTACAGCTTCTTCTTTATCCACTTGTGTGTTCATTGTGGGGTGTGTTTGAGCATATTCCACATTCAAATCTAGCTTAATCTTTAGGGGAAACATTCTATTGTTTGTCATTTGCACTTTAGCAATAAGTTGATTACTTGGAAATTTATCTAGAATAGTGCATTCTTTGTTTTTGAAGAAGACTCTATAACCCTTTTGAACAAGTTGCCAAATACTCATTAGATTATGTTTTCTAGACCAGGCACAAAATACACATCTGAAATATATTTCTTCTCCCCCTGTTTAGTTAGAATGTTGATATTTCCTTTACCCATAACTGAAGCTTTGTTGTCATTACCCAATGTGACATCTAATTTTACACTTTCATCTAAACTTGAGAACATTTCTAAGTTCCCTGTCATGTGATTGCTGCAACCTGAGTCTAAAAACCATACATCATTTTGATTCTCTTGTGCTAAATTGCATGCTATGAACATATTACTCTGATTTTGATTTTGTTTTGTAAGGTTTACATTTGGTTTGCTAAAATCACATTGCTTCTTTCTACACTTGTTTGAATAATGTCCATACTTCTTACAATAATGACATTGGATTTGAGATTTGTCATACCTTTGACCATGTAGTTGATTTTGAGATGGGTTTGGGCTTGAGTTTTGGCTGCTACCTCTTCCACTTGAGCTTGATGGGCTGCTTCTTCCACCTCTATATGAATTCCTTCCTCTACCTCTAAAATTAGATCTTCCTCTACCTCTGCCATGGTTGATTGAAACTTGTGACTTGAATGCATGCTCCAATGAGGTGTTTGCTGACCTACTTAGCCTATGTTCATGTGATATGAGAGATGCATGGAGATCATCAACTAAAAACTATGAGAGGTTCTTTGTTTCCTCTATGGTCACAACTATGGATTCAAACCTTATGGGTAAAATCCTTAAAATCTTTTCAACAATCCTTCTATCTTCAAGTGTTTCACCATGAGATCTAATTTGATTAACCAAACCCATCACTTGTGTGAAGAAAGTGTCTATTGAATCTAAATCCTTCATGAAGATTGTTTCAAAATCCCTTCTCAACATTTACAACTTAGCTATCTTCACCTTTTCCATGCCTTGATAGGCTGTTTGAAGAATATCCCATGCCTGTTTTAATTTTGTTGCTGCTGCAATCCTTGGAAAAATGCTCTCATGCATTGCTTGGAAGATTTAAAAGAGAGCTTTGGAGTCCTTCCTATTATCCCTCAACAAATCTTTCTCTACTTGAGATAGAGCATTGTATGCTACTTCATCTGCTAGTTCTAAAAATTCATTCTCTACAAGATCCCATATGTCTTGGGAATAAAAGAGTGCCTTCATTGTTATGGACTAGTAATCATAATTTTTCCCATTGAACTGTGGGATTTGAGGATTTGTTAAACTTGTGCTTGTGCTTGCCATTGTTGACTGTGAAACTTTCTTGAATGCTTTTGCTAGAGCTCTTAGCTTTGATTACATTCAATTCTACTTTCTTTGAGCAACCCCTATTTGAGCAACCTAGCTCTAATACCACTTTGTTACTTAAGAGGTAGAGGAGAAAAAAAGAAACATAGAGCTACTACTCTTTTAAAATCTCATATACAATAGACAAAAAATAGAGCATTTCATTTTTCAAGTTTGCACAAAAGAGTTCTTTATGTTCTTCAATAAAATTAAGCACAACATATAACAAACTTATGGAGGAATAATGATCTCTGCAGTCATATAGATCTTTACATAGAATAAAAGTAAATAAAATATATGTATTTCTAATTAAACAGAGCTTCAGCTCTTCCATACACAAATTGAGAAAAAATTGAGCAACTTCTTCATACATAAAAAATAGAGCAAACTTTCTTTTTCTTCCTATTTCTTTTTATGCCCAACACACAAGTAAAACTGAAAAACTAGTCTATGCTAGACTCAATAGCAAATTAAAATTGGACAAAAAAGGGTTTCACTTTTCCATACATAAGAGAGGAGACCATACCCCTGAAAGACATCTCTATAGAAGAAATTAATGAAGACAAGTGAGGCCATACCTCACACCATACATCCTACAAAAATATTAATAAAAACAAGATAGAATAGAGAGGACAGATCGAAGATTGGAGAGGTCAGCATTATGTTTACAAAAGTCTTCAACATTCAATGAGATGCAATGTCATGTTTGCTGCAACGTTGGATGAATAGTGAATAGAAGTTATTACGGTGGTTGAGATTAATGCTCCAAAATGCATGAGGCATGATTTGCACTTGAATCTCCTATCAACCAAGATCCTATTAACATTTGGCTATGATATTTTGAATCTCTTTATGCATAAGTAGTTTATTATCTCTGGTTCGTAGAAAAAAGGACCACAACTAGATGTTTTCTTTATTTTTTTTGGGGTCCCCTTAAATGGACCCTAGCCCCCTTTTGTAAGCACACGATAAATGATCCTCCATTGCTCCAATTTGAACCCCCAACTCTCATGCTATTTCTTAGAATATTCTTAAAAAATCATTATCATTTGCCTTTCATACATGGCTTGAGAGTTAGCTCGAGCTCAAACTCAAAAAAAATAATGTTGCCTTTTTCCTCTTTTGATTTAAACTTTGAGATAAAGGTCTTAGTGAAGGGACTCTGTGCATACACATATGCAATGGCATCTAAAGACATCGATGCTATCTTACCCTTGTAATTGGAAGTGTATTCAGAAGAACAACCTTTACTGCACATGAGACCACAACTCTCACTCTTGTTCAATCGACTAGTAAAAACAACTCTTGTTATATCTTTTATAAAGATTAAATAACCTTGCACAAAGGATAGAGAAGAAGTTTCATCTAGTAAGACCATTCATAGTGCAACTCAATAATACATCATTGTCATCTCCTTCAATGAATCCATTATGGCAGTATCTCATTTTTTGATTGGCAGCGCTATGCAGCTTAATGCATCATCAACATCCCTGAAGAGAGATCAATCGTGACAACTGCCACTGAAAGTGTCAATCAACTCCAACAAAATTGAAAATGTTAAAACTCAACCAAACTGAAACATAAAACCATGATGCAAACCAAATAAAACTAAAAAGTGTTTTAGGTTGATGCGGATTGCCGATTTGCCCGGGATGCTCCTGCATCATATTTCTCTTCTATGCAATGGCTTCCATGGCAAGACATCAAGGAAATGATAAGCACATCTATCTTCAAAAAATCTATCTAAAATCACCTATTTCTAAATTACTTTGTCATATATTAAGTTCAATAGATTTTTTTAAAGATAGGTATCCTAGCTAAAATAATATATATTATTATAATACCTTAGATTAATATATATTATATATAAACACACATCTCTCTATTTATCTAAAATGTGGATAAGTTATATAGAAACCTCTATATAATTCTTCAACCTTTATATAATTCTTTGTAACATCCATTATCATAATACTCAAATAAACTCAAGAATTTACTAGAAAGTAAATTAACATAGTAAACATGAGAGAGAATTTTTTTTTTTTAAAATAACATTTGTATAAACACAAGTAATAAAGTATAGCTTTCTATCTTATTTCATCCTTGAAATTTTAGCATAATTGAAGATAGAATCTTAGTGAAATCCTTTCACTTATTATTTACCATACATTAAATACATTTAGCATAAGAATAGTTTTACCTCATACATTTGACTGTCATAACCACAACATGAAGTGCACTGCATCTGGAATAATGATAATTGTCTTCATAAGTCTCGATGAGTCTTTTGCTTCAGGGAGAGGGAGAGAGAGAGCATCATCCAAGTGCTTTACCTCCAACCATAGACCGTCGGTCTCCCACACATCTTCCTACCCAAAAGTGGCCCTACCCTACACAAAGGGTATAAATATAAGGAATTATTATGTTTTTCCATCTGAGTCCTAGTGAGTTGTGTCCTACATAACTTCAATCGACCATACAACTCTAGATTCCCTCTAGCCAAGTATGATCATACTAATTGGTCATGTCGTCCAGACACACACCTCTGACTCAACTTGGAACTATCTCATCCTACAATTGACTTACTTCATTTAGTAACTCTAGACACAAACTTGTTTGTATTGCGAACTCATTCTAGTCAATCTGACTTAGAAATAATCTCAAGCTAGGATATACATGCAATATATATATGTTTGGGTATTTCTAACCTTTCTGAGATTCTCTCTTTGCATACTTGCAATTTCTAGGGTCTATGTCCTTCTGTCACTCTTTCTCTCTAACTCAAATGTCAAACATCTTTGGTGCATAAAAACAAGTTTTGACTCTATCATAGAATCACTTAAATTAGAAAAAATACTAAAAGGACTCTTTTTGTCTTCCTCTATAGTTTTCCTTGACCTTTCACTATCAACCAAAATATAAATATAAACAATGTCACAGTCGACATAAGAGTTATAGGTTTCCCAAAACCTTCTGGTCTTAATAATGGGATTTATTTATTTTTAACCCAATACATGGTATTATCAACAACCTTGTTGTCCCAAAATAATAATTATAACCTAATAAATGACTCTAGCCTTCCTTGACCCCTTGGCATTGTTTTATTCCACATTTCACATATCATGAGTAACATAGTATATGAGGTATGACCTCATCCATATAATAAGAGCTATAATTTCCCATTTCCTAGTATGCCTATACCCTTGAGTGAGTTTAGTAGTTTCAAACTTGATACATAGGAGTAGTCAATTTTGTCTCGCATATTACTCTACAACATAGATATTACTTAAGACTTAATCAATCTTTTTCCTTGAATGTGGGTCCTTAATATAATTAACAACATTCCAAGTTTTAGTCTCCAAAAAGAACCTCTTGTGGCAACTACAACATGGAATCTGTTGACTCCTTGTCACTCTCTATTTCTTGCTTCAAGATTTTAAATCTCTTCTTGATGATAGAGTCTATAACTTCAAAGTTTATCCAAGTTACTCAACTTTCATTTAGAATACTTATCAAATCATGGCTAAGTAGGTGTCATCATGTGGCATGGTTTTATCAACCACCAATCCTTCCTGGTCTAGCATAAGGTTGGAGGAATTGGTATTTTATTGTAGTACAAAAGATGCTACTAATTTCAATAATATCTCTCCAAGATAAACATAATTCTTCTTCTCAAACTAGAGATAGTATAATGTAACTTAGGGACTCGAAAGTTTCTCATCCCTAAACCTCAGTTATATCAAAATTTAGGGTTTTTATTCTTTTCTATTCCAACATGATGGAATACAAATAAACTTGTTTTGATGAGTAATAATATCGTATTAATGAGAACAACTTCTAGTCTCTCGACTAAGTCAAATTTGATCTAGATAAGTTGGTTTCCATGTTAAATAAATTAACGACCTCTTGGTCTTTGACCGGTTATTTTAAAAGAATAGGTTTAATGTCTATAGACACGCCTTCAAATTCACGATAATTCTTATTATTGTAGTATTATTATGAGACATTATGCTAATGTCTAAAGGTATTCTAATGATTTCAAGGTCATTGTCCCTCTTTTACAATAAGTGAATTTCCATTCACCATATATTTAATATAAATCCTATAAAACTTTTACCTATATACTATGAGACAAATAATCTTCAATAGCCTACCATACTTTAGCTCTTTTGCTACCCGCATCATGGTTGTCATGTCATGTTGTGGCAAGATACTTTTGTTGCAAGTATGAGGTAAACCAGTGTTGTCATTGATGTCAACATACTCATACTGCTTTGACAAGAAGGATTCAATGAGCAGTGTGCTAAGGATATTGAGAAAATTAGCCTCAGTCAGGAACAGTAAAGAACAGTGATGAGAAGAAGGCAAATGTACTGTATAGGATGCGAACCGAAGGATGCGGATTAAAGGGTTTGTAGATATGAGTCTTGAGATGCTTCAGTTAAGATTTCAGAGGTCCGCATGAAGATCTGAAGGAGTTGTGGCTGTCGGTGTAGAACCGGTTCCGGCAAGTATTCAGAGGTGATAGAGGATCACAAAAAGGTCCGGTGAGGTCTGGAACTGTATAATCCTAATCTACGGATTGGAAGGAGTCTTTGGGATGTCCTTGTGATGTGCCATCTCGAGTTGTGTATAATTTGGAGGTCCGGAAGTACCTCCTGCATTATGACAGTGGCGACAGACAGTGTTCTTGAAGTTTCGGATAAGGAGGATAAGAGATTTCAGTAAGTAAAGGAAATGCGGACGTACCTGGTCATTCAAGCAGGCTTGTGAAGGTTCTTGGATCATGTTGAGGTTGTGTTGTTGGTCCGCATTGATAGTAGAGCCCGGAATTGAAGATATTCTTCCGGATGAAGTTCTTGCTCTGTTTAGCCGACCGGATGAGTTGTTCATCCTGTGAATGTTCTTGTGGTGGCCGAGCAGATGTGTTATTCATCTTGCGGATACTCTTATGGTTGTTTGCCGACTTAGATGTTTGTTCCTAAGTCGATGTCTTGTATAAATAACGGTTTGTGAGTTCATTTCGAAGTGTGGATTGTGTGGATGAGTGTGGCATAGCGAAGAGAAGTGCGAAAGACAGAGCAGAGGTTTTTGGGCTTAAATGGAACTGATCCGGACATGGTAGAGATGTCATTCTCCAGTTCAAGATTGTGATTCTTATCACTTTGTAGACAGTGTGTCTCCTTGTAGGCAGTGGGCCTCTTTGTGAGCAGTGTGCTCGGGCAGTGAGCCCTAATTGGCAAGTGCCATTCTTTTTCTTATTCTTCTAACAGAGAATAATCCTTGGGTTAATCACCCCGTGGTTTTTCCCTTAACCGGGTTTTCCACGTCAAAATCTTGGTGTTCAATGTGTTGATGTTTATCTACTCTTGTGTGTATGTATTATGCTTTCATGGATGATTAATTGATATGCTGTTAACTAACAACGAAGAATCAAGTGTTTGAAAGAACAAGAAGTTTTATACAACTGATTCACCCCCCCTCTCAGTTGTATGCCTTAAATCCAACAATTGGTATCAGAGCCAAGTTCCTCTGAAAGGAGCTTAACCGCTTGAGGAGATCCAGGATGTCGTCATACAAGAAGGATAGTCTGAAGTTCGATGGAACCAACTTCACTCTCTGGAAAGGTCGCATGAAGTGTCACTTGGAATGTATGGGAAAAGCATACTTGGCTATGGTCTCAAAACCATATGTACCTCCACAAGGTGGTCCGACAACTCTGAATGAAATCATAGATGCTGAAAATAATCTGCGGACCAAGGAAGCCCTACTAAGCACATTGAATGATTCAGATCTCTCAAATGTTATTGACCTACCAACCGCATATGAGATCCTGACTAAACTGGAACTTTCGTATGAAGGAGATGAGTTTGTCAAAACTGCAAGGTTGCAAAGTCTGAAAGGGAAATTTGAAAGATTGAAGATGAGAGATGATGAAAACATCACTACCTTTATGCCAAGAGTGAATGAGCTGGTATGTGGAATTAGAAATGCTGGTGGAACTCTAGATGAAAATGAGATTGTCTGCAAAATCCTAAGATCCCTTCCTGCTGCCTACAAAATCAAGGTTGCTGCCATTGATGAATTCAGAGCCCACACAACTGTCACAAGAGAACAACTGGCTGGCAAACTAGCTGCATTTGAAATGACCGAGTTTGGAGATGATCCTCCCAAGACTGAATCTGCTTTCAAAGCCAGTACCTATGTGAAAGGCAAACATAGATTTGATCCGGGAGAAAACTCATCAAGGAAGATGTCATGGTATGATCAAGCAAGAAGAGACATGGAAGAAGAAGAAGCAGAAACAGCTCAACTTGAAGCCCTCATTGCAAAGAGACTGCCAAGAGGATCCGGTAAGTATGAAGGAAAACTACCCTTTAAGTGTTTCAACTGCAATAAGATTGGTCATTTTGCTTCAAGATGTCCGGAAAGATCTGCAAGGTCTAATACTAACAGACAAAGGTTTCAAAAGAACTGCTATTATGTTCATGAAGAAGATGACAATGAAGGAGTAACAGATGATGAATCCGAACTAGGAAGCAAATCCGGAAATGAATGGGTGTTTATTGCCATCAAGGAAGAAGATTCAATATCCTCTGAATCTGTCAATCACAAGGTTGTGGAAAGAGCTTTGGCTGCTCAAGTGGAAGAAAAGGATGATTGGGTTATTGATAGTGGGTGTTCTCACCATACAACTGGTGACAAGAATAAGTTCTTAGATTTGGAAAGGTATGAAGGAGGAATGGTAAAGTTTGGTGACAATTCTGCTGGTAGAATCAGAGGTAGGGGAACTATTTCCTTTGATGGAAAGAGCAAAACAGGTAATGTACTATATGTTGAAGGATTGAAGCACAATCTTCTCAGTGTTGGTCAGTTAGTGGACAAAGGCTATGATCTCCGGTTCAAGAATAGAAAATGCAGAATCTTTACAAGCTCCGGAACTGAAATTGCATCCGGTGCTCAAACAAAAGGTAATATCTTTCATCTGGTTGGTTCAAACAAAAGTTGTCTGTTTGCTCAAGTTGATCAGAGTTGGTTATGGCATAGAAGAATGTGTCATGTAAATTTTGATAACATCATCAAGATAAGCAATACTCAGGCTGTAAGAGATCTTCCAAAATTGATGAAACCTACAAATAGTGTGTGCAAAGAATGTCAGTTAGGTAAACAAAGCAGAGTCTCTTTCAAAAGCAAAGATCAGTCTTCTACCGGATTGTTGGAATTAGTACATACTGATCTCTGTGGTCCGACAAGAATCAAGAGTCTGCAAGGTGATAGATATTTCATGTTGTTAATTGATGACCATTCCCGTATGATGTGGGTTACCTTCCTAAAAGAGAATTCAGAAGCCCTTGAAAAGTTCAAAATCTTCAAAGCTATGGTAGAGAATCAAACTGGATTGAAACTTAAATGTCTAAGGTCTGATAGAGGTGGTGAATTTACATCTGGTGAGTTCATTGACTTTTGTGAGAAGCAGGGTATAAGGAGACAATTGTCTGCTCCTAGGACTCCATAGTAGAATGGAGTAGTTGAAAGAAAGAACCGGACCATCCAGGAAGCTGCCAGGACAATGATGTTGGAAGCAAATGTTCCTCAGATGTTCTGGAAAGAAGCTATCAGCACTGCAGTCTACACTCTAAATCGAGTTCAAATCAGAAACAATACCGGTAAGACCCCCTACGAACTCTGGTTTGGCATCACTCCTACTGTGAAATATTTCAGAGTATTTGGTAGCAAGTGTTATATCAAAAGAGATGAAGATCTAGGAAAGTTTGATGCTAGAAGTGATGAAGGAATTTTCTTGGGTTACTCCACTCAAAGCAAAGCATACCGGTGTTACAATAAGAGAATGAGGAAGATGATAGAAAGCACTAATGTGAAAGTTGATGAAGGAATTGAGAAGCCCTCAAGATTTTATGAATTTGATGAAGATGACCAAGACGGTGTTCAGATTCAAGGAACTCAATCCTCTCCAGTAAGACAAAGTCAGCCTGATCCAGTAAATCAGGAAGAAGAGATAGGTTTGAATGAGCCTGATCAAGAAGCAGCAGTGCAGGATACTCCCAAAATTCCTAGGTATGTAACACTAAACCACTCTCAAGATCAGATCATAGGTGACAAAAGCAAAGTTGTGCAAACTAGAAGGAATGTTGCTCAAAATCAGGATGAATGTTGTCTGATTTCAAAGATTGAACCTAAAACAGTAAATGAAGCCTGCAATGATGAAAACTGGACTAAAGCAATGAAAGATGAATTAATGCAAATTGAGAAAAATCATACTTGGGATCTTGTTCCCAGACCTAGAGACAGGAATGTGATTGGAACCAAATGGGTCTTCCGGAACAAACTGAATGAAGCTGGTGAAGTTATCAGAAACAAAGCTAGATTGGTCTGCAAAGGCTACTCTCAAATAGAAGGAATTGATTTTGAAGAGACCTTTGCTCCGGTGGTAAGAATTGAAGCAGTCAGATTATTTCTTGCATTTGCTGCCTTCAAAGACTTCAAGGTATATCAGATGGATGTCAAGTCTGCTTTCCTAAATGGTGATCTGGAAGAAGAAGTTTACATTGAACAACCGGATGGATTTCAATTGTCTGATAATGATGATATGGTCTGCAAGTTGAAGAAAGCATTGTATGGACTAAAGCAAGCCCCAAGAGCATGGTATGAAAGGTTGGATAAGCATCTTGTGCAGATTAGATTCAACAAAGGTACTGCTGACAGTAACTTATATTTCAAAATTGTTCATGAAAACATTTTGATTGTTGAAGTGTTTGTGGATGATATCATTTTTGGAGGAAGAGATAGTATGTGCAAAACTTTTGCAAATCAGATGAAAAGTGAGTTTGAAATGTCCATGCTTGGTGAAATGAATTTCTTCTTGGGTCTGCAAATTACTTAAACAAAGAAAGGAATCTTCATCTCTCAGACCAAATATGTGAAAGAATTGTTGAGGAAATTTGGTATGGAAGATGCAAAGCCAATGAACACTCCCATGGCAACCGGATGTAAGTTGAGCAAAGATGATGACTCCCCAAAGGTAGATCAGACAAAGTATAGATCAATGATTGGTGGATTGTTGTATCTCACTCAGACTAGACCAGATATAATGCAGGCTGTTGGTCTTGTGGCAAGATTCCAGGCTGATCCTAGATAATCTCATGTTATGGCAATCAAAAGAATTTTTAGGTACCTAAAAGGAACAGTTGAGTATGGTCTATGGTACCCTAGAGATCCGGATTTCTCTCTTCATGCTTACACAGATGTAGATTGGGCAGGAGATGTGGATGACCGGAAGAGCACTAGTGGTGGAGCATTCTTTTTGGGGAAGAGATTGGTTTCTTGGCTAAGCAAGAAACAAGATGCAATATCTCTGTCTACAACTGAAGCAGAATACATTGCAGCAGCAGGTAGTTGCACTCAAATCTTATGGATGAAGCAGATGCTAAGAGACATTAAAGTTGAATATGAGGAGCCTATCACAATTTTCTGTGATAATTCAAGTGCAATTAATATTTCTAAGAATCCGGTATTGCATTCTAAGACTAAGCACATATCTATCAAGTTTCACTTTTTGAGAGAACAAGTGAACAAGGAAGAAGTCAGATTGGAGTATGTTCCCTCAAAGGATCAGATTGCAGATATCTTTACTAAACCTCTTCCCAAGGACTCTTTTGAATATCTCCGGGAGAAGTTAGGGGTCATGACCCCTCTGGTGATGAACTAGGATGCACTGATGTGCATCAGTCCGGTGGATATCACAGTCATATCTTGTGATCCGGATTGATGATGGGGAGCTGCAACTAAGGGGGAGCAGCTGGTATGATTCTGATGTATTAGAATTGCAAGTATGAGCCCTTTGCCATTGATGTCAAAGGGGGAGAGAAGACATGTGAAAAACAAGTGGCTGATGATCAAAGGGGGAGCAGTAAATGAGGAGAAGACATGTTGCTGATAGGGGGAGCTGTGACAGAAAGGAGAAGTTCTTGTCTTGATGGTTTTTCACATCATATGTTGCCATCAATGACAAAGGGGGAGATTGTTGCAAGTATGAGGTAAACCAGTGTTGTCATTGATGTCAACATACTCATACTGCTTTGACAAGAAGGATTCAATGAGCAGTGTGCTGAGGATATTGAGAAAATTAGCCTCAGTCAGGAACAGTAAAGAACAGTGATGAGAAGAAGGCAAATGTACTATATAGGATGCGAACCAGAGGATGTGGATTAAAGGGTTTGTAGATATGAGTCTTGAGATGCTTCAGTTAAGATTTCAGAGGTCCGCATGAAGATCTGAAGGAGTTGTGGCTGTCGGTGTAGAACCGGTTCCGGCAAGTATTCAGAGGTGACAGAGGATCACAAAAAGGTTCGGTGAGGTCCGGAACTGTATAATCCTAATCTGCGGATTGGAAGGAGTCTTTGGGATGTCCTTGTGATGTGCCATCTTGAGTTGTGTATAATTTGGAGGTCTGAAAGTACCTCCTGCATTATGACAGTGGCGACAGACAGTGTTCTTGAAGTTCCAGATAAGGAGGATAAGAGATTTCAGTAAGTAAAGGAAATGCGGACGTACCTGGTCATTCAGGCAGGCTTGTGAAGGTTCTTGGATCATGTTGAGGTTGTGTTGTTGGTCCGCATTGATAGTAGAGCCCGGAATTGAAGATATTCTTCCGGATGAAGTTCTTGCTCTGTTTAGCTGACCGGATGAGTTGTTCATCCTGCGAATGTTCTTGTGGTGGCCGACCGGATGTGTTATTCATCTTGTGGATACTCTTATGGTTGTTTTCCGACTTAGATGTTTGTTCCTAAGTCGATGTCTTGTATAAATAACAGTTTGTGAGTTCATTTCGAAGTGTGGATTGTGTGGATGAGTGTGGCATAGCGAAGAGAAGTGCGAAAGACAAAGCAGAGGTTTTTGGGCTTAAATGGAACTGATCCGGACATGGTAGAGATGTCATTCTCCAGTTCAAGATTGTGATTCTTATCACTTTGTAGACAGTGTGTCTCCTTGTAGGCAGTGGGCCTCTTTGTGAGCAGTGTGCTCGGGCAGTGAGCCCTAATTGGCAAGTGCCATTCTTTTTCTTATTCTTCTAACAGAGAATAATCCTTGGGTTAATCACCCCGTGGTTTTTCCCTTAACCGGGTTTTCCACGTCAAAATCTTGGTGTTCAATGTGTTGATGTTTATCTGCTCTTGTGTGTATGTATTATGCTTTCATGGATGATTAATTGATATGCTGTTAACTAACAATGAAGAATCAAGTGTTTGAAAGAACAAGAAGTTTTATACAACTGATTCACCCCCCCTCTCAGTTGTATGCCTTAAATCCAACAACTTTGTCTATATGTTAAGAAAACGTGACAACACTGTTGATATGAATACACATTTATTGATTTGCATGAGTTTACCAAACTCTACATGAGAACATCTCTGTGAGCTCTTGATTATTCTCAGTCAAAATAAAGAATAACAATAGATAAGATCAGTGGACGTACCTCTTGTATGTTGAACTATAGATATAACAACATCTAACTTCTTTCTATAGAATTATTTCTAAGGTCATCAAATACTGATAGAGTTTCTCTTTATAGGCTATGCTAATTCTCCTCTCTCAGCTCTCCAGATAGCAGACCTCTCTCTCTTATGATAATACTGCTATTATCCTTCCATGCCACATTGATCACTCACCCTTTTGTTTGTATGATCTTGAACCCTTGTCACCTCTTGGTAACAATACTCTTCTTTAGTATCCTGCTCCTCCTAATTAAATTGTTTGGCAGATTCAAGTGGTGCAACTAATGGTGATAATGATACACCTTTAACCTCCATTCCCACGTGATATTTTGCTGAAGCTTCGCCCAGACAAGTGCGCATAGATTACCAACTATAAGTCTACTACTCTGCCAGTAAAACCATGGTCTTGCACTTTTAAGAGGGTCAAGAAATACATCGAAAGGAACAACCGATGAGTTAGAAACTATTTTGGCATAGAGCCATTCCTGATCTCTATATCACTCCCTATAAAATCCTGTCAGCTCTTTTTTGTTTTGACGTCGCTCCCTAAGTGGCATCCCCGAGCCTCTATGAGTATCCGAGTACCCTCTCTCACTCCAATCTTTGCTTTTTCAACTGCTTCCAAACTACTCCCCTGATGACTCTGGATGTTGCCTTTTTCCATTGAATGGTTCCCCCCTTTTTCCTATGGTAACTTCTAATTATAAAGGAATCCACTCATAGGTTTGTTGAAATAGACTGCCCACAAGTCATGGACTTCTCCATTTAATTAGGTTAAGAAGACTCTTAGTAGGACATGCATGGGTTTGAGGAAAATGTGGGTTGAAATTACTCCTACTCACTAATAAAAAAAACTTCCACTCTAAAGCATCCCATGCTATGGAAATAGGCTAAGAACTAAAGCTTCGTTAAAAGAGAAGGTGGTTACATTAATCCTATAACAACTTCACTCTATCTACTCTTTTAACTGCTAAGGTAGATTTAGTGCCTTTCAAACATGCTTCAACATCATACAAGAAGTGGAGTATGACCACTTTATCATGACGGTTAAAGAGAGTTAAGTGCTCCATAATCATATGGATAGGTATTAATTGCACTAAAACTATCGTTCCAATGCAAGATAAACTCTTCAACGGGGTATAATAAATATACAACCTTTAAATGATAATTAAATAAATAATAAAACATCATTATAGTGTAGGAATACATAAGATGAATCCAATAGATGTCCCATACACTTGACCTCATAGCCTCCTTAAAGTTTTATCCTTTAATTTGATATTAGACTTCTCTTAAGCCATGAGTATCTTCATTTTACATGCCTCCAAATGCTCTTAACTAGAGCATGTAACAAGAGGGGAACATGGGTATTAAAGCACCACTCCCTCAAACAAACAACAATTTTCAAATAGCATTCAAAGCTATCAAAAATTGGTTAAGAATGAAATCTTTTATTAAAGGAGGTGGTTATCATTTAACCAACTAAATATTGCTACTCTTAACTTGAGAATATTCACGTTTAGTCTAAAAACAATCTTAGATAATAATGTCAAGAGGGTTTATAATAATAGGGCGTAAACTTACGCACAAAATGTGACTGGGTCAAGATATTCTCCCCTTCACGTAAAAGAAAAATATGAGTCATGTCGATTTGACAACATACAAGAATCTTGATGGGCAGGGGCCCTGGCTCGATTGACTAAGTAATTCCGTTGCGGTAAAGATGGTCACGAGGTCCAGTCTCCCCCCTGCCCACCTGATAATTGTAACCGGTTCATAGCTCCGGTCAAAAGCGTTTACCCATGAATAAAAAAAAACATACAAGAATCTTGACATTAAGTCCTTAACCGAGAACATACTCATTTTCTTTCCCAACAACGTCATTGTAGACGTAAACATATTTTTGTTTACAACACCAGGGATGTCTCTTTCATCAAAAAGTCACATTAGTTGAATTACGACTAACGCTCAACGTTAACAACATAAATTATGCTAGAAACAACTAAACTGATGTTTAAAAGACTTAAACAATATCGACAACTTGTTGAGTCAAGAACATACACTAAAACCAAAAGGGTAGAGTATCACTTACCCGACTTAATTAGGTTCACCAATTGCACCAACAAGACTTAAGAGGGGGACAACTATACTTTTCCTTATATCTATACTCTTCTCTCTGATGATGCTCTCCCTCCTTTTCTCAGAGTAGCAAAAAAACCTATTTCCTGTATGCAACTTGCAATCATGTAAATGGGATTAGCGTATCATTAGTCCATTCATAACCTCATGAATAACAAATTCAAAAGTACAGTTTGAAATCATTACATCTCATGCATTTATTCACATGACTAGAATCTAGGAAACTAATGGTTTATCCTGACATTATACCTTAATGCCAAATCATTTATCCATAGAATTCACTTTTATTTACATAAAAGTAAAAAGTAATTTCAAGTCAAAATTAGGGATGTGACATTCTTCAACCTTTATATAATTCTTGAACATTTGTACATAACTCTCAAATAAAGAAAATAACTATAGAATAATTGTTAAGTAATTAAAATAACTCTTTAAGTTAAAAAATTAACTCATCATTGACATCTTTAACTAAGTTATAAAACTCCAACTAAAATATAACTTGGGAGTAAACATTTTTTTATTTTCCCTATTCTTTTGTCACTTTGCTTGTATCCACCTACCCATCCTTAAATTGACCCTTCAGGTTTCATTTTTTAGATATGCTTATATCCTTTTATTTCATATTTTTCTAGGGTCTTAATTTACTTTGTTTACAACACTATATTATTATACTATATTTTATTAGGAATTGTATTTGTTTTGGTAGTTACTTATTTTAACAATGAGTAACCTTATTATTAGGGCACTATATTTTATTAATGCATGCCTAAAAATCTTAAAAGATAAAGAGCACTTTGTTTTATTATGGCATTGTATTTGGTTTCTAATATTTTATCTTTTAAGATGTTTACATTAATCAAATATAGTATTGTAATAATAAAATATAGTGCCCTAATAATAAGATAGATTTGTATTCTCTCATCTAGAGTAATAAGTTTTCCCAAAGAATTAAATCACTAAATGTATATAAAGTATTAATTAAATATATTATTAGGGCAATATATTTTATTAATATAATAAAAAAATAAATGAAATATAGTGTCCTAATAATACGATAGAATTTTTTGGAGAGTTAACTGGACAAGATCAGAACCCAAGTATGGTAATAGCTCAGCCCAGAAAATGCCCTAAACCATCTTAGAATTCCAAAAGGAATACACAGAGGTAGAGTCATGAACTTACTATACAGAATATGAACCCCACACAGGAAATTTCAGATAAAGGAACATTGGTAGCGGCTGAGACTACAAAGAAGAGTTATGAACTTCAGATAGGCAAGATTAGGATGGAGCTTGAGGAGGGGGAAGTTCCTGTAGAAGAAACTAGTAATATTAACCCCCAAGCAGGGGGAGGAAGCTCAGATCTAGAGGTTTCAGAAACACCAGAATGGGTCCCAAACACTTATGAAAAAGAGGAAAAACATAAGGAGAATAGGAATCATAAGAAACCCACAGATAAGGTCAGCCATAGGGACTTAGAGGAGATCTGTAATGAGATCCTCGACAAGGCAATAGAGGAAGTAGTAATTGAAGAAGCAAACAAAGAGAAGGAAAAACTTATCACCAAGATCTTGGAACTGGAAGAACTAGAGAAAAGGTAGGAGAATGGTAAAGAGGACCTAAAAGAGTAGGGAGATAGAGAGCTAGAGGAAGCAAACCCATGGTTGGGAATCACCATAACTGATTTTAGTAAAGTAACCCCAGACTGTGCCAAAAGTAATAAAAAAAGGGGCAGGAAATCATTACTGGTACTAAGAGAGAAAGCAGGTGAGGCAATAGATCAGACTAAGATTACCACACTATTTAATGCAGGGAAGGGGAAGGACCTTCCCACAGCGCCATGAGAGTACACACTTGGAATGTTAGGGGTCTCAATGCCCCTATCAAACAATGAATCATAGAATGCTGTATAATTAACACAAAACCAGACATACTAATGCTCCAAGAAACCAAACTAAATAAAGATGAGATAGACATTCTAAATAAGAAGCTAGCAATATGGGAACTAGTAGGAGTCCCAGCAGAGGGTGCCTCGGGGGCCTTGGGGTAATCTGGGATCCGAGAATGGTTTCATTTTTAGTAACAAGTTGTAAAAAGAATTGGATGGTGGCGAATGTCAGAAGCATCAGAAGCAATCTACACTTCCTTCTTATTAACATCTATGGTCCTTCCTAGAACCAAGACAAGAGATTAGTCTGGATAGAAATAGAACAATTCTTGGGAACCTTATAAGATTAGGTTTGTATTCTGGACGGAGATTTCAATGCGATCTTAAACCCTAAAGAGAAGCTGGGAGGATCTGTGAGGTTATCCACAGTAGCAATTGACTTTAAGGACTGGGTTCATAAGAATAATTTAATGGAAATCAAAATTGCACAAGAAGGTTTTACATGGAACAACAGAAGGAAGGGCTTTAGCAATATTGCAGAAAAATTGGATAGATTCCTGGTCAGGGGCAACTGGGCACAACTCTCTTCTATTATGAAGGCTGAGATCCTACCATACTCAGGCTCCAATCACTACCCAGTCCAGCTAAGTATATCAGAAGACTACCAACCCAAATGGTGTCCCTTCAAATTTGAACAAATGTGGGTCAAAGATAATAACCTTTTAATCTTAATTGAACAATGGTGGAAAGAAACTAGAGTTTCTGGATCTAAGCTTTTCTATTTAGTATCCAAATTAAAAACTATCAAATGTAAGCTTCTTAGTTGGAATAAGACTAACTTTGGTAATATCTTTGAAATCAAAACTAAGTTAGAAGAGGAACTTGAAAACCTCAATAGAAGTGTGATAACTAAAGGCATGGATGTACAATCATATGCAAAAGGAAAATAGCTAAAAATGGAATATGAAGATATCCTAGCCAAAGAGGAAATCTTTTGGCAACAAAAGTCTAGAGAGACATGGCTAGAAGTGGGTGATAAGAACACTAAGTTCTTCCACAACAACACAAGAGCATGCAGAAATGTAAACAGGATCTTTAAAATTAAAGATGCGAATAATGTCTGGATCAAAGATCCTCAACAAATTGCATATGAAATGGTTAGGTACTTTAAGGATATTCTTAACAATCAGGAAGGATCTAATTGGTTGCACCAACAAGCCATACTAAAAGATATTCCAAGGATTATCTCAGAGGATCAAAACAAAGACCTCAATGGTGAATTTACTAAAACTAAGGTTGAACTGGTGATCTCTCTAATGCAACCGGACAATGCTCCGAGACCAGATGGCTTCTGAGCATTTTTCTTTCAGAAATGATGGCACTTCATAGGAGATGAAATAGTCGATGCTTTAGAAGGGGTAAGAAATTCAGGCAGCCTTCTAAAAGAAGTAAATAATACTTTTCTCTCTCTCATACCAAAAAAAGAGAAGCCAAAAAATTTGGGGGATTTGCTGCCTATTTCTCTTTGTAATACTATATATAAGATCCTCACTAAAACCTTAGCGAACAGAATTCAGACAGTTCTACCAGAGATCATAAGTGATGAGCAAACAGGGTTTGTCCCAGGAAGATCCATATTTGACAGAATTATTATAGCCCAAGAAGCTATTCACTCCATACAACAAAATAAAAAGCCTAGTATGTTAATTAAATTAGATATAAGTAAAGCCTACGACAAGGTTGAATGGTGTTTCCTTTGCAAAACTTTAGAAGCCTTTAGATTTCCTAAACAATGGATAAACCTCATTTATGCATGCATTTCTAACCCCAAGTTTTCAGTTTTAGTCAATGGGACCCCTGAAGGTTTTTTTAGTATATCAAGAGGATTGAGACAAGGGGACCCTATCTCCCCTTCTCTCTTTATTATAATGGTAGAAGTTCTAGGGAGAATGATCACCAAGGCAAGGGTAGAAGGAAAGGTTCAAGGAATCAAAATCACTTTAGGTGTAGATCCTACAACTCATCAATAGTTTGTTGATGATACTATGCTCTTTGGTATGGGATGCATCAAAGAAGCTAAGGTGTTCAAAGAAATCTTGGACTCATACTGTAGGGCCTCCAGATAAGAGGTTAATGCTGATAAATCAATAATTTATTTTTTCAATACAGAGCCAGAAACTAAAAGGGAAATCTACAGAATTTTATCCTTTAAAAGAGGAGAGATGCCTTGTAAATATTTAGGTATACCTTTGGGTAAAAGCAACAAGACTAATGCTCTCTGGGACCATATCACCTCTAAGATCAGGAAAAAAGCAGAATCATGGAAAGGCAAGTGGCTATCATCAACAGGCCAAGTTACAATGCTAAATTCAGTTCTCTCAGCTATCCCAGTATACCAATTATCCTGTATGAATTTGCCAGTAGAAAAATGTGAAGAAATCAACAAAACTCTAAGAAGTTGCCTATGGCAGGGCTCAGAGGATAAAAAGAAAATGGCACTTGTTGCCTGGGATAAAATCTGTAGACCAAAAGAGGAAGGTGGCTTGGGTTTGAAAAACTTCAAGGAATAGAGCAAGGCATTAGGTGCTAAACTTGTATCGAAAATGTATCAGGAGCCTAATTTAAAGTGGGTTAAAATCCTTAGATACAAATATCTTGGAGGTGAGGAACTGGCCTTCCTATTCAGAATGGCCAATCCCCCTAAAGGCTCTTGCCTTTGGTATTTCATGATGGATTGCAGAAAGCTCATTATGGACAAACTGACTTGGAGTCTTGGTGATGGAAATCAAGCACTTTTTTGGGATGACTCTTGGGGGGGTTCAAGACATTAAGTAGCTTGGGTAACTTAGAAAATGCCAAAGGAATCCTAGAATCCCAAAGGGGAAAGCAAGTAAAAGATTACATAGATTTCCCCAATAATGGGGAGAGTCAGGGTTGGAACTGGAAATCCTTGGAAAATATGAACCTCCCAAATAATGAAAAAAAGAAATTGATTGATATCCTTAATAACAGGAAGGTATCCCTCAAAGGAGGCTTGGATAGATTAGTTTGGGATGGGGCCAAATTAGGAAACTATAAAACTAAGGACGGTTATAAAATTTTAATCAAACAACAGCTTAGACCAAAATCAGATATCCCATTGAGACTCTGTTGGGATAAGAATTATCTTCCAAAAGCTGGGATGTTTGCATGGATGGCCCTACAGAAGAAAATATTAACAGCGGATAGGTTCACGAAGATGGGATAGGAAGGGCCTAGCAGATGCCCCCTATGTGAAAATGAGCAAGAAATAGTAGATCATATTCTTCTCGATTGTCAATTTTCTAATAAATGCTGGAACTGGCTAAGCAATAAGATGGGATGGATTACAACCCTTCCTAATAACATACTAAACCTATTCTAGTGTTGGCCTGATATGCACAAACAAAGCATTTACCATATGTTATGGACAATTACCCCTTCGATTATGATATGGGAAATTTGGAAAGAAATGAATAGAAGAATATTTAAAGACAAAAAATTGACTTTTGAATAGCTAATTAGTAAGATTGAAGCCGTTATCATAGAAATTGTCAATAGCAGGGTGCTTAGTAACCCTAAAAAAGATACCTCAATGTCTCACTGGGATGATAAGATGTGTGGGAAATGGGTAGGATTAAAATTTCCCTCCTTTGTGGGACCAGGCAGCCATAACACCACCAATAAGAGGCAGGAATGTAAGTGGCAACCTCCTAAAGAAGGTTGGTTCAAGATTAATTTCGATGGGGCGTCTAGGGGCAACCTGGGAGCAACAGGTATAGGCTGTATAATTCATGATTCTGAAGAGAGAGTAATCGTAACCTTAGCCAAACCACTTGGAGAAGCAACAAACAATATAGCAGAACTAACTGCTCTAATTGAAGGTCTAAAAATCTGCAAAGACTTGAAAATTGAAAAAGTTGAGCTCAAAGGAGACTCTGTAATCATCATTAATGCCTTACATAAAGGGAGTATGCCTAATTGGAGACTAAACTCCCTTCTAACTATTGCCCTAGACTTCACTGCTTCTTTTAAGGTGCACATTTAACCATATCTACAGGGAAGGTAATAGTAAAGCTGACTCCTTGGCTAATAAAGGAGCTGATGGCATATGCCTTTCTACTAAAGGTCAACCCTAAAGAAGGAATTTTAAGTTCCTTCTAAAAATCTGAAGGAGAGATGCTCACTTTTCTATTTAGAACTGCTTACAGTCTCATAAGACGCATCTACCTTTATGTAGCCAATAAGATCTCCACTAGTTCAATCACATATTTGAACTAATTCTGAGTCTCCATAGAGTCCTAGTTTTAGGACAAGCATTGGAGAAGGTAAGAACAATTGAGATGATATCAGATTCTTATTTATCAGGGGTAGATCACTTCATATTAAAGATTTGAAGTTTGGTAATGATTTGTAGTCCTTCATACAAAATTAACTAAAAAATTATAATCAGCAGTCATGATGCATCATTTTAACCAAATTTCAACCTTTCCTGAGTTCTGCATTGTATGTACCTAAAACATACATACAATGCACGAAACATACAACATTAAAACCTCATTTCATAATCTTTTTGGTTCCGTGACATGCATATTGCTTTATATATTGTCTTGTATGGTTCCCTTTGCCAAACATACAAACTCAAAATACACACAAAGCATCTTATACAAACCCTCTCGTTATACATGTTCATCGGCTTGTATATTGAAATATACAAAGTATCTTGTATATCGGCTTGTATATTGAAATATACAAAGCATCTTGTATATCGGCTTGTATATCGTAGATATACATTGTTATTTATACAAGCATCTTATGTTATTTCGGCTTGTATATCGAAGGTATACATTGATTATTTTTACAAGCATCTTATGTTATACTTGCTTGTATATCGAAGGTATACATTGTTATTTATACAAGCATCTTGTCTATCGGTATGTCTATCGAAGATATACATTGTTACGTTATACATTTCAATATACAAAGCATCTTGTATATCGGCTTGTAAATCAAAGATATTTTATACAAGCCCGACATGCAAATGGTGGAGCCCACATTGTTATTTATACAAGCCCGATATATCAGCTTGTATATTGAAATATACAAGGCATCTTGTATATCGGCTTGTATATCAAAGATATACATTGTTATTTATACAAGCATCTTATGTTATATCGGCTTGTATATCGAAGATATACATTGTTATTTATACACGCTTCTTGTATATCGGCATGTATATTGAAGATTTACATTGTTATGTTATACATTTCAATATACAAAGCATATTGTATATCGACTTGTATATTGAAGATATACATTGTTATTTATACAAGCCTGATATGCATTGTATGTATATTGAAATGTATAACCTAAAACATACATACAATGCTCAAAACATACAACAATAAAACCTCATTTCATAATCTTTTCGGTTCTGCGACATGCATATAGGTTTGTAGATCGTCTTGTATGTTTCCCTTGGCCAAACATACAAACTCAAAATACATACAAAGCATCTTATACAAACCCTCTCTTTATACATGTATATCGGCTTGTATATTGAAATATACAAAGCATCTTGTATATTGGCTTGTATATCGAAGATATACATTGTTTTTATACAAGCTTCCTGTATATCAGTTGGTATATCGAAGATGTACATTGTCATGTTATACATGTTTCAATATACAAAGCATCTTGTATATTGGCTTGTATATAAAAAATGTACATTGTTATGTTATACATTTCAATATACATAGCATCTTGGTATATCCACGATGTATATAAAGTGCAATGCATCTTCTAATATACTTTAAGTCATGATGCATCATTTTAACCAAATTTTAACCTTTCTTGAGTTCCGCATTGTATGTATATTGAAATGTATAAAACATACATACAATGCATGAAACATACAACAATAAAACCTCATTTCATAATCTTTTCGGTTCCATTGGATGCTCGGTGAGAGTTCTACCGACTTCACCTTTGGCATGACTTTCTTCATCGTTGTGTGATTAATATTCTTCCCCGATCTCTCAAGTGTCACCGATATGGCTATCGGTGAGAGTCTTGTCGATGAATGTGACTATCATTGTCATCAGGGTAATCTATGTCATCAGGATAACATATTTAGGGTTACCTGATCATAGTCATCTCCCCGATAGCCTTTTTTATCATGGATCGGAAGACTTTCATAACATGTCACCAATATCATCATCGGTCAGACTTGTAAGCCTTGTTCTGATTCACTTGTTCTCATCGATGGTTCTTATTCTTCACACTTATCGGTGTAAGTTATACCGAAGCACTTTTCTTCAATCGGTGAGACATTAGAGTATCAGAGAGTCTTTAATCTTTCTTTCTGATGCTTGTCTCCTGCTAATGACTGCTAGTCTCCTCCGTTCTATTGGATGATCAGTGAGTCTTACTGAAATTTCTTATCGGTATGATCTACATCGTTGGGAGGTCTTGTTGAGTATTCACCAATAGTCTTTAGTTATACCGATCGGCGTGACTGGGAGCTTTCTCTCCGACGAAAGCTCATCGGTCTCATTTTCTCCATTGGTGACTTTTGAAATCTTCTCCTCGACCCTTATTCTCATGCCAATAGCCTTTTTAACAAGTTTCCCATGGATCGGTATAACTAACATGAGGTCTTGCCGATGTAAGAATTTGAGGCCCTTTACATTTATTCGTGATAAAAGTCATAGGATTTTATGGGTTATATCAGTTGTTTTATTCTAATTTTGGGAGAAATATTTTTGGCTTGGTCAGGTATGGATGAGCAAGAATACAAGAAAATCTTAAATTTTCCTGTCCGAACACTTTGATTGAAACTTGAATCACTACTGGCATGTTTTGAGTTGAGCTTTGGTAGGAAATTAGACTGGCGATAATGAGGCTTTGAGTCAAGCTTTGGCTGCCATTCTAGCTCATTTGAGAGATATTTCAGATTTGATAGGTAATAACATTTTCTTTGATGGGTTAAAGTTTAGATGGTTCACCAACATTATCAGTGACTAGATCGATCACTTATGCCCACACTTAGGTATATATATTTGCATTTTTACAAGTATATACATTTAGATGTTGGCATATATAAGGGATCAGTCAACTAGTATGGAACTTAAGTTAACTTCGAAGCAAGTGTGTTTGAATATTTTTGATAAGAGTGCTAAGAGCAAGTATTTTAATTTTTCCTCTTAGGCAAAAGATTCAGAGAACTAACAGGTGTTTGCAAGAAGAGAAGTCTATGCTTATCCTTGTTTTGTTTAGCTAACATGTGAAAAGAGTTGGAAGTTTTTCCTATGGTTTCAGGTAAGACAGGTAATTTGATAGGAGCTAGACAGAAGAAGCCCCTCACTTGATAATAGACAGCTGATCTACTACTATATGTCATCGAGGACATCCCAGGAGCTGGAGAACCAATTAGCCATACAGCAAGAGAATATCAGAAGAAAGGCCTTGGTATAGGGCAATGTTTGTACTTGTATCCTAGAAATTGTATAAGAAAGGATGAGTCCTTGATGGGCTTGACCCCGTATAAGATCTATAAATAAATAGTATGTACTGGATTGCAAAAGTTTCGGGCTAGACCGGAGGTTTTCTTTGCTCTGTTCTTTCCTACCGATGCCCGCACTGAATAGAGCTGTATTTTATTGTATTTTATTACTGACTTTATATATTAATGGCCTCAGCCTCTTACCAATCAAAAGAAAAAAAGATGGAATTTTTTTCTCTCATCTAAGTAATAACTATTTCCTAAGTGTGTGTGTGTGTGTGTGTGTGTATATATATATATATATATATATATATATAAAGTATAAAGTATTAATCAAATACAACGCTCTTACAATTTCATAGAAAAGAAAAGTATTTGCATTAATCAAATATAGTGATTTAATGATAAAATAGTGTTGAAAATCTTAAAAGATAAAACCCTAATAAAATAGTTATAAAATATTATTTTAAGGCACCATATTTTATTAATATGGAATGAAAAAATAAATGATTTAAACTTCATTGTGTAGAAAATAAAATAAAAATAAAATTGATGACTATATAGTAAAATCTAAAAAATAATATTCTTATAGTTTCAATTCACTTGTACAATTCTACAATCTACTTTGCTCCTTTTTTATTTGATTGATTTTATTTATTTATGTGAGTAGTACTTGTATTTATATACATTATTTACTCTATGTAGTCATTTAGATATAAAATATATATTTTTTAAATTAAACTTTTATATACTCTTAATATTCAAATAAAGAATCATTTATATACAAATGTAATAATTGTATTGTGTATATGTATATTCATATTTTATAAAAATAAAATAAATCTTTTATAATTGAATAAAATTTTGCATACTTGCCGAGACGATTCGTTCTATGGATCGTTCTAAAGAGAAAGCTATTTTTATTAAGTTGGATATGGCTAAAGCTTATGATCGGGTTAAATGGGCCTTCTTATTTAAGATTCTGGGAGCATTTGGTTTTGCTGGGGAATGGATTGAGTGGGTGAAGACCTGTGTTACTTCTCCTTCCTTTTCAGTGCTGATTAATGGTGAGTCGACAAAGTTGTTTGGTGCTTCTAGGGGGCTCAAACAAGGGGACCCTTTATTCCCTTATCTATTCATCTTATTGGCAGAGGGTTTGGGGAGGTTTATTAGATCCCAGGTGGAGATTGGTTTGATTAAGGGCTGGAGTTTTGGAAACAATATTCCTCCTCAGTCACATTTGCAGTTTGTTGATGACATGGCTCTGATGGGCAGAGCCAAGGTTGAGGAGGCTTCCGGTTGGCGCAAGATTCTGGATTGTTATTTGGCTGCGTCAGGTCAGAAAATTAATGAGGGGAAGTCTTTTATTTACTTCTTGCATACTTCGCAGGCTATTCAGAGGAGAATTGTTGGTACCCTTCATTTCCAGATTGGCACTCTCCCTTTTGTGTATCTTGGTATTTTGCTTGCTATTCGTTCGCTTTCGAAATTCTTCTGGTAGGAGATTATGGATAAGTTCAGAAATCTAGTTAGTCATTGGACTAACAGGTGGCTCTCTTCTGCGGGTAGGATGACTCTTCTAAAGGCAGTGGTGCAGGCTCTTCCTCTATATAGATGTTTTGTTCTCTCTACTCCTTCTGGCTTTATCAAAGACTTTGAGAGTTTGTCTCGATAGTTCCTTTGGTCTGGTTACCTCCTACATAGGAAGTGGAGTTTGGTTAAGTGGGAAGCTATTTGTAGGCTGAAGCAGGCTGGTGGTCTGGGTCTATGTAGAACTGATTTGAATGGACAAGCTTTAGTAGCTAAGCTGTATTGGCGGTGGTGTTCGCAGCAACATCAATCATGGGAAAAAAATCTTACCTCAAAGTATCTGGGTGCAGTTGAGAGTGTGGATGTTGCCCGCTTCAGTTTGGAGGGGAAGGGTTCTAGGATTTGGAGTACCCTCAAAAGGGGTGCCAAGTTGGTCAAGCAGGGGTTGTTTTGGATTTGCAATAGGGGGCAGGATGTTCTCTTTTGGCATGATTCTTGGAATGGTTATCCTCCCATTTTGTCTACCTGCCCCCACCTACAGAATTTGAGTAGGTATTTTATTGATGCTGGGTGGTGCCATGTTGCTAATTTTAAAAATCTTCATAATTTGGGACAAGTTAGTGTGTATAGATGGAAGGTTCCATAGGAGTGGCCTCCTGGTGGGGCAGCTAGGGATTATCAGGAGCTTGCTGGGATCCTAATGAGGTGTGTCTGCACTTCCCTTCCTGGGAGAGATGTGTTGGCTTGGAGTCCTGATCCAAAAGGCAAATTTACTGTTGCCTCAGGTTATCAAGTTCTTGATAAGCAAATGTTTGGGAGCTCAGAGGTCTCGTGGTGGAAACAGGTTTGGAATAAGTTTGCTTGGCCTAAGTGTAACTTCTTCTCATGGTTAGTTGTTCAAGCGAGGTGCCTTACTTTGGAGAACCTCTGGAAATGTGGGTTTTAGGGGCCCTCTAAGTGTGCTCTGTGTGGTGGGCATGAGGAGTGCACCCCCATGTCTTCTTTCAGTGTTCCTTTGTGAAAGTTATTTGGCATTTCTGGTGGAATCTCTGGCGTTTACTGTGTAGACATGCTTCTTCTTTAGAGGATTTTTGGAGGAGTCTGGGGCCTCCCCCTGTAAAGATCTCTTTTCTCCTCATTGCTTGGATCATTGGCCCGAGTTTGATAATTTGGCATATTTGGTTGGAGCGCAATCGTAGAATTTTTCTGGACAAGAAGCTACTTGTTGGTCAACTCTGGTTGAGGATTCTGGGGGGTCTGGAGGAAACTTTGGCTGCTAAGTGTGATTTGTCTGTCCCTGTTATTTCTGGTGACTATGATGTGGTTAAAGCCCTGGGTCTCTCTGGGGGTGGACAAAAACATTTGAGGGCGGTTTAGCATAGGTGTGGGAGAGTGAGGGTCTGTCGTACTGGTCGTTGGTGTCCTCCCACTATGGGGGAGCTAAAAATCAATACTGATGGATCTTCCAGAGCTAATCCTAGCCATGTTGGAGTTAGTGGCATTGGCAGGGATAGTTCAGGGGTGGCAATTTTTTTCTTCTCTATTTATAAAGGTGAGCATACAGATAATCTCATGGAGGCTCTTGCTATTCTTCTAACATTAGAGCATGCTTGTGCCCTTGGCTGGAGGTGGACTATTTGTGAATCAGATTCTAAGGTGGTCATTGATATGTTGAATAAGAGACATTTTGAGGAGATGAACTGGCAACTTGCGGTGGTGCCCAAACAAATTATTTCTTTGAGCAATGCTTTAGATTCTATTGCTTTTTTTCATGTGCCATGGGAGTGGAATAAGGTGGCAGATGGTTTGGCGAGGTGGCCATTTGAGCAGATGGAGACTTGGAATGTGGATGATTGGGGCAATCTTCCTGGTGATTTGGTCCCTGTTCTTAAAAATTGGGTTATGGAGGATATGAGGAGCTTTTGGGTGTTACTTAATTCTTGATTTTGGTTGTACCCCTTGTGGGTGTTTCTTTCTACTTTGTAATGATTTTATGATTCAATAAAGTTTTTACCCCCTTTTTTTTAAAAAAAAATTGCATACTTAAATATGTTTAATATTAAAGTGACCAATGTATTACAACAACAAAAAAAATTAAAGTAACCAATAATTTAAACAAATATCAAAATCACATTTTATTTATTAAATTATATACATTCTATAAAATGTAATACTAAAATAAAATGAGTCCTTTATAATCATAATAAAATGGTTTTTTACAACCTTATTTTAATAAGGATTGAATATAATAATAATATCCCAAAAGTTTGAGGATGGAAATATCTATCTAAATAAGGAGGCACATCCTCTACCTTAATCACACTTAAAGAGTTGTAGTGGGAGGTGCATCCCCCATGTTAGAGTGGTAGGGTGCATCAATTCCATCATCTTGAGATGATTCTTCATGTTGGTGTTGTCGTTGATGTTGAAGGTGTGAAAGGCGTGATATATCCATCATTCCCAATCCCTGAAATTATAATAAAAATCACTAAATAGAAATTGCTAGAGAAATATTTTGAACTATGTTTAAGACCATTTATAAAATAGGCAACAAAATATATGCTTAAGGGTAAACAACCATATCACCTTTAGTTCTTTAAACAATTTCTCTTCAAACTCTTTCTTAGAAGTATTTTATTTGTTTATTTCAGTAGCTTTAATCCATAGTGCCCAAGTAGAAATTTACATCAAAGCCTAAAATTGGAATTTAACATAGGGTATAAGATGAAGATGGTATGTTAGTTTGGAATATGGTAAGATAAAGACTAGGTTATTAATCTAAATTACAACATAGGAACATATAAAAAGGGACCAAATTAGTTTATTTTTAAATAAATTAAGGTAAAAATGTGGATATAAAGATGACAAACATGAACCAAGAGTTTTATCTAATAGCTATGCAATAGGATGATTAATAAACTACCAATTATGAAATTGGGTGAAGAGTGAGGGTAATAATTACTCATACCAAAGAGTAATGATTTTGCACCATTGGTGTTGGAGTGATCAAGCTTGATCCATATGTTGACTCCCATTGGGATGAATGTGCCATTGCAGAACCATAATCATTGGTTGTCATATCATTCTCAATATGTTCAACACTTGTGTTGCCTTCAAAAAGAGGATACTCAAACTTCAAATGTGATGTGTTGGAATCACTTGCATGACTTCCAAGCTGCATGCTACCACTACCTTGTTGAAGGGATGGGAAAATTGTTGGAGACTGGGTATCCCTTCATAGAAAAAAGTGAAACACATATCTAGTATCAAAATATTTGAAAACATATCAAGAATAACATAATAAAACACCTTTTAAATGTATAGGCCTTTTTTCTAGTAAAAATAAATAATCTGCTCCAAAAGATTAATTCTGAGTTTTTGAAAAAGCATGCACTCACTTTAATCTTAGATAAGAAAAAGAAGTTCTATAGATTTAAGGGCTACCATTTTATTATTTTCATTGATTTAATACATCAAAACTCAAAAACATAATTACCAAATCTAAACATAAATTTCTCATGCATAATTTGGAGTTAAATATAGTTTTCTATTACAAGGTATACCTGATGCTTAACATGCCATCAATATTGCCATGTTCTACAAAGTTTTGAATACTTGTTTGTGGATCTCTCTGCGATATCCAATTTAGTATCTGACTTTCACTTGAACTAGTAGAGCTTGGATTTCCATTATGTGATCGCATATACATCTGAATATAAGAATGCAAAGATAATGTTAATTTCTAATTAAGAGAACAAAACATTTTAATTGTATAAAAAAAATATCATATATATAATGCTAGTTTCATAAGATAGCAATCAATTCAATAGCTAAGTAGAACTGGTGTTTATATTATCTAGAAGATAGAAGTCACAAAATTGGCAATTAACATGGCAATCAAACCAAGTGCCAAGAAAAATAATGCATACAAAATTTATAACACTTCAACTCATCCTAGTTCCTCCTTACCAAGGTTAAATGTTATTTTATAAAAAGACAGTTACTTTGAGACAATTAATTGAAATATTTGCTGGAATGTTCTTCATAAATTGTTTTTTCAATTCATTAGAAAAAGGTTTGTTATTTCTATTAATAGTGAAGAGAAATTACATAGTGTAAAAACAAGACATCTACGCACTTTGTATGAAACATGTAATTACAGTTGGGCAACACCCTCACTTTCTCTTCCTTCTCAAATTCATACAGACAAATTGTACACTGCTGCACCTCATTGGAGTACTCTGATTTGTACAGAAATGTTGGCAGTGCCTCTATAATTTCTATGGTCAAACCCACAGCTTGTATGTCTCTGGGTTTTCCACTAACATTTCGTTGAATGGGGGGATTAGGATAGTAAATTTTCAAATTTCTATTAATACCAGAGTAGAGTTCAAAAACATATTCCAAGAGAAAGTTCATTTTTTCTCTTGCTCAACATATCGCAAGAGAAAACCACCCCCAAAAAAAAACAGGACAGAAAAAGCACCGAAGCAACAACACACCCAAGACAAATACAGCTCAGACTCTCACACCCAATGAACAAGACTTGGTGATGGTTTATTGGTTCATTTTTTTCTTCAACCAATAAACTTTGGATGAATTCTAATGAAGAGTCAAAAGCTCACCTAATTCGTCTTCACCCAATTAACTAGTGAATAAGAGTTGCAACTAGTGAATAGGAGTTATAATTTCATCCAATCAAGAGTCAAAAGCTCACCTAATTTCCTTCAAACAGTTAAGTGGTAATTAGGAGTTATATGGAGATTGCCTAATTCTTCAGGAGATCTACAGAGATTATATAATTCCTCAACGAGTTATGCAGAGAGATCTACAGAGATTATCTAATTCTTCAACAAGTTATACAGAGAGATCTACAGAGATCATCTAATTCTTCAACGAGTTATACAGAGAGATCTACAGAGCTGCCAAATATGGGAAGAAAACCATCCGTCTAAACAAAAACTACAAAAGGTCACAAAAGAGTGGCAAAATGAACCTGAAACATAGGCCATGCCCAACTGCCGCACCCCAAAACCAAAGGAAAGCGGGGGAGAAAACCATAAAAGAGTTCAAAATAAGGAATTAAGGATGCAACAAGGCACAGTGATAATCTAATTGCAAATCTAGGCACTCTTGATAGTAAATGTTCTTCCATAGGGATTGATTTCCCATGCAACAAGGCATTGCTTTGGGAATGTCAAAATAATTTGAGGATATTTCCATTAACGTAAAATGCAGAAAGATAAGTTTTGGCATCATTGTCATATATTATGTTAAATAGTTGTATTCAAATTTGTTCTTTTTTTTCTGAAAAATATGAAAAAAAATTAAAATAGTGCAATTGTGATTTTCCATAAATGAAACTTACCTGCATATTTGCTTGGTCATGCATATTTGGTTGGCCATACGAGGCCATGTCAGCTTGTTCCAGATATTGCTGTAATATATATACATAAATTGTTTTCAAGTTAAATAATAATTTTAAAGTTCAAAACGAACATAAATATTAAGAAAATAAATTTTAATTTTAGCACATTTAAAATTAAAAAATAGAACAAAAATATATATTGAATATTTTAATTACAATTTTTTTCATAAAATATTTGATGAAAGAAAAGAGGAATTATTTACCTTTTTGACTCGAACTTTGGATAAGGATTCTTCAAGAACTCTTTCATAATACTCTGCCTCTTGTAGTGAAGTGATCATTTGAGGATCTGCTTCCAAACACCTGAAAATTTACATTAAAATGGTGAAATAATTGCTATGTAGTTTAAAATTTTAAATACATTTTATATAAATTTCTTCCTTGCTTTTATTTCTCTTATAATGGATTCAAAAGCAATTTTCAATGTCCCAAACACACAAATATATTATTTAATAATCTATTCAAAATAAACACAAGTAAACTCTTTCAATATACTTGAAGAGTTTTTTAGCTTTATTCTCTTTGTTTTTCAATGGAAGGCAAACATATAGATATCAATAGAGTATAATGTTAATCATAAAAGTGGAAGGAATCACATTCCTAAGAAGAAAATGTCATATTGGACTCATAGTTGATAAGGGTTGATCGTGATAAAAATAAGAAAACAAACTTCAATATCTATTATTATAAGTGACATAATTTAAAGTTTTGAAACCTAAATGGTGATTAAATTAAAGTTCTAGAGGTACCAATAAATAAATTAAGGTATAGACACCACAGGGTCACAAATTGTTGTTTTGTTAGTGACAATGAAACAATAATCAATTAGATTTTTATGATTGAACTGACAAATTATTTATATTTTTCCAAATTAAAAAATATATTTACATGACAAATTTTAGAAATAGTTTGCATGAATATGATTTCATGGCAAGTAAAATTCATTGCTTGGCATCTACATTTTTTTAAAAATTATTGTATATTCTTAGCCAAGATTGGGATATAATGCACAATCATCTAAATTAAGCACTATAAGACTAGTCCAAGGGGTTATCTTAATTGTTTAAAATGTTGGGTTCTCATTGTGGAGACCCAAGTTCAACTCTCCATAGGGACATCTAATGTGGAATTTTAAGTTGTGACTCTTGGTCTTCCATAGTTGGCTTCTAGTGTTGATGTAGTTTCTAAATAAAGTGAATTTCTAAGTAGTGACTCTAGGTCTTCCATGCGTGATTTCTAATATGTACGAAAAAAGCACTATAACAATACAAAAACATAACAAGAGATTCTACCTGAGCCTTGATTCTGCATTTGCTAATTGCAATCTCCATGCATTGATTTCCCTTTGAAGTTCCTACAAAGTTATCATTATAACCATATATTATAAATTAATGGTAACTTAAAAAAGTAGAAGAGTGATTTTTGTGTAATGAAATCAAGCATACCTCAACATTTAGAATGTTTCCCGGGCTGATTATGATCAGACATAATCACAAATAGAAAAATATGAACACCTATTAGTATGAGTAATACTCGCAAAGAGGATTTCACAACATATGAAAAAAAATATTGAATACTAATATTAAGTATTATATGTACCTTGCTAGATGATTGGCAAGTTCACTGTCGCACCTCAATTTTTTCAGTGCTCTATTTAGAAACTGCTCATACATATGTATGTTAATAAATTTGGTTTGTATACATAGTTCTTATATTTAATTTTTGTTGTAATAAATTATTCCTTAAAAACCTTTACACACAACAAAAGAAACACCAAAGTAAAAAAATTTAGATATGAAAAATAATAATCAACTATAAGACTTACTTCTTGATTTTGAAGCCTGGATATTTGCCATATTTGGAGAGAAAATCAAAACAAAGAAACAAATTATTAAAATATTACTTACAAATCCAAAAGAAACATGCACATGTGATTTTATAAAAAGATTTAACAACCTAATTCAATTTATTTTGGTAAGAAAGATAAAAGAACATGGCTAAGACAAAAGAATGTGGCTATGATTTTATAAATAAATGTAATATTCCAATTCATTTATGTAAAAATGCCTAATGAAACTTACACATTAAGTACAATCATGAAGCAATCTTGTTCATGAACTATTTGTAATGAAGATAAAAGAAACAATCTTATAAAAAGATGTAGTTAAACCATTGATTCGATATATGGATGTTAGAATTGAAGTGATATCCATTGCATAGCAATTGAATTTTTAAGATGAAGTCGTGATGCAAACACCAAAGAATTATAAATTTGTCTTCTGAAAAAAAAAAATTTGTGCAAAAAGCACATACCTGCCCCTCTCATGCTCTGGTAGATTGACATAGTGAGCTATTACATCCTCTATCTTGCTAGAAAATGAGAAAAAAGAGAAAATTTTCAATTACAAGTCCACTAATTATACATATTCATTCCATATAAATACTAAACTGAATCCAATATATTCATTAAACCTAAAACCCTCCTTATAAATAAAACATATGCACTAAACACCCACACTTGGCATACATGGTCAGAAGTCTGTAACCCAAATCCATGCATCTAGTTTGTATCATGTGGCCATGGATCAATTTGCTTTCTACCAAGGCTTTCTCGTTACTACAGGTCAGCAAAAGAAATCCATACATGGAAGAGCTAATTAGCTAGTCTTTGATATGCAAAATGCATGAGGCTTCATTTAGTTGACCTTATCTACCAGAAGTTTCATGAATCTAAATGACTGAACTAGGTCCATGAATCTAAATGACTGGACTAGGTCCATGCTGCTGCTGCTTTTTTATACCATTCCTAGCCCTTTGCTTAACATTATTACAATATCACATGGTCGCATGACAAACATCTTTCTAGTAATTGGGATTTACATCTCAACCGGAGCAGGAATGAAGAATTATTAAAACCTCCTTATAAATAAAGCCTCCTTATTCATAAAAAATATGCACTAAATTCCTCTCTATAAATGAAAATATTTTTGTGCACCACATTAAAAGCAGCCTATTTCAACAAGCCAAAAAAAAAAAAAACTCCCATAATACTAACAATTATTATTATTTAAGTAGTAAAGATTTACCTTTGACTGCTAAATTTCTTGTACTTTTCATTATTTTAAAAGTTCTTTCCATACAATCTTTTTTCCTTTTTCGTCTGCAAAAATAATCTCCTTCATTCAAGTTTTCGAATGATATATCCTTTAAGTTTTACTTATTAAAATTACTTCTAAAACAAACCAATCTTCATATCTTGTAATTTCAGATTGAAAAGTTCATTCAGGTTGTATAAAACGAATCAAAACAGCATCGCTCTAACAATTCAAAGGCTCCAAAAATTCTTGTTGATATAGTGGATTCCATCGCTGGTGCAGTGTTTGTGGATAGTGAAAATTCTGCAGATAAAGTTTGGAAGGTACTCAACATGTAATTGCAAAATTTCTCTTATTTTAGGATGTTATAAATAAGGTACTAAAATATATTAATATATTTATTTTAGGTATTTCAACCATTCCTGCAACCCTTGGTCCAGAAACACTTGAAATGCACCCAGTTGCAGAGCTTCAGGAAATTTTTTTTTATGTACACTTCATTAAAGGTTGGCCATAATACTAACCAATATTTATCAAGAAAAAATGTATAAAAAAAATTTATCAAGGAGAAAAAATCTATGCATTTTTAAAACAAATTTTAAGTGTTTCTAATGGAGATTACCTTTTTTTTCCAGAAAATTGACTCAATCTTCCAGAGGGCGAAAACATAATAAGTGCAATATCAATATCACAGAGAACTGAGAGCTCATAGGCCTTCTTAATAAGTCCATTTCGCCTCTTAGAGAAGGTAACCTGTCTATTTGTGTTGTTTTCTATTTTCTTTATCTGGAGCTTAACTCTCCCCATGATTAGAGGACGAATGGAAGATAGGAACCTGTATTTATTTGCATTATCCATTGAAAATTTTGAAAACACCCATCAGTTAAATATCATAAAAAAATTTTAAAAGACAAAAGATGATTAACCTACTAAATAAAATTTGCATATTCAGTGCTCTAATTAGACATGCAGCTTCCTTTAAAAAAACCCTCTTTCAAACCACAGACACCCACAAAGCAAGCTTACATTAAACAATGGTATCCCATTCTAAAATTTATCTGGTTTTCCAATTTAATTCTAATATATCTATAAACAAACAACAAAAATAAACAAAATAATAAAAGATCAAGAAATATATTTATATACCTTACTAGATGGGTTTGATTTTATTGTTCTGTAGATCTTTTTGCATTCCGATCTACTATCCTGCGAGCTGTTACTATTGCTTAGCTGGCCTGTTACTCCTCCTCTGGCCTGCTGGGAATCAATCTTTTATATTTTGTTACTGTAATTAAACATGCAGCTTCCTTAAAAAAAACCCTCTCCTACGAGGAAAGAAAGAAATGTTGCTTTCATAACTTGTAAGGGCAACCACTGAAGAAACCAACCACTGATTGATCCCGCCTATGAACTAATGACTGATCGGCCTTCCGCTGAGAAGATGGGATTGATCGGAAGAATCTAGGGAAGAATTGATGAATCAATGGTTGCCTGATCTGAAATTTGCACCGCCAGAAGAGAAGTTTGCATGTCGAAAATTTCATGCATGCCGCTTAGAGAAGGTAACCTGCCTTATAAAAAAAGGGTCTTCTGGAAATGAAAAATTTGATGCATGAAGCTGTGTTATTAAAAAAACGTCTGAACCTTCGCCGCATACCTGTGAAAATTCGCCGACAGCACAGAAGGGGCAGCAATATTATTATTTCACGAGGGCGATAATATTTATTTATCCTCATGCAGGCAGTATCACACTCATTAATATGAAAGATTTTAACCGTAAAACACGGTGAAGATAAATATTTGAATTGTAAAAAAAACAATTAAATATTAAAATCTGTGGGGTTATTATATTTATATATAATTAAAAATAATATAAATGTAATTTTTATTTGTTTAATATTAATATTATTGGTAGGTCATAAGATATTTTAGTTTTTCTCATTATTTCTTGTGGTTTTAAAGCAACTAGCATACCTATTTTTAGAAAAATCTATTTAAAATATAGGGAAAGATATCTTTTTTGGAGGCGTTTATTTTTATATTACTTTGTTGAATTTATCTAAAATACCTCGAGTTTGGAGAGATATCATTTTTCTAGGTGTTTATTTTTATATTACTTTGTTGAGTTTATCTAAAATACGTGGAGAGATATCCTTTTGGAGGCATCTATTTTTAAATTACTTTGTGAGATTTATCTAATATATGTGAGAGATACTTTGGCCTATAGGCCATTCTATATGTGCACACATCTTGTAACTGCGAAAAATTTGGAGTCTTATTTTTTGGTCATCAAAAAAATTAATCTTTTAGATGCTTCTATTTTTAAATTACTTTGTCCCCGGACCCCCCATCCTTTTCAGCTCATCTATTTTTAAATTACTTTGTTGGATTTATCTAAAATATGTGAGGTTCAATAAGCACCTCAAGAAAGATATCTCTCCTGGGCCTAAATTTGATGGTTGTATAATGGTATTTAGACATTTTTGCCTTAAAATATAATCAAAATTTTAAAAAGATTGTATGACATGAAAGGAGAGATTTTGGATAAACTATCAAAATTTATATAGAACTATGATGATATATATATTTGGTTTATATATAATTTTACTTATTATCATTAATATTTTAAGGACATATTTCAATAGATAACTGTCATTTTAAAATGACTTGATAGGTAAGATTGACTCTGAGAGAATGCTTATTTTAGATAGATTTTTCTAAAGATAGTGATGCTAATATATATAAGAAGTGGATAAGTTATATAGAAACCTTTATATAATTCTTTAAGATTTCTAAATAATTAGAATAACTCTTTAAGTAAAAAAAAATTAACTCATCATTGATATCTCTAACTAAAATATAGGTTCACAATGAAAAACCTATAAAATAACTCTAAAACTCCAACTAATGATTTTTATTATTATATTTTATTAGACAAATGAATAGCTAGCACTCTAAAAAACCTATAATCGATAGATGAATATCATGCACTATGAAAAACCCTAACCGTAGTTGGGTGTTAATTCATTATTGATAATAGTTGTATATAAATTTTGACAGTTTCTCCAAAATCTCTCCTTTCATGTGATACAATCTTTTTAAAATTTTGATTGTATTATAGGGCAAAAATGTCGGCCTACTGGGAGAGATATCGTTCTCAAGATGCCTATTGAACCTCCGCATATTTTAGATAAATCCAACAAAGTTCCTAAATCAAACAAAGTAATTTAAAAATAGAAAAGGATTTTTAAAATAGATAAGTAATTTAAAAATAGAAAAGGAATTTTAAAATAGATTCGTCCAAAAGGATATCTCTCCATGTATTTTAAATAAATTCAAGAAACTAATATAAAAAGGATATCTCTAGGCATATTTAAGATACATTTTTCTAAAGATAGGTACGGTAGTTATTATATTTTATAGAAAAACCTATAGTAGATAGATGAATACAATGCACTATGAAAAACCCTAACCCTAGATGGGTGTTAACTCATTGTTGATAACTAAAATCTAAAACTCCAACCAATGATTTTTATTATTATATTTTATATAGATAATAGTTTTAGTTACACACAAATAAGATTGTGAAAACCTATAGTAGATATATGAATATTGTGAAAAACCCTAACCCTAGTTGGCTGTGGAGAGATTTGAAATGTATATATGTAGAGTAGAAGTAACATATAAAAGAGAAACAAATATAGACTTCATAATTTTTATTTTTATTTGAGAGTAATGTATATTGGTTTAATAAATTATAAAAAATAAAATAAAATACAATAAGTAAAGGTCTAATCCTAAGAATTATTTAAAATATTTGAGATAATTATAATTTAATATTGTAATTTTAATAAATAATTGTAATATTATTAATTATAATTAAATAATTTTCTTTATTGTATTTATTACTATATTTATTTTTATTTTTATTATTATAAAAGTCACAGCGAGGGGTATGGTGAACAAGCTATCGCTCAATGGGTATGATCCATCGCCCCCCCTATATAGGAGGGCCCGCTATTATAGAGGGGTGGGGGCCCCCTTTATATAGTAAGTTGAGTCCGCTATTGATCCAAGTATCCCAGTCAGTAGGGATGGTCAACCCAACTCGATTCACTTCTCTATGTTCCCTGATTGACACTTATGCACAAGGGCTGATGGCTTGATGAATGCAAGTGCCCTACTAATAATATTATAATTTGGGCCCTCTCAATGAAATTGCCTATCGACACTAATAACAAATTGAAATTCTCAGCCCTTCTCCATGGACTTCACCTCTGTAAAGACAAGCATTTAACCGATCTCGATATTGAAGGGGATTCTTTAATTTGCATCAATGCCATAATATCAAAAAACATTTCTAACGGGAAACTCAAATATTTGGCGGAGGCGATCTAGGAATGTCTTGATGAACTTGGCAACATATTTATCAACCACACCTTCTGAGAAGGGAATAAAACTATAGATTTCCTTGCGAACTAGGCCTACGTACAAGAGGAGGACATAATTGTGGTAGAGTCTTGTGATCCCTAGCCAGGCTTGCCTTTGGAAGGACAAATGATGGAACAACAATAAGATTTGGATAGCTTGGTAGAGATTTTTTGAATCCCATTCTTGTAGTGGCAGTGTACTCAGCTGCTTCTCCTATCCATAGCTCCTTATATGGGGACTGCTTTGAGCTCTCACAACCATTGGTTTCCATGGAAATCAAGTACGAATGCATTTGTCAAAGGAGGGTGAATGAGAGCTCTGAGAGCTTCGAGGATCCTGAGAGCGGTGAGGAATCAAAAGATTCAGAAGGAGATGACCAAGGTAGCCAAGGGAATGCGACTGGCCTTCCAGAGGAATCCAGGATTGAGCAAATCAAATGCTTGTTTAATGCATACACAAACATCATAGCAGAGGCTATCCTGAAAGTCATTAGTGCAAACAACCTCCCGGAAGGCCATGTCCACGATGGAACCTTCTATGAGGAATTCTTGTCAACTTGCATGTCCTCATCATGGGTAGAAAGGCCCAAGGGAAAATACTCGCCAATGCGCTTGTAAAGGAGGGAACAAAAGATGCAGGATTTGGAATCACAACATTCAACAAGCAACCAACTAGGGTGTTGATCGGAAGCATTTTTGATGCTGCAGCCGTGAATAAAAAGAAGTCTACCTTGACTATTTCTACCCTTTGGTCCTCTTCAAGGAAGGCATCCAGTGAAACAACATGGAGACTTTCTCCTTCTTTATGAGCCAATATGATGAGCTCCTCTCCCCAGCCCAAGTGGAATGGGCTGCAGAGTTAGCTGAAGGTCTTCGAGTGTTGTGGCACACATAGTTCTAATGTAATAGCCAAGGAGGCATGATCATGCTGATGTTTAAAGCAAGTTTTTGTATATTTTTGAATATAATAGAAAGGGATCTACCCCCTATGGTAGCACTTATCTAGAAAAAAAAAGTTATAGGATATAATTATATATTAATTTAATTAACGTTTTAATTAAAATGTATGGAAGAAATATTTTAATTTTTTTATAAATAATATCTTTTATTTTTTCTGTTAAGGGAAAATTGGATTCAAAAGAATAATCAATAATATCAAATATCAAGATACCCAAAACTCAATGAAATGGTGAACAAAAGAGATTCAAATAAACAATTAACAAACAACAAAGCAAACCTCCTTAATTTGAAGCTTCTATTGATCACCTATCACAATCAATCTTGCATGTATGAAATAGGGGCCTCAGAGAGTGCACTTCTTTTCTTTCTTTCAAGAATGTCAATTGAGAATGGCTATGGTAATATTGCCATGAAGAGAAGCTTCACAACGATGGTCGTAGTGCGTAGTAATGAGTGTGATCACAAGCAATGAAGGAATTGGTGCTAAAGGCGCACTGTAATTCCTGTAGAGTAACAATACTTAAAGCTTGGATCAATGAAATAGAAGAAGAGGGTTCAATTTATAGACTTGAGAGAGAGAAGATCAACGGTATAGAAAGAATGAGAAGATCAATGGTATGGAATGATTGAGGAATGTGCGCGAATAGAAAGAAGGCAAGTGTCACACAAAAGCTGTTTTATTTGAGCTAACTACCTTTCTTTTGTAAAGATAAAATATGACTTCATAAATTAGAAGGCTTTTTTCTAATTTAAGATATATTGATAAAAACAAGGTTGATTGAGTTAGTTAACTCAACTTGTGATTTGCTTTTGCATAATTTGAGAGAAATTAAATAATAAATTATTCAATTTTGTGTGCATGAAGAAGAAGACTTATTTTTAGAAGATTTGGAAGATATTTGAAGAATTAGAAGATAAGAAAGCAAATTAAATAAATAAATTTATTTAATTGTTGTGCATGATTTAGAAGAATAAATAAAATATTTGATTATATTTTATTTTTAGAGATTGAGAGGATTTAAATAAATTTGGAAGAATAATTTGATTTAATTAAATAATTAAGAATTATTTATTTGTTTGGAAGAATTTAATTAAATAAATGATTTTATTTAATTTTGACTTTAGAAGAGGTAATTAAATATTTTGATATTTAATTATCTTAGAGGAATATGAATCAAATAAATAAATTTGTTTATTTATTTATTAATAAAAGAATTAGAATGAAATAAATATTAAGAATATTTATTTAGACCGAGTCGTGTCATTTTTAGGTGTATAAATTTTGCCCCTCTTTGAAGCAATGTGTTTTATCATGTTGTTTCAAAGAATAGATTTTTGATAATGATACATGTTTTAGTTTGCCCCTGGTATAGGTTTAACAATGGTAGGATGCCCCCTCTGGAGATTGGACGAGAAGAAGGCAGAAGGCGTGAGACGGACAATCTCACGAAGAAGACAGTGAAGAAAGAGTTGAATGATACGCTATGCAAGATAGAATGATAACACACACAAGCAAGTAAGTAAGTATGCACAAATGATACAAGAACAAACAAGGTATTGCACCTGTCGAGCAGTAAACCAATGATATACTAATAACGATATACGACAATGTTGTCATGGCGGGGAACGATATATCCCCAGACCAACATGGCAGGCATGTTGTCATGGCGGGGAACGATGGATCCCTAGAGAAACATGAAGGATAGTGTCTGGTTTCAGGAAATGAAACATATCGTGTAAGATGCGTGTATTGGTATGATTTTGACAATGCAACATCTTGTATAAGATAGTTGATAGATTATAATTGATTGAGTTGGTTTACAACTAGACAAGGATCAAGACCACTGATTGTGATTGGATCATTTGTGTAAGATTGACTTGACTTGATTGGTATGGATTAAGGATGGACCTTGCATCTAGATCACTACTCATATTGACCGGATTGAGAAGAATGGATCACAATGATAGAATTTTGATTGATAGAAGAATGACTCGACAGAAGGACTCACAAGCTTTTATTTGTATTGATACTCTACTTTTTTGGATCTTCATTACATGGGATATGGATGCGAAATGCAACTGGATATGGTATGGGTATGGATATGGAATGTAAATAGATTTTTGCCATCTTGATATTGCAAGTATTTTGAAGTTCTTATTTCATCATTGGGCTTTTTTTAAATGTTGTAAGAAAATACAAGCATCGATGTATAATTGAACTGAGATGACCTGAGTATTGCTTACGTGGATTTTGATTTAGCAAGTTAATACAAGCATCTAGGTATAATTCAACTGAGATGACCTGAGTATTTCTTGTGTATCAATAAACAAGGATTGCCCCTGTTCATGTTAGACCTTTGATGTCCTCGATGATCTTTTGCCGATCATGTTTTTAGACAAGGCCTCACATTACTAAAGTTTAATCCACAAATAACAAACAAAGAAAATAATCATGCCCCCATCAAAGTATCTTTAGCTTTTGGCATCCTCGAGTAGCATAGAAAGGCATGATAGCAAAAAATCAAGACTCCATATTTTTAACCATGTTTCCAATCCCCAAAACATTTTTGCATTTAGATGTGTTTGTTTCTTGCCATAATTTGGGTAAAAATCATTTAGAAGGCCTTAGGAGTTTGTTTACTTTGCTTTGGATAGGTTAAGGTGTTGCATCAAAATTTCTACTTGAAAGTAGGCTTTGCATGCACTTGCTTGCCTGGTGAGAAGATTCCACAATCTTTATTGGCGAGACAGACCCTAAGGGACTGACCTAGTGCCTTGGGGGCTCATTTCTAAATGGCTTTGCCTACATGATGACACAGAGGCAATGTAGTTCAGGGTAAACCCTAGCGGACCTAAGAGCTAGGTGGTAGGAAGTGGTGTGGACTTAGATATATAGAAGGACTAGACACGGGATGGATGGGATAGTGGAGCCTCGGGGGCGCATTTGAGAAATGGCCTTGCCTACATGATGACACAAAGGCAACGTAGTTCATGGACTTGGACCATGGATACTAATGAGAGACCTTATGCTAGGCTGACACTATGTATAGGATATGGGATAAAACCTGGGTTGCCAAGGCAACAATGAGATAGAGTATCAAGCCATGATAGGTTATCGTTAGGATTTTATTATGGGACAAATATGGATCGAATGGGACACGAGGAAGAATGGACACAAGGTGATTGGTTTCCCAAATATGGAGGAAGCGGTTTATCACAAGTAATACCTATTTACCAGGTTTTCACCACTTGCTTTTATTTGCACGAAAAGCTAGAAAGTATACATGACGCCTGTTTGCCAGGTTTTCACCAAAGGACAATTTTTTTGTACTTTTCCAATCTTTTGATTTTTTTGTATTTTTCCAATTTTTTTTATTTTTTGTATTTTTCTAATTTTTTTTCATTTTTTTGTATTTTTCTAATTTTTTGACCATTGCCTTGGAGGTAATAGGGTGTGGAGAAATGGTGTTGGATTTTGAATCGGTCATAGAGTTCTTAGACATCTTAGTTTTTGAAGGGTCTTCTGTTATCCGTAATAATGGATGAAGGAATTTCGTATCTGCAGATGAGGTAGTTTAGGATAAATGAGGAGATTTGTTTACCTGTGACGGTGGTGAGGGGGATGTCTTCAATCCACTTGGTAAAGTACTCAATGGTGGTTATTATAAATTTGTGGTTGTTGGATGAGGGTGGATGGATCTTACCCACAAGGTCAAGTCCCCATTGGCAAAAGGGCCAAGGTGTTGTTAAAGGTCTCAACTCTTGAGCTGGTGCATGTATCAAGTTCCCATGTATTTGGCACTATTTGCACTTCTTCACAAACTGATATGAATCTATTTCCATGTTCGGCCAGTAATAACCCAAATGCATGAGTTTCTTAGCTAAAGAAGGGCCGCTAGAGTGTGTTCTACAAATCCCTTCGTGTATGTTTTGTAAGGCGGTTTGGGATTCTTCTCGTTCTAAAGAACAAAGTAAAGTACCATCTAGACCACGTTGGTATAGGGTGTCGGCAATAATGGTATAACGGGAGGTTTGGTATATAAAGGTTCATCATTGGTTTGAAGATAAGTTAGGTGGGAGGGTGTTGTCCTTGTGGTAGGTCTAAACCTTACCATACCAAGGTGAATTAGATCCAACTAAAAGGCATATGGAATAGGTTTCAGGAAGATCATAAGCTAGTTGTTGAATAGTTTCCACTAAGAACTCGTACTGTGACTCACTCTCTGGTATCTTGAGAAGAGAGGCAATGGTTGCCATGGCATCTGCTACTTTGTTCTCAATGTGAGGTATCTTCTGAAAAGAGATGATTACAAAGTATTCCTTGAAGTCTTAGACCATCCGCTTGTATGGGACAAGCTTCTCATCTTTGGTTTGGTAATCATCATTGACCTAATTTATTACTAGTTGAGAATCACCGTAGACATGCAGCTCTTTGATTTTCCACTCTGTTGCCATTTTGAGGCCAATGACCAAGGCTTCATATTCTGCTATGTTATTGGTGCATGGAAATAACAGACGATAGGACTTTGGTATGGTGTTGCCATGATGAGTTACAAACAAGATTCCTGCCCCCGATCCATGGTTTGTGTAAGACCCATCAAAGTAGAGCTTCCAGGAATGTGTTGAGATGTTGAATAGGGATTCATCTGGAAATTTAAATTGTATTGGTGTGGTGTCCTGTAATGGTGCATCTACTAACTCATCAGCAATGACTTGCCCTTTGATAGCCTTTCTGTCTACATACTCAATGTCGTATTCACTTAGGAGCATTACCCATTTTGCTAGGCAACCTGTAAGAGTTGCTTTGCTTAGTAGGTACTTCAGTGGATCTATTTTTGCAATAAGTTTGACTGGATGTGCAAGCATATAATGTCAAAGTTTTTGGGAAGCAAAAACTATCGTAAGACATGATCTTTCTATCTAAGAGTATTGCAACTCTTAGCCCACCAATGTGCGACTGATATAGTAGGTGGCTCTTTCTTTATTCTCATAATCTTGTTGTGCTAGAAGAGCCCCAAGAGCTGTAGGTGTAGCAGATATGTATAGTATCAATGGTTTCCCTTGGATTGGAGGCATGATAATAGGTGGATTCATAAGATACTCTTTCAGTTTGTTGAATGCCTCTTCACATTTCTTATCCCATTTGAATGGAATGTTCTTGTGTAGGAGATGACTGAATGGTTGACACTTGTCTGCCGGTTGTGATATGAATCTACAGATTGCTTGTAGTTTTCCTTGTAGAGATCTTAGTTGAGTGAGGGTCTTGGGTGGTGGCATGTCCATAATAGCATTGACTTTGGTGAGGTCCACCTCTATTCCATTTTCTGAAACAATAAAACCTAGGAGTTTGCCTGAGGTGACTCCAAACAAACATTTCTTTGGGTTCAACCTAACTTTGAATTGTTCGAGTCTCTAAAAGACTTTCTCTAACACATCTAGGTGTGATTCTCTTATGAGTGACTTTGCTAGGATATCATCTACATAATCTTCCATTGTCACGTGCATCATATCATGAAATATAGTGGTCATAGCATGTTGATATGTGGTTCCTGCATTCTTTAGCCCAAATGGCATGACATTCCAGCAGAAAGTGCCCCATGGACAAGTAAAAGCTGTCTTATGCTGGTCTTCTGGTGCTATCCTGATCTGATTATATCCTGAGAAGCCATCCATGAGAGATAACATGGTGTGCCCTGCTGTTAAGTTGACTATGATATCTATATTTGGCAACAGAAAATCATCCTTGTGGCAAGCTTTGTTTAGATCTCTAAAGTCATTGCATAGTCTAACTTGGCCATCTGGTTTGGACACTAGTACTATGTTGGAAACCCATTCTAGATAGTTTATAGCTCTGATGAACCCTACATCCAATAGTTTCTTGAGTTCTTCTTTTACAAGCAGTGCTATGTGTGGATGCATCTTTCTAAGCTTCTGTTTCACTAGTTTTACTCCTGGATCTAATGGAAGATGGTGTAGAATCAAATCTGGATCTAACCCCAGCATATCTGCATATGACTAAGCAAAATTGACTTGCTTTTTCTTGAAGAATGGTACAAACTTAGTCTTCTCTAGTGGGGTTAGAGACTTAGCAAAGTGAATGATCTTAGGCTGTTCCTCTATTCCAATGTTAACTGGCTCTGTGGGTTCCACAACAATCTAAGACTTCTCTTGGTGCATGTCATCGGGGAGAGTGTTAAGCCTTCCATCATCAGGTGCCACAGTTGGGTTTTCACCTTCGGATGTGTCCTTTCTTTTTACTGTTTTGGGATTTGACACTACCGTGGAGCGGTTTTCATCGTCAGATCCAATTTTTATTTTGATATTTTTACGATTGGAAGGCTTGGCACCCTCTCTGAAATAAGCCACAATATTAAGTTCAATAGAGAAACTAGCTTTATGATCCCTTTTGGGTAGGTGGTCCCTAAGTTCCATATAGTTAATATAGGCATCGTCGTTTTGGGACATATCTAGTTGTGGAGTTCCTCGTAGATCCCAATCAATAAGTTTAGGATGCACAAGGGGGAGGGAGTTGAAGGATAGATTTGATTCATTGATAGTTTGAATGGATATACTAGGAGTATTGGTAGGGGGAGTGTTTGGGATGGTACTTTCCTCCAAGTTGTTTATTGCGATAGAACTTGAACCTTCCTCGAAAGTCGTGTTCTCAAAGATAGGCAAATCACACTCTAATGGCCTATGTTGTAGCGTTTGTCCCTCACGGTAGGGGCTATAAGTTTGAATGGTATCAACTTCTTTGTCATCATAGGAATGCTTTGTCATCTCATCCCACTCATATTCATTGGAATCTGTGTCACTATCCACTTGAAGTGTATGGATCATTTCTACTAGACAAGCATTTTCTTTAGCTTTGCCCTTATCCTTATATCCTAGGCCTTTTGTATTTCTAGCCAATGAGGATGAAGAAGGTTGAATGGGTTCTATAATTCCTTCTTTTCTTAGGCCAATGGGGCCTTGTCCTTTGTAACCCATTCTATGTAGGATAGATTCATCTCACCCATAGATTTCTATTGGGAGCCTAGGTGGTTCCTGTTGTGGTATAAAGCCATTGTAGGATATCTCTTTCCTCTGTCTCATCTGATAGGGTCCACCATTTTACAAAGGGGGTTATGGGAGGTGCAGGAGGAGCAGATGGCTTTGGAAAATGCTTGGGTCACCCAAAGGATCTAGGAGATAAAGGCATTTTGGCTAGATTGAGGCTGTGCTCAATGGAGTATTCCCCAACTCTAGTTTCTTTAATGGTAAATTTTTGCTCTTTGGGCTTTGATGAGGAAGCTTCAGAGGTATGAACATGCTGTGGGGTAGGGGATGTAGATGCTCTATTGTTTGGTATGATGCAATTAGGTTTTGAAAGGATAGAGTTGCAATGCTGGAAGGGGTCAGGGTTGCCTTGGATGGTGACTTGCTTACCATTATGTGGGAATTTTATGCATTGGTGATAAGTAGAGGGAACAAATTTCATGGCATGAATCCATGGTCTACCTAGGAGAATATTATAGGTGAGCTCCCTATCTAGGACTTGGCACACAACATCTTTTATTATCAGTCCCACTTATATGGGTAAAACCACTGTTCCCTTGGTAGTTCTCTCCTCTTCATCATAGGCTTTGATAGTTATCTTCTTTCTTGGATCAACTGCATTTTCCAAGAACCCCAATGTAAGGACTAGCTTTAACATGCAAATATTTAAACCGGCTCCCCCATCAATGAGAACCCTCTTGATGTGGTGCTTGTGGATGAAGGCAATGATATGTAGAGGGGTGTTATGAGGTTGAGACACTGAGAGGTCATCTTGTTCTGTAGATGATATGGTATTTGAGGAGGTTAGATTACCTACCATGGCCTGAAACTTCTCTTGGGCCAAGTTAGTGGGTACAGTGGTTTCCACTAAGGCTTTATTGAGAATCTCCTTATGGGAAGGAGATAGACGCAACAACTCTAAGATAGAAATGTGAGCCGGAGTCTTCTGAAGTTGGTCTATGACACTACACTGATGGAAGTTGGACTGAGAAGGTGTCGACCTTGGAGGGATGGTATTCAACATGACTTTACCACTATGGGTAATGATACTGCAATCATTTTGGTTAGGCTTTGATTGTTGGTTGGGTGTGACCACATTGATTTGTGAGACATGCACTGATATACAATTGATGGTATAGTCAAATGGCACACTTGTGTAGTTGGCATTGCTATTCCCACTATTCTGATTTTGCCTATTGCAGTTGTTGTTGTTGTTGATGTTGTTGTTATTGTTGTTGCTATTATTGCCATTGTTGTATGGCCTGTCATGATTGAGAAGTGGATCCCTGTAAGCCACATGTATCTCATTGGAGGTATGTTGTTGGGTTCCTCCTTGATTTTGATCAAGTACATCTTGAATAACATGTTTGATATGGATACGATTGTTGGTTATATGTCCCCTTCCTCTATGATACTCACAATAGTCAGTGTCTTTCCAATAGTGAGGTTTAATTTGAGGCTCATAATCACTTGTTGGTGGTAGAGAGATTTCATTGTTAGCCAATAGCTTCCTTAATGTGGATTCTTGGGACTCACCTAGTGGTGTGAACTTTCACCTTGGATTTGAGTTGAACCATGGTGTTGGCTCCTGAGAGAATGTTGTATTGGGTGTAACATTGCTTGCCTCTCCTTTGAGAGTAAATATCAGTTGTTTCTTGGGCGCTGCCACCTTGGCATCAACTACTCCATCATTGATAACATTTTTGTTTTTAATTCAAAACTTTGATTTGTTAGTCGTGTAATTGGAGGTAGGTGTGTCCTTGTATAACTTGATTTGCCCCTTGGCGATCATAGCTTTCTCAATGAACAATCCCATTTCAATGACTTTCGAGAATGAAGTAGGGCATTGAATTTGTATTTGATAGCTAAGATCGGAGTTGAGGTTATGAACAAACATCTCCATTAGTTGCTTCTCTGGTACATCATATGAGCATTTTCTTGCTGGTTGTCTCCATCTTTGTAAAAAGGTGGCAAATGATTCGCCACTCTTTTGTTTGGTATTGCATAAATCAAGCATAAAGACTTCGTGTTTAATATTGTAAGAGAAGTGTGTGATGAATTTGTTGACTAACTCATCAAAAGATTTGATGCCTGGTGGGAGCCGTGAGAACCACTCCATGGCTTGACTACCTAGAGATCTAGGGAATAGTCTCATTAAGCAAGTCTCATTGTGAGCTACTTCCATGCATGCTGCGTTGAATTCCCTAATATGATCTCTAGGGTCCCCTTTCCCTTTGTATTTGTCAAATTTAGGAACTTAGAATCAAAAGGGAAATGGTGTCATGTTCAAACTTTTATCAAAGGGGAATGGTGCAATATCTTCCAAAGAATAGGTTTTAGTGTTTGTACCCATCTTGAGATCCGACATTTGTTGCTTTAGACCCTCGAGTTGTTTCCTCATTTCTTCCATGGGAGCGCTTGGGTCTATGGCTTTCTTTCCTTTTTCATTATCATTCTCTGCATTTTGGTCCATGGTTTTCTTTCCCTTTTCATGATTATTCTCCACATTTTCTTGGATTGTGCTTATATCGAAATCTACAGGGAGTTTAATTCCAAGACTTGCAAGATGATAAAAATACTTGTGAGGGTCATCATGGAGCACTTTCTCTAGCAAGCGTTGAAATTTATGATCTTGGAGGCTTCCTTGATACTCTTTGTGAGAGATTTCTTCATCACTATCATGAGGGTTGATGATGTGGTTGGATGATTCAGCCATTTCAAGTTGCTTTTTGTACTGAGATCTAGTAAGAACCATGCAAGGTGACGAGGGATGAGGTGGGATGAAACTAGAGATTTTGGTAAGATGCCGATGGAGACTATTAAGAATAGGATACTTATGACAAGACTTGGACAAGGGACTTTCTCGATCAATGATTCCAAGTAAGACTGCTGATACAAGACGGTAGCCACTAGTAAGGGTACTTGATACCTGTCTTACTATGTAGGGACTAGTCATGCACCAAGACCACTAGCGAAGTCCTATGACCTACTAGGGTTATTTGAATCCAAAGTGATACAAAAAAGGGGCCTATCTTGACTTGATATGGGACACTTTTGACTTTGGACTAGGAAGACCTGATAGAAGGTGAATGGGATGACTAATGAAAAAGAGATTTTGATGCAAAATGGATGGGAAAAAGACTGCAAGGTAAGACCTGATCTCAGAACTTGAAACTAGATTGAAATGGTTATCCAGAACTGATAAAAATTTTCTCTCAAAAATTGTGGAAGTGCTCACTGTCACGCATGCGCAGGAACAAATGCACTGTAGAAACTAGTAAATGTGTCGTAGGTCGGCACAGAAGCGCCACACTGGTAAAAATCAAATGCACTATAACAGATAGTAAAAGCATTGTAAGTCAAGACAGATGCGCCGCAAGTTGGCACAAATGCGCAGCAACAAAGGATGGATGCACCGCTCTGGTTTTCTCAATATTTTTTGCAATTTTTTTGGAAGTTTTCTGATGTTTTTGGTAATTTGGTTGTAAGAAGATCTTTTTGATTTGATTTTTTGAAATTATGGCAAGAAGACACAGCAAACACAAAGAATATTTTTATGGTTTTTTACTTTTTTGTGATTTTTTGACTCTTTTTGGACTAAAAAGAAAGCAAGTACAATCCTAGGCTTCAAATGGATTACAGGGGTTTTTGGCCACTAGACAAAGGTGAGTAATAAAGGCAACCATTTGAGTGGTTATACATACGGCAGCACTACTCTTCATTATGGAGTCTCCTAGCTTGCAAGGGTTGCACCTTGGAGGGTTTTGGGGGAGGTTAGCTATCGGTATAACACAACTACACTCATTGTTTGAAGCTTTCGCTCCAAATACAATTTATTTATAGTGGCTTGGAAGGGCTTTGCGTCTAGCCTGTTACCACTTAGGGTCATTCCTACTTGGATGAACAGTGTCTAAGAGCAGGCCCCTCTAAAGGGAAAACATATGCAAAAATGATATGTCTGGCATTTTGGTCACCCAAGATAGGGGAGAGCATAGGCCTGGTATCATTCCCAAAAACACAAAATACAGTGGTTCATTTCCCCTAGTTAAAATGAGAAAAACTAGATGAGCTATCTACTTGGGCAAGCACAAAATTTTGTTAACTTTGAAGTGATAACAAGATAGCAATGGTCTAGTTTTACCAAGATAGCAATGATGAGTTCAATTTTATCCCAGATAGCACGAATTGTTAACTTTGAAGTGAAGATCGAGATAGCAATGGTTCAGTTTTACCCAGATTGTAATGATGAGTTCAATTTTAACCACGTAGCACGAATTGTTAACTTTGAAGTGATGGTCGAGATAGCAATGGTTTAGTTTTACCCATATAGCAATGATGAGTTCAATTTTAACCACGTAGCATGAATTGTTAACTTTGACATGAGGGTCGAGATAGCAATGGTTTAGTTTTACCCAGATAGCAATGATGAGTTCAATTTTATCCAGATAGCAAGGAGCTGTTAACTTTGAAAAGATAGCACTAGCAATGATTCAATGATATGGAAGATAGCAATGATTCAATTACTTCCTTCCTAGTTAAACTATGTGAGATTTGCATGAGCATCCATTTTACTTTCCCATTTAGAAATTGAAGTGTGAGCTAACAAGGGCAACTATATGAATCTAAACCAGTACCTAGCCTATGAAATAGATCAATCTGAGAGTTCCTATACAAAGATGTTAGCATTAGTGAAAACTTCAAGGAAACCCTAAAAATCACTACCTAAAATAGATGCGCCGCTTCAGAGACTGAATGCATAGAAACAGTGAACAGAAGTGCCACAGTACATATGCGCTAAAATAGAGGTTAAAAGCATAGGAAAACAATGTATATGCACTGAAGTAGCAGATGCACCATTTCAGATGGTAAATGCACTGGAACAATGTCTATATGTGCTGCATGAACATATGCGCTGTGACAGGTAATAGATGCATGTTAGGATGTGACAGATGCACTGTTTCCTCCTATGTACGGCTTCTAAAACACAAAAAATTAGTTTTTTGGGTTAAATTTGGGGCTAGGCCCCACAGTGGGTGCCAAAATGTTAAGGAAAAATTAGATTCAAAAGAATAATCAATAATATCAAATATCAAGATACCCAAAACTCAATGAAATGGTGAATAGAAGAGATTCAAATAAAAAATGAACAAACAACAAAGCAAACCTCCTTAATTCGAAGCTTCCATTGATCGCCTATCACAATCGATCTTGCATGTATGAAATAGGCCCCCAAAGAGTGCACTTCTTTGCTTTCTTTCAAGAATGTCAATTGAGAATGGCTATGGTAATATCGCCATGAAGAGAAGCTTCACAACGATGGTAGTAGTGCATAGTAACGAGTGTGATCACAAGCAATGAAGGAATTGGTGCCAAAGGCATGCTGTAATTCCTACAGAGTAACAATACTTAAAGCTTGGATCAATGAAATGGAAGAAGAAGATTTAATTTATAGACTTGAGAGAGAGAAGATCAACGGTATAGAAAGAATGAAAAGTTCAACAGTATGGAACAGTTGAGTAATGTGCGTAAATAGAAAGAAGACAAGTGTCACACAAAAGATGTTTTATTTAAGTTAACTACCTTTCTTTTGTAAAGATAAGATATGACTTTATAAATTAGAAGGCTTTTTTCTAATTTAAGAGATATTGATAAAAACAAGGTTGATTGAGTTAGTTAACTCAACTTGTGATTTGCTTTTATATAATTTGAGAGAAATTAAATAATAAATTATTCAATTTTGTGTGCATGAAGAAGAAGACTTATTTTTAGAAGATTTGGAAGATATTTGAAGAATTAGAAGATAAGAAAGCAAATTAAATAAATAAATTTATTTAATTGTTGTGCATGATTTGGAAGAATAAATAAAATATTTGATTATATTTTATTTTTAGAGATTGAGAGGATTTAAATAAATTTGGAAGAATGATTTGATTTAATTAAATAATTAAGAATTATTTAATTGTTTGGAAGAATTTAATTAAATAAAGGATTTTATTTAATTTTGACTTTAGAAGAGGTAATTAAATATTTTGATATTTAATTATCTTAGAGGAATATGAATCAAATAAATAAATTTGTTTATTTATTTATTGATAGAAGAATTAAAATGAAATAAATATTAAGAATATTTATTTAGACCGAGTCGTGTCATTTTTAGGTGTATACATTTTCTAATTAAATATCAGCATAAAAATAAAAGACATCTCAACATCTTTTAGATAAATTATTGATGTAGGAGCATCCCTGGTTCAAGAGCAATCTTGCATCAACCAAAAACATTTGCATTTCAGTTTTTTTCATTTTCCAGTTCAGTTTAGTCAGTAGCAGTTTTAGTATTCTGGTCTGCACTCTACTGCATTTTTATTTTAGACCTTGTGGAGTTGTACTTAGCATCTAGACACATTCATGCACATCATATCCAAAATTCAGATCATTTGGATTAGGTACCAGAAAGATATCTCTATCACAAGATCGATTATTTTCTTAGAATAGAGCATCCTGACAGTCTCAGAGAATTAGTTAAAGGAAAAGATTTACGAAGCAATTCATGACTTGTGTAGCTAAATGACACATCATTCAATGTTGTTTGGTTCATGGCGAACCTTCCCTGAGATCAACACACTATTTCATTCATTTGCAGAGGAGTTCCACATGATTAGGTTTGACCTATCCATGTACACATGTTACAGCTCTTCATTGGAGTTTGTGATCTTCCTTGGCTGATGTAGAGGAACCTTATGTTCTGGAGATGATATAAATTGATGTAATAGATGCTTAGGAAAGTAGTGAATTACATAGAGATAGTTGATAGTTTGAATTTCTCGCGAAGGAGCTTCAAAGCTATATCTTGCACATATTATGTAACTATGAATCTAGGCTTGTGAGCCCTATTTGTAAGCTTGCATGTTTCCATCCAATTTGTATTTGAATTCTATGATATACTAAATGACTGAATCTGCATTTGCTTTATATCTTTGAGTTGTTTTCATTGTGTTTACTCTAGCTGCATGACCTAGACAGTTCACTTTGTGGACCCTCCTAACCATGACTACACCAAGTGGTATCAGAGCGAAAGTTTGAATCTTTGGGAGTAAATTGAGTGAAGTTGGTGAAAGAATTCTGTAAGATCTTCCTATGAACATAGCACTGAATCTGAGGCAGGTTACTTGTGTTGCAACTGATCGCCGATTGTGAGGCAGTTGTCACCTTGTAGCCCAATCACCGAATTTGAGACAGTTACACTTGATTCTAGGAAGAATGTCACCGATGAGAATCCCTTTTGTTGGTACAATGGCTAGAAGAATGAATGAGATGATCGAGATGATGAAAACAATGTGAGTTTGCTTGGATGATGTTGAAGAAGATCAAAGAACACGAATTACACCTTGACCTAATGTTGAAAGTGATGATGATGAAGAATTTCAATTAGCTGATCAAAATGAAGTAACCCTAGGAGATGATGATGAAGAAGAATCAAATCAAGTCAAATGTTGCAAGCTATTTCAAAGATTGGGAAAATACCTAGAGTTGATGTACTGAACTATACTGGCAATGTGAGTCCAGAGGAGCTGATTGACTGGATAAATGACCTAGAAGAATACTTTGAGTATGAAGAAATTGAAGATCTGGGGAAGGTGAAATTTGTAGAGACAAAGTTGAAAGGACATGCTACTATATGGTGGAAAGAAGTTTAGTTGGATAGAAATAGAAGAGGGAAAGAGAAGATTACAAAGTGGGACAAGATGGTGACAAAGTTGAAGAATTAGTTTATACCTGCTGACTATGCATTGGAACCATTGAAGAGATTGCAGAACCTGAGACAAAAGGAGAAATTGGTGAATGAGTACACTGAAGAATTTCATAAGATGATCATAAGAATAGGAAATAGTGAAGCAAGCAAGGAGAAGTTGGCTAGATACAGCAATGGACTAAGATTGAACATTCAAGAAGAACTAAGTTTCGTGGGGATGACAACATTGGAAGAAGCATATCATTTTGCCCTGAAGGTTGAAGAAAAGTTGAACAAGAGGCATGATCAGAGATAGGGAGGTAGAGGAGGTAAATTTCAAAGAGGCAAAACATTTTCCAGAGGAGAAAGATCGTATGCAGAGCAGAATAGACAAGAAAAGACATACAAGAAGGAGGACAAAGATAACAATGCATATTGAAGAGATGATAGAACTTTCTACCGTAAAAGAAACCCTAGTCCATACCGGAGTGAAGGATACAGAAGAGAAGGAAGAGGACCTAATAGGAGAACATTCAGAGGAACCTATTTCAAGTGTGGAGGTGAGGGACATAGAGCATTTGAATGTAATCAAGGAAGTACAAGCAAGAAGACAAAGAACAGTGGAAGATCAACCTATGTGGAAGAAGAACCTATTGGATCACCCAGTTCAGTTGGTAAACCTGAGAAAGGAGAATCATTTGTCATGAGGGGAGCACTATTTCAAGTAGAGACAAATGAGGAGCCATCGCAGAGGAAAAGTTTATTCAGAACTAGATGCAAATTAGGAGGTAAATGTTGTAAAGTTGTAATTGATAGTGGTAGTTCAGATAATTTAGTTTTAGAGGAGATGGTGACTAAGCTAAAGTTGGAAAGATTGAAATACCCTAAGCCATATCAGATAGCATGAATTCAAGATGATCATAGGGTACTGGTGAGTGAACAATGTTTGGTGAAATTTCATTTTGGATCTTATCATGATGAAGTGTTGTGTGATATTATGCCTATGGATGTATGTCATATTTTGTTGGGTAGACCTTGGCAGTATGATAGGAAATCTATACATGATGGGAGAAAGAATACATACACTATAACATTGAATGGAAAGAGAATTACTTTGATTCCTTTGGAAGATGATCCTAAGAGTGTAGTATGTGGAAATGCTAGAATCTGTTTGGTAGATGGAAGAAAATTTCTAGATGGTTTGAGACATGAGAATATGTGTTATGCTTTGATTCCTAAGAAGCTTGTTCAAAAATCTAAAGACTAAAGAATCAAAATTAGAGGAGATAACTGAGTTGGTGACAGAGTATGAAGACATCATATTAGATAATGTACCTAAAGGATTGCCACCAATAAGGAGTATCAGTCATCACATGGATCTTATACCGGGACCTAGTTTACCTAACAACGAAGCACACAAAATGACATCCGCAGAGAATGAAGAATTGAATAGATAAATACATGAGTTATTGAGGAAAGGTTTGATTAGAGAAAGTTTGAGTCCTTGTGTAGTATCTGCAGTGTTGGGACCAAAGAAGGATGGAGAATGGAGGATGTGTACAGACTCTAGAACAATCAACAAGATCATAGTTAAGTATATATTTCGTTTACCTAGGATGGATGATATCATGGATTGATTGAGTGGGGCAAAGTATTTCACAAAGATAGACTTGAAGAGTGGATACCATCCACTCTACTTAAATATTATCCACTTTAATGGTCAAATAGCAAATAACAATTTTACACTTCATTCACAATAAAAAGTGGTAAATATTTGTCCTATTTTTATTGGCTAAAATTGACCTTTGACTGTTGAAGTGGATGATATTTAAGAATAGCTGATACCATCAGATTAGAATCAAAGAAGGAGATGAATGAAAGACTACTTTTAAGTCAATTGAAGGATTGTCTGAGTGGTTAGTGATGCCTTTTGGATTGAAAAATGCACCGAGTACTTTCATGAGGTTGATGAATGAAGTCCTGAATAAATTCTTGGGTAAGTTTGTTATTGTATATTTGGATGATATTCTAATTTTCATTAAGACAAAAGAAGAATATTTGTGGCACCTGAGACAAGTATTACAAAGACTGAGAGAGGAGAAATTGCTGATAAACATCAAGAAATATAGTTTCAAGAAGGAAGAATTGGTATACTTGGGATTTGTGATTTCTATAGAAGGATTGAAGATGGGCCCTAAGAAAGTGAGAGCAATTGTTGAATGGCATACACCTGAGAGAATTGGAGAAGTCAGATCATTTCATGGGTTAGCTAGTTTCTACTAGAAGTTCATTAGAAGTTTTAGTTCCATTTGTAACCCTATGACAGAGACAATGAGAGGTAACAAAAAAGATTTCAAGTGGACATCATGACCAGATAGAAGTTTTGAATTGTTGAAGCAGAAAGTAATAGAGAAAACTGTGTTGGCATTGCCGGATTTCAATAAGGTATTTCATGTGGATTGTGATGCAAGTGGGAATGCAATTGGAATAGTGTTAAGTCAGGAAGGTAGACCTGTAGCATATTTTAGTGACAAGTTGAATGATACACAAGGAGAAGATATTTAGTTTATGATCAAGAGTTCTACGCCATAATTCAAGCCTTGAAGAAGTGCAGACACTACTTGTTTCCTAAGGAAATTGTGTTGTATACAGATCATCAAGCTTTGCAATATTTGAACAATCAAGGAAAGTTGAATTAGAGACATATGAGATGGGTAGAGTTCATGTAGAGTTATACTTTTGTGTTGAAGCATAGGAATGAAAAATCAAATAAAGTTGCATATTCATTGAGTAGGAGAAGGAACTTGTTGATAGAGATGAGAGTTGAAGTGTTAAGATTTGAAGAATTGAAGAACATGTATGAAGAAGATCTTTATTTTGCTGAACCTTGGAAAGCATGTAAGGAACCTGTTGTGATAGATAGGAGTAAGTGGTTGCATTATTTCATTCAGGAGGATATGTTGTTCAAAGGAAACTAGTTATGCATACCTAGGAGTTCAATGAGAGACAATTTGATTAAGGAGAAACCCAGCGGTGGATTGGCAGGACATTTTGGCATTGATAAGATAGTGGCTTTAGTGAGTGAAAATTACTTTTGGCCTCAGATACACAAGGATGTTAATAAATTTGTGCAGAGTTGTAGAGTTTGTCAAGTTGTAAAAGGGAGTATTCAGAATACTAGATTGTATAAACCTTTGATAGTACCAAAGAGACCTTGGGAAGACACAAGTATGGATTTCATAATGGGATTACTAAAGATATAGAGAGGACATGATTCAATATTTGTAGTGGTGGATAGATTTTCAAAGATGAAATATTTCATACCTTGTAAGAAGACAACCAATGCAGTTCATGTGGCTGACCTATTTTTCAAGGAGATTGTGAGATTGCATGGATTACCTAAGAGCATAATTTCAAACAGAGATACAAGATTTCTTGGATAATTTTGGAAGACACTTTGGAAGAAGATGAAGATAGATTTGAAGTTTAGTTTAGCATTTCATCCATAGACTGATGGATAGATAGAGGTATTGAATAGGAGTTTGGGAAACTTGTTGAGATGTTTGGTTGGAGAAAGGGTAGGAAATTAAGATTTGATTCTATAACAAGCAAAGTTTGCATATAATAATTGAATAAATAGGAGTACCAAAAGAACACCATTTGAAATTGTGATAGGAACTAACCCTAAAGGAGTCACAAAATTGAGAGACATCAGTATGAAAGATAAAAGGAGTGCAGAAGCAAAAGAATTTGTAAGACACATGGAGATAGTGCCTAATCAAGTTAAGAAGCATTCAGAGGAGATGAATAGTAAGTACAAAGAGCAAGCAGATGAGAAGAGGAGACACAAGGAATTTGTAGTTGGAGATAAAGTGATGGTGTACTTAAGAAAAGAAAGATTTCTAGTCGGGACATATAATAGGTTGAAGATAAAGAAGTTGGGACCATGTAGGATACTTAGAAAGTTTGATTTAGGAAATGCATATGAAGTGGAGTTACCAGAGACATTAGGTATATCACCTAGTTTCAACATTGTAGATCTATACCAGTATCATGAAGCAGAGTTCAGTGACAGCATTGATGAGGACTTGAAGAAGCAGTTACCACAACAAGCACTGGAGAAGATTGAAGACATCTTGGATAGCAGAATTAGACGTAGCACCAAAGGAAGACAATACAAAAAATATCTTGTGAAGTGGAAAGGAAGACCGGAAGAAGACTCATCATGGATTTCTTAGGCTGAGGTGGACCGTCTTGGTTTTCCTCTAACCCTGGGAAAGTGAGGGACTCACTTTTTCAACAACCCCGGATGTCTGATGTAGGAGCATCCCTAGTTCAAGAGCAATCTTACATCAACCAAAAACATTTGCATTTTAGTTTATTTTCTTTTCATTTTCTAGTTTAGTTCAGTCAGTTCAGTTAGTAGCAGTTTCAGTATTTTGGACCACATTCTACCGTATTTTCATTTCAGACCTTACAGAGCTAGACTTAGCATCTAGACACATTCATGCACATCATATCCAAAATTTAGATCATTTGGATCAGGTACTAGAAAGATATAGCTATCAGAAGATCAATTGTTTTCTTAGAACAAAGCATCCTGATAGTCTCAGAGAATTAGCTAAAGCAAAACACCTGTGGAGCAATTCATGATTTGTGGAGCTAAATGACACATCATTCATTGTTGTTTGGTTCGTGGCCGACCTTCCTAAGATCCACACACTATTTCATTCATTTGCGGAGGAGTTCCACATGATTAGGTTTGACCTATCCATGTACACATGTTACAGTTCTTCATCAGAGTTTGTGATCTTCCTTGGCCAATGTGGAGGAACCTTATGTTCTGAAGATGATATAAATTGATGTAATAGATGCCTAGGAAAGTAGAGAATTATATAGAGATATTTGATAGTTTGAATTTCTCGTGAAGGAGCTTCAAAGCAATATCTTGCACATATTCTATAATTGTGAAATTAGGCAAGTGAGCCCTAATTGTAAGCCTGCATGTTGCCAGCTAATTTGTATTTGAATTCTATGATATATTGAATGACTGAATCTATATTTGGTTTATATCTTTGAGTTGTTTCCATTGTGTTTACTCTAGATGCATGGCTTGGACAGTTCACTTTGTGGACCCTCCTAACCATGACTACACCAATTATATATTAATTTAATTAGGAAAGTGTGCAGTATGTAGGAAAGAGAGTTAGTTGAGTTTGTTGCCCTTTTCCATTGATGTTAAAGGGGGAGAGAGTTAGACTAGTTAAAAAACCATAGTGCAGGAAAGTTGGTTTGGAAAACATAGGGTGAGAGAGTGTGTTCATAAGAGAATTAAGAACTCCTCAGGTAGAGGGCGAAGAAGTCTATGAAGAAAAGGTAAAGAGTGAGAAGAGTAAGAGATGCCCTAGTTAGGGGGAGTGTTGTTGGTTGCAGAGTTGTTGGTTGATTTTGTTGTTGATAATTTTTCAGAGAGTTGGTGTTGCCATCAATGACAAAGGGGGAGATTGTTGGAAGCTTGCTGGTGTTGTCATTGATGTCAACCCCTAGCATTGGAGTTATTAGAAGCTGGTGCTGTCAGAGATGCCCCAGTTAGGGGGAGTGTTGTTGGTTGCAGAGTTGTTGTTGGTTGATTTTGTTGTTGATGGTTTTTTAGAGAGTTGGTGTTGCCATCAATGACAAAGGGGGAGATTGTTGGAAGCTTGCTGGTGTTGTCATTGATGTCAACCCCTAGCATTAGAGTTATTAGAAGCTGGTGCTGTCATTAGTGTTGTTATTGATGTATACCCTAGTGTAGAGAGTATTGATGTTGTTTAAGAGTGTTGCACTATGTTGTCATTTATATCATGGCTTGATGTCAACCTCTAGTGTATTCATGATGAGAAGTGTGATAGGCTATCCTAAGGTCCTAACACTTTAGTTAAAAATATGTCAATTATGTCGACCGGGTAGTGTCCAAGGTTGTATGGAATAGGGGATATTTTTGGACATCTCACTTAGTAACATATTTTTTGATTTTTTGAATTTTTGAAAAGTGTGAGACAAAATTGAAACTAGAAAGCATGAAATTGTTAAGCTAGAAAGCATTCAAATTCCTACTCTAGAAAGCATGTAAATTTATCTAAGAATTAACACTTGCAGTTGAACTATGAATTCAAAACAAAGTCAACTAACTACTAACTGAAAATACACCTAACATATTTTAATCAATAACTAACAATAGTTTTGTGAATAGAATGGATGCTCTGGAAATTTCAAGTGAATAGAATTCAAAGACCATTAACTTAAAACCACAACCTGCAGGAACACATAATAGAGCTAAGCACAAAGTAACATTTATCTAAACATAATATGCACAAAACAAGAATGACAACATTAACAATTAGAATACTTATCTACTCTATAATACCTCGAGTGGCCATTTCTTGGGCATTCCTACTATCGGTTAAAATCACATTCAGTGCTTCAATAACTCCACAACAAATCCCATTCATAAAAATTCCATTACTCAGAACAAATTACTTAGAACAGGACTGGTGGCATTCATTCATTTCATAAAAGTATTACAAAACATAGTACAGAGAACATAGATGAATAGTATTCAAAATATATCATAATAATATATCCTTGTTTCGAGCAACTACAAAAATACTACACTACTACAAAATCCTAATTCTCAGATGGCAGGTAAATGCCATCGAAGAAGTCTTTTAAAGAAAAATAGAATTACAACTAATTAGATGTCTTTGAATTAAAACACAGTAAAGGCTCTGAGTGGAGCCATAAAGTCTTAAGTATGAAAAATAGAAAATGACATACTACTTAACAAATTCTATGGTGTATGCCTAAATTTCTGGTGCCCTAAATTTTTGGTGCTCTAACTCCAACCTCTTTGAAGTCTACTCCTTCCTTTAGGTCATACATGGAACCCTACATAATTATACAAGCTCTACAACAGTTAAGTCAACATTAGTGTCTAATTCCAATCAATTTGAAAATGAAGATTCATACATCATTTTATCAAAAATAGAAAAATATTGCATCTAAAAATAAACAAATTGGCATGGCTAAGGTGATTGGTCAGAACAAAAAGGGATATATGGTTTGTTATAAAAATGAGGTTGTTTATACCTCATCAAAGTGTTTGAGGATGCTAAGAAGGTGCTTTTAGTGTTGCTAATGGAGATGGTTCACTTGGTTTCCAAGTGCTTTTGAGAAAATTTGAATGAAAGAGTGTGCAGTGTGATAGAGGTGTGTTGAGTGTTGTGCCCCACATTTCTTTATGGGTGAAGACATGCTTGTACGGTTTGAACATGATGATCAGAGGTGTTATATCCAGAGTTTTAGCTTCTAGATCGTGCGATAGTGGAAGATGTGTTTGACAGAGTGTTTGCCCATTAAGAAGGTTGTTTGAGAGGAATGAGATTGCTCCGTATTTCTCTCTGTTGAGGTTTCTTGACCTGCAGATTTGGGAAAGTGCTTATATTGTCTGTATCTACTTTCACTTGGACTTTCTAGTGTTGGGTTGATCCACAACTTTAGTTCTTGTGTTGGAATTCAAGTGGTAGTGCATCTTGATATGCAGGATGAAGGCATTCTTTGGTTCAGTTGGTTGAGGTAGTATTGCAGAAGAGTTTGATGATACTGGAATATTTAGGAATATTGTATGATGTTGTTGTATGGTCTGCAAGTTTTTTTTCTAAACCAGATGAAGCATGAACTTAACTTCTTAAGGGCATTAATGCAAGTTTGGTCAACCTAGCATGTTAATGCTAATTACATATGTGCTTTGTTTCTTGTCGAAGTGTGGTGTAACATTTTGATGTAGATTTGGGTCTTGATTAACCTTTGACATGGTCTACATTCACTTCCTTCCACCATGGAGGTGTTTGGCATTGACCTATTTGGTGTTTACACTTTTGAAGTGCATGTCTCTTTGTATTTGACTTGAAGATGTTTTTCAAGTTGCGGATGATATAAATGCAAGGTGAAGTTTGATTAGGAAATATACACAGTGCAAGATGTGAATATAATCAAGTGTGGTGATTTGAGTGCAAGCGTAAAAGATTATGACTTCTAGATGTAGTGTGCAGAAGGTGTCTACATTTCAGTTTGCTTGAAGTTACTGGAGGCAGTAAGCCAAAGGTTGCAGATAGCATAAGGTTGCAGTGGTGGAATTATCCTATTGCCGTGAGATAGTGGATCTCTCTGTAAAAATCTTCCTCTATTCTTCCTTCTTCTAGACAGTGAGTCCTCTTGGCAGTAAGCCTTTTGGGCAATGAGCTCTCCAACAGTGAGCCTATTGTATCCAAAGTTGCTAATCATATATATGTGAGTTAATCCTCATCGTGATTTTTCCCTTCTTAGGTTTTTCACATAACTCTAGTGTTATTATGTGTTTGGATGTGTTTGCATTGATGTCTCATATGTTTACATTATGCTAATGCATAATAATGATAGAAAATATCTTCAACATGTGCATCAGTCTTTATTGACATTTTTGTAATGCCCATTGGGCTCATTAACTATTATGGTTTCCTTTCATGACTTTTAGGTTTTGCATTTAGTATTTTAGTTGAGTTATTGGTCATTGTGGTTGTGTGCCATAACTCACTTGTATTTATAAATCCCTATATATTGATGTCCTACCTCTTTTTCTCCAAGGCAATTTGGGGCTTTTGTATTTGGCTTGTTTTGTGATCAACATATCACCTTTGTTTGTCCATTTGACTTCATTTGGCATCAGAGTTGTAATGTCTTAGGCTGTGTAACTTGTCAGTGTCTATGAGTGTCAATCATAATTCATTAACTCTAACTATATTTGTTGTGTAACACTGATTATATTCTTAGTGAAGATTGTTCTTTTAGAAGACTAGACGAAGGAGGATTTCTTGGATGCAACCAACAAAAAGATTGGAGAAGCCAACAAAAAGATTGGAGTAAGAAAATAAAAGACTTATTGTGTGAAGAGGTGTGTAGGCTACTCACAGTAACCAGTCTAATTTGCATGCATCAAAAGGGAGAAGTTGACTTTGATTCAAAGAAGGCAACATTTTATAGATTACTTCACCGTGTAAAAGTTTTTCGTTGAAAGACTTTCTTTTTTATTTGTCACATATAGAAAAGAAGTCAAATCCTTCTTTAAAAAAATGATTTTTTTTAAAGTTATTTGCTTTACCTAAGTTCTTAGAAGCCACATGAAAGTATAACAAAAGTCTTATTACTTCATTTAAAAAAAGTGAAAGTAAAAGCTTTAATAGAAAGTAAAATCTTTAATAGGCCATGTGAAAGTTTTTTACTTTAAAACAAAAAAGTAAAAGTAAAAGTTTGAAGGAAAATTATATTTTTAAGTTTTAAAAAAGGTATTAAATATTTATGTTGCCTTTTTATTCTTAACAAAAGAAGTGTATAGGAAGGTTGGTTAGTAGTGATATGTTTATCATTAGAATTTGTTTTTTAGAGGGGTTATAAGTTCAAAACCTGTCAAGGTGTAATCATTTTGTAAAATGATAAATGAATCCTTTGTAATTAAGTGTATTATTGGTTGAAGCTGACACTTGTTCATCAAGACAAAATAATATAAAAATATTTCTAGTGTGGCTCCTATTTGAAGGGAGAAGGAGAGTATCTATTTGCAGAGATCTCTCAGGGATTTTTTGTGTTGAGCCTTTGGGATATTGTGCACATTTCTCTTATGGAAAATATGGAAGGAAATGTTATGTCTAACATAGTAATTCCTATGTTTGAATGGGACAAATTTACATATTGGTGTACTAGGATGCAAACCCTACTCAAATCCAAAGATTGTGGGAAATTGTATAAGTAGGGTATGTAGAACTAGATACAACTATGTATTTAATGCATTAAATGATCAACAAGAAAGAGAATACAAAGAAAATGTAAAGAAGGATAATGAAGCCTTATTTTTGATTCAAGGTGTAATTAATTAGACAACTTTTCCTAGGATAAGTGGTGCTAATAATTCTAGGCAAGCATGGCAAATTCTCAATGATGCTTATCAAGGTGCACAAACTACAAAATTGCAGACAATGGGGAAAAATTTTGAAAATGTAAAAATGGTCAATAATGAAAGTGTTAATGATTTTCTAACAAAGGTAGAAGGCCTAGTTAGTCAAATGGGAGAAGTTGTGGATGACAAGCATGTCATTGAGAAAATTTTAAGGTGTTTAATTCCTAAATTTGATGTTGTGGTTACTATAATTGAGATTTCTAAAGATCTCACAACTATGCATATAGGTGAACTAAGTGGAATATTGTTAATTGCTGAAGAAAGGATGAAAAATAATGAAGAAGGTCTAGAACAAGCATTTTCTCTAAATCAAGCATAAGAGGAAAAAGAAACACATTTTTTAGGAATCAAAATAAAAATGAATACAAAGGTGAATCTAGCAATTCTAGAGGAAGAGGTAATAGTTTCAAAGGAAGAAGTAGCAACTCCAGAGGAATAGGAAGAGGGAGAGGTAGAAATAATGGGGGAGATAAAAAGAATGTCCAATGCTTTCATTGTAACTTGTTTGGACACTATGCATCAGAATGTTGGAGTAAATAAGGTAAAGCAGAAAACATAAATGCTCACAATACTATTGAAGATAAACAAAATTTGTTTATTTCTTGTTTCAATACAAATGTTAGTGAGAATAATGTATGGTACATTGATTTTGGATGTTCATCACATATGACATCTAATGAAAATTTGTTTATCAATTTGGATGAAAAGCATCATAGTACAGTGGTATTAGGAGATAATCAATCTCATGGAACCAAAGACAAGGGTACTATTGTAGTTGCAATAGAATATGATGAGGTAAAACATATCAATGACACATTATTGGTTCTAGCACTCAAAAAGAATTTGTTGTCTATTGGACAAATGTTAGAGCAAAATTATCAAGTGACTTTTGATGAGAAAGAGTGCATAATAAGAGACAAGCTAAAAAGAAATGTAGTTGTTGCAAAAGCAGAAATGACAAGTGATAGGATGTTTCCTCTACATTTCACCCATGGAAACCAAGCATTAAGTTCTAGTGAAATGAATAAAAGTAGAATTTGGCATCAAAGATATGGCCACTTCAGTTTTAGTGGGTTAATTTTGCTTAAGAGATTAAAAATGGTTGAGGGTCTAACTTTCATTGAAAATACAAAAGAAGTGTGTGAAGAATGTTTTGTTGGCAAACAACATAGAGTTAGATTTCCAATTGGTAAATCTAGTAGAGCTAAGCAATATCTTGAGATAATCCATATGGATTTGTGTGGTCCTATGGAAACACCTTCTTTGAATAAATCAAAGTATTTTCTAACCTTCATTGATGATTACTAAAGGAAAACTTGGGTATATTGTTTGGTTGCAAAATTAGAAGTGTTTGACAAATTTGTAGAATTCAAGAGGTTGGTTGAAAAACAAAGTGGTAAGTACATCAAAGTGATAAGGTCAGATAATGCAGGTGAGTACAAATCAAATCAATTTCTAGATTTCTATAGAAATCATGGAATCAAGAGAGAGTTCACTACTTCTTACACTCCACAACAAAATGGAGTTGCTGAAAGAAAGAATAGAACCATTGTTGAAATGGCAAGGAGTATTATGAAAGAGCAGAATTTAGATAAGATGTTTTGGGTAGAAGCAATATGTACAATAGTATATCTTCTCAATAGGAGTCTTACAAAAGAAGTTAAGGGAATGACTCCTGAACAAATATGGTTTGGGATAAAGCCAAGCATTGATCATTTGAGAGTATTTGGGTGTGTTGCTTATGCACACATACCAAAAAAAAAATGTCTAAACTAGATGATAAAGGCCTAACATGTATTTTTATTGGGTATAGATCAAAAAATAAAGCATATAGATTGAATGACCCAATAGGAAAGAAGCTTATTATAAGTGGAGATGTATTCAATGAAGCAGTAGAATACACCAAGGAAAATGAAACAAAGGGAAAAAAGACAGTGATTGATGAAGTTGAAGAAGGAGAAGAAGAAGAAGAAAATGAACCCAAGTCTTCTAGTACAAGAATAAGAAAATATCAAAAATAACAAAGGAGGACAAAAAGAATCATCCATCAACCTTTAAGTTAGATTCAAATTTTGAGAAAATGACAACAATATCACAAGAAAAAGTGAATTATGCTTTGATGACTCAAATCATGGAAAATAATGAGCCACAAACATTTGAACATGCTTAAGAAAAAAGAAGAGTGGGTTGATGGTGCATTCACGGTTAGGAGGGTCCTCAAAGAGAACTATCCAGGGCTTGTAGCTAGAGTAAACACAATGGAAATAACTCAAAGATATAAGGCAAATGCAGATTCAGTCATTCAGTATATCATAGAATTTAAATACAAATCGGCTGGAAACATGCGAGCTTACAATTAGGACTCACAGGCTTGATTATAGAATGTTAGAATATACACAAGATATAGCTTTGAAGCTCCTTCACAAGAATTCAAACTATGGACTTATGTTAATGATCATAACTACTTTCCTAGGCATCTATTACAACATTTTATATCATCTCCAGAATGTATGATTCCTCTGCATCGGCCAAGGAAGATCACAAACTCCAATGAAGAGTTGTAACACATGTACACGGATAGGTCGGACCTAATTGAATGAAACTCCTTCATGAGTGAATAACATTGCATGCAGTGTAACACCCCACCAAGGAACCTAGAGGATAACACAACCAAGCTTACAAAAAGGACAAATATATATATTTTTAAAACGAAAGAAATATCAACAATCATATATTTATTCATAATATTTGAATTAAGATTTATCCTCTAGGGTTCCATGGCTACAGTACTAATGAACTAAAACAAGATCTAACCAACATTATGAATTAACTAACAACCATAGTTCATTCTAAGTCTAATTGCATCAGATGAATAAATACATACAATTCCATATTATATCATTAGATAAGTAACATCAAGATCCTGTACATAGGATCACAAGTACATAAATAGTTTCTTTTACAAGAGAGTACAACATTACATTGTTTACAATATCGCTATCTAGATTACATTTGAGTACATACATCAATATAATAGTACATGATTCAACTGATATACAAGATTGGAACATGATCATATGTATCTGTATAAATATCATGATCAATCATCTAACAATTATAAAGTGAATCTTCCTCAATAATACAGAACTATCATATTCCAACCACTAGTAGTAGTTACTTATATGATCATAAGATATAAGAGTCCACGAGTAAAAATATTTTAACTAATATTTCCCAAGACTTATTTTAGTTTAATTTAATTAAAATGATTGTGAACAACATGCAAATAACCCTAGAAGGCATACAAATTAAACACAACAATTATTTAAATGCAATCCTTATCACAGTGAGGGACTATCACCACAGTTAAAATCATACAATAGAGTATTAATGCTATACTGATGGCTACAAAATCCACTATTTATACTGATGTAGATTTCATTAATAATCTAGACAATTTTGAAAATATTATTAAATACAACTGTATGAGAAAGACTAAAAGCCTATAATATTAGAATGCTATAAATCTGTTACACAAGTTAGAATCACAAGGTAAAAAACCCGAAGCTATAACAAAAGAACCTTGTTAAAGGGTTAGTTTGAGAGGAAAGGAATACAAAACAACAAAACATTCCTATAGATCTAACATCTTCATCAAAACTATCTCACTTTTAACCACATGCATATGATAGGATCATAACACATTTAAAGGATCGTTCAAACCAAGTAGAAGTATCACAGCTAAAGTGACCCAAGAGTGAACACTAAGAGGGCACAAGTAAAAGAACAATCTTTTTCTAGGTTTTACCAAATTCTGTTCAAAACACGAATAGGAAAAGAAGCTCAGGTTGCTATGGGAAAGCTTAAGTGTTAACTTGATCAGTCTTCTATAAACCACTACTAACATAGGTCCTATGAATACCAAAATGATCATACCTAATACATAATTCTTCTAGAGATGTCTACACCTCATAATGATTACCAATCTTTCTAAAAACCCTTACCCAACACTAGTATTAATGGAATTGTTAGGAACCCGTGTTTAACCATTCTCTTTATTTTGTTAGTATATTGTTGTTGGATGCATATGCTTTGTAAGTTGTCCTATGAGTATATTGTATTATCCCACATTCATGGGGAGTAATAGTTGTTTAGATTAGACTTAGTATATAAGTATGTGTTGAGGCCAATGAAGGCATCCACAAATTTATTGTATTGAGCTTGGTCAAAGGAGGTTGCCCCCTCGAAGTGGCCTGCGATCAATAAATTCCTTTTGTGTTTCTGCTATTTCTGTTATTTCATGCATTTTTCATTATATTGTTGCAGGAGGTTCCTCTCATCTGGTATTAGAGCACTTTCTTGGGCTCGCTGGGTGGAGATTCTAATGAATTTTTTTCCGTAGTGGCCTCCAGGTGCTGTGATTAGTGTAGTAGTTTTTTTTACGTCTGTATTGTTCATTTCAATTGCAGGTTTGGATAAGGGAATAATCCCTATCTGCTTAATGTGGGAAGTGCCAAGGCATATCCCTAAAACTCATTGTGAGGAGTACCACAAGAACCCTGAAGTAGCTGGCCCATTGAGAGGACCTGCCAACGAAAAGGGCAATGGCCCCTTGCTGATTGACTAGTACCCATCCGTGAGGTAAACCAAGAGCTGTCGTTTGTGGCAAAGTGGTTATCAGTTTTACCTGAGCTGTGGAGTGAGGGGTACTGCCCCAATAAGCAAGCTATTAGATAGCATTGGTAGCCGAGTGAATCCCTTGAACCTTTAGGAATTTGAACATACCTGGGGCCCATATCTATTGACAGTCAGCAAATCATAGATTGAATCCTTCCAGAGCATATTTCCTTCCTTGAAGACCATATCCCAAATTCCACTTATCGAACCTAGAAATCCCACATTTGTCTATTTTTAGGGTTTGCCATAACTTCTTCGATTCTCACCCAATAGCCTTCAAATTTTGCCATAGTGTTCATTTCCTATTTTTGCTCCTTTGTCCCTCTTGGACAAATTTTCCCATTCTTTCACCCCACTTCTGAAATCCCCATTTTCTGCTTCCCTATCCCTCAGAAAGTGTCCAAAACCTAGTCAAACCCCAATTACCCATAAAATTTTTTCCCAAATCCAAATTTTCCTTTACTAAAAAAGTTTCTATTTTTGTTTTTCTACCCATTCCCCAAAAAAAAATCTCCCGGTTATGGTTGTCACCCGCATAGGAGAAAAAAACATGGAGGATGAACTTGCAGACCTCAAGACCAAACTCCAAGATCTGGATGAAAAAATTCTTGGCCTCAATCTTCAGCATTCATCCATGAACAATAGATAGTAGCCAGTCTTCTGCAGACACTGGGTTGTCTTCTTCCAGCAATTTTTGTGGGCCGAAGGTTGATTTTTCTTCCTTCAATGGTGATGATCCGACTAGATGGATATACCAGACAAAACAATAGTTCAGTCTCCATAATACTTTTAATGTCAACAAAGTCCCACTTGCATTCTTTCATTTGGAACATGAAGCCCTTCAATGGTTCCGTTGGTACATCAAGGCTCATGAAGAGCCAAAATGGACAGATTTTTGCAAACTTATTTTGCAATGATTTGGCCCTAGCGCTTTTGATGACTTCACATGAGCACTCACTAAACTTCGCCAAACTGGCACTGTGAGAGAATATCAGACAGAATTTGAGAAACTAACCAATCACACAAAGGGATTGTCTAATGAATTCTTTAGGAGTTGTTTTGTCAGTGGTCTAAAGGATGCAATCTGATCTGAAGTTAAAATGTTCCGTCCCAGCACAATGATGGAAGCCCTAGGGTTGGCTAAGTTGCTAGAGGACAAGATCACAGCTCAACAACACTTCAAATCTAATTTTGTTCCATTTAGAAACATGGTTTCCCAAGGACCTCCAATCACGCTAGCTCCTAGAACAACTCCTATCAAACATTTGATTGAAGTAGAGATGTGGGCACGTAGAGAAAAAGGGGTTTGTTATAATTGTGATGAGAAATTCACTCGGGGTCATAGATGTGTTGAGCAAAAGCTCTATCTCTTGGATGTGGATTCTCCACATGCAACTAAAGTTTATGAAGATGCTCAAGATATAGGAGATGATTAGGTCAAAACTCAACAACCTCCTGTTGACCCTACTTCTCAGGAAGACCACCTAGAGATCTCTCTCCATGCTTTAGCAGGAGTCACCACCCCACAAGCCATGTGGGTCAAGGGTTACTTCAAGAAGCTCCCTCTTACAATACTCATTGATTCTGGTAGCACTCATAACTTCATTGACCCTCAGATTGCCAAACAGGCTGATTGTTTTGTCCATCCTTGGTCCATCTTTGAAGTCATGATTGCCAACGGGGGCACATTACCTTGCAAAGGGAAGTGTCACAATGTGCGTGTCTCTATTGGAGATTATAACCTGCACTCTGACATGTTTGCCTTTACCTTAGGCGGATGTGATGTGGTTTTGGGCACTCAATGGTTATGCACACTTGAACCCATCTTATGGGATTTTGCTAAACTTTGGATGTAGTTTTCAGACAATGGGCAAAAACACACATTCAAGGGATTACAACTAGGATCTCTCAGCATCATCAGTTCACATTGCATGGAAAATCTCCTTAAGAAGAATTCACATGGTGTCATCACGCAGCTCCATTTCATTTAGATGCAACCATCAGTAGTCTCCACTACTCCTTGAGATCTACAACAAATTTTGGATAGATATGCATGTGTCTTTGCCGAACCAGTGGGATTGCCACCTTCTCAACTACCGGACCACTATATTCAGCTCCTTCCTGGAAGCGTTCCTCCCAACATCAGGCCCTACCGCTACCCATTTCACTAAAAGATAGAGATTGAGATGCTCATTCAGGACTTACTAAAGCAAGGTATTATTTTCCCTAGTACTAGTTCCTTTTCTTCACCAGTTCTTCTTGTTTGGAAAAAAGATGGGTCATGATGCCATTGCATTGACTTTTGAGCACTTAATCACATCACAATCAAGGATAAGTTTCTGATTCATTTTGTTGAAGAGCTTCTTGATGAGCTTCATGGTGCTCATTTTTTCTCCAAGTTGGATCTTCGTTCTGGGTATCACCAAATTTGGGTTCATGAGGATGATATCCCTAAAAAGGCTTTTCACACACATGATGGCCACTATGAGTTTTTGGTCATGCCATTTGGCCTCACTAATGCTCCTTCAACATTCCAGGCATTGATGAATAAAATATTCTGGCCCTACTTACGAAAATTTATTCTGGTCTTCTTTGATGATATCCTCATCTATAATAAAACATGGGCTGAGCATCTCCAACATTTGGATCTTGTACTACAACTTCTCTCTGATCATCATCTCTGTGCAAAATAGTCTAAATGTGTTTTTGGTCAAGAGGAAGTGGAGTATCTCGGGCATATTGTTTCAGCCCAAGGGATTCGAGTGGATCCTACCAAAATAGAAGCCATGAAAAATTGGCCACATCCTCAGACACTCAAGAGCCTCCATAGTTTTTTGCGACTGACCGGCTACTATCACAAGTTTGTCAAGGATTACAGGAAGATTGCATCTCAATTAACAACTATGTTGAAAAAGGATGCTTTTACATGGACACATGCTGCTGAGTGTGCATTTGAAAAACTAAAACAAGTTATGTGTACTACACCTATTCTAGCTATGCCAGATTTTTCCAAGACCTTCACTATTGAGAGTGATGCTTGCGGCAATGGACTTGGTGCTATTCTCCTTCAAGATGAACATCCCATTGCGTTCACCAGCAAAGCCCTTTTTGGTAAGAATTTAGTACTCTCTACATATGAGAAGGAAATGATGGCTATTTTGCATGCAATATAGAAATGGTGGCCATACCTACTAGGGAATCATTTCTGCATCAAGACTGATCACCAGAGCCTAAAATATTTCTTGGAATAATGGGTCTCCTCCCCAGCACAACAGAAATGGGTTAGCAAACTCATGGGTTATGACTATGAGATCACTTACAAGAAGGATAAGGACAATATTGTGGCATATGCTCTTTCTCACACATTTGATGAAAAGGCTTCTCTTTCAGCTATTTCTATGCCTATTCCAAATTGGTTGGAATCTGTCTAGCAGGGCTATGCCAATGACTCTTCATTATCTCAAATCATCCAGCAATTGGCCAATAACCCTTCTGTTGTACTACATTAATCTTGGGATGGTGCTTCTCTGAGATATAAGGGTCGTCTGGTCCTTCCCCAGAGCACAGATCTTCAACAAGCTGTCTTCTATGAACTCCATGCTTCTCCATCGGTAGGGCACTCTGGGTTCCTCAAAACTTATGAGAGGGCATGGCGTAACTTCTTTTGGAAGGGAATGAAAAGGACAATTCAATAGGTGGTGGTTGAATGTGATACCTGCTAGTGCAACAAGGGTGAAATGACACTCCTTCCTATATTGTTCGAACCCTTGCCCATCCCTACATAGATTTGGATAGATATTTCTATGGATTTCATTGAGGGGCTCCCTAAATTTAGAGGGAAGATAGTGATCTTGGTTGTGGTTGATCACCTATCCAAATATAGTCATTTTTGTGCCCTCATCCATCCCTATACCACCTTCTTAGTTGCACAAACTTTCATGGACCAGATCTTCCATCTTCATGGCATCCCTTCTTCCATGGTCTTAGATCGTGATGCAACTTTCACTAGTCATTTTTGGACAGAACTATTTTGATACACTGGCACCAAACTGAAGATAAGTTTAGGGTATCACCCACAAATAGATGGTCAGACTAAAATTATCAGCAAATGTTTGGAAACTTATCTTCGTTGCTTCACCTCATAACAACATCATCAGTGGGCAAAGTGGCTCCCACTCATTGAATGGTGATACAATACCTCCTACCACACTGCATCTAAAATGACTCCATATGAAGCCGTCTATGGTCAGGTACCGCTAGTGCTCCTTCCATACACCCCTAGCAGTTCACCAGTCCAGGCAGTCGACACAGTTCTCTGAACCCGAGATCAGATTCTTCACATTTTGCAGGACAATCTTCACATGACAAGAAATTGAATGAAACAACAAGATGATCAACACCATTCTAAGCGCACTTTTCAAGTAGGTGATATGGTTTTTCTTCATCTACAGCCATACAAGTAATTATCCCTGAAACTCAAAGGGCGTCATAAGCTAGCTCCAAAGTTCTATGGGCCATATAGGGTTCTTCAGAAGATTGGGTTAGTTGCTTATAAATTGGAGCTTCCTCCTTCTTCCTGCATTCATCCAGTATTTCATGTCTCTTCTCTAAAGAAAGTTCTTGGCACCAACATTAGAGCACAAATTGTTTTACCAGAATTGGATAACGAAGGATCCATCATTTTGGAGCTGGAGGTAATCCTTGACAAGTGCACTAATTAGCTTTGCTCTCAATCTATCACAGAGGTATTAATTCAGTGGCACGGAATGCAACCAGAGGATGCTACATGGGAACCACTCCTTCAGATTCAACAACAATTTCCACATCTTAAGCTTTGAGGACAAAGCTTTTCTAAGAGGGAGGGGATGTTAGGAACCTGTGTTTAACCCTTCTCTTTACTTTGTTAGTATATTGTTGTTGGACACATATGCTTTGTTAGTCATCCCATGAGTATATTGTATTATTAGGCACATTCATGGGGAGTAATAGTTGTTTAGATTAGACTTAGTATATAAGTACGTGTTGAGGCCAATGAAGGCATCCACAAATTTATTGTATTGAGCTTGTAGGAATCAAGGGCAACACTGAGAGGGGGGTGAATCAGTGTTGTATGAATTTTCAAAACCTTTGTTTAAACTTCAACTTTCAGAGCTCAAAAGAAAGATACCATTGATTTGTAAAATGCACATGACTGTGAATACAAAAAAGAACAAAACTTCATAAGTAAATCAAACACACACAAAGATGGTCAATATGAATCATGACACAAGATATGCACGAGTGGAAAACACTCCAGGGGTAGAAAAACCACTCCATAACTGCCTCACTGGCTTAAATGAAAAATCTTCTTACTAATGTCTCACTGACATAGGAGGTCTCACTGACCAAGGTCTCACTGACCACAAGCATACTGTGCCTCACTGGCAAACACAATCACTATAAACAAAACATCAAATTTTGTGTGCAAGACATGATTGTTGTTCAATCAGATTTGCACCATTGTATACAACATTATACCTCCTATTTGATTTTTAAATCAAGACCATTTTCTTTTACATACTTCTGCAAACAAGCTCCATATACAAACAACATTGCATATCAATCTTGTATTCTATTTCATTCAACAACACTGTGTATCAATCCTGTATTATAATCCATTCAACAACACTGCATATCAATCCTGTATTCTGATATGCTCAACAACACTACTTTACTTTGTATATTTCATCTCTGTCTTGCAAGTCATACATTAGTGCACCTAAAAATCATTTTTATACAAGTTGAATGTCCTTCCACCTTCCATCTTTTGTATGTTTCATTTCTGTCAAATAAAATACAACTGCCCTTTCTAATTCACAAAAAAATCTTTTCTGCCTACAAAATTTTTTTAAACAAATTTGCATTATCCTCTTTTTCAAAACCTCTTGATCTTCTCTGCAATTTTTATCAAATTGAATGTTTTCAACAATTTATTTTTCAATCTTCCCTTGTATTCTTTCATCTACCCTACATAAACAAAAAAGAAAGAAGTCCAAACATCTTCAACAAAATCTAAACAATACTCTGTCTGAGATCCTCTCAACCCCTTCATCTTCTCCTTCACAAGACTCTTCAATCTGCAAAATTGATTCTTCATATTGTACAAAAAGACCTAAAACAAATCACCAATTTATCTTTTTTATTTTGCAAAAACACTTCAAAAATCTTCCAATATTAGTCTTTATAACTTCCTCCAGAAAAAGAACTTCACAAGAAAAAAATTCCCTTTTTACAAGCACCAAAAAAAATCTCCTTAAAAGACCATTGTCATCTCCATATGAAAATAGAAAAATTCTAATTATAAAGCACTCCATGCTTTATGCTCCTCCTTAAGTCATAAATCGTGTCTTTTGCATTTTATGCTTTCTAAATAAAACTTTCCACCGAAGAGAAGACTTATCCTTTTGTAAAGGAAACTTTCTAAAAAACAAATTTCATAGCACTCAAAAGAAAAAAGTTCATAGGAACGTCAAAATGAACTTGGCAGGAGTCGGGCTTCAATTTTAAACTAGAACCATTAGATTATGTCTTCGCGGCCTTTGAATTTTAAACTTTAACCTTAGATTTAGGTTTTGCCGCCCGAATGCTTGTTGAAGGACCGAAGCTATAGGTTAAACAAGTAAAGAGGCCGGTCACCATCATGTCATTAGCACCCTTAAGCAAGTCACCTTTAGTGACTTAACCGGTTATAGAAAGTCAACTATAAAACATAATATAAAGTGTATTAAAAGTATGACAGGCAGATAAGGAGGCTTAAAGGATGACTTAAGTTTATGTTCAAGTCTTTGATGCAAAGGACAAACAATTCTCCTTAAAAGTTTATCAGTGATCATTTTCCTTTTTACAAACTCAGACACAATTCTCAGTCACTGTCATTAAAATGACATTAAAGCATGATCAAGATCTAGACTAGGGCATTAACAAATTTGCTAAGAACATATAATTGATAGAACCCTAGCACACTTGGATGCAATACTAATAGCAAAAATATTTTTGTCTGAGACAGAAAGAGAATATTTTAGGTCATGATGACATTGTAACACAGGGAGGTTCAAGACAAGAAGACACAAGAATATGTATGATGACATTAATGGAATCATGAACACATGAAGACCTTGACATGAGAATATGAAGACATGACTTGTAAAAGACTTGAAAGCCACTGTATATTTCTACATATGACACAACTGCAATGCCATTGTATATTAGATATCAACTGCAATGACTGTCAACTACAATGTAATGTATATCAAGAGAACATTGATATGTGACCATTGAAACTATGAGCATCAACAAATTGACACAAACTCATCTTTTGATAACCTTTGAAGAGCTCCTATCCAGATGACATCCTGAAAGAATCTTTGCAACCTCACTTGGATTTTCACAACTTCAAGACATATAAACTAAATCATCAAATTGAAACTCAAATGATCAATCATGCTTTACCAAATGATCAACCAACTGAGATCTTCTTTGAACAACAACAATGGCAACTCTTGTATGAACACACTTTTGACATCAATGACAACCTATCACCATCAATCTCCCCCTTTGTCATTGATGGCAAAACCATCTGATTGCAATTTTTCTTTCTCCCCTTTTTTGACATCTGATGACAAAGACCAAAAAAAATTTCTCCCCCTGTGAAAATAACTCCACTGAAAGATGTTAAAGCTTGATCATAACATTTACAAACACATTGCATTATGAGGGCTTTGAAGACATAAAACCCTGTTAACTTGTTATCTTCAACCAAAAATTTAGAACCACTTACCAAAAAAACTTTGATACCACTTGTCTTTCAGAGAATTGAAGGCACAGAATGCAATTTTGCTAAACTTATCATCTGAAGTACAATCAACAACAATTTTTAACCAACATGACAAATCTCCAATGAATCTATTTGCTTCCACTATGATAAACTTCACAAACAAGTCACTACTCATAAATACCATTGGTAAACACTCACAAGACTAACCAACATAACTCAACTCAACTCAGCACTTATCCATTTCCTGAATTGGTCCTGAAGCAACATATCAACCTTCTGAACACTTTCACAAAGAAATCATAAACATACCAATACTCTTTGATAAACAGATTTGCAGGCAAAAATTATGAAGATTCCTTATCACACAGTTCTCAACACAAGATGCCAAGATGACCATTTTTGATAAGACCTTTACTTGCCTCTGATTTGATGAAATACAAGATTCACCATCAATGTCATAAGAGTCTCTAGATTGTCATAGCTTGAAACACATACCTCATACCACTTCAAAACTAGAGGCACACAATTTGTACATACCTTTCTGAGTCATATTAATGAGGAAGATCATTAATGGAACATGTAAAATTATTACTTCATAAAACTCCTCAATATCTCTTGTTTATCATCTTCTTTTGACACCTGAAAGCTTCAAGATACATGTCATAAAACATAACTCAACAAAGAATAGATATAATCATCAAACTGATTTCCTGATATGAACTACCATCCTGCACTCAAACTATTCTGACACCTTTTCTGACTCTGACATGACAAAGACTGAAGACCATCTGAACAAAAATTGAAGACCATCTGAACTATCCTCCTGTTCTGCACAAGACACTTTTCACAACATAAGAACTGATCCCTTTTTAACCTTGAAATTCAAATCAGCCCATCAAGACTACACACCAAGTTCTTCCTGCAACAACACTTTTTTTTGTAAAACCAAATGCAGAGACAAGAATGTAACTTCTTCCATTTTTCAACCTCCTCAGGCAACATAAGAAAAACATCTATCCAAAATCCTTTGTGAGCACCAACATGATATGAATAGAACAAGATATTCAACATCATCAATCTCTTTAAAGTAATAAATCTTTTAACCACTTAACAACACCTTGCATTCACTGAACATGTCATTGATCATGGACACCTGATACCACTAGAATCACACAATTTTTACATACTACCTTGAAACATATTACTGATGAAAAATATCAAAGAAACATGTGAGATTATCACATCAAGAACACTTCCATATGAGCATGCAGTCCATCAATTTTGCATACCAACTGCATTAACATGCTCTTCCTGCATCACTGATATACACTAAAAAATCAACTTAGTTAGCAACATCTTCAACAACTATCTCACAAGATTGGCAAATATGATAAACATGACAAGATCACCATTAAAAAAAATCTCCTTCCTGAAACTTCTTGGGGACAATTGATAGGACATGAACAACTCCCCCTTAATTCATGCTATCTGTTATGCAACTGATGATGTAACTTGTGCTGGATGCACAAGTTTGGGATTTACCTTCTCATGACTCTGTTTTTGCTTCCACACTTTTACAGGTGCTTTCTTTCTCCAAACTTTTTCAACCTTTTTCTTTTCCCAACCTTTCAAATTAGGTGATGATCTCCTGCAACTGTGTGCTTTATGACCAAGAGAGTTGCAATTATAACAAATTATGTTGTAATCAAAATCAATTGACTGATAATACCTTTGAGCACTCATATTAAGCTTCCATGAAGAATCATACACTCTATTCATTTTGCAGTATCTTTGAATATGTCCAACATTATTGCACTTGTAACAAACAATATCATTATTCCTTGTATTCCTTCTACAAACAACTAATTTGTGTCCAAATTGATTACAAGTATAACAAAAACCATTAAATGAATAGTTATACCTGTACATGTATGCTTGTCTAACAGGAGCACTTCTTCTGAAATTTCTTCTTCTTTGATTATGCATTTTGTTTTCAGTGGCAGTATTCAAATCAATCTTCTTTCTGGGAGTCTCTCTGACTTTTGAACATTCTCCTTCTTCAAATCCTAATCCAGTTGTGTCATTATGCTGCTTCTGTTTTCCCAACAACACATATAACTTGCTTGTGCTTTCTTCAAACTCCTGATACTTCTTAGATAAAGTCTTGAGACTATCATAATCTTTTCTGAGTTTGATAATTTCACCCTCTAGTTTTAGATTCTCACTCCTCCTAACTTCAAGGTCAGATATTGAGACATCAGCTATCCTCTTAGCTTCTTCAATTTCTGTATTCAATCTAGCAATTAGTTTGTCAGAATCATCAATATATGTCTTTAAACTAATAATCTGACATCTGGCCTCTTCAAGATCTGTAGAAACAATTTCAAGTTCTGAAAGTGCATTGACTTTTGATTCTCTTTCTTGTTGCAGCTGCAAGTTTAGTTTATGATTCTCTCTTTTATACTTCTTGAACTCACTCAGAGCATATATAAGCTCTCCTTCCATGTCAATCTCACAATCTTCTTCATCATCATCACTTGTGATGCTGGCTTCTTCTAAATCAGATTGGGATTGAACTTCAACTTCTTCATTTGAAAGTTTCCTTTCATAGTTATTTTCTTTATCATTACCTTGATAAATTCTTATCAGTTCTTTCCAGATATCCTGAGCTGTTTCACACTGCACAACCTTACAAGAAATATCATTAGATAAACTAGATAAAATAACCCTCTTGGCTATATGATTGCATTTAAGAACCTCTTTGTTATTTGCAAAAATACCATTCTCAACAGACATTAAAACATCATATCCTAAGGAGGATAAATACACTTGCATTCTAACATACCAAACTGAAAAATTTGAACCATCAAACTGAGGAACATCTGAAACCTTTTCTTCTAAGACAATATCAGACTTAACATGGAGAACATCTTTATCAACCAAATTTATATCAACATCTAAATTTGATATGGATAATGTCTTTTGCGTCTTCTAACCAGAATGATGCTTAAGATTTCTCATGTTCTTATTTCTCCTGCACTTACCCATTGAACTCCACACACAGGATCTACCCAAGCTGATTAAGCTGTAGAAGGGAAACTGGCTTTGATACCAATTGTAGGAATCAAGGGCAACACTGAGAGGGGGGGTGAATCAGTGTTGTATGAATTTTCAAAACCTTTATTTAAACTTCAACTTTCAGAGCTCAAAAGAAAGATACCATTGATTTGTAAAATGCACATGACTGTGAATACAAAAAAGAACAAAACTTCATAAGTAAATCAAACACACATAAAGATGATCAATATGAATCATGACACAAGATATGCATGAGTGGAAAACCCTCCAGGGGTAGAAAAACCACTCTAGAACTGCCTCACTGGCTTAAATGAAAAATCTTCTTAATAATGTCTCACTAACATAAGAGGTCTCACTGACCACAAGCATACTGTGCCTCACTTGCAAACACAATCACTATAAACAAAACATCAAATTTTGTGTGCAAGACATGATTGCTGTTCAATCAGATTTGCACCATTGTATACAACATTATACCTCCTGCTTGATTTTTAAATCAAGACCATTTTCTTTTACATACTTCTGCAAACAAGCTCCATATACAAACAACACTGCATATCAATCTTGTATTCTATTTCATTCAACAACACTGCGTATCAATCCTGTATTATAATCCATTCAACAACACTACATATCAATCCTGTATTCTGATATGCTCAACAACACTACTTTACTCTGTATATTTCATCTCTGTCTTGCAAGTCATACATTAATGCACCTGAAAATCATTTTTATACAAGTTGAATGTCCTTCCACCTTCCATCTTCTGTATGTTTCATTTCTGTCAAATAAAATACAACTGCCCTTTCTAATTCACTAAAAAATCTTTTCTGCCTACAAAAAATTTTTAAACAAATTTGCATTATCCTCTTTTTCAAAACCTCTTGATCTTCTCTGCAATTTTTATCAAATTGAATGTTTTCAACAATTTATTTTTCAATCTTCCCTTGTATTCTTTCATCTACCCTGCATAAACAAAAAATAAAGAAGTCCAAACATCTTCAACAAAATCTAAACAATACTCTGTCTGAGATCCTCTCAACCCCTTCATCTTCTCCTTCACAAGACTCTTCAATCTGCAAAAATGATTCTTCATATTGTACAAAAAGACCTAAAACAAATCACCAATTTATCTTTTTTATTTTGCAAAAACACTTCAAAAATCTTCCAATATTAGTCTTTATAACTTCCTCCAAAAAAAGAACTTCACAAGAAAAAAATTCCCTTTTTACAAGCACCAAAAAAAATCTCCTTAAAAGACCATTGTCATCTCCATATGAAAATAGAAAAATTCTAATTATAAAGCACTCCATGCTTTATGCTCCTCCTTAAGTCATAAATCGTGTCTTTTGCATTTTATGCTTTCTAAATAAAACTTTCCACTGAAGAGAAGACTTATCCTTTTGTAAAGGAAACTTTCTAAAAAACAAATTTCATAGCACTCAAAAGAAAAACGTTGATAGGAATGTCAAAATGAACTTGGCAGGAGTTGGGCTTCAGTTTTAAACTAGAACCATTAGATTATGTCTTCGCGGCCTTTGAATTTTAAACTTTAACCTTAGATTTAGGTTTTGCCGCCCAAATGCTTGTTGAAGGACCGAAGCTATAGGTTAAACAAGTAAAGAGGCCGGTCACCATCATGTCATTAGCACCCTTAAGCAAGTCACCTTTAGTGACTTAACCGGTTATAGAAAGTCAACTATAAAACATAATATAAAGTGTATTAAAAGTATGACAGGCAGATAAGGAGGCTTAAAGGATGACTTAAGTTTATGTTCAAGTCTTTGATGCAAAGGACAAACAATTCTCCTTAAAAGTTTATCAGTGATCATTTTCCTTTTTACAAACTCAGACACAATTCTCAGTCACTATCATTAAAATGACATTAAAGCATGATCAAGATCTAGACTAGGGCATTAACAAATTTGCTAAGAACATATAATTGATAGAACCTTAGCACACTTGGATGCAATACTAATAGCAAAAATATTTTTGTCTGAGACACAAAGAGAATATTTTAGGTCATGATGACACTGTAACACAGGGAGGTTCAAGACAAGAAGACACAAGAATATGTATGATGACATTAACAGAATCATGAACACATGAAGACCTTGACATGAGAATATGAAGACATGACTTGTAAAAGACTTGAAAGCCACTGTATATTTCTGCATATGACACAACTGCAATGCCATTGTATATTAGATATCAACTACAATGACTGTCAACTACAATGTAACGTATATCAAGAGAACATTGATATGTGACCATTGAAACTATGAGCATCAACAAATCGACACAAACTCATCTTTTGATAACCTTTGAAGAGCTCCTATCTAGATGACATCCTGAAAGAATCTTTGCAACCTCACTTGGATTTTCACAACTTCAAGACATATAAACTAAATCATCAAATTGAAACTCAAATGATCAATCATGCTTTACCAAATGATCAACCAACTGAGATCTTCTTTGAACAACAACAATGGCAACTCTTGTATGAACACACTTTTGACATCAATGACAACCTATCACCATCAGAGCTTGCTCAAAGGAGGTTGCCCCCTCGAAGTGGCCTGCGATCAATAAATTCCTTCTATGTTTCTGCTATTTCTGTTATTTCATGTATTTTTCATTATATTGTTGCAGGAGGTTCCTCTCAGGAATAAACCAATACAAAGCATTCTAACCTGCTAACTTACCAAGTCTAGGAATAGAAAAGGGTTGATTGAGTTCAAGACATAAATATGATACAAATATTTTCTAAACAACAAGGTTAATAAGAACATGACATTTCTTAAGCACAAGTAATAAACATGTTCTATACAACTAATGAACCACCACATTTGTAAAGGACTTTATTATCAGATCAAAATTCACTTACAACATCACATACACAAGAAATCAGGACATACTAATCTATGCCTCAGTAAAACTAAACCTCAACAACATGACCCTATTATGACCACTGATACAATTTACACAAGTTCCATTTACCTTATACAATTCCACTCGTAATCAACTAATTTCTAAAACAAACTTATAAATCAAATCTTAAATACATTGTTTACAAACCTAAATTTGAAACCTACTTATCATATTTCTACTAATAAATCATAATAAAATCAATATCAATTTAAATTAAATTTATCAACATTAATATACAATCACTCTATCCAAATTGAATTCTTCTACTTTTATTCTATATAGATTTAATAGCCTTCTTATAACCTAATAAACAACCAAAATAAGTAGAGTTATTGGTGACACAACTAACTATTTTAATAGGGACGAAACAGGTGAGAGGTAGACAGTCACAAAATATTCATATCTCCATAATGACAAACTGAGTAAGGCTAATTTTTGGATATGATTAAAATAACTAGGTCGTACACCATATATTAAACATTTAGAGAAACCCAGTTCGTAAAAATAAAGTTATGGCTAACGCAATAGACTATAAAAGCAAAGATGAAATTGGTGAGAGATAGACAGTCACAAAATATTCATACTCCAAAATGCCAAACTGGGTAAGACTAATTTTTACATATGATCTAGATAACTAGGTCATCCACCATATATAAGAAATTTAGAGGAACCCAGTTTGTAAAAATAAAGTTATGGCTAACGCAACAGACTGTAAAAACATAGATGAAATCGGTGGGAGATAGATAGTCACAAAATATTCATATCTCCAAAATGACAAACCGGGTAAAGCTGATTTTCAGATATGATTTAGATAACCAGGTTTTGCACCATATATAAAACATTTAGAGGAACCCAGTTTGTAAAAATAAAGTTATGGCTAATGTAATAGACTAGGTTCAGAATATGTAGAAAAGAATTCACAGAATAATATAAAGCTTGCATATTACAAATTCATTTCACTAAATCTAATGCAACAATAAATCAGATTCATATCTCAGTCCATACTTGGAATATTACTTCTATCACATCTTCACAAAATTCTTAGCTCGCATCCATTTCCCCCCCAAAGTCTTTTCTTCTGGAAGCTATGGTTTATGGTTCTAAAAGAAAAATGAAAACTTCCAAAGAGAGAGAGAGAGAGAGATCCTGAAAACATAAAACAAATTCTATTATTTGAAATGCAAACTCCCCCCTAAATTATGTCTTGAGATTTCAAAAATAAAGTTGAGCATGCATAACCACCCTCATGATTTCTTCCAGAAGATTCTCCTTATTAAAGACAATAAATCCTGCCTTTATTACTTTCTTACAAGTTGCTATTTATTTCATTTATAACTAGACAAAAATAGTTTCTTTCTACTTTTCTAAAATTGGTCTCTTACTCGAAAGAAACAATTATTTCTAAGATTCCCTCTTGAGGTGCATAACTGTCACTTCCTCCAAGTGGCCTAAATGGAAAATAATTACTCAAGACAATAATTCCTCTCTGATTATATTTATTTTAGAATTTGCTATATATATATATATGTTTTTATGACAACTCAGAAATATAATAAATTTATTTTTTATTGCCACTAATAAAGTTAAGTTATGGGAAATTATATTATATTCCTGTTTTAATAACACTTTATTTTCCTTATTATAATTATTATTATTTATTGACCTTAGATTACAATATAATATAATTTCCCATAACTTAACTTTACATAAAAGCATATATATTTATTTATTTATTAAAAGTGTCTTCTTAACATAATGATTTTATTTTAATGCAACAACTAACCAAAGCACTAATCAAACAATTTCAAACTCAATAATCTAAATGTCGAACAATACCTGACTATCATGCCAATACCGACAACACTGACTGGATGCAAAATCAGATACTCATCCTCTTCAAGAATGACGGCTAAGCTAGGGGACCATATGTTATCTCCGTTCAATAGTTTCCATTAGTTTTAAGGCATGCTCAGACCTGTCAATTTAGGTGGAGTCAATGCCTGATACCTACAACCTGTAGCACACAACACGGTCTATGCACAATTAGAATAAATATCAAATGGTCACGGAGTGAAAGAGAATTGCAATGTCGCCGGACACTCACAAATGAGTGGTATGACATTGTCTCTTTTCACACCACACAATATATAGATCATCCTATAATACAAAATCAGTCGCAAAAAAATCAATTCTAACATATGACAATTATAATAAGATCAACATCATAATCACTTGAATGTAACACAATGTCAAAGCATATGAATTATCAATGTCACAACAAGGATTATCAATAAAACATGCTAACTGTCATATGAAAACACACATGAGGATAATCAGTAACGTCACCAACATGGATGTAGTATCTACCAACATCATATAATGTACAACATCAACTGTCTAACGTACCCTAAATATTCATATTATTTTACCTTCATCTTTATTTTCCATAGCCAGACTATATGCACATCCAAGATGAGAATGGAGAGGCACTACATGCGGATCTCAGGGAAGGTCAGCCATGAACCAATCAACATTGAATGATGTTTAATTTAGCTTTGCGAGTTGTGAATTACTTTGCAGATCTTCTCCTTTAGCTGATTATCTGAAACTACCAGGATACTCCATTTTGAGAAAATAATTAATCTTCTGATAGCGATATCTTACCGGTACTTAATCCAAATGCTTTGAATTCTGGATATGATGTGCATGAATGAATCTAGATGTTAAGTCCAGCTCCACAAGATCTAAAATGCAACTGGAGTAAAATGCAGACTAAAATACTAAAACTATTACTGACTAAACTGACTGTACAGAACTAGGAAATGAAAAGAAACAAATTGAAATGCAAACAAATTGAAATGCAAATGTTTTTGGTTGATGCAAGATTGCTCTTGAACTAGGGATGCTCCTACATTAGACATTTGGGGTTATTGAAAAAGTGAGTCCCTCACTTTGTTGGGGCTAGAGGAAAACCAAGACAGTCCACCTCAGCCTAAGAAATCTATTTCTAGTCTGTCTTTCCACTTCACAAGGTATTATTTGTATTGTCTTCCTCTAGTGTTGTGTCTAACTCTACTATCCAAAATGTCCTCTATCTGCTCTGGGGCTTGTTGTGGTATCTGTTTCTTGAAGTTTTCTTCCATGCTATCACTGAACTCTGCTTCATGATTGTGATATAGGTCTACAATGTTGAAAATAGACTTGTAATATACCCAATGTCTCTGGTAACTCTACTTCATATGCATTTCCTAAATCAAACTGTCTGAGTATCCTACAGTGTTCAAAACTATTCATCTTCAAGTTGTTATATGTCCCAACTGGAAATCTTTCTTTTCTCAGGTACACAATCACTTCATCTCCAACTTCAAATTCATTCTCTTTTTCTCATCTGCTTGCTCCTTATACTTATTTTTCATCTCCTCTAAGTGCTTCTTCACCTTCTTATGCACTGTCTCCATATGTTCTATAAATTCTTCTACTTCTACACTTCTCTTATCTACCATACTGATATCTCTCAACTCTATCACTCCTCTAGGGTTTACTTCAATAACAATCTCAAAGCATGTTCTTCCAGTACTCCTATTCACTGAATTATTATATGCAAACTCTACTTGTGAAAGGATCAAATCCCAACTTCTTGCCTTCTCTCCAACCAAACATCTCAACAAGTTTCCCAAACTTCTATTCACTACCTCTGTCTATCCATCAATCTGTGGATGCAATACTGAACTAAACTTCAATTATGTCTTCATCTTCTTCCAAAGTGTCTTCCAAAAATATCCAAGGAATCTTGTATCTCTATTTGAAATTATTCTCTTAGGTAATCCATGCAATCTCACAATCTCCTTGAAAAATAGGTCAGCTACATGCACTGCATCAGTTGTCTTCTTACAAGGTATGAAATGTGCCATCTTTAAAATTTTTTCCACCACTACAAATATTGAATCATGTCCTCTTTGTGTCTGGGGAAATCCCATTACAAAATCCATACTTATGTCTTCCCAAGGTCTCTTTGGTACTGTCAAAGGTTTATACAATCCAGAATTCTAATTACTCCCCTTTGCAACTTGACAAATTCTACAAATTTGCACAAATTTCCTATCATCCTTATGTATCTGAGGCCAAAAGTAATTTTCACTTACCAAAGCCATTGTTTTATCAATGCCAAAGTGTCCTACCAATCCACCACTGTACTTCTCTTTGATAAAATTGTCTCTCATGGAACTTCTAGGTATGCACAAATGATTTCCTTTGAATAACATATCTTCTTGAATGAAATAATCTAATCACTTACTTCTGTCTGTTACAAGTTCCTTACATGCTTTCCAATGTTCTACAAAATCAAGATCTTCTTCATACATGTTCTTCAACTCATCAAATCCCAACACTTCAACCCTCATCTCTGTCAACAAGTTCCTTCTTCTACTCAATGCATCTACAACCTCATTTGATTTCCCACTCCTATGCTTTAATACAAAAGTGTAACTCTGCAAGAACTCTACCCATCTCATATGTCTCTAGTTCAGTTTTCCTTCACTATTCAAATATTCCAATGCTTGATGATCTATATACAACACAAACTCCTTAGGAAACAAGTAATGTCTCCACTTCTTCAAGGCTTGAATTATGGCATGAAATCTTGATCATAGACTGAATATATTCTACTTGCATCATTCAACTTCTCACTGAAATATGCTATAGGTGTACCTTCTTAACTCTACACTATTCTTATTGCATTCCCACTTGCATCACAATCCACTTGAAATACCTTACTGGAATCTGGTAATGCCAAAAGAGGTTGCTCTATCACTTTCTACTTTAACAATTCAAAACTTTTATCTACTCGTGATGTCCATTTGAAGTCTTTTCTATCACCTCTCATTGTCTCTATCATAGGATTACAAACTGAATTGAAATTTTTTATGAACTTCTGGTAGAAACTAGCCAATCCATGAAATGATTTGACTTATCCAATGCTCTCCGGTGTAGGCCATTCAACAATTGCTCTCACTTTCTCAGGGTCCATCTTCAATCCTTCCACATAAATCACAAATCCCAAGTATACTAACTCTTCCTTCATGAAACTACACTTCATTTTCTAGAGTCTATACACATTCTCCATTCTCCATCTTTCTTTGGTGCTAACACTACAGGTACTGCACAAGGACTCAAACTTTCTCTGATCAAACCTTTCATCAACAACTCTTGTATATGTTTATTCAATTCTTCATTCTCTACAAGTGTCATTCTATATGCTACTTTGTTAGGCAAACTAGGTCCAGGTATAAGATCCATGTGATGAATGATACTCCTGATTGGTGGCAATCCTTCAAGTACATTGGCTGATATGATATCCCCATATTCTGTCAGAAACTCTTTTATCTCCTCAAGTTGTGATTCTTCAATCGCCTTCTTCAATGTTTTAGGATTCTTAGGGATTAAAGCATAACACATATTCTCATGTCTCAAACCATACTAAAATTTTCTTCCATCTACCAAAAAGATTCTAGCATTCTCACATACTTTACTCTTAGGATCATCTTCCAAAGGAATCAAAGTAATTCTCTTTCTATTTGATGTTATAGTGTATGTATTCTTCCTCCCATCATGTATAGCTTTTCTATCATACTACCAAGGTCTACCCAACAAGATATGACATACATCCATAGGCATAATATCATACAATACTTCATCATGGTAAGATCCAATATAAAATTTCACCAATCATTGTTCACTCACCAGTCCCTTATGATCATCCTAAATCTATGCTATCTGATAGGGCTTAGAGTGTTTCAATCTTTCCAACTTTAGCTTAGTCACCATCTCCTCTGAAACTAGGTGATCAGAACTACCAATATCAATTACAACTTTACAACATTTAACTCCAGATTTGCATCTGGCTCTGAACAAACTTTTCCTTTGTGGTGGTTCCTCATTTCTCTGCTTGAAATAGTGATCTACTCATGACAAGTGATTCTCCTTTGTCAAGTTTACCAATAGAACTAGGTGATCCAAAAGATTCTTCTACCACATAGGCTGCTCTTCCACTATTCTCTATTCTCTTGCTTGTACTCCCTTGATTACATTCAAATGCTCTATGTCCTTCATCTCCACACTTAAAATAGGTTCCTCTGAATGTTCTCCTATCAGGTCCTCTTCCTTCTCTTCTGTATCCTTCACTTCAGTATGGACTAGGGTTTCCTCTGTGGTAGAAATTTTTGTCATCTCTCCAGTATGCATTGTTATCTCTATCCTCCTTGAATGTGCTCTCTTTCCTGTTCTGCTCCACATATGATCTTTCTCCTCTGGAAAATGTTCTTCCTCTCTATTTTTGATCATACCCCTTATTTAGTTCTCTTCGACTTTCAAGGAAAACTAATATGCTTTTTCCAGTGTTGTCATCCTTACCAAACTTAGTTCTTCTTGAATGTTCAATTTCAATCCATTGATGTATCTAGCCAGTTTCTCCTTGCTTGCTTCATTATGTCATGTTCTTATGATCATCTTATGAAATTCTTCAATATACTCCTTGTTTAGGGTAAAATTAGATTTGTTAATCTTTTTGGTTTAGATGTTAAAATCCTCCTTTCACCCTAACAATGAAGGATCTAGGGTCGAGTGGTGAGCACTATCATACCCTAGGTCACTTGCAGATGTAGGGAAACTTGGATTAGGGAATTAATTATCAATTTTTCCTTCTTCTATGCTTAATTGACCATTAAAACCTTAATTATGTAAATACGACAACAAATTAATGACTTACAGAAAAAGCTCTTACAAACAAGAGTAAAATGCCAAATACAGAATACCTATTTTCGGGGTTTTGAAGCAGAATAGTCAGGGACACTGGAGAGGGTGTCCAAGTCCAAGGTACCTACTTTTTTAGGGAATCTAGACCTCCTTTAGACACTGATAAGCCTTGTAACTTCTATTTTCTGGAATCAGTCTTCGAAGGACACTGGAGCGAATGCCCTAGTCCTGGAAGTACTCCTTTGTCAATCTTTTCTTCAGATCTCGAATCCCTGATGTCTTTCCAGCCTTCCTGCAACTCCACTTTTTCTAGATGCGATACCTATAATCTACAATCACATGACTTGGTTTGGGGGTTGTGGTGTTTAGAGGTTTGCCTTAGTCAAACCCTGGAGGACACTTAAGTCTCCAAACACTATTGTCAGATAAAGAGGGTGTGCCCTTGTGAGGGAGAGGCCAAAAACCAAAGGAATCAATGATAAAAACATAATGATATTTCACCTTGTAGTGAATCTTTCATGGAGGAAGATGCTCTTCATGCCATGAAGGAATTGATGCTCAAATCTGTAAATATCAACACACAAAACACATAAGTCTACTCTTACAACACAATAGAAAGCCTTGAATCACCTTGAGAATGCCTAGAGTTCACAATAATAATCTAGTTTACAAATGAATGACTACATATGTTTATATATGCATCTACAAGCACTCCCACCAAGATATTTGAAATTCAAACTTACCGTGTCGGCAAAGGGACCCAATAACGGTCATTAACCGACACCCAGAAATTGAGGCTGCCCTAAAATAGGGTAGGACTAGGGCGCGGGTGGCCAAGTCCCCCTCCCTATTTTAGGAAGGGTACAGCTCAAGGGGTCCTCCTAGGTCCTATTTGCCATGGGACTTAGGTCTCATTCCATCAGAATGCTAAAATATGAATTAAAATGTCCTAAATGCACTCTAAAGACCCGGGAGCTATACCTTATGAGGGAAAAGCCCCCAAGGGGACATTTTCTGATGTTACATTTAGCCCCCACTTTAATGTATGTATGAACACAAGGCCCATACATGCATTAAAGTAAGGTCACAAACACAACAAACACACCAAACACGGAGAAGACACGCCAATCACATAGAAGATAGTAACATGCACGTAAAACATGGAGAAGACAGTTATAGTCATGCAGAACACAGAGCAGACAATTAATGCATGGAAGATAGAAATGCTATCTTTTCTTTTCTTTTTCTCATATATATGAAATGCAAATGCAAGTACTGGAAAGTAAGCCAACCTCCCAAAAAGCAGGAAGCACTACTCGATGGCGCTGGTCTCTGCATATGGGGCAACACACACACAATACATGCAAAACCTCCCAAAATGTATGAAACACTACTCAAGGTGCTAGTCTATGTATATGGGGCAACAAACATGCCATACAAAACAAGCACGCCAAAACACACACACTTGAAGACACAGAAAAAACATGGCAAACAAGTGATGGTGTGTTCCCTATTTCTAGGCTCATCACCATCTCAGGCACATTACATGCACACACCGATGATTGGGCTTCGCCACAACAATTGCCAAAGACACACTTAAGGGTTGAGTTAGTCACAAAACCACTCCCTGCCTCTGTAGAGGACTTTTGAAAATGACAGGATGATGCAATTTGCTCTAAGAAATACACCATCCCTGCCTCCGCAGAGGGCTTAAGAAAAAGGATATGCTCAATATCCCACCTCCATACAGGGCTTATATGATTGATTGATTGCCAACAAGCTCAGGATGCATGATGCACTACTCTGGCACAGGTCTATGCATCTGAGGTCAAACACATTGCTAACATCTATAACAGATAGCTTACCTTATATGACCCCCACCTTGAGGTTGTTGATATTAGTTATCAATATCAAGCATGTTAAGGTAGGAAGAAAACACATGAGGGAGCCCCAACTTTCACAAAGCCCATGCCCCCCAGAGGTGACATGTACTTTACAATTGCCAAATGTTCCCACAAACACATCCCTGCAAGAAACATGTTAGTGTCTACAACATAATGATAAACAAAAACATCAATGCATATGATTAACCATACAAAGAGCCAAGGTTATACAATGAATTCAGAGTTTGAGGATAACTAGGGGCTATATCACGAAGCTCTCTGAATCAAGTACCGCCAAGGCTAGATTCAAAGGCCAACAAAGGTGTGCAGAGCAACAGCATTGTTAAGGTTTGTAAATGCGATAGAAACATAATAAAATTCACTACGCGGAAAGCACGAGTGCTTCCACTAGCCAAGTGTCAGATAATATATACAACCCCATTGTCATATTAGGAACTAAGTCCATTTTTTTATTGCTCTTGAAAGGAACACTAGGTCCGCATTAGTATAAATGTTTGTCATCATCCGACTGCTAGATGGAAGCACTAGAGGAAGGGAAACAAGAAATAAGAGAGGAGAAAAACGTCTCTTAGGGAGAATCACGTAGGAGGGTGCCCCTAAGTCACCAACCATGATGCTATGTCCATAAGACACAACACACAACAATGAAATTCAGAGAGAGAGCAATATAGAAGAATGATGATACAAATAGAAGAAGGTCACAACAGAGATGGTCTCCTGGTACCCCAAACCTTATGGGATAATCCGAGGTCATCTCAAGATGCCTAAACAACACAACACATCACGGGGGAAGCATATCACAAGAGAGATAAAGGGTTTGTTAGGGTATCATCATTAAGAACCTGCATATCTAGAATATTTGTCATGTTGTTTTGATCTTATTACATTAACAGTAAGTGTAGGACAATGAGAGACTTTCTTTTCTTTAAAAGGATTATATCCAATGTCGCTTGAGTAATGTGTTAAAGCAAATTTTATAGGTACTCGAATCCCTTGTTGATTTACACCACATCCCTTACCTTCATATTCACAATTATTATAAAGGATCTTAAATCCTCAACCATAGAGGGATGTCATTTCCTTAGAAGATGGTGAATCCTCATAGGTGTCATAATTTGTAGTGTAAATGAGAGTATTATCTTTGTTTTCTACCCAGGAAGCTTTGCTTTTCTTAGGTGCTTCATAAGATTGCTTAGGTGAGATCAGTGCAACTTTTGAGTGTCGAGGCTATTAATTTTATATTCCCCTATACTACAAGGATTAAAATCTAATGAACCCCAATCATCACCAACAAATGCATTCGATGGTTGAGAGTTTTGTACAACATTTGTCATTAATGGATCACCTCACAATTTGTTTAAGCTTATATGGTTGTGAACAGGTTTTTGCTTTTCAATATGTAAACAATTATCTAGTTTAGGATCAGTATGGATAGTGTGAAGTTTACCTTTGAATATAAATTTGATTGAACGATGCAAGGTGGAAGGAACTACCCCCAATGCATGAATCCAAGGTCTACCAAGAATCATGTTGTAAGATAAAGAACAAGGCATGACATGAACTAGGGTAGGCACAAGCATAGGTCCTACTTGTATAGGTAGAGTTATAGTGCCCATGGATTGTCGTCCAACATTATCAAAGCCACAAACATTAATACTATTTGGTGTGATTTGTGATGTATCGACCTTGATTTTGTGTAGTAGGTCAATGCTACAAACGTTAAGAGACGATCCAGTGTCGATCATAACCCTTTTTACCAAAGTTTGGTTTATTGTGACAAAGATTATAAGTGGATCATATTGGTTTTGGACTTCAATTGATAGTAATTCATGTGGTTGAAAGATAATATCCATTTTTGTCGCATGCATACTCTTCAATACAGATGCTACATCATTAGGCTTAGCAATAGGTGGGATAATCACCTTTTGTAAAGCTTCTTGGAGCATTCCATGGTATGTAGGTGATGTTTGTATTAAATCCCAAAGAGAGATCTTAGCCAGAGTAGTGCGAAGCTATTTGACAAGATCATATTCTTGACAACTTTTATGAGTAAGACGAGGTGGTTAAGGGAGCATAGGTTAAGAACATGGAAGAGAGACAAGCACATGCAGCGCTTGGTTACTTTTCTTGTTATTACGGGTGTTGTATGTGTGTGGAATCACAGTGTGGTGTGGTTGTTGTAACACATTTTCAACACCTTGAACTGTAATCATCGATTGTAAGAAAGAGGATAAACTAAGTGCCCCTCGGACAATCATTTTAGGAATATTGCTATGAAGTCCATTAACAATTATTGATTTAACATTATTTCCCTCTTGATTGCACCCAATATCCATCCCCAAAGGATTTAATGTGAGAGACCTTTTCTCATCCACTAATGCTACATCTTGGCTAGGGAGAGCAGTGGGATGAAAGGAAGGTACATCAACATCATCATCATACTCTATGGTGGAAAAGGGCTTTTCACTCTCGTCTTTCTCATGAGTATTCCTAGAGATGAATTTGGTTAAATATTCTAATATCAGAGGATATGCTCCTATGAGTAAAGTGAAGCTACTAAAATCATGTGTATAACAAAGTAATTGCAACTCATATATAGAACATATAAAAGCATCAATACCACTGATATAAGCTATGTGTTCTAGAACATGAGGATTCTCATTAGTGAAATTAGTGAAATTTTTAAAATCTAGGATATACTCATGTAAAGATTTCAGAGATGAATAACATGAAGATGCCATAATGAAAAGAAAAATCAGATTTTAACAATTTTCCAAGAGTATGCAAAAGACAAGTGCAAACTATATGCAGAATGACCTAAAATGCTTTGATTTTTTGTACTTTTTCAATGCAAATATATGAAAGAAAAGGTGTTGTAAGGGTTTTAATCAGGGGTAGCAAATAATATGTCTGATATCAGTCCAATACAGCAATAAGATCCTTTACAACATACCTTTGATGTAAATCTAAGATGATGCCAAGTCAAAATATAGTGAAAATATGTTAAAATAGGCACTTTTTTCACCAAAATTCAACGCAAGAGAGTATAACAAAGGGTGTTGTGAGGAAAATGATGATATAAAACAAATAATATTAGTAATAACAGTCACTTGGTGCTAAAATATCCAAAACAACACGATTTTAATGCCTTAAGTGAAAATATAGCAAAATATGCAATTTTTCATAGGTTTTCAATTCCAAGACCTAGCAAAAGGGGTGTTGTAATGAATTTCAGGATGTAAAGAAAAGAATATAAATAATATCAGTCACCTCAATCCATAAATTTAATCACAACATGCTTCGAGTGCAAACTAGGCCAAACCCTATGGCAAAAATACCTAAAATCTGTAGTTTTTCACCGAATTTTCACTACAAGAGCTCATTGAAAGGGTGTTGTGAAGCTTTTTATGAGGGGAAAAAAATTATTACCCTAAAACCAGAAAATTAATGCAAAAATATCTTTCACAACACACCTATGATTCAACTTTATAGAGTTGATAAGGCCAAAATTAGTGAAAATTGTTGTTTTCAAAGCCCTAGGTTTGAGATTTTGGAACAAAATTCCATGTGAATGGTTTGAAGTATGATTTTTAATGTAAATTACATACTCTTAGATCTGAAAATGATTTTAAGCTTAATCATGTAAAATTCCCATGAAAATTTAATGAAAATGCACTAAAATTGCTAGTTTTTGTTGAAATTTTCAATTCAAAAATGCAAATAATTTAAATTTAAATACAAATCCACACTATAATGAAAGACTACAGCCAAATGTAAATTTGAATGAGCCCCTAAAATCAGTAAAAAAATCTAATAAAAGATTTTTCCTACAAACCCTAGATTTTGGAATTACTAGGTTATCTAAAAAATGTTAAAATTTCCACAAAACCCTAGCAATTAAATGATGAAAATGCAAAGCAAGATTTTGAATTTTTGTATTTTTCTGTAGTTTATATCAGATCTGATGCAAAAATCATGAATTAGGAAAAATTAGAAAGAATTGACACAATTTAGTAAGTCCAACAATGCAATTTTTTGTATTTTCCCAATTTTTTCAATTTTAAAAAAAATTTCTCAATGCAATAAATTAAATGCCTATATGAATGAATGAAATCACACCAGATCTATAGACAAATACTCAACAAGTTGCAATTCAAGTTCAAAGACACAGGTTCACCAAAATATTTAGGGTAAAATTGGATTTGTTAATCTTTTGTGGTTTAGATGTTAAAATCCTCCTTTCATCCTAACATTGAAGGATCTAGGGTCGAGTGGTGAGCAGTATCGTACCCTAGGTCACTTGCAGATGTAGGGAAACTTGGATTAGGGAATTAATTATCAAATTTTCCTTCTCCTATGCTCAATTGACCATTAAAACCCTAATTATGCAAATACGACAACAAATTAATGAATTACAGAAAAAGCTTTTGTAGACGGGAGTAAAATGCCAAAATATAGAATACCTATTTTTAGGGTTCCAAAGAAGAACAGTCAGGGACACTAGAGCGGGCGCCCAAGTCCAAGGTACCTACTTTTTTGGGGAATCTGGACCTCCTTCGAACACTGATTAGCCCTGTAACTTCTATTTTCTGGAATCAGTCTGCAGAGGACACTGGAGTGAGTGCCCTAGTCTCAGAAGTGCTCCTTTGTCCACCTCTTCTTTAGATCCTGAATCCCTGATGTCTTTCCAGCCTTCCTGCAACTCCACTTTTTCTAGATACGACACATGTACCTGCAATCACAAGACTTGGTTTAGGGGTTGTGGTGTTTAGAGGTTTACCTTAGTCAAACCCCAGAGGACACTTAAATCTCTGAACACTGTTGTCAGATAAAGAGGGCGTGCCCTTGTGAGGCAAAGGCCAAAAACCAAAGGAATCAATGATAAAAACATAATGATATGTCACCTTGTAGTGAAGCTTTCATGGAGGAAGATGCTCTTCATGCCATGAAGGAATTGATGCTCAAATCTGCAAATATCAACACACAAAACACACAAGTCTGCTCTTGCAACACAATAGAAAGCCTTGAATCACCTTGAGAATGCCTAGAGTTCACAATAATAATCTAGTTTACAAATGAATGCCTACATATGTTTATATATGCATCTACAAGCACTCTCGCCAAGATATTTGAAATTCAAACTTACTGTGTTGGCAAAGGGACCCAATAACGGTCACTAACCAACACCCAAAAATTGAGGCTACCCTAAAATAGGGCAAGACTAGGGAGCAGGTACCCAAGTCCTCCCCCCCTATTTGAGGTAGGCTACAGCTCAAGGGTTCCTCCTAGGTCCTATTTGCCATGGGATTTAGGTCTCATTCCATCGGGATGCTAAAATATGAACTAAAATGTCTAAATGCACTCTAAAGACCTAGGAGCTAAACCTTATGAGGGAAAAGCCCCCAAGGGGACATTTTTTGACATTACACTCCTTCACAGATTTCTTCTTTTGTCTCAAGTTTTTTAATCTCTTCAACAACTCCAACTCATAGTCAGCAGATATAAATTGATTCTTCAACTTTCTCACCATCCTTTCCCACTTTATAATCTTTTCTTTTCCTCTTCTGTTTCTATCCAACTAAACTTCTTTCCACCATATAATAGCATGTCCTTTCAGCTTTGTCTTTACAAATTTCACCTTCTCTAAATCTTCAATTTCTTCATATTCAAAATATTCTTCCATGTCATTAATCCAGTCAATCAACTCTTCAGGGTTCAAATTGTGAGTATAATTCAGTACATCAAATCTTGGTCTCTTTCCAATCTTTGAAATAGTGCACAACATCTTGACTTTATCTAATTCTTCTTCTTCTTCACCTCCTAGGGTTTCTCCATTTTGATTAGTGGATTGAAACTCTTCATCATCATCACTCTCACTATCAATTCAAGGGCTTAGTGCTTTTCTTCTATCTTCTTCAACAACATCTAGTCTAATTTACATTATTTTCATCATCTCATTTATTCTTCCATCCATTATTCCAATATCAGTGATTCTCCTTGGTAGTATTCTTCCTAGGATCAAGTGTAAACTGCCTCAATTTAGTGATCAGGCTACAAGGTGACAATTGCCTCACAATCTGTGATCAGTTGTAACACATGTAACCTACCTTAGATTCAACTATCTATCCACAACAAGATCTTATTAAATTCCTTCACCAACTTTTCTCAATTCACTCCCAAAGATTCAAACTTTCACTCTGATACTGTTGGAATTAGGCCAAACAACTGAGAGGGGGGGTGAATCAGTTGTCATACAAAATTGACCTTTTCTCTTTTTAAACTTCTTTCATAACTTACAAATAGATTAATGATGTTAACATTAAAGCATGAAATAATAACATATGAGCACAAACACAATTAACACACTTGACACTAAGATTTTTGAAGTGGAAACCTGGTTAAGGGAAAAACCATAGTGGGTGTTAACCCACAAGATTTGTACCCTCTTAAAAGTACTTGAAAATGGGAAGGCACTTGCCTTTGGGTGTACTACCTAGAGCTCACTACTCAAAAGAGGCTCACTACCTATATGATTTATGATTAATACAAAAGGAATTAATTGAGAGTTAGCATCTTCTTCATGCTTGGTTCAATCTCTTTAAATGCTCATAAAACTCCTGGTCTTCTCACAAATACTTCTTTACTATCACTTCTTTCCTTACTATTCTTGTTCCTCTGCTCCTCCTCTTCTCTACTCTGCCTCTGATCCTTTCTTCGGATTTAATTATTTCGCACAAGGATGATTTTCCATAACTCAACTGCACACCTTTATATGCTTCAACAACCTTGGAATAAACATCAAGGTCAGCACTACAAGCATCTGACTTAATGTGAATCATTAGGCTATTGGCCAAACATAGCTAAGACTTGAATCTTCTTCCAACAACACGCCACCCTCCGAAGAATTGTTCTAATATCATCCGCAACATGCTTGAATCATCCAGTCAGCCAAGACTAGGAAGAACATCAATGCCAAGAAGGAAATCTTCAAACAACGAGCTCAATCTTCAATGCGAACCTCCAACAAAGTAGATACATGATCCAGAGACTTCCACAAGCACATTGAATTCAACAAAAACATCCGCACTTCTCCAAATCATCAGAATCACTAGCATCTTCATCCGAAACCTCAAGAACATTGTCTGTGATGACTGTCACACTAGAAAGATTGCTTGTAGACATCCAAACCATGAACCACATGAGTAGATGATACACATTAACTTCCCAAACATACCTCTAGATCCGCAGATCATAATATTTCAATGTGCAACAATCCAAACCAATTTACTGTCACTCTGTCTCTTCTGAACACAACAAAACCTAGTTCTACTCAGATGGCTATAGCTTCTTCAAATCTTCATGTGAACCTCTCAAAACTTGACTAGAGCTGGTTTAGACAATGCTCTATATAGCCATATGGTCTGCATACATTTATCTTCATTAATTTTCACAATATCTTCAACATTCTAGTCTTCTAAACATGCAACAAAATAGGATACAGTTGACACCAATGGCAACAAGGATATGTTGACATCAATGACAACACTGATTAGGCATATATTTGTAACAATCTCCCCTTTTGTCATTGATGGCAACATATGATGTGAAAAACTAATTCAACCATAAAAACAAGAACTTCTCCCCCTTTCTCTTATCATTTCTGTAACTACTTTCTTTACTACTCCTCCTTTCATCAGCAACTAGTTTTTCACATGACTTATCTCCCCCTTTGACACCAATGGAAAAGGGCACAAATTTGCAATCTTTTCTTCCCCTTTTTGTTTCATACTGATCTCAAAATTTGCATACAGACTACTCCCCCTGAGTAGTATCTCCTCAACATCAATCTGGATCACAAGATATGACTGTGAATTCTATTGGACTGATGCACCCTAGAGCATCTTAATTTTGATCCAAAGGCATAATAACCCCTAGCTTCTATCTGAGATACTCAAAAGTATCCTTGGGAAGAGGCTTAGTGAGAATATCTAGAATATGATCCTTTGAAGAAACAAACTCCATTTTGACTTCACTCTCACTTACTTTTTCTCTCAAGAAATGGAACTTGATGGATATGTGTTTTTGTTTTTGAATGCAACACCAGATTCTTGGATATATTTATTGCAATTGAATTATCACTAAAGATTGTAAAAGGCTCCTCAAATACCACTTTGATATCCTTCAACATTTGCTTCATCCACAAAACTTGAGTGCAATTGCTTGTTGCTTCTATGTGCTCTACCTTTGCAGTAGACAGAGATATTGCCTCTTGTTTTTTGCTCAACCAAGAAAGCAATCTTCTTCCCAAGAAGAATGCACCACCAGTAGTACTTTTCCTATCATCCATATCTCCAACCCAATCATCATTAGTATATGCATGCAGAGTGAAGTCATTGTCCTTTGGATACCACAAGCCGTAGTCAAGTGTCCCTTTAATATATCTAAAAATTCTCTTGACTGCTACTACACAAGATACTCTAGGATCAGCTTGAAATCTAGCAACAAGTCCAACTACATTCATGATATCAGGTCTGGTCTGAGTCAGATAGAGTAGTCCCCCAATCATTGATCTATACCTTTTCTGATTTGCCTTAGGTGAATTATCATCTTTACACAACTTGCATCCAGTTACCATAGGAGTACTTACTGGTTTTGAGTCCTCCATTCCAAACTTTTTCAACAATTCTCTCACATATTTAGACTGAGATATGAAGATACCTTTATCTGACTGAGTGATTTGTAGACCTAAGAAAAAATTCATCTCATCAAACATGGACATTTTGAATTCACTTTACATCTGATCAACAAATTTCTTACACATGCTTCCATTTCCACCAAAAATGATATCATCAACAAATACCTCAACAATTAATATGTGCTCATGATCAATCTTGAAATAAAGATTACTGTTAGTAGTGCCTTTGCTAAATCCTATCTTTAGCAGATACTTATCTAATCTTGCATACTAGGCTCTTGGGGCTTGTTTAAGTTCATACAAAGCTTTTCTTAGTCCACAGACCATATCTTCTTGATCAGACAACTGGAATCCTTCTAGTTGCTCAATGTAGATTTCTTCTAGCTCTCCATTTAGGAATGCTAACTTGACATCCATATGGTATACCTTGAAATCTTTGAAAGAAGCAAATGCAATAAATAATCTGACTGCTTCTATTCTTGCTACTAGAGAAAAAGTTTCCTCAAAATCATTTCCTTCCACTTGAGAATATCCTTTGCATACCAACCTTGCTTTGTTTCTTACAACTTCACCATCTTCATTTAGTTTATTCTAGAAGATCCATTTAGTTCCAATCACATTTTTGTCCTCTAGTCTAGAAACAAGATCCCAAGTGTGATTCTTTTCAATTTGCATTAATTCTTCTTCCATTGCTTTTATCTAGTTTTCATCACTACGGGCTTCACTTACTGATTTTGGCTCAATCTTTGAAATCAAACAAATCTCTTCTTGATCTTCAGTAATTCTTCTCCTAGTTCAAACACCTTTATTTCTATCTCGTATGATTTGATCTTCAGGATGATTCATCTTTACATACCTAGGAGTTTTGGGATTTGCATGAAATTCTATTTCTTGAACTTGTTCCTCAACTTCTGTATTATCCTCTTGAGTCACTGGATTTTATGGATCAATCTAGATCTGCGTCTAGGTTTGAACTTGCCTTCCTTGACTTTGACTTTCATCTTGATCATCTGATTCATATCTGCAAGACCTGAAATGTCCTTTGAATTCATCAACTCTGACATTTGCACTTTCAACAATCTTTTTCAATCTCTTGTTAAAGCACCGATATGCCTTGCTTTGAGTAGAGTAACACAAAAATATTCCTTCATCACTTCTTATATCAAACTTTCCTAGATCCTCATCTCTTTTGATATAGCATTTACTACCAAAAACTTTGAAATATCTCACAGTAGGAGGATGACCAAACCATAGTTCATAAGGTGTCTTACCAGAATTTCCTTTGATTTGCACCTGGTTAAGTGTAGATAGAAGTACTCATAGCTTCTCTCCAATAGACTTGAGGAACATTTGTTTCCATCATCATGGTCTTGGAAGCTTCTTGAATGGTCTAGTTCTTTCTTTCCACAACTCCATTTTGCTGAGGAGTCCTAGGAGCAGATAATTATCTTTTTATTCCATGCTTTTCACAAAATGTATCAAACTCACTGGAGGTAAACTCTCCACCTCTGTCAGATCTCAGACACTTGATTTTCACACCAATCTTCTTCTCCACCATAACCTTGAACACTTTGAATTTGTCTAGAGCTTCATATTCTTCTTTTAAGAAAGTTACCCACATCATCCAGGAGTAATCATCAATCAACAACATAAAATATCTATCTCCTTGCACACTCCTAATTCTAGCAAGACCACAGAGATCAGTTTGCAAAAGTTCCAACCGTCCACTTGAAAATTGTTCTTTACTTTTGAATGAAGTTTTGTTCTGTTTACCCAATTGACATTCTCTGCACATGCTATCAGGTTTCACAAGTTTTGGAAGATCTCTCACAGCCTTAGTAGAACTTATCTTGACAATATTATCAAAATTCACATGACACATTCTCCTATGCCATAACCAACTTTGATCTATATGAGAAATCAAACAACTTTTTCCAGAACTACTTAAATGAAAGATGTTACCTCTCATTTCAGTTCCAGATGCAATTTTAATTCTAGAGCTTTCCAAGATTTTGCATTTTCCATGCTAGAATCAGAGATCATAACCTTTATTAACCAACTGTCCAACACTGAGAAGATTATGCTTCAGTCCTTCCACATATAGAACATCATTGGTGTTGTTCTTACCATCAAAAGAGATATATCCTCTGCCATGGATTCTACCAGCTGAGTTGTCTCCAAATTTCACAATTCCACCTTCATTTGTTTCAAAACTTACAAACTTTCTTTTGTCACCAGTCATATGATGAGAACATCCACTATCAATCACCCATTCATCCTTTTCAACAACCTGAGAAGCCAAGGCACTTTCCACATTTACATAGCTAGCAGAATTAGTAGACATCAGATCTTCTACTTTGATAGAAATGAACACCCAATCTCCTTCAGTGGAACCTCCATGATCAGATTCATCATCAGTGACTCCTTCTCTAGCTTCTTGGACATAGTAGCATTTCTTCTAACCTTTATATCTGTTAGGGTTTGGCCTTCCAATCCTCTCTAGACATCTTGAGGCAAAATGACCAATCTTATTACAAGAAAAACAATTGAATGACAACTTTCCTTTATACTTACCAGATCCTCTTCGCATTCTTTTGCCAATAAGAGCTTCAAGTTCTATAGAATTAATTTCATCATCTTCAAGATCCTTCCTTGCCTTAGTAAATCTATTTGATCTTCCTAACGAGCTTTCACCTGGATCATATCTTTGTTTTCCATACACACTGGCTTTAAATGCAAATTCAAACTTGGGAAGAGAATCACCAAACTCACTCATTTAAAATTTTGAAAGATTTCCAACCAATTGATCCCTTGTAACAATTGTCACAGTCTTAATCTCTTTAATGGTAGCAACTTTATGCTTATAAGCCAGAGGTAAAGATTTGATTACTTTGGCAACAATCTCTAATTCTTCTAATACTCCACCAGCATTCCTAATACTAGTCACAAGTTCATTTACTTTTTGCATGTAGGAAGTAATGTTTTCATCTCCACTCATCATCAACCTTTCGTATTTACCCTTCAGGCTTTGCAGCTTGGCACATTTGGCATATTTGTCACCTTCATACAAATTTTCTAACTTATTCCAGATTTCATGGGTAGTTTTCAATTCCAGGAAATTTTCCAATTCTGTATTAGTTAGAGCACTCAATAATGGTTCTTTATCTTGAATATTGCATTCAGCTTCCCTGAGTTCATCTGGAGTTGTAGGGCCATTCTTTAGAATCTTATACTCTTTCTCAGTTATAGACCAAAAGGCATCACCCAAACATTCCAAATGACATTTCATGCATACCTTCCAAAGAGAGTAATTTGTTCCATCAAATCTCAGACTTTCCTTCTTGTATGTTGACATCTTGGATCTCCTCAAGTGATTAAGCTTATTTTAGAGGAACTCACTCTGATACCAATTTTTAGAATTAGGCCAGACAACTGAGAGGGGGGTGAATTAGTTGTCATACAAAGTTGACCTTTTCTCTTTTAAAACTTCTTTCATGACTTACAAATAGATTAATGATGTTAACATTAAAGCATGAAATAATAACACATGAGAAGAAACACAATCAACACAATTGACACCAAGATTTTTGACATGGAAACCTAGTTAAGGGAAAAACCACGGTGGGGGTTAACCCACAAGATTTGTACGCTGTTAAAAGTACTTGAAAATGGGAAGGCACTTGCCTTCAGGTGTACTGCCTAGAGCTCACTGCTTAAAAGAGGCTCACTACCTATAGAAGTTATGATTAATACAAAAGAAATTAACTGAGAGTTAGCATCTTCTTCATGCCTGGTTCAGTCTCTTTGAATACTCATAAAATGTCTACTCTTCTCAAAAATACTTCTTTACTATCACTTCTTTCCTTACTATTCTTGTTCCTTTGCTCCTCCTCTTCTCTACTCTACCTCTGATCCTTTCTTCAAATTTAATTATTTCACACAAGGATGATTTTCCATAACTCAACTGCACACCTTTATATGCTTCAACAACCTTGGAATGAACATCAAGGTCGGCACTACAAGCATCTAACTTAATTCAAATAATTAGGCCATTGGTCAAACATAGATGAGACTTGAATCTTCTTCCAACAACTTGCCATGCTCTAGAGAATTTCTCTATGATCATTCGCAACATGCTTGAATCATTCAGTTGGCCAAGACTAAGAAGAACATCAATGCCAAGAAGGAAATCTTCAAACAACGAGCTCAATCTTCAATGTGGACCTCCAACAAAGAAGTTACATGATCGAGAGACTTCCACAAGCATATTGAATTCAACAAAAACATCTGCACTTCTCCAAATCATCAGAATCACTAGCATCTTCAATCGAAACCTCAAGAACATTGTTTGTCCTAACTGTCACACTAGAAAGATTGCTTGTGGACCTCTAAACCACAAACCACATGAGTAGATGATACACACTAACTTCCCAAACATGCCTCTAGATCCGTAGATCATAATATTTCAATGCAAAGTAATCTGGACCAATTTACTGTCACTCTGTCTCTTCTGAACACAACAAAAGCTGGTTCTACTCAGACAGCTATAGCTTCTTCAAATCTTCATGTGTATCTCTCAAAACTTGACTGGAGCTGCTTTAGGCAATCCTCTATACAACCATATGGTCCGCATACATTTATCTTCATTAATTTTCTCAATATCCTCAACATTCCACTCTTCTAAATAGGCAATAATATAGGATACAGTTGACACCAATGGCAACAAGGATATGTTGGCATCAATGACAACAATGATTAGGCACATATTTGCAACATATACCACTTGGTGCATTCACGGTTAGGAGGGTCCTCAAAGAGAACTATCCACGCCGTGGAACTAGAGTAAACACAACGGAAACAACTCAAAGATATAAGGCAAACACATATTTAGTCATTTAGTATATCATAGAATTCAAATACAAATTGGTCAGCAACATGTGGGCTTACAATTAGTGCTCACAAGCTTGATTACAAAATGTTAGAATATACACATAATATAGCTTTGAAGCTTCTTCACAAGAATTCAAACTATGGACTTATGCTAATGATCATAACTACTTTCCCAGGCATCTATTAAAACATTTTATATCATCTCCAGAATGTATGATTCCTCTACATTGGCCAAGGAAGATCACAAACTCTAATGAAGAGCTATAACGTGTGTATATAGATAGGTTAGACCTAATTGAATGTAACTCCTTCACGAATGAATAAAATTACGTACAAATCTCAGGGAAGGTTAGCCATGAACTAAGCAATATTGAATGATGTGTAATTTAGCTCCACGAGTTGTGAACAATGCTTCGCAAGTCTTCTCTTTTAGCTAATTATCTAAAACTGCCAGGATGGTCTGTTCTCAGAAAATAGTTGATCTTCTGATAGCAATATCTTACCAGTACTTAATCCAAATGCTCTGAATTATGGATATGATGTGCATGAATGAATCTAGATGCTAAGTCCAGCTCCACAAGATCTAAAATACAACTGCGGTCCAATGCGGACCAAAATACCAAAACTTCTACTGACTGAATTGACTATACTGAACTGGAAAATGACAAGAAACAAACAGAAATGCAAATGTTTTTGGTTGATGCAAAATTGCTTTTAAACTAGGGATGCTCCTGCATCAGTTGAAGGAATGAATAGTGAGATAGAAACAATTGAAAGGAATGACACATGGGATCTAGTTCAACTACCTCCTGGTAAGGAAATTGTTGGTATAAATCTAATGGAAGCATTGATAAGCATAAGGCTAGATTGGTAGCCAAAGGATACACTCAACAATAAGGTATTGATTACACTAAAACATTTGCACCTATAGCACAAATGGATACTATTAGATTGGTTTTGGCTTTGGCAACTTAGCAAAGTTGTATAGTTTATCAAATGGATGTAAAGATTGCTTTTTTGAATGGATATATTGATGAGGAAGTGTATGTTTCTCAACCTAGAGGTTTTGAAATACCTTCTAAAAAACATTATGTTTACATATTAAAGAAGTCCTTGTATGGTCTTAAGTAGGCACCAAGAGCATGGTATTCAAGGATAGACTCATACCTATAGTAGAAAGCTTTCTTAAGAAGTCAATCAAATTTGAATCTTTATATTAGGATCTCGGCTAAGAATATTTTTTTCTTAGTTCTCTATGTTGATGATCTTATCTACATTGGGAACAATTTAGATTTATTTGTAGAGGTTAGAGCATCTATGGTTGCTGAATTTGAAATGATAGATTTGGGACAGATGCAAGGTTAGTGCAAGAAGTTGGGTCCACTTTTTGGCCAAAAAGTGGAAGTGTTTTCCCTAATTTTTAGAATTTGTCACATTTGACCTGAACATTTGAGGCTCTTAAAGATTGAATCTTAAAAATAGTTAGTAGTATGAAATGTATTACTCAGAGTCTAGTTTCTAAATATGTAATTTATTTTAATACCTAGATGATACAAATTGATTTTCAATAGGCATTTCTAAAAACCACTGTCTAAAAGTCACTTTTTTTACCATACCATGCACGTGTACGACCAACATAATTTGACCTAAATAAAAGTATTTTTCTAAATCCTTTTGGGGAAAGATGTGTAGTACAAGGAAGATTGATGAGGATATTTTTTTATAATTTTTTTTCAAAATTTCTTTTTCTATTAATTTTTTATTGGCCCTAATTGCTGTTTTTGAAAACCCCTCATGTACGGCCAACATAATTTGAGCAAAACTACTCATTAAATGATTTTTTTTCATTGTGTAAAGAATGATGTGTAGATTGATGACATATAATTTTTTTTCAAAAAAATTTAAAAATTAAAAGTTATTAAAAAAATACAAACACCTGTCATTTCAACTTTTTGGACTAGTTTGCTCATAAATTAAATAATAAATAAAAAATAAGTGCAATAAAAAAAATTACATATTTGAAAACTAGACATTGTCATTTGTAATGGGTTTTAATTTTGTAAAAAAATTTAGAAAAAAATATCATCAGCCATATAGGTAAAGTCAGTTTTTCCTCTTGTTCTATACTTAGACAAATACTTGCAAGTCCAAGGCTCAAGTTCAGCTACCCATGCCTTTTCTGAGCCTAAAACCAAACCAAAAACATGGGTGTGAAATTTAAAATTTTAGAAATGGGTACCCATTTTAAAACAAGTACCCGTTCTAAAAAATAATAGAAAACAAAACAGTTACCCATTTTAAAAAATAATAAAAAATAAAATGGGTACCTGTTCTAAAACAGGTATCTATTTCTAAACATAATAAAAACTAAAATGGGTACCCATTCTATTAAACAAAACAGATACCCATTTTAAAACAAATACCCACTCTATAAAACAAAATGGGTGCCTGTTTTAAAATGGGTAGCCATTCTAGGCTCGGGTGCCCGTTCCTAAACGAGTACCTGTTCTTGTCAGCATTTTTTTTTGCACGAAACTTCCCCTATATGTGGACCCAACTTCTTGTTTTTACCCTGCACTATTTTCTTGCTATAGAAGTATGGCAAAACAAAGATGAAATATTCATGTCTCAGAAAAAATATGGTTCAAACATCCTATAGAAATTTTAGATAAATAGTTACAAACTAGTTGTAACACCCATTGAAGTTGGACTTAAGTTATCTAACTTATATGTGTTAGACTTAGTGGACCCCACTCTATATAGACAGTTGATTGGTAGTTTGATCTACTTAACTATTACTCGACAAGATATCACATATGCAATGAGCTTGGTATCTAGGTTCATGTTAGAACCTAAGCAAACACATTAGAGTGCAGCTCTTAAGAGGATTCTCAGATATGTCAGAGAGACATTAAGTTATGGCCTTAGATTTCAACATTTAGAGGATAGTAAGTTGATTGGCTATATAGATTTAGATTGGGTAGGTTCCATAGATAATCAAAAGTCTACTTCTGGTTATACTTTTAGTCTTGGTTCTGCATTATTCTCTTGGCAGTCCAAGAAACAACTGACTGTATCACTTTCTACAACAGAGATAGAGTATAAAGCTGCAACATTTGCAGCCTGCCAAACAGTGTGGTTGAGATGACTATTGGTGGATTTGTACCAGATATAGAATGGACCTACCTTGTTGTATTGTGATAAAAAGAGTTCTATACAGATTACTAAGAATCCAGTATTTCATAGTAGGACCAAACATATTGAGATTCAACATCACTTCTTCAAAGAGTTGGTTCAACAAGGATTGATCAAGATTGTGTATGGCAGTACAGAGGATCAGATAGTAGACATTTTGACGAAGCCTCTAGCTCATGAAAGGTTTGAGACACTTAGAGATCTACTCCAAGTTCTTCCCAATGGTCATTATGAGGGAGAATGATATCAAATATCTTCAGCATGTGTAATAGTCTTTATTGACATTTTTGTAATGCCCATTGGTCTCATTAACTATTATGGTTGCGTTTCTTGACTTTCACATTTTGCATTTAGTATTTTAGTTGAGTTATTGGTCATTATGGTTGTGTGCCATAACTCACTTGTATTTTTGAATCTCTATATATTGATGCCATGTCTCTTCTTCTCCAAGGCAACTTGGGGATTTTGTATTTGGCTTGTTTTGTGATCAACAAATCACCTTTATTTCTCTATTTTCCTTCAAATAAGAGTTTGAAGGCTAATAATGTTGCAAGTATGGGTCTAACTGGTGTTGTCATTGATGTCAACATACTCATGTTGCATTGATGAGAAGGATTGGATGAGCATAGAGGAGCAATGGAGACAGTGAAGTGGAGATCCCAGCTAAGATGCAAATCAGAGGTTGTGGTTTAAAGGGTTTGTAGATATGAGTCTTGAGATGATCTAGTCAAGTTTTCAGAGGTCTGCATGAAGATCAGAAGAAGTTATGGCTGTTCAAGTAGAACTAGCTCTGGTAGGTGTTTAGAGGTGATAGAGTGACATAGATAGGTCCAGTGAGATCTGGAAATGCATTATCCCATTCTAAGGATTTGAGGAAGTGTTGAGGACATCCTTGTGAAGTGTCAACTCTATTGGTTCATGGTTTGAAGGTCCGGAAGCACCTATTCCTTTGTGACAGTAATGATAGACCGTGTTCTTAAAGCTTCGGATTAAGGAGAGAAGAATTCTAGCAAGTAGATGAAGTATGGATGCTCTTGGTGATTCTAGAAAGGTTGTGGTGATCTTTGGATCATGTCTAGTTCATGTTGGTGGTCCGCATTGAAGTTAGAGTGCGCATTTGAAGAATAACCATTAGATGATGGTGTTCTTCCTGAGACTGGCCGACCAGATGTATTACATGTCTTGCGGATGTTCTAGTAGATGTTTGCCGACTTAGATGATTATTCCTAAGTCGATGCCTTGTATAAATAAGGGATTGTGAAGTCTTTCCAAAGTGTGTCTTGTGGTAATGAGAGTGTTGTAGCGAGGAGGAAACCGAAAGGCAGAGCAGAAGTATTGGGCTTAAATGGAACTGATTCAAGCATGGTGAAGATGATATTCTCCAGTTCATGTATGTGATATTTATTTCTTTATAGACAATGTGTCTCTTGTAGGTAGTGAACCTCTTGTGAGTAGTGTGCTCAGGCAGTGAGCCCTAATTGGCATGTGCCATTGTTCTTTCTATTCTTCTAACAGAGAATACAATCTTGGGTTAATCACCCCATGGTTTTTCCCTTAACCAAGTTTTCCACGTCAAAATCTTGGTGTCTTATGTGTTGATGTGTTTCTGCTCTTGATTTGAATGCATTATGGTTCATTATTAATATACTACCAATCACTAAGAAGATTTAAGTGTTTTATTGGAGAAAGTTTTGTACAACTGATTCACCCTCCCCTCTCAGTTGTGTGCCCTAAGTCTAACAATTGGTATCAGAGCTAAGTTCCTCTAAAAGAGCTTAACCGCTTGAGGAGATCTAGGATGTCGTCCTACAAGAAGGATAGCCTGAAGTTTGATGGAACAAATTTTAATCTATGGAAAGGTCGCATGAAGTGTCACTTGCAATGCATGGGTATGGCATACTGGACCGTGGTTACAACATAGTATGTACCTCCACAGGGTGGTCCAAAAGATGCAAATGAAATCACAGGTGCTGAAAACAATCTGCAGACTATAGAAGCTCTTCTAAGTGCATTATCTGATTCAGAGCTCTCAAATGTTATTGACCTACCAACTACTTTTAAGATTTGGAAAAAATTGGAACTTTTGCATGAAGGAGACTAGTATGTTAAATGTGCAAGGTTATAGAGTCTAAAAGGGAAATTTGAAAACCTAAAGATGCGAGATGATGAAAATATTACTATTTTTATACCAAGAGTAAATGAGCTTGTTTGTGGAATTAGAAATGCTGGTGGAGTCTTGGGTGAAAATGAGATTGTTAGCAAAATTCTCAGATCCCTTCCTGCTTCTTACAAAATCAAGGTTGCTGCCATTGATGAATTCAGAGCCCATACAACTATCACAAGAGATGAATTGGTTTGCAAATTGGCTGCATTTGAAATGACCAAGTTTGGAGATGATCCCCCCAAGACTGAATCTGCATTCAAAGCCAGTGCCTCTGTAAAAGGTAAACAAAGGTTTGATCTGGGAGAGAACTCATCAAGGAAACTGTCATGGTATGAAAAAGCAAGAAAAGACCTGGAAGAAGAAGAAGTAGAAACTGCTCAACTTGAAGCCCTCATTGCAAAGAGACTACCAAGAGGATCCAATAAGTATGAAGGAAAATTGCCTTTCAAGTGTTTTAAATGCAATAAGATTGGTCATTTTCCCTCAAAATGTCTGGAAAGATTTTCAAGACAAAATCCTAACAGATCAAGGTTCCAAAAGAATTGTTACTATGTTCATGAAGAAGATGATAATGAAGGAGTAATAGATGATGAATCAGAGATAGGAAACAAATCTGGAAGTGAATGGGTGTTTATTGCCATCAAGGAAGAAGAACTAATATCCTCTGTTTCCATCAATCATAAAGTTGTAGAAAGAGCCCTGGCTGCCCAAGTTGAAGAAAAGGATGATTGGGTCATTGACAGTGGTTGCTCTCACCATATGATAGGTGATAAAAATAAGTTCATAGATTTGGAAAGGTATGAAGGAGGAGTGGTGAAGTTTGGTGATAATTCTGCTGGTAGAATCAAAGGAAGAGGAACTATTTCTTTTGATGGAAGGAACAAAACTGGTAATGTTCTATATGTTGAAGGATTGAAGCACAATCTTCTCAGTGTTGGATAGTTGGTGGACAAAGTCTATGATCTCCAGTTCAAGAATGGAAAATGCAAGATCTTTGAAAGCTCAGGAACAAAGATTGCATCCGGTACCCAAACTAAAGGTAATATCTTCCACTTGGTTGGCACTGGTAAAAGTTGCTTATTTGGTCAAGTTGATCAGAGTTGGTTATGGCATAGGAGAATGTGTCATGTGAATTTTGATAATATCATCAAGATAAGCAATACTCAGGCTGTAAGAGATCTTCCAAAATTGGTGAAACCTACTAATAGCTTGTGCAAAGAATGTCAGTTGGGTAAGCTTAGCGGAATCACATTCAAGAGTAAGGAACTGTCTTCTACCAGATTATTGGACTTAGTTCATATTGACCTTTGTGGCCCGGCAAGAATCAGGAGTATGTAAGGTGATAGATACTTCATGTTACTAATTGATGACTATTCCCAGATGATGTGGGTAACTTTTCTGAAAGAGAAATCAAAAGCCTTTGAGAAATTCAAAATATTCAAGTCTATGGTAGAAAATGAAACTAGATTGAAATTGAAATGTCTGAGGTCTGATAGAGGTGGGGAATTCACATCCGGTGAGTTCATAGAGTTCTGTGAGAAACATGGAATAAAGAGATAGTTGTCTGCTCCTAGCACTCCATAGCAGAATGGAGTAGTGGAAAGAAAGAACTGGACCATACAGGAAGAATCTAGAACAATGATGATGGAAGCAAATGTTCCTCACATCTATTGGAGAGAAGCTGTCAGCACTGCAGTCTATACTCTCAATCGAGTTCAAATCAGAAGCAATACTGGTAAGACTCCTTATGAGCTTTGGTTTGGCATCACTCCTATTGTGAGGTATTTCAAAGTTTTTGGTAGCAAATGTTACATTAAAAGAGATGAAGATCTAGGAAAGTTTGATGCTAGAAGTGATGAAGGAATATTCTTGGGTTACTCTACTCAAAGAAAAGCATACTGGTGTTATAACAAAAGACTGAGAAAGATGATAGAAAGTACAAATGTGAAGGTTGATGAGGGAATTGAGAAACCCTCAAGGTTTTATGAATATGATGAAGATGATCAGAATGGTGTTCTGACTCAAGAAGCCCAAGCCTCATTTGTTAGTCAAATTCAAGCTAATCCGGTAAACCAGGAAGAAGAAATGAGTTTCAATGAGCCTGATCAAGTATCAGAAGTGCAAGAAATTCCTAAAGTTCCTAGGTATGTAAGGTTGAACCACTCTGAAGATTAGATCATAGGTGATAAAAGAAAAGGAGTACTAACAAGAAGGAGAATTGCTCAAGATTCAGAAAAGTATTGTTTGATTTCAAAGATTGAACCTAAAACAGTGAATGAAGCTTGCAATGATGAAAATTGGACTAAAGCAATGGAGGAAGAGTTGGTACAAATAGAGAAAAATCACACTTAGGATTTTGTTCTTAGACCTAGAAACAAGAATGTGATTGGAACCAAATGGGTCTTCCAAAACAAACTAAATGAAGTTGGTGAAGTAATCAGAAATAAATCCAGATTGGTCTGTAAAGGCTACTCTCAAATAGAAGGAATTGATTTTGAAGAAACTTTTGCTTTGGTGGCAAGAATTGAAGTAGTCAGATTATTTCTTGCCTTTGCTACCTTTAAGGATTTCAAGGTATATCAGATGGATGTCAAGTCTGCCTTTCTAAACGGTGACTTGGAAGAAGAAGTGTATATAGAGCAACCGAATGGATTCCAATTGTCTGATCATGGTGATATGGTCTGCAAGTTGAAAAAGGCACTGTATGGATTGAAGCAAGCCCCAAGAGCTTGGTATGAAAGATTGGATAAGAATCTTTTGAAGATTGGTTTCAACAAAGGTACTATTGATAGTAACTTATATTTCAAAATTGATCATGAAAATATCTTGATTGTTGAAGTATTTGTTGATGATATCATCTTTGGAGGAAGAGATAGTATGTGTAAAACTTTTGCAAATCAAATGAAAAGTGAGTTTGAGATGTCTATGCTTGGTGAAATGAATTTCTTCTTGGGTCTGCAAATTAATCAAACAAAGAAAGGAATCTTCATTTCTCAAACCAAATAAGTGAAAGAATTGTTGAGGAAATTTGGGATGGGAGATTCAAAGCCAATGAATACTCCCATGGCAACCGGATGTAAGTTGAGAAAAGATGATGACTCTCCTAAGGCAGACCAGATAAAGTACAGATCAATGATTGGAGGATTGTTGTATCTCACTCAAACTAGACCAGATATAATGCAGGCTGTTGGTCTTGTTGCTAGATTCTAGGCTGATTCCAGAGAACCTCATGTCATGGCAATCAAGAGGATTTTTAGATATCTAAAAGGAATAGTTGAGTATGGTTTGTGGTATCCTAGAGATCATGATTTCTCTCTTCATGCATATACAGATGTAGATTAGGCAGGAGATGTGGATGATCGGAAGAGTACTAGTGGTGGAGCATTCTTTTTGGGAAAGAGATTGGTTTCTTTGCTAAGCAAGAAACAAGAGGCAATATCCCTGTCTACAACTGAAGCAGAATACATTGCAGCAGCAGGTAGTTGCACTCAAGTTTTGTGGATGAAACAGATGCTAAGAGATATTAAAGTAGAGTATGAGGAGCCTATCACAATCTTCTATGATAATTCAAGTACAATAAATATATCTAAGAATCTGGTGTTGCATTCTAAGACTAAGCATATATCTATCAAGTTTCACTTTTTGAGAGAGCAAGTGAACAAGAATGAAGTCAGATTGGAGTTTGTGCCCTCCAAGCATCAGATTGTAGATATCTTTACTAAACCTCTACCTAAGGACTCTTTTGAGTATCTCAGGGAGAAGTTAGGGGTTATTGCCCCTTCGGTGATGAACTAAGGTGCACTGAGGTGCATCCGTCTGGTGGATATCACAGTCATATCTTGTGATCCAGATTGATGGGAACTGCTACTCAAGGGGAGCAGAAGGTATGATTCTAAAGTGTTGGAATTGCAAGTATGAGCCCTTTGCCATTGATGTCAAAGGGGGAGAGAAGACATGTGAAAAACAAGTGGTTGATGATCAAAGGGGGAGCAGTAAAGGAAGAGAAGACATGTGAATGGTTGTTGCTAATAGGGGGAGTTGTGATAGTAAGGAGAAGTTCTTGTCTTGATGGTTTTTCACATCATATGTTGCCATCAATGACAAAGGGGAAGATTGTTGTAAGTGTGGGTCTAACCGGTGTTGTCATTGATGTCAACATACTCATGTTGCATTGATGGGAAGGATTGGATGAGCAGAGAGGAGCAATGGAGACAGTGAAGTGGAGATCCCAGCTAAGATGCAAATCAGAGGTTGCAGTTCAAAGGGTTTGTAGATATGAGTCTTAAGATGATCCAGTCAAGTTTTCAGAGGTCTGCATGAAGATCTGAAGAAGTTATGGCCGCTCAAGTAGAACCAGCTCTGGCAGGTGTTCAGAGGTGATATAGTGACACAGATAGGTCCAATGAGATCCGGAAATGCATTATCCCATTCTGGAGATTTGAGGAAGTATTGAGGACATCCTTGTGAAGTGTCAACTCTATTAGTTCATGGTTTGAAGGTCCGGAAGTGCCTATTCCTTTGTGACAGTAATGACAGACTGTGTTCTTAAAGCTCCAGATGAAGGAGAGAAGAATTCCAGCAAGCAGATGAAGTATGGATGCTCTTGGTGATTCTGGAAAGGTTGTGGTGATCTTTGGATTGTGTCCAATTCATGTTGGTGGTCTGCATTGAAGTTAGAGTGCACATTTTAAGAATAACCACTAGATGATGGTGTTCTTCCTGAGACTAGCTGACCGGATGTATTACACATCTTGCAGATGTTTTAGTAGATGTTTGTTGACTTAGATGATTATTCCTAAGTCGATGCCTTATATAAATAAGGGATTGTGAAGTCTTTCCAAAGTGTGTCTTGTGGTAATGAGAGTGTTGTATCGAGGAGGAAAGCAAAAGGCAGAGCAGAAGTATTGGGCTTAAATGGAACTGATTCAAGCATGGTGAAGATGCTATTCTCTAGTTCATGTATGTGATATTTATTTCTTTATAGATAGTGTGTCTCTTGTAGGCAGTGAGCCTCTTGTGAGCAGTGTGCTTGGGCAGTGAGCCCTAATTGGCATGTGCCGTTTGTTCTTTCTATTCTTCTAACAGAGAATACAATCTTGGGTTAATCACCTCGTGGTTTTTCCCTTAACCGGGTTTTCCACGTCAAAATCTTGGTGTCTTATGTGTTGATGTGTTTTTTCTCTTGATTTGAATGCATTATGGTTCATTATTAATATAATACCAATCACTAAGAATATTTAAGTGTTTTATTGGAGAAAGTTTTGTACAACTGATTCACCCCCCTCTCAATTGTGTGCCCTAAGTCTAACAAATAAGGGTTGGAATAGTATTGGGATTTTAATGTTTTAATGTACAACTGAGTCACCCCCCCTCTCAGTTGTCATGTACATCTAATAGATTCTATGAGAATCATGTTGGCTATCCTCCAACAAAGATAAATTTGGGTAGAAGGTGTACAAACTTCTTCCACTAAGAGGTGGGTAGAAGAGGTCTTGGTGAGGTGCATCTTCCAGAGTTGTTGGATAGAGGATATTTGTGTGAGTGTGAGTTTTTTTGTAGGTGTAAAAGAGGACTTGTAACTGCAAAGGGCTAGATGCTCTAAGAAATTTGTTGCAGGTATGAAAGAGGACCTATAACTACAAAGGGTTAATATTGTAGAGTTGGAGAGATTATTGCAAGTGAAGTCTTGTGACTGGAAAGGGGATGTGTGAGTCTCTAAAAGAAAATGTGAAACATTACAATAGTGAGAAAGATGTCTTCAAACCATTCTAGATCATCTTAGGTTCAAGAACCATTCTAGATCATCATTATTCTAAAGGTTGTCATCAAATTTATCTCCTTTCGTTTTAATTTTTTATCTTTTTCACTCACTTTTTAATGATGTGTATTTTATCTTAATATTATTTTGTGCTTGGAAAAAATGTTTTCTCAATAGTTGTAACATTAGGTACTTGTATTCTTAATCATTCTTCTATTTTAACTTGTGGTTATGGTGGAATGGTACTATTTTCATGCACAACAACTTCTTTATTTAGCTTCCACGTCTTTTTGTATGTGGAACTAAGGTTTTGTTTTTCCTCTTTTGCTTCTTGTTTGATGTTTTTTCTTCTTCTTGTATTGTTTGGTATGTGATATTCAAATTGATTCTCTATTTGGTTTAGATGGTGTTCCTCTCTCTTTTGTTCTTGTTGTTATTGAAACATAACATGAAATGACTAATGAATATCTTCTTCCTAATCATCATCATATGAATTTATTTTGGAGTTGGAATATATGTTTCTAAAGTGAAATGACTCAACTCTTTTATTAAAGTTTAGATCTATCTCTTCTTATCTTTATAACTCTTCATTAGTAAAAAAATTAGAACATTGATTAAATGCTAAAGGAACAACTTTCAAATGTTCTATTCATGGTCTTCCAAGTAGAATAGAGAATCAATGAGTAGAACCTTGGATCCAAAATCAAGTGGCAATGAGTGACATGACTCAAAGACTTAGTTAAAATTCCACTTATCTTGTTTAAATAAACCCCCAAATGTACATACAATGTTGGTTTTACATTTATAGCAAGTAAATATTAAAAGTACATATTATTTAATTAGTTAGTTGAATCAATTAAAATATCTTGAATTTCCCTTTTTGTGTTGTATGCTTTGATGTACAATGGTCTACAATAGTTTTTGGTAGGATCTCTTCATCATATAATGATATCAACATTAGTTGTTCTAAAGGGGGATATGCATATGTAGCATTAGACTCAACATTTCCCATAGAAATCTCATCCTCATGTTCCACATTATCATGTACCTCAACAATATGTGAATTATTTGAATCAAATTATATTCTAGGGGGGAAACCAATAAAATATCCATTGTCATGATCCTTTTTAACTTTTATTGTATTGTTATCTATGAGATATTGCACCTTATGTTTAAAAGTGAAGCATGATTTTGTGTAATGCACTTTGAAACTATGATAATTGTAAAATGCTTGACCATTATATACTTAGGAATCGATTTAGATGTATCTGATGGATGGAATGGAGGTAGTGTAATTAAATTATCTCTCAATAAACATGGAAGCACATCATCCATGGATTCTTGAAGCTTAGTGGACTTCCTAAGAGTATTTAAAAAAGAGAGAGGCAGTATTAGTGACTTGATTCAAAATCTACTTCATAGATCAACACCCTTTGTAAAATTATTTGACTTTTGATGCTAAGAATGGTAGGAAACATTTTGACTTGATGATCTATTTTTTAAGGCATTACATGATAACAACTTAGATTTTACATTTTAAACATGTGCACACAAATTCATAAAATAAAACTATTCAAATACACATTGAGTTGAATTGGTTTAATTAAACCCTTAATAAAGATATTTTTCACTTTACAATCATGTAGAGGAGTAATCAACTTAGAGCACAAAGTTTATAATTAAAAAAAATAATCATTAATGTGTTCATTCCATCCTTGGGCACAATCAAATAAATCAAAACTACTATGTTAAGACTCACATTAAGTTTGAAGTTCTTTAGGAATGTTTTAGTAAGATCACTAAATGACTTCCTAGATCCTTAAAGAACCATATAGAACCAATCAATAACATATTTTTAAGAGAGCATATAAGTAGCTTAGTTAACATCGTATCCTCGTAAAGGAAGTCTACACATATAGTGGTATATGATTTTAGATGTGTATTAGGATCACCATTACCATCATATATTGGAAATCAAAGTGCCACAAAACCCATAGGTAATGGATAAGACACAATATCAAATGCTAGAGGTGTGTACCTAGGATGAGAAGATTCATTACTATCATTAGTCTTTGCATCCATTCTCTTTTATACTTGAATTATTTTTTTAAATAGCTCATCTACAATAGAAAAAGTGATGTTGGTTAACCATGAACCTCTAGGAGGGGTGGATAAGGTAATGGATTGGGATACATGCATGGAAGAAGAAATGTACTTAAGGGTATTTAGGGTATGGGATGTAGTATGAGACCTATGGAAGTGGGTTGACTAAGTGGAGTAACCATAGGTCCAATAGTAGTGGAGGAAAGAAGTGTGGAAGTGTGGCTCATCATAGGAATAGTAGATATCATGGGGGGAGCATATATAGGAGCTAGGGATAAGGTGGAGGATAGGTGGAAAAGTGATAGGTACTAAATGATGGAACACTAGTGGCCATGGTACTATGAAGATGAGTAGTGAAGTGGAAGGAGTAATGGTGGAAGAGGGATATATGGTAGAGGTGGGGATATGAATAGATGCATTAGTCACTATAGAAGAAGTAATATTAAATCTAAAATTTCTTGTAAAGTTTTAGGTCCACATGATTTACCTGCAAACAAATTTTTTAGTTGTATAGGATTTTCCACATTAGCCAAACTAACCAAATCATTTAAAAAATATTGATTGTCTACATGAGTATCATAATCATACTCCTCATCGTTATCATTATGAGCGCTGAAATAGATTTTGTTCTCATTGATTTGGGCAATGATATGGTTTGGATAGGCATTACTTTGAGGTAGTGTAAATAAAAGATAGGAAAAGAAAGATCAAATACCTAATTTCATATTAAAAATTAGAAATGTCAATGGTATATTAGCTCAAAAAATGAAATCCTAATGTGTTAGCAAAGGATGGGTGAAAAAGATGTCAGAATAAAGCACACAAAGCCTCATAGAAACATATATTAATGGATCCCAATGGTGTAAAAAGGAAGGGAAAATCTGAAAATAAGATGTGACCTTAAAATAAAGTAAACCTAAAAACCTTAATGTAGTGTAAAACCCTAACAAGACATTTGGATGTGTAGGATATGTTAGGTTTAACACTAAATTGAAAAGGAAAATAATTTTTTTCCTTTAGGTTAATCTAGGCTAATTCAATAAAATTATACAAATGATCATAAATCAGCCTAGATTAAAATATGTTGATTATTGAATGTTAAGATAGGGAATTAAATGTGGATGGTTGTACTTAGCTCGGTAATTTAAAAATGATGCTGAATAAATAAGATTTTTGAAATCTATCCGATGTCAATCTTGGAAATAGTGCCTCTATATTAGTGAGATACCCAGGATTTGGTGCTAGATCTTTTCCTTGTTAGAGGAAAAGTTTACAAGTTTAAGATGAATTCATTATTGTGGATCTCTACCTATGATCTATCTATTCATCTTGGCAATCGATAATGTTCTACTTTGCTACTTCACCTAATATGAGATTTTATGTTTTGCTTCTTTTGTTAATCTAGGGGATAGGTAATATTTAAAAATAACTTTGCTAGGTTGTGTAGCTAAATCCATAAGGCACTTCACTTCAATCAACACCTTGATACAAATTAAATATTAGGCAAGCCTAGAATCTAGATTCTTTTCTCCTTTTAGTTGTGCTAAAATAAAATGTGTCATTATTGTTTACTCCAATGCTCTCTAGGATGAACACTTTATTGTAATTGATTACATCAAATGATTAGAATTATTGCATTGAATGTATTAAAATATTAGCACATAACATCAAATTATGCTAAATTTATGATTACTTAGCTTAAGGTAGAAGAATGAAGGGGACAAGTTGACTAAATTTTGATTTTGTTCTTTAAATAAGGGCATAACAAGTCTCTGATCATGAGGATAACTCCACAAGAATGAATAATTCCCAAGATAAAAAAAAAGAGTCTAGATCACAATGGACATAATGTGCATGGGAATAAGTGTGCATGGGAATTAGTGTGCACATGGGAGTAATAAATAAGTGGATGGGGTGAGTGTGTAAGAGTGTGTGTGTGTGTATAAAAATAGGGTATGACTAGATGTATAGGTATGTTTGTGTTGTAAATAGATAGCAAGACTAACAAAATGAGCCCAAATTCACACAATATCATGCCATTTGACATGTATCAAGACATAACCTCAAAATAGGCACAAAACTAAACTGAAAATTGAATGAGTACGCAAATTTGACTATTACAAGTATATCAAGAGTTTTATATTAATTAGTTTAATTAGACATGTAGTTTAATTTAATTGAGCTTTATTTAATAGTATATAGTTGTAAAGTAAAAGTGTGAACATGTATTTCATACTTTTCCCCTATAATTTTATCCTTACATTAGCTATGTCTTGAGATACATGTTGATTTAATACTCAATTCAAGTTATTTATGTGTAAAAGTTGATAGAACTTGTAATCATCTATCCATTCATGCATTCTAACTATCATTCATTCAAACATCTCAGTTATCATCTATCTTCACTTCCTAAACACAATTATTGTCATGATATTATCCTTAGAAAATATCATATGTGCATCACAACACATCCTAGTTTTCTTTGGAAAACTAGGGGTGACCTTTTTTTTATTTAATTTTTTAAAGTCTTCTAGCATTCAATCTGGTTTCTTTTTCTATTCATCTATCCTATTTATTGTTGTCTTAGGATCTTTTATATATTCTCCTTAGTTAATTAAATTTGTATGTGTACATGTAGAAATTAACATAGAAGAACAAGATAAACTAAATTAACCTACACTGGGCCTCTTTGGAGTGTGGGATTGTTCTCTTGAAAGTTTTTTACCCATGTACACTAGTATTTTGATATAATTTGTTCATGTTTATATGTTTTTTTGCTTTGTACCATTTTATATATTAAAAATTTGCATAATACTCTCCTCATTAGATTGTGTAGGAAGCATTTTCACATACCTTGCTTTATTTCAATAAGTGATCTCTAAGAAGAATGATATGAAATAAATAGATTCTAGGAATCATGATGTAACAATGTAATAGCTATGGATCATGAACATAAGCATAAAGAAGGCAATTAAAATGTAAACATGGATGAAAAAGAACCAATAAACACCCTAAGTAGGGAATAGAAATAAAGGTATAAGAAAATAGTGAAAGGAAACAATTAAAACTAATGATGTCGCCAAGTGGGGGAGGATAAAAATGTGAAAGAAATATAGAAGGTGAAATGGGTATAAATAGGTACAACAATGTAAGCATAATAATAAAATGGGTAAAATAATTAAATGGATGCACAAGTTTCACCAGTAGTGATAAAAATCATTTATTGTCCATGGTAATTATGGAGTTACTGTACTGGTAAGTTCTGAAGTTACCGGTGATAGTTACGGAATGCCATTTACAGATAGTAATTGTAATTAAAGTCAATGTTGGGTGGGCCACTTGGAAGAAACATCTATTTTTGGGTTATGACGTGCATCATAGATGTTGTAAGGTGTAAGAGATTATATTGTAACAACCCCTCGTGTTTGTATTTTGTTGATGCTTTTCCTTGATGGATTTTGATACTATTATGATGTTGACATGGCTATTGCTTATGATGGATTTCATGGTTACTATTGCTTCAGCTATGATATATATTATATGCACATGTGCTTTGACATGTGATTGAAGTGATGCAGGTACTGAGTATTGACTCCACTTAGACTCACAGGCTTAAGCGTACTCTTATTTCCCTGATGGTGGTTATTAGAGATAGTCACACTGGCCTAACCCAATTGATCCTCGTCATCATCTCCGTTCAGGGATGAGTTCTTGAGATTGTGTTTTTGCCTCAGACACCACTGGGTTATCATCTGACTATTCTATCCTTTGTGAGTCAGACCCATGTGGTTTCAGTGTTTCAGTCAGTTCCTTGTGGGTTGCTTTAGTATGTGTTCATTTATTTAATATTGTTTGGTTGAGTAGTTAAGGGATGGTCACATTGTGATAATTACAGGAATGGTATTACTAGAGTTGGTTTTTTAAGCTTATGGTTGTCAATTTAAGTTTAACCAAAAAATATTTTTTTTCGGGGGGGGGGGGGGGGTGTTCCTCTTTTGACTTAAAAGGTAATTCCATACCTTTTCTAGAGCGGACTGACCTAGGAATGCACATGCTCAGAATATTGGGGGAAAAAGGAAAAAAAAGATAAGCTAGGGTTTGAGAAGGCATGAAGGAGAGGGGAGAGTGGTTGATGGTGGCTGCCATTTTTCTTTGCAGTTTGTAGGAATTTCCAATCCACATGCGTTGTCTGTGCTTCCACATTTTGTATACATATTTGCAAAAGCACTTGCAATTAGAACATCTGACAAAAAATCCCCTTCCGATATACTTGTTGGATGTCCATACCCTGTTTCCAAGCTCCCATTTTGGTACAGGCAGGGAGGATTCTAGCACGGTTGTGGAACCTAGCATTACGTCTGCCAATTGCATTGCTTGAGAGTTTCTAGCCATTTAACCAAATCCATTAAGTGCATATCCTGCTATCATTGCAGTCCATGAGACTACACTCTTTGAGGCACTTTTTCAAATGGTGCACATGCCTTGTCTATGCTTCCACAGAAGTGAGGATGTTGGCAAAGGATTAGGAATTTGGCTTCATGCTAGCTAGTGGAGTTTGTTTAAAAGTTTCTAAAGCCCTTCTTAACAAATCCATTGGGTTCATATCTTGCAATCAGTGCATCCCCTAAGATGACATTGCCTTGAGGCATTTGGTCAAATAATCCATGAGCCTTGTCTCTGCTTGCATATTTCGCATACATGTCTACCTGAGTAGGAAAAGGTATTTGCATCAGTTCCTTGTTTTTCTAGCACAGAAATTGAAGTCTGTTTGCAACAATTTCCTCATCCATAGAGAACTGAAAACCCCATTGCTACATTTAAAATATGCCAGAAATTTATTTCGATGCAAGATATTTACATTTCCTCTATCTTTGAATTTATTGTTAATATGCAGAACTATTTCTTATGTTGTAGATAAAAAGGGTTTTCTAAGAAAGATTTTGTCATTTCTAATTTTTAAATTTTGGGGAAACAAGGGATCGATTGTATAGAGAATATAATGAGGGCTAGATTGTTTGTTTGACTAAATCAAAATTGTAATGGCATTGGGCAAATATTGTCAGGGTTTTGGTCCCCTTTTAGTGGCATTTGGCTTATATTAAAAAAACTGATATAGACAAGAAAACATTTTGTTTTATTTTATTTTATTATTTTTATGTGCTTATGTCCTTGGTGAATTAGGGATCGTATGATTTACTTGTATTTATGGGTTATGAAACCCTTTTTATGGCTATCATGCATTGACCATTATGACCTTATTAGTTTAGATTGAGACTATGTCAGAATTTTCATAAAGGATGATTGATATGACTAATTAGTGCAAGAAATTCAATGTTTTGTCTTATGTATTTGGAAAGAATTTAAGGAAGTTTATATTTTCCCTTAAACCAATGATGAGGATGGGTTTTAAATCTAAGTTAGAGGTGGTTGATAAAGGATCCATACGACATGGGCTTTGTATGTTTAGAAGATTAATATGCTTGAAAGCAATGGATAGCACCCTATTTTAAGTGATTTTACTATTACTAGTAATTGGAATTTTCTTGGTTTGAACGCTAAGATATCATCGAGAGATGATTATGACATTATCATTATATTTTAAAGAAATGAGTTTGTGGTTAGCATCCTTGGGGACTAATCAGTAAACATTAGTACTAAGATAAAAAAATTAATTAAACTAAAATTACAAGTTTGATTGTCAGTTAAGGACTTTCCATCTAAATTTGTTTATCCATTACATTGAATGTTGAGATATCATGGTGAGATGATAGAACATTCTGAACCTATAGGCATTAATTGTCGTTGTATACATAGTAAAATCTTATAGATCTACTAAGAGTTGGGATGTAGTATACTTAGTACATTTTGTCTGTTACTTGAGACTCCAAGATATTGAGTCCTCGTGCATGGCCTTGAGCACTTGTAAAGGCTAAGGATGCATCTCAGAAGGCCTATCCATCTATGGGGCATTGATTCGGGCATGATTGAGTCTCTTCGTCTAAATGAGAAGTGTACTTGATTCCATGTGTTGCCATTCCTTCGTGCACACATGATGACACCCCATCTGATTTACACTCTAGTGTCTTGTACCTTAGTAGTCGTTAGTAGTACCCGACATGCTATTGGATGAACATCTATATGTTGTGACATTGGCTTTATGCGTTGTATGTCATGTCTTCTCCTTGACTAATGTGAGTGTTGGCCATTGTTTTCCTTGCCTTTATCCTTCTGTTTGGGCCTTGTGACTACCTCCGAGCATGGTGGGGTGGTCTCTTTGAGTCCACATGGTTGGGAGGTGTTGCCACTGTCATTGGGGACTGGTGTATAGGTTTTGGAGCACTAGTTGGAGATGTTCTCTATTGTAGTTATTTTATCAGTGATTGTATCCTATCCATGGTTATGCCTTTGTACTTATGTATATTCTTTTATGTAATATTGTACTCTTTTGAGAGAGATAATGTAAATTATCATAATGAGAAGAAATGAGAAGTTGTTTTGTTTTGGCTTACGGTTTTCTGGTGTTGGTATTAGACTCGCTTGTACTATGATGATCATAAGGACTTTATGTTTAAAAGTGGATTTGGGTATTAGGAACATTTGAATTGGTGTTTAAAATGAATGTAGCTTTGGCAATGTTTCGTATGGAGAGTGATTTAGTCCTCTCCCGTGGGTTGTACATTCGGCCATACTTGGCCATGAATGTTGTCAACATATCAAATCGGCAAATGTCTTTTGTATATGTTATAATTTTATGTAAAAAAAAAATAAAAAATCTTGCCCTCTTTTGGCCCTTACCCTTCAGGGTTGCAGGGCGGGATGTTACATCTGGTATCAATGCCCATGTTCACACACTAGGAGCTCTAGCGTACTTGAGCCTTCTATGTTTCACTATGTTTGGCATGTGTGGTGTGAGCTTGTTATATTGTTTTTATAGTCTTGGTTGATTTCATGCCTTAGCATGGCATTAGTGGGTTAAGCTATAACCCCATTCTTAGAAATTGTGGAGGAAATAGCCTCCTTGGCCTTACCTTACTCAATTGGACTAGAGTGTTGACCTTGGTTGAGAGTCTCCCATGGTTAAGAGTGATCACTCTCCCATGTTATAAGACAAGGGTAGGAATGTTCTTCCTTGTGTGTTTTTGGGTTGAAGGTAACTTGGGTTGCCTAATTGCCCTTGCTTGGATATGCTCTTCTTGTGTCGTCCTTTATGTTTCTAGTGAATGAAATGACCCTAATTGATCATGAATTGGTCTTGTAATTCCTTCTTGTATTATAGATGTAAAGGATGGTAGGATGTAACTATTTGTGGCTGTGGATAGATTAGTTTGGTTGCTCCATGCTCTCTTGTAAGTGTTGGATGATTGCTGATTTTTCTTATATTATCTTAGTGTGCTTGAGTTGCTACCATTTATCATCCTTGATAGCATATTGAAGTCATTGGAATACTAATGGTGCCTTAAACTTTCCCTTAGTATAATTTGCATGTTTATATAATGAATATTGGATGGCATGCAATGTCTTGACTTGTGATGAAATCTAGCTTTCTCTCCTCTTCGTAGTTGTCAATAGTTGACAAGATGTTAGAATAATGGCATATGGATTTAATTAGTATGTTAGAATTGCAATACGTAAAAGATTTAGTGAGATAGGAGTGAAGAAGACCTTATGCCTATTATGGTTATGTATTGAAAGTGGTTAGATGTTTATTAGTGCCTCCATACTTAATGAGCTTGAATGAGAACTTTAATTGCTTAGTGGATATATCTTGTTGATGAAATTTGATCTTCTCAATTGCATTGTGGTTTTAATGTGATCATTTAGGTGAACACTTGTACTTTAATGTAAACTGAAAATAGTGAATGTAGGGTAATAGGAATGTTGTATATTTTGCTTGGTCAGCAATTGCATGCCTTGACATAGCCATGGTTACTTAAGCTAATATGTATGGATGTGAATGTAGAGAAATGATTATAGTTCCTCAAACAAAACTCATTCCATTATGTTATTAGCACCTGATTCTCTTGTGAATGAATGGTATTCCTGTGACTTGTGACATGATATCGCATTATGTGTCAGTATGAGATGTATATCATTATGTGATTTTAGAAGTGACTGTAATAATGACTGTGAAGGTGTTACTTATGTTTATGCACTTATGTAAAGATGGTAGTGATGATGCTATACATGTTCATGCGCTATTGCGTTATGTTGAAAGCATTGCAAGTGAATCTATGATGTTATGGGTAAATGAGTTGCCCTTGTGAAAAGAGAAAATTGGTATGGATGTTTGGGAGTACTTATTATTGGGTAAAGTTGTATATTTTGCATCATGATGCATAGTCATATGTGGGCTATAGTATTGCTGGGGTAAGAGAAAATCTGATTGCACTCCCCGTGATATGAACATCCTTTGATGTATTCCTATTGAGTGTTGTGATTAACAAGTGCTTGAGATGTGTGCCCATGGGATGGTGATACTGTATACTCATCCATGGAGGATATGTATGGATTATGTGTATGGGAGAAAACCATACCATCTATGTGTTTTCTATTGTCGCCCTATTGACTGCCAACCTGAGGGTTGTTGATAAGTCAATATGTGAAGGGGTAGTAGCAACAACAAAGTTCCTTGGGAGGGAATTGCATGGCATACATATAATGGCAGTGCAAAATGATGGCAATCATTTCAACCTCCTAGGAAAGTACTCACTACTTCCCCTTATTAATGAACCAGATACTTGGTTCATACAGTGTAAGCCTAATCTGCACAATTCTTGAGGATGATATTAGTTGTGGTATGAGCACCCGTGACAACTATGATCTTACCCTGATGTGATAGTATATGAGCTCCAGCATGTGCGGATGCATCTTATCCCATGCTGTGAAGTATTCCGTATCGTTTGTGTTCAGACATGATGCCTTAGGTATGATGCCACACCCCACTGATATTCTGACATAGTGTCGGTGATGATGCCATGTCGTTGATGGTAGCGAGTTGAGCTCGAGGACATGATGCCATGTATATAGATGCATGAAGGTGTAGTATACATGATTGTGTTCCTACTTATGCAGCGTGGAGTGAGTGCTAGCACAGAGTAGAGGGCTCACTCAAGATTGCCTTGATTTTGATCAGGTGGCATGCGAGTTGAACCTAGCCATGTGCACATCTGGCTCAGTGTGTTGTTGCACGTGCTTTCTCCATGGGTACACACTATGTAGGATGTTCCGATGAGTAGGACATTGCCATGTGGTATACAACCATTGCATGCTTTCTCTGCTTGGCATATACCATGCGTGGTCACACCACATGAGGTATGTGACCTGGGAGTTTTGGCACAATACCTTTCCATGTGAGGGTGAGTTGGCCACACCTACATCAAGGATTGTGGAGATAGTCACGCTTGTTTCCCTCCTTCCTTGTGTGGTGACTAGCAATAGTCATGTAGTGTTATGATGTGTATATTTCAAAGATTATAAATCTTCCTTTCGGTTAGGGGTGACTTTTACTTTGCTTGTGTGGACCAGCACTTTGGTTTATCTTACTTGTATTGGTTTAGCCACATATGATTTTCTTGGCATGTAACTCTTGTGGTTACATTTGATTTATTATTGAAGATTATGCACATTTTTCTTACTTTATTGTTGGAATTGAGATTTACTCTTCCTTATTTATATTTTGGTGGCTAAACTCATTGACTTTTCTATTTTTGAATGTTGGTCTTGTGTTGTGATGTGATTCCTCATCGGGTATGGTGAGATCCACCCATTTGAGAGTATACAAGGAAGAAGACATAGGGAAACCCTTGAGGATGGGGGTATGTGTTAGCTGTTTAAAGCTCTAATTCACTACCTTCTTATTGTTTGACTATCTCTTGGAGGCTAAAAACCTTACACAAAAAAGAGATATATCATTGTGGCTTGTATGGAAGAGCTCACTAGGTGGGTCAATGCCATCAAGACACATGGATTTGGATATTGGACATGGTTATTGGTTATGGATATTGGACAGGTTATTGGTTATAGATATTGGACATGGTTATTGGTTATAGACTCATGGATATCATTGGATATGGATGGTACTACAATATCCACATGAACCCCTAATGTAGCCTTGTGATGCGATTGAGTATGTATGTATATGTAGGTAGTACAATTGTCATTTATGTAGATGCATATTAAAATATAGAAGAGAACAAAATTTGCATCATTATGCCTTGAAAGGTGACAAACTATTGCATTATAAGTAAAGAGATATCATGCATGCTATGAAATTAGAGGTCAAAATTATGTATATGTGTGTTTGTGTGCTCCATTTTATAGATAGTTGCATATGAAAGTTAGAGAACTAGAAATTTTGTATAATGAAAAGTGTATTTTGCTGTAATTTATGAGAAAATTGTGTGGTTTATGCTTGGGTAACTATGCAAATTAATAGTGTGAGCAACTAATTGGCTACTGAGATAGCGATTCTTCAGAAAATTGAAATTAAATGTAATGGCATCATTCTTTATTTTGATTGGAGAAAATTGTTTTATGCTAATGTATATTTTGTATGAAATGAGTGCCTTGCCTATTCCTTACCCATGTACTGGGACTAATTAGATGTAATTGTGCATGTGATAACCTAATGTTTATAATTGTATTGAGTGTCATGGACTAATGTGTGCTTTGGCTGTATCTTAGCATTTGCAGGCTTCCAGGAGTAAGCCGAGTCCTCGGGGGTAGGATGTAACAACCCCTCATGTTTGTATTTTGTTGATGCTTTTCCTTGATGGATTTTGATACTATTATGATGTTGACATGGTTATTACTTATGATGGATTTCATGCTTACTGTTGCTTCATCTATGATGTATGTTATATGCACATGTGCTTTGATGTGTGATTGAAGTGATGCAGGTACTAAGTATCGACTCCGCTTGGACTCACAGGCCTGAGCATACTCTTATTTCCCTGATGGTGGTTATTTGAGATAGTCACACTGGCCTAACCCACCTGATCCTCATCATCGTCTCCATTTGGGGATCAGTTCTTGATGTTGTGTTTTGCCCTTGGACACCACCTGGTTATCGTCTGACTATTCTATCCTTAGTGAGTCAGACCTATGTGGTTTTGGTGTTTGAGTCAGTTCCTTGTGGGTTGCTTTAGTATGTGTTCATTTATTTAATATTGTTTGGTTGAGTAGTTAAGGGATGGTCACATTTTGATAATTACCGGAATGGTATTACTAGAGTTGGTTTTTTTAAGCTTATGGTTGTCAATTTAAGTTTAACCAAAAAATGTTTTTTTTCGGGGGGGGGGGTTTCCTCTTTTGACTTAAAAGGTAATTCCATACCTTTTCTAGAGCAGCCTGACCTAGGAATGCACATGCTCAGAATATTGGGGGAAAAAGGAAAAAAAAGATAAGCTAGGGTTTGAGAGGGCATGAAGGAGAGGGGAGAGTGGTTGATGGTGGCCGCCACTTTACAGTTTGTAGGAATTTCCAGTCCACATGCATTGTCTGTGCTTCCACATTTTGTATACATATCTGCCAGCACACTTGCAATTAGAACATCTGACAAATAATCCCCTTCCAATATACTTGCTAGATGTCCATACCCTATTTCCAAGCTCCCATTTTGGCATGAGTAGGGAGGATGCTGGCATGGTTGTGGAACCTAGCATTACATCTGCCAATCGCATTGCTTGAGAGTTTCTAGCTATTTCAACAAATCCATTAAGTGCATATCCTACTATCGTTGTAGTCCATGAGACTACACTCTTTGAGGCACTTTGTCAAATGGTGCATGTGCCTTGTCTACGCTTCCATAGAAGTGAGGATGCTGGCAAAGGATTAGGAATTTGGCTTCACGCTAGCCAATGGCATTTGTTTAAAAGTTTCTAAATCCCTTATTAACAAATCCATTAGGTTCGTATCCTGCAATCAGTGCATCCCCTGAGGCAACATCGCCTTGAGGAATTCGATCAAATAGTCCATGAGCCTTGTCTCTACTTCCACATTTTGTATACATGTCTACCGAAGCAGGAAAAGGTATTTGCATCAGTTCCTTGGTTTTCTAGTACAGAAACTAAAGTTTGTTTGCAGCAATTTCCTCATCCATAGAGAACTAAAAACCCCATTACTACATTTAAAATATGCCAGAAATTTGTTTCGATGAAAGATATTTACATTGCCTTTGTCTTTGAATTTATTGTTAATATGTAGAACTATTTCTTATGTTGTAGATAAAAAGGGTTTTCTAAGAAAGATTTTGTGGTTTCTGATTTTTAAATTTTGGGGAAACGAGGGGTCGATTGTATAGAGAATATAATGAGGGCTAGATTGTTTGTTTGACTGAATCAAAATTGCAATGGCATTGGGAAAATATTGTCAGGGTTTTGGTCCTCTTTTAGTGGCATTTGGCTTATATTACAAAAATTGATATAGACAGGAAAACGTTTTGTTTTATTTTTTATTTTTTATTTTTTTATGTGCTTATCTCCTTGGTGAATTAGGGACCGTATGATTTACTTGTATTTATGGGCTATGAAACCATTTTTATGGCTATTATGCATTGACCATTATGACCTTATTTGTTTAGATTGAGACTATGTCAGAATTTTCATAAAGGGTGATTGATATGACTAATTAGTGCAAGAAATTCAATGTTTTGTCTTATGTATTTGGAAAGAATTTAAGGAAGTTTATAATTTCCCTTAAACCAATGATGAGGATGGATTTTATATCTAAGTTAGAGGTGGTTGATAAAGGATCCATACGATATGGGCATTATATGTTTAGAGGATTGTTATGCTTGAAAGCAATGGATAGCACCCTATTTTAGGTGATTTTACTATTACTAGTAATTGGAATTTCCTTGGTTTGAATGCTAAGATATCATTGGGAGATGATTATGACATTATCATTATGTTTTAATGAAATGAGTTTGTGGTTAGCATCCTTGGGGACTAATCAGTAAACATTAGTACTAAAAAAAAAATTTATTAAATTAAAATTACAAGTTTGATTGTCAGTTAAGGACTTGCCCTCTAAAATTTTGTATCTATTACGTTGAATGTTGAGATTTCATGGTGAGATGATAGGACATTCTTAACCTATAAGCATTAATTGTCGTTGTATACATAGTAAAATCTTATAGATCTACTAAGAGTTGAGATGTAGTGTACTTAGTACATTTTATCTGTTACTTGAGAGTCTAGGATATTGTGTCCTCGTGCATGGCCTTGAGCACTTGTAAAGGCTATGGATGCATCTGAGAAGGCCTATCCATCTGCGGGGCATTGATTCAGGCATGATTGAGTCTACTCGTCTGAATGAGAAGTGTACTTGATTCCATGTGGTGCCATCCCTTCATGCACGTATGATGACACCCCATTTGATTTACACTCTAGTGTCTTGTACCTTAGTAGTCATGAGTAGTACCTGACAGGCTATTGGATGAGCATCTCTATGTTGTGACATTGGCTTTATGTGTTGTGTGTTGTGTCTGCTCCATGACTGATGTGAGTGTTGGCCATTGTTTTCCTTGCCTTTATCCTTCTATTTGGGCCTTGGGACTACCTCCAAGCACAGTGGGGTGGTCTCTTTGAGTCCACATGGTTGGGAGGCATTGCTACCACCATTTGGGACCAGTGTACAAGTTTTGGAGCACCAGTTGGAGATGTTCTCTATTGTAGTTATTTTATCAGTGATTGTTTCCTATCCATGGTTATGCCTTTGTACTTATGTATATTATTAAATGTAATTTTGTACTCTCTTGAGAGATGATGTAAATTATCATAATGAGAAGAAATGAGATGTTGTTTTGTTTTGGCTTATAGTTTTTCAGTGTTGGTATTGGACCCGTTTGTACTATGATGATCATAAGGACTTTATGTTTAAAAGTGGATTTGGGTATTAGGAACATTTGAATTGGTGTTTAAAATGAATGTAGCTTTGGCAATGTTTCCTCTAGAGAGTGATTTAGTCCTCTCCCATGGGTTGTACATTTGGCTATACTTGGCGATGAATTTTGTCGACATATCTAATCGGTAACTGTCTTTTGTTTATGTTATCACTTTATGTTAAAAAAATATATATTCTTGCCTTCTTTTGGCCCTCACCCTTCGGGGTTGCAGGACTGGATGTTATATATATGACAACTATAAGTTGTCATAAGAATCTATGACATTTATGACAACCTATGACATGTCATAAGATAATGTAAGTTTCTATTCTTGTCCATGGGCTCCCAAGGTTGCATGGGTATCTATGGACAAGTGTTGGTTGCATGTAGACAACATTTATTGCTGCATGTTGGAGTTTCCAAGATGGGGAATCTTGACGTCCATCTTGGAGGTGTGGCTTGTTCCTTTATATCCATGGCATAGTAGATGATATGATATACAAGTTTACAGGTAGCTAGGTTCTATCAAATTGAAGGATTGAAGAAGAAGAAGAAGAGGAAGTGCATGTACTGTAATCTCATATTTAAAGATAATACAACTTGAAGCCTCTTTTCTTGGTGGAGTTTTTTACTTGAAAGGGTTTTCTTCATGTTACATACTGTGTTATGTGTTCAGTTTCTTCATGCATGTTATTTCTTTGTAGTGGGTTTTATTTCTTTTGCAATCTCCATTGATTCTACATTATTTAGAGGATATTAATAAAGTTAAAATCGTATTTCTGTTGTGTGGTTTGTACCTTCTTTTATAACACTTATAAAAAGTAGTTTAATTTAATTAATGAAGATAAAAGAAGCACATAGTCTTATAAAAAGTAGTTTAATTTAACTATTGATTCAATATATGGATATTAGAATTAAAGTGAGATCTATTGCATAGTAATTGAATTTTTAAAATGAAGTCAAGATGCAAACACCAAATCATTATAAATTTGTTTTCTGAAAAAAAAAATTGTGCAAAAAGTGCATACCTTCTCCTCTCATGCTCTGGTAGATTCACAAAGTGAGATATTACATCCTCTATCCTACTAGAAAATGAAAAGAAAGAGAGAATTTTCAATTAGAAGTCCACTTATTATACATATTTATTCCATATAAATACTAAACTTAATCCAATATATTTTCACTAAACCTAAAACTCTCTTTATAAATAAAACATGTGCACTAAACACACACACTTGGCATACATGGTCACAAGCCAGTAGCCCAAATCCATGCATCTATCTAGTATCATGTGGGCATGGATCAATTTGCTTTTTGCCAAGGCTTTCTCGTTACTATAGGTCAACAAATGAAATCCATACATGGAAGAGCTAACTAGCTGGTCTTTGGTATGTGTTAGTTTACAATTTTATTGTTGCATAAATAACCAGACTCGCCCAACATGCAACAACAAAATTACTTACAAATGGAGAAATTGTTGTGAGTTTAATGAATCTCGTCTATGTTTGAGAGGAACAACTCCCTCATATGATGGTGTTTTTTGGGTTTTAGGTACTTTTAACCAGAAAGTATGAAAAGCAATAAAAGAGAAAAGAACAAGAAATGAGATGAAATATGCCTACAAAACTTAGGAAATAAAACACAAATCTCCAAGAGAAAGAAAGAAAAACCAACAACAGAAGCACAAAGTCCTCTAAAAATACATGTATATCAAGAGTGTACATAATAAATTATAATAGATAAAGAAACCGAATGAACATAAGAACAATCAACATCTATGAAGAAATTATGGACATAAGAACACAATCCTTCATTAATATACAGAAAACCAAAACTAGAGCTTAAAGTCTCTAGTAACCCTTTCTATAGAGCTTCCAAGTTACACAGGGCAGAAAAAGATCCCTTACAACTTCTCCTCCAGAGTCTTTAAAGGTTGCCTTTGGATGAGGAATACCAAAAGTCATTTTTCTCCTCCAAAATAAATTACATAATAAAAGAAAATAAAGAGCCACAGATGACCCTTGGAATTCAAAACTTTGCCTTCTCTTCAAAATGATTTTCCACTTTCCAATATGCACTTCTTGAAATTCTCCAACATCCTCATATCAAGAGTTTGAGTAATCCTCTGTGTGTCTCTTGGATTACTAAGCTCATGACTGCTATAAGTTATTAAGAATTTCTTCTGTGTATGTGCAAAACACATCAATCTAGTACATGTCGTGGCACTTCCCCAAATATCTGCTTCCAACAACCAAGACAAAATTACAAGGTGTGGACAGATCTTCCTAGCTCTCATGTGTCATGCTTGAGGTGTATGGAATCCATTGACGAGGATATCAATTGTTGTGTCACTAGGCTAATTTAACTTGTAATCTATCACCATTATCTTTCTTAAAGGTGCCACAACAAGTAGACCTACAAAACTAATAGGGAATAGAAAACCTATTATCTAGCCAAGACTTGGATCCTTTATATTGTCGGGGGTATTCCCTGAAGTAGCACTCCCTCCTACCTGTTCATCGATCTTTCTAGTCATAACCAAGAGGTATTAGCCAAATCCTCAACTAAATGAGATTCTATAGAAAGTAACAATGAAAGTCTAAATGACAACATTCTCCTATCTTGTGATGGAGTTTTTAGTAGCTACACCTCGTCCAACACTTTTGTCCATGGAAGTCATTAGTTTTCAATAGTCCATAATGTTGGATTTAATGCTTCTAGATTTAACAGTGTTAGATATTTCTCCTCACTATTTCGGATCACACTCAGTGATCCATCATTAGGAGATAGAGCAAGAGAAGAGAAACACAAATGATGAATTGCAAATCCAAGCTATTTAAAAAGAGGGAGGTAGTGAGAAACTTTTGTCTATGTTCTAATAAAGAAGAATCCCATTAGACTAGCACCAAACATGTTACTCATCACCATTCTTACAAACATTTCTCAAAATGTGATCTGCTTCTACCAAGGAAACACCTTCGTGCCTTGACTATAGCCAATCACATGCAACTAATCCTCGTTCTACATAAACTTCACTTAACCTTCTCCAAAATCTTCATTCACATCTATGGTGGTAAAGATATGTGTATAGATGCATGCATGCAACATCTTTATTGGATCTCCCAGCAGCAAGACTCTTTGATGACAGGTTTTTCATTGGCCTTGAAGATGATCTTGTTGCTTCTGCATTAAAATACGTAAAACTTTTCAAACTTCAATACCATCATCTTATCATTTATCTTTTTTCTTTTTTTGTGGATTAACCAAATGTGCAATGACTCTATTGGGAAATAAGGTGTCTCAACCTTCTTGCACTTTTCCCATTATAGTTATTTTTATTTAATATTTTCCTACAGCTGTTACGCATTGTCAGTGCTTTGAAAATTGGTTTATTAGGTGTCAAAGATGCCCACATGGTAGTATATTATGGAAGGCCTATTTTTAGGCATATTATGGCAGATTCTATGACATCTATAAGGGTCAAAAATAGGGGATTTCATATTGGACGTGAGAGCTTATTTTTAGACTAGAATCTTGGCTGAGAAGATTTGCACATGGTTTTGTAAAACCACAAATGGTTTCTTGTATAGCCAGAAGTCTATAAATTGGAGGCTTGAGGAGTAGTTTATGTATGTTTGAGTTTGCAGGTATTGTTATGCTGTTGGAATGTTGCCAAAATTCTTCTAGAGTTGTTTACTGGTGATACTCCTGTAATAAACTTGCTCTGCAAGTGTATGTAATTTTGGTATTGGATTTGGAATACATTGAGAAGGATTTTGGAGTGTGGGATTTTTTACCCAAAAGGGTTTTCCCCACGTATATCTAGTGACTTGTGTTTCACTGTTTATTTTATGTTTTGAATGTGCTTCTGGATTTTTTGTAATTGTTAGATTAGTTTTAAAAAAAATTGCATAATGTTTCTCCTCAAGATTGGTGTAGGAAGCTGTTTCCACTACTTTAACTTCCTTACAAGTGGTATCAACCTGATCACCTTTGGTTTCAGTTGTGGGTTGTTGGGTTTTTTGTGCTAATCAAGGTTTGAGTGGGAACTTGTGCAGAGGATACTGTGTGATCTTGTTACAGATATTTTTTTTTCAGATGGTGAGCTTATCTAGGAGGATTGAGGTAGAGAAGTTTTCTAGCACGAACTTTGAAATGTGGAAGCTGAAGATGGAAGATTTGATAATTTATCAAGATCTATGGGATGCAGTCGATGAAAATGTCCATAGGCCTATGGATCTAGATTTTGCTGCAAAATATGATGTAATGGATAGAAAAGCTAAAGGTCTCATAAGATTATACCTTGCATATTCAATTATGATAAATATCCACGAAGAACCCACTTCGAAGAAGCTTTGGAAGAAGTTGGGTGAGATATATCAAGCTAAATCTCTAGTAAATAAGATTTTCTTGAGGAAGAAGTTGTATTCCTTGAGAATGGAAGAAGGTGGATAGATTTTTGAGCATCTAGAAACATTCAATATGTTGGTGACTCAGTTGACCTCAGTTGGGGTAAAAATGGATGAAGAAGAAAGGTGCCAAATTTTGTTGTGTTCATTGCTAGACTCATGGGATAGCCTAGTTATGGCTATTGGGAGTAGTGCAGTCATCTTGACGATGGAGGATGTTGTTGGTTCTCTACTTTCTGAAGAGATGAGAATGAAGGTCTCTCTAAATGTCAAAGAGGCTTTGAGTGTTCGAGGAAGACAAAAAGAACGAGGCAAAGATGAGAAGCAACGTGGCTGTACCAAGTCCAAGAATAAGGGGAGATCAAAATCTCTTGGTAAGACCAAGGCAATATGTTAGAACTATGGAAAATCTAGACACTTCCGAAAGGAATGTAAAGAAGAGAAGAAAAAGAAGAAGAAGAAGAAGAAGCAAGATTCTGATTTTGATTCTGCGAAAGAAGATGGAGATGCCTTTATTGCAGCCTTGGCCACTTGTGTAGGTGATAATGCATGGTTGATAGACTTAAGTGCATCTTTCCACATGACTCCTAACAGAAATTGTTTTAGTAAGTATAAAAACTATGATGGTGGTAAGGTGTATTTGGGTGATAATTCTTTCCTTGACATTGTTGGCTTTGGTAGTATTTATGTAAAATTTTGTGATAGTAGAGTTAGATGATTTGATGGTGTCTTGCATATCCCAAGATTAACAAAAAATTTATTATCTATTAGCAAGGTAATAGATGTAGATGTGCATGTATAGTTTTCTGACGAAGGTGTGAAAATGGTGAGAGGTGCTATGGTGATAGAAAGAGGAAGTAGATTGGGTACATTGTACCAACTTGATGCATGCACGGTTGAGTGCAATAGCACTTCTGATAAAACTAAGCCAGAAACTACTTTGCTAAAAAAAGAGATGGTTTCCTCTTTTGTGGATGGTTGTGGCTTTTGGGTACCCAAGGGTGCTTTGTCTACTGAATCAAAGTTGTCTGTAGAGAAGACCATGTTATGGCACTAGAGACTTGGCCACATTGGAGAGAAGGGTTTGAAAGTCCTAAAAAATAAGAACCTTGTTGAAGGTTTGAATGATTGTAATCTAGAGTTTGATTTCTATGAACATTGTATTTATGGCAAATAGAACTACATTTAGTTTTACTCATCTTCTCATAAGTCTTCATGTATTTTGGATCTAATCCATTCGGATGTATTTGGTCATGTTGATGTTTCTTCTATTAGTAAAAAAGTTTATTCTATTACTTTCATTGATGATTTCAGTAGGACATGGGTATATTTTTAAAGAGTAAATCTAAAGTTTTCAGTCATTTTAAGGAGTTCAAGGCTATGGTAGAAACTCAGACTAGAAAGAAAATTAAATGTTTGAGGACTGACAATGGTGGTGAGTATTGTTCTACATATTTTAATAGATTCTGTATAGATTGTGGGACTAAAAGACAAAAGACAACTCTGTATTCTCCTCAGCAGAATCAAGTTGCAGAAAGAATGAACAAAATGTTGATGGAGAAGGCTAGGAGCATGTAGAGTGGAGCTTGTCTAGAACAAAATTTTTGGGCTGAAGTTGTAGCCACTACTTGTTATTTGATCAATAGATCTCCTACATCAGTGCTTGTTGATAAAATGCCAATGGAGGCGTGGTTGGGGAAAAAGCCTTCACTTAGACATCTGAGAGTTTTTGGTTGTGAGGCATATGCACATGTGCCTAAGGAGAAGAGAACAAAGTTGGATTCTAAGGTTGTCAAATGTATCTTCATCAGCTATAGCTATGGTGTGAAAGGATACAAGCTTTGGGACACTGTTGCACATAAGGTAATTTATTCCAGAAGTGTTATTTTTAGAGAGACTAAATCTTCTCCTGTTACTTTTCAGCCAGAAAAACATAAAGAAATTGAACAGAAAAAAGATGTGGTTCAACTTCCTTCTATGCCTGAAAATGTTGAATCAAGACCCCAAGATAGACAAGAAGTTGAGGAGAGCTCATCAAGCTCTGAATCTTTAGAAGAGGGAGAAGAGGAGGAAAAAGTGGAAGAACCTCCACCTCAGCTTGTTCAAAGGTCTACAAGGCATAGACAACCACCTGAAAGATATGGGTATTCACTTGATGATTGGAAGTGTATATTTGCTTTGAGTACTAACATTGATGAACCGAGATTTGTGCAAGAGGCTTTGGGTATGAATGATGTAGAGTCCTGAAAAATTGTCATGGATGAAGAAATGGCAGCCCTTGAAAGAAATGATACATGAGACCTTGTACCTTTGCTTGAAGGATGCAAACCTGTTGGATGTAAATGGGTGTTTAAGAAAAAGATTGGTTTAGATGGAAATGTTGAAAAGTATAAGGCACAGTTGGTTGCAAAGGGATGCTCTTAGGTTGAGGGTATTGATTACGGTGAGATCTTTTCTCCTGTTACTAAAATGACATCCATTCGGTTGTTATTATCTATTTCAATAGCTTATGACATAGAGGTTGAACAAATGGATTTGAAAACTACTTTTCTTCATGGTGATTTGGAGGAAGAAATTTACATGACATAGCCAGAGCACTACGTGGTGAGAGGTAAAAACAAGTTGGTTTGTAAGTTAAGTAAATCTCTGTATGGCCTTAAACAAAGTCCTAGGATGTGGTACCAGAAGTTTGATCCTTATGTGTTGAGTTTGGGTTTTATGCGGTCTAAATGTTAGGAACTTGTGTTTAACCCTTCTCTTTACTTTGTTAGTATATTGTTGTTGGACGCATATGCTTTGTAAGTCATCCCATGAGTATATTGTATTATCCCACATTCATGGGGAGTAATAGTTGTTTAGATTAGACTTAGTATATAAGTACGTGTTAAGGCCAATGAAGGCATCCACGAGTTTATTGTATTGAGCTTGCTCAAAGGAGGTTACCCCCTCGAAGTGGCCTGCAATCAATAAATTCCTTCTGTGTTCTGCTATTTCTGTTATTTTGTGCATTTTTCATTATATTGTTGCAGGAGGTTCCTCCCATCTGGTATCAGAGTGCTTTCTTGGGCTCGCTGGGTGGAATTTTTTTCTGAATTTTTTTTTTCGCAGTGGCCTCCAGGCACTGTGATTATTGTAGTAGTTCTTTTTTCTTTGCATCTGTATTGTTCATTTCAATTACAGGTTTAGATTAGGGAATAATCCCTATCCACTTAACTGTGGGAAGTGCCTAGGCATAGCCCTAAAACTCATTGTGAGGAGTACCACAGGAACCCCGAAGTAGCTAGCCCATTAAGAGGACCTGCCAGCGAAAAGGGCAACAACCCCTGCCTGATTGACTAGTTCCCATCCGTGAGGTAAAACAAGAGTTGTCGTTTGTGGCAAAGTGGTTATCAGTTTTATCTGAGCCGTGGAATGAGGGGTACTGCCCCAATATGCAAGTCGTTAGACAACATTGGTAGCTAAGTGAATCTCCTGAACCTTTAGGAAGCTGAACATACCTGGGGTCCATATTTATTGCTAGTTGATAAATCACAAATAGCATCTGTCCAAAGCCATTGCAGATCATTTCCAAAAAAAAATCTATTTTTTCACCATATTTTCCTTGTTTCAGCTCAGTTTCCTCTAAAAATTCACTGGAACCCCTAAAATTCCATTCTACATATTTCCTTCCTTGAGGACCCTATCCCAAATTCCACTTATCAAAGCTAGAAATCCCACATTTGTCTATTTTTAGGGTTTGCCATAACTTCTTCGATTCTCACCCAATCATCTTCAAATTTTGCCACAGTGTTCATTTCCTATTTCTGCTCCTTGTCCCTCTCGGACAAATTTTCCCATTCTTTCACCCCGCTTCTAAAATCCCCATTTTTTGCTTCCATGTCCCTCAGAAACTGTCCAAAACCTAGTCAAACCCCAATTACCCATCAGAGTTTTTCCCAAATCCAAATTTTCCTTTACTAAAAAAGTTTATGTTTTTTTTTCTACCCATTTCCCCCCACAAAAAAACTCCTGGTTATGGTTGTCACCCGCGTAGGAGCAAAAAACATGGATGATGAACTTGTAGCCCTCAAGACCAAACTCTAAGATCTAGATGAAAAAAATCTTGGCCTCAATCTTCAGCATTCAGCCATGAACAATAGACAGTAGCTAGAGTCTTTTGGAGACACTGGGTTCTCTTCTTCCAGCAATTTTCTTGGGTCAAAGCTTGATTTTCCTCGCATCAATGGTGATGATCTGACTTGATGGATATACTGGGCAGAACAATATTTTAGTCTGCATAATACTTTTGATGTCAACAAAGTCCCACTTGCATCCTTTCATTTGGAACATGAAGCCCTTCAATGGTTCCATTGGTACATCAAGGCTCATGAAGAGCCAAAATGGATAGATTTTTGCAATGATTTTTCCCTAGTGCTTTTGATGACTTCACAGGAGCACTCACTAAACTTCACCAAACTAGCACTATGAGAGAATATCAGACATAATTTGAGAAACTAACCAATCACATAGAGGGATTGTCTGATGAATTCTTCAGGAGTTGTTTTGTTAGTGGTTTGAAGGATGCAATCTGATCTGAGGTTAAAATGTTCTGTCCTAGCACAATGATGGAAGCCCTAGGGTTGGCTAAGTTGGCAGAGGACAAGATCATAGCTCAACAGTGCTCCAAATCCACTTTTGTTCCATTCAGAAATATGGTTTCCCAAAGACCTCCAATCATGCCAGCTCCTAGAACAACTCCTATCAAGCATTTGTTTGAAGCAGAAATGAGGGCACGTAGAGAAAAATGGCTTTGTTATAATTGTGATGAGAAATTCACTCAGGGACATAGATGTGTTGAGCGAAATCTCTATCTCTTGGATGTCAATTCTCTATTTGCAACTGAAGTTTATGAAGATGCTCAGGATATAGTAGATGATTAGGTCAACATTCAGCAACTGCTTGTTGACCCTCCTTCTCAGAAGATCACCCAAAGATCTCTCTCCATGCTTTAGTAGGAGTCACCACTCCACAGACCATGCGGGTCAAGGGTTACTTCAAGAAGCTCCCTCTTACAATACTCATTGATTCTGGAAGCACTCATAACTTCATTGACCCTTGGATCGCCAAACAAGCTGATTCTTTTGTCCATCCTTGCTCCAGCTTTGAAGTCATGATTGTCAATGGGGGCACATTACCTTGCAAAGGGAAGTGTTGTGTATCTCTATTGGAGATTATAACTTGTGCTCTGACATGTTTGCCTTACCCTTAGGTGGATGTGATGTGGTTTTGGGTGCTCAATGGTTATGCACACTTGGACCCATCTTATGGGATTTTGCTGAACTTTGGATGCAGTTTTAAGACAATGGGCAAAAACACACATTGAAGGGCTTATAACTAGGGTCTCTCAGCATCATCAGTTCACATCACATGGAAAATCTCCTTAAGAAGAATTCACATGGTGTCATCACTCAGCTCCATTCCATTTAGATGCAACCATTAGCAGTCTCCACTACTCCTTCAGACCTACAACAAATTTTGGATAGATATGCATGTGTCTTTGCTGAACCAGTGGGATTGCCACCTTCACGACCAGAGGACCATCATATTCAGCTCCTTCCTAGAAGCGTTCCTCCCAACATCAGGCCCTACTGCTACCATTTCACCAAAAGACAGAGATTGAGATGCTCATTCAGGACTTACTGAAGCTAGATATTATTCACCCTAGTACCAGTTCCTTTTCTTCACCAATTCTTGTTGTCTAGAAAAAAGATGGGTCATGGCACCTCTACATTGACTTCCGAGCACTTAATCACATCACAATCAAGGATAAGTTTTTGATTCCTATTGCTGATGAGCTTCATGGCGCTCATTTTTTCTCCACGTTGGATCTTCATTTTGGGTATCACCAAATTTAGGTTCATGAGGATGATATCCCTAAAATGGCTTTCCGCATGCATGATGGCCACTATGAGTTTTTGGTCATGCCCTTTGGCCTCACTAATGCTCCTTCCACATTCTAGGCATTGATGAATAAAATATTCCTGCCCTACTTGTGGAAATTCATTCTAGTCTTCTTTGATGATATCCTCATCTATAGTAAAACATGGGCTGAGCATCTCCAGCATCTGGATCTTATACTTCAACTTCTCTCTGATCATCTCTGTGCAAAATAGTCTAAATGTGTTTTTGGGTAGGAGGAAGTGGAGTATCTCAGGCATATTGTTTCAGCCCAAGGGGTTTGAGTGGATTCTGCCAAAATAGATGCCATGAAAAATTAGCCGCATCCTCAGACACTCAAGAGCCTTTGTGGTTTTTTGGGACTGATTGGCTACTACCTCAAGTTTGTCAAGGATTATGAGAAGATTGCAGCTCCATTAACAACTCTATTGAAAAAGGATGCTTTTACATGGACACATGCTACTCAGTGTGCATTTGAAAAACTGAAACAAGCTATGTGTACTACACCTATTCTAGTTATGCCAGATTTTTCCAAGACCTTCACTATTAAGAGTGATGCTTGCGGCAATGGACTTGGTGTTGTTCTCCTTCAAGATGAACATCCCATTACGTTCACCAGCAAAGCCCTTTCAGGTAAGAATTTAGTATTCTCTACATATGAGAAGGAAATGATGGCTATTTTGCATGCAGTACAAAAGTGGCGGCCATACCTATTAGGGAATCATTTCTGCATCAAGACTGATCACCAGAGTCTAAAATATTTCCTGGAACAATGGGTCTCCTCCCCAGCACAATAGAAATGGGTTAGCAAACTCATGGGTTATGACTATGAGATCACTTACAAGAAGGGTAAGGACAATATTGTGGCAGATGCCCTTTCTCGCACATTTGATGACTAAGCTTCTCTTTCATCTATTTCTATGCCTATTCCAAATTGGTTGGAATCTGTCCAGCAAGGATATGTCAATGACTCTTCATTATCTCAAATCATCCAACAATTGGCCAATAACCCTTCTATTGTACCACATTAAGGCAGGAAACACATATACACAATGTGACTAATTCACATATACACAATGTGAATAGCCTGTGCAAGCATCATATGCACATCATAGGTTAATATCGTATCCAGGTAACAAGAAGGAATAGTTGCACCCATATTTCAAGCATCTTCCCATTTGTCTAATTCACTAGCCCACAAGTCCTCAAATATATCCCAAACTTGAAATAGGAATGTTGGTATATCTAATGGTACCTACACCATGGACCATTTCATCATTTTTCTTGATTTGCAACCAACTATGATGCCATGCAAGCTTCCCATACTACTTCTTATCAACACTAGCTAAGGACCAGGTGAAATCACATACACAATCACAACCAACTATGATGACAAGTAAGCATCCCATAATACTTGTTGTCATCACTGGGTAAAGAGTAGGTGTAACAACATACATCACCTGTGGCTATTAAGTAGATATCCACAGCCTGCTAAACCATCAAGTTGGTGGATCCTAACATCTATTGCCTCCATACCACTGGTGAAAGTTGGTCCAACCTGGTATGAGGGAGCTCAAGACATCCATCACCTGCATGGTACTGGTGAAATCTGGCTAAGCCCTATCATACCAAAGGGTAGCTCTTGGCATCTGTCACCTCTGTGGTACTGGTGACAATCAACTAACCCTAAGATATGGCAGATAGCACCTGGTATCTATCACCTCCATTGTACTGGTGACAACCAGTTAAACCGCACTTGTATGATAACCTGGATAACTCTTGGTATTTGTCACCTTCATGCTACTGGTGACAACCGGCTCATCCTAAGATACGGTAGGTAGCACATGGCATCTGTCACCAACATAGTATTGGTGACAGCTGGCTATCCGTACCTGTATCAGACTCGGTTCTGACATGTGGATCATCTTATGGCTAGGTACACACACAATAAAGATATTACAAGGATTCACCAAGACGAGTTAGGTTGACTCAACTACATACCACATATAGGTCCATAAAATAATACACCTAGTCTTATATGTCTAGGGTCTATATTATAGGTCAATCCTCAATAAATATATATTAAACCCACATGAGCTGGACTCTATTTTGTTACATATGCATAAACATATACAAACTCAATGTAATATCAATAGCCATTCCATACATTCAATGGCCACTTTGAAACACAGTATGCATCATATGTAACTCAAACCCATAATAGTAATTTTAAACATAATTCTATTTATGAGGGCATATCTTTTGCATATTAACAATCATAAGCTCAGTAAAGAATAAATACCATACTTATTAATTCCCACCATCAATAGCCTATAGTGCTCAACATGCAAAACACTGATTATATTAATCGAGATCAGTCCAAAGGCACCTTCATACTTTACATTAGAGACAAACTAAAAAGATGTTGATTCTAAAAGTTAATCCAAGATTGGGGCAACTTGAGAGAGCCTAACCCAACAACCTTAGAGTGGAGGAGCATAGTACTGATAGAGTGCCTTTGTACTGGCTTGGGCCTATATAGTGGGGACTTATTAATTAAATGGTGAGTTCACTATCATCTAATGTAGTTTTATCCTCGAGCTGATGATGAAAGTAGATTACCATTGATGTCAAAAAGTGTTAGCGAATCAGTGTTTTGGTGTTTGATGTTCATTTTGGACCTTGGATTTATCAGTTTTAGTTTTTGAGGATTTGATGTTGTTTTTTTGGATTTTATCTTCATAGGACAAAATGATATTTATGATAAGGATTTGGGTGATATGATTTGTCATGATGTTGGTGCTTCTTGTTGTAGAGAGTTTGGTCTCCATAATATCCTTTATTATGTTGAATACAAAGATTGAATGGACAGGTCATATGTTGAAGTGAATATCATAGATTTGTTTGGCTTGGATTTGTTGCATTATGATGCTCTTCATAATGAGAATGGTTCATTACAAGGATGCCATAATATCCATTTCAAAATGTGATAATTTTGTTGAGAGCTTGTTGTCTTTACATTGATGACAAGAAGAGTTGATTGTGATGTCAAAAGGTGTTTGATGGTGTCATGATATTTCTTGGCATGGTATGGTATGGTATATGATGTCTTGATTCTTTGCAAGGGATATATCATTGGTGGCATTTGATGTTTCTAGTTCATGCTCATAGATTGGCTTGGGTGCTCATTATACAGTGACATCTTATTTTTTAGACAGTTGCAAATGGCATAGTATACAGTTGCATGGTCTTCATAATGGCAATGGTTTGGTAGTATGGTCTTCATTTGATCTTAGTTACATTTGATCTTCATTTATTGATGTTGATAGTGTTGATAAATGAGAGGGGGGTGAATCAGTTATCTTAATTTATTCAACTTTCTATTCTTCTTTATTAATTAGTACAACATCAAAGCAAACAAGCATGTAAGCAGAAACAAAGTCAATACACATAACACAATGATTTTGACGTGGAAAACCTATTAAGGGAAAAACCACGGGGTGACTAACCCAAGAATGTATTCTCTGTTAGAAGAATAGAAGTACAAAATGGCACTTGCCAATTAGGGCTCATTGCCTGAGCACATTACTCACAAGAGGCTCACTGCCTACAAGTTATAATGAGAGTAACAAGATACTTGAACTAATGAGAAGCATCCATATATGCCGGAGTTTAGTTCTGGTTAGGCTCAGTATACTGATCTACTGCACTTCATTCTTTCTCTTCTTTAGAGCTTCTGTCCTTTCACATACCAGACCTACCTTACTGCTTCCACACTGAGATTCCTCTTTTCTTCGCACTTCACAACTACACAACAACACACCTTCTCATTGAAATCCATTTGGTATATATATATCTACACAAAGGATTTCATCCTCTTTCTAGTTGGCATCTGGAATAGTCAGTCTTTCCCAAACTCTAGTCTGTTGGCTTAATCCTTGCTTACCAAGTGATGCAGATCAAATAGATACTTATAAAAGTCATCTAACAAGTCGGACAATCATGAATGATACCTTAAGAATCTTGATCAACATCTCATCCAGAATAATGTCTGAAGCTCTACTGGTAAGTTCTTCCTCTGCCTGCTCTGCCAAACAGGACCCCAATACTTGAATGCTTATATCTCTTCACTCTTTCATCACTGAAGGCTCAAATCCTAGAATCTACTAGTCAAGGTATTTCTCTTGACTTCCCCAAGTCCGCACTTTCCAAAGATACTTCCTCTTAGAGATCTGGACCTAACTGTCAGACCTTGCCACAACACTCTGTTCTTGCTTACCAGACCACAACACTCTTCAATCTGACTTCCGGTATAGGCATACTATGTCCTGCGGATGTGTGGGTGAACTTTGTTGCCATCAATGACAACAATCATGAAGCTCCAATGTGTCTCTTGCCAATAATCTCCCCCTTTGGCATTGATGGCAACACTTAGTGAAAAATAACTAAGTGTTGTACTATACTCCCCCTTGGTTAATGCTCTCTTCTAATGTACATTTTTCTGGAGCTCCCCCTTAAGTGTATTCCACATTTTTCACTATTCCTCATGCCCCCTTTAACATCAATGGAAAAGGGTTGGGTCTGCATACCAAAATTTCTAAAAACAATCTATACTTAGCCGCATAAGTATATATACATGCTTATACTTACATATACTGAAGTATATTTGCAAAAGATGTCTTCAACTGGGCAAATTGTGTTGCCCAACTCAGCTTCATCCTATCCAAAATTGAGATGTGACCACTCAATAGGAATGCAAAAGCTTCCACCCTCTTGAGATCTGTTGGATCACTAGTCCGGGCTGTGGTCTGAGCATCAGTTAGGGCTTCATGCATGGCCTCTAACTTAGGGATAATCATCCCTCTAAGTTCACCCATTCTGCTTAGTATGTTATTCCTCTCCTTCTCAAGGTTCTTAATTTCATTCATGATTACAATAGTTTGACATTCCTGGCTTATTATGGATACAGTGAGAGGATCAAAATTCTGAGAGAGGTTTGACAGTTTATCCTCTTGTTCTTTTACTTTCTTCTCAATATCCTTTGTTGCTTTAGTCTAGGATATACAAAATTTATATACTTCTCCTCCATTCTTAAGAGCATTTTCTAAGCTCTTCATCCCAATATCCATATTTCTCCTATCATTGGTTATAAGCCCTTGTAACTCTAGGAATCTCTTATCCAAAAACTCTTTCTGGACTTTCTCTTCTATTGCTTTCTCTAAAGAATCAAAATGTGTACTAACAGAATTTACAAGAGACTTTAGATTACCAGATGTGGATGTTGTAGGATCCTTTTAGAAGGATGGCATGATCTTTTCCAGTACACCAGATGCAGTTTCTATGAGTTCACAGTCTTCCATGTGAGACTTCAACATTTTTTCTTTTGCCTTTTCTTGAGTGAAGGATGCTAGCTTCATGGTTTACACCGGAGAGAGGGAATCAAAATTGAATGGACCTTGAAGCAACTCTGGTTCATCAAATTCCATCATCTCTTTGGTCAAGAAATCCTTGACTACTTCTGTTGTGTCTCTTGCCGGAGACATAATTTTCTCCCCTTCTGCAGCCTTGCCACTGTCATCTATAGCTTTTTCTATCCTTGACTCTTCTTCTCTTCCCTTTCCTTGTTCTTCTTGACTAGATTTTTCTTTTATACTTTCTTCTAATTTAGATCCAGAGACTGCTGGAGAGTTTGGATTTACTTCTCCTTGGACTTCCTCTTCCGGAGTAGAGGAATCTAAGTCCTTACCTTTTTCTTCACCTGTCTCCTTTACCTCTTCTACTACTATTTTAGTAGATTCTTCCTTGTCATCCATGGCAGAGGGCTCATCACTTATGTCCTCTATGATAGGAATGTTGAACCTTTTGTAGGCATTCCAGAGGATTTCTTCAGTTTCTTTAGCTATTTTGTTAGTTTCTCCAAGCATAAGTTGATTCATTCTAGCTTTGCTTCGGAACTCATCCTTAAAATCTTTGAAAATCATAATCATTTGTTTCTGCGTGATTGAGGGATAGAGCTTAATAGCAATTTGTTCCTTGATCTCAAGGTCCTTGGCCTTGGCATTGTTCTTTATGATTTCTAGTTCTTTCTCTAGGCTCTTTGGAATTAAAGATATAATCTCAATGAATGCTTTATTATAAATGTTAAGGTACCTGACTATGGCTTCTTGCAGGATCTTCTGATCAGCCTCACTGTAATCGTCATAAAATTCAGTCATTGGTTTCAAGTTCCCATCCACAGTGACTGATTTGACTACATTATCAATGGACAGAGTGGGCCTTTCAACAAACTCTTCTGCCATCTCTTCCTTGTCTTCATTAGTAGAGGGTTCACCAGATACTTTCTTCTTTTTCCTCATTTTCCTTACCTCCTCATCTGATTCTATCTCTTCTTCATCCTTCTGACTGATATAAGACCTTGTGGTCTTTGTCTTAGTTCTTTTCTCTGCTTTACTAGATGATTTTGCTTCTGGTTTTGATGTCTTTGAGCTCTTTGCAGTGGTGGGTGCAGAGGTCTTAGAAGATCTGGTCCGGGAGGGGACTTCCACCGGAGTACCTTCTTTTTCTACTTTTTCTTTTTCTTTCTCTGCCCTTTTTGTCTTCTCTCTATTTGCATCAAGTGCTTCTTTTGAAATTCCATGCCTCTTGGCAAACTCTTCTACTTCCCTCCTTACTTTTCTTTTTATTTCCGGTTGTCTTAACTCCACATGGATTTTCACACTTAATTCTTCAAAGGTTCCAAACCTTTCTGCCTTGGGATCCTTGGGCTAACTTAGCATGTGCTGAACATGCAGCTCCACAATTTTCTCATCCACTTCATACCCCATAGGCATGATCCACACCATTCTTGGTTCCACTGCCTCCATTAGGCACTGATCAGTTTCTACCATAAAGCATATTGTATCTTTATATTTTTCAACCAAAGATTGGGGGAGTCTCTCTCTTGCTTGCATCATGCTCTAAAAATTCTTGAAATAGCCCCAGAGAGCTATATTTTGTGCCTTGGCATCACCAAGCCCATGTATATAATCTCTGATTTGAATGGCTACTGGTCTATCATTCTGCCATACCCAGCCACTGGATCCGGGAAGCTCATTCATGTAATAAAAGAATAGGCAGAGTATCAAAACACTGTATTTGAAAGAGTTCTTCTTGTCCTTCTTTATATTTTTCAGATTTTCCAAAAGTTGGTTTAGAAGGAGCTCATAAAGATCATAGTTTGCATTCTTCCTTAACATCTCATAAGCAATATATACAGCATTTCCAGATACTGAATTCTCCCTGCTGGAGTGATATATCTTATATCCAATTATCATTGATGCAAACTTGATATCTGGATATGTGATATCCTCAATTGTCATTACTTTTTTATCAAATTTTGATCTGGTAGCCTCACTTACAATTTGGTTTTTGACAGATTTGAGAATAGGCATCTCACCGGTTGAGTGTAATCCGGTTATAGCCCTAATGGCATTCTTAGTGATCTTAAACAGCCTGTTCAACCACATGAAGTTGTCATGCATTCGGTTCAGAATATATTGGACCCATTCATCTTCCAGAAAATAGGGGAAATGAATGCATTGTGCAAAATGTTTGTCTCGGATAGCCTTATACTGAGGTTTGAGATCAAAAGAGTCATCTATTAATTGATTGTGATAGATATCTAACAACTTGGATTCTCTGAACTCTTCAATGTTCGCATGAATATATGCCCTAACATCTTCAACATGCAAAACCCCATGCAGAATGATGGAAAATACCCCTAAGGGATCCACTTCTAGAGATTTATAAGGATGTTTCTTAAATTTGGGTCGAGGCCTATCAAAAATCTTTACAACATTTGGAGTAGCCATCTTCAAAAGATTTACAGAAAGATATTCAGCAATGGAAATACCTTTCATGCTTCTAGGGTTTTATGGAGTGAGCTGGATCGATTGCTGGATGAATCGATTTATGTAGATGATCTTTGATGGGCTTGAGGAGATTTGTTGTAGAGCTCTTGTTTGCTTCTTCTTGAATGTAGAATGAACAAGTGTTTGATAAAAAAACCCTTATATTATTCCGCAAACCCTAATACCAAGTTGCAATAAATGCTTAACTTAAGTCATTCCGATTTGCCTTGTTTTCCTTATTCGGATGACTTGATGAACCTGATCAAACTTGGTAAATTAACTTGTTCTAAACTTCTTGCGGATCTTCCATATCTTAACCACAGATTATTTAGATGTTTTCTCTGAGAACCCTTTAATCCGCAACTCTCCTTGTGCCAATTTTGGCACCGATTAACTGGTTGGGGGAAAAATGTTTTTCCCTGTGTCTCCCCCTGAGCTAGAGCTCACTTTTTAATTTTTGGAAGGAATATCAGCACCAGATTCTAGTGCGGATCCATCCCCTACATTTTCTATACTTCTCTTCACCCAAATCTTGTTCATCTCACTTTGAACTTCATCCGCATTCACTTTTCTTTTTCCTTTGTCTTGATTCTGGTTATGATGTACCGGACCCCTTTTGTATTGATTCTTGCTCCTACAGAATTTGGCACAAACAATATTTCTTTGCATATTTGATTAATGTCCTCTTGATTTGCATTGATTAGCCATATGACCCATTCTATTGCATGCAAAGTATCTACCATTGAATGAGTTGTTCATTTGTATATTTCTACATTCATGAGATTTGTGACCATATCTTTTGTAGTTAAAACACTGTTTGGAGAAGGATGTATTAGTCTAATTCATTCTTTTTCTACACTGATTAGCTTTGTGACCCAAGTTATTGCAGTTGTGGTAGTATCCATTGAAGGATGGATATCTTTGAGCATTAGGCTGCCTTATCAGAGGTCTTCTAGGCCTGTTCCTTGGATTTTCTGATCCAAAATTCTTCTGACCAGATTCAGAGCTTTCACCTTTCTCATATCCCAAGCCACACTTGTCATCTACCCTCTTTTGGCTTTCAAGAAGAACTCGAAGTTGAGCAGAACTTATCTTGAATTTCTCTTTGTATTCATTTGTTGTTTAAAGATCCCTTTTAAGAGAGACAGTTTGATCCTCAAGTTTTTCTTCATTATCTTTAGCATCTTCAAGATTAGATTCAAGATGTCTGATTATTCTATCCATCTTGTGGCAGTCTTCTGATTTCTCCTTGAGAGATTGTCTTAGATCATCTTCAGTTTTTCTTTTCTCTTCAATTTCTTGGGTAAACTTCATAACTCCTGATTCCATTTCATGTCTTACCATAATGATCTCTTTTGATAACTTTTCACATAACTTGGTTTTCTCCTTCAGATCTTCAATTGTATCATTTGCTTCATTTTGATTTGCCAATTGCTGAAGTAGATCCTTTCTCTTTTTCATAGAGAGACTTAGTTTCCCTTTCAGTTCATTTATGAAATCATTAGTTTGTTTGAGTCTTTCCTTCAATTCATTGACTTCAGAATTAGATTGCTCAAGATCATCTAGGGCAGACTGAAGTTGCTCCCTCATACCATACACATCCATTTTAATTCCTAGATCTTCCTCAAGCTGTTAGGCTCTGTTTGGAGGAACTTGGCTCTGATACCAATTGTTGATAACTAAGAGGGGGGGTGAATCAGTTATCTTAATTTATTCAACTTTTTGTTCTTCTTTATGAATTAGTACAACATCAAAGCAAACAAGCATGTAAGTAGAAACAAAGTCAATACACATAACACAATGATTTTGACGTGGAAAACCCTATTAAGGGAAAAACCATGGGGTGACTAACCCAAAAATGTATTCTCTGTTAGAAGAATAGAAGTACAAAATGGCACTTGCCAATTAGGGCTCACTGCCTGAGCACACTGCTCACAAGAGGCTCACTGCCTACAAGTTATAAAGAGAGTTACAAGATACTTGAACTAATGAGAAGCATCCATATATGCTGGAGTTTAGTTCTGGTTAGGCTCAGTATATTGATCTACTACACTTCATTCTTTCTCTTCTTTAGAGCTACTGTCCTTTCACATACCGGACCTACCTTACTGCTTCCACACTAATCTTCTGCTTTTCTTTGCACTTCACAACTACACAACAACACACCTTCTCATCAAAATCCATTTGGTATATATATGCACACAAAGGATTTCATCCTCTTTCTTGTCGGCATCTGGAATAGTCAGTCTTTCCCAAACTCTAGTCTGTTGGCTTAATCCTTGCTTACCGAGTGATGCGGATCAAATAGATACTTATAAAAGTCATCTAACAAGTCGGCCAATCATGAATGATACCTTAAGAATCTTGATCACCATCATCATCTCATCCGGAATAATGTCTGAAGCTCTGCCAGTAAGTTCTTCCTCTGTCTGCTCTACCAAACAGGACCCCAATACTTGAATGCTTGTATCTCTTCACTCTTTCATCACCGGAGGCTCAAAACCTGGAATCTACTAGTCAAGGTATTTCTCTTGACTTCCCCAAGTCTATACTTTCCAAAGATAGTTCCTCTTAGAGATCTGGACCTGACTATCAGACCTTGCCATAACACTCTGTTCTTGCTTACTAGACCACAACACTCTTCAATTTGACTTCTGGTATAGGCATACTATGTCCTGCAGATGTGTGGGATGAACTTTGTTGCCATCAATGACAACAATCATCAAGCTCCAATGTGTCTCTTGCCAACAGATAGTTGTGACATATGCAAAGGTATAAAGTGGCTTTCAAGTTTCTAATGAAGTTCCCTTGTCAATATTGTTATCCTAACAAAAATCTATGTTCACAAAGACCTAAACAAATCTAAGTCATCTCTCCTCAAACCCTAGTTTACCCAATGTTTGTATTGCACTTTATGTTTTAATCTAATGGTGATCGGGAGTAGCAGGTGTATCACTTATTTTTTACTATTTGAAGGGGATATTAAACATCTCTTGACCGACCCTCTCCTTAACTCACAGTGTGAAGCAATCTTCACATATGTTTTGAGCGCCAATGAGGAAGTCTTTCTTTGAAAGTTAGAAACTTTATTGTCATCGGCGTCTTTATTTTTTTCCTTTATATTCTATAAGCACTAAAAAGCCATTGGAGATTTCAATGAAGTCTTATTTAGGGCTTTTTAAATATTAATTTTTTTTTATCAGCCCATGTTTTATGATATTTAAAAAAAGGTGAGTTTTATATTAAAAAGGCCATGAGATGACTTTGGAGGTGATAAGTTTTTTTTAAAATTAGAAACTTTATTTTTTACCTCCTAATTTGTCGAACCCATGAGATGACATCAAGTAAAGTGATTTTTAAGATTTTTGAGGAGAAATTTTTTGAGATGAAAAGTTTATTTCTATTCTTGTGATTTGGAAACAAATAAGGTGATTTTCTTTTGAAAGGCAGATTAGTTAAAAATTTTTGAAGACATTTTATGGTCAAAATTGATTGAAGATTTTTTGAGATGAATTTTTTTTTGGAGAAGATGAAAATGTTTTTGCAGGTGAAAATGAATAGTTATCTTTGGAGAAGATAAAGAGTTTGAAGATTTTATTGAAGAAGTTATTTTATGAGAACAATTTGTTTTTAGATTGAAGATATGCAGAGGAGAGGAATTCCAAGAGTCTTTTTGTTTATAATTTTATTGTAGATGTTGTGTGATCAAATGGAAGAGGACTATGAAGGATTTTGAAGAAAATTTATATGATTTATTTTATGCAGGTTCCAGAGTGTGGTGTGTGTGTGTGTGATTGTTGTGTGCAAATCAATGAGGAAGATAATTTGATGATATAGTTGTAATGGATATGAACCAATATGAAGACAACTTGTATGCCACAGTTTGAATAAAATTAAGTATGAAGTCAATATGAAATTGAATGTGCAGAGATAATCTAAATCAGGTGAATTGATTGAGCATTAGATGCAGGTTGAAGACATACACATGGAGAAATTACAAATGGAGTTTGTATTATGTTGAGATGGGTTAATGAATTAAATGGGAACAAAGTAACCCTCTGATTTTATTTATCTTTTCTAATGGTGATTGTGTTTGACAGTAAGGCACAGTATGCCAGTGAGACTTATAGGTCAGTGAGACCTTACATTTGTTAGTGAGACACATATTATAGCCAATGAGGCTTCTTTGTAGCCAATGAGGCTTGCCTGGTCAGTGAGACCTATATGTAGCCAGTGAGGTAGTTTTGGAGTGGTTTTTCTACCTCGGGAGGGTTTTCCACTCATTAATTCTTCTTGTGTTGATGTCTTGTATAATTTCTTGTGTTGATGATTTGCGTAATTTCATGTGTCCTATATAATTGAATTTTGGGGAATGTGCTCAATTCAGACAAATCTTATTGACAATTTTAGAGAGGAAATAAAAATTGGTTTTTGTGTATCAACACTTATTCAGCCCCCCTCTCAGTGTTGATTGTACTCCTACAATTGGTATCAGAGCCGCGTTCCCTTTAGAAGCTTAATCATCTTGGGTAGGTCCTATGTGTGGAGTACCATGGGTAAGTGCAAAAGAAATAAGAACATGAGAAATGTCAAGTCTCATTATGATCAAAAGGTGTAGTCTGTATCAAATCCAGATGTTGATATAAAGTTAGTTGATAAATGTGTTTCACAAGTTGAATCAGTTAAAGAGTTTTCTGGAGTTCCTCTATTTAATGGTTCAGATTTTTCAGTTTGGTGTATGAGAATGCAAGTCTATTTATCCTCTTTAGGATATGAGGTATGGATGTCTGTTGAGAATGGATATTCTAACTCTGCAAATAACAAAGAGGCTCTTGAATGCAATCATATAGCCAAGAAGGTTATTTTATCTAGTTTATCTAATGATGTTTCTTGTAAAGTTGTGTAGTGTGAAACAACTCAAGATGTGTGGAAGAAATTGATAAGAATTTATCAAGATGGTGATGAAGAAGAGGACAATTTGGTATCTAAAGAAAGTGACCATGAAAGAAGACAATCACACGTAGAAGTTGAGATTCAATCCGATTTAGAAGAAGATTATCATCAGGAGTATGATGAGCAAGAATTTGAAATTGATGTAGAAGGAGAACTTATGTGTGCTCTAAGTGAACTCAAGAGATATAAAAAGGAGAACCAGAAATTAGAATTGTAGTTGCAACAAGAAAGAGATTTAAAAGACAAAGCACTATCAGACCTTGAAGATAGTAGAAGTCTGATTATGGATTTGAGGAATCAAGTTAGTGAATCAAATAAATTAATTATCAGTCTAAAGATAGAGATTGAGGAATCTAAGAGGATTGTTGATATAACAAAGGTTGAATTGGAAGCTAAATCAGTTGAATGCCAAAAACTTAAAGGAGAGATAGTTTCTTTAACAAAAGATCTTGATGAGGTTAAGAAGCAGATTGAAAAGAATTTGAAATTTGAGGAGAGCAAAAGCAAGTTACATGAGTTGCTTGGTAAACAAAAACTACATGGGGACACTACTAGACTTGGTTATGAAAAGGGCCAGTCTTCTAATGTTAGAGAGATTCCTAGAAGAAAAATTAATCAGCCTATTGAACCTGAAAGAAAATTGAACAATCAAAGAAGAAGAATTGCTCTTATAAGACAAGCATACATGTACAGGTATAACTATTCATTTAATGGTTATTGTTATACTTGTAATCATTTTGGGCATAAAGCAGTTGATTGTAGAAGAAATATTGATATTGTTTGTTACAAGTACAATAATGTTGGACACATACAAAGAAATTGTAAAGTGCATAGAACATATGATCCTACATGGAAGATTAACATGAATGCTCAAAGGTATTATCAATCATTTGATTATGATTATAGTATAATTTTTTATAATTGCAACTCTCTTGGTCATAAAGCACATAGTTACAGAAATACATGACCAGATTTGAAAAGGTTGAAAAGGGCAAAGGATGAAAAAGATTGGAGGAAGACATATCCTGTGAAAGTATGGAAGCAAAAATAAAGTGAAAAGAAGACAAATCCTAAACTTGTGCATCTTGCACAAGTTACATCATCAATTGAATAATAGTTAGCATGGTGTGAGGGGGAAGTTGTTCATGTTATATCAATTATCCCCAAGAAGTTTCAGGAAGGAGTGTTTGTTAGTGATACATGTGATCTTTGGTTCAGTATGCATACAAGATGTTGAAAACAAGTTTAGGGGCTTATTGTACAAAGAGTATTTGATGATATTGATTGATCCTTTTTGTATATATTGTTCATATTATGTTGGTACTTACAAAGATTCAGTTGTCATGCAATTCAAATTGATTTTAATATTGAGAAGTATTGGTTGTCATGGCAAAGAGATTAAGGTGTTTCGAAAAGGCTCTTATCAGATATTAGCATGTGTTGGCTAAGGTGGCTGAAATTGAAAAATTTTATTCATAGCACTTAACTCTGCATTTGATTTTGCAAAATGTTGTTACAAAAAGAGCTTGATGGGCAGATTTGAATTATAAAGTCAAGAGGCATTAGTTCTTGTTGTTTGCAATATATATCAGATTTGACATTGTGTTGCAAAAAGTGTCATGTACAAGAACAACTTGGTGGTCTTCATCATGATAGTCTTCATTTCTTTCAGAATGGTCTTCATTCTCTATGATGTCAAGATGTGTGTGTAGAAGTAAACTGGCTGCAGGATGTTTGTCCATATTGGAAGTCTTGGCAAGATCATCTTTGGAATGGTCATCATGTCATCATAAGTCATGTTCATTTGGAAGTGTTCTTAGTGTAATAATTTGACATGTTCTTTAATGGTCTTCCTAATTAATATGTTTTAGGAAGGTATGTGCAAATTGTATCTTCTCTATTTCCTTTCTGCAGGATTGAGTGTTCTTTGTTGTCACTATCATGAAAGTTTTGAGAAGGTCTTCTCATGAGTGGTCATCATGTGTTGTGATGTGTTTATGACATCCTTGCATAAAGTTCAAGTTCATATGTGTTGTGTCAAAGACTTGATTCTTCAAGAATCTAAGAGTCAATTTTATGTGATCTTGGTGATTTGTCTTTTGGGTCAAAAAGTGTTGGTGACTGTGGAAGAAATGTTTGTCATGAGAAATTAGTTTTTCTATCACAAGTGATGTCACTAGGAGTTTGTAATTGATAGCAGAGGTATCTTAGATTTTTCAGCTTGTTAAAGGAAGTAATTAGAGGATCTCATTGATGTGTTGTGATAAGAAATGGTATAGTGCAGTCTATGGGCAACTTATAATAATGGTTTGATGCTTTGGTTGGTGTGCCTCACATGTTTTTTTTTTCAGGTCCTATGCTTATTGGTCACAAGTTGAAAAGTTGTTCAATATGTAGATGAACATGGACAGAGCTCTTAGGATAAGTTTTGGACATCAAATTGCAAAAATGATCAGTTCATTAATTTTTTTAGGAGACTAGTGGTATCAAAGTCTTGGGTAAGTGATGTTTCAATGCTTGGTTGGTATACAGATAACAAGATCATGCTATAACATTTTTCAGTGGAGTTGTTCTCAGGGGGAGTTAATTTAGTCTTTGTCATCAGATGTCAAAAAGGGGGAGAAAGAAAAATGTATCAGGTAGTTTTGCCATCAATGACAAAGGGGGAGAATGATGAAAGTAGATTGTCATTGATGTCAAAAAGTGTTAGTGAATCAATGTTTTGGTGTTTGATGTTCATTTTGGATCTTAGAGCTATCAATTTTGGTTTTTGATGATTTGATGTTGTTTTGGATTTTATCTTCATAGGACAGAATGATATTTATGATTAGGATTTGGGTGATATGATTTGTCATGATGTTGGTGCTTCTTGTTACAAAGAGTTTGGTATCCATAATATCCTTTATTATGTTGAATACAAAGATTGAATGGACAGGTCATATGTTGAAGTAAATTTTAGAGATTTGTTTGGCTTGGAGTTGTTACATTATGATGTTCTTCATAATGAGAATGGTTCATTACAAGGATACCATAATATCCATTTCAAAATGTGATAATTTTGCTAAGAGCTTGTAGTCTTTACATTGATGACAAGAAGAGTTGATTGTGATGTCAAAAGGTGTTTGATGGTGTCATGATATTTCTTGGCATGGTATGGTATGGTATATGATGTCTTGATTCTTTGCAAGGGATATATCATTGGTGGCATTTGATGTTTCTAGCTGATGCTCATAGATTGGCTCGGGTGCTCATTATTCAGTGACATCTTGTTTTTTAGACAATTGCAAATGGCATAGTATATAGTGGCATGGTCTTCATAATGGCAGTGGTTTGGTAGTATGGTCTTCATTTGATCTCAGTTACATTTGATCTTCATTTGTTGATGTTGATAGTTGTGACATATGCAGAGGTATAAAGTGGCTTTCAAGTTTCTAATGAAGTTCCCTTGTCAATATTGTTATCCTAACAAAAATCTATGTTCACAAAGACCTAAACAAATCTAAGTCATCTCTCCTCAAACCCTAGTTTACCCAATGTTCATATTGCACTTTATGTTTTAATCTAATGGTAGTAGGTGTATCACTTAATTTTTACCATTTGAAGGGGCTGTTAAATATCTCTTGACCGGCCCTCTCCTTAACTCACTGTGTGAAGCGGTCTTCACATATGTTTTGAGCGCCCATGAGGAAGTCTTTGTTTGAAAGTTAGAAACTTTATTGTCATCGGCCTCTTTATTTTTTTCCTTTATATTCTATAAGCACTAAAAAGCCATTGGAGATTTTGATGAAGTCTTATATAGGGCTTTTTAAATATAATTTTTTTTTATCGGCCCATGTTTTATGATATTTAAAAAAAGGTGAGTTTTATATTAAAAAGGCCATCGGATGACTTTGGAGGTGATAAGTTTTTTTTTTAAATTAGAAACTTTATTTTTTTACCTCCTAATTTGTCGACCCCATGAGATGGCATCAATAAAGTGATTTTTAAGATTTTTGAGGAGAAATTTTTTGAGATGAAAAGTTAATTTCTATTCTTGTGATTTGGAAACAAATAAGGTGATTTTCTTTTGGAAGGCAGATTGGATAAAAAGTTTTGAAGACATTTTATGGTCAAAATTGATTGAAGATTTTTTGAGATGAATTTTTTTTGGAGAAGATGAAAATGTTTTTGTAGGTGAAAATGAATAGTTATCTTTGGAGAAGATAAAGAGTTTGAAGATTTTATTGAAGAATTTATTTTATGAGAACAATTTGATTTCAGATTGAAGATTTGTAAAGGAGAGGAATTCCAAGAGTCTTTTTGTTTATAATTTTATTGCAGATGTTGTGTGATCAGATGGAAGAGGAATATGAAGGATTTTGAAGAAAATTTATATGATTTATTTTTGCAGGTTCCAGAGTGTGGTGTGTGTGTGATTGTTGTGTGCAAATCAATGAGGAAGATAATTTGATGATACAGTTGTAATGGATGTGAACCAATATGAAGACAACTTGTATGACATAGTTTGAATAAAATCAAGTATGAAAGCAATATGAAATTGAATGTACAGAGATAATCTAAATCAGGTTAATTGATTGAGCATCAAATGTAGGTTGAAGACATACACATGGAGAAATTACAAATGGAGTTTGTATTATGCTGAGATGGGTTAATGAATTGAATGGAAACAGAGTAACCCTCTGATTTTGTTTATCTTTTCTAATGGTGATTATGTTTGCCAGTAAGGCACAGTATGCTAGTGAGGCTTATAGGTCAGTGAGACCTTACATTTGTTTCAAGTATGGGCCTAACTGGTATTGTCATTGATGTCAACATACTCTTGTTGCATTGATGATGAGGATTGGATGAGTTGTATGCTGAGGATATTGAGAAAATTAGTCCTATCAAGAACAGAGAAGAACAATGAAGTCAGTGAGGTAAAGATCCTAGCTAAGATGAAGATCAAAGGATGCACATCAAAGGGTTTGTAGAATGTGTCTTAAGATGATCTAGTAAAGATTTGAGAGGTCCGCATGAAGATTTGAAGAAGATATGGCCACTTGAGTAAAACTGGTTCTAGCAGATGTTCAGAGGTGACATAGTGTCACAGATAGGTCCGGTGAGATCCAAAAATGAAATATCTTGTTCTATAGATTTGGTGGAGTGTTTAGGAAGTCAATGTGAATTGACAACTCAATTGGTTCATGGTCTGGAGGTCCACAAGCATCTATTCCAATATGACAGTGATGACAGACTATGTTCTTGAGGTTCGAGATGAAGGAGAGAAAGATTTTAGTAAGCAAAAGTAGTGTGGATGTTCTTGGTGATTCAGGAAAGCTTGTGGAGGTCTTTGGATTGTGTCTAGTTCGTGTTGGTGGTCTGCATTGAATATTGAGCTCGTAATTGAAGAATTACTTTTGGATGATGATGTTCTTCCTAAGTCTGGCTGACCGGATGAGTTACACATGTTGTGGATGATCTTGAAGATGTTTTATGAAGAATGGCATGTTCCTCAAGGAAGATTGAAGTCTTAGATCTATGTAGCCGATAGTGTGTTGATCTGCGTGAAGTCTTTTTGTAATTAGTCATATGTATTTGCTCTGTAAAATATGCCGACTTGGATGATTATCCCAAAGTCAAATGTCTTGTATAAATAAGAAGTTGTGAAGTCATTTCAAAAGTATCTTGGCGGAGATGAGTGTGTGGTAGAGAGGAGCAGAGTGAAAGGTAGAACATAATTATTGGGCTTAAATGTAACTGACTCAAGCATGGTGAAGATACTATTCTTCAGTTCAAGTATGTAATATTCATTATTCTGTAGACAGTGTGTCTTTTGTAGGCAATGTGCCTCTTGTGAGTAGTGTGCTCAGGTAGTGAGCCCTAATTGGCATGTGACATCTTGTTCTTCTTATTCTTTTAACAGAGAATACAATCTTGGGTTAGTCACCCTGTGGTTTTTCCCTTAACCAAGTTTTCCACGTTAAAACCTTGGTGTCATTTGTGTTAATGTGTTTCTGCTCTTGAATTGTTGCATTATGTTTCCATGATTGATTTATTATTATGCTGCTGAATTATAGGAAAGATTTAAGTGATTAATAGGAAGAAAGTTTTAGACAACTGATTCACCACCTTGTCTCAGTTGTCTATCCTGAATCTAACAATTGGTATCAGAGCTAAGTTCCTCTAAAAGAGCTTAACCGCATGAGGAGATCCAGGATGTCATCCTACAAGAAGGATAGTTTGAGGTTTGATGGAACCAATTTTACTCTTTAGAAAAGTCGCATGGAATGTCACTTGTAATGTATGTGAATGCAATATTGGATCATGGCTTCAAAGAAGTATGTTCCTGGTGCAGGAGCACCCGTACATGATCAGGATATAGGATAATTGTCCACATGATGACAGGACATTAGTCTATTTTTAGTATGTTTGACTTCATCATGTAATAAGGTCCATTGGACCGATGCTCTGTATTAGTTCAGCCTAGGAGTATGTGTAGGCAGTTAGAGATTGTGATAAGGTAGTCTGAGCTGTCCTTCTCCCAGCCGCTTGGAAGCTCCCAGCCGCTGGGAAGTGAGTTGGTAGTACTCGAAGGATTTTGCTATTTATACTTTCGATCTGTTAGTGTTTAGCATATTGGTAGATGTTATGTTTAGGAGAGTAGTATTGGTGGTATGTTGTACTGGTGAACATTCCAGATATTGTGAAACACTGTTGTTTGACAGAATTGCAGAAACAGTACATTTGAATTTCATTTGAATAAGATCTCATCATTTGCAGTTTCTGGTTTATCAGCTGTATCTATTTTGGTTTCTTTTCTGTTTCAAGTTGATGGATACTTTCAACCCTTCCACCGGTTGATCCTGTAAATCGGTGGAATGGTCCTGTATTATAGCTTAGTTTGCATTTGTATTTTTCGTTTATGCATTGCATTGTTCAAGAGATCAGTTAGAAGCATGCTGTGAATCAGCCTAGCATCCTCATGTGCTAGGTCTAGAAAGATAAGCTGTTAGATTTTGGTTTGAAGATGATCCGGCCCGATCATCATATTATCTTTGTGTAATAGAGTGGTTCTGAGTGTTTACATGCAGCGGACGGATACACAGGAGTCTGCATGTGCGTTTCCAGTCGGATCGAATCGCATCGTCACCTGCGAATACATCGCCATTAGGATCGGGTCGTGAAGCTGATGAAGTTTGCATATTGCAAGTGTATCAGGATGTTTTAAGTTGGATATATACTCAGCGTATATATCGCCGTCAGGATCATCTCTCGGGAGTGCCCATCATCCGCGTATCGCTAGCAGATGCGGGAGTGAAAGTTCATTTTTTTGACTAAGTGTTGAAGAGGTCATCAGGATATTGTGTGACGTCATCGTCATCAGGATATGACGTCATCGTCATCAGGATATTGAGATATCCCCCTATGCAAGTTTATCCTACTGTCGTTAAGTGCTTAGGTATCGGCGTAAGTCCTCGGCAGAAGGTTGTGTTAACATCATCAGGAGGTTTCGAGAGAACCAGATAAATCATATCATGATGCTATTGCTTGTATCGTCGGCTATCGGGGCATCGAAGGGAAGCTACTGAAGTTGTCGTCATCAGGATATTTGGAGCAACCGGATATTTGATATCCTGCTGACGAAGAGAGTGTTGAATATCATGATGATGCCGATAGTGTTTGGCTCCCGATGAACAGTGCAACAGGGGGATGTTTGCGCTCGTTGAGTATCATGATGATGATGATAGGCGACAGGCGGAGGAGGTGAACAGTAGTCGGCAGGAGGATAATTCAGCTCATCCGAAATATGATGATGCTGTTGGTGTTTTTAGGAAACATGATGATGATGCTGAGCTGATAGGGATTTTTATCATGCTGTTTGTATATTTGGCTCCCGTTGCGTTTTACCTCTGCACCAGTTCCTCCACAGAATGGTCTGAGAACTATAGATGAAATCAGAGATGCTGAAAACAATCTTCGAGCTAAAGAAGCTCTACTAAGTGCCTTATCTGATTCAAATATGACAAATGTTATTGATCTAAAAACTACATATGAGATTTGGAAAAAATTGGAACTTCTGCATGAAGGAGACAAGTATGTTAAATGTGCCAAGCTACAGAGTTTGAAAGGAAAATTTGAAAACCTAAAGATAAGAGAAGATGAAAATATCACTACATTTATGCCAAGAGTAAATGAGCTTGTTTGTGGCATTAGATGTGCTGGTGGAATCTTGGATGAAGATGAGATTGTTGCTAAAGTTCTTAGATCCCTTCCTGATTCTTACAAATACAAGGTTGTTGCTATTGAAGAATTTGGATCTTTTTCAAATATCACAAGAGATCAATTGGTTGGTAAATTAGCTGCATTTGAATTGGTTGATTTTGGAGATGCACCCCCTAAGACTGAATCTGCATTCAAATCTAATGCCTCTGTAAAAGAAAAACAAAAGTCTGATCTAGGAGAGAACTCTTCAAAGAAACTATCATGGTATGAAAAAGCAAGAAAAGATTTGGAAGAAGATGAAGCAGAAGATACTCAACTTGAAGCCCTTATTGCAAAAAGACTGCCAAGAGGATCTGGTAAGTATGAAGGGAGATTGCCTTTTAAATTTTTTAACTACAATAAGATTGGTCATTTTGCCACAAGGTGTCTAGAAAGACTTTCAAGAGCAAATCCAAACAGATCAAGATTCCAAAAGGAATGTTACTATGTTCATGAAGATGATGATGAAGGAGTAATAGATGATGAATCAGAGACAAGAAACAAACTCGGAAGTGACTGGGTGTTTATTGTGATCAAGGAAGAAGATCCAATGTCATTTGAATCTGCCAATCATAAAATAGAAAGAGCTTTGGCTGCCTAAGTTGAAGAAAGGGATGACTGGGTCATTAACAGTGGATGCTCTCACCATATGACAGGTGACAAAAATAAGTTCATAGATTTGGAAAGATATGAAGGAGGAGTGGTAAAATGTGCTGATAATTCTACTGGAAAGATCAGAGGTAGAGGAACTATTTCTTTTGATGGAAAGAACAAAACTAGTAATTTACTGTATATTAAAGATCTGAAGCACAATCTTCTCAGTGTTGGATAGTTGGTGGACAAAGGCTATGATCTCTGATTCAAAAATGGAAAATTTAAGATCTTTGAAAGTTTCAGAATAGAGACTGCATCTGGTACTCAAAAAAAAGGTAATATCTTCCACTTGGTTGGTACTAGTAAAAGTTGTTTATTTGTTCAAATTGATCAGAGTTGGTTGTGGCATAGGAGAATGTGTCATGCAAATTTTGATAATATCATCAAGATAAGCAATACTCAAGCTGTAAGAGATCTTCCAAGACTGGTGAAACCTACTAATAGTTTGTGCAGAGAATGTTAGTTGGGTAAGCAAAGTAGAGTCACATTCAAAATTAAGGAATAGTCTTCTACCAAATTATTGGACTTAGTTCATACTGATCTATGTGGTCTGACAAGAATCAGGAGTGTGCAAGGTGACAGATACTTCATGTTACTAATTGATGATCACTCCCGGATGGTGTGGGTGACTTTTCTAAAAGAGAAATCTAAGGCTCTTGAGAAATTTAAAATATTCAAAGCTATGGTAGAGAATGAAACCAGACTAAACATAAAATGTCTCAAGTCTGATAGAGATGGAGAATTCACATCCAGAGAGTTCATAGAATTCTGTGAGAAACATGGGATAAAAAGATAGTTGTCTGCTCCAAGGACTCCATAGCAGAATGGAGTAGTTGAGAGAAAGACGCGGACCATCCAAGAAGCATCTAGAACCATGATGATGGAAGTAAATGTTCCTCAGATCTACTAGAGAGAAGCTATAAGCACTGCTGTCTATACTCTTAATCAAGTACAAATCAGAAGCAATACTGGTAGGACCCCTTATGAACTCTGGTTTGGCATCACTCCCACTGTGAAGTATTTCAGAGTCTTTGGTAGCAAATGTTACATTAAAAGAGATGAAGATCTTGGAAAATTTGATGTTAGAAGTGATGAAGGAATATTCTTGCATTATTCTACTCAAAGCAAAGCATACCGGTGTTATAACAAGAGATTGAGAAAGATTATAGAAAGTACAAATGTGAAGGTTGATGAAGGTATTGAAAAACCCTCAAGGTTTTATGAATATGATAAAGATGATTAGAATGATGTTTTGGTCTAAGAAGTCCAAGCCCCTTCTAAAATTTAGATCCAGACTGATTCGGTGAATTAGGAAGAAGAGATAAGTTTGAATGAACCTGTTCAAGAAATAGAAGTGCAAGAAATTTTCAAAATTCCCAGGTATGTAAGACTGGATCACTCTGAAGATCAGATCATAGGTGATAAAAGAAAAGGTGTTCAAACAAGAAGAAAGATTTCTCAAGACTTAGAAGAGTATTTTCTGATTTGAAATATTGAACCAAAGACAATGAATGAAGCATGCAATGATGAAAGCTGGACTAAAGTAATGAAGGAAGAGCTGATGCAAATTGAGAAAAATCACACTTGGGATCTTGTTCTTAGACCTAGAAATAAAAATGTGATTGTAACCAAATGGGTCTTCTTGAATAAACTAAATGAAGATGGTGAAGTAGTCAGAAACAAAGCTAGATTGGTCTGCAAAGGTTATTCCCAAGTAGAAGGAGTTGATTTTGAAGAAACTTTTGCTCCAGTGGCAAGAATTGAAGTAGTCAGATTATTTCTTGCCTTTGTTGCCTTCAAGGACTTCAAAGTATATCGAATGGATGTCAAGTCTACCTTCCTTAATGATGACTTGGAAGAAGAAGTATACATTGAGCAACCTGATGGATTTCAATTGTCTGATCACGGTGATATGGTCTGCAAGTTGAAGAAAGCACTATATGGACTCAAACAAGCCCTAAGAGCTTGGTACAAAAGATTGGATAAGCATCCTTTGAAGATTGGTTTCAACAAAGGTACTACTGATAGTAACTTGTACTTCAAATTTGATCATGAAAACATCTTAATTGTTGAAGTGTTTGTTGATGATATCATTTTTAGAGGAAGAGATAGTATGTGCAAAACTTTTGCAAATCAAATGAAGAGTGAATTTGATGTCCATGTTTAGGGTAATGAATTTCTTCTTGGGTCTGCAAATCATTCAAACAAAGAAAGGAATCTTCATTTCACGAACCAAATATGTGAAAAAATTGTTGAAGAAATTTAGGATGGAAGACTCAAAACCAATGAGTACTCCCATGGCAATCAGATGTAAATTGAGCAAAGATGATGACTCTCCTAAAGCTGATCAGAAAAAGTATAGGTCAATGATTGGAGGTCTATTGTATCTCACTCAAACTAGACCTGACATTATGAATGTTGTTGGTCTTGTTGCTAGATTCCAAGTTGATCCTAAAGCATCTCATGTCATGGCAATTAAGAGGATTCTTAGATATCTAAAAGGGATAGTTGAGTATGGTTTATGGTATCCTAGAGATTGTGATTTCTCTCTTCATGCATATACAGATGCAGATTGGGAAGGAGATGTGGTTGACCGGAAGAGTACCAGTGCTGGAGCATTCTTTTTGGAGAAAAGATTGATTTCTTAGTTGAGCAAGAAACAAGAGGCAATATCTATGTCCACTATAGAAGAAAAATATATTGTAGCAGTAGGTAGTTGCACTCAAGTATTGTGGATGAAGCAAATGCTAAGAGACATAAGAATGGAGTATGAGGAACCTATCACAATCTTCTGTGATAATTCAAGTGCAATAAATATATCAAAAAATCTGGTGTTGCATTCAAAGACAAAACATATATCCATCAAGTTTCACTTTTTGAGAGAGCAAGTGAACAAGAATGAAGTCAAATTGGAGTTTGTGCCTTCCAAGGATTAGATTGCAGATACTTTTACTAAACTTCTACCTAAGGACTCTTTTGAGTATCTCAGGTAGAAGTTAGGGGTTATTACCCCTCCAGTTTTGAATTAAGGTGCACTGATGTGCATCAGTCTGGTGGAACTCATAGTCATATCTTGTGGTCTGGATTGATGATGGGAAGCCGCTACTTAGGGGGAGTAGCTAGTATGATTCTGAATGATGCAAGTATGTGCCCTTTACCATTGATGTCAAAGGGGGAGAGAAGACATGTGAAAAACAAAAAGTGGTTGCTAATCAAAGGGGGAGCAGTAAAGGAAGAGAAGAAATGTGAATGGTTGTTGTTGATAGGGGGAGTTATGTTAGTTAGTGAGGAGAACTTCTTGTCTTGATGGTTAAAATAGTTTTTCACATCATATGTTGCCATCAATAACAAAGTGGGAGATTGCTACAAGTATGGGCCTAACTGGTGTTGTCATTGATGTCAACATACTCCTGTTGCATTGTTGATGAGGATTGGATGAGTTGTATGCTGAGGATATTGAGAAAATTAGTCCTATCAGGAACATAGAAGAATAGTGAAGTCAGTGAGGTAAAGAAACCAGCTAAGATGAAGATCAAAGGATGCACATCAAAGGGTTTGTAGATATGTGTCTTAAGATGATCTAGTAAAGATTTGAGAGGTCCATATGAAGATTTGAAGAAGTTATGGCCACTTGAGTAAGAATGGTTTTGGCAGATGTTCAGAGGTGACAGAGTGACACAGATAGGTCCAGTGAGATCCAGAAATGAAATATCTTGTTTTGTGGATTTGGTGGAGTGTTTAGGAAGTCAATGTGAATTGACAACTCACTTAGTTCGTGGTCTAGAGGTCCGCAAGCATTTATTCCAATATGACAGTGATGACATACTGTGTTCTTGAGGTTCCAGATGAAGGAGAGAAAGATTTTAGTAAGAAGAAGTAGTGTGGATGTTCTTGGTGATTCAAGAAAGCTTGTGGAAGTCTTTGGATTATGTCCAGTTTGTGTTGGTGATCCGCATTGAAGATTGAGCTCATAATTGAAGAATTACTTCCGGATGATGTTCTTCCTAAGTCTAGCCAACCGGATGAGTTACACATCTTGTGGATGATCTTGAAGATGTTCTATGAAGCATGACATGTTCCTCAAGGAAGATTGAAGTCTTAGATCTGTGTAGCCAATAGTGTGTTGATCTGCGTGAAGTCTTTTTGTAATTAGTCATATGTATTTGCTCTGTAATGTATGCCAACTTGGATGATTATCCCAAAGTCAAATGTCTTGTATAAATAAGAAGTTGTGAAGTCATTTCAAAAGTATCTTGGTGGAGATGAGTGTGTGGTAGAAAGGAACAGAGCGAAAGGCAGAGTAGAAGTATTGGGTTTAAATGGAATTGACTCAAGCATGGTGAAGATGCTATTCTTCAATTCAAGTATGTAATATTTATTATTCTGTAGACAATGTGTCTCTTGTAGGCAGTGGGCCTCTTTTGAGCAGTGTGCTTGGGCAGTGAACCCTAATTAGCATGTGCCATCTTGTTCTTCTTATTCTTTTAACAGAGAATACAATCTTGGGTTAGTCGCCCTGTGGTTTTTCCCTTAACCGGGTTTTCCACATTAAAATCTTGGTGTCATTTGTGTTAATGTGTTTCTAATCTTGAATTGTTGCATTATGTTTCCATGATTGATTAATTATTATGCTGCTGAATTACAAGAAGGATTTAAGAGATTAATAGGAAGAAAGTTTTAGACAACTGATTCACCCCCCCTCTTAGTTGATAGTGAGACCTATATGTAGCCAGTGAGGTAGTTTTGGAATGATTTTTCTACCCTCGGAGGGTTTTCCACTCGTTAATTCTTCTTGTGTTGATGTCTTGTATAATTTGTTGTGTTGATGATTTGCATAATTTCATGTGTCTTATATAAATGAATATTTGAAGAATGTGCTCAATTCAGACAAACCTTATTGATAATTTTAGAGAGGAAATAAAAATTCATTTTTGTGTATCAACACTGATTCACCCCCCCTCTCAGTGTTGATTGTACTCCTACAGCTGAAACATACCAAAGAGGGAAGGTTGATCAATTTTAGGAACACCCCATACCTCGGAGTCATTCCCTAAACCCCTCCCCTATGGACTTGAGGTCTAGGGGCATCCTTCACCCAAGAATTGCCTACATACTCACTTCCAAACAGGATCAGAGTCACATGTAGTTGTCCTCACATAATCTCTCAAGGCTTAAACACATAGGTTCCTATCCACAGGGTTTCATAGTCATCCTAATTTCATATCAATACTTACTAATATTCCCATAATCAAGTGCATAAACAAAAATAAGCATAACATAATCAACATAAAAGAAGTCTCATCATATCCAAACATAGGAAAATAGCAATCAAATATCTTCACGATGCAATAGTTATATAGAGCGTTGATATGGCCCAAAAGGAGTCCTATTGTATTAGATTCAGTGATAGCAAGTATCAAGACTATATCAAGATATAAAATCCTTCATGGTTAGAAACATAATATGTATCAACCTGAAACAATCGTGTCTAAAATTCAAAAGACCTACCACTATAAATATGACTTGCTTGAAGCATGATTGAAACCCAAGTCATATCCAAGGTAAGATGCCTGACATGAAATAGTCATTACTTAATAGCCATGCCAAAACAAATTTTGTGCACCTAACCCCTACTAGTTAAATTGGTAGTTCCAAAATATCTGGTGTTAGATTGCAACAAAGTTTGTCACCTATCAACTTCTAGGAGTCATAACAATTGAGGTTTTGTTTTCCAATACAACTTGATTGCATATGAGAATATCAAGAAGGGATCTAGATATATCTTAGTATGTACTAGATTATCCTTCCTATTAGCCCATACCCTCCTATTTCCAAAACAACCCCCACATAAATACTTCTTGTAATTGCAGGTACCAACATGCTAGAAAATCTACCATATCTTATAATATTCTTTGACTTTGCTACCAAATGTGGGGAACTCATGTTTAAAACTCCTTCACTAATCTTATACTCAAACTTATGAAATACAACATCATGTCATATACCACATGGTCCAAGTTAGCTACTTTAAATTAAGCATGATAAAACACTTACATCATAGTCTTTAGAATTATCTTTTGAAGATAAACACACCATATAAACTATGGTGCAATATTCAACTAAAAGGAAGCATTCTTATCTTAGTCAATTACATAATATAGCATGACCTTCACAACTGGTGATATCAATGGTCTTAATATTTAATGATCTCTAGTATCCATAGTACTTAACAATCAAGACTAGCATATAACAATCATCCTAGTACAACGTACTAGAGTATTGAGATAAACAATAGCATGTAGATAAGCCATGTCAATACAATAGCCATCTATACCCAACAACTAGTTCACTTTACTCCCCTTAAGAGGCGGGTTTCTACTAACATCAGTAATAGTATATTCACTATGAATATAATGTTTCTACCACCTACAATGGCCAGGGTATAACTTTTATTTCCACATAACCTTAGTATTCTAGATGTGCAACTCAATAGTCATGGTAATAGAATAAACCTTTCCTTTCATAAACCCATTATACTTTGCCCTAGTCGTTAAGGCTCCCACATGTGTTGGAGTTTATTATGAAATTATTTTAGGCTTAAATATTTCTAGTATAACAAATCATTCTAGTCGCTAAAATAAATACAAGCACTTGTTTCTACAACATCCATTTAAATGGGTATTCCTATTACTTAAGATAATGAAAATCAACAAGCAGGTCTAGATATTTCATTCCATATCAAGGTTTTATACACTTTATATTGTAAAGTAATAAAACATTCAACTCTAGCACTTGTGAATTGACCTTCAACACAAGGACAATGTTGGCCCTCACATAATTCCAAACACAACTCCCAACTATATTATTTGAAATCCCTCATTCCAAAAGAGTGTAGCACCCAAACAACAAGAAGATATGGCACTTTATTCAACAATATATTGCCTCTTTTATTGGCAGGACGTTTGATACCTAATAGAGCAAGAATATGGTATCTCAATTTGTTGTGGAGTGGTGCCTAGTTCTGCACTAAAGAATGGAGCCAAACTTTGTATAAAATGGAGACCAAGTAGTATTTATATGCAACATAAGGAAACCATGTAGGAAAAGTTCAACCAAATGTCTTATACAAATTTTGCAATGAGCATACACCCATAACAGAAGTGGGACAAGTATTTGATAAAATGCTTTACACTTTTGGCCAGAAATATGAACATCTACCATAATGGTGTGGCAACTATTTACAAAATGTTTGGCAAATATCACAATTTAAAATCATTCAAGAGAAGGTTCGCGCATAAATTCTTCTTTACTGAATTCTATGCATAAGTTTTGTGATGGCCATAAAGCCACATAGTGGCCTGGCCAATACAATAGCTAACATAAATCTAGGTATAAAATTTTCTTCGATGGGCATCCTTGCCTTTTTCCCAAGCTCCAATTGAGTGCAAATTAGCAAGATATTGTCTTATATTTAAATAAAAGTCTCTAAATCCTTTTTGACAAACCCATTTTTGGCATTTCAGTTTGTCCTATGGGTGTGGAGAAAGATTGATCTTATTATCTGGGCTATCACCTAATACTTTCCTTGCAACTTTTGATTAACACGTACCTACACATCCCACAACCAGGTTGGAATGACAATCCAATGCTTGGAAAAAGTTTAACAAGTATTATGGACAACAGATATGCTTCGACCATGGAATAGCAACATACTTTAATTTATAATATTAGTCATTTGACAATGATGGTAACTATTTCATGGAGCTCCTCTTGATGATGGGGTTACTACAGTAGTTTGGATGCCCTCTCATCTCTTATATCTTCCTTCAGTTCTTTGAAGAAAATAATATACTTGAATTTGAGCCACATCATAGTGCACTATCTCCTTGTGAGTGTCAGCTCTAGTTTGCAACAATTGTTCTCTGTCCTGTTTCTTCCTCCATCACCACTTCACACTTATCATGTTTCCTTGCTCTCCTTAGACACAAGCTATTTTAACTCCTTTGAATCTCCACAAGTTCTGACACCCCTCTCAACTCAGTAAAAAATGCCCTTCAAACACCTTCCTCCATGCTGTCGTGTCTTCCATCATCCCCTTTGATGAAAAATTCCTCTCTCCTTAATGCATTGATGGGCATCCATAACCTGCACCTTCTTCTCCCTCCAAGAGTCGTGGTAGCTGGACTTTTTATTTTTCCTTTTGTAGGGCACCCATGCTGGCACCTTTGATTTTGTCTCCTACTGTACAAAATAGGCTTACTTCCCTTTATTTTCATCCATCGACCCTATTAAATGCAAATCTTTTAATTTTGATTTTATTATTATTATTTTGGCCACGTAGTCTCTGTCAAGATGGCCTTCTTCCATGAGGGATGTGACATTCTTCCCCCCTTGGGATAAGTTGTCTCAGCTTATCAGGGAGTTATCTTGTTATTTCTTTTGCTAATAGTTACATTCAAACCATTTAGTGTTCTTCTCTTGTGATATTTGGACCTCTGGGGCCTTGATTTATGACTTTTGTGTGTAATTGTTTTCCCAAAATTTGGGTTACTAGCCAAATTATTTGTTTTGAATCCTCTATCATCGCTTTTGAGGTGGTTTAATCTTCTCCAATATGACCAATTTAGAACAATATAGGATTAAAAGGATACGTAAGTGAAAATTATACTCTGCAATTTGCATTTTCACTTAATAAAATTCTTTAATTTTCAATTTATGCATTAATTTTTCATATGGTAGGTCATTCTTTATATCGTCAGATATCCCATTTACCTATTCATACTCAGAAGGTAGTGTAGTAATGACCTCTCTTCATTGTCAAGTGTACCACAGATATTCAATCAGTTTTCTCAAATTCCACTTAACCCCCATTTGGCAATTGAGTTGCTCACTTAGTGGGTTTCATCACATATCACTATTGTTCTATTAAATCAATATTTGAAAAAAAATTTAGATCAAACTAGTTTTTTTAATCATTGAAGAATACAATACAAGTCTATGTTATTGCAAGTTATTATTCACATGGATTCATAACATATGCAAGCTCATTTTGCAAGCAGCGTGCTAGATTACCAATGCCACGTATATTAGTTGGTGCATACCAATCTTCACCTACCTATTGTTCCTTTAGAATGCATTACTTGCATATAGGTATTTGAATAAAACACGTTCACAACATCTCAATATGCTTTTTATCTTAGCTTGACTTTGCTCTATATGGCAAAGTTGTACACCACATAACCTATTTCAACATATGGCTACATCAACATGTAGTACAATAAGGACAAACCTTTCCCATATGAGTATATCAATAATTCAGGTTCCTTCAACATACCAGCACATTCAACCATACATCCTCAAGTTCTTTGCTCTTTAAGTTTATAGCCATTCATGTGCATGTTGTGAGGAGGATTCTTAATACTCTGAAATATGCAATAAAAATCATCACATAATAATGAGTGGATTCAAATCCAACAATTAGGGTTATGGGAAACAATAATAATAACATACCACATCCTTCCATTGCACACTCTAATTTTTCTTTATAATTCATATATCCAAATTCCATTCACACCCATTTAGGTATTCTTGGTTAGGATTGGTAAATCATTCTTATAGACTTACAAGTCTATTTAAGAAATTCAAGGTTAACATATCCATACCGAGTAACAATTTAATTATAGTGAGTTAGTAGTGCAAGATCCTCTACTTTTCACCAATGTCTAGTGAGCTTTATAGGTCAAGTGTTTGAACCATGCTCTGATACCAATGTAATAACCACCCTGGTTACTACCTTTGTTTTTTTACTCATCAAGTACTATCTTAAATGTTGAAGCATCTTCTATCTGATTTAGAACTGCCAACTTTAAAGACTTACCATTCATAGTCATGACAACAACTATATGCCAAAAGTCATATACTCGCACCAGAGTATGGTAAGCTCCAAAGGTTAGGGTCATCCCTAGACCCAGACCTAAGCCTTGAGAGTTCATTTGCAATGGCCCTTCCTACGTATCCCCTCATGAGAATCAGAGGCTTCATAGTTCGTAATCAACAATAATAGAGGCTTCATCCTCTCATTTAATATGAGATCTTTAATCTCACCTTTAGATCATTATCTTTAAGTGAATCTTATGATGCCAAATCAATTCATATGCAATATTATGATTGTAAATGCAATCTAGTCAAATGTTAGTTCAATACCAACATAACTGTATGAAAACACTCGAAACAACATAGTGATAGGCTCAAGTATGCATTCCTTATGCGCAATGTGATTATCACTCACACGGGTCACACATACAAGTGTGACTATCTCATAGGTACAAACCATATACCCAAAATGAATAACTCATCTATATGCCACATATACACATTGTGACTATCTCTTGCATATCCCATATACATAGAGAAAATAACTTATGCATGCATCACATACACCCAGAGTGACTATCTCATGCATACAACACATATACACCAGGAGAATAATTCATGCATGCATTGCTTACACAAAGAGTGACTAGCTCATGCATACAACACACATACACAGGGAGAATAATTCATACATGTATCACGTACAAACAGAGTGACTAGCTCATGCATACAATCCATATACACAAGGTGTTTAATTCACACTTAAATCACATATACATGATGTGAATAACTCAAGCAGGAAACACATATAAAAAATGTGACTAATTCACATATACACAATGTGAATAGCATGTGTAGGCATCATATGCACATCATAGGTTAATATCGTATCCAGGTAACAAGAAGGAATAGTTGCACCCATATTGAAAGCATCTTCCCATTTGTCTGATTCACTAGCCCACAACTCCTCAAATATATCCTAAACTCAAAAAAGGAATGTTGGTATATCTAATGGTACACCATGGGTTCCATCATTTTTCCTAATTTGCAACCAACTAAGATGACAAGAAAGCATCCCATACTACTTGTTGTCAACACTAGCTAAGGACTGGGTGAAGCCACATACACAATCACAACCAACTGTGATGACAAGCAAGCATCCCATACTACTTGTTGTCATCACTGGCTAAGGAGTAGGTATAACAACATACATCACTTATGGCTATTATGTAGATATCCACAACCCACTGAACCATCGAGTCGGTGGATCCTGACATCTATCAACTCCATGCCACTAGAGAAAGTTGGTCCAACCTGATGTGGGGTAAATCCTAACATCTATCACCTGCATGGTACTAGTGAAAGCCTGCTAAGCCCTATCATACCAAAGGGTAGCTCCTGGCATCTATCACCTCGGTGGTGCTAGTGACAGCCGACTAACCCTAAGATACATTGGATAACACCTAATATCTTTAACCTCCATGGTATTGGTGACAACAAGTTAAACCACACCTGTATCATAACATGGATGGATCTTGGTATCTGTCACCTCCATGCTACTAGTGACAACTAGCTCATCCTAAGATACGGTGGATAGCACCTCGCATCCATCACCTACACGGTATAGGTGACAGTCGGCTATCTGCACTTGTATCAGACTCAGTTCCAACATGTGTATCATCTTATGGCCAGGTACACACACAATAAGGATATCACAAGGATTCACCAAGATGAGTCAGATCGACTCAACTACATACCACATATAGGTCCATAAACCAATACATCTGGTCTTATATGTCTAGGGGTCTATATTATAGGTCAACCCTCAATAAATATATATTGAACCCACATGAGCTGGACTCTATCTGGTCACATATGCATAAACATATACAAACTCAATGTAATATCAATGGTCACTCCATATATTCAATGGTCACTTCGAAACACAGTATGCATCATATGCAACTCAAACCCACAATAGTAATTTTAAACATAATTCTATTTATGAGTGCATATATTTTGCATATTAATCACAAGCTTAGTAAAGAATAAATACCATACTTACTTATTAATTCCCAGCATCAATAGCCTGTAGTGTTCAACATGCAAAACACTAATTACATTAATCGAGATCAGTCCAAAGGCACCTTCATACATTACATTAGAGACAAATTAAAATGATGTTGATTCTAAAAGTTCATCCAAGATTGGGGCAAATTGAGAGAACCTAACCCAACAACCTTAGAGTGGAGGAGCATAGTGCTAATAGAGTGCCTTTTTACTAGCTCAGGCCTATATAGTGGGGACTTATTAATTAAATGTTGAGTTCACAATCATCTAATGTAGTTGCAGCCTCGAGCTAAAACATACCAAAGAGGGAAGGTTGATCAAGTTTAGGAACACCCCATACCTCGAAGTCATTCCCTAAACCCCTCCCCTACAGACTTGAGGTCCAAGGGCATCCTTCACCCAAGAATTGCCTACATACCCACTTCCAAATGGGATCGAAGTCACATGTAGTTCTCCCCACATAATCTCTCAAGGGTTAAACACATAGGTTCCTATCCTTAGGGTTTCATAGTCACCCTAATTTCATATCAATGCTTACTAATATTCACATAATCAAGTGTATAAACATAAATCAGTATAACATACTCAACATAAAAGAAGTCCCATCATATCCGAACATAGGAAAATAGCAATCAAATATCTTCATGATGCAATAGTTATATAAAGCATTGATACAGCCCCAAAAGGAGTCCTATTGTATCGGATTCAATGATAGCAAGTATCAAGACTATATCAAGATATAACATCCTTCATGGTTAGAAACACAATATGCATGAACCTGAAACAATCATTTCTAAAATTCAAAAGACCTACCACTATAAATATAACTTGCTTGAAGCATGATTGAAACCCAAGTCATATCCAAGGTATGATACCTGACATGAAATAGTCATTCCTTACATAGCCATGCCAAAACAAATTTTGTGCACCTAACCCCTACTAGTTAAATTGGTAGTTCCAATATATCTGGTGTTAGATGGCAACAAAGTTTGTCACCCCATCAACTTCTAGGAGTCATAACGATTGACGATTTGTTTTCCAATACAACTTGATTGCATATGAGAATATCAAGAAGGGATCTAGATATATCTTAGTATATACTATATTATCCTTCCTATTAGCCCATACCCTCCTATTTCCAAAACAACCCCCACATAAATACTTCTTGTAATTGCAAGTACCAACATGCTAGAAAATCTACCATATCTCATAATATTCTTTGACTTAGTTACCAAATGTGGGGAACTTGTGTTTAAAATTCCTTCACTAATCTTATATTCAAACTTATGAAATACAGCATCATGTCATATACCACATGATCCAAGTTAGCTACTGTTAAATTAAGCATGATAAGACACTTATATCATAGTCTTTAGAATTATCTTTTTCAAGATAAACACACCATATAAACTATGGTGCAATATTCAACTAAAAGGAAGCATTCTTATCTTAGTCAATTACCTAATATAGCATGACCTTCACAACTGGTGATATCAATGGTCTTAATATTTAATGATCTCTAGTGTCCATAGTACTTAACAATCAAGACTAGCATATAACAATCATCCTAGTACAACGTACTAGAGTATTAAGATCAACAATAGCATGTAGATAAGCCATGTCAATACAATAGCCATCTATACTCAACAACTAGTTCACTTTACTCCCCTTGAGAGGCAAGTTTCCAGTAACATCAGTAATAGTATATTCACCATGAATATAATGTTTGTACCACCTACTATGGCTAGGGTATAACTTTTATTTCCACATAACCATAGTATTCCAGATGTGCAACTCAATAGTCATGGTAATAGAATAAACCTTTCCTTTCATAAAACCACTATACTTTTCCCTAGTCATCAAGGCTCCCACATGTGTTGGAGTTTATTATGAAATTATTTTAGGCTTAAATATTTCTAGTATAACAAATCATTCTAGTCGCTAAAATAAATACAAGCATTTGTTGCTACATCATACATTTAAATGGGTATCCCTATTACTCAAGATAATGACAATCAACAAGCAGGTCTAGATATTTCATTCAATATCAAGGTATTATACATTGTATATTGTAAAGTAATAAAACATTGAACTCTAGCACTTGTGAATTGACCTTCAACACAAGGACAATGTTGGCCCTCATAGAATTCCAAACACACCTCCCAACTATATTATTTAAAATGTCATGCCCGCATTTTCCATGCGGTCACGACACACAACACACATGCCATGTCCACATTTGCCATGTGGTCATGACACGAACTATGAAAAACTTTTCTACCTATCCCTAGGAACCCCCTCGCACGTGTCTGCGTGCTTGCTGGCAATACGCCTAAGGCGTAAACATGTCAACATAATCGATAAGGTGAAGGTTGTCTAGGGGGTATGCGACATGTAGGGTGTCACGTCTAGGGTTAGACAGGTTTAATCTGAACCCTAAGTTTCCTACGTGAAGATGATTCAACTTCAAACCCTAACTTAACTCAGATCAAAAAGTAATAAGTAGAACAATGGCAAGATGGCGCATGATTCAAGTGGAATGATGGAATGGAATAAATAAAGAATCACATAAAATAAACCCTAGGAATCTAGCAAAATTTCGGTAGCATAACGTGTTTTCAATAAACGCATCAAAATAAAATTTAAAACAAATCACTCATAAGGAATTAAATGAAATTTAGTAATAAAATTTAAATCCAAACTTAAAAACAAAATCAACGATACAAGGTAAAATAATAAGATAATTAAATGACAAGATGTCAATTAAATCCAAGGGGAAAATTTGAGTCCATTATTAAATACAATTTCGACAATTATATTTAATAACTAACTCCAAAAATTTAATAGATGAAGGTGGAGGATAAGATACTCACCCCTGTAAAATAATAATAATAAAATAGAAAAATCTATGAGATCGGTAAGATAAATTCCGCTAAGGTAAAATAAACTCAAAAGGAAAATCTCTTTCCAGTTGAATGAAATAATCCCTCCCAAAAGTTAAATTCAAATTCACAAGACAAAAATAAATTTGCAAAAAACAACCCATCCCAATTAGAACTCAATAATAAAACAAATATAACCAAGAGTCAAGATTAAACAATAAAAGAGAATGAGGTTTTGAAAAGAATAAAATGAAAACCCCACAAAATAAAATCCTCCCAAAAAAAAAAAAATCCTCTCATAAACAAAATAGGAAAAAGCCCTAATTTAAAATAACACTAAGTTTTCAAATGAAACCCTATTCATATATTCAAAGTTTACTCCATTGCCCTAATTTTCTCTTATCCTAATAGTTTCCTCTTGAACCCTAATCTCTTGTTTCCTTTCTTTCTTTCCTTCTCTTGTTTTGCTTCTATTGTTTTATTTACTTAGTTGCAGGTCTAGGGTTTGAGAAGCCATGGAGGCCATGGGAGAGCTTATTGCTCCATTCCACGGGGTATACATAGTCCCTCCCCCCTTTTTTAAAGGATCTGATATATATATATACCAATCATAAGGTAAAAGCCAAAGGATAAACTGTATATTTTTTTTGATGAAACAGGGTTCAAAGCAAGGGTGGGCTGACGACGGCGGCAGACTATGCATGAGAGGGCAGAGTGGAGGAATGGAGGCAAAGGTGGGGACCATGGTGTCGGAAGCTTCGGTGGAGCTAAGGAGGTTCGACAGAGTGGCGTGGTCGGGAGGAGGTCGTGGTCAGGGGAAACTGTGGCAGAAGGGAGGCAGGGTCGCAGTTCCGGTGGCACACAGGGGTTTCGGGTGGTAGTGTTTGGGGAGGTGTGGGGTGTGGGGGAGGCAGAGCCCCCACCCACACCCGCAGGTGTGGGTGGAGGCTCCGCCTCCCCCACACCCCTTTACTACTATGGGACGGGGGACAGTGGACACTGCCCACAGTCCCCCTTTGGTAATTTTTTTATACGTAAAACAACTAACCCTAACAGCATATACTAATTGTATATATATATATATTTGACTCCCAGCATTTATCTATAATGTTTACTGATTTTTTTTTTTTGAATCTAACATATATACATATATATATATATATATATATGTATGTTTATATATATACATTTCCAAATAATTTCTAACAGTTTATTTGAATACCCAGCATACTCATTTTAATATGTATGGCAAATGATTAAATGTGTAAGCACAGATGTAATAATACTTATATATACATTTTTATGTATGTTTATAAGTATATATATGTATATTTATTACCAGCAATATTTCTTGTATTCTGGTAGTCACATCTACTTTCTTCTTGTAGTATAAATACACAGAAAAATGAAATAAAAGGATGAACTGAGTATACATATTTTTTTGACATTTAATTCACTGAATCAAACAAATGCCTTAGCATTAACTTTTCTTTTGAAAACTATATGAACAGAAATATATAAATATATCTTTTTTTTTTCTTCTCTTTCTTTTTGCAACATTAAAACAGAAACCATGATATTCATATAAATTTCTAACAGATCCTTCCACTTAACAACATCGATTATTTTTAACCCTATCAAGTAATAACAGATAACAACTCTCAAGTTTCTCTTTTCATGGCAACAACTAACACATATAGATTTTTATTTCAATATAACTGGAAGGAGTTACATTATATATATATATATATATATATATATATATATATATATATATATATATATATATATATATATATATATATATATATATATATATATATATATATATATATATTTGCAAAGGAAAATGGCAGCAATATAATTACAACTTCACATGCATTTCCCAAATCTTAACTCATAAAAATAGGGAAGATAACAGCCTTTTTAATCAAATGAAGAACACTTTTCCTACAACATTTGTTACAGCCAACTCATGGCATAGATATCCAAACAATCTCATACAAAATAAAATACAATGAGGCCACAATGGCCATGGCTTCAATAGCCATAAAAGTACTACAAAGCCACACAAAGAGGGGCTCCCATCCACTTCATTTCTCCACTCAAACCTGCAATAAACTCAACAAAAAGAACAACAAAACCAGCCACTTCGAAAGCTCTCCTCCCTACCATAGACCCGCAAGTGGGTCACCCCTAAGCTAGGGATGTAGGGATTCACACGTGTATAGCAATCACAAACAAAAATCAAACTCAACAACACAAACAACCCATAGGTTTAACAAAAAACTCAACTCATGAACATGAGTTGTCGAGGGTAAGGAATGGACCCCTCAACTTCAAAGGGCTCCCAAATGATAAAATGTCATGCTCATGGCCTCAAGCCAAATATAGTCTCCAAACACCACTCTCCACAATATCACAAAAATAACCTCCATGGCACTTTTGCCATTTAACAACTTTCTCAACAAAATCAAAGCCCTCAAAGCATAAATACATCATGTGGGAGGAGACCTCAAGGATGTTCCTTTCCCCTACCCATACAAGTTGAGCATTACCTCCATTGGAGGTGCTCTCACCATAACTCCCATCCCAACAAAAAAACAAACAATGCAACAACAAAACAACCAAAAACTTATAACATAATACATTAAATAAGCTAGGGTGAGAAAACAAGTTAAGAGGCCTACCTTCAAAGCCCTTATAATGGAAGTAAATTTGGTGAAGAGCTCCAAGCCTTCCAATCCTTCAAGAAAAATCCTCTAACTCTCCCAAACTCCTCCAAAAATAGCAAGAAAAATTAAAATTGCAAGAACCCCACACTCCTCAACAAGAGGAGATAATATAGGCCACAAATTTGGCCTTGAGGAATGAGAAGGTGACACTTATCACCTTCTCCTTCCTCCTCCAATGCCACTTGCAAGGGAGAGGAAGTGTGAGGATGACAAGTGTCATCCTCTCATTCCCTCTCAATCCTCACCTTATCCACTTTTGCTCTCACACATGTGTGAGAGGACAAGTGGTGAGGTGGCAATCCCACTCACACCCTCAAGAGGATAAGGGATGCCATATGGCATCCTCCTATTCTCTCAAGGAGCCATCTTCCTCCAAGATGCTCTCACACGTGTGTGAGATTCTTGGGGGAAGCTCCCACACACTTGGGAGTCTTGGAGACCTCCCAAGTCTTCCTTGGGAAAGGGTTCGTTCCCAAACATTGGGAAGGGAGATGAGTCTTTCCCAAGGCATGACTCATCTCCCACTTCCCTTATTTCAAAATTTTGTCACTTTTACTAAACCATGGTTTAGAGTGACCAAACGTGAGTCAAATGTAGGGTTAGATAGTCCAAGTTGACACTAGACTCATGGGTAACCACCTAGGGTAGCTTTTGGGACTCTAGGGTTCACAAAGGGGGTTAAAAATCCACTTTTAAATGGCCCATAATAAAATAAATACCAAGTGGTGTAAATCAAGTAAAATGATACAACACTTATTATTAATTAAATAGACAAGGGTACTAAGGCCAAAATAATAAAATTAAATCAAGTACTTAAATCAACATTCAAATTCAAAAGTGATCCTTATCCCTCTTGGGAATGGATCAAATTTACAGGGGAATAACATAGTGTGAATTCTACCTCCAGTTTCCCGTGGCTAGGGAATGTAAAACCTGCGCATCTCGATCAAGTGTCAATCATATCATGAGAAATCATAGCCGAAGCAACTAAAATTAAATTCACGCAATCACATACAACAATAATCATCAATACATAATTCCAAATTGAAAAGCATTTGTTCAATCTCATGCCAAATAGTCCACATCACATAAATAACTAAAAACATCATCGCATATACATCTCATATGTCAAATCACAAAATAGCACCAAATCTGATCAAAACAAATCACATATGTCTAATCAATGTCCTATCATAATCAGGAGATAAAAACCAAGTCTGCATAACAAAAACCATAGTCACTATAAATCTGATAATGTCATCAACTAAAATGCATATCGATCCAAAATAAGGGAGGTAAAAATAATCAGCCTCACATCCTCCCCCCTAGGACTAAACTTCCTCCTGGAAGTTGTCAAAAAGGTGAGGATAGAGTGCCCTCAAACTAGCTGCATCCTCCCAAGTCATTGTGACCTCATCATATCGATCCCACTGGACCCTAACCTAGTCCAGCTCTCGATCTTGAAGGCCCAGCATCCGACGAGCTAATATGCAAATTGGCTCCAAATCCAATTGCCCATCTGCCTCTACCTATAAAGCACTCCAGTCCAGGACGTGAGACAAATCAGATATATATCACCTCAAAATAGAAATATGAAAGACATCGTGGATATGTGATAGGCTAGGTGGCAATGCTAAACGATAGGCAACTGGTCCTATCCACTCCAAAATCTCAAAGGGTCCTACAAACTATGGTGCGAGCTTAGAGCCCTTTCCATAACAGATAGGACTCTTGTGTGGCCGCAATCTAAGGAATACCCTGTCGCCCACTGAGAAGCTCTGATCAATCCTCTTAGCATCAGCATACTTCTTCTGCCTGTCCTATGCCTCCTGTAACCTCTGTCTAATCAGTGTGACCTACTGCTCCATATCCTGAACTAGCTCTAGACCAATGGCAACTCTGTCCTCTATCCGATCCCAACTCAATGGTGTCCTGCATGGTCTACCATATAAAGCCTGAAAGGGAGGCATATTTAACAAGCTGCGATGCCCATTATTGTAGGCAAACTCAAGTAGATATAGATACTCCCCCCATCTAAACTAATGGTCCATAACATACATCCAAAGCATGTCCTCCAATACCTGATTCACCCGCTCTGTCTGCCCATCTGTCTTGGGATGATAAAAGGAGCTAAAGTTGAGTTGTGTGCCCAACACCTACTGTAAGGCTCTCCAGAATGCTGAAGTGAATACAGAATCTCTGTCTGAAATAATGTGGCGAGGTACTTCATGTAATCTCACAATATCATCTAAGAATACTCTCGCCACTACCAGCGTATTGTATGTCATGCGTATAGGTGAGAAATGCGCTACTTTGGTCAACTTGTCAACTGTCACCATGATGGCATCATGGCGACGCAAAGACATAGGAAGACCAATGATAAAATCCATGGAAATGGTGTCCCATTTCCACTCAGGTATCTCATGTGGGTATAGAAGACCTGCTGGATGCTGATGCTCAGCCTTGACCCTCTGGCACTCAAGGCATCGAGCAACAAACTCTGCTATATCTCGTCTCATACCCGCCCAATGGTATAGTTGTTGAAGATCAGCATGCATCTTCTTCATCCCCGGATGTGCTGCATATGGTGCTCTGTGAGCCTCTGATAACACTATGGTACGTAGGTCACCTACGTGGGGTACATAGAAGTGTTGTCGATGATGAAGTAACCCATCTACCTCAAGTGAATACCCTACAAACTTGCCCACAAGGGCCCTCTGTGAACTGATCTCCTGCTACACCTCAAGAAACCACTCATCCTCTGATAGATGCTGAATAATACGTCATCTCAAGTCCACACTCAGAGTCAAGGTCAAGAGCTCATGGTGCCTCTGACTCAATGCGTTAGCAACCACGTTCTCCTTCTCTTTGATGTAGTGGACATCAAAGTCATACTTGCAGAGCAACTCCATCCAACGCCGCTGACGGACATTCAGATTTGGCTATGTAAAGATGTACTGAAGGATGTGATGATCAGAATGGAGCTCAAAGCGACAACCCAACAAGAAATGTCTCCAACAAACTAGAGAATGAACTACTACCGCTAACTCTAAGTCATGCGTGGGGTAGTTCAGCTCATGGGTCTTGAGCTTTCGTAACTCATACGTGATCGCTCTACCACCCTGCATAAGTATAGCTCCCAATCCCTCAAGTGATGCATCCATGCAAATCATAAAATCTACTACAGGATCAGGAACTGCTAAAATAGGAGTGCTAGTAAGATGCTCCTTGAGGACCCCGAAGGCCCTCTCACACTACTCAGTCCATAGAAAGCTCTTCCCTTTCTATTGAAGGGAAGTGATGGGGTGCGCAATCTAAGAAAAACCCTCAACAAAGCGATGGTAATAACCAGCTAACCCCACAAAACTCCTGACCTCTGTCACACTAGTGGGTGCTAGCCAATCCTTGATAACCCTAATCTTTGATGGATCTAGTGAGATTCCATCGCCCCATAGGATATGCCCCAAATACTGAACCTTTGTCCTGAAAAATGCACACCTCGCCAAGTTCCCGTAAAGATTCTACTCTCGCAAACACTGCAGAACCTGACAAAGGTGCTCCTCATGCTCCTCCTTAGTTTGTGAGTAGATCAAAATTTCATCGAGGAAAATGATCACGAACTGATCTAAATAGGTACGGAACACCCCGTTCATGAGACTCATGAACACTGCAGGGGCGTTCGTCAAGCCAAAGGGAACCATTGTGAACTCATAGTGGCCATAATGAGTCCGAAAGGCGGTCTTATGGATATCCACCTCTGTGATACATAGCTGATGATCCCTGGACTTCAGGTCTATCATAGAGAACACCCTAGCTCCCTGCATCTGATCAAAAAGATTATCGATCCTGGGCAGAGGATAATGGTTCTTCACCGTCACCTTATTCAACTGCCTATAGTCCATACACAAACGAAGAGACCCATCCTTCTTCTTCATGAAGATGATAGGAGTGCCCCCAAGGTGAAATGCTCAGTCGGATGTGCCCCTTCTCAAGCAAGTCCTCCAACTATAACTTGAGCTCAGTGAGCTCATGTGTGGTCATCCTGTAGGGTGTACAAGACATTGGCTCAGCACCTGGCACTAATTCTATGTGAAAGTCTAACTCACGTCGGGGTGGCATCCCCGATAACTCTGCTGGAAACACATTGACAAACTCTCTAAGGATGGGATGATCATCCAAAGATGCCTCTGGCTCGTCATCTGATCTGTCGCTCATTGTGATGGTGAACATCTAACATCCCTTCGACATGTAGTGCTTAAGCTGCTGAGCAGATATCATACGCACTACTGTGGGCTTCTGCATGCCCATAATCTCAAGTGATGTGCTGTGATCGTCTAAACAGTTGATCACCTTTCGGCGACAATCTAGCTTGGCTCGATGAGCCGCAAGCCAATCCATACCCAACACCACATCATAGGATCCTAATGTCATGACTCTAAGGTCATATACTATGGTAAAGGGTCCCAAAGCAATCTCACCGTCATGGACTAAGGCATCTACTATCAATTTGGCACTTGAGGCCAGCTCAACCACCCACCTATCACTCTGCCTAGAGGCCACTAGCCTGCAACACTCCACTAACGATGGAGATATGAATGAATTAGTAGCACCAGAATCAAAGAGAATAGAAATGGGGTTACCCCCAATCATACCTGACACCTAAAAATCTACCTGGTGGTTATCAACCACTACAAACATACGGTGGGATCTACCCACATCACCCATAGTCTACTCAGATCCTCTTGCACGAGGCTGTCCCCTTGCTGTAAAACCCTGTGGACACTTTATAGCTAGGTGTCCAGCTCCACCACAAACATAACAAGGGCCCCTAGCTTGAACCTATCCAGTCTGAGTCCTACTCGACTGTTGCTACCATGATCTACCAATAAACCCTTGCGAGCCCCTATAAGACTGTTGTGACCTTGCGGGTCCCGCAAGTGGTCCCTGTTGCCTCTGATCTCTGTGCGGGCCCTGCTGTTCCAACCTCTATTATGTCCCCCATGTGACCTCTGCTGTGTCCTAGCTCTCTGCTGCTGCTGTGGGGGCCTAGGAGGTAAAGGTGCGGAACTGACTGAATCCTCTTCTATGAAGTGGCTGTGATGGTCTACGGAAACTCTACTGATGCTGTTGCTGTCCTTGATCCTGAAACTGAGGGCATGAACCCTGCCCTTGTTCCTGAATCTCCTTAGTGATGTATGCCTTCTCAGCAGCATCACTCAAAGTCTGGGGGTCTGCCATCTGAACAGACCCTGCTATACTGTGGTTCAGTCCTCTGATAAACTTATGCACAAGGAGTTTCTCGTCATGGAGATACTCTGCATATCTGGATAACTCTGTAAAACTACCCTCATACTAAGCCACCGAAAGTCCCCTCTGCTGAAGGTCATGGAACTCGTCTATATGACGTTGTCTGTAATGGTCTGATAAGTAGCGCGCATTGAAGTGCTTAATGAAGGTCTCCCATGTGAGGGTGTCTAAAGAAAGGTGACGCTTGCACTCCTCAATGCGCCACCAGGTAGCTGCTGCATCTCACAACAAGTGTACTGCCACATGGGCCTTCGTGTTGCCCTCGTAAGGACGCAACGTGAAGCATCTATCTAAACTGATAAGCCAAACCTCTACCTCGGCTCCCTCTGTGGTCCTGACGAATGTAGGAGGGTTCAACCTTAATATATCCCTAATGGGGTCTCCTCTGTCTCTAGGCCTCCTGATAGGTTCATCTGTATAGTAGTCATAAGGCCTGTGACCAAAGTGCTCTACCCATAGTGCCTCATCATATCTAGCATGACGTGAAGGACTCTTGCTACGGGCCCTGTCAGCTGAACCAACCTCCTCTATCTCTGGAAACTTGACATAAGGCTCCACACGTGGTGCCCCTTGCGGCTCTACGTGGGGCTCCACACGTGGCTCAACACGGGACTCAGCTCATGGATCCATGTGTGGCTCCTCTCGCAGATCCTCGTGGGGATCGACACGTGGCTCTATGCGTGGCTCTACTACAACCGGTGGAAGTCTATCTAGAACTACCTATAAGGCCTGCAAAATCTGTGGCCCAATATCTGGTATAGCTGGTGGTGCCTGCGGTATCTGTGGGACTGGCTGTGCTTGAACCTTAGCTGAAGAATCACTGTGAACCTCAGGTGATGGAGTGCGGTGAGAATGCGCTCACCGAACTCATCAGGGAGGCATCCTACAAAAATGAGGTAACCACAAATCAGTCTAAGTTGCGGAAATAATAATGTACCCTAACAAGCCCAGTGTTTAAACTTGGCTCTGATACCAAATGTCATGCCCGCATTTCCCATGCGGTCATGACACACAACACACGTGTCATGTCCACATTTGCCATGTGGTCATGACACGAACTACGAAAAAATTTTCTACCTATCCCTAGGAACTTCCTCACACGTGTCTGCGTGCTCGGTGGCAATATGCCTAAGGTGTAAACATGTCAACATAATTGATAAGGTGAAGGCCGTCTAGGGGGTATGCAACACGTAGGGTGTCACGTCTGGGGTTAGACTAGTTTGATCTGAACCTTAAGTTTCCTAGGTGAAGATGATTCAACTTCGAACCCTAACTTAACTCAGATTGAAAAGTAATAAGTAGAACAATGGCAAGATGGTGCGTGATTCAAGTGGAATGATGGAATGGAATAAATAAAGCATCGCATAAAATAAACCCTAGGAATCTAGCAAAATTCTGGCAGCATAACGCGTTTTCAATAAACGCATCAAAATAAAATTTAAAATAAATCACTCATAAGGAATTAAATGAAATTTAGTAATAAAATTTAAATCCAAACTTAAGGACAAAATCAACGATACAAGGTAAAATAATAAGATAATTAAATGACAAGATGTCAATTAAATCTAAGGGAAAAATTTGAGTCCGTTATTAAATACAATTTCAACAATTATATTTAATAACTAACTCCAAAAATTTAATAGAGGAAGGTGGAGGATAAGATACTCACACCTGTAAAATAATAATAATAAAATAGAAAAATCTACGAGATCGGTAAGATAAATTCTGCTAAGGTAAAATAAACTCAAGGGGAAAATCTCTTTCCAGTTGAATGAAATAATCCCTCCCAAAAGTTAAATTTAATTTCACAAGACAAAAATAAATTTGCAAAAAGCAACCCATCCCAATTAGAACTCAATAATAAAACAAATATAACCAAGAGTCAAGATTAAACAATAAAAGAGAATGAGGTTTTGAAAAGAATAAAATGAAAACCCCACAAAATAAAATCCTCCCAATAAAAAAATATCCTCTCATAAACAAAATAGGAAAAAACCCTAATTTAAAATAACACTAAGTTTTCAAATGAAACCCTATTCATATATTCAAAGTTTACTCCATTGCCCTAATTTTCTCTTATCCTAATAGTTTCCTCTTGAACCCTAATCTCTTGTTTCCTTTCTTTCTTTCCTTCTCTTGTTTTGCTTCTATTGTTTTATTTACTTGGTTGCAGGTCTAGGGTTTGAGAAGCCATGGAGGCCATGGGAGAGCTTGCTGCTCCATTCCATAGGGTATACACAGTCCCCCCCCCTTTTTTTTTAAGGATCTGATATATATATACCAGTCATTAGATAAAAGCCAAAGGATAAATTGTATATTTTTTTTGATGAAACAGGGTTCAAAGCAAGGGTGGGCCGACGACGGTAACGGACTATGCATGAGAGGGCGGAGTAGAGGAATGGAGGCGAAGGTGGGGACCGCGGTGTCGGAAGCTTCGATGGAGCTGAGGAGGTTCGACAGAGTGGCGCGACCAGGAGGAGGTCATGGTGAGGGGAAATTGTGGCCGAAGGGAGGCAGGGTTGTGGTTCCGGTGGCACGCAGGGGTTTCAGGCGACAGTGTTTCGGGAGGTGTGGGGTGTGGGGGAGGCAGAGCCCCCACCCACACCCGCGGGTGTGGGAGGAGGTTCCGCCTCCCCCACACCCCTTTACTACTATGGGACGGGGGACTGCGGGTGCTGCCCACAGTCCCCCTTTGGTATTTTTTTTATATATATAAAACAACTAACCCTAACAGCATATACTAATTGTATGTATATATATTTTTGACTCCCAGCATTTATCTATAATGTTTCCTGATTTTTTAAAAAAAGAATCTAACATATATACATATATATATATAAATATATATATATATGTGTATATGTATGTTTTTATATATACATTTCCAAATAATTTCTAACAGTTTATTTGAATACCCAGCATACTCATTTTAATATGTATGGTAAATGATTAGATGTGTAAGCACAGATGTAATAATACTTATATATACATTTTTATGTATGTTTATAAGTATAAATATGTATATTCATTACCAGCAATATTTCTTGTATTCTAGTAGTCACATCTACTTTCTTCTTGCAGTATAAATACATAGAAAAATAAAATTAAAGGATGAACTGAGTATACATATTTTTTTGACATTTAATTCACTGAATCAAACAAATGCCTTAGCATTAACTTTTCTTTTGAAAACTATATGAACAGAAATATATAAATATATCTTTTTTTTTTGTTCTCTTTCTTTTTGCACTATTAAAACAGAAACCATGATATTCATAGAAATTTCTAACAGATCCTTCCACTTAACAACAACCATTATTTTTAACCTATCAAGTAATAACAGATAACAACTCTCAAGTTTCTCTTTTCATGGCAACAACTAACACATATAAATTTTCATTTCAATATAACTGGAAGGAGTTACATTATATATATATATTTTTGCAAAGGAAAATGGCAGCAATATAATTACAACTTCACATGCATTTCCCAAATCTTAACTCACAAAAATAGGGAAGATAACAGCCTTTTTAATCAAATGAAGAACACTTTTCCTACAACATTTGTTATAGCCAACTCATGGCATAGATATCCAAACAATCTCATACAAAATAAAATACAATGAGGCCACAATGGCCATGGCTTCAATAGCCATAAAAGTACTACAAAGCCACACAAAGAGGGGCTCCCATCCACTTCATTTCTCCACACAAACTTGCAATAAACTCAACAAAAAGAACAACAAAACCAGCCACTTCGAAAGCTCTCCTTCCTGATGTAGACCCGTAAGTAGGTCACCTCTGAACTAGGGATGTAGGGATTCACACAGGTATCAAACAAAAATCAAACTCAACAACACAAACAACCCATAGGTTTAACACAAAACTCAACTCATGAACATGAGTTGTTGAGGGTAGGGAATGGACCCCTCAACTTCAAAGGGCTCCCAAATGATAAAATGTCATGCTCATGGCCTCAAGCCAAATATAGTCTCCAAACACCACTCTCCACAATATCACAAAAATAACCTCCATGGCACTCTTGCCATTTAACAACCTTCTCAACAAAATCAAAGCCCTCAAGGCATAAATACATAATGTGGGAGAGACCTCAAGGAGGTTCCTTTCCCCTACCCATACAAGTTGAGCATTACCTCCATTGGAGGTGCTCTCACCATAACTCCCATCTCAACAAAAAATAAACAATACAACAACAAAACAACCAAAAACTTATAACACAATACATTAAATAAGCTAGGGTGAGAAAACAAGTTAAGAGGCCTACCTTCAAAGCCCTTATAATGGAAGTAAGTTTGGTGAAGAGCTCCAAGCCTTCCCAAGCCTTCCAATCCTTCAAGAAAAATCCTCTAACTCTCCCAAACTCCTCCAAAAATAGCAAGAAAAATTAAAATTGCAAGAACCCCACACTCCTCAACAAGAGGAGATAATATAGGCCATGAATTTGGCCTTGAGGAATGAGAAGGTGACACTTATCACCTTCTCCTTCCTCCTCCCATGCCACTTGCAAGGGAGAGGAAGTGTGACGATGACAAGTGTCATCCTCTCATTCCCTCTCAATCCTCACCTTATCCACTTGTGCTCTCACACATCCCATGCCACTTGCAAGGGAGAGGAAGAGTGAGGATGACAAGTGTCATCCTCTCATTCCCTCTCAATCCTCACCTTATCCACTTGTGCTTTCACAAATGTGTGAGAGGACAAGTGGTGAGGTGGCAATTCCACTCACACCCTCAAGAGGATAAGGGATGCCATATGGCATCCTCCTATTCTCTCAAGGAGCCATCTTCCTCCAAGATGCTCTCACACGTGTGTGAGAGTCTTGGGGGAAGCTCCCACACACTTGGGAGTCTTAGAGACCTCCCAATTCTTCCTTGGGAAAGGGTTCCCAAACATTGGGAAGGGAGATGAGTCTTTCTCAAGGCATGACTCATCTCCCACTTCCCTTATTTCAAATTTTCGTCACTTTTACTAAACCATGGTTTAGAGTGACCAAACGTGAGTCAAATCTAGGGTTAGATAGTCCAAGTTCACACTAGACTCATGGGTAACCACCTAGGGTAGCTTTTGGGACTCTAGGGTTCATAAAGGGGGTTAAAAATCCACTTTTAAATGGCCGATAATAAAATAAATACCAAGTGGTGTAAATCAAGTAAAATGATACAACACTTATTATTAATTAAATAGACAAGGGTACTAAGGCCAAAATAATAAAATTAAATCAAGTACTTAAATCAACATTCAAATTCAAATGTGATCCTTATCCCTCTTGGGAATGGATCGGATTTGTAGGGGAATAACATAGTGTGAATTCTACCTCCAGTTTCCCGTGGCTAGGGAATGTAAAACCTACGTGTCTCGATCAAATGTCAATCATATCATGAGAAATCATAGCTGAAGCAACTCAAATTAAATTCACGCAATCGTATACAACAATAATCATTAATACATAATTCCAAATTGAACTGCATTTTTTCAATCTCATGCCAAATAGTCCACATCACATAAATAACTAAAAACATGATCACATATACATCTCATGTGTTGAATCACAAAATAGCCCCAAATCTGATCAAATCAAATCACATATGTCTAATCAATGTCCTATCATAATCAGGAGATAAAAACCAAGTCTGTATAACAAAAACCATAGTCACTATAAATCTGATAATGTCATCAACTAAAATGCATATTGATCCAAAATAAGGGAGGTAAAAATAATCGACCTCACATAAAATCCCTCATTCTAAAAGAGTGTAGTACCCAAACAAGAAGAAGATATGGCACCCTATTCAATAATATATTGCCTGTTTTATTGGTAGGATGTTTGATGCCTAAGGGAGCAAGAATATGGTATCTCAATCTATTGTGGAGTGGTGCCTAGCTCTACACTAAATAGTGGAGCTAAACTTTATATAAAATGGACCCCAAGTAGTATTTATTTACAACATAAGAAAACCACATGGGAAAGGTTCAACCAAATGTCTTATACAAATTTTGCAATGAGCATACACCCATAACAGAAGTGGGACAAGTATTTGATAAAATGTTTGACACTTATTCCCTGAAATATGAACATCTACCATAATGGCGTGGCATCTATTCACAAAATGTTCGATGAATATCACAATTTAAAATCATTTAAGAGAAAGTTCGCGCATAAATTCTTCTTTACTAAATTCAATGCGTAAGTTTTATGACACCCATAAAGCCACACAGTGGCCTGGCCGATACAATAGCCAACATAAATCCAGGCATAAATTTTCTTCGATGGGCATCCTTACTTTTTTCCCAAGCTCCAATTGAGTGCAGATTAGCAAAGATATTGTCTTATATTTAAATAAAAGTCTCTAAAGCCTTTCCAACAAACCCATTTTTGGCATTCCAGTTTGCCCTACGGGTGTGGAGAAAGAGTGATCTTAGTATCTAGGCTATCACCTCATACTTTCCTTGCAACTTTTGATTAACACACACCTACATGTCTCACAGCTAGGTTGGAACAACAATCCTATGTGGACAACAGATATGCTTTGACCATGGAATATCAATAAATTTTAATTTATAATATCAGTCATTTGGCAGCGATGGTACCTATTTCATGGAGCTCCTCTTGATGATGGGGTTACTCTACTAGTTTGGACTCCCTCTCATCTCCTATCTCTTCCTTCAGCTCTTTGAAGAAAACACTATACTTGAAGAAAACACTATACTTGAATTTATAATATATTGTTATAAGTGATAGAATTTCAAGTTTTTAGGACAGAACTAAAATTTTTAAAACCCAAATGGTGATTAAATCAAAGTTCTAGAGGTACCAATAAATTAAGCTATAGACACCATAGGACCACAAATTGTTGTTTTGTTAGTGACAATGAAAAAATAATCAATTAGATTATTATGATTTATAAATAAATGAACTTTTTTTAATGTCCACAAATAATGAGACCCAAAAATATAATAAAGAAATAGAGAGTTAAATAAAAATGAAAAGAGATTCTACCTGAGCCTTGCTTTTGCATTTGCTAATTACAGTTCCCATGCATTAATTTCCCTTTGAATTTCCTACAAAGTCATCATTATAACCATATATTACAAATTAATGTTGAGTGATTTTTGAGTAATGAAATCAAGCATACCTTTCCTGGGCTGATTATGATTAGACATAATCACAAATAGAAAAATATGAACACCTATTAGCATGAGTAATACTCCCAAAGAGGAATTCACAACACATGAAAAAAATATTGAGTACTAAAATTAAGTATTATATTCCTTGTTAGATGACTGGCAAGTTCACTCTCGCACTTCAATTTTTTCAGTGCTCTATTTAGAAACTGCTCATAGATATGTATGTTAATAAATTTGGTTTGTATAGAGAGTTCTTATATTTAATTTTTGTTTTAATAAATTATTCCTTAAAAACCTTTACACACAACAAAAGAAACACCAAAGTAAAAAATCTTAGTTATGAAAAATAATAATCAACTATAAGACTTACTTCTTGATTTTGAAGCCTGACCAAAACAAAGAAACAAATTATTAAAATGTTATTTACAAATCCAAAAGAAACATGTACATGTGATTTTATAAAAATATTTAACAACCTAATTCAATTTATTTTGGTAAAAAAGATAAAAGAACATGGCTAAGATAAAAGAATGTGGCTATGATCTTATAAATAAATGTAATATTCCAATTCATTTGTGTAAAAATGCCTAATGAAACTTATACATTAAGTACAAGCATGAGCAATCTTGTTCATGAACTATTTGTAATGAAGATAAAAGAAACAATCTTATAAAAAATGTAGTTTAATTTAATAATTGATTCTTGCATAGTAATTGAATTTTTAAAATGAAGTAGTGCTGCAAACACCAAATCATTATAAATTTTTTTTCTGAAAAAAAATTAAATTGCGCAGAAAGGACATACCTATTCCTCTCAATCCTCTTCTACTAGAAAATGAGAAAAAGAGAGAATTTTCCATTACAAGTCCACTTATTATACGGATTTATTCCATATAAATACTAAACTCATTTAAAACGCTCCTTATAAATAAAACATATGCACTAAACACCCACACTTGGCATATATGGTCACAAGTCGGTAACCCAAATCCATGTATCAAGTTTGTATCATGTGGGCATGGATCAATTTACTTTCTACCTAGGCTTTCTCATTACTACAGGTCAACTAAAGAAATCCATATATGGAAGAGCTAATTAGCTAATCTTTGGTATGCAAAATGCTTAAGGCCTCATTTAGTTGACCTTGTCTACAGAGAGTTTTCATGAATCTAAATGATTGAACTAGTTCCATGTTTCTACAACTTCTTTATAACATCCCTAGCCCTTTGCTTAACATTAATACAATATATCATGGTGATTTTTTAAAGCTATGGTGATTCCATTGAACTAGTATAATTTGGAATCTTTTCTTACATATAGAACAACTGTAGTTTCTACATTATAAAGTCATATTTAATCACAAATTTTAGATAATTGGTTGTATTGATATTTATTTTTAAGAATAATTTGTTTTAAAAATATACATAATTACTAAACTGAATTCAATATATCTAAAAGACTCCTTATAAATAAAAGATATGTACTAAATTCCTCTTTATAAATGAAGATATCTATGTGCAACACATTAAAGCAGCCTATAGCCTAGCTAAAGATTCAACAAGCAAAAAAAAAAAATCTCCCATACCATCTTTATAATAGAAATTTCTATGTACAGTGCATTAAAGGTTGGCCATAATACTAACTAATATTTATCAAGAACAAATGTATAAAAAAATATTTATCAAATGCATTTTAAAAAAAAAAATTAAGTGTTCCTAATGGAGATTACCTTTTCTTTCCAAAAAAAAATGACTCAATCTTCTAGAGGGGAAAACATAATAAGTGCAATATCAATATCATAGAGAATGGATAGCTCATATGCCTTCTTCCTAAGTCCATTTCACCACTTAAAGAAGGTAACCTGCTTATTTGTGTTGTTTTCTATTTTCTTGATCTTGACCAGACAATTGCCAAGTTTAAGAAAGAAGATAGGAACCTGTATTTATCTGCATTATCCATTAAAAATTTTGAACATCCATTACTAAGATATCATAAAAAAGTAAAAAAAAAATTAAAAGACAAAAGTTGATTAACCTACTAAATTAAATTTTGCAGATTCCATCTCTGGGTTCAGTGCTCTAATTAGACATGCAGCTTCCTTAAAGAAAACCCTCTTTCAAACTAGACACCCACAAAGCAAGCTTAGATTTAAAAAATCGTATCCCATTCTAAATTTTATCTGGTTTTTCAATTTAATTTTAATCTTTCTATCAAGAAAACAACAAAAATAAAAGATGAAGAAATATATTTATATACCTTACTAGATGGGTTTGATTTTATTGTTCTTCTACAGATCTTTTTGCTATTCTGATCTAATATCATGTGGGGTTTTACTATTCCTTGGCTAGCCTGTTACTCCTCCTCCTCTGGCCTGCTGGGAATCAATCTTTTAAAGGAATCACCAAAGAAACTATATGGGTAGCCATGTTAACTTTCATAAGTTTTGATCAATGAATTGAAGAGTTACTTGATCTGAAGTTTACATCGCCAAAAGAGAAGTTTGCATCCCCAAAATTTCATGCATGTCTGCTGGGAATGAAAAATTTCATGCATTCAGCTACCTTATATTTCAAAAATGTAACCTGCCTTATTAAAAAAAATGCCTTTCATGCATGTAGCTGCCTTAAAAAAAAACATCTTCCTGGCCCACCGGATGCGAAGTTTCGCTGGACCTTCTCTGTGCAAAAAATCTGTGCATAACTGCAATTCGCCTACAGCAGAAGAGCCAGGAATATTATTATTTCATTAAGTTGGGGCGATAATATTATTTATCATCATGGTAGGCAGTATCACACTCATTAATATTAAAGATTTTAACAATAAAAAACAATTGATATTAAAACTTGTGGACCATTATATTTATATATAATTAAAAATAATATAAGTACACATTTTTTCTTTTATAATTTTAAATTGTTTAATATTAATATTATTGATAGGCCCTAAGATATATATATATATATATATATATATATATATATATATATATATATATATATATATATATATATATATATATATATATATATATATATATATATATATATATATTTATTTATTTCTTATGGTTTTAAAGCAACTAGTATATCTATCTTTAGAAAAAACTATGTAAAATAGGACATCTATTTTTAAATTGCTTTGTCAGATTTATCTAAAATCTGCTAGATAATATCCTTTTCCACGTGTCTATTTTTAAATTACTTAGTTGGATTTATCTAAAATACCTGAGAGATATTCTTTTCAATGAGTCTATTTTTAAATTACTTTGTAGGATTTATCTAAAATACCTGGGAGATATTTTTTTCAACGAGTCTATTTTTAAATTACTTTGTAGGATTTATCTAAATACGTAGAGAGATACCCTTTTCAATGCATTTATCTAAATACATAGAGAGATATCCTTTTTAATGGATATTTTTTTAAATTACTTTGTGAGAGATATCCTTTTGTGGATTTATCTAAAATAAGTGGAGAGATATCCTTTTCAATGTGTCTATTTTTAAATTTCTTTGTCAGATTTATCTAAAATAGGCGGACCTTTTCAACACGTAGAGATATCCTTTTCAACACATTTTAGGCTTTGGGATCTACGTGTTGAAAAGGATATCTCTCCACGATAAATCCTACAAAGTAAAGGATATATCTCTTCCTATTTTAGATAAATCCGACAAAGAAATTTAAAAGTAGACACATTGAAATGAAAAGGATATCTCTCCCTGTATTTTAGATAAATCCACAAAAGGATATCTCTCCCAAGGCCTAAATTTGATTGCCGTATGGCAGTATTTAGATATTTTTGTCATAAAATACAATCAAAATTTTAAAAAGATTGTATCACATGCAGGGCTTAAATTTGACAGTTGTATAGCTGTATTTAGACATTTTAACTATAAAATACAATTGAAAATTTGAAAATACTGTATAATATGAAAGGAGAGATTTTGGACAAACTGTCAAAATTTATATAGGATTATGATGATAGATATATTTGGTTTTTATATAATTTACTTATACTAAAGTGTGCCATAGTATTTTAAAGGCAAAATTGAATAGATAATTGTCATAAAAAAAATGCTTGACAAGTAAGGTTGACTACCAAATTTAAGCCCCGAGATTCACATGAAAGGAGAGATTTTCGATAGATTGTCAAAATTTATATAGAAATATGATGATATATATATTTGGTTTATATATATTTTTACTTATACTAAAGTTTATCATTAGTATTTTAAGAGCATCTTTGAATATATAACCTTCATTAAAAAAATTGCTAAAGCCCTGTATTTTAGATAGATTTTTCTAAAGATAGTAATGCTAGTAAATATTATATATAAACACCCCTCTCTATATTTGTATAAGAAGTGGATAAGTTATATAGAAAACTTTCTATAATTCTTTAAGTTTGTAAATAACTCTCATGTAAAGAACTCTTTAAGTAAATAAAATTAACTCATCATTGATATCTCTAACTCAAATATAGGTTCACAACAAACATTACTACTAGTATACCTATATTTAAAAAATATAATTAAAATAACTCTTTAAGTAAATAAAATTAACTCATCATTTATATCTCTAACTCAAATATAGGTTCACAACAAACATTACTACTAGTATACACATATTTAAAAAATATATTTAATTCTTTAATCTTTGGAGATGATGATTTTTTTCTTTGCATGTCGAGCTAGGGCATTCGTTCCCTAGCCCGATCCTCTGGTTTTTCTCGGCCGTGCAAAGTGTGGGGAGTGCATGCGATTTGGAGAGGTCTGGGGTTGTGATTTTTATTAGTGCAAAGTTTTTTTTCATTTGCATCGGTGTCTCTTTCTCCCTGAGTGTGCAGGGGTTTTGTGCCTGGTTGGAGGCCACAGGTGGGGGTTTTGTGCTTGGTTGGTTTGGGTCTACAGTTCGAAGGTGGTGCTAGGTGGTGGGTTGGTTAAACCCTAGTGGTGGTTCTTTATCTTATCCCGGGGGCTTGCATGCCCACCTTGGGTCTTGTTTAGTTTCAATGCCAATCGTGGAGTCTTCGGGGGCTAGTCCCAAGGTGGGTTTTCACTCAGCAGCGGTTGGTGCAAATTCTCCTTCACATGCTTTGAAGGTTTTTAATAATAACTTTTTCTCACTAGTTCCGGGGTTGGTTGGCTTGGGTTTGTCTAGTGGTACATGGATTACAAAGATCAATGGATGTCTTGAACATTGTGAAGAGAGGCCGAAATTGGGTATCCCGCTAGAGATGATTGCGGAAGATATTGACTATTATTCGAAGCATGCTTTGCTATGCAAGTTATGGGGATGCGTGTTTCATTACAATTTCTTGAATCGTGGGTCCAATGGACTTGGATGCCGGAGGGAGAAATGGAGGTTATGCTTTTGGCAAATAACTATTTCATGGTTTCATTCAATTGCTTGGCGGATTGCAATAAGGCCTTTGAAGGAGGCCCCTATTTTCATAATCGGATTGGGTTATTTATTAAACCTTAGCATGCAGGCTTCAATCCTACTGAAGAGCTTCTGAACTAGGTTCCAATGTGGGTTCGGCTTGTGAGGTTTCCTGTGGAATGTTAGCGGGATGATGTTTTGCACTTGCTGGCTTTGATGCTAGGAAAACCGGTTGGTGCTTCACAGCAGACTCAGGTTAAAAAGTTGATGACTTTTGCTCGTATATGTGTAGAGATTTATTTAAGTAAACCTTTTCCAGATTCAGTGGATATGTGTGCAGGTCCTTACTCTTGGGTGTAGCAGTTGGACTATGAGACTCTTCCTTTTTTATGCCATCTCTGTCATGAATATGGACATTTACAGTGGAGATGCCCAAAGGCTAGGCCTATGGATTCCCAGCCTTCTCAACCTCCCCACAATCCCCTAGGGTTGAAAAGGGGAAGGAACCCACTCCTATTGATGTGGATGGGGCTGATGGTTTCGTTCTAGTCAAGGCTCGTAATAGGAATCGAGGTCAAAAAAGGACTTTGAAGGAAAGGCAGGAGGAAGATTCTTTCAACAGATTTGAAGTTTTAGATGATCTCAGCTAGCAGGAAGTGAATCCAGGCTTGGTGAATCTGGATCAAGGTGCTTTGGGTACAGGATAGGAGGGCCTTCTTTCTGTGGCTACTCAGGTTTTGCAGGATAATAGTGCTTTGGAAATAGACATAGATGTTCAAATGGAAGTCCAGGTGGAATCAGTTCCTATTGTAGAAGGGAAGAAGGGTGGTGGGGATGGATCTCCTCTTGTTTTGAATGTAGATACTAAGGGAGTGAAGAATAATATGTCTTCTTCTTCTCATTTGGGTCTTCATCAAAAGGATCCAAAAAAAGGGGTTGGGGAGAAGTCTTCAAAGCTTGGTAGAAAAAAGGATCTAGAAAAGATTAAATTAATAGGGGAAACTTTGGTAGTGTCAGGGTCTATTAAGACTCTGGATTCTCATTTTTTGAGCCCTTTGAAATGATTGTTCTATTCTGGAATGTAAAGGGCTTGAACAGTGGCCCTCGACAAAAAGTTGTTTGTGATTTGGTTAGAAGTCAATCTCCTAATTTTCTTTTCCTACAGGAGACTAAGTTACCAGTAGAGTGTATATTTGGTTTAGTGCCTAAGTTGTGGGGGAGTGGAGAGTGCCATTGCATTGGTGCTCAAGGGTCTGCTAGGGGAGTGTCTTGTTTATGGAGTCCTTGGAAGATCCACCCTCTTTGGTGGTTCTCCTTTCAGTCTTCTATCTCTATGATTGCATCTTGTTTTGAGACGAGAGAGTCTGTTCTCTTCTCCAATATCTATACACCTATTGAGCTTTAGGGTAAGCAACTTTTGTGGTCCCATATCCAGTTTGTCTGAAGCATGGTTCCTTTCCATCCGTGGATTATGGTTGGAGACTTCAATGCTATTTTTGATTTGGCTGAGAAGTGGGGTGGTATTGTGAGGCTGGAGCCTTCTGCGTTGCTACTTCAGGATAACATCTCAACTTTAAATCTTGTTGATATCAAGCCCATTAATGGCTAGTTTAGTTGGAACAATTGGAGGGTTGAGAATAATTGCATTGTGGAATGACTTGACCGCTTTCTGGCTTCTTGCTACTAGGTTGGTGGGTTGTGGTCTTCTAGCTCTGAAATTTTGGATTGGATGGGCTCAGATCATTGGCCTATCAAGCTGGCTATTTCTTTAGCTTGTGTGCCTCAGTCTCCTTCTTTCAAGTTCCATCTTATGTGGTTGCATGACTCCTCTCTCCATGACTATGTTGTTGTTTGGTGGAGGTATGTTAGACCTGCTTATGGTACAACAATGTATACTTTTGCTAAGTTACTTCAATTTGTCAAGTATCAGCTTAAATGTTGGAATCGGCAATGCTTTGGAAACATTTTCCATGCTAAGACTATTGCCCAGGCTGAGTTGGATGGTATTATGAGGTTGATTAGAGAGGATGGAGTGACTGAAGACTTGTTGCGGGAAGAGACTAGGGCTTTGAAAGAACTGGAAGAGTGTGAGCTGCGAGAGGAATTTTTTTGGAAAAAAAAAGGCTTTGATTGAGTGGCTTCAGGAAGGGGATAAAAATACTACTTTTTTCTTCAACTCGGTGAAAGCCAGGAGACATGGTAATTCCATTTTTGCTTTGGTGAATGATAATGATGAGACTCTTTCTTCTTTTCATGAAATCATGCGTGAAGCTATGTAGTATTTTGGTTCCTTATTTAGGGAGGACTCGTAGGGGGGTTCTGATGAGGATGCTCATGTCCTTTCTTGTATCCCTTCTTTGGTATCTAGGGAGATGAATGAGAACCTTATGAGTGATATTTCAATTGAGGAGCTAGAGGGGATTGTGTTTTAGATGAAGAGGGGGAAAGCTCCTGGCCTTGATGGTTTCCTAATTGAGTTCTTTCAAGAATTCTGGGAGATTATCAAGTTGGACTTGTTGGCGGTTGTTCAGGAGTCTTAGAAAAAAAAACATATGTTACGACCTTTGAATTCTACCTTCCTTTATCTCATCCCAAAGTGTGATGGGGAAGATAGGTTAAGTCAATTTCATCCTATCTCTCTTTGCAATGTGATTTATAAAATTATCTCTAAATTGATTGCTGATAGGTTGAAAAAGTGGCTTAAAGTGCTGATCTCTGAGGAACAGAGTGGTTTTGTGGCAGGATGGCAAATTCTGGATGGCGTTGTTATCGCAACTGAAAACATTCACTCTATGGCCAGTTCCAAAGATAAGGTGATGTTCATCAAGTTGGATATGGCTAAGGCTTATGACAGAGTTCGGTGGTCCTTCCTTCAGAAGGTTCTGAGTGCTTTTGGTTTTGGGGATGAGTGGATTTATTGGGTTATGAGTTGTGTTACTTTGGTCTCCTTCTATGTGTTAATAAATGGTGAGCACTCTGAGCTTTTTGGTGCCTCTCAGGGTTTGCAGCAATGGCGATCCCCTCTCTCCTTACTTGTTTCTTCTTCTTGTTAAAGGTCTGGGACATCTGATAGGAAGGAATGTGGAGTTAGATTTTATTTAGGGGTGGGGGTTGGGAGGTGGTTTACCTCCACAGTTTCACTTGCAGTTTGTGGATGACACTACTTTGATGGGTATGGCTACAATTAGGGAACCTTCAAATTTGTACAAGGTGTTGGATGTTTATCTTGTGGCTTCAGGCCAATTGATTAATGAAGATAAGTCTTCCATATTTTTCTTCAATACTTTAGGTTCCATTCAGAGGTGAATTCCTTATATCTTGAGATTTCAGACTAGGGTTCTCCCTTCGACCTATCTTGGTATTCCCATCTATGTTGGAAGACTACCCAGGGATTCTTGGTATAATATTCTAGATAAATTTCGTGTGAAAGTTAATCATTGGACCCATCATTGGTTGTTCTTTGCGAGTTGTGTTCAATTTCTCAAGTCTGTGGTGCAAGCCCTCCCCATTTATAGATGTATGATTTAGGTGGCCCCATTGGGTTTTGTTACAGAATTGGATTCCTTAGCAAGATAGTTTTTATGGTTTGGTAACTTGTTGTCCTCTAAATGGAGCCTTGTCAGATGGGACATTACTTGTAGCCCGAAGCAGTTTGGTGGTCTTGGGTTAAGATAGTCGTCGTTGTCTAGGATGGCACTGGCTACTAAATTGTATTGGCAGTCGTGTGTGGCGTAGGACCAGATCTGGACCAAGATATTAACAAAGAAATACTTCTCAGGGATCCCTAAGATTGATATTCCTCGTTATCCCCTGGTGGGGAAAGGCTCAGTGATTTGGAGTACACTCAAGAAAGGGGCTACGCTTGTCAAGGATGGCTTACTTTGGATTTGTAAAAGAGGGATGGAAGCTCATTTTTGGTCTGATTCTTGGGATGGTTTTCCTCCCATTGTTTCTTAGTTTCCTAATTTGGTGACTCTGTGCTAGAGGTTCTATGAAGTAGGATGGTCAAGGGTGAGTGACTTTAAGTACTTATCTTCTCATGGGTAGTTGGTGGTGGCAAGATGGAAGAATCTTGATGAGTGGCCTAATGTTGGTATGGAGGAGAAGTGTGCTAAGCTTCACAGTATCCTTTCTCGTAGATGTTGTAGCTCCCTCTAGGAAGGGGATGTTATTTCTTGGTCTCCTAATCCTAAGGGTGTCTAAATTGTTGTTTCTAGATATCAGGTGCTGTTATCTCACCGGCTGGATGGGGTGGAGGTTCAGTGGTGGAAGAAAGTGTGGAATAAGTTTTCTTGGCTGACGTGTAACTACTTTATTTGGAATTTGGCTTGGAATAGGTACTTGACATGGGATAATATTCAGAAGTGGGGTTTTCAGGGTCCTTCTATGTGTGTTTTGTGTGGATGTGGAGAGGAGGACTCTTCTCACTTATTTTTCTAGTGTCCCTTGGATTTACAGCTTTGGCATTTTTGGTGGGGAGTTTGGAAGAGTCCCTATGTTCATTCTTCCTCCCTGGTGGATTTTTGGAGTAGTCTGGGTAGACCTCCTTCTATGGCCTCTTTCTTGAAAGATGTGTAGTGTTTTGGGCCTTCCTTCATACTATGGCAGATTTGGTTGGAATGGAATCGAAGAATATTTCGTGGTGAGAAGTTGTTGATTCAACAAGTTTGGTACAAAATTATTGGTATGATTCGGGAGACGGTGGAAGCTAAGTGTGATGTGGTGTTCCCTTTGGAGAAAGGGGATGCTAAGTTGGTGGATAGATTGGGTATTCAGGGGTTGTCTTCGGCTTCTCCTTGTGTCAGGAGAGGAAGGCAGGTGAAAAAGAAAGTTAAAATGGTGGGGGGATGGCTTACCCTTTTGGCTGGCATTTTGAAGCTCAATATCGATGGTTCTTCAAGGGCAATCCTGGGCCTATTGGGATTGGTGGGGTTGGTAGGGATTTTTTAGGATCGGTAGTTTTTCTCTTTTCTGTTCATGAAGGATTGCAGACTATCAACCTTATGGAAGGTTTGGCGATCCTCTACACTTTGGAGAGGGCTTATGCTTTGGGATGGTGCAAGGTTATTTGTGAGTCTAATTCATAGGTTTTGATTAATTTGCTGAATGAATAGAAGGTATATGATATTAGTTGGTAGTTGGCTATGATGGTGCAACAGATTCTGCTGATAAGTTCTTTGATGGAGATGGTGTCTTTTGTCCATATTTTGAGGGAGTGGAATAGGGCAGCAGATTGTTTGGCTAAGTGGGCTTCTGAGCATTTAGATGGCTAGAAAATTCATGAGTGGGAGTAGGTTCCCCATGATCTCCGACATGACTTGGAGAGGATTCTTGCCGAGGATGGAAATGGTATTGGTGAAGGATGATGTTGTTTCATACTTTGTATGGCTGCTTCTTATGGGTTCCTAACCCTTTGATGTTTTGTAATGCTCTTTTGTCAATTTCAATAAAGTTTTTACCCCTTTATATATATATATATATATATATATATATATATATATATATATATATATATATATATATATATATATATATATATATAGCGAAACCTTTTTAACTCCCCATCATGTATTGAATTTATTTTATTTTATTTTATTTGTAACTCCCATGCCACCACCACCATGAACTAATGATTTTTATTATTATATTTTATAGAAATAATAATAGTTTTAGATCCCTTAGATACATCAATACATTGTGAAAAACCTATAGAATAATTGTTAGGTAAATACACACATTATTGATAACTAAAATATATAACTCTAACTGATGATTTGTATTATTAATGTTTATTTAACATCTATAACTTAGGCAATTGTTCTACCACTTACTTGACTAATATAATAGTTTAAAATAAATTAGTTTACATACCCTTTTTTTATTTAAGAAAAAAAGATGTCCATTTTAACTTGTCCCTTCTAACCGTTGTATACATTATTTGTTTATCCTATTTGTGTTACTTATGAATAGATATTATTTGTTTATTTTTTGGGTGTTTTAAAATATATTACTTGTTATATTTTTATATAGTTCTCTATATAATATAATATTTTTATTTATAATAATATATCATCTTATTATGATATTTTGTTATAAAAATATTTATTAATTTAGAATATTTTAAAAGATAAATATAAAAGATCTTTTTAGAATTTTTATCTTCAAATATTTATAGATATCAATTTAGGTTAAGATATTGGAAATCTTCTCATCATAAACATAAAGTTCATTCTGAGTCACTTGGTGATTTTGTTGTACCAACTGCAATCTCCTAAAAATGGTTAGATTTGTGATTATATTTTTCATTAAAAAATGCACTGTTAAAACTATGTTCCTCTTGGTGGCTGCCACTCAGCATTAGCATTGTGGTGTTTCATTTATACCTAAAAGTAATTTTGTAGCTATTAATTTTCATGATATTTTTACTTTTCAAATTTATTTCTTCAAATAACTAAATTAATTTACATGTTTATTTTGGGAATATGTATAATTTCATTTTTATTTAAATTCTTATGAAAACTTCAAATATTAGTTTTTGAAAATTTTATAAGAAAACTTCAAATATTAGTTGTGAAATTTTTATAAAAGCATTTGTTAATGACTTTTAACAATTCTTCAAAAATTAACTCTTGTCAAATGTAAAATAAATTTATAGTATTCTGAACATTCTAGAGAAATATCCTATGCTATATTTAAATAAATTTACATACTACTGTAGGAATCTATTACTGAACCCAGAAACTATAGGAATCTATTGCTTAACCCAATAAAATTCAATAAAAATTGAATCATAGTGAGTTCTTTCTGTATATTGTATTTTTTCCAACTATACTTAACCCTAAAATAATTTTAGTTTTGTTATATAAGTTAAAAACAAACTCTATTACCAACAGGAAATTATATTTAAATCCATTTAATGGGAAATATTTATGTATAATACAACTTTATATAAAGAAAAGTTAGAATTGTATAACTAACTAAATAATTTAAAATTAATAATGCTTCCTTTTAGATTATGAAAGAAATAGAAGAAATAAATACAATTGAAAATAAGGAGGAATTTCATTATGTGTTCTGTTCATCCTGATAGAATCATATTTTTTAATGAACAAAGAACATAGTAAGCCTGTTTGTTGATTCATAATGAAGGGTTAGTATCCAATACAGATGAAAATGGCACATAAGTCATTATATACTATCTTCAAATTATGAGGTTATAGTTACATGTAATATTACAATATTGAATTTGTTAAAACATTTTGCAGAGAAGACAATAGATTTATAGAGGAAAATTTTAAAATCTATACAAAAAATAAGTCTGAACCGAGATTACCTCTAAGAAGGAAAACTTACAAAATTTGGACGTTTTAAATGGAACCTGCATTAACTTGGGAGATATATTTATATATTGAGTGTTCTGTTTGAGTCATTTGGACCAACTTTTACTCAGCAAAAAGGAATCTCTTTTGTATGGCCAATAGGAATTAGAATACTACAAAATACCATCAATTAGTAAGATTTACTCCAAAATGTTACATAAAAGTCCATAAGATTTACTATTCAATATAAGATGTCTTGGCTCCAAAATACCCATCTAACAGGGACAGAATAACTTGTAAAAAAACAAAATAACTGATGCAAAGCTAGAGGTGTAGGACACTGGTAAAGAATATCTGGAATGGCTGCTATGCTTTAGACTTCTCCAAAGAATGTTGAGCACTACATAAATGAGCAAAACAATGTCATGCCATCTAAGAACGTTCTACACACCATGATGTTGATTTCCAGTCCCTATGCACTTCATGTCCTGGCAGCCACAAAACCTGCAGTTATACTTTAGTGGGTTATTTTCAAACAGGAAGAGGGAATGCGCCGAATGTTTTTATCAAACTCCACATTCCATTGTTTACTATTACATGAAATTTCATATTACATTTTTGAAGAATTTTTTTGGAGAAAATATCTTTTAATATCTAACTCTGTGACATCAAGGAATTTAATGTCCAAAACTATTATACAGACAAATATATCTTTAAGATTGACCTTCAAAGGGCTATTATAATTATAGATGTACAATATTCACCTCCATTGTTGGGTTAGCCTGGAAATATAATGGGTCTGTGGAATTAACCGTATCTCTATGAACAAATACTGGTAGACACCACCTTTAAGAGTCATTTTGTACTTTGTAGAAATCTTAGATCTTCGTTTTCTTCATTGGGAAATGGCTATGGGAGATAGCTAGGTCTTCATTTTCTTCATTGGGAAATGGCTATGGGAGATAGCTAGCTATGCAATAAAATCTAAACCTTTGAAAAGCTCTTATGGCTTCCACTGAGACATCATATTTTTCTAATGCTGATTTCATTCTCAACTCATGCAAGAAGAAAAAATGTCATTTTCGCCTAAGAAAACTTAGGAATGACAAAGTGGGTGTTGGGCAGAGCAAGAGAGACTACTTAACAAGGAGAGCTTGAATTGAATGCCGAAGAAGTGGGTGATAATGGCCCTTCCCAAACCATAACTACCCACGACCCAGGGTTTACTAAATATAGATTAAAAACAAATTATTCATATAAAACTATAGATAACTGAGAAATGCATTAAATATTAAAGAATTTTTTGTTTAAGTAATAATAGTAAGTACTTTTAGAGAACATGATATTAATTATTTTAATAATCTGATTTCGTAAAAATAAAATAGCACTAAAATATTTCCTTAACTATAAAACTAAACTTTACAAAGCTTGCATATTTGTATTTATGTGGAGAGCCCTGATCCTAGTTGAATGTATAGATATTTGAAATGTCTCCTTAAAATATTAAAATGTAATAATACTAATACTTTTATAATTTAAAATGCATTAAAATATTGTAAGTTTGAAGAATAAAATAAAAAATGTAATAATATGGTCAAATATTTTTTATGATACTGTAGATTTTTAACTTTTGACTAAATAAAATTGAAATCCTAGATTTTTAACTCTTGAGTAAATAAAATTGAAATCCCAAAAATAATCTAATGTCATAAAATAAAATGTGTAGAACCCTAACCCTAGTTCGGTGTGGAGAGATTTGAAATGTCTTCCTAAGATATTAAAATGTAATAATATTGAATACAATTACAATTTAAAATGCATTAAAATATTGTATGTTTGAAGAATAATTACACAATATAATAACAATAACATATTCATATTTAGATCTATTTTATCTTAGTCACTTAATTTTTTGTTAAGTAATAATAGTAAGTACTTTTAAAGAATAGAACATGATATAATAATTTTTTCTAAAGGTAAAGAATTATTTATCATTTCAAATTTGTAACTATTATATTTCTAAAACTAAATTTATAAGGAAAAATTTATGTGTATGTGAAGAGCCGTGGCCCTAGTTGAGTGTATAGAGATTTGAAATGTTTGCTTAAGATATTAAAATGTAATAATATTAATACTGTGATAATTTAAAATGCATTAAAATATTATATGTTTGAAGAAGAAAATAAAAAATGTAATAACATGGCAAAATATTTTTCATGATACTGTAGATTTTTAACTTTTGAGTAAATAAAATTGAAATACAATTTTTAACTCTTGAGTAAATAAAATTGAAATCCCAAAAATAATCTAATTTCATAAAATAACATGTGTAAAACCCTTAAATTACAAAGCCTATTAAATAACACAAATATTTCCTTAACTATAAAACTAAACTTTACAAAGCCTGCATATTTGTATTTATATGGAGAGCTCTGGCTCTAATTGAATGTATAGAGATTTGAAATGTCTTCTTAAGATATTAAAATATAATAATATTAATACTATGATAATAAAATGCATTAAAATATTGTGTGTTTGAAGAATAAAATAAAAAACATAATAACATGGCCAAATATTTTTCATGATACTGTAGGTTTTTCATTCAAGGAGAGGAGGCTGCCGAAGCATGCATGGAGAATTAAAACTCATGGAGAAATGCGAGGGAAGGCATTCCATTTGTCATGGAGCTCATTTGCATGGTTGGAGGTGGCAACGATGGATACTCCCATCTAGCTTGTTTGCAGGAAAAGACAAATGTCATTCTTGGGAAATATAACTGATAAGAGGATGGGAATGATGTTTAAACTGAAAAGTGGTGTAGTTCTTTTCGCCATCGAATGGGTTCTTAGAGAGGCATTCATGGTTAACTACAACATATATAGGGTTAATACTAATTTGTCCTCAATATTTTTAGTAGTAATGTTAGATTTAAATGAGGAGAAACCCACTATTGAAAAGATGATGGAGGAATTTGTGGGGCTAGAGTTCAGAGGTGGCTGGAAGGAGGTGGTGGGTATTGCACGCTATGGTGCAGGGGTATTGTTGCCTGGTGATTTCCACATAGTTAACTTCTTAGGAGATGAAGTGAATTGGTGGTTGTTTGTCTGGGAGATAGGGGAGGATAAAATTGTTGGTCATCATTACAAAGTTGTGTGGGGGCTTGCCTTTCTAAAGAAACTTGCAGGGTTGGAGGTGGAGTTCAATTGGATGAATGATATTCTGGAACAATACTATGTTGTGGATGAAAATACCTGAGGTGGAGTGGCTAGTGTCTATACATCTTTTTTGAATGTTGAAATGTAATGAAATATATTGTTGTATATTGAGTAGAAGGCTTAGTAGATAGTATAGTAGATAGCAGCTTGTAATAGGTGGTAGTGGTTGGGGGTTTTTAGGGATTTTGGATGAACCTTGTTTTTTATAGTTTCTTGTTCTCATGTTGAACTTTCTATGTTATATATGGTTAAAGATATAATATAAAGGGAGATGACCCCAAGCAGTTTATCAAGCAAAAAAAATAGTTCCAAATCCATTAGAGAGACAAATAGTGTGTGAAAATTTATAGTAGACAGATGAATATTGTGAAAAACCCTAACCCTAGTTGGGTGTGGAGAGATTTGAAATGTATATATGTATAGTAGAAGTAATGTAAAAAAGAGAAAAAAAATATAGACTTCATCATAATATCCTCATATTTTTATTTTTATTTGAGAGTAATGTATATTGGTGTAATAAATTATAAAGAATTAAATAAAATACAATAAGCAAAGATCTAATCTTAAGAATTATTTAAAATATTTGAGCAATTGACTACCTTACAGATGTAAGCAAGTTTATGGCAGAAATTTCCACAATCCAATTCGGTTAAACTTTATTTCAAAATTGATATGCTTCTCAATCCACTTTGCTTATATTAGATTTGATTTGATTTTGATTTATTTATGTTTCAATTTAACAAATAATATTGGCTTTATATTTATTTGCATAAAAATATTGGGCTATATATATTTGAAAAATGCTTATTTAATAATTTTTTCATGTGGGCTATGTTTAGTTTTTATGTACACTACATAATTATTTTTTTATTTAATGACTTCTTTATGAGTTATATTATAGTGATAGGAATTTTTTAGTGGAAAGTACTTAGAGAAGTATATCTATAGTTATTTTTGAACAAATAAAATTGAAAGGACTAATGTGTCATTATATAGTGTAGGTATCTTTTCTCCTCAAGTTAGGGTAATAATGTCTCTTCACTATTTAATATTTCCTATTAACTATTTACTATTTGCATCAAAACACAAATTTACTTTTCTATATTTTTAAAAAATTGCTATATTAATTTTTGGTGGGGATGAGGGAGGAAGGGATAAAGGAGGATTTTTTTTATTTTATCATCCTTATTACTCAAGGCACCCTTATAATATTTTACTTGTGTACCCACTTGTGACCACATCAACAACAACACATAGGGATAACATTGTTAGTAACTTATAGCATTACTATAGCCAAAGGTAATGGAAATCTTACTTACAAATAATTACCCTTGAAAAATAAATGAAAGTTATTAAAACAAACCTTCTCAATTGTCCATTTATGAATTTGATATTGCACATGTGAATGAAATTGTGAAAGCCTGAAGTGATCACACATTTTTGTCCACTAGGCATAGACCAAACAATTAAGCCATTTGAAGACACAGATAATGGTTGCAAGTTTAAATCCCTAGCTTCAACCATTGCATGAGTAAGGGCAACTCATGTGGGTGTTATTAGGACCTTGCAAATAGGGTTCTGGCTAGTCCTGATTCCTCCTAAATTGGTTCGTACATAAAAAGGAAATGATGCTTGAATAATTAAACAACACAAATCACCCTTCTTTCACAATTTTACACATTGGCAGCCTCAAATTTAAATTATATTCACCATTTTTTCCATACTTCCCCCTCACTGAAAATCCTAATAAAAGCCTCTACAATGCCCACCTTGTCTTGTTGCAATTTCTACAATTTCTACCATGCTTTGAAGGAAATTCTACCACATTTATTTTTGAATGTATTTCTGCTTACTCATTGTAGTTAATTCATTTGCACTGTTAAAGCCACCCATACCCCCATAAGTTGTTGTTTCTCTCCACTATGATATGTACGTTTAATATCAGTAATAAATGTAATCATTTTGGTGGCTTATTAGAATCACCTATGTTAATTCCACCTGGCAATGGCTATAGACTTTTACTGACTTCTTTCTTATCTCATTTAATAATGAGCATGCATAGCATTTAAGCCTTCTACATATGCACCGCTGATCATCAATACTTCTCCCCCCCTCATTAAAGACATGTCTCACACTATGTATATCCAGTCTCAACATCTAAATTTTCTTGCCCTGCAGGATTTTACTGTTTACACCTGGTTACATTAGGTAGATTCATTTCTTCTCTCACACCTATCAATGCAAGGCCTTTTGCCTTCATCTTTTTTCAACTCTAGTCATCCCCAACATCATACCAACTTTGATGATACCCATGAGCATCGAAGGAAACAAGAGAAAGAGTGTGGAATCAATTGATCCAAGAAAAATCCCTGCATTGATACCCGTCTGATCCACATGGGACAAGAGCATATGGGAGTACGTCATTCACTCTATTTGTGGTCAAATTTTAGTCTGGAAGGAGTGGATATAAGAACTGATCAATCTTTCTTGTTAAGGCCGCCATACCATCACTTGCTCATTCGTCCACTTGGTTTGATCTTTCCCACTTCAATTTTTTAAAAAGAAATCATGAAATTGTAAAAATGGAGTTCAAATTTATAGATTAGTGAAGTATTATATTTAAGTATCATATTCTTCAATTTGAATAACAATTTTACACCTCATTCTTATTAAAATGTATTAAATAGTTGTCCTATTTTTACTAGATAAAATTTACCTTAGACCACTGAACTAAGTGTGGTTTAAAAATAGCCTCCATCAGAACCATCTAGTCAAGGTTTAATATATGTTGGAGTCATTTTTAAAACTAAAGAAACATGTTTACTTTAGCAGAGAAGATTTAGAACAAGGAGGAAAGGTGAAGGCTCTTAAAATATGTATAATAGGGGTGGAGAACATTGTTAAGTGTGAGTAAGATATTATACTTATTAGTTATTGCCATGGAACTATTACATCAAGTGAGAGTTTAATAGAGCATTAAATTTTATATTTCTTAATAATTATTGTTTTTTGTTTTTATTGAATAAAATTGGAGGGTAATGATTGGTCTTGTAACCTACACACCATTTATGTCAAACATTAACAAATGTGTTTTGTCTACTCTTTGATTTGTATGTGTTTCAATGTGAAACACTCCCAATGCTTGAGAGAAGGCATGATCCATGATGCCCTATCTTGCAATTTTAACACCCACCATTCCTTTCTTGTATTATAAATGATGGAGGGTATCACAGACAATGCTGATGTTTTTGAGTCTTGTTTTTAGCCATGCAAATGAAAGGTGGATAGTGTGGAGCAATTTAGATGGGTAGGGAATATTTTTATCTTTGGACAAATGTTGTTGTAGTAGACATCTCCTAAGGTGTGAGTCACTAGTATGTTTAGTGCAGGACAATATAAATATAGAGAAATCTAAAAACTATTGAAACTATTGAGTAGAATAATGGGATTTGTAGGAGTCAAGGACAACACTGAGAGGGGGGGTGAATCAGTGTTGTGTGAATTTTCAAATCTTTTTCAAACTTTAACTTGCAGAGCATAAAGATGATAAAGTTATCATTGAATTGACAAACACATAAATAAAACTCATGAATAAAACATACAATCATAGAGAGATGATCAATATGAATCAAGACACAAGAATTGCACGAGTGGAAAACCCTCCAGGGGTAGAAAAACCACTCCAGAACTGCCTCACTGGCTTAATTGGTAAAACATGCCTCATTGGCTACAATACTTCTCTCACTGACAAATGTTAAGGTCTCACTGACTTGTAAGCCTCACTGGCATACTGTTTAGAAGCACCAGCTTCAAGGAGCACCAACCCCTAATACAGAACAAACTGAAAACAGGAATTTAGAGGGTTTCTCTGTTTCAATACAAAACATTTCTTCTCTCATGTGTCTGTCAAATGTCCATTCTGATCAAAATCAATCCTACATCTAGATACACTCAACAACCCCTTTTTCTGATCTGCATCACCACACACTTTAATCCATCTGCCAAGCCAATATATACAAGATGAAAAACCTTTCATATTCTGCACAAGATAATTCAGAGATCTTCAATATTGCTTCTATCAAAAATAAAATCAATCTGTTATGTATAAAACACTTTTCAATAATCTTGCAACCAATTTATCTTTTATTTTTAATTCTCTTCATACTCCTCATAAATTCACCTCCAAGAAAATATTTCTCTGTGCCTATTCAAAAATAAAATCAAACCCCTAAAACAAACTTTTGATCTTCCATCTTCAAAACTTGATTGCTTTATCATCATCTAAATTTCATCTTCTCTGTCTGAGAAAAATAAAATCTTTCTCATAATGTTGACATTTCAATCTTCTCAAACAAAATCATATTTGTCTTCAAAAACTATTCAAATTCTTCTCTACATATTTCTCTTTCATAAAATCAAATCTTCATTTCTGCAAGAATCATTTTGCATTTTTTATATTCTATCTACAAAATAACATTTGACTTTACAATTTAAAAAAAAACTCTCTTGTGAACTCCATGTAGATAATAATATATCTTGAATCTGCCCTAAATATTCAATCTTCACATCTTCATCTTCCATTAAAAAAATCTTCAAACTAATTTAATCACTCTGCCTTAAAAAAAATCTTTCATTTGAATTCTGATAAAACTCTTAAGCTTCCACAAAATTTTGCATTAGAAACTCTTCAAAAAATTTTCTATTTTATACAAACATATCCTTTTTAAAATCCTGAGCCACATGTATTCACAAATAAGAACCTTCTATCTCTCACACATTCTATCTACAAACCTTTCTAACTTAAGTGACTCTTCATCTTCGGTGAAGGATATAGAAATAGCATGTTTTATTGCTTTTTAAAGCACAGAGGACGTCAAAATTAACATAACCGATTGACCGTTGGTGATCACAAACAAGTTTAAACCTTATCCCTCCGATCCCCACAGCCCGCCATATGGTGATTCAATAGTAGCCGTTGATGGAGACTTTCCCGCGGTGCGCAACAATCTCCAACTTGTTTACCGGCCGCCCTAGGCATTGGGGCCGGTAAAACCAACGACCTTTTAGCCCTTAAGTTGTCACTTAAGTGACTACCACCGCCGCAGCCTGTCAACATTGAATTAAAACAAAAAAGTATTGACCACTTGAATAGGCTTTTAGAGGAAGATAAAAGATAACATAGGTTTATTTATGTCTTTGATGCTTAGGTTTGTTTAGGATTTAGAACATAGAAAATGACTGATTAGGGAATTGCAAAGAGAGAAACCAGTCATCACACATGAACAGTTATAGATGAATATTAGAGTATAGGCCTCGTTTAGTCTTGTGACTCTTGATAAAGACATAAGAGAATATTTTGGTTCAAAGAAGACATTTCACTAATCAAAGACATTACATGTGACAAATAGAGAATTAGCCCTCATCAATATGCTTTTGAATGTCAAACCATCACTAAGATCTTGAACAGGCTAGAAAACCAAATCACCTCAAATGTGAAACAATGAAGAGCAATTTGTCACTATATGTGTCACTTGTCACTATAACATCATAAGCCACCTGTAAGGATCTTACCAACAGAGATGAACACCATATGAATACTGAGATCATACCATACCTCCAAACTACTGTGATTACAACAAGCCACAATCAAGATTACTCATGATGCCAACCTATGCCATTTTTACTGAAAGCATGAACATGCATTCTTAACAAGATCCTATATCTGATTTCAACTGAACCACTTATCCTGATTGAGTGAACTATTCCTAATAGATTCCTTCCATAAGTGAATAACAGTGAAATGCATGATCATTAACAACCTTTTGACATCAATGACAAACTATTAGCATTAGGAATGCCTTTTGCTTCCTTCTGCATTCCATAGATGTTCAAATTCATCCATGAAGATCAAGAAAATAAAGAGATGATCAATTGGGCCAAACTCATCAATGACAATCTGCATGCCCAACTAATAAAAGTGATTGATGCATGGAGATTTTTCATAACCTCCTATCTAGTATATTTATTAGCAAGATTGATCATCTATTTAGGGTTAACAAAAAGGAGAGCAATAAGATGAGCTCCATGATAATTTAATGTTTTTGACTGCTACCCCCAACTTCAATTGAATAATTGATTGATACATTACAAAAGGACAAATGATGCATTTACTATGTATATAGTAAGAATCCTGAAAGGAGACCTAACTCAAAGATTATCATTGGATACAATTGAGATCATAAAGAAGTATGTAAATTGGTTTATTCAATGTCCTAAATTCACCTATATCAAAATGGAGGGATTCACAGGTCCTCCCTATAAGATTCTAAAGTACCCTATAGACAAGATAATATTATTCAAACTAACAAGGCGTCTTTATGAGACACACAAAGACCTTGAGAGAAGCATAGACAAGGAGTTCAATTCCCAATAATCCTTGGTGGAATATATGCATGCCCTTCTTTTCCTATTTGATGCAAGTGCACCCTAGGTGAATTGGCAATCTGCATCACCCAAAAAGATTTAGCATTTTGGTTTTGTTTAATCTCTGTTTTGGCAATATCTTGGTTCGATTTGGTCTCCATCATCAACACCAAAATGTTTCTCAAGAAAAATACTCTGTGACACTAACATTAGATAGCTCATCTGGTATCAAGTTCAAGTCAAAGAGGGTTACATGTTTGGCTTCTTCAATGTTACTATTAAACTCTAGCTAGGTTATACTGCAGGAATTATCACTTCGTTCTATCTTTTGAACAACCAAGTTTATCAAGGATGGCATGATGAAATAGACATAGAGTTCTTGGGAACAATCCCTGGTGAGCTTCACAAACTGCAGTCCAATGCTTATGACAATGGTATGGGAGTTAGAAATCTCATCAACAAAGAGCAACAATTTTATCTCTGGTCTAACTTAGGATTTCCACAACTACAACATTCTTTGAATGCCTTCTCAAATGTTATTTTTGGTGAACGGCATCCTCATAAGGACATTTCTGAAGAAGAAGACCCTTGGAGTGATATATCCATTGAAGCCAATGTCTGTGTATGTAACCATTTGATGATAAGCACATGAAATAAAATGCCACTGATAAACACACAACAAACATATAATGTGGAAGGAGTTAGCAGATAATTCAACAGACATATCAGTTTGGTGGCTATTATTGTACACGAGACTTGTCTTTCGATGATTGAGGTATGTGGCATAGCAAATGAGTATTTGTATTTATGGCATCGTGCATACAAAGGACCTCTCAAATTATGTTGATGGAAAATATTAGTAACACATCTTGGTGCCACGACTCTTTCTCTCTTTCAAACTGATGTTTGATCTTCTGAATTGGCCAAATCAATAAGCACATCAAATTTTTTTCCTATGCTAGGCGTCATCGCAATTTTAGAAGACGAAGGGATCCTCACAACATTATAAATTGTGTGTATGACCTTGTGGAAGGCGATCGGCCATTGAGAGAAAAGGGAGGTTTAGCCAGAGAGAAGGAAAAATAATTTGTAGAGAATGAGAGTTACAGCCCTGAGGGTATAAAGAGAAGGAAAGGTCAGAAGTCATTTGAGGCTATGAGATTGGGATTGTGTAGATAGAGTAGGGAGATGGTGATAAGAGTTGGTAAAAATTAGTGAAAATTAAACTATGTAATTAATTTGTAAATTTATACTTTTTGTGAATAAGATCAATTATTTGTTTTCCTGATTCAAATGAAGGTCTAGTCTATTTCCTATTTTTGTTGCAATTTGATATTGTGATGGGTAGGATCCACCAGGACCTATGGGTAGAGTAGAGGGAGTGCGGTAAAGAAGAGCTCAAGAGATTGTTGCAGGTAGAGAGGAGTCCTAAGCAAGTGAGAGATGGGACGCTGCGGAGAGAATTTGTTTTGTCAATTGAGAGTGTAATGGTAGATTGTAGAGCATGAGGTTGTTGGTTAACAGATTTGTCACCTAACTATATATACTCTTGCCCAAACAAGTGACAAATGTAATCAATAGTTGACCCTAATATATTGGTATTTTATAAAGGCTCTCTACTTCATTAACAAGGCACAACTACCTTCGAAAGATATTCTTATGAGTGAAAATTAGAATTGCTTTTAACCAGAAAGCAAAAATAAAGGTAGAGCTTTTGACCAAAAAACAATAAAGGCAGATTTATAACCAAACAATAAGAAGCTTAAAGACTTCCACCAACACAACATCCATGAATTAATACAAACTGATATCATACACCATATATTCACCACCTCAAATAATATACCAAAAGATGGACAATTCTCAACACTGAGCAAGAACTATAAATATCCAACCACCTCAATACACAAATATTGTCAACACTAGCAGCAACACATTCAACATAGGTAGAATGTGAATCCAAATAACCATAACACAAAGTCCATGATGTGATGTCTCGATATTAAGATGTTTAAATTAAAGATTTAAACATCATGATAAAAGTCCATCAAGTTACTTTCATGAAATACGGTGTTTAGTCAGTTTAAATGATATAGATAATTACGTATGTATTAATATTTAAATAAACATATATTATTTAATAAATAATATTAAATAATATTATTATTTTAATATAATTAAGATATAGTATTATATTTATAAATAACACATATAAATGCAAATATAAATATTAATATTAATATTAACAATTTAAATATTTTTATATTATATAAAAGTAAATATAAATAACAAATTATAATTTATTTGAATAATATGAAGAGTCTTATAAATATAAGTGAGTGCAGCTAGTAAAATATTTAAAATAAAGTCTTAGTTAATAAAGAAAACTAGTAAATGTACGATAACATATGAAATAGGATACATATCATATATTACCTTTTTGTCTTGTTCAAAGTATGGAAAAGTAGATGCAGGAGGTGCGATTAACAAAAGAGATGTGATGAGCAGCGGTTAGGAAAATAAAGGGCAACAAACTATTTAGGAGACAAGCCTTAATCATTTACGAAGGGATTCAAAGCAGCGATTATTATATAACAATAATTAGTATTCTAGAAGGGGCATCACCCTTCAAAGGGATGCCTCCCTTCATAGAAACATAGGGATATAAATTTAGATTAATGTGGGAGATGTGAAAAAGGGAATAAGCAAGGAATATTACTTGAATATAAAGACATAGGAAGGAATAAAAGTATATTTTTCTAAGTTTAGAATATGTGTATATTCTGAAATAAAATACATATTTCTGATTATAGAGAGGAAGATATATATATATATATATATATATATATATATATATATATTCTGATTTAAGAAGAAGATAAACAGGAATAAGAAGCAACAAGGAATAAAATTTAGATTTGAGCAGACGTATGGCAGATTAAAGGTAGATTTATAGACAGATGTAAGGTAGATAAAAGTCAACACTGAAAGAAGACAATCCTTAGATCTCCAAGGATACAAAGGCAAGGAGTATCCTCGTATGATGTATCTAACCCTATGTTTCTTATGATAAATATCATATGATAAATAATGAAAAATGCATATAATTAAAAGATTATCATTAGTGTCATAAGCATTGTCAAATTTGCTATGAAATATAGATTATATTCACAACACACTTGATATGATTGCTTGCAACTATGAAGTTTGGTTAGTTTATTATGCATCAATGTGGTTTCTTGTGTGAATTTTATGATGGAGGGAATTAAGGGCCTATGAAAGAGCGTTGGGATCCTCTTTTAAGTACACCAGCCCATGGTGGATGGCTAAGACCTGCCACATGTGGGCCAAGCGGGCATAAGAGGCCGCTCTTGGGATTGGAAGGAGTGATTTCTAGGACACCCTACTGTAGTTACACCCCCAACCTTCCATCATGATGATTAATTGATTCATAAGAAGAAGCAGAATGGTTTTGATAAGAGGAACGATGATAGGATGCCTCACTAGGCACCCCACCCCATATGGATGACAAGAGGCCACATGGGGCCAAGAGGGTGAAGCGCCTGCTCTTGGGCCTAGAGTAGAGGGTTTCTTAGGCACCCTATCAAACCATTTTTTCCTAAGAAGAATGAATTAGAAACCTAAAAGATTTTAATATATTCATGACATGATATTTATTTCTTGTTATAAATGTTTGCTAATCTATTTGCAGGTCTTAAACAAGTAGTTGTATCACTAATCTTACTTTCCTTTACATATTCTAATGAGAGCACCATATAATACTATCTTGTAAATATTTTCTAACTCTATCTTGCAAGTACCCGATCAAGTTATAAACTTCCCCAAAACCAAGTTGATTAATTGAAATTGATATATTAGGGCAAATTTAGGGGTTTTCCAAATTTGGGGACATTACAAGTGGTGTCAGAGCATCTTTTCTGCCATCCTATGTATACTTTATGTATTATGTGTATCAAAGGTTTACTTTGTGACTCATGTGTATGCTTTGTAACATATGTTCATGTGAATAATTTGTGTATTACATGTATTCGTATGTATGCTTCATACTCATGTGTATAATTGGTGACCTTGGGATGGTGGATGGGTCGATGGTGTAGTATGGGATGCACCGAATCCCCTTTCCAATTGTTTGACAGTATACTTATATGTATTAATACAATTCAATTGTATACCTTGAATTAAGTATATTTGGAGTATTTGAGTGTATACTCTGACTTTACATGTATACTTCATGACTATGTATTCGAGTGTATACTCTATTATTGTATTTATATTTTGAGTGTATACTCTATGTCTTGTATTTGTATTTGAGTGTATACTCTACAATTGTATTTGTATTTGAGTCTATACTCTATGACTTGTATTTGTATTTGAGTGTATACTCTATGACTTTGTATTTGTATTCGAGTGTATACTCTATGACTTTGTATTTGTATTTGAGTGTATACTCTATGGCTTGTATTTGTATTTGAGTGTATACTCTATGACTTTGTATTTGCATTTGAGTGCATACTCTATGACTTTGTATCTATAATTGAGTGTATACTTTATGATTGTGTTCGAGTGGATACTCTATGACTTTGCATTCAAGTGTATACCTTATGTATTCAAGTGTATTTAAGTGTATGCCTTGTGTATTCAAGTGTATACTTTTTGAATCATATGTATTTGAGTGTATTCATATACCTTGTGCCTTGTATTCATGTGTATACCTTGCAAATTATGTATATTCATTATGACTCATGTGTACACTTGGTGACTTCATGTATTCATATCTTGTGGCTTACATGTATTCATATTTTGTGACTCTATGTATTCACCGGTGTGCTTCATGACTTATGTGCATGTTTCCTATATTCACATATATGGTTCATGTTTCATACATATACTTTATGTATTACTTGTATTCAAGTGAATATTTGGTGACTTACATGTATATGTATACCTTGCGACTTGTGTATACTTTGTAACGTATGTGGGTATACTTTGTGACAGACATATACTTTGAATGATTTACGTATATTCAAGTGCGCACTCCATGACTTTGTGTATTCAATTGTATACTCTATAACTTTGTGTGTTTACTCTATGACTTCGTGTATACTTGTATTCAATTGTATAACCCATGACTTTGTGTGTATACTACTTGACTTATGTGTGTTAATGCATACTCCATGACTTATGTATGTTTAAATGCACACTTCATGACTTACTTGTATACTTCATATTTATGTGTTATGTGTGTATACTTTGTGAATTACATGTGTGCTTCATGATTTACATGTTACATGTGCGTATTGCATGTATGCTTCATGTTTATGTATTACAAGTGTATATTTTGTATGCTTAATGCTTTGTGTATCAAGTGTATGCTATATGTTTCATGTATTATGCACGTACACTTGTGTATTATACACTATGTTCATACTTTTGTGTATTATGTGTATGTTCTTTATTCCATGTATTAAGTGTATAAGCTTTTTGTATGCTTCATATGATATTTGTGTGTGCATACTTCACATATTTCATGTATCTAGGTCTATGATTTATACATGTATACTTCACTTGATGAATTATGTTTATCTATGTGTGTGCTTCAAAACAAGTTACCCCATGAGTGTTTAAGATTACTTTATGTTAAGGCCAAATTTCTAGAGCTTTATTTGTCAAATGCTACTTGGGTTAAGAAGCCCTAGCAAATTAACTTATTTAAAATCAAAATATTATTAGTCCCCAAATGCAATAATAAAGAGTTGTAACTAATAAAGTGAAAAAAATGTGACCTCCTCAAATGGGAGAACAATTTTATGGAAGACATCCAAACATCATTAAAGGATTCAAAGTAATAATGATGTGACTCCAAATGTGGAAAGTTGGGAGTCACTTGTAATCAATCAACTCGGAGGGAACAATCATAATAACTTGACATAGTTATGGATAAAATCTAAAGACATAGTTTGACTACTAGTTCTCAAATGAAAATCTAATTGTCACAGAAGCTTAGACACAAAGTGGGATTAAGATAAGCATGCTAACAACAATTCTTCAAGAGATCAATTTAGGATCCTGATGATTTTAGAAGTATTCTAATTATGATGGCTTGAGGACAAGCAATCTTGGGTGGGGTGGATTGTGATGTCCCGATATTAAGACATTGTTTAAATTAAAGATTTAATCATGATAAAAGTCGATCAAGTTACTTTTGTGAAATACAGTGTTTAGTCAATTTAAATGATAGAGATAATTACATATGTATTAATAATTCAATAAAAATATATTATTTAATAAATAATATTAAATAATATTATTATTTTAATATAATTAAGATATAATATTATATATTTTTAAATAACACATATAAATGTAAATATTAATATTAACAATTTAAATATTAATATTAACAATTTAAATATTATTATATTATATTAAAGTAAATATAAATAACAAATTATAATTTATTTGAATAATATGAAGAGTCTTATAAACATAAGTGAGTGCAACTAGTAAAATATTTAAAAGAAAGTCTTAGTTAACAAAGAAAACTAGTAAATGTATTATCAACATATGAAATACCTGATAAATATAATATATTACCTTTTTGTCTTATTCAAAATATGGAAAAGTAGATGCAAGAGGTGTGATTAACAAAAGAGAAGATGTGATGAGCAGCGGTTAGGAAAATAAAGGGCAACTAATTGTTTAGGAGACAAGTCTTAATCATTTATGAAGGGCTTCAAAAGAAATGATTATTATATAACAATAATTAGTATTCTAGAAGGGGCATCACCCTTCAAAGGGATGCCTCCCTTCATAGAAACATAGGGATATAAATTTAGATTAATGTGGGAGATGTGAAAAAGGGAATAAGCAAGGAATATTACTTGAATATAAAGACATACATAGGAATAAAAGTATATTTTTTTGAGTTTAGAATATGTATATATTCTGAAATAAAATACATATTTCTGATTATAGAGAGGAAGATATATACAGATATGCCATATATATATAAAATAGAGGTATCAAATGAAGGAAAATAACAATATATATATTCTAATTTAAGAAGAAGATAAATAGGAATAAGAAGCAACAAGGAATATAATTCAGATTTGAGTAGACGTATGGTAGATTAAAGGCAGATTTATAGATAGATGTAAGGTAGATAAAAGTCAACACTAAAGGAAGACAATCCCTAGATCTCCAAGGATACAAAGGCAAGGAGTATCCTGGTATGATGTATCTAACCCTATGTTTCTTATGATAAATGTCATATGATAAATAATGACAAATGCATATAATTGAAAGATTATCATTAGTGTCATAAGCATTGTAAAACTTGCTATTAAATATAGATTATATTCACAACACACTTGATATGATTGCTTGCAACTATGAAGTTTGATTAGTTTATTATGCATTAATGTGGTTTCTTGTGTGAATGTTATGTTGGAGGGAATTAAGGGCCTACGAGGAGGTTTCTTCTAAGTACACCACCCCATGGTGGATGGCTGAGCCCTGCCACATGTGGGACAAAGGGGCATAAGAGGGTAGTCTTGGGCTTGGAAGGAGTGATTTTTGGGACATCTTGCTGTAGTTACACCTGCAACCTCCCATCATGGTGATTAATTGAGTCATAAGAAGAAGCAAAATGGTTTTGATAAGGGGAACGGTGATAGGACACCTCACTAGGCACCCCACGCCATATGGATGGCAAGAGGCCACATGGGGCCAAGAGGGGTGAAGCACCTACTCTTGGGCCTAGGGTAGAGGGTTTCTTGGGCACCCTATCAAGCCATTTTGTCTTAGGAAGAATGAATTATAAACCTAAAAGATTTCAATATATTCATGACATGATATTTATTTCTTGTTATAAATGTTTACTAATCTATTTACAAGTCTTAAACAGGTAGTTGTATCACTAATGTTACTTTCCTTTACATATTCCAATGAGAGCATCATATAATACTATCTTGTCAATATTTTCTAACTATGTCTTGCAAGTACCCAATCAAGTTATAAACTTCTGCAAAACCAAGTTGATTAATTGAAATTGATATATTAGGGCAAATTTAGGGGTTTTCCAAATTTTGGGACATTACACATGATCATTTAAAATCCCACTATATTGATTCTTATTGCATGTATCAAAGCAGTTGAAACCAAAATTTACTATCACCCTTCCAAAACAAAGTTTGTTAAAAGATCCATAAATCGACTAGCTATTCAAAATATATCTAGCTAAGTTGAAAGTAACTGTCTTTAAAAACTATAACGGATTCTTGAAATAGCCGACATAAAAGATGTTTTAACAATAATTATAATAAAGGGGCCCTCCAGAGCCAATAGTTTTAGAGAAAATATCATAAGACAACTAAAGAATGAAAATGAAATCAAACGAGGATTTGGAAATCCTCATCGTCATTGTCCACCTCATCCATCACTTCCTCTTTCTTAGTCTATTCGCTTTCTCCTATGCCACTAAAGATGTTGAGGTACCTGTGCCTGGAACTTTGCCTTGTATGCTCTGTATTTGTTGATAATAGATGTCAAAGACATCTCAAGTGGAATTCATGTCATGCTAATCTAACATTTCTTTTTCATCACCACTCTATTAGCGTCCACCACCTTTTGATGTACTTCATCAAACTCATTTCTTACAGTGTTAATATAGGCCACCATTTTCACAAGTCTCCCCTATGATTCTCCTATTATTAAATCATAATTTACTATTTTCTTGGTTACTACCCTTCTAAAATTATGTTTTATTACTTTGACATCCAGGAGCTTCTCATCATCGGACCCATTAGCTTCCACCTCTAGAGTAGCAAAACCCTTCTTAATTTTCATCATTTCTCTATAATAGACCACAATTGCCTTTCTCATCTCATCTTCTATTGTGATTATAAGACAGTTTCCATTCAACTGCATCGGCCCACACAGGTATGTCTAGTTCTCCATGATCATTTATCACTTCTTCAACCACTAAGATATTGGGATCCATATCAGCCATCTCTTTTATCTCTTCAGAGCATAGAGATAGACTGTGATGATCACTTCTGGCCTTTTCAAATTCTACTATTAAATCTTCCCTTTTCACATATATGGAATTGAATAATTTTATTACCTCCTCTATGAACACAAGACCATCAAAAACAACTTTTTTGACCCACTGATCCATAGCATTTCTTAAAGACAATGATGTTTTTACGTACTAAAGCAAATTAGGATCAAGAACGTGGAGGTCAGCATTTGAGGGAGTTTCAGCTATGGGTGTTATTATCTTAGCAATTGAATTAGCAAAATATGTCAAAGAACTTACATGGGCTAGTAGCTTTGAATTTTCCTCCTGTAGCCCCTTTACCCTTTTAGATATGTTATTGACTAAATATTTGACATGGTAAAGATCACCCTCTGCAATAGAAGGTCTTAAATCTACCCTGCTCATTCTAAAGTTGGCTTCCATCACTTCATCCTCATTCTTGTCCACTACCAGATCCACAATTTCTAGAAATTGGTTTCCTAAGGCAGGTCAGTCACCATTCTTGACATTCTTTTGTCACATTTGGGCTTAGGAGTACTTTGCAGCAAATTAGCTACAGTATCAATACCTTTATCTACAGATGGGGTATACCTCTTTTTCCTTTGGACAACTTTCCTCAGCTAATTAGGAGAGTGGTCTGGAACATTAGCAACACTAATAGTAGTAACTAGAGGCATAGGTTGAGATTTCTATTCTTGAGGTTCCTTTTGATGAGGGGAATTTGGCAGAATTAATAGAGATCGTAACAAACTATCTTCTCCAATTTGAGAGAAAATAAAAGAATCACTATCACTTACAAGGTTATTAATAGGTGGCACATGGTCTACCTTGGATGAAGAAGCAACCATTCCGGTAGTTCCTTTCGTTGGTTGAGTGTCTTGTTCACACACTATTTTCACCTTTCCAGTCTTCTCAGGGTGCTTGTCATCACCACCATTCGATTATGAGCTGACTCTCTGAAGAGTCAGGTCCAATCTAGAAGACCTTCTGTATGAGTGGGTAGTTTAAGACCTACTTTGGTCTTGAAAAGTCGAATCCTTTGGCGTCGTAGAACCAACACATTCCTTTACCTTCTCCTTTAACCATTTCTTCATTCTTCTCATTACATGAAGGGAAAGAAAACTTATATCTGTAATTTCCTTTTCAAACCATTTCACAGGAGGTAGGGGTTTCATTGATGCAACACAGTAACCTTCATCCATGATGTCTGAGTTATCATCAACTATGTCGAGAACCTAGAGATTTAACTTGAAAGCTCTAACCTGATCCACTGTTAGTCTCATCCACTTTCTCCTCTGTACTTCTCTTTCATATACATAGTCTTCCCAAAAGGCTTCGAGTTGAGGCTGATGCAGATAAGAACCACCCCCATGCATGTTTTCTTTTATGAAATTCTTACTATCAAATGCCGCGTGGGGTGATAAACTGTGGAGACTAAATTCTGATAGCAGCTTGTCAACATTTTTGGCTCCATCATTACTCTTGTAGGAATATAAAGATAGGGTCACAAGGAAAGAATACCCCTTCTTCTTCATAGCTTGATATTTTACATTCATCACTGCCATCTGACGGCACAACTCCAGAAACACTAGATAGTCAGATGGGTACTGTGGCAATTTCAACGGGGCATTTTCATAACCCCTGATTCTCAAATAAGAGAAGCGATCAAACTGTATGTAAAAAATTCCAAATTTCATGACCAGAGTGGATGCTTCAATTAAAAATCTTTACTCTATTGAGCCATTAATGTTCTTAGTCAACATCATAGAAAAAGCATCATTCACTCACCTGAAATCTTTTATAACTTCCATTTTCTGCAACTGAGGGAAATCCCAGTACACAGGCATACTTGCAATAGGATTTCCTTGAATGCTCAAGCTACTCTAGGCATCCTCTCTTTGAGACATCACATACACCAACTGGGAACATATGTGGAAACTCACATTTCTTGCAAAATTCATACAACTGCTTATGCAAACATCCGCTAATAATCTTCACCCAATCAATGTGATGGTCTCCACAAATCAATTAAATGAATCTATACATCCAAAACTCAAAAGTATCTGATTCCAGGCTCCCAACTCCTCTTTTCAATAAGGTTATCATATTTGAAATCTCCTCTTTAAAATGACTCCTTTTTAGATTGGCAGGAAGCTAGGATTTCCCAGTCTTTTCAATTTCCAACCAGCTCTTGGCAATGCAAGTATGGTACCAATCTTTCCTTTCATTTTAATAATTCTAGGCAGAGGACATAGAAACATCAACATTGTCTTCATGCTCCTCTAAATTTAGAGCTAGAGCAATAGATTCAAATCAATTTTTGCCACGACAACGTTGTTAGGGGTTCTTATCTCCTAGGACTCTGGAAAGTAGCCATTGGCACATGCCACTATCAATTTAGGACAATGTACTATAGGAGGAAATCCTCTAGCTTTATCCAATTCGCTACTAACAACTTTTTTCTGCCAGAAGAGTTCAATTTTTAGACTGCATTCTTCTCCAGAAATCTTCGAAATCAACACGAACTAAATTGGTATCTCTCACCCTAGACAAACCATTCTCCACGATGGAGGCCATAGGAATTCCTTGAAATTTGAGCTTCATCTTCATATACTTGAGAAACTAGACAACCAAAAACTCTGAAACATATGCAGACAACACAGGGTAATGCAAGGCACTAATAGGAAGTTCTGTATGCAGATACATGGAAATGGAAAGTTTCTAACTCCCAAAGAAACTGTTGTTCTTTTATAATAGAGTAAAACAAGAAAAAGATGGAGCTGCTAATCATGTTGACCTATGAGAATGAAGTTATGCCGATATCCCATACATAACAAGCTAGCCATTTATTACTCTGCAACACATTCCCCTTGTGAAATGATACAGCCTTAGGTGAGATGAAGAATTTATCAATGTCACTTCACATAAATTTCTTGTGGGGAACATTAAATTCTGGCGGCAAATTTATCTTTTAAACTCATTAATACATGTCTCAAGTTTCCCTCTAAAGATTGTGACATTGTGTTCTTACATATTTCTATTCAAATACGAAGTGACAAGTGTCATTCCTTTATACCGTATGCCAATGCAGCAAAAGCACCATATGAAAGAATAAGCTTCTTCAAAGTTGGCAAGTCAGGAAGAAATTGAAGCTTTGAACCCCAAGTTAGAGGTTCAGAAGTTCAAAGAACTTTTGACCTCCTGAAAACATATAAACTTCATGATACCAATACACAAAGGGAGACTTAAGACATTGAACTTTGTAGGCAAGTCGGGAAGTCGGGCAGTTCAAGAACTTTTGAACCCGCCGACTTTGGTTCAAGAATGCAAAGAAATGTTGATGACTCAAAGAGTGACTAAGTAAAGTTGGACTCAGGATAAATAAACAATGAGGTGACATACACATGATGAAGAAAAAGCTAAGGCATGGGTGCTTTAGTACATTTCAGAAAATGGGACAACAAAATGCTCTAATTGGGGACAAGGACTAAGGAGGATGTAGAGAATCTAGACAAACCATGGCAAACAAGCCTTATTCCAAGGGTAATAGAGTCACACTAAAAATAGGACAACACAAACAATAGAAAAACAAGGAAGGAAATTATTGTACAAAACAAGATGTAAAGATGCTACTAGTTATATAATTTCAAATCTTGCCCATTATAGGCAAGAGGCAGTGATGTTCCATCTGGGTAAGCCAACAAGAATTTATTTTCTCCTATAACTTCTCTGAACTTGAAAGGTCCTTTCCACAAGGAGTCAAATTTCTTATGAGCTCCTTTTGGTTCTCTTCTCCTGTCCCATAAAAGCACAGAATCCCCTACAACAAAATTCCTCTGTTTAGCCCTTTTGTCAAAGATTTTCTTAACGGTCTATTGATGTTTGGAAATTCTATCCGCAAAAATGTCCCTCTACTCCTCCAAATGATTCAAATATAATATTCTCTTCTCCAGTGCTGATTCAAACTACTCATCTTCAATTGCCCTTTGCAAATTTAATGCAGACAATTCCAAGGGAATAGGAATTGCACTGTCGATACCATAAACCATCTGGAAAGGTGACATACCAATAGCTCTTTTGTGTGTTATTCTATCAGCCCAAAGAGCATCATACAGACTCTTATGCCATCTCCTTTGGTTTTCTTCTATTAACTTCTTGACAATGGAAATGAGATTTTTGTTACTTGATTTAGCTTGCCCATTGCACTGTGGGTAATAATCAGATGAATGGGCAAGGCTAATACCAAAGGCATAATAGAAAAGAGTAAACTCAGCAAAGGAGAAACTAGAAGCATTATCAATCACCAACTTCCTAGGTAAACCAAACCTGACCAAAATGTTCTCTTTAAGAAAGGTACATACTACTTCAGAAGTAGTATTCTTCACTGGAATTGCTTCTACCCACTTGGTAAAATAATCTATCATTGTTAGGATATGAGTATGTCTAGCATTGGAATTAGGATTAATAGGTCCAATGAAGTCTAATCCCCACTTCTAAAATGGTTCATCTATAACTAGCGGTCTTAGAGGCAAGGCAGCTATCTGAGGCCTACCGTAAACTTTAAACATTTCTCAGACTTCAACGCCTAATTGTAGGCATCTCTGAACATACCAGGCTAGTAAAAACATTGCCTCAATATCTTAAAGGCACTCACTGATGCTGAGAAGTGTCCTCCACAGGCTTCATCATGGAAAGTCTCTAGCAGTTTCTTCTATTGCTCTTTATCTAAGCATCTCAAAAATGTTCCATCTATTCCTCTTTTATATAGATTACCTCCCAAAAGAACATATTTGTTTGCCTTGAGTTTTAGATTTCTTTTTTCCTTGGTAGAGAGGTGACATGGACAATCACCATAAGTTAAGAAATAAGAAACATTAGAGAACCAGTCATTAGTATTGCTAGCGAAAAGGACTAGGGGAAATTCCTCACCTTCATCAACCTTGTTTTCAGCAATCATCTTGCATAATCCTTTGCCTCTAACCAAGTTGGTGGGCTTGATCTCAATATCATACTCCTATACTTTGGCTATCCAGGATCTACTATTACACCCAATTTCTTGCTACATAAGAATACTTTTTACCACTGATTCTAGGACATAAACAACATCATGTGAATGCAAGATATAAAATCTAAAGCTTTTTAAAGATTTCACCATAGCATATGCATGCTTCTCTAAAGTAAACTATTTTAATTTATGTTTCTTCAATAGCACACTCATGAAAGTAATTGGAGCTTCTATCCCTTGTTTATTTTTTTGTAGCAGAATAGATGATAGAGTGTGCTCATAGGCATAGCAATATATGATAAAATAATTTTGAACATCAGGTTGTACAAGTTTGGGTGCATTAGCAATGGCTACTTTAATGTCCTCAAACACTTGTTTACCTTCAGCATTCCACTTGAAGACAGAATGCCTAGTCAACTCAACAAAGTCGGTGACAAACCTTCTTAGAAAATCTACTTGACCGAAAAGGATCTTGTGTTACTCTTGGTCACGGGTACACTCAACTACTGAATTGCCTTGACTCTTTCTAGATCAATCTTCATCCCATCTTTTGAGACAATGTGACCTAGTAGCTTCTCTTCTGTAATTGAGAAGATAGACTTCTTCTGATTTAGAGAGATGCCATGTTCTCTGCAACGTTGCAGGACTACCTTTAAATCATGCAAATAATTTCTTAGAGAAGACTATTAAATCATCAAGATAAACCACAATGATTTTGTTCTTCAAGTCACCAAAGGTTAGAGCCATTGCTCTCTGAAACGTGGCTCTAGCATTAATGAGACTGAAAGGCATTCTTTTATATGCAAAGACACCAATAGGAGTAGTAAAAGTTGTTTTGTACTGGTCTTCTTGAGCCACTTCAATTTGATTATATCCTAAGAATCCATCAAGCATAGACATTATCTCTGAACCAGACACAGTTTGCAAGATATGATCCATTACTGGTAAGGGATAGTTATCTTTTAGAGAAGATTGATTCAAATTACTAAAATCGACACAATTTCGGATCTCCCCATTCTTTTTCCTAACAGGTATAATATTGGCCACCCAAGTAGAGTGATGAATGGTAAATGATTTTGGCCTTTAGAATCTTGTCAATTTCATTGAAAATGGCTTCGGCTACCTTTGGGTTATAGTTTCTCTATTTATGCTTGAAGGGTATAGTGCCAGGCTTCAATGGAATATGATGTTGCATTTCTACATTCATGAACTTCTTTAGTTCTGCATAACAACATGCAAAAACATCCTTATATCTAATGAGCAAAGAAATTAAATGTTCCCTTTCCTTTCGAGAACAACTTTTGTCAATACAAACAATTTTTAGATCATCTTCTATCCCAATATTCAATCAATCATAATCAACTGAAGCTATGATGGAAATTTTACTCTTCTTCTTAGGACACTGATCATGTTGATTGAAAAGGTCTTCAAGTGAGACCATACCTTTAGGAATTTTATTCCCTTTTAATTGAACAACTCTTGGTTTTTGGTCATTAAGGGAATTCATTTCTCCTAATATATCATTACTCTCATCACTACTACCCTTAAAGAACACACCGGCAAAAGATTCAACCTTTTCAAGAAAATAAATAATTTGTTGATCAGAATTAAAGACTTGCCAATGATTTACATTATTAGGAACACTAGGCCTGTATACTACTTCAATCTTGTATGACTTATCTTTGAAATATGGATGCAGTAAGAGGAGAGATGCTAAAACAACTAAAGAATCATCCATAGTGCTCTATTCTCTAGGTATTGCCTCTATAGAAAAGGCATCAAAGTCTTCAATACAGTCCCACACCCTATTTTGGTAATGCCTCAATCTGCCATTTTTAACCATATATAGTTTCTTTACTTGTTTAACAATCAACTCAGCATCACCTCTAGCTTTCAACTATTTCACCCCTTTTCCCTAGCCAGTTCTAGACCTAGCAACAAGGCCTCGTACTCCATAGTGTTATTTGTGTTTTCAAATTCCAGTATAAAGGCAAATGGAAAGGCATAACCATCTAGAGAAATTAAAACCACCCCAACCCTAGACCCTATAGTAGAGAAACTACCATCAAACTCCAAGGTCAACAATTCATCAACCAAATCAGGGTTGATTAGATTTACATCCCCCTTATCTACTAACATACACATGTAAGTGCCAGGACTAGTCTCTACAAACAAGATATCTGCTCCAGGATCTCCATATTTTAGTACAGTGAATTTGGATTTGGGCTCTGGGTTTAGGAAAACCTTCTTCCCATCTATAGGTATCAGGGCATGTGACTAGTCCATTTGAATTTCACCACCCAAGTCTTTGTAGAAACTATGACTCAACAACATCCCATAACTTAAATGTATGTTTTCTACTAATATGGTTAGCTTCAATCTTTTCTTGGGGAAAGTAGCTAGGGAAACCTGAGCATCTTTGATTTGGCCAAGGATAGGTACTAGGGAACCATCCATTCAGAAGCATCTACCATGAGACGGCGTATACGATAAACTTAGGGCTTTAGCAACTTGAGTAGGCATCACATTTTCTGAAGCTCTAGAATCAATAACATAATTACTAAGTTTATAGCCAGTGATGTATAAAGAGATATAAAAAGGCTCCAGTTTCTCAAAAGGATTCTAAGGGTTGGATTCTTGAGAGCAGGAGTTTGAGCAATTTTGATTCCCAACAAGTATTTCGGCATCACTAGACACTTGAGCATTACAGTTTGAGAGGGACGGTTCTTGACTAACATATCTAACCGATCTATCTAGTTCAGATGGGTTGAGCCTCAAATATTTAGCTTGAGACATTTGAATCTATGTATTTATACATGACTCTACAATATCAAATGAACTAGAGACCAGAGTTTCAGAAGGCGAAGTAGATGGTACCTCAGCGGCTGTGACTTTAGGTGTAACATTCTCCACTTTCTTGGTATTATTTTGCCTTGTCAGGATGTATTTGGGTGTAGAGGATGAACTATCAGGCTGGCCTTGAGAATTTGTCCTCTTTTCACTTGTTGCCCTTTGGTAAACACCGCATAGTTGGGATTATCAATTTTGGTATAGACATCTTCTCCACTTCCATCATCTGATTCATATTCAAAGAAATTGATGCCGACATCACCAAGTGTAGGAGGTTCTTCCACATGAGGTTCTTCTACATGCTCATTCATAGAAAGCATCTACATGAATCTCATCATCTCAGGACAAGATCTTCCATCATGATTAGAGGTAAGATGAAATTTGCTTACTATATGGTTGTTTTTACTAGTCTATGGTCCTCCTTCAATTGCTAACCTTTGGGTTGGACCAGGTAACTGCAATGTCCTATTATAATCCCCTTGAGGAGATTGCATAGGATCTTTAGGCATCTAGCATTTCAGAGTGATAATATCATTTTCCAATCTCTACATAATAGGATTAGTAGAATTAGTTGTTGAAGGTTTGCTAGTTTACAATTCTCGTTTCCACTTTCCTGCAGTTATTAGATCATCTTCTACAACAATAGCCAATGATTGAGTATCAACCAAGTTACAAACTCCTTGTCTCTTTATGGCATAACTGATATCAAGGGGCAATGAATTGATAAAGAAACACATCAACAATCCACCCCTTGGTTTGACATTAGTAGGACTTCTATTTGCAACTCTGTTGAACTTGGCTACATATTCTCGCATTTGTTCATGAACCTCTTTCTTCATGGAGGAGAGTTGGGCTACTAATGTGTGTTCATTGTCAGTAGTTTTGAACCTATCTTCAAATTAGCATCTCATAGAAGCCCAATCTCTAATAGAGGCATTAGGGAGATGATAAAACCATTCGGCAGTAGTGTCAGCAAGAGACTCAACAAATAGCCTAAAAGACACATCTTCATGCTAGACTCCTAAAATAGAACAGGTGGCAAAAAATGCACTTCTGTGTTCTTCTGGAGTAACCTTTCCGTCAACTCTAAATTTGGGTAATATTTTACTTGATCCTCTAGCTAAATCATGCAAATTTTCCCCAAGACTAAGCAGTCCAATAGTAGCACCCCATGGAATAGGTGGAGGCTGAGGATGAGCCATATTAAAAGGGGAAAATTTTACTTGTAATGGAAAGACAGTACTATGCAAAGTCAAGCTTTGACAGGATGAACTAACAGAACCCCTTGTAGGTGGGGGAGAGGATGGTTTGCTAAAAAATTTGATCTTCTTGTTGGAGGGAAAGGAGCAAAGTTTAGAGATTGAAGCAAATCAAAGTTAATATCAGCAATAGCCCTTTGTCTATCACATCGGGTATATCTTTTCATAGACCACTTCCACAACTAAGTATGTAACAATAAGAATGATTAAGTAGAGTCACCAAATCACTTACTGATTATTATGAGGGTGAGCCGATTGTGCAGGGACATGATTTCTTGGTCTGACAGTGGGATTCCTCGGTCTATTATCAAGAATTGCTTGGATTTGCAAAGGCTTTTCTCTCCTAGGCACTAAAACAACTCCTTCAATAAAGACTATCTCTTGAGCATCAACAAAACGACGTACATTTTCTCGTATAATTTCACCAAGTTCGTCTTCCTCCAGCACTTCGTCAACTTGATGGTATTGTTGGTTTGTTCTTCTGGTTTGCCAGACTACAAGTCTAAGGTTGGTAATAATATCTTCCTCATCTCCTACTAGCCAGTCTATGTTAGGCTATAAAACTGGTGCACATCTTCCACGAAGAACCATAAAGTCCAACAACCAAACAACTCACAAAATATATATACATATACAGGTTCGATATTTATCTCGAGTAGAGTCGCCAAAAATTTGTTGGTTAATAGATTTGTCACGTAACTCTATATACTCTCACCCAAACAAGTGACAAATGTAATCAACAGTTGAGCCTAATATATTGGTATTTTATAAAATCTCTCTGCTTCTTTAACAAGCTGCATCTACCTTTGAAAGATATTCTTATGAATGAAAATTAGAATTGCTTTTAACCAGAAAGAAAAAATAAACGCAGAGCTTTTAACCACAAAGCAATAAAGGTAGATTCACAACCAAACTATAAGAAGATCAAAGACTTCCACCAACACAACATCCATGAATTAATACAAATTGATATCATATAGCATATATTCACCACTTCAAATGATATATCAAAAGATAGATAATTCTCAATAGTGAGCAAGAACTATAAATATCCAACCACCTCGATACACAAATATTGTCAACACTAGCAGCAACACATTCAACATAGGCATAACATGAATCCAAATAACCATAACACAAAGTCCATGATCATTTAAAATCCCACTGTAAATTGATTGTCATTGCACGTATCAAAGCAGTTGAAACCAAAATTTACTATAACCCTTCCAAAACAAATTTTGTCGAAAGATCCATAAATCTACTAGCTATCAAGAATATATAGCTAAGCCGAAAGTAACCATCTTTAAAAACTATAACGGCTTCTTGAAATAGCTAACTTAAAGATGTTTAAACAATAATTATAATAAAGGGGCCCTCCAGAGCCAATAGTTTTAGAGAAAATATCATAAAACAACTAAAGCATGAAAATGAAATCAATTGAGGATTTTTAAATCCTCATCGTCGTTGTCCACCTCATCCATCACTTCCTCTTCCTTAGTCTGTTCGCATTCTATTATGCCACTTTGGGCCGCTTGAGGTACACCTGCACCCGCAACCTTGCCTTGTATGCCCTATATTTGTTGATAACAGGTGTCAAAGACATCTTGGGTGGAATTCCTGTCATGCTTATCTGATGTTTCTTTTTCATCACAACTCTATCAGTGTCCACCACCTTTTAATGCACTTCATCAAACTCATTTCTGACAGTGCTAATGTAGGCCGCCATTTTCACAAGTCTCCCTAGTGATTTTCTTGTTATTACATCATAATTTACTATTTCCTCAGTTACTACCCTTCTAACTATTTTATTAGTTTGACATCTAGGAGATTCTCATCATCAGACCCATTAGCTTCCACCTCCAGAGTAGAAAAATCCTTCTTAATTTTCATCATTTCTATATAATAGACAGCAATTGCCTTTCTCATCTCATCTTCTACTATGATTATAAGACTTAGTTTTCATTTAACTACATCGGCCCACATAGGTATGTCTAGTTCTCCAGGATCATTTATCACTTCTTCAACCACTAAGATACCAAGATCCATATCAGCCATCTCTTGTATCTCTTTAGAGGCTAGAGATAGATTGTGATGATTACTTCTGGCCTTTTCAAATTCTACAATTAAAGCTTCCCTTTTCACATATATGGAATCAAATAATTTTATTGCTTCTTCTATGAACACGAGACCATCAAAAACAACTTTTTTTGACCAACTGATCCATAGCATTTCTCAAAGACAATGATGTTTTTACCAAATTGGGATCAACAATGCGGAGGTCAGTATTTGAGGGAGTTTCAGCTATGAGTGTTATTATCTTAGCAACTGAATTAACAAAAGATCATGACAAAGAACTCACATGGGTGAGTAGATTTGAATTTTCCTCCTATAGTCGCTTTACCCTTTTAGATATGTTATTAACTAAATATTTGACATGCTAAAGGTCACCCTCTGTAGTAGAAGTGTTGATAACTGAGAGGGGGGGTGAATCAATTATCCTAATTATTTCTTCTTTCTGAACTTTCTTATTAATCAATGCAACATTAATTCAAATAAGCAAACATTACCATGAAAAGGAAAAACACATGACATAGTATCTTTGACGTGGAAACCCTGTTAAGCGAGAAAACCACGGGGTGATTAACCCAAAGATTATTCTCTGTTAGAAGAATAAGGAAATACAAAATGGCACTTGCCAATTAGGGCTCACTACCCGAGCATACTACTCACAAAGGAGGCACACTGCCTACAAGGAGACACACTATCTACAAAAGAATGTTATACAATACTTGAACTGAATGGAAGCATCCACATATGCTGGAGTTCAGTTCCGGTTAGGCTCAGTACACTGATCTGCTGCACTTCATCTTTCCTCTTCTCTTATGCTGCTTTCCTTTCACATACTGGACCTTCCTTACTACTTCTGCTCTACTCTGCCCTTTTTTTTCGCATACCACATATCACAACAACACTTCTCACAACTAAATCCATCCTTTATATATATCCACACAAGTGATTTCATTATCTTTCTAGTCGGCACCCAGAACAGTCAATCTTCTCACAAACTCTGTTCTGTCAGCTGAATCCTTACACATCAAGTAATGCGGATCAAGCATATACTTGTAGAAATCATTAATCATGTCGGCCAAACATGATTCATGCCTTCACAACCTTTAACACCATCAATAACACATCCGAAAAGTAGTCTAATGTTCTGTCAGTCAGTTCTTCCTCTGTTCACACTGTCACTCAGGAACTCGGTACTCAAGTATTCATATCTTTTGCCTCATCTATCACCGGAGGCTAAAACCTTGGAATCTATCACTCAAGGTAGTACTCTTTACTTCCCCAAATCCACAATTTACCAAGATACTTCTTTTGAGAGATCCAGACCTGTCTATTGAACCTTGCCATATGCTCTATTCTTGTTTACCGGACCACAACATTCTTCACTCTGACTTCCGGTAGAGACACACCATGTCCTAGGGATGTGTGGGATGAACTTTGTTGCCATCAATGACAACAATCATGAATCCATATAGTGTCTCTTTCCAACAATCTCCCCCTTTGGCATTGATGGCAACACTTAGTGAAAAATGACTAAGTGTTTACACTATGGTCCCCCTTGGCTGATGCTCTATCTTTATATACATTTTTTGGAGGTCCCCCTTAGTTGGATTCCTCATTTTTCACTGCTCCTCACTCCCCCTTTGACATCAATGGCAAAGGGTAGGGTCTGCACATCAAAATTTTCAAAAATTTTACTATAATTAGCCACATAAGTATATATATACAAGTTGTACTTACATATACTTAAGTATGTCTACAAAAGTGTTCTTCAACTATACAACTTCTGTCACCCAACTCTGCTTCATCCTGTCCAAAATTGAGATATGCCCACTCAACATGAATGCAAACACATCTGCCCTTTTTAGATCTATTGGATCATTTGTCTGGGCTGTGATTTGAGCTTCACTTATGGCCTCATGCATGGCCTCTAACTTAGGGACAATGATCCTCCTAAGTTCACCCATCCGGCTAATCATGTTCTTCCTTTCCTTCTCAAAATTCTTTATTGCATTTGTGATTGCAATAGTTTGACACTCTTGATTTACTATGGAGGAAGAGAGAGGATCAAAACTTTAAGACAAATTTAGTAGTTTATCCTCTTGCTCTTTTATTTTTTTCTCAATCTCTACTATTACTTTGGACTAGGAGATACAAAATTTGTATATTTCACCACCATCCTTAAGAGCATTTTCTATGCTCTTTATCCCAATACTCATATTTTTCCTATCATTAGTGATTAATCCTTGTACCTCTGAGAATCTCTTATCCAAAAACTCCTTCCGGGCCTTTTCTTCAGCTGATTTTTCTAGAGAATCAAAATGTGTACTAACACTGCTAACTAAGGTTTTGAGATTACTAGAAGAAGAGACTGTGGGATCCTTTTGAAAAGATGGTATGATCTTTTCTAGCACTCCGGATGCAGCTTCTATCAACTCATAGTCTTCCATATGAGACTTTAGGAGTTTTTCATTAGCCTTAGCATTTGCAAATGAAGCTATCTTCATTGTCTGTACTGGAGAAAGAGAATCAAAATTGAATGGACCTTGTAGAAGCTCTGGTTCATCAATCTCCATTATTTCTTTGCTCAAAAATTCTTAGACAGTTTGTAGAGTGTTTCTTGCTGGAGACAGATGTTTCTTCTCTTCTGCAGTCTTGGAGCTATCCTTTGGAGTTTTCTCTCCTTCTACATTCCCACCACTAGTAGTTGTGGTTTTCTCTACTGAAGTCTTCTGTCCTTCCGCAACCTTTGCACTGTCACCTTCTTTTTCCTTCACCTCTGCTTCTTTCTCCTATGATTTTTCTTCTCCTTTAGATCTGGAGACTGTAGGGGAAACCAGAGGGGAAATGCTGGTTTGTTCGGGGCCCACCTCTTCTGACATTTTCTCAGGAGTTTCTTCTACAACATTTGTAGGATCAATACCCAAGTCCTCTATGATAGGAAGATTAAATATTTTGAAGGTTTTCTGGAGAATCTCTTCAGTGTCCTTGGCTACCTTGTCGGTCTCACCAAGCATAAGTTGATTCATCCTTGCTTTGCTCCTGAATTCATCCTTGCAGTCTTTGAATACCATGTTCATTGTCTTGGGATCAATTGAAGGATATAGTTGAATAGCTATTTGTTCCCGGATCTCAAGGTCTTTTGCCATGGCATTGGTCTTTCTCATTTCCAACTCCTTCTCTAGACTCTTAGGAATTAGAGAGATAATTTCAATAAAAGCTTTGTTGTAAATGTTCAGATACCTGATTGTAGCTTCCTGCAGGATCTTTTGGTTGGCCTCATTGTAATCATCATAGAATTCGGCCATTGGTTGAAGGTTTCCATCCATAGTGACTGATTTGATTACACTTTCTAGGGACAGGGTGGGCTTTTCAACAAATTCCTCTGCTATTTCTTCCTTGTCTTGGCCTGTGGAGGGCTAACTGGATCCTTTCTTCTTCTGCTTCTTTATTTCCTTTACCCCCTCATCTGATTTGGTATCTTCTTCATCTCTTTGACTTGCATAAGCCCTTGTGGCTTTTGTCTTTGACCTTTTCTCTTCTTTGCCAGATGCCTGGACTTCTGGTTTTGAGCTTTTAGCTAGGACAAGTGCTGGTCTCTTTGAAGATCTGGTCCAGGTGGAAGTTTCCATCAGAGCACTTTTCTTGCTTCCTTTTTTTGCCTCTTTCTTCTCTTCATCAGTTTTTTGTCTCTTTTCTCGGTTGACATCAAGTGCCCCTTTGAGATCCCAAGGCCTTGTGCAATATGTTCTACTTCTTTTCTCACCTTCCTTTTCATCTCTGGTTCTCTGAGTTCCATATGGATCTTTACACTCAGCTCCTCAAAGGTTCCAAACCTTTCTGCCTTTGGATCTTTAGGCTAACTCAGCATGTGTTGAACATGCAGCGCCACAATCTGTTCATCAACTTCATACCCCATGGGCATGATCCAGACTATCCTTGGTTCTACTACCTCCATTAGGCACTGATCAGTCTCTACCATAAAGCAGACTATGTCCTTGTATTTCTCAACAAGAGACTGGGGAATCCTTTCTCTTGATTGCATCATGTTCTGAAAGTTTTTGAAGTATCCCCACATGGCTATATTTCTTGCTTTAGCATCCCCAAGCCCATGCAAATAGTCTCTGATCTGAATTGCTACCGCTTTGTCATTCTGCCATACCCATCCATTTGATCCGGGCAACTCATTCATGAAGTAGAAAAATAAACATACTATTAGTGCACCATATTTGAAAGAGTTTTTCTTGTCCTTTTTGATCTTTTGTATGTTTTCCATTAACTAGCTCAAGAGAAGTTCACAGAGATCATATTCTGCATTTTTTCTCAGCATCTCATAGGCTATATATATTACAGTTCTTGATATTGAATTCTCCCTCCTGGAATGATATATCTTGTATCCTATTATCATAGATGCATACTTGATATCTGGGTCAGTAATATCTTCAATGGCCATTGCCCTCTTATCAAATTTTGATTCGGTGGCCTCTGTGACAATGTTGTTTTTGACAGATTTGAGGACAGGAATTCCTCCGAAGGAATGTAAACCAGTTACTGCCCTAATTGCTTCCTTGGTGATCTTGCAAGGTCTATTCAGCCATAGAAAGTTATCATGCACCCTACTTAAAACATACTAGACCCATTCATCTTCTTCAAAGCAGGGGAAATGAATGAACTGATCAAAGTGTTTTTCCTGGATGCTCTTATATTGAGGTTTGATCTCAAAAGAATCATCTATTAACTACTTGTGGTATAAGTCTCTTAGTTTGAATTCCCCAAACTCTTCAATGTTTGCATGTATATAAACCCTAATATCTTTAGTGTGTAAAATGCCATGCAGAACACTGGAAAATGCACCTAGGGGGTTTACCTCCAAGGATTTGTATGGATGTTTCTTAAATGTAGGGCGAGGTCTATCAAAAATCTTTACAATATTCAGAGTACCCATTATCAAGAGATTTGCAGTGAGATATTTGAAAACAAAAAATACCTTTTGCGCCTATTGGTTTCATAGAGTAGGTGGAATTGATCTCTGGAAGTAATGACTTCTGCAAGTGATCTTCGATGAACTTGAGGAATTTCATTGCAGAGCTCCGCTTTTTGTTTCTTCTTGAGTGCAGAATGAACGATTGATTAATGAAAAACCCTTATATTGCTCCGCGAGCCCTAATATCAGATTACAATAAATGCCTGACCTACATTATTCTGGTTTGCCTGGTTTTCCTTGTTTAAGGAGGAAGAAACTCATCCGGATCATTATGATTCCCTTTTGATCAATGTTAGTGATGAATCATCATATCCACTTGTCCTTCTAATCATCTTATATATCCGCAGATCAAGCTATATCAATTTGGATTCATACCGGGCCAATCTTGTGAGAAACCTGTTTTACCGGAAGACTTGCTTAACTGGACCAATTCTGAAGGATTTGAACTTTTTAAATTTTCTTGCGGATCTCTCAGATCTTTACTTGACCTTCTTTACATATTTCTCTAGAAACCCTTTGATCCGCAGCTTCTCATGTGCCAATTTCAAGCACCACTTAACTGGCTGGGGGAACAAGGTATTCTTTGTGTCTCCCCCTAAGCCAAAGCTCACCTTTTAGTTTTCGGAAGGAATATCAGCACCAGAGTCTGGTGCAGATCCAACCTTTACATTCTCTGAACTTTTCTTCACCCAAATCTTGTTCATCTCATTCCTAACTTTATCTGCATTCACCTTTTGTTTACCCTTATCTTGATTCTGATTATGATATACTGGACCTCTTTTCTCCTGATTCTTGCTTCTATAGAATTTTGCATTATGACCGGACCTATTACAGATTTGGCAAACAACATTTCTTTGCATATTTGACTAATATCCTCTTGATCTGCATTGATTAGCCATATGACCTACTCTATTGCATGCAAAGCATCTACCATTGAATGATTTGTTCATTTGCATATTTTTGCATTCATGAGACTTGTGACCATACCTTTTGCAATTAAAACACTATCCAGAGAAGGATGAATTAGTCTGATTCATTCTCTTTATACACTGATTAGCTTTGTGACCAAAGTGATTGCAGCTGTGGCAGTATCCATTGAAGGATGGATATCTTTGAGCATTGGGTTGTCTTACCAGAGGTCTTCTAGGCCTGTTCCTTGGATTTTCTGATCCAAAATTCTTTTGACCGGATCTGGAGCTTTCTCCTTTCTCATATCCCAAACCACATTTGTCATCTACCTTCTTTTGACTTCCAAGAAGAACTTCAAGTTGAGCAGAACTTATCTTGAATTTCTCTTTATACTCATTTGCTGTTTGAAGATCCCTTTTTAGAGAGACAATTTGATCCTCAAGTTTTTCTTCATTATCTTTAGCATCTTCAAGATCAGATTCAAGATGTCAAATAATTCTATCCATCTGGTGGCAATCTTCTGATTTCTCCTTGAGAGATTGTCTAAGATTATCTTCAGTTTTTCTTTTCTATTCAATTTCTTGGGTAAACTTTATAACTCCTGATTCCATTTCATGTCTTACCATAATGATTTCTTTTGATAACTTTTCACATAACTTGGTTTTCTTAGTCAGTTCTTCATTTACATTATTTTCTTCACCTTGTCTTGCCAATTGTTGAAGTAGCTCCTTTCTCTTTTTCATAGAGAGACTTAATTTGTCTTTTAGTTCTCTCATGAAATCATCAGCCTGTTTGATTCTTTCCTTTAATTCACTGACTTCAGAGTTTGACTGTTCAAGATCCTCAAGGGTAGTCTTGAGTTGCTCCCTTAAACCATATGCATCCATTTGGACTCCCAGATCTTCCTTAAGTTGTTAGACTCTATTAGGAGGAACTTAGCTCTGATACGAATTGTTGATAAATTAGAGGGGGGTGAATCAGTTATCCTAATTATTTCTTCTTTCTGAACTTTCTTATTAATCAATGCAACATTAATTCAAATAAGCAAACATTACCATGAAAAGGAAAAACACATGACATAGTATCTTTGACGTGGAAACCCTGTCAAGGGAGAAAACCATGGGGTGATTAACCAAAAGATTATTCTCTATTAGAAGAATAAGGAAATACAAAATGGCACTTGCCAATTAGGGCTTACTGCCCAAGCACACTGCTCACAAAGGAGGCACACTACCTACAAGGAGACACACTGTCTACAAAAGAATGTTAGACAATACTTGAACTGATTGGAGGCATCCACATATGCTGGAGTTCAGTTCCGGTTAGGCTCAGTACACTGATCTGCTGCACTTCATCTTTCCTCTTCTCTTATGCTGCTTTCCTTTCACATACTGGACCTTCCTTACTGCTTCTGCTCTGCTCTGACCTTTTTTTTTGCATACCACATATCACAACAACACTTCTCACAACTAAATCCATCCTTTATAAATATCCGCACAAGTGATTTCATTATCTTTCTAGTCGGCACCCGGAATAGTCAATCTTCTCACAAACTTTGTTCTGTCGACTAAATCCTTACACATCAAGTAATGTGTATCAAGCATATACTTGTAGAAATCATTAATCATGTTGGCCAAACATGATTCATGCCTTCATAACCTTTAACACCATCAGTAACACATCCAAAAAGTAGTCTGATGTTCTGTCAGTCAGTTCTTCCTCTGTTCACACTGTCACTCAGGAACCTGGTACTCAAGTATTCATATCTTTTGCCTCATCTATCACCAGAGGCTAAAACCTTGGAATCTATCACTCAAGGTAGTACTCTTTACTTCCCCAAATCCACACTTTACCAAGATACTTCTTTTGAGAGATCCAGACTTGTCTGTCGGACCTTGCCATATGCTCTGTTCTTGTTTACCAGACCACAACATTCTTCACTCTGACTTCCAGTAGAGACACACCATGTCCTGCAGATGTGTGGGATGAACTTTGTTGCCATCAATGACAACAATCATGAATCCATATAGTGTCTCTTGCCAACAAGAAGGTCCTAAATCCACCCTGCTCATTCTAAAGTCGGCTTCTGTCACTTCATCCTCATTCTTGTCCACTACCGGATCTACAATTTCCAGAAATTAGTTTCCTGAGGTAGGGTCAGTCACCATTCTCAACATTCTTTTGGCACATTTGGGCTTAGGAGTACTTTGCAAAAAATTAGCTACAGTATCAATACCTTCATGTCTACAGGTGGTGTTTACCTCTATATCCTTTGGACAACTTTCTTCAGCCAATTAGGAGAGGGGCCAGAACATTAGTAGCATTAATAGTAGTAACTAGAGGCACAGGGTGAGAATTTTGTTCTTGAGGTTCATTTTGATGAGGGGAATTTGGTAGACTTAATAGAGATCACAACAAAATATCTTCTCCAAGTTGAGAGAAAATAAAAGAATCATTATCACTTACAAGGTTATTAATAGGTGGCACATGGTCTGTCTTGGATGAAGAAGCAGTCATTCTGGTATTTCCTTTCACTAGTTGAGTGTCTTGTTCACACACCATTTTCACCTTTCTAGTCTCCTCATGGGGCTTGTCATCACTACCATTCGATAATGATCCGGCTCTCTAAAGAGTCAGGTTGAAACTAGAAGACCTTCTGTATGAGTGGGTAGTTTGAGACCTGCTTTGGCCTTGAGAGGCTGAATCCTTTGGCGTTGTAGAACAAGCACATTCCTTTATCTTTCCCTTTAACCATTTCTACATTCTTCTCAATACATGAAGGGAAGGAAAACTTACATATGTAATTTCCTTTTCAAACCATTTCACAAGAGATAGGGGTTTCATTGATGTGGCATGGTAACCATCATCCATGATGTTTGAGTTATCATCGACTATGTTAGGAACCTAGAGATTTAGCTTAAAAGATCTAACCTAATCCACAGTTAGTCTCATCCACTTTCTCCTTTGCACTTGTCTTTCATCTACACAGTCTTCCCAGAAGTCTTTGAGTTGAGGCTGATGCAAATAAGAACTACCCCCATGCATATTTTCTTTTATGAAATTCTTTCTGTTAAATGATGCATGGGGTGATAAATTGTGGAGATTGAATTCCAATAGTAGGTTGTCAACATTTTTGGCTCCATCATTACATTTGTAGGAATAGAAAGATAGGGTCATAGGGAAAGAATACACCTTCTTCATAGATTGATATTGTACATTCACCGCCACCATCTGATGACACAACTCTTGAAACACTAGATAGTCAGATGGGTATCGTGCCAATTTCAATGAGGCATTTTCATAACCCCTAATTCTCAAATAAGAGAAGTGATCAAGCTCTATGTAAAGGATTCCAAATTTCATGACCAAAGTAGATGCTTCAATTGAAAACCTTCGCTCTATCAAGCTATCAATCTTGTTAGTCAACATCATAGAAAAATCATCATTCACTCACCTGAAATCTTTCATACCTTCCATTTTCTGCAACTAAGGGAAAATCTAGTACACAGGCGTACTTGCAGTAGGATTTCCTTGAATCCTCAAGCCAAGCCAAGAAGCCTCTTTTCAAGCCAAGACATACACCAACTAGGAACACATGTGGAAACTCACATTTCTTGCAAAATTGATCAACTGCTCATGCAAACATTCACTAATAATCTTTGCCCAATGAATGTGGTGCTCTCCACAAATCAGAGAAATGAATTTGCACATCAAAAACTCAAAAGTATCTGATTCTGGGCTCCCAACTACTCTGTTCAACAAGGTTATCATATCTGAAATCTCCTCAGGTTAAAATGGATCCTTTTTAGATTAGTGGGGAGCCAGGATTTCCCAGTCTTTTGAATTTACAACCAGCTCTTGGCAATGCGAGTAAGGAACCAATCTTTCCTTTCATTGTAATAATTCCAAGTAGAGGACACAGAAACATCAGCATTGTCTTTGTCTTCCTCCAAATTTACAGTTAGAGCGATAGATTCAGAATCAATTTTTGCCATGATAATGCCGTTAGGGGTTCTTATCTCCTGGGACTCCAGAAAGTAGCCATTGGCACATGCCACTATCAATTCGAGACAATGCACTGAGGGTGGAAATCCTCTATCTTTATCCAATCTGCTACTAACAACTTTTTTTGCTAGAGGTGTTTGATTTTCAGACTGCATTCTTCTCCAGAAATCTTTGAAATCAACATAACCTAAATTGGTATATCTCACCTCAGACAAACCATTCTCCATGATGGAGGCCATAGAAATTCCTTGAAATTTGAACTTCATCTTCATATATTTGAGAAACCAGACAACTAGAGACTCTGAAACATATGCAGACAACATAGGGTAATGCAAGGTGCTAACAGGAAGTTCTTTACGTAGATACATGGAAATGGAAATTTTCTAACTCCCAAAGAAAGTGTTGTGCTTTTATAACAGAGTAAAACAAGAAAAAGATGGCGCTGCTAATCATGCTAACCTATGAGAATGAAGTTATGTTGATATCCCACATGTAACAAACTAGCCGTTTATTACTCTACAATGCATTCCCTTTGTGAAATGATACAGGCTTAGTGAGATGAAGAATTTATCAATGTCACTTCACATAAATTCATTTGTGGGGAACATTAAATTCTGGTGGCAAATTTATCTTTTAAACTCATTAATACATGTCTCGATTTTCCCTCTGAAGATTGTGCCACTATTTTCTCACGTACTTCTACTTAAATTTGAAGTGAAAAGTATCATTCCTTTATACCTTATGCCAGTGCATCAAAAGCACCATATGAAAGAATAAGCTTCTTCAAAGTCAGTAAGTTAGGAAGAAATTGAAGCTTTGAATCCCAAGTCGGAGGTTCAAAATTTCAAAGAACTTTTGACCTCCCAACAACAAATAAACCTCACGCTACTAATACACAAAAGGAGACTTAAAACATTGAACTTTGCAGGCAAGTCAGGAAGTTGGGTTGTTCAAGAACTTTTGAACTCACTGACTTTGGTTCAAGAATGAAAAGAAATACCGATAACTTGAAGAGTGACTAAGTAAATTTGGACTCAAGATGAATAAACAATGAGGTGACATACACATGATGAAGAAAAAGCTAAGTCATGGGTGCTTTAGTACATTTCAGAAAATGGGACTGTATGCAATGAAATATAGATTTCCTCGACAAGATTTGAAAATAACATCAAACCCTAAAATCTATATTTAGTGCAACAAAAAGATGATGATAAACTAAATTGAAAACAAATAATGATAAATGTTACCAAATATTTGATTGTGGTTTCTCGAATGATTTGCATAACTCCAAAGGTAATTTCTCCAGGGAGTAATTGAAAATGAGGGGTAGGTTTTACAAAGTTTGGTAAAATTGGTTTGGGTAGTTGCACGGAAAAAAGGTAGGTATATTAATAGGTTTTGGGTAAGGTTTTTAGCTTTAAGTTAATAATAAATTAAATTAGTTAAATTTAATATATTATTAATGAGAAGTTATAAGTAAATAATAAATTAGTTTTAGTTTATTATTTATGAAATATGGTAAAATTAAAAGATTAATTAATTAATTAAAATTAATTAAATCTTTAGGTTAGGGGAATAATTAGGGATCTAATGATGGTTAATTTTTTATGTCTACATTTTGCCCCTCTTTGAGACAATGTTGCAAAGCAATTTTGTTTCAAAGAAGATTAAAACATAGGTTTTGGATTTAGATTTTGGGTTGGATTGGATTAGATCAAATGGGGCTCATAAAAAAATTGGATCGGATGGGGCTCATAAAAATGAAGGATTGGTGATTGGTATAGATGTCCCCTCAAGAGGTTATATAGGGACGAAGGAGATGGATAGGCTATTGAAAAAGGAAAGGAAGGGAAGGAGATAGAGTTATGCTGATTGAAATTTGAGCAACTGAATGTTTGATATAGCACCTAACCTTATGCACCAAGATATAAGGACTAGGGTGACGATGTGTCAAATGCGTAAAGGAGTAAAGTCACAAGCAAGCATATGCTTAATGGCACTATGATATGAAAGACCATGATGATGTTGTGGTAGGTATGTTGCAAGGACCGATAACAGACACAAGACAACAATGAGTCAACACACACAAGCAAAATAAGCAAAAGCATGCATACACAATGTTGCCCCTAGTCCAAAAAGCAAATCATGAACCAAAAGACTTAATCATGACATAAGTGACGAAGCTAGTGAGATCTTGTACCAAAGATTAACCCAATAAATGGATAAGTGTCTATTGTGGGAATGATATATCCCTAGATAAGGTAAGGATGTGATAAGATAGGTAAAGGATGGTTTGGCATGAGGGATCCACAACTTGATTACTACAAACAAGATCAAATCGCTAGGTGTTGAGTTTCACATTTTTGCCTAAGAGTTTCAAAGTGTTTTTGAGATATGTCTTGGATTGTGTGAGTGTCAAAAATGGGTTTGTGTTTGTTTTGTTTGATTTTTGTGTTTTTATGATTTTAATGATTTGATGGAGGGAAATGACGAGGACTTGGTGTTGAAAACTTTATTATGGGATTGCATGAGACTAAAAATGTAGATGAACTCAAGAGTTCAGTATGAGGAACCCAAAGGTACCAAGACACATAGACCGATATAGGTGGACAAAAGAATACTAGGATGGGATCAGGTGAAGGGATGTGAAAAGACTAATGGAAAAGCTGGTGATAATGGAACTCTGAATAGAAGGTAAAATAATGACTAGATAATACTGAATAGATTTGTATTGCAAGATATGGATGGGGGATGAATGGAGAATAGAATTATTATGGATGTTAGATGGATGATGCAGTGATGGGTGATGTGAAAAAGCTACCTAAAGGATGGGTGGGACAACTCAAATTTTCTACACCTGGTGCCTGCGAATAGGTTTTCACCATGGTACTTATCCAAGGTGCCACTGAAGTGGTTTGCACCATTGGATGATTTTTTTTTGGTATTTTTTTAATTTTTATTTTGAACAGGGATACTCCAAGTTAGGTATAGAACCATTTGAGATGGGCTATGTTGATAGGCTCTTCCAAAGGTTGACCTTCTAGAGTGGAAAGTTGGTAAGCTCCTGATCCATATCTCTTGGTTACAACAAAAGGTCCTAAATAGTTAGGTTCAAACTTCCCTTTCTTTACACGATTAATAAGATTTGTTTGATTTTCTATTAGAACAAGATCTCCAAGTTCAAATTTGCGAGGTTTCATCCTTTTGTTGTAGCCTCGGCAAAGACGATTTTGATAAGCTTTTAGATGATTAAGAGCTATAAGTCACTTCTCGTCCAACAATTCAAGATCTTGTAATCTTGACACATGATATTTGTCATTTGAAATCAAATGTTGTAAGTATACTCGCAAGGATGGGAGCTCGATCTCAATGGGTAAAATAGCTTCAAAACCATACACCAAGGAATAAGGTGTGGCACCTGTAGGAGTGCGGATGCTAGTTTGATAAGCCTAAAGAGTGGGATTAAGTTGCAAGTGTCAATCGTGGCCAACCTTGTTCACCATTTTCTTTAGGATTTTTAGAAGAGTGTTATTAGTTGCTTCAGCTTAGCCAGTGCTTTGCCAATAATAAGGGGAAGAAAAGTGATGTTGGATCTTGAATTTGTTACAAAGCTCTTTGACATCCTGATTCTTAAAAGGGCAACCATTATCTGTGACTATGGCTTGAGGAATACCATAGTGACAAATGATATAATGGAAGATGGACTTAGATATTTACTTTCCTGTTATGTAAGTAAGAGGAATTGCTTCAACCCATTTGGTGAAGTATTTGGTAGCAGTGATAAAAAATTTGTGACCATCTAAGGAGGAGGGATGTATTTTTCCAACGAGATTGAGTCCCCATTGTGAGAATGGCCATGGAGTAGTGATAGTTTGAAATTCTTGTGCTGGTGCATGAGTTAGGTCACTATGTTGCTGACAAGGTACACATTTCTTGACAACATCATGTGCATCCTACTCCATAGTAGGCCAATAGTATACTGTGTGAAGCAATTTCTTGACTAAGGACCACTAGAATGAGCACCACATATGCCTTCATGTATCTCATGCAAGTCAGTTTGGGCTTCTTCTAGGTTAAGACATTTAAGCAAGACACCATCTAGTGAGCTTCAATAAAGCGTGTCACCGAGGAGGACATATTGGGAAGAATGACGAATGAAGGAGTGACATTGGGATTTAGAAATATTTGGTAGGATGATTTGGCTATGAATGTAATGGTAGATCTAATTGAACCAAGTGGAGTTAGAACCAACAATATCACATACCAACTCTAATTATGGGATATCGAAAGCTGGTATAAATAAATGCTCTATCAGGAATTCAATTTTGGGATCATTTAGAGGCATCTCTATCTTTGAATCAATTGTGGCCATAGAATCAACATCTTTATTGTGAAGCCTTGAGATCTGTTCAAATGTGATCTTGTTGGAATATGCTTTGAATGTCTCAACTAGTTTCTTGTATGGCATTAACTTTTCATCTTTTGTCTGATATTCATTGTTTACTTGTTTGATCACTAGTTGAGAATCTCCATGAACTTGCAATTCTTTGATATTACTGGTTATGGCCAATTTCAATCCTTTGATTAGTGCTTCATATTCGGCAATGTTGTTTATACATGGAAACTCAATGTGAAATAATTTTGGTATATAATCACCTTGAGGGGTAACAAAGAGTATTCCAGCTCCTGAGCCATGCTAACTATGAGAACCATCAAAATACAATTGCCAGGATGGAAGAGTTTCTATGTCCAGAATTGATTCATCAATAAATTATGTTATTATTGGATGATCTGACTCTATAGGTGCTTCTACCAATTGATCTTCTATTATCTATCCCTTTATAGCTTTTCTGTCAATGTACTTAATGTCAAATTCACTAAGCATCATCACCCATTTTGCCATATGACCAGTCAAAGATGCTTTGGATAGTAGATATTTGAGAGGATCAATCTTTGATATAAGCTTAGTTTGATGACTCAACATGTAATGTGTAAGCTTTTGTGATGTAAAGACAACTATGAGACATGCCTTTTCAATGGGTGAATAGTTCAGTTCATAGACCACCAAAGTTCTGCTGATATAATAGATTGCTCGTTCTTTACCATTATCATCATTTTGTGCTAAAAGAGCCCCTAATGCTACTGATGTTGTTGAGATGTATAAAATAAGGGGTTTTCCATGAATAGTGGTGCCAACACAGGAGGAGATCCCAAGTACTCTTTGAGTTTGTCAAATGCTTCTTTGTAGTTTTGATCCTAGATAAATTGTGCATTTTTCTTCAACGAGTAAACGATTGACTCTTGTCTACAAGTTGAGCAATAAACCTCCTTATAGATTGTAATTTTCCTTGTAAAGCTCTAAGTTGTCTTAGATTTTAAGGAGGTATATCTATTATAGCTTTGATATTTGCTGGATCAACTTCAATTCCTCTTTTGGACACGATATAACCCAAGAGTTTTCTAGATGTCACTCCAAAGACACATTTCTTAGGGTTCAATCTGACATTGTACTTTTCTAGATTATCAAAAATGGTTTCCAAAATGTATAGGTGACCTTCTCTAGTTTTTGATTTTTCCAGTATATCATCTACATAATCTTCCATCTATTTCTGAAGCATATCATGAAATATAATTGTCATTGCTCTTTGATATGTGGATCCAATGTTTTTTAGACCAAAGGACATGATGAGCCAATAGTATGTTCCCTAGACACAAATGAAAGAGGTTTTATGTTAATCTTCTTTGGCTATTCTGATCTAGTTATTATCTAAAAATCCATCCATTAAAGATAATATATCGTGTCCTGCCGTCAGATCCACTATGATATCAATGTTTGGTAATGGAAAATCATCCTTTGGAAAAGCTTTGTTGATGTCTCTGAAATCATTACAAAATCTGATGGTTCCATTTGGTTTGGCTATAGGTATAATGTTTGAGATCTACTCGGGATAGTCTATCAGTTTGATAAAATGAACTACCAAGAGTTTTTCTAACTCTGCTTTGACCATTAAGGCAATTTTGGAATGCATCTTTCTCAATTTTTTCTTGACCGGTTTTGTTCTTGGATGGGTTGTCAAATAATTTACTATAAGTGATGGATCTAATCTTGGCATATGTGCATAGGACCAAGAAAAATTAATTTCTCATTATCTAAAAAAAGTGTTAAAGTCTTGAGTTTCAAATTCTAATAGCAACTTTGCTACATATGTGATCTTGGGTTCTTCTACAATTCCAAGATTCATCTCTTGTGTCTATTCTATGACTACAGTGGACATTTCCTAGTGTTCCCCCACCTTGGGGAGGTTAAATTACTCATCCTTTGGCACCTCAAAGAGGTTTTCACCATTAGATACATTTTTTATTTTTACTTTTTCATCGTCTGAAAGTGCCATGAATTGGTTTTCACTAGGGGATGTTATTTTTATATTATCATTTATATTTTTGTGACTAAGGAATTTAATGGATTCCCCAAAGTAGGCATCAGAGGTTTGTTCAATAGTGTAGTTGATCTTGTGATCTTCAATAGGTAGGTGAGTACGAAGTCCTAGAAATTCACCAATAGCCTCATCATTTTCAAAGACATCAAGGACAGGAGGTCCTTGTTGGTCCCAGTCAAAGCTCTCTGGAATGAATCTATACTTTACACATTTGGAAATTTGAATTTGATTCTAACCACTTCTCAAATGTTTGCAATAGCAGTTTTGATTGTGACCTTTGTGACAAACATATAGATACCACACATATCACTGTTATGTTGAGGATCTCTTGCATTGTGAGATGGATAAGAAACAAATAACATACTGTGGAAGAAATCCTTTAGCTTGACTAGTTAACTACAATGCTTCATGAATGTGGTATTCTTGGTTTAGTTCTATCCTGAAGCTGAGCGGTGTTCCTTAAAATTTGCTTTTGATGATTTGGTGAATACTCTATTATGTTGCATATTGAGTGTGGAATTTGTTCTCCATAGCCTCTTAACCTTTATCTATTGGTTTGATCCTTTTGTATCATTATTTTACCATTGGATAAACATTTACTTTGCTAGTTTTCAAGCCATTATTTGTTATTCTAAACATTGTCTAATGTCTTTCCTCACAGGGTAAAAGATTTGATCAAGGGAGCTCCAAAACATTTGTATTTATTGAAATTTAACAATGTTAAAGAAATTGAATAGATAGACGTGATATGAACAACACTGCCAACTCATCAAACCTTGACTTTGGCCATTAAAAGATACATAAACTTTGATGGTTATACAAATCAACAACATAAAACTTAACTATTTATATCATAGTACTGCACGTGATCATAAAGACAAAATACCAGTGCTCAAATAACTACCAGAGTCTCAATTTTTTTAGCCCTTAGAGGTTGTTTTCTTCAAACTTACATAACTTTTGTATTTTTCATCATATTTTCACATTTTTGTAGGCATTGGAAAGAGAAGTTGGAGAGCTTCACAACAATACAATCAATTCCTTCAGATTCTACCTAGATTTGCAGGTATAATCATTTGAAATTCAGATTTTCATTTTGCCAACATCAAACATTTTTCTCTCACAACGCATTTAACATTTTGTGGGTTTTGCAGGTTCATTTGTCTTGTCCTAAAATTTTCATTACAGATTTACGCCTATCAAGGACACAGATTTTTCAAACTACTAATCAGTGTATTGTAGGTTTTATCGTTAGAGAATTTAATCTTGAAACATTGTGTCTTTTTTTTTATAGATTTAGATCACATCATAAGCAAGGGTTAAAATTAACAATTGTTTGCCATGTCTTGTGGTTTGCATTTTTGTTATTGAATGTGTATGCTCTTCTCTCGTGCCACTCCATGATTTTGAGAATCAAAATCATTCCTTTGACATTTTGTATAACCATCCACATATTTGGATTTGGAATTAAAATGAACCCCAGGCGAGTGTGAGGCAAAGGAGTTGTGTATGCTCTCTCCTTGCACTTCATGTGATCTGGGAGATAAAAAACAATGTACTTCCTTACTTTTGTATACCTTTAGAGGGCCTTCCACCGTGCTTCAAAAGGTGGGAATGACCCAAGTGATAACAAGTTAAAGCCAAGCTCTTTCAAACTGCTATATAAAAAATGCGTTTGTGACGAAAGTCATAAGAAACAGGTGCTGATGTGTCATACTAATGAATGTCTCCCTTAGTACCCTTGTGATGCGTGAAAACCTATAGAGCGTAACCTCTGCAGTTTGGGAGGCCTCCTAAATGGAGTGAATCATTGCATGTATGGCCACCTGAATGAACGCCCTTACTAAGAACCAACTATTGTAGTAGCCAAAATCATTTTATTTATTGGTGCAGGAGGTCAGACCTCTGAAGCCGTCCCACATTCTAATAGTTCAAAGTCGAGATAGCAAATTCCTTGAGATCTTCAGGTCTTTGGGAATTCGAAGTTTGGTGTGCCCAAGAAGTGTGTTGATGATTGCGATATACAGCCTTCTAGCCCTCTGAAAAGTGCCAGAAAACTGTTGATGACTGTTTTGATGCAATCATAACAATAAGTTAAAATTCACATATAATGAACTGAAACTATACTTGAAAGACAAGAAGGAATCATTTGGTGATTCAACTAATCCCAAGTCTACAATGGTTCGGTTGGTCAAGTTCAGTTGGTCAATGTGAAGCTGTAATGTTCAAGGGGCCTTACGTAGTTTAGGTTTGTTTGGTGGTTTACTAGACTAAGAATATGCAAAGAGGTCATAGATTTCAACAAGTATTCTGTTCATTTGCATACAAGTGTTACTGGGCTGCAAGTTTCAGAGGGTTTTCTTGGATTTTTGCAGCTTTCTTCTTTATCTGTTTATGAAAACTGTCTACTCATGGCTCTGTTATACATGCTTCTTCAAATTTGAGACAATTTCCTTTAGATTTCTACGTTTTCAGCTAAATATTTCAGATGGGTTGGGAAAAGTTAGAAAGATCTAATCTATACCTCATTTAATCTACCAAAGGATCTAAGTGTTTCTGTTATGCACTATGTAAATACCACAGTAATTTGATCAAATCCACAGTAAAAACCCTAAATGTAAGTTCTGAGCATTTTCACAAACATACATTTAAAATTGCAAGCTCTCAAAGAAGAAATTTCAAAACACAAAGAAGAGCAGGAGAACACTCAGAAGATAGATGCAGAACTCCAGATTCTATTGTATTAGAAACGAATAGCCATACATGATTTACAATGTAAGAATGACTCTTAGTTTCATTGATCATACTACAGAGAACTTACAAGCTTTACAGATACAGTAAGGCAGCCAGACATTCCACGCGCACCTTACTGCAGACAAACAGGCGACCTCCTTCTTCTACTCTAAACTATGCTAACTAACTTGCTGTGTTTTCCTAAAATCCCTGTTGTAGCCCCTGTTGTCAAGTATTACAGTGTAGAGAGGCACAATATAAAGACATTCTGATTGTCCTCACTACAGCAAAAAACCTAACTGAACCCCTGGTTCAAACCCCTGGTTAGAGCAATAAATACAGGTGAACCAGTTCTCAAAAATATCTCAGAGCAGTGTCAAATCTGGGCGAAATATTGCCCCTTCTGAGAAGTTCCGGCAGCTGGGTAATAACTTCTGTTTGTCTATTGTGATAATACTCCCAGCTGCAACTCTGTTCTTCACTTGAATGGCCTTGACTTTTTCGCACTTCATCCTTATCTTCTTGCTCCTGAGATCAGATCTTCTGCCTCCATGAGGTCACTGTGTTGACCTTCCAGCTGCTTCCTCAACTGCAAGCCTGCAAGACAAGACAAGCAATAAGTTTTTCATTTATCATATAAGCAGCATGAAATTAAAATAAGCGTTTAAACCCAGGTGACTGCGCAAGATGGTGGAAATCAGATCAAAATGCACTCAAAAACGCGTCCAAAATGTGCTCAGACTGCTCAAAGTTCCCGGGTCAACCATCGCTGACCAAAAAATGCCAGAGGCGCCAAAAAAACACTTTAAAATTCCACCGCTTCATTTCCCGCCCATCGGCATGACCATCGCTGTCGGTGCGTCAAAAAAAACATGTTAGCCGACATACTTCATCATCATGATATTTCGCTTCTGCATATTGGAGAAAAGAACAACATCATCATCATCATCATGCCGAAGAAGAATAGGAGGATATGAATATGATCATGCTGCCGAGGAAAGGAAGATGATGGTGACGTCATCATGATATTCGGGCTTCATTGAAATGCTAAGGATGACGTCATCATCATGTTTAGTTAAGATCAGGGGATAATTGTGATATCGGGTCACCTAAGGAGCATGATCAGGATGATTAACGTAATATGATCCTTTTGCGGCCAAGGTAACCCTCTCGAAAGATCAGGATGATGATGATCATCATCATATTTGGGGCTTTTGTCAAACTTGGAATAAGACGTCATCATCATATTCGGGAACCGGATCGTGCTTTGGAAAATATCCTGTTTGAAGGAAAAAATGATGATGATGATCATCAGGATATTTACTTCTTCGTTTATCAGATCGGGATGACGTCATCATGATATCCGGAGCTTTCGTTAAACTTAGAACATGACGTCATCATGATATTTCGCTAACCGGATCATGTTTTAGAAAATATCCTGCCGAAGGGAAAATGTTATGATGATGATCATCAGGATGTTTTCAAAAGGTCTTACTTCATCGGCAGGAGGGCTTTACGAAATATCGGGCGAACAAACAAGATCATGATGATCTTAACAATAGGACAGGATAAAAATATGATGATGACATCATCATCATATTTCATTTTCAGAGCACAAGGATAAGTTGAGGTCATCATGATATTTGCGCTAGGGTGATATTGTAAAATATGATCATGCTGTTGAGGAATGCAATATCGACTTCTTCTTAATAGATAGGGTGATCATCAGGATACTTCGCTAAAGAAGATCAGGAGGATATGAAGTCGTCATCATCATCCTTCAAACTTCAGCAAATATCATGATGATGACCCTCCGATAGGTTTATAACACGCGCATGCAAATATGCCGATGATGAATTTTCTAAGTCAGGGTGATCTTATACTATCAGCATGATATTTTAGTTTTAGGCGATGCAAAGATATCATGATGATGCTCACGATACAAAGATTGGTCGACAGGGGAACCTACCTTGACTTAAAGCTGATGTCATCATGATATTTGAACCTCAGGATATTATCGGGGGGGTGCGTTTCAAATATGATGATGATGTCCTCATACAGCAAACCAAGTTTATAAAATATGACGCTCCTAAGAAAATCATGATGCTGCATAATGCGCACAAGGCCTTTTGACGGGTAAACGGAACTACCACCTAAGATTGATGTCCGGATATTGCGACTGCATGATTTTTATCTGGTGATAGACCAAGATCATGATGATCTAGTCAACATGACAAAATATGATGATCACTTGCGATTATCAGGTTTGACCAAAACTTTGACTGTGCATAACTTCCACATATGGACGAATTTTCAAGTGAAGTAAAAGGCAAACCTGCATGGAATTTCAAGCTCTTTTAAAATATGAGGTCATAGCAATAAAATATGAACTTTGACAAACTGACCTCATGATGATGACCTACCTTATTCAATATCATGATGATGATGCACCTGACCTTCATTTTTACCAAACCGCCAGAAAGCAGAAAAACACAAGCAGAAGCAAAAAGCAAGACATCAGCAGGGGTCCCCATTTTGCTAAGGAGCATAATGGGGCGTGTTGTGAACATCACAACAACTTAGCAACCAAAACAAAACAATTAAATTCAGAGTGTTCAAGGAAACTAGATGAAATGAACTCATAACTTCCAACTATCTTTCCTGCAAATTACTATTCATCTTGAGACTCAAAGTATTCAATAAAGATGCATGAATTTCCATTTTCAGTTTAGTTGTGTGCATGTGATTAATTATCCTCATCTTGAAGATCGGTTGAACAAACCAGTGACTGACATTAGCCTACGTAGGTGAGGATATTCCCTCATAGCCGACCGGATAGAGCCTTGCTGCCAGCGAGCGTCTATAGCCCCGGCAAGGTTATCGTTACAATTCTCCTAAGTAGAGCCCCACTGCCAGCGAGCGTCCATAGCCCCAGTAGAGTTACTTAGATGGCTTAATCTAGATTTTTAGTATAATCCGCTTTATTCATTTATTTATTTGTTTTTTTGTTTTCTAATTTTGAAATATTTCATAAGGTATAGCAATTTGTAACTTCATGATGCAAGGAGTGGGCACTTGCTGAAATTAAGCTGAGAATTGTAATGGTAGCAAGGGTGACCTCTGATTTTTCACCTAATATCTACACTGGTAGGTTCAACAAACCCAAGGATTTTAGGTGTGTCATCGTGAGAAACCTGCTTCGAATCCTCAATCACATTTATTGAATACAAAACTTCAGAAGATGAACAACTCTCTACATTCATGACAGTGACAGGTTATGTGTAAATTGCAAATGGTTAACCTGAATATCCTAAATTATATACTGTTTTGAATGGTTGCTAGTTTTGCTCCTTAATACTCTACAGTAAAATAAAGATCCCTGCTGAGGAGACAACAAAGAAACCAAACAAACAGGCTATACAAACAACAAAACAACAGAAAAAACTGTACAAACAGAAAGAAACAAAAAGCAAAAACAAACAGAAAGGAACTATACAAACAACTAACCCGAAAGAAAACAGCAAAAGCAGAACTGTACATTATCTACAGCACTTTACATTCAGAAAAAGGGACCGCCTCATCCTGACCTTTAAGCCTAGAAGTAGTGTTTCAAATGCTGGCCATTAACTGGTAATGGCACATCTTCTCCAGTCAAGGTCTTAAGTCTAAAGGTGTTATCCCCTATTATTTCTGAAATTTGTAATGGACCCAGCCATAATTTATCGAATTTTCCATGGCTTCCTTTCTTTTCATGTGCTTTGTCCCAGCACAACACTAAGTCTGATATCCTAAATGTCTTGACTCTTGCCCTTTTGTCAAACCACCTCTTAACAACTGCTTGGTGTTTGGCAAACTTCTCGAGGGCTTGACCTCTTTTCTCCTCTAGTTGTAACATTTGCACTATTCTGGCCTCCCTGTGGTTATCAAAGCCTAGATATTCATTGGCAAACTTCCAGGTTGGTATTCTCAGATTAACCGGAAGTATGGGATCAGTCCCATAAACTAAGTGATAAGGTGTGCTACCTAAAGCTGTTTTAAACTTGGTCCTGTCTACCCATAATGCATATCTTAATAGGGTATTCCACTCTCTAGGACTTTTGGCAATTAACCTCTTGATGATGTCTAATAAAATTTTGTTTGTTGATTCAGCCAGTCCATTACCTTGAGGGTAATAATTTGAAGAAAACCTTAGAATAATCCCATATTCAAATGCCCATTTAGAAAATTTTAAAGAAGAGAAAGCAGGGCCGTTATCACATACCAATGAATAGGGCGTTCCAAACCTGGTGATAATGTTTTCTTCAAGGAACTTGATAACTACCTCAGTTGTGGAAAACCTGCAGCAGGTGGCCTCAGTCCACCTTGTACAATAGTCCGTTACCGTCAATATAAATTTGTGTCCTGCAGAAGATGGGGGATTGATGACTCCGATAAAATCCAAGCCCCATTGTGGAAACGGTCTGGACTCGATCACAGGCTGCAGTGGATTGGCCAGATTTCTCCCTTTGTCTGCTACAGTCTGACAGGTGTGGCAGCTTCTGATGTGACTCTTAGTATCTTTGAATATAGTGGGCCAGTAATAGCCCGCTCTCAGTATTTTGTGTGCTGTAGCTAAATGGGAACCATGGCCGGTTCCGTACTTGTCATGTAGTTCTGTCAACACTTTATCAGCTTCAGTTCTGTTTATGCATCTCAGATAAATTCCATCATGGTTCTTCCTGAATAGAAGACCTCCTTGCACCATATAATGCTGTGCCTTAATCTTCAAAGCTCTCCTCTGAGAAGCCTTCATCTTGCTCGGGTACTTTCCAGCTATCAGGAAGGTGCTTAGATCATCGTACCAGCCTGATGCGTCTTGGGAATTCAATACATATTGCTGTTTTATCAGATTTGGATCCATGTTTGCTATTGTCTGCACTAGCGCCTGCCCTCTGACCAGCTTTGCGGGAATGATCTCCATGTCGAATTCTTGCAGCGTGGTGATCCGTTTGGCTCTTTTTTCTCCAGGCTCGTTCTGCATCAGCAACATTTTTACTGCTGCGTCTGGTACTATGGCTTTAATCTGGCTGCGCAGAATGTAGTGTCTGAATTTTTTCACAGCCTTCACCAATGTGAATGCCTGTCTTTCGATATCTAGATATTTCAGCTCTGCATCCTTCAGAGGCGCACTCATAAATGCTATGGGCCTCTCTTCATTATTTTCACCTTTCTGTGTCAAGGTAGTAGCGACAGAATGAGAAGATGCAAAGGAGTAGATGTAAAACGGGCATGTGTAGTCTGGACTTGCCAATACAGGAGCATTAGAAATTGCCTCCTTGATGTCTTCAAATGCGGCTTTGGCCACTGGCGTCCATTCCATCTGTGCATCTTTCTTTAGCATGGCATTCAATGGCTGCACAATCTCTGCAAAACCTGTTATAAACTTCCGAACAAAGTTAATTTTACCAAAAAATGATTTCAATTCTTTCCTACTGTTTGGTATTTGCAAATTTTTTATGGATTCTATTCTATCCGGATCAATTGAAATTCCATTTTCAGAAATGACATGGCCTAATAATTTACCTTCAGTTACGCCAAATACACATTTCTTAGGATTAAGGGAAATCCCATACCTTTCACATCGCTGGAGTACTTTTCTGAGGTCCTCAGCGTGGGTGGATGCATCCTTGGAATACACAGTTAAATCATCCATATACACAACAATACATTTACCTGATAATCCACGAAAAGCAACGTCCATGGCCCTCTGAAAAGTGGCACCTGCATTAATCAGACCAAAAGGCATTCTTCTATACGCATAATTTCTCCATTTGCAAGTGAAGGTGGTTTTTAGTATATCTTCTCTGTCAATTAAACCCTGGTTATAACCTGAAAAACCATCTAAAAAAGACATCATCTTTGCGCCATTTACTGCTTGCAGTACTTCGTCTATTGGGGGCAAAGGATAATTATCCTTTTTAGAAGCCTTGTTCAAATTTCTAAAGTCTATGCACAACCTGATGTCTCCATTTTTCTTCCTCACTGGTACTAAGTTAGCTACCCAGACAGAATGTCTGACTGGAAAAATTATTCCAGCGGACAGTAATTTTTTAACTTCCTCAAAGATCAAAGGCTCTAGAATGGCGTTTACAGGCCTCTGTTTCTGCCTAAATAGTTTGACTTCTTTTCTTAAAGGTATTACGTGAGTTATGATGGACTCATCAAATGTTTTCAAGTCTTCATAAGTCCATGCTATGACATGTTTATATTCTTTCAGAACATCCGGAACCTCCCTTCTGATTTTCTCAGAGCAAGCTTTCCCAATTAGTACATTTTGTGGATTTAGCTCAGTCCCTAAGTTATGCAAATCACACTTACCCCCTTCTGTTTTGGGTAAGTCCTTCTGTCTTACTATTCCGTCGAAGTCAAAGATGTGTTCTAATTCAATTACTCCTTTTGGCAAGAAGTTGCTCTTTAAGTTGATCATATCTTCTTCGTCCCATGTTACTTCAGGCCTTTCTTGTTCATCAATAATTTGGGCCTCAAATGCCTCATTACAAGTCAGAAAATTAATAATTTGCTGATCCTCTCCAAATACCTGAAAGTGTGTAACGTTGTCTGGTATACTGGGCACGTTAACTAGCTCAACAACAAATCGTCTTAGTCCTGACAGTGTCAATGGTTCTAATGTACTAGCAGCAACTGCTAATGCATCTGGCCTGTGGTTTAGCTCTCTAGGAATATGCTCTATGTTAAAAGCATCAAATGAATCCATTAAACCCCATACTCTATGTCTGTAACTAATCATTTTCTTATAATTGCAGGCATATAGTTTCCTCACTTGTCTGACTACTAATTCAGAGTCTGAAAATACTCTGATGGTTTTTACCCCTTTCTTGATGGCCATGACAAGTCCTAAAATTAGGGCCTCATATTCAGCAATATTGTTAGTGCAGGAAAATTGTAATCTATATGCTGCCAAATGTGATTTACCTTGAGGATTTATGAGTTCAATACCTGCACCTGCGCCCTGTTTTGATTTGGACCCATCACATTTTAATGTCCACATGCCATCTTTACTTTTCTGATCTTTTACCTTGGCATACTTTGTCTCTTTTATTGCCTGTGGGGTGTTATCTTGTTTATTCATGGGTTTTTCCGTTTGGTTATCTTGCATATGTGTGTTTGTAGTTTGCAACTCAGAAAGATAACTACCCTCGTCCTCTATTTCTTTCCCTAGATCTGGAATCAAGGCACTTATATTATCCTGAACATATCTCTGTGTCGGATCAGGATTCTCATTTTTCTCTTGTGACTCTACCCTCCCTATGCACTTTTTGTATTCATATTCAATGATATCTTTGCATATTTCACAATTCTCCTCAGAATGTTGCCTATCATGGACTTTACACCTATTTTTATATAACTTACATTGGACTGGGAGATTGTGTGTAACGCTTTCTTCCACCTCTCGTCTAATGGCGTGACCAAATTTGTCTATTGCATTGTTTTCCTCATCTGAAGAATTTCCGTCAGACTCAATGAATAGTGTTGTTCTATTGCTGACACACTTCTTTCTAATGTTTAACATCATAATCTCTTCAATCTGCATCCCATTGTTGGTAATTCTATAGACACCTGGTTCAACAGCAGCATATAATATTTCATTAGTTCGATTATACTCTGTTATCATATGTTTCATTCTGGGCTCTGCCCCTATTCTGATCTGGTTTGGGATGCCTCTCCATGGTAACCACATGTGTGAAAAGTCAGTAGCCATATATCCATTTAATGTCTTGGACCAATCCCTACTTAGCAACATTCCATAATTTACAGGTATATCCACTACTTGGATGTCAATGATTTGGCTCACCCTAGGGTCTGAAGCTAATTGCACTTGTATGTTCATGAGTTCTCCTATCACACTAACCTCGGTCTTATCTAATTGTGTGACCACCTTGGCAGATTTGGTGGGAGTCAGCCCGAGAGTTTTACATATTCCTAAGGGCATTACGTTGGCTGAAGCACCAGAATCTACCATGCAATTGTGTATATTCTTCCCACACAACCTAACAGTTAACAAGAAAGATTGAGTATCCCTCTTATCCGCATGTATTACTACATTTGTATTGGAAGGCTGCTCAACTTTCTTACCTTTCTCCTTAGGTGGTGAATCACTATTAGGAACAGTTATATCAGCAGGCACTTTGTTTGTTATGGATGTATCCAGGGATTTTAAAAAAGCATTTCTGATCCCTGGGGTCTTCAATAATTCATTTAGAGGTATACTGACCTTCATTTTCTTTATTTCCTCTGATAAGTAATTCATTAGTCTTGTTGTCTCCATTGCTTCTGTCTTACTTGTTTGATCCTTTTGCACTGCTGTTCCGTTATTTGTGTGCTGACTAGCTTTAAGTATGGCAGGATTGTTGCTAGCATTCTGATCTGGGGGTGTATTGATGTTATTCGGGGGAGTGGAAGTGGTGAAAGGTCCTCCCGGCCTAGGGTTGTTCCTCAAATTGTAGGTGTGGCTTTTATTTGTTTGTTGAAAGGCCTGCACCTCTTCTGTTTCATTTAATATCTCATTTTCAGATTCAAAAGGAAACTGAAAAGCATTTAACACAAAGGCTGATTCCGGATAAAGACTTTCACAACAGTATGGTTCATCCTCTAGCAATTCATCCTCTTTCTCTTCTGCAGTTGCAAAGGTAAACGTTTCTAAGACTAATGCTGTGTCATATTCTGAGGGTACTACCTCATTACCCTTAGGGATGAGAAATTCAGAGGTAGGAGGCTGTACATCTACGTTGAAAATACTAGCTACCAAGTGGAACTGTGGACAGTCATGCTCAGCATGGGCATTGGTATTATGAAATCTGCACCAATTTTTGGGTGCTGTATTGGCCATTTGTATGCTAGTTATTTGTTTTGCACCATGATTATCTGTATTCTCAAAAGGAGAAGCCAGAGTACCGTTGTTGGGCCCAGTGTTCCATGTCTTGGGTGGCCTAGGTTGATTCTGATTTTTGTTATTATTGCCCCAGGTCCTATTATCTATCACTGGCCCCCTATTTTGCATTGGTTGCCCCTGACTGGGGCCTTGATGCTGATTGTAGTTTTGGTTCTGATTGTACTGCTGATTTTGATTGAGACTATAATTCTGATTTTGGCCTTGGTTGTGATTTTGATGTGGATTGTAGTTTTGGTTGCTTCTTCCATAGAGGTTCTCATTTCTTAGCTGTGTCACTTCGGTTGTTAATCTTTTCAAATGTGTAGTAATCTCCTTGATTTCTTCCCTATCCTCTTGTGCTTTTGCCACAGTTACATCCCTAGGAAGTTGGAAGAAAGACTGACCATTATTTTGACTATTATTGGAAGTACTAGCCGTGTAAGGAGTTATAGCCTGGATTGGAGTAGGGTTATACACAGGTGTGTAAGAAGGAACCGGATTTATTAGTGGAGCATGCTGCACAGGGACTCCATTCCATGGGTGTGCCTGATTCTGCACCCCAAAATTTCCTCCAAATGGACTGTAAGTTGTATGTCTCATTTCTTGGTTCACTGAGGCTACCTCTTTATAGGCTTTGGATATTAAATCTATGTCAGTTTTCCTTTTGACAAACATGGCAGTTAAAGGATCCAAAGCAGCATAGTACATAGCCAACAAGGGAGCATCATCTATGGTATAAGGGGCTACTAGCCTAGAATAGGCCTTTTGAAATCTGTCATTGAAATTATCAATTAGCTCTCCCTCACCTCGTTTTATAGCAGCCAGTTTATGATACAAAGCACAAAGGGTCAATGGGTCCTCTAAATCTTGACAGAAATGCTTCTTCCATAAGTGCCCAGGAAGAAATGTAACCATTGGGTAAGTTTACGTACCAGCTAGAGGCTTGCTCATTAAAGGTGTAAGGGAACAATCTACACACAACATCCTCGTGCTCTAACATAGCCCTAAAACATGCTTCCTTAAATATTCTAATATGATCTTCCGGGTCCTGATGCAACTGGTATTTGGGACATATCTTTTCCAGATTTTTTGGCATGTCATGATAATCATTGAAGAATATGGGAGAATTGACATCGAAATAAGCCATTGCAGGTGTTTGAGCTTGACTTGAACTTGCAGAAATACCTGGATTGATTGGTGGATTAGGATTTAGAGGAGGATTGAGACCTCCAGGAGTGCCTGAACCAAGATTTAAAGATCTGAACAGCGATCTATCAGGACTTACAATACTACGAATGTTAAAAGGTGACCCAGGAGGTGTTCCAGATGAACTTCCTGCTTGCGATATCTTTGGATTCCAAATTAAAGGGCTTTTACTTCGCCTTGTATCAGGTAGTTGCACAAAGATATCTCCTGAACTGGACCTAGACCTAGTCACTCTATTACTGTCGTTAGCCAGTTTGAAATGAAACCAAACTCAGGAAGGCCCTCCTTCTAGCGCCAGAAAACTGTTGATGATTGCGATATACAGCCTTCTAGTCCTCTGAAAAGTGCCAGAAAACTGTTGATGACTGTTTTGATGCAATCATAACAATAAGTTAAAATTCACATATAATGAACTGAAACTATACTTGAAAGACAAGAAGGAATCATTTGGTGATTCAACTAATCCCAAGTCTACAATGGTTCGGTTGGTCAAGTTCAGTTGGTCAATGTGAAGCTGTAATGTTCAAGGGGCCTTACGTAGTTTAGGTTTGTTTGGTGGTTTACTAGACTAAGAATATGCAAAGAGGTCATAGATTTCAACAAGTATTCTGTTCATTTGCATACAAGTGTTACTGGGCTGCAAGTTTCAGAGGGTTTTCTTGGATTTTTGCAGCTTTCTTCTTTATCTGTTTATGAAAACTGTCTACTCATGGCTCTGTTATACATGCTTCTTCAAATTTGAGACAATTTCCTTTAGATTTCTACGTTTTCAGCTAAATATTTCAGATGGGTTGGGAAAAGTTAGAAAGATCTAATCTATACCTCATTTAATCTACCAAAGGATCTAAGTGTTTCTGTTATGCACTATGTAAATACCACAGTAATTTGATCAAATCCACAGTAAAAACCCTAAATGTAAGTTCTGAGCATTTTCACAAACATACATTTAAAATTGCAAGCTCTCAAAGAAGAAATTTCAAAACACAAAGAAGAGCAGGAGAACACTCAGAAGATAGATGCAGAACCCCAGATTCTATTGTATTAGAAACGAATAGCCATACATGATTTACAATGTAAGAATGACTCTTAGTTTCATTGATCATACTACAGAGAACTTACAAGCTTTACAGATACAGTAAGGCAGCCAGACATTCCACGCGCACCTTACTGCAGACAAACAGGCGACCTCCTTCTTCTACTCTAAACTATGCTAACTAACTTGCTGTGTTTTCCTAAAATCCCTGTTGTAGCCCCTGTTGTCAAGTATTACAGTGTAGAGAGGCACAATATAAAGACATTCTGATTGTCCTCACTACAGCAAAAAACCTAACTGAACCCCTGGTTCAAACCCCTGGTTAGAGCAATAAATACAGGTGAACCAGTTCTCAAAAATATCTCAGAGCAGTGTCAAATCTGGGCGAAATATTGCCCCTTCTGAGAAGTTCCGGCAGCTGGGTAATAACTTCTGTTTGTCTATTGTGATAATACTCCCAGCTGCAACTCTGTTCTTCACTTGAATGGCCTTGACTTTTTCGCACTTCATCCTTATCTTCTTGCTCCTGAGATCAGATCTTCTGCCTCCATGAGGTCACTGTGTTGACCTTCCAGCTGCTTCCTCAACTGCAAGCCTGCAAGACAAGACAAGCAATAAGTTTTTCATTTATCATATAAGCAGCATGAAATTAAAATAAGCATTTAAACCCAGGTGACTGCGCAAGATGGTGGAAATCGGATCAGAATGCACTCAAAAAGGCGTCCAAAATGCGCTCAGACTGCTCAAAGTTCCCGGGTCAACCATCGCTGACCGAAAAATGCTAGAGGCACCAAAAAAACACTTTAAAATTCTACCGCTTCATTTCCCGCCCATCGGCATGACCATCGCTGTTGGTGCGTCAAAAAAAACATGTTAGCCGACATACTTCATCATCATGATATTTCGCTTCTGCATATTGGAGAAAAGAACAACATCATCATCATCATCATGCCGAAGAAGAATAGGAGGATATGAATATGATCATGCTGCCGAGGAAAGGAAGATGATGGTGACGTCATCATGATATTCAGGCTTCATTGAAATGCTAAGGATGACGTCATCATCATGTTCAGTTAAGATCAGGGGATAATTGTGATATCGGGTCACCTAAGGAGCATGATCAGGATGATTAACGTAATATGATCCTTTTGCGGCCAAGGTAACCCTCTCGAAAGATCAGGATGATGATGATCATCATCATATTTGGGGCTTTTGTCAAACTTGGAATAAGACGTCATCATCATATTCGGGAACCGGATCGTGCTTTGGAAAATATCCTGTTTGAAGGAAAAAATGATGATGATGATCATCAGGATATTTACTTCTTCGTTTATCAGATCAGGATGACGTCATCATGATATCCGGAGCTTTTGTTAAACTTAGAACATGACGTCATCATGATATTTCGCTAACCGGATCATGTTTTAGAAAATATCCTGCCGAAGGGAAAATGTTATGATGATGATCATCAGGATGTTTTCAAAAGGTCTTACTTCATCGGCAGGAGGGCTTTACGAAATATCGGGCGAACAAACAAGATCATGATGATCTTGACAATAGGACAGGATAAAAATATGATGATGACGTCATCATCATATTTCGTTTTCGGAGCACAAGGATAAGTTGAGGTCATCATGATATTTGCGCTAGGGTGATATTGTAAAATATGATCATGCTGTTGAGGAATGCAATATCGACTTCTTCTTAATAGATAGGGTGATCATCAGGATACTTCGCTAAAGAAGATCAGGAGGATATGAAGTCGTCATCATCATCCTTCGAACTTCTGCAAATATCATGATGATGACCCTCCAATAGGTTTATAACACGCGCATGCAAATATGCTGATGATGAATTTTCTAAGTCAGGGTGATCTTATACTATCAGCATGATATTTTAGTTTTAGGCGATGCAAAGATATCATGATGATGCTCGCGATACAAAGACCGGTCGACGGGGGAACCTACCTTGACTTAAAGCTGATGTCATCATGATATTTGAACCTCAGGATATTATCGGGGGGGTGCGTTTCAAATATGATGATGATGTCCTCATACAGCAAAACCAAGTTTATAAAATATGACGCTCCTAAGAAAATCATGATGCTGCATAATGCGCACAAGGCCTTTTGACGGGTAAACGGAACTACCACCTAAGATTGACGTCCGGATATTGCGACTGCATGATTTTTATCGGGTGATAGACCAAGATCATGATGATCTAGTCAACATGACAAAATATGATGATCACTTGCGATTATCAGGTTTGACCAAAACTTTGACTGTGCATAACTTCCACATATGGACGAATTTTCAAGTGAAGTAAAAGGCAAACCTGCATGGAATTTCAAGCTCTTTTAAAATATGAGGTCATAGCAATAAAATATGAACTTTGACAAACTGACCTCATGATGATGACCTACCTTATTCAATATCATGATGATGATGCACCTGACCTTCATTTTTACCAAACCGCCAGAAAGCAGAAAAACACAAGCAGAAGCAAAAAGCAAGACATCAGCAGGGGTCCCCATTTTGCTAAGGAGCATAATGGGGCGTGTTGTGAACATCACAACAAAGTGTGTGTCATGTAAGGGGAGCCAGTGCCACCAAACTTCTGAGCTATCCACTATGAATAAGTGTGGCTTGGATTTATCAGCAGTCAGAATCCAACAAATATTGTCTCTGCCAGCCTAGGATTTATACTTGAATTTTTTTTGCAATAGTCAAACAATATTCACAATCAAAAAGAAAACTCAAGACATTATGTTTTATGTGTGTGTTTGAAACAAATCTCAATCAAACATCACATCTAGAATCCACAACATTTCAACCTTACAAACGTCAAAAAATTCCTCAAAGGGTCAAAACAACACAAACGTCTACATTTTGAACAAAAACTTGATCAAACAACTGTAAAACTATCACTTTTCACCAGTCCTACACCTTTTGGTCTTGTTCCTAAATAGAGAAGTGAGAACATTTGGCTATCATATTTTAGAATTGGGAACCTATCATCCTTCCGTGTCAGGTTGGGGATTCCTCTAGATTATTCTATTCCCGTGATCCAACCCATCCAGTCATCACTTACACCTTCATCACTTCCTTCATTAGGGTCATCACTTACACCCCCATCAATTCCACCATTAGGGATGTCACAATCTGTCCCTGTGATCCAACCCATCCAGTCATCACTTACACCTTCATCATTTCCTTCATTAGGGTCATCACTTACACCCGCTTCAATTCCACCATTAGGGATGTCACAATTTGTCCCTATATCTTCCATATCAAAATCTTCCAAAACTCCCTCATCTTGATTAATTCCCAATACAACTCATGTTTCCATACCTCAAACGTCTTCCATCCACGTCTGTCACATCAATACTCAACCAACCCAGGTATCTACTTCCATACCATCAACAACCTCATGAAACTATAACCCTACCAACATCTCATCCTTGAAACTCGTTGATCCTCAAGTCCTTCGGCTACAACAACAACTCACCCATTCACAACAACTTGCCCAATCACTACAACAAAATTTGAGACTCCAATTGGCCCAACAAACCCAATTATCATTACAACATCAAAATCACCCACAAACACCATCCCAAACACAGTTCCAAAATCAATCAATCAACACTCTACCTAGTCAAGATGAAATTGAATGAATCATAGATAATCAAATTGGTGTTTGACATAAGAAGTACTCATTTGAAGAACTATACCCCGATCCATTTGATAAATCTTTAATCATGGTACCTTTTCCTAAACATTTTCAAATACCAAAATTTAACAAATACAAAGGAAAAGGTGACCCTAGAGATCATATTCATGAATTATGTATCGCATGCATGGATTTTCAACATGAATCCACATACCTAATGAGACTTTTTCCTAAAAGTTTGGTCAACTCATCTCTTGAATGGTTCTCACATCTCCCAAGAAACATCTAATCAGTTGAACAGCTAGCAAAGGAATTTGTCAAGAAGTTTACCTACAATATAGAACAAGACACCTCCATGAAAGACCTTTATAATACCAAACAAAAAATGAGGGGAAACCCTTGCCTCTTTCCTACAAAGATGGAGGCATATTGTTAGTCGACTTCCTTGCCATATTCTTGAGAAACAATTGGTTCCAATTTTCATACAAAATCTTAATCAAGAGCTAGCTTTCCACTTACAAGTACAATGCTCTAATTGAATTGAATAAATCATGACAAAAGAAAAGATGATAGAAACAACCCTTATCAACAAAGGTCTCATTAAAATTTACAAAGAGAATAACAATCACGATTCCAACAACCAAAACAGTGATAAATCCTGATATTGGAACCGAAACAAAAACATTGTGAATGATGGAATCACTGATACAAAACATGTCCAAAATGTGCAAAACAAACCATTTGTCCTTAGTTCATCAATTCGTAATAGGTCTCGAGATTGTCCACCAAATATATAGAAGAAATTTACCCTTCTAGGACTGAGACCACCACGCAAATTTTTAAATTTAGAAGAACCTCTTGAATTAGTATTTTATAAACTCAAACAAGCAAACATGATTGAACTTCCTAAAATTGCTAGACCTTATGATGAAAGTTGGCCAAAACCCCTTTGGTTTAGAGAAGATCAATATTGTGAGTACTATTGTGTTAATGGCCATGCTACTAATTCATGGATTAGACTCAAACATTATGTCCAAGATATAATTGATCAAGGAGAGTTAAATATAGATCAAATACCTCATGAGTCTCCCAATGAGAATCTCAAATCCTACCAAGAACCATTTCCTCCACATGGGAAAAAAAATAACAGAGCCAAAAATGTTGATAATACCTCACACCATGAAGTCCATTATGACTATAGCAACAACAACCTAGTTGGCTATATCGAAGCTTCATATCATCATGTCAATGTTATAACTATTAGAGGTAGAGCTCCTAAGTGTGATGTCACTACACGAAGAGGCCGTATCACTATTTAGGGAAATCCTTCTTTGCCTAATCCCATAAGACCTCCTATTTCATCTTATAATGCTCCTAAATATAATATCCTAGATCAATTAAAAAAGACACCATCCCAGATCTCGATCCTAGAGCTTTTAAGACTATCTCCTCGACACAAACAAATCTTGGATAAAGCCCTTGTAGAATCTCAAGTACTAGATGATAATGATGTAGATCAATTCCAAGCTATGGTGGGGACTCTTACAGCCACTCCTTGGCTCATCTTCAAAGAGCTAGAAAACTCCTCTCCTAATCATTTCCATAATGAAGACCTTCATCTCAAAGTTATTGTTAACCAACGTATTGTGAAATGGGTCCTGATAGATGGTGGATTAGCTTTGAATTTATGTACCCTAAAATTAATAAAACAACTAGGATACTCTGATGAGAACATTAAAGAAAAGTATCAAATCATGATCAGGGCTTATGATGAAGGAGGAAGAAAATTAGCAGGCATAATTAGACTCCCAATCAAGGTTGGTCCTGTTACAATGGAAACTACATGTTAGGCCTTAGATCTTGATCTCCCATACAAAATTCTCCTAGGGCATCCATGGATTCATGCCATGTGATCCATACCTTCCACATACCACTAATGTATAAAATTCTCATTCAATGATCGCGAGATTACCATACAAGTAGACCCTCACCTGTTTTAATACTGCAGATGATTCGAGGGTCCCTATTGATACCAAAATTATTGCCCAACTAATGAAGTTGCCCAACCATCATCCAAATAAATTGACTCATCCACACTCACCCCATGTTCATCATCCACACCTTCCACTTCTCGTCCAAAGATCAAGTCTAAGATCATTGATAAAGGCATGGGAGAATACATTTTGTTCCATATCATTGAACTTCCTCCTTCACCTAAGAGCTATGGGCGACCATGTCAAATTAGTCAAGTCTTGGTTACTCATCTGCAATTGAAAAATTTCAAATATTGGACGCAATTGAGTCAAGAAACCATTAAGGAAGATATTTCTAAATGGTTCTATAGTGAAGAGGATGAATAGAGACAATTAGCATTGAGTATATATCATAGAGGCTTTCCTATAATCAAAAAGTTGGGCTATAAAGAAGCTTAGCTTGGCCAACAATAATAGGGAATATTAGAACCTTTAGAATTTTACCATCAACCTAAGCATGCAAGGCTAGGGTTTGGATCTACTAAGCGTGAGTCACCCAATGTTGAGTTTATCTTAGACAAAGTGGTGCAATCTTTTCATGTAGTCGTGTCATTTAATTAGGACACTTTCATAGATCCTTTTGAAGTGGTCACTGACATCTTTGAGGATAACTCCATCTAGACCATAACTTATTCCTTTCATCAACCATCTTCCTCATCCATCCCATCCATTTCATCTCATTCATTATCCCTTCTCTATCCAAATCTCATTGATTGGGACCAACAAGGACCTCATGTCTTTGAAAATGATGAGGCTATTGGTGAATTTCTAGGACTTTATACTCCCCTACCTACCAGAGATCACAAGATCGACTACACTATTGAACTACACTCCGATGCCTACTTTGAGGAATCGTTAAATTCCTTAGTCATAAAAATAAAAATAATAATATAAAAATAATGTTCCTTTGTGAAAACCACTTTGTGGCACTTTTGGATGATGAAAAAGTAAAAATAAAAGATGTATCTGATGGTGAAAACCTCTCTAATACATCAGAGGATGAGGAATTTAACCTCCCCAAATTGGGGGTACACCAAGAAAAGTCCACTGTACTCATAGAATAGACACAAGAGATGAATCTTGGAACTATAGAAGAACCCAAGGTCACATATGCAGCAATGTCACTATCAGAATCTAAAACTTGAGGCTTTAACACTTTTTTCAGACAAGGAGAAATTAATTTTTCTTGGTCCTATGCACATATGCAATGATTAGATCCATCACTAATAGTATATCATTTGACAGTCCATCGAAGAACAAAACTAGTCAAGCAAAAATTGAGAAAGATGCATCCCAAAATTGTCTTAATGGTCAAAGCAAAGTTAGAAAAGCTCTTAGCAGTTAGCTTTATCAAACCGATAGATTATCCCAAGTGGATCTCAAACATTGTACCTGTAGCCAGCCCAAATGGAACCATCAGAATTTATAATGATTTTAGAGACATCAACAAAGCTTGTCCAAAGGACAATTTTCCATTACCATATCATAGTGGATCTGATGGTAGTACACAAGATGTTATCTTTAATGGATGAATTTTTGCGTTATAATCATATCAGAATAGCCAAAGAAGATCAAGATAAAACCTCTTTCATTTGTGTCTAGGGAACATACTATTGTCACGTCATGCCCTTTGGTCTAAAAAATGCCAAAGCCACATATCAAAGAGCAATGACCATTCTATTTCATGATATGCTTCATAAACAAATGGAAGATTATGTAGATGATATACTGGCAAAATAAAAAACTAGAGAAGGTCATCTATACATTTTGGAAAACATTTTTGATTGTCTAGAAAAGTACAATGTTAGATTGAACCCTAAGAAATGTGTCTTCGGAGTGACATTTGGAAAACTCTTGGGTTATATCATGTCCAGAAGAGGAATTGAAGTTGATCTAGCAAAATTCAAAGCTATAATAGAAATGCCTCCTCAAAATCTAAGACAACTAAGAGCTTTGCAAGGAAAATTACAATCTATAAGGAGGTTTATCGCTCAACTTGCAGACAAGTGTCAACCATTTACTCACTTGTTGAAGAAAAATGCACAATTTATCTAGGATCAAAACTACCAAGAAGCATTTGACAAACTCAAAGAGTACTTGGGATCTCCTCCTTGTTGATAACTGAGAGGGGGGGTGAATCAGTTATCTTAATTATTTCAGCTTTCTGAAATTTCTTAATAATTAATGTAGCATCAATTCAAACAAGCAAACATAGCCATGAAATGGAAATACACATGACACAATATTTTTGACGTGGAAACCCTATTAAGGGAGAAAACCACAGGGTGATTAACCCAAGATTGTATTCTCTGTTAGAAGAATAGAAATACACAATGGCACTTGCCAATTAGGGCTCACTGCCCGAGCATGCTCCTCACAAGAGGCTCACTACCTACAAAAGACTTACTATATACACAAAGAAAACTTGAACTGATGAGAAGCATCCACACATGCTGAAGTTCAGTTCTGGTTAAGCTCAATAGACTGATCTGTTGCACTTCATTCTTACTCTCCTTAAGTGTTGTTGTCCTTTTACATTTCGAACCTATTTTTCTACCTTTTGTACTATTCTTCTTTTTCTCACCCTTCAACACTTACACAAAACACCCCTTCACATCTAAATCCATCTTGTATATATATCCGCACAAGTGATTTCAACACTTTTCTAGTCGGCATCCAGAATAGTCAATATTATCTCAAACTTTAGTCTGTCAGCTGAATCCTTGCTTTGCAAGTGAAGTAGATCAAAAGAAACTTATAGAAGTCATCTAATAAGTCAGCCAACCATGAAAGATACCTTAGGAATCTTTATCACCATCAACATCTCATCCGGAATAACTTTTGATGCTCTGCCTATCAGTTCTTCCTCTGTCTATTCTATCAAACCGGACCCTAATACTTGAATGCTTATATCTCTTTAGTCTTTCATCACCGAAGGCTCAATTCCTGGAATCTATCAGTCAAGGTACTCCTCTTGACTTCCCCAAGTTTGTACTTTCCAAAGATACTTCCTCTAAGAGATCTGGACTTGACTGTTGGACCTTGCCACATCCTTTGTTCTTGCTTACTGGACCACAACACTCTTCAATCTGACTTCCAGCATAGGCACACCATGTCTTGCGGATGTGTGGGATGATCTTTGTTACCATCAATCATGAAGCTCCAATGTGTCTCTTGCCAACAATCTCCCCCTTTGGCATTGATGGCAACACTTAGTGAAAAATGACTAAGTGTTATACTATACTCCCCCTTAGCTGATGCTCTGTCTCTATGTACATTTTCCAAAGCTCCCCCTTATCTGAATTCCTCATTTTTCACTACTCTTCACTCCCCCTTTAACATCAATGGCAAAGGGTAGGATCCACATACCAAAATTTTCAAAAAGTTAACTTAGTCGTACAAGTATATCATCCGGTTGCACTCTACATATACTTTAGTATGTCTGCAAAAGTGTTTTTCAATTGTACAACTTCAGTTGCCCAACTCAGCTTCATCCTATCCAAAATTGATATGTGACCACTCAACAGGAATGCAAAAACTTCAGCCTTCTTCGGATCTGTCGGATTACTTGTCTTGGTGGTGGTTTGAGCATCACTTAGGGCCTCATGCATGGCCTCCAACTTAGGAATGATTATTTTTCTAAGCTCATTTAACCTGCCGATTCTATTTTTCTTTTCTTTCTCTAGCTTCTTAATTTCATCCAAGACTGCAATGGTCTGACATTCTTGATTTACTATGGATGAGGTAAATGGATCAAAATTTTGAGAAAGTTTTGTTAGTTGGATCTCCTGTTCTTTCATTTTCTTCTCAATCTCCATTGTTGCTTTGGACCATGATAGAAAAAATTTATATATTTCCCTGCCATCTTTAAGAGCATTTTCTAAGCTCTTTATCCCTATATCCATATTTTTTCTATCATTTGATATTAGACTTAGTACTTCAAAGAATCTATTATCTAAAAACTCTTTCCGGACCTTTTCCTCAGCTGATTTCTCTAAGGACTCAAAATGAGTGCTGACTGAACTAACAAGAGATTTAAGATTGCCTGATGAGGAGGCTGAGGGATCCTTCTGAAAAGATAGCATGATCTTTTCTAAAATGCCAGATGTAGCTTCTATTAGCTCACAATATTCCATGTGAGACTTCAGGAGTTTTTCTTTTGCCTTTGCATTGGCAAATGAAGCTATCTTCATTGTTTGAACTGGGGAGAGAGAGTCAAAGTTAAATGGACCTTTAAGTAACTCTGGTTCATCAATCTCCAACATTTCTTTTGTCAAGAAGTCCTTGATAGTTTCTGCAGTGTCTCTTGCTAGAGACAGAGATTTCTTCTCTTCTGCACTATCACTTATGTTCTTCTCAGCTTGACTTTCTTCTCTTCCTTTCACTTCTTCTTTCTCCTCTATTCTTTCTTCTCCTTTAGATCCGGAGACTGTAGGGGAAATCGGAGGAGAGATATTTGTTTGTTCATGAGCCACCTCTTCTGAAGTAGAGGATTCTAAGCCCTTGTCTTTACCTTCACCGAAGTCCATTACTTCTTCTGTCATTGCCTCAGTAGATTCTTTTTCAACACTTGTAGCCAAGGGATCAACACCCAAGTCCTCTATAATAGGAATGTTGAATCTTGAGTATGCCTTCTACAGGATTTCTTCTGTTTCTTTTTGCCACTTTATCAATCTCTCCAAGCAAGAGCTGATTCATTCTAGTCTTAATGCGGAACTCATCCTTGCAATCTTTGAAGATCATATCCATTTATTTTGGAGTAATTGAAGGGTACAGCTGAATAGCTATTGGTTCTCTGATTTCTAAGTCTTTTGCCTTAGCATTTTCTTTTCTCATTTCAAGTTCCTTTTCCAAACTTTTAGGAATTAGATAAATTATTTCAATCAAGGCTTTATTGTATATGTTCAAGTACTTAACTGTGGCTTCCTCCAAGATTTTTCTATATGCATCATTATATGCATCATAGAATTCTTTTATTGGTTACAGGTTTCCATCCATAGTAACAGCTTTGACTACATCATCTAGGGACAGAGTGGGCTTTTCAACAAATTCTTCTACCTCTGCCACCTTATCTGCATTGAATACTTTCTTCTTCTTCATCATCTTCTTGATTTCTTCATCGGATTCTATCTCTTCTTCATCTTTCTGACTGATATAAGACCTTGTGGCCTTTGTCTTAGTTCTTTTCTGATAGGGAGGACTCTAGGCTGCCTGCTTCTGCATCATGTAGGTGTACAAGACTATTTGACAACACTAGCCTTCCTACCAATTCAAAGTGCTACAAGACATCTTTCTACACAAAAAAATGTCAACTGAAATCCTCAACTCTTTTGCAGAGATGGAAAACTCTATTTCACTGCTTGGTGTGGGACACATACCTTGTCCTCACTGCTTCCAAGATGCTGCCTCAATGGCACATAACTTTCTAAGCCCGTTGCCCACCCTTCTCACTCTATTCAAGGGTCTAGACTGCTTGGTACTCACTTTCTTTCTCTCTATTTTTCCACCCCTGGAAGTCTATCTTCCTACTTGTTTATCTAGCTGGAATCCTCACTGAGCTCACCTAGAACAAGCATGCATTGCCTCTAACTGGCGATCCGACCACCCCACAAAAGAAAAACAAACAAAGAGCATGGCTCTGTTTGATGACCTCCATACTGTACAATGGGATTTGAAGAATCATCAAAACAGAGTCATGGCTAGCAAAAGAAAACAAAATAGCAAAAATAGAAAAGACTAATCTCCTTCAGAATGATAAACTGAAAACAGAAAAGAAATACACAAATGATCAAACTACTGAATTTGATTTTTATTCAAAAATTGCCTTTACATCAGAATGCTTCTCAAATCAAAATCTTTTTCTTGTTTCTTCTGCTCAACTCCTCATATAGAAAGAATGCTGCTTTTTAAAAGTATTCCATGTCCTTTATAGGACGGTTCGATCACCAGAATGATTCATATTCTAACTACCCGTTCAGTTCTATGGTAACGACAAGATATCTTGACTTTCGCATTCATGAGAACTTTTAGTCCCACATGCACCCGTTCACGTCGGCCACTGCGGTTTATATATCCGACGACTTAGTAAACTATTGTCGGCACTTTTGCCGCCGACGACCCCTGTCTACTCCCATCGGCACAACTCAAACTGTCGGCACAACCACAACCATGCACTCTAATAGTCCCTTGTCTCATCGATACCAAGTCTTCACCCTCCATCAGCGTGACCACTGTGCATCGGCCTAAAGCCTTAAAGCTACGTAGATAGAAGTCCTTGCCCTGACGTCCAACTCCATCATAGTAACACATAGCTATAGGAGTGACTTTCCCAGCCATCACTGATAGCAAGCCTCATACTGATGACAAGCCTTGGCAACACTTCATCAGATAGACAATTAATATCGGAGTGACACGCACATCCTTCACCGATAGTGATTCTCATGCCGATGGCCTTCACCAACCTTTACCACTCCATCGGGGTAACACCAAGTGATCGGAGACACAACCACAGGCTCCGCCGATGACCAACCTCATGCCGATGGACATCACACATTGGTAAGACCTTCAACCATCGACCTATGATCAAATCCTTAGCCCAATACTTATACTCACACCGATGTCTTCGGCCAACTCCACATCAGTGAAACTCAATGTTTATCACCCTGATCGGTGAGATGATACACCGTCAGTTCACGATTATTTCCTCAGCCCGATGCCAAGGCTCACACTGATGACCCACTTTGGATAAGCAAACACTTCTTCCCGCCAAGGATTATTAGAAAATTCACCACATCACACCAAAATGCAATTATAAGAAAATTTCACAACATCACACCAAAAATGTGCAGTATATACATGGGCTCCGAGCCCTTGGTGCTCTTGCACCATTTTCTCTACTTTACAGGATGATTATGCTTCTGGTTTTGATGTCTTTGAGCTCTTGTCAGTGATAGGAGAGGACCTCTTAGAGGATCTTGTCCGAGTGGGGGCTTCTACCGGACCACTTTCCTTTTCAGCACCTTCCTTCTCTTTCTCTGCTCTTTCCATCTTCTCCCTATTGGCATCAAGTGCCTCTTTTGAGATGCCAAAGCTTTTGGCAATGTTTTCTACTTCTTTTCTTACCTTTCTTTTCATCTCTGGTTGCCTTAGCTCAATATGGATCTTCACACTCAATTCTTCAAAGGTTCCAAACCTTTCTGCCTTGGGATCCTTTGGTTTACTAAGCATGTACTGAACACGCAGCTCTACGATTTTCTCATCCACCTCATACCCCATTAGCATGATCCACAGTGTTCTTGGTTCCACTACCTCCATTAGGCATTAGTCAGTCTCTACCATAAAGCGTATTGTGTCTTTGTATTTCTCAACTAGAGATTGGGGAATTCTCTCTCTAGCTTGCATCATGTTCTAAAAGTTTTTAAAGAAACCCCAGAGAGCTGTGTTTTGTGCTTTGTCATCACTAAGTCCATGCAAATAATCCCTTATTTGTATGGCAACCAGTATGTCATTCTACCATACCCATCCACTGGATCCAAGTAGCTCATTCATAAAGTAGAAGAATAGACAGAGTATTAGACCTCCAAATTTGAAGAAATTCTTCTTGTCCTTCTTTATCTTCTGTAGGTTCTCCAAGAGTTGGTTTAGAAGGAGCTCACAAAGGTCATAGTCTACATTTTTTCTCAACATTTCATAGGCAGTGTAGATGGCAGTTCTAGGTACTGAATTCTCCCTGCTAGAATGATATATCTTGTAGCTGATGATCATGGATGCAAACTTGACATCCAGATCAGTGATGTCATCTACTGTCATTGCTCTTTTATCAAACCTAGATCTGATACCCTCACTTACAGTCATATTCTTGATCGATTTGAGAATAGGTATACCACCGGATGAGTGCAAACTGGTAACTGCCCTAATAGCATCTTTTGTGATCTTGAATGGTCCATTCAACCACATGAAGTTGTCATGTATTCTACTCAAGACATACCGGACCCATTCGTCCCCAGCAAAGTAGGGGAAATGTATACATTGTGCAAAGTGCTTCTCCCGGAGGGCCTTGTATTGGGGTTTGAGCTCAAATGAATCATCTATTAGCTGTTTGTGGTAGATATCCCTCAATTTGGACTCTCCAAATTCTTTAATGTTTGCGTGAATGTAAACCCTAATATCTTCTGTATGCAAGACACCATGTGGAACACTAGAAAAAGCTCCTAGGGGATCTACTTCCAAGGATTTGTAGGGATGTTTCTTGAATTTGGGGCAAGGCCTATCAGTGATCTTCACAATATTCAGAGTAGGCATCTTTTAAAAAGATTTGCAAAGAGATATTTTAAGAACGGAAAATACCTTTTGCGCCTTTCGGTTTCACGGAGTTAGTCGGATCAATTTCTGGATGAATTGACTTTTGCAAATGATATTTGATGGGCTTGAGAAAATTTGTTGCAGAGCTTCTCTTTTCTTCTTCTTAAATGCAGAATGAGCAAATGTTTAATAGGAAGAACCCTTATATTACTCCACAAACCCTAATACCAAGTTGCAATAAATGCTTGACCTAAGTTATTCCGGTTTGCCTTATTCAAATGATTTGAAGTACCGGATCGATCTTGATCTTAAACATCTTGCAGACCTTCCAAATCTTAATCATAGTTTATTTAGATGTTTCTCGTATGAACCCTTTAATCCGCAACTCTCTTTGTGCCAGTTCTGGCACCAATTGACTGGCTAGGGGAACAAGGTTTTCTTTGTGTCTCCCCTTGAGCTAGAGCTCACTTTTTAATTTCTGGAAGGAATATCAACACCAGAGTCTGGTGGAGATCCATCCCCTACATTCTCTGTACTTTTCTTCACCCAAATCTTGTTCATCTCACTTTGAACTTCATCCACATTCACTTTTTGTTTTCTCTTATCTTGATTCTGATTATGATGTACTAGACCTCTTTTGTCCTAATTCTTGCTTCTACAAAATTTTGTAATATGACCGGATCTATTGCAAATTTGGAAAACAACATTTCTTTGCATATTTGATTGATATCCTCTTGATCTGCATTGATTAGCCATATGACCCATTCTATTGCATGCAAAACATCTACCATTGAATGATTTGTTCATTTGCATATTTCTGCATTCATGAGATTTGTGACCATACCTTTTGCAGTTGAAACACTGTCCGGAGAAGGATGTATTAGTCTGATTCATTCTCTTTCTGCACTGATTAGCTTTATGACCAAATTTATTGCAGTTGTGGCAGTATCCATTGAAGGATGGATATCTTTGAGCATTAGGCTACCTTACCGGAGGTCTTCTAGGCCTGTTCCTTCAATTTTCTAATCTAAAATTCTTCTGACCAGATCCAGAGCTTTCACCTTTTTCATACCCCAGGCCACACTTGTCATCTACCCTCTTTTGGCTTTCAAGAAGAACTTCAAGTTGAGCAGAGCTTATCTTGAATTTCTCTTTATATTCATTTGTTGTTTGAAGATCCTTTTTAAGAGAGACAATTTGATCCTCAAGTTTTTCTTCATTATCTTTAGCATCTTCAAGATCAAATTCAAGATGTCTGATAATTCTATCCATCTTGTGGCAATCTTCTGATTTCTCCTTGAGAGATTGTCTTAGATCATCTTCAGTTTTTCTTTTCTCTTCAACCTCTTGGGTAAACTTCATAACTCCTGATTCCATTTCATGTCTTACCATAATGATTTCTTTTGATAACTTTTCACATAACTTGGTTTTCTCCTTTAGATCTCCATTTGTATCATTGGCTTCACCTTGACTTACTAGTTGTTGAAGTAGTTCCTTTCCCTTTTTCATAGAGAGACTAAGTTTCTCTTTTAATTCATTTATGAAATCATCAGCCTGTTTGAGTCTTTCCTTCAATTCATTGATTTCAGAATTTGACTGCTCAAGATCATCTAGGGTAGACTTAAGTTGCTCCCTCATACCATACACATCCATTTGAATTCCTAGGTCTTCCTCAAGTTGTTAGGCTCTGTTGAGAGGAACTTGGCTCTGATACCAATTGTTGATAACTGAGAGGGGGGGTGAATCAGTTATCTTAATTATTTTAGCTTTCTAAAATTTCTTAATAATTAATGCAGCATCAATTCAAACAAGCAAACATAACCATGAAATGGAAATACACATGACACAATATTTTTGATGTGGAAACCCTGTTAAGGGAGAAAACCACAGGGTGATTAACCTAAGATTGTATTCTCTATTAGAAGAATAGAAATACAAAATGACACTTGCCAATTAGGGCTCACTGCCCGAGCACATTGGTCACAAGAGGCTCACTGCCTACAAAAGACTTACTATATACACAAAGAAAACTTGAACTGATGAGAAGCATCCACACATGCTGAAGTTCAGTTCTGGTTAAGCTCAATAGATTGATCTGCTGCACTTCATTCTTACTCTCCTTAAGTGTTGTTGTCCTTTTACATTCCGAACCTATTTTTCTACCTTTTGTACTATTCTACTTTTTCTCACCCTTCAACACTTACACAACACACCCCTTCACATCTAAATCCATCTTGTATATATATCTGCACAAGTGATTTCAACACTTTTCTAGTCGGCATGTGGAATAGTCAATATTATCTCAAACTTTAGTCTGTCGGCTGAATCCTTGCTTCCCAAGTGAAGCGGATCAAAAAGAAACTTATAGAAGTCATCTAATAAGATGGCCAATCATGAAAGATACCTTAGGAATCTTTATCACCATCAACATCTCATCTGGAATAACTTTTGATGCTCTACCTATCAGTTCTTCCTCTGTCTGTTCTATCAAACCAGACCCTAATACTTGAATGCTTATATCTCTTTACTCTTTCATCACCGGAGGCTCAATTCCTAGAATCTATCAGTCAAGGTACTCCTCTTGACTTCCCCAAGTCTGCACTTTCCAAAGATACTTCCTCTGAGAGATCCAGACCTGACTGTCGGACCTTGCCACATACTCTGTTCTTGCTTACCAGACCACAACACTCTTCGATTTGACTTCTGGTATAGGCACACCATGTCCTACGGATGTGTGGAATGATCTTTGTTGCCATCAATGACAACAATCATGAAGCTCCAATGTGTCTCTTGCCAACACTCCTATGTTGCCACCACCTATTCATGGAAAACCCCTTATTTTATACATCTCAACAACATCAGCAACATTAGGGGCTCTTTTAGCACAAAATGGTGATAATGGTAAAGAACAAGCAATCTATTATATTAGCAAAACTTTGGTGGGCTATGGACTAACCTATTCACCCATTGAAAAGGCATGTCTCGTAGTTGTCTTTGCATCACAAAATCTTAGGCATTACATGTTGAGTCATCAAACTAAGCTTATATCAAAGATTGATCCTCTCAAATATCTACTATCTAAAGTAACTTTGACTAGTCGTATGGTAAAATGGGTGATGATGCTTAGTGAATTTGAGATTGAGTACATTGACAGAAAATATATAAAGGGAAAGATAATAGTAGATCAATTGGCAGAAGCACCTATAGAATAAGATCATCCAATAATAATAGAATTTCCAAATGAATCAATTCTTGACATAGAAACTCTTCAATCTTGGCAATTGTATTTCGATGGTTCTCATACTCAACGTGGCTCGGGAGCTGGAATACTCTTTGTTACCCCTCAAGGTGATTATATACCAAAATCATTTCACATTTAGTTTCCATGTACAAACAACATCCCCGAATATGAAGCACTAATAAAAGGATTGAAATTGGCTATAACCTGGAATATCAAAGAATTGCAAGTTCATGGATATTCTCAATTAGTGATCAAAAAAGTAAACAATGAATATCAGACAAAAGATGAAAAGTTAATGCCATAGAAGAAACTAGTTGATACATTCAAAGCATATTTCAACAAGATCACATTTGAATAGATCTCAAGGTTTCACAATAAAGTTGTTGCTGCTATGGCCACAATTGGTTCAATGATAGAGATACCTGTAAATGATCCCAAAATTGAAATCCTGATAGAGCAGTTGTTTATACCAACTTTAAATAGTCTAGAATTAGAGTTGGTGTGTGATATTGTTGGTCCTAACTCCACTTGGTTCAATGAGATCTACCATTGCCTTCATAGCCAAATCATTCCACCAAATCTTTTGAAATCCCAATGTCGCTCCTTCATTCATCATTCTTCCCAATATGTCCTCCTCAGCAACATGCTTTATTGAAGGTTACTAGATGGTGTCTTGCTTAAATGCCTTAACCTAGAAGAAGCCCAAACTGCCTTACATTAGATACATGAAGGCATATGTGGTGATCATTCTAGTGGTCCTTCCTTAGTCAAGAAATTGCTTCGCACAGGATACTACTGGCCTACTATGGAGTAGGATGAGCATGATTTTGTCAAGAAATGTGTACCTTGTTAGCAACATAGTGATGGGGTATAAACAACCTCATTTCTTTGATGGAACAAATATCCCTTTTTGCATTGCCCAATTCCCTAGTCTTGCCAATTTGTTTGTTTTTATAAGCAATATTTATCTATTTTTAATAAATGTTGTAAAAATATTTATTTCCTAAATTGATTGAAATTATCTTTTAAATGTTGATATAATGGCTTGTAGAGTTGGGTAATTGTGTTGGGTAATGCATTGCCTACAAAAGAAGTGGACTTCATGTAGCTGAGGTCAAGTGCACCGAAAGTTGAGGGCTCTAGAAATTTTAGGCATGCATTAATTGAAGGCTTTGTTTTAAGTTCTATTATTTCTGGTGGTTACCCAAAGACATTATGGCTCCAATTGGAGCCCTCTTTATGTTTTAAAAGACATCAGTAGTGATGATTCTATTTTTTAGTTATAAGACTTTTTCAATTGGCATTTTCCTGCCATCTAAAATTTAGGAGTTCGAATGTAGTTCAATTTTAATTTATGCTCAAAACATGGATATAAATATCATACTATGGATGGATGAGAATCAATCCATTAGTTTTTGAAAATAATTAGAGCTATGTATTGCAATTTTCTCCATGAATGCAAATAGTGTTGTTTTGAGTAATTTCTTTTGAAATATAAAGATCTGAATAGAGTTACCATGTTGCTATGGAAATGATCGAATGTGACCTGAATTAAAGACAAATTTCTCCCAAGAGCTAGCCACTTGCAGGACTGTAGAATAGATAAGTACTTTCATTTCTATGGATGTTTCATTCAGCTAAAGTTATTTTATGTTTAGTTTTTTGTTATGAACCTGCATGGTGTGTTACTTAAATATTTTTAGAGCATCTGCTTTAGTTAAACTATTTTGTACTATTGTTTTAGAACTCTCTATGTTGTTTAAATGTTTCCAGCGCATCTACCTTAGTTAAACTATTGTTTATTGATAGTTGGAAGTTAGAATGTTTTGTGTGGTATAGAATTTCTCATTGTTCAAAATCAAAGTAAAGTTGCTTTTGTGAATTTCTAGTGTAGAGTTTAAGTGCTTTCTAGTGTAGAGTTTTTGTGCTTTCTAGTTTAGAGTTTACATGCTTTCTAGTATAGAGATTTCATGCTTTCTAGTATAAAATTTAAATGCTTTCTATAGAAGGATATAACTATTGTTTCATTTCATATGCTGCTTTAATCTTTTAAAGGAACTAGAAAACTATTTCTTAATGAGATATCTAAACTCCCTATTGCATACAGCCTCAGACACTACCCCAGTCGATAAACTAATTTTTTTAATTAAGGTGTTAGGACCTCATGACAACCTGTCACTTTTTGGCACTATTTTCGGGGATACGTGATTCTTTTCTAAGTGTTATTAGGGACATGCTTGGAAACCTCTTGTAGTAAACACCCAAGAAAATCATCACCCAACCTCTCTTTCTGCATGGTTAGGAAATGAGGCCCACACAGAAGATTTATACAAACCCCCTCCCCCCAATAGTAATTCCAACCATAAATAGGGAGCAAGAAGTCTCAACTGAAGAGCTAAATTTTGAATTTTTCAAGCAGGATCAACCTGAGACCTCCCAAAATACCTCAAAAGTTTTACTAGTTGACCCAATCTTTGAGAAGATAGTCATTCAACCAACCAACCTAGTCTTTGAGGAAGAGAACATTCCTTTTGACATTATGGCTAATAATCTCCATAATGATGATATCCTGTGAAGACTGGCAGCATGAACCTTTACCCTAGACCCTATTGCTCTCAACGAAGATGACGATGCACCAATGATAAACATTTCACCATCTAGCTTGCGAACTTTCTATGGACTTTCTTCTAAAGATCCAGACCAGTTCCTCTTTGAGTTCAGGTCTTGTGTCAAACATACGACTAAAAGAATGATAACCACAAACTTAAACTTTTTTCCTCCACTCTGGCAGACACTGCAATGCATTGGTTCATGGGACTAGTTTCTGGATCAATAACTACGTGGGATGAAATGGAAACTATCTTTTTAGACAAATATCAGAGTTATTGTAGAGTTAGAGATAGGAAAGAGGAGATTCAAACATTCAAACAAAGACAAAAACAAGACGAGATCCTGGAAGATTACTTCGATAGGTTTATCTTTCTAACCAAATGATGTGGTGAAGAAGCCATATGTCCAGAAATTCTAAAGACTATATTTCTTAAAGGACTTGATGAAGATGCTAGGAGGAGCTTATATTTAATGGGAAAGGGAGATGTGTCCCAAATTGAACTGGATGATATCTCTGAGTTATGCTAGAATTTTTCCCGTACTCAAGGAGGTATCCAAAAATCTAGCCTTTTAAGCAGCTCAAATGAAATAGGTAAACTGCGAGAGGAAATAACAAATCTGAAGATTGACATTCTTGTTTAGTTGAACACCACTTTGGATGGAATATAGGTGAAAACACGTAATCCTAAGACTTTATCCATCTATTTCTCTAGGTGTTGAAACAAGCATCTGTTAAGAGAATGTCCTTTGTATAAGGCTGACAATTACCAAATTTGTAAAAAGAGTCATGCCACTGATCAATGTGAGATCTTGAATGCAATCGAGAATTCTAAAAAATGACCATCTCACACTGAAGAGGAAATCAATTTCATAGGTCAAAGACCTAGAGGAAATTTTTCCTATGGTCAAAACTCCAACCCTACTTGGCGACCTCCAAACACTTGGAACAATACATAGTGGACAGCTCCATGGCCTTTAGCACCACTTGGTTGGGGAGTTTACCCACCTTGGGGACCACTTGAATGGAAAAACCAAGCTTGGGGAAATCCCCAATGGCCAAATCAACAATGGTACCCTCATAATCAACCCCCACAATGGAACCAACCACCAAACCAGTTCTATAATGGTCCAAGATGAATGCCAAATCCACAACAAAACCTTCTAACGACTCCTCAAAACTCTCAGCAGAACAAACAAGTTAATCAACCACCATTACCAACACAACCTGTTCATAATCCCAAGAACACATGTCAAAATGTGCCAGTATATGCAGCTGATTAGGATAACATGGAAGGGGTCAATGCTATCTATTGTGGAAACCTTCAATTGAGATCAAGAAAAACCCTTAATCAACCTACCATTGTTGAAGTTATAGAAGAACCAAATGAGGAACTTAACATAGAACCAGAGACTCTTCTTGTACCTATAGAACGTGACCCCAAGAAAAATCAGAAGGTGAATCCCCAACACAATCTCAAGAAACTTCACCACCTACCATAGAGCCATCTCAAGAAGAAGTTGCCAAGCAACCATCAAGTACTCTAGACAAGGATCCTATATTAAGGAAGAAAACTCAAGCACCTTTTCCGGAACATCTCAAACAAAATATTCATAGGAACCCATCGGAAGTATCATTGTCTAATGAAACTTCTCTAATGCAAGAAATTAAACAACTCCATAATGAGATTCCCTTGTTACATGCGATTAAAGAAATTCCTAAACTAAATCATCTAGTTAAACAATTGTGCATTAAAACACCAGGAAGGAAACCAAAATAGATTAATACGGTGTACATCAATGGATATCTAGCTAATCTTCTGGCTGAAAAACCTTGACCCCAAAATATGGCAACCCAAGTAGTCCACTTATAACAATAACAATTAATGAGGTAGCAATACCTAATGCATTGGTGGACTTGGGAGCAGCCATTAATGTTATGACAGTGGGGTAAAAGCATAGAACTATGTCACACTTTTGGCTAGCTTATCAGCACAAGTTAATTTAAGCATCTCTAACTAAAAATCATTTTTTTCAAACATATGGTCTAGTGAGATTCATTCTAGCTAAGATAGATATGGGCCACAACTTTTCCAACTAGAAGTGTCCACTAAATACATATGTAGCACCACTTGGAGGCCAATTTACCAAAAAAATAAAAAAATTCAAAAAAGTTGATGTTTCAACAATTCCTACTCATGTAAATTTTTTTTTTTTAAAATCTAAAAATACCTTTTTGTAGATTTGTAAGCGTAGTTTTAAAAAATGTGGTTTTTTTAATATTACTAAAAGTAGGTCATCAGCACCAAAATATAAGGTTGATTGTCTTATCAAGAAAAATAGTAAAGTTTATTAAAAAAATTTATAAAAAATATGATGCACTAGAGAAGAGATTCCATGTCAAGATGATATAATTTTTTTCTATTTTGGATAAATCGTCAAGACAAAAGCTGACATCCCATTGAAATAATTATTTTTTAGTACACGCAACTTTTAATATTTATTTAAAAATATATATTTATCAAAATGCATAAAAAATAAATCCATAAAATAATGTTTCAAGTTATAAATACACAAATAATTTGAAGGAAAAAAAATAAAATTTACTATAAAAAGAGCAACGTCCCACTTAACTTCATTTTTCAACATTTTATCAGCAACTAAATTATAGTGTCAATTTTACAAAAAAATGTATTCAAATAATTTTTTAATTTCTATAAAAAATACAAACATAAAATACACTAAAAGATATACATTTCATTAATTTACATCATCTCAAAATTCAAAATGTATATGTCATTTTTTAATGATTCAAGTTAAAAATTTAGATTAGCATTGGCCATTTCCTTTATAAAAGTGTGACACAACTTTGTGCTTTTATCTAGTGGATGTTATGGAAAAACTTAGACTCATTGATTTACACCCCACAACTACCATAATACAAATGGAAAATCAAGCCATAGCCATTCCCAAAGGTGTCTTAGAAAATGTGCCTGTGAAGGTTGATGATTGGGAATATCTAGTAGACTTCCAAATCCTCTAGTCCCTCACACCCAAAGATAGTTACCCGGTAATACTGGGTAGGCCATGGTTAGCTACAGTTGCAGCCAAGATTGACTACACATCAGGAGGAATGATCATTTCACATGGTTCTAATAGAAAACATTTAAGACTATATCCCCCCACTCAACCTACAAAACATAACCAAGTCTGGGTTGATGAATCAGATGAATCTGACAAACAAGAAAATCTGGCCTCACTTGCTATGGTAGTTAATAAACAACATGGCAAAGAATTGGAAGATGAATTAGAAAATATCCAATATCTTTCCTTAGACTCAGGCGATGAGGAGATTTAGAAGTGGAAGAATTTTTGGGACATCCAATCCACATTGACAACAAAGAACATGATTATACCAACTTCACAACTTGACCTTGTCCCCTGGTGAATATCATTTTGAAAATAGATAACTTCTTTGAAGATATTGCTAGACTCCATAGAACTATACCACATAGCTATCCTCTCAACACTTTAACAAAGGAAGTTCACACTGTCACCTCTAATTACCCTGAAACTAAGACTATCATGTTATTACCAGGAAAAACTTTAAATATCAATAACTGGTTGAAAGAATCCTGTGAGCTCAATTTATTTGATGTTTTGATGAATAGGTCCAAAACTTTTTCTTGGGACTATACAGATATTTGAGGAATTCACCCAAGTGTTTGTACCCACCACATCTATACCAAAGATGTTAGACCGGTCCATCAACCACAGCAAAGACTCAATCATGTCCTCAAAGATATTATCAAAACTAAAATCAAGAAGCTTTTATAGGTAGGATTTATTTATCCTATCTTGGATAGCAAATAGGTTTCACCCTTGGCGGTAGTGCCAAAGAAAAATAGGAAATGGAGAGTGTGCATTGACTATTGATAACTCAACAAAGCAACCTACAAAGATTATTGCCCACTAACCTTCATAGATCAAGTTTTGGATAATCTAGTAGGAAGGAAGTATTTTTCATTTCTAGATGAGTTTAGTGGATATAACCAAATACAAGTGGTGGTAGAGGACAAGGACAAAACTACTTTCACCTGTCCTTGGGGAACATTCACATATTTGGTTCTTCCCTTTGGGCTCTATAATGCTCCTGCCACATTCCAAAGAGCCATTCTGGCTATCTTTGTTGGACTTGTAAATGATTGTGTAGAAGTCTATATGGATGACTTCACAGTCTATGGTTCCACTTTTGATGAAGGCCTCAAAAATTTGGATAGAGTATTGCAATAATGTGAAGATCATGAACTATCTCTAAGCCATGAGAAGTGTTTAATAATGGTAGATCAAGGTATAGTGTTGGGACATCATATCTCAGCTAAAGGAATAAAGGTTGACCCTAAGAAGATTGAAGTCATACAACAAATGGAAACTCCAACTTGAATCAAACCAATGTTAGAAGTTTCTTAGGACATGCTAGTTATCACTAGAGGTTCATAGAAAACTTCAGTAAGATTGTAGCTCCCATGTTCTCTCTTCTCTAGGAATACATGGATTTTTCCTGGACAGAAGAATGTCAAAAATCCTTTGACATTATTAAAGGAAAACTTGTCTCAGCTCCAGTCCTACAAGGACCTAACTGGAAACTTCCTTTCCATATTTATGATGATGCTTCCAATGATGCTATTGGAGTAGTGTTAGGTCAAGAAGATGAGAATGGAGGAAAGTATGCTATATATTTCATCAGTAAAAACTTGAGCCCCACTGAACAAAATTACACCACCATGGAGAAAGAATTCCTAGCAATAGTTCATGCAATAAACAAATTTTGGCATTACATTACAGGATACAAAGTGACTGTGTTCACAGACCATTCATCTATCAAATACCTGATGAACAAACCCTTAGTAAATGGAAGAATAATTAGATGGTTATTACTTCTCCAAGAATTCAACATGACCATAATGGATAAACCTGGGAAATTCAACGTAGTTGTAGATTTTCTATCCTAGATAAAACAAGATAATGGAGATTGTAGCCCTATGCAGGATGAATTTCCTGATGATAATTTATTTGCTATCTCCATTAAAACACCCTAGTTCACAGACATTGTTAATTACTTAGCCACTATAGAGCTTCCCACAGACTTTACATCAAAACAAAAGAAACACGTCATTTGGGAAAGTGCTCACTTCAAATGGATTAATGGCATGTTATTCTGATATGGGTCAGACATGGTCCTACAACGTTGTGTTAGACCAAATGAAACATACAACATCCTCAAAGCTTGCCATGACGATCCATCTGGCGGACACTACTCTGCCAAAAGGACTTCCCATAAAATCTTAGGTGCGGGATACAATTGGCCCTCTATGCACAAGGACGTAAAGAACTATGGTCACCATTATGATGAATGCTAATGAGTGGGAAGACTTACAGCCTCCAACAAAATGCCTTTGCAACCTCAGGTGGTTTTTGAACCATTTGAAAAATGGGGACTGGATTTCATTGGTCCTATAGATCCTCCTTTGCAAGGGAAAGAGTATATTTTGGTTTGCATGGACTATCTTACCAAATGGGAAGAAGTCCAAGCTCTAAAAGTTGCTAGAGAAGAACAGGTTGCAGACTTTCTGTATAATAGAATTTTTCTTAGATTTGGAGCCCCGAGGTCAATTGTCATAGACGAAGGACCTCAATTTATGTCCAAGATTTTATTATGTTTCACTGATCATTTCCAGGTAAGCCATAACAAGTCATCACCCTATCACCCACAAGCAAATGGTCAAGTAGAAGTCACTAATAGGGAGATCAAAAACATCATAACAAAAATAGTTTCATCAAGTAGAAAGGATTGGGACAAAAAATTGCTTGAAGTTGTTTGGGCTTACAACACAACTTGGAAATCCACCACTGGTCTTACTCCTTATGAATTGGTCTTTGGGAAGAAACCTTTTCTGCCCATTGAATTTGAACTCCAAACTCTTAGAACAGTAATGGATCTAGACTTAGACCTTGATCAGGCTCAGGTAGAGTGTCTTGCAGCTTAGTGAACTAGATGAACTCTACCTAGAAGCTATTCATCAAACTGATCTAGTTCAACAAAAATGAAAGACCTAGCATGATAAACACATCAAGGAAAGATAATTCCACGAGGGAGATTAAGCATTACTATTTGATTCTTGATACAAGGACTAGAAAGGCAAACTCAAAACTCATTGGATGGGTCCCTACAAGATTTTTGAGGTATTTCTAAAAGCAGTAGTAGAAATCAAACCCATTGATGGTGATTCTCAAATTCTCTTAGTCAATGGACATTGACTCAGGATCTAACATAAACCTATCAACAAAGAAGAGTTTACACGACTGGTAGAAATGCATGGAGAAACTCAATGTGTTGATTCTTCTTCGACACAAACAATACCATAAGTTGAGTAAAGTTGAGTAAAAAAAAAATTAGTGTGTGTATATACATTTAGGAATAATGTTACATCCCTATTTCTGACTTGCCATGCTTTTACCTTTTTACTTGGGCATAAGTAAATTTATTGAGAAGATATGACATGGAATTATATTGAATATCATTTAGGAAATCATGGAAATGATTATGTTATTGTCGATTTTATATGTATATGATAAGATTTGAGTTATTTTGAATAATGATGCACTGATCTCTTATTGTTTGATGACAAGTGAAACAGGATTACAAGTTATGGACTCTCAGAGAAGAGAGAGAGAGTATCTTTCGAGAAGAGAGAGATAGACCTTGGATTACGAGTGGTCTATTTGCCATGATGAGTATGATGTGTAACAAAAGTGTGAACCAACGTGTTGTGAGAGGTAAGCCTTAACTCGTCAGTTTACTTGAACCCAATCATTAGGTATTTGATACCTTACGAATATTTAAAAGTCGTAGTAAGTCGTCATAGTTGTTAGAAGCGTTAACGACGTCATTTGAACATGAACTATGGCTATTTACGTTTTACGTAGATATTATGATGTAATTGTTGTAAAATGGTCTCTTATTTTATTAGAGTCTCTCGATGTGATATAAATGATTCTTTACGTCAAGACAACTTTGTCAAGAAAAGAATACGTGAGTTTTGTCCACAATAAGCGACTTACGATGATTTTGTCAAGTCAAGTCATCATCGCATTACTTGTAAGTTTTTGACTATTGATTATTATTAACATATTGTGATCAAAGATAAAAATATGGTCAAGGACCATTATTATAATTATTTTGGTTAATATTATGTTAGTAGGGGTTAATTGAGGTTTAAGTTCGTAACCACTTTTCCTTATAGGAAGTTATCATCTTGTAAATATCTTCCTTCGTATCGTTATGCTCCAAAGGAACCACGTTAGGAGCTAGTGGCAATTATTATGCCACAATATCATTGGCTTGTAACTAAGAGTGGTCGTCAGCATGCTATTATGAGTGCATAACGATTAACTGCTATGGTGGTATTAATAACTCATGTGATAGCTAAATAAGTTTATAGTTCTGTTTTGATGACGTCAGCCTCTTGTAGGAAATCAGTAGTGTTTTATGCCACGCTTCTCCCTTCTCCTTACATGTGTCATCCTCATTTGCAACTTTTACATCGGAAGTGGATTTTGTGGTAACCGTCAAGATGTGCAACTGTACGTGATAATTGGATTGCCAGTCGGTAGACATGGTTATGATGAAACAGATTCATTATAAGTCATGGATGGTTGAGACTCTAACTTCTTTTCTAATAGAGCAATTGTTGTAAGGAAGTAGAAACGACTTGTTAAGGGTTGGCGGAGTGGAGGAGAGATCTACGCAGTGAGAGGAGAAAAGAAAGAGGCTAAGTTGTAGATAGAAGGGCGAACTGCGGGGAGGAAGGGGGACAGAAGTCCTTAGATCCGCTGTGGAGAGTTTATGCTGAGGATAGCCGATGAACCTTTTTCCTCGTTACGTAATAACAGTAAGGAAAAGATGGTTGCTTTTCCTTCGTCAAGAGTAGGCTTAATGGGAGAAGATTTGGAGCGAAGAGCATGGAAGTGGAGTGGGGAATTTATATCTGTGTTACGTGGGCAGGAACGGCGCGAAAAAAAAAGAGAGGGGATTAATCTCTTTCATCAGAGACAAGCGAGGGGATTACGAATTTCATTATTGCATTGAAATGGGGATTGTTTGGTTGTAGGTTTTTGGGACTCTCTTTCGAGAGGTAGACTCATCGGGTGGTGCTGAGTATGCAAGGTATTGCGGTGGCAGGCTCAGACCTAGGCTAGGTTGAATTCACCCTATTTGGTAGGAGCTTTTCGGTTGTTAAGAAAGAGTAACCATGGGGTTAAAGGTATGAATGCCTCATCGTGCAGTTGGGGTGGGACTGTTTATTCTCGATGGAGAGAGGTTTGAAACGGGAGAGTAAAATGTGTTTGTTCTCCTTCGCCGTGGGGGAGTTGGAGATATTTCTTTGGGGGTGAGAGAATATGAATGGGGGGTATGATGTGCTTTGCCCAAGCGTGGATAGGGTAGTGCAGATCTGGTGGTTGACGGTGATTCTGAGTAGCACCGAAACAAGGATAACACTGTTGCACTTAGCAGAGAAAGAGGCTATAAGCCGTGAGCTATCTATGGCAAGAAGAAACGGAGTAAGAGGAATACATAAACCGTATAACAGGTTCCTTTCCTTAATTCAATAATTTTGCTTTGTGTATGGTGCGTGTTTCTATCTCCAAGTTTTTCTAAGGTTTTGGAATTGCTCTTGTGTGCAAAAAGGCCGATGTCCTCCTATTTAAAATGATCGAATCTTTTATAGATATAAAATGCTATGACAACTTGGAATATTGAATTTCTCCATGATAAGAGTCGTGCTTTGAAGAAATCATCATTCTAGTCATTTTGGAAGGATGGTTTAGTCTGGTTTTTCATCAATATAGTAGGACAGCATAGACATTGTTATGTGAAGATTAGACTAAGACTTCCTTATGGAACAAAATAATCATAGTAGATCTACATGGGTAGAGTTTGTTAAATCCTAAGTCATAGTTACCGCTAGACCGATATAGTCGTCTAGTCACCTATGTTTTGGAGATAGTATGTCGTGAACACTTAGAAAAGTTATCCATTTTATAACTTGCTATCATGCAAAAAAAAGGCACCCGGTTACGAAAGAGTTAAATATGAGAGTCCTCATGATGAAAGAAAGTTGTTTAGGTCTATTATATAATAAAGACGTATACATGTCTTTGTATTATCTTATGTCATGGGTTGCACTGGGAAAAGTCATAAAGTTACTATGTAAACTTTTATGTGCCGTCTCTATTATATCGTATGATTTTTATAGAACATAATATGTGGAAAGTTGAATGTTTTTGGATATCCATGGTGATAGTCTTCCTATTTTTAAGAACACTCAAGTTCTAGATAATAGCTTCTTCATTAGAAGTAAATTATGTCTCTAATGATATTAGGAGGAGTGGTGATTTCTCCATACCAGGATTAGACTAGAGCACTTGTATGTTTTGGCATAACTCATAGAGTTCAAAGGAGAGAAACTTGACATGAATGATAGTTGGATAGCAACTGAAATTAGGGTTGTATTCCATCATGTTGGGGAAAAGGATAATAAAACCCTAGTACAACCCAAGAAGGTCAAAGATCATTTGACAACATCTTTTTGGTTATAACCCATATTACTTAGTTTGTATGGGTGGACACTAAGAGGTCGAGAACCCTAAATTATATATGCTCATTGAAAAGAGATTTGTTTCTAGTTGATAATGTTTAACCTTAGGTATGGAAACCTAATCGTTTGTTTTCAAGTCGACTTGTGGAATGAGTCTAAAGCTTCATGTTTTGCAAGCGTGCGGGAGGTACCATTAAATGATTAGCCGAACATTAAATTCAATAAACCTTTTGGTCACAACTTCTCTTACACTATTACTTGTCGACAAGGGGGAAATCTCAAATGATTGCAAGGGATACCTAAGAATGGGTAATCATTTCATAAGGATCATGGAATGACGACAGTGTCGATAAGTTAGGGATCTCAGATGATGCAAGGATGCAAGGAGATACCCAAGTATAGAAAGTCGTTTCTTATGATCTTTGGAACAATGATGGTGTATGGAGAATCTGTCTAAGTTAAGAAGATTAGTTCTGAGTTAAACGAAACTCTTTAGTTAAACCTTAACTAACCTGGATATGGTAATTATTATATTAAGACATTGAGTTCATTATTAGATCATGATTGAAGGGTCAAATGCCCTAACTTTGTGTAAACATTCTTACTTGCAAGAGGGGAAATTAGTTTCCAAGACTATATTGCTTAACCTAGGTAAGGTTATCATCTTAGTCGTAATTAGTCTAACTATATTTATTATGAGACAATAAGTCGTGGACCTCCGGATTGCAATGATGCAACGAGAGTCCTTGGAAGAAAGACAAAAGAAAAAGTCTGGATTATAGACAATGAAAGAAATCATGTATGGGTCAGGAAGACTAAAATAATGAAAACGCCATGACTTCCTAAGTTAAACAAAGATGACCAAGTCGAACTGTAGGAATATGATAGTATCCAAGTCAAGTTGGAGTGGGTGAACAGTACGACATCGTTCATTGTGAACGTCAATTTATATTGAAACTATGGCCATAGTAATGCATATGTCTCTGCATGCATTGTCGGTTCACTGTATCTGGATTGCACGTCCTATCGGGAATCATACTTAGCTAGAGGGTATCTAAGGTTGTATGATAGATAGAGTTGTGTAAGATACAACACTATGTACTCGGAAAGGCAAATGACCACTGGTCTCCTTCGTCTATACTTCTCGTGAAGGGAAGGGCCACTTCCGGTTAGGAAGGAGTGCGGGAGACCGACGGTCTGTGGTTGGAGGTAAATCACTGGTAAGATACTCTCTCTTTCTCTAGCAGAAGACATGCCAAGGCTTGCAATAAAGATGTTAGATTTCCGGATGTAGTATATCTCTGAGACTTGTGTTTATTGAGACTAAGTAAAATATTATCTGTTCAGGTATTTATAATTGATTTATTTTTGTAAACATTGTACTTGAGAAAGTCAATATGGTTTATTGAATTTGTAATGAGATATCTTGTAATTGTAGTACTCGACTTTATGATTGAATAAAAGAAAAATTTTCTCAGTCTCATTTTTATCTTGTAAAGTTACTTTATGGTGAAATTTTTGGTTTTTACTATGTTTCTAGAACGTGGATGTTACATATGGTATCAGAGCTATCAGGTTCGACACTAGGGCTTATGAGTCCATTGTGCTAACCTATAGTCAACATTATGCGGTTAGCTAATGTTCAAATTTTCTTGTGCCAGAATGATGTGGAGAAGAACAAAGAAAATAGCTAGGAAGTCTGTTCCCCAGCATTTGCCTAGATTAGTGGTTAAGAAGAAACCTATTGAGAAGGTTGAACTTAAAGAGCATGTTGCTTACTCTGAAGGTACATGGCTGGAGGATTCAGAGACTTTTGCTGATGCGCTTAAGTGTATTCGGCTAGAAAGAAAACAACGTTCCGAACTAGCCAAGAATCCTACTAATTCTACTGGTGTAGTAAGACCTAGTAAACTGTAGCCAGTTACAACATGTCACTTGAACGTTGAGGTGTTGTTTCTATTTTTAGAAAAAGGTGTTGGAGTACTTGTGTGTACATCCACCCTCTATGTTTGACAAACTAGAAGATTGTAAACCGACAGTGACATGTAGTCTTGTCGTATCAACAATATAAATCAGGATGTGGTTACTTCTAAATAAATTATAATGAAGATGACAATGTTTAATACCAATCTTTGGATTAGTATGAGATATATATATATGTCTTGATGTTTTGAGTCATTTTAGATTCAGAAGAACTGTTAGATAACTTAATTACCTGGTATGAGGAAAATGAGAGCATGTGTCATACTAGAACCAAACCAGGGTGAAAGTCTAAAATAGAATAAACCACTAGTTAATCTCTTGACTGAATTGGAGCAATCCTAATCATGTTTATAACCAAGGAGATACCTAGTATTTTGGAAAATGAAGCCTTCCACCAAAGTTGATGGAGCAATGTTTGAATCAACTGAAAATCTTATTTCTCTTAGAAATCTAGGATGAGTTACCTAGAAAAGTACCTTATCTTATGACAACTATAGGATCAATGGAATCAAAAGCCCCTTATAAGAATTATTGGCTAAAAGGTTTGATTAGATCTAGTATGTTACCATGGAGTGCACTAGGAATTGTTTTGTCAAGGAGGACATAACTCTACAATGTGTAGTTCATATCATTTGCTCATTAAAACCACGATAAGTAGCAAATATCTTTCACCATGTAATGATGATCTCCTTGAATAGATGTGTAGAATGGAAGTGATTAATTAGCAATCAATATGTCATTAATCAAGACTAAAGGATGAGGGTATCCTTGAAACAACTTTTGGACAAGAATGGGCACTGTGAGTTAGCAGTATTGTCCTTTGAACATACAAATGCCTTGTCATATTCATGAATTTCATGAGTAGTGTGTCTAGAGATTGTTGGATATATTTGTTCTAGTCTTCTAGAAGATGTACTTATTTATTTTAAGCATGAAGGAGAACATTAATCCTTATGTGCAAGTGATTCTATAATGATTAAGAGAAATTACAACAGCATCAATGCTATGAATTCATGTTCCGAAGGATAGTTTGAGGGAAAATTGATGCCTCAGGAAATGGTTTAAGGGTGTACCTTTACATGATGAGTAAATTTAGAAAGCTCTTGTGGTAAAATTTAAAAGATTCATGGTATGAAAGGTTTTTCATTTTAAAGTCTCACAGACTATTGAGTTTCGGAGAAAGAATGTGTGTTGCTAATTCTTCTGAAATAAGAAAACTGGTGTGGAAAGAAGCTCATATTCCACTATACCCAGAACATCTAGGGTTAACTAAGTGCAAATAGATATAAAACCTCTTTAATTCTTGAAGGAATAAAGAATGATGTTGAAAGATTTGTAGCATATTGTCTGGAGTGCCAAAAGGAAAGAGTAGAACATCAACACCTGTAGGATTGATGTATCCGCATGACATGCCAGAATGGAAATGGCAAGTTGTTTGCATGGATATTGTATGAAGTCCTTCTATGTCTGTGAAAAGACACGATGCTATTTTGAGATGATAAACTCTCGAAGGCAACACATTATATACTAGGGGATTGAACTGATGGAGCATCAGTGTTAGCACACATTTTGTGCAAGATGGGTTTAGACTGCTTGGTTTCCTGAGAAGGTTATCTCAGATAGAAATATGCGTGTAATGTCAAGTTTTTGGCAAACTTGTCCTCCATGTTAAGGATTGAAATTTTAAAGAGTATACGTTTATTATCCTGAGAACAGATGGTTAAACTAAGGAAGTTAACCATGTTTTAGAAGATAGTTCCAAATTATGCTGCATGGATTAGCAATGCAAGTAGGGAGACTATTTATTACGTGAAATCTTTGACAATATTAACTTTTGCTATTAAGATGGCTTGAATTGAAACATTGGACAGAAAGATGCCGAACTCCTATAAGCTGGGTAAGCTAGAAGGTAGGATTAGCATTAGTCCGGAAATGTTATTAGAAATGAATGAAAAGATTTAGCTGATCGAGAAAGATCAAAGGAAATGGAAATTGAATAGAAAAGCTACATTAATGATTAACCGTACACCAAGACAATTCTCGGCAAGAGAAGGAAAATTCTTTTAAGGGTTAAACCCTTGAAAATGATTCCTAAAGAATGGAATGTATTCTAAACCAGTCCCTAAGCATTATGGACCTTTCTAAACTTTAAGGTCAGAAATTTTATTGATATCTAGAATCAATCTATTATCAATTATTGCTATAAGGCATCATGCTTTTTGTGATTTATATATGAGGAATATATTCATGTAGTATATAAATGTGATAATCTATGAATGATTTAAAAGTACAAGAACCTAGGAAAGGTTATGATCAAGCTTCTGAGATACTTGAAGATCATAAGCAATGCTTGTGTAACATAGAGGTTATGAAGTGTAAGGTTCAGTGGGACCAGTATGCATAGAACAGCTTTGCATGGGGAGAAATTATCATGAATTCTAGCAGAAATTTCCTCTTTTACTTTATGCTGATAGCAATTAAACAATGAATATGCTTTTAAGTTGCATTTTGATGCTTTATATCATCGAGGACGATGAATCTTTAGGGGAAAGATATGTTACATCCCTATTTCTGACTTGCCATGCTTTTACCTTTTTACTTGGGCATAAGTAAATTTATTGAGAAGATATGACATGGAATTATATTGAATATCATTTAGGAAATCATGGAAATGATTATGTTATTGTTGATTTTATATGTATATGATAAGATTTGAGTTATTTTGAATAATGATGCACTGATCTCTTATTGTTTGATGACAAGTGAAACAGGATTACAAGTTATGGACTCTCAGAGAAGAGAGAGAGAGTATCTTTCGAGAAGAGAGAGATAGACCTTGGATTACGAGTGGTCTATTTGCCATGATGAGTATGATGTGTAACAAAAGTGTGAACCAACATGTTGTGAGAGGTAAGCCTTAACTCGTCAGTTTACTTGAACCCAATCATTAGGTATTCGATACCTTACGAATATTTGAAAGTTGTAGTAAGTCGTCATAGTTGTTAGAAGCGTTAACAACGTCATTTGAACATGAACTATGGCTATTTACGTTTTACGTAGATATTACGATGTAATTGTTGTAAAATGGTCTCTTATTTTATTAGAGTCTCTCGATGTGATATAAACGATTCTTTACGTCAAGACAACTTTGTCAAGAAAAGAATACGTGAGTTTTGTCCACAATAAGCGACTTACGATGATTTTGTCAAGTCAAGTCATCATCGCATTACTTGTAAGTTTTTGACTATTGATTATTATTAACATATTGTGATCAAAGATAAAAATATGGTCAAGGACCATTATTATAATTATTTTGGTTAATATTATGTTAGTAGGGGTTAATTGAGGTTTAAGTTCATAACCACTTTTCCTTATAGGAAGTTATCATCTTGTAAATATCTTCCTTCGTATCGTTATGCTCCAAAGGAACCACGTTAGGAGCTAGTGGCAATTATTATGCCACAATATCATTGGCTTGTAACTAAGAGTGGTCGTCAGCATGCTATTATGAGTGCATAACGATTAACTGCTGTGGTGGTTTTAATAACTCATGTGATAGCTAAATAAGTTCATAGTTCTGTTTTGATGACGTCAGCCTCTTGTAGGAAATCAGTAGTGTTTTATGCCACGCTTCTCCCTTCTCCTTACATGTGTCATCCTCATTTGCAACTTTTACATCGGAAGTGGATTTTGTGGTAACCGTCAAGATGTGCAACTATACATGATAATTGGATTGCCAGTCGGTAGACATGGTTATGATGAAACAGATTCATTATAAGTCATGGACGGTTGAGACTCCGACTTCTTTTCTAATAGAGCAATTGTTGTAAGGAAGTGGAAACGACTTGTTAAGGGTTGGCGGAGTGGAGGAGAGATCTACGCAGTGAGAGGAGCAAAGAAAGAGGCTAAGTTGTAGATAGAAGGGCGAACTGCGGGGAGGAAGGGGGACAGAAGTCCTTAGATCCACTGTGGAGAGTTTATGTTCAGGATAGCCGATGAACCTTTTTCCTCGTTACGTAATAACAGTAAGGAAAAGATGGTTGCTTTTCCTTCGCCGAGACTAGGCTTAATGGGAGAAGATTTGGAGCGAAGAGCATGGAAGTGGAGTGGGGAATTTATATCTGTGTTACGTGGGCAGGAACGGCGCGAAAAAAAAGAGAGGGGATTAATCTCTTTCATCGGAGACAAGCGAGGGGATTACGAATTTCATTATTGCATTGAAATGGGGATTGTTTGGTTGTAGGTTTTTGGGACTCTCTTTCGAGAGGTAGACTCATCGGGTGGTGCTGAGTATGCAAGGTATTGCGGTGGCAGGCTCAGACCTAGGCTAGGTTGAATTCACCCTATTTGGTAGGAGCTTTTCGGTTGTTAAGAAAGAGTAACCATGGGGTTAAAGGTATGAATGCCTCATCGTGCAGTTGGGGTGGGACTGTTTATTCTCGATGGAGAGAGGTTTGAAACGGGAGAGTAAAATGTGTTTGTTCTCCTTCGCCGTGGGGGAGTTGGAGATATTTCTTTTGGGGGTGAGAGAATATGAATGGGGGGTATGATGTGCTTTGCCCAAGCGTGGATAGGGTAGTGCAGATCTGGTGGTTGACGGTGATTCTGAGTAGCACCGAAACAAGGATAACACTGTTGCACTTAGCAGAGAAAGAGGCTATAAGCCGTGAGCTATCTATGGCAAGAAGAAACAGAGTAAGAGGAATACATAAACCATATAACAGGTTCCTTTCCTTAATTCAATAATTTTGCTTTGTGTATGGTGCGTGTTTCTATCTCCAAGTTTTTCTAAGGTTTTGGAATTGCTCTTGTGTGCAAAAAGGCCGATGTCCTCCTATTTAAAATGATCGAATCTTTTATAGATATAAAATGCTATGACAACTTGGAATATTGAATTTCTCCATGATAAGAGTCGTGCTTTGAAGAAATCATCATTCTAGTCATTTTGGAAGGATGGTTTAGTCTGGTTTTTCATCAATATAGTAGGACAGCATAGACATTGTTATGTGAAGATTAGACTAAGACTTCCTTATGGAACAAAATAATCATAGTAGATATACATGGGTAGAGTTTGTTAAATCCTAAGTCATAGTTACCGCTAGACCGATATAGTCGTCTAGTCACCTATGTTTTGGAGATAGTATGTCGTGAACACTTAGAAAAGTTATCCATTTTATAACTTGCTATCATGCAAAAAAAACACACCCGGTTATGAAAGAGTTAAATATGAGAGTCCTCATGATGAAAGAAAGTTGTTTAGGTCTATTATATAATAAAGATGTATACATGTCTTTGTATTATCTTATGTCATGGGTTGCACTGGGAAAAGTCATAAAATTACTATGTAAACTTTTATGTGCCGTCTCTATTATATCGTATGATTTTTATAGAACATAATATGTGGAAAGTTGAATGTTTTTGGATATCCATGGTGATAGTCTTCCTATTTTTAAGAACACTCAAGTTCTAGATAATAGCTTCTTCATTAGAAGTAAATTATGTCTCTAATGATATTAGGAGGAGTGGTGATTTCTCCATACCAGGATTAGACTAGAGCACTTGTATGTTTTGGCATAACTCATAGAGTTCAAAGGAGAGAAACTTGACATGAATGATAGTTGGATAGCAACTGAAATTAGGGTTGTATTTCATCATGTTGGGGAAAAGGATAATAAAACCCTAGTACAACCCAAGAAGGTCAAAGATCATTTGACAACATCTTTTTGGTTATAACCCATATTACTTAGTTTGTATGGGTGGACACTGAGAGGTCGAGAACCCTAAATTATATATGCTCATTGAAAAGAGATTTGTTTCTAGTTGATAATGTTTAACCTTAGGTATGGAAACCTAATCGTTTGTTTTCAAGTTGACTTGTGGAATGAGTCTAAAGCTTCATGTTTTGCAAGTGTGCGGGAGGTACCATTAAATGATTAGCCGAACATTAAATTCAATAAACCTTTTGGTCACAACTTCTCTTACACTATTACTTGTCGACAAGGGGGAAATCTCAAATGATTGCAAGGGATACCTAAGAATGGGTAATCATTTCATAAGGATCATGGAATGACAATAGTGTCGATAAGTTAGGGATCTCAGATGATGCAAGGATGCAAGGAGATACCCAAGTATAGAAAGTCGTTTCTTATGATCTTTGGAACAATGATGGTGTATGGAGAATCTGTCTAAGTTAAGAAGATTAGTTCTGAGTTAAACGAAACTCTTTAGTTAAACCTTAACTAACCTGGATATGGTAATTATTATATTAAGACATTGAGTTCATTATTAGATCGTGATTGAAGGGTCAAATGCCCTAACTTTGTGTAAACATTCTTACTTGCAAGAGGGGAAATTAGTTTCCAAGACTATATTGCTTAACCTAGGTAAGGTTATCATCTTAGTTGTAATTAGTCTAACTATATTTATTATGAGACAATAAGTCGTGGACCTCCGGATTGCAATGATGCAACGAGAGTCCTTGGAAGAAAGACAAAAGAAAAAGTCTGGATTATAGACAATGAAAGAAATCATGTATGGGTCAGGAAGACTAAAATAATGAAAACACCATGACTTCCTAAGTTAAACAAAGATGACCAAGTCGAACTGTAGGAATATGATAGTATCCAAGTCGAGTTGGAGTGGGTGAACAGTACGACATCGTTCATTGTGAACGTCAATTTATATTGAAACTATGGCCATAGTAATGCATATGTCTCTGCATGCATTGTCGGTTCACTGTATCTGGATTGCACGTCCTATCGGGAATCATACTTAGCTAGAGGGTATCTAGGGTTGTATGATAGATAGAGTTGTGTAAGATACAACACTATGTACTCGGAAAGGCAAATGACCACTGGTCTCCTTCGTCTATACTTCTCGTGAAGGGAAGGGCCACTTCCTGTTAGGAAGGAGTGTGGGAGAGCGACGGTCTGTGGTTGGAGGTAAATCACTGGAAAGATACTCTCTCTTTCTCTAGCAGAAGACATGCCAAGGCTTGCGATAAAGATGTCAGATTTTCGGATGCAGTATATCTCTGAGACTTGTGTTTATTGAGACTAAGTAAAATATTATCTGTTCAGGTATTTATAATTGATTTATTTTTGTAAACATTGTACTTGAGAAAGTCAATATGGTTTATTGAATTTGTAATGAGATATCTTGTAATTGTAGTACTCGACTTTATGATTGAATAAAAGAAAAATTTTCTCAGTCTCATTTTTATCTTGTAAAGTTACTTTATGGTGAAATTTTTGGTTTTTACTATGTTTCTAGAACATGGATGTTACAAGTAATTATTCATATACTCATCTTTGTACTTGCCTAAATTTCATCTTTGTTTTGTAGGGTTTCATCTTTAAAGAAGTGTTAGAAATTTCGGTGCATCTCCCAGTGATGCTTTGGAACTTATTATCTGAATAGATCCATACCCTCGCTTTGTTCCTACATTCCGGCTGCATCTTTCAATGATGCTCTGAAACTTTGTTCCTACATTCTGGCTGTATCTTTCAGTGATTCTCTAGAACTTTGTTCCTGCATTCTGGCTGCATCTTTTAGCGATGCTCTAGAACTTTGTTCCTACATTCAAGCTACATCTTTCAGCGATGCTCTGGAACTTTGTTCCTACATTCTGGCTACATCTTTTAGTGATGCTTCAAAGCTTTGTTCCTGCATTTTGGCTACATCTTTCAGCGATGCTCCAAAACTTTGTTCCTTTAGCCGGCTGCATCTTGTGATGATGCTCCAGAATCTTGTTCATATCTTCCATATCTAGATTCCTTTGATATCTTCCTCCACCATTGTGAACTTGTGATTTCCATCTATGAAAATGTTCCTACTATTTGAAAGCACACCATTCTCACCCTGCAATCCACCACAAAAGCCATCACGAGTTTGTCATTCCTAACCATAATAAATAAGTGTTATTATGAAAACTTTTTGTCATAATAAATTCAGCCACCCCATCATCATATCATAATAAATTCATTCCACTCAGACCAATTAGTACTGCCACCTAGGATGCTATTACATTAGCAAAAACAAGCAACTTTCAAATCAATAACGGAATGGAACGGAAGTACATCTTTTATTTTAAATAGATCATTTATTGTGAATAAAAGTAGATAAATTGGCACAAACCCTTTTCTTTTCCAAATTTGGCAAATGTGTGAACTGTTTCTTCACTGGAGAAGGTGGAAACTCATTCACTCTATCCCATGCAATGTCATAATTAACTACTACAAAACCAAGTACCCTAAATCAACATTACTGAAGTACAAGTGGCCTTAAAACCTGCATTTCCTTTAATTTCCCTATCAGTTTCTTGAGTAGTTTTATCATTTTGGGTGCCATGATATTTTAGTAGACATTGAGCAGTATTATCAGTAAGAAATAGAATGGGAGGAGCCAAATGCAAGTCTTAGCCAACTTCACCAAATAAATTGCTAGCGTTGGGGAATATTTCAAAGCTATTTTAGAGGGTAGGATGGCTATAATTTATAAAGAAATTTGAGGGACACCACACGTAGCTAGTCAAGGAATTTGCTTAGAACTTTGTAGACAACCAGTCAATTGTGCGTGGGAAGAAATTCAAGGTAAATCCCCAAATTATCTCTAAATTATTTGGTATTGGGAATGAAGGTATTAATTTGTTTGAAACCACAAACATTTCATATCAGAAAATGATAGAACTTTTTGCACGGAAAGGGGAAGCTCACCCATTACTAGTTGTAAATACCCAGGGGCAAAACAAGGGATTTCACAGAATGTCTATTGCAAAACCATGGTGAACAATAGTTACATGGATTATTCAGTACTTCACCTATGAAGGGCAATGACCCACTATGGTTGGTCCCCCCTTTCGACTGCTCATTCATCTGTGCCATGGCTTAGAAAACCCTAAATTAAGGTTTAACATTCCTTACTTCTTCAATGATTCCCTTGTCAGTATGATAGAATGATTAAAGATAGGGTCTGGGCCTTTGTAACATCATGGTCTTGTTCATTTAATTTGTAAATATTATTTCCATAAGAAAAGAAAATCAGATGTAAAATGGCAGAAGTTTCTACAGAAATTTGAAAACCTTGAACCCTAGAGACAATTTGAGGAAGTGAGTCATCTGGTATGGCAACCCAAAATGTGAGAGAACTCTCCCCTGTACCTCAAGGTGATAGAAAAGCTCCTAGTGGTGAAGCGCTGGAAAATCTAGTAAACCCCTTAGACCTTGAAGAGAGGCCTAAACCACATAATGTACCTGAGACCCCAGAAAAATAAGAAAATGTGGATTTAGTAGACTCAGAGGAGGAATATACTCGGCCCTGTAAAAAGGAAAAGAGGCCCAAAATGAAACTACAAAAACATCCTCCTCTAAGAAGGAGCAAATGGCTAGCTATTGAATCTAGCTATGTCGCGGCCTATGAATTGCCCCCTGTTCCTGTTGAAATAAGGGCAGACAACTAAGAGGGGGGTGAATCAGTTGTCACAAAAACTTTTATCACTTGTAGAAATTTACTTTATTTATCAATTATTAACAAATTAATGATTTAACCATGAAAGCATAAATAAACAATACATGAGAAGATACATAATCAACACACATAACACTAGGATTTTTACGTGGAAACCTAGTTAAGGGAAAAACCACGATGGGGATTAACCCACAAGAAATTATACTCTGTTAAAAGTATTACAAATGGGGAAGGCACATGCCTTCAGGGCGCACTCCCTAGAGCTCACTGCTCTAAGAGGCTCACTACCTACATAAATGATTACAAGAAGATTACAGATTGTTTGAACTAATGAATAGCATCTACCAATGTAGAAGTTTAGTTCTAGTCAAGCACAAAATACTGATCTTACACACTTCATATTTATTCGGCCTTGTTTCACTCTTAAGCCATAATCCGATCTTAGATCTTTATCTTCAGATTTCTTTCTATCTTTTTCACACTTACTTCATCACCACACCACACACACTTCCAAAACACTCGAATCCATTAGCTATATATATCCGCATCAAGGAATTCAATCAACTATAGTCAGCTTCAAGAAAACTTACAACATTTATTAAGAACTCTACTCTGTCGGATGAATCCATGCACAAACAACAACGCAGACCAAAAACTTATGTTCTCAAATCATCAACCATGTCAGCCAATACCATTGATTATCAAAAATTTGTTAACCAACAAATTTATTCATCCGGACCAAGATCAAATACTAGGTTGGCCTGTTCTTCTTCTGACTGTACTAACTAATTGGAACCCGATACTTGGATGCTTATAACTTTTGAATCCTTCATCACTGGAGGCTAAATTCCTGGATTTAGGTAGTCCTGACAATCCTTATTACTCTCTTAGATTCGTAACACACTATGATTTACCACTAAAAATATTTGGACCAAGATACTGGACCCTATCACATGCTCTATTTCTAACTACCCAGACTTAGACAAATCTTCAATTGACTTCCAGTATGAACAAATTATGTAATGTGGATGTGTAAGATAGACTTAGTTGCCATCAATGACAACACCTGTCATATATAGCAGTGTCTCTTGCCAACAATCTCCCCCTTTAGCATTGACGGCAACACTTAGTGAAAAATGACTAAGTGTCGGAACAAATCCCCCTTACTATGTACACTTATGCTTTTCACTGTTCTCCAGTCCTCCCCCTTTGCTAGATTCCTCATTTTTCACTTATCTTCACTCCCCCTTTGACATCAATGGCAAAGGCTGGACTTGATGTAATAATTCCATGATCTTGCATTCTTCCACAATGGAGTGTATATGCAATACAACTTTATAGCTAGGAGTGAATATTACCTTATGGTCCAGTAGTTCCAATTTCTATAATTGAGCATCAAACTCAACAAAATTCACATACCAGAATTCACCAAAAAATTTTATGTATATGGGCATATATACAAACAACCCTATGACTTATTTACATAAGTTTGAACACATCACCATAGATAATCTTCAACAGTGCCAACTCATTGTCCCAACTCTTCTTCATACTGTTCAAAACTGAGATGTGACCACTGAATAGGAATGCCTAAGATTCTTCTTTTCTCAAGTCAGTGGATCACTTGATTTAGCAACAATTTGGGCTTCTGTCATGGTATTGAACATTGCTTCCAACTTAGGGGAAATCAATCCCTAGAGCTCACACATTCTTGTCTCAATGTTGTCCTTTTCCTTCATCAATTTCTTTATCTCTTCAATTAGGCTAATTGTTTGACATTCTTGGCTCATTGGTAATACTGTCAAGGGATCAAAAGATTGGGATACACTTGATAGTTTTTCCTTAGACTTGTTTATTTTTATTTCAATGTCCTCTATAACTTTAGGACAAGATAGACAAAATTTATATACATTCCCTCCTTCTGTAAGAGAATTTTGAATATTCTTAACACTGGTATCCAGCACAATTCTATCTAATGCAATCATCCCTTTCAGAACATCAAATCTTTTATCATTGAATTCATTTTGAACCTTGACCTCTGTAGACTTTTCAAGAGACTCAAAATGAGAACTTACAGAGTTTATTAGACTTTTCAACTGGCCGGAGGAAGATGCAGATGAATCCTTCTGGAATGTTGGCATAATTTTCTCCAGAATCTTAGACGCAAGACCAAGTAGTTCACTACCTTCCATGTGAGACTTCAGAATATCTTCTCTTGCCTTGGCTTGAGCAATGGAGGCAAATTTTATCTTCTGCACTGGAGATAAGGTATGAAAATTTATTAGACCTTGTATTATGTCCTGATCTTTTTCAATTTGTTTATCTCTTTCCAAAATTTCCTTTACTGCTTCTGCAGTGTCTCTTGCCCAAGATGCTTATGTATCTATTTGATTCTTACCGACACTGTCAACTAGATTGTCCTGCTTGGGCTCTTCCTCAAACTTTGTAATATTTTCTTCTTCTTCATTTTTGTCCTTGGACTTTTCTACTTCTTGGCCCTTAGCTTCTTCTATTTCATGCTCTTTATTTTTCAATGAATCATCTTCATCTGTTTCGACATTCATCTCTTTATCTTCTATGCCAGATTGATCCAGAGGAGTTTGAATAACTCCTACATCATTAGTTTTATCTATAATCTTTTCATCTTCTTGGTTTATTGCTTCCTCTTCCGGAACAAAGGAGTCATCTATCTCAGTTTGTTGCTCATCTCTCTACTTCTCTTTATCATTCAAAATTGATGTATCCTTAGTGTCAACTGGTTTTTCTGTAACCACATAGAACTTGTTCTTGTCTAGTGCTTTCTTTAGAATATGTTTTGTTTCTTTAACAACTTCATCAATATCTCCAATCATCAGCTTATTCATCCTTGTTTTTCTTCTGAAATCGTTCTTGACCTCTTTAAAAAATTTATCTGATTCTTTGTTGGAGATCACTAGACACAAACTAGATAACACATGTTCCCTCAGCTCCAAATCTTTAGCTTAGGTAGCCTCTTTCCTCATTTCCAAAATGTTACTTAGACTCTTAGGAATTTCAAATAAAATTTCCACAAGAGCTCTATTGAATGTATTCAAGTATTTTATAGTGGCATCCTCCAAAATTCTCTTGTTTGCATCATCAAAAGTGTCATAGTATTTTACTATGGGTTTTAGATTCCCATGAATTGTCACAATATTCATAATTTCTTCTACAAACAAAGTGGATTTTCTAGTTTGGGTTTTAGTCTTTTATCTTTTACTTACCTTCATACTTTCAGAAGGCTTATCTTTTGCAGTCTTTGAAGCTTCTGCTTTCTGTCTTTATTTCCTTTACTGCTTCATCTGATTATGTTTCCTCATCATATTTAATGCTCACATATGTTCTGGATGCTTTAGTCTTCATTCTTTTACCATCTTTATTGTTTGGTTTGTCTTCCAATTTCTCTGTTCTGATAGGTTTTGTGTGAATAGAGGCAACGATAGAGCTTCTTGTTTTTCTAGGCTGGCTGGTGGAGACTTCTGGAGCACTTTCTTATTTCTTATCCTGCATCTCCTTAGCTTTTTCTATCCTTTCTCTATTCTGCTTCACAACTTCCTTAGTTATGCCAATGCTTTTAGCATACATTTCTACTTGCTTTTGAACTTTCCTCTTGATTACAAGTTTTTTGAGCTCAACATGCAGTTTCAAACTAAGCTCCTTATATGTCCCAAATCTCTCCACAGAATCATCCTTGGGTTTGTTCAAGAGATGTTGAGCATACATATCCAAAATTTTCTCATCTACCTCGTACTCCATGGGCACGATCCAGACAGTTATGGGTTCTATTGCTTCCATTAAGCACTGATCAGTGTAGACACCCAAAATTGACCTAGTTATCATTAGTATCAAATATTGCATTATCTACCATCTGCATTTGTCTAATACACTTGAGCAATTTCCATATTTTCTCTAAATCACCTATTTCTTCTATTAATTAAATAAATTTATATTTATTTAATTAATTCATTATCTATTTCTTCTATTTTCTCTAATCTATAATTAAATAATCTTTAATTATTTAATTATCTCTATTTCTATCTATTTTAATTAAATAAATCTTATTTATTTAATTAAAATCCCTTCATAAGCCCACTTTCCAATTAATTAAATAAATTCTATTTATTTATTTAATTTCTCTTATCACTTATCTTCCTAAGCCAACATGTGTGTATCTTTTATTTAAAACCATGTGTGGTACTACATATTTTATTTAATATCTTTCACATGTAGTACTTTTTATGTACACGATCACACATGAGCCTTATCTTCCCTCCACTTGTCATCTACACATTCACCTATGATTATTAATTCATCTCATCCATTCACATAGCCACCAAATCCATACCGTTGATTAATTTTGGTTGAAGCCTATATAAAAACCCTCTCATTCCATACTACATCGATCCATCATTTTCATATAGCATCTACACTATCATCTTGAGCATATTGAGCACTTTAGCACCTATTTAGCATATCATCATTATCATCCATCCGTCATGGTAGCTTTGATCTTCATAATTGTTCATTGTTGAGAAGCAATCCACATCATAAACAATGAATCATACAATCTAGGTGATTTTGTTCTTGAATTGCATGCTTTTGGTTTCACTTGGATTCAATTCTTTGATGGTGGCAGGATTAGGTTTTCATTTCCATGCTTGATCTTATTAACCTGATTTTTACCTATCCACATTTGGGCATGCCTGGTGGGACCCATGTCATTGATTAACTTTGATGTTTGAAGTTATTTTTGTGAAGTTTAGATTTTTGGAGTGTTTACAACAAATTACGGTCACTTTTAAGCAAAAAATAGTCGCCTTCACAATTTTCGCATTGCTTTTAAGCTAAAATCTATCGTTATTAACATTTTCTAGATCACTTTTAAATCAACAGTGGTCTTTTTTGGTCTAATTCGCATCACTTTTAACCTAAAACTAGCCGCTTTCAACTATCTGGGTCACTTCCTACAAATTAGGGTTTTTTAAACATCTAGTTTTTGTAGAAATGGGTAATTTTTACACACATGACAGAAACATGTCACTTTTGAGAAGTAACAGTTCACCTCTGGATTATCTACATCACTTCTGAGCGAGAACAGTTTGCTTATGGCAAAATATAGATTGCTTTTGAGCAACAGTTGATCGCCTCTGGTAATTGTGTGTCACTTTCAGTTCTGTCATTCACAGTTGGGTTTTCTTGGTTACTAATCATCTATTTCTATTTGTGCACGATCTTATTGATGTCCAAGAAAAGTAGGTTGTCAAACTACTAACATATCTGTTGCAACTTCGATCGGTCCAAAACATTCATTTTTATCACTAACCTAGGAATATTTGGGCTTGGTGCTTAAAAAGAATCATTGTTTTCTCTGTGCTTGTTTTATCTTTCTTGATTGCTTGACTGTGCATGTGTGTAACCCAAATTTAATAGCAAAAGTATCCTCTCCCCTTGCCTATCAAATGGATCTTGGGTGCATGAGAACTTGTTATTATCTTTAGAGGGTCTGCCTTCCTGGTGTGAGAAGGGGTATGACCCAAGCAGTAATGGGCTAAAGCCAAGCTCTTCCAAGCCGCTATATAAGAAAAGTGTTTGTGTTGAAAGCCACAAACAATGGGTGCCACTATGTTACACCGATGAATGTTTCCCTCAAAACCCCTTAGAGCGTAACCTCTTTGGGCTAGAAAGCCTCCATTAATGGAGTGAATTGCCACACGTGTAGCCACCCGAACAGATGCCCTTACTAGAAACCTTGTGTAGTATCCAAAATCCCTCTATTTGTTGATGTAAAAAGTGGGACCTTTGAAGCCACCCTAATTCTTGTGGTTCTTAGTAGAGATAACAGGGACAATCCTAAGGTTTGGTGGGGGGACAAGCCTTGGGAAACCTGGATCTTGGTATGAGTGAGAAGTGAGTGCTGTGGATGGGAACCAGTTCTACCAAGATCCTAAAGCTATCCGCTTTGAATAGGCATGGCAAGGAGACTCAACAAATATAGTTCTTTCCTAGCCTAGGTTGTACAAGCTTGTGATTGTTGTGAGTGTGAGTGACTGAAATCACTAGTTTCTTGTCAAGAACATCATTTAACACATCCTTTGTCAGACACAGATCACCTTTGAACAATAACTACTATCTTTCAGAAATCCAAATCACTTTTAAACAACAGTTGCTCACCTTTTGCAAAATCTAGATCACTTTTAACCAACAGTTGCTCGCTTCTGGCAAACATTGTGTCACTTTTACAAAACAGTAGCTCACTTTTGAACTGTAACTGATCACCTATGGTAAAACTGCTCACCTGTAGTTCATATTGCAATTTGTTATTTGAAACAAACCCAAATTGCTTTTGAGCTATTATCTGTCATTTTTAGCATTTTCTAAGTAGCTTCTGAGCTATTACTTGTCGCTTCTGGGCAAACATTAGCAATCTGTATCAACCCAACCCAATCAGTTACATTTTTAGACTTCTTAGCTCTGTCACTAGCTTTCAGACATTCCTCTAATCATTTGCAGTCACTTGAACATCACTTTCTATTTTGAGCATATCAAAACTATTGGACTTTTTGAGCTTTCCATCCTTTGAGACCCCCAAACAACAACCAAACATAAAAAAATCAACTCAACAATAGCAAACATCATCCCTTTGGATTTACTTAGCCCTAGCAAACATTAGCAAATAGCATCAGCAACCAGTGTTTCCCTTGAGTTTGTGAGCTATTTTGTAGGGAGTTCATCTAACAACAACAACTAACAACCAAACAACCAACCAACAACCCAGTAGAAAACCAAGCAACTAGCAAACTAGAAAAACAAACCATCAACAAACAAACAGCCAAACCATCACCTTTTGGGTCTCAACCTTGAAAAATTAGTCCAATCCAAAACATTAACCATCATGCCTCAAACTAGGAGCCAATATAGAGCTGAAATGGAAGCAAAATTGTGAGATGAGATGGAAGCCAAAATGCAACAATCCTGATCAATTCTCCTTAGAGATGCAACTCAATTCACAACTGGTATGCCTTCTTACATGTTTGTGCTTGAAGGATACACCATTGGACCATCATCTTCACAACAAGTGCAACCTCAAACATTTTTAGAAACCTATGAAGAGTAATCCCAAGATGACTTATCAGAATTTAGAGACACACACCTATGGGACCAAGTTGAGAGGCCTATTTTGTCTGATCCTAATTGCTATTTCTTGCAATTAGCCCATATGTGAGCCAAGTTACCAATTGACTTTGACATATCTTCCATTCAAAAATAAGATCCAAACACTCGCTGTTGTCGCAATGGGACCATCTACTATAGCCACACCATCTCATACCATATCCATGCTACAAAATCCACCTTCCAAGACATCTCCTTCATTGCCTATTGCTACACCATCAAACCCACCACGTTTAGAGTACACTTAAGAACCTTTGGTAACTCCAACCGAGGTACTTCCTTCCCTTTCACAAAATTTGAGCTTTCCACCTTTCCATGTTTCACAACATACCCCCACTCCTACCATGACCGTATCCATGCCTCGAGTATCACAAGCTATTCATGTTTCACAAGTGCAAACTCCACAAGTTTCACAAGCTATCCTAATACTGCAAACTCCGTAAGTTTCACAAGCTATCAAAACACCACAAGCCATACAAGTCTCATAGCCATCACAAGTTTCTACTCCTATTGCATCACATGTGGAAACTACACCCCAAACTAATACTCCTATCACTTCTAATATGGTTTCCATGATTTCCATGAGTCCATCCAACACACCATATAATCCCATTGTTAGTCTCATTGACATGAGTGATCCACCTATTGTATCACAAGCCAATCCTAGTGCTGTTGTCTCTTACATTGATCAACTTACATCATTCACTCCACCTCCATATAATCCTTCACAAAACATCAATATGTCTTATGCAACCCAAGGATTACCCATTGTCACCCAACATATGACATATACCAATCCATCTCAAGTTACTCATGTCATCCAAAACATAAACCCAAATGTCCATCCTTCTCCATCTACCAATCCTTCTATTGCTTACCATATTGCAAATCCAACTCCCAATCCACAACCATTGACCAACGTCAATCCATTCTCTACCTCCCATGCAATAAAAATCTTGGAGTTAATCTATTAGAATATACCCAACTACCACTTGTGTCTCAAGGACAACAATCCTCAAATACATATGTTTCACATACCAATCCTTTGACATATACTGTGAGCACACAACCTCAACAAATGGTCATATGCTCATACATTCCGCAACAACAACCACAATATACACCATATTACATTTCACCTCCAAGCCATCAACCCCCTTTGCACCAACATCAACTATCTCAAAAGGATGTTGAACAAATGATTAACAAGGCCGTAGGACAAAACAAGAAGACATTTTCCTTGGGAGATATATGCCCTTATCCATTTGAAAAGTCAATTCACATGACACCTTTTCTGCCACATTTTGAAATTCCACAATTTGACAAACACAAAGGGAAAGGTAATCCGAATGACCATCTTAGAGCACTCTATGGTGCATGTCTCGATGTCACTCAGGATGATACATATCTTTTGAGACTATTCCCCCAAAGCTTAGCAGGACAAGCTCTTGAATAGTTCTCTCACTTACCTCTGGGAATCAAGACTTTTGCGGAATTAGAAAACAAATTTTGATGCCATTTCACTTTCAACATTGAACATGAGGTGAATATGAATGACCTTGTCAATAACAAACAATGCAATGGTGAAACTTTCTCCTCATTTACCCAATGATGGTGTAACATGGCTAGCAAACTATCATGGCAGATTCCTGAGAAACAGCAACTTGACATCTTTGTCCAAAATCTTCATCTTGAGATTTCATTCCAATTGCAATTGCAAAGTGATAGCACCTTTGACAAACTTATCTTCAAAGGAACCACCATTGAGTGAGCTTTAATAGCTAAGGGCACTATCAAGATTTTCAGAGATAATAAAGATAATTCTCAATCTTCCAATGACAAATCCTGCTTTGGAACAAAAACAAGAATGCTGTTGATGACGACATTGTGGATGCAAAGAACATACAAATAGTGAAAGCTCCCATTAACATTCAAGCCACATCTATAGCTAATCAACCTTTTCAATGAAATTGACCAAGAACAAACCCAACACCTAGATGACAATTTACTCCTTTAGCGGAACCCATGGAGGTAATCTTTAGAAAACTTGTCCAAGCGGGAGATATCACATTACTTGAAGCTCCACCCAATGCAGAATCTATCTTCAAAGCTCCCTAGTACAAAGAGAACAAATATTCTGAATACCATAGAGTCAAAGGACATAAAAAAATGGTTGGATGCGCTTAAAACATGTCATTAAAGATTGCATCGATCAAGGTTTAATTAAAATCACACCACCAACATCACAACCGACACATCAACCAACTTCAAACTATGATCTAAATGCTTTCAAGAATCCACTTCCACTTCATGACAAGACAAGTAACCCTCATACTAGGAATGCTATCCATTACAACTATGAGTCATCCATGATTGGTCGCATTGACCAAGCTTGCATTTCTACCATCACTATCCAAGGCAAAGCACCTGATTGCACTATAACTACTAGAATAGGTCGTGTTACCATTCAAGGAGCACCTATCAATCCCCTTCGACCACCTTCTAGTTATAATATCCTTGACCACCTTGGCAAAAATCCTTAACACATCTCCATCCTAGAATTGCTTTGGATATCCCCCACCCATAAAACTATCCTTGAAAAAGCATTGCAAGAATCTTCGGTGCCTAATGATATTGATACCACACAATTTCAATCTATGGTAGCCAGCATTACAGCCCCTTGCCATCTCACATTCTCTGACAAAGATCTTCAGCCATCCATTAACCCATCACATAACAAAGCCCTTCACATAGAAGTATTTGTAAACCAACACCGTATCAAATGAATCCTAGTGGATGGTGGAGTTGGTCTCAATATATGCTCTCTAAAACTAATAAAATAATTGGGATATTCTGAGAAAGACGTTGATACTTCTAAGGTCATTACTATCAAAGCATATGATGATGTTGAGAGAGATACTAAAGAAATTATCTATTTGCCTATCCAAGTTGGTCCTGTCACTACTGACACCCATTGGCAAGTCCTTGATATTGAGCTTCCCTATAACATTATCCTTGGCTACCTATGGATCCACGTCCTTAAAGCTGTTCCTTCCACATACCATGAATGTCTCAAGTTTCCACATAACGGTGTTGAATTTACTATCCATGCCGATCCCAATCCATATGAGTTTTATTGTGATTTTCAAGCTAAATACCAAAGTCCTAACCATATTCCTATCAACACCAAAGCTTATCCATCTTCATCCTATGTTGATCCATCCACTTTACTCAAGCCATCATCTAGCAATGCCACTCCAAATATTCATATCAAGTACACTGAACAAGGTCCAGGTGAATACACATTGCAAAAATCTTCATCCATATCCATTTTGGATATAAAAGATGGACCTTCTTCAATAGGGGATACTTCTAACTCTGATACCATCGATGATTCTTCCCTTCATATCACCAACCTTTTTCAGGGAACCTCCATTTTCATGATTTATGCCACCTCATCTTCTCCATCTAATGATGAACTTGAGTCTAGTTCTCAAGATACTCCTAGTCCCATTGTCAACCATATGCTCCCACAAGCTAAAGATGTTGGTAATTCCTCCATGAATCCTAAATCTACCATTTCCCATCAAAAACCACAGCACGTCCCCAAAACATATGTTGTCATCCCTCCTCCATCAAACTCTAAAGGCCAAAAGCATGTGACCATATACCTTCCACCATCTGATTTACCTCCACTTATTCCAATTCCTAAACTCCCACCATCCACATTATCTCCATATCTTCCACTTCCACTATCTTATAACTCGCAAAAGCATGTCACCATACACCTTCTGCCATCCAATTTACCTCCACTACTTCCAACTCCTAATATCCCTCCATTTTCCTTACCACCGTTACTTCCAACACCTTATTATCCCCCTATCAGTAACTACCCTTATATTCCTAATCATGACCAACAAATGCACACCTTGTCTAAACATAAAGCTTCCACTCATTCCACCAATCCTGCTTCCATCAAATCCATGGGATTTAAAAATAAAAATTTGAATGCCTCTTCTTCTAAAGCCAAAAATCTTACCAAGAATCCTAAAGGTCCTCATGCCTTAGGGCAACAATGCAAAGAATCACAGCCAAGTACATCCAAAAAGCCATCTGAGCCCATAACTCCACAAGAAGAGTCTAAGACCAAAATGGTTTGGGGTCCTAAGCAAATAGGCAAGCAAGCCTAATGAGGCATCCTTATCTACCTTTCAAAAATCCCAACCATCTCCTTCCATCCAAATCACCATTCCATTCAAACATCCACAAATCCCACAAGCAAAGCAAAAATCATAAAAAATACTAAGTCTATGTGGGTACCTAAATCATTACATCACCCATCCACCACACAAACATCTCCATATCTTCCTATACCGCCTTCCCATCAAAAGCTTCAATGTTTATAATGGGGTGTGCAACTATTGGTCGTGATTCCATTCCGCTCCATAACACTTCCATATACCTCAATCTCCCCATCTTTCATCCATTATCCTACATTTTGATCCTACATATCTTCTTCACCATCCTATCTCTATGGTCCATGCTTTTCAATAAGCCTTCTCTCCATCCATCCTTGCATAAGCCTTTCATAATCCATTAGCCTTCCATGCACCATCGACATCCTAATCCATCTCCTTGTCATGCAAACATCACCCTTTACCAATGTCTCTGAGCATGATGACATAGTCCATATGATGAGATCCAACTCTAACGGGACTTCTCACATCCATTGAACTAACCACTTGAGTCCCTCCTATCCATTACCATGGTGAAAACCTGGCAAATAGGCACCATGCATAATTGTTATTAAAAAAAAAAACATCCAATAGTGAAAACCATTTTGTGGCACTTTGGATGACAAAAAAATAGTACAAGATAAATAATTTGTCCTCTAGTGAAAACCTTGTAAACAGGCGCCTTGGATAAGTACCATAGTGAAAACTTGGCAAACAGGCGCTATGTGTACAAACCAGCCTCCATCATTTACTTATTTTGTTTGATCACAGCTTTCCATAAAATCATCATCTACTATCTTGCCTCCATAATCCATCTTATAATCCTCTATCATTCCTATCTAAACATTGCAAGCCATTATCCCTTATCTATCCATCATAAAAGCCTTTTCGCCCTTACCTTTGCCATGCTAGTTCTTGTAGCTTGGACTTTGTTGGGGTTAAGATATCGTTTGGCACCTTAGGATATTATCTGCATAAACACATCCATTGTAGCATCTCCCTAACAATCTTCATCCCACATTGGGGGCACTTGTTGAGCCTTATTTGGAAGTGGACATCCACAGCTCTAGCTCATACAATCCAAACCAAACCCAAAACACAACAACCATCTAAACCCAAAACATAGCCAATATCCAAAACACAACCAAGACACATCAAACATCCAAAAACATCAAAACACAGCAAAAATTCCAAAAAAATCAAAACATCACAAAAAATCTAAGCAATAAAGTTGATCCTTTGTCAACAAACCATCAACATAATAAACAAGAACTACATCACATCTCTATTGTTCAAAGCCTTGATCCCATGGATACAGGGTATGTTGGCAATCTGAGATGTGAAGGAAGCACTCTAATTCATGCATAGATGATAGACCTCTCTCATTATACATCTTTCATCTTTCTTCTAATCATCCTTCAATATTTCATCTCCTTTCTTCTATCTTTCATCATGTACATCATCAACAAACCCAGAACTACATATTCATCATATCTCATCACCATCGTAATGTACTTTGATCCCGTGGACACAGGGTATGTAGGCAATTTGGAATATGAAGGAAGTATCTAGTACACAAGCACAAATGATCCACCCCATCTTCATCTTCTTTCATCTTCCATCTTCTTCTCTTTGACCAGCTCAAGCAAGAAGCAGACTACGCACATCAACGAAAGCTCAAGCACTTTAACAAATCAAGGATAAGACAAGAGATATTTGTTCGCATGCCTTAAGCCAACATTTGCTATAGCATTTTATCAACATCTTTAGCCTTCAATAGGATACAACTTTCCTCTCAACAAGGTGCCAACTTAAATCCATCCAAAAGCACTTAAATTTGGCAAGAGAACATGATGATAATATATTTTGTTTTATCTTTTGATTTATCTTTTGTCCCTTTCCTATGCTTAATCAAGACTACCTTGATCTATTATATATTGGTATGTTGTGATGAAGTACAGAATGGGGCATGGTCATATTGCTTTTGTATGTGGTGTTTGTGGGATGATCTTATTCTCTTCCTATACGTATTGGTATCTTGTATGTGTTGGGATTAGCATCTTTCATATCAATATCTTTTGCATCTGAGAAGCTAAACAGTCTCTTATGCATTGAGACTATTCTATGCTAAGACTATTTCCATACATATAACTAGCAAGGTGTCACTGTGTAGTGGAGATAAGCTCAAACCTTTGCTTGTAGCATCAAATTGCATCTCGAAACACTAGCTTATATTCATAGCTTGTGTATGTTGGTTCTATTAGATCTAGGGCACACAACTGAGAGGGGGGGTGAATCAGTTGTATAAAAACTTGCTTGAACTTTGAACACTTGATTCTTCTTTGTTAGTTAATAGCATATCAGTTAATCATTCATGAAAGCATAATGCATAAACACAAGAGCAGATAAACATCAACATATTGGACACCAAGATTTTGACGTGGAAAACCCGGTTAAGGGAAAAACCACGGGGTGATTAACCCAAGGATTATTCCCTGTTAGAAGAATAAGAAAAATGAATGGCACATACCAATTAGGGCTCACTATCTAAGCACATTGCTCACAAAGAGGCACACTGCCTACAAGAGACACACTGTCTACAAAGTGATAAGAATCACAAACTTGAACTGGAGATTGACATCTTTACCATGTCTAGATTAGTTCCATTTAAGCTTGAGATACTTTTGCTCTGCCTTTTGCTCTTTCACTTTACCACACTCATCCACAACTCAACACACTTTGAAATGAACTCACAAACCTTTATTTATACAAGGCATCGACTTAGGAACAATCATCTAAGTTGGCAATCATCCACAAGAACATTCGCAAGATGAATAACTCATCCGGTCGGCCAGTCTGAACAAGAATATTTTCATCTGGAAGAATATCTTCAATTCCGGGCTCTAACACTGATGCAGACCAACAACACAACCTCAACATGATCCAAGAACCTTCACAAGCTTGCCTGAATGACCAGGTACATCCGCACTTCCTCTACTCACTGGAATCTCTTCTCCTCTTCATCCGGAACTTCAAGAACACAGTCTGTCGTGACTATCAAACTAAAACAGGTTCTTCCGGACCTCCAAACTATGTACAAACTGAGATGACACATCACAAGGACATCCCAAACACTCCTTCCAATCCACAAAGTCTGACAATGCACCTCCGAATCTCGCCGAACCTTTTTGTAACACTCTGTCACTCCAGAGCATCTCCCGGAACCGGTTCTACTTGACCGATCACAAATTTTTCATATCTTCACATGGACCTCTGAAATCTTAACTAGATCATCTCAAGATGCATATCTACAAACCCTTTAATCCGCATCCTTTGATCCTCATCCTATTGAGTACATTTGCCTTCTTCTCATCATTGTTCTTCACTGTTCCTAATTGAGACTAATTTTCTCAATATCCTTAGCACACAGCTCATCCAATCCTTATTACCAATGCAATATGAGTATGTTGACATCAATGACAACACTGATTAACCTCATACTTGCAACAATCTCCCCCTTTGTCATTGATGGCAAAATATGATGTGAAAAACCATCAAGACAAGAACTTCTCTTTTGTGTCACAGCTCCCCCTATCAGCAACAACTCTGCACATGTCTTCTCTTCCTTATTGCTCCCCCTTTGATCATCAACCACTTGTTTTTCACATGTCTTCTCTCCCCCTTTGATGTCAATGGCAAGGGATCATACTTGCTCTTGTAACACATCAAAATCATACCAGCTGGTCCCCCTTAGTAGCAGCTCCCCATCATCAATCCGGATCACAAGATATGACTGTGATACCCACCGGACTGATGCACATCAGTGCATCCTAGTTCATCACCGAAGGGGCCATGAACCCTAACTTCTCTCGAAGATACTCAAAAGAGTCTTTGGGAAGAGGTTTAGTAAAAATACCTGCAAGCTGATCCTTGGAGGGCACATACTCCAATCTGACTTCACCCTTGTTCACTTGTTCTCTCAAAAAGTGAAATTTGATAGATATATGCTTGGTCTTAGAATGCAGTACTGGATTCTTGGAAATATTTATTGCACTTGAATTATCACAAAAAATTGTGATAGGCTCCTCATATTCTACTTTCATGTCTCTTAACATCTGCTTAATCCATAAGATTTGAGTGCAACTGCCTGCTGCTATAATATATTCTACTTCAGTTGTAGATAGAGATATTGCCTCTTGTTTCTTGCTTAGCCAAGAAACCAATCTCTTTCCCAAGAAGAATGCTCCACCACTGGTGCTCTTCCAGTCATCCACATCTCCTGCCCAATTTGCATCTGTATATGCATGAAAGAGAGAAATCCTGATCTCTAGGATACCATAGGCCATACTCAACTATCCCCTTTAGATATCTAAAAATCCTCTTGATTGCCATAACATGAGATTCTCTAGGGTCAGCCTGAAATCTTGCCACAAGACCAACAGCCTGCATTATATCTAGTCTAGTCTGAGTGAGATACAATAATCCTCCAATCATTGATTTGTACTTGGTCTGATCTATCTTAGGAGAGTCATCATCTTTGCTCAACTTACATCTGGTTGCCATAGGAGTGTTCATTGAATCTTCCATTCCAAATTTCCTCAACAATTCTTTCACATATTTGGTCTGAGAGATAAGGATACCTTTCTTTGTCTGAGTAATTTGTAGACCCAAGAAGAAATTCATTTCACCAAGCATTGACATTTCAAACTCACTTTTCATTTGATTTGCAAAGGTTTTACACAAACTATCTCTTCCTCCAAAAATGATATCATCAACAAATACTTCAACAATCAGGATGTTTTCATTATCTATTTGGAAATATAGATTACTGTCAGCAGTACCTTTGTTGAAACCAATCTGCACAAGATGCTTATCCAACCTTTCATACCATGCTCTTAGGGCTTGCTTCAATCCATACAGTGCTTTCTTCAACTTGCAGACCATATCATCATGATCAGACAATTGAAATCCATCTGGTTGTTCAATGTATACTTCTTCCAAATCACCATTTAGGAAGGTAGACTTGACATCCATCTGATATACCTTGAAGTCTTTGAAGGCAGCATATGCAAGAAATAATCTGACTGCTTCAATTCTTGCTACCAGAGCAAAGGTTTCTTCAAAATCAATTCCTTCTATTTGAGAGTAGTCTTTGTAGACCAATCTGGCTTTGTTTCTGATTACTTCACCAACCTCATTTAGCTTGTTCTGGAAGACCCATTTAGTTCCAATCACATTCTTGTTTCTAGGTCTGGGAACAAGATCCCAAGTGTGATTTTTCTCTATTTGCATCAACTCTTCCTCCATTGCTTTGGTCCAGTTTTCATCATTGCAAGCTTCAATTAGGTCAATCTTTGAGATCAGATAGTATTCATTTGAATTTTGAGCAATTCTCCTCCTTGTTTGTACCCCTTTGCTTTTGTCACCTATGATTGATCTTCAGAGTGATTTAGAGTTACATACCTTGGAACTTTGGGAGTCTCTTGTACTGCTGTTTCTTGATCAGGTTCATTCAGACAAACCTCTTCTTCCTAATTTACCGGATCAGTCTGAATCTGACTTTCAGGAAGGGATTGAGTTCCTTGAACCAGAACACCATCTTGATCATCTTCATCATATTCATAAAACCTTGAGGGCTTCTCAATTCCTTCATCAACCTTCACATTTATACTCTCTATCATCTTTTTCAGTCTCTTATTGTAACACCGGTATGCTTTACTTTGAGTGGAGTAACCCAAGAAAATTCCTTCATCACTTCTAGCATCAAACTTTCCGAGATCTTCATCTCTTTTGATGTAACACTTGCTACCAAATACTCTGAAATATCTCACAGTAGGAGTTATACCAAACCAAAGTTCATAAGGAGTCTTACTAGTATTGCTTCTGATTTGAACTCGGTTGAGAGTGTAGACTGCAATGCTAACAGTTTCTCTCCAAAACATCTGAGGAACATTTGCTTCCATCATCATTGTTCTGGAAGCTTCCTGGATGGTCCGGTTCTTTCTCTCAACTACTCCATTCTGCTGTGGAGTCCTAGGAGCAGACAACTATCTCTTTATGCCATGCTTCTCACAAAAGTCTACGAATTCACCGGATGTGAATTCACCAACTCTAGCAGACCTTAGACACTTTAATTTCAATCCGGTTTGATTCTCTACCATAGCCTTGAAGATTTTGAACTTCTCAAAGGCTTCTGATTTCTCTTTCAGAAAGGTAACCCACATCATCCAGGAATGATCATCAGTCAGTAACATGAAATATCTATCACCTTGCATACTCTTGATTCTTGTCGGACCACATAGATCAGTATGAACTAATTCTAATAATCTGGTAGAAGACTAATCTTTGCTTTTGAAGGAGACTCTACTCTGTTTACCTAGCTGACATTCTTTGCACAAACTATTTGTAGGTTTCACGAATTTTGGAAGATCTCTTACAACCTGAATATTGCTTATCTTGATGATGTTATCAAAATTTACATGACACATCCTTCTATGCCATAACCAACTCTAATCAACTTGAACAAATAGACAACTTTTATTTGAACCAACCAGATGGAAGATATTACCTTTTGTTTGAGTACCAGATGCAATCTCAGTTTCAGAGCTTTTAAAGATCCTGCATCTTCCATTTTTGAACTGGAGATCATAACCTTTGTCTACTAACTGTCCAACATTGAGAAGATTGTGCTTCAATCCTTCAACATATAGTACATTACCAGTTTTTCTCTTTCCATCAAAAGAAATAGTTCCCCTACCTCTGATTCTACCTACAGAATTATCACCAAACTTTACCATTCCTCCTTCATACCTTTCCAAATCTAACAACTTGTTCTTGTCACCTGTCATGTGGTGAGAGCATCCACTATCAATAACCCAATCATCCTTTTCTTCAACTTGGGTAGCCAAAGCTCTTTCTATAACCTTATGATTGATAGATTCAGAGGATATTGGTTCTTCTTCCTTGATGGCAATAAACACCCATTCATTTTCAGATTTGTCTCCTATCTCTGATTCATCATCTGTTACTCCTTCATTATTAGCTTCTACATGAACATAATAATAGTTCTTTTGAAACCTTTGTCTATTAGAGTTTGACCTTGTAGATCTTTCCAGACATCTTGAAGCAAAATGACCAATCTTATTGCAGTTGAAGCATTTAAAAGGTAACTTTCCTTCATACTTACCAGATCCTCTTGGCAATCTCTTTGCAATGAGGGCTTCAAGATGAGCTATTTCTGCTTCTTCCTCTTCCATGTCTTTCCTTGCTTGATCATACCATGATAGCTTCCTTGAAGAGTTTTCTCCTGGATCAAATCTTTATTTGCCTTTCACATAGGCACTAGCTTTGAATGCAGATTCAATCTTGGGGGGATCATCTCCAAACTCAGTCATTTCAAATGCAGCTAGTTTGCCAACCAATTGCTCTCTTGTGATAGTTGCATGGGCTCTGAATTCATCAATGGCAGCAACCTTGATCTTGTAGGCAGCAGGAAGGGATCTGAGAATCTTGCAAACAATTTCATTTTCATCCAGAACTCCACCAGCATTCTTGATTCCACACACCAGCTCATTCACTCTTGGCATAAAGGTAGTGATATTTTCATCATCTCTCATCTTCAATCTTTGAAATTTCCCTTTCAGACTTTGCAGCCTTGCACTCTTAACAAACTCATCTCCTTCATACAGAAGTTCCAGTTTAACCCAGATTTCATATGCAGTTGGTAGGTCAATGACATTTGAGAGCTCTAAATCATTCAATGCGCTTAGAAGAGCTTCTTTGGTCTGCAAATTGTTTTCAGCATCTGTGATTTCATTCAGAGTTGTCAGACCACCCTGTGGAGGTACATATGGTTTTGAGACCATGGCCAAGTATGCTTTTCCCATACACTCCAAGTGACATTTCATGTGACATTTCCAGAGACTGAAGTTGGTTCCATTGAACTTCAGACTATCCTTTCTGAATGACGACATCCTGGATCTCCTTAAGCGGTTAAGCTCCTTTCAGAGGAACTCAACTTTGATACCAATTGTTAGATCTAGGGCACACAACTAAGGGGGGGTGAATCAGTTGTATAAAAACTTGCTTGAACTTTGAACACTTGATTCTTCTTTGTTAGTTAATAGCATATTAGTTAATCATTCATGAAAGCATAATGCATAAACACAAGAGCAGATAAACATCAACATATTGGACACCAAGATTTTGACGTGGAAAACCCGGTTAAGGGAAAAACCACAGGGTGATTAACCCAAGGATTATTCTCTATTAGAAGAATAAGAAAAATGAATGGCACATGCCAATTAGGGCTCATTGCCCAAGCACACTACTCACAAAGAGGCACACTACCTACAAAAGACACACTGTCTACAAAGTGATAAGAATCACAAAATTGAACTGGAGATTGACATCTTTACCATGTCTGGATCAGTTCCATTTAAGCTCGAGATGCTTTTGCTCTGCCCTTTGCTCTTTCGCTATACCACACTCATCCATAACTCAACACACTTTGAAATGAACTCACAAACCTTTATTTATACAAGGCATTGACTTAGGAACAATCATCTAAGTCGGTAATCATCCACAAGAACATTTGCAAGTCGGCAATCATCCACAAGAACATTCGTAAGATGAATAACTCATCCGGTTGGCTAGTCTGAACAAGAATATCTTCAATTCTGGGCTCTAACACTGATGCGGACCGACAACACAACCTCAACATGATCCAAGAACTTTCACAAGCTTGCCTAAATGACCAGGTACATCTGCACTTCCTCTACTCACTGGAATCTCTTCTCCTCTTCATCCGAAACTTCAAGAACACAGTCTGTCGCGATTGTCAAACTAAAATAGGTTCTTCCAGACCTCCAAACTATGTACAAACCAAGATGACACATCACAAGGACATCCCAAACACTCCTTCCAATCTGCAAAGTCTGACAATGCAACTCCGGATCTCACCGGACCTTTTTGTAACACTCTGTCACTCCGGAGCATCTCCCAAAACCGGTTCTACTTGACCAATCACAACTTTTTCATATCTTCATGTGGACATCTGAAATCTTAACTGGATCATCTCAAGACACATATCTACAAACCCTTTAATCTGCATCCTTTGATCCTCATCCTATTGAGTACATTTGCCTTCTTCTCATCACTGTTCTTCACTGTTCCTGATTAAGACTAATTTTCTCAATATCCTCAGCACACAGCTCATCCAACCCTTATTACCAATGCAGTATGAGTATGTTGACATCAATGACAACACTAGTTTACCTCATACTTGCAATAGGTTCAACATCTTGACTTCATACATTTAGACAAGATTGTAGTATACTAGTTGTGCATTGGATACTTCGCCACCTTGGTCTCTTATACCTTGGTGCATAACATCCATATGCTATATCAAACATAAGGATTGCATTTATTTATTTTTCAACAATTACTTTAAAAGCTATCAAATCATTTATCCATTTCATCATAATCCTATATAGTCCTCAACCAAGATCAATCATCTTCCCTTCATCGTCCTTCCTCATTCCGCTTTCTTCATTTCCCTAATTTTCACCCTGCAAAACAAGTGTGTTAGGCATACATAGGCACATATCATTATTTTAATCTATATATTTGCATTCTCATAACCTCATTATCATACATTTCCATTATCATAATACCATTAGCATAACACATTTACATTATTACCATTGGCATATTCATATCATTTGCATAAGCATCCATATAGACCATGAACATACAAAAATCCATAACATCATAACATAAGTGCATCCATCATCATTACAACATCATATAGATATCCAAAATCACCATCATATATATATATATATATATATATATATATATATATATATATCATCGAACAAATAAATATACAAGTGTCTACATATACAAAACGGGCTATCCATGAGCCATCAAAATTGTATGTACAATTAGCTCATCGGCTTCATCATGATACAAAATATACATAAACAAGGAAGCCGTAGTGAGTACTGGAAGCTCCCTCACCCTGTCCACCACCACTAGGTCCTGTCCCTGGTCTACCATCTCTAGGAGGCCCCATCACTGAAGCCATAGACCTCGGTCCTCCTATCCTCCATGAACTTGAAGCCCCTGATCTGCTCCTAAAGCTAGCTTGCCTCTGCTCTTCTGGCACTAGTCCATAATACAAGCCTCTATAATACTTGGCCTCACCCTGTGCTCTCCTCATCTCTCCTTGTGTCTGTGTCAACTAAGTAGCCAGATACATGGTGGCTCCATCTGTCCCCAATGCAGCTATTTCTCTATCCCTCTCAACTGTCATAGCCTGCACCTGTTGCACAGTTGTATCCCTCTTAGTCCTCAGGTTATCCTTCTTAGCTCTCATAGCCTACATCTACTGTAAAGCAGTATCTCTCTCCAGCCTCATAGCTTGCTCACTCTGTCTAGCTACATCTCTCTCTCCTATCACCTTGGTGAGAGTACCATGGTCATGTCCCTCACCTCCCTACACTCTAGCCTATAGCTGTGCCTGGTAAGCCTGAGCCCATGCTCTCGCATGCCTCAATCCCAAGACCACTTGATGCCAGTCTATTTGCACCCTCCTCAATCTAAATTGAGCATGCTACCTCCATCTCCTCTCCTCTCTAATCCTCTGCCTAAGCTGCTACATCCCAACATCATCACCTCCTAGCACCTGTGCCTGTACCTGTGCAAGTACCTGTGGCTGAGCCTATCCCTGTCCCTAAATCTGTAGAGCTACTGGTACTACTGCCTATACTACTAGAGCTTGCCATCACCTCCTCCTAACCAGCCTCTCCATCCCAATCTCCCCTATCTCCCCAGGCCTCGTCAACTGAGTCCTAGTTATGGCCCAGTATGCATCATAATCTGGTAAAGTCCCTAGATCTGTAGGATCCTGTCCCCATTTCCATATAACTGGCTATAATCCCTCTCTCTCTACCAAAGCCATATCAACCACAATCCTTGTTCCCAAATCAAGCACCTCCTACCGAGTCCTCCCAAAAATGGCATCACCTATTAGTACTCCCTGTGGTATCCCAAACTACCTCAACACCCTCTCAAGCAAATAGCGCTCTATAATGTATATGTTGTGACCAAAAACATATCTAGCCTGCCTAGCATAGACAAGCTCCATATCCTCCTCCTCCCATCTCTCACATCCTAGCCATGGCCTCCATATAAACATATCAGCCTCATCCAATGTCTGCCTCCAGTACACTATACCCCTATAATGTCGATAGGTAAGAGCTCCCCTATACATCCTCACATATGGCTCTCTTTCTACTCTAGTCACCCATCCATTTGGCCTCATCATTGGAATGTGCTCATATGCCCATATGTACAACATTGTAACCCCCACAGACATACTAGCTCCAAACATATATGCACAATCATGCAAATAATGATACAGCTGTCCCAGTACACACTCAGCCCATGCATATCTAGTCCCATATGAGAACATCCTGTCCATAATTGTTCCCCATCCAAATGGAAACCCTCTCGCTTGTCTATCTCTAACCAGCCATCTAATAATAGCTACAACCACCTGCTGTAGCCTATCACAAAGCTCCTCTATCCTTGCCATCAGAATATCTGAGCCCTCTGCCCTAATGTCTACAGTCCCGAATAGTCATCTGAATGCAGTTGGACCCAAGTCAGGATCATAATCTACTCTATCTCCATCAATCGGGATGCATAGAATCTGGAACACATCCTCCAATGTAATCATCGCCTCTCCCATCGGCAACAAAAATGAACTATGCTCACTCCTCCACCGCTCAACCATCATTGTCATAAGTCCTCAATGTGCCTGCACTAGCTCTAATCTTGACATATGCTCTAAACCAATGATATCTAAGAACAACCACTCCTCTGCATCCAACAATCTGACCAATCACAAATCCCTATGATGTGCCTCTCGCGACAACAATGGTGGTAGTACATCCTGCATCATTTTGCTCAATGTATTAGTCTCTTGTGCTAAAAAATTAACTTTTGACCGCTAAAACTACCTATTTTTACTAAAAGCGACCCACTTTTCTACATGCGCTAGCCTTTTGATCATAAGCAAAACATTTCCCTATAAGCGAATAGTTTCTGCTCACAAGCGACTTATCTACTATAAGCATGCTACTGCTAGTTAAAAGTGACTTGAATAACTATAAGAGTTCACTTTTTCCCTAAAAGCGATCAGGTTTTACCATATGCGCATTTCACTTCTCTACCTGACCTAGCCGACTGGAAGCGACCTCATTTTACCCTAAGCAATTAGTCTACACCTATAAGCGACCTATATTCCCATAAGTGATCACTTTTCATCTAAATGTGACTTGAACTTCCTATCCTAAAATTAATCACTTTTGGTGATGTGTGTGCAATTATTACACTTTTACCCTTAAAAAATCATGCATTTAGCAAAAGTTTTGGTACATACCAGTAAGTCTGCTTGTGCTAGTTTCCCATGTGTCCTCACTCGCTTGGCACGGTGATCACTATGTAGAATCACCATCCTGATAGCTCTCTGACACTCTAAGCACTACCACACTCCAGAGCTCTAGATTTCTAAAGGCAACAAGCACAAATGAGTCTATTTGCCCTTGAGGGACCTACTTATACCCCCTTTCCAAACCCTAATTCTTCTATATCAAAGCCTATTTTCTTCTAAACCATCCCAATTTATCCCACCCAACCCCCATTTCCTTCGTGTCAACCTTGTTTCTAGCATTTTATCTTATCGCGAGCCAACCTAGCCCTTCCTAGTTAGCCTAGCTTACCTCTCGATGGGGCATATCACCTGCCAGTCACACTAGGGCATAACCTTGTTTATCAAGCAAATCATCGTATATTCTTTGACACAACATTCTAACGAACATTGTATCAAAGAGGGGTAAAATGTAAACACCCAAAATTGACCTAGTTATCAAAAGTATCAAATATTGCATTATCTACCATCTGCATTTGTCTAACACACTTGAGCAGTTTCCCTATTTTCTCTAAATCACCTATTTCTTCTATTAATTAAATAAATTTATATTTATTTAATTAATTCATTATCTATTTCTTCTATTTTCTCTAATCTATAATTAAATAATCTTTAATTATTTAATTACTTAATTATCTCTATTTCTATCTATTTTAATTAAATAAATCTTATTTATTTAATTAAAATCCCTTCATAAGCCCACTTTCCAATTAATTAAATAAATTCTATTTATTTAATTAATTTCTCTTATCACTTATCTTCATAAGCCAACATGTGTGTATCTTTTATTTAAAAACATGTGTGGTACTACATCTTTTATTTAATATCTTTCACATGTATTACTTTTTATGTACACGATCACACATGAGCCTTATCTTCCCTCCACTTGTCATCTACACATTCACCTATGATTATCAATTCATCTCATCCATTCACATAGCCACCAAATCCCTACTATTGATTGATTTTGGTTGAAGCCTATATAAACACCCTCTCATTCCATACTACATTGATCCATCATTTTCATATAGTGTCTACACTATCATCTTGAGCATATTGAGCACTTTAGCATCCATCTAGCATATCATCATTATCATCCATCCATCATGGTAGTTTTGATCTTCATAATTGTTCATTGTTGAGAAGCAATCCACATCATAAACAAGGAATCATACAATCTAGGTGATTTTATTCTTGAATTGCATGCTTTTGGTTTCACTTGGATTCAATTATTTGATGGTGGTAGGACTAGGTTTTTATTTCCATGATTGATCGTATTAACCTGATTTTTACCTATCCACAATCAGTATCCACCATGAAGCAAATCTCATTCTGGTATTTCTCAACAACTGATTTAGGAATTCTTTCCCTAGAATGCACCATATTCTAAAAATTCTTGACCCCCAAATTGCAGTTTTCTCTGCTTTAGAGTCACCAATGTTGTTCAAGTGCTCTCTTATCTATATAGCAACATGTTTATCATCTATCCAACACATGCTTTTCTTTCTGGGTAACTCATTCATGAAATAGAAGAACAAACATAAGATCAGTGTACCATATTTGAAGGTGTTCTTCTTATCCTTCTTTACCTTATTAAATTTTCCATCAGCTAGTTCTGCAGCAAATCACACAAGTCATAATCAACATTCTCTCTTAACATTTTGTGTGCAGCATATATGGCCATTGTGGAAACAGAGTTCTCCCTACTGGAGAGATAAATTTTGTAACCAATTACCATTGAAGCAAACTTAACATCTAGATCAATAATGTCATTGATTTTCATTGCCCTTTTGTCAAACCTTGAACCGGTAGCATCAGTTACTGTTTGATTCTTTACTGCTTTCAACATTGGTAGTCCACTGGATGAGTTTAACCCTCTCATAGCCTTGATGGAATCCTTGGTGATCTTGAAGGGTTTCATTAGCCACAAAAACTCATCATGCATTCGTCTTAAAACATACCAGACCCATTCATCTTCATCGAAGGATGGAAACCCTATATTCTGGATGAAATGTTTATCATGCAGTGCCTTATACTCAGGTTTAAGACCGTGAATTGTATCCCTTAGATGATTCTTGAACAAATCTACAAACCTTGACTCCCTAAATTCATCTATGCTAGCATGAATATAGGCCCTAATATCTTCAACATGCAATACACCATATGGAACATTTGAAAATGCACCTAACGGGTTGACTTCTACTGATTTGTGTGGATACTTCTTGAATTTGGGTCGGTGCTTTTTATTAATATCAACAACCAATGGTGTAGCCATTGCAAAAGATTACGAGTGCAAAATGTCATAGAAAAATACCTTTTTCTTCCACGGAATTAGGGTTAGCTAATGAATTCCCCAATCGCACTTCAAATCCTTAAAATCTTAGCTTAGATGCCCTTCTGTTCATTCTCTTTGAATGCAAAGTGATCCAAATGATTGAATGAATGACTTTTTATCCTCTACAAAACCTAATTTGTCATTGTAATAAATGCTCTTCCCTAATACATCTAGTTACACTATTTATGCATGTAGTCAATCTTTAATTGCTTCGCAATCAATGACATTAGCTTATTTTCTTCCAGAATTTTCTCCAACAGGTTTGCAGTAGGCTTCTTTACCTTCATTCATCGTTCTAGATTCAAGCACCCTTTTATTGGTAGGGGGAATCAGATTTTCAATGCAGCTCCCCCTGAGCTAGAGCTCCTGATTCAATTCCTGGAGGAATTATCAGCACCGGATTCTGATGCAGACCCATTATCAACATTCATTTACCCATGTTTTGTTCATTTCATTCTAGACCTCATTCACATCAACTTTTCCCTTGCCTTTGTCTTGTCTCTACTCATTCAGTTTTATGTTTATTGGACCTTTTTTGTCATCATTCCTATTTCTGTAGAATCTTGCAACATGACCGAATCAGTTACAATTAAAGCATACAACATTTCTTTGCCCATTTGATTGATTTCCTCTTGATCTACACTGATTAGCCATATGTCCAAATCTATTGTATGGAAAATAGTAGCCATTGAAAGAATTGATATTTCTTTTGTTGTTAGAGTAGTTCATATTTCTGCATTCATTGGATCTATGACCGTACCCTTTACAATTGAAGCATTGACCATAGATAGATGGACCATTTTGATTCACTCTACTTCTGTGCTGAGTAGCTCTATGACCAAATTTATTGCAATTAAAACAATTTCCATTGAAAGATGGATACCTTTAAGCATTAAGTTATTTTATCGGAGGTCTTCTAGGTCTGTTTCTTTGATTCCTTGGTTTAGGATTTCTTTAACTAGATCTAGAGCTTTCACCTTTCTCCTTTACCAGACCATGCTTATCATCTGTCTTCTTCTGATTCTCAAGAAGTACTTCAAGTTTAGCTGAGCTTATCTTGATCTTCTCCTTGTATTCATTTGCAATTTCTAGGTCATGTCTAAGAACGACAATTTTCCTTTCAAGTTCCTCTTCATTATATCTGAATTCTTGTAAATCAGATTTTAGGTGGCCATTTGTTCTATCCATTCTGCAACATTCTTCTGTTCTTTCCTTCAAAGTTTGATTTAGGTCTTCTTCAGTCTTCTTCCTTTCCTCAATTTCTTTGGTTAGCCTCATCACCCCAGATTCCATCTCATGTTTTAGAACATAAACTTCTTTTGTCAGTTTTCCACATTCCTTTGTCTTTTCTTCCAAAGCCTCATTCATGTCATTTTATTAAGTAGAATTAGCTAGCTGCTGAAGTAGCTCCTTCCTCCTTTCCATACATTTTTTTAGTTTTTCTTTTAACATCTCAATGCAATCATCAACATCTTTAAGGTTCTCTTTCAGTTCATTTACATCTTCTTTGGACTGATCAAGATCTTGTAAATCCAATTAAAGTTATTCTCTGAGTGAACCCATTGAAAATCCTTCTCAGATCTTCCTCAAGCTATTAGGCTTCTTCCAAGGAACCTTGCTCTGATACCAATTGTTGAAATAAGGGCAGACAACTAAGAGGGGGGGGATGAATTAGTTGTCACAAAAACTTTTATCACTTGCACCAATTTACCTTCTTTATCACTTATTAACAAATTAATGATATAACCATGAAAGCATAAATCAACAACACATGAGCAGAAACATAATCAACACACATAACACTAAGATTTTTACGTGGAAACCCGGTTAAGGGAAAAACCATGGTGGGGGTTAACCCAGAAGAAATTATACTCTATTAAAAGTATTACAAATGGGGAAGGCACATGCCTTTAGGGCGCACTGCCCAGAGGTCACTGCTCTAAGAGGCTCACTACCTACAAAAATGATTACAAGAAGATTACAAATTGTTTTAACTGATGAATAGCATCTACCAATGTAGAAGTTTAGTTCAAGTTAAGCATAGAATACTGATCTTACACACTTCATCCTTGTTCTGCCCTGTTTCACTCTTAAGCCGTAATCCGATCTTAGATCTTTATCTTTGCATTTGTTTCTATCTTTTTCACACTTACTTCATCACCACACCACACACACTTCCAAAACACTCGAATCCATTGGTTATATATATATTTGCATCAAGGAATTCAATCAACTCTAGTTGGCTTCAAGAAAACTTAGAACATTTATTAAGAACTCTACTCTGTCGGCTGAATCCATGCACAAACAACAACGCGGACCAAAAACTTGTGTTCTCAAATCATCAACCATGCTATCCAATACCATTGATTATAACAAATTGGTTAACCAACAAATTTTATTCATCTAGACCAAGATATATACTAGGTTGGCATGTTCTTCTTCTGACTGTACTAACTAACTAGAACCTGATACTTAGATGCTTATAACTTTTGAATCCTTCATCACTGGAGGCTAAATTCTTAGATTTATGTAGTCTTGAAAATCCTTATTACTCTCTCAGATCCATAGCACACTGTGATTTACCACCGGAAAGATCCAGACCAAGATACTGGACGCTGTCACATGCTCTGTTTTTGACTACCGGGACTTAGATAAATCTTCACTTGACTTCTGGTATGAACAAATTATGTAATGTGGATGTGTAATATAGACTTAGTTTCCATCAATGACAACACCTATCATGCATAGAAGTGTCTCTTGCCAATAGTTCCCAAGAAAAAGAAACAAGAAAGGCAGCCCTATGAAAAAGTAACCCAGCCAGATTAGACTGTATCTCAGACATGTGCAAATGTAACTCAAACTTTGGAGAGTAATAAATCCCATGAATCTAGACAAGAAATTGACCCATCTAAAAAGGACCAAAAAGAAATAGGAGAAGAAGGACAAGAGGGAATTAGTAAATGAGTGCCCAATTATGTCCTAATTGAAGAAGAGGAAGGTCAAGAATATGGGACCATAGAAACAATTTCTTCATCATAGTAGCTATAAAACATTCAAGGAATCAATACAGTGCATGAGGAGAGACAATTGTCTTCCTTAAATATGTTGGTGACATAGGACAAGATCTATTAGAAGTAATTAATGAAGGACATGTGGCTAGTAGTGAAATAGAAGTTTTTATTCTCCCCCTTTCTAAAGATGCAAAGGATAACAAAAGTGAATATATGACATTGGAAATAAAGAAATTAAAAGCATAAATTATGTAGTTGAAAAATAAAATACAATTGAATGAAGAGCAGTTAAGTAGATAGTAGCAGGAGATAGAGAAACAGAAAGAGATTCTGGAACAAAGGGATCAAACCATTAGGGAACTACAATCCCAATTGCACCAAGTTGAAGAAAGAGATAAGCATTGTCTGGATAGTCTATCTGAAAAAGATAGTCAAATTAAGAATCTAACCTTCAACTTGGAGCATTGCCTAAAGACATTTGCAGAGGAGCAAGAAAAATAGAAATTAGAACTAAATAAAGCTGTAAGTAGAACTATCGAACTGGATAAAGATTTACAAGAAATTAATATTAGGTCAACTATGGAATCAAAGGAGGTTCAAACCAAACCAACTAAGATGGAATGGTTTTAGATCCACATTCCTCCCATGTTAGCCAAGTGGATGTCCAAGAATGATATTTCTTAAGGCAATTTGGAGATGAAAATGCTAGACTTAAGAAAGAAATAGTATTGTTGAAAGAATCTTTTGATAGATTGTATCAGGCTAAGATGGATGCATGTCAAATTGGAGAGTTATTACTGCCTGTAGGAAACCATCCAGATTGTCTTCTATGTTCCTTAATGAACAACTATTAAGGTGGAAGATCCTAAGAATCTCTTTCAATTTACCACACGACCCTGATGACCAGCAATTCCTTGAAGCATCTCCTATGCAGAAAAAATTGTTATGTGAGTTTTTCATTCATAATCTATTTCTCAAAAAGCATAATGATTTCTTCATCAATCTATCTATGGGGGAAGTTTAGTTAAGGGAATTCTTGTAATATGCAAAATCAAATTCACTGGCAGGATAGAACTAGAGAATATCTTCATGCAGAGAGAACTGTGGGACTACACATGAGATACTAGTGCTGCCACAATAATGGGTTACACTTTCTGGGACATCTTGATTTTTGCTGAAATCACATATTTTTAGAAAATATAATGATTTAAGCCTTGAAAGGTTCCATTTAAAGGATTTTAATTGAAGAGGGTTTGATCAAGACCCCTTAGATTCAAACCCCCTTGGATAGAACCCCACTAGTTTTAAACCATACCTATAATGGAGTCTCCTCTACACCTATCAAAATGCTGATAAAAAACTAATTTGATTTATCTTTTGAGGGATCAAATGAATTCATTAAAAATTTATGCTTTGTAAGTATGTAGTCTTTATTATAAGCTTCCCAAAAAATATAATTTTAAATATGTTTAATTTGATTATTATATTTATTTTTTATTTCTTGTGAATGTATGTTTTTCATTGAACATCAAGTTCTCTATTTTACACACATGGAAAATTAGTAAATTACTCAAAAAAAATTCTAAAAAATATCTATGCACTAGGTATTGATGTCCTTGTTTCAACAAAAGAAAAAAAATTAGATTTCGATACACACAGAAAAAGTTATGTTTTAAGAAATATGCCTATGTCTAACTTATAATTGGTTTGACTTCAAAAATTAATTAAAAAATATATATTGAACAAAACATTATGAAACCAAATGCATACACTATATATCAGTGTTACCAATCTAAATTAAAAAGAATCAAAATTTTATCCTTTGTAGAAAAAAAGTTATGTCCTACGGAATACACATCATTTAAAAAAAATGTTGTTTACTATTAAAAACCAATTATCAAAGGAGATGCAAAACAATTTACAATTTAACTCCAAATTTTTTTTAAAAAATATATTTAGAATCTACAAACAAAATCTCACAAATCGCTAGTTCGCATCATCTTCAAATTCCTAGTGGTTTAGTGGCTATAGGTGTCAGAACGTGAAGGTTTAGTTCAAAATATTGATTTCAATGTCAAGTTTGGCCAAAAAGTGTAACCCCAATCAGAAGCCTTTTGCTTTCAAAGCCTAGTTCAGAAGAATTAAAAGTTATGAACATATGAAAGAGAAATACAATGAAAGTATTAGGATATTCTTTAAGGAGTTCAAGATTAATGGACCACAGTTAATTGATAGAGCTTGGAATGCCTGTGAAGAAAGGTATACCCCCTTGCCTATGTATTTAAAAAGGAGAGAGATGATTTCCCCTACTAACCTCATATGGTCATACAAAAGAGCTGAGGCATTGACAGAGATTCTTCAACAGCTAAAAACTAAGTGGATAGGGATGAGATACAAGCCTCCACAAAATTTATAGCCATCCCATATAGTCTTAGTGGTTACAGAACAAGATCCTATGGACCTACATACCTGGCAGCTGAGAATCAAACTACATAAAGGCTTTCTGAACGTCCCTAACCATATTGATGAGGAGGTAGATGAAATATATGATATTAGTTCAAAGTTTGATGAATTGAATAGGAAAAGTGAGGCAAGAAGACAAAGGATGCATCAGAGATAAGGAGGACTTGCTCAAGGTTAGGAAGGGGAGGGTGATGAGGTATAAACAACCTGATTTCTTTGTTGGAACAAATAACCCTTTTTGCATTTCCCAATTCCCTAGCCTTGCCAATTTGTTTGTTTTTATCAGCGATATTTATCTATTTTTAATAAATGTTGTACAAATCTTTATTTCCTAAATTGATTGAAATTAGCTTTTAAATGTTGATATAATGGCATGTAGAGTTGGGTAATTGTGTAGGGTCATGTATTGCCTACAAAAGAAGTGGACTTCATGTAGCTGAGGTCGAGTGTGCTAGAAGTTGAGGGCACCAAAAGTTTTAAGCGTGCATTAATTGAAGGCTCTATTTTAAGTTCTATTATTTCTGTTGGTTACCTGAAGACATTATGGCTCCACTTGGAGCCCTCTTTATGTTTTAAAAGACATCAGTAGTTAAGATTCTATTTTTTAGTTATAAGACTTTTTCAAGTGGCATTTTCCTGCCATCTAAAATTTAGGAGTTTGAATGTAGTTCAATTTTAATTTGTGCTCAAAACATGGATATAAATATCATACTATGGATGGATGAGAATCAATCCTTTAGTTTTTGAAAATAATCAGAGCTATGTACTATAATTTTCTCCATGAATGCGAATAGTGTTGTTCTAAGTAATTTCTTTTGAAATATAAAGATCTGAATAGAGTTACCATGTTGCTATGGAAATGATCGAATGTGACCTGAGTTAAAGACAAATTTCTCCCAAAGAGCTGGCCACTCGCAAGACTATAGAATAGATGAGTACTTTGATATTTGTGGATGTTTCATTCAACTGAAGATATTTTATGTTTAGTTTTCTGTTGTGAACCTGCAGTGTGTGTTGTTTAAATATTTTCAGAGCATCTACTTAGTTAAACTGTTGTGTACTATTGTTTTAGAACTCTCTGTGTTGTTTAAATATTTTCGGCACATCTGCCTTAGTTAAACTACTGTTTATTGATAGTTGGAAGTTAGAATGTTTTGTACGATATAGAATTTCTTATTTTTCAAAATCAAAGTAAAGTTGCATTTATGAATTTCTAGTGTAGAGTTTATGTGCTTTCTAGTGTAGAGTTTACATGCTTTCTAGTATAGAGATTTCATGCTTTTTAGTATAAAATTTAAATGCTTTCTGTAGAAGGATAGAAGTGTTGTTTCATTTCATATGCACTGTTTCAATCTTTTAAAGGAACTACAATATTGTTTCTCAATGAGATATACAAACTACCTATTGCATACAGCCTCAGACACTACCCCGGTTGATAAATTGGTATTTTTCAATTAAGGTGTTAGGACCTCACGACAACCTGTCACATAGCAACCTAATTCATGCACTAGCACAAGAATTGCAAACTATCACTACTCCATGGTTGTTCTCACAATGGAGGCTCGATCTAGTTGCAAAAATACATCCCTCCTCCTCAGATGGCCACAAATTTGTTATCACTACTACCGAATACTTCACCAAATGGGTTGAAGCAATTCCTCTTACTTACATAACGAGAAAGAAAATATCTAAGTTCATCTTCCATTATATTTTTTGTCACTATGGTATTCCTCAAGCCATAGTCACAGAATGGTCACCCTTTTAAGAATCAAGATGTCAAAGAGATTTGCAACAAATTCAAGATCCAACATCACTTTTCTGCTCCTTATTATCTGCAAAGCAATGGCCAAGCTAAAGCAACTAATCAGACTCTTCTGAAAATCTTGAAGAAAATGGCAAATGAGGTTGGCTGTGATTGGTACTTGCAACTTAATCCCGTACTTTGGGCTTATTAAACCAACATCTGCACTCCTACAGGTGCCACACCTTATTCCTTGGTGTATGGTTTCAAAGCTATTTTACCCCTTGAGATTGAGCTCCCATCCTTACACATATCCTTACAACATTTGATTTTAGATGAAGAATATTATGTGTCAAGATTACAAGAGCTTGAATTGTTGGACAAGAAGTGATTTATAGCTCTTAATCATCTGAAAGATTATCAAAATCATCTTCGTTGAGGTTACAACAAAAGGATGAAACCTCACAAATTTGAACTTGGAGATCTTGTTCTAATAGAAAATCAAAGAAATCTTGTTGATCGTGCAAAGAAAGGGATGTTTGAACCTAACTGGTTAGGACCTTTTGTTGGAACCAAGAGCTATGGATTAGGAGCTTACCAACTTTCCACTCCAGAAGGTCAACCTTTGGAAGAGCCTATCAACATAGCCCATCTCAAATGGTTCTATACCTAACTCAGCGTATCCTAGTTAAAAAAAATTAAAACAAAAATTTTAGAAAATAAAAAAAATCATCCAATGATGAAAACCACTTCAATGGCACCCTAGATAAGTACCTGTTGATAACTGAGAGGGGGGGGTGAATCAGTTATCCTAATTATTTCTTCTTTTGAACTTTCTTATTAATCAATGCAGCATTGAATCAAACAAACAAACATTACCATGAAATGAAAAACACATGACACAGTTTTTTTGACGTGGAAACCCTGTTAAGGGAGAAAACCACGGGGTGATTAACCCAAAGATTATTCTCTGTTAGAAGAATAAGGAATTACAAAATGGCACTTGCCAATTAGGGCTCACTGCCCAAGTACACTGCTCACAAAGAGGCCCACTGCCTACAAGGAGACACACTGTCTACAAAGTGATAAGAATCACAGTCTTGAACTGATTGGAAGCATCTATATATGCTGGAGTTCAGTTCTGGTTAGGCTCAGTACACTGATCTGCTGCACTTCATCTTTCCTCTGTTCTTTATTCTGCTATCCTTTCACATACCGGATCTTTCTTACTACTTCTGCTCTGTTCTGCACTTATTCGCATACACCATCACACAATTACACACTTCACAACTAAATCCATCCTCTATATATATCCGCACAAGTAATTTCATCACCTTTCTAGTCGGCATCCGAAACAGTCTAGTTTCTTACAAACTCTGTTCTGTCGGCTGAATCCTTGCTCACCAAGCAATGCGGTCAAGTATATACTTGTAGATATCATTAATCATGTCGGCCAAACATGATTCATGCCTTCACAACCTTTACCATCAACAGTAACACATCCGGAAAATAGTCTGATACTCTGTCAGTCAGTTCTTCCTCTGTTCTCACTGTCTCTCAAGAATCCGGCACTCAACTATTCATATCTTTTTCTTTGTTCATCACTAGAGGCTAAATCCTTGGAATATACTACTCAAGGTAGTCCTCTTGACTTCCCCAAATCCGTACTGCACCAAGACACTTCCTCTGAGAGATCCAGACCAATCTGTCAGACCTTGCCACATGCTCTGTTCTTGTTCACCGGACCACAACAATCTTCATTCTGACTTCCGGTAGAGACACATCATGACTTGCGGATATGTGGGATGACTTTTGTTGCCATCAATGACAACAACCATGAATCCATATAGTGTCTCTTGCCAACAATCTCCCCCTTTGGCATTGATGGCAACACTTAGTGAAAAATGACTAAGTGTTTATACTACGCTCCCCCTTGGCTGATGCTCTATATACAATTTCCGGAACTCCCCCTTAGTTGGATTCCTCATTTTTCACTGCTCCTCACTCCCCCTTTGACATCAATGGCAAAGGGTAGGGTCCGCACACAAAAATTTTCAAAAATTTTCTATACATAGCCACATATTTACATACTCACATATACTGAAGAATGTCTGCAAAAGATGTCTTCAGTTGGATCAGTTCTGTAGCCCAACTTTGCTTCATTCTATCTAAAATTAAAATGTGACCACTCAACAAAAATGCAAATGCATCTTCCCTTTTTAGATCTTTCGGATCACTTGTCTGGGCTGTGATTTGAGCTTCTGCTATGGCCTCATGCATGGCCTCTAGCTTAGGGACAATTAACCCCCTGAGCTCACTCAACCTGCTTATTCTATTTTTCCTTTCCTTCTCCAATTTCTTGATTTCACTCAAGACTGCAATAGTCTGACATTCTTGATTTGTTATAGAGGAAGAAAGAGGATCAAAACTTTGAGACAAGCTTAGTAGTGTGTCCTCTTGCGCTTTTATTTTCTTCTCAATGTCCACTGTTACCTTGGACCAGGAGATACAAAATTTGTATATTTCACCGCCATCCTTAAGAGCATTTTCTAAGCTCTTTATCCCAATGTTCATGTTTCTCCTATCATTAATGATCAAACCCTGAACCTCGGAGAACCTTTTATCCAAAAACTCTTTCCGGACCTTTTCTTCAGCTGATTTTTCTAAAGATTCAAAATGTGTATTAACACTGCTGACTAAGGTTTTGAGATTACCGGAAGAGGAGGCTGCCGGATCTATCTGGACCGATGGCATAATCTTCTCAAGCACTCCGGAAGCAGCCTCTATCAACTCACAGTCTTCCATATGAGACTTTAGGAGCTTTTCATTTGCCTTAGCATTTGCAAATGAGGCTATCTTCATTGTCTGCACCGGAGAGAGGGAATCAAAGTTGAATGGGCCTTGTAGTAGCTCCGGTTCATCGATCTCTATTGTTTCTTTGCTCAAAAATTGTTGAACAGTTTGTGCAGTGTCTCTTGCCGGAGACAGATGTTTCTTTTCTTCTGCAGTCTTGGAACTGTCCTTTGGGATTTTCTCTCCTTCCACATTCTTGCCACTATCAGTCATGGTCTTCTCTGATGGAGTCTTCTCTTTCTCTGCACCCTTGGTACTGTCAACCTCTTTATCTTTCACCACTGCTTCCTTCTCCTGTAATTTCTCTTCTTCTTTGGATCCAGAGACTGTAGGGGAAACCGGAGGAGAGATGCTAGCCTGTTCAGAGGCCACTTCTTCTGGAGCAGAGGGTTCCAAGTCCACAGCTGTTTCTGCACCTAAGTCCTCTACAACAGGAAGATTGAACCTTTTGATGGCCTTCCGGAGGATCTCTTCTGTCTCTTTGGCCACCTTGTCAGTCTCACCAAGCATGAGTTGATTCATCCTGGCTTTACTTCTGAACTCATCTTTGCAGTCTTTGAATATTATGTTCATTGTCTTGGGATCAATTTGAGGATATAGCTGAATAGCTATTTGCTCCCGGATCTCAAGATCTTTTGCCTGAGCATTATTCTTTCTTATTTCTAATTCCTTTTCTAGGCTTTTAGGGATTGCAGAGATAATCTCAATAAAAGCTTTATTGTAGATGTTCAAGTACCTTATTATAGCTTCTTGCAGGATCTTTTGATTTGCCTCGTTGTAGTCATCATAAAATTCAGCCACCGGTTGAAGGTTCCCATCCACAGTGACTGATTTGACTACACTGTCTAGGGATAGAGTGGGCTTTTCAGCAAATTCTTCTGCCATTTCTTCCTTGTCTTGGCCTGTGGAGGGTTTCCCGGATCCTTTCTTCTTCTGCTTCTTTATTTCTTTTACTCCCTCATCTGACTCAGTTTCCTCTTCATCCTTTTGGCTTTCATAAGCCCTTGTGGCTTTTGTCTTAGATCTTTTACCGGATGCTTGGACTTCCGGTTTTGAACTTTTGGTTGTGGGAGGTGCAGATCTTTTTGATGATCTAGTCCGGGTGGAAGTTTCAACCGGAACACTTTCTTTACTTTTCTTTTCTGCCTCTTTCTTTTCTTCCTCAGATTTTCTTCTCTTTTCTCGGCTGGCATCAAGTGCCTCTTTTGAGATGCCTAGGCCTTGAGCAATGTGCTCTACTTCTTTTCTCACCTTCCTCTTTATCTCAGGTTCCCTGAGTTCTACATGGATCTTTACACTCAGCTCCTCAAAGGTTCCAAACCTTTCTGCCTTTGGATCTTTGGGCTGACTTAGCATGTGTTGAACATGCAGCTCCACTATCTGTTCATCCACTTCATACCCCATGGGCATGATCCAAACAGTCCTTGGCTCCATTGCCTCCATTAGGCACTGATCAGTGTCCACCATAAAGCACACTGAGTCTTTGTATTTTTCAACAAGAGACTGGGGAATTCTTTCTCTTGCTTGCATCATGCTTTGGAAGTTTTTGAAGTATCCCCATAGGGCTGTATTTCTTGCTTTGGCATCCCCAAGCCCATGTAGATAGTCTCTTATTTGGACTGCAACAGGTTTGTCATTCTGCCATGCCCATCCACTTGATCCAGGCAGCTCATTCATGAAGTAGAAGAATAGACATAATATAAGAGTACCATACTTAAAGGAATTCTTCTTGTCCTTCTTGATTTTCTGTATATTTTCCATTAATTGGCTTAAGAGCAGTTCGCAGAGATCATATTCTGCATTCTTCCTTAGCATTTCATAGGCAGTATATACTGCAGTTCCGGATACAGAATTCTCCCTGCTGGAGTGATAGATCTTGTATCCTATTATCATGGACGCATACTTGATATCCAGATCAGAAATATCTTCAATGGTCATTGCCCTCTTATCAAAATTTGATCCGGTGGCCTCAGTTACAATGTTATTTTTGACAAATTTGAGGATAGGTATCCCTCTGGAAGAGTATAGACTAGTTACTGCTCTAATTGCCTCTTTTGTGATCTTGCAGGGTCTATCCAGCCATAGGAAGTTGTCATGCATCCTGCTCAGTACATACCGGACCCATTCATCTTCTTCAAAGTAGGGGAAATGAATGAATTGATCAAATTGTTTCTTCTGGATACCCTTATACTCTAGTTTAAGCTCAAAAGCATTGTCTATCAGTTGTTTGTGATAGAGATCTCTTAATTTGAATTCCCCAAATTCCTCAATGCTTGCATGTATGGAAACCCTAATGTCTTCTGTGTGTAAAACTCCGTGAGGAACACTGGAAAATGCTCCTAAGGGATCTACTTCCAATGACTTGTATGGATGTTTCTTAAATTCAGGTCGGGGCCTATCTGAGATTTTTACTATATTTGTAGTAGCCATTTCTTCAACAGATTTGTAGCAAGATATCGAAAGTAGAAAATACCTTTTGCGTCTTCGGTTGCACGGAGTAGCTGGATTGATTTCTGTATGTAATGACTTCGGTAGGAGATCTTCGGTGAACTTGATGAATTTTGTTGCAGAGCTCTGCTCTTCACTTCTTCTTGGATGTGGAATGATCAAGTGATTGTTGAGAAATCCCTTATATCGTTTCGCAAACCCTAATATCTGTTTGCAATAAATGATTCACCTATATTATTCCAGTTTGCCTTGTCCGGATAGCTTGGAGTATCCCGGATCAGTCCTGATCTATGAACATCATGCGGATCTTTCAATCATGAATAAGTCAAGATAACACATTACAAGAACATCCCAAACATTCTGTCCAGTCCGCAGAGTAAAATAATGTACTTCCGGATCTCTCCGGACCCTTTTGTAGTCCTCTGTCATTCCGGAGCATCTCCCGGAACAGGTCTTTACTTGATCGATCACAACTTCTTTATATCTTCATGCGGACCTCTAAAATCTTGTCTGGATCATCTCAGGACTGGTATCTTCAAACCCTTTACTCCGCATCTTGTGTCACATCCAGCACAACTTGATTGGCTAGGGGAACAGGTTTTTCTTTGAGTCTCCCCCTGAGCCAGAGCTCACCTTTTAATTTCTGGAAGAAATATCAGCACCAGAGTCTGGTGCGGATCCAACCTCTACATTCTCTGAACTTTTCTTCACCCAAATCTTGTTCATCTGATTCCTAACTTCATCCGCATTCATCTTTTGTTTACCCTTGTCTTAATTCTGATTATACACCGGACCTCTTTTGTCCTGATTCTTGCTTTTGCAGACTTTAGCATTATGACCGTACCTATTACAGATTTGGCAAATAACATTTCTTTGCATATTTGACTGATAACCTCTTGATCTGCATTGATTAGCCATATGACCTACTCTATTGCATGTAAAACATCTACCATTGAATGATTTGTTTACTTGCATATTTCTGCATTCATGAGACTTGTGTCCATACCTTTTGCAGTTAAAGCACTGTCCGGAGAAGGATGGATTAGTTTGATTCATCCTTTTTCTACACTGATTAGCTTTGTGACCAAAGTGATTACAGCTGTGGCAGTATCCATTGAAAGATGGATATCTTTGAGCATTGGGCTGTCTTACCGGAGGTCTTCTAGGCCTATTCCTTGGATTTTCTGATCCAAAATTCTTTTGACCGGATCCGGAGCTTTCTCCTTTCTCATATCCCAAACCATACTTGTCATCTGTGCTCTTTTGACTACCAAGAAGAACTTCAAGTTGAGCAGAACTTATCTTGAATTTCTCTTTATATTCATTTGCTGTTTAAAGGTCTCTTTTGAGAGAGACAATTTGATCCTCAAGTTTTTCTTCATTATCTTTGGCATCTTCAAGATCAAATTCAAGATGTCTGATAATTCTATCCATCTGAAGGCATTCTTCTGATTTCTCCTTAAGAGATTATCTTAGATTATCTTCAGTTTTTCTTTTCTCTTCAATCTCTTGAGTAAACTTTATAGTTCCTGATTCCATTTCATGTCTTAACATAATGGCTTCTTTTGATAACTTTTCACATAACTTGGTTTTCTTAGTCAATTCTTCATTTGTATTGCTTTCTTCACTTTGTCTTGCCAATTGTTGGAGCAGCTCCTTTCTCTTTTTCATAGAGAGACTTAATTTGTCCTTTAATTCTCTCATGAATTCATCAGCCTGTTTGAGTCTTTCCTTTAATTCATTGACTTCAGAATTTGACTGTTCAAGATCCTCAAGGGCAGTCTTGAGTTGCTCCCTTAAACCATATGCATCCATTTGAACTCCCAGATCTTCCTCAAGCTGTTAAGCTCTATTAGGAGGAACTTAGCTCTGATACCAATTGTTGATAACTGAGAGGAGGGGGGGTGAATCCGTTATCCTAATTATTTCTTCTTTTGAACTTTCTTATTAATCAATGCAGCATTGAATCAAACAAACAAACATTACCATGAAATGAAAAACACATGACACAGTTTTTTTGACGTGGAAACCCTGTTAAGGGAGAAAACCACGGGGTGATTAACCCAAAGATTATTATCTATTAGAAGAATAAGGAATTACAAAATGGCACTTGCCAATTAGGGCTCACTGCCCGAGCACACTGCTCACAAAGAGGCCCACTGCCTACAAGGAGACACACTGTCTACAAAGTGATAAGAATCACAGTCTTGAACTGATTGGAAGCATCTATATATGCTGGAGTTCAGTTCCGGTTAGGCTCAGTACACTGATCTGCTGCACTTCATCTTTCCTCTGTTCTTTATTCTACTATCCTTTCACATACTGGATCTTTCTTACTACTTCTGCTCTGTTCTGCACTTATTTGCATACACCATCACACAATTACACACTTCACAACTAAATCCATCCTCTATATATATCCGCACAAGTAATTTCATCACCTTTCTAGTCGGCATCCGGAACAGTCTAGTTTCTTACAAACTCTGTTCTGTCGGCTGAATCCTTGCTCACCAAGCAATGCGGATCAAGCATATACTTGTAGATATCATTAATCATGTCGGCCAAACATGATTCATGCCTTCACAACCTTTACCATCAACAGTAACACATCCGAAAAATAGTCTGATACTCTGTCGGTCAGTTCTTCCTCTGTTCTCACTGTCTCTCAGGAATCCGGTACTCAACTATTCATATCTTTTTCTTTGTTCATCACCGGAGGCTAAATCCTTGGAATATACTACTCAAGGTAGTCCTCTTGACTTCCCCAAATCCGCACTACACCAAGACACTTCCTCTGAGAGATCCGGACCAATCTGTCGGACCTTGCCACATGCTCTGTTCTTGTTCACCGGACCACAACAATCTTCATTCTGACTTTCGGTAGAGACACACCATGACTTGCGGATATGTGGGATGACTTTTGTTGCCATCAATGACAACAACCATGAATCCATATAGTGTCTCTTGCCAACAGTACCATGGTGAAAACCTATTCTCAGGCACCATGTGTAGAAAATTTGAGCTATCCCCACCATTCTTTAGGTAGCTTTTTCACATCACCCACCACTCCATCATCCATCTCACATCAATAATAAATTCTATTTGTTGGTAGGTGGCAACTGATCAGGAAAGTACTATACACTAGCCATGTATCATCACTGGGGTTCAAGGCTGGGCTAGGCCTCGAGTGGGGGTGGTAGCCCCCGAGAAGCAGGGGTTCAGGGGTGTAGCCCCTGAAAAAAATTTCATGAGCTGACATAAAAAAACCCTATTTTTGTAACTGACATAAGGCTTGATAAAAGTCAGCTAAGGGTTAGGGTTTTGGTGGATATTGTATTGTAGCATTTGCAATAGTATTGAGTTGCAGGGATTGCTGGTTGTAATCAGTTTAATTTATTGGATAATAATACTGGACTCTCTGTTGGTGGATGTAGCCTGAGTTTGGGTGAACCACGTTAAAACTTGTCTCTCACTTTTATTATTTATGTGTATTTTCATTCCTCATTTTAATCTTTATTTGCATTTAATTGATATCTTCTGCTGTCTAACCCTAACACTATTCTCCATTCATCCCCCATCTATATCTTGCAATACGAATCTATCCAGTATCATCTGGTCATTGTCTTACCTTCTATTTAGAGTTCCATTATCACTACCTTTTCCATTAGTCTTTTCTCATCCCTTCACCTGATCCCATCCTAGTATTCTTTGTTGGAGTTCGGACAACACTGAGAGGGGGGGTGAATCAGTGTTGTGTAGATTTTTGCAACTTATTATAACTTTTGATTTACAAGACTCAGAAAGAGAAAGTCATCAATAAACTATGTACAAGTTTGATAGTGAAAATTATGTGTAGGACCACATAGAGATAAATCTTAACATAGAAGAAAAAACACACATAGAAGCATATCATTAACACAAGAGTTGCTGGAGTGGAAAACCCTCTCTGGGTAGAAAAATCACTCATGAAGTGCCTCACTGGCTTAACTTTGAAAACTTCTTACAAAGCCTCACTGGCTAAATATTATGTCTCACTGACTATTGAGGTCTCACTGACCTACAAGCCTCACTGGCATACTGTTTAGAAGCACCAGCTTCAAGGAGCACCGACCCCTATTACAGAACAAACTGAAAACACAAATTCAGAGGGTTTCTCTGTTTCAATACAGAACATTTATTCTCTCAGTGTCTGTCAAATGGCCATTCTATTTCATCAACACAAATCATGTACCAACTCAGATATTCAAAATCAATCCTCTATATCCAGATACACTTCAACAACACTTTTTCTGATCTGCATCACCACTCACACTCACTCTGTCAATGTACTTTTAAAACCATTATATACAAATTCTGAATATCTTTTCGTATTCCTTTCCTCTGCAAAAATCCTCTTCATATTTTCTTCAATGTCTCAAAAAAAATCTTTTCAATTTCTCTTCTCTGTAAACATCTTACAAAAATAATATCTGTACAATAAAAAATCCATCTGCAAGAAGAAAAATCTAATTTACAATATTATGAAATCTTAAATAATGTTAATCAGTGCCCTGTAAAATAAAGACTCTTCTTGTATCCTCTTTTTGTCCTGCAACAAACTACATTTCTTCAAAATAAAATCATTTTCTTTTCAATTTCCATCTTGAATAAATCTTCATATTCCACATCTCAAAACAAATCATCTGTAAAAAAATTTCCTTAAAAACTTCCAAGCTTTTACATTCAAAATCCTTGAGCTTCTTCTTCTTCTCAATCTGCAAGAGTATCTTCAATCTTTCTTTGGATTTCCTTTGTATGAAGACAAGGAAAAATAAAATCATCTTAACACTTAAAAAAATCTTCCACAAAAATTTGTTTATCTTCTCTTCAAAAATGATCCTTCATATCCAAAAAAAATTCACCAATTTTCTTAAAAGAAAATCTCCTCCAAAAAACAAAATCTTGATGTTTGTCTCTTTACAAAAAAATTCTTCATAAAAATCTCCTTATTAGAAACAAACTCCTTATATTCATGACAAAAAAAAATATCAACCAAAAATTTGAAGGCAATTACTAAATTTTAAAAAGAAACTTTTTATCTTTGCTTTAAGAATTTCTAAACTCCTCACCAATTTTCAAGGAAGAAAAAAATAGCATTTTCTAAATGCATTTGGGCTCACACAAACCCGTGCCCTTTTAGACTTTTGGCGGTGAAATCTTAAATTCAAACACATTTGAAATCCCGCCCACTTCATAGCCTTTGATAAGCTTTTGCCTGCTAATGTGGAAGACTTGCTCTATCGGTAAAAAGAGCAAAAGGGGCCGGTGATAGTATGTTATGGAGTCCCTTTGATGAGTCACTTTAAGTGACTTTACCTTCTATAGGGAGTCACTGTTTAAAAACAAAAATGTAAATAAAACAGTGAGGAGTATAATTTAGAAGATATTTAGGATTTTGAAGGTATAGAATTTAGGTTATACAAAATCCTAAAAAATAATACCACCAACATATATCAAGTCTGAAATATGTCATCTAAATTACTTGATCCCCTGATAGTAATAACAAGCTAAAGATTCCTTTTAGCACTCTTTTGATCACTTAACCACTGGTCTCAACATAAGATATGATATCACCTTAACACAATGAATGATAACCCTTGAACATAGAAGCATAAACCTTGCCCTGAAAGCATGAAGATCACTGAATACTTTGTTTTGGAGAATACCAATATAACTGATTACTCAAAATACCAAATTCATTAAAAGTCAACTTCACAACACTGATCCTTTAACAAGTATGTACCTCTACACTGCATAACCAAACATGATATGTACTTGCCAACCAAATTGAAGATCAATACTATGTCTTGTCATGACCAACATATGATGAGGATGAACTCTCATGAACAACATAACCTCCACTGAAGTAATATCAATTATGAATATAATTTCCTTGCTTGAACAAGCATCTTTTGAAGACATCAGGCATCTTGTGAAAACAACCTGATACATGATCAACACACTTATCTTGATTGAATGAACAACTCCTGATTATGCAAGATCAAACCTGTGAAGTATCAAACCATTCTCTGCATCTGCAAGACACATCGGATTTCAAACAACCAATACATTGTCTCTGCATTAAATCTCTCCCACTTGAAGACATCCTGAAATATGACATGAGGTCCAAACACCTTTTTGTCATCAATGACAACCTGTCACCATCATTCTTTTGTGCCCCTGTGTCGATCTATGTGTCTTGGTACCTTTGGGTTCCTTATACTAAATTCTTGAGTTCATCTACATTTTTAGTCTCATGCAACCCCATAATAAAGTTTTCAACACTAAGTCCTCATCATTTCCCTCCATCAAATCATTAAAATCATAAAAACACAAAAATCAAACAAAACAAACACATACCAATTTTTGACACTCACACAATCCAAGACAAATCTCAAAAACACTTTGAAACTCTTAGGCAAAAATGCAAAAGTCGACACCTAGCGATTTGATCTTGTCCACAGTAATCAAGTTGTGGATCCCTCATGCTAAACCATCCTTTACCTATCTTATCACATCCTTGCCTTATCCAAGGATATATAGTTCCCACAATAGGAACTTATCCATTTATTGTGTTAATCTTTGGCATGAGATCTCACTAGCTTTGTCACTTATGCCATGATTAAGTTTTTTGGTTCATGATTTGCTTTTCTAAGTAGGGACAACATCCTGTGTGCATGCTTTGCTTGTTTTGCTTGTGTGTGTTGACTCATTGTTGTCTTGTGTCTATTATCAGTCCTTACAACATACCTACCACAATGTCATCATGGTCTTTCATATCATGATGCCATTAGGCATATGCTTGCTCATGACTTTACTCCATTACGCATAGTCACCCTGGTCCTTATACCTTGGGTCCTAACATCAGATGCTATATCAAACATTTGGTTGCTCAAATTTTAATCAGCATAACTCTATATCCTTCCCTTCCTCTCCTTTTTCAAGAGCCTATCCATCTCCTTCATCCCTACATATCCTCTTGAGGGGGCATCATATACCAATTACCAATCCTTCATTTTTATGAGCCCCGTCCAATCTAATCCAATCCAACCCAAAATCTGAATCCAAAACCTATGTTTTAATCTTCTTTGAAATGAAATTGCTTTGCAACATCATCTCAAAGAGGGGTAAAATGTAGACATAAAAAATTAACCATCATTAGATCCCTAATTATTCCCCTAACCTAAAGAATTAATTAATTTAAATTAATTAATTAATTTTTTACTTTTTCCATATTTTGTAAATAATAAATTAAAACTAATTTATTATTTACCTATAACTTATTGTTAATAATAAATTAAATTTAACTACTTTAATTTATTATTAACTTAAACCTAAAAACCTAACCTGAAACCCATTAATATACCTACCTTTTTCCCGAGCAACTACCCAAACCAATTTTACCAAACTTTATAAAACCGACTCCTCATTTTCAATTATTCCCCCTAGATAAATTACCTTTGGAGTTATGCAAATCATTCGAACAACCACAATTAAATATTTGGCAACATTTATCATTATTTGTTTTCAATAGTTTATCATCATCTTTTTGTTGCACTAAATATAGATTTTAGGGTTTGGTGTTATTTTCAAATCTTGTCAAGGAAATGTATATTTTACTACATACAACATGTATCCAAGGATGACCAAGGATAATATTATAAGGCAATTCGATGTCTAGGACTTGACAATGGGTATCTATAGTAATATGACCAACCTGGATAGGTAGATGAATAATTCCTTTAGAATTTCTCTCTACATCATCATATGCTTTGATAGTTATGATCTTGGTAGTGTCAATGCAATCCTCAGAATATCCCAATAGTTTTACAAGCTTTAGAGAACATAGATTTAACATAGCTCCACCATCTATTAGTATTTGTTTAACTCGATGTTGGTTTACGTAAACTTCAATATGGAGAGCATCATTGTGGGATGGATTGGAAGATGAAAATTCTTTGTTAGAGAAGGTCAAGCGATAGGGTGATACAATACTCACTAGCATGGCTTGGAATTGTGTAGTCTCAATATCATTGGGTACCGATGACTCTTGTAAGGATTTATCTAAGATGGCTTTATGGGTAGGTGATATACGCAATAGTTCCAAAATAGAGATATGAGCAGGAGTCTTACCTAGATGGTCAAGGATATTGTATCTGAAATTTGGGCGTATGATAGGTAGTGCTCCGAGGATAGTAACATGGCCTCGATGAGTGGTAACGACACAATCTGGTTCTTTTCCTCTGATGGTGATGGGTTCATTTCCTCTTATGGCAATGGTAGATATGTGATTTTGTTCGATATAGCCAATGGTGTATGACTCATAGGTATAATGAACATTCTTCCTTGTATTAGAGGCACTTGCTTTGTCATGTGGTGGGAGTGGATTTTTGAAAGCATAAAGATCATAATTGGTCATCTATTTTAGTGGATTGACAGTGATTTCTCCTTGATCGAGAAGATTTTGGATCAAATGTTTCAATTTCGTAAAACTAGTTGTGTTATGTCCTTTCACTCTATGATAGTCACAGTATTCATTGTCTTTATACCAATTAGGCTTAAACTGTGGTTCTTCATTTGGTCTAGATTTAGGTAATGTGACTTTGCTAGCTTGTAATAGATTTTTGAGGATAGATTCAATAGGCTCTCCCAAAGGAGTGAATTGGCATCTAGTGAAAGGAAGCTAGGTGTGCGAAAATTGCTTCCTACACTAATCTAGTGAGGAGAGAAGAGTGTAAATTCTTTTTAATCTTTACAGTTACAAATATGTTTACCCACTAATAGAGATATTGCAGGAAACACATACACAAGAATGTAAGACAGAAGAAGAGAGACACAAGATATACATGGGGAAAACCCTTACAGGTGAAAAACCCCACACTCCAAAACATAGCTCAAATGTATTCCATAAACAATGAAAGTTACAATATAGTCATAGAGCCAATGCTCTTGCAAGAGTCTTCAACACTCATATCTGGAGATGATCTAGCAGCATAACAGTACTTGTCAATCACATAATACATCTCCTCTCCAAAGCCCCTATTTATATAGAAAATACAAGGCAAAAATAGCTCTATCTTGAGATGGGCGTCCAACATGGCATCATGGCCCAAAACTGATGCCTATGGACACTTGTCCAACACTGTAGGATGTTCCTAACACTTGTCAAGTCACCCCATCCCAAAGAGGTCACCTATTCACAAAATGGGTAATGACAGATGCTCCTATGACTCTTACAACCGTCATAGAATCTGTCATAGTTGTCATAACTTATAGTTGTAAGAGAATCTATCATACACATGCTATAAATAGCATATTCTCTTACAACATGTCATAACCCACCTTGGGGTACCCAAAGATGCCTTCTTCCAAGATGCTTCTAGACACATGTCTTCACCTGTCATAGAATCTTCTATTTCTGACTCTTACATGTCATAAAATTGTGATAGGAATCTGTCATGACCGTTTCGGTCAATATTCCCTTACACACAAGTCTACATGCCGACACATGGAAAAATATTCCTACCACTATGTGGGATGCCTATCTTCTCATGTGAGGACAAAAATACATGTGGCCATCTTCCATGTAGGATGACACATCACCGTGCCAACTCCCATAATATGACAACATAGGGTTTGCATCCTAATTATACAATAGGCAATAAATAAATAAATACAATGAAATAATACAAGGAATTACCAAGGTTGAGAAACCTTAATTCCCAACATTCTCCCACTTGTCAAACACCTTGTAAGAGCCAATAGAATTAATAGGATTTAACTGCTATAGGCTGAGAGGCCCATAGACTCCGAACACCATCTGAACTTCTCTGTGCCCACTGGTTTCGTCAATGCATCCGCAACATTCTTTAGAGTATCTACATTCTCCAAATTCACCTTCCCATCATCTACCATGTCTCACACGAAGTGAAACTATACATCAATATGCTTTGTTCTAGCATGAAAAGTTGGATTCTTCGCTAGGCAAATCACACTCTAACTATCACAACAAATTGAAATCTATCCTGCATCAACACCAATATCTGAACACAATCTCTTAAGCCAAATGGATTCCTTGCAAGCATACTACCATATACTCAGCTTCTATCATGGACAAAGCAACCATAGGTTGTCACTTTCTCATCCAACTAATTGTACCACCAAACATAGTGAACACATAGGCACTGGTGGATCTCCTATTGTAAATGTCACCTGCCCAATCAGAATCCACAAATCCATAAATACAAACTGAATGCAGAGGTCCTGTAGCATTACCATGATAGCATATGGAATACTCAGAAGTACCCTTCAAATATCTAAACACTCGTTTAACTGCATCCCAATGTACTCATCCAAGATTAGCCATAAATCGACTAAGGACTCCCACTACTTGGGCAATGTCTAGTCTTGTGTAGACCATAGCATACATTAGACTTCCAACAACACTAGCATAAGGTACTCTGCTCATGTCTTGCATCTCACTAGGAGATTTTGGACAATCACTAACAAACAACTTTGTCCCCAATGAAACAGGAATAGACAACAGTCTACAATCTGCCATGCTCAACCTATCCAACATGGTCTTCACATACTTACTCTAGCTTAACCAAAGTTTTCTATTAGCTCTGTCTCTTCTGATTTCCATTCCTATAATGTACCTAGTTGCCCCAATATTTTTCATCTCAAACTGTGCTGACAACTGAGACTTCAAATCAGAAATCATATTCTTACCATTCCCAATCAACATCATATCGTCAACATACAATGCAATAATGAGAATGCGATCATTGTCAAACTTGTAATACACACAATGATCAAATTTTGATCTCAAAAATCTAATGAACAACACAAAGGCATAAAATTTCATATACCACATCCTAGGAGACTGCTTCAAACCACACAAAGACTTCTTTAACTTGGAAACCAAACTTTCTTTACCGTTCTCTATGTAATGCTCTGGCTATGACATGTCAATCTCTTCCTCCAAATCACCATGAAGGAAAGATGTCTTCACATCCATTTGTTCTACATCTAAGTCATAAGTAGCTGCAAGAGATAACCAGAATCAAATGGATGTCATCTTTGCAATGGGAGAGAAAATTTCACCATAGTCTATTCCCTCCACTTGTGAGTACCCCTTTGCAACCAATCTAGCCTTGTACTTTTCAACACTGCCATCTCCACCAAATTTCTTCTTAAACACCCATTTGCATCCAATGGGTTTCTGTCCTTTAGGCAAAGGCACCAAGAACCATTTTTTATTCTTCTATAAAGAAGCCATCTCATCTTTCATGCCCATAGCCTCTTTCACAGTTCTAGGCTTATTAGTGTTAGTAAGTAAAGCAAAAGCACAACTAGAATCAAGTAATGAATAACCAAACCTATCAGGTTGTTTCTTGTTCATGTAGACCTCCTCAATGGCTGAGGTTGAGGTTCTGCTTCTTCTTTTGAGCTTTTAGAGCTGCTAGAGTTCTCCTCATCATCAGGTCTCACAAGTTTTGTCGATTCTGTCTTCTTAGGGGTAGAAGGAAACTGAACCACATCTTCTTTCTTTTCTGTCTATTCTAGTTGTAGAACAATGGAAGAAGGTGTTATCTCTCTAAAGATAACACTTCTTCTATACAACACTTTTTCAGCCACAGGATCCCAAAGCTTGTATCGTTTCACACTAACACCATAGCCAATGAAAATACACTTAATAGCCTTGTTCTCCAATTTAGACCATTTCTCCCTAGGCACATGTGCATATGCCTTACAACCAAAAACATGAAGATGCCTAACTGAAGGCTTCTTACTAGACCACACCTCCATAGGTGTCTTACCAACAAGCGCTGATGTAGGAGACCTATTTACTAGGTAGCAAGTAGTGGCAACAGCTTCAGCCCAAAATGTTTGTTCAAGGCTTGCTCCATTAAGAATACTCCTAGCCTTCTCCATTAGTGTCCTATTCATCCTCTCTGTAACACCATTTTTCTTTAGGGTGTATGGAGTTGTCTTATGTCTTTCGATCCCTTGCTCTTTACAGAACTTATTGAACTTTTCTGAACAAAACTCACCACCATTGTCAATTCTCAAACACTTAATCTTTTTACTAGTCTAATTTTCAACAAAGGATTTAAACTCTTTAAACTGACTAAAGACTTCAGTCTTGCTTCTGATAAAATAAACCCATGTCCTTCTACTGTAATCATCTATGAAAGATACAAAATATACAGATTTAGAAATTGAAGGAACATTAACAGGACCAAACACATCAGAATGAATAAGATCCAATACACCAGAAGACTTGTGAGAACTAGAGTAAAACTAAACACGGTTTTTCTTTCCATATACACAATGTTTGCAAAAGTCAAACTTGAGATTACAATCATTTAACCCCTCAACAAGTTTTTTATTTTTTAGGGTTCTAAGACCATTCTCACCAGTGTGGCCATATCTCAAATGCCATAACATAGTCTTTTCAAAAGGAAGCTTAACTTCCAAAGCATGTGCACTACCATCACAATGTCTTACAATAGATTTCTTCACTATTTATTCAGATGGTGGGGATGAAGTGACTGAAGCTCTTTTCTTCAAGTCAGAAGAACTATTGCACTGTGAAGTGCATTCCTCCAACTAAAATAGAGTACCTCTCCAAGTACCCTTCGCAAGCACCATAGATCCTCTAGTCATCTTGCATCCATCCTTCAAAAAGACAACCTGCACACCTGCATCATTCAACATACTTACAGAAAGCAGGTTCTGTGCTAGACCTGGGATGTGCATAACCCCAGTTGGTGTAGGAGCACCAAGATCTCTATGTTTTTCTTTGATCTTCAAGTTGTTTTTTTTTGGTTCAATAAGGTCCTAGAGACCATTCAAATGATGTAATAAGGTTAAGATAACATGATGTAAAGGACTATGTCCATAAGTCTATATAACTGTTGTCATAAAACATGGAGGAAAACCATGTAAGGTTCATGTTTTAAGCCTTGTTAAGGCATGTCAAGGAGCCTAATAACTTGTTCAAGGCCTAATCTCATTGTAGAGGAGTTTTTGAAACTTCCTAAACACCGATGGTTATGAGAACAAACTAGTATATAGTTGTAGGCTCAAAAACTGTCAAGAAGTTTGATGGGAAGAGGTGGTTGAAAACCTCCCCATCAAACCAAAACTGATTTCAATGATGTCTTTAAGGTGTAGACAGTTTTAAGACACCAGGGATGTGATCATTGTGTAGAAGAAGGAATTTTATACCAATAAAATACCATTTGCTTGTTGTTTTTCTGTTATTTCCTAAATTTTCTGTAGAAACTAGCCGTACTTCTCAGTGGTACGGAACTGTCATGTATTATATGTTGATTGGGGGTATAGTGTGGTGAAATACCTTCATCATAAGCATATTTTGAAGTCTTGAAAGTGGAAATGGATTAAGTTATAACCAACCTCTGGTAAACTGTTATTTCATATCTTTGTTTTTTTGGTGTAAATTGCTGTCCTCAGGCCGTACACAGCAAGGTACTGAATTGTTGACATTTTTCTATGTCTTGATTGGATAATGCATTGAATTATCTTGCATTTCAACATAGCTAGTGATTTGAAGTTGCAATACAAGGGAGTTATAAGATTTGTTCAAAAACAGTCCATAGACCCTTAAACAAGGTTTTTTTGCCTCCAATCATGGAAATTTGACCATCCCACAGTCTTCCAAGCCATAAGACCTATGGGATGGGTGTGTTCAATTATGTTTTAGATGTTTTGATTGATTGCAGGGGTGGTGGATTTGGTTTGACCAAGATTTGTTGAGTGGGCTTAATAAAACCATGTATTAAGCCATTGAAAAAGCTTGTAAGACAAGCATAGCAAGGAATTTGGGAACAGTCAGTTCCAACAGTAAATGAATGTTGGATTCCATGGTTTTGGGATGCCATTGACATGTCTGGGTGGTCAATAAAGTTTCAAGTTGCCATTTGTGGGTACTTGCTTCACAAACTAGGCCTAATTAAGGCTTAAAACCACTAGGAGGGTTATTGGTTAGGGCATACTTTCCAAAACAACCCAAACCCATTCTAGAGTATGTTGTGGGGAGGCATAATGGGTATCTATTGCCTATAGGAGAGTTGCATTTGGATGTCTGTGTAAAAATTTATTGGGACTATTCTTTGTTTGTAGGGCTACTAGCCTTTCTTGAGGTTTGTGAAGGAACTAATAGTTCAAAGTTTGATCCACATTTGCCAATGGATGGGATGGGTTCTAATACATGCCCAAACATCATTTCCAAGAATAATTCAAGAATTTTAACTATTGTTCCCATTTTTCCATGAAAATCCTTGTCTTTGGGCTCATAGGTGTAGTTGAACCTTGTCACGTTTTTCTATCTTTCCCCATCCAATTTGCCTCTACATCATATTGGTATTAGAGCCATAAAAGGTTCTATTGTTGGCCTACTATATGTTAGTAGAGGAGAGTGAAGGAGAGGATAACAATATGCCTCCAAAGGGGATGACCACCGAAGTGGTCAAGAAGTTCAAGGAGATGGAAGAGAAGATAAAAAGTGGAGTCAAGGAAGCACTCCAAGCAGAGTTGAAGGCATTGAGGATAGGGAAGAGGATAGATGAAGGTTCAGATGAAGAGGAAGAGAAAGAGGAAGAAGAAGAAGAGCAAGAAGAGGCAAAAGTACCGGCTGATCAAAGGTATTTCCTTGAAGCCATCAAGGCAATTGGCAATGATTCTTCGGAGGCTAAGATGGAGATTCCCATGTTTAGTGGGAAGATGAATACTGATGAAGTTATGGAGTGGATTGAGGCTCTAAACAACTATTTTGAGTACAAGGAAGTTCCTGGAAGTAAGAGGGTTAAGTTCACAAAAACTAAACTCAAAGGTGTTGCCCTTACATGGTGGAATTACACCCAAGGTGAAAGGGTAAAGAATGGGAAGAGTATGATCTCTTCATGGGGCATAATGTTGGAGAGGATCAAGTCCCAATTCCTTCCATCAAACTATGAGGTGCAGGTCTACAAGAGGATGCAAAATCTCAAACAAAGAGATTTGGATGTGGCTACTTACATCAAGGAGTTTCACAAATACACTCTTCATTGTGGGTACATGGAGGATGAAAAAGTCAAGGTGGCAAGGTATCTAAATGGTTTGAGTTTCAACATTGAAGATGAAATCAGTTTGTTGACCCCTGAAACCATGGAGAAGTGCTTTCAAGTGGCACTAAGAGCTGAAGAGAAGTTGAAGAGGAAAGGTGAGCAGCAAAATAGAGGAAGAGGTGGCAGAAATTTCAGAGGTAGGGGCAGTTTTGGGGGCATAAATTAGTCCCAAAGAAGCCAAGGGGAATCTAGTTCCCAAGAGCAAAGTGGAGAATCCAGTTCTAGAGGAGGCTTTAGAGGAAGAAGGCCTAATGGGAGAGGTAGATTTGGTGGACCAGGAAGAGGTCCTAATGTCTTCACGGGAAGGTGCTACAATTGCAACCAAGTGGGACATACAGCCTTCAAATGTCCTGAAAACAAGCCTCAAGCTCTCATGGAGGAGAGAGAAGGAACCAATTGATCCAAAAGGAAGATTGCCAAAGTGTCAACTCTCCAATTGGAAGTACAGCTCCGGTCCATGAAGGAGAAAGTTTGATGATGAGAAGAACCATGTTGAAGGTGCCTCAAACTCGAGAACCCCCTCAAAGGAAGACACTGTTCAGGACAACATGCAAGGCCTATGGTAAGATTTGCAAGGTAATTGTTGATTCAAGCTCAACTAAAAATTTGGTTTCCATTGAAATGGTAGACAAATTGAAATTGAAAAGGCTCCCTCATGTTAGTCCTTATAAAGTATCATGCTTGAATAAAGGACAAGAAGTTTTGGTAGATGAACAATCATGGGTTGAATTTGAGATAGGAGAATATAAAGACAAAATTTTATGTGATGTGATTCCTATGGATGCTTGTCATTTGTTGTTAGGACGTCCATGGCAATATGATGTTCAATCACAACATGATGGTAAAACTAATTCTTTCATCATAACTAAGAATGGTAAAAAGTATAGAATGGATCCATTACCTGATGAGCATGTAGAAAATAATGTTGGGTCAAGTGTCATGATTGTGAGTGGGAAAGAGTTTCTAGACGCCCTTAAGGAGGAAGGAACCCAAGGGTATGCTCTGATTTTGAAGGCCAAAAATAGTCCTAGTTTGCATGATCCTAGTAAGGAAGAAGTTCCCTATGAGGTGCAACAATTGCTAGAGAAGTATAAGGGGATTATGGTAGAAGAAATTGTTACAAGTATGGGTCTAATCGGTGTTGTCATTGATGTCAACATACTCATGTTGCATTAATGAGAAGGATTGGAAGAGCTGTGTGCTAAGGATATTGAGAAAATTAGTCTTAATCAGGAACAGTGAAGAACAGTGATGACAACAAGGTAAAAGTCCAAGATAGGTTGAGGATTAGAGGATGCGGTTTAAAGGGTTTGTATATATGAGTCTTGAGTTGATCTAGTCAAGTTTTAAGAGGTCCGTATGAAGATCTGAAGAAGTTATGACTGCTCAAGTAGAACCGGCTCCAATAGGTGTTCAGAGGTGAGAGAGTGACATAGATAGGTCCAGTGAGGTTTGGTAATACATTATCCCATTCTATGGATTTGAGGAAGTGTTGAGAATGTCCTTGTGAAGTGTCAAGTAGATTGGTTTGTGGCTTGAAGATCCGGAAGAATCTATTCCTTTGTGACAATGATGACAGACTGTGTTCTTGAGGTTTCGGATGAAGGAGAGAAGGATTCCAGTAAGCAGATGAAGTGTGGATGATGTTGGTGATTCAGGAAAGCTTGTGGTGATCTGTGGATTGATTCTAGTTCATGTTGGTGGTCCGCATTGAAGCTAAAGTTCATATTTGAAGAATAACCAACGGATGTTGGTGTTCTTCTTGAGACTGGCTGACCGGATGTATTACATGTCTTGTGGATGTTCTTGTAGGTGTTTACCGACTTAGATGATTATTCATGAGTCAATGTCTTGTATAAATAAGGGATTGTGAAGTCATTCCAAAGTGTGTCTTGTGGAGATGAGCAAGTGGTAGTGAAGAGGAGAGCGAAAGGCAGAGCAAAAGTATTGAGCTTAATGGAATTGATTCAAGCATGGTGAAGATGCTATTCTCCAGGTCATGTACATGATACTTATTTCTTTGTAGATAGTGTGTCTCTTGTAGGCAGTGAGCCTCTTGTGAGCAGTGTGCTCGGGCAGTGAGCCCTAACTGGCATGTGCCATTTTGTTGTTTCTATTCCTCTAGTAGAGAATACATTCTTGGGTTAATCACCCCGTGGTTTTTCCCTTAACCAGATTTTCCACATCAAAATCTTGGTGTCTCATGTGTTGATGAGTTTCTACTTTTGATTTGAATGCATTATGTCTTATGTTTAATATACTGCTAATCACTAAGAGGATTTAAGCGTGTAAATTGGAGAAAGTTTGCACAACTGATTCACCCCCCCTCTCAGTTGTGTGCCCTAAGTCTAACAATTGGTATCAAAGCTAAGTTCCTCTAAAAGGAGATTAACTGCTTGAGGATATCTAGGATGTTGTCTTACAAGAAGGATAGTCCGAAGTTTGATGAAACCAACTTTGCTCTTTGGAAAGGTCGCATGAAATGTCATTTGCAGTGTATGGGAATGGTGTACTAGTCCATGGTTACAAAAGCATATGTACCTCCACAGGGTGGTCCGATAACCCTAAATGAAATCACAGATGCTGAAAACAATCTGCAGACTAAAGAGGCTCTTCTAAGCACATTATCTGACTTAGAACTCTCAAATTTTATTGACCTACCAACTACCTTTGAGATTTGGAATAAACTGAAACTTTTGCATGAAGGAGACCAGTATGTTAAATGTGCAAGGTTACAGACTCTAAAAGGGAAATTTGAAAAAATGAAGATGAGATATGATGAAAATATTACCACTTTTATGCCAAGAGTGAATGAGCTGGTTTGTGGAATTAGAAATGCTGGTGGAGTCTTGGATGAAAATGAGATTGTTGGTAAAATTCTCAGATCCCTCCCCGCTTCTTACAATATCAAGGCTGCTGCCATTGAAGAATTCAGAGTGCATACAACTATCACAAGAGATCAATTGGATAGGAAACTGGCTGCATTTGAAATGACGGAGTTTGGAGATGACCCCCCCAAGACTGAATCTGCATTCAAAGCCAGTGCCTCTATTAAAGGTAAATAAAGGTTTGATTCGGGAGAGAATTCCTCAAGAAAATTGTCATGGTATGAAAAGGCAAGAAAAGATCTGGAAGAAGAAGAAGTAGAAACTACCCAACTTCAAGCCCTTATTGCAAGGAGGCTGCCAAGAGGATCTGGTAAGTATGAAGGAAAATTACCTTTTAAGTGTTTTAACTACAATAAGATTGGTCATTTTGCCTCAAAGTGTCCAGAAAGATTTTCAAGGCAAAATCCTAACAAGCCAAGGTTCCAAAAGAACTGTTACTATGTACATGAGGATGATGATAATGAAGGAGTAACAGATGATGAATTAGAGATAGGAAACCAATCCGAAAATGAATGGGTGCTCATTGTCATCAAGGAAGAAGATTTAATGTCCTCTGTATCTGTCAATCTTAAGACTGTGGAAAGAGCTCTGGCTGCCCAAATTGATGAGAAGGATGATTGGGTCGACAGTGGATGCTCTCATCATATGACAGGTGACAAAAATAAGTTTGTAGATTTGGAGAGGTATGAAGGAGGAGTGGTAAAGTTTGGTGACAATTCTACTGGTAGAATCAGAGGAAGAGGAACTATTTCTTTTGATGGAAGAAACAAAACTGGTAATGTACTGTATGTTGAAGGTTTGAAGCACAATATTCTCAGTGTTGGATAGTTGGTGGGCAAAGGCTATGATCTCTGATTCAAGGATGGAAAATGCAAAATCTTTGAAAGTTCCAGAACAAAGATTGCATCCGATACTCAAACTAAAGGTAACATCTTCCATTTGGTTGGTACTGGTAAAAGTTGCTTATTTGTTCAAGTTGATCAGAGTTGGTTATGGCATAGAAGGATGTGTCATGTGAATTTTGATAATATCATCAAGATAAGCAATACTCAAGCTGTAAGAGATCTTCCAAAATTGGTGAAACCTACTAACAACTTGTGCAAGGAATGTTAGTTGGGTAAGCTGAGTAGAGTCACATTCAAAAGCAAGGAACTGTCTTCTACCAGATTATTGGACTTCGTTCACACTGATCTTTGTGGTCCGGCAAGAACCAGGAGTATTCAAGGTGACAGATACTTCATGCTGCTAATTGATGACTATTCCCAGATGATGTGGGTAACCTTTCTAAAGGAGAAATCAGAAGCTCTTGAGAAATTCAAAATATTCAAGGCTATGGTAGAGAATGAAACAAGAATAAAGTTGAAATGTCTAAGCTCTGATAGAGGTGGAGAATTCACATTTGGTGAGTTCATAGAATTCTGTGAGAAACATGGAATTAAGAGACAGTTGTCTACTCTGAGGACTCCATAGTAGAATGGAGTAGTGGAGAGAAAGAACTGGACCATCCAGGAAGCATCTAGGACCATGATGATGGAAGAAAGTGTTCCTTAGATCTATTGGAGAGAAGCTGTCAACACTGCAGTCTATACTCTCAATCGAGTTCAAATCAGAAGCAATACCGGTAAGACCCCTTACAAACTTTGGTTTGGCATTACTCCTACTGTAAGATATTTTAGAGTCTTTGGTAGCAAATGTTACATCAAAAGAGATGAAGATCTAGGCAAGTTTAATGCTAGAAGTGATGAAGGAATATACTTGGGTTACTCTACTCAAAGCAAAGCATACCGGTGTTATAACAAGAGACTGAGAAAGATGATAGAAAGTACAAATGTGAAGGTTGATGAGGGAATAGAGAAACCCTCAAGGTTTTATGAATATGATGAAGATGATCAAAATGGTGTTCTAGTTCAAGGAGTTCAATCCTCTTCTGAAGGACAGATTCAGACTGATCTGGTAAATCAGGAAGAAGAGATAGGTTTGAATAAGCCTGATCAAGAAGTAGAAGTGCAAGAAACTCCCAAAGTTCCAAGGTATGTAAGACTAAACCACTCTGAAGATCAGATCATAGGTGACAAAAGCAAAGGTGTGCAAACTAGAAGGAAAATTGCTCAAAATTTAGATGAATATTGTCTGATTTCAAATATTGAACCTAAGACAATAAATGAAGCCTGTAATGATGAAAACTGGACCAAAGCAATGGAGGAAGAGTTGATGCAAATTGAGAAAAATCACACTTGGGATCTTGTTCCCAGACCTAGAAACAAGAATATGATTAGAACTAAATGGGTCTTCCGGAATAAACTAAATGAAGTTGGTGAAGTAATCAGAAATAAAGCCAGATTGGTTTGCAAGGTCTACTCCCAAATAGAAGGAATTGATTTTGAAGAAACTTTTTCTCCAGTGTTAAGAATTGAAGTAGTCAGATTATTTCTTGCATTTGTTGCCTTCAAGGATTTCAAGGTGTATCAGATGGATGTCAAGTTTGCTTTCTTGAATGGTGACTTAGAAGAAGAAGTGTACATTGAACAACCAGATGGATTTAAATTATCTGGGCATGGTGATATGGTCTATAAGTTGAAGAAGGCGCTGTATGGACTAAAGCAAGCCCCAGGAGCCTAGTATGAAAGACCGGCCAAACATCTTTTGAAGATTGGTTTCAACAAAGGTACTATTGATAGTAACTTATATTTCAAAATTGATCATGAAAACATCTTGATTGTTGAAGTATTTGTTGATGATATCATCTTTGGAGGAAGAGACAGTATGTGTAAAACCTTTGCAAATCAAATGAAAAGTGAGTTTGAGGTGTCAATGCTTGGTGAAACGAATTTCTTCTTGGGTCTACAAATTACTTAAACAAAGAAAGGAATCTTTATTTCTCAGACCAAATATGTGAAAAAATTGTTGAGGAAATTTGGAATGGAAGATTCAAAGCCAATGAATACTCCCATGGCAACTAGATGGAAGTTGAGAAAAGATGATGACTCTCCTAAGGTAGACCAAACAAAGTACAGATCAATGATTGGAGGATTGTTGTATCTCACTCAAATTAGACCAGATATTATGCAAGCTGTTGGTCTTGTTGCTAGATTCCAAGCTGATCCTAGAGAATCCCATGTCATGGCAATCAAAAGGTTCTTTAGATATCTAAAAGGGACGGTTGAGTATGGTCTGTGGTATCCTAGAGATCATGATTTCTCTCTTCATGCATATACAGATGCAGATTGGGTAGGAGATGTGGATGACAGGAAGAGTACCAGTGGTGGAGCATTCTTTTTGGGAAAAAGATTGGTTTCTTGGCTAAGCAAGAAACAAGAGGCAATATCTCTGTCTACAACTGAGGCAGAATACATTGCAGCAGCAGGTAGTTGCACTCAAGTTTTGTGGATGAAGCAGATGCTAAGAGATATTAAAGTAGAATATGAGGAGCCTATCACAATTTTCTATGATAATTCAAGTGCAATAAATATTTCTAAGAATCCGGTGTTGCATTCTAAGACTAAGCATATATCTATCAAGTTTCACTTTCTAAAAGAGCAAGTGAACAAGGATGAAGTCAGACTGGAGTATGTGCCCTCCAAGGATCAGATTACAGATATCTTTACTAAACCTCTTCCCAAGGACTCTTTTGAGTATCTCAGGGAGAAGTTTGGGGTTATTGCCCCTCCGGTGATGAACTAGGATGCACTGATGTGCATCAGTCTAGTGGATATCACAGTCATATCTTGTGATCTAGATTGATGATGGGAAGCTTCTACTCAGGGGGAGCAGTAGGTATGATTCTGAAGTATTGGAGTTGCAAGTATGAGCCCTTTGCCATTGATGTCAAAGGGGGAGAAAAGACATGTGAAAAACAAGTGGTTGATGATCAAAGGGGGAGCAATAAAGAAAGACAAGACATGTGAATAGTTGTTTTTGATAGGGGGAGCTGTGACAGTAAGGAGAAGTTCTTGTCTTGATGGTTTTTCACATCATATGTTGCCATCAATGACAAAGGGGGAGATTGTTGCAAGTATGGGTCTAACCGGTGTTGTCATTGATGTCAACATACTCATGTTGCATTAATGAGAAGGATTGGATGAGCTGTGTGCTGAGGATATTGAGAAAATTAGTCTCAATCAAGAACAGTGAAGAACAATGATGACAACAAGGTAAAAGTCCAAGATAGGTTGAGGATCAGAGGATGCGGTTTAAAAGGTTTGTATATATAAGTCTTGAGTTGATCCAGTCAAGTTTTTAGAGGTCCACATGAAGATCTAAAGAAGTTATGACCACTCAAGTAGAACCGGTTTCGGTAGGTGTTCAGAGGTGACAAAGTGACACAGATAGGTCCAGTGAGGTCCGGTAATACATTATCCCATTCTGTGGATTTGAGGAAGTGTTGAGGACATCCTTGTGAAGTGTCAAGTAGATTGGTTTGTGGCTTGAAGGTCTGAAAGAACCTATTCCTTTGTGACAGTGATGACAGACTATGTTCTTGAGGTTCCGGATGAAGGAGAGAAGGATTCCAATAAGCAGATGAAGTGCGGATGTTGTTGGTGATTCAGGAAAGCTTGTGGTGATCTGTGGATTGATTCCAATTCATGTTGGTGGTTTGCATTGAAGCTAAAGTTTGTATTTGAAGAATAACCACTGGATGTTGGTGTTCTTCCTGAGATTGGCCGACCAGATGTATTACATGTCTTGTGGATGTTCTTGTAGGTGTTTGCTGACTTAGATGATTATTCCTAAGTTGATGTCTTGTATAAATAAGGGATTGTGAAGTCATTCCAAAGTGTGTCTTATGGAGATGAGCAAGTGGTAGCGAAGAGGAGAGCAAAAGGCAGAGTAGAAGTATTGAGCTTAATGGAACTGATTCAAGCATGGTGAAGATGCTATTCTCCAGTTCATGTATGTGATACTTATTTCTTTGTAGACAGTGTGTCTCTTGTAGGCAATGAGCCTCTTGTGAGCAATGTGCTCGGGCAGTGAGCCCTAATTGGCATGTGCCATTTTGTTCTTTCTATTCTTCTAACAGAGAATACATTCTTGGGTTAATCACCCCGTGGTTTTTCCCTTAACCAAGTTTTCCACGTTAGAATCTTGGTGTCTCATGTGTTGATGAGTTTCTACTTTTGATTTGAATGCATTATGTCTCATGTTTAATATACTGCTAATCACTAAGAGGATTTAAGCGTGTAAATTGGAGAAAGTTTTGCACAACTGATTCACCCCCCTCTCAGTTGTGTGCCCTAAGTCTAACAGAAATGCCTAATGAGTTGCCACCTAGTAGGGACATAAGCCATCAAATTAACTTCATACCAAGATCTACTTTGCCAAACAAAGTAGCCTACAAGATGACACCTTCACAAAATGAAGAGATTGCCAAGGAAGTACAAGAATTATTGGATAAGGGATTGGTTAGAAAGAGTCTTAGCCCATGTGCTGTCCCAACAGTCTTAGCCCCTAAAAAGGATGGTAAGTGGAGGTTGTGCACAGATTCTAGAGCCATTAACAAGATTACCATAAGATATAGGTTCCCTATGCCAAGGATTGAAGACTTAATGGAATGTTTGGGTGAGACTAGATACTTTTCCAAGATAGACCTTAAGAGTGGGTATCATCAAATTAGAATCAAACAAGGGGATGAATGGAAGACAACATTCAAAACAAATGAGGGTCTTTATGAATGGTTGGTGATGCCATTTGGTCTATCTAATGCTCCAAGTACTTTTATGCATCTCATGAATGAAGTGTTGAAGGATTTCATTGACAAATTTGTCCTTCTTCTTGTATCCAATTTTCATCTACATCACCAGTGATCCCATTCACTTGTCCATCAAGGAATCAGATTGAGACTCTTCCATGACCAACAATCTTCAGATAAGAATCATCACCCAGGTACACTCTTCCACCATCGAACTCTTCATACTTCGTGAACCAATCTCGATGCGAGGTCATGTGGAATGATGCACCAAAATATATCAACCACACATCATCAGATGCATGGGTGGCCAAGGCTGCAATGATGGCATCACCATCATCTTGTGAATTGTCCAAATCTAAATCTGGGGCATTCTTCTTTTTCTTTTTCTTTTCCTCTCTGCATTCCTTTCAAAAATGCCTAGATTTGGAATAGTTCCAACACAGAGCCTTGGACTTTCCAAGAGATTTGGATCTCCCATGGGATTTGGATCTACCCTTTTCACCTTTCTTGTCCTTTTTATTCCCTTTCTCTTTGGGTCTTCCACGAACTGCAAGAGCTTCTTTGGCTGACTCAGATGTCTTTCTTCACATTTCTTCTGATAGCAGCGAAGACACCACATCTTCCATATTGAAGGTGGTAGTGGTTCTTCCGATGGCCATGACAAGATGATCCCATGAATCTAGCAAAGAACAAAGCAGGGTCATATGCCGATCCTCCTCCTCCATTTTTACACCCACAGATGTCAACTGTGCAACAATCATGTTGAAAGCATTCATATGGTCCGCAACAGATCCTCCATCTTCCATCTTTAGAGAAAATAACTTCTTTTTTAGAAAAAGCTTGATCACTAAGGACTTGGCCTGATAAACATCACACAGCTTCTTCCATAGGTCTTTCATGCTCTTCTCCTCATGGACATTCAATAGGACAGAGTTAGCTAGACAGAGTCTTATGAGACCCTTAGCCTTCCGATCTCTGAGGTCCCAATCAGCTTGTGACATTGTCGTAGGTTTTACACCAGGTACAGTTTCCCATAGGTCATGATTAACAAGTAGATCTTCCATCTTGAGTTTTGACAACTCAAAATTAGTGCCATTGAATTTCTCCACCTCTAATCTTCTAGATGTGGTTGCAATCTCCTTCTTACAACAAATATAGAATACTCTGCACAAACTCCCACTCAACCTAGGATTAGCTCAAAAAACCCCTACCCAGTAGCTAGAACCAAAACTAGCTAGGCTCTGATACCAACTGAAAGGAAGCTAGGTGTGTGGAAATCGCTTCCTACACTAATCTAATGAGGAGAGAAGAGTGCAAATTCTTTTTAATCTTTATAGTTACAGCTATGTTAACCCACTAACAGAGATATTGCAGCAAACACATACACAAGAATGTAAGACAGAATAAGACAAACACAAGATATATGTGAGGAAAACCCTTATGGGTGAAAAACCCCACACTCCAAAACATAGCTCAAATGTATTCCGTAAACAATGAAGGTTACAATACAATCGTAGATCTAATGCTCTTGTAGGAGTCTTCGACACTCATATCTAGAGATGATCCAGTAGCATAATAGTACCTATCAATCACATAATACATCTCCTCTCCAAAGCATTTGTTTATATAGAAAATACAAGGCAAAAATGGCTTTATCTTGAGATGGGCATCCAACATGGCCTCATGGCCCAAAACCCATGCCTATGGACACTTGTCCAACATTGTAGGATTTTCCTAACACTTGTCAAGTCACCCCATCCCAAAGAGGTCACCTATTCCCAAAATGGGTAATGACAGATGCTCCTATGACTCTTACAACTGTCATAAAATCTATCATAACTTATAGTTGTAAGAGAATCTATTATACACAAGCTATAAATAGTATATTCTCTTGCAACATATCATAACCCACCTTGGGGTGCCCAAAGATGCCTTCTTCAAAGATGCTTCTCGACACATGTCTTCACCTATCATAGAATATTCTATTTCTGAATCTTACATATCATAAAACTATCATAGGAATCTGTCATGACCGTTTCGATCAATATTCCCCTACACACAAGTCAAGATGCTGACACATGGAAAATAATTCCTACCACTAAGTGGGATGCCTATCTCCTCATGTGAGGACAAAAATACATGTGGAAATCTTCCATGTAGGATGACACATCACCATGCTAACTCCCACAATATGACAACATAGGATTTACATCCTAATTATACAATAGGCAATAAATAAATAAATACAATGAAACAATACAAGGAATTACAAAGGTTGAGACACCTTAATTCCTAAAATTCTAGGTGATGGATTTGTTGTAGCTTGGTTTCTTGGAACAAAGGGGTGCTCTTAGATGTTGCTTGGACATGAATGGGAGCCTTGACAGTTTGGATATTCTTTGCATCGACAATGCCATCATTGATGACATTTTTATTCTTGTTCCAAAAGCGGGATTTATCATTTGAAGGTTGTGCATTGTCTTTTGTTTCTTTGAAGATCTTGATTAGACCCTTGGTGATTAAAGCTTTTTCAATTTTTGTTCCCTTAGATATGAGTTCATCAAAAGTAATAGCACTTTGGAGTTGCAATTGAAATGATAATTCGGGATGGAGATTTTGGACAAAGATGTCGACTTGTTATTTCTCGAGCATTTTCCATGGAAGCTTGCTAGCCATATTTTGTCATCGTTGGATGAAGGATGAGAAGGTTTTGCCATTTCATTGTTTGTTGTTAAGAAGGTCCTTCATAGATATCCCATTTTCTATATTGAAAGCAAAGTGTGATGCAAATTTGCCTGCCAATTCTTTGAATGTCTTGATGCTTGGAGGTAGGTGAGAAAACCATTCCATAGCTTGTCCCCCAAGACTACAAGGAAATTTGCCTACCAGTTCTTTGAATGTCTTGATGGCCAGAGGTAGGTCAGAAAACCATTTTGTAGCTTGTCCCACCGGGCATGCCAGAACGTGTCATTATATGCAACGTCAAGACAAGCTACATAAAAATCTCTAAGATGGTCATTTGGATCACCTTTCCCTTTGTATTTCTCAAATTGTGGTATCTCAAAATGTGGAGGAAAAGGTATGATTTGAAATGACCTATCAAAAGGATATGGGCATACATCCTCAAAGGCAAATGTCTTCTTTGTTTGTCTCATTCTCATTTTTATGACTTGTTGTTGTAACTAATTTAATCACTGCTCCATATCGGATATTGGTGGTTGTTGTTGTTGCATAGGATTTTGATGGCTAGGATGAGGTATGTGATACATCAGATTTTGATTTGAAGCATATTGTTGTGATGGATTATATGGCAGGGTGTATGTGTTTTGGCCTTGGTTATCAAATGATGGAAAAGCGTAGGTGTTTGATGATGGATTAACATGTTGGGTTTGTATCACATGTGAACCATAGGATGGATTGGTGTAAGACATATGCTAGTTTGAAGTTGGTGGAACTTGGGATAAAATGGGTGGATTAGCATAGGCTATGTGAGGATTGGAGGTTCACGGAGCTTGGGAAACAAGAGGTGGATTGGTATAAGATACGTGTTGGTTGGAGATTGATGGAGCTTGGGATACAACAAGTGGATTGGTATAAGATATGTGTTGGTTGGAGATTGATGGAGCTTGGGAAACAAGAGGTGGATTAGCATAGGATATATGTTGGTTGGATGGTTGTAGAGTTTGGGAAACATGAGGTGGAATAGCATAGGATATATGTTGGTTGGATGGTTGCGGTCCAAGTGAAAGAAGTTGATTAACATATGATATGTTGGATTGTGTTTGTGATCCAAAAGGTTGGTCAATAAATGATGTATTAGGATTGGATAGCACACTTGATGTATGGGAAGACACATTAGATGGTTGGGATGGTTCAACATGTGACACATTTGGATTAGGAATATGAGGTGCTTGTGTTACTTGCGGAGAAGTTGTGTTCATGAAAGAAGATACCATGGGATGCAATACATGAGATGCAACAACATGTGGTACATTTTGATTAGAAACTTGAGGTGCTTGTGTCACATGCGAGGGAGTTATATTGATGGTGGAAGATAGAGTGGGATGAGCCATATGAGATGGAGTAACATATGACACATTTTGATTAGAGACTTGAGGTGCTTGTGTCACATACGAGTTGATGAAATTTGATGGTGTTAACAAAGGATCTATTGATGTGGGTGTAGAAGGTGTATGGAATGGATGGATGGATGGATTCATGAAAGGTGGTGTTTGAATATTGTGTGTAGATGTTGTGGGTTTGGTGGACATGGTTGTAATAGACTTATGGGTTTCCTTAGAAACAATGACATCATTGGTTGAATCTTATTTTTGGATTTTGGATACATCAAAGCCACTTGGCAACTTAGCTCCTCTTTGAGCTAATTATAAGAAAAATCTATTGGGTTCAGAATCTAAGAGCCTATTGGCATTTTGTAATGTCTCAAAGTCTTATAGGTCCTCTAAATCATCTTGAGATTCCTCATGTAGGTAGATTGAGAAAACTAATATTGTGGCACTTGAGTTGATGAGGATGGTCCAACAATGTAGCCTTTGGGTACAAACATATCTTGGGACATTCTAGTCATGAATTTTGAAGCATCCTTGAGAGGTGTAGATTGAAATTCTCTTAGGTTAGCCTCCATAGCTACCTTATATTGACTCCTTTTTTGAGGCATTATTTGATGATGGATGAGATTTTTGGACTTGTGTGACAAAGTTGAGAATCTTGGATTGTCTGATTGCTTTAATTGATCGATGATTTGGTTGATGGTTGGCTTGATCAATTGATTGGATTGATTGATTGATTGATTGATTGGATTGTTGATTGATTGGCTTGATGGTTTGATTTATTGATTGGTTGTTTTGATTTGTTGGATTGATTTGGATTGGTTGATTGATTGGATTAGATTATCTCCCAAGAGATAGACTTATGAACTCAAGGGTAGACAAGATTGATTGATGATGATGATATAAACCAACTCAAAAGGAACCACTCTCTCAAAGTGGAAAAGGTTGTTGTGATATGATCAAAAGATGGATAGTGATCAAAGCCAAAGGATGATGTTGATTTGATTGATTGATTGATGTTGATGGCTGCTTTAGAGTCTCAAGAGGATACAAGGGCTCAAAAAGTCCAAAGTAGGATGTGATTAGGCTGAACAAGATGTATGCTGGCTGTAGATGATCTATGTATTATCTAAAAACTGATGATAAGGCTATGGACTAGTTTGTAGATTACTAAAGGCAAAATTGTGTCAACCATAGGCGATTCAAGATAATTCAAAGGCGACTTAGGATAAGCCAAAGGCAAAATTCTATCAATCAAAGGTGATTTCATGTAGCTCAAAGGTGATCTGATATGATACAAAGGTGACATAGGATAGCTCAAAGGTGTTCTGTATGATGCTCAGAGGTAATTTAGGATAACCAGAGGCAAGTTTCTATCATTCAAAGGTGACTGGCTGGAGTGCAAAGGTGACTGTGAATTGTACAAAGGTGAGTTTCTGTGGCAGTGTCTTGTTTTTGAAAGATAATTGGCAAGAGAACACACAACAAAGACACAATAATTGATGTTTTAGATGTCTCTGATACAAAATCAGAGTGACGTTTGAATGAGGGCCTAGATTAGCCCAAATTTTTCATAGGTCTTGACAAATTAAAAAACACTTGTAAGCATGTACAACCTAGGCTGGAAAGTGGATACTACTTGTTGAGTCCCTATTTGGATTTCTCCATATACTAAAACAAAACAGACAACTAGAGATATTGGCTACACTAGCTCCTCCACCATGGCACAGGCACACCAAATCTCTTACCCTAAAGATCTGGAGATCTTATGAACTGAGGAATTTTCTATCTCTACAATGAATAGTACATATAGGACAGCTTCAAAGGTCTAACCTCCTACACTAGCAAGCAAAAGGATTTTGGCCTCTACAACAAGTGGTTTCTAGTGATAATTCAGGGGACCGACACGTTACGAGCATCCAACAAACTGATTAAAGCTTTAACTAGTCCTACTAAGAGTCTCATATATTCAAGGTACGTCTCCTTTCAAACTAGCACCGTACGGTAAGTGCTAATAGGTCAGTTAGACTTGGCTTTTGCCTTATCCTTTTTTATATAGAGGACCGAACAAAAGTACCACATGAAGTCATTCTCTTGGAGTGAGTACCTCTTTCCCCACCAATGTAGGCCTCTCTAAAGATAATAACAAGTTCTCTTGCACCCAAGATCCATTTGATAGGCAAGGGGAGAGGATACTTTTGTTATTAACTTATGGATCTAAAAACACAAGATGTCTACAACAAACACAACAAATAAGCACACAAAATAAATAAAGCCCACAAGCAAATAAACAAACAAGTTCTTTTTAAGAACCAAACAAAATGTTCCTAGGTTAGTGAAAATGCTATAAATCTTTGAACAATTAATCCTACAATAGATGTGTTAGTAGTTTCAGATCCACCTTTCTTTAACAAATGATGAAAATCTACATCAAGAGATATTAGCTTGAAAGAAATCAAGTTTACAAAAGTGCAGACCAAAAGTGACAAAACATAGTGCAAAGGCAATTATCTACAACTCAAAAGTGACTAGATGTATACCAAAGGTGCTTTTCTATCACTCAAATGTGATGCTAGGCTATGCAAAGGTGATTCAATAATGCACAGAGGCCATTTTCTATTGTTCAAAGGTGCTTGGATGTCTATAATCTACAAAATTCACACAATAGGGTAAAACAAATGATCATAAAATGAATGTATACAACCCTGATGACCCAGAAAGGTGAATTTATTGAATCAAACTTGTACCTTGCAGCTAAAACACAAAAGATCCAATGATTTGATATGATTAGGTCAAAGATAAACCAAACCCCAACTAAACCATCTTGAGAATTGAAAAAGGAATCTAGGGTTAGCAAATAAATCAGCTTGCAACCCAAATCAGACAACTAAAATTAGAGAAAACCCTACAAAAATAAATGTGTTAATGAAACCCTAATCAACTAGAGGCGACTCGCTACCGATGAAAAGTGACTGATTGTAAACCAGAGGTGACGAAAGACTGTTCAAAGGCAGTTTTCCCCCGACCAAAGGTGATGCAGAGTCATTCAAAGGTGACTATGCATAGACCAAATGCGATTTTCTACCTATCAATTGCACTACTTTGTACCTAGACTTCAAAAATAACTTTTCAAAGAAAAAATCAATCAAGTCCTATCAGGCGTGCCAGAATGTGTGAATAGAAAAAAATAGGTTAATAAGATCAAGCATTACAATTAAAACCTAATCATACCACCTTCAGAAAATCTATCTAAATGACACAAAATGAAAACAAATCAAAGAACAATGTCACCAAGATTGTATTGATTCCTTGGTTGGAATGTTGGAATGTGGATTGCTTCTCAAATGTGAACAACCATAGTTGCCAAAACTACCATGATGATAGATGATATGCTCAAAGTGCTTAATGGATGCTCAATGGATGTGATATCCATGAGATGATAATCTAGATGCTATAGTGATTGTGGGTGTTTTTGAATGAAAGAGAGGGTGTATATATAGCTCTCAACTAAGATTGATCAACGGTGGAAAAAAATGTGGCTACATGAACGGTTGAGATTATTTAAGGAGCTTGGATGAATGTGCACAAGACATGTGTCCATAGAGATAGCTTTTATTGAATGATTTAATTGGCTTTGTTTGTGGAGATAAGATTGACTTTCTTAAAATATGATGCTTTTCTATTTTAAGAGTTTGATGACAAAGATAATTGATTTTTAAAGGCCAACTTGTACACATAGAAGAAAGTGATAAAAGAGGGAAATGATAGAGATAAAAATAAATTAAACAAATAAATTCATTTAATTTATTTTTTAAATCATAGAGGAAAGAGATAATTTTAGAAAATTAGAAGAATAAATATAAATTAATTAAATAAATTTATTTAATTTATATGCATGATGAGAAGATAAATAAATAAAATATTAATTTTCTTTATTTAGAAGGATCAAATTAAATAAGTTAAAAGATTATTTAATTATAGATGGAAAATAGAAGAATAAATATAATGAAAATAGATGGAATTAATTAAATAAATATAACTTATTTAATTAATAATGGAAATAGATGATTTAGAAAAAAATTGATAACTGATACAAGTGTGCTAGACAAAGTCTACATATGCAGTGGTGAATGTGATAATTTGACAAAGGACAGAAAGGGTCAATTTTGGGTGTCTACAGTTACAGGCAGACTAGACACTTCATTGCTCTGTTCTATAAAATATATTCCTCTTGTTGCATAGATTAAATACTATTTTAAGACTAAGAAAGATCATAACTTATTTCGTGGCTAACAAAAGAGTGTTGGAAACTATTTCATTTGATTAACCATCCTGTAACTCTCAGAGGGAACCTACAATCAACAGGCCCCCAAATTAGAAGAGCAAAGTACTCGAGTTCTTAATCACTTACTCCAGAATCCAGATTATCATATTTTATAACAACTTCCACAATATTTTTACACAAATAGCTCTATGCATCTTGTCTATGATAATTCATGAAACAATCAGATTTGAATGAATTCACAATTCAAAAAATAAAGTCATGAAAGTCTGTTTAATCAGCTCAAGATAAAAACTACCTCAGATTTGTAGCATTCGTACATGTGGTGTTACTTTACACCACATGACACAATTCAGCCCAACTATATACATGATTTGAATTATACTAATCATGTCATTAATTGCTTCCAAAAAATGAGATCAACAATATTTCTGACTGGTTACTGTAGAAGTTCAGAGTAATACACCAAAACATGTACTTTGGAGAAGTAGTGAACTTGACCCATATGTACATAATGTTCAAAGCATCAATATTAGAATTCTTGATTGGCATATCAATTGTCCATAAATAGAATTCCCAAGTTGTGCTTACACCATGCCAAAGATTCTTAGAACCCTTGAACATCTTATTTCAAATCACACTAAAGGAGGCAAGATTATTTAGAATTAAAGCTCAATTTTCATTTGGCTTGTTGGTGGTGGACCTGCAATTAGAAATAGGAATGGTAAGGACATTAGCATGGAAGAGTTTAAACAGTAGGCACGTTGTTTTCTATTTGGGGCATTCAAATTTCCAAATAACAAACAAGATTCTGGTTGTTTATTTTCAGCCCATTAAAGTTGGTACTATTGGCCAAGACAAATTATGCATGCATGAATAAAGATTACCTTCTGATCTTCACCCTTACCATGAAATCCTTGAGATGTTAAAGAACCTTGTTTATTTTACCCAAATCCCATCTGAACAACACTTTGAAGATCCTCGTCCCAAATATTTGCAATTTGCAAATACAAATATTCCATATGTGCAAAGAATTTGAAAATTCCAAGATATAAAATTCCTGAATTATTCCAACATTTGAATTCTCAAACAATCAATTGAACTTACATCTTTAGCAATAAGTCCTTCCATATTGAAATCCAGTCGGGTTGACAGTTGCAAGTTTCATAGATAGAAATTGTAACACAACAAAATGAGAAGCAAATTAAATCAATGCACGGTATAAAACTGGACAAAAATTGCAAATCAAATTCAAGTCAAATAAATTCTGCAACGTTACCTCAACTTGTCGCTGCAATGACTGCACATAATTTATTGTCTCATTAAGCATTACAACTTTGCCAGTTACCTGCAGGCATGGTACATTCATTAATTTGACCTGATTCCAGAAAACTTACTCTAGCTAGCTATTATCCCATGGCACAATTATGAATGTTGAAATTAGACCCAAGAAAAAAGAGGCTTCAGAAATCAAGAACCATTTTCTACCTTACTACATCGTAGAACAAGATCCTACAAAAACTTCATGCGTTCACTTATCTTTTCTCTTTATCACCTGTCATACATTAAATTCATTTGGCTTCTCCACAGCATCATCTGGCCTATCTGAGATACCTCCATTCTCCTTATCCTGCATTTCAGTTGCATGGTTATAAATAATATTGTAAATCTAAGAACAACAAAACCGACATACTGTAGTGCCCCTCATCTCGTCGTCCATCAGATTGATGTTTGCTTAAACTTTATAGTGTCCCAGACCGTAGATGATGGATCTCTTGTTATCTTGTTACTTCATTGTGAACCTGATTGTTATAACAGATGTTGATGTTGGATTATGTCATTTTATGCTTTAGAATTTGATAAATGAACTAGATGTTACAGATGTTTCGATGTTACTTGCGATATTGGATTGAATGTTTTATGTTGTGGATTAATATCAGATACCTTGTTCAACGTAGTTAATTGTTTATACATAAACGTGAATGGAACAGTGTTGTATTACTCATTCTTGAGTACCCTACCTCACTGCGATTTCTATTCACGATAGGACTGCATGTGATGTATATGTATATCTTGTTATGGTTAACTGTGCATTGCTGCAGGATGCAGGTACTAGGCATCGACTCCACCTGATTATAGGTCTAAGCGTGCCTTCGCCAATGGATTAGTTGGTTGGAGTTAATGTGAGGTCCCTAGTTAGTGTCCCTTCGTCGTCAGTTTACCCTTGTGGTTATTGGTTGTTGTTCGCTCATGTCTTATTGTCAGGTAATATTGTATCTTGGAGTCTAATGAGTTCTGCAAGTGTCTAAGTATGTGTGGTAATGTTGTGCTTTAATTAGAATTATTCTACGGAAGAGTATAAATGTTGTTAATGGGCATAATGTCGTTAGTTGTCAATTTTAGCTATAAATAAATTATTATTTCAATAGAAGTGTTGTTGATAAATAAAGTTGTAAGAAGTTTGTATTATTCGATATAATATTAGTTATAATAAATATTTAAATAAATAAATAGATGTAATCATGTTGTAAATTGTGATTTACAACTTGATTAATAAGATAAATTAAAGTATAGTACCAAATTATATAATTGTCGATATAGTACTATTCTATTTATAACAATAATTTGGGTCGGCTATAAAGAAAAATAATAATAAAATAAAATATCTAATAATTGGGATCTTTTAATTAAATAAAAATACATATTCTTTAAAGGAGGTTGCACGGGATCGCGTGCCAAGCCCTTGTAGAGGAGAGAGGCTGAGTTATAAAAGAGCTGGAGGGGCTTCAAGGAGATCATCACAAGTGAAAGGGAAGAAGCAGCTTGGAACTGCAACGATTGAAGCAGATTCGTCGGGTTGATTGCGAAACCAGGTTCCGTCGAATGCCTTATCTCTGAACTTCATCTCGAATCTGCAAATGTTGTTGTAGTTTATTTGATGCCCAGTAGTTCTGTAGACTGTCCTCTCTGTGTTAAAAATAGCATCTTCTTGTAGGGTTTAAATTATTCCCTTCTGCTCAAGGATTCCGTTAGTAGATTGTTTTTCCTTCCATTGGTTTGCCGAATCGGTCAATCGTCCCTGCAACCATTTCATTTCAAACAATTTTCTGTTGGAGACACAATGAAGTACCGACCCATCTCTGCATAAATGATTGGGAAGAAAATATGAGCCTTATATTGTTGTTTAGGGTTCCAAATTGGTAAAGAGAAAGAAAATCGGCCTCTAAATTTATGCATGATTTGTTCCAGATTAATAAAATCATTCGTGAATCCTTGTTTTCCTATTTCCCTGTACCCTTGAAGCATTTTGCTTACAGATAACACGGTTACCTTACCTATGTATGCATCTTCAGCGATGATGGGTGAGTATACTCGCTCCAAGGCTCCTATCTTTGGTGTGGTCTAGTTGTATATCTGCCAATGTCATCTACTTGATCAGTGTTTAAACACCTTCAATAGGTTCTCTTTGTGTATATCCTACAATCATTGCATCCCAGGCGGCCTAAGCATCTTAGTCAATTTCTCCAATTGCTGTGCAAATATCGCCCTTACCTTTAGATGTGATCTGCCTCCCACGGGAAACTTATGCCATGATAGGGTTTTCGATCCATCTGCACCCAGGGATCTTTTTAATTACTTTATCATTCTGCAGTCCCAGACCATTTAGCCTCTTGTCCTAGCCACCGATGCAGGTATGTATGGGAAAAGAACATAATTTCACCACAACAATTTTGTAAAAAAAATCATCTAGGGAATCACTTTGTAGAGGGCGCACCCAACTCAGGACGAGGTAATAGGTCCACAGATTAGCAGAGACCAGGGCCAAATTTAGTGAGGAAATGGCTTGGAGGGCGCAGCTGTCTCGAAATCTGAAGGAGCTTTGCATTCATCTCTGTCAAACCTCGCCATCGAGCAATGCGACCAGAGATTTTATTCGTTCAAATTATAAGGACTTGAAGACACTAAATCCAAGGTTCCCAATTTTAATTCGAGAGTGTAGTGGAACTGAGCCAAGAATATGGGCTAGATATGGTAAGATACCTACATGACTGGGAAATGTAACTCTCCAATTTTATGTTCAAATATGAAGCCGAAGTGTCACTTCTTTATAGTCATGCAATCCTCATAATTTCAAATACTATATTTTTCCTGTCACAGACTCAATGTTTGATACTTTCTAATTGACATTCTATATAGCGGGTTTGTATGTACAACCAAAAGAGACCTAATGCTTGTCTTGACCATGAGATATAAAGGGATTCAAAGAGAGCAAAAATATTAGCACGAAATATCCTAATTTGCAATTGTTGAAGGATCTAGGAAAGAAGCGAATCATATTAATAATTATGTTCCTCCATCAACCAAAATTTGTTGATGGGTCTGCTAAGGACATATAGAGGAGAACACCTTTGCATGGTGCATAATATGCAATGCGACTAGATGCTAGGAATTATTTTGGGCATGGGGATGATAGCTTTTACGGTTTACCAATTTGGGAAATGCTTACAATTAAAAGTTTTAGACTAACAACTTGAAATTAGAAGAGGGTTCTATTTGCCGAAAATGCCCAGCTGCTGTGTCTGGCCTTCTTGAAATACTTCCTCCTGTTGGAAATGTTTCCAGGAGGCTATAAATGCTAGCAGCAGGAAAACACCATTTTCAACCATGTTTCTTGGCCATATAAGCATTTCCCATCTCTACGATTTCTTAGGAAAATTTGTGGTGGTTTGCCAAACATGCTCATGGCATAGGTTTAGCACTGTAACATAAGACTAAGTTAGGCAAAATATTAATGTAGTAAATAAGCTGAAAGGATAGCGAAGCATTCTTATTGAATAGCTATTAGAACTACCTAGGGAGAGTAGTCAAACTAGTGCTTCTTATAACACTGTTTATTTGTCAATGATCAACTAAATAAGATGACCCATTTGATCTCTAAAAGTTTTTATTCGATCTATTTGGGACAGTAGGTGCTAAACGAACATGATGTCTTGAGATTGTTAATTGGACAGACATGACTATATGTATAAACTTCTGTCAGTCAATAAGACCAGAAATGGAGGCACTTCTACTATAGCTTAAATTGTATTCTTACCTTTCATATTTGGAAATCGGCTCAACAGTAAGAGAGTTTTTGCATGTAAACACACAAACGAGGATCCTAAGTGGAGATGTCCCTTTTTCTATGAGTGTGAGTGCATTGGATTAGAGAACTATCTAAGTTCAATTTAGAGTCATCTTGTAAAGATCTTAATCTATCGAGTTCAGTGGATAGGGCTTTATCTATAGAGATGCCATTAAATCTTACTATTGTATAGTTGTATTTAGGCATTTTAGCTGTAAAACACAACTGAAATTTTGAAAAGACCGTATTATTTAAAAGGTGAGATTTTGGACAAACTGTCAAAATTCATATAGAATCAAGATGACATATATATTTGGCTTTTATATAATTTATCTGTACTAAAGTATGTCATGGTATTTTAAAGGCACTATTGAATAGATAACTGTCAACAAACAAATTGCTTGAGAGGGAAGGTTGACTGTCAAATTTAAGCCCTGGATGTCAATATTTATGTAATCCAATGTCATCTTTTTGGATTTACTTGTTACATACAACCCACCAAACCCTTTCATATGTGTTGGCCTGTAATGCAATTTTAGACAAACCATATTAGACTTGGAATCTCTAGTAGGCTCAAGAAATGAGGTATTTCTCCACATGGTTAAACCAATTTGTAAGCCACAATGTGGAAAAGAATAAGGGAGTTCAATTAAACGAATTTGTAATAGTGAATTAGTATATTCATGTTATTTTTCAGTTAGTTAAACCTAGTGAGTTACCCATAGTGGAAAGTTAATAAAATAATGGGTAAATGAGTTTATTTACTTAGTTACATTTTAATTATATGTGAATATGTAAAATTAAGTAGATTAATATTTTAGTTAAGTTAATAGATTTAATTTATCGAACTATAAGGAAATGTAGTTAATAGTTTAATTTAAATTGTTAGTGTTGATTAAACTTGGTAATGATCTTATTACAACATCATTATGAAGGTGTTGTTAATTGAAGCTTGATTAATTAGTCTTGACAGTGGATTTATTATTATTGTAATGAGATTATTGGTTGTAATGGGGTCCATTGTGCAAGATGTTTGGGTGTCAGTCCAGAGGCATAGGATAGCGTGATTTGTTTTCAAGTATAGTGTTTTATGTATTGGATATATGATGATATATTGTCTCTAGTTATGTCTGGGATAAAAGACAATGTGAATGATGAATGTATTTCTTTGGGGATGTATTGTTGTTCGTCTAATTATATTTATCTTGTATCGAGTTTTGTGAAATGGGGAGACATCGTGTATTGTAACAGAGTAATGTTTATGTATTGTTATGGGCAATATTTGTGAGTTGTCCCTGTGATTAAGTTGATATGCAAGAGAGATAATGCCTTGCATTATTATATTTACATGTGGATATGAGAATAATTGTTATGCAAGAGGGTTAATGCCTTGCATGGTTCATGTATCATCGTTGTCATGATGATGTGTTGCTATGTTTGTTGAGTAGGGTCTTCTAGATGCAGGTAGGGGAGTGGCTTTCAACGTAGGGCCGGCGCCCAAAGTGGCAGTCAGGATAACCCGTTGGAAGTAGATTAATCAATTGATAACCTAAATAATGAATTTGGGGGTTGGGTAGTTAGGCACACTAAACAAGATAAGTGGATGCCTCACTCATGGCTCAAGTGCTTGTTTAGGCTTGAGATGAGATGAGAAGGCCTGGAATGGCAAGATCGACTACCTTGTCCTCATGAAAGGTATGTTGATTTCCGCATGGGCGTTGTATGGGGGCCGGGAGTCGGGAGAGGCTACCAGGACAACCCAAGATGGGGGCCGGGGCCTAGGAAGGCTTGCCAGGACAACCCATGACAAGCCATGTGATGACACTCCTGCCTACTACAGCCTAGCATTCCCTAGTTGTACTCTCCCCATTCGTTATGTGTTGCCTCTGGAAGTTCAGTTAAGTTAAGTTGTATTGTGTTGTTTATGTTATATGTCATGTGTTGTATTGGCGTTTGGTCATCCTCTGTTTATGTTAGTCTTTGTCTACCTGACTGTCATTGTTTGGGACCTCATGTTAACTCCTAGCTCGGGGGGTGGACCTTAGGGTTCCACATGGTCAGGTGGAAGAGCTATTTTATCCATTGGTTATTCTTGTCAAGATCATAGGTAGAAAAGATTTGTTCTAGTTGTACTTGTACCAGTTGATGAAGATGTATGTGTAACCTTGTACCAGATTTGTGTAACAGAATATTCTTTATGTATGTAACTTTGATGTAGACTAAAAGTGGCAATGTAATGATGTCATGAGGTACTTATATGAAAACATTTCAATTATGAATTTAATCATGCAGAATCTGTTATTTGATGATTTGCAATCAATGTGAACAAGTTATTTATTTGAGCATGGATTTGGATCAGTTACTGATGTATGTTAATTTGTGTTAGTTGGTTTGTAAAGTGATGCAGCCTTGAATCCTTAGAGAATATGACGTAATTAGTTATGTTATCATACTTAATCATTTAAAAAAAAAAAATTCCTGATTCATATTGCATAAGTGTGTATTCTTTAAGGCGTTCAAGGCGGGCGTTACACATACTCTGATGTGAGCATGATGTAAATGAACCTTGTGAATATTTGCATTGACCTCAGCAAAATACTTGGAGATTGTAATGTGGGCGACCTTGAACAAAGATCTGTAACTGGCGAGAGGAGTCTTGAAACAAAATGGTCATATTAAACTGCAGTCCAATGCAAACCCTAACTACCAACAACACTTAAATTGAAGTCTGCCACTATCATTGTTGAAGCCTTTCCAATATTCCCGGAGGCCGGAAGGTGTTGGATAGTGGGGAAAGTATTCCCTCTATCCAAAACATTGAATAGTTTAAATTATTTGTAAATTGGTGAAACTTAAATAGTTTAATTTTAAATGGTTTAACTTTCAATAGTTTAATTTACAACAGGTTGGGAGACCTACACACATCTTGTGATGCCACCGTAAGACTTAACTAGTTAAATAAATGCATTGAAAAGAATATCTCTTTACATATTTAGATAAATCCTACAAAGTAATTTAAAAATAGACACGTTGAAAAGAATATTTAAAACTTGTGGACCATTATATTTATATATAATTAAAAATAATATAAGTACATATTTTTTTCTTTTATAATTTTAAATTGTTTAATATTAATAATATTGATAGGCAATAAGATATTTTAGTATTTCTTATTATTTCTTATGGTTTTAAAATCAACTAGCATACTTATCTTTAGAAAAAGCTATGTAAAATATGGCATCTATTTTTAAATTATTTTGTAGGATTTATCTAAAATATGGCAAATAATATCCTTTTCAACCCATCTATTTTTAAATTACTTAGTAATACCTAGAGAGAGATTCTTTTATCTAAATACGTAGAGAGATATCCTTTTCAATGCATTTATCTAACTAGTATGCGTATATTTAAAATATATATCTAAAGTATGCGGAAAGATATGCTTCTTCAGGGGCCTATTCCACCTATGTGAGATAAATTGATTAAAAAATAGGTCTCTTGGCGTACTTTAGATATATATTTTAAATATAGGTATACTAGTTACTACACAAGGATAATCTACATGCTATCTCATTTTTTTAATTTACACAACTCAATAACGTTACAATAAATACATTTTAAATATCCCTACTTCTATCTCTAACAATTTAAATACCAATACAAATATAAAAACTTACTTTCTATTGCAATAACATTTCAACTAATTTTAATTACTTTCAAAATCAAATTCATTACAATTTTTAAATACCAATATCATAACTATAAGACTTACTTCACATCTTCTTTCAATGGTATGCACAATTTCTCTAAAAGCTGCCAATATTTAAACACCTAAATGCAATTATCCTTTATAATATAAAAACATATTTTTCCTTAAATTGAATACTAAAAGTCACAATCCTATTTTCTAGATTTACATGACTTAATGAAATAAAAGAAACCTTCTAAAATATATCTATATATAGTTTAAGCAATGAATGGGCAAAACAGGTCTTACGGCCTCCATTGGAAGGCTCATCAAAATATTACAAAAAAACAGAAACTTATTAAATTTAAACTTCTCGTTCCTGAGATGCGCTAGAAAACAAATACCTAAAAACAAAAAAATTCCTCCACGAGAAGCTTCAATTTCTTTTTATTTCAATATTTTTTTGAATTTTGTTTACGTTAGAATGTGAATCTTAATTAGTTACACGAATCTAAATCTTTTAGCCCTTTTCTTTTATAGTAGGACGCCTCTCAGCGTAAATACATAGAGATATCCTTTTCATTGCATTTATCTAAATACGTACAGGGATATCCTTTTCAATGCACCTATTTTTAAATTACTTTGCGAGAATATCCTTTTGCAGATTTATCTAAAATACGCTAGAGATATCCTTTTCAACACGTCTATTTTTAAATTTCTTTGTGGGATTTATCTAAACTACCCACAGAGATATCCTTTACTTTGTAGGATTTATCTAGAATACGCGGAGAGATATCCTTTTCAACACGTAAAGATATCCTTTTCAACATGTCTATTTTTAAATTACTTTGTCGTATATAAGTTCAATAGGTGTCTCAAGAAGGATATCTCTCCCAAGGCCTAAATTTGATGGCCATATGGCTGTATTTAGATATTTTTGTCATAAAATACAATTAAAATTTTAAATAGATTGTATCACATGAAAGGAGAGATTTTGGATACATTGTGAAGATTTATATAGAATTATGATGATATATATACTTGGTTTATATATAATTTTACTTATATTAAAGTTTATCATTAGTATTTTAAGGGCACCTTTGAATATATAACCTTCATTGAAAAAATTGCTTCACAGGGAAAGTGACCCTCAAATTTAAGTCGTTAAGTCATGTATTTTAGATAGATTTTTTTAAAGATAGTAATGCTAGTAAATATTATATATAAACACCCCTCTCTCTATATTTATATAAGAAGTGGATAAGTTATATAGAAAACTTTCTATAATTATTTAAGATTTGTAAATAATTCCCACGTAAAGAAAATAACTATAGAATAACTGATAATAATTAAAATAACCCTTCAGAGCCATGCATTGAATTTTATTAGTACCTGCCTTCAGCTGGTACTATTGCAATGAGTTCACACTTATCTAGTTATTAATCTATTGGTTGCAAACCAATCAAAAGCTAGGATTATTTTTCTTGGACAAATTTGATTTAAATTTGTACTTTTCCTATGTCAACATGATAAATTTTTAACAAAAAATTATTTAGAAATGATTTATCTGTATTGTCATTGGCTGAAACAAATGACCTCTTCTATGCGGATTGTCGGATTGTTTGTCAGGAGAGTGCAACAAGCACGTGGCAAATAAACAAATTATGAACACAAATTTTGTCTCCCACTAGTTAAGTTATGCCTAAATGGATGGCGATTAATTTTTTGCTTCATTAGCTAAAAGTAATTTAATTTTAATTTAGTTTTTAGGGTTACACATTTTATTTTATGTATTTAGATTATTTTAGGGATTTCAATTTTATTTACTCAAAAGTTAAAAATCTTGGATTTCAATTTTATTTAGTCAAAACTTTAAAATTTATAGTATCATGAATTTAATTACATTTTTTATTTTATTCTTCAAACTTACAATATTTTAATGCATTTTAAATTATAAAAGTATTAGTATTATTACATTAATTAGGATTACACATTTTATTTTATGTAATTAGATTATTTTAGGGATTTCAATTTTATTTACTCAAAAGTTAAAAATCTTGGATTTCAATTTTATTTAGTCAAAACTTTAAAATTTACAGTATCATGAATTTAATTACATTTTTTATTTTATTCTTCAAATTTACAATATTTTAATGCATTTTAAATTATAAAAGTATTAGTATTATTACATTAATTAATTCTTTAATCATTATAATCATTATAATTATATTATTTAAATATTTAATGTTTAATTTTAAAAATTTATATTTAAATTTTAATTTTCATATTTAATACATAGGAAACAACTTCCTATTATATTAAAGATACACTCTAATAATTTTTTTATAAACAAGAGTTTAAAGACTATTTTGTTACTTTGCTTGTATTTAATTAAATCTTTCTAGTGTAAATATTAAATTAAAATTAACGAATTTAATTTATTATTTACAAACCTAAAAACCTAAATCAAAACCTATTCGTAACAAACTGAAAATATTAAAAACTGGTGAATTCACCTAACTATTACCATTCAATTACCCAAACTGCTTTTAATCCAAAATTTTATAAATACCCTACATTTTCCAAATCAAAATTATGGCTATGACAGTCTACCGAGTTATGCAAGTTTTGGTACATTTATGGAGATATGTCCGTTTGCAGGTGTTGCAAAAAAATTTGAATTTTTTTAAAATTGTTTTTTAGTTCATGGGCCTTTTAGCCCCTTTATCCTGTAGTATCATTGTCTTTGCTATAACTCTTTTATAGTTCATAGTATATTAAATTAGATTTTATCTATTCCCTTGTGCTCATGCAGGTTTTTCAATTGATTTGGGTTGGTGCAGTTACATTTATGGAGATATGTCCGTTTGCAGGTGTTGCAAAAAAATTTGAATTTTTTTAAAATTGTTTTTTAGTTCACGGGCCTTTTAGCCCCTCCTGTAGTATCATTGTCTTTGCTATAACTCTTTTATAGTTCATAGTATATTAAATTAGATTTTATCTATTCCCTTGTGCTCATGCAGGTTTTTCAATTGATTTGGGTTGGTGCAATTATTTACAACAATTTCTTGATCATGAAATCTTCAATCCATGGGTTGTTACTTTGTGCTGTTTATTTTAAAATATCAAACTTTAATATTTGATGGCCTTGGTTTTTGTTTTTAATCTTGACATTTAAATCTTTAGGGTTTTTGAATGTTTCAAATAACAAATCCTAAGCCAATAGTCTTTTGTATGTGAACATTATAGTGCTTTGAAAATTTTACTCCAGGTAATGAGCTTGTGCCAAGGAAACTATAAGGAGTTCTTAACTAGTTATTAATAATTCTTCTTGCAACCAATGAGAACTGAAAAGGGAGTGGCAGTTAATATATTATTTTATTTATGTTTAATAATATTTTATAACTATATTTTATTAGGGTTTTATCAAATCAAATAAAAAAGAAAAGTAATGCATTATATTTTTAAGATTTTACTAACTATATTTACGAACATGGCATCACTTCATTTAAATATTTTTCATCACACTAGATTTTTAACTATTGAGTAAATAAAATTGAAATTCCCAAAATAAAAGTATTTTTCATGACACTTTAGATTTTTAACTCTTGAGTAAAAAAAATTTAAAATCCCAAAAATAACCTAATTTCTTAAAATAAAATAATAGTAAAATTTTTCTTTACAAAGCATGCATATTTTTATTTATTGATTTCTTTTCATAGCTATTTTATAAAAAAATTATTAGGGTTTAAATTTGTTTTATAACTATACTTTAGGGTTCTACACATAAATAACCTAATTTTACTAAAATATTTCTTAACTATTCATTTGATCTTAACCATTGATGTCTAATTAAATGGAGCTGAACCACATACTTTTATTAAATGAATGCACCATAAATTATTACTAAACCACAATATTAGATTAATTAAAATAATTAAAATCATGTTCTCTCAAAGTATTTACTATTATTATGACTAAGATAAAATACTGTAGTGATGTAAATATGAATATGTTATTGTTATTATATTGTGTAATTATTCTTCAAACTTACAATATTTTAATGCATTTTAAATTGTAATAGTATTCAATATTATTATTATTTTATGAAATTAGATTTTTTTGGGATTTCAATTTTATTTAGTCTAAGAGTTAAAAATCTAGGATTTTAATTTTATTTAGTCAAAAGTTAAAAATCTACAGTAACACAATAAATATTTCGCCATGTTATTAATTTTTTATTTTATTCTTCAAACTTACAATAGTTTAATGCACTTTAAATTATTTAAAAGTATTAGTATTATTACATTTTAAGGAAATATTTGTGTTATTTAAAAGACTTTGTAAATGTTTAGTTTTATAGTTAGGAAATACTTTAGTCCTATTTTATTTTTACCAAATTAGATTATTTTTGAGATTTCAATTTTATTTACCCAAGACATTTCAACACTCTTCAAAAATTAATTTTTCATTTATTGGAATGCAATTTGTCTATACAACCAATACCTAATCAGCAAAAAAATTACAACTAAACAAATACTATATACAACCAATAGCTAATCAACAAAAAACAAGAGCTACAAAGCAGCCAAGTTTCTTCCAAAATGTTCATGAATAGTCTTGTTTTGTTTTAATTTGTTGTGTTTCCTTAGTTTTAGTAACAATGTTGATAATATAATAACTTTATAATAATATTGAAATTTATAAATTTTTTGGTTTAAGTTAGAGTTGACAGTTTTGTAATATTTACAATGAATGTTGAAAATTGAAGAACTTTGAGATTCTACATTTAATAATTAGATTGCATAAAATGGAAGTTGCAAAGTACGTGATTTTTTATTATACGATTATACTTCAAGATTTATGGTGAACTTGACAAAATGGATTATTTGATTTATACAGCCTCCTAAGGCTAGAAATGGGCACCCTGGCAATTAAAACTTGGTTCTTCTTGGTTCTTGACGGTCTGACAAGAGGCAAATATAGAAGGCGATAAATGCACTAGCCTTCAACAGTTTGCACTTAAGCTGCAATACAAAGAGTTGTTAGTGCTATAAAAATCACTTAACATCATTATTTTGAATACCTTGTTTGGAATAGCAAACGAGTTTAGAAGATCTTCGAGCGTGAAAACATGAAATTCAGGGAATACACTGATAGGAACCAAACAGTTTACAAAATTTCCCACACGTTCCAAGACAATGCACAACCATGTCATTCATACATTAAATGATGAGACTACAAAATACAAATAGTTTTCTGCAACTCAAAATATGAAGATGACTCTGCAAAGAAAATATTAGAATGTGATAATTGATAGCACGCGGAAAAAGTAATATCTTCCCTCAGTTTCAGATCAGATAATGAAAGAAACTGTTGAGCCAATGACAGAAATAACAACTACTGCAAGAACCCAAATCAATTGAAGCCCGTGAACTAAGAAATAATTAAAAATTTTCCTACCAAAAGTTGCATAACTTGGTAGATTGTCCTATCATAAATTTGATTTAGGAAATGTAGGGTATTTATAAAATTTTGGCATAAAAATGGTTTGGGTAGTTGAACTGTAATAGTTAGGTGAAATATAGGTTTTGATTTAGCTTTTTAAGTTTGCAAATAATAAATTAAATTCCTTAATTTTAATTTTTATTTACAGAGGAAAGATTTAATTAATTAATTAAATCTTATGATTAAAGGTAGATTAGGGATTAAGGGAAATTTAATTAATTAATTAAAATTAATTAAATTTCAGAGGACTTATGGAATTGATCACTCGTCAATTTTTCCTATCTATGCATTAATATATATTTTAAAATTTTGATGTATTAGTATATTATTATCATAGATTAAGGATATTATCTATGTAAATGATATATTATTATTAATTATTAAAGACATATATATAAATTTGGGATAAACTTATAAATTATATTTGTATTTAAATTCCTATTAGTATTAATATTGATTAGTAATAGGAATCTTATATAGTTATATAAGATTCCTATTACTAATCAATATTAATATTAATAGGAATTTAAATACACATTTCTTAATATTTTTATTTTTATTTTAGTTATAATATATTTAAATCGGTTAATAGGTGAGATGCTAAAAAAAAATTTACTGCCTAATATTTTACCCATAAAGTCTCAAACTATAAACTTAGTTTTAAGTATTAGTATATTATTATCATAGATTAAGGATATTATCTATCACAAAACTTTATAATATAAACCTTGATGATCCGCAATAATCGTGCTTATCGGGTGAAAGTTTTCTGCCAATTAGATTGAAGAAAAATCATTTTTCAAATATGTTTTGTTAAAATATTTGCATCGATACAATAGCAATAGCTAAATATTTTTGAAATAGAAAAACTATTTCAGTTCTCATTGGTTGCAAAAAGAATTATTAATAACTAGTTAACAACAGGCCTTGCCTATAGTTTTCTTGGCAGAAACTAAAAATAACATCTAAACAAATACTATAATAACTGATTTTATTTTATTTCCACCACCACCATGCATTAAATTTTATAATGCTTTAAAATAACTCTTTAAGTAACTCCCATGCCACTACATCCATGCATTGAATTTGATTTGATTTCATTTTATTTATTCTCCCATTGCACATTTTTTAGATTTTTGTTAATCTTTGAGCCCTTGTTGTGTTGGCCTAAAAATATAAAACTCCAAGTAATGATTTTTATTATTATATTTACTGATTTTATTTATTTTCTATTTTTTTATTTTTTAGATTTTTGTTAATCTTTTAGCCCTTGTTGTGTCGGCCAAAAAATATAAAATTTCAAGTAATGATTTTTATTATTATATTTACGTCGAGAGGTGTTATACAACCACAACTTATTTCATCAATTTAATTTTACCTTTAGTCAACTGTCATATTGTAAAAAAATAAAATAAAATAATTTAAAAGAGAGATGAAGATTCTTGTGCCCACATAGAGATTAAAATGTAGATAAAATAGGGATTAAGTTGTGCATGGAGAAATGGGGGAGATCAAACAGTGAGAATGGAATGGAAAAAAAAGCCATGTTTTCTTTATGGTAAGAAGGAAAGAAAAAGTGGTTTTCTTTTACATTACTATTGTGATGGAGTACTTGGAGCTAGCAAGCAATGCCACCAGGGACAACAAGAAGAATAGAATAATCCCCAAGCATCTTCTTTAGTCAAGAATGATGAGAAATTGGGGAAATTGTTGAGCGACATCACCATTGCCCATGCTAGAGTTATGCCAAACATACATTAGGCTCTTCTTCCCAAGAAGTCCTCTAGTTTAAACAAGGAGCCCAAATCTTCCAAGAAGAAATAAGATATGATTTCTTTTAACGGCCTTTTATAGATCAAAGTGGATTTGAATGAGGTATTGAGTGTTGAAGCCTCATTGCATATTCAAAGCTCATTGTTATAATATCTCTATGCATTTAATTCATTTCGAGGGCTTTGGTAAGGTTTAAGGCTTTGGGAGTACAATTCAAAGAAGGTTTTCTTTGAATCTTAGGTAAGTTGCCTTGTTTGTTTTTGCTTTTTGAGTTATATTTTTTTGGCAATGGCAACGAGTGTTTTGGGTAACTTAGAACCAATTTTGTTTTTTAGTTACAGTTTTGTGGTAGGGGCTTGTGTTGGGGTTTTATGTGGCTAGGGCTTTAATTGGGTTTTTGTTGTTTTGCGAGCTTTGGTGAAGTAGTTACTATTTGTAAGTGGTTATAGCCTATAGCTATGGCTGTTGCGGCCTCTTTTGTGTAATATTAGTCCTCACCCAATGTTGGGTTGTATTCTGGAAATTATTGCCCTTGAGAATCTTATAATGGTGACAAAGGCCTTTCATTTTTGGATAGAGTATTTTGGGAGCAGATTTGGAGGTGTGTGAGGTTGTTCTTGCTGCTATGGTGTCCCCATACAGGCCAATTACATCAGTCCTCTAGCTGTGCACAAGTACCAGGTCATATACTTTCTTCATTAGCTCTATATTTGCATTCATGTTTGGTTTTTCCCTAGCAAGGTTAACTCATAACACAATGTTCATTAGCTGAGATGAAAGCTAAATAGATTAATTTTAATAGTAAATTTAGATACATACCAAAAACATGTCATATGTAGTATTTTTTTAATTTTCTCTTGAAAATGGAGAATAAAGCATAATAATCAAATATCCCTCCTTCCAGATGACAAAAATAAGGTTAGATTGTATTCTTTCTCTAAGTATTTGTTTCTTTAGGGTTTGGAATTTTTTCTTAAAAGAACAAGGAAGAAGAATTTGAAGAGCTTGGTGTTTGTGATTGCAGACCAATTGGAGGAAGATGTGGATGAATGAAAAAATGAAACACTTGAAGGGTTGTCAAGAAGGAAATATCTGTGTGAGGGAAATAAAGCATGAATATGTTGAAAGAACTAGATCTATGGCTCGGTCCATAGGAATAAATAATGCTTGGGAATATATGATGTAAATAGAGGTGCCATTGTTTGGGACACTTTTTCTTAAAATAACCAATAGACCATCTTCAGTATTTTATATGTATTGCAATGTTTAGATTAGGAATGGCAATAAATTGTGTTAGTTTTCTTAAATATTTTTTTCTACAGTATGCCATGGCAAGCCTCCTCTTTGGTGAAGGTGGCTTGTGAGATCTATAGGTGCTGTAGGTTTTAATTTTGGCATCTTAGCATTATAGTTTAGGATGTCCTTAGGATAGCCATCACCATCAAGAAAGTCAACCATCTACACATTTCAATCAATGGTAGCTGTAATGCAATAAGAGTTATTCATGTGGTTGAAGTATGTACAAATCTTATCTTCTTCAAGCATCCTTGTGAATCCATTCTATGCATAACCTGCAATCAAATGTGTATTCTATAGGATGACATCTCTTTGAGGCATTCTGTCAAACAGTTTGTGCATATAGCTTTTGGAGCTGAATTTCAGGTATTGCCTAAAATACTAGTTGATGAACTCTTCCTTGAATGCCATTACCAGATCCCCTACAAGAAGAAGCAGGAGCAGAGGAGATCATACTGGGAATGCCTAGAACTCTATGGTTTTCTTAGAGAAAGAGGTGTTGCAGTGCATCAATGGTGGGGTAGCATAACTAGACTATCTAATTAGTCCTCTTTCTGGAAAAACCTGAACACATTACATGCATAATGATTTTTAGTTTTCTTGGTTTAATACTATATAGAAGCTACAGTAGGAGGACTTCATATATTTTATAAATAAATGCGTGTACCATGGGAGCATAGCATGATTAGCATGAGACCATTGCTTTTTATTATCTACTTTCCTTTAGTGACTATTAAAAATTATGGTTTTTGAGTGTATCATTGCATATGGAGCATCTAAGAGGAGGAACATAGTTTTAACTCTTTGGTAATCTATGTTCTCAATTTTTTTGAACAATTCTATTTGCCCATATGGCGTGGATAAGTTAGCTGTACTTATTATTAAGTTATATTTGCAATTTTAAATTTAAATATTATGGTTATTGGTTTTGGGGAGTATTATTGTATATTGAGCATCTAAAAAGTAATAATTTTTTCTTTGTTTTTTTTTTTAGAGTTTTCTTGTGGTGTGGATAAGTTAGTTGTATTTTCGTAGTGGTAATTTTAAATTATATTTGCAATTATAAGTTTTATGTAATCATTTTAGGGTGTGTTAAATTTAAAAAAAAATAGTATACAAAAGTTTTATTAAAATATACTATTTTTCTTCAAAATTTTGAGATGGTATAATATTATTTCAGTGAAATACTTCACATAAATATTTATTGATATGCTTATAGATATGTGGTGTATTGCAAGTTTATGTAGTTTGAGCACTTCTAATGTTGTGCTTGAATTCCTAAACATTAAAATGACTTAAGATTATGATTAAGGATTACTCTTGACATCTATATTAGAAAGAAAAAATGACCACTTGATTAGATTTAAGCATCTCAATAGAAAACTAGGAAATCTATTATCAACAAATATGTCTTATGGAAATATTGTATTTATTAGATTTATTAGTATGCTCTAATTTGTTATTAGATTCTGAAATCTTCATTGATATTGTTGAGATAGTTCATAAAAAATGTCTTTATTAATATTAACATTATTATAATAATTTTGAGATTTTATATTTTTTTTATTTGTAAAATAAATTTATTGAAAACACAAATTAATCATAGCAATTGGCTCAAGTATGCTTAATTATACCATGTAAAATATGATAAGAAATTGTCAAATAAATATTAGTAATACATTAAGAATAGTTTGATAAAAATTACTAAAATATTAACAAGGCATAATTAACAATAGTTTTTATTTTGACAAAAAACAATTCTGTTTTGAAAGGGACTAAACTAGGCTGGTTGTTGGTTGCTTGGCCTATATTTATGTGATTTGAATGTGTAAGTTTTCCTCTTCCCTTGGTTTTAATAAGGCATAAATTTTATTTATTTTTACTTTTTGTTGTTGCATTTTATTTTAGTGTGATATATTTAGTTTATGTAAATAAATTTATTTATAAATAACATAATAATAAGAAAATTTTGACAAAATATTATGAACTTTGTTTATGAGGAAATATATAAGAAATATTATTTTCTACATATGATTAGAAATACCGTTTTCTACATTTTCTCACCTTAGTACTAAGTAAGTTTTTATTGTCAAAGAATTTAAATGTATTTTATGTAACTACACTTTTTAATGAAGGTTAAAACATATTACAATTATCTAAAATAATAGGATATCTTGTTATATAAAACCAAATAAATGATTAATAAGAAGAAGATGAACTTTTAGTCATCATTTTGTATGGTAAGTTATTGCATGTATATATTTATCTAGTTTGAGGACTTGAATGGAGCAAATATTCCTCTTCCATTGATTTTAATAGAGTTCTAATCTTATTTATAATCTTATGAAAATGGAAAACTAATGGGATTGGCTAGGGTGCCTAGGGTGGCTAAAAGAAAGATCTCAACAAAGCACAAAACTCTAAAAGAAAAGAAATAATAATGAATAAAGATAAATAAGCATTTGAAATGACCCAACTGTAACCCTAATCATAATTCTAATAAAGGTTAGAATTAGGGTTAGGGTTTGATTAGGGTTATGTTTAGTACATTAGTATTAGAGTAATATTTTTAATTAGGTTTAGGAATAGGGTTGTAGTTGTTGCAAGTATGAGGTGAACCAGTGTTGTCATTGATGTCAACATACTCATATTGCATTAACAAGAAGGATTGGATGAGTAGTGTGCTGAGGATATTGAGAAAATTAGCCTCAGTCAAGAACAGTGAAGAACAGTGATGAGAAGAAGGCAAATGTACTGTATAGGATGAGAACCGGAGGATGTGGATTAAAGGGTTTATAGATATGAGTCTTGAGATGCTTCAGTTAAGATTTCAGAGGTCCGCATGAAGATCTGAAGGAGTTGTGGCTGTCGGTATGGAACCGGTTCTGGCAAGTGTTCAAAGATGATAGAGGATCACAGAAAGGTCCGGTGAGGTCCGGAATTGCATAATCTTATTTTGTGGATTGGAAGGAGTGTTTAGGATGTCCTTGTGATGTGTCATCTCAAGTTGTGTATGATTGGAGGTCTGGAAGTACCTTCTGCTTTATGACAGTGGCGACAGACTGTGTTCTTGAAGTTCCAGATGAGGAAGAGAAGAGATTCCAGTAAGTAGAGGAAGTGCGGATGTACCTGGTCATTCAAGCAGGCTTGTGAAGGTTTTTGGATCATGTTGAGGTTGTGTTATTGGTCAACATTGATGGTAGAGCCCAGAATTGAAGATATTCTTCCAGATGAAGTTCTTGTTCCAACTAGCTGACTGGATGAGTTGTTCATCCTGCGAATGTTCTTGTGGTGGCCGACCGGATGTGTTATTCATCTTGTGGATATTCTTATGGTTGATAGCCGACTTAGATGATTGTTCCTAAGTCAATGTCTTGTATAAATAAAAGTTTGTGAGTTCATTTTGGGGTGTGATTTATGGAGATGAGAGCGGTGTAGCGAGGATAAGTGCGAAAGGCAGAGCAGGGGTTTTGGGCTTAAATGGAACTGATCCAGACATGGTAGAGATGTCATTATCCAGTTCAAGACTGTGATTCTTATCACTTTGTAGACAGTGTGTCTCCTTGTAGGCAGTGGGCCTCTTTGTGAGCAGTGTGCTCTGGCAGTGAGCCCTAATTGGCAAGTGCCATTCTTTTTCTTATTCTTCTAATAGAGAATAATTCTTGGGTTAATCACCCCATGGTTTTTTCCCTTAACTGGGTTTTCCACGTCAAAATCTTGGTGTTCAATGTGTTGATGTTTATCTGCTCTTGTATTTGTGCATTATGCTTTCATGGATGATTAATTGATATGTTGTTAACTGACAAAGAAGAATCAAGTGTTTGAAGTAGTAAAGGAAGTTTTTATACAACTAATTCACCCCCCCTCTCAATTGTATGCCCTAGATCCAACAATTGGTATTAGAGCCAAGTTTCTCTGAAAGGAGCTTAACCGCTTGAGGAGATCCAGGATGTCATCATACAAGAAGGATAGTCTGAAGTTCGATGGAACCAACTTCACTCTCTGGAAAGGTCGCATGAAATGTCACTTGGAGTGTATGGGAAAAGCATACTTGGCCATGGTCTCAAAACCATATGTACCTACACAGGGTGGTCCGACAACTCTAAATGAAATCACAGATGCTGAAAATAATGTGCGGACCAAGGAAGCTCTTCTAAGCGCATTGAATGACTTAGATCTCTCAAATGTTATTGACCTACCAACTGCATATGAGATCCTAACTAAACTGGAACTTCTGTATGAAGGAGATGAGTTTGTTAAGAGTGCAAGGTTGGAAAGTCTGAAAGGGAAATTTGAAAGATTGAAGATGAGAGATGATGAGAACATCACTACTTTTATGCCACGAGTGAATGAGCTGGTGTGTGGAATTAGAAATGCTGGTGGAACTCTGGATGAAAATGAGATTGTTTGCAAAATTCTCAGATCCCTTCCTACTGCCTACAAAATCAAGGTTGCTGCCATTGATGAATTCAGAGCTCACACAACTATCACAAGAGAATAATTGGCTGGCAAACTAGCTGCATTTGAAATGACCAAGTTTGGAGATGATCCTCCCAAGACTGAATCTACTTTCAAAGCCAGTGCCTATGTGAAAAGCAAACAGAGATTTGATCCAGGTGAAAACTCTTCAAGGAAGATGTCATGGTATGATCAAGCAAGAAGAGACATGGAAGAAGAAGAAGCAGAAACAGCTCAACTTGAAGCCCTCATTGCAAAGAGACTGCCAAGAGGATCTGATAAGTATGAAGGAAAACTACCCTTTAAGTGCTTCAACTACAATAAGATTGGTCATTTTGCTTCAAGATGCTCGGAAAGATCTGCAAGGTCTAATACTAACAGTCAAAGGTTTCAAAAGAACTGCTATTATGTTCATGAAGAAGATGACAATGAAGGAGTAATAGATGATGAATCAGAACTAGGAAGCAAATCCAGAAATGAATGGGTGTTTATTGCCATCAAGGAAGAAGATTCAATATCCTCTGAATCTATCAATCACAAGGTTGTGGAAAGAGCTTTGGCTGCTCAAGTGGAAGAAAAGGATGATTAGGTTATTGACAGTGGATGTTCTCACCATATGACTGGTGACAAGAATAAGTTCTTGAATTTGGAAAGGTATGAAGGAGGAATGGTAAAGTTTGGTGACAATTCTGCTAGCAGAATCAGAGTTAGGGGAACTATTTCCTTTGATGGAAAGAGCAAAACAGGTAATGTACTATATGTTGAAGGATTGAAGCACAATCTTCTTAGTGTTGGTCAGCTAGTGGACAAAGGCTATGATCTCCGGTTCAATAATGGAAAATGCAGAATCTTTACAAGCTCCAGAACTGAAATTGCATCCGGTACTCAAACAAAAGGTAATATCTTTCATCTGGTTGGTTCAAACAAAAGTTGTCTGTTTGTTCAAGTTGATCAGAGTCGGTTATGGCATAGAAGAATGTGTCATGTAAATTTTGATAACATCATCAAGATAAGCAATTTTCAGGCTGTAAGAGATCTTCCAAAATTGATGAAACCTACAAATAGTTTGTGCAAAGAATGTCAGCTAGGTAAACAGAGCAGAGTCTCTTTCAAAAGCAAAGATCAGTCATCTACTGGATTGTTGGAATTAGTACATACTGATCTCTGTGGTCTGACAAGAATCAAGAGTCTGCAAGGTGATAGATATTTCATGTTGCTAATTGATGACCACTCCCGGATGATGTGGGTTACCTTCCTAAAAGAGAAATTAGAAGCCCTTGAGAAGTTCAAAATCTTTAAAGCTATGGTAGAGAATCAAACTGGATTGAAACTGAAGTGTCTAAGGTATGATGGAGGTGGTGAATTTACATCTGGTGAGTTCATTGACTTTTGTGAGAAGCAGGGTATAAGGAGACAGTTGTCTGCTCCTAGGACTCCACAGCAGAATGGAGTGGTTGAGAGAAAGAACCAGACCATCCAGGAAGCTGCTAGGACAATGATGTTGGAAGCTAATGTTCCTTAGATGTTCTAGAAAGAAGCTATCAGCACTGCAGTCTACACTCTCAATCGAGTTCAAATCAGAAACAATACCAGTAAGACCCCCTATGAACTCTGGTTTGGCATCACTCCTACTGTGAAATATTTTAGAGTATTTGGTAGCAAGTGTTATATTAAAAGAGATGAAGATCTAGGAAAGTTTGATGCTAGAAGTGATGAAGGAATTTTCTTGGGTTACTCCACTCAAAGCAAAGCATACCGGTGTTACAATAAGAGACTGAGGAAAATGATAGAAAGCACTAATGTGAAAGTTGATGAAGGAATTGAGAAGCCCTCAAGATTTTATGAGTTTGATGAAGATGACCAAGATGGTGTTCAGGTTCAAGGAACTCAATCCTCTCCGGTAAGTCAGAGTCAGCCTGATCCGGTAAATCAGGAAGAAGAGATAGGTCTGAATGAACCTGATCAAGAAGCAGTAGTGCAGGATACTCCCAAAATTCTGAGGTATGTAAGACTGAACCACTCTGAAGATGAGATCATAGGTGACAGAAGCAAAGGTGTACAAACTAGAAGGAATGTTGCTCAAAATCAAGATGAATGTTGTCTGATTTCAAAGATTGAACCTAAAACAATAAATGAAGCCTGCAATGATGAAAACTGGACCAAAGCAATGGAAGATGAATTGATGCAAATGGAGAAAAATCATACTTGGGATCTTGTTCCCAGACCTAGAGATAGGAATGTAATTGGAACCAAATGGGTCTTCCGGAACAAACTGAATGAAGCTGGTGAAATAATCAAAAACAAAGCTAGATTGGTCTGTAAAGGCTACTCTCAAATAGAAGGAATTGATTTTGAAGAGACCTTTGCTCCGGTGGCAAGAATTGAAGCAGTCAGATTATTTCTTACATTCTCTACCTTTAAAGACTTCAAGGTATATCAGATGGATGTCAAGTCTGCCTTCCTAAATGGTGATCTAGAAGAAGAAGTTTACATTGAACAACCGGATGGATTTAAATTGTTGGATAATGATGATATGGTCTGCAAGTTGAAGAAATCACTATATGGATTAAAGCAAGCCCTAAGAGCATGGTATGAAAGGTTGGATAAGCATCTTGTACAGATTGGATTCAACAAAGGTACTGCTGACAGTAACTTATATTTCAAAATTGATCATGAAAACATTTTGATTGTTAAAGTGTTTGTGGATGATATCATTTTTGGAGGAAGAGATAGTATGTGCAAAACTTTTGCAAATCAGATGAAAAGTGAGTTTGAAATGTCTATGCTTGGTGAAATGAATTTCTTCTTGGGTCTACAAATTACTCAAACAAAGAAAGGGATCTTCATTTCTTAGACCAAATATGTGAAAGAATTGTTGAGAAAATTTGGTATGGAAGATTCAAAGCCAATGAACACTCCCATGGCAATCGCATGCAAGTTGAGCAAAGATGATGACTCCCCAAAGGTAGATCAGACAAAGTATAGATCAATGATTGGTGGATTGTTGTATCTCACTCAGACTAGACCAGATATAATGCAGGCTATTGGTCTTGTAGCAAGATTCCAGGCTGATCCTAAAGAATCTCATGTTATAGCAATCAAAAGAATTTTCAGGTACTTGAAAGGAACAACTGAGTATGGTCTATGGTACCCTAGAGATCTAGATTTCTCTCTTCATACTTACACAGATGCAGATTGGGTAGGAGATGTGGATGATCAGAAAAGCACCAGTGGTGGAGCATTCTTTTTGGGGAAGAGATTGGTTTCTTGGCTAAGCAAGAAACAAGATGCAATATCTCTGTCTACAACTGAAGAAGAATACATTGCAGCAACAGGTAGTTGCACTCAAATCTTATGGATGAAGTAGATGCTAAGAGACATTAAAGTTGAATATGAGAAGCCTATCACAATTTTTTGTGATAATTCAAGTGCAATTAATATTTCTAAGAATCTGGTATTGCATTCTAAGACTAAGCACATATCTATCAAGTTTCACTTTTTGAGAGAACAAGTGAACAAGGAAGAAGTTAGGTTGGAGTATGTTCCCTCCAAGGATCAGATTGTAGATGTCTTTACTAAACCTCTTCCCAAGGACTCTTTTGAATATCTTCGGGAGAAGTTAGGGGTCATGGCCCCTCCGGTGATGAACTAGGATGCACTGATGTGCATCAGTCCGATGGATATCACAGTCATATCTTGTGATCCAGATTGATGATGGGGAGCTGCTACTAAGGGGGAGTAGCTAGTATGATTCTGATGTGTTAGAATTGCAAGTATGAGCCCTTTGCCATTGATGTCAAAGGGGGAGAGAAGACATGTGAAAAATAAGTGGCTAATGATCAAAGGGGGAGCAGTAAATGAGGAGAAGACATGTTGCTGATAGGGGGAGCTGTGACAGAAAGGAGAAGTTCTTGTCTTGATGGTTTTTCACATCATATGTTGCCATCAATGACAAAGGGGGAGATTGTTGCAAGTATGAGGTGAACCAGTGTTGTCATTGATGTCAACATACTCATATTGCATTAACAAGAAGGATTGGATGAGCAGTGTGCTGAGGATGTTGAGAAAATTAGCCTCAGTCAGAACAGTGAAGAACAGTGATGAGAAGAAGGCAAATGTACTGTATAGGATGAGAACCGGAGGATGCGGATTAAAGGGTTTATAGATATGAGTTTTGAGATGCTTCAGTTAAGATTTCAGAGGTCCCCATGAAGATCTGAAGGAGTTGTGGCTGTCGGTATGGAATCGGTTCCGGCAAGTGTTCAGAGATGACAGAGGATCACAGAAAGGTCCGGTGAGGTCCGGAATTGCATAATCTTAATTTGCGGATTGGAAGGAGTGTTTAGGATGTCCTTGTGATGTATCATCTCGAGTTGTGTATGATTTGGAGGTCCGGAAGTACCTTCTACTTTATGACAGTGGCGATAGACTATGTTCTTGAAGTTCCAGATGAGGAAGAGAAGAGATTCCAATAAGTAGAGGAAGTGCGGATGTACCTGGTCATTCAAGCAGGCTTGTGAAGGTTTTTAGATCATGTTGAGGTTGTGTTATTGGTCCGCATTGATGGTAGAGCCCGGAATTGAAGATATTCTTCTGGATGAAGTTCTTGTTCCGACTAGCCGACCGGATGAGTTGTTCATCCTGCGAATGTTCTTGTGGTGGCCAACCGGATGTGTTATTCATCTTGTAGATATTCTTATGGTTGATTGCTGACTTAGATGATTGTTCCTAAGTTGATGTCTTGTATAAATAAAAGTTTGTGAGTTCATTTTGTGGTGTGATTTACAGAGATGAGAGTGGTGTAGCGAGGATAAGTGCGAAAGGTAGAGCAGGGGTTTTGGGCTTAAATGGAACTGATCTGGACATGGTAGAGATGTCATTCTCCAGTTCAAGACTATGATTCTTATCACTTTGTAGATAGTGTGTCTCCTTGTAGGCAATGGGCCTCTTTGTGAGCAGTGTGCTCGGGCAGTGAGCCCTAATTGGCAAGTGCCATTCTTTTTCTTATTCTTCTAATAGAGAATAATTCTTAGGTTAATCACCCCATGGTTTTTTCCCTTAACTGGGTTTTCCACGTCAAAATCTTGGTGTTCAATGTGTTGATGTTTATCTGCTCTTGTATTTGTGCATTATGCTTTCATGGATGATTAATTAATATGCTGTTAACTGACAAAGAAGAATCAAGTGTTTGAAGTAGTAAAGGAATTTTTTATACAATTGATTCACCCCCCGCCTCTCAGTTGTATGCCCTAGATCCAACAGTAGTTAGGTAAATAATTAGGGTTTAAAGCATGGTTAGAATTAAAATTAAGGTTAGAATTAAGGTGGGTTACTATTAGAATTGGGGTAAGAATTGATTAGGGTTGAAGTTAGGTATATAACTAGGGTTTAAAGTATGGTTAGAATTAAAATTAAGGTTAGAATTAGAGTTAGAATTAAGGTGGGTTACTATTAGAATTGGGGTAAGAGTTAGAGTTATAGTTAGGGTTAGAGTTACAATTAGGATTAAGGTTAGGGTTAAGGTTTGAATTATAGTCAAGCTTAGGGTTAGAATTAGGGTTAGGGTTAAAATTAGGATTAGGGTTAGGATTATAATTAGGGTTTGGGTTTGGGTTAGGGTTAGAATTAGAGTTACAACTATAATTATGGTTAATATTATAATTAGAGTTAGGGTTAGAGTTACAATTGTTAGAATTTAAAAAGATTATTAACCCAGAAAACTAGTGCAAAGAATAGACATCTAAACTATGAATGCAAATGATACGAAATCAAAATAGCAACAGAGAGTTAGTCTCCAAGAGAGTAACGCAAATGCTAGAAGAAAAATAGCATTAAGAGGATGCAAAAGAAAAAGATACAAAATACAAGCCAGGTAGCATGCTTATATAGACTAGGAAGAGGGAGGAGGTGGCAACACCGACCAATCAAGAGCAACCATCTATCGGACTAAAGATAGCAAAGTATCTTCCCAAGATAGCTAATAGATGCTCCCATGTAGGAAGGTGACACCTCATAATCCTCTCACCTTATAAGACATGCTTTATTAACCTAAGCGAGATTAATAGAAGTGTAGGAAAAACCTAGGAATATAGGGAAAAATAAATAACCCACTAGGAAATAAAAACCTACACTAACACCCCCCATAAGCGAAGCTTAGGTGGATGTAGAAATGGGTCCCAGCAAATCAAGCTTGATGAGGTGCCCATGTGCATAAAATTCCTCCCCAAAGAGAGAGAAAAGCCCCCCCCCAAAAAAAATAGAGAGAGAAGAGACTCCCCCAAAAGTAGAGAGAGTTAGGACTCTGACTGAGAGGAAGAAGCCCCCATAGAAGATGAAGCATCGTGCACCCCCAGCAAAGCTCACAAATGAAGGAACTTGCTCTCAGTGAAGGGTTTGGTGAAGATATCAGCCACCTTCTCGGAAGTTAGATAATAGCGAAGGTCAATGATGTGGCCATGGATGAGCTCCCAGATGTAGTGCATGTGGACCTCTATGTGTGTGGTCCGCTGATGATGGACCAGATTCTATGAGATCTGAATGGCACTCTAGTTGTCACAAAATATGACTGATGGGTGTTTGATCTGGATACCAAACTCAGTGAGAAGATTTTGAAGCCAAATGGCTTCAGTGGCGGCATTCATAGCCCCCCGATACTCAGCCTCAGTAGAAGATAGAGCAATAGCAGACTGCTTCTTGCTAGACCAATAAACAGGACCTGAACCAAGTGAGAAGCTATAACTAGAAGTAGACTTGCAATCCTGAGAATTGCCCGCCCAATCTGAATCTGTGTAGCCCACCAAGTCAAGGTCAATGCCTGCTGCATAGTGAATCCCGAAACTATGAGTACCCTGAATGTAGTGAAGGATCCACTTGGTTGCTTTCCAGTATAGCTCATGAGGCTCCTACATGAATCGAGAGACCATGCCTATAGCATATGAAATGTTAGGTCTTGTATGAGTCAGATAAATGAGACTTCCAACAAGCTATCGTACAAAGTGCCATCAACAAGTGGAGAAGAACACTGAGCCTCAAGTTTGACTCTAGAAAGAAAGGGAGTCAGAGTAGGCTTACAATTAGCCATATGAAACCTTGAGAAAAGATCTAGAGCATACTTGGACTGTGTGATGGTGATCCCAAAAGAAGATTGAAAGATCTCAATCCTGAGAAAGTAATGCAACAAGCCCAAGTCAATTATCAAAAACCTGTCATGAAGGATAGTTTTGATGGCCCCAATGGTGGATGAAGAACTCCCTGTGATCAGCAAGTCATCAACATACAGAACTAGAAATATGAGTGAATCATCCTGCTGCAGAATGTAGACATTGGGATAAAAATGACACTGAGTGATCCCAACTAATAGAAGGAAGGAGTTCATCTTGGCATACCAGGCTTGAGGAGCCTATTTGAGGTCATAGATAGACTTTCGAAGACGGCACACAAGTGAAGAATCTTGAATGAACCCCTATGGCTACTCCATGTAGATCTCCTGAAGTTCACCATGAAGAAAAGCACTCTTCACATCCATCTGGTGTACTTCCCAACGATTAGCTGCAGCAATGGCAAGAACAAGTCGGATGGAATTGATTCGAGCAATTAGCGCAAAAGTCTCAAAGTAGTCAATCTCAGGAACCTGGGAGAATCCTTTGGTGACCAAGTGAGCCTTGTGCTTGTCAATTGACCCATCTGCTATAAATTTTGTCTGATAGATCCACTTACATCAAAAAAGTTTTCTTCCCTTAGGAAGAGGGACAAGATCCCAAGTATGGTTCCTCATCAAGGAACTATACTCCTCCTGCATAGCTGTATCCCACTCAGGAATACCACAAGCCTCATGAAAAGACTATGGATCTGAGGTAGTAGCAATGAAGACATGTGGAGTATCCTGGAACTATGAATGAGTCCGCCTGGTGTCTGATGGATCCCCAACCCAATCACCTGCAGACTGTAAGGTCTGTCTAGCCCAAAGTGGACTAGAAGAGGGAGAATATAGAGGAGAATCATCAACCTCTAAATGATGACTAGGAGAGGAAGGAGGTGAGTCCTCTAAATCACTCTCTGGATCAGAAATGGAGGTAGAAGACTGCTCAGGTGAATCTGACTCATCAGAAGATCTGTCATGTATCCTTGTCAAAGTAGAAGGAGTTGGAGAAGTGATAGAAAGTGAGCTCGAAGAGCCCTCCTCAAAATAAACACTCCTCTCAATGAACAACTCATGTGTAGTAGGGTGGAGCAACCGATAACCATTCACACCATTGGGATAACCTACAAATATGCAAGGTCTTCTCTGCAGATCCAAGGCCATGCATTTCTCTGCAGGAATGTGGGCCCATGCAGGAGAACCAAAAACTCAAAAGTGCTTAACTGATGGTTTCTGACTATTCCAAGCTTCAAAAGAAGTGACTCCCTTCAAGGCTCGGTGAGGAACACGGTTCTAGATATAACAAGCACAGTTAATGGCCTATGTCCAATATTGTGGTTCAAGAGATCTAGAGTGAATCATGCAATTCACCATTTCCTTCAAGGACCTATTCTTCCATTCTGTAACATCATTCTACTGAGGATTGTATGGAACTGAATGCTCCAAATCAATCCCCTCTGAAGTGCAAAACATCTCAAACTGATGGTTGACATACTCACCACCATTGTCAGTGCGCAAAACATTGATGGCTTTCCTGGATTACTTCTCTACAAAAGTTTTGAATTCCTGAAAATGATCAAATACCTCTGACTTCTGTTTGAGAAAGTACACCCAAGTATATCGAGAAAAGTCATCAATGAATGTGAGGACATATCTAGCCCTGTTGAAAGAAGGATGCTGAAATGGGCCAGCCAAATCACTATGAACTAACTCCAGTATCTGTGAAGCTCTCCATCCCTTACCTTTGTCAAACTTTTCCTTAGGATTCTTACCAAGAATGCAACTTTGGCAAACACCACTTGAAAACTGAATTAAAGGAAACCCTATGACCATGCTCTGTTAGTTGAGCTGCTACAAGTAGAAGAAGTTCAGATGGCCAAACTGCTCATGCCACAATCTACTCACATCATTAGAATGAGTGAGAAAAATAGTCAAAGGAGGATCAGGAACAAAGTGGGAAAATAGATAGAGCCGTGACTGATGATCTGCTCTCCCAACTGCAACTGTAGAACCACTGTGCAACTCATGAATCTCCACTGAATCAGGAGTGAGCTCAACCCATTTGCCTGAACTTGTGTGAGTGATCTGGTATACTGATAGGAGATTAGTTGATAATGAGGGCACACAAAGAACATCATGGAATGTGCCATCCCCCACAACAACAAACCCTCTCCCACACACCTCAATAAGAGTGTCATCACCCATCAAAATCGAAGGCATAGTACATGGCTCCAAAGCTACAAGTTCTTCCTTAGATGAAGCCATGTGGTGCGAAGCACCTGAATCAAGAACCCAAGTGGATGGTGAAGAAGCAGCTGTAACAAGGGCCTTGCCCTTTCCTTTCCCCTTATTGTTTTCTTTTGCCTTGTTAGACCCCTCATTAGAACTCTATTTGATAGACTCAGGAACACTGATATTATTCTTCTAAAGAATGTGTGTCAAGTGATCAATTTGTTTCTTTAGACATTTATGTTCATCATGACTGGGTCTTTTACAATATGCACATTGGATCCTCTCTTTCTTAGGCTTGTCACTCGTGGAAGATTGGGTCTCATTAATTGCTTTTGAAGCAATTGATATCTGATCCTTCTTCTCCTTGCTATTCTTCTATTTCTTATCCTTACTATTGTTGTTACTACTTTGTCCTTCCTGTTCTTTTGTGCCTTGGTTGGCAGCCAAGGCATGTCACTTAGAGGACTTAAGAGTGCCCATCTGGATTAGCTTGTCCTGTTCCTGAGTGAGATTGACAGCAAAATCATCTAAATATGGCATGGTGAATTGACTACCAAGTGCACCCTTAGTAGCATATAAGGTAAAAACAAATACAAAATATTCTAAACTTAGTTTAGAGAGAATACTAAGAATCAATTGTTCATCTTTCTTTTCAATTTGACATTGTTTTAACTATAGCCTTAGTGATTTCAATTTAGTGAAGAAATCCTAGATTGTGTTGAAATTGCCTGGACTTAAACTAATTAGTTCATTTTCCAACATATGACCCTTCATTGAATCTTGTGTGCCAAATAGTGTTTCTAGATTTGTCCAGATTTCATTTGGTGTATTCAAAGACTCAATGTGAAAGAGAAAATTAGGATAAATAGACAAACATAATGTTCCATATGCCTCATCACATTTGTTAAACCACTTAGGCTTATCTTCATCTTTAGCAGGTTCAGTTTCAAGTCCGATAGTTATCCTATTTAATCTAGCTTTCCTTAAGTGAATTGTCATGCATGATTTCCACAAAGTAATTGCATGGAGTTAGGATGGGCACATTTGTTTGATCCATGATGAAGAAATGCAGAGAAGAAATGTTGAAAAGAAGAGAACACAACCAAGACAACCCCCCCTTTTTCACTCAATCAAAGAACCTCCCCAAGAAAATATGATTTGGCACTATATATTAGTGCGTTTACAACTGCCACTAGCAAGAAATACTAAGTGGTCTTGATTTCAATGCATTACAAAACCCTCACGAAGAACATATGCTGAAAATATAACTTTGGCACAATACCTAAGGAAATAAATAGCACCACTGCGATCTACTCAAAAAATCATGCACTTTCAAAAAAAGAATCGCCTCGATACGAGGTCGTATGTGAAAGTTATGATCCTCCGAAGTTCCCAAAACAAGAACTATGCAGTGTCATGACTAAGAATCTACAATTTCTAAAAAATCTCTGCATCAAAATAAAAAAATGTCTACATTAGTGCATATAGCATGAAAAAATAGTTAAAATAAAAAAAATCGTGGGAAACGGAGTCCGTACGAATAAGAATGGAGCATTTGAAAACTGCCTTCAAAACTACAACTGCCAACAGAGAGGGGTCCTGTTGAAGCTTTCTGAGTGCATTTCTACAAAATATATAGAGTGCATGCAAAAACTAAAACATACCCAGATAGTTTTTTTGTGCTGCGAACAAAACCTAGAAGGAATTTTTCTTTCTGATGTATAGAAGATGTTGATCCAGTGTAAAGAAAATGCATTTAGCTACAAAAAATGACCGCAGCAACCAAAAAATGATATGCAAAGGCTAAATCAGCTACCTAAGACAAGCAATGGCATGATGGAACCTGTAATATTGATTGAAAACAACAAATATGCAAGCTAGTTGTCATATTTGAGCTTGAAACTCCAGTTCCACAACTGTGTATGACAATCTCTGATTTCGGTCAAACGAAAACCAAATCTAACTTTCTTAAGCCTCCTGGACATGTTGGAATAGCCAGAAATGCTACCAGTATAATCAGAAATGTTGCCAGTATAACCAAAAATGCTACAATCACCCAAATTTCATAAAACACATGAGCAAACCCCAGAGATTAAAAAAATTTCCGTTAAACTTTTATGATTTTCAAGATCATCCGAAGATCTAAGAGAAGAGCATACTGGATTTTTAAAAAAACTGTAATAAGATTTATTAGACCCCCTGAATATCTCAACTATGGAAACTAAAATCTACTCTTGCACATAGAACAACTCTGATACCATGTTAGAATCTGAAAAGATTATTAACCTAGAAAACTAGTGCAAAGAATAGATATCTAAACTATTGATGCAACACACAACATACACTCAATAGAATTGTGCCATTAAACATATGAGAGACAAAGATTTGGAAGCTGGAACATAAAAAAAACTTCTATTCATCAACTCTGCCACTACAATGAGAGAAAACTCTCTTATATCCAAGAAAACAAAAAAATACCTTTTTTGGCAGATTTCGACAATTGTCAGATTTTGCCATTTTAGGTAATTTTACAATCATATCTTGAAAATCCAATTTTTTTCCAAAATCTTCCTAAAACTAAGGTAGGATGAAAGGCCAACTAATATTCTAAATTCAAAACATGAGTTTCAAGTTAATACAAAAGCAACTTTTTAAAAATCTAGAAAAAAACACTAAATTGCCATTTTGAGGGGCCAAGATGAAAGTTTCAAGCCCTGAAAAAGTGCCAAGACCAAGTCCAACTCGCTAGGCAGGTTGGGAAACCACTGGTCACCTCATAACGTATCCACCTGTAAAATTTCGTAGAAAACCCACATCTAAGTCAAAAGTTATGACCTTTGGAAGTCCCTACATCATTCTCCTCTAGTTGAAAAGAACGCAGCTCCTGCAAGTGAGTTTCTTCGAACTATTGCCACTTGACTAGATCCAACTACTACACTTCCCAATCTATAATCCACATGCTATCTATTGGTGGCAATCCTTCCCACTATACTAAATATTTGTTGTACTGCCCTTGCCGAGTGTAGATAGTTTTCTTATCAAGAACCTATGCAATCTTTTCCTTCTTCTTATGGGGAATGTGGTGGTGCCATGCCACTTTTGGTTGACTATCTTCAGCATCATCCTCACCATGGAATGCATATAAATTAGAAACATTAAACACAGGAGAAATATCGAGATCATCGGGTAAACTGACCTCATATGCATTATCATTGATCTTATTTGTAATTTTGCAAGGACCAATTTTCTTGTACTTCAACTTGTGGTATGTTCCAATAGAAAACTACTCTTTTCTCAAATATACCATCACTAAGTCACCTTCATTGAATGTCTGATGTCATCTACTAGCATCCACTATATTCTTGTACCTCTCATTACTGTCCTGCAACTTCTATCTCACTTCGTTCTGCAACTCTTGAAGGTGTTCTGCAAATGCTTCCCCATCATCACTGATCCTATTTTTCATTGGTATCTGTACCAAATCTAGAACTCCCTGAGGATTCCTGCTATACACAATCTAGAAAGGGGACTTTCCCGTTGATTTGTTAACAAAACTATTATAGGCAAATTCGGCCTGGGGTAATGACAAATCCCATTGTTTTGGCTTTTCTCGAACAATACACCTCAGAAAATTTCTCAGACTCTGATTGACTACCTCTATTTGCCCATCCGTTTGAGGATGATAGGCACTACTAAACTGTAACTTGGTCCCCATCTTCTTCCATCAAAGTCCTCCAGAAATGACTGAGGAATTTGGTATCCCTATAAGAGGTAATAGTCTTTGGAACACCATGTAGTTGAACAACTTCTGAAAAAAATAACTTTGTTACCCTTGTTGCATCATTAGTTTTCTTACAGGCAATAAAATGAACCATCTTGGAGAAACTATCAACAACTACAAAAATGGAGTCATTACCTCGTTGAGTATGTGGAAGTCCCAACACAAAGTCCATGCTCAAATCTGTCCATGGTGTAACTGGTACTGGTAATGGCATATACAACCCTGTATTCTGTGAATGTCCCTTAGCCACTTGGCAGATTCTACACCTTGTTACATACTTAGTTATATCCCTTTTCATCTTTGGCTAGTAATATTTATCTTCTATCAAGGCTATTGTCTTGTCCTTGCCAAAATGTCCAGCCAACCCACTACTATGAAATTCTCTGATAATGTTTTCCCTCATAGAACCAACTGGTATGCATAGTTGTTTTCTTTTAAATGGATACCCATCTTGCATAAAATATTCACCCCTAAAGTGATCCAAGTTACCAGATACTAGTGCCTTCAATTGTTCCACAATCTCCCAAAAAACATCATCAAACTCATACAAATGTTTGATGGCATCAAAACCAATCACCTCACATTCCATTGTGGTCAAAAGTGCAACACACCTACTTAATGTATCTGCAACCTGATTTTGTTTTCTAGACTTATGCTTCAACACAAAATTGTAACCCTAAAAGAAAGAGACCCACTTGGCATGCCTACTATTCAACTTTTTCTATGTGTTCAAGTATCTCAGTGCAATATGATCTGTAAACAATACAAACTCCTGGGGAACTAGATAATGTCTCCAATGCCTCAATGCTTGAATAACTGCATAAAATTCCAAATCATAAGTACAATAATTCTTTCTCACTTCATTCAGCTTTTCACTAAAGAAAGCTATAGGTTTTCCAGCTTGGCTAAGCACAACACCTATTCCCACATGGGAGGCATCACATTCTACGTCAAATACCTTATCAAAATTTGGCAATGCAAGTATAGGTGCTTATGTTACCTTTTGCTTCAAGTACTTGAAGCTCTCCTTAGCATCCTTGGTCCATACAAACTCCCTTCCTTTGGTGCAATCTGTTATAGGAGCTACAATAGTACTAAAATTTTGAATGAACTTTCGATAGAAAGTGGCCAAACCTTGAAAAAATTTTACCTCTGTGATGCTGCTTGGACTAGGCCATTCTAGAATTGCCTTGACTTTTTCTGGATCCATTCTGACACCATCTTTAGAAATAACAAAGCCTAAAAAAACCAAACTATCCTGCATGAACCTACACTTCTTCAAATTGGCATAGAGCTTCTCCTTCCTTAACACACCAAAGATGATCCTCAAGTGTTGTAGGTGCTCTTCTTTGCTATTACTAAATACCAAACTATCATCAAAATAAACTACCACGAACTTACCAATGTAAGGGCGTAGTATAGTGTTCATCAATCTCATAAATGTGTTAGGTGCATTTGATAACCCGAATGGCATAACTATCCACTCAAATAATCCATCTCCAGTCTTAAAGGATGTCTTCCACTCGTCCCCTTCTCGAAGCTAGATTTGGTGGTAGCCATTTCGTAGGTCGATCTTGCTAAAATATTTCGCCCCTACAAGGACATCCATCATGTCCTCCATACGAGGTATAGGAAACTAATACTTGATGGTAATCTTATTAATTTCTCCACTATCAGTGTACATCCTCCATGTTCCATCTTTTTTGGGGGTCAACAATGCAGGTACAGCACATGGGCTCATGCTCTCTCTCACCACACTTTTACTTATGAGTTCTATTACTTGCTTATTCATCTCTACATGTTGTGTTGGATTCATCCTATAAGTTGCTTGGTTGGGTAGAGTTGCTCCTGGAATCAAATCAATATGATGCTAAATATCTCTCTTTGGCAGTAGACCATCAGGCAAAACATCAACAAATTCTTTCAGTAGCTCTGCTACTTCTGGGGGAACTGAAATGTCTTCCTCTTCACCTTTTTTCACTACTAATGAATAGCAATACCCTATCACCTTCATTTCTTTAACAAGATCTCTTTCAGACAACATGGTCTCACCTTTTCCTTCATCCTTGAGAGGCAATAAAATCACCTTAGAGCCATCTTTCCAAAAGGTGTATGTGTTTTTCTCTCCATCATGCATAACTTTTCTATCATACTGCCATGGCCTTCCCAATAACACATGATAGGCATCCATTGGGACAACATCACACCATATCTCATCTTGATAGATCTTCCCTTTGCTAAACTTAATTAGGCATTTTTTTATCAACAGTGACTTCATTTCCCTTTTTAAACCATGCAATGCAATACGGATGAGGATGTTTTTCACAGTGTAAATTCAATTTTTCTACCATTTCTTTAGAAACCATATTTTCACAACTACCTCCATCAACAATAACTTGACATACCTTGCCACCCGAAGTGCATCTGTTTCTGAAGATATTGGTTCAAAGCCATGAACCATCAGAGCTTTTGGCTTGTGTTTTCTCCTTCTCTGGAATCACCATTGCTCTTCTCATCATGAGACTTTCTCCCACATCTAGTGGAAACTCTAGTTATGTCCCTTCCACTTCATGCTGCGTTTGAATCAGGTTCACCCTAGGTTGTCCTCCTTGATTTCTTTCTTGCATGTTATAATTTGAGCATTCACATGCCCTATGACCTTCTTCTCCACATATGAAAAAAGTGAAAGGCCTTCTCTAGTTTTCCCATCTTCTACCGCTACCATAACCTCTACCTCCTTGAAATCCCCTTCCTCATTCTTGATTCAGAGGATCTTGTCGAGTGTCTACTTGTTTTTCCAATCCATGGGATGACTCTCCCCTACCATAATTCGAACCTCCTTGAAATAGGGTTGATTTACCCCTTCTTCCTCCTTTATTCCTCTGATGGTACTGTCTGTTTTATTTTTCTTCAGCCTTTAGAGCCAATTGGTAAGCCTCTTCCATACTGTTGAGTCGATGCATGCTCAATTCACCTTGAATAGAAAATTTTAGTCCATTAACATACCTAGCAGCCATCTGCTCATCAGTTTCTTGATGCTCTATACATACAGACAGCGTATAAAACTCATTTGTATAATCTTGCACAGAAGAGAGGTTCTGCTTTAAATTTTGAAACCTACGAAAAAGGGTTTGCGCATAATCTATGGGAAAAAAAAATTCTCTCAACTTCTTCTCCATTTTATTCCATGTCCTAATCTTATCCTTGCCTTTCCTTGTTAATTCCTTTTGAAGATGATCCCACCAAATCATTGCATGACCCTTTAATTTGGTGCATACGAATTTTACCTTCTTCTCCTCTGTCATGGATTTCCATTCAAAAAAATTTCTCATGTCATTCAACCAGTCTATCAACTCCTCTGGTTTAAGACTACCTGCATAATATGAAACATCTACCTTGATCCCTTAATTTTTTCCTTCTAAGGCCCTGAGCATCCTCTCTTCAAAACTCGTGCCTTCTAATTCTTCTTCATGTTCTGTATCTTGATTTGCACCTCCTCGACGTATCTCTTCATTAGATTCATCTCCTCCTCTACCCAATCTTTGGTTTTCCATCCATGTTGTAAGTTCTACTATTTGCCTTTGCAGATTTTACATTTCTCTATGCATCTGGGCAAGACCGCCTCTTCCTCTTCCTCTCCCAGCCATCTTCCTGCTCTGATACCAGATGATGCAGCACACAACATACACTCAATAGAATTGTGCCATTAAACATATGAGAGACAAAGATTTGGAAGCTGTAACATAAAAAAAACTTCTATTCATCAACTCTGCCACTACAATGAGAGAAAACTCTCTTATATCCAAGAAAACAAAAAATTTACCTTTTTTGGTAGATTTTGACAATTGTCAGATTTGCCATTTTAGGTAATTTTACAATCATATCTTGAGAATCCAATTTTTTCCCAAAAGCTTCCTAAAACTAAGATAGGATGAAAGGCCAACTAATATTCTAAATTTGAAACATGAGTTTCGAGTTATTACAAAAGCAACTTTTTAAAAATCTAAAAAAAACACTAAATTGTCATTTTGAGGGCCAAGATGAAAGTTTCAATCCTTGAAAAAGTGCCAAGACGGGTCCAACCCACTAGGGCAGGTTGGGAAACCACTAGCCACCTCATAACACATCCACTTATAAAATTTCATAGAAAACCCACATCCGAGTCAAAAGTTATGACCTTCGGAAGTCCCTGCATCAACTATGAATGCAAATGATATGAAATCAAAATAGCAACACAAAGTTAGTCTCCAAGACAGTAATGCAAATGCTAGAAGAAAAATAGCATTAAGAGGATGCAAAAGTAAAAGATGCAAAATACAAGCCAGGTAGCATGCTTATATAGACTAGGAAGAGGGAGGAGGTGGCAACACTGACCAATCAAGAGCAAACATCTATTAGACTAAAGATAGCAAAGTATCTTCCCAAGATAGCTATTGGATGCTCACATGTAGGAAGGTGACACCTCATAATCCTCTCACCTAATAAGACATGCTTTATTAACCTAAGTGAGATTAATAGAAGTGTAGGAAAAACCTAAGAATATAGGGAAAAATAAATAACCCACTAGGAAATAAAAACCTACACTAACAACAATTAGGGTTAGGGTTTCAATTAGGATCAGGCTTAGGGTTAGAATTAGAATCAAGGTTACTAAAGAAGGGTAAGCATTAGAGTTACAGTTAGGGTTAGGGTTAGGGCTAGAGTTAGGGTTAGAATTAAGGTTAGGGTTAGGGTTAAAATCATAGTTAGAATTAGCAAATTGGACTTTTCATTTGTTTTTGTTTCATTTCATTTTAATACATACATACATACATACATATGTCATTTATGTTTATATCTATATATAGACATATGGTTAGAGTTAAAGTTGGAATTAGGGTTGGAATTAGTAATAGAGTAAGGGTTAGGGTTAGAATTATGGTTAGAATCAGGGTTAAGGATAAAATGAAGATTAGAATTATAATTAGATTTAGGGTGAAGATTAGAATTAGGATTAGAATTAGAGTTAGGATTACAGTTATAATTAATGTTAGAATTAGGGTTAGGGTTTAGGTTAGATTTAGGGTTTAAACTAAGATTAGAATCAAGATTAGCTTTGGGGTTAGAATTAGGGTTACTATTAATAACAATAATATATTATTTTTAAAAATATATACTAATACAAATATAATTATATTATATTATATATATTTTTTATTTTTTTATACAAAGCAGCTGAGGGGTTGCACCTATAACTTTAAATTAAAAATATAAACATTAAAAATTGAAATAGGGGATCATCAACCAGTCACCCTGGTCAGATTCGGCTCATGACCACAATAATCACTAATCACAATCTTACACCATTACTCCACCTTTAGAATTTGAGCAAAGAATCATGTTAAATTTCACCTCATTCTTCTTCCTTTTTCTTTGCACCTTCATCCAATTTTCCTCCGACGAGCCACCACCCAAATCCTCCAGTACTCCTCTGTTGAATTGACCTCCCCCTAGATTCACTATTTCTGAGATAACATTTTTAGCACTGTCACGATCCATGAGAGCAGACTCTGCCAAGGTCTCAAGATTATCAAGTTTTCCTTTTTGGGCCCCATGCCTTTTCTTTGGGGCAATTTTACAACTTGTAGAATAAACACCAACTTCCACTGCAAGGGATGAAACCACTGCCCTTGTTGGTGGATTCATGTCTTTCATAAAATCATCCACTTTTGGATGCCCATCTGGAGCCTCACCGTCTTGATCCTCCTTTTCCACCGAGTAATGATAGGGGGAAGCTTCTTTCCACCAGGTAGCCTGGTTTGCATTCCATCATTTTGAATAGTGAGTAGCCAAATGTCCAGTGTTGAAACAATGATGACACCGAAAAGGTAATCCTTCATAGTCGAGCAATTGGTTCCATTCCATATCTGCAAACTTCAGGAGGACATTCGTAGGAAGATCTCTTGAAATGTTTATCTCTACTAAAATGCAAGCATAAGTAGTGTGTAGAAAATTTGAGGAGCCCTCATCCACCCCCAGAAACTTCCCCAACGAACTGCCAATGGCCTCAAAACAAGGATCACACCAAAACTGAAGGGGGAGATTCGGTAACCTTACCCAAACTGGGATCAAGTCAAATATTCAATCAGAGGGTTGAAGGAGGGATGCTAGTGTTTCAACATCAATAAATGCTACTCCTAGCTCCATTGATAGTCACAAAGAACTGTGTTTCGAACCTGTGATTAAGAAAATCAAGTTGAAGGTAAAATACAAACTAAATGCATAATAAAATCAAAGAGTTATACCTCAAACAAGAAAGACCCAATCTCATCAAGGGAAAGGAAACTTGCACCCAAAAGTTCCTTAGATAAACCCTAGATAATTATTCAAATGTGAAATGCTCTCTCAAAAGACAAACTCACAATCTAGCTCAAGAGATTTTTGGGCATCGTAACATTACATTCGAATTGGATTCCAAAATGGGTTGGAGGATGAAGTATTTATAGAGATTTTAAAGAGATTTTGATCCAAGGGTGGAGATTGGTTTGGAAGATCAATGGTGGAGAATAAAAGTGAGTTGGAGGGCCTAGATTAGATCTTAGAGGAATGGAGGGCTAGGAATAAATGTGAATCTTTTATTTATTTTGGGAAAGGGGTGAATTAAATGAGTATGGGTGAGATAGAATATTTATGAATTAAAGATTCATATGGGGAATGTAAAATGAATTAAAAATTCATTTGGGGATAAGTGGAGATAAATGAGGTATGGGGGTGGTAAGGAGTTGTAAGAGGAATTAATTGTGATGTGGGATATATTTAAATAAAAAATTGACTTATGTGGATATATTTCAATTTTTCATTTGGAGGATGTGGGGAAGGGTGTTACGCTAGGTTTGACCACCCAAATGAGAGGTTAGGATTAATTAAACATATGTTTTATTTAATAAATCCTAGGGCTAGGATGAGGTAGGGTAGGGTAGGCAATTAAATAATAGCTATTTAATTGTCTAGGGTAGGGGTAGGTCAATTAATAGGTTGAATTAATTAGTTAAACATGATTTTAGCTAATTAATTGGATTTAGTGAGGAGAGGGAAATTAACCAAATAAATATTGCATATTTATTAAATCAAATGGATAAGGTTTGAACTATTGAATTAATAGAATTAGTTCAATTGTTGGGGATAAAATGATGAAAAATTAGGCGATGAAGGGATAATTAATTAAATAACATTTTAAGTAATTGATTAGAAGGGAAATTGGTATGTTTAGGGATGTCGGGAGTTAGTTTGATGTTAAAAGATATTTTTAGGTGTCTACATTTGCCCCTCTTTGATGTGGTGTCAAGACCTAGGAGGGAAGTGGTGTCAGGTCAAATAAAAATATGCCCTAACTACCAGGAAGGAATAAGATGGGTAGATGATGCCCCCTCGAGAGGTCGGCGGAAAAAATAAATTTTTTTAGGGTGACCTCTCGAAAAGATGCGACAGGAGTGAAAGTTGGATAGGGGATGGAAAAAGAAGATAGCGGGAAGAAAAACGGAGGAAAAAGGTTGGGATCTACACCCTGGAGGGGAAAAAGAGTGGGCGGAAAGGTGACATGGCCCACTATATTAGGACTAGTGGGCCCTAAGCATGCCACATTTGCACACATTGACTTGGTGAGTAGAAGAAGTAGAGGAGAGATGGCAGAGCGCAACCCCCAATTCCCTCGACTTTGACACATTTCTGAGTAGTTCCAATCATTTGGCCAGGCACCGGAGGCTAGACCCTAGGTAGGGCCTAACCCTGGCTTTGTGATTTTTTAGTTTTGTCACTTTTTTGGTGTTCAGGAATTAGGTTTTGGAATGGTAGCGCTATCGCGAGGTCGCGCAGCACCAAAAGAACGCGGATTAACACCATCCTCTGGATTAGCGCTATCCGCTAGGGTAGGCTAGAGGCAGTTTGTTGCCATCTGTTTGGCATTTTAGTGCTATCTTCTATAGTAGCGCCATATGTGGAAGACTTAGGGTTTTATCATTTTAGCACCAAATGCATGGTAGGGTGGTGCTATGTTGTATACTAGTGCTATTTAAGTTAGTAGTGCTATATTTTGTTGTAGTGTTGTGTGTAGGATCAACGCAGTATGTAATATATGCGCTATTGAAAAAATTGGTGCTATTCATTAGATTAGCACCAAGTGAAGGAGTGGCACCATTTGTTAAAATGGCACTAAGTACTTTGTGTAGTAATGCTATGTTTTGAAGTGGTGCAAAATGCCTTGTGTAATGGCGCTATTATCTATAATAGCGCCATGAGAAGAAGTAGTAGTGCCATTGTAAAAATGGTGCAAAGTATGGTCTGTTTTGGCATCAAATGTTTTGGCTTTGAACATTACAAGAAAAGGGGTTGACTCAGAAAAAGGTAGGTAGATTTCTGACTAGGAAGTTGTGGATGCAGGATACGAGTTCATTTATAGTGTACTCGTGGGAGCGACGCATGCCATCGGTGATGGCATTATTTGATCAGTTTGATGATGCCACATGGGCCCGACTAGCTAGGTTGGGGCTCTTGATAGTGGCGTCGATGCCGATGCTACGAGCTCATAGAGCTCTAATGACAGCAGTAGTGGAGCGGTACCATTCAGAGACTTGCACATTTTTGTTTCCGATTGGGGAGATTACTATCACACTTGAGGATGTTTATCACATCCTCAAGCTACCTATTCATGGCCGGTGGGTGAGATATGACACGAGGAGGGGATGGAGGGCCCTGATCAAAGTATTTGGCCAGGATCATATTGTTCTATCAGCAGATAGGAGGGAGATGAGTTATGAGGGGACGCTGGCGATGGGTGCAGATCCCTTTGCCTTATTCCTGTGCTCATTGATTGGAGGGGTGGTGATGCCTGATAGGAGGGGCAGGGGTTTTCCATTTGGCTGGTGGGAGATGATCAAGGGGATGGTGAGGCATGAGACCGTGTATGCCTGGGGACTAGTGATGTTGGGGCAGCTATATCATGAGATGCATACAGTTGTCTATCTTTATGGTTCAGCGTTGTCAGCCAAGATTACTCTGCTACATGTGTGGATTTGGGAGCATATCGCAGTCACTCGGTCGAGATGTGGATACTATCAGCATCCATTTGAGGCCTTTGTGTTCCTATATCAGGATGCTGAGTACACCTACATTGGTCAGGTTTGGTATTGGAGGCGGATGCTAGATGATGTTATCTGGGTGACCTCGTGACCCTACATCGGAGTGGAGCCGTGGCCTGATGATGATGTTCACCTACCTTTTGTTTTTCAGCAATGGTATTTGATGGGTCAAGGAGACCACATGATAAACATGTATCTACCATCGCAGGTTATGCGATAGTTTGGGTTGCGGCAGGATACACCGCAGCAGATGGCTATCTTTGTACAGACCTGCCGTGATGCGCACTTTTGGCCTGCAGCCATACAACCCCAGGTCACTCTGGATGATTTTTTGGCTTTGCAGCTATTGCAGTGGGATTGGCAGAGCACAGTTAGGGATGTAGGTACTACTCCTGTATATGATATATGGTGGCAGATGTGGCAGCCAACTCGGTTTACTGATCCGGCTAAGGAGGTGGTCCCTGTGGAGGAGGCGGGATCAGGGGATGATGATTCAGAGGATGATGGGGATGATGATTCTAATGGAGATGATTTCCTAGAGGAGGGGGAGGAGATCATTGTAGACTACCTCATGGAGATTGGAGGGGATGGAGAGGAGGAGGAGGTTGGGAGGGATGGCCAGCCGATGGATGTGCTGGCAATGGCGGCAGCTGGATAGGTACCCCTATAGCAGGTGAGACATTAGGCACCTGTACAATAGGTGCTTGTTGAGTAGGTACAGATTGGGGTGGTGCGGTGGCAGAGAGGGCCTCGACAATGTGTGGGATAGCCGAGGGTGGACAAGGGGGGTCTTCCCCCACCACAGGTAGCACAGCAGTAGGCTGTCACCATAGGACAGCAGGCAGCAGGGGAGCATGCAACAGGCAATAGGGTAGCAGGTAGAGGCAGGCCCTTCTGAGGTTCGAGGGCTCACACCTCATCGATGGCCACGGGGTGAGGAGGAGGAGATTGAGATCCTGTGGGCATAGGTAGCTAGCCTAAAGGAGGTTTTAGAGAGCCGGGAGGCAGAGTTGGTTCAATTGCGAAGGACAGTGGCCTTATTAGATGAGTCAGATGGATAGGTGCCTGCATTGTAGGCACAGCTAGCCCAGGTTCAGGGTGACATAGCAATTTTGACCAGAGAGCGAGATGCAGTGCTTTCTAGGGCATAGTAGGCAGAGGCTACAGTGGGTATCTTGCAGGCTTCAAGTGCTGGTATGGCCCTTATTTTGACATAGATGCAGACACAGTTGTCCCAGGCACAGGCACAGCTATTGGAGGCCAGAGGACGGATGGACTATTATCAGGCCCTATATCATGCGGTAGTTCCTGCAGAGCAGCATGCGCCGAGTTATAGTTAGGTCAATGGATCATGGGCAGCTAGATCACATAGATCTAGATTAGTTCAGTCTGTCCAGCAGACGATGGGCCCTCCCTCACATGTGCCCCAACAAGTTCCACAGGTACAAGTACAGTCGCAGCCGCAGCCACAGCCACAGCCACAACCACAAGTAGGACCACAACCACCACCAGGGTCAGGATCTCCCACTCCATCAGAGAGAGGGTCCTCCATGTGACAGTTATATCATTTTAGCCCTTAGAGGCATTGTATCAGGACATTATATTTTTTGATATATATATGAGCGATGTACATTTTTTTGTGATGATGATATATGATATGATGCTTTTTGATGGGCTATGTGTTTATTTATGATGCTCTATTATGATTATGATGATGCCTATGTTGATGGATGCAATATGCTATATGGATTATATGCTATGGATGTGTTGTGTTTATGCAATGTATGATTTTGATGTTATGGATGTAACGATGGTTTACTTATTTTGATATATGCATGGTTTGTGATTTATGGACTATATGATGTATAATGCAAATAAATGTTCATATTAATAAACATTTATTATGGATGCAAAATGTAATGGAAATGTATGTTTATCTTAATAAACACATGTTATGTGTGGAAATATGGATATGCAGCTAGATGATTGTAAAATGTAGTTAAATGATTATGATTGTGATGATGTAATGTAACTAAATGATTTATGCTATGCAAGTAAATTTAACTAAATGATTATGAGATGATATATGGGATGCAATGTGATGATTAATGAATTTAAAATGCACCTATGTGATTACAAACTACATGACTATAAAATGAAGCTAATGAGATGATATGCAACTTAACATATTCTAAAATGAACCTAATAAGATGATATGCAAATTAAAAAGATTCTAAAATGAACCTAATGAGATGATATGCAAATTAAAAAGATTCTAAAATGAACCTAATGAGATGATATGCAAATTAAAAAGATTCTAAAATGAACCTAATGAGATGATATGCTATTAAAAAAAAGATTCTAAAAATGAACCTAATGAGATGATATTGAATGATATATGATATTGGGTTACAAACTAGGTGATAGGTGAGATACATAGGTCTTGATACACATGATGTTCTTTGTTGGACCCTGGGTGGTGGGGCTGGTGGATAGGGGAATAGGTGGGAAGCGAGTCGGATTGGGAGTGGTTAGATTGTGGGTGGGGGGGGGGGGGGGTTGGGGATGAGGGGATTGATAGGTCATAAGACACCACGTCATTGAGGGGGGGGCTATGATTTGGTTCGAGATGTGTTGCATGGGAATACGTTGGAGGAGTGGGATTAGTGAGGGGATTTGGTAGGGTGGTGGGGTATGATTTGGTTCAGGATGTGTTGCGTGGGAATACATTGGATGAGTGGGATTAGTGAGGGGATTTGGTAGGGTGGGGGGGGGGGAAGTGTTTATGAAATCTAGGCGCGTGTGGTATAGTTGATTAGGAGGATGATTTGAGCTAGTAACAGTAGTTGCATAACATTGATTGAGAGCATTTCTTAGTTTACTATAGCAATGTAGGATATAGTTCACAAAGGTATGAGATGACCTAGGTGATGATATATATCCCACGATTGCATGGACTAGACCTGCAAACAATAGGTTAATTTCATGCATGCCCAAGGTAGTATAACCTTGCCTACCCTAGGAAGGGGACTCATAGTGACGAGTGTCCATAGTACATATAAGGTATTGATGCCTATATATGCAAATGAGGCATGTCATACTAGAACTGACACAGGCTTCAAGATATGAATACTATTCTTGGAGTAATGAAACCAACCCACAAGCACAGCATATAGAAACAATGACCTTTTCTACTCTAGGTGTTGTCCACTACTTACAATTATATAATGAGATCAGGGTAGCTTTGGAGATGACCCACGGTGAGACAAAAAGATAATAATCAATAATCAAATAGACCAACAAAAAGATACGAATAGCCTTTGTGTGCTTTTACCAAGAGACATGTTGATAGGATGACAGATTCTTGTCCATTGTGGGAAAGATATATCCTAGGACGCAAATCAGTTGGATTTGGTTGGGGAATTTTTGAAAGGTGGATAAAAGGACAGTCTAGCCATGTGTAGGATTATAGTTGGTATGTTGATTGATGATTTTTGCGTTAGGGATCCTGGTTCAAGTGTATACTTAGCGTGTGTATCATATAATGGGTCTAGCAAGCTCAGTGAATGGGGACCATCCAAACGGATTGGATGGGTGCATCTTATGTACCTGAGTACTGGAAACTTCTTTTGTATTCGAGACTGTCTATATACCCTGTGTCCATGGGATCAAGGTACTTTCAAGATGCGGGTGAAAATGAATATGTAGTTTTAGTGTGACTTGATGATGTGGGAATGGTTTTGGATGGTTGTGATGTGATGAGTTGATAGATGTTGACGGTTGTGAGTTGCAGCGAGAGTGATGTATGGGGGGGTGATATTGTATTGTTTTTGGATTTTGATGATTTTGTATTGTTTTTGGATTTTTTGATTTTCATCTGTACAAAATGGAGCTTACAAGGATCCTCGTTCCATGAGTTATCCTTAGAATGGGATAGTGCGGGGTGGGTGATAGGACTTGTTGTTTCAGAAATTCCAAGCCATGGGATGTGTGCGATATGGAGTGTTGTGATGGAAAGAGGACTTATTAGATGGTAGAACCGGCCACTACGCATGGCGCTTGAAATAGGTTTTCACCATGGTACTTATCTAATGCGTCACCGAAGTGATTTTCACCATTGGAAGTTTTTATTACACTCAGATTTTTCTTGATTGATTTTTTTTTATTTTTTCATTTTTTCATTTTTTTGTTTTTTTGGTTTTTTGATTTTTTTGTTTTTTTTTTGTTTTTTGATTTTTTTATTTTTTTTGTTTTTTTGATTTTTTTTATTTTTTTGATGGGATACTTGATGGGTTATGCATAGAATTTCTTCAGATGTAGGATGTTCATAGGCTCATCCAAAGGCTACCCCTCGGGTGTTGCAAGTTGGTATGCTCTTGATCCATAGCTGACTGTGATGACATAAGGCCCTAGCCAATTGGGTTCAAGTTTGCCTTTGTTAGGGCGCTCTAGCAAATTTTTTTGATTCTCCATAAGGACAGGGTCACCTACTTAAATTTTTGGTTTCTGATTCCCTTGTTACAGCTTCTCCTGAGGCGATTTTGATAGGCCTGTAGGTGGTTCAATGCATTCAGACATTTCTCATCCAGTAGTTCTAGCTAATGCAACCTTGCGACTCAGTATTCCTCATCAGTGATTATGTTTTGCAGGGATACTCTTAAGGATGGGAGCTCGACCTCAATAGGTAAAATGGCTTTGGATCCAAACACTAGGGAAAATGGAGTGGCTCCAGTGGGGGTGCGGATGCTTGTGTGATAGGCCCATAGGGTAGGATTGAGTTGGAGGTGCTAGTCATGGCCAGCTTCATTGATTGTCTTCTTTAGAATGCGGAGGATGGTTTTATTTGAAGCCTCTACTTGACCATTTCCTTGAGGATAATATAGGGTGGAGAAGTGGTGTTTGATTTTGAATTTTTTGCACAAAATGTGGACTTCTTGGTTCTTGAATGGTTTTCCATTGTCGGTGACGATGGAATGAGGGATACCATAATGACATATGATATAGTGGAGGATGAACTTGGATATCTGGGTGACAGTGGTGAAGGTGAGTGGTATTGCTTCCACCCACTTAGTGAAGTATTCGGTAGCTATGATGATGAACTTATGGCCATTGGATGAAGGTGGATGGATTTTGCCTACGAGATCGAGTCCCCACTGCAAGAAAGGTCACGGCATCGTGATTAGTTGCAATTCCTGTGCTGGTACATGAATGAGATTGCCATGATGTTGACATGGTAGGCATTTTTTGATAAACCAGTAGGAGTCTCATTCCATGGTTGGCCAATAGTATCCGGTCCTCAGGATCTTTTTAGCAAGAGCGGGTCCACTTGAATGTGCCCCACAGATACCTGCATGTACCTCTTGCAAGGCCACTTCAGCTTCCCTAGAGTCTAAACATCGTAAAAGCGTGCCCTCAAGACTCCTTTTGTATAGGGTATCTCCTACAAGGGTGAAGCGGGAGAATCGGTGGATAAAAGATTTTTGTTGTGAGGTGGATAGGTTAGGAGGGATGATGTTATCATGGAGATATAGATAGGTTTCTTGATACTACGGGGATAGAGGATCAATGACTTCACACACTAGCTCCGATTGAGGGACATCATATGTTGGGATAGGGAGCTCTTCTATCAGGAATTCGCACCTCTTGCTATCTTTCTTCATGTCGACCAGGGATCTGATGGTGGCCATGGAGTCCGCAGCTTTGTTGTTTAGACTTGGAATCTGCTCGAAGTGGATGTCGTCAAAATAGTCTTTAAAGTCGTCGACCATCTTTTTATAAGGCAGTAGTTTATCATCCTTGGTCTTGTACTCATTTTTTACTTGTCAGATGACTAGTTGAGAATCTCCATATACTATTAGCTTCTCAATTTTCCATTTGATTGCCATTCGGAGACCTGTGATAAGGGCCTCATACTCTGCCACATAGTTAGTACATGGGAATGTGATTTTGAATGACTTAGGGATGGTGTCCCCTTGAGGGGTAACAAACAGGACCCCTGCCCCCAAGCCTCTATGTGTGTATGAGCCATCGAAGTACATTTTCCATGTTTCTATTGTCAGTGTTATTTTCAAGATGGCTTCATCAGGGAATTCTACTAGTGTCAGATGTTCTGTAGGAATGGGTGCTTCAGCCAGCTGATCAGCGATAACCTGTCCTTTGATGGCTTTTCTCTTAGTGTATTCAATGTCAAATTCAGTGAGAATCATGACCCATTTTGCCATTCGCCCAGTAAGAGCAACTCTATTTAGCAGATATTTTAATGGATCGATCTTGGCGATGAGCTTGGTTTTATGATTGAGCATGTAGTGTCTTAGTTTTTGTGAAGTAAAAACCAGGCCCAGACATGCTCCTTTAATTGGCGTATAGTTAAGCTCATAGGATATCAGAGTGCAGTTGATGTAATAGATGGCTCTTTCCTTTCCTTGCTCATCATGTTGTGCTAATAAGGCTCTGATAGCTATCTCTATTGCTAAGATGTATAGTAGGAGGGGTTCTCCTTCCCTTGGTGGAGTTAGAACAGGGGGATTAGCTAGGTATTCTTGTAGTTGATCAAAGGCAGCCTGACACTGAGTGTTCCAGACAAAAACTGTATCTTTTCTAAGTAGGTGCTAGAATGGTTGACATGTATCGGCCAGTTGAGTAATGAACCGACGAATAGATTGGAGTTTGCCTTGTAGACTTCTTAGCTACTTGAGTGTTTTTGGAGGAGGCATTTCAGTGATGGCCTTGACCTTTGCAGGATCCACCTCAATTCCTCTTCTAGAGACTATATATCCCAAAAGTTTTTTTGAGGTGACACTGAAGACACATTTCTTTGGATTTAGGCGAACATTGTATTTCTCTAGTCGGTCAAAGATTTTTGCCAATACATCGAGGTGTTCCTCCCTTGTCTTCGATTTCCCTAGTAAGTCGTCCACATAGTCTTCCATGATGTGGTGAAAAAGGTCATGGAAGATGACAGTCATGGCTCTTTGATACGTGGCTCCAGCATTCTTTAGGCCGAATGGCATTACCATCTAGCAATACGTCCCCCATGGACATATGAAGGATGTCTTATCTTGGTCCTCTTCTGCAATCCGTATTTGGTTGTACCCTAAAAAGCCATCCATTCATGTCCTACCGTGAGATCTACTATCATGTCAATGTTAGGAAATGGGAACTCATCCTTTGGGTAGGCTTTGTTGAGGTCTTAGAAGTCAGTACAACAACGGATCTGGCCATCAAGTTTGGCTTCTAGTACTAAGTTGGAAACCCATTCAGGATAATCAATTAGGCGAATGAACCAAACATCCAGTAGTTTCTTTACCTCTACTTTGACTAGGACGGCCACCTGAGGATTCATTTTTCAGAGCTTTTGCTTCACTAGTTTTACTTCAGGGTGTACTGCAAGATGACAAACGACCAAGGCGGGATCAAGGCTTGGCATGTCTACATAGGTCCACACAAAATTGCGGTTTCTACGTTTGAAGAATGTCAAGAAGTTTTCTTACTCTACTGTGCTGAGAGATTCCACCCTGAAAGTGATTTTCAGCTCTTCTTCTGTCCCAAGATTCATCTCTTGGGCTAGCTCTACCAGGATGGGTGACCTATCTAGATAAACCTTGTCTATCTCAAGAAGGCCCATGCTTCCATCTCCTAGCGCCTCGTGGAGGTTTTCACTTGGAGATGCATCTTTTATTTTTACTTTTTTGGGATCTGACACTGCCGTAGAATGGTTTTCACCATCAAATCCTTGTTTGATTTTTATATTTTTATGACTGGAAGCAGGGGTTGTCTCCCTAAAATAGGCATGCGTATCAAGTTCCATGATGTATCCTACTTTGTGATCTCCCAAGGGGAAGTGATCTCTAACCCCCATCATTTCAGTGATGGCCTCATCGTTTGGTGCTATGTCGAAGACAGGAGGTCCCGTTGGTCCCAGTCTATGAGGTCCGGGTATACAAGTGGTAAGTCATTGGATGACGAGGCTAGGGTGGTGACTGTGTAGATGGTGCATATGGATGAGTCAAAGAAATTGGTAAAGTCACTAAAGGAGTCTTGATGGCCTGTTTCATTGACGTTGTCAACTTCAAGGGAGACCGTAGCGACCTCGGCTAAGATACATTCACCGATAGTGAGGAATCATTGTCGTTGACTATATCCTAACCCTTGAATGTAGGGATTTCTTGTTGCTTAGACTGGTTCCACGATCCCCTATTCATAAAGGCCGATTCTACCTTATCCTTTATAACCCATGTTTTTGACAATTTCAGACCCTTTACCATAGATTTCTATTGGTATGGTGGGAGCTTCTTGCTCATACTCTTCATCCTTATATAGCTAGAATGAGATATCTTTGAGCACATCCTAATCCAGGAGATGTTTCTTTTCAAAGATGGGTGATGGTTTGCACTTGATGACGACTGTGTTGGCTACTTCTGTCTTTCAGATGCCAAATGTTTTAGGATTGGGGTAATGTGCCCACACAAAAGGTACCATGCAGGTCATATTCCCCACATCCCATGTCACTGAGCTTGATCTTGACCTCAGGCGGTGGTGGTGTTTGGGATGAAGTGGTGGCAATGTTGGTGGGGTCGATATATGAGGTGGAAGCTGTAGGATTGGCTTTGGTGGTGGCTTTGTTATATGGGCAGAAAGTGTGGTCATGGCCTTCCAAGAAACTGCAGTATTGGAAGGGGCAGGCATTGGCATAGACAATTACTTCCGTGCCATTGTGAGGGAACTTGAGGCATTGATGGAATGTGGATGGGACGGCTTGCATGGCATGGATCCATGGTTGGCTAAGAAGAATGTTGTAGGGGAGGTCAAGATCAAGGACCTGACATTTGGTTTCCAGTATTTTCTGTCCCACTTGAATAGGGAGCTTGATGGTGCCTTTAGATAGCCGTTCGGTGTCATCATACCCTTTCATTGTGATGCACTCACTGGTGTCTACAACCACATCTGAATATCCCAAGTGTTTTAATAATTTAAGAGTGCATATGTTTAGGTTGGAGCCACCATCTATTAAGACTCTTTTGATTATGTGCTTGTGGATACGGACTTCGATGTGTAAGGCATCATTGTGTAGGTGTTCAGAAGCGGGAAGATCCTTTTTCTAAAAATGTGAGATGATGCGGTGCAGTGATATGTCCTACCATGGCTTGGAATTGAGTCACATTCAAGTTGGCGGGAACTTGAGTTTCCAAGAGTGCTTTGTCAAGGATGTCTTTGTGAAGGGGGGATGTGCGAAGCAGCTCAAGTATGGATATTTATGCAGGGGTCTTTCCTAGATGTTCTAGGAGGTTGTACTGATTGGTAGGTGATGGACGTGTGGTTGGATGAGGGGGTAGGGAATCTGATGTGGATGTGGGTGTTTGTTCAGTGGTAGGGGCTGTGCGGATGGATACACAGCCACGACGAGTTGTGACAGCGCAATCGGGTGCTTGTGCCCAAATGGTGATTGTGTTGACATGGTGAGATGATGGTTATATCCGCCCTACGATAGAGTCATAGGATGCGGGAGGTGGGCTGATGTTGTATGCTTGATTGGATGAGGAGGCTTTATTATGGTTGGGTAGTGGATCCTTGTAAGCTCTGAGATTGGCGTTTGGTGATGGTTGGGTGTTTTGATCAAGGCTGACTTGATTTTGATCTATGAGATCTTGGACACAATGCTTTAGTTTCATGCAGTCAGTAGTTTTGTGGCCCACAATGTGGTGGTATTCACAATAGTTATTTTCATTGTACCACACGGCTTTGAGCTCATTCTCTGACGTGGTCTAATAGGTGGGAGTGTGATCAAACCTTTCTTGCAACATCTGTTGAGGATGTCCTTGATGGGTTCCCCTAAGGGTGTAAATTGCCTTCGAGGTTTGTTTTGCTTAGTTTGCCCCCTTGGGTTATTTACATTGGCAGTATATGCAGGTGTTTGATTTTGTATATGTGGGATGACTTTTACATCCATGACGCCATCATTCAAAGTGTTCTTATTCTTCCCCCAATAGCGTGGTTTGTCATTTGATTGCGTGTTGGTGCTGTTGTTTCTATTGGGGGTGTTGATATGGGGTTTGTTGTTGTTATTGTTGTTGTTGGATTTGTAGTCATAAAATTTGATGGAGCCCTTGGCAATGAGGGCCTGTTCGATGGTAGTACCTTTGTTGATGACTTCCTCAAAGGTAGATGCACAAAGGATTTGTAAATGGAACCCTATTTCCTGATTGAGGTTGGTCACAAACATGGTGACAAGTTCTTTTTCAGGGATTGGCCATGGGAGTTTGCTTGCTAAGCTTCTCCACCTCTGCAAGAAGGAAGTGAAGGATTCTCTACTTTTTTATTTTGTGTTACAAGGGTCTATCATAGATATTTTGTGCTTGAAGTTGTAGGAGAAATGGTTTACAAATTTTTTCGTAAGCTCAGGGAAAGACCTAATGCCTGGGGGAAGATGTGTGAACCATTCAGCAGCTTGATCACCAAGGCTTCTTGGAAATAGTCTCATTAGATAGGTATCATTATTTGAGACTTCTAAGCAAGCGATGTAGAACTCCCTAAGATGATCCCTAGGGTCTCCTTTTCCCTTGTATTTGTCGAATTTGGGTGTTTCAAAATTCTTGGGGAAAGAGGGCATGTACAATGTTCGATCAAATGGATAAGGGCAAATATCCTGAAAGGAATAGTGCTTGCGCTTGCCCCTAGTTTGCATGTCATCTACCTTTAAGATCAAGGCCTGTACAACTATTGTGAGATCTTGTGTTGGTTGTGGTTGGGGTGTGTAGGGTTGTTGGAGGTTAGGTGGAGTTTGATGTTAAAGGTTTTGGGAGCTCTTGTTTTGATATTGTGGGGTGGTGTTTTGATTGAGTTGTGCAAGATGTTGTTGGTGAGTGTAGAGTTGTTGGAGAATGTGTGGGGATATTTGGGGGTTGGGATTATGTTGATTTGATGATGTTATGGGGTTTTGTAGATATGTGACATTAGATGGGTGGACGTGGGATGAGTTAGTCGTATTGTAAGGTGGTTGTTAGAATAATTGTCTTAGGTAAGCTATGGTTTGAGGGTTGGGTGGAGGCACACTCGTGGAGGTACTTGCATGCGTGAGGTTCCCTTGGATTCCTAAGGTGATTTGTGGGATGGAGGAGGTTATGTTATGATAGTGGATGTGGTGATGGGTTGGGAAGTGGTAGGATTGGAGACATTTATGGGAATTGTAGATGTGGTAGTGTTAGAGCTTATGGTGGTGGTAGATATGGTGGGAGTTGATGTTTGTGAGATGATAGGTTGGGTGTTTGATGTGGTAGGATTGATGGTAGAGGTGGATGGTTGGGATGATGTCATGTTATGGGGTGGTTGGGCACCAATTTTGAGGAGATAGTCAAGATATCTATTTGGATCTGACCTTAGGACTTTGTCAAGCATGTCCATGTTATTAGCGTCTTGTGTAAAGTTCAAGACATCTTGATCATCTTGGGACATGGTCGGTGGTGGTGGTGGTGGTTGCAAAAAATGGAAGGGGTTTTCGTTGGAATTTTGAAGAGCGTAGGTATATTGTGTGTTTGGTTGATGGGTATGTTGTTGTTGTTGGTGTTAGGCATTCCTATGCCACCATATTGTCTGGATTCTGCCATTTCTTGATTCTTTTTGTGTTGTGATCTAGTTATGGGCATGCACGTGTATGGATTTGATTTTGAGGTGGAGTGAAGTGGAGATGGAAACTTTAGAGAATTTGGACTAAATTGTTGGACCCAAAGATGGATGTGGTAGTGAGATGGACTAGAGAAGAAGATGAAGGGGTGATTGTAGTGCGATGAAAGATCGATAGGTTTTTCAAAAAGATGTTAACCTAGGGGTGATAAGAATGGATGGTATTTGACTTTTTGCACAAATTTGGACCAAAAGGTAGATGATGGATGATGTTTGCTTTGAAGAGATTTTTTATGTTTGATTTTGATGTTCGATATGAGAGATTAGGATGACGTTTTTCAAAAGGATTTGATGGTCAAAAAATTGAGCTTAGGTAAGATCTAGATTTGTGTCACACAAATAGATGTTTCTCTTTGTTTGGGGTAGACTAATGACCTTGCACAAAGAGGGATGATTATTTCTCTTGAAAAGTTGACCAATGACCCTTCAAGCAAAATATGATGTGAATGACGAAATCTAGATCTAGCTTTCGCTCAAAGGGATGACGAGTTTTTGGTTGATGATTTTTTTCAATGGGTGTTTTGATTTGGAAGATTTTGGATATGTTTTTTGGTTTTTGGAATGATTTATTGTGACAAGGATTTTTGGTCCAAAAAGGTATGCAAAGATCAATGAGGACGAGATGATATGAAATTGAGTGGATTCGATATAGCAAAAGGTCCAACAATGATGGTGATTGATTCTCTAAGGTCAAAATGAAGGTATGATTTAGAAAATTTGAGGAGAAAATAGATGGGGTACTGACAAATTCTTGGAAGGTGAGTATGGATTATGGCATAGCAGGTCCTAAAGTTCACAATTGAATGGGTCTTCGTTTCAGGCAAGTCAATCTGAAAATAGTGCCAATCCATAGGTGAAATGGTGCCAAAAGCAGACAGAGATGGCACTGAAATAGGGTAGTGTTGGTCGAGACTCTGAAAAAGATAGATTTAGGTGGCAAATTTTGGATTTGTTTTGATTGAAGTTTGATCAAATAATTCTCATTGTCTCTTGGCAAGTTGTTTGAAAACAATTTAAGCACAATAACACACAATAACCAAGATTTTTTGTTTGTGAAAAGATGTGTGATTTTGTTGAACAAGCACTTTGTACAACCTAGGGCGAAGATATGACAGTATTTGTTGAATCCCCTAGATGCGCCTATTCAAAGTGGGTAGCTCCAGGATCTTGGTAGCACTGGCTTCTCCTTACAATTGCACACACTTCTCATGCATACCAAGATCCAGGTTTCCACGAAGGCTTGTCCCTCACCAAACCTTAGGATTGTCCCTGCTACCTCGGCTAAGAACTGCATGAATCGGGGCCACTTCCAAGGTTGCCCTTCTGCATCAACAAATAGAAAGTTTTTTGGCTTGCTAAAATAAAGGTTTGTAGTAAGTGCTTTCGTTCAGGTGGTTATACATGTGACAGCACTACTCTCCATTATGGAGTCTCCCAGCCTCTAAGGGTTACGCTTTGGAGGGTTTTGGGGGAGGTTGGCTGTCAGTATAACACAACAACACCTGTTGTCTATGACTTTCATCACAAACACCTTATTTTATATAGCGGCTTAAAAGAGCTTGGCTTTAGCTTGTTGCTGCTTGGGTCATTCCCACCTTTCGAAGCAGGGTGGCAGGCTCTCTAAGGATTAACAAAAGCAACACAACCACAAAAATACTTTTGATCCCCCAGTTCATACAAAGATGTGAGGGGAGAGCATACGTATTCTTTGTGCTTGCATCACACTAACCATGGTTCATTTTAATTCTTTAGATTATGTTGGGGGTGATTTGTGCAAGTGTCGTGAAAATTTTTTGATTCTTAAGGTCACCAATGGTGCGAGGGACGAGCATACACTTTCTCACACCACAAACAAAACCATGAAAATAATTCACACAAATTATATTAATTTTCTTGTTTATATGAGTGAAGAATGCAGATTGTTGTTCTTTTTAATCCAATGAGTTCATTGATGCATTTTGTGGTCTTTTTTAAAGCCCAAAATTGAAATGTTTTAATAGTTGTTGGCAAGAACTTGTGAATTTTTAGAACACCAAATTCAAATTTTTGTTCTAGACTAAGGCACACACATACAAAGATTTGCTTGTTTGGTTGATCAATTTTATTGCACCAAATAGAAGTGTTTGTTTCTAAGCTAACATGCAAGGGTTCATTTTAAGTTCCAATTGAAATGTTTTCTCTTAAACTAAAGATAAAAATGCCCTGCAAAGACTTGTTAGTGTCCGCAAAATGATGGGGATGACCTGCAAACAACTTGTCAGTCCCTGCACAGAACGTAAAGTTAGTTTCTGAAAATAGCACTAAAACAGAGACCTAATGGCGCCACTATAGACAGAAATGGTGCTACTGGTAGGAACAACCCTAAAACCCTGATACCCTATCAAATGGTGCTGATATACGATACAGATAGCACTGATTAAACAAATAGTGCTAGTATCAGATACAGAATGCGCCAAAACAACATATAGCGCTACAATATTAGACAGAATGCGCTAGAACATAATATAGCGCTAAAATGAGATATGGAAGGCATTGAAACATAAAATAGCACCAATATGGATATCATAAGGTGCTACTACGAGTACTGTCAAGGGGTCTGGTCATAGTTAGAATATAGCGCCAATCTGGGTTCCAATAGCACTAATATGTGTCTGAACTTGTCCGTCCTACAAAACAAAGGTTTTTTTGCCCAAAACAGAGGCTTAAAATGCACACAGAAGAGGTCTTGTTAGTCTTGTTAGTATAACAAATGAAAAGCCAAGACAAAATGGAAGCTAAAAATGCATGTTTAGTCTTTAAACGAATTTCGGCATGGCCTCCCCTTCTTCTGTTCAAAATTCCTACAAAATAGAGAGCAAATAACCCTATAAAACAAGAGGAAAACCAGAGATTTAGACGGATTTGTGAGTGAGAATTGGGAAAGAAAACGCTCTGCAAAATAGCACCAAAAATAGCCAAATATAGTGCCACAGCGTGAGGTATATAGCACTATGCTTGCAAAAACATGTCTCAACCACAAAAACTCACAAAACTTGATTAGATATGGACCTTGTGGGTCCCACCGGGCGTGCCAATGTGATTAATAAAATCAAGTTGAAGGCAAAAACAAACTAAATGCATAATAAAACAAAGATTTATACCTCAAACAAAAGAGACCCAATCTCATCAAGGGAAAGGAAACTTGCACCCAAAAGTTCCTAAGATAAACCCTAGATAATGATTCAAATGTGAAATGCTCTCTCAAAAGACAAACTCACAATCTAGCTCAAGAGATTTTTGGGCATGGTAACATTACATTCAAATTGGATCCCAAAATGGGTTGGAGGATGAAGTATTTATAGAGATTTTGGAGAGGTTTTGATCTAAGGGTGGAGATTGATTTGGAAGATCAATGGTGGAGGACAAAAGTGAGGTGGAGGGCCTAGATTAGATCTTGGAGAAATGGAGGGCTAGGAATAAATGTGAGTCTTTTATTTATTTTGGGAAAGGGGTGAAGTAAATGAGTATGGGTGAGATAGAATATTTATGAATTAAAGATTCACATGGGGAATGTAAAATGAATTAAAAATTTATTTGAGGATAAGTGGAGATAAATGAGGTATGGGGGTGGTAAGGGGTTGTAAGAGGAATTAATTGTGATGTGGGATATATTTAAATAAAAAATTGACTTATGTGGATATATTTTAATTTTTTATTTGGAGGATGTGGGAAAGGGTGTTAAGCTAGGTTTGACCACCCAAATGAGAGGTTAGGATTAATTAAACATAGGTTTTATTTAATAAATCCTAGGGCTAGGATGAGGTAGGGTAGGGTAGGCAATTAAATAATAGCTATTTAATTGTCTAGGGTAGGGGTAGGTCAATTAATAGGTTGAATTAATTAGTTAAACATAATTTTAGCTAATTAATTAGATTTAGTGAGAGGGAAATTGACCAAATAAATATTGCATATTTATTAAATCAAATGGCTAAGGTTTGAACTATTGAATTAATAGAATTAATTCAATTGTTGGGGATAAAATGATGAAAAATTAGGCGATGAAGGCATAATTAATTATATAACATTTTAATTAATTGATTAGAAGGGAAATTGGTATGTTTAAGGATGTCGGGAGGCGGTTTGATGGTAAAAGATATTTTTAGGTGTCTATAGAACCTTCACAGAGTCAAAAGCCACTACAAAAAAGCACCTTGCATTGGGGTAACTATCTACATCCCCCTCCCAAATAGGTTTCCATGTTTCAGTAATCCAATCATGTAGCTCCGCAAGGCAAGGCCAAAACCCCCAAAATCTACCAATTAACCCCTTCTCTACGAAAAAAGTTACATTTTCAGCCACTTCATTTGCAATATCCCCATCAAAGGATATTGTGGGAGAAGCGATTGCACAATGGAGAAGACTAGCTATCTACAAATCACCATGATCAGGCTCCCCCTCTCCAGATAACCCCTCCAGCTACTGATCATTCCCCATTTCCATTGGGGAGACCAAGGCCACTCTGGCCTGTCAACAACCTGTTTCCAAATTCCTAGAGGGGACCAATGCCCGCAGTTAGGGCCTGCAACCAGAAGATTTTGTCCATTGAATAGATCTTTGTTTGACTCTTGCTTGCCTCCAGCCACTATTGAGATGGAAATCCCTTCGTTTACATCTTCCAATGGACAGACTCGAGATTTCTACCCCTATGTTTGAACTGAAAGAGATTGCGCAGGAATGCCAAAGGAAGCCCTAGTAGTGGTAGACATCGGCAACTTATGTCATATTATATTATATTTATTATTATACATAATAATATAATAAATAAAGATAAATATAAATATAATATAATAATATTATAATAATGTAGTAACATAAATATAATATTATTATTTTTAAATGGCCTCTCTTGCTCCTCTTCCTGCCCATGCACCTGGTTCTCAGGGTTTGGTTGCTACTGAGTTAATTGCTAGAATTTCTTTTGATGCTGATGTGGATGCGGTTGTTGGAGGGTTGTTCACGATAGAGGACCTTGCTGCTAGAGATATGCCTATGAGTGTGGCTGCTACGATTGGGGGTTTGCAGGTTTTGTCTGAAACTATTATCGTTGGAGCACCATTCATGTCTGTGGTTGCTAATGTTGCTGGTGAGTCATCTACGAGGGTGGCTTATTTGGATAAGGGTAAATATTTCTTAGCTACTACCCAAGGGAAGTGTCAGGGATTTCCTTTGCCCTGTGTTGCTTCTCTTATTATTTCTTTTGGGGCTGAGGTCTTGGAGAATGAGGAATTTTTCTCCTCTCACGCCTTGATATGAAGATTCAGCCATTTTTGGCCTCGCCTTCATGCCCTAAATAAATGGATCTTAGATTCTTGGGGACCAATTACTAGTGGTAAGATTGAAATCTACCCATGTGCTAGAGGTTTTTCATTGTTACTTTTGATGATATTGAGGATGGTAATGCTGTGTTTGAGGGTTTTGTTTGGCTATGGGATTAGCATCCCCTGGTGCTTTGTCCTTGGTTTCCATTTTTCAATCGTGCAACTGATTCTTTGAATCTTTTGCCCATCTAGGTTAGGCTTCCTAACCTCCCTCTATAGTTTTGGAGCAAGTCCTGCTATTCTATGATTGGGAATGCTTTGGGGCAGTTTATTATGGCTGATCCTGCTACCTTACAGTTTACCCATACAACATTTGCTTAGATTCTTGTGGACCTAGATTTATCTAAGGCACTCCTTGCTAAGATTATCTTCAACATTGTTGACCGTTCCTGGTGCTAGAGTTTGGACTACGAGGGTATCCCCTTTCGCTATCGACGCTGCTTTGGCACTGGTCATTTGGCTGAGCAATGTTTGCACTCCAAACCCAAATCTTGTTTGGCTTCTTGGTGGCATGATGCTCAACCCATAGACTTCACTATTTCTCTTGTGGCTTCTACTCCTTTATCTCCTTCAACTGCGACTCCCCAACCTAAGGTGCATTCCCCTACTCCTCTTCCTGTCCTGGAGCTGTTGGTTGCTGGTTTACAGGTTTCTTCTGCTATTGAGGCATTGCCTACTTCTGCTATTTTGCAGCCATCTATTTCAGAGGTTGTTGTTGTTCCTACTACTTGTCCACCGCCTGTAACAAGGGGTGCTTCTACTATTGAGGTTGCTACTGAGACCTCCCCTATTATTAGAGAGCTATTTACATCTAGGGCTACTACTGTTGGTGTGCCGTCTATTGATATAGCTAATACTATTGTAAAGTCTTCCTCCTCTCCTCAAGTTCCACCCCCTTCTATGGTTTTGGGGAAAATCTCACCCCATTCATCTCCTTTTTCTATAGATGGAGACAATGATGTTTGTTGGACTGTGGTCCAAAGAAGGAAGCAGGGTCTTCCTAAGCATGTCTGGCTAACTCGCACTCAGGTCAAGGTTGTTCAATCTATCAGATTTGGGTATGCTATTGTTTAGTTTTTTGTTGTTCCTCGCAACCTTGCTGTAATGTTGTAGCTTTGTCTGTGTGCTGTTAATGTGTTGTCTCTCGATTGTTTAAGGCCTTTTTTGTCCTGGGGGCTGCTCTGTATAGGGTTCTGGGCCCTCTTTTCCAACTGAACTAATGAAAAACATAAATATAATATTATTATATTTAAATGTAATAATGACATAAATATAATTTTATATTATAATTATAATATAATATTATTATAATTATAATTATAATATAATATAATTATAATTAAATTATAATAAATAATTATAATTATAATATTGTTTTAGTCATTTTTTGTAATAGTTAGGTTGTTTTTAAGGCTATAACCGGAGGTTTTCTTTGCCTAATTCTTTCCTATCGGTATGCCTCATTGAATCAGGCTTTTTGTAATCTTTTCTTATATATAATATAATATATTTTAGTGGCTTTGCCACTTTTTCTTTTAAAAAAAATTATAATTATAACAAATAATTATAATAATATTAGTTAAAATTAATTAATGTCTTACATGTTATACATATAATTATATATCAATTTAATTAAATTTATATTATTATTATTTTTTAACTTGCATATCTATTACAAATAATAAAATATACAGCATGTGGCTAAGGGAGCCACACTCTCAATCAAAATTACATCTTTTGGTAGTATTTGTTACAAAGCAGCAAGTTAAAAGTAGTTTTTGTAGTTTTATCACCTAGTACATATAAAAAAAAAATTATATTCACATATTAAAACTTTCATCAATTCTTTCTCTGTCCAAATATCTTTCTTTGATCTTCATTTTTCCACTTCTGCCAACTTGATCCTGTTTTGGTGCACTCTATCCTTTGATTTAGCCTGGACTAGTCTGGTTTCCATATTGCTAGGGGTACCTCATCCTCTGGGATCATCAACTCTGAGTGTAGGCCTGTCCTCAAATGATCCATCCTCAAAGTTTTGATTGACAACCTTGTTCTCTCGTTCATCTTCTATCATATGTTGCTCTCTGGACTTGTTTTGCTGAGCTATGTTCTCCTCTTGGTTTGTTTGGCTAGCCCTTCTATAGTCGTGCGGCCAAAACTTAGCAGTAGAGATGTCAGATCTATATACTATAGCCTCACCTTCATCTAGAATCTGCATGAACCTTTCTGTTGGCATTTTAAAGGTACTTGTAGCCTGTTGAGAGATAGAACAAAGTGTGAGTCTTACAATAGACCCAACAAGCTTGCTGTTGCTTCCTTGATACACACATTCATTCCTATTTTTCCACAAGGACCACAAAACTTCAGTAGAAACACATAGCCAAAAATCATTAGTTTTGGTGTCAACATTTTTAACAAACCCACATAGGACATTAGCTTTTGCAATAGTAACATCTACTTTACACATTTTTAAAACCATAGGAAAAATACTCCAAACATTTTTTGCAAAGTCACATTCAATAAAGATATGCTCACAACTTTTTGGGAGACTACAAAAAGGACACAAAGGACTCCTGAACCCTAACGCCAACCTTTTCAACAATAACAACCACCTAAAATAATTTTTCTTGGGCTCAAGGATACTGGACCAGATGACAGATAGAGCTTTATGCATCTCATTAGGATCCAGCAAACTAACCTAGGAGGAGCTTATGTGTGCAAAGATATCCCCATTTATAGCAACCAAGTTGTAAAGGTTCTTTGGAGTCATCTTCTCAAACAATGTGTCGTATTTCCATTTGATGACATCCCAAGAAAAGCATTCTATAGAAACGTTTTGTAACCCAAAGACTTGCAGAGCTTTGGCTAGGACAGAATAGGTCCTTCTTTGTGAATTTGGGGTGCAAAACTCATCTTGAAATTGGTTCCAGCTTTTTATGGCATTGTTCTGTATAACATCTCCAAATGAATTAACACCCATTTTAGACCTTTTTTTGTTGAACAGCCCTAGACCTGGGCTAGAACTTTACTGTTATGCTTCAAATTCAACCAGACGGATCTATTTTTATCAATGCATTTTCTATTACAGTCAATGACATCTTTATTTTCAATGAATGATTTGATGCTTTCTAGATGGAGGCAAATACTACATGTAACGATCGACAACCACAACAAGAAAACATAACATAAACCTTAAATCTGTTTTATGAAATTCCCAATGTTGGCACTAAGAGTGTGCTAAGAACCTCACTAGGGAAACTTACAACACATTTATTTATAGAATATTCTAAGACAGAGAATATTAGACCCTATGGATAAGGGGTGGCTTACGTTGTGGGAGTACAATTAAGAGGAAGTCAAATTAGTTTTCTCAATATGCTAAGCTAAGGGTGGACAAGGGGATCGCGCACATAATAGTTTTAAAACAAAGTGCAAGGGTAATGCTAACACGTTTCAAAATAATATATGTACAATTAATGATGAAAGGACGGTTTGCATATCATTATTTTCCAAGGAAGAAACAAAATTACATTTTCTAATACCGCTGATGGTAAAAGAAAGTAATGGAATTTAGGGATATCCTATGTGACACCCTAAGTACACACGCACGATTGGAAAACCACACAAAACCAACACGATCTTAACATAGGCAAGTACATTAAGATTATTTTGTTATTTATATTATATATATATTTTTAACTCAACCCGATACATAATGCGAATAACATTTCTAATGTCCCCATAAGAGAACCCCAAATGGAACAATAACGATAATCATCATTAAATAAATGAAAAGCACGGGTAAGTTAATAAAGTAACTTAATTATATTTCTTTATTTAAACCTCTAAGAATCCAAGAATTTTAATTTAATATCCTAATGGCAAGCTAGAAACACCTTTTACTGAACGAACAAAAATCATTACTATCTTTTAAATAATTATAAAAACTAATATCTATCAGAAATCACGTGTGGAAAAACAGCGGGATCATTGCATAGAGAAGTGCTTCCCCATTTCGAATTTATCAATATGGCATTCATAGAAATACACTGCAACTTTATTCATTTCATTACTTCCATCAAATTAAATTGCTCCTCTAATACATCGATTACAAAAATCAGGGAAAAGAAAGTTTTTTTTCATCTCCAAGGATTTTAATTAATCTACTAAGAAGAAATATAATCTTCCTTTTTATCTATTAATGGTGCTAGGCCAACGTGAAATTATACCTATTTCCCATTATTATAATAATTTACCCTTTTTTTTTACCACGTGGGAGCTTATGGAGTGATTCTTTACCCTAAACAGACGTATGTAAAAATGAAGCCTTACTTCCCTTGCATGTGGGTAAAAAGAGGTCATAAGAAATGACATCTGGTTTATCAACAACTTGGTCTAACCCTAAAAAAACATCAAACCCTAAAATTCGCCCTAAACCTTAAGATTCATACTAATCCCTATTCTTTCCTTTTAGCCTCGAAAGACCTGTAACAGAACCAAACTACTCTTTTGCACAGCCAGTGGGTTGCTCACTGCCCAGCCTAGGATAGGAACTGTCCACCCCTGAGCTAGGGGAAGACATAGGAGAACCAGAAGGGAATAACTCTTCACATTTTATAACACAGGATACAACAAAAGACATCAACATTCCAATCCTTTTTACAACACATAAAATACAAATAAAATTAGTACAACACACCAACATTGCTTGCACAACTCTAGGAGGCTTGTCAGTCAAGTTTTCAAGTATACACAGAAGGAATCCCTCAAAAATTCCTTGCCCGAGAAGGAGAGAGTACAACTCTTAAACGGAGGAGAGTAAAAGTGTAATTCATTTTTTCCCAAGGTAAATTTGCCTTCATCAAAAGAAAGGCAGGCTCCATGTTTTCGACACTATACAACAATCATAACTTAATAGATACATAAAAGAATTAATTTCACGGTATGTGTAGACCACTAAGTTATTTCCTAGCTCTTTATCTAAACATTACTCAATACTATAGGCTGTAAATTCATACAATCTCATTGTTTTAGTATAATTTCAAGATTTGTGTCTACCTGATTTCTTGCTCAGCATTTGAAGGTGTAGTTTCAGATCCACAATAATCTTCCTTCCTCCAGTTTTACCTTCACCAAAGCCCCAAAAAGGTGTACAACATCCGGCCCAATGATTGAAAAATTCTTTCTTTTCTTTTGCCTAAGGGAAGTCTAGGTTCTACAGTAGATGATAGAAGAACAATAGTGACCACAACTAGTAAAAACAAAAGAAATTTACAGGAGATGGGTGAAAATTGGAGGAGACTCTTTTTCCAAAATAATTGAATAAATATTTCTTCATTGACAACTCTCTTGTTGAGAACACTTGTCTCTTCAGTTAGGGACACTTGTTTTTCTCCTCTAAGGTTTTCTAATATAGCCCTCTTAGATTCTCACAACACATACACCCTCCCTGATGATGACTCATCACCCCTCTAATTTTTGTCACTTTATTTAGGGTAAAAATAGAGGTTTTCAAAAATTATCTATTTTGTTAATTCCCCCCTCCAAAATGTGCCAAGACATAATCTTAGGTCTAAAATGCTTTATTTTTATAGCAAAGATACCATTTTAAATTATTTTACACCCTTATAAGAGACTGAAGGGAAAGTTTTAGTTTAGGTTACACAATACATAATACTGCAAGATTCAACACACAGAACATCCATGACATATGATGCTACACAATACAGTATAGGACAAACAATCCTACATAATATAGTACAGGACATACAATGCTACACAATACAGCATAGGGCAAAACACAACACATGACAGTGCCTTCCACAATATGAAGGACCTAAGTTTCTCCACATAGACTTGCTCGGCTCTACTAGTTTCACACAATACAGTCCCCCTATATTTTCCCCATTTTCACTGGCTAGTATGTACCTGCACAGTCATTTCAACTGTTAGTCATTGTCACAATATCATAGCTGAAGCGAACAATAATTAACATCAATCAATTATAATAACTCTATGTTTAACAATTCACAATATTACACCATGAAAGATCGTAATAAATCAACTTGTAACATATTACAATCATCATTTTCACCTGTTAGTAAACATAGCCATCATATTTAAAATATTCATTTTCAAATGGAATTAAAACTTATTTTATCGTCACAAACTCACCATATACATCACCTTCCTTGACTCGATAATTGAAGTCGTTTGCATAAATCAAATATAAATAAGCTAGTTTGGTTATATCTAACCGTAGTACAACATTAAACATAGTCCAGGAAAAATATAAAAGTAACTTTTGATTATACATTCCAATTCAAGAAAGGACCTTATGTATATAATTAACCTTTGTTTATATTTATCAACCGAGGTTCCTCCAAATTGCATTCACCAATATAACATCACTATGCTGTAAACACAATAATAGGTTAGGGAAAAGTTTAGTATGAAATCACACCTCTTAACAACCGCAAAATAGATAGTGTATTCATATGAAGAAAGTGCATCATAAAACAATTCATTAAAAGCCAAAGTTCTTTACCTTCATCAAGAGAGAGAAACAATTAACACCACTAGTTCTCCACTAAATACATCATTATACCAAGAGCCACAAGGAATGGATTTCATATTGGAGAGGTATTTTAAGGAGTGGGTAAGGGGCCTTACATTCTCCCCCCTTGCATAGACTTCCTCCTGGAAGTCCTTGAGAGTATATAGCTATTCAATTGGTATAGACACAATGAAACTAGGAGCAACAAGGATGTTACTTTACCATATCATGTGAAAGAAAGAAAACAGATGTCTAAGCAACCATATTATGTCAAAATAGGTCCATGCAAGTTAAACCACATACCTCTTTCCAGAAAGCTACACATTTACTTGATTCATGAATATATCAATTTTACAACTAAGGAATTAAATCAAGTCACCATATCCTGTGCTAGCCAATAATTTCTAACACTTGATTTTCACAACACTCAGTGACACACACATATCACATAATACTTAACTCCACATATAACACATTACTCAAAAAGATTCTTTTCACATTATATGCCTCCTCTAAATGAAACACACGAAGGAGACCATACTAACATGGATCAAACTATTACTCATCACAAAGACATCACATGGCTCACACCACAAGGCTCAACAAGAAAGGGCTATTATGAGGAGGACAACACTAATAAACCACTGAGCAATCCATAGTGCCATAGAGTTGAATGATCAATGAGTGAATAACCATGCCGTGTAGTAACCACTGTGCCACTATCCAATGCAGCGTAACATCATATAATATTACCTCCAAGGGAACCCAATATCATCCATACTATAGTGCCGAATAACAAATGAATAACCATGCCATGTAGAATACCATTGTGCCAAGTAGTAGATCATGAAGGATGGTCTTAGGGTCCTCTTTAGGAGCCCTCCATACATAACCCAATATGAACAATATTCCCCAGGCCATCTACTCCTCTATACAACCTGTCAGTAATCCCTCTAGGATATGATAGTAAACAATAGTCACAACACTCCACACATACCAGCAGTTGACACATTAAAGTGCCTCAAATGAGAAAATTAAAGAATTAAAGCAAACTCATAAATTAAACCTCAATAAAGTAGAAGAAAACAAATATAATAAATCATAGAAGAAGTGGAGACCAAATAGAAATCATTGCATTATCCCAAGTTTATCCAAGAACACGTCCTTAAGGAAAAAGGACTAACTCAAACATAAAAATGGCCAATTAGCCCAAAGTAACAAAACACTACTGGCTTGCAAGCAAAATATTCAACAGAAATAAATATTCCAACAATCTCTTAGAAATTTGCACATTATGAACACCATGCAACCTTGCAACATGGTCACCTAAGGGGAGGAGGGGAATCATATAGTGGTCTCAAACCACATAAGATAATAGCATGCAATATCATGGTGGTCTCAAACCACAGAATAATATGGTGGTTCTCAAACCACAAAATAATATGGTGGTTTTCAAACCACAATATAGTATGGTGGTTCTCAAACCACAGAATAGTATGGTGGTTCTCAAACCACATGAAAATTAATGAAGAATTTACCATGTCATAATAAGTGTATCCCACACAATCCAGAATAGCCTGATCATATATCTGCATGAAGAATCCACATGAATAGGCACCTGCCCCACACAACCCAGAATCCTTCCATCATACCAAGTTCCACTGACATATGCCACAAATGAGTCATCTCTAGGATCTAACATGTACCTCACAAGAGAAAACCCACAAGCCTGTATGATTATCATGTATCATGAGTCTAAGATATCATGTATGTATAAGGTCATCTGTAATTATTCCAAGTAGAGAACAATACACCTCGTACTTATACTGACAACCACATCAAAAGTCATATCATCCTTGTATCAAGGTATCATTCACTATTATCTCCTTACACACAACTGTCATTTCATCAAGCTGCCATCCCAAATACCATGTCACATTTATCCTAATTTGTCTCTCTGAACATCCTGATAGCATATAATGTGGCACTACCCAAAGTTACCAATCCTTTTTGTTTACAACCATTATCAAATCTCAAAATCGTATGCTATAACACTATCTGTATCCAGTGTAGCGTTAGTACCTCATCACTGATAGTAGCTTCCCAAATACTAGAAATCCATGAAGACATCAATATAACTACCAAGTGTCTATAGCTAGAATTGAGTATAGGCTCAGGGAACATTAAGGTCCATTCTCAACCCATGGAACAATAGAAAGAAAAGGGTTTACAACACGAACCAACAGTTGTATTTTATAATAAAGCAATTCAATTTGTACACTTACTATGATTGACCTCATTCACTTGATCTGTTTTATGGTTTTCACACAAATAGAGTGTCCTAAAAAATTATAACATAATTCCACTGTTAGGTGAAATTACAACAATAATTATTTACTTCCAAACAACTAAACCAACTACTATCACACAACACTATTCTTACCTTAGTATTATTCTAAGACCCAACAATTCCCAGAACTTCCAGTTTTGGAAAATGTGGCTCTGATACCACAACAAGAAAACATGACATAAACCTTAATTTTTTTTTCAAATTGACAATGTTGGCACTAAGAGGGTGCTAAGAACCTCACTAGGGAAACTTACAACACATTTATTTATAGAATATTCTAAGACATAGAATATTAGACCCTATGGATAAGGGGTAGCTCATTTTTTGGGAGTAATTAAGAGAAAGTCAAATTAGTTTTCTCAATATGCTAAGCTAAGTGTGGACAAGGGGATTGTGCACATAATAGTTTTAACACAAAGTGCAAGGGTAATGCTAACACATTTCAAAATATTATATGTACAATTAGGTTTGCATAACGTTATTTGCCAAGGAAGAAACAAAATATTATGATTTTATTTTAGGGCTTAACTGCGTAGTTTTTGAGTCAAACACATGACCCATATTTCATGAGTAGTGGTTCACATGAACCCATCTCTCATGTTAATGAATGGTCCACTTAGCACTCATTGCATCTAGGTGATGCACACAAGGGTGAAGCATCGAGACTTCTCGGGAGGTCACCCATCCCAGTACTACTCCGACTCAAGCGCGCTTAACCATGGAGTTTCCCCCAAGATCAAGCCCACTTAGCTTGCTACCCCATTTGCCCTAAAATAAAATCATAATTTGACATGCTACGAAAATACCTCCTACTTATCAAGAAACAAAATTACATTTCCTAATACCGCTCATGGTAAAATAAGGTTATGGAATTTAGGGATATCCTATATGACGCCCTAAGGACACACGCAAACCACACAAAACCAATATATATATATATATATATATATATATATATATATATATATATATATATATATATATATATCAACGCGATACATAGCGCGAATAACATTTCAAATGTCCCCATAAGAGAACCCCAAATGGAACAATAATGATAATCATCATTAAATAAATGAAAATCATGGGTAAGTTAATAAAATAACTTAAGTTTATTTCTTTTATTTAATTTAATATCCTAATGGCAAGCTAGAAACACCTTTTACTGGACAAACAAAAATCATTACTATCTTTTAAAAGATTATAAAACCTAATATCTGTCACAAATCTCGTGTGCAAAAATAGCGAGATCATTGCATAGAGACGTGCTTCCCCATTTCGAATTCATCAATCCGCCATTCATAGAAATACACTGCAACTTTATTCATTTCATTACTTCCATCAAATTAAATTGCTCCTCTAATATAGTGATTACAAAAATCAAGGACAAGAAATAGTTTTTTATTTTTATTTTTATTATCTCCAAGGATTTTAATTAATCTGGTAAGAAGAAATATAATCTTCCTTTTTATCTATTCATGGTGCTAGGCCGACGTGAACTTTTCCCATTATTATAATAATTTTCCTTTTTTTTACCATGTGGGAGCTTATGGGGTGATTCTTTACCCTAAATGGATGTATGCAAAAATGAAGCCTTACTTCCCTTGCGTGTGGGTAAAAGAGGTCATAAGAAATGACCTCCAGTTTATCAACAACTTGGTCTAACTCTAAAAAAAAATCAAGCCCTAAAATTCACCCTAAACCTTAAGCTTCATACTAATCCCTATTCTCTCAGGCGAACAGGAGAGCCTATGATGGTGAGCAAGGATAATAGGGTTTAAACCTGCATAATTTCTCATCCTCCTTCATTTCTAATCTACTCGGGGTCGATTCAAGCGGATATGAGTTCACTTAAATTCCTATGGCATTCGTGAAAGATACAGCACCTGGCCTTGCTATGAGGCAACGGCCACAAGGTTTTTCTCTAAAATCTACTTCATCCTCGTTTCCTTAAGACTCTCGTAAAATGACTTACTCCTATTTGGTTTTCCTTCACTCTCTTTTTTTTGTGTGTGCTACAGGAGAAACCAGAGGCGGTTTTGCGGGAAGGCGCAACAGGACTATTTCTCAACTCGTAGAAAAATTTGTTATAGGCATCTCTTTTTTTTTTCTCGTAGCACCAAATATGTTTTATCCGTTACCTTCTTTCCGCAACCACAATCTATCGATTCAGCGGCACATTTTAGTTTTATAGTCTAGCATTTAAGTAACATTTCTCTATTTACGATGTCTAGGGTTTGGTTTTTTCTTCTTTTTACAGAACGACTATAACACCATCTGCATTTAGTTAAGTTGAGCTTGCATAGTTTACCCTATTCTAGGGGGGTTTTGTTTTCCACTATGATGCATTTGTTCCTGTTTAAATGGATCCTGCGTATTGTAAACTACCTTGGAGGCTTGCATTCCATATTTATGTAAGGCTCGACAAGGTTTTATTTCTATAATATTATAAATTGATTCACATTCAAGTGTATTCCACTCTATTTTACAAGATTTTACTCTAGCTTACAGGGTTTTGTTTCAATCAAATATTTTCTTTTACTAATTGATGCATAGATGGGGTTCTTAAGCTAAACAGTTGATAAAAATAAAATTTAAAATAAATAAAATCAAATAGGGTTAAAAGATTACCATGCATAATGTTCAACACCCATCAACACTTTGCTCTTTTTTTTTGTTTTCCAGAACTGAAGCTAATTCTTTATTTTATCTTTCTAATATAGAATGATACGTTACCCACTTAAAATCTCTCTCTCTCTACAACACATGTAGAGTAATACTTTTCAGATTTGCACTAAACAACTCTATTAAAATATGCAGATTGTTCTCCTTTTAGGCACATTATGTCTGTTGTGATACAATCATAATTTAGTACATTGTAGTTTATTCTTAGTTTGTTCAACATAATGCTACTTTCCCAAACACTAACATAATAATAACATTATTCAGATCTATTCACAAGCCTTCATAGAACATTTAATTCCTTTTTTCTTAACATAGAAATACTGGTTTTTCCCTTTCTGCCCATAATGTATTCTCTTCTTTTCATAGACACATCAGCTAATGATCTTTCCTTTCAGCCTTCAAGGATCTGTAACAGAAGCAAACTACTCTTTTGCATAGCCAGTGAGTTGCTCACCACCCAGCCTAGGACAAGAACTGTCCACCCCCAAGCTGGGGGAAGACACAGGGGAATCAGAACGGACTAACACTTCACATTTTACAACATAGGATACAACAGAAAACATTAACACTCCAATCCTTTTTAAAACACATAAAATAAAAATAAAATTAGTACAACACACTAGCATCACTTGCACAACTCCAAGAGGCTTGTCAGTCAAGTTTTCAAGTATTCACAAAAGGAATCCCTCAGGAATTCCTTGCCTGAGAACGAGAGAGTACAACTCTTATAGGGAGGAGAGTAAAAGTGTAATTCATTTTTTCCTAAGGCAATTTTGGCTTTATCAAAAGAAAGGCAGGTTCAATGTTTTCGACACTATACAACAATCATAACTTAACAGATACATAAAAGAATTAATTTCACAGTATGTGTAGACCACTAAGTTATTTCCGAGCTCTTTATCTGAACATTACTCAACACCATAGGCCTTAAATTCATACAATCTCACTGCTTTAGTATAATTTACAGATTTGTGTCTACCTAATTTTTTGCTCAGCATTTGAAGGTGTAGTTTCAGATCCATAGTAATCTTCCTTCCTTCAGTTTGACCTTCACCACAACCCCAAAAAGGTGTACAATATGCAGCCCAACATGATTCAAAAATTCTTTCTTTTCTTTTGCCTAGGGGAAGTCTAGGTTCTGCAACAAATGATAGAAAAATAGCAGTGACCACAACTGGGAAAAATAAAAATAAAATTACAGAAGATGGGTGAAAATTAGAGGAGACTCTTTTTCCAAAATAATTGAATAAATATTTCTTTCATTGACACCTGTCTTGTTGAGAACACTTGTCTCTTTAGTTAGGGACACTTATTTTTCTCCTCTAAGGTTTTCTAATACAACCCTCTTAGATTCTCACAACACATACATCCCCCTGATGATGACTCATCGCCCCTTTAATTTTCGTCACTTTATTTAGGGTAAAAATAGAGGTTTTCAAAAATTATCTATTTTGTTAATTTCCCCCTCCAAAATGTGCCTAGACATAATCTTAGGTCTAAAATGCTATATTTTTATGACAAAGATACCATTTTAAATTATTTTACACCCTTATAAGACACTGAAGGGGAAATTTTAGTTTAGGTTACACAATACATAATAATGCAAGATTCAACACAAAGAACATTCATGACATACGATGCTACACAATACATGTATGATGCTACTCAATATGATACAGAACATACGATGCTACATAATACAGTATATGACATACAATGCTACACAATACAGAATAGGGCAAAACACAACACATGACAATGCCTTCCACAATATGAAGGACCTAAGTCTCTCCACATAGACTTGGTTGGCTCTACTGGTTTCACACAATACAGTCCCCCTATATTTTCACCATTTTCACTGGCTAGTATGTACTTGCACACTCATTTCAACTATGAGTCATTATTACAATGTCATAGCCAAAGCGAACAATAATTAACATCAATCAATTATGATAACTCTATGTTTCACAATGCAAAATATTACACCATGAAAGATCGTAATAAATCAACTTGTAACGGATTACAATCATCATTTTCACCTATTAGTAAACATAGCCGTCATATTTAAAATATTATTTTCAAATGGAATTAAAACTTATTTTATCATTGCAATCTCACCATATACATCACCTTCCTTGACTTGATAATTGAATTCGTTTGCATAAATCACATATAAATAAGCTAGTTTGGTTATCTCTAACCATAGTACAATATTAAACAAAGTCTAGGAACAATATCAAAGTAACTTTTGATTATACCTTCCAAGTCAAGAAAGGGCCTTATGTATATAATTAACCTTTGTTTTTATTTATCAACCAAGGTTCCTCCAAGTTGCATTCACCAATATAACGTCACTATGTTGTAAACACAATAATAGGTTAGGGAAAAGTTTAGTGTGAAATCACACCTCTTAACCACCGCAAAAGAGATAATGTATGCATATGAAGAAAGTGCATCATAAAGCAATTCGTCAAAAGAAAAAGTTCTTTACCTTCATCGCAAGAGAGAAATAATTAACACCACTAATTCTCCACTAAATACATCATTATACCACGAGCCACAAGGAATGGATTTCATATTGGAGAGGTAATTTAAGGAGTGGGTAAGGGGCTTTACACTACTGAACCAGAGGGTCTATCTTTAAAGTCACCTAGTACAATGTCTACCATACTCAAGCCTGACCAATCCTTAGCCTTTAGAGGCACTGCATTCTTAAAACTATTATGGATTAGAACTTTCTAGGGTTCAGTGCTGGCTAAAGATCTCACTATCCATTTTGCCACTAAAGTGGCACCTTCGATTTTGAGGTCTTTCAACCCCAGACCTCCAGACTCCTTTTTCTGATAGCACCAACTCTAGGCAACATAATGATGCTTTTTATGTCCTTTCCCATCTGCTGATAAAAAGTCCCTGGCCTTCTTTTGAATAATATTAACCTGATAACTTACAAATATCCATGTTGAGGCATACTATATAGGGTAGGCAACTAGAATTTTTTGGCAAACTTGTACTCTTCCCACCAGTGATAAATACTACCTATCCCACATATTAAGCTTTTTACAAATTTTATTATACATTCATTGCAACATTCTTTTCAAGGAGGGGTTCATCAAGAAAGGAATACCGAGAAATCTTACTATTATGTTAGCATCCCCCCACTGCCAATGATCCTCATCTAGCCAGTCAAGTGGATGGTCATTCCAACTAATCACAACATATTCAGCATGAGAAATTTTTACTCCTATAGCTTTTCAAAATATCATCAGTCTTTCCTCAAGATTGGCATTGTGTCTTTTTTCCAGAATGGGGAATAAAGCAGTATCATCTGCAAATTGAACATTCAGCAAGGACTCATTATTAGGAAGCATGATCCCTTTAACATCTTCTTTTATCAGATTAGTTCTCATAATGTAGAAAAGAGCTTCAGAAGAGATAACAAACAAAGCAGGGGCAAGGGGACATCCTTGCCTTATAGTTCTTTCTAGAGTAAATGGGTTAGAAACTGATTCATTTATGGCTATGTGAATAGAGGCATCCTTGAATAACATTCTAACCATATTATAGAACCCCTCAGGAAAACCCAGTGATTCCAACATCATAAGAATGAAGGGCCATTCAGTTCTATCATAGGCATTTTCAAAGTCTGAAAGAAAAATACCTGCATTTTGCTCACTCCTTTTAGCCCAATCCAGTGCTTCCCAACTTGTGATTAGGTTTTCCAAAATGTATCTCCCTTTTAAGAAACCTATTTGAGTGGGGTTTATGATGGCTAGAAGAATATCTGTAAGTCTCATTGCTAGAATTTTGGTAATAATCTTATAGGAAACATCAAACAAGGTTATTGACCTTTAATTCTTTAAACTTGTCTTATCACCTTCTTTAGGCAGGAGTTTAATCACCCTCTATTAATTTCTTCACCTAAAGAACTGACAGAGATTGCTTCACTATATAACTCCATCAGATCATCAACCACCCATTTTTCATTAGATTTATAAAACTGAGCCACCAGAATTCTATCAATGCTTGAAGATTTGCCATTTTCCATTGATTTAATTGCCAACGAAATTTCTTCTTTTGTAATTATTTTTTTAACATATTACTCATATCCTTTGTTATTCTTTTCGGCCAAACTAATTTATAGAATGCATATGCCTCTCTGCATTCTTTTGAGTTATCCTTAGCTAAGAACAACTTTTGATAGAAGGACCTAAATATCTCCTTGATTTCTTCATTGTTCTTGTAGCATACATTATCTTCAACTACAGGGCCAATATCTTCCCTTGCATTTTTAATTTTTAGCAAGTTGAAAAAGTATTTAGTCCCCTTGTCTCCTTCAGCTAGACAATTTATCCTAGCTATGATTCTGGCTTCTTGATTCTTTAAGGTTTGAAATTTACCCAACTTATGCTTTGCTTCCCCTAATATTTTTAAGGATTGATTATCATTAGGTCTCAATTGTTGGTCATTTTCATAGCTCATAAAGGTAGATTGGAGCAATGCTTCCTTCTTTTTATTATCTTTCGCATATTTTTACGTACTATATGGAATAACACTTTACAATTGCTAATAAGAGCATTCCAATATTGTATTCTAGTTGAGTTGGTATGTAAGAGTTTGGTTATGCTCCTCAGAATAATAATTACATATGAGCAATCTGTATCAATAAGTAGAGACCAGTTAAGCTTGAACGTGTTATCTCTTTTGACCCTCCATACTACCTATTCGTTTTTCCATCTTATAAAGTTTTCTACTAGGTGGTGGTCTGAGAGGGTGGAGGGAATCACTTCCACACAATTAGCATCTTTTTTCCTTAGAAAGATAAAATTATCTTCTGAAGCATAGAACCTATCTAATCTGGAGTAGATTCTATTTTTTCCTTCTTGACTATTACACCACGAATACCAGATGCCCTTACTATCACATTTCTTACCTTCTAGGGGATCAAAAAGATTAAGAGTTTTCTTCAATTTAGACTATAAAAAGGCCTCATTGTCTTTCTAGCTCCATTTGAGCCCCCCTTTCTTATCTTTCCCCATCTCTATCATGTTAAAATCTCCTCCTACTATCCATGCTATCCTAGGGAGATTTTCTTCCATCCATTTGATCTTCCAAGGTAATCATTTGGAGTATACACCGAGAAAACACCAAACTCATTCCCATCTCTATTAAAAATTGCCCAAATACACCTGTTACATGAGGAATGTCCCTTATGCATCCCAGATTTGGACCAAACCTTGTCAATCAGAATTGTAATCCCACCATTACCCTTTTCATGTTTAGTGCAGAAGAAATCTACATCCTTCCAGATAAATTTTAGGTTATTTTCTAGAGTAAATCCTATTTCCTTTACTTCTTGAAGCATTAGGAGGTTCGGTCCTTTTCTTTTATTACAAAAATATCTCACTATATGTTTCCTATCTGGTGATTCAAGTCCCCTAATGTTCCAGGAGTAGAAATTGATTATTTCTCAGCAACAGGGGGATTTGTCTTCCTTTTTTTACAAAACTTGTTGAAGCTCTTAGGTACTTTTTCCTCTTTTTTGCTATCAATTTTAACATTTGAGGAGTTCTTCCTCACATACTTCCTTTTTTTCCTTTCCTCAGTTTTCAGAGGAATAAGGGAAGCAAACATATTTTTAAAGCCTTCCTCATTCTTAACAAACTTTTCCAAGGTAGCATCAGCAGACATTATGCTAGGAGGCCCAAATCTTGGAACCCCACCTTTTTACGTAAATAGTTTGTCACCAAGTTTAATAGCTAGAGCTTCTTCATTGGAATTATTTTCCAACCTATGTTCACAAGATTTCAATTTTTCCAACGCTAACTCTTGAGTGCTCTTTTTTGGGGACCACAATTCTTTTTAACAACACTATTAATCTCAGCTCCCTCTACTAAATCATGGGACCTATCATCAAAGGTATGTTCCCCGACCAACACATTTTTGGAAGTATTGGACTTGAAATCTTTAACTGTCGAGGAAGGAGTCATGCTAGTTGGAGCTTGGTCTCTAGGGGGTAAACCCACAATCTCTGCCCCACTAGAGGGGCAATCGAGCACATCATCGACCACAGTAGGAGGAACCAAAGGGTCACAAGCCCCCGGTGAAGAGGAAGAGCACTTGTCCCCTTTGACTCATCCACCTGGCACCTCCCCTTCCTCCAAGCTTAACTCACTTAATTTCCTATGCACTTTCAAAATATCAAAGTCCTCCTCCATAGGTTTAGGTTCTGTTTTCGAGTCTTTAAGAGGGGTCATCCTAAAGGAGACACCCAAACTATTAGAGGGACCACCTTTGGTTCCATCCTTGAGGTTGTTCTGGCCTCTAGCTAACCCCCTAAAATCCTACTTCCAAGGTACAGACTGTGAATTTTAAGGATTATTTTTGGTTTTGTTAAGGACTTGATGTTTTTTTATGTCCATCAGACTTACAAAGAAAGAATGTGTTGAGGCTACCCAATGTGACAAGGTCACATCTGATTTTCCTCCCTAAACCTTTGATTTCAACCCATTTTGGTATAAAAACCCCTAGATTTAAAGAAATTAAAACTCTGGCATTCATGTGAGGCAGTGTGATTTTAGTCTCATCGATTCTTAGAATTTCCCCATGTGGCCCAAAAGCTGAGGAATAAAATTCCAAAGCATCTCTGGGACTCTTTTTAAATCAAACCACCTAGGAGTGGCTCAGTACATTATTTCATCCCTAGATTCATCAATGGACCAGGGGTGTGCCTTAAACACTAACTGACTGATATTCCAAAACCTTTTGTCTAACACTTTTTGCTACATAACATGGGTTTTCAGGAAGACAACAAACAAACCTCTTTGAATCATTCTACAAAAAATAATTTGAATTCTTGATTTCCTCCCCCAAATAGAGGTTAACAACTCATCAAAGAAAGCCCTAGAGGGAAGTTTATCCAAGTTTAAACATACTAGAAAGATGGTGGTATTTCTAACCCTGTATTCTTCTTTGTTAACCACCATTGTCATCTCTTCATTAGGAAACAATGTAATGCCCAGGGAGGGGGAAGAAAACTTACCAAAAATCTTGACTCGATCCTTCTCTTCACCACTTCTTACTCTGACGATTCCATCGATGGTTCCTCTGAAAGCTCCACTGACTTCACCTTCTTTGGAAATCTTAAAGCCCACCTCTTTGGACATAGGCACGACATTGTCTACATTTGTGATCTCACTGTATGTTTTATTTCTTGTGTTCCCAATCTTGTCACCCTTCTACTCGTCTGTCAAGCCATAACTGTCTTCATTAACTGCCACCAGATGAGCCATTAATGCTCAGTCTGGTCTAGCCTACCCGAACCTTGGGGATCGCACACATCCACCCCACCCAGACGTCAGCAAGTCCTCTGAGAAGGATAAAAGCCCCTCCAAAATTTAAATTCAAGAATACCCTAAAACACAAAACAAGTTAAAATAAAAATATCTCTATATCGAACTCAAACAACAATAAAGACTTACTAAAACACTAGGTTGGCAAAACAAACAACAGACTAGATAGAAAAGAAAGCATGTATCAAATCTAGGGCGAAAAGCTATGGCTCTAAGAAGGAACATGGAGGGTTTCATAGAAACCCTCATTCCTCTCAGAACAATCTATTAATAATTCCCAATTTATATTATTATTACATTATAATAATTATATATTATATTATATAATATATAATATAATATAATTATATATTAATAATAATATTATTAATATAATATTAATTATTATAAACCCTAACTATTTTATATTACTAATTATTTTAAACACTAATTATTTTAAATCAAAATTATATAACATAACATTACTAAATATAATAATATTATATTTATATTATTATATTATTATAATATTATTACATTATTATAGAGAATGTTTATAATAATAAAAATAATAATAAATATAGTAATAAATATAATAACAAAAATTACTTAAACATATATTATTATTATATTATTATAAAAAGTTAATTAATTAATATCTAGTTATATGTACAACATGTAAAACATTGTCACCTCCTCCATCTTCCACTACATCTTTGGTGTGATTCTTGTTATATGGGTATTGGTAATTCTTTGGGTACTTTTATTATGGTGGATCAAGTGACTACCTTGTTCTCTCATACCACATATGCTCGTGTTCTTGTGGATCTAGATCTCTCTAAACCTCTCCTTGCAAAGATTGTGTTGCAAGTTGCTGATAGTTCTTGGAGGCATGTTTTAGAGTATGAAAGTATTCCCTTCTAGTGCCATACGTGCTTCGCTATAGGCCATCTGGCTTTTGGGTGCCCTCATTTAAAGCTCCCTCATCTTTCCTCCTCATGGAAGAATGCTTCACTTGATCTTCTTACAGTTGATGCTGTCAGGGATTCTCTTCGTTCAGTGAAGGCTGATTCTTCCTATTATAATGATGGGTCTACCCCTGATGCTCTAGGGGTTCCTAATTTGTCGATCCCTTTGGTTTTGGCAGTTTCTACTCTAGCAGTCCATTCTGTGGCTATGGTTATTGCTGAGTGGAGGTTGATTCTTCCTATGATGATGATTGGTTTGCCCTTGATGCTGTAGGGGTTCCTGATTCGTTGGTCCCTTTCATTTTGGTAGTTTTTGCTCCAGTAGTCCATTCTAGGGCTGTGGATATTATTGATGGTTCTACTATTGAGACTGTTGCTGTGACTTCTACTATTGTTCCTACTTTGGCAGTCCATTATGAGGTTGTGGTTATTGTTGATGGTTTTGTTGTTGGGACTGCTGCTGTGACTTCTACTGTTGTTGGGGCTCCGTTTGTTGTTAGGGTTACTGTTGTGCTATCAGGGACCTCCCCTGATGCTGTTGTTGATGGGACTATTGCAAGAATCTCCTCTCTTGTTGTTGTTGCTTTTGGGCTTGTTGCAGGGACCTCACCTACTATTGTTGTTGTTGCTACCCCTGCTGCAGGGTTCTCGCCTGCTAATGCTGTTGTGTCTCAAACTATTGTTGTAGGTGCATAGTTTGATGTTGGGGATGCTGTTGTTATGCCCCAGGCTCTACCCCCTTCTGAGGATTCGGTGAGAGTTTCACCTCCTTGATCTTCTATTTTTGTGGATGGAGATAATGATATTTTTTGGACTATTGTCCAAAGGAGGAAGAGAGGTCTTCCCAAGCATATTTCACAGACCTACACACAAGCCAAGGATGTTCGACCTGCTAGGTTAGGTTTTTCTATTATTTAGGTTGTTGTCGTGTGGCTTAGCCTTTTAGGCTTTGTTGTCCATCTGTTGTTAAACCATTGTTTCTAACCTACATGTGGCTTTTGCTTTACCCTCTGGGCTATTTTTGTGAAGGTATCTACACCCTTGTTTGCAACTTACCATAATAAAAAAATATGTAAAACATTGATTAAATTAATAAATAATTATATCGTATAACATTATTAAATATAATAATATTATATTTATATTATTATAATATTGTAATATTAGATTATTATAGAGAATATTTATAATAATAAAAATAAAAATAATAATAGTAATAATTATATTTATTACTATATTTATTATTATTTTTATTATTATATAAATAAAAAAATTACTTAATTATAATTAATATTATTATTGACACATTATACTAGTTGAATTACAAGCATGTAATTTCCAAAAAAAAGTAAATACGAAACACAATAACAAATTTTAACAAGTGCGATGTAGTGGCCAGTACCTGCCTTGTAGTGTTGTTATTATAGTATTTGTTTAGTTGTAATTTTCTTTTGTTGATTAGCTATTGGTTGTATATAGTATTTGTTTAGTTGTAATTTTTTTGTTGATTAGGTATTGGTTGTATAGACAAATTGCATTCCAATAATTAAAAATTTAATTTTTGAAGAGTGTTGAAATGTCTTTGGTAAATAAAATTGAAATCTCAAAAACAATCTAATTTGATAAAAATAAAATAGGAGTAAAATATTTCCTAACTATAAAACTAAACTTTTACAAAATCTAGTAAATAACACAAATATTTCCTTAAAATGTAATAATACTAATACTTTTATAATTTAAAATACATTAAAATATTGTAAATTTGAAGAATAAAATAAAAAATGTAATAACATGGCGAAATATTTTTTGTGATAATGTAGATTTTTAACTCTTGACTAAATGAAATTGAAATCCCAAAAATAATCTAATTTCATAAAATAAAATGTGTAGAGCCCTAACCCTAGCTGGGTGTGGATAGATTTGAAATGTCTGCCTAAAATATTAAAATGTAATAATATTGAATACCATTACAATTTAAAATGCATTAAAATATTGTATGTTTGAAGAATAATTACATAATATAATAACATAACAGTGTGGATAGATTTGAAATGTATGCCTAAGATATTAAAATGTAATAATATTGAATACTATTACAATTTAAAATGCATTAAAATATTGTAAGTTTGAAGAATAATTACATAATATAATAACAATAATATATTCATATTTACATCACTCCAGTGTTTTATGTTAGTCACTTAATTTTTTATTTAAGTAAATTAATGTAATATTGTGGTTTAGTAATAATTTTGGGTGCATTCATTTAATAAAAGCATGTGGTTCAGCTCCATTTAATTAGACATCAATGGTTAAGATAAAATGAATAGTTAAGAAATATTTTAGTGAAATTAGGTTATTTATGTGTAGAACCCTAAAGTATAGTTATAAAACAAATTTAAACCCTAATAATTTTTTTATAAAATAGCTATGAATAGAAATCAATAAATAAAAATATGCATGCTTTGTAAAGAAAAATTTTAGTGTTATTTTATTTTACGAAATTAAGTTATTTTTGGGATTTTAATTTTTTTTTACTCAAGAGTTTAAAATCTAGAGTGTCATGAAAAATACTTTTATTTTGGGGATTTCAATTTTATTTACTCAACAGTTAAAAATCTAGTGTGATGGAAAATATTTAAATCAAGTGATGCCATGTTCTTAAGTATAGTTAGTAAAATTTTAAAAATATAATGCACTTCCTTATTGTATACTTTTCCCTTTTTTATTTGATTTGATAAAACCCTAATAAAATATAGTTATAAAATATTATTAAACATAAATAAAATAATATATTAACTGCCACTCTCTTTCCATAAGGCAATATTACCGCCATTATTGTAATGGATGCATATTAATCACCTTATAATATTTGCATCTATACAATAGCAATAGCTAAATATTTTTTAAATAGAAAAACTACTTTAGTTCTCATTGGTTGTAAAAAGAATTATTAATAACTAGTTAAGAACATGCCTGCTTATAGTTTCCTTGGCACAAGCTCATTACGTGGAGTGAATTTGTTTTACAGCGTGAGAAAATTTTTAATTCACATACAAAAGACTTTGTTTTATGGCGTGAGAAAATTTTTAAAGCACTATAATGTTCACATACAAAAGACTATCAAGAAACTGTTGAGCCAATGAAGTAAATAACAACTATTGTACCAACCCAAATCAATTGAAAAACCTGCACGAGTACAAGGGAATAGATAAAATCTAATTTAATATAATATAAACTGTAAAAGAGTTATAGCAAAGACAATGATACTACTGGATAAAGGGACTAAAAGGCTCGTGAACTAAAAAACAATTTTAAAAAAATTCAAATTTTTTTGCAACACTATAATGTTCACATACAAAAGACTATCAAGAAACTGTTGAGCCAATGAAGTAAATAACAACCATTGCACCAACCCAAATCAATTGAAAAACCTACACGAACACAAGGGAATAGATAAAATCTAATTTAATATACTATGAACTGTAAAAGAGTTATAGGAAAGACAATGATACTACTGGATAAAAGGGCTAAAAAGCTCGTGAACTAAAATAGATTGTCTCGTCATAATTTTGATTTGGGAAATGTAGGGTATTTATAAAATTTTGGATAAAAGCGGTTTGGGTAGTTGAACGGTAATAGTTAGGTGAACTACACCGGTTTTTAATATTTTCAATTTGTTACGAATAGGTTTTGATTTAGGTTTTTAGGTTTGTAAATAATAAATTAAATTTATTAATTTCAATTTAATATTTACACTGGAAAGATTTAATTAAATACAAGCAAAGTAACAAAATAGTCTTTAAACTCTTGTCACTATTGTTTTATAAAAAAATTATTAGGCTGTATATTTAATATAATAGGAAGTTGTTTCCTATATATTACATATTCAATGTTCATATTTTCACTTAAAATTTAAATATAAATTTTTAAAATTAAATATTAAATATTAAATATTTAAATAATATAATAATAATGATTATAATGATTAAATAATTAATTAATGTAATAATACTAATACTTTTATAATTTAAAATGTATTAAAATATTGTAAGTTTGAAGAATAAAATAAAAAATGTAATTAAATTTATGATACTATAGATTTTAAAGTTTTGACTAAATAAAATAAATAATCTAATTACATAAAATAAAATGTGTAGAACCCTAAAAACTAAATTAAAATTAAATTACTTTTAGCTAATGAAGCAAAAAATAATCGCCATCCATTTAGGCATCAAATTTGTCGGACAAGAAAAATAATCCTATCTTTTGATTAGTTTGCAATCAATAGATTAATAACTAGATAAGTGCGAACTCATTGCAATAGTACCAGCCAAAGGCAGGTACTAAAAAGAAATAATAAAAATAAGACTAATTCTAATAAATTAAATTTTAAAGGTAACAATAAATTCTAAATTCACAAAGAAATAATAAAAATAGACTAATTCTAATAAATTAAATTTTAAAGGTAACAATAAATTCTAAATTCACAAAATAAGTATATGAAGCTAAATTAAAGGAAAAGAAATAGAATTAGTTAAGAAGTATATGAAACAAATCTAGACATGCCCTCTTTTTACTCCCTATTTATGTGTTTATTAATTTACAATTTTTTTTTTGTTTTGAAACTCTACCTTTGAATTATCTGGTTGTTGCATGCCTATACATCAAAGAAAGAAGACTATTTAAATTAAATATGTTTGGTAAGGAAAAGAAAAATAATTAAAATAAAAATTTAAATTTAAGTCTTAGTAATTTTAAATCCTAATTTTATTAAAAAAAAATCAATTATAGGAACTCATTAATTGTTAAAGGAACTCTCTTAATCAGTTGTAGATTTTGTCTTTTTATTTTGTACTTTTCCCTATAACCTATTTTTTAAAAGGGTTTATAACTTGTTTTGATATGGTTTCTTTTATTTTTAACCATTTTTTTTCTTATTGTTTAAATGTAATTAGTATTATGATGTGGTTTTGAGTCTTGACATGCTTTCTTTTATGTTTAGTCATTGCTTTTCTCTTTACTTCTTTTAAAGATTTTTTTATAGTTTTTTATTAATTTTTTTAAAAATGTATAAGATACAACTTAATAATTTTCTTAAAAATTAAATCTTAACTTATTGCTGTGCAATTGTTTTTATTAAATTAAATTCAAATTAAAACATACTATTATTACTGAATTATTTATTCAATTTCCCACCCATTCTAATGAGTTTTTGAATTTTTATGATTTTGTTTTACAGGGATCTGTCAGCTCTTCCCTGCCGAGGACGCCTAATTAGTTAAAAATAGTAAGATTTGTTTCATTTCCTTACATTTCCCTGATTTGAATAAAGAAGTAATATAATTTCATTTGATGCAAGCACAGACAGCTTTCTTAGAAGCTAAAAGGTTTCAGTCTACAATTTTTCTTAAAACATAAACTGAGAAGCAGATAACTGATAAAATGCTCATGAAATTCCTGTTTCACAGATGAGGCTGACAGTCTAATTCCAGGGCTAATTCCCATTAAAACTACCTACAAGCGTTTTTAAAACTAACCTAGTGGTCCCATTGAGGGGACATATGCATTTGTTTCTTTATTTTGTGCTCTGCTGCTGTCTTTTCGATTTTTTTGGAAATAATTACTAGTAAATTTTTAAACCCAGATTCAAATCACTTGATTTGTAATGGGCTTTCTCTTGTATAGCTGTGTAAATTTCAATTTGTGTGTTTGAAAAAAAAATTAATTATTGTGCAAACTATCAGCCTTCAACAGCTAGTTGGGTTCGAAATTAGTCTCCCTGAGGAATAGTTGCTCCTCAAATTTAGAAACAGTTTTATTGAATAGGACATTTGAAACATAAAGATAAAAGCAGAAACTCCCTCCATGGTTCCCCTGCCTAACTTTATTTAACACTGTATTGGACTGCAAACAGAACAATCTCAAATCTATATAACTTTATAACAAGTGAGATGATTACTTTTGAAGATTACCTGTTAGTGTTGTATATAGACTTTTGAGAGCTTTTAGCCCATTAACACTAATTATCACTATCAGATGACTGTCCTGTGTCATCTGGGAATATAACTATATGAGAACAGGTTTGTATCTATAAATTCTTCAAACTGATGCTCTGCTTTATGGTGTTGATTAAACCTACCAACAATACATGTACCCGCCTGAGACTGATAACATGTCTCACACAAATCAAATCCCTCAGACTCACTACAATCTTTACATCTGTACCTCTTTCCCACAATGGGATAGAGCCCACAGTTATCACATACAATGAGTGGATGAACAAGTGTTTCCATTTGATATGACGTCTCTGCTATCTCATCAGTTGGGAACTCCTCCTTAGGTTGGTTATTTTGCACAAGAATTGATTTCTCTCTATCTGCATATTCCACCGTGAACATGCTCTGTAAAAAGTGATGCAGCTCCAGACAAACAGCGCATGATTTTGCAGGGTGCAAGCTTTGACAAACTTGGCATTTAAGAGTTGTTCCTTGAGAGACATTATAAATAACGCATGATTCACAGAATGCATGCCCACAATTGAATACTGTGGGACGATAAATTAGATCTTTGCAATAGGCACACAAAGCATCACTTACCTTAAGTTTGCTTCCTGAAGTAGAAGTAGAAGTAGAAGTTCCTGCACTTTTTCCTTTCTCGCATCCTAAGACCTTATTTGCTTGACCATTCAAATCCAGAGTATCTAATTCCAAATCCAGAGTACCCACTTGAGGAGAGAAGGTACCCATTTCTCTCTCCCACTGTAAGATCTCTTCAGCCCTTTCTTTATATTCCTTGGGAAATGCTTTCCACAGAAGGTAATGAAGCAATTCACACACTCTGGGCAGATGGTGACATGAACTCCTGCAGACAGGGCAATATGATGTGTCAAAACCATCCATGGCTTTGTCAAGACACCAATAGCAGAAGACGTGACCGCAGGCTGGAACAACAGGCTTGTACGCAAGTTCCAGGCAAATCCGGCACGGTAAAGCTTCGCCACCATCATCCATGTTTCGCTCCATCTCGCAAATATTAATTAAGCCAATGAAGCAGAAAACAACCCAAGTTAATATAATGTTACGCCAGGAGTTTATTACATAGATTTCGGCTGTCGTAACGGCTTTAACGATGGTGACACCCACTAACATAGATCAAATCCCTTAGTTTCTGGAATGTTCAGCGTGAATAAATACACCCTACAATGGCAGGATGAAAGATTCAGATTCTCCTAACCAGTAAACAAAAATTATGAGATGCTCCTCTAACAATTTCAACATCTCCCCATTAAAAATAATATTGTTTTCATTAATTTCCTTCCATAGATTTTTCTAATCATTTCTCCATGCAAATAATAATATTTTATTTATTCTAAAAATAGCTCTTTGTAATAAATAATTATGAGATGCTTCTCCAACATGCAAAATAATAATATTTTATTTATTCAAGATACTAGCCTCAAAATAGTACTTTGTAACTTTGCTTATCATGATTGCCATAAATAAAGATGACAAAACGTTTTGGAATTACAATATGTTCCATTCTCAGCGCCATTTAGACAATTAAATAATATTTTAATATGTATTTAGCCCATCTCTATAATTTTGAGAAATAATAATTAATTAGAGTCCAAATAATTAAAATATATTAAAATCTATTTGGATACCCAGAGAATATGGGAATGAGCTTTTAGTTCCCAAAAATAATTTAACTAAAAATGAGATTAAATTAGTGCCACAAGTTAAATGAATGACCCCTTCCTAGTTTTTCAACTACAATTTAAATCAAGTAAACTAATTTTTGAATATATTACAACAAAAATTAGTTGCTACACAATCTACAATTTAAATCACAAAGTAAACTAAATTTTTAATATATTACAACAACAAAAATTAACTCTTACACAATGTCTATTATTACCTCAGAAACTAATTATTATAAAACACTTATCTAACTAGTATACCTATATTTTAAAAAATATATCTAAAGTACGCCAAGAGATATCCTTCTCAAGGTGCTTATTTTCTAAATCAATTTACTACACATAGGTGGAAATAGGCGCCTTAGAAGGATATCTCTTGGCGTACTTTAAATATATTTTTTAAAATATAGGTATACTAGTAGCATCAAGCGCAAACATAATTCTAACAATATTATATACCTTATTAAGAATTATTATTAAATAATTTATAATATTATAACATAGGTTGGATATATTATTATAAAATATTATATAATAATTATAATTATATATTATAATATATCTCTCGGCATATTTTATACTAAACTAACCCTAACCGTAAAGGTCTTAACCCTAATTATATTATTTGTTAAGGTTCGAATGAAGGTTAGATTTAGAATTATGATTTTGTTTAGGGATTGGTTTATGATAGAAGCTTATAAATAGGGTTAAATATAGGTTTAGGATTATAAATCAATGCTAAGTGTAATCATCTAATTATGGTTAGAATTAGAATTACGGTTAGATTGAGAGTTATGATTGCAATTAGGATTTGGGTTAGGGTTAAAACCAAAGTTAGATTAGAATTAGGGTTTTGTTTATGAATATAGTTAAGGTCAGGGTTATAACCCTAATTCTAATCATAATTCTAACCCTAATTATAACCCTAACCCTAATTGTACCCCTAACCTTTTTCTACCCCTAGATCTACTTAACCCTAATTCTAACCCAAACCCTAATTCTATCTCTAACCATAATTGTATTGATAATCTAAATTTTATCCTTAACCCTAGCCCTATTTTTTGTTAATTATATTTGTAACCATAAATCTAATGCTATCCCTAAATGCAACTGTAACCCTAACCTTAATTGTATCCCTAATACTGACCATAATTCTAAGTATAATTCTAACCTTGATTCTAACCAAAACATAATTCTAACCCAACCCTAAACCTAACCCTAACATTCAAGTCAATACTAAACCTAATTCTAACCTCAACCCTAACCCTAATTCTAACTTAAATCCTAACCCTAAGTCTAATTCTAACCATAATTCTAACCCTAATAATAACACTAATTGTATTCCTAACCTTAATTCTAACCCTAACAGTAACCCTAACCCTAATTGTATCCTTAACTTGTAATTCAATCCAAATTGTAATGATAACCCTAACCTTAACCCTGACAATAATGCTAACCTTAGCTCTAACTCTAACCCTAACCCTAATTCTAACCATATCCTAACCCTAACATTAATCCTGATAGTAATGCTAACCTTAACTCTAATTCTCACCCTAACTCTAGTTCTAACCATAATTCTAACCCTAATAATAACCCTAATTCTAACCTTAAGCCTAATTCTATCCCCAAGCGTAAAACTAACCTTATTTGTAACCCTAATTCTAAATTGAACCTGAACCCTAACCCTAATTGTAGTCCTAACCTCTAATTTAAACTAAAATTGTAACTATAACCCTAAGCATAATGTTAATCCTGATAGTAATTCTAGCCCTAACCATAATTATACCCCTAGATCTACTTAACCTTAATTCTATTCATAATTCTAACCCTAATTCTATTCATAATTCTAACCCTTGCCATAAACTTGATTCTAACACTGATTTGATTCATAATTCTAACCCTAATTATATTCATAAATTTAATTCTAACACTGATCTGAACCCTAACCCTAACCCTAATTGTAGCCCTAACCTCTAGTTTAAACTAAAATTATAACTATAACCCTAACCTTAACGTTAATCCTGATAGTAATTCTAACCCTAACCCTAATTCTACCCCTAGATCTACTTAACCTTAATTCTATTCATAATTCTAACCCTCACCATAAACTTGATTCTAACACTGATTTGATTCATAATTCTAACCCTAATTCTATTCATAAATTTAATTCTAACACTGATATGAACCCTAACCCTAACCCTGACCTTATTTCTATCCCTAACCCTAATTTTGACCCTAACCCTAACCCTACTTTTGACCCCAATTCTCATTCTAACTCTCACACTATTTTTAACTGTAATCTTAAACATAGCTCTAATTTAAACCCCAACTCTAACCCTAATGGTGACCATAATTCAAACCCTAACCTTAACTTTAATACTAGCCTTAACCCTAATTGTAACCATAATTCTGACTCTAACCCTAACCCTAACTCTAATTCTAACACTAACCCTAACCCTATTTCTTACTCAAATTTTAGCCTTAACCCTAATTTTCAGGCTAAGCTTGACCTTAGTTCTAATTCTCAACCTAACCCTAGCCCTTATTGTAACTAAAAGATTTAATTATAGATAAATCCTATAATTAAATAGATTCCTCTATAGTATTTTAAAATGATAAACAAACCCATTTAATACAATAATTAAATCCATTACTCCTACTTTAATAGAACATAATAAATAAAATCAAAACCTCACATACATTAAAATTTAATAAAAAATTTAAACTAAAATAAATCATAGAAATAATAATAATGAAGATTAAAATTAAAGAAATATTTATTTCTAAACTTAATCATATACCACTATGAGTACAACTTATTAAAAGACAACAATTAAAATTTAAAAATAATAATAATAAAACATCTTAACTCCACTAAAAGCTCAAGTTGGCTACATTTTAGGAGTTAATAAAGCAATTTACTATTAGTATTTTAAACTTGCATAAAACATAGCATTTAAAAAAAATTTTATCTCATTTATTTCATGGTTTTTCTCCTCTACTCTTTTTTTTTTGCTAAGTTTCTATTGAGATTTTGTGGGTTTTAGTCAATGCTTTTGGGTACTTAATTTTTTGAATATTTTTGTTTTGTAGGGTTCAATGCTTTTGGGTTCTTGATTTTTTGAATAGGGTTCAATGCTGTTGGGTACTTGATTTTTTTGAATATTTTTGTTTTGTAGGGTTTGGAAGAGAAGGTTCATGGAATGGAGACTTGCATTTCTAGATTATGAGAATAAACATAATTCTCTCTCTCTCTCTCTCTCTCTCTCTCTCTCTATATATATATATATATATATATATATATATATATATATATATATATATATATATATATATATATAGAATTAAATAAAATCAAGTGGGAGTTGAACTTTAACATGTTATCTTCAAACAGTGTCAAAATAGCAACATCTGATTGCAACTGTCACTTTAATAATAGAAAAAGATATATTTTTATAATTGTAACTCATTTATATCTGTAATGAATTCTATTCAGAGGCTTACATGCAAGTTGAAAGCCTTAAATATGGAGAAGTCTCTAGGATGGAAGTACAATGCTAAGCTTGAGATATTTATGGAAGTACAATGCTAAGCTTGAGATATTTTCCTTTGCTGGTGCCATTTTTCTACATTTATTTGCATACTTTAATTAATTTTTAATTCCAAACTCTAAAAATAGAGAATGCCACAATAAATATGTCAGTAACATGCCAAGAATAAGAAATAAGAAATATATTTAATGCGAATTGAAATGCTTATAGCTGATTTTTATTTTTATTTTTGTTTGTACTTTAGATATATTTTTAAATATAGGTATGCTAGTAGCATTAAGAGGGCAAGGCTAATTCTAACTATATTATATACATTAAGAATTATTATATTTATATAATATAATATTATAATAATTATAATTATAATTATATATTATATTATATAATAATTATAATTTATATTAATTTAAGGTTCCAATGAAAGTTAGATTTATAATTATATTTTTGTTTAGGAATTGGGTTAGAATTACACTTATAAATAGGATTGGATATAGGGTTAGGCTTATAAATGAATTATAAGTGTAATCTTACAGTTATGGTTATAATTACGGTTAGATTTACAATAGGGTTTGGGTTAGGGTCAAAATCAAGATTACATTAGAATTAGGGTTTTGTTTACAATTAGGGTTTCAGTTAGGGTTTGAATCAAGGTTAGATTAGAATTAAATTAGGATTAGAATAAGGTTTTACTCTAATTAGGGTTATGGTTATGTTTATAAATCTCATAACATTGAATGTTTTATTTATTTACCAAATTATGTTTAGGGTTACAGTTCCATGAAGGATAGGGATATAGTTAGGATTTAAATTAGTCTTAAGGTTAACATGTTTATCTATAAATCTATACAATATGCCAAGTGTAATGTTAGTACAACTTGTTAGAATTAGGTTTAGAGTTAGGGTTTGAATGAAGGTTAGATTTAGAATTATGGTTTTTTTAGGGATTGGGTTACAATTAGGCTTATAAATCAATTCTAGATATAGGGTTAGGCTTAATCCTAATTCTCACCTTAACTTTGATTGTAACATTAACCCTAATTATAGTCATAACCCTAATCTAACCCTAACCTTAACCCTAATTCTAACATTATCCCTAATTATAGTCATAATCATAATTTTCTTGTACTCTAACCCTAAGCCTAAATTTAACCCTAACCATTACTCTAATTCTATTCCTAACCCTAAGTCTATTCCTAACCTAAATTCTATCCCTAACCCTAATTGTAATTCTAGTTATTAATCTAATTCTAATAGTAACCCTAATTCTAACACTAACCCTAACATTATTTCTAACTCTAATTTTAGCCCTAACCCTAAGTCTCAACCTAAACATAACCTTAATTCTAATTCTAATTCTAAACCTAACCCTCATCCTTAATTTTAATTATAAACCTAACCCTACACCCTTATTATAACTCTAATTCTAACCCTAACACTAATCCTAATTCTAAGCCTCACCATAAACTTGATTCTAACCATAAATTTAATTCTAACACTAATCTGAACCCTAACCCTAACCTTATTTCTAGCCCTAACCCTCATTCTCATCCTAACCCTAACCCTACTTTTGACCCTAATTCTCATTCTAATTCTCACCCTATTTTTAATTATAACCCTAAAATAGCTAGATATTTTTAACCCTAAACCCTAACGGTGATTGTAATTCAAACCCTAACTCTAACATTAATACTAACCTTTACCTTAATTATAACCGTAAACTTAACTCTAATTCTAAAATTAACCATAAATAATAGTTGTAACCCTAGTCCTAATCCTAACCCTAACCCTAACCATAATTCAAACCCTAACACTGACCATAATTATAACCCTAATTCTAACCTTCACCCTAATTATAATTCAAACCCTAACCTTGACCTAAGTTCTTACCCTAACCCTGATTCCCACCCTAACCCTAATCCTTATTATAACCCTAACCCTTCTTTTGACCCTAATTCTCATTCTAATTCTCACCCTATTTTTTACTATAACCCTAATTCTAATTATAATTCTAACCCCTATCCTAACCCTAATTCTAACTACAATTCCAACTCTAACTCTAATTTTTCCCTAACCCTAATTCTAACATTACCTTGAATTATAGTTGTAACCTAATTCTAACCCTAACCCTAATTATAATCCTAACCCCAACCCTAACCCTAATTCTTATCCTAAACCTAACTTTAATTCTAACCCTAACCATAACCCTAATTCTAACCCTAATCATATAGCTTATTCTAACCCTAAACATAGCTCTAATTTTAACCCTAGCTCTAAACATACCCCTAACCATAATTCAACCCTAACCCTAACCTTAACACTACCCTTAACCCTAATTGTAACCCTAACCCTAACTCTAATTCTAACATTAACCCTAATTATAATCATAGCCTTAATTCTAACCCTAACCCTAACCATAATTCAAACCCTAACCCTAATTCTAACTCTAACACTAACACTAACCCTTATTCTAACACTAATCCTAACCCTAATTCTAATTTTAATTTTAGCCTTATCCTAATTTTTAGGCTAACCATAACCTTAATTCTAATTCTAAACCTAATCCTAGCCTTTATTATAACCCTAAACCTAAGTCTAACTCTAGCCCTGACCTTAACTCTAACCTTTACCCTAATTCTATCCCCAACCCTAACCCTAACCATTTTTTAAACCCTAATCCTTTGTTCAACTTGAACCCTAACCCTAACCCTAACCCTAATTGTAAACCTAATTTCTAATTTCAACCCAAATTGTAACTATAACCCTAACCCTAACCCAAATTCTACCCCTAGATCTACTTAACCCTAAATCTATTCTTAATTCTAACCCTAATCCCAACCCTAATTCTAACCATAGTTCTACATATAGATATAAATGTGAATGACCTTTGTTGTTTTATTTCAATTAAAATTGATTGTATTTCAATTAAAACTAAAGGGTAAGCTCATTTATTTGGAATACTTACATAGAGGGAATTCTCACACAAAATCACATTTGGTAACATGTAAGCTTCTATAAAACCACATAAAGCAAGTGAATATTTAAAAATATTCTTTAAAGTATAGTGTACTTAATAAAGTATGGTTAGTATTCCATAAAAGAAATATTTATTTTTATTTTATTTATAAAAAGTAAACATTGAGTTTATTTTTCTAATATATATATATATATATATATATATATATATATATATATATATATATATATATATATATATATATATATATAGTAGGTGGTAGGGCAAGCAACTTTCCACCCTTTCAGTGGTGGAAAGTTTGAGTCTTGGTTAGAATAGATGGTTTGGATTTAAGGTTGGCCTTATGCTCTAACTCTAACTATAGTTCAATTTCCTTCACATGGAAAAAGAAAGGATAATTTTAATCTCTTTCGATGACTCTAGAGTCATTATTGTTTGAGATGGTCTCCATTTTAGAAAGCTGAATAGCTTGCAACTTGAATCATATTTTCAGATGTATTGGGAAGGCCGATGAGAGAGTTAACTGCCACACAAGAGAGCATTTAGATGGAAGGCTATCAATGAGCTATCTCTCATCACATAGATGCTTCAAGAATGGAATTTTACAACATGAAGGGAGATTCTCATCATTGTTTGCAGTTAGTTGAGAAATTCCAGCTATGCATAGAGCCCTTTTAAGGAGTTTTATCAAGTATGCCAAGCCATTCTTTGGCCATGCCAAAGAGAACTAAGTATGTTATTTACCTCTCTACAAATTGTATCAGGTGCAGTGGCATGGGGTTATTTACCTCTCTGTAGACTGTATCAAGTGCAGTGGCATGGGGTTATTTACCTCTTTGCAGATTGTATCAGGTGTTGTTGCATGGACACACCGATCCGGCTGGTCAATGCAAAGCGCAGATGGTATTTTTAGGGAAGGTTTCGAACCAGCGGTTGAGAAGAGTCCTCCAACGGAATGATGTGTTGATGATTGGGGCTGCTAAGATGGTGTTGGGGAAACAATTCATGGAGGAAGGGGAAATATATCGAGTGGACACTGATCTCAATTACAGGTTTGTTGCCTACCTTTAAGATCTTAATTTAGCAAAAACATACATCAGTTTAATTGCACACAGGATGTTCAAACCAAATGTACTACAGGGCTTGGAGGATACCCTGATAGTCACCACCTTTGGAGTAGAGCTGCCTCACCCTAAGGACATTCCCCTTCTGCAAGTCCTGGGAGAAGTAGTGAAGTATTTTCTATTCTTACTAGACATCGAGAGCACAGATCTGATTCTGCATCAGCATCAGGCCTGAGTTGGGGTTAATTTCTTGAAGAAAATGTTTTAGATGGTCGAGGTGCAGTGGTTTGACTAGGTTTTAATTAGTCTCTTCACAACTTTGAAATGAATGATGCATGAGGTTAGTTTCTATTGTTAGTTGTTGGATTGCCTTATGGTTAAATATATATCTGCCTTCAGTGTCTATTGGTCATTGTTGCAATAGGCTCCCATTTTGGTGTGATTCAGGGAAGGGTTCTGGCTTGGTCCTACATGACCATTTTGTTTGGTTTAGGTCTAGTCTAGCCCTGTATGACGTAGAGAGGACTCCCTCCTATTGCAAACTCACAAACTCACACACAATACACAATTCCAATTTTATTTCAACAAAATAATTAACTAGTTTTATTCACAAAACAATATAATTTTGCAAACTATTATAATGTTTGGGTTTCAATAGTTTTCCTCAACTCCCTGTTCCTCAAATATACATAATCACCATCACATCAATAACATCACAATTTCACAGCCTCGCTAGGCTCCAATCTCTCTTTTCTCTCTGTACCCTTAGGTGCCTCAATTTGCACTCTCTGCAAATGATCTTCTACTCTCTGGTTGAGCCTCTATTTTCTCTCAATGGCCAACACCTTCGCTTCACAGTAACAAAGATTTTATCACTTTGCAAGAGATGTTCCACCTCCTCGCATAGAATATAAAGGGACTTAGAATGTAAAGTAAGTCAAATGACTTCTTTCTAAGCTTGTGCATGGCTCTTTCTATCCTCATGGCATACATTTTGATGCATTTGATCAACCCCTTGAGTATTGCAGCGTATAACGTTTCATTCCCCTTCCATTATTTGTCCATTTATTATGTTTTAAATTATATGTTACTCCTAAAATGACACGTAATCATTGGCACATTCTTTTTATTTATAGTGATATCTTTGTTGAAACTACCTCAATGAGGTGTTTCTCATTCATGCTAGCTGGGTGTCAAATAGATTTAATTTAGATCAGATTTGTGTTGGATCGAGTCTCTACCACCATTCACTATCACCTTTCCCCTCGTCCTCTTCTTTGTATATGAAGGAAAGATAATATATTAGATGTAGTTGTCCTCTAGTACCCTCTTTCGACAAATCTATGATAGTTATGAGTACTCTCTACTGCTGGATGATACAGTTATGATGGCACCTCTCTTTACTTTGAAATCACAAACAGAAAAACACTAATATTGATACCATCTTATAAGCAAATTCTTTTGAACTCTCTTCTTTTAATAGGAGGTAGGTGCACTTCGATAGGCCCAAGATATGTTTCACTTGGGAATGTTAATATCCTGCCCTGCAATATCTAACATTAGCTTCGTTGACTTGCAATTTAGACTCCTTCATGATTGATGGTTTAACGATCAGCATACAACTGTGAAGCCTCATGCATTGGCATTCCTATGTAAACAAGGTATGCACATACCATCAAACCTATTCAGCCTTTGCCTGCCATGCAATACATCTCTACCACATTGTGAGGATCACTTGAAAGCCAAACATATACACTCTCACAAAAAAGCTTCATTAATAATAATGGGGGAACATAATTGTCATCAAATGACCATGAAAATGTACTGGATCATATGATTCTTCTATATAGGGATTATACACCAAGGCCAATAGATACACAAAGTTCTGATTGCGACCTGATCATAGTTTGATATTTTCTCATTGAATGTCTTATTGCCTCTAATGTCAAGAGAAGTCAACTGAAACCCAAAACAAGTAAAAACTAAAAACCAAACCAAAAATGTTTTTTTTGGTGATGCTGATCACCGATCTGCCTAGGATGCTCTTACATTAGACACATTGGGTAGAAATTTTGCGAGCATATGCTCACAAAGTGGAGTTAAATGGTAAAACCACTCTTTCAGGTTGAATACAACCTGTAGTGAACTCCATCATTGAATCAGACAGAATCAATTTCTTCCTCCACCTCTTCCAACACTTAGCTAGGACACTTGCTGACCTCTTCCACCAAGTGTGCACTTTATTCCTCCTTCCTCTCATGGACTCACACCCACTATGGACCATCCTCCTCCACCAAAGGCTCACTCTCCACATCCTCACTCCTCTCTTCTAATCCTTCACCTTCGTGGGCTTCAACCCACCACGAACTGACCACCTCCACCAAATCTCTTCTGTCACATCCTCTACAGCTTCTATCCACAAGTAGGCATCTCTACTCCACTCTACCACATATGGACATTCCACAATTTTCTCTACCATGCTACTCATCTCATTAGGTACATGCACTTCAAACCCAATATCACAAAACTCATAAACAATAGTGTTTACTTCATATTCCTCCATTGCTCCATCGTCACTTAGTGTAACGTTCTTCTTTACTCCAACATCTTTAGCTGCAATGTTTGTCTTTGCACCTCCATTGACAATCTTTTCAAGCCATTCCTCTTCCACTGCTAAAATCTTTGACAATAGATCATCTCCATCTTTGTTAGCTGCTTCAACCTCTAGACTTTCTTTCACCTTTTGATCTTCTTCAACCATACTCTCATCTACTACTATATTCTCATCTTCCAAAGGACTTTCTTCCACTACTGCTATAGATTTCTCATCACCTTCTACACGTACACACTCACCTACAAACAAACACTCATCAAAAGAAACATGGGACTCCTTACTACTCACTTTCTCCTCCATAATGATTTCTCTAGCGTTGTCCTTTAGCTCTTTCCTCAGTTCTTCTCAAAACCTTTGTGCCTCTCTTTCAACTGCAGCCATCAATCTTTTATTTCTTCCCTTTTGTCAACACAAGAATCATCAACACCCAACCAATCACAAAACTTCACTTTTTCATCTTCTTCTTTTTCTCTTCACAGTAATATATCCTTATGCTCTCACTGTTGTAGGACTCCTCCATATCTACCCCAGGCTTTCGAGCTTCTCTCAGACACTTTACTATTGCAACCTTTCACACATCTTCACTCTCGTCTTTGCAGCTTCAAACTCTCAACTGGTCAGGACTTCACACACCTTCAATGATCCTTTCAAGTTCTCACAACCACCTTCCTTGCTGCTCCACAGGTCCTAGTGGATACTCTCCATGCTCAAGATCTCTATCTCTGATACCAATTGACATAGAGAGGAATCCCTCCTACTGTAAACTCACAAACTCACACACAATACACAATTCCAATTTGATTTCAACAAAACAATTAACTAGTTTTATTCACAATACAATATAATTTTGCAAACTATTACAATGTTTGGGTATCAATATTTTCCCAACTCCATGTTCCTCAAATCAGTATAATCACCATCACATCGACAACATCACAATCTCATAGCCTTGCTAGGCTCCAATCTCTCTCTTCTCTCTGTACCCTCAGGTGCCCTAATTTGCATTCTCTGCAACTGATCTTCTACTCTTTTGCTGAGCCTCTATTTTCTTTCAATGGATGACACCTTTGCTTTCCAGCAACAAAACTTTTATCACTTTGTAAGAGATGTCCCACCTCCTTGCATGGAATATAAATGGACTCAGAATGTAAAGAAAGTCAAACAACTTCCTTCTAAACCTTCTCTTACCTCTTTCTATCCTCATGGCATATCTTTTGATGTGTTTGATTGACCCCTTGAGTATTGCCACGTATAACATTTCATTCACCTTCCATTATTTGTCCATTTATTACATTTTAAATTATATGTTACTCACTCCTAAAATGACACATAATCATTGGAACATTTTTTTTAATAGTGATATCTTTGTTGAAACTACCTTGATGAGGCGTTTCCCATTTATGCTAGTTGGGTGTCAAATAGATTTAATTTCTCAGATTTGTGTTGGACCGAGTCTCCCCTACCATTCACTATCACCTCTCCCCCAGTCCTCTTCTTTGTGTAGGAAGTAAAGATAATATCTTAGATATAGTTGTCTCTAGTATCCTCTTTTGATAGATCTGTGATAGTTATGAGTAATCTCTACTACTGGATGACACAATTCTGATGGCACCTCTCTTTACTCTAAAATCAGAAACAAGACAACACTAATATTGATTGCATCTTATAAGTGAATTCTTTTCAACTCTCTTCTTTTCACAGGAGGTAGGTACATTTCAGGAGGCCCAAGACATGTTTCACTTGGGAATGTTAATATCTTGCCCCAATATCCAACATTAGCTTTGATGAATTGCAATTTAGACTCCATGATTGGTAGTTCAATGATTGACATACAATTGCAAAGCCTCATCCACTGGCATTCATGTGTAAACAAGGTATGCACATACCATCAAACCTATTCAGCCTTTGCCTACAATGCAATACATCACTACCACATTTTGAGGATCACTTGAAAGCTAGACATATACACTCTCACAAAACAACTTCATTAATGATAATGGGGGAACATAATTGTCATCAAACAACCATGAAAATGTACTGGATCATATGTTTCTTCTATACAAAGATTATAAACCAAGGCCAATAGATACACAAAGTTTTGATTGTGACTTGATCATAGTTTTATATTTTCTCATTGAATGTCTTGTTGCCTCTAATGTCAAGAGAAGCTAACTGAAACCCGAAACAAGCTAAAACTAAAAACCAAACTGAAAATGCCTTTTTTTGTGATGTTGATCACCGATTCGTCCGGGATGTTCCTACATCACTGCGTCACTATAATGGTTCTTTTTTGGGCCCTACGTGGCCTTTGGGTAGGTAGCTAGATAGATCTGTATAGTTGGGCAAGATTGTCATGGATCTCTGCTAAAAAATCTACAAGCCAGTATGGTCAAAATGCAACTTTTTGTTCTTCTTAATATAATTCAATATTACGAATAAAATGAATATATATATTCACATGAATTATTTTAATAAACACAAATAATTTTTGTAGGGCATCTTTTTCAATGATAAAACAAATTTTAGAAACGTTATATATTCTATGAATTCATTTTAAAAACTTTAGTAATTTATTCATTGGAGTTATCTTAATTTAAAGGGAAAGTAAATTGTGTTATTTTATAAACCATATAAATATTTAAGTATTCTTTAAAGTATAGTATTCTTAAGAAATTATGGTTAGTATTCTAATGTCATGCAGTACTATTACAATCAGTTGTTTTCTTATCTCATCTTATCTAGTGATTAATCTATTTATAGTAAACCAATCAGAACAAAGTATTTTTTTCATGTTGGACAAATTTTAATTTTTCCTAAGTCAACATGAGAAAATTTTAACAAAAATTATTGGTAAAATAAATTATCCCTATTGTGATTGGCTCAAAAAAATGACCTCTTAAGGGCAAATTTTGTTGTTCAAACACTACTTTGAGTGAAACAAACACCTAAAATTGAGGAGAAATCTAGAAGCCAAGAGGTGGCAATGTTAACAAATTAACTTGTTTAATTTAATTATGAGTGAATAAATTCTTGTGGAAATTTGGTTAGAAAACAAATAATTTTTTGGTTATTAAACGAATATTTTTTTAATTTAAACAAATAATTTTTTTCTTGAAGTCTATGCAATATTATAACCAAAATTGTAATATTTATACTGATATGATATTCATATTAATATCATTATTTATGTTTTATATATGGAGTTTTTAGTTTATAATAGTGGCAAATAGTATACGAATTGAACACTAATCTTAGCTCACATGACTTAAGCCATGCATATTGTTGCCATAGATTCATGAGGATTACAGTCAGTTATTGCCATCAAACAGTAGGTTGTTAATGCTATGCATTAAAGAGATTGTGCTTAATATTCCATTTTGGTATTTACTCTTCAGTTTCTATTTTTCTCTGATAAATTTGATATTCATTCGCACTTTGGGGGTGTGAATTGAAACATGTTTGGAAATGAGATGTCTCAACCTTGCATATTTCTTGTAATAGTTATTTTTCATTTAATATTTTCCTACTGTCAGTGCTTTGAAAATTAGTTTATTAGGTGTCAAAAGATGCCCACATAGTGGTATATTATGGAAGGCCTATTTTTTGGCATATTATGATAGATTCTATGACATCTGTAAGGGTCAAAAATAGGGGATTTCATTTTGGACGTGAGAGCTTATTTTTAGATTGGAATCTTGACTGAGAAGTTTTGCACATGGTTTTCTAAAACCATATATGGTTTCTTGTATAGCTAGAAGTCTATAAGTTGGAGGTTTGAGGAGTAGTTTGTGTATGTGAGTTTGTAGGTACTATTATGATGCTAGAATGTTGCCAAAATTCTTCAAGAGTTGATTACTAGTGATACTCTTGTAATAAACTTGCTCTGCAAGTGTATGTAATCTTGTTATTGGATTTGGAATACATTGAGTAGGATTTTGGAGTGTGGGGATTTTTACCTGAATGGGTTTTCCCCATGTATATCTAGTGTTTTGTGTTTCATTATTTATTTCATGTTTTGCACGTGCTTCTAGAATTTCTATAATTGTTAGATCAGTTTTAAAAGTTTTACATAATATTTCTCCTCAAGATTGGCATAGGAAGTTGTTTCTGCTACTTTAACTTCCTTACAAGTTGTATCAGAGCCTGATCATCTTTCGTTTTAGTTCTGGATTATTGGGTTTTTTTTTTCCAATTAAGGTTTGAGTGGGAGCTTGTGCAGAGGATACTTTGTGATCTTGATGGAGATATTTTTTTGGATGGAAAGCACATTTGGGAGGATTGAGGTAGAGAAATTTTCTAGCATGAATTTTGAAATGTGGAAGATTAAGATGGAAGATCTGTTGATTCATCGAGATCTATGGGATGCAGTGGATGAAAAAGTCTAGAGGCCTACATATCCAACTTTGACTGCACAATATGATGTGATGGATAGAAAAGCTAAAGGTCTCATAAGACTATACCTTGCAGACTCGATTCTGATAAATGTCCATGAAGAATCCACTTCGAAAAAGCTATGGAAGTAGTTGAGTGAGATACCAAGCCAAATCTCTAGTAAACAAGATTTTCTTGAGGAAGAAGTTGTATTCCTTGAGAATGGAAGAAGGTGGATGTATTTCTGAGCATCTGGAAACTTTCAATATGTTGGTGACTCAATTGATCTCAGTTGGGGTGAAAATGGATGAAGAAGAAAGGTATCAAACTTTGTTGTGTTTGCTACCAGACTCATGGGACAACCTAGTCATGGCCATTGGGAGCACTTCAGTCATCTTGAAGATGGAGGATGTTGTTGGTTCTCTACTCTCCAAGGAAATGAGAAGGAGGGTCTCTCTGAATGCCAAAGAGGCTTTGAGTGTTTGAGGAGGACCAAAATAATGAGGCAAAGATGAGAAGCAGCATGGCCATTCTAAGTCCAAAAATAAGGGGAGATCAAAATTTCTTGGTAAGTCCAAGGGAATATGCTGAACTGTGGCAAATCCAGACACTTCTAAGTAAAGAAGAGAAGAAAAAGAAAAAGAAGTCTAAGAAACAAGATTATAATTCTAAGTCTGAAAAGGAAGATGAAGATGACTTTATTGTAGCATTAGCCACTTGTGTAGGTGATAATGCATGGTTGATAGACTTAGGTGCATCTTTCCACATGACTCCTAATAGGAACTAGTTTAGTAAGTATGAAAACTATGATGGTGGTAAGGTGTATTTGGGTGATAATTTTTTCCTTGACATTGTTGGCCATGGTATTATTCATGTGAAATTTTCTGATCGTAGAGTTAGATGATTTGATGGTGTCTTGCATATCCCAGGACTAGCAAGAAATTTAATATCTATTAGCAAGCTAATATATGCGGGTTCACATGTACAATTTTCTGAAGCAGGTGTGAAAAAGGTGAGAGGTGCTATGGTGATAGCAAGAGGAAACAGATTGGGTACATTGTACATGTTTGATGCATGCATGGTTGAGTACAATAGTAATTCTAATAAAATTAAGCTAGAAACTACTTCACTGAAAAAAGAGATGGTTTCCTCTTCTACGGATGGTCATGGCTTATGGGTACCCAAGGGTGCTCTGTCTACCGAATCAAAGTTGCATGTAGAGAAGACCACGTTATGGCACCAAATACTTGGCCACATTGGAAAGAAGGGTTTGAAAGCCCTAAAAAATAAGAACCTTGTTGGAGGGATGAATCATTACAATCTAGAGTTTGATTTCTGTAAACATTGTATTTATGGCAAACAGAACTACATTCAGTTTTACTCATCTTCTCATAAGTCTTCATGTATCTTGGATCTAATCCATTCAGATGTATTTGGTCATGTTGATGTTGCTTCTATTGGTAAATTAGTTTATTGTGTTACTTTCATTGATGATTTCAGTAGGAGAACATGGGTATATTTTTTAAAGAGTAAATCTAAAGTTTTCAGTCATTTTAAGGAGTTCAAGGCTATGGTAGAAACTCAGACTAGAAATAAAATTAAATGTTTGAGGACTGACAATGGCGGTGAGTACTATTCTGTAGATTTTAACAGATTCTGTATAGATTGCAGGACTAAAAGGCAAAAGACAACTCCATATTCTCCTCAGTAGAATGGAGTTGCAGAAATAATAAACAAAACGTTAATGGAGAAGGCTAGGAGCATGTTGACTATAGCTAGTCTAGAACAAAAGTTTTGGGCTAAAGTTATTGCCACTACTTGTTATTTGATGAATATATCTCCTACACCAGCACTTGTTGATAAATTGCCAATAGAGGCATGGTCGGGGAAGAAGCCTAAACACTTAGACATCTGAAAGTTTTTGGTTGTCAGGCATATGCACATGTGCCTAAGGAGAAGAGAACAAAGTTGGATTCTAAGGTTGTCAAATGTATCTTCATCAGCTATAGCTATGGTGTGAAAGGATACATGCTTTGGGACCCTGTTGCACATAAGGTAATTTATTCCAGAAGTGTTATTTTTAGAGAGACTAAATCTTCTCCTATTACTTTTCAGTCAAAACAACATAAAGAAATTGAACAGAAAAAGGATGTGATTCAAGTTCCTTCTACACCTAAGAAAGATGATTTGAGACCTCAAGATAGACAAGAAGTTGAGGAGAGCTCATCAGGCTCTAAATCTTTAGAAGAGGAAGAAGAGGAGGAAGAAGTGGAAGAACTTCCACTCATCTTGTTCAAAAGTCTACAAGGCATAGGCAACCACCTGAAAGGTATGGGTATCCACCTGATGATTGGAAGTGTATATTTTCTTTGAGTACTAACATTAGTGAACCGAGATCTATGCAAGAGGCTTTGGGTATGAATGATGCAGAGTCCTGGAAAATACCCATGGATGAAGAGATGGTAGCTCTTAAAAGGAATGGTACATGGGACCTTGTACCTTTGCCTGAAGGATGTAAACCTGTTGGATGTAAATGGGTCTTTACGAAAAAGATTGGGTCAGATGGAAATGCTGAAAAGTATAAAGCACAGTTGGATGCAAAGGGATACACTTAGGTTGAGGGTATTGATTACAATGAGATCTTTTCTCCTATTGCTAAAATGTCATCCATTCAGTTTTTGTTATATATTGCAGTAGCTTATGACCTAGAGGTCAAACAAATAAATGTGAAAACTAGTTTCCTTCATGGTGATTCGGAGGAAGAAATCTATATGACACATCTAGAGCACTACATGGTGAAAGGTAAAAGCAAGTTGGTTTTTAAATTAAAGAAATCTCTATATAGCCTTAAACAAAGTCCTAGGATGTGGTACCAGAAGATTGATACTTATGTGTTGAGTTTGGGATTTATGCGGTCTAAATCTGATCACTGTGTATATTTTAAATCTGATGGTGATTGTTTCCTAGTAATTGCTTTATATGTTGATGACATGCTCTTTATTGGGAAAGGAAAAGGTTTGATTGTAGAATTGAAATCTCAGCTCTCTGCAAAATTTGAAATGAAAGATCTTGGTGCAACAAAACATATACATGGGATGGAGATCAGAAGAGATCATGAGAATAGAAAGCTATGGCTTGGCCATAGTAAGTATGTTTATTCAGTTTTACAAAAGGTTTAACATGCAAGATTGTAAACCACTTTGTAAACCACAATGTCCTACATCCCCATCAGAGATCAAAGACATAAGAAAAGTACCTTACCAGAGTGCAGTTGGAAGCTTAATGTATGATATGGTCCGTACAAGACTAGACATTGCCCAAGCAATGGGAGTTCTTTCTTGTTTTATGTCTAATCCTGGAAGAGTGCATTGGGATGCAGTTAAGAGGGTCTTCAGATATTTGTGGGGTACAACAGAGTACTCTATTTATTTTCATGGTATAGGAGATCAACATTCCTTGAGTATTTCTGATTTTGTGGATTTAGACTAGGCCGATGATGTCGATAGCAGAAGGTCGGCCAATGCAAATGTTTTTACTCTTAATGGTGTTGCAATCAATTAGATGAGCAAGCGACACGCTGTGGTCCTTTGTCCACTACTGAGGCAGAGTACATTGTAGCTACTCATGCCTGTAAAGAAGCCATTTTGATGAAGCATTTGTGTTTAGATATTGGATTGAAATAGGGTACAATTATAGTTTACTGTGACAAACAAAGTGCAATCTACCTTGCGAAGAACTCGACTTTTCATGCCAGGACCAAACACATTGATGTTTAGTATCACTTTGTGAGAGATATGGTCAAGGATGACAGGGTGAAGCTAGATAAGGTAGAGACTGTGGTAAATGTTGTAGATGCATTAACTAAGCCTGTGAACACAACAAAATTTATGTGGTGTTATGAGTATATGGGCTTTTTGGCCCGTAGCAGTTGATCCATGATGGTGTTAATCTCCTGGTTCTTGCAAGGTATTTGACAAGTGGTTGAATGTTGGGAAATGAGATGTCTTAACCTTCCATATTTCTCGTAATAGTTATTTTTCATTTAATATTTTCCTACAAATGTTACACATTGTCGGTGCTTTGAAAATTGGTTTATTAGGTGTCAAAAGATGCCCACATAGTGCTATATTATGGAAGGCCTATTTTTAGGCATATTATGATAGATTCTATGACATATGTAAGGGTCAAAAATAGGGGATTTCATTTTGGATGTGAGAGCTTATTTTTAGACTAGAATCTTGGCTGAGAAGTTTCGCACATGGTTTTGTAAAACCATAAATGGTTTCTTGTATAGCCAGAAGTCTATAAATTGGAGGCTTCAGGAGTAGTTTGTGTATGTGAGTTTGCAGGTACTGTTATGGTATTGGAATGTTGTTAGAATTCTTCCAGAGTTGATTACTGGTGATACTCCTGTAATAAAATTGCTCTGCAAGTGTATGTAATCTTGTTATTGGATTTGGAATACATTGAGTAGGCTTTTGGAGTTTGGGGTTTTTCACCCGAAAGGGTTTTCCCTACGTGTATCTAGTGTTTTATGTTTCATTATTTATTTCATGTTTTGAATGTGCTTTTGGAATTTCTATAATTGTTAGAACAGTTTTAAAAGTGTTACATAATGTTTCTCCTCAAGATTGGCGTAGGAAGTTGTTTCCCACAAAACATTAGGTTTGATGCAAGGAAGTTTTTTGAAAGCATTCAAAACAAGCATATTGTGTTTGTGGGTGAAATCTAAAGTGGATTCCCATTTAGGGATTTTAGAAAAAGGCTCATAAAAACTTTTACTTCTAAAATCTTCCTTTCGTGTTTGCTTTTGAGAACAGTCTTGCACAGGCCAAGTGTTATATAGCTCATTCTTTCCAATCTTAAATCTGGACTCTAGGCCCTTGATACTCTTCCCTTTTCCTCTTCTTTCTCTATTCCTTTCCCTCTTTTTTTCTCCTTTCCCCAACCCTTTAACCATTTTTTTCTCCCAGGTGTTACATAAAGAGAGTCAAAGGCTAGTTTAGAAATGTGTAAATTTTTTTTAGCACAGGTCTTAGCTTCAATTCTTAGGAGAGAACTCACCCTTGAAAAAAATAGGGTTTGTGGTATTTACTATAGGAGAAGAAATAATTAGCTAGGAGGTTAGAGAGTACAAAATCTAAGCCTCCTTCACTTTCAAAGTCCAATAATTAGTGGCTTCCATTAAGATAAAAATGTGAAAAAAATGCATTCAATTTGGTGAGTACACTTCCTTTCCCACTATTAATCAGATTGATCAGTGGAAAAGTTGTGCCATGAATTTTTGAAATGAAATAACTTTTAGAGCTCTAGATGGTTTACTCATTATTTAATGTACTTGTTTTGAGTTTAATAAACTAGACTGTTCATGGACGGGAATCTCTATATCAAAATGTATTCATTACATATAAAAAAAAGAGATGCTATAACCCATTAGTTGTACAATACTCCAAGCATGGTTTTCTTTGTAATATTGCTTGGATTTAATATAATGGTCGTATCTTTTATGTTTGGATGCTTGGTAAAACTATAGATTTTGGCCTCGTCTTTTACATCTACGTGTGCATGGCTTAGCCTAACTATTACAACCAATCTTGTCCAAATCTACTGTGTATAGTTAAATCTACAGTAGTGTACTTCAAGTTTTCAACTTCACTTTCCTGATTGTTTTGTTCGAGTAAAAACCAAAAAAAAACACAGTTTTGCTTTTGTTTCAAAATTGTATAACTAGTTATTTTATTTATATGCACTTTTTTTTATATAATTTTATCAGGAAGAATGATCCAAAATCTTAATTACGTCAAAATGGTCTATATGGCTTAATAAAGAGTTAAGCTTAAAAGATTGTTAATTATTATTTAAGGTTTATATAGGGAGCAAGGCTACAACTATATTTACAATTTTAGTTGTAATAATCATTAAGTTATAGTTTTTATATTATTGTTATTGAATTTTTTTTTGCCATATTATGCTTATGACATAACTATTTATGATAATGTTATGAAAATCTAGTAACTAAGTGTTAATCAAATATTATATATATTTTTACAATGATTACATTTATTTAAAGTAATAATGTGAAAAATCAAATCTTCCCACAAATCAAATCTTTACCATTTAAAAATATCAAATCATAATAATGCATTTAAGTTACAAATATCATTATTGGGACAAATCAAATCTTAAGTTACTAATGCATCTAAATCAAATCTTAAGTTACTAATATCATTATTTTCCTATCTGTGAAACCCTTGCACCTCTTAATATAGTATCATTTAAGAAAGATATCATTATGTTCTAGTTTTTATATACAATTACCATATATTACTCATCAATTAAATTTAAATATTTTAAATTGATATATTCTTTGAAAATATTTATATAACCTAATAAATATTTTTATTAAATTCATTCACATTATTACATAATATTTTTTTTACTTAGTAATGCAATCTATAAATATTTAACATATAAACATACCATTTTCATTATATCTTACTTTTTATTAAATTATTTTTAAATTAATATTAATTTTTTGATTAAGGAGTTTTTTTTAAAAGGGCCTAATATTAATATTAAATTAATATTACTATTACTATTTAAATTTATAAAATATAACATTATAATAATATATTTTTAACTAAATTTATAATTTAATTTTACTTAATTATTTTAAAAAAAAATTCTTATAATAATAAATTAAGTGAAATCTATTTTAAAATAATTTAAACCACACTAAATGAAAATAAAATACTAAACCTAGGAGTTTTTATGATTAGTTATTCCTTCAAATTTTTCTATATTTACCATTTTTTTTGTTGGGATTCTCTGTTTTTGAAAAAAAAGTCAACTATTGAGTTTGCCTTCCAATTTCTTAGAAATTTGGCTTTCCTCTTTCTACATCTATACTCACAACTTCATATGTACCAACTTTATATAACAACAGTGAAGAAAAGATTCTACAATGACTAATATAAGTGTGACTTGATAATCTTATGAACAAGAACAAAGACAAAACATATATATAATAATAAATGGAATGCTTCATACTATTAGATTTACAATAACATCTACAACTACATTTCTTTTGATACAAAATGCACTCACCCTTGCTTTACACTCATTTTCTATAACAAACCCCAACTTAGTTCCCTCTTTTTTCTAGAAGTAGTTTTTAAAAGTAACATACCATCAATGCCTTTCTTCACTATGTTCAATACAAATTTTATATTCTAAGATTCAACCTTTCTTTGTAGTTATTTATTATTGTACAAATATAATTTTTCAAAGTTTGTTGTAAAGAGGATTTCCACCCAAGTTACTTAAAAGTTAAAATAATTTATTAATTGGGACTAAAAACCTCAAGTTGTTAACAAGGTTTAACATTTAACATTAATAACTAAGTATTCTTATACTTTGTGTTTAACTACTAACTTTATTTATTGGATAATTTTTGCAAAATTTAGGGTGATACCATTTACTCAAATTTAGTCACAACTTTAAAGTAATTACTTAAAATATAACTAGTATATTTATACTTAAAAAATATATCTAAAGTATGTGAGGGATATCTCTTTTGCATAGTTGATTTGAAAAATAAATTGGAAAAAATAAAAACTAAAAACTAAAAAAGAAATTAGAAAAAATTAAAAATTAAAAATTAAAAATAAATTGAAAATAAAAAATCACAAAAACTATGAACCAAAAATAAATTGGATAAGAATTTTTTTCTAATTTATATGAATTTATTTATTTAAATATTTTATAATTTTTGTTTACATAATCTAAATGTTTATAGGAATCTAAATCTTTCAGCCCTTGTTGCGATAGCAAACGTCTCTCAACATAATTATGGATTACTACAAGATAAAATAACTAACATATTCATATTAAATATAATATATCTAAAGTACGTTGAGAGATATCCTTCTCTAGGTGCCTATTTTTAATCACTAATCCTAACATTAGGTGCCTCGAGAAGGATATCTCTCAATGTACTTTAGATATATTATATTTAATATAAATATGCTAGTAGCATCAAGAACCACAAGCCTAATTCTAACTATATTATATAATTATATGAATTATTATAATTATATAATATAATAATATAATATAGATTAGATATAATATAATATAATATGTTATAATAATATACCTAATATATAATATTATATTATATTATATAATAATTCTAATTCTAATTATATTATATATTATATTTATGATTAGAGTTAGGGGTTATAATTAGGGTTTGGGTTATTGTTTAGTTTAGAATTAGAGTTGGGATTAGGGTTAGGAATATAATCATGGTTCAAATTAGGGTTGTGATTATGGTTAGCATTAGGGTTAGTTTTATTATTAGAGTTACAACAAAAATTATTGTTAGAATTATGTTAAATAGGTTAGATTTAGAAATACGTTTAGATTGCTTGGGTTTATAAAATAATTCTAACTATAACCCTAATCATAACATTAATTTTAATTGTAACCCTAAATTTCACCCCAACCCTAAATCTAACCCTAACTCTAACCCTAACTCTAACCCTAACCCTAACCTTTACTCTAACCCTAAACATAGCTCTAATTTTAACCCTAAGGCTGATCCTAATGGAAACACTATCCCTAACCTTAATACTAAACTTAACACTAATTGTAACTCTAATTCTTACCCTAATTCTAATAGTAACCCACCTTAATTCTTACCCTAATTATAGTAGGAACCCCAACCCTAATTCTAACCTTTACCCTAATTCTAATCATAACATTCATTCTACCCTAACTATAACCCTAATTTTAAATCTAACAATAACCCCAACCCTTACCTTAATCCTAATTCTAACTATGATTTTAACTCTAACCCTAACCTGAATTCTAACCCTAACTCTAGCCCTAACCTTATCCCTAACTGTAACTCTAATGCTTTCCCTAACTCTAATTCTTAGCCTAATTCTAAGACTAATTCACCTTAATTCTAAACTTAATTCTAATAAGAATCCTAATCCTAATCCTAACTCTAACCCTAACCCTAACCCTAACCCTAATTGTAATCATAACTCTTATTCTACCCTAACTATAACCCTAATTTTAAATCTAACAATAACCCTAATTCTAACCCTAATCCTAATTCTAAGTATGATTTTAACCCTAACACTAACCCAAATTCTAAACCTAGCTCTAGCCCTAATCCTAACCCTAATTGTAATTCTAATGCTTACCCTAATTTAGTAGTCCTAACTCTAAATCTAATCCTAACCTCAATTCCAAACCTAACCCTAATTATAAGCCTAACTTGATTCTAATATTAACCCTATTTCTAATCTTAACCCTAACCCAAATTCTAACTCTAAGTCTAGCCCTAACCCTAACCCTAAATGTAACTCTAATGCTTACCCTACTTTAGTAACCCTAATTCTTATTCTAACCCTAACCTCAATTCCAACCCTAACCCTAATTCTAATTGTCACCCTTTTTTCAAACTGTAATCCTAACTCTAATTGTAATTCTAACCCTAAACATATCTCTAATTTTAACCCTAAGGTTAATCCTAATTGAAACACTGTCGCTAACCTTAATACTAAACTTAACCTTAATTGTAACTTTAATTCTTACGCTAATTCTAATGGTAACCTACCTTAATTCTAACCTTAATTTTAATAGGAACCCCAACCCTAACTCTAACCCTAACCCTAATTTTAATCATAATCCTGATTCTACCCTAACTATAACCCTAATTTTAAATCTAATACTAACCCTAACCCTTAACTTAATCCTAATTCTAACTATGATTTTAACCCTAATTATAATCCTAACCTAATTCAAGCACTAACCCTAATTCTAATCCTAACCCTAACCCAAATTCTAACCTTAACTCTATCCCTAACCCTAACCCTAATTGTAACTCTAATACTTACCCTAATTTAGTAACCCTAATTCTAACTCTAATCCTTACCTCAATTCCTACCCTAACCCTATTATAACCCTAACCTAATTCTAACATTAACCCTACTTCTTATCCTAATTCTAATAGTCTTTCACCTTAATTCTAACACTAATTCTAATAGGAACCCTAATTCTAACTCTAACCATAAGTTTAATTCTAATCCTAGCCCTAACTCCAACCTTAGTTTTTGATATAATAAGGCGGCAAAAACTAGGGGCCGAACCCTTTTACAAAACCAAGCCCAGGGGGCAAGAAAACAACGTATTGACAGTACTCAGCCAGCATAGAGAAAAAACCAGCAGCACATGCACAGCAACCTTGCTGTAAAATAAAAACCAGCAAAGCCCAATAGACTAAGCAACAAGGTTACATAGTTGTAATGAGAAACCTACCCTAATTCTAATCATAATTCTAACCCTAATTATTGCCCTAACTTTAATATTAACCATAACTCTAATTATGTTGAGAGGCATTCTACGGTCACATCAGGGTGGGGATGAGAGCACTCATTTTTTCTGCCTAAATTTATAAAAAAAAATTAAATACCAAAACAGAAATTAAAAAAAAATCTTAAGAAAATCAAAGAAAAAAAACCAAAAAAGACATTAAAAAGTATTGAAGGAGAAAAAGCCAGAACCAAAAAAGAGATTGGAAAAAAGAAAAACTGAAAACTAAAAAATAAATTAGAAAAAATAAAAAATAAAAACCAAAAAAGAAATTAGAAACTGTTGGAAGGAGAAAAAGTTGGAGAAAATCATGAAAACTATGGAACCAAAAAATAAAATTAAAAATTTTTAAAAATCAAAATCAAAAAAGAAATTGCAAACCAAAAAAAGTGAGAAAATCAAAGTAACTATGAAAAAGGATATCCCTCGATGTACTTTAGATATACTTTTTAAAATATAAATATACTAGTTATTCTCCATTTAACTATGCTGAGATGTGTTATTACGCTAGAGGCATTATACAGTCACATGAGGGTGGAATGAGAGCACTCATTTTTTCTCCCTAAATTTATAAGAAAAAAATTAAAATACGAAAAAGGAAATAAAAAATAAAACTTAAGAAAATCAAAGAAAAAAAACTAAAAAAAAATTAAAAACCATTGAAGGAGAAAAAGATAAATCACAAAAACTATGGAATCAAAAAAGAAATTGGAAAAAATAAAAACTAAAAAAGAAATTGGAAAAAAATAAAAATAAAAACCAAAAAAGAAATTGGAAACTATTGTAAGGAGAAAAAGATGAGAAAATCATGAAAACTATGCAACCAAAAAAGAAATTGGAAAAAATAAAAAATAAAAACCATAAAAGAAATTTCAAGAGAAAATCAAAGAAACTATGGAAAAAAGATATACTTCTTAGATATACTAGTAATTTATAAGAAATAAAAAATAAAACTTAAGAAAATCAAAGAAAAAAAACTAAAAAATAAATTAAAAACGGTTGAAGGAGAAAAAGCTAAATCACAAAAACTATGGAACCAAAAAAGAAATTGGAAAAAATAAAAAAATAAAAAATAAAAACCAAAAAAAGAAATTGGAAATTGTTGAGAGGAGAAATAGTTAGAGAAAATCATGATAGAAAAATTTAAAAATAAAAACCAAATAAAAAATTGTAAGAGAAAATCAAAGAAACTATGGAAAAAAGATATACCTCGGTGTATTTTAGATATATTTTTTTAAATATAAATATACTAGTAATTATAATCCTTCAATTTAAATTACAATGTGGTTTAAATGAGAAAATTTCAATAAGAGATATAAATGCAAAATGAAATAAAATTAATATATTTTCTTATTAATAAATCTATCTTTTTATTTTTATTTTTTTAAAATTTTCCTCAAAATATGATCTCTCCAAATTATTTTTAAAAAAATTGTTTCTATAATAAAACATAGATCTCTCTAAATTATTTTAAAACAAATTGTTTCTATAATGAAACATAGATCATAAATTAAAAAAACTTACTAAAATAATAAACATTCATATTGTTTATTATAAATTCATTCTCTAATATTATTTATTATATATCCATTCTCTTAATTATATAAAAAAATTGTTTATATAATAAAACATAGATGATAAATTAAAATAAGAAGATATCAAAGAAGCAAGTTATAGCTGCCGATCTCTTCGGATGCTAGGGTTTTGAAAATTTACAAGTAAATATGGCTTTTGGATCACGGCATTCTCCTCCAGCGCAAAATGAAAATACCCCCTCCAATTCTTCGTGGCAAGCTTTTAAGTCTGATGCAAGGCCTATCCTCAACAACGATCACCTTGGCACAGGGATAGCGAATTCGGCCACGGCTAAATCTCGCTCAGGAGAAGGTTTTAGGGACGCTCTGCTTTGATCAAATCTCAAGTCATCTTCCAGAGTAGAGCCTGGTAAAGGAGCTTTTGATGATCGACAGCCAGCTTTCTCCCCCTCTCACACCTCGGCCTCTCGCCCAATTTTTGGCAGCCCTGGGCCCTGTGGCAAGATAGGTGGCTCTCCTGGTGTTAGGGCTGAGGAAGTTCGGCATAACCTACCTGCGGGTCGGCCTCATTTGGGAGCATTTCCCCTGCAATCATTAGGAATCGATCGGATTTAGGTAAACCTATTCGATGCTCAGAGAAGCCTATCGAAATACTGTTACCCGAGGAAGTAAAAAATGAAATAGTTGAAAATGAAGAGTACTTTACAGAGAATGGACTGATAGGAAGATTCAACCGCTTCTAACCAAGCCTCCCTGAACTCCATCTTTGGATCTCAGAAACCTGGAAGCCCATTTTAAGAGAAAATCTGGAAATCTATCCCTGTGCAGGTGGCTTTTTTGTGGTAGTTTTTGATAGTATTGAAGATCGCAATATAATTTTTTGTTCCCGTTGGGCTTGGGGGAATCATCTATTATTTTTAAAACTGTGGTACCCTACTTTTGATCCTCTAACATAATCCTTCGATATCATGCCAATTTGGGTTCGACTTCCCAACTTGCCACTTCATTTCTAGGTTGATTCTTATTTCAAAGCAATTGGTGATTCTATTGGCAACTTCATAGCGATAGATAATGATTCATCTGACTTCATACATACAACCTTTGCCTGTATTTTGGTGGACTTGGATATTTCAAAAGAACTACCGGCAAAAATCATTTTTAACATTCATGGCCGTAGCTGGACCCAACCTTTGGACTATGGAGGCTTGCCCTTTCATTGTAGAAGATCTTACAAAACTGGTCACATACTCACAAACTGCCCCAGCTCCAAAATAAACCCAGATCACCAAGCCACATGGTGGAAAGATGTTTCTCCCCATCACTACACAGTTGAGTGCTCAGCAGGTGCACTTGAGAATCCTCCGAAGCTTCATAATCAAAGGGCTTTTCCTCAGGACAGGAGGAAATTGGATGATAAGCCATCTTCTACACCTAAGAATGATCAACAACTTCCTATGGATAGGGGTAGGAGCCCGTCTACAATTACTGGAAAATCTCAGCCCCCCCATCATGAGAAGCATGTCAAAAATGGAAACCAGGATGATTTGAAAGTGGTACAAAAGAAAAAGAAAAAAGAAAATCCTCACAAAGTTGTTTCTCACCGTTGATTCGGGTTGGATCTTTAGGATCTATGGATCCTAGTTGAAATCTAGGACTATCCCTTTTTGTTTCTTTCACACCCCTATCAAAGGGCATGCTTGTTCTAATTTTTGGATCTATTTTAGCGGGAGCAGTTCCCTTATACCGCACTTATCTATAAAAAAAAAACATAGATGATAAATTAATAAAACTTATTAAAATAGGTTTTATTTAAATAAGTTAAATAAAATGGCATTAATGAAAAGTCTAAATTTCAATTAAAATATTAAATCTAAGTGGGCTAAATTTTAGGAGTTTATTATGCAACAAATTGTAGAATTAACAACTTTTCAAAATGAAATTTAAGCATATAAAAGACTCTTACTTACCCTAAACACACCATTTTTCTCATTTTTGTTTTTGTTGTAGAATATTTTATGTGTGTGCAGGGATGAAAAGGTTAGATGAGAAGACTACAGACTTTTCTTAATTTTACCCTCTTTCCTCTATTTGCTTTGGATTTAATGCTTTATAATTCTCAAATCCTGAGCTAAGATTTTTATGTTTTGATTTTTAATTTTGTTTTGTGAAAGTTCATGGTTTTTATATATACAATTACTGAGCTAATATTTTTATGTTTATATTCTTAATTTTGTTTTGTGGGAGTTCATGGTTTTTATATATACAATTATGTGCATGCATGTATTTTAGAGAAGAGAGGATGTACCTTTTTAAAAACAAAATTGATTATACCATTGAGTCGTCCCTAATCCTTTACTATTTTTTTAATATAAAAGAAAATTTAAATTACAATATGGTTTAAATCAGAAAATTTAAATAAAAGATATAAATGTCCAAAATGATACAAAATTAATTAATTTTGTTATTAATAAATCTATCTTTTTATTTTTTTATTTATGAAAATTTTCCTCCAAATATGATCTCTCTAAATTATTTTAAAAAAAATGTTTTATTATAGATGATAAATAAAACTTACTAAAATAATAAACAATCATGTTGTTTATTATATATTCATTCTCTTAATTATAAAAAAAATTGTTTATATAATAAAACATAGATGATAAATTAATAAAACTTACTAAAATAGGTTTTATTTAATGACATCTTGAAAGATAAGTTAAATAAAAGGGCATTAATGAAAAGTCTAAATTTCAATTAAAATATTATATCTAAGTGGGCTAAATTTTAGGAGTTTATTGTGCAACAAATTGTAGAATTAACAACTTTCCAAAATAATACAGATCCTTGAATTTTTTGAAATGGGCTCTCTCGCTCCTCTTCCCGCCCATATTCCTGGATCACAGGATTCATCTGTTGCTGGGCTAATTGCAGGGTTTTCTTCTGCTGCTAGTGTGGCTGTGGCTATTGGTGCACTATCCATGGGCTCAGCTATTGGAGTTGTCGTTGGAGTGCCATCCATGTCTACGACTGCTGCTTTACAGGGTTTGTCTACTACTTTAAATGCAGGGATTCCATCTGTTGCTGTTGGGTTTTCTTCTACTGCTGGTGTGGCTGTGGCTATTGGTGTACCATCCATGGGCTCAGCTGCTAGAGTTGCCATTATAATGCTGTCCTTGTCTATGGCTGCTTCTTTACAAGGTTCGTCTGCTGGTTTAAATGCAGGGGTTTCATCTACTGCTAGCATGTCTGCGGTTGTTGGTACGTTGTTTGTATCTGGGGTTGTTGTTGTTGCTACTACCTCTTATGCAAAAATTGTTAGTAGTGGTTCTCCTCGAAGGCATGAGGAGTCTGCTAATGGTGCTACTACTCTAGTTTCTAGGAGATTATTTCTCAGTCAGACTTGCCTCCCCTTGTAGTGGTCCTAGGGGATAAGGTTTTAAAACATGTGGACTATTTCTCTAAGCAGGGTTTGATTTGTAGATTTGACTGTTGGTGGCCTCGGATGGGAGATTTGAACCTCTGGGTTTCAGAGCATTGGCACCCTATCACAAAAGGGAAAATAGAAATTTAGCCTTGTACAAAGGGTTTCTTTATAGTTGCTTTTGATTTAGATTCTAATTGGAATGTTGTTCTTGATACTCATGCTTGGTTTTGGGGCCATCATGCCCTCCTTCTCAAGCATTGGGTTCCCTCCTTTAACCCATTGACTGAGTTTTTCAATAGAATGCCTATTTGGATTCGTCTCCTGAATCTTCCGCTGTATCTTTGGTACAATTCTTGTTATGAGGGTATTGGTAATTCTTTGGGTTCTTTTATTAAGGTAGATCAAGCGACTACCTTGTTCTCTCATACCACTTATGCTCATGTTCTTGTGGATTTGGATCTCTCTAAGCCTCTCCCTGCAGAGATTGTGCTGCAGGTTGCTAATAGATCTTGGAGGGAGATTTTGGACTATGAAGGTACTCCCTTCTGGTGTTGTAGGTGCTTTGCTATGGGTCATCTAGCTTCTAGGTTCCCTCGCTTAAAGATCCTTCATACTTCCTTCTGGTGAAAGAATGCTTTTTCTAAACATCTTACAATTCATGTTGCTGAGGATATTTCTAGGTCAGAGACCGCTAAACATTCCTCTGATGATGATGGGTCTGCTCTTGATATTGAGGTGGTTCTTGATTTTGTGGCGAAGGCTACTGTTGGTGGTTATGCTGCTGGGACTGCTACTGGGACTATTACCAAGACATCTATCATTGTTTCTGCTAATACTATTGTTGGGGCAACATCTTCTATTGGGGTTGTTAGTATGTTGTCAGGGTCCTCCCCTGTTGCTAGGTGTGCTGTAGGGACCTCCCTTGCTACTGCTATTATTTCTGGAACTTCTATAGGGACCTCCCCTACTATTACTATTGTTGCTAGGTCTGCTGCTGAGATCTTGGCTGCTAATGTTATTATGTCTTGGACTAATACTATAGGTACACATGTTGTTGTTGGGGCTGGTGTTGTTATGCCCCAAGATCTGGCCCCTTCCAAGTATTTGGAGAGAGTTTCTCCTCCTCCTTTTTCTATGGATGGAGATGATATTTTTTGGACTGTTGGCGAAAGGAGGAAGCGAGGTCTTCCCAAGCATGTTTCACTGAACCATACTCTAGCCAAGGGAATTCGACCTGATAGGTCTAGTTCTGCAATTATTTAGGTTGTTTTTCCTTACAGCCTTTTTACTTAGCCTGTTGGGTTTTGTTGTCCGTCTGCTATTAAAGCACTATTTCTGGCCTGTGTGAGGCCTTTGCTTGCCCTATGGGCTATGTTGTATAGGGATCTGCAACCTTGTTTTGCAGCTTACCATAATCAAAAACAACTTTCCAAAATGAAATTAAAGCATATAAAAGACTCTTACTTACCGTAAACACACCATTTTTCTCATTTTTGTTTTTGTTGTAGAATATTTTATGTGTTTGCAGGGATGAAAAGGTTAGATGAGAAGACTACAGACTTTTCTTAATTTTACCCATCTTTCCTCTATTTTCATTGGATTTAATGCTTTATTGTTCTCAAATCCTAAGCTAATATTTTTATGTTTTGATTTTTAGTTTTGTTTTGTGAAAGTTCATGGTTTATATATATATAATTATTGAGCTAATATTTTTATGTTTTGATTTTTAATTTTGTTTTGTGAGAGTTCATGGTTTTTATATATACAATTATGTACATGCATGCATTTTACAGAAGAGAGGATGTACCTTTTTAATAATAAAATCCATTATACCATTATCTGAGTCGTCCTAATCCTTTACTATTTTTTTTAATATAAAAGAAAATTTAAATTACAATGTGGTTTAAATGAGAAAATTTAAATAAAAGATATAAATGGAAAATGAAATAAAATTAATTAATTTTCTTATTAATAAATCTATCTTTTTTTTTTTTTTTTTGCCGATGATGGCATGGTTCGGTGGTTAAGTCGCTCGGTTGTAGTGGCGGCCACCAGAGTTCAAACCCCCGCTGGGCCAACGAGCTCGCAAGGCTTTACGCCTTCGCTGGGCCGATGAGCTCGCGGGTTTGAAGTGTTCTTCCTAGGGGATGAGGTCCCCCAGTTGTGGCCTCACCGGTTCATTGCTCCGGGCAAAAGCATTCGCGTGGACCCGGAGGGCGTGTCGCACCAGCGTCGCCGGTCACGTTAAAAAGTTTACCAGGCGCATTTAAAAAAAAAAAAAAAATCTATCTTTTTATTTTTATTTTTAAAAAATTTTCGTCAAAATATGATCTCTCTAAATTATTTTTAAAAAAATTATTTCTATAATAAAACATAGATGATAAATTAATAAAACTTACTAAAATAGGTTTTATTTAATAACATCTTGAAAGACAAGTTAAATAAGAGGGCATTAATTAGGATTTTATTGTGCAACAAATTGTAAAATTAACAACTTTCCAAAATGAAATTAAAGCATATAAAAGACTCTTAGTTACCCTAAACACACCAAACACACCATTTTTCTTGTTTTTGCTGTAGAATATTTTATGTGTGTGCATGGATGAAAAGGTTAGATGAGAAGACTAGAGACTTTTCTTAATTTTACCCCTCTTTCCTCTATTTGGTTTGGATTTAATGCATTATTTTCTCAAATCTTGAGCTAATAATTTTGTGCATGCATGTATTTCAGAGAAGAGAGGATGTACTTTTTTAAAAACAAAATCTATTATACCATTGATCTACTTTTTTTTAATATAAAAGAAAATGTCAAATTTAATTTTACTCTAGGTTATATAATCCTATTCCTAATTCTAACTTTAATTTGAATTCCCTTACAAATTAAATAATTAATATTTTAAAAATATTAATAATATATAAGAAAAATTGAATAAACTAAGAGACATGTTAAAAAAAATTATTACAATCATACCATCTATATACATTTCATGATTCACATAAAATTTTACATATTTAATGGTAATTCAATTAATATATGCATTGTGAATTAGTAGATAAAATTTTGATAGCTTGAAATTAAAAGAATTTTGAACATTTTGAAATTCATAGAAATTATTATATATGCACATTAGTAATGTGTAATATGTATGATAGAAGAATTTTGATTTGTACTAATGAATAAACAAATATAATGTGTACATTTATTTTTCAAAAAATATGATGTGTACATTGATTAGTCCCTATTTGTACTATTTTTAGAAAAAAAAATAATATGAATAATAAAATACTAACTAGTATATTTATATTTAAAAAATATATCTAAATACGCTAATGTATATCTTTTTTCCATAGTTTATTTGATTTTCTCTTGCAATTTCTTTTTTGGTTTTTATTTTTTAATTTTTTCAATTTCTTTTTTGGTTTTTATTTTTTATTTTTTCCAAATTTTTTTTTAGTTTTTTTTTTAATTTTATTTTTTCCAATTTCTTTTTTGGTTCCATAGTTTTTTGTGATTTAGCTTTTTCTCCTTCAATCATTTTTAATTTCTTTTTTAGTTTTTTTCTTTGATTTTCTTAAGTTTTATTTTTTATTTTCTTTTTGGTATTTTAATTTTTATTCTTATAAATTTAGGCAGAAAAAATGAGTGCTCTCATCCCCACCGTGCTTGACTGTATAATGCCTCTTGGCGTAATGAAATAAATAAATATGATGTGTACATTGATTGGTTCGGCTTTATGTTATTTTTAGAAAAAAAATAAATATTAATTAGTACCATATAGACTCACTATCAGGCCCTCTCCCATTTGTTAATTTACAAAATTTTATAAATGTTTAAGAGAGTTACAAAATATTGTGTCTCCTGAGTCCATAAGACATTATATTTTCTGAGTTTAAGTATTTGAGAGATGGATAAATTTACCTTATGCTGGAGTCATTTTCTTTTTCTTTTTAATGAAAAGACCAAGAATTAATTATTGTTGCTAGTGGTTATATATTTTTTCAAGATCAAATATTTTCAAACCTACCTCTAGCATTTTTTTTCTAAGAGACAAAAGCTGTAAAATACTAAAAGACTGAAACAACTTCAATACAAACAATGCTCACAGAGAGATTGAAATTTCTGTAATTATCTCTAAATCAGAATGGATTACAACTCAAACCATTTCTAGATGTAAGCTAAATACTTCAACAAACATAATATGTAACGCTCTCAGTGCAGATAGCACAAAATTAAACTGATGTAAAATACATAAAGAGAAGAAAAATGACACGAATCATGAAGGGCTTGTGCTGATTTTGTTGGTTTCATTTGTAAATATAAGAGAAACTTGCGACATCTATAGCATTGAATAAATGCTAGGCCCTAAACCCTAAAGATACATGACTCAAAACTGAATATAGATCACTACACTTCATCATATTATATATAGTTTATACTAGTTAGGTCAGGGGCCTGCCAATAAACTCAGAAAATGGTCTACGACAAAATAGATAACCTAAAAATCTTGAAAAAACCCTAAAAAACCTCAAATGAGTTGTCAAATAAAGAATAAAATGTGCGGCAATCCTCTGAATAACAGGACATAAAAAGGGTCTGTAATCCTTGAGATTGCCATTGTATATTGATATGGGTCAGGTGAAATAAGATGCTCAAATTACTTATCTTCTAAGATTGCAACACCTTTTGGTATCAGCCGATTCTCAGGAAGCCATTATCATTTTACATTCAAGACACTACAGAGCCCCTCACATAGAGTATTAAAGATTGTATGAAGGAGTTGGTATCAATTTATAGGCACAAATTAAGTCAAAATAATGTCAATAATAATAACCAGGCTCCATCTTTTGGAATGGCAACGGAAGGCAACCTTTAATTGTAAATTAATTTCCCATTGGAATTAGGGCTGACAACTAAGAGGGGGGGTGAATGAGTTGCCTTAAAACGTTAATACTTGTTGTAGTTAATTCTTCTTTACCACTTCTCAACAAATTAATGATATAAGCAAGAATCAATAACACATGAGCAGAAACATAAATAACATACTTGACACCAAGATTTTTAACATGGAAACCAAGTTAAGGGAAAAACCATAGTGGGAGTTAACTTACAAAGATTATACTCTGTTAAAAGTATTACAAAAGGGGAAGGCACATGCCTTCGAGCTCACTGCCCAGAGTTTACTCTTAAAAGAGGCTCACTGCCTACAAGAATGATTACAAATGGATTACAAATTGTTTCAACTAATGAATAGCATCTACCAATGCAAGAATTCAATTCTGGTTAAGCACAAGATACTGATCTTACACACTTCATCTTCACTCTACCTTGTTTATTGTTCTACCATGATCCGGACTTGAGATCTCTTCTCTTTCGCACTTCTTATCTACCCTTTTTTCACTTACTCCATATTCGTACGACATCCCTCAATACACTCAAATCCATCGGCTATATATATCTGCCTCAAGAAATTCAATCATTTTTTTATTGGCGTTATGAATAACTTAACAAATAATATAAGTACTCTATTTTGTTAGCTGAAATCATACACCAATATTGATGCGTACCAGAAATAACACGTGTAGGTCACCATACATGTTGTCCACTAACATTATATCCCATATGCAACTCACCAAAACACTTCTACTAGTTCTGCACAAGGATCTAACACAAGTCGACCTATTCTTCACTGAACTGTTATGTCATATTAAGACCTGGTACTCAGATGCTCATAACTTTTAATCCCTTTGTCAGCAGAGGCTGAAATCTTGGATTTAGATTATCCTGACATTTCTCTATACTCCCTCATATTTGCAACACACAATGATTAACTGGAGAGATCTGCTAACCAAAATAATGAACTCTTCCATATACCATGTTTCTGTCTATCCGGAGTGGATAAATCTTGGAACTGACTTCCATTATGATCTAATACTACACTGCAGATGTGTGGAATGGATTTAGTTGCCATCAGTGAAAACACATGACATGCCTTGCAGTGTCTCTTGCCAAAAATCTCCCCCTTTGGCATTGATGGCAACACTTAGTGAAAAATGACTAAATGTCATGACTGAGTCCCCCTACTGTGTACATGATGCAATACACAACATACACTCAATACAATTTTGCCATTAATCATGTGAGAACCAAAGATTTGAAGACTGGAACATAAAAAAAACTTCTATTCATCTACTCTGCTGCTACAATGAGAGAAAACTCTCTTATATCCAAGAAAACAAAAAAAATCAAAAAATTACCTTTTTTGGCTGATTTCGACAATTGTCAGATTTTGCCATTTTAGGTAATTTTACAATCATATCTTGAGAATGTAGTTTTTTCCAAAAAATTCCTAAAGCCAAGGTAGGATGAAAATCTAACTAACATCCTAAATTTGAAACATGAGTTTCGAGTTATTAAAAAAAGCAACTTTTAAAAAACTAGAAAAAAAAACACTAAATTGTCATTTTGAGGGCCAAGATGAAAGTTTCAAGACCCCCAAAAGTGCCAAGACGAGGTCCAACTGACTAGGGTGGGATGGGAAACTACTGGCCACCTCATAATAAATCCACCTATAAAATTTTGTAGAAAATCCACATTCGAGTCAAAAGTTATGAGCTCCGGAAGTCCCTGCATCAGTACACTTATATATTCTTCCACTGCTTCCCCTTTGATAGATTCTTCATTTTCTTTCATTTTTCACTATCTCTCACTGCCCCTTTGATATCAATAGGAAAGGGTGGGATCCAGAAACCAAAATTTACACAAGAAATCTGTATACAAGGCTGCATATATACAAATAATCCATGTATTATATTTACATGAGCTTGAGAATATCTGCAAAACTATTTTTCAACTGCACAAGTTCTGAGGTCCATCTTCTTTTCATGCCATCCAAAATTGAGATGTGTCCACTTAGTAGGAATTCTTGTGTTTTTGCTTTCTTCAGATCTGAAGGATCACCTATGCGGACTGCAACTTGAGATTCTGATAAACCAGTAAACATTGTTTCTAACTTGGGGGTAATCAATCCCCAGAGCTCACACATTATGTCCACAATATTGCTCTTTACTTTAACAAGTTTCTTTATTTCATTAGTCAATATGATTTCTTAATAGTCCTGACTTATCAAAGAAACTGTTAGAGGATCAAAATTTTGAGATAGATTCAACAATTTTTGTTCCCGCTCCTTTATCTTCTTCTCAATATCCTCAATAACTTTTGGCCAAGATAGAAAAAATCTATATACATCACCTCTGTCATTAAGAGCATTTTGAATACTCTTTATATTGATATCAAGTACCTTTCTATCATTTCCTATTAGGCCCTTTAGCTCACTAAATCTCTTATCCAAAAATTCATTCTCAACTTTAATCTTTGTAGACTTCTCAAAGGACTCAAAGTGTGTACTTACAAAATTTACAAGGCACTTTAGATTTCCAAAGGGAGAATCAGATGGATTCTTCTAGAAATTTGGTATTATCTTCTCCAGTATACTAGGTGTAAGGCCTAACATCTCACTATCCTCTATGTGAGATTTCAATATCTTTTCTCTTACCTTGGCTTGTGTGAAAGATGCTATCTTCATCATTTGGACCAGAGAGAGAGTATCTAGGTTGATTAGTCCTTGAATCAGTTCTGGTTCATGAAATTCTAGCATTTCTTTACTCAGGAAACTCTTCACTACATCTGTAGTGTCTCTTGCCACAATTTCTGGACCACCTTCCTTTCCTTGAGTTTTAACAGTGTTAGCATCAGGACTATTTTGTTTGGGTGCATTAACATTTGCACCATCTTCTTCTACTTTATCTTCCTTACCCTTGACTTCTTCTTCTTCTTCTTCTTGGTTCTTAGCCTTTTCTATTTCATGCTCTTCAATCTTCAATGAATCATCTTCAATTTGATCATCTACTTCTGTATTCATTTCTGTATCTTATTTGTCAGAATGATCCAGAGGAGTTAGAATACCTCCTGCATCAGCAATTTCATCTGTTCTTTTTACTTCTTCCCTAATTATTGCTTCCTCTTCCGGGATAGAGGAATCATCCATTCCAATTTTTTTCTCATCCTTGTGCCGCTCTTCTTCATCTAGGACTATTGTGTCATCAACAGGCTCATCTGACACAACAAAGAACTTGTTCTTGTTCAATGCTTTTCTCAAAATTTGTTTAGTTTCTTGGACTATTTCATCCATCTCTCTAATTATCAGTTTGTTCATTCTTGTCTTACTCCTAAATTCATTTTTTACCTCTTTAAAAATTTTATCTGCTTCTCTACTGGAGAGCACTGGACATAGAGTGGTTAACACATGTTCCCTCAGCTCCATATCTTTTGACTTGGCCACTTCTTTTCTTATCTCCAAGATGTTTCTTAAGTCTTTTGGAACTTCTGACAGAATTTCCACCAGTACTCGATTGAATACATTCAAGTACTTAATAGTGGCTTCTTCCAAAAGTCTTTTGTTAGCGTCATTGTAAAGATTATAGAGTCAATGGTTTTAAATTTCCATAAATAGTGATTGTTTTGACAATGTTTTCCACAGAGCGAATTTGCTTGTTATCATCAGCCTATGATCTCTGCCTCTTATTTGTCTTCTTGCTTCGGGAAGGCTTCTCTTCAGATATTTTAATGGCTTTAGCACCTATGGCCTTTAGTTCCTTAAGCCCATCATCTAAGTCTGTCTTTTCTTCATCGTCCTTTTCTAAACTGTCATGTGATCTATTTGCCTTTACTTTAGTTCTCTTCTTTTCCTTACCGGATGATATGTCTACTGGTTTCTTAGGATTGGTAGGTTTTGGGAGAATAGGGGTAGCAGCAGAGTTCCTATAGTCCTTAGAGTGGAGGAGGATTCTACTGGAATATTTCCTTGTTTCTTATTCTGCTTCTCCTTCTCAAAATTTTCTATTCTTTCTCTGTTCTGCCTCACAGCTTCCTTTGTTATCCCAATGCTTTCAACATACATTTCTACTTGCTTCTAAGCTTTTCTCTTAATCTCTGGCTTCTGGAGTTCAACATGCAGCTTTTCATCAAGCTATTTATAAGTCCCAAACCTCTCAATAGAGTCATCCTTAGGTTTGCTCAAGAGATGTTGAGCATACATTTCCAAACTCTTCTCGTCAACCTCATAACCCATAGGCATAATCCAAACAGCTCTGGGTTCTACAGCTTCCATTAGGCACTGATCTATGTCCACCATAAAACAAATTTCATTTTTGTATTTCTCAACTACTAATTTAGGGATTCTTTCCGTAGAGCGCATCATACTCTAAATTTTTTTAAAGTACCTCCAGATTGCATTTTTTTGTACCTTAGAATCTCCAATGCTGTGTAGATGATCTCTTATTTTCATTGCAACTGGTCTATCACTAGTCCATTACACACCATTTACTCCAGGCACTTCATTCATGAAGTAGAAGAATAAACATATAACCAGAGAACCATATTTGAAGGTGTTTTTCTTGTCCTTATTAATTTTGTTCAAGTTATCAATCAGTTGGTTCTGTAATAGCTCACATAGGTCATAATCTACATTTTCTTTCAACATTTGATATGCCACATATATGGTAGTTTCAGAGACAAAGTTCTCCCTGCTAGAGTGATAAATCTTGTAACGATCACCATAGAGGCAAACATAACATCCGGTTCAATAATGTCATTGATGGTCATTGCCCTTTTGTCAAACTTGGCACCGGTTGCATCAATAACAGTCTAGTTTTTCACAAATTTCAACATGGGTAATCCACCAGTTGAATTTAACCCATTCACAATTTTGATAACATCCTTTGTAATCTTGAAAGGTTTCAACAACCATATGAACTCATCATACATTCGGCTCAAGATGTAACAAACCCACTCACTCTTATCAAATGTGAAAAATTCAATGACTTGTAGAAAAAGTTTTCTCTCTAGGGTTTTGAATTCTGGTTTCAAATGATACTTATAATCCTTTAGATGGTTCTCAAACAATTATAGCAATCTCAAATTTATAAATTCATCCACATTACAATGGATGTATGCCCTAATATCTTCTACATGCAGTACTCTGTATGGGACACTAGAAAAAGCACCTAATGGTTTGACTTCGACTGACTTGTAGGGATGCTTCTTAAATTTTGGATAGGGCCTTTTAGTAATATCAACAATAATAGGAGTAGCCATCTTAATAGATTACCGATTCAAAGCTTCATAGAAAAGTACCTTTTTCTTCTGTGGAGTTAGGGTTGATCAATTGCTGGTCAAATTCGTTCTTCATGCTTCTGTCTCTGGATTTTTAGTTCAAATGCTCTTCTTCTTGTTCTCTTTGAATGCAAAGTGATTCAAATGCTTGAGTGAGTGACTTTTTATTCTCCACAAAACCTAATTTGTCATTGTAATAAATGTGTTTCCCTAACTTCATCTGATTACTCTATTTCTTGATACAGTTTCTCATGAATCGCTCTGCAAATTGCCATATCCACTTCTTTTCTTCCAGAAATCCTTGCAAATGGTTTGCAATAGGCTTTTCTAACTTTAATCATTGTGCCAGATTTAGGCACCCACTTACTGGCTAGGGGAATTTGTTTTTTCTAAGAAGCTCCTCTTGAGCCAGAGCTCCTAATTGAATTTTCAGAGGGATTACCTGCACCTGATTCTGGCACGGACCCATTACCGTTATTTATTTCACCCTTTTTGACCCATTTCATGTTCATTTCATTCTAGATCTTATTCATATCAACTTTGCCCTTGCCTTTGTCTTGTCGAGCTGCTTATCCATTTTTCTATTTACGGGACCTCTTCTTTCATTATTCCTACTTCTACAGAATCTTGCAACATGACTAGATCTATTGCAGTTGAAGCACACAATATTTCTTTGTTTATTTACTTGATTTCCTCTTGATCTACACTAATTATCCATGTGTCCAAATCCATTACAAGAAAAATAGTAGCCATTGAAAGAATTATCATTTCCTCTATTGTTAGAGTTATTCATTATCATACTTCTGCATTCATTGGATCTATGACCATACTTCTTACACTTGAGACATTGACTGGAGAAGGATGGACCACTTTGATTTACTCTACTTCTATACTGAGTAGCTCTATGACCAAATTTACTGCAATTGAAACAATTTCCATTAAAAGATGGATACCTTTGAGCATTAGGTTGTCTTACCGGAGGTCTTCTAGGTTTGTTTCTCCCATTCCTTGATTGTGAATTTCTTTGTGTGGATCCAGAGCTTTCACCTTTCTCATACCCAAGACCATGCTTATCATCATCCTTCTTCTGACACTCAAGTATTGCTTCAAGTTTAGCTGAGCTTATCTTGAACTTCTCCTTGTATTCATTTGCAACTTCTAGGTCATGTCTAAGAATGACAATTTGACTTTCAAGTTCTCTCTCATTGTCTCTACTTTCGTGTAGATCAAACTTTAGATGGCCATCTATTCTGTCCAATCTGCAACATTCTTTAGTTCTTCCTTTTAGAGTTTGATTTAGGTCTTCTTCAGTCTTCTTCCTTTGCTCAATTTCTTTGGTTAGTCTCATTACCCCAGATTCCATCTCATGTTTTAGAACAGAAACTTCTTTTGTCAACTTCTCACATTCCTTTGTCTTTTCTTCCAAAGCCTCATTCATGCCATTTTCTTCAATAAGATTAGCTAGTTGATGAAGTAGTTCCTTCCTTTTTTCCATTGATTTCTTTAATTTATCTTTTAGCAAGTCAATGAAATCATCAACATCCTTAAGGTTCACTTTTAGGTCATCTATTTTTGCTTTGGACTGGTCAAGATCTACTAAAGATAGTTGAAGTTGTTCTCTGAGTGAACCCATTGAAACTCCTTCCTAGATCTTCCTCAAGTTGTTAGACTTCTTTCAAGGAACTTGGCTCTGATACCAATTGTTGGAATTATGGCCAACAACTGAGAGGGGGGGTGAATCAATTGTCTTAAAACTTTAATACTTGTTGTAGTTAATTCTTCTTTACCACTTCTTAACAAATTAATAATATAAGCAAGAATCAATAATACATGAGCAGAAACACAAATAACATACTTGACACTAAGATTTTTAATGTGGAAACCCCGTTAAGGAAAAAACCATGGTGGGGGTTAACCCATAAAGATTATTCTCTGTTAAAAGTATTACAAAAGGGGAAGGCACATGCCTTCAGGCTCACTACCTACAAGAATGATTACAAATGGATTACAGATTATTTGAACTGATGAATAGCATCTTCCAATGCAAGAATTTAGTTCCGGTTAAGCACAAAATACTTGATCTTACACACTTCATCTTCACTCTACCCTGTTTACTGTTCTGCCATGATCTGGACCTTAGATCTCTTCTCTTTCACACTTCTTATCTGCCCTTTTTGTACTTACTCCATATTCAAACAACAACATCCCTCAATACACTCAAATCCATCAGCTATATATATCTACCTCAAGAAATTCAATCAGCTTTCTATCAGCCTTATGAAGAACTTAACAAACAATACAAGTACTCTGTTCTATCAGCTGAAATCATACACCAATATTAATGTGTACCAGAAATAACACTTGCAAGTCACCATACATGTCAGCCACTAACATGATATCCCATACGTAACTCACCAAAACACTTCTACTAGATCTGCATAAAGATCTGACACAAGTTGACCTGTTCTTCACTGAATTGTTCTATCATATTAGGACCTGATACTTAGATGCTCATAACTTTTAATCCCTTTATCACCGGAGGCTGAAATCTTGGATTTAGATTGTCTTGACATTCCTCTACACACCCTTGTATTCGTAGCACACAATGATTAACTGGAGAAATCCGCTGACCAAAATACTGAACTCTACCATATACCCTGTTCCTGTCTATTCGGACTGGACAAATCTTAGAACTAACTTCTGGTATGATCTGATATTACATTACGGATGTGTGGAATGTGTATATGCCTAAAAATGACACAAATCAGTCTAAATAAATATTATTGATATTTATTTAAGCCAAATTCCTCTATCAATAAATAAATAAACAAATTTATTTATTTGATCCATATTCTCCCAACAATTAAATAAAATTGATTTATCTAATTAAAATTCCTAATTCTTCTATCAATAAATAAATAAACAAATTTATTTATTTGATTCATATTCCTCCAAGTTAATTAAATATCAAAATATTTAATTACCTCTTCTAAAGTCAAAATTAAATAAAGACCTTTATTTAATTAAATCCTTCCAAACAATTAAATAATTCTTAATTATTTAATTAAATCAAATCATTCTTCTAAATTAAAATAGATCAAACAAATTTATTTAAATCCTCTCAATCTCTAAAAATAAAATATAATAAAATATTTTATTTATTCTTCCAAAATCATTCTAAATTAAATAATACCAATTATTTAATTGTTTCTTCCAATAATATCTTCTCTAAATTTAAATAAATCAAATGCCTATTTAAGTTGTCCATTTCTTCTAAATTGAGTTATCTTTAAATATAAATCATTCCTTGTGCACATGCAACTGAATATTCTAAATATTTAATTGAGCTAAAATATCTTCTCATCCTCATGCAATTTCTATTCTCTAGTTTTATTCTCTTAACTGATTGATCTATTCTCTTAATTGATTTAATCTCTTCAGTTAACTCATTCTTCTATTTCTTTAATTCCTCTCATGTAAAATATAGCAAGACACATGTCTTCTTCTTATTCGCGCACGTTCCTCAAGGTTTCTATACCGTTGATCTTCTCATTCTTTCTATACCGTTGATCTTCTCTTTCCCAAGTCTATAAATTGAACCTTGTTCTTCCATTTCATTCATCCAAGCTTTTAGTATTGTTATTCTGTAGGAATTACAGCACGCCTTTGGCACCAATTCCTTCATTGCTTGCGATCAAACTTGTTACTACACACTACTATCATTGTTGTGAAGCTCATCTTCATGGCACAACTATCATAGTCGTTCCCATTTGAACATCTTGGAATCATAGCAAAAAAGTACACCTTCTGAGGGCCTTATTCATACATGCAAGATCATTTGTGATAGGCGATCAATGGAAGCTGAGAATTAAAGGAGGTTTGCTTTGTATTGTTCATTATTTGATTGATCTCTTTTGTTCATGATTTCATTGAGTTTTGGGTATTATTGATATACTATATTGATTATTCATGTTTACTCCAATTTTTCCTTAACATTTTTGGCACCCACCTTAGGGCCTAGCCCCAATTTTTTAACCCAAAAACTAAGTTTTTGTGTTTTAGAAAGCCATAAACAGGAGGAAATGGTGCATCTGACACATCCTAACACACATTTGCTATCTGTTTCAGCGTATACAGACTATGTTCTGGCGCATCTATCCCCTGATACTATGCATCCATCAGTTCAGTGCATATATACTATTTTCCTATGCTTTTGACCTCTGTCTTAGTGCATATGTATTGTGGCGCTTTTAAGCTCTATTTCTATGCATTCAAGCTCTAAAGCTATGCATCTGATCTAGGCAGTGATTTTTATGGTTTCCTTGAAGTTTTTGCTAATGCTAACATCTTTCTGCAAGAACACTCTTGATTTGTTTGCAGGCTAGGTACTAGGTTAGAATCATATAGTTGGACTTGTTAACTCACACTTCAATTTCTAATGGGAAAGCAAATGGATGCTCATGCAAATCTCACATAGTCTTAACTAGGAAGGCTGTAATTGAATCATTGCTATCTTGCATGTCATTGAATCATTGCTATATTGCTATCCTTCAAAGTTAACAACTCATTGCTATCTTGGTAATATTGAACCATTGCTATCTTGTTATCACTTCAAAGTTAACAAATCACTGCCATCTAGGTTGAATTGAACACATCATTGCTATCTGGGTAAAATTGAACCATTGCTATCTTGTTATCACTTCAAAGTTAACAAATTTTTGTGCTTGCCCAAGTAGATAGCTCATCTAGTTTTTCTCATTTTAACTAGAGGAAACAAACCACTGTCTTCTATATTTTGGGAATGATACTAGGCCTATGCTCTCCCCTATCTTGGGTGACCAAAATGCCAGACATATCATTTTTGCAAGTGTTTTTCCTTTAGAGGGGCCTGCTCTTGGATACCGTCCATCTAAGTAGGAACGACCCTAAGTGGTAACAGGCTAGATGCCAAGCCCTACCAATCCACTATAAATAAATTGTGTTTGGAGTGAAAGCTTCAAACAACAAGTGAAGTTGTGTTATACCAGCAGCCAATCTCCCCCAAAACCCTCCAAGGTGCAACCCTTGCAAGATGGGAGACTCCAAAATGGAGAGTAGTGCTACCACATGTATAACCATTAGAACGGTTGCCTTTATTAAACACCTTTCTCTTAGTGGCCAAAAACCCCTATATTCTAGTGCAGGGAAAGGCGATTATCACCTCCTGAAGATGCTTCACTAGAGATAGTGGGAATTTGGTTTTATACTATCCTTTGAAACCTAGGATTGTACTTGCTTTCTTTTAGTCCAAAAAGAGTCAAAAGATCGCAAAAAAATAAAAACCATAAAAACATTCTGTGTTTGTTGTGTCTTCTTGCCATAGTTTTAGAAAATCAGATCAAAGAGGCCATCTTGCAACAAAAAAATACCAAAAACATCAGAAAAATTGCCAAAAATTTGCAAAAAATACTAAAAAAGCCATAGCTGCGCATTTGATGTCTAAAACTGCGCATTTATACCAACTTGTTGCACATCTGTACTGACTTATTATGCTTTTAACACCTATTGTTGTGCATATGAAGTTTACCAATATTGCGCGTCTGTAACAACTTTTTGTGCATTTACCAGTTTATGCTGTGCATTCATTCTAGCACATGTGTGATAGTGAGAGAGGAAAGTTATACCATTTTTGGGTACCCATTTCAGCCTAGTTCCAAGTTCTAAGATCAAATCTTACCTTGCAGTCACTTTTCCATCCATTTTGCATCAAAGTCTCTCTTTCATTAGTCATCTCATTCACCTTCTATCAGGTCTTCCTAGTCCAAAGTCAAAGTATCCCATATCAGATTAGCATAGGCCCCTTTTTTGGATCATTTTGGATTCAGGTAACCCAAGTAAAGTCACAGAACTTCACTAGTGGTCTTGGTGCATGACTAGTCCCTACATAGTAAGACAGGTATCGAGTACCCTTACTAGTGGCTATCATCTTGTATCAGCTATCTTACTTGGAATCATTGATCGAGAGAGTCCCTTGTCCAAATCTTGTCATAAGTATCCTATTCTCAGCAGTCTCTACCAGCATCTTGCGAAAATCTCTAGTTTCATCCCACCACATCCCACGTCACCTTACATGGTTCTTACTAGATCTCAATACCAAAAGCAACTTGAAATGGCTAGATCATCTAACCATATTATCACCCCTCATGATAGTGATGAGGAAATCTCTCATGAAGATTATCAAGGACACCTCCAAGATCAGAAATTCCAACGCTTGCTAGAGAAAGTGCTCCATGAGGACCCTCACAAGTATTTTATTCATCTTGCAAATCTTGGACTTAAGCTCCCTGCTGATTTTGATCTCAGTAAACTCAAAGAGACCATAGAGGATAATCATGAACACCACACTGGTGAGGACAAAGGAAACAAGCTCATAGACCTAAACACACCTATGGAAGAAATGAGGAAACAAATCGAGGGTCTAATGCAACAAATGACAGATCTCAAGATGGGTACAAACACTAAAACATACTCCTTGGAAGATATTGCACCGTACCCCTTTGATAAAAGTTTGAACATGGTACCATTCCCCTTTCGATTTGAAGTTCCTAAGTTTGACAAGTACAAAGGGAAAGGGGACCCTAGAGATCACATTAGGGAATTTAGTGCCGCATGCATGGAAGTAGCTCACAATGAGACTTTCTTAATGAGACTATTCCCTAGATCTCTAGGTAGTCAAGCCATGGAGTGGTTCTCAAGACTCCCACCGAGTATCAAAACTTTTGATGAGTTAGTCAACAAATTCATCACACACTTCTCGTACAATATTGAACACGAAGTCTCCATGCTTGATCTATGCAATACCAAGCAAAAGAATGGCGAATCATTCACCTCCTTCCTACAAAGGTGGGGACAACTAGAAAGCAAATGCTCATATGATGTACCTGAGAAGCAATTAATGGAGATGTTTGTCCACAACCTCAACTCCAATCTAAGCTACCAAATCCAAATCCAATGCCCTACTTCATTTTTGAAGGTCATTGAAATGGGATTGTTCATCTTGAAAGCTATGATCGCCAAGGGGCAAATCAAGTTATAGAAGGACACACCTACCTCCAACTACATGACTGACAAATGAAAGTTTTGGACTAAAAATAAAAATGTCATCAATGATGGAGTAGTTGATGCCAAAGTGGCAGCTCCCAAATAACAACCAATATTCACTCTCAAAGGAGAGGCAAGTAATGCTACACCCAACAAAACATTCTCTTGGGAGCCAAGACCACAGTTCAACTCAAATCCAAGGCGAAAGTTCACACCACTAGGTGAGTCACAAGAATCTACATTAAGGAAGCAATTGGCTAACAATGAAATCACTCTACTGCTAACAAGCGATTATGAACCTCAATTAAAACCTCACTATTGGAAAGACACCGACTTTTGTGAGTATCATAGAGGAAGAGGACATACAACCAATAGTTGCATCCACCTCAAACATGTTATTCAAGACATACTTGATCAAAATCAAGGAGGTACTCAACAACATACTTCTAATGAGACGCGTGTGGCTTACAAAGATCCACTTCTCAATCACGACAGGCCATATAACAACAACAACAACAACAACCACAACCACAATAGGTAAAATCAGAATAATGGGAATAGTAATGCTAATTACACAAGTGTGCCATTTGATTATACCATCAATTGTATATCAGAGCATGTCCCACAAATCAATGTGGTTACATCTAACCAACAATCAGAACCCAACAAAACTTATTGCGGCATCATTACCCGTAATGGTAAGGTCACGTTGAATACCCTCCCTCCAAGGTCATCACCTTCTCAGTCCAACTCCCATCAATATAGTGTCATAGACCAACTAAGGAAGACTCCTGCCCACATTTCTATCTTAGAGTTGTTACGTCTATCTCCTTCCCACAAGGAGATTCTTGATAAAGCCTTAGTGGAAACAACTGTACCCACTAACTTGGCCCAAGAGAAGTTTCAAGCCATGGTAGGTAATCTGACCTCCTCTAGTACCATATCATTTACTGAACAAGATGACCTCTTAGTGTCTCAACCTCATAACACCCCTTACATATCATCACCTTCATCCATAACCACCGCATCAAGAGGGTTCTCATTGATGGGGGAGCCAGTTTAAATATTTGCATGCTAAAGCTAGTCCTTACATTAGGGTTCTCTAAAAATGTAGTTGATCCAAGGAAGAAGATTACTATCAAAGCCTATGATGAAGATGAGAGTACTACCAAGGGAACAGTGGTATTACCCATACAAGTGGGACCGGTGATAAAATACATTGTGTTCCAAGTCCTAGATAGGGAGCTAGCCTATAATATTCTCCTAGGTAGACCATGGATTCATGCCATGAAAGTTGTACCTTCTACCTATCACCAATGCATAAAATTCCCTCATAATGGCAAGCAAGTCACCATCCAAGGTGATCCCGACCCCTTTTAGCATTGCAACTCTGTCCTCTCAAAACCTGACTGCATCATACCCAATAATAGAGCATCTACATCCCCTACCACACAACACGATTCTACCTCCGAAGTTTCCTCATCCAAGCCCAAAGAGCATAAAATCACCATCAAAGAAACAGGAGTAGGGGAATACTCCATCGAGCACAGCCTCAACTTGGCCAAATTGCCTCTATCTTCTAAATCCTTTGGGCAACCCAAGCATTTTCCAAAGTCATTTGCCCCTCCTGCACCTCCCATAGCTCCCTTTGTAAAATGGGGGACCCTATAAGATGAAACATATGAAAGAGATGTCTTACAATGGCTCTACACAGAAGAAGAAGAGAGCACACAACAAGAACCACCTAAGCTCCCAACAGAAATCTATGGGCAAGGTGAGTCTATCCTACATAGAATGGGTTATGAAGGACAAGGCCCCATTGGCCTAAGAAAAGAAGGAATTATAGAACCCATTCAACCCTCTTCATCCTCATTGGCTAGAACTACAAAAGGTCTAGGATATAAGGATAAGGGCAAAGCTAAAGCAAATGCTTGTCTTGTGGAAATGATCCATACCCTTCAAGAGGATAGTGACATAGATTCCAATGAGTATGAGTGGGATGAGCTGACAAAGCATTCCTATGATAAAAAAGAGGTTGACACCATTCAAACTTATAGCCCCTACTGTGAGGGACAAACGCTACCGCATAGACCATTAGAGTGTGATTTGCCTATCCCTGAGAATACGACTTTTGAGGAAGGTTCAAGTTCTATCGTAATAAACAATTTAGAGGAAAGTACCATCCCAAACACTCTCCCTACCAATACTCCTAGCATATCCATTCCAACTATCAATGAATCAGATCTATCCTCCGATTGCCTCCCCCTTGTGGATCCTAAGCTTATTGATTGGGATCTACAAGGAACCCCGCAACTAGATATGTTCCAAAACGATGATGCCTATATTGACTACATGGAACTTAGGGACCACCTACCTAAAGGAGATCATGAAGCTAGCTTTGCTATTGAACTTAATACTGTGGCTTATTTTGAAGAGGGTGCCAAGCCTTCTAGTCACAAAAATATCAAAATAAAAATTGGATCTGATGGTGAAAACTGCTCCGTTGTAGTGTTAGATCCCAAAATAGTAAAAATAAAGGACGCATCTGATGGTGAAAACCCAACTATGGCACCTAATGATGGAAGGCTTGACACTCTCCCTAATGACATGCACCAGGAGAAGTCTCATATTATTGTGGAACCTACAGAACCCGTTAACATTGGAACAGAGGAACAACCTAAGATCATTCACTTTGCTAAGTCTCTAACCCCACCAAAAAAGACTAAGTTGGTACCATTCTTCAAGAAAAAGCAAGTCAATTTTGCTTGGTAATATGCAGATATGCTGGGGTTAGATCCAGATCTAATTCTACATCATCTTCCACTAGATCTAGGAGTGAAACTAGTGAAACAAAAGCTTAGAAAGATGCATCCACACATTGCACTACTAGTAAAAGTGGAACTCAAGAAACTACTAGATGTATGGTTCATAAGAGCTATAGACTATCCAGAATGGGTCTCCAACATAGTACTAATATCCAAACCTAATGGCCAAGTTAGACTATGCAATGATTTCAGAGATCTAAACAAAGCTTGTTGCAAGGATAATTTTCCATTGCCAAATATAGATATCATAGTTGACTTAATAGTAGGACATACCATGTTATCTCTCATGGATGGCATCTCAGGATATAATTAGATCAGGATAGCACCAGGAGACCAGCATAAGACAGCTTTTATTTGTCCATGGGGCACTTTCTGCTAGAATATCATGCCATTTGGGCTAAAGAACGCAGGAGCCACATATCAACATGCTATGACTGCTATCTTCCATGATATGATGCACGTAACCATGGAATACCATGTAGATGATATCCTTGCAAAGTCACTCACAAGAGAATCACACCTGGATGTGTTAGAGAAAATCTTTCAGAGACTAGAACAATTCAAAGTCAGGTTGAACCCAAAGAAATGTGTGTTTGGGGTCACCTCAGGCAAGCTCTTAGGTTTCATTGTATCAGCAAATGGAATAGAGGTGGACCCTACCAAAGTCAAGGCTATTATGGACATGCCACCACCCAATAATCTTACTCAACTAAGATCTCTATAGGGCAAGCTACAAGCAATCCGTAGGTTCATATCACAACTGGCAGACAAGTGTCAACCCTTTAGTCATCTCCTACATAAGAACATTCCATTTAGGTGGGACGAGAAATGTGAAGAGGTATTTGAAAAACTGAAAGAGTATCTTATGAATCCACCTATTCTCATGCCTCCTATCCAAGGGAAGCCATTGTTACTATACATGTCTACTACACCAATAGCTCTTGGGGCCCTTCTAGCACAACAAGATTATGAAAGTAAAGAAAGAGTCATCTACTACATTAGTTGCACATTGGTAGGCTATGAGTTGCAATACTCTTAGATAGAAAGATCATGCCATGCGATAGTTTTTACTTCCCAAAAATTTTGACATTATATGCTAGCATATCTAGTCAAATTTATTGCAAAAATAGATCTACTGAAGTATCTACTAAGCAAAGCATCTCTAACAGGTCGCCTAGCCAAGTGGGTAATGCTCCTAAGTGAATACGACATTGAGTATGTAGACAGAAAAGCTATCAAGGGGCAAATCATTGCTGATTAGTTAGCAGATGCACCACTACAGGACACCACACCAATGCAATTTGAGTTCCTAGATGAATCATTATTCAATATCACAACACATTCCCGAAGGATCTACTTTGATGGGTCCTACACAAACCATGGATCGGGGGTAGGAATCTTGTTTATAACTCCTCATGGCAACACCATACCGAAGTCTTATCATTTGTTATTCCCATGCACCAAAAACATAGCAGAATATGAAGGCTTGGTCATTGGCCTCAAAATGGCAACAAAGTGGAAATTCAAAGAGCTACACGTCTATGGTGATTCTCAACGAGTGATCAATTAGGTTAATGACGATTACCAAACCAAAGATGAGAAGCTTGTCCCATACAAATGGATGGTCGAGGACTTTAAGGAATACATTCTGATCATCTCTTTTGAGTAGATACCTCGCATTGAAAACAAAGCAGCATATGCCATGCAAACCATTACCTCTCTCCTCAAAATCCCAGAGAATGAGTCACGATATGAGTTCTTAGTGGAATCAATTCAGTAACCAGCTTATGATCTTCTTGAAACCCACTCCATATGCCTATTAGTTGGATCTAATTCACCTTTCTATGATAAGGTTTACACTTACCTCAAGGACAACACCCTCCCACCTAACTTATCTTCGAACCAATGATGAACCTTTACATGCCAAACCTCTCGTTATACCATTATTGCCAACACCCTATACCGATGTGGTCTAGATGGTACTTTACTTCGTTGTTTAGAATGAGAAGAATCACAAACCACCTTACAAGACGTACACAAAGGGATCTGCAGAACACACTCTAGCAGTGCTTCCTTATCTAAGAGAGTCATGTGTTTGGGTTATTATTGGCCGAACATGGAAACATATTCATATCAATTTTTAAAGAAGTGCAAGTAGTGCCAGATACATGGGAACCTAATACATGCACCAGCTCAAGAGTTAAGACCTTTAATGACACCTTGGCCCTTTTGTCAATGGGGACTCAACCTTGTAGGCAAAATCCACCCGCCCTTATCAAATGGCCACAAATTCATAATAACCGCCACTAGGTACTTCACCAAGTGAATTGAAGACATCCCCCTCACCACCATCACAGGTAAACAAATCTCCTCATTCATCCTTAATTACCTCATCTGTAGATACAGAATTCCCTCATCCATTATCACAGATAACGAAAGACCCTTCAAAAACCAGGATGTCCAAAAACTATGTGACCGATTCAAAATCCAACACTATTTCTCCACACCTTATTACCCCCAAGGCAATGGCCAAGTAGAAGCATCCAACAAGACCATCTTGAAACTCCTTAAGAAGATAGGCAACGATGCTAGCCATGATTGGCACATCCAACTCAATCCCGCTCTGTGGGCCTACAGAACTAGTATACGCACTCCCATAGGTACTACCCCTTATGCCCTTGTTTATGGATCAGAAGCCATCCTCCCCATCGAGGTCAAGTTACCATCTCTTAGGGTGTCGTTAAAAGGTCTCATAACAGATGAAGAGTACAGAGTTTCTAGATTGCAAGAACTAGAGTTTCTAGAGGAAAAGAGACAAAAAGCCTTTGACCATCTCAAAGCATACCAACAAATGATGTCACAAAGCTACAACCACAGAGTCTGCCCAAGAGTCTTTAAAGTTGGAGATCTCGTACTTAAATAAAACCCCCGTAATCAACTTAATCGGGAAAAAAAAGGCAAATTTGATCCTAACTGGTTTGGGCCTTATGTGATCATAGCTGCTTATGGAGTAGCGGCATATCAGTTAGCAACATCAGAAGGTGAGTTGTTCGATGACCCAATAAATAGCATGCATCTTCGCCGGTTCTATACCTAAGAGAACCCCAATGTAAGGGGGGCATTTAAAATACAAAAAAATAAAAAAATTAGAAAAATACAAAAGAATCGTCCTTTGGTGAAAACCTGGCAAATAGGTGCCATGGATAGGTATCATGATGAAAAGCTAGAAAACAGGTGTCATGCATACTTTCTAGCTTTCGTACAAATAAAAGCAAGTGGTGCAAACCTGGTAAATAGGTGTTACTGGTGATAAAACGCTTCCTCCGGGAAACTGATCACCTTATGTCCATTCTTCCTTCAACTCATGCTCCATTCGATCCATATCTATTCCATAATAAAATCCTAATGATAACCTATCATGGCTTGATACTCTATCTCTTTGTTACCTTGTCAACCAAGGTCTTATCCAGTATCCTATCCATAGTATCAACCTAGCATAGAGTCTGTCATCGGTATCCACATGGTCCAAGTCCATAAACTACGTTGCCTCTACGTCATCATGTAGGCAAGGTCATTATTCAAATGCGCCCTTGAGGCTCCACTTTCCCATCCATCCTGTATCATGTTGTCTATACTCTAGTCCATCCAAGGTCAAAGTCCATGAACTACATTGCCTTTGCATTGTCATGTAGGCAAGGCCATTTCTCAAATGTACGCCGAGGCTCCCACTATCCCATCCATCACATGTCTAACCCTTCCACCTATCTGAGTCCACACCACTTTCTATCACCTAGGTCTTAGGTCTATTAGGGTTTACCCTGAACTACGTTGCCTTTACGTCGTCATGTAGGTAAGGCCAGTTAGCAATGAGCCCCTGAGGCACTAGGTCAGTCCCTTGGGGTCTATCTCACCAATAAGGATTGTGGAATCTTTCACCAGGCAAGCAAGCGCAAGCAAAACCCACTTTTCAAGAAAAAATCTTGATGCAAAACATCAACCTATCCAAAGCAAAGAAAACAAGCACTCAAACTGATTCTATCCAAACTATGGCAAGAAAAACACATTTAAATGAAAGAATGTTTTGTGCTTATGATCAGGTTAACTTACAGAGTCTTGATTTTTGTTATCATGTCTTTCTATGCTACTCAAGGATGCCAAAAGCTAGAGATGCTATGATGGGGACATGGTTATTTTCTTTGTTTGTTGTTTGTGGATTAAACTTTAGTAATGTGACACCTTGTCTAAAGACATGATCAACAAAAGATCATTGAGGACATCAGGGGTCTAACATGAATGGGGGCAATCCTTGTGTGTTGATACCCAAGAAAAACTCAAGTCATCTCGGTTCAATTATACCTCGATGCTTATATTTTCTTACAACATTTTAAAATCCCAATGATGAAATAAGCACTTCAAAATACTTGCAATATCAAGATGGCAAAAATCCATTTGCATTCCATATCCATAACATATCCATTTGCATTCCATACCCATACCTATACCATATCCAGTTGCATTTCACATCCATATCCCATACAATAAAGATCCAAAAATAAAGAGTATCAATACAAATAAAAGCTTGTGAGTTCTTCTGTCAATTCATTCTTCTATTGATCAAAATTCTATCTATTGTTGTGATCCATTCTTCTCAATCTAGTCAATCTAAGCAATGATCCCCATGCAAGTCTATCCTTAATCCATACAAATCAAGTCAAGTCAATCTTGTGAAATGAGCCAATCACAATCAGTGGTCTTGATCCTTGTCTGGTCATAAACCAACTCGATCAGTTAATCAATCAATTGTCTTATACAAGATGTAACATTGTCAAAATCAGACCAACACATGTGTCTTACACGACATGCTTCATTTCTTGAAACCAAACACTATCCTTCGTGTTTTCTCTAGGGATCCATCGTTCCCTACCATGACAACATGCCTGCTATGTTGGTCTAGGGATAAATCATTCCCTGCCATGATAACACTATCACATATCATTGTCAATATATCATTGGTTTATAGCTAGATAGGGGCAATACCTTGCTTGTACTTGTATCATTTGTGCATACTTTCTTTCTTGCTTGTGTGTGTTATAATTCTATCTTGCATCACATATCATTTGGCTCTTTCTTCATCCTAACCTATTTTTCACCTTCTTCATCATGAGATTGTCCATCTCACGTGTTGGGACTGAAATTCCCAAGATACTTTTTGGCAAATATCAAGTTTTAATCATCCAAAGATTTCAGTGTGAGAGCATATATAGAAAGATCCACAGTTGTTTTTAAGAAAAAATTAACAATTGAGCCGATAGAAATATTTGGATTTGATCTATCCTGATTCCCAAAGACTTAGTATAACATGGTTGAAGTACTCATTAAAATAAACCATAAACAAGGAAGTGAAAAGTTACAAACCATGTTGAAAGTAAAGGAAAAATAGCATTAAGTACCAGAACTAAATATGGGTGAATTCCTTGTCGAAAATGAATAAGGGTTGATTTTTTTTAACCATCTTAAAATTCCCTATATTTTGCAAGTTATGTATGTTTCTGATAAAATACATTGTGGTATGGGCTTGTATGTTTTTATAGACAAAGTCATTTGTATATACAAAGCCTCTCATAGACAAAGTGGTTTGTATGTTCTGTCATTGTATGATGCATGTGCAAAGTCCCTTGTATATCGGGTCATGGTATGGTTGCATAGAGGAGTCATTGGGTTGATGCATCATTTAATTATATGCATTTGGCTAACATTTTATTACTACATACAAAGTGGACCTGATGAGGTTAAAAGTTGAAATATATATTCTATCGGGTTCATTGCTTGTATGTTATGCAGAGCGCAACATACAACGTGATACATACAACACAATATACATTGACCAGAACTGAAATATTATCAAATATGGTGAAACGGTTGTATGTTTCGCATATTGTATGTTTTGAGTTATACAAAGCTAATATACATATCTTCGATTTGAAAAAGTATGAAACAAAGTTAACTTGTTGTATGTATAACGCCTTGTATATGTATGCTTTTGGAGACATACATTTTAAATATACATACATTGCCGAGATACAATGCCCACATACAAACCGGAACCAAAATAATTGTGAAATAATGATAACTCTTTGTATATTTCACATTTGTACATACATTGTAGGACATACAACGCGGATTTTGGGGAACATTAAAAAATGATATAAACAATGCATCACTACTCAATGTATATCAGAAATATACATTGAACTTTATGCAAGCTGGAACCAAAATGATTATAAAATAAAGAATAATTGTGGTATGCATTATGCCTTATATGTATGTTTTAGATTATACATCACGACACATATACAAGGCAGAACTCAAGAGAGAATTAAATCAGGCTAAAGGGTTGCAATGAGACTTTATGAATATTGGAGGATGCATATACAAGTGGGAGTTGAAAATAAATGAACCATGGTTTATAAAAGTAAGGAGCCCAGAAAAGACATAGAATCGAATTGGGCATTGCATGTGAAGGATGCAAGTAGTGGGTCCCGCCGTATGCACATTTAGGCTTGTATAATATTAATGTGTATCTTAGATATACAAGCCCATATACAAGTGAAGATACATTCTAAAAAGCAAGCCAGATGTCAAGAAGAAATTAAATATGGAAAAATCTCTGCATGTCTAGGTGCTTGTATATACATACATTGTTGATATACAAATGTATAACATACAAGTGGTGGAACCGAAAGGGTTGTTCAAAGGAGTTAAGCACTTGTATATTCAATGCTTTGTATGGTTCGAATACACATTCTTCAGGATACAAGCTATAGATACAAAAGGATGTACAAGAACTGGACATGAAGGGAAAGTTAAATGTTAAAAACTCTTTGTATGTTCTAGCGATTGTATGTTGCAATAAACATATCAAATATACAAAGAAATGGAGAACGAAAAGGCGGGAAGTTTTTTCAACCTGACCGCGAGGTCACACAAACCAAGGAAACCCTAATACTACATTTAAAATCCAAAATGTCAAGATATCTTTCTGATAGTTAAAATATGTGTTTTTGCAGGGTATACACAGCGGCAATTAAGTTGCGTAAACACCCGCGAGAGGATCTTAAGCAAATGATAAATTGTCGATGAGGGAAGTAATCAATTGACTAAATATATATGAATAAATTTGTTTTAATCAAGTGATCTGAGACTAATGGATGTTTTATCTGGTCTTTTTAGGAATAATGAAGAAACCCTCAATGGATATTGGGCAGAACTGCAGTTAAAGACTTTTTGACCCTAAAATGGTTATCCATTTGATGATTAGTGACCAGTATTAAATTTCATAAATCTATTTTATTAGAACTAATATTGTTGTTCGGTTATGAACCATCACAACCATTGTAACTAGTCTGAAGCTTGTATGCCTCTCTTTATAAGAGATGACCAAGACCAGAGAGGACAGAATTAGAGGGAGAGACTACAGAATAGAAGAGGAGATACTATAGATTAGATTTGAGCAGCAATGCTAGTTCATTTTTATTATATTTTATTTCTAGTAGATCATGTGCGAGCATTTTCTGATGAAATCAAGTCTGTAAGCATGATGCAGTAACTGCAAAATTTTGGTATCAATTATCTGTTAAATTTATTCAATTATATGACTGTCTCCTTTCAAAGTTTTCTCTGTTATTCAATTTAAGTTATCAAGCATATCTTCAAATTGTCTATGCACATTTGTTGTTATAGTGTGATAAGATTAATTGGTTTATGCTTTCAGAATTAAATATTTTAAATTTATCACAGTAATTTAGAAGACCTTGTCATGGATCTGTAAGAAGAGTCATATAGTTAGGGTTTGTACTCTGTCTCCAGTTTTTTGATAAATCTGTTACAATTGCAGTATCATTTTGATAGGTTCCTTTAAGCAAGGATTAAATCCTTTTAGATAAGTGCAGGTAATATTTTGTCAAATTAGATATATGTAAGTATGGAATACTAACTATTTCCTTGCAGGGTTGTACAAGTTGCATACCTATTCTTTGATGCTAGATAATTCAAGTTTTTACCAAACAAACAATCATTCATTTCATAACTATACTGACTCTATATTAAATAAGGCACTAGTCTAGCATTTTCATCATCACTCATTCAACTTCATTTTATATTTACTTAGTTAGATTGCATTATTATTTTAGCATTACAATTTAGATTATTTTTTGAATTATTTTGCTGTCTTTTATCTATTTTATAACTTGTGCCATTATCGATAGTTAGATTAATTTTGATTAAAGTAGTGATCATCTCTTTATCTGCTTTACTAATTAGAGGTTTACCCACCTAGGTTTGGCAGAGCCTGAAGCGAAGGGGGTTTAGGCATATCTAGCTCATGTCAATTAGCCAAAAATGTCAAGAGAGCCTGGCACCCTCTTAGGGTTAACAACCTGCATTTTTGAGACCTAACAGAATTGGCGACTCTACTGGGGACAACACACAGAGAAACCTGGTAGTAGACCATGTTATTTGAGTCATAGAATTAAAAGGCATAACTCTGTTGGTGGAAGGAAAAACCCAGAAGATTGATTAATCCTCTAAATAGAGGTGGTGACTCTACACTAAACTTAAATTTCTTTTCTGATAAAAGTATCATAATGGATGGTAGGAGATATAAAGCTGATGGTAGAAAACTGCAATCATCCCCACCTTTAAAGGCTTCTACTAAGAAGACTGGGATATCAAGTCAGTCTCGTAGTACTAATAACCAAATCTCTCCAGATAATATCTTAGAACAGACACTAATAATTCATAACAGTTTCACTCCCTTGTATGAATCAAATGAATTCCAATCCAACAAGCAGCGTACTTAGGCTGATCATAACAGATCTGATGATATCCTTGCCTAGTACAGACCTACCCATCAGGAACAGCTTGAGCATCAAGCTTAGATCATGAGAGAGATAAACCAAAATCAAGTAGAACATGACTACCAAGCGTCACTGCAACAGGGTGAAGAAGTTCAAAATGAATTCATAGATCAGGTAACATCCACACAAATCCTTAATAGTCAGCCAGAAGATATGAGAACTAAGGATCAAATGCAGCAAGAGGTACTTGAATTACAAGAAAAACTTGAGCGGGCTAGATTAAAAGAAGAAGAAGTAAAGATGAAACATGAACTACAACAAATAATATCTAGAACTAATGTAACAAATTCAAAGTATGTGCCTCCCCATAGGCAGGGTGGACATGTTCAAATAAGTAATCAAATGGGGTTACATCAAAATGTAAGTAGTTCACATACTTCGGCAGCACCACATGTTAGCCATGCTCAACAAAATATTCCACCTCAAAATCTAAGACTATCCAATGCACACAACCCATCTTAGCATATAGCTAATCCTTATCCACCACCTGGTCATCACCATATTCCATCTCACCATCAAAATGTAAATATGGCATCCCACAATATATACAATAATCCTCCTCTACAAAATAGACAAATGCAAGGACCTCCACTTGCAAATACTGGGAATGTTCACCAACAATATCCACCACCGGGGCAAAGACATAACAATCAATATCAGCAACATCCCCCACAATAGAATATGTATCATCAGCAATATGCCCAACCCAATATGTATCCACAACTTCCATTTGGATACCAATATTATCCGCCATACCCAAATATGCCACTTCCTAATCCTACGAGTATGGCCAGACAATTTGATTTGACTGGATATTAGCTATATCCTTATCCCATGGATAATAGTTGAAGGAACAATGTGCCTAAGTTTACAGGAAGTAGTGAACTAACTGCTGAAGAACATATCAAAAGATTCAATGCTTTTATACAAGACATTAGTAACGAATATGAAGATATAACAATGAAACTGTTTATGATATCTCTTACCAATGAAGCAAGAGACTGGGTAAATAGCTTACCAGACGCTTCAATATATTCCTTGAGAGACTTCCACAATCAATTTTTGGAACAATTCAATGTGCCCCAGAATTTGCTCTTCATGAACTAATAGCTATTCAAAAATATCAAAATGAACAGGTGTATGACTTTAATTTGAGATTCACCAAACTATATAACAAGGTCCCACAAGAATCCAAATTGAATAACCAAGCAGCCCTTAGCATATACTTGAAAGCATTTGACCTGAAGATAGGTTATGAACTCAGGGGTAAAAGTCCTAGAACCTTGGCAGAAGCACAAAAAATGGCTCTCACTATTGAAAACAATAAAAAGGCTGCTGGGATGATCAGAAAAAGAGACAATATAAGAGTTCCTTAGAATCCTAATGCTCCTGCAAACAAACAAGAATACTCACATAAGAATGAAAGACCAAGACTCCATGATATGCCATATCATACAAACTGGAAAGATGGAAAGCCCGTGGATACTAATAGGAGACATAATTATGGAAAAGACACTCCTGACCCTTTGAAGAGGAGTGGAGTCCATGTGATAGAAAATAATCCATGGTGTACACCCTGTAATTTACCACACTCTCCTGATTATTGTGTGGTAGCACAATCAATACAAAAAGATAAGATATCTTATAACCCTGAGATGGATCATCACACTATAAATATGTTGGGTGTCACACCTTTCACAGTTGAAGAAGATTATTCATCCGACGAGGAAGCAGGGTATGAATATGATGTAGGAGCACAAAAATACAATGTGAACATAGGACAACAAGAAGTGTTTTCTGATCATGGAGAAGACTTACGAAATTGTGGATATGACCTCAACGCAACACAAGGTTACAATTGGCAAAAACCTTCTAAGGAAGACAGAAGAGCCTTAACATTAGCTGCGGTAGCACAAGCCAAAAATAGCTATAATCTAAGAAACAGAACTGTAAATGTTGAACAAGGAACTCCCAAAAGTATATTTATAAAAAATCAGACTTCTGGTAAGAATGATAAAAGTAAAGCTAAGAAAACACCTCATGACATACCTCCTGTTGATACACCAAACAAAAAGAAGGACAACATGAAAACTGAGGAAAAGGGGCAAACAAAAGTTGATAGGTTAGAACTAAATCCTTCATTTGATATTGCTCAAGCTGTTTCTCAAATAAAAATATCTGTGCCACTTCTAGAAATGATGAAGGTGGAAAAATATAAAAATATAGTGGTGAAGATGATATCAAATGTATCAGACAAAAGACCTGAACAACATAGTTCTAAAATAAATATGCAACAAGAATCTTTCAAAATACCTGAAGTATACCTGGGTGAAACATTAATGAAAAACCCATCTCAAGTAGATCCATTCTATATCACCTTACTAATTAACAACAAATTAGTCAGGAATTGCATGCTTGATTTAGGAGCAGCAGTAAACATAATGCCCCTGGTTGTTATGAAAAAGTTAGGAATGTGGGTGGATACTACATTCGATAAATGTTATGCAATGGATAACAGATTTGTCCCTGTTGTTGGAATCATGAAAGATGTTGAGATAAAATTAGCATCTCATCCTAAGGCCTCTTATAGAATTGACATCACTGTGGTAGATATCCCACCTAACTATGGAATGTTGTTATCTAGACAATGGACTGCTATGGTAGGGGGAAGTGTACAATTAGATTTATCTTATGCTACTATCCCATTGGGAACACAGGAAATTAAACTCTATAGGGAGCCAAGGTATGAAGATATTATAGAGAAAATTGATCCAAATCAAATGATTTGTTTCTGTGACATAGACTTTAGTACATTCAGGGTGGAAGAACAATCTAAATTGTATAATACAGACCCCATTCACCATGAAGCCCAACTTGATGAAAATGGTGTATGGACCATGTATTTTGATGGTGCATGCAGCAAAGCAGGAAATGGAGCTGGGGTGTTGTTTATATCACCGTCAGGAAAAACATTCAAATATTCTTTTTCTCTAAATTTTGAGTGCACAAATAACATAGCTAAATATGAAGCACTTCTAATTGGATTGAACATTGCTAGAAAACACAAAATCAAATTGTTAGCAGTATATGGAGATTCTGAACTGATTATTTCACAAGTCAAAGGTAAATATTCCTCAAAAAACAAAAGACTAAAACAATACAGAAATGTAGTTCTGGATGATATAGAGTTGTTTGATGCTTTTTCAATAAGTTGGATAGATAGGTCAAAAAATATAATCGCTGATTTCCTTGCAAACATAGCTCTGAAAAAAGATGACATTACCTTGACAGGTATTTCAAAAGTTGACCTCAAAACTAAACCAACTATCCTAGACAACATATATAACTGGCAGGTTTTTGACAGTGATGCTGATTTACTCAAATTCTTGCACTATGTAGATCAGTATGAGAATCAAGAGATTGATTTTAATGCTTTTGTTGAGAAGAACGATGGTAAACAGACTTTATTTGGGAAAGAGATTGTCTAGCTTAAAACAAATAAAATTCCTAAGGGCTTAGTAGCATTAGAAAGAGTTTTTGATGCAAATGATAGATCCATTACCAAAGAAGTAACAATAAAGGAGGATAATGTGGAAGAAATAAATTTAGGAACTGAATTATCACCTAAAAAGGTCTACATTGGAAAGAAAATAACCCCTGCAATCAGAAGCATGTTAGTTACATTATTGAGAAAATATAAACATGTGTTTGCCTAGTCTTATGATGATCTTAAAGCATATAGGGAAGATTTGTTCCAACACGAAATTCCACTTAAATCTAATGCTAAATCCTATAGACAAAAAAAAGACCCATCAACCCTATGTTAGAAGCTAAATTGCATGAGGAACTTATAAAACTCAGGGAAGTTGGCATAATTAAACCTATTAGGCATTCATCCTAGGTCTCGAATCTTGTTCCTGTTAGGAAGAAGAATGGAGATATTAGACTTTGTGTCGACTTTAGGAATTTAAATATTTCTTCCTTAAAAGATAACTATCCGTTACCCAATATGGAAGCTTTACTGCAGAGAGTTACTTGTTGTGAGTTATTATCCATGATGGATGGGTTCTCTAGATACAACCAAGTAAAGGTTAGAGAGTCTGAACAATACAAAATAGCCTTTACAACCCCATGGGGAACTTATGTATATGTGAGAATGCCATTTGGCCTTACAAATGCTGGAGCCACATTCCAGAGGGCAATGGACGTTGCTTTTGCAGGTCTAATAAATGATATCATGGCTGTATATCAGGATGACCTTACTGCATACTCGAAAAAGGCTAAGGATCATGTGAATCACCTTGAGAAGATATTTATCAGAGCATTAGAATATGGTGTTTCTCTGAACCCCAAAAAATGCAAATTTGCAGTTACAGAAGGGAAATTGCTTGGGCATATAGTATCCAAAGATGGAGTCCGGATTGATCTTGAAAGAGTAGATGTAATAGATAAAGTTCCTATCCTAAAGATAGTCAAGGCCATACAATCATTCTTTGGACAAATAAACTTTGTGAGAAGGTTTATACCAAACTTTGCAGAAATAATTAACCCTATATCTAGAATGTTGAAGAAAAATTCAAAGGTTAGTTGGACAGATGAATGCATAGAAGCTTTTACATCCATAAAGAGAGCAATTAAAGAAGCTCTAGTGCTAAAATATCCCAATTTTAATAAACCTTTCTAGATCTTTTCCTTTGCATCTTTTCATATAGTAGCGGTAGTTATGTTACAAAAGAATAATGAGGGTTATGAGCAGCCTGTTTCTTTTTTCAGTAAATCACTCCAACATGCAGAACTTAACTATGATATTATAGAAAAACAAGCTTATGCATTGGTAAAAGATGTAAAGGCATTTAGAACTTACTTGGTTGGGGCTAAGGTGATAGCTCATGTACCAAATGCAGTGGTCAAAGATGTGTTCATGTAGAACGAGGTAACTGGGAAGAGATGTAGGTGGATAAATCGACTTCAGGATTTTGACATAGAAATTCAAATCACAAAGCTAGTAAGGGGACAAGGGTTAGCAAAACTGATGACTGAAACAAATCTTGAGGTTGCCCAAGTATGTAATATTGAAAATGAAGAGGACATGATAACAAGTATTGAGAAAACTCCTTGGTACACTGACATAGTGTATTATCTCAAGCACATGAAATGCCCTGAAGGATTTGATGATAATAAGAAAAGAACTCTAAAATTGCATGCTTCTAAATATGTGCTTATAGAAGGAGATCTTTTTTGGAAAAATAATGATCGTATTTTATTGTTTTGCCTAAATGAAGACCAAGCTAAATCTGCTTTGAAAGAAATGCATTAGGGAGTGTGTGGTGGCCATTTCTTAGCTAAAACCACAGCACACCAGATATTAAGGGCTGGTTATTATTGGCCCAAAGTTTTCAATGATGCTTATAATTTTACTAGGAAATGTGAAGCTTGTCAAAAATTCTCTAGAAAATTAAAGTATCAAGGTGCATTACCCCTAAGACCTATGCAAGTTGATGCCCCATTTCACCAATGGGGAATTGACTTTATAGGAGAAATTATGGAAAAACCAAGTGGCAACCATAAATGGATATTGGTGCCCACTGACTATTTCATGAAATGGTTAGAAGCAGTGCCCACTAAACAAGAAACCAACAAAGTTGTGATCAACTTCCTATTGGAAAACATTTTAACTAGATTTGGGATACCTTTGAGGCTTATAACTGATAATAGAATGTGTTTTAGATCGGATGAGTTTAAAATTTTTTATAAATTATATGGCATTACGATTTCATACTCTTCTCCTTACCACCCACAAGGTAATGGGCAAGCTAAGTCCAGCAATAAAAGTATCCTAAAAATTATAAAGAGAATGTTGGATAACAACAAGAAAATTTGGGATTTTAAGTTGAGATTAGCACTATGGGTTGATAGGATCACAGTAAAGAAAGCAATTGGAAAATCACCATTTGAACTAGTATATGGAACTCATGCCAGACTCCCGATACACAACCTGCTGCCAGTGTGTAATTTTATTCTCCAAGAGGATTGGGATGTCCCAGAACTGATGGAGGAAAGGCTAGATTAGCTAATGGAGTTCAACAAAATGAGGGAATAGGTAATACAGAAAAATAAAAAAATGCAAATGCAGATGAAGTACCTATATGACAAAAAAGCAACATTCATAAAATTTTAGATAGGTGACATAGTGCTTATTTGGAATGCCAAAAATCAAGAAAAGCGGAAGCATGGAAAATTTGATGCCCTATGGATTGGACCTTTTGTCATAAATGGTAAGGCATGAGAGGATTCATATTATGTACAGAACATGTCTAGTGAGGAGTAAGAACTGCCAGTACATGGGCAGTTTTTGAAACACTTCTTCTCTTAAAAAGAACCCAAGAGAAAAAAGAATTCTGAGTGCATGGACAATTCTAATTAAACTCTCTAAATGGTTTTTTCCATGCACAGTAGTTTAGAAGAATCAAATGACTTGCTTAAGGATATCTCTTAACAAGAGATAAAATCTTTTTATAAAGAAATAATCCAGGATCTCCACCCGTCATCAAATGAAGAAGGCATTGGTCTGCTCCTCCAGAAATCTAGGATCTTGCTATGCCCACAAGGAACATACATCCCTAGAAATAGCCACTATTGGGACTAAAATTCCCAAGATACTTTTTGGCAAATATCAAGTTTTAATCATCCAAAGATTTCAATGTGAGAGCATATATAGAAAGATCCATAGTTGTTTTCAAGCAGAAATTAACAATTGAGCTGATAGAAATATTTGGATTTGATCTATCCTGATTCCCAAAGACTTAGTATAACATGGTTGAAGTGTTCCTTAAAATAAACTGTAAACAAGGAAGTGAAAAGTTACAAACCGTGTTGAAAGTAAAGGAAAAATAGCATTAAGTACTAGAACTGAATACAGGTGAATTCCTTATCGAAAATGAATAAGGGTTGATTTTTTTTAACCATCTTAAAATTCCCTGTATTTTGTAAGTTATGTATGTTTCTGATAACATACATTGTGGTATGGGCTTGTATGTTTGTATATACAAAGTCATTTGTATATACAAAGCCTCTCATATACAAAGTGGTTTGTATGTTTTGTCATTGTATGATGCATGTGCAAAGTCCCTTGTATATCAGGTCATGGTATGGTCGCATAGAGGAGTAATTAGTTCGATGCATCATTTAATTATATGCATTTGGCTAATGTTTTATTAATACATACAAAGTGAACCTGACGAGGTTAAAAGTTGAAGTATATATTCTGTCGGGTCCATTGCTTGTATGTTATGCAGAACGCAACATACAACGCGATACATACAACACAATATACATTGCCCAGAACTGAAATATTATCAAATATGGTGAAATTGTTGTACGTTTCGCATATTGTATGTTTTGAGTTATGAAAAGCTAATATACATATCTTCGATTTGAAAAAGTATGAAACAAAGTTAACTTGTTGTATGCATCACGCCTTGTATATGTATGCTTTTGGAGACATACATTTTAAATATACATACATTGCTAAGATACAATGCCCACATACAAACCAGAACCAAAATAATTGTGAAATAATGTTAAGTCTTTGTATATTTCGCATTTGTACATACATTGCAGGACATACAACATGGATTTCGGGGAACATTAAAAAATGATATAAACAATGCGTCACTACTCAATGTATATCAGAAATATACATTGAACTTTATGCAAGATGGAACCAAAATGTTTATAAAATAAAGAATAATTGTTGTATGTATTATGCCTTGTATGTATGTTTTAGATTATACATCATGGCACATATACAAGGCGGAACTCAAGAGAGAATTAAATCGGGCTAAAGGGTTGCATCGAGACTTTATGAATATTGGAGGATGCATCTACAAGTGGGAGTTGAAAATAAATGAACCATGGTTTATAAAAGTAAGGAGCCCAGAAAAGACATACAATCGAATTGGGCATTGCCTGTGAAGGATGCAAGTAGTGGGTCCCGCAGCATGCACATTTAGGCTTGTATAATATTAATGTATATCTTTGATATACAAGCCCATATACAAGTGAAGATACATTCTATAAAGCAAGCTGGATGTCAAGAAGAAATTAAATACAAAAAAATCTCTGCATGTCTGGGTGCTTGTATATACAGACATTGCTGATATACAAATGTATAACATACAAGTGGCGGAACTGAAAGGGTTGTTCAAAGGAGTTAAGCGCTTGTATATTCAATGCTTTGTATGTTTCAAATCCACATTCTTCAAGATACAAGCTATAGATACAAAAGGATGTACAAGAACCGGACACGAAGGAAAAGTTAAATGTTAAAAACTCTTTGTATGTTCTAGCGATTGTATGTTGCAATAAACATATCAAATATACAAAGAAATGGAGAGCGAAAAGGTGGGAAGTTTTTTCAACCCGACTGTGAGGTCACACCAACCATGGAAACCCTAATACTACATTTAAAATCTGAAATGTCAAGATATCTTTCTGACAGTTAAAATATGCGTTTTTACAGGATATACAAAGCGGCGACTAAGTTGTGTAAACACCCGCGAGAGGATCTTAAGCAAATGATAAATTGTCAATGAGGGAAGTAATCAATTGAGTAAATATATATTAATAAATTTGTTTTAATCAAGTGATCTGAGACTAATGGATGTTTTATCTGGTCTTTTTAGGAATAATGAAGAAACCCTCAACGGATATTGGGCAGAATTGCAGTTAAAGACTTTTTGACCCTAAAATGGTTATCCATTTGATGATTAGTGACCAGTATTAAATTTCATAAATCTATTTTATTAGAACTAATATTGTTCTTCGGTTATCAACCGTCACAACCATTGTAACTGCTCTGAAGCTTGTATGCCTCTCTTTATAAGAGATGACCAAGACCAAAGAGGACAGAATTAGAAGGGGAGAGTACAGAATAGAAGAGGAGATACTATAGATTAGATTTGAGCAGCAATGCTAGTTCATTTTTAATATATTTTATTTCTGGTAGATCATGTGCAAGCAGTAACTACAAAATTTTGGTATCAATTATCTGTTAAATTTATTCAATTATATGACTATCTCCTTTCAAAGTTTTCTTTGTTATTCAATTTGAGTTATCAAGCATATCTTGAAATTGTCTATGCACATTTGCTATTATAGTGTGATAAGATTAGTTGGTTTCTGCTTTCAAAATTAAATCTTTTAAATTTATCATAGTAATTCAGAAGACCTTGTCATGGATCTGTAAGAAGAGTCATATAGTTAGGGTTTGTACTCTGTCTCCAGTTTTTTGATAAATCTGTTACAATTGCAGTATCATTCTGATAGGTTCCTTTAAGGAAGGATTAAATCCTTTTAGATAAATGCAGGTAATATTTTGTCAAATTGGATATATGTAAGTATGGAATACTAACTATTTCCTTGCAGGGTTGTACAAGTTGCATACCATTTCTTTCGTGCCAGATAATTCAAGTTTTTACCAAACAAACAATCATTCATTTCCTAACCATACTGACTCTATATTAAATAAGGCACTGGTCTAGTATTTTCATCATCACTCATTCAACTTCATTTTAGATTTACTTAGTTAGTTGCATTATTATTTTAGCATTACAATTTAGATTATTTTTTGAATTTTTTTGTTGTCTTTTATCTATTTTATAACTTGTGCCATTATCGATAGTTAGACTAATTTTGATTAAAGTAGTGATCATCTCTTTATCTGCTTTACTAATTAGAGGTTTACCCACCTACGTCTGGCAGAGCCTGAAGTGAAGGGGGTTTAGCCATATCTACCCCGTGTCAGTTAGCCAAAAACGTCAAGAGAGCCGACACCCTCTTAGGGTTAACAACCTACGTTTTTGAGACCTAACATCATGTCCTTCTGCTCTCTCCCCATCTAATCTCCTGAGGGGACATTCCAATCCTATCTTTCCATTGCCATCTTTTTCTTCTATCTATACCTTAGCTTCTTCGAAATGATGTTACTCGACACAAATCTCATCATCTCAAACATCACATCAAAGAGGGGCAAAATGTATACTCCTAAAAATGACATGACTCGGTCTAAATAAATATTCTTAATATTTATTTAAGTCAAATTCCTCTATCAATCAATAAATAAACAAATTTATTTATTTGATCCATATTCTCCCAACAATTAAATAAAATCAATTTATTTAATTAAAATTCCTAATTCTTCTATCAATAAATAAATAAACAAATTTATTTATTCGATTCATATTCCTCCAAGTTAATTAAATATCAAAATATTTAATTACCTCTTCTAAAGTCAAAATTAAATAAAAACCTTTGTTTAATTAAATTCTTCCACACAATTAAATAATTCTTAATTATTTAATTAAATCAAATCATTCTTCCAAATTTAAATAAATCAATCAAATTTATTGAAATCCTCTCAATCTCTAAAAATAAAATATAATCAAATATTTTATTTATTCTTCCAAAATCATTCTAAATTAAATAATACCAATTATTTAATTGTTTCTTCCAATAATATCTTCTCTAAATTTAAATAAATCAAATACTTATTTAAGTTGTCCATTTCTTCTAAATTGAGTTATCTCTAAATATAATTCATTCCTTGTGTACATGCAACTGAATATTCTAAATATTTAATTGAGCTAAAATATCTTCTCATCCTCATGCAATTTCTATTCTCTAGTTTTATTCTCTTAACTGATTGATCTATTCTTTTAATTGATTTAATCTCTTCAGTTAACTCACTCTTCTATTTCTTTAATTCCTCTCATGCAAAATATAGCAAGACACATGTCTTCTTCTTATTCGTGCACGTTCCTCAAGTTTTCTATATCGTTGATCTTCTCATTCTTTCTATACCATTGATCTTCTCTTTCCCAAGTCTATAAATTGAACCTTGTTCTTCCATTTCATTCATCCAAGCTTTTAGTATTGTTACTCTGCAGGAATTACAGCGCACCTTTGGCACCAATTCCTTCATTGCTTGCGATCAAACTTGTTACTACACACTACTATCATTGTTGTGAAGCTCATCTTCATGGCGCAACTATCATAGTCGTTCCCATTTGAACATCTTGGAATCATAGCAAAGAAGTACACCTTCTGAGGGCCTTATTCATACATGCAAGATCATTTGTGATAGGTGATCAATGGAAGCTGAGAATTAAAGGAGGTTTGCTTTGTATTGTTCATTGTTTGATTGATCTCTTTTGTTCATTATTTCATTGAGTTTTCGGTACTATTGATATACTATATTGATTATTCATGTTTACTCCAATTTTCCCTTAACAAAATGGACTTAGTTGCCATCAATGACAACACATGACATGCCTTGTAGTGTCTCTTGCCAACATTTCTATCTTCTGTTCTCCCAATTATTAAAATTTTAGAATAGTGCACAAAGATTCATAATTAATTTATTCCTGTTTTCTTTTTTTCTTTTTTTGGTTTATATTGACAACCAAAAATGAGTGCTCTCGTCTCTACCCTGTGAACAATAATGATCTTTTCCTTGATTTTCTCATTCTTCTAATTTTTATTTTATAAGTCATAATTTAGCTATTAGACTAACTAATTACATTTGTTTGAGCAAAAACATATTGCTAATTTGTTGTGCAGGTGCCAAGGGTTACAGGGACAAACTTTATATATATATATATATTGTAGAGATGTTGCAGGTGCTAAGAAAATAAAATTTAGCTTCAAATTTTGGTGAGAATTCATTTTCCTTCTTTGAATTCACTCCAGATCACCTGCAATTGCCTGCAACCCGTTGTCACATCTTCAAACTCATCAATCACCTATGCCTTTAAGGCCCTTCTTCAACTCCAATGTAGCCATATTACCATCCTTCTTTACAAGCCCTAAACTGAAAGTAAAGAAAACAAAGGTGTAGTGCCATGAGAAGTGTTTAAATAATCTAGATAAAACAAAAAACTCTATTTTGGGGAGATCATATTCTGGGTTGCCAACATTTATTTTTCAAGATGTTTTTTCTATTTTAAAACAAGAGATCTGAAAGAGATGGAGTCCCTCCCCAAGTAAAGAAATAAGGTAATGGAAATTTGCAATAAATATAGTTAAACTTAGTGCTTAACCTCATTTAGGCAGCATGACTTTATTAACTATTGTGTAAATTCTAAAGTTCTACTAAACATGAACATTTTTAGGTAAAAAAATTATTTAGATCTGTTTGGTTTGTATTTTTAATGGAATAAACTACAGTTACAGTTAAAACTAATGTATATAATTTAAATTTTTCATTTGCTTATCCTTTATGCAATTAATATTTGGGTATTAGTGAAAGTCATCATGATTGCATTTTTAGTTGTTACATTTTGTGAAATGAAAATTGTAGTCCCGTTGTGGAGTTAGAGTATGTTAATCAACTAAGAAAACTAAGTGAAATAAAAATTAGACATGTGTTGAAATAAAATAGAAATAGATTGGGGCTTATTTAATTTCGATGTTCAATAGAGTATTGTTTATTATTTTGACCATAATTTTTTAACATGGCTTAGAATCACTTAAAATTAGATGGTTGGAAGCAAAACATTGAAATCTAAACTAGGTTGCCCTCATAATTCTAGAGGGACATGATCATGCATGATTTGTCCTCACACAATTTTCCCCCATCTAGAAGATGGTTGGCTAATGTGTATTTGTATAATGAAAAACTAGGTGGTGCTAAGAAGCATCACTAAGATCTACTATTACAATGGGGAAAGCAATTAACTTAGTTTTTAGCATTCAAGATTGATTCAACAATGAATAAAGAATAAACAAATGTGTTGGATGTTGGTGTAGATAGAATAATTAATAGTGGAACCTACAAGTATTAGTGATAAATATGTGAACGTATTGTCATATCTTGGTTATATGCTCTCCATATATTCAATCTCTATGTGATCATGTGATAATTGAAATACTAGGATGATGTCTTTGAACATACAACCCTATACATGTTACTTAAAGTCTTAAGGAGTCAAGGCTACTTAATAGAAACATGGAAGCAAATTGCTTAACTATAGAGTGGCATCCATAAGAACATAAGCATGTGTGCAAAGTAGTTTAAAATGAAAGGAGCAAGTACAAGGTCCGCACTTGTTGATGGTAGTTGTTTATCATTGATGTCAAAAATGTATTGAGCTTGTTGAGTTGTTTTGCATCTCCACAAGGTATCATCAAGACAACAGGACATTTGATGATCACTTGTACTATTGACAAAGGTTGTTTAGGATCATGCCTTTCTAATTCAACAATTCACATTCATTCATGTGATAGTGTTGTTCACATATGATGGCAAAACATGTGGCAGAGATATCAAACAGGCGATTGAGTTCCTATGATAACTTGATCTTGATTGGATTATTCTATATTGTCATTCATAGTCTCAGAATGCCATGGTTGCAGTGGTAATCAAATCATGATGTTCATGTTCAGTGAACTTATAACAAGAAAAGAGTGTTGTGTTAAATGTTTGGCAGTGGTCATGTTTGATCATCTTAGATCACTTAATAGAAATGTTGGATCACATGGTGATTGCTCCTTGTCAAAAATATAGTTGGCAGATATAAAAACAGTTCTGCAATCTTTGATGGTTGTATGTTGAGTGTAGGAGACCTCATTGATCTTCTTAAAGGTTACATAAAGTTGTTGGTTGATGCCATGATCATATACATTGCAAAGTGCCATCAATTTAACAAAGTATTTATCTAGTTAATGTTGTCAGTAAAGAAGAACTTATATTTAGTTGACTCTATGATAATCAGAAGGTTTAAATATATATCAAGAAGGGTTGTTGAATAATGACCAAGGGTTTGATAGTGGTAAGGGATCAAAATCTTAAATTAAAATGTTTTAAAACATATCTTATAAATCCCTCTCTGCCCATCAAATAAGGCATGCACTTTATGTTATTTTTGATCGATGACCTCTGATAGAAGGTCATCCCACTTAAGATGACCTGCTAAAGGGGTGTTAAGACACTTATTCACCAGCCCCATTAACCTCACTCACCTTTAGCTTTGATCTCCTACATGTGTTTTGAGCAGGAAAAGAAAATCAAAGGTCTCATTTGAAATTACAATGGGTGCGAATAAGCTATATCAATAGGTTTAATTTAAATTTAGAAACATTTTATTATCTTCTATTTTGATGGGTTTTTGGATGTCAAAAGCACAAAGACTATAGTTTTAAAGTTTGTTTTAAGGATTTTTAAAGGTTACTTTTAGCCCGATCAAAAGGCATTTAGTTAGTGCTTTTGAAAGCATTTTTTTTGAGATTCTGTTTATTTCATTCATCTTTGAAAACTAAAAAGAGACTTTCCTTTTAAAAAAAGAGATTTTAAGGAGATTTTTTTTTGGCAGATTTATTTGAGTAAAGATTGGTTTCAAATTTTAAATCTACAAGTGGGCCTCCCTCTTTCGTGCCACTTGAGAATATTAAGGACTTTATTTTTCTTAAAGAAGGGAGAGATTTTTTATGAAGATTTTATTCTTTTTTAAAATGGTGATTTTTTTCAGAGGTTGATATTGTGGCATTCTTTTTGGTAGGTTATGAAGATATTTTTTAAGGCTCTTAAAAATATCAAAGTCATGGAATTAATTTTTGAGATTTTTGAAGAGAATAGAATAAGAAGAATGTGTAAAGAATGAAGAATATGAAGGGTTATTACTACATTGTGAATAAGATTTTTTCTTTGCAGGTGAATGGATTTTTGTTTTTGCAGGGTGTTGATTCTTCCATCATTCATCACCCATGATTCACCACTTGTACATGTTTGTATGCATTCTAACTTTTGGAGAGGAGTTTTTTCCCATGAGGTTTTCTCCTTTACTCCACTTGAGATTTATTTGTACATGGGTACCTAACATGGCCTAGTAGCCAGGACCGATCCATCTTTTCATTTTGTCAGCTACTCCCTAAGTTGCACTTAAGGGGGGGTGTTAATGAGAAAAGGCATATTTGCTATCTAGTTTCCCTTGTGGTAAGAGTAATTCATATTATTTAACTATTAATTAGTTATATAATATTCTCCCACATTATTCACATGTTAAGTTGACTTAGTCAGTCTTCTAGATGTTTCTAGTTGTTCCTAATTGTGTTTAGTTGTTGCTAGTTGTTGATAGTTGTCATATAGTTATCTTATCCTACACATGTGCAATAGTTGTTTCATTTCATAGGATTAAGACACTTGTCACATGACTACAACATCTTGGCTCTCATCCTTGTCTTTATAAGCAAGGCTCTCATGTACATTGTAATATATACAATTTGCAATCATTGATAGAATACATTATTATTCTTTCATATTGTCTCTCTTGTGCTTTCATGAAGTCCTAGATCTTGGGTGGCTCCTGTCTAGCCAACTCTTACAACCATGAGGGATTTACCCTCTTGACAAGAAAAATTTGGCATGCACTCAATGCAGCCTAAACAAGATTATCAATATTAAACTAGTTTTACACCATGACATTGAGAGTCATATTACTCTTTTATAACATGAATAACTTACACCTGAAAGAATAGTGGTATCTTCCATAAACACACAAGTGTTTTTTTTCCCTTATAAGTGCCTCGAATGCCTCACTGGATTAGAACACTACCAAAAATAAGGTTATCATGAATGATTCATCATCCATTTGCATGGCCATCAGCCATTTTTAAACTGTACTACCTCTCTACGAGTCATTAGCTATTTGCCTAATAAAAGGCTCATGATTCTATATTGCAAGGTTCATGGCCTGCTTGAAGGGTATTAACATTTCATAGTGAGTATGGCTCTTAGCCTTCTCAAAGATGTTATCATTAGTGGGTATGGCTTTTAGCCTACCCAAAGAATATTATCATTTCACAGTGCTTATAAATAATGTCATTTGCTCTTAGCCTTAACGACTTTGAGAGCATGAGACTGCTATAGTAGTACCCATGACCATTCGGCCTTTTAGCCTCAACAATAATAGCACAACACATGTAGTTCTTTCTATTTAGTAGGTAAAAATAGGAAAATGGTGGTTTTAGTTTCAAGGGTAAATCCTTGTTTCACTACAAACATTCAAGGACATATCAACTGAATTGAATCTCTACTAAGCAAGAGCATTCACCTAACAGGGTCAGATGTCACTTGGAATGATGAAAAAAATTAGATGTTATCAACCAATATCTCAATTTAATGTTCAAATGCTCTTAAAACCCTAAGTATGCAAAATAGCAAGCAAATTGATGAATTACGACAATTCCTTTCAGACTAAGATGGACAAAGATTAATAATTGACCATTTTTCAAAGATCAGGATGTAAAACAGTTGAGGACACCTCCACTAGCACCCTTGTCCAAGGTACTATTTTTTGCACGGAATCTGGATCTTCTCCCGACACTGATATTCAATGTATCTTTCATTTCTACCCCAGAAAAGGTGGAGGACACCTCCACTAGTACCCTAGTCTAGTGTCATATGTTCTTTGGGATATCAGAAGCTCTTCGGATGTTGATTATCACTATCTAGATAGTTTTTGTGTTTGCATCTTCGGAGGACACTGCCACTAATGCCCGTGTCCCAAAATGTTCCACTGTCTTCTTTTTTTTAGATCCTAAATCCTTGTCCTCTGTAACCTCCTTGTGCAACTCCACTCCGTGAAAATCGGTACCTATAACCTGCAATCACAAAGGAGTGTAGTTGGGGGTTGTGGTGTTTAGAGGCTTACCTTGGTCAAGCCCCAAAAAGAAATTCAAGTCTTTTGAACACCATTGTTAGATGAGAGTGTGTATCCCTACAGGATAGATGCAAAATTCAAATGATAAATGATTGAAACATAAATAGATGTCACCTTAAAGTGTAGATCTCATGGAACGAAGATGCTCTTTCATGCCATGAGGAGATGGAGTCAAATCTGCAACAAACAAGCACAATAACAACATAATACTGCTCATAACACAATGAAAGACTTGAATCACATTAGCATAAAGTCACATGTTCACAATGTCCATCTCTATTTTGGAAATGAAACACTAAACATTCTTATACATGCAACTACAAACATTCCCACTAAGAATTTTGTAATACAAACTTAAGATATCAGCATAGGACCTAAATAACGATGATAAAGCTAACATTAAAATTTAGGGCTTACCCAAAATAGGGCATGACTAGGGTGCTAGCACCCATGTCCTCCCTCCCATTTTTGTTAGGAGTCATCAAAGTTGCATCCCCTAGGTCCTATTTTCCATAAGACTTTAGGGTTTTGTCATCAGGATTAACAATTAACATGCAAGATGCTCTAAATGCATTTTGAGGACTCGGGAGCTAAGCCTTAAGAGGGAAAAGCCCCCAAGGGGACATTTTCCCATATAACATTTGGCCCCCACTTTAATGTATGTATAAACACAAGGTTGATACATGTATTAAAGTATGGTCAAAACATAGCATACATGCCAAGCACGGTGAAGACATGCCAAACACATTGAAGATAGTAACAGGCACGCAAAACATGAAGAAGATAGTTACAGTCACGCAAAACATAGAGAAGACATCATTGAAGACATGCAAAACATAGTGAATATAGTGAATGTAGTGATTATTTCTTTTTCATTCTCATATACGAATGCAAATACAAGTACAAGAAAAGTAAACACACAACCCAAAATGCAGGAGGAACTCATTGCCACACATCTTTAGACTGCATATGGGGCAACAGACACAAAATACAAATCTCAAAGTGTAGGAGGAACTCATTGCCACTAGTCTTTGGACTACGCTTGAGAACAAACATGCCATACAAATCCTAAAGTATAGGAGGGACTCATCACCACTAGTCTTTAGACTATGCTTGGGAACAAACATGCCATACACACACACATGGAAGACATGGAGAAAACATGGAAAACAAGTGATGGAAGAAACCTATTGCTAGGTTTACTACCATCTTAGGCACATTACAGGCACACACCGATAATTTAGCTTTGCCAGAACAATCATCGAAGACACACTTAAGGGTAGGATAGTCTTAGATCCACCCTGCCTACTTGAAGGACTTTTAGAAAATGACAGGATGTGCAATCTCCTCGAGAAATAATCCATCCCCACCTCTACAAACGACTTAATATAAAAAGGATATGCATGATATCCTACCTCTGCAAAGGGTTTAATGATTGCAATATAAAAGAAAAATGTACACTCACTTAGAGATACAACATCCTACCTCCGCAGGGGGCTTTAGACATGCTTTGTTATTACCAAAATCATCAGACAACTTACCTTATATATGCCCCCACCTTGAGGTGGTTGATATCATGTATCGATATCAAGCACGTTAAGGGTAGGAAGAAAACACACAAGGGAACGTGAGCTCTCATAAAGCCCATGCTCCCTAGAGGTGACATGTACTTTACGATCACCAAATGTTCCCACAAACACACAATTTCCTACAAGAAAAGGTGTTAGCAACCATATAATCATGATAAACAACAATGCATGTAATCGATCACATAAAGAGCCAAGCAAGGCAAGATCCAAGATAAACAAAGTGCACGGAGCAGTGGTATTGTTATGTTTTGTTAGTATGATAAGACATCATCAAAATATCACACAAAGTAATTCTACTAGCCAAGTGTCAGATAATATAGATCAACCCCATCGTCATGTATGGACTAGGTCCATTTTTTGATTTCTCACTGAAGGGACACTAGGTCTGTATCAGTATCATATGTTTTTTGTCATCCACTAGCTACATAGAACCACTAAAGGAAGGAAAAGAATAAATCAAGAGAGGAGAAACAAGTGTCCCAGGGTCGTCACGTACACTAGTAGAAATATGGAAATAAATGACCAGGTGACTAAAACTTTTAGTCACGTGACCAATTTTTTTTTGCAACATAGCTATAAATGATTAAATAAATGACTAATTTGGTCATCAATTAAAATGACTAAATAAATGACCAAATAAATGACTAAATAAATGTCTAATTTGGTCATCAGTTGAAATGACTAAATAAATGACCAAATAAATGACTAAATAACTGACTATTACTCCTCTATTCTTTTTTCTTTCCAATTTGATCATAATACTATGTTAGATCTTAGTGCAAGTAAACTATATTAAAACCAAATATATTCTTCAATATGATCTAGTACATTGTGCATACTTATGAAGAAATTTGTTTGGTTTTCTTAGAAAAATATGAGATATATTGGATTTGTCAACTAAAATTCAATCAATTAGTAGTTGTAAGGCCCAACCTCATTGTAAGGCCCATTTATTTTGTGATCACAATTTCTTAATTCATTATCAACATTATATGTTGATCCCTAGCTACTAGATGGATTCATATGCAAACACTAGATTAGATATGTAGATGTTTGTCTACTACTTGCATATATATGTTCCTAGAAATAATTTATCATATATTGGGTCCATGCTTTCTTTATGTCATTGCTTTATTTTAGGGTATCGCTGGGACTCATATTTATATCCCACCTATATTCATCACTTCCACCAATGTCTTTTGTATTTGGTACTTTCATCTGGGCTTAAATTTGATGGCCGTATAACCGTATTTAAGCATTTTTGCCATTAAATACAATCAATAGTTTCAAAAGACTATATCGAATGAAAGGAGAGATTTTTGACAAACTATTAAAATTTATATAAAATTATGATTATATATATATATATGTATATGGTTTATATATAATTTTACTTTTACTATGGTATGTCATAGTATTTTAAGTTCACTGTTTAATGGATAACTATCATAAAAAAATTTCTTGATAGGCAGGGTTTCATCATTGTATCGGTGAGACACTCTCTTTTGTCAGCCTGATATCCCTACATCTCCCCAAAAAGAAAGTGAGAACTCGATGCCTTCTCCCACCAAAGATCCCAAGGTTTCACTTCCCTTGTGCGGAGCAGTTTGGTTTTTTTGGGGGGGGGCTGCGTGGACATGAAGATAAGTTGTGCCCTTTCCTCGATCGAATTCACACAAATGGTCTTCATTATGTTGTTCTCATCAATCCAGGTATGCCATTCATACCCCATAAATTTGTTTGTAGAATGCTATTTTACCGTCATTCTAATAAATTTGGTCTGTGTTTATTTTTGCAATAGGGATCCATGTGGATGAAAGCTATGGTACCTTCCAATGTGGAATAGATGTGGATGTGTTATAAAGTATCAAGGACAACCTTACATGGGTCAAGTATGGCTAGGCACTACCTATTTTCTAAACTTCCTGAATCCCAAAATTGTTTCTTTCTGGGCAGATGAAATCTCTCACTTCCACAAAATGGCTCATGTAGATGGCCTCTGGATTGACATGAATGAGGTCTCCAACTTTTGGGGGGTTTTAGGATTGAAGTTTTGAGGGTGGCCCAGGGAAAAAAGGGGGAATGGTTGTTGTGGGTGGGTTTTGGAAGGAGATCAAGCCCCATATAGTTAGAGAGTAGCGATTCAGGAATGAAGGGGAAATAGTCAGAAGAAAGAAAAGGTTGATAGCAAATAACTCAGGAAGGTATAGTAGATGGAAGATTGGATGTGAGGTGAAGGGGAGTGCGAACATAAGACAAAAGAGTCACCTCCAAGGAATCAATCCAAGGCCCTAGAGCAATTTTTATAGGTATTTGAATTAGTTCTTTGTTTTTCTAGTATAGAAACAAAAAAAAATGTTGCCGAGACTGAAACCCCATTATGGTCTTTTTAGAAAAATATGCCAAAATTTATGTAAACGTTTCTAAAGCATTTTCGACAAACACATTTTGAACATGTTTCTCAGTTTTAGGAATCTGAAGGACCCTAGTAAAGATTTAAATATCCCTTTTTGATGATTCTTGGTCTTATTGTTGTTTAAGTTTTTTTCTTCCCATACTTCCAATTTGTGGTGAAAATTGCCTTGCAATGGCCTGGCTGTAACATCCAATAGCTATCACTGCAAGAGTATGGACTACCTGGTTTGTCTAATTGAAATGACAAATGTACATCAATTTATTTTGACACTTTTTATTTATTTATAAGAGGATAATATTGTAAATAAATTGTATGATATTGATAATGAGCAAAGCATGAGAAGCCAATTATAATTTATATGTGACAATGAACCATCTTAAAGACACTATTATAGTGACAAGGAAATAAGATGCTGAGTGAAAATTTTGGTTTGTTTGAAGCTAGAATCTATGAAGACCCTATTTGCACTTCATTCCAAACCAAAAATATTTTTGCAGAAAATGACATATGGGAGTTACAAACTATGGAATCCAAGTCTGTTCAATTCCTTGAAGTAATCTTAAGCATTGGTCCAGTTTCAAATATGTAATATACTGTTCATTTATGCATTGCTAATATCAATTTACATTGTGAATAGCAGTTTGGTGTAGGGATTGGAGTATGTTTCTCCCTTTTATTTTACTTTAATGTATTTTGAAATTAAATATTCTTGCTTCCATCATGTTTTCTTGCTTTATGAAACTCTATCTGCATGTTGGTATTCGGTTTGCTGGGCTTTTTAGTTATCATGGTATTCCTCTATTGCAGTGTTAATGTATTTGTTTGGCCTCTAGAGGACAAAATGATGACAACTGGAATGCATACAGTAGCATATATTTTTTGCAATTGGTGTGGGTAGATCGTTGGTTGGAAATGTGTATGCCCTGGGGCCTAAACTTATCCAACATAAGTTAAATACTTAGTTAATAGACAATGCAGTGTATAGCTTTCTCTAACAATGAAAGTTTGCAAGATGTCTAAGTGGATGAATCTAAAATGGGTTTAAATCATGGGTGTGTAGTAAGACAAATATGTTGGGATAGATCCATTTGCTGACCAAGATAGAGTGAAATTTTGGCAGATACCTTGAACATTGCTGAAAGTATTACTACTTTGGTTAGTCTTCTAGTAGTACCTTTGTATTCTCTTGCAACACTCTTGATTGAGTCCTAATCATGTGATTTTCATGATCCCCCATCTAGGTATCTCAGCCATAGAACTTTCATTTTTCTTGAAATGGTAGATAAGGAGATTTAGATGAACATTCATCTTTTTTTTAAGAATTATTTTATAAGGTTGCTTGATTTGTTTGATGGAACAAGTGTAATCTAGTTCAAGTAATAACTTAATATTGATAAACCGATTTCATGTGAAATAAAATAAAGTGAACAAAGTTGAAATAAAATTTGAAGGAGAAATCTTAAAGCTATGAAATTTTCAAGCATTTGGTTGATTCTCAATTGATCCATAATTGACTTAGTTATATTCCATAGCTAATTCATCAACTAGAGTCTTTAATTATGTATAACTATCTTGTTGAATTATGATATATAAAATGACCTATAATTAAGCATAGATATTCCTTAGCTAATTCATCAACCCTTATAATAGAAAGTTATGCTTTCTCTTGCCACTATATCTCATGTTTTTACAGAATGCTATGGTCTACAACTTTCTTGCACACTCTTCTACATTGTATTTATAGACTACAATTCAGATTGAGTGCACTAAACTTTTACAGGACTCTCAAAACTGCCTTGCCAACACTAGGCAGGAACTACGCTACACTACAGCTCTTTTTTGTCTTTGACCCATGCTCTAATCATTGCTTTGGCGGTAGTAGTTTACCTGTGGCTTCTCTAGAATATTGGTGGCATTCTCACAGTGCTTGGAACCATTGTCACCAATATTTAGACCAATGAAGAAGTGGCCATCAAGCTTGGAAGCTTCTAACCCTATTTTACTTTAAATGTGAACCTTGGGGCTGATGTGGCAATTTCTGTGGATATCTATTTAGTTTGAAGTGTAGGCTTGAATTGTTCTTTTTTGACCCATTGATTTCAGAGTTCTTTTGGGGTTTAGGGTGATTGCTGATGAATAATAGTGCCAATGGCAGCATCTAAACCATAAAGTTTGATATGTATCCTTCGTATCTTGTGAATTACATGTTTTACTTCAATTCAAAACAATGAAGAAGGCATTTGGATCACCTCAAGCACCGAGCATCATTAATCCTTCTAGAAGGGCTGAGATCAACCATCCTCTATGAAAGTAATTAGCAACTCCAACACAAAATGTATGCATTACATTTCTCTTCAATTTCTAATAGAAATATATCACATTTAATATTTTTTTTAATTGATGTTGAGATCATCATTGGTTTGTCACTGTAGGGGGACATGTTTATTTCTCATAGAAGTTCTGTAGATTTTGATTGGGCTTGGTATCTAGCAAATAAAAGAAATATCATTGGGGATTCACCCTCCATGGAAGCATATAACAGGGAGCACACAACTAGTTTGGTGAAGGATTCTAGTAAAATGTCAAGAATTCTAAGCTTTAGTAGAAAGCCATCTGCAGAGGGATTGCAATCCATGTATTCTGAAGCTTTGTCTATTGATGCTAGGACCAGAACTAGTAGATCACATAGTCGCTGCATACCTCAAGTAAGATTTATTCCTGTTTTTATTTTTAAAATTATGATAGTTTTGTGAATACTTCAGTGTCCTAACTATTTTTTAGATTGAATAGACAATCCACTTAGGCGGGTTTAGGGTTGGTTCAAGATTAGATAAATTGTACCCCCATTCCTCCTCTAACAAAATTCTTCTATCCTTTATGCTTTTATGGACATCTTTCCCCTCTAGTGCTCCCTAGCTACTGGTTTTGTTTTTTGCCTTCACACCGATACTTGCACCATAAAATTGTCTTTGTCTGTCTTCACTTCTTTCCCCTGGACAAGTTAAACGCATGTCAATTATAGATTAATAGTAGTCATTCAAGGTCATATCTGATTCAATGGAGCTTGTAGGCATTTGTCTCCTCCAACAACCTACCTTCCCTTCCATTCCAAGTTGCCCATACCTTAAATATTAAATGCAATTTTCCATGCCTTTAACGGGGATGTGACATATAAGTATTATATTGATATTATTTGTGAGGATTTTTTTTAATTATATCTTACAAATATGATCTAGATCTAATCAAATAATTAAATAAATTAAATGTAGATATAAAAATTTAAAAAATGGTTAATCAAATAAGAATAGGGGTGTTTATTTGTTTATCATGACGGCAACTTGACTTTGTAGCTAACGTTGTTAGTGCATTATGAGAGGTAATTAGACTTAGATATTTGAATTTGAATAAGAGATCAAAAGGTTGCAATAGGGCTTTGTAGAAATCTATGCTACTATATATGGTTGCAGCATGCAATTTAGTCTACTTGCCACAACTTCCTTTATTGTTGACATGCCCTCCTAAACTCGCTTGCCTTCTTCTTGAACATATTTTTGAAGAGGGCTATGCTAAAAATACAATAGGGCTAGCTTCAAGATAAGAGAAGTCCTAAACTGTTCTTGGTAGGAGTCAAGCCCTAGATGATGAGCATAAATTCATAGTCAGACCACACCAATGATGAAGATGCAAAAATCTAGTATCTAGGTGTAATGGCGTAGTGTCTACATGCAAATATATGGCTTTCAAATTCTCTCAAGTTGAATGATCTTTTAATATCGTGCTTTCTCTTAATACTTTCTAATCGATTTCTAATGATATAGGAATGTTTACAAATACATGTCCATATCCGTATAATCCAAAAAAAATTATGCACATGATGACTAGATAACAACTAGCTTTAGAAAGGGTCAACGTAAAAACAAGAACTTTAGAATTTGAATGAGGTAGATTAAACCACACCATAGAGGCTAATTCTACGTAGAAAAACACTATGAATAAAGATTAGTTTGAATCAAGAAAATTTGTAACCATAACTTATTGATAAATGTTAGTATAAAGGTTAATTTGTACAACAAATAAATAGAAAATTGCATACTTAAAATGATATAAAATAAAAATATAAAAAATATATAATATAAACTTTGATCTCCTTATACTAACATAACTATTAATGCTAAGAGAAATTTTACAATGGTAGAAAGTGATGGAGTGTAATGGTGTGTGCTTGTTAATAAAAACTCTAACCTTGTACCTTACTTCATGTCCTAACTTCAAAATATTTCAATTGTTGGGCCTTGTTTAAGCCCTATTTTTGGATGTTCGTATACACTATTGTCTAGTACCCCTTGATTTTATTGTTGATGGTGCCTACGTAGATGTCTTTTCTTGCAGTGCATACATGTTTTTGTTTCTATTTTCTTTGCATACCTTTATTTCAAGGATCTAATGGTAACAATTAAAATCATTTTGAGAGGTGAAGCAGATTTTTTTTATTTTATGCATGTCTCTTGTTGGTTATATGTTTTAATCTTTAAATTTTGGCACAACTTTTTGACATAAGATTATTAACATGTATGCCAAGTATAGAAGTAGGTAGACACATGTTTCACCAAATGCAATGAATAGGCCTCCAACCCCATCAGTCCATATTTTCTAGCATACTTGAAACCTATGCCAAAATGGGAGATTTAAAACAAGGTATGGGATTCCATCAAACTATAAAGGATAGAGGAATTTCATCATATGTTATAGTGGCCACTACCTTATTAGACATGTATGCAAAATGTAGAAACATGCACAAGGCACATTAACCATTTTTTCACATTTGGAAGTCTGTGCAACTTTAAGGAATTCTCAAGAAAATGTGGTCTCATGGAATGTAATGATTGAACAAGATACATGTAAAATGGATTTTTTGAAAAGGCTTTATAAAATTTAAAGAAAATGCAATTGGCAGGCATAAAACTAGCTTCTGCAACCTTGGTCTACATCCTTGCAGCCTATATAGAAATGGTATCTTTGGAACATGGTGTAGACATCCATAAAAGCATAATGGAATGAGTTTTTTTGTTAGATGATGTCATTGAAAGTTCCTTGGTGGACATGTATGTGAAATGTAGAAGCAGAGACAAGGCATGTGATCAATTTGACAAAATGCCTCAAAGAAATGTAGTGTCATGGAATGCCATGATTGTAGGATATGTTCAACATGGCTTCGCTAAAAAGGCCTTAGAAACTTTTAAGTAGGGTATGGGCATCTGTTGAAGCATAATTGAAAGTGGATTTGTTAGATGATGTAGTTACAAGTGCCACTTCTGATCACCATGGCCTTTACAAGAACTTATGCACAAAAGTCAATAAAGAAGAATTTATGCAAAAATCTCTCTTGAATAATTAAAAATTGTGATTAATTTTCTTTGTGGCTTGTATTGTGTGGATAAGATTTCAAGTTCCTTATAGTTTCCTATGGATTTAGAAACTTTCAAGAAAATGTAATTGACAAGTGTAAAACCAGACTCTACAACCTTTTCCAGCATCTCCAACTTGTGCAAAAATTGGAGCACTAGAACAGGGTATAGATATCCATTAAAGAAAGGGTTTTTTTGTCAGATGTTGTAGGTGTAGGTGCCTTGGTCGACATTCATACAAAATTTAGAAGCATAGACAATGCATGTGAACAGTTTGACAAAATTTCTAAAAGAAATATTGTGAGAACAATTAATTTTCTTTGCCAAGGCATCTATAAGGCCTAAATGAGTAAAAATATATGGTCTTATGGTCTTATGCCAAATACAATATCCTATGTAAAGATATTTTCTAAACATTTAGGAAGGGATGCATATAGCTGTTTTCAATTATAATTTTTACTTCAATGGAAAGTTGCATTTCATGGAACTATTCCTCGTTGTGTACACTGTACTCATTTGGCACTGCAACCCACAACATTTATTGCAGTCAATAGCATTTATTATAGTCAAACATAGTAGTTATAACACTGCCATTTATTCTAGTCAAAAGCATTGAAATTGAATCAAAGATTGACCCTTCTAATGTCACAACTCCATTTTGCCTATGTTGGCCTTTTTTATAACACAAAATAGATGTACATGTGATTGCTCATAATCAAATCAAGTAGACCTCACCCTACAGATTTGTTGATGTATGATTTAATAATGGCCTTCACTAAAGGAGCTCAAATAGCCAAATAGTGTGATGTTTGAGAGTAATGTCAATTCTTTCATGCAACCCCTAACATAACTGATAAATTATTTTGCAACTTAGACCTTCATTTTTTTATAATTTTGTATGCCACATGAAAATCTTATTCAACTGGTACTAGGGGATTACTATTGTAGCTTTAGGCAGAGGGAAAATTACTAACTAACAAGCAGAAGGAAGAAGCTCACAAGTTGGCTTTAATGAGAGAAGTTTCTTGCACAAAATGGGGGTTTATCTAATGTTTGAAGGGAGGAACAAATTGGTTCAGCACCCAAGAAACCAAAGTATGCAATAAAGAATAAAAAGTGTGGCCCTACTCCTACTAATTCTGCAGCTTCTCAGTAGGCTATGCTAATAGAAGACCATGACATCCAAGATGAAACTCCTCAAAAGGCATATGATAGTAAAGTAAAGTAAGAGGTCAATGCAATGATAATTGAACCTATTGAGAGTGAGGCTCATATGGATGTGGAGTAGGAGAAAAAGGAAACTGAAGAGGAGGAGGAAGATGATTGGGATGCTAAAAGTTGGGATGAAAAAGATGTGGCTTTACATGTTAAAAGTGCTTTTGTTGAAGAGGAAGAGAGTTCTATAAGCAACAAAGTTATCAAGAGTTCTATTGGGCCTGCATCTAAGTCTATTGTAGTAAAAAATATAGCTGCATCTGTGCCTAAATCAGCACCCATGTTGAGTGTAGCAAAGCTTGCCCCTCCTGTTAAACCATCTTTGTTTGTAAAGAAGGTTCAGCAAGTGCAACCTAAAAGTGAAGAAGACTCTGAAAGTGAAGAAACTAAGAGTGAAGATGAAAACATGGAGGATAACAAGGGATAGGCAGCATCAAGGAAGTGAGAGGTGAGGAAGGTAGAAGCACTATTGAAAAGGAATGTGGATGATTTGTGCTCACCTATTTGTTGTATTCTTGGTCATGTCAATACCGGCAAGACAAAGTTGCTTGATTGTATTCGGTGGACAAATATGCAAGAAGGTGAGGCAAGAGGGATCACTCAACAAATTGGGGTGACATATTTTTCAATGGACAACATATGTGAGAGGACAAAAGAGTTGAAGGCAGATGCTAATTTAAGGGTTCCTGGTTTACTAGTAATTGGCACTCCTAGGCATGAATCTTTCACAAATTTGAGAGCTCCAGGTTCTAGCTTATGTGATATTGCTATATTGGTTGTTGATATTATGCATGGCTTGGAACCACAAACACTTGAGTCACTAAATCTTTTGAAAATGCAACATGCACCCTTTGTAGTTGACCTGAATAAGGTAAGTCTATATGGTAGTTTCAATGTGTATTCAATATCTATCTACCATTAATTTTCATGAAAAATTTCCTACCTTGAAAATCACTGACACAAAAGGCTTTCACTATGTGCTTGACTTATAAAGTTGGATAGGCTCTATGGTTGGAAGGCTTGTCCAAATGCTCCTATAAGAATGACCTTTAAGAAATAGTTAAAGGATGTTCAAAATGAGTTTGAACATTGGCTCACTCAGGTTTGGCTTTGTACAAGCTTCATTTTTCTAATGGGATCTAGAACATACAATCATAGAATGAAAAAGTATATCTCTAAGGAAGAGATGAATTGGTGATGTGATGTCTTCTTAATAAATGCCATATATCAATATTTCAAGAAAAAAATATTCTTATTAATAGGATATAGTTGCTAAAATTGACATTATTATTAACTAGAGGTGCTCTTCTAGATAATGGCTAAATACTTATGTAAAATAGACAAAGACTAAAATCTTGAAACATGAAGGCTTAGGTTCTCCTGGAAAGATTACTCCTTAAATGACAATAAATACAAACTTTATTCTGGGTTCATTTCTTGTTCAAACTTTTGTATAACTCAAGATAGTCTTTTAACTTTTTAAGTAGCATGTAATCATTGTTGTTGGCAAGGTTTCCAACGTGATAACTATGTCATGTGCCTAGAAAAGACTAGTCCATTTTGCATATGTGTCTGATATGTCATATAAGATAGAGATCATGTTGAATTAATATTCTTTGCATTAAAAACATGTTCCAAGGTACCAAAGCTCAAGATGGGAGATGCTAGCCAATATCCTAGAGTCTGGCTCAGCACCTACTAATTGCATTAACTTAAAACATTAATGGCATTATCAGTAAGCCAAATTTGTGCCAATTAGACAAAGATTTCAAGTAGTTGAACTACATTTTGATGAAACACTTGAAACTCAAATGTACCATTTTGTGTACCCTTCATCAATACTTGTGCAACTGTATTAGATCTCCTTATGTTACTTATGCTGTTATCACAAAAAATGATAGAGGAAAAGCTTATGTACAGCAAAGTTCAAGTAAGGTTCATTCTAATTATAACCTCTTGAGACTTTGCTAAGATGAATGCATTAGTTTATTCATTGTCAATAGTACGGTTGGAAGTATAGCTGATGTATTGCTAGCATTTAATTGTTTGTGGCCTTACATGTTTGCAGTAGTTTCTCTGCACGATTTATGTTGGATGGATGTGGGTTTATTTCTTCCTTGTATAATTTCGCAAGTAAATGTTTATGTAATGTCACTTTAGCCAAGAAATCTTATTGGCCATACAAGAGGTGTAGATTGAGTTGAGTTGCAAATCTAATGTTCTAGCTTCCTCCAAGATTCTATTCAGTGTCCTTTTAGGGGTTTAGCTTTCATTCATGCCAATAATCACCATAGAACCTTGAGTACCAGGCTTTGTACACTTTGCAAGATCTTTAGGCTTAGCACCAACACTGGGACATCCTTATTGGGATGTCAGAGAGACATACAAATGGATCACTCTAAAGAGTTGGATTCACACTGAAGTTGGAACTTTGAAGGGATGGTAAGACTCCTCACTCTGATGCAGCTTGGTCCTGCCGATAATGGAAATGGTCCCACTGTTAGGAATTGCATGTAGAAGATATCAATTAAATGCAAATAAAGAATAAATAGAGGAATAAAAAATACACAGAAATAATAATAGTGAGCGACAAGTTTTAACATGGTTCACCCAAACCCAGGCTACATCCACCAACAGAGAGTCCAATATTATTATCTAGTAAATCAAACCAATTACAACCAGTAATCCTTGCAACTCAATACTGCTGCAAAATGCTACAATACAATGTTGAAATCCCACCCATAGCATACATCCTAGCCACTTATAACGAGCCTTTTGGAAACTTCTAGAATTAGGGTTTTACTATGTCATTTTTCTTTTGTCAGTTAACAAAAAATTAACAATCGACTTTGAATGGGTAAGAAAGAGGGACAAAAAATTTAGGATACATAATGAGTGATGCAGAGTGGCACAAGGGAAGGTATCAACACAAGATAAGTTTGGTTTGTTCTCCTTAGCCCACTCACCCACTTCACTCCTTCAATCCAACACAATCAAAGGCACATTCAAGGCATATGAAGGATTTGATGTCTAGACTATTGTCCAACCCCTAAGGCTTCTCCAACACCTTAAGACAGGTCAACAAACACCTCCTATGCAGTTGGTTTGATTCCCAACTTCCCAAAACTCTCCAACCTATACTTTAACTAGTAAGGCTACTAGCCCTCTAAACTAGGTTTTCTCAACAAAACTTGACAAAATCCCAAATGACTAGGCAAATAAATGATGGTTTTAGATACCCTCTATGGAACCCTATCAAACTCCTAAGTCTCCTATTCCAACTCTACTCCAGCAATCCAGAACACTCATTTGGTCTTCTAGGCCTAATTGATCAATTTAGGCTAGGTTACAAAGCAAAGTGCTCAAAATTGGGTGCATAGGTTTAGGGGTAGGAACTTGGAATGACTCTACCATCCCCAAACAGCACAAATCAAACATTCATTCACTCACTCTATCAGACTTTTGTCATTTGCATCACCAAATTGTATAATTTCAATCAAATACATAGAGATATTTGACCTAGGGCATCACCTTAAAAATAGAAGAATGCATTTCCCAACAAAAAGCTTTTGGAATCAAGTAGTATACACCCCTAGCCTGCATTTCACCAAGTGGTATGAAATTTCATCGGTGGGAATGCATTCTAGGGCCAAATTTGTGGGACAGCCCTAGAAAACAGGGTTTCTAGACTAGTCCGGATTAAAAATGCAATAACTTTTCACTACGACCACTTTAGAACCTCAAACTAGTTGCGTTTGAACCCTGACTCAGTCTAGTTTCAGAAAAAGTACATTTTCTCACTTGGAAAATCTGTACAGGCCATACACAGCAAGAAAAATAGGGAAAAATAGTCATTTTTCTTTATTTTTGTGCCCAAATTTCGTACAAAAACTTTCTCCTCCGTACTGGAGCAAGATGTCCTCCATATCAACCTATCTAGGTTGGTATACAATTTCTACAAATAGTTTTAATAACCAAAATGAAGTTACAACCGGTCAATGTGTCGTTGACACCATTGACAACACTTGACACTATGGCATTTTTGGCCTTAACACAAAGAAACCGATTGCTTTAACTTGTGTAATGGATCTCAAATGACCAACATACTCCCTAAAACATGACAAAACACAAAAACAATAAAAAAAACTCAAAAACCAATCCTTAGACCTTCTAGGCCTGATTGGTACAACAAGGATCCAAGTGGACTAAGCATGATTGAGGTTTATATGATTACCCCAATCATCTTGACCACACAATAGGACCTTACATCCATGGCTACAACCTTATTACAGATCACATTAAACAAAAACCACAACCTTTCAAAAAAAAATGCAATCAAAATGATCTTGGAATCAAGGTGCTCCTAGGTGCCCTACACCAACGAGTGTATAGTACTTGCATGATCAGTTGCCACATACCAACAATCTCCCACTTGGAGACTGATCTTGGACAACATCGCTGTGTGTGCAGCTCCCACTAGAAATAAGCACCCTGGACTCTGCTATTCTGATTTTTTGTTTTTAGTCTTAAAGACCAATTAAAGTTAAAGAGGAGCTCAGCTTCTCCCTTATTACTACCTTTGTAAACATATATGCTAGATTTTCATCTGTATGGATCTTTTCCAGTCGTAACTCTCCATCATCCAACACCAACCGAATGAAGTGATACTTCAACTATATGTGTTTGGTCTTTGAATGCAAGGCAAAATTCGTTGCAAGATGTATGACACTCTGGCTATCTGTAAACAAATAGCTGTTAGCCTATTGCTTGCCCAATTCTTCCATGAAATATTGCAGCCATATCATCTCCTTGCTTGCCTCTATTGCAACTATATACTTTACCTCTATGGTGGATAAAACAACCACCTTTTGCAACCGTGAGATCCAACTCACTGCTATCCCACCTACAGTAAAGATGTAACCTATAGTATTCCACCTGGTATCAATATCCCCTACCAAATCTGAGTCTAGATAACCTACTAAATCAATATTAGAGCCCCCAAAACATAAGTATTTATTGGATGTGCCTCTCAAATATCTAAGAATCTATTTTACTGCATTCCAATGCTCCAATCCGGGGTTACTCATATACATGCTTACGACTCCTACAACATGTGCAATAGCTAGTCTCATGTATACCATGGCATATATTAAACTTCCTACAGGTGAAGCATATGGTACCTTAGACATTTTTTTTCCTCCTCTTGCTTCTTAGGACACATCTCCTTAGTCAATTTCAAATGACTAGGCAAATGTGTGCTGACAGCTTTTGCATTCTCCATATGGAATCTCTGCAACACCTTTTCAACATAATCAGCCTAAGATAGAGTCAATTTTATGTTCTTCCTATCTCTACAAATTTTCATACCAAGGATTTGTTTTGTTGCCCCCAAATTCTTCATAGCAAATGATTGTGCTAACTTTTGTTTTAACTCTCTTATGTGATCCATGTTAGACCTTGCTACAAGCATGTCATCAACATATAAACGTAAAATAAGGTCAGTGTCATTATCCAACCTTTTAAAATAAACACAATGGTCATAATTACACTGGTTGTAGCCTTGCTCGGCCATAAAACTATCAAATTTCAAATACCATTGTTGAGGTGCTTGTTTCAAGCCATATAAACTCTTCTTCAATTTGCACACTAGTTTCTCCTTACCTTTCACCTCAAATCCTTGGGGTTGTTCCATATATATCTCCTCCTCTAAATCACCATGGACAAAGGTAGTTTTCACATCTAGTTATTCTAAATGCAAATCTTCAACAGCCACAATACTTAAAATAGTACAAATAGAAGTCATCTTAACAATCGGAGAAAAAATCTCATCAAAATCAATGACCTTTTTCTATGCAAATCCTTTTACAACTAACCTAGCTTTAAATCTTTTCTTACCTCCATCTTCCTCTTTCAGCCTATAAACCCATTTGTTTGGTAAAGCCTTTTTACCTACAGGTAACTTACATAATTCCCAAGTCTAATTTTTCAGCAAGGAGTCCATTTCTTTTTTCATTACAAGCTCCCACTAAACCTTTGTATCTACCTACATAGCTTCATCACACCCTTCTGGTTCACCAACATTTGTTAACAAAATAGAATACAAAGAGGGAGAAAACCTTTTAGGAGGTCTGCTTAGCCTTGTTGACCATCTAACATTCACTAGAGTTTGTGGTATTTGTTGTTGTTGTTGTGGATCATGAAGAACCACTAGAACATCATCATCTGGAGTATCATCCAACACCACAAAATCCTTTTCTTCCTTCTCAATCTACTGCAACTGATCTTTGTACACCACCTTCTCATTGAATACAACATCCCTGCTTCTCACAATTTTTTGATTTTCAAAATTCCAAAGCCTATAACAAAATTCATCAATATCATATCCAAAGAAGGTACATTTTTTTTCTTTTGCATCCATCTTGGTTCTATTTTCAGAATTTATATGTGCAAATGCTTCACATCTAAAGGTTTTCAGAAAAGAATAACTCACCTTCTTACCTGTCCATGCTTCATCTAGAATACCACAGCCCAAAGGAACTAAAGGACCTCTATTAATTAAATATACAATGGTGTTGATGGCCTCTTCCCACATGTTTAAAGGTAGCCCAACATGCAATCTCATGGTCCTTGTGTTTACCCCGTCTTTCTACCCAATTTTAAGACCTTTTACACATCAAACCTCTGTACCAAGTCATCTTTTTGGTTACAATTTTGCTCATGTCACGCTTCTTACGTCAGTCATGATGATAATTTGTTATTATGACGTCATTCTTTGTCTTATTTCTCTCCATTAAAGCTTTAAATAGCAATATTATGCCAAGACAAATTTACAGCTTAGTAATATTATATTCTGCGTCCACTTTCATTTTATACTAAGCTCGCATCAACTTTTGTTTTTTGCAAACTCCACTATGTGTCGGCTTTTATTCTTCGCAAACCTTGCATCAATTTTTGTCTTTCACTAAGTTCGCGTTGACTTATGAGTTTGGCTAAGTTCACGCATTTTGGCTTTTTACCGATGGCATAATTTTACAAATTCAGAGAGATGATAAGAAAGAAATCCACGTTCACTTGTGGCAGTCAGGAGTTAAAAAGTGATTTTTATAGCATGTTCTTCTCCTTCGAATAAGTGCAAGAAGAATCAAAAGGCATAAATTCACAATGGCATCAAAAACTTCAACTTCATTATTTACTTGGGTAAAAGCTTGTTACATTTGCCCATGTTCATCTCCCAAAATTGAGGAAATATTTGTTGAGTCTTGTGGGAATGAAGGCATTTAGGTGGCCACACTCCTCTAAACTCGTGCCACAAAGTTGACTATTAAACAATGACTAGCATTTATCATTGTTTTCAATACATGCAGCAGATATTGTCCCTTATTTCTGATCAACAAATTATATAAAGGAACCGCATGCCAAGTATTTTGCATTAATATTCACAAATTCACATTTACTAAGTGGTAAATTCCATCAAAGTGTAATGGAGAGTGGATCTTTATCTTAAAAACATCATAAACTGTCTACTAACTCCGTTACAACAGAAGGGTTGCATGGTATACACGTAAACAAAATAGGAGTTAACCCGAATGAATGTCGGCATGTGATGTTAGTCTGGAAATTTACAAGTTGTTAGTTTTTCCACAGCCTCCGTCAAGATGCAAAGGGAGGTATCTTTTAGATGATGTGTTATTTTCGAAGGCATGTATGCAAGAAGTGAGAGAATAGATAAGATTTTACAAACACAGTGGATTTGAAAATGCAGACCATTTGTTAAATAAACCTCTCCATCACATTGTATGATGTATATATTAGTTGGAGATGCTCTGGTGGACATCAATGCAGATGTCGAAACATGTGAAGAACACACGTAGCAAAACATCTTAGAGGAGCAAATGCGTGAGTCCAACAAATCCTCCTTGCTCATAGTTGAAGCCTTCAAACCAATATATGCACATTCCTTGAAGTTTAAGTGAAAGTAGATTGTTGTGTACACCACCTTCAATCTCTATAGACCATAAGGTCACATTTCCTTAGAAGCACTCCATCAAAGAATTCAAGTTATTGTCTATGCTTGCTCATTAGGATGTGGTTTTGTATTAAGCAAAGGCACTGCTCAGATATATCTATGAAATGCCATAGTTAAGAAGGAAGAGTGGGATAATAATACAAAGAAATGGCAGAACTGCTCAACTTTCTACTCATCAAGTAATTCGTTGAGAAAATAATTCTACACAGACTCAATCTCCTCACATCAGAGATAGAAGTTGCATACATGTATGAAGATGTGGAGCTGCTCTATTGATTGTAACATAATCATGTACATTCTATCAAGTTACACAACTTCATAGATAAGTTTCATTGGCACAAACTCTGCCAAATGGGAGATTTGTAGTAGGGCAAAATACATTCATCAAAACATTATTGAAAGTGGATTTTGAGAATTTGTTGTAGACACAGCTGCCCTAGGAGACATGCATTCAAAGTGCATTTGCAACACATGACGCGGGAGCATTTGATAGATGCCGAAAAGAAATGTGGTTTCAATGGAATGCAAAAGTCACAGCATATGTGTAAAAAGAACCTATTGAAAGTCTTTACAATCTTTTAGCAAATACAGTTAGTGTAGTAGTGTTAGTTCTTCGATCATTATCAACACCCATAAAAAAAAATGAAGAGGGATTTATATTAGATGTTATAGTTTGACAAATGCACAGGTAGACCGACATGTAAAACATGGGAGCATACAAAACATAAATGGTTTGGCTAAGATACTTCAAAGAATCATCATCTTATTGTCTGCAATGATTCAGAGGCATGAACGATTGGAATTTTATTATAAAAGTTGTATAAACTTTTGAACAAATGCAACTGCCAAGTGTATGACAGTGTTTTCAGTTCAAAGTTGTCCATGCATGCACAATTTTACCCTCCAGCAAAGTCTTACAGGGCAATGGAGGTGACATTGAGAAATCTTGAATGCTCTTTATAATTTTAATACAAACAAAGCTCAAAAATGTAGTCACGAAGGAATTATGGTATATAGAGCTATTCACTTTATTGAAAAATCTTTAGAAACTTTAAAGCAAGTGCAATTGGCAAATGCACCACCAAGTTCTACCACCTCTACCTGCAAAGCAATGGAAGCATACAGAAGGCCTACGAACTGTTTGATTAAATATTGCAAACAAATATAGTTTTCATGAAAAGTAGTCATGGCTATTTTGAATGTAGCATGTATGTCAATTGTGGAAGGCAGAGACTAGACACACAAATTGTTTATAAACAACCTCAAAGGAATTTCATGCTCTGAGAATACTTATCATATGCAGATGCCCGGGTATGAACACCTACCTTTTTTTTTTGAATAAAGTGTTTTTCTAATCTCCTCTCAAAATCCATTGCATACATATAAACAACAAATTGGAAATTGTCAAACAAAACCTCATGAAACACTACAAAAGAAACTCTGAAATTGAATAAACATAGGCAGATTTCACAACTTGTTGCAAATATTTAATCATGAAATACAGATATCAGGGGTTTGAGTTCCTCTCAGTTCTTGAATCCATACTTCCAGAAATATCAGATACTTCTCTAGGACACATCAGTTTGGGAGATTTCTGGGAGACTATGGAACAAGGGAAAAGATCACCAATGGCTCAGAAGTTGGTTGACAGTGGATTAGCCCTTGTAGCCAGTTTCCCCGTAGCAGTCCAATGCACAGATCTAGTTTTAGAATGTATGAAGCACTATAATCTGGAAACCAGAGAAATCAGAACCGTTGATGACAAACTAATTGTCAGGTTAGATAGTGTTTCAATTGGGATTACTTTCAGGCTACCTATCAGAGATTAGTTTGTGAACATAGATAAAAGGCTTGCTCATCAATATTTCAATGAAAAGAAACATCAATGTCTCAACACTATAGCAAAACGCTGGTTACATACACCGAAAGGAGGGAAATCCCAGTTGCCTAAAGTCTTCATAGATCATGCTTCATAGAGGATATTTCCAATATGATTGTTCTACTTCATAGAGTGATGGGAGATGAAAAAGAAGCTAATTTTGAAATGTGGATGTTCCTTTTTGTAAATGTTATATGTGCAGGAACTCAGTTTATCGTTGAGGTAGCATTATTAGTGACAATTTGCATTATCAGTTGACCAATTTTGAATTGAATGAACATTTCTACATGTTTTCTTACTTATTTTATGCAATTGCATGCATGAAATCATGGCCAGGTCTTGCTACTAAAGGAACTTATGATAACATGACACAGATCTATAATTACTACCCTCAGTTACAGTTGGAACAAAGTTACAAACACTATCATAGGGTAAATGATGCTTTCACAATGTTGACAGTAAGAGAACTTCAAGGTAATACTGCACTCTAGATTTCACCAGAAGCTGCCAATCTGATTAAAATATATGGGAGCTATTTCATCCAATATCCTAGATTTACCTATCTACGAGTTGGCAGGTTTGACGGATACCCATATAAGTTGCCTAGATATGTAGATGAGAAAATGGTATTGATAGAACTATGCAGGCAAATAGGTTCACTTAATAAGAAATGCAAAGATAAGAGAAAACCTGGAGTTCCATTTCCCATTGGCCTTAGTCATTACAACTGCAAATCTTCTACAGATGCTCAAAACATAGAGAGATCTCTGATAAAAATCAGCTTGTATGCCTATACTATGAGATTCCCTTTTGATAGCAAAGGATATGTCAGAGACAATCTATGACTTGGTGCAGGTTACTATCATTTCCTAGAACTTGAAGACTTTTGGGAAGATTTTGAAAATGATTATGAGGTCCGTAAAGGAGACTGGATGAGGATGAACATTGGATAGATCAGAAAATTCAAGCTAGATTCCAATACAGATGGAATTGAGGAAGATGGTTTAGAATTAATTGACCCTATGTATTTTGATAAAATTGAAACATAGCCTTTACCACCCATCAATTGGGCTAATGAGGAGATTAAAGATTTGGGTATAAGAACTACTCATATCATTTGAAAGAGTAAAAATTGGGTAAAGAAAAAGGCTATTGAGGCAATAGCTACTAAACTGACAAGTAATAATGCTTTATCATCGAGTAGAAAAGATAAGCATTCAAATTCTTCTTCTTCTTCTTTTCCTTCTCATTCTCCATCTTTAAGCATCGGTTCACATAAGAGTACACAAGGAGGAGATGAAAGAGAAGATCCATTAAGAAGAAAGAGTCTTAAGATTATTTGTGAAAATGATGAAAAATAGAAAAAGGGGAAAAAATAAATAAAAGGATAGTGCATTGCCTCCCATACAGGAAGTAGTTGAGGAAAACAAGTCTACAAGTCTTGAAATCATCCATCAAAATGATGAGAATTTAAATATCTCTCTTTTACTTCTTGTTGTTTCTCCTTCTCATGAAACACCTCATTCCTCTCATGCATTACAATCTATACCCCCACCACCTGTGAACATATTCAGTGAACATGTTCTTCCCTCAAATATAGTACCTCTTTCTATAAATATTCCAGAACCCTCACATAATCCTTCCTCTTCCTGGTTGCAACAAAGTTTGTCAAGAAAAAGAAACAATGCTCAATTAATCAAGCCTAATTTTGATACAGTCTCCAATTTGTTACAACAGTCTCCCAAATCTAAAAAGATCAAAATTACATCAAGGATGGCAGTGGATTCTTCATCAGGCAATGTCATTGTTGAGGTTGCACAACCTGTTTCAAAAAATAATTTGAATGAGGCTACAAAAAGTGATTTTAACATCACTAAGATAGATCTTGGTCCATCTACATATGAGGGTGACATGCAAAATTTTCAAGTATCAGCTGCCAAGTTAATAAAAAGAATAGAGAAAGAAAGGCACACGAAAGATCAACTAAAACAACAGGTGCAAGTTTTGACATCCTATCTCAAAGCCATCATAGATACATCTGCTTTGCCTCTTGATACTTCTTCTACCCACATTAATTTTTCAATTGAAAATAATCTAGAAAAAGAGATTATTGAAAATGTCAGCAAATATCAATTGTATGGAAAAATGACTGAAAAATGGGTTGAACGTTTGAAAATAAAAGCATTCAATTTCATCGAGCAAGCAAAGATTCTATATGATGAAGTAGAAACAAAGAGGGAAGAGGTTGATAAAGAAATAAGAAGTATCCAAAAGGAAGAATTATTGTGGCAGGGAATATCCAAGGACCTCAGTGAGATGATCAAAATTGATAATGAGATATTATTTGCTGAAAAAGTCTTTTCAAACATTGAAGAAAATCAATCTAGTTCTTGGCTTTGTTCAGTTGAATGGAAATTGTCAAATATAAAACAAGTTTGGCTGCTCAAGAAAAGCTCCTAGAAACTTGTGAACAGGTGAAGATGAAGATTCACACTGATTTATTAGCAATTAATTTTGATGTGATGGATAAAGATAAATCTTCAGTTTTGGAAGCTCAAGCTATTAAAAGAAAATTTGAAAACATGATTAATACAGAGTTGTTCAATAAACAGGGTTTCAATGAAGGACTTATGGATAAATTGAATCTCATCTTTGTTGCTGTCAATTCTAGCATTGATCATATATCAAATTATCATCATAATTTGAATGATGTCCATAAAGATCAATCAAAATGGAAGCTTCGTATGATAGGATTGTTTGTTCCCAAAAATAAACTTATAGCTTCAACAATCAGGGTGTTTAGAGCATACAAAACAAAGTCACCCCTTCCTTCACAATAGTTTGTAGCAGCAGAAACATCTTCAGATGGTACCAGAGGTGGTGAAGATAAAATCTGGTGGTTTCTCATGAGATCAATCATATTGGTCGACTTTTCAAAGTTTGCAAGATTATAAGTTTTGGTTCTTTTTCAATGAAAGTGACTTTATGTCACTCTTTTGTAATTAAGTTGTAAAGTGCACTTTATTTTGGGAACTTTTGAAAAGACTGTATAAAAAATAATTAAAGTACACTTTTATTTTCATAAAATATTTTTGGGTACTTAGGAGAAGTAGTTATGAGGTAGTTATAAAGTTGGTTACTTGAGACAAGTCTATATATACAAGAATTGGTGTTTGTAAAAAGGGACTTTTTGGCTTTCACATTTCAAATGGTGTTATGAGGAATAGAGTTGTACAACTTAGTGTGAAGAAATAAGAGACATTTTGGATTGTGTGATCTCAAATATCTTTTTAACATTATTCATTCTTCTTGTGTTGATGGGTGATGTCTTCTTTACATTATCTTGCATCTGTGATGTGGAATAACAACTAGTCTTGGAGGAATCAGTTACTAGATAATAATTCAATGTATGTTGGATATTTCCTAAATCATTTCTTCTTTTTAATACTACATACACTCACTTTAACAGTTTAAGAAGTGTTCTTATGTTATCTTGGTGGGATTGTCAATCTTTATACATGTGGGTTGAGTCAATGTTTGTAAGCCCGTTGTCTTAACCGTCCAGAATTTTCTTTAATTTCATTTCTTTATTAAATATCACAAAAATCCATAATTTATTGAATGAGGGAGCTGCCCCACTACACGTACAGGTAAGTTGATAGAAAAACTAGAACTTTACCAACTGTTGGTACGTATTTTCACTATATGTTTTCTGGGCAAAGAGTCAATATAATAATTCATATGTTATAGTGCAAAATCTGTTTACCAACAGATTTTTAGCGATTCTACTGGGGACTGAATTCGAACATACCTGTTTTGTTTGGAAAAAGTCACCTTAATGTGTTCAAAGCAAATCTTTTTGATCAATAAATATGGTGTTGCAACGTAGAGCTAGACTTGTTTTACAACCTAATGTTAATTGGTTGGACCTTGAGCAAGAAGATATAATTGCTGACTTGTGAGTATTGGCTTGGAGATATAGGAGGTCAAATCACCAATATCAAGAAGTAGATGCGGTGCTTGACGAAGAAGAAGACATAGGAATGGAAATTTGTGTTCATGCTTGGTTAATAGCTCAAGGTATTGTAGAAGAAGAATTGGAAGTAGCTAATAGGCGTGCTCCTATTCAAATAGCTCCAAGAAGAGATAGACAAGTTGGTCCACCTATCTGACCTATTCAAGAATATCGCCCTGTGAATCCTGCTCAAAATCAACATGGCCGCCAAGAGATATACTAGAGGAGACCGTGAAAAGGGCATCCTGGATCCTAATTTTGAAAAGCTAGCAAGTTTTGATTTTTCTCAATATTTTATTCTCCCAAGAAGGAACATTAAATCTTTTAGTAGGCCTCCTTCACCCGCAAGAAGTCCCACCAGAACCTCTGCCTCCTCTTCCACTTACCATGCATTGACCTTGCACGGGATTGCAGTTCCTATTGTTATAAATATTCAACCAATCCCACTGCTGTAAATGGCTCAACCTGTGCCTTGGGGAGCAGCTATTGGCCCCCTCAAATTAGGTAATTAGCTGTATGATTTACCATATGGATCCAGAAAAGTTTTACCCAAATTCAGTGGAGATGGAAACGTTTCTACAGATGAACATATTAATGCCTTCTTTTCCGCATGCAGTGTTCTAGGTGTTATGCACGAAGATGTTTCTTTCTGATTGTTTGTGGAATCTCTAACCGAAGGAGCAACATAATGGTTTCAACATTTGCCTGCCGGAACTATAAAATCATGGGTGATTATGCACCAAAAATTTGAAGACCATTTCAAAAGTACTGAAGATGAACATGCATTGTTAGCACAACTTACTCAAATGAAGAAAGAGATTCATGAGCTGATGAGGGAGTTTGTAGCATGTTTTAATAAGTTGGTGAATAGAATTGAAACTACTAAAAGACCAACTGTGGAGAATAAAAAGTGTTTCTTTCTAAATGCGCAACCTCCAAATATAAGTTTCCATTTGAGAAGAGCTCGAGTGGCTGATTTAGAAGCAGCACAGACCATGGCCATTGAGATCGAGGATGATTTGTTGACTGCCAGAAAATGGAACAAAGACTTGCAAAAAGGGAAGGCACAGTTTTCTAATTCATCCACTACAGACCTGATGATTCAGAAGCTAGCTGATGATTTACTCCTGCTTAAGAAACAACTTCTACATAATCCACCTCCGCTATATCAAGATATACCCAAGAGAAATTATGTACCATACCAGTAGAACAAGTCACCTAGGCTTCCTCCTCCAGTACAAAGACTAGCTATTGAACATCATTCTTCCGGTCATAAACAAACTATAGCTAAATGTGATTTTCATTTGACTACTGACCATGATGGCAGCACTTGTCCTGAAATGGCAAGGTTCATGCAGATGAATCTATCAAGCGAGAAGATAGAAGAATATGTCTCTCAAGAAGATGAGACAAATGAGACCTATGGCCAACCAATAATCAGCTTTATTGAGTATGAGTCTAATAATGAAAAAGAAGAGGTTTAGGACATTAACAATCATTCTTGTAATATCTTCACAAGAAATCAGTATCAGAAGAATGAAAGAAAAGCCAAAGTTGAATCTGCTCATAAAATTCTAGAAAATACCCCGAAGATTCTAACAAGAAAACATCCTCTAGAGAATGAACCTCTTACTGCCTCGAAAGATAAAGGCATACAAGGTTCCCCTCTTGGTGATTCATCTCCCTCGCCTGATGATGCATTTGATTTCATAGAGCATTGTAAGAAAACAAAGGTACAAATTTCTCAACTTGATTACTTAAAGTCGAATCCTCATCAGTTGGAAATATTATTGCATATTGTTAAAAGAAAACCAGATCCTTCTTCTTCAGTACATCAACAGTTAAACGACTCACAACCTGAAGAGCTTTCACATGATGATCTCATCGGTGAATCTCCACAAAATGGTACCCCATTGGTAAATGTTATTCTCCCAGATAAGCCTGACCCATTCTATGTTTCTTTGTATATAGCTGGCTATAGACTTAGCAATTGCATAATAGATTATGGCGCTTCTAACAATGTCATGCCCGCTAAGGTTGCTCATGCCCTCAGCTTGTCATTAAATAAACCCTCAAGCAAAGTCTACTCAATGGAGTCTAAATTAGTCCCATTAGTAGGTCAACTCAAAGATGCGCAAGTTGCTTTAGCCACTTTCCCAGAAAAGAAACTAAAGCTCACCATCTTAGTTGCTGACATTCCCGCAAGCTATGGTATGCTACTTAGTAGAAGTTTTTGTAAAGACCTAGGAGGAGAAATACAATTGGATTGGTCCCATGCCTTAATCCCAATCCATGGAAAGAAAGTTAGACTAAATCCAAAACCCAAAGCAAAGTATACAGTCCTGAAATCTGACAATCCAAGAGCAGAGATACTATATGAAGAAACTGGACTAGGTACATATATGCTCATGCAGGAAAAAGAGCTAACCCCTAAAGTTATCTCTCCTGATGTGTCTTTTGGCCTTTGGACTATGGAATTTGACAGTAGTTGTTCTTCTTCCGATTTAGGGGCTAGAATTGTTCTTATTTCACCTATAGGGGAGAAATTTCCTGTGGCTTTCAAATTGGTTTTCGACAACACTAATAATACAGCAGAGTATGAGGCACTCATTTTAGGTCTCGAAGCTACCAAAGAGAAAGGAATCAAAATGTTGAAAGTTCTCGGAGATGCAGAATTGGTTGTCAAGCAAGTAAGAAATCAGTTTCAAACAACGAACACCAAGTTGAGAAGATACCGAAACTTAGTTTGGGATCAAATAGAGTTCTTTGATGCTTTCTCTATAGAGGCCATTCCTTGAACTCTTAATTCTAAATCTGATTGCCTTGTAGTCTCTGTGGCTCTCTTACTTCCACATCCTGAGTTCAACAAAGATCAATATAAAATTGAATTAGTATACCGACCAAGCGTGCTTGATAATGATAAATATTGGCAAGTTTTTGATGATGACAGATAGATTGTGTCCTTTTTGGAGAAGGCTGGTACTTTTGTCAATTTGTTATTTGAAGTGAGACTCCTGTAGAAGATGAAGTGTTACAATTAAAGGGGAACACCATCCCAAAAGGTTTGATTACTCTAGAGAAACTATTTGATAAGCACAATTGCTATTTGAAGAATAAGGCCCAAGAGAAAAATCCCAATCCTTCTCAGTATGATAAAGTAGACATAGGCACTAAAGATGATCCTAAAATTGTTTGCATTGGCAAAGCATGTTTGCTAGAAGAAAGAAAGAAGCTCATCACCCTGTTGGTCAAATACAAGGACATGTTTGCATGGTGCTATGATGATTTGAAGAATTTCATGAGTGGAAAATTTCAGCATTATATCACTCTTAAACCTGGGGCTACTCCTTTTAGGCAAAAATAGAGGCAATTCAACCCTAGAGTTACTGGTGCTATCTTTGTGGAGATTGATAAGATGTTAAAGGCCAGAATCATATATCTTATTCATCATTCAACTTGGGTAGAAAATATAGTTCCTGTGAGGAAAAAGAATGGTGAAATAAGGATTTGTGTTGATTTTTGCAATCTTAACCAAGCATCTTTAAAAGACAACTACCCTCTACCCATGATGGATCATGTTTCACAAACCGTTGCTAGACCTGAAATGATGTCATTACTTGATGGGTTTTCTAAGTATAATAAGATAGAAGTTGCCTGAGAGGATCAATATAAAACTACTTTTACAATGCCTTAGGGAACTCTAGCTTACAATCGAATGCCATTCGGGTTGATCAACGCTGGTGCAACTTTTCAATGTGCTATGGACCTCTCTTTTGGAGATTTGAAAAACAAGATTATTGTGGTGTACTTGGATGATCTCACTATCTTTTCAAGAAAAAGAGAAGATCATATTCAACATCTGGAGATAGTCCTACAGCGTTGCCGTGAGCAAGAAATCTCTCTTAACCCCAAGAAGTCCATTTTTGGGGTTACTGAAGGAAAACTACTAGGACACATTGTGTCTAAAGATGGGATTCAAATTGATCCTGAATGTGTTGAGGCTATCCAAAAGTTCCCATTACCATCAAGCAAACCTAGAGTGAGGTCTTTCCTTGGTCATATCAATTTCTTAAGGAGGTTCATACCAGATTCTCTAAATTAACTCACCACATTGTAGACATGATGAGAGATAAGGTGGTCTTCAAGTGGACTGAAAAAGGGAAAAAGACATTTCAAGATATTAAAATAGCAATGTCAAATTCCTCAGTTTTAATTCATCCAAATTTTTCCAAAGATTTCATTGTATATTGTTATGCTTCGGAGCATACTTTATCTGCTATCCTGACTCAATAAAATGATGATCGTATAGAAGCACTTATTGCATTTATGAGTGTTCCTCTAAAAAAGCATGAGTTGAATTATTCTTTGGCAGAGAAGCATGCTTATGCAGTTGTCAAGGTAGTAAAGAATTTTAGATTCTATATCTTCAATTCACATTCTAAGGTCTTTGTATCGGACACTTCAGTCAAAACCATACTTACTCAGAAAGAAATAGGTGTCAACAAAAGAGCCTCTTGGATTGCTAAAGTTCAAGAATATGAAATTGATATTAAGCCAACCAAATTGTTATGAGGAAGGGGCTTATGTAAACTCATAGCTGAAAATTGCACAGTTGAAGAATCTCTAGAAAGGAATGTTGACCTGCCTCAAGTGTTGTTTGTAGGATTGACAGATGAATGGTTCTCAGATATTGCCTATTTCTTGACATATGGTGAATGTCCACCACACTTAACTCTAAAGTAGAAAAGAGAGATCAAGTTGAAAGCTATGAAATATATTATTTGGGAAGGTAGATTATACAAGAAGGGGATTGATGGAAATTTTCTGAAATGTGTGGATAAAGAACAAGAGAAATTACTTCAATTGTTTCACAATGAAGCTTGTGGTGGTCATTTTTCTTCTAGTGTCACAGCCTATAAAATTTTAAGACATAATTATTACTGGCCTGGCTTATTCAAAGATGCAGACCAATGGGTGAAAAAGTGTGAATCATGTTAGCAATTTAAAGGTAAGGTCAGGCTAGCTGCACAACCATTAAAGCCCATTGTTATTGAAGAACATTTTCATCAATGGGGACTAGATTTCATCGGTCCACTTCATCCAACATCTAGCGCTGGGCATACACACATTTTGGTGGCCACAGCTTATTTTACTAAATGGGTTGAAACCATTCCAGTCCGTCAAACTTCCTCCCAGGTAGTGTGTAATTTTCTAAAAGAGAATATTCTTGTGAGATTTGGTGTACCTCAAAAAATTGTCACAGACAATGCTTCCAAGTTCTCCTCTCATGAAATCTCTAATTTCTGTTATCGGCATGATATCTTACTTGCACATTCTTCTGACTATTACTCGCAAGGAAATGGATTGGTAGAGTCTCCCAACAAAAATCTCATCTCTATCATGAGAAAGCCAGTAGAGGAAAAACAAAAGAATTGACACAAGAGATTATTTGATGCATTATGGGTTGACAGGACCACATATAAAAGGATCATCGACACATCTCCCTTCCAACTAGTTTATGGAATTGATTCTCGCTTGCCAATCCCTCTAGAACTTACTACTCTTTCTCTTCAGACAGTAATTGAAGGTAATGAATTTAAAGATTCTCAGGAGAAAACAATCATGCATCTGACAAAACTTGAAGAACAAAGGAGTCAAGTAGTTGACATAATAACAGAACATCAGGCAAAAGTCAAGAAACTGTTTGATAAGAAGACCAAACAAAGGTAGTTTTTTGTAGGAGATCTTGTTCTACTCTGGGATAAGAGGAAAAAACCCAAAGGGATGCATGGAAAGTTTGATTCTCTATGGAAGGGACCTTTCCAAATTAGAGAAGCATGTGGTGACAATTCATTTTACTTGGTGTATCTTGATGGCACTCATCTGCCCTTGCATTACAATAGGCAGCACCTAAAAATTTACAATCAGTAAAAGAGGGATTTATTCCCAACTCTTTGTACATAAGAAAGTTTTGTTGTGTCAGTAAGTTTCTTTGTTTTGTTCTATTTTTATCATGTTGTACATCTCTTTTCTAATCTGACTCTATCTGCCCAATGATAAGATTACTAGTCTTGTCAAAGACACTAGGGTTCGTCTACAACCTTACAGTTCTTATCCCCAAGTAGAGCCAGCTATTTACCCCATCTTTCTACCCAATTTTAAGACCTTTTACAAATCAAACCTCTGTACAAAGTCATCTTTTTGGTTAAAATTTTGTTCATGTCATGCTTCTTACGTCAGTGATGTTGATAATTTGTTATTATGATGTCATTCTTTGTCTTATTTCTCTCCATTAAAGCTTTAACTAGAAATATTTTGCCAAGAGAAATTTACAGCTTAGTAATATTATATTCCGCGTCCACTTTCATTTTATACTAAGCTCGCATCAACTTTTGTTTTTCACAAACTCCACTATGCGTCATCTTTTATTCTTCACAAACCTTGCGTCAATTTTTGTCTTTCACTAAGTTCACGTTGACTTATGAGTTTGGCTAAGTTCACGCATTTTGGCTTTTTACTGATGGCATAATTTTACAAGTTTGGAGAGATGATAAGAAAGAAATCCATGTTCACTTGCGGTAGCTAGGAGTTAAAAAGTGATTTTTATAGCATATTCTTCTCCTTCGAATAAGTGCAAGAAGAATCAAAAGGCATAAATTCACAAAGGCATCAAAAGCTTCAACTTCATTATTTACTTGGGTAAAAGCTTGTTACATTTGCTCGCATTCATCTCCCAAAATTGAGGAAATATCTATTGAGTCTTGTGGGAATGAAGGCATTTAGGTGGCCACACTCCTCTAAACTCATGTGACAAAGTTGACTATTAAACAATGACTAGCATTTATCATTGTTTTTGATACATGTAGCAGATATTGTGCCTTATTTCTAATCAACAAATTATATAAACGAACTGCATGCCAAGTGTTCTGCATTAATATTCACAAATTTGCATTTACTAAGTGGTAAATTCCATCAAAGCGTAATGGCAAGCAGATCTTTATCTTAAAAACATCATAAACTGTCTACTAACTCCGTTACAATGGAAAGGCTACATGGTATACACATAAACAAAATAGGAGTTAACCCAAATGAATGTCGGCATGCGGTGTTAGTCTGGCAATTTACAAGTTGTTAGTTTTTCCACAGCCTCTGTCAAGATGCAAAGGGAGGTATCTTTCAGATGATGTGTTATTTTTGAAGGCATGTATGCAAGAAGTGAGAGAATAGATAAGATTTTACAAACACAGTGGATTTGAAAATGTAGACCATTTGTTAAATAAACCTCTCCATCACATTGTATGATGTATATATCAGTTTGAGATGCTTTGGTGGACATCGGTGCAGACGTTGAAACATGTGAAGAACACACACAGCAAAATGTCTTAGAGGAGCAAATGCGTGAGTCTAACAAATCCTCCTTGCTCATAGTTGAATCCTTCAAACCAATATATGGATATTCCTTGAAGTTTAAGTGAAAGTAGATTGTTGTGTACACCACCTTCAATCTCTACAGACCATAAGGTCACATTTCTTTACAAGTACTCCATCAAAGAATTCAAGTTATTATTTGTACTTTCTCGTTAGGACATGGTTTTGTATTAAGAAAATGCACTGCTAAGATATATCTATAAAACACCATAGTTAAGAAGGAAGAGTGGGATAATACTACAAAGAAACGGCCGAACTGCTCAACTTTCTACTCATTAGGTAATTTGTTGAGAAAATGATTCTACACAGACTCAATCCCCTCACATCAAAGATAGAAGCTACATACATGTATGAAGATGTGGAGCTGCTCTATTGATTTTAACATAATCATGTAGACTCTATCAAGTTACACGACCTCATAGATAAGTTTCATTGGCACAAACTCTGCAATATGGGAGATTTGCAGTAGGGTGAAATACATTCATCAAAGCACAATTGAAAGTGGATTTTGAACATTTGTTGTAGACACAGCCGCCCTAGGAGACATGTATTCAAAGTGTATTTGCAACACATGATGCAGGAGCATTTGACAGATGCCAAAAAGAAATGCAGTTTCGATGGAATGCAAAAGTTGCAGCATATGTGTAAAAAGAACCTGTTGAAAGTCTTTACAATCTTTTAAGCAAATACAGTTAGTGGAGTAGTGTTAGTTCTTCGATCATTATCAACACCCATCAAACAAAAATGAAGAGGGATTTATATTAGATGTTATAGTTTGAAAAAGCATAGGTAGACTGATATGTAAAACTTGGGAGCATACAAAACATAAATGGTTTGGCTAAGATACTTCAAAGAATTATCATCTTATTGTCTGCAATGATCGAGAGGGATGAACGATTGGAATTTTATTGAAAAAGTTGTATAAAATTTTGAACAAATGTAATTACCAAGTGTATGACAACGTTTTCAGTTCAATGTTGTCCATGCATGTACAATTTTACCCTCCAGCGAAGTCTTGTAGGGCAATGGAGGTGACATTGAGAAATCTTGAATGCTCTTTATAATTTTAATACAAACAAAGCTCAAAAATGTAGTCACGGAGGAATTATGGTATACAGAGCTATTCGCTTTATTGAAAAACCTTTAGAAACTTTAAAGCAAGTGCAATTGGCAAATACACCACCAAGTTCTACCACCTCTGCCTACAAAGCAATGGAAGCATACAAAAGGCCTATGAACTGTTTGATTAAATATTGCAGACAAATATAGTTTTCATGAAAAGTAGTAATGGCTATTTTGAATGTAGCATGTATGTCAATTGTGGAAGGCAGAGACTAGATACACAAACTGTTTATAAACAACCTCAAAGGAATTTCATGCTCCAAGAATACTTATCATATGAAGATGCCCGGGTATGAACACCTGCTACCTTTTTGTTTGAATAAAGTGTTTTTCTAATCTCCTCTCAAAATCCATTGCATACATATAAACAACAAATTGGAAATTGTCAAATAAAACCTCATGAAACACTGCAAAAGAAACTCTGAAATAGAATAAACATAGGCAGATTTCACAACTTGTTGCAAATATTTAATCATGAAATACAGATATCAGGGGTTTGAGTTTCTCTTAGTTCTTGAATCCACACTTGTAGAAATATCAAATACTTCTCTAGGACACATCAGTTTGGCAGATTTCTGGGAGACTATGGAACAAGGGAAAAGATCCCTAATGGCTTAGAAGTTGTTTGACAGTGGATTAGTCCATGTAGCCAGTTTTCCCATAGCAGTCCAATGTACAGATCTTTTTTTAGAATGTATGAAGCACGACAATCTGGAAATCAGAGATGTTAGATTTAGGGCACACAACTGAGAGGGGGGTTGAATCAGTTGTGCAAAAATTTCTCTAATTTACACACTTAAATCTTCTTGGTGATTAGCAGTATATTAAACATGAAACATAATGCATTCAAATCAAAGGCAGAAACTCATCAACACATAAGACACCAAGATTTTGACGTGGAAAACCCAGTTAAGGGAAAAACCACGGGGTGATTAACCCAAGAATGTATTCTCTGTTAGAAGAATAGAAAGAACAAATGACACATGCCAATTAGGGCTCACTGCCCAAGCTCACTGCTCACAAGAGGCTCACTACCTACAAGAGACACACTGTCTACAAGAAATAAGTATCACCTTTATGAACTAGAGAATAGCATCTTCACCATGCTTGAATCAGTTCCATTAAGCCCAATACTTCTGCTCTACCTTTTGCACTCCTCCTAACTACCAGACACTCATCACCGCAAGACACACTTTGGAATGACTTCACAATCCCTTATTTATACAAGACATCGACTTAGGAATAGTCATCTAAGTCGGCAAACACCTACAAAAACATCCACAAGACATGTAATACATCCGGTTGGCCAGTCTCAGGAAGAACACCAACATCCGGTGGTTATTCTTCAAATACAAACTTTAACTTCAATGCGGACCACCAACATGAACTAGAACCGATCCATAGATCACCATAAGCTTTCCTGAATCACCAACAACATCCACACTTCATCTGCTTATTGGAATCCTTCTCTCCTTCATCCAAAACCTCAAGAACATAGTCTGTCATCACTGTCACAAAGGAATAAGTTCTTCCAGATCTTCAAGCCACAAACCAATCTACTTGACACTTCACAAGGACATCCTCAACACTTCCTCAAATCTGCAGAATGGGATAATGCATTATCGGACCTCACCGGACCTATCTGTGTCACTCTGTCACCTCTGGACACCTACCGAGCCGGTTATACTTGATTAGTCATAACTTCTTCAGATCTTCATACGGACCTCTAAAAACTTGACTGGATCATCTCAAGACTCATATATACAAACCCTTTAAACCACATCCTCTGATCCTCAACCTATCTTAGACTTTTACCTTGTTGTCATCACTGTTCTTCACTGTTCCTAATTGAAACTAATTTTCTCAATATCCTCAGCACACGGCTCATCCAATCCTTCTCATTAATGGAACATGAGTATGTTGACATCAATGACAACACCGGTTAGACCCATACTTGCAACAAGAGAGATCAGAACCGTTGATGACAAACTAATTGTCAGGTTAGACAATGTTTCAATTGGGATTACTTTCAGGCTACCTGTCAGAGATCAGTTTGTGAACATAGACAAAAGGCTTGCTCATCAATATTTCAATGAAAAGAAACATCAATGTCTCAACACTATAGAAAAACACTAGTTACATACACCAAAAGGAGGCAAATCCCAGTTGCCTAAAGTCCTTCACAGATTATGCTTCATAGAGGATATTTCCAATATGATTGTTCTACTTCATAGAGTGATGGGAGATGAAAAAGCAACTAATTTTGAAATGTGGATGTTCCTTTTTGTAAATGTTATATGTGTAGGAAATCAGTTTATTGACTGGGGCAGCATTATTAGTGACAATTTACATTATCAGTTGACCAATTTTGAATTGAATGAACATTTCTACATGTCTTCTTACTTATTTTATGCAATTGCATGCATGAAATCATGGCCAGGTCTTGCTACTAAAGGAACTTATGATAACATGACACAAATCTATAATTACTACCCTTAGTTATAGCTAGAACAAAGTTACAAACACTACCGTAGGGTAAATGATGCTTTCACAATGTTGACAGTAAGAGAACTTCAAGGTAATACTGTACTCTGGATTACACTAGAAGCTACCAATCTGATTGAAATATATGGGAGCTATTTCATCCAATATCCTAGATTTACCTATCTACGAGTTGGCAGGTTTGATGGATACCCATATAAGTTTCCTGGATATGTAGATGACAAAATGCTATTGATAGAACTATGCAGGTAAATTGGTTCACTTAATAAGAAATGCAAAGATAAGAGAAAACCTGGAGTTCCATTTCCCATTTGCCTTAGTCATTACAACTGCAAATCTTCTATAGATGCTCAAAACATAGAGAGATCTCTGATAAAAATCAGCTTGTATGCCTATACTATGAGATTCCCTTTTGATAGCAAAGGATATGTCAGAGACAATCTACGACTTGCTGCAGGTTACTGTCATTTTCTAGAACTTGAAGACTTTTGGGAAGATTTTGAAAATGATTATGAGGTACATAAACAAGACTGGATGAGGATGACAATTGGATAGATCAGAGAATTCAAACTAGATTGCAATATAGATGGAATTGAGGAAGGTGGTTCAGAATTAATTGACCTTGTGTATTTTGATAAAATTGAAACACAGCCTTTACCACCCATCAATTGGGCTAATGAGGAGATCAAAGATTTGGGTATAAGAACTGCTCATATCATTCGAAAGACTAAAGATTGGGTAAAGAAAAAAGCTATTGAAGCAATAGGTACTAAACTGACAAGTAATAATGCTTTATGATCAAGTGGAAAAGATAAGCATTCAAATTCTTCTTCTTCTTATTTTTTTTCTCATTCTCCATCTTTAAGTATTGGTTCACATAAGAGTACACAAGGAGGAGATGATGGAGAAGATCCATCAAGAAGAAAGGGTCTTAAGAGTATTTGTGAAAATGATGAAAAACAGAAAAAGGGGAAAACAAAAATAAAGGATAATGCATTGCCTCCCATACAGGGAGTAGTTGTGGAAAACAAGTCTACAAGTCTTGAAATCATTCATCAAAATGATGAGCATTTAAATATCTCTCCTTTACTTCTTGTTGTTTCTCCTTCTCATGAAACACCTCATTCCCCTCATGCATTACAATCTATACTCCCACTACCTGTGAACATATTCAGTGAACATGTTCTTCCCTCAAATATAGTACCTCTTTCTACAAATATTCTAGAATCCTTGCATAATCCTTCCTCTTCCTGGTTGCAACAAAGTTTGTCAAGAAAAAGAAACAATGCTCAATTAATCATGCCTGATTTTGATACAGTCTCCAATTTCTTACAACGGTCTCAAAAATCTAAAAGGATCAAGATTACATCAAGGATGGCAGTGGATTCTTCATCAGGCAATGTTGATGTTGAGGTTGCACAACCTGTTTTAGAAAAGAATTTGAATGAGGCTATAGAAAGTGATTTTAACATCACTAATATAGATCTTGGTCCATCTACATATGAGGGTGACGCGCATAATTTTCAAGTATCAGCTGCCAAGATAATAAAAAGAATAGAGAAAGAAAGGTACACGAAAGATCAACTAAAATAACAGGTGCAAGTTTTGACATCCTATCTCAAAGCCATCATAGATACATATGCTTTGCCTCTTGATACTTCTTCTACTCCCACTAATTTTTCTCTTGAAAATAATGTTGAAAAAGAGATTATTGAAAGTGTCAGCAAATATCAATTGTATGGAAAAATGACTGAAAAATGGGTTGAACGTTTGAGGTTAAAAGCATTTGGTTTCATCGAGAAAGAAAAGAGTCTATATGATGAAGTAGAAACAAAGAGCGAAGAGGTTGATAAAGATATAAGAAATATCCAAAAGGGAGAATTATTGTGGTAGGGAATATACAAGGACCTCAGGAGATGATCAAAACTGATAATGAGATATTATTTGCTAAAAACATCTTTTCAAACATTGAATAAAATCAATCTAGTTCTCAGCTTTGTTCAGTTGAATGGAAATTGTCAAATATAAAACAAGTTTTTGTTGCTTAAGAAAAGCTCCTGGAAACTTGTGAACAGGTGAAGATGAAGATTCATGTTGATTTATTAGCAATTAATTTTGATGTGATGGATAAAGATAAATCTTTAGTTTTGGAAGCTCAATCTATTAAAAGAAACTTTGAAAACATGATTAATACAGAGTTGTTTAATAAATAGGTTTTCAATGAAGGACTTATGGATAAATTGAATCTCATCTTTGTTGCTGTCAATTCTGGCATTGATCATATATCATATTATCATCATAATTTGAGTGATGTCCATAAAGATCAATCATAATGGAAGCTTCATATGACAAGAGTGTTTGTTCCCAAAAATAAACTTATAGCTTCAGCAGTCAGGGTGTTCAGAGCTTACAAAACAAAGTCATCCCTTCCTTCACAATAGTTTGTAGCAGCAGAAACATCTTCAGATGGTACCAGAGGTGGCAAAGATAAAATCTGATGGTTTCTTGTGAGATCAATCATATTGGTCGACTTTTCAAAGTTTGAAAGATTATAAGTTTTGGTTCTTTTTCAATGAAAGTGACTTTATGTCACTCTTTTGTAATTAAGTTGTAAAGTGTGCTTTATTTTGAGAACTTTTGAAAAGACCGTATAAAAATTAATTAAAGTGTAGTTTTATTTTCATAAATTTTTTTTGGGTAGTTAGGAGTAGTTATGAGGTAGTTATAAAGCTGGTTACTGGAGACAAGTCTATATATACAAGACTTGGCATTTGTAAAAAGGGACTTTTTGGTTTTCACATTTCAAATGGTGTTATGGGAAATAGAGTTGTACAACTCAGTGTGAAGAAATAAGAGACATTTTGGATTGTGTGATCTCAAATATCTTTTTAACATTATTCATTCTTCTTATGTTAATGGGTGATGTCTTCTTTACATTATCTTGCATCTGTAATGTGGAATAACAACTAGTCTTGGAGGAATCAATTACTAGATAATATTTCAATGTATGTTGGATATTTCCTAAAGCATTTCTTCTTTTTGATACTGCATATGCTCACTTTAACAGTTTAAGAAGTGTTCTTATATTGTCTTGGTGGGATTGTCAATCTTTATACATGTGGGTTGAGTCAATGTTCGTAAGCCCGTTGTCTTAACCTTCTATAATTTTCTTTAATTTCATTTCTTTCTTAAATATCACAAAAATCCATAATTTATTGAACAAGGGAGCTGCCCCTCTACACGCAGAGGTAAGTTGATAGAAAAACTACAACTTTACCATCTGTTGTTACGTATTTTCACTATATGTTTTCTGGGAAAAGAGTCAATATAATAATTCATATGTTATAGTGCAAAATCTGTTTACCAACACCTTGCATGCTCCATTATTGTCCTATTAATGCGCTCAGCCACTCCATTCTCCTATGGAGTACCTGGAACTATTTTTTGCCTATGAATTCTATTAAAGGAATAATAATCCTCAAATTCTTTGCTGCAATACTCACCACCATTATCAGATCTGAGACATTTTAATCTTTTACCTGTCTCATTCTCAACAAAGCTTCTCCATTTCTTAAATGTTATAAATACATCAGATTTCTACCTAAGGAAATAAATCCAAACCTTCCTAGTTGTATCATCTATGAATGTAACATAATACCGAGATCCACCGAGAGAAGATACCTAAGCTAGTCCCCATACATCTATATGCACAAGCTCCAAATTTTCATCTTTCTTTTGCTTCCCATCCTTGAGAAAACTAACTCTCTTTTATTTTCCATAGACACAATTTTCACAAAAATCTATATAAATACATTTCAGACCTAGTAATACTTTCTTAGAATGAAGTACCTTCATACCTTTTTCACTCATATGCCCAAGTTTGTTATGCCACTGTGTTGTCTCAGTACCTACAACAAGTATTTTAGTCTCTTCCTACAAACCTGCAGCAACTGTTCCTGAACCTATTTATTTTTTCTCTGCAACTGCTAAAGTAGAAGGAACATTAAGACCTATACAAATATATAAGGTGCCTACTTTCACACCTTTTTCTACTATTAAAGCACCTCTTGAAACCTTCCAATTTTTATCAGTAAATGTAACAATGCAACCTTCATCAGCTAGTTGCCCTGCTAAAATTAAATTCTACTCAGCCTTGGAACGTGCCTTACCTCTTGTAGTAGCCAATGATTCCCATTATGCAACTTAATCTTGATTCTTCCCTTTCCAACAATCTGACAGGGTTCGTTATCTCCCAAATAAACTAGCCCAAAATCCCCTTGGACATAATCAAGAAAATAACTTCTATGGGGCATAGCATGAAATGAGGCCCTTGAATCTAAAACCCATGAATCATCAGCATTATCTAGGGAAAGAATCAAAGCATCATCTTCAGATTTATTAACTAACTAGTAATCATATTAAACTCATTTAAATTATCTATCATAGATCCACCTTCAATCATTTTCAGATTAAACAAATGCTTCATGAGAAATACCTTATTTGAGGTTGAGGGGTTTTCATACAATTTAGCCAAAGATTTCATCAGTTCAGTTGTTATCGTCACTTCTGTTATATTGAATGCCAGTGATGGTGCCAGGCACAACTGAATGGTTCCTAATGCATTTTTGTCTAGAAGATTCCAATCCTCATTAGTCATTGTTGGTAGTTTCTTGGCTATTCCTTCCAATGGCCTCCATAAATCCTTCTAATAGAGATAATCATCCATCTTCATCTTCCATAATTGATAGTTCTGACCATTGAATTTATCTACCTTCAATTTACCCTCATCCGCCATTACTCCCACTCAACCATGAGACTCCCACTCAACCATGAGACCTTCTTGTAGATGATAATTGAGCACAACCCGCTCTTATACCACTTGTTAGGAATTGTATGCAGAAGATATCAATTAAATGCAAATAAAGATTAAACAGAGGAATGAAAAATATATAGAAATAATAATAGTGAGAGACAAGTTTTAACATGGTTCACCCAAACCTGGGCTACATCCACCAATAGAGAGTCCAATATTATTATCCATTAAATCAAACTGATTACAACCAGTAATCCTTGCAACTCAATACGGTTGCAAAATGCTACAATACAATGTCAAAATACCACCCATAACATACATCCCAGTCACTTATAACAAGACTTTTGGAAGCTTCTAGAATTAGGGTTTTACAATGTCATTCTTCTTTTGCCAGTTAACAAAAATTAACAATTGACTCCAAACGGGTAAAAAAGAGGGGGGGGAAAAATTGGGGGCTGCGCCCCCGAACTCCTACTTCTCGGGGGTTGTCACCCCTGAACCCCAGTGAGGATACATAATGAGTGTACATTACTTGCATGATTAGTTGCACATACCAATAGTTTCCCACTTGGAGACTGATTAGGCTCCACACTAAACACCCACCACAAGCACAAGTGGCATTCCATGTCACCGCTATGTGAACAAAAGATGACAACACTATTTTAGATTATTGAAGAGACTAGATCCAAGGTCATAGCGTTAACACCATGTCCTACTGACAGTGTTCATTCCTCCATCGAAGGGACACCAAAGGGACTCCTACTGATGTATACAACTTGGCATAAATTAACCTAGATTAATTAGTTAGTTTTTCTATGAAAACTTATACACACACATGGTTGTAGAGAGAAATAATGCATATATTAAATATATTAATATAGATGAGAGCTGTACATACTTCAATCACATGAGTAACCATTATAGCATTATAGCTATAGTTGATTGTTATGTGTGCATGGTTGACCTTCTTGACAATGCTCGTTATCTTGAGGACACCCCAAACTTTATCATTGAGATGCCAATTAAACATGTGGTGGTTGTGTGGATGTGTTTTCTTGGTGCCTGTAGATCACATATGAATATAGGTTTAGGAGTATTTACAGCAACATTACTTTTTTATTTGGATCCTAAAAATACTGCAGGACTTATGTTCTTCTCTCAAACATCTATGCAGAAGTGGGCAGGTGTGGTGAGGTTCAAATGGTAAGGAGATTGATGAAAGATAGAGGAATTAAAAAGATCCCTGGATGTAGTTGGATTTAAGGCCATAAAATGGTACACACTTTTCATGTAGGAGGCAGATCACATGTATAGACACTAGAGAACTATGCAAAGTTGTTGGAGAAATTGTCTTGGAAGATGAAGGCAGTAGGGTATTTTCTAGATTCAAAACATTTACTTGATGTTGTGGAAGAGGAGGAAAAATAATTATTTCTCTACAGACTACCATCATAGTGAAAAGTTGGCAATTGCATTTGGTTTGTTAAACATGCCCTATAACTATAAGAGTTGCCAAGAACCTTTGAGTATGTGCTGATTGCCACACTCCAACAAAACTTATCTCCAAGATTGTTGCAAAAGAAATTGTTGTGAGAGATGTGAACCATTTTCCATCATTTTAAACAGGGACAATTTTCTTGTGGAGATTATTGGCGATGCTAAATGAAGCAATCTAAAAAATAGGCTTGCACTATAATAATGTGCACAGTGTCAGATCTCTAATAATAATGAAGGGACATCCATCAAAGCATAACAGAAGGGGAATTTTTTTCAAATGTTGTAGTTGCAAGTGCCTTGGTAGCCATGCATGCATGTCAACTATTTCACAAGATGCCTAAAAGAAATGTGGTCTAATAGAATGCCATGATTGCAAAAGAAAATGCAACTAGCGGGTGTAAAGACCAACTCCTCAACCTTTGCCAGCATCCTCCCTGCCTGTGTACAAATTGAGTACTATTGTATCGTGTATATAGATATATTGTTATATTGAGTATTATTGTATTGTATATAATGTACATAGATATAAAAACAATACAATAATACTCAAAATGATTATAATATATAGATGTGTGTACCCCTACCCATCCCCAAACTGGAAAACTAGCATTTAACTGATTAGGTTGGATTACACATAGGAAATTTTTATTTTCTTCTACAAGCATATATTAGTAAATCTGCATGGTTGCATGCACCTAGAACAAGGTTACAATGTTAGGATGTGTTCTGGAGTGCTTCGACAAAATCTATTTTGTACATATCCTGCAATCATTGTATTCTCTCAGATGACATCTCTTTGAGGCATTCCGTCAAATAGTTCACATGCTTTCTCTATGATTCCACATTTTGCATACATGTCTACCAGAGCATTTCCAACCGTAATATCTAGCAAAGATCGCCTTACCATTATGCTTTGATGGATGTCCATACCTTGTTTGAAAGCTCCCATTTTGGCATAGGCAGGGGGGATGCTGGCAAAGGTTGTGGAATTTGACTTTACAACTACCAATTACATCCACTTGAAAATTTATAAAGACAACAAATCCATTTTATGCATATCCTATGATCAGTCCATGAGACCACACTTCTTTCAAGGATTTTGTCAAACAGTTCATGTGCCTTGTCTATGCTTTCACATCTCTCTCTCTCTCTCTATTGTCTATGCTTCCACAATCTTCAAGAGTTACTAAGTCAACCTCATCACCACATCGGGGAGACACCATATCATCTCCCTTCGATATAGCCAAGTCCCTTCGATGTACACTTTGCAACTTCATGTCTAGCAGCTCATTGATGAGACAAGGTTGAGGGTCCCACCAAAGTCCATGAGTTCCACTGATGAGAGTCATCAGTCCATCAGGGAGACAAATTTCGAAGTCCCGCCAAAGTAGCCACGTCACACCGATCAAAGAGTAAACACTAACCTAGGAGGGGATTATTCAGGCAGTAATTTGAGTCACATTTCCAACAAAGGCAATGAAATTTGGACTTAACAAGTTAGAGGAGGCATCGGCGCTATGAGAAAAATCAAGAAGGCATTAAGACTCTAACCAAATTCAATAGGTGTTGGTTAGCTAATTTGGTTATATTAATAGCTGGATTAAACAAATTTCTATTATTTCTCTTTTGATAGAAAGAAATTATATTAATAACCATAGTGGATCAATGGGAATTATAATAGAGAAGAACAAGGGTAATGAGTTGAGTTATTTTGTTTTTGCAGATGTCTACAATGGTATGTCACTTAGGCCTCTAATGAATCATTTGAACTCAATAAGAGTTTCTAAGAGGAAGGGATTTGCAACAACAATTTAATATTCTACTCTTGCAGCAACTACTAATTATTTCAACAGTGATAACATTATTAGAGAGGGAGATTTTGGGTGCGTATATAAAGCTAGGTTTGATGATGATTCCTTTGTTACTGTGAAAAAGCTAGACGAGGGCGGCAAGCAACCAAAACATGAATTTTAGGTATGAATAGGCACCAGACTATCAGCTTGAGAACCCATAAGTTTGTTTGTTGATCACACATGTACCCCTTGGTGGATCTCAAACTCATACAAATAATTCTGTTGTTCGAACAATTTCACAAGGGGTATCTTTTTTCCTATTCCTACACTTTCTATAAGTTGTGTTGCCAATCAGTATTTTAAAATTTTTAATATCTACCCTGTGTCTTTTCTGTTCTATTGTTTAACTTTTAGGCATTTGTTGATGTCATAGCCTCTTTCTTAGTAATAAGCCTTTCTTCTAATTTTTGCAGTCATTTCTGCATGGATTTGATCTCTTTAGTAATAGTAGCACATGGAGTCATTTTCCAGCTCAAAATGTAGGTAAACTATTTTATAGTCTATCAAAAATGAAATTTTCAATCAATAAATATCTTAGTCATTCTTGGATGTATATCATGGGGTGTTGGTTTCTTAATAAAAAAAATTGTTCTTTCTTAATTTCTAAATTCTAATAGGATCTCCCCTAATGTCTGGAAAGAAGTAATGAACCAAACAATGTATGCTTTCTGAAATGTTTTAATGGTTGATGGTTTCAATAGGTTTTCTAAAAGGAACTAGAACTCCCCCTACAAATAATATTGGAATTGATTATAAATTTGTGAATCCTAAAAACGTTAAGTGTTCCTGCATTGGTCCATCTGATGAGGTATGGAATAGTATCCCTTCCATGTATGATATACTTTTATAGTTTCTATATACGATCTTGTTTCAAAAAAAATTGTTTGCCTGTTGTGCTTTTCTATTAACTATGATAGTAGCTTTTTGACTTATTTTAATTCAATTTTTAATTTGTTATTCCTAACTATTTACACATTTAAGTACACAGTGAGATCTATCAAGCAGACTGGATTGAATAGATTTAGCTCATGGGTTGTTTTTTGGCTTGACTGGTTCTCTGAGAAAGTGAAGGTTTTATGATGCAACAAAGTAGGGAGGTTAAAGACATATCAATAGTCATCCTTCCCCACGCCACTTAGGATTTCTTTTCAATAGCAAAATAAGAGGAAGCAATAGTTAGGCATCCAATGGCTTTTGACTTTTCAAACTATGACAAATGTCACTTATCTACTGTAATAGATGGCTAAAGATTTTGAAAAGCTTGTGTGCAATTGATGTGTATTTCTGTGTTTTATGTTTAAATCCTCAAATATTAGACTAAATATACTACCAATTGATGACTAAATATACTCCCAAATTACCAAATATACTACCAAATTGATGACTAAATATACTACCAAATTACCAAATATACTACCAAATTGATGACTAAATATACTACCAAATTAATGACTAAATATACTACCAAATTAATGATTAAAATTTGTTTAGTCATAAATTTGGTCGCAAGATAAATGATCAGCAATAAACTACCAATGGTCATGTGACTAAATATACTACCAAATTGATGACTAAATATACTACCAAATTAATGACTAAATATACTACCAAATTAATGACTAAATTAATTATTAAAATTTGTTTGGTCATAAATTTGGTTATGAGATAAATGATCGACAATAAACTACCAAAGGTCACGTGACCGAACTACTCATCACATGACCAATTTTTGGTAGTTTATTTAGTCATTTATTTCTATTTTTCTACTAGTGGTAGGAAGTGTTGTAAGTATGTGCCTAATCATTGTTGTCATTGAGGTCAACATATCAGTGTTGTCATTGGTGTCAATTGTGTTCTTGTTTTGATCCTTACTTCTTTGCCTATGTAAGTGTTGGAGATAATGAGTAAGTGATTCTGATATTGAGTTTCGAAGTGCTTTTGAGAAAATTTGCTCTTCCAGTGGAAATAGTGTATAGAAGAGTATCTTTCTTTATAGTAGAACCGTCCAGTAGTTTGTTCCACATTTCTTGTAGAATGAATATCTTTATCTGCAGATTGGAATTTATTTAGAGGCATGTCTAAAGATGTAATGTTCCAAGTTTTAGCCTCCAATATGAAGATTTGAGTGAGTTATGTTCACCAGAGTGAAAACTACTTTTTTTGTACATTTGGTGGTGACAGGGAGAATGTATTCTACTCTGCATTTCTCTGCATTGAAGTTTCACAATCTGCAGTTTTGGAATTAAGTTTGTTTAATGTTGTTATGTGCCTTCAGCTCTAATGGTTCATGATCTGGTGGTTTGCAAGCGATCTTTTCTTTATACCAGTGGATAATAGTTATGTTCAAGCACTCTGGTTTGAAAAATATTCTTGACAAAGTAATTAGAGGTTGTGCAGATGTTCTTGGTGATTACAATGTGCTTGTGGATGTCTCCTAATCATGTTCCTACCTTTGGATTGGTCCACAAAGAGAAATTTGGATCGTGGATGAAGACTATTCTTAGAAGACTTACTGTTAAGACTAGTCATGGCTGACTTAGTTATTTTCACTAGTTGCAGAGTTGCATTGAAGATTGTGGAAGCATGTTGTGGTGTGGAATATTACATTTGAGTCCTAGCTAAGGCATATCATGATCCTCATACATCTTTTCCTTAGCCAATTTAGTTTAGGTCCAGACCAATTTCTATGTATGTTTGTAATAACAACCTTGGAGGTTGTTCCAATGGTTGATGAATGCAATGCCGACCTTGATGTACATTCCAAGGTTGATGAATTGTATAAAAACATGTAATGTAGTTGTGAAAAAGAGGTCCTTGTGCAAAAATGTAAATATAAGTGAGAAAGTGTAAGAAGAGCATAGAAGAGGAGTTATACTGTGCTTCAATGGAACTGAACCCAAGCATGGAGTAGATGCTATTAAATCAGTTCACCAACCCTTGGTAGTGAGCCACTTGTGGTAGTGAGCCAATCTTGGTAGTGAGCCCTAACTTTTGCAGTTATCATTTTTGGCCGTGACCCTCTATTTTTTAGTAGTGCTATAACATATTTATTTTTGTGGGCTAACACCCACCTTGGTTTTTCCCTTAAAGGATTTTCCACCTAGAAAATCTAGTGTCTCATGTGTTGATTATGTTATTGTGTTAAGTTTCTTATTTCATGCCTTTATGATTAAATCTAAATAATAGTGAACAAGTGTTTGATGTGTTAATGTTCATAAGTGGTCAAAATTTTGGAGACAGTTGATTCACCCCCATCTCAGTTGTCTAGCACATTTCAACAACTGGTGTCAAATCAAGGTTCCTTGGAAGTAAGCCTAACAACTTGAGGTAGATCTAGGATGTCTTATAGGAATGAATCTCTATAGTTTGATGGAATGAATTATGCTATCTAGAAGGTACGAATGAAAATCCATCTCCTTTGTCTTGGTTATGGAGTGTGGAAAGTAACAAAGACAAAGAATATCATGCCTCATAATGGTTTAACAACTAAAAATAAAATCAAAGAATATGAGTTGAATATAAAAACTATAGATGCTCTATTAAGTGCCCTATCCAACACTAAGTTGATAAAGGTCATGGATCTGGAAACTCCTCATGAAGTTTGCGAAAAGGTAAAAAATCTATATGAAGGAGATGAGTCTATAAAGAGTACCAAATAATAGGGCTTGAAAGCAAAATATGAGGGTTTAAAGATGAGTGAAGATGAGAACATAACAACCTACATGCAAAAGATTGATGAAATTATCAATGGAATAAAAGGTATGGGAGGAACTATTGATGAGAAGGAAGTTGTGATGAAAATTCTTAGGTCATTACCTAAGTCCTGCAGTCACAAGGTAGCTACAACTGAAGAATTAATGACTGTACAAGAAGTCACTAAGGATTAGTTGCTAGGAAAGCTTACAACTTTTGAGATGAGAGAGTTTGGTGATGCTCTGCTGAAGATTGAGACTGCTTTCAAAAAAAGTACTTCATATAAGATCTCCAGAGCTAAGAAGTACAAGGTGGAACTTGATTATGAGCTTGATGAAACTAAAGCCAACGTTGTTAACAGACTGCAAAGAGGTTCTGGTAAGTTTCAAGGCAAATTACCTTTCAAATGTTTTACATGTGGTAAGGTTGGTCACTATGCTTCTAGGTGTCCTGAGAGAATTGAAAGTAATAGAAAAAGATTTGAGAATATCTAAACCTAGGGTTCCAAATAAATGCTACTATGTTAGAGATCTTGATGATGAATGTGTGACAGATGATGAATCTGATGATGGTAGTACTAGTGCAAATGAATGCTTTTTAATGCCATTAAAGAAGAACCCGTGTCTACTAATCTTGTTAGCTATGTGAAGGAAGAAAAACTAGTGGAAGAAAGTGCTTTGGCTATTCAGGTTGAGAAAGATAAGGATGAATTGATTATTGATAGTGGATGCTCACATCACATGATCGGTGACAAAAGTAAGTTTGTGATTTTGGAAAAGTATGATGGAGGTTTGGTTAGGTTTGAGGATAATGCAGCTAGTAAGATTTGTGGAAAAGGATCTATTTCTTTTGATGGAAAGAACAACACTGATGATGTCTTATATGTGAAGGGTTTAAAGAATAATATTTTGAGTGTTGGTTAGATGTGTGACAAAGATTATGATCTGAGATTCAAAGATAATGGGTGCAAGATCATGGAAAGCTCTGAAACAGTTATTGCTACCGGTAAGAAGACTAGAGGTAACATTTACCAATTAAGAGGAACTAATGACTATTGTTTGTTGGTTTAGATAGATGAGAGTTGGCTATGGCATAGAAGGATGTGTCATATCAACTTTGATAATTTGGTAAAGATAAGTTGAGGACAAGCTATGAGAGATTTACCAAAGATTGTGAAACCTACCAATACCATTTGTAAGGAATGTCAGTTGGGGAAGTAGACAAGAACAAGCTTCAAGAGCAAAGAGAAATTTTCTGTTGGTTTGTTGGATCTTGTGAATACAAATTTGTGTGGTCTTACAAGGGTGAGAATTCTACAAGGAGACATGTACTTCATGTTTCTTATTGATGATTATTCTAGAATGACTTGGGTCACTTTTCTAAGAGACAAATTAGAAGCCCTAGAAAAGTTCAAATCCTTCAAGGCAATGGTTGAGAATGAGATAGAACTAAAAATTAAATGCTTGAGGTCTGATAGAGGAGGTGAATTCACATCAAGTGAATTCAACATTTTCTATGAAAAGCATGGGATAAAGAGACAATTGTCTACACTTAGGACTCAACAAAATGCAGTTGTTGAAAGAAAGAATATGACAGTTCAAGAGGCTGCTAGGACCATGATGAAGGAAGCTGATCTACTAGAAGTTTACTAGAAAGAAGCTATATATATTATTGTCTACATTCAAAACAGAGTTTGGGTCAAAGGTAATGGTACTAAAACTCCTTATGAGTTGTGGTATGGAAGAACTCCTATAGTGAAATATTTCAATGTTTTTGGAAGCAAATGCTATATTAGAAGGGAAGAAGATCTAGGCAAGTTTGATGCTAGGTGTGATGAAGGAATCTTCCTTGGATACTCTACCAAGAGTAAGGCCGACCAGTACTACAACAAAAGGATAAAAGAGATTATTGAGAGTTCTAATCTGAAGGTGGATGAAGACAAGGAAAGAACATCAAATCTGAGTGGCTATGAATTAGATGAACCTTCTATCATAGTAAATGAGAAGAAAGATGAACAAGAAGATAGTCAAGATGAAGAAGAAAAAGCTCCAAAAAATGCAGTAGGCAACTTTAAATTTCCTGATGTTAAGATAAGCACTTTCTATCCAGAAAAAGGGATCAAAGCTAAAGTTTGTGACTCAGTTAGACAAAGTGAAATTAATCTTCTTGTCTCTAGAACTGGTATTTGCCCAATTTATCTTCCTTTCTTACTTCCTGAAGATGTTGATAGATGGAGAAGCAAAGGCTTTTTCCATGTCCATTTCCCGCATGTAGACTTAATCGTCCATCCACATTTTAATTACAACATAGGTGCTGAGTTCTTTGCAACCCTCATTGATACCCAATGTCAAATCTGGGATCAAGCTATTGTAGCACAATTTGATGCAGAGGCATCCACACTCCTGATGACGATGACGTCACATGCAGCTCCTTCAATATCCTGCTGCCCGATATCCTGATGACGATTATCCTGATGACGATGACGTCACATGCAGTTCCTTCAATATCCTGCTGTCGACCAAACTTAACATTATCGGCCCGCGATGGTTTTATCAACCCGATCTTCTACCTTATGCCGATACGCTCCTCCTCGGCAACACCTGATGATGATCACCTTGAAATGCATTCACCTTATGCAAACGATTGCATCATGCTCACCTCCACTTACTCGGATGACGCCCGAAGTAACTGTAGGATATACACAGAAATATCCTGATGATGCCGTTGCGACGAATTTCCCAACCTTAGCGAATTTCCAATCCGCCGAACCTCCTGGGGTGACCCGATCCGCTTCCTGGACAACTTTCCAGACTCTAACTACCAGCACGACCTAGCACATACCCATGCTAGGGTCCTCAACACCTTTCGACGATGATCCTGCACACCTGCATGCAAATGAACACAAAATGCAGACTAAACCCTAAACTACTGTACATGGCCATTCCACCGATTCGACGAATCAACCGGTGGAATGGATCAGCGAATCCATGAAACCACCAGAACAGCAAATCGATCACACAATGGAGTCCAAAACAGAGAATGGACAAAACATGATCTCTTTATTGATTTCAAAAGATGCAATACAATACTCTGTCTCACTCTCTCTGTCTCTCCTCTTCGATCCAATACTATCTGTATATCTATCCCTAAATCCAACCGCTCCTACTACATAAATAGGAACTCCTTGTGAGTACTACCACTCGATTCCCAGCGGCTGGGAGCTTCCAAGCGGCTGGGAGGATCCAACCAGACATACAACATAACAGCTGTCCTAACAAACTATCTAAAAATAGTAAAGCATGGTCAACATGACCTTATTACATGCATTGGTCTTATAAGACCTTCTTGGAAACATTAACAAGACTCAAAACAAACTAACTGCCTCATGGAGGCCAGCTGTCAGGTAGGTGCTCCTGCACCATACTCCCCAACAGAAAAGAACTCATGTCCCATGAGTTTGGTTGTGGAAGTCCTCCACCTTTACACTTTGTCATGTCAGTGTTCTGATCTGTTCCAGCTTTGTCCTCTGCTGGCTCTTGGCTGCTCCAAGACTTCTGAACTGTAACTTGCTTTCTTGCAAGTAAACCCTCATGCCTGTCAATGTAGGCCCTTCTCTCACATACCTTGTGTTTGTCAGGTTGTCTAACCAGAACCTCTGTCTGAACTGCCTCTTGAACTTCTGTAATGTTCAACTCTATCTTCCTTTCAACTTTTATAGGACAAACAATAGTCCCAACTATGACAACATCCTTGTCATTCCTCTCAACTGGTTGTTGTTTGCAAACCTGTTTCTGCACCTGTTGCTGACCTCTGTCAGTCAAAACTGAAACTTTCTTCAACCTGTTGTCCTTAACAACTCCTTTCCCTGTAGTGTCCTCAACTGCCTTTATGCGTGCTCCTAGAGGCATCTGCACAAACTCCTTCTTTCCCACTAAAATGATTTTGGCTGCCTTCGGTGCTGCAGCATTTTCCTGCAATGGCATCAACATAATAGTCTTCCCATCTTTCTTGATGGTGTAGGTATTAGCATACCCATCATACAGTACCCTTCTATCAAATTGCCATGGTCTACCCAACAGTAGGTGACAACATTCCATGGGCAAAATGTCACACAAAACTCTATCATGATATGCTCCAATCTGAAAATCCACATATGCCTGTTCATAGACAAAAAGTGATTGACTATCACTCACCCAAGATGCCTTGTAAGGGTGATGGTGTGGAATCCTTTCCAAATTTAGTTTATCCACCATTTCCTGAGATACCATGTTGTCTGTTGAACCAGTATCAATGACAACCTTACATACCTTACCTTTGCTCTTGCATGTGGTCTTGAAAAGAGCTCTTCTTTGCATCATATCCTTTGATGTCTGCAAACTAATTCTCCTTAGCATCAATGCTTCTCCCTCCTCAGGATATCCATAACTGTCAGGATCCCTATCTCCTTGATAAGTGTTTGAACTTTGCACACTTTGCCCTACTTTCTCTTCTTGCACAAGTTGTACTCTCTTGTCATTCATTCTATCATTTCTGGATGATGAACCCTTGCTTTCTGGACATTTGAAAAATGGATGACCAAACTCACCACAGGTGTAACACTTGCCTGAAAATGTAGTAGAACCTCTACCACTTCCAAATCTGCCTCTATTACCTTTCCATCCACCTCTGAAATCAGACTGTCCCTGTCCTTTACCAGTGTCTTCTTGACCCTCATTGGTTTGCCTTGTTGTAGGGGCTACTCCTCTTCCCCTCATATTGCTGCCTCTTCCTTTCATGGACTTATCTTGTCCTCTATTCATCTTTTCTTCAATTCTGATTGCCATTTGGTAACAATCCTCCACACTCTTAGGGTTAGCTAAAACTAACTCATCCTGTATGTTCAGTCTCAAACCAGCCAAGTACCTAGCCACCTTTTCTACCTCATTCTCATGATGACCAGATCTCATACTCAACTTATAAAACTCCTCAGTATATGCCTTCACATCCATTTCCTTCTGCCTTAAAAATTGCAGCTTCTTAAACATCTGAATTTCATAATCCTTAGGCAAGAATTTACCTTTTATCCTTGCTACCATCTTATCCCATGAAGTGATCTTTGACTTCCCTTGTTTCCTTCTCTCGGATTGTACATAATCCCACCATACCAAAGCATGACCTCCTAACTTGGTCTTTGCAATCTTTACCTTCTGATCCTCAGCAACATCTTCACATTCAAAGTGATTATCAAGTGCAGCAATCCAATCCAGTAACTCATCTTCATTCAAACTTCCATTATACTTGGAAACATCAACCTTTACCTTAGGTTTATCACTCTGCACTGCCTTTAACAGTTTTGCAAATCTCTGGTCTTCAGCATCCAGATCTTCAGCTGCCTCTTCATACTCTTCAACAGTATCTTCATCTTCTTCAGACTCACTATCTTCCACTTCCCTCTTTTTGTTCTTCTCCAAGGCTACAAGCCTGGCTTGAAGTGCTTCAGCAAGCTCCTTCATCTTCCTCATCTCTCTGGCATGTTTTTCCTTCATCTCCTACAATTCCCTTGTAGTACCACTACCTTTCGGAGGCATTTTGTCAACCTCTCACTCCTCTACCTCTGTCCTTTCAGTGACAGAATCAACTCTACCTCTGCCCTTTCGGTGACAGAATCAACACACAACAGCCTAGACCTTTTGCTGAGCTCTGATACCACTATGATGCAGAGGCATCCACACTAAAACCGTGACATACAGCATGTATGTCCGCAACCCTTCATCATCATCATCATATTTCCCTTAACACTGTCAGCATCATCATATTTTCTCTGCCGACCGATATCCTCCTGCAGACAAACCTTCGACCTTTTGCCTGTCAGCAGCATCATCATATTTGACTATCGGCAGCATCATCATATTCGGCAAGCGCAAACATCCTCCTGATGTTCACTGTTCATCTTACCGCCAACCTCTTTCTTCATCATCATGATGTTCAACATCATGTTCATCAGCAGGATATAGAACATCCGGTTCCTCCCATATATCCTGATGACGACAACCTCATGCACCTTTCCTTCGATGCTTACGTCACCCCGATATCCTGATGACGATTATCCTTATGACGATGATGTCACATGCAACTCCTTCAATATCCTGCTGCCCAATATCCTGATGATGATTATCCTGATGACGATGACGTCACATGTAGTTCCTTCAATATCCTGCTATCGGCCAAACTTAACATTATCAGCCCACGATGGTTTTATCAACCCGATCTTCTACCTTATGCCGATACGCTCCTCCTTGGCAACACCTGATGATGATCACCCCGAAATGCATTCACCTTATGCAAATGATTGCATCATGCTCACCTCCACTTACTCAGATGACACCTGAAGTAACTGCAGGATATACACAGAAATATCCTGATGATGCCGTTGCGATAAATTTCCCAACCTTAGCGAATTTCCAATCTGCCGAACATCCTGGGGTGACCCGATCCACTTCCTGGACAACTTTCCAGACTCTAACTACCAGCACAACCTAGCACATACCCATGCTAGGGTCCTCAACACCTTTCAATGACGATCCTGCACACCTGCATGCAAATGAACACAAAATGCAGACTAAACCCTAAACTACTGTACATGGCCATTCCACCGATTTGATGAATCAACCGGTGGAATGGATCAGCGAATCCATGAAACCACCAGAACAGCAAATCAATCACACAATGGAGTCCAAAACAGAGAATGGACAAAACAGGATCTCTTTATTGATTTCAAAAGATGCAATACAATACTCTGTCTCACTCTCTCTATCTCTCCTCTTCGATGCAATACTGTCTGTATATCTATCCCTAAATCCAACCGCTCCTACTACATAAATAGGAACTCCTTGCGAGTACTACCACTTGATTCCCAGCGGCTAGGAGCTTCCAAGCGGCTGGGAGGATCCAAATGGACATACAGCATAACAGCTATCCTAACAAACTATCTAAAAATAGTAAAGCATGGTCAACATGACCTTATTACATGCATTGGTCTTATAAGACCTTCTTGGAAATATTAACAAGACTCAAAACAAACTAACTGCCTCATGGAGGCCAGCTGTCAGGTAGGTGCTCCTGCACCACAATTCCATGGAATACTCAGTGCAGAAAAAGGAGATGGCATCTTGTCTGTCCAACCAAATTTTACTCTTAGTTTATCTGATAAGTTTATTTCTTCAGCCTTTTGTCTTTTGCTTCAAGTTAAAGGTGTGTCTTTAATGCCTGGTTCTGTCTATGCCACTATTGGTGGTCGTTGTGTTTATAGAATCATGAATACTATATCACCTCCTGTTTCCTTGCCCACGGGGGTATCTTTCCCAAAAGGTTCATCTAATTTATTAGATTATGGAAGATTCATTGATTCTACTGGTTTTGAAATTGGTTTCCCAATTAATGAACAACTTCTAGAGAGACAGAAACCATAGTTTGCTAATCTTCCCATCCAGCGCAATTGCTTTTCTGACAGACCTCTAATGCAATCACGCAGAGTAGGTACTATTACTTTACAAGCTATTCCTGGTCAAACCATCCTTGAGCAACCCATTATTGATGAGTCCCAATCTTGTGCTCAACCTCTAGCTCACAGTCGCTCTATGGCACATTCTTATGCTAGCTCCAATAGAAAACCCTTTGTTGACTATAATCCAGAGGAAGCCTCTACTTCAGGTTCAACCTCCAGAAGATTTGTTCCTGGCAGATTGTCCTTATCCTCTAAGTCACAGAGACTATCTGGCCAACATCCTGACCAAATAGATGAATTGGCTAAAAGAGTCAGTGATAGATTACATCTTGCTCCCAAGCAAGAAGATCCAGATAGAAAAGGGAAAGGTCCTAAAATTGCCAAGTTAGGTGAGCATGCCAGTATGATGCGAGAACACCTACCTAGATATGTAACTGAAAAAAGAACAAAATGTGCTGTTTAATTAGATTCTTCCACAGCCACAGAATTGATCAGCTATACACCTGGTAGATGGCCAACAGAGGATAGTTATCAAATGGTAAATCCAGATGATAAAACAATGAGCAAATATGAAGCTAGAATGCACACTAAAATAGGGACAAAGCAAAAGAATTCAGAGGCTCAAAGAAATTGGCATTCTGCTTGGATGAAAACTGCATCTGATAATATTGATGATATTGCATTAGATGTCAAGCAAAACATAAATAGAACACTTTCTGTTTATGATGGGATGCTTCAAGTTCAGAGTAGTCAATATAATTCTGAAACTACTCTCAAAAGGGTTGATAAACAGTGTACTTCTACACTGAATAATTTTGGGTCATTAAGCTACCAAGTTAGTCAAACCCATACAATGGCTACTAGCATCCAAGCTACTGGTGAACGCCTAGAAAATGTTTCAAATCAAGTCTGTTCTCTGATTTCTAGTGCAAATGACCAGAGAGATACTCAGGCCCATGAGCAAAAGGTTCTTCTTGACAATGTTTCTAGAAACCTTGAAAGAATTAGAAAATATGTCAAGAAGATTAGAGTTTCTCAGAAAGGGGTTGATAGCTCTGAAGAAGAAACCTCTGAGAAACAAACTCAGAAATCTGAACCAAAGCCAAGACCAAGGATCCAAAAGAAAAAAAGTATTTTATTTATAGAAGAGGTTGAAGAAGAAAAGCCTGTTATCACCCGCAGAAGTCATAATCCACCTATGCCTTCTAAAATTGTTCTTCCCAAGAATAAAGAAAAAGAGCATATGTTGCAGGCCAGTGAAGGTCTAAAAGATTGGTTAGAAGAAAATAATCTAGAGGTTAATGAACCTGTGTATATGGATGAACCAGCTGCTGCTATGAACTCTTCTGATGAGGAAATTTATGAAACTATCTCTCTTGCAGTATCTGAGTCAGATCCAGAATCTAATTCTGATCATGAAGATAGTTCACCTATGATTGAGCTAGAAGAAATTTGGGAACCTTTGTACAAAACTGTCGTTGATGACAATTTTGATATAGAAATGAAAGATGTTTTATCAAAAAATTCCCAACCAGAGAATCTAAGAGCTTATGCTACTTCTGGTTACATACTCAACATAGATAAGATTTTGGATCCATATGACACTATTTGTACATGGTGTGACACTCTAGAAAATTTCTTTGATACTAGAGGAACAACCTGGTCTAAAGCTAACAAGGTTCTCTATGCTGTTAGACTCATGTCTGGAAAATTAAGAAATTGGTGGAATTCTCTCCCGGATAATGGAATAATCTCTATAGATGCAGATGGAGATGAATATGTGAAAGAAAAAGACATGGGTCGCAATGATATTTCTGCTGAAGGTTTTGCAACCTTAAAACTTTATTTAGTTGTTTTGTTCAGTGGCAATAGAAAAAATGAAGTTCTTGAAGCTGAAAGAATTTTGTACTCTCTATAGTTAAGAGACCTAGGGAAATTGCATAAGTACAATCTAGTATTTGAAAAATACATGATTGCTGCAGGAAAATACTATGATACAACAACAAAGAAATTCTATTTGAATTCTCTTCCTTGTGGTCTAGGTGCTTATGTAGAAGAGTATGTGATAGAAAAATATAAGTCTAATATTGGTGCTCATGGCTTCATAGAACTCCAACAACTTGTCACTCATAAAGTAAATAAAGGATGTATGATGAAAACTATGAGTGAAAATAATGATCAGTTCAATACTTCCTGTAATCTAAAAGATTACTGCAACCAGCCACCACACAGTCAACTGAAAGAGTTCAAGTCACTTAGAAAATTTAGCAGAAATTCTTGTGGAAGCAATTGTTCTTGTAAAAAGTGTAAATATTCTGGTGACAATGATGATTATAGAAAGCATAAGTATAGACATAAATCTTTCAAGAAGAAGAAGTATAGGTTTGCTCCTGTAAATAAGTATTCTTTTAAGAATCGCAAACCACCTAAGTATTTATTCAAAAAGCATAAATTTCAGAAAGGTCAAAAGAAGTCTGATGACAGATCTTAATTCAGACAACCATTTATTCAAAATGTAACATTCCAGAATAGAAGAAATTATTTCTGGAGGTAACTGAGGAACCCATAAATCATTTCCTGATTCATCCTGACTGAGGAAGATTTCAACACCATCATTTCTGACCAGAGTATCTCCGATCTCGATTAACATATTAGCAGGCTCTGCTAATTTAGCCATTTCTCTGGTTAAAGAATCAGCAAGCGGATTGTTGTCACCTTTTATCCATTCAATCTCAAAGTCATATCCTGTGAAGTCAAGATACCATCTTGCAATTCTTCCATGAGCTAAATCTTTATTTGGCTTCTTGTTGAGGAGAGATCTCATAGGTTGGCTATCTGTTTTCACAATGAAATGCACTAGTTTAAGAAATATCTTAAACTTTTCAATACCTTTTTTGACAGCTAGTATTTATTTTTCGTAGATGGTGTATCTACAGTCTGTGTCTGTGAATGTTCCAGACCTGTATCCACATATTTGACTTCCTTTAACAGGAATGTCCTGTAATAGCACAGCACCACATACATCATCAGAAGCATCAAAAAATGCAGATAGTCAAGATGAAGAAGAAAAAGCTCCAAAAAATGCTGTTAAGACTCCCAGGTATGTAAGGATCAATCATTCTGAAGATCAAATTATTGGAGACAAAAGCAAAGGGGTATTGACAAGGAAAAATAGCTATAGAAGAACAAGTGAATTACTATTTTCTTTTAAAAGTTGAACCAAAAACTGTGAATGAAGCTTGCAATGATGAAAATTGGGTAAAGGCCATGGAAGAAGTGCTGATACAGATAGAGAATAATCAAACTTGGGAATTGGTTGGTAGATCTTCTAATAAGAATGCAATTGGAACTAAATGGGTCTTCAGGAATAAGATGAATGAGAATGGAGAAGTAGTTAGAAAGAAAGTAAGGCTAGTATGCAAATGATATTCTCAGGTTGAAGGGATAGATTTTGAGGAGACCTATGCTCCTATGACAAGAATTGAAGCAATCATAATATTTTTGGTATTTGCAGCATTCAAAGATTTCAAAGTGTATTAGATGGATGTTAAGTCCACATTCTTTAATGGTGAGTTGGAAGAAGAAGTCTACATTGAATAACAAGAAGGATTTAAGTTATTAGACCTAGATGACATGGTGTACAGATTGAAGAAGGCCTTGTATGGATTGAAGCAAGCCCCAAAAGCCTGGTATGCAAGGTTAGACAAGTATTTTTTGCAATTAGGGTTTAGTAAAGGCACTGCTGACAGTAATCTCTATTTCAAAATCAATGATAATCAAATCCTTATTGTTTTAGTCTTTGTTGATGACACTATCTTTGGAGGAAATGAAGGTATGCGCATGAAGTTTGAAGAGAAATGTAAAATGAATTTGAGATATCTATGTTTGGTGAAATGAATTTCTTTCTAGGTCTGTAAATTACTCAATTAGATAAAGGAATCTTCATTTTTCAGTCTAAGTATGTGAAAGCATTGTTGAAGAAGTTTGGGATGGAGGACTCCAAACCAGTATGTACTCCCATGGTCACTGGCTGCAAGTTGAGCAAAACTAATGAATCACCTAAGACTGATCAAAAAAGGTATAGATCTATGATTGGAAGATTACTTTATCTGACTCAAACTAGACCTAATTTAATGCATGTAGTATATCTTCTGGCAAGATTTCAAGAAGATCCTAGAGAGTCACATGTAATGGCAGTCAAAAAAATCTTGAGGTATTTGAAAGGCACACTAGATCATGGCTTGTGGTATCCAAAGGATAATGCTATCACTCTCAGTACTCATACAGATGCAGATTGGGCCGAAGATGTTGATGACATGAAAAGTACAAGTGGATGTGCTTTTTTCTTAGGAAATAGATTAGTTTCATGGATGAGCAAGAAAGATTCAATCTCCTTGTCTACTGCAGAAGTAGAGTATATTACAGTATGGATGAAGCAGACTTTGAAGGACATAAGAGTTGTGTATGAAGATCCAATTGCAATCTTTTGTGACAATACAAGTGCTATAAACATTTCAAAGAACCCAGTGATGTACTCAAGAACAAAGCATATATCAATAAGATATCACTTTTTGAGAGAAAAAGTAATAGAGAATGAAGTAAAGATGGAATATGTGTCCACAAAGGATCATATTGCAAATATTTTCACCAACCCTCTACCTAAGGATACTTTTGAGTATCTTAGAGAAAAGTTAGGGGTTATTACCCCTCCTTCTCTAAACTAAGATGCATAAGAATGCATCAATCCAGTGGACTCTAGAGCCTCATTCATTGATCTGGATTGATGGTTTGAGAGCTATCGCTCAGAGGGAGTAGCTAGATGTTATTAACATGAGTTCCTGATAATAAGAAGTAAGTATTTTTAGTTTGATCTGAGAAATAGAGTGCAAGTATTTGCCCTTTGCCATTGATGTCAAAGGGGGAGAGAAATCATGTGAAAAACTCAGAGGGAGAAAGAGTGTAGATATATAAAGAGAAAGGTGGAGAATCTTGTATTGATGGTCTTTATAGTTTTACAGTTTTTCACATCATATGTTGCCATCAATAACAAAAGGGGAGATTGTTGCAAGTATGTGCCTAATTGGTATTGTCATTGGTGTCAATTGTGCTCTTGTTTTGATGCTTGCTTGTTTGCCTATGTAAGTGTTGGAGATAATGAGTAAGTGATTCTGATATTTTGTTTGCCTATGTAAGTGTTGGAGATAATAAGTAAGTGATTTTGATATTGAGTTTCCAACTACTTTTGAAAAAGTTTGCTCCTCTGGTGGAAATAGTGTATAGAAGAGTATCTTTGTTTACAACACAACAATCCAGTAGTTTTCTTTGCATTTCTTGTAGAATGAATATCTTTGTCTGTGTATTGGAAGTTAGTTAGAGGCATGTATGAAGATGCAATGTTCCAATTTTGAGCCTCCGGTATGAAGATTTGAGTGAGTTATGTTCACAAGAGTGAAAATTGCTTTTTCTGTAAATTTGGTGGTGACAGGGAGAATGTATTATGCTTCGCATTTCTCTGCATTGAAGTTTCACAGTCTGCAATTTTGGAATTAAGTTTGTAATGTTGTTATGTTCCTTCAAATCTAATGGTTCATGATCTGGTGGTCTGCAAGTGATCTTTTCTTTATGACAATGGATCACAGTTATGTTCAAGTGCTCCAGTTTGAAGAATCTTCTTGACAAAGTGATTAGAGGTTGTACAGATGTTCTTGGTGATTACAATGTGCTTGTGGATGTCTCCTGATCATGTTTCTACCTTTGGATTGGTCCACAAAGAGAAATTTGGATCGTGGATGAAGACTGTTCTTAGAAGACGTAGTGTTAACGTTAGTCTTGGCCGACTTGGTTGTTTTCACTACTTGTGGAGTTGCATTGAAGATTGTGGAAGCATGTCGTGGCATGGAAGATTGCATTTGAGTCCCAGCTAAGGTGTATCATGATCTACATCCATCTTTTCCTTAGCCAATTTAGTTTAGGTCCATGCCTATTTCTATGTATGTTTGTAATGCCGACCTTGGAGATTATTCCAATGGTTGATGAATGTAATGCTGACTTTGATGTACATTCCAAGGTTGATGAATTGTATAAAAACATGTAATGTAGTTGCAAAAAAGAAGTCCTTTTGCAAAAATATGAAGATAAGTGAGAAGGTGTAAGAAAAGAAGAGAAGAGGAGTTATATTGTGCTTCAATGGAACGAAACGTAGGCATGGAGTAGATGCTATTAAATTAGTTCACCAACCCTTGGCAGTAAGCCACCCCTAGCAGTGAGCCTTTTGGGTAGTGATCCCTAAGGTAGTGAGCCTCTATTTTTTGGTATTGCTATAACATATTTATTTTTGTTGACTAACACCCACCATAGTTTTTCCCTTATAGGGTTTTCCACGTAAAAACATTGGTGTCTAATGTGTTGATTATGTTAATGTGCTGAGTTTCTTATTTCATGCCTTTATGATTAAATCTGAATAATAGTGAACAAGTGTTTGATGTGTTAATATTCATAAGTAGTCAAAGTTTTGGAGACAACTAATTCACCCCCCCTCCCTCTCAGTTGTTTGGTGCATTTCAATAGGAAGGTGCCCCCAAGTCACCAACCATAATGCTATGCCCCTAGGATACAACACACAACAATGAAAATAGAGGAGAGGCAATATAGAAGAATGATGATACAAATAGAAGAAGGGTCACAACAAAGGTGGTCTCTTGGTATCCTTGACCTTACAAGAGTATCAAGGGTCATCCTGGGAGGCCTAAACAACACATAACACATCATGGGGGAAACACAACATGGAGGTAAAGGGTTAGTAATACTTACCTGTAGTGACAACTAACCTAGAATTTGGAACTTACGAGTATCTTAGAGAGATACTATGTCAAGTTTTGTATGAAGCGTGAGTGGTTCTTATTAGAGTGTTGTTTGTTGTAAGGAAGTCCATGCAATATTTGTTTCTCAATTCCTTGTGTATGTGAAAGCTTTTGTTGCTTATGAGGAGGACAACCACTATTATTGCCAACTGATGATAATCTTCTTACTCTTTTAAGATCTTTAGATCTCTTTCTATGTTGAGTTCAACTATTATAGTGACAAGGACTATCTTGTACTATTTCAATCTTTTCTTTTGTCAAAATCTCTTGCTTCAATTGTTCCATTTGTCTTTCCAACGCATTTTGGTTATCTCCTGATCCTTGAAGGGATAAAAGAGGAGGAACCTCAGCATAAATACCATTCCTTCATGGATGAGGTAATATAGTAGTATTTTCCTTATCCACTTCTATTGTATCAATTATCTCATCATAATTTAGATAGTCATCTTCTGTTTCTAGTTCATTTTTTTCCATCATGTTATTATCGGTAGGCTTAGGAAAGGGATTAGTGAAGATCTATAAATTTTGATTTGGAGGAGAAACCAACTTATTTCCATTATAATTCACACCAAATACCTGTATAACATTCGAGTCGATGAGATCTTGTATTTCATGTTCAAGACGTATACATCATTTAGTATCATGTCCTTGTTACCGACGATAATGACAAAAAACATTAGCATTGAAATAAGGTCCTTGCATTCTACTAGGATCCAATGGTTTAATTGGAGGAAGCCTCAAGAGGTTAGTACTCATAGCTTGATTCATGATATAATGATAGGATTTAGATATTGGAGTAAACTTTCTTTGTTGAAATAGTGTCCTCTTTGGATTAGTGATAGCTGACACTTGTGAGAAATTGTTTGAATTCTGTCCATTAACCTTGATGAAAATCTTTTTATTCCTCTTAAAGTTGTTTTGTGATGGTCCACCCATGGATTGACCAACTTGAGCCAATGAGTTTTGGTTTTCATACTGACTGGAGGAAAGTTGATAATCACAAAGGGCGGTATATAAATATTGAAAGGAGTTATACTTCATTAAGAGAATCTTATCACAGATGTTAGGTTGCAGATTTGTAATAAACACCTTCTGAACATCCTTATCCTTCATATGATATTGAATTTGTGCATAGAGGACTTGATATCAACTAATAAACTCAGTTAACTTCTCTTGCAGACCTTGCTTGCAATGAAATAAATCAATCAAAGAAACTTGAGGTCCAATGTTTGCTTGAAAATGTTGTAAAAATTGATCAACTAGTTGTGAAAAAAAGTGTATTGAATTTGGGGGTAGGGAGAAAAACCATTCTAAAGCAGTATTTTTGAGAGATTGAGGGAAAATATTTTCTAACAAATCCTCTTCAAAGTAAAAATCACTACACATAGTCGTGAATGCTGCCACATGAGTATTAGGATCACCTTTTCCACCATATTTTTCAAAGCAGGGAGTTTCAAACCTCTCAGGCATTGGAGTTCTCAAGATTGTACAAGATAGGTGATTATGGGCATGATAGGTTGGTATATTAGGCTTTCAAGATTCATCAAGCTTGTCACCTTTTGTTGTAAAGAAGTCATGCCTTGAAAGAGTTGCTTCAAGATGGCATCATAAGGAGATGCGGTTTGAGAATTAGAAGTTGTATGCATGACATTTTGAGGGGATTAGTTGGGAGTGGAAATAAAAGATGGTTGAGAGATATTGTAGGTGCAAGGTGGTTTTGAATAGTTATATGTGAGTGGTGGTTGAGAATAAGTGTGATGGAGAGGTGGTTGAGAGTAAGTGTTCATAAAAGAGGTCACCTTAGGTACCAAGTTCTGATAGTTAAATCCCACAACTTTGTAATTTTGTGAATTAGTGCCATTAGATATTCCAATACTAGTGGTAGCATTAAGCATTTGCATTAGTAGTTAAAATCGTTGATGTAAATGTAGATACTCCCGTAGTCGGTATAGGTGCCGATACACACGTATGAGTCAGTGATGACATGTTATTAATAACTTTTGCACATTCAGTCACCAACATAACATTATTATGAAATATATGCACTAAACCTCTAATGAAATTAATACCATCTTTTCCTTCTTTTATCAACTCTCTTATGTTGTGAATCATAGGTATAGTTTCTTTTGCTATCCTTTTAGTTTCCACAAATGCTTGAAAATTGACTAGCTCTTTATCAAGTTTATTTATTTGCTCATTAGGTACATGTGTTACCACCTCAATAGTGTCATAAACATCATGAAATATTGTATCTTCTATAGTTGTTGTAGGAGATATAGTGTCTAGCAAAATTTGTGTCTCTCCTTTTGTAAAGAAGGTATTCAATGGATTTTCAAAGGTAGGCATATCGTATTCTTCAGGAGTACTAGATCCCATGAGTCTTCTACTTCTTCTTAAAGGGATATTTATATTAGGTAAGATGGTTATAATACTCATACAAAAGCATGCAACACTCAATACACAAACTAATAGAACAAACCCAAGGAGCAAGATGTGTTTAGGATCCAAAATGCTTGATTTTTCAGTTTTTTCAATGCTAATGACTAAAAGAAGAGGTGTTGTGAACAATTTAAAGAGGAGAAGTAAATAAAATGTCTAATAAAAATCTAATTATGCAAAAATATCCTTCACAACATGCCTATAGTGCAGATTTAGAGTGATGACAAGTCAAAACCTAGTGAAAATACACCTAAAATATGCAATTTTCACCAATTTTCAATGTAGAAGCCTAATAGAAAGGGTGTTGTAAGAAATTTGAGGAGGGGCATCAGATTATAACCCTTATATAAGTCAAATAATGCAGCAAAATCCTTTACAACATGTCTATAATGCAATTCTAGAGAGATGATAATGTCAAACTCTAGTGAAAATGCAAGGTTTTCAAACCCTAGACATGAAATTTTGCAAGAATGACACTATGATGCAAAACTACAATTATAAATCAGTCCTAATGAGTTTTTTAAATGGGTAGTAAAATCTGAAACAAGATTTTAACTACAAACCCTAACTAATGTAAAACTAGGTTTTTATGAAAAATGTACAATTTCAAGCAATTTTTATCAAGTTAAGCATGAAAATGCAATACAAGTGAATACCAAATGATGAATTTATATAATTTAAATCATATCTAATAAAAATAATATAAATTAATGGACATTAAATGCGAGCCTAAGATGCCAAATTTTTTCAAATTTTTTTAAATTTTCAATTTTTTTAATAATTTTTGAAATACAATAAGATGATTGAATGCAAATATATCACACGACACTCAAAAAGGTGAAAAATTCAAACAAAAATAGGTTCACCAAAATGTTTAGTTGGTAAAAAGGAAAAAATGGTGGTTTCAGTTTGAAGGGTAAATCCTCCTTTCACTACAAAAATTCAAGGACATATCAACCAAGTTGAATCTCTACTAAGAGAGAGCATTCACCTAAAATGTTGGGATGTCACTTGCAATGATGCAGAAACTTAGATGTTATCAATCAATATCTCAATTTAATGTTCAAATGCTCTTAAAACTCTAAGTATGCAAAATAGTAAGCAAATTGATGAATTACAACAAATCCTTTCAGACTAAGATGAAGAACAAAGATTAATAACTGATTGTTTTCTAAAGTTTAGGATGTGGAACTATCAGGGACACCTCCACTAGCACACCTGTCCAAGGTATTATTTTCTACATAGAATCAGGATCTTCTCCTGACACTGATATTCATTGTATCTTTCATTTCTACCTTGGAAAAGGTGGAGCACACCTACACTAGAACCCTAGTCTAGTGCCAGATGTTCTTCGGGATGTCGGAAGCTCTTCAGATGCTGATTATCATTTTCTAGATAGTTTCTATGTTTACAGCTTCGGAGGACACTGCCACTAACATCCGTGTCCCAAAATGTTCAACTTTGTCTTCATTTTTTAGATCTTGAATCCTTGTCCTCTGCAACCTCCTTTTGTAACTCCACTCTACAAAGCTTGGTGCCTATAACATGCAATCACAAATGAGTGTGGTTGGGGGTTGTGGTGTTTAGAGGCTTGCCTCGGTGATGCCCCAGAGAGACATTCAAATCTTATGAACACCATTGTTAGATGAGAGTGCATATCCCTATGGGATAGAGGCAAAATCTGAATGATAAATGATTGAAACACAAATAAATGTCACCTTGAAGTGTAGATCTCATGGAAGGAAGATGCCTTTTCATGCAATGAGGAGATGGAGTCAAACCTGCAACAAAAAACACAATAACAACACAATACTGCTCTATAACACAATGAAAGCCTTGAATCACTTTAGCATAAATTCACAAGTTCACAATGTCCATCTCTAGTTTGCATATGAAACACTAAACATGCTTATATAAGCAACTACAAGCATTCCTGCTAAGAATTTCATAATTTAAACTTCAGATGTCGGCATAGGACTTAAATAACAGTCATAAAATTGATAATAAAATTGAGGACTGACCTAAAATAGGGTAGGACTAGAGTGCTAGCACCCAAGTCTACCCTCCCATTTTTTTTAGGATTCATCAAAGTGGCATCCCCTAGGTCCTATTTGCCATATGACTTATGGGGTTTCTCATTTGGATTCACAATTAACATGCAAGATTCTCTAAATGCATTCTAAGGACCCGGGAGCTAAACCTTAAGAGGGAAAAGCCCCCAAGGGGACATTTTCTGACATAACACTTTCATTCAACTAAAACAAATTATCTTTATCTCTTCAGCCACAATGGTCGTAACATAATTAGGAAACATATTAAAACATTCATAAAGGATAGCACGGTCTACATTCGACCACTATGTGATTACCATTTGTGATTTTATGAATGCAACTGCATTTAATAGATTAACATGGTCCTGTATTAATTGTATTACCTATGGTAATGTATCGTAACCAAGCTACCTCTAGCTGAGAGCAATCTTTTGAATCCTCTACTAGATCCCCCTTTGGGAGCTAAGAATTAGTTATGTGCTACCTTGTAGCATATTCTTCTCAGACTCTCCAAAAAAAGAAAACAACGATGATAATGATAATCCTCTTCGTCTATCGAAAAGGCTCTTTTCTTTGCATGTTGTTCTTTCACCACCCCACGTAATCTGCCACCTTCAAAGTGGAAGTGAGTTATTCATTGGCATATCCTGCCACCTCATAGATTTGTAGACTCGACCATGTCCATAATACCTCCCATTTGGGAGTCATTAGAAATGCTTGAGCTTGTGATAAGCTCTACCACCATTACAACTCTCTCCACTCATCATGGATAGTGGTATGGTTGGTAACAAAGTTATATACTTATACAATAAAGTGCTCGACCACTACCAGATAATAGATATGTTTCACATATTATCATTTACATCTAAATAATACTATGTGAGTATTATAATAATCTAGGATATCATCAAGATATGTTATCATCATTAAGGTGGTAACATTAACATGCAAATATGGGGTCGAGTCTCACTCCCCTGCTTCACTATATTAGATTATAGATAAGATATTTAAATGGTAAACACAAGGGCTAATAAATAATTAGATACGTAAACATAGGAAAACTTGACACTATGCAAGATTACTATCGACTACAAGAACATTTTGAGAACATAAACCTTAATTTGACTTACCGAAAATAATCGAATCGAAATCAACTTTCAAGGAAAAAAGACTTAAACTCACCTTGTCTTACATGGGTTCACGAATGGTCATTCTCGATACTCATATGGCATTTTGATAATTTTTGAACATCTATTTCCTTCTCCCTAGGTGATACTCTCTTTCCATCCTTGAAGGAAGATTCTTTTTGTGGTTATGCTCACAACCATATAACCATGATCAGTGCATCATCATTTAATAAATAAATCATTATGACAAAATAATAATAACAATATATAATCAGATGTCTAATCTAAACATCAATCCATATCCATGTTGTCAATGATTTTACTTGATATTTTCCGCAAACATCAAATCATTAAGCTATGATAAATTATCCTATTTTCCACATAAAGTAGGATTAATTTAAATAAAAAGTTGGGGATGTAACACAATCCGTCATTAAATCCTGGAGAGACTAATCTTGCAACCACATAAGTTGAAACTTAAAAGAAAGATTCTTTGAAGCTTTGAATGCAACCGCTGAGAGTGTGATTGGCCAATGATCAGAGCCTCTCCAATCCAAGATCTTTGAGTTGGTGGTCCATCTATCACCCATCAAAAAGTAGGAGACAAGAAATCTATCTAGCCTCTCTGAGATCGCATCTGCTCCGCTTCTTCTATTGTTCCAAGTGAAGGTCCCATTATTTGGCTTTACATCAATGATATTCAAGAGATCAATATTATCCCTGTGGAGGGTAGTAGAAAAATTAAGCTTGATAGTGCCCCCTCTTTTCTCCTCCAAGCTACACACCACATTGATGTCACCAGCCATAATCCAAGGGAGATATGACTCTTGAAATTTGACAAACCTAATATGATCCTAGAGCTACGATTTACCTAAGAGATTAGTAGGAGTGTAAACATTAGTAAAAAGATAGGTTTCACCTGAATCCACACTAGGAGAAACCAAAGAGATAGAAGAGAAACTTGAAATCGACTGGAGAGGGACCACCTTGCTAGGATCCCAAAAACAAGCCACTCCACTCAAACTACCAGGAGCCCTCATGCACTGAAAAGAGACACAAGAGAAAATTCTAGGAGCAACATTCAACATACCATCAATAGTCACTTTAGTTTCCTAAATGAAGAAAATGTCAGGAAAATGGGTACTAATCAAATCATGAATAACCTTTTGTCTAGGGATGCTATTCATACCCATCACATTCCATGATACTAAAATCATTTGTGAGAATGGGAAAAATGGGAGTCAATGGTCTTCACTGACCTGGATTCCACCAAAGTATCTCCAATTAACTTCACCTTCTCCTGGTCTTTCTTGTGTCCAACCTTTGAAGGTTTCTCCTAAGGCCCTTTCTTTAGGGATTTCTGTTGTAGGCCCTAGACAGGAGAGAGGCCTCTCTATTTTTACTAGCCTCTAAAGCCTCTCTCATTGGAGGCAAGACCGGAGCTGCCAAAACTTCACCATCTTTCAAGACCAAAGTCTCCTTTGGTTCTAACACCTCTGGATGAGATGCTAAATCTGTATCCATTTGCCCATCTTGCTAGTCCTCTAAAGACATGATCATATTATCATTCTCTCCATCCTCTAACAAGGCCCCATCCAATGACCTATCACCAGAGGGTGTCTCAACAGGAAGTCCCTCTACCTATACCAAGTCATCCAAAACATCAAACCAATTAAAATTATCATCATTTTACCTATCCTTTAGGGTTCTCTTCTGACCTCTCCACTATTGCGAGACTTAACATGAATAAAGGGCTCTTTACCTACAATCCCTTTAGCTAGAGAGGCTTTCCCTCTATCCTTCTTAGGAGAAGAGTTTGGAGGAGCATTAGTTGAAGTATTGGACAAAGTAGTTTGGAGACATCTCCTTTGCGAATGCCCATACTCATGCTAGATTCGAAATCTGAATGACAACATATCATAGTCAAGGTATTGAATCCAAGAAGAGGATCTAAGACATATTTCCATAGAATCCAACAAAGGGTTATATATGTCAATGTCAACACAAATTTTAGCATAAGTGATTACCTTCCTATCCTGAGTTTGCGAGGCAGAACCAACCGGTTTGCCAAGTAGAAGAGCAATCGAATATTAATCTTAAAAAAAAAAAATTCACATTTAATTTTGTGTTAAGTATAATTTATCTACTAAATTATTTGGATTTTATTTTCATATACAAATATTCTTTTATTAAAGTTGATATTATTTTTATCCTGTAAAACAACTTTCCAACTTATCATTAAATCATTTTTAGGTCATCAAATATCAATAATGTGATAAAGTAAATCTTCCAAGAAATCAAATCTTCAAAAATCAATAATGTGAAGAATCAAACCTTAAAAATTAAATATTCCCACAAATTAAATCTTGACCATGTAAAAATATTAAATCATAATTAATGTATCTATATGAGGAATATGATTATTTTTTTAATTTATGAAACCCTTACATCTCTTTAAAAAACAAATGCTAGTCTATATTTAATATCAAAACTAATTTTAATTTTATTTTGTTTGATTTGTGAAAGGACAGACAATTGAGGCCCCTTATATTAATCAATGATTCGACGCAAATGAGATTGGACAATGTGGTCCCCATGCAACCTAGAGAATATCAAAACCTAGTTCAATGTCTTCCTAGCTAAGAAAAAGCTATCGTGGGAATAGATCAGTATTTTTTAATGACGTATAATTTTGTTATACGTTAAAAACAACAAAATTAAAAAAATTAAAATATAAAAATTAAAATAAAACCTTTTAAGCTTTAAGGCAGACATTTCATTTTTTATTTTTTAATATTGATAATTCATTCGTGACATTTTTTATTTCTTGCCTTATAGATGGTAGACTAATGTTTCTGATGCATCGATCCCTATTAATCTATTTATCAGAAATCGTGCCATAAATGTTTATGCTATAGTTTGTGGGATTTTTTTTCTATTTTTATTAAAGTGGAATTTTCATTTTTTTCAATTTTCTCATTGGGTGTGGGTGTTTTCCTCGTGGTTTTGTATTTTTGGAATGGATTTTTTTTTTCTATTAATCAATTCGTGTCCTAATGTTTTGTTGCTATTAGAAATATTTCATGACTTTGTAATGTTCTTTGATATAGATGTGTTCACACCTAGTGTTTCTATCGACGCGTGACATTTTAACAAGGACATTCTACATTTATTTTATTTATTGTGAATAGGCTGAAGTGCAGGCGTCATTAATGGCTTATGCTGCGAAGTCTTAGGTTTGTTGAGCAAAGGATTATTTGCATTGTTTATTCATTTACTAGGATTCTTTGATGAGGGTGAAATATGTGTCTGTTGAGAGGGTTGTTATCTATTGTATTGGAAGTGAAAAATGAGGCATTTGTAAGTTTCTATATCCTTTACACTGTTATTTTTGCATTGTTTATTCATTTGCTCAGATTGTTTGATGAGGGTGAAATCTATGTCTCTTGAGAGGGTTTATATCTATCGTATTGGAAGCGAAAAAGGAGGCGTTTGTAAGTTCCTATATCTTTTACATTGTCATTTTTGTGTTGTTTATTCATTTTCTCAGATTGTTTGATAAGGGTGAAATCTGTGTTTGTTGAGAGGGTTTATGTCTATCGTATTGGAAGCAAAAAAGGAGGCATTTGTAAGTTCCTATATCTTTTACAATGTCATTTTATAGTTTTTTACATCTCTGCATTTTATGGGTTAATGTCTATTGTTTATTGTTCTCTGCATTTTATGGGTTAATGTCTACTCTTCACTATGTTTGAGTTCTTTTATGGGTTAGTCTCTGTTGTTCAGTCTAAGACTTAACACCATAATTCATTAGTCTTGAGTTCTCGGCATGATTACTAGTCTATAGTTTTCATTTATTGTGAACAGACTGAAGTGCAGGCATCATTAATGGCTTATGGTGTTGAGTTTTAAGTCTGCCTAGCAAAGGATTATTTGTGTTGTTTTTTCATTTTCTCATATTGTTTATTGAAGGTGAAATATGTGTCTGTTGAAAGGGTTTATATCTATTGTATTGGAAGCAAAAAATGAGGTGTTTTTACATCTCTGCATTTTATGGGTTAATGTCTAGTCTTTGCTATATTTGAGTTCTTATATGGGTTAACCTCTATTTTTGAGTTTAAGACTTAACACCATAATTCATTAGTTTCGACTTCTCTGCTCACCAAGAATGAGAATGGAACTAATCTTTTGTCTGCCTGCTTATTAGTCTCTAGTTTTCAGTTATTGTGAATAGACTTAAGTGTAGGTGTCATTAATGGATTATGGTGTGTTGTTTTAAGTCTTTCGGGGAAAGGATTATTTGTGTTGTTTATTCATTTGCTTAGATTGTTTGATGAGGGTGAAATTTGTGTCTATTGAGAGGGTTTATGTTTATTGTACTGCAAGCAAAAAATGAGGCATTTTTACATCTCTGCATTTTATGGGTTAATGTCTAGTCTTCGCTATCTTTGAGTTCTTTTATTGGTTAGCCTCTATTGTTGAGTTTAAGACATAACACCATAATTCATTAGTATCGACTTCTCTGCTAGCCACAATTGAGAATGAAACTAATCTTTTGTCTGCACACTTATTAGTCTCTAGTTTTCATTTATTGTGAATAGACTGAAGTGCAGGCATCATTAATGACTTATGGTGTGAAGTTTTAAGTCTTCCAAGAAAACAATTATTTGTGTTGTTTATTCATTTGCTTAGATTGTTTGATGAGGGTGAAATTTGTGTCTGTTGAGAGGGTTCAATGTGTCTATCATATTGGAAGTGAAAAATAAGATGTTTGTAAGTTCCTATTTCTTTTACAATGTCGTTCGATAGTTTTTAGCATCTCTACATTTTATGGGTTAATGTCTATTGTTTGTTTTTGTCTGCATTTTATGGGTCTCTGTTGTTGAGTTAAAGACTTAACAACATAATTAATTAATGTTGACTTCTCTATTGGCCATGATTAAGAATGGAACTAATCTTTTCTCTGCATGCATGTATGCCAACTGTACTTCAATCTATGAAATGAAATTGAAAATTAGGTGTAAATAAGTGCAAAATGTTGACGTGTGGTGTTTTAACGAGGACATTGTACATTTATTAGTGTCTAATTTTCATTTATAAGGTAGGAGACTAATTAGTCCCTGCCTCATGCCTATTGATCCATTTGTTGAAAATCATGCCAGAAATGTTTATGCTATAGTTTGGGGGATTGTTTTTTAATTTTTATTGATATGGAATTTAGGGTTTTTTTTGCAATTTTTTCATTAGCTGTGGGTATTTTCCTCGTGCTTTTGTATTTTCTAAATTTTTTTAATTTTATTAATCAATTCATATCCTAATGTTTTGTTGCCATTGGAAATATTTCATGACTTTGTAATGTTCTTTGATATAGCTATGTTTGTATGCAGTGTTTCTGTCAACGCGTGGCATTTTAATGAGGACATTCTGCATTTATTTCATTTATTGTGAATAGATTAAAGTGTAGGTGTCTTGAGCAAAGGATTACTTGCGTTGTTTATTCATTTGCTTGGATTGTTTGGTGAGTGTGAAATCTGTGTCTGTTGACAAGGTTTGTATCTATCATATTGGAAGTGAAAAAGAAGGCGATTGTAAGTTCCTATATCTTTTACACTGTCATTTTTGTGTTGTTTATTCATTTGGTCAGATTGTTTGATGATGGTGGAATTTGTATCTATTCAAGTTGCTATATCTTTTACAATGTCATTTTATAGTTTTTTGCATCTCTGTATTTTATGGGTTAATGTCTAATGTTTGTTGTTCTCTAGCTTTTACGGGTTAATGTCTACTCTTCTCTATCTTTGAGTTCTTTTATGGATTAGTCTCTATTGTTGGATTAAAGACTTAACACCATGATTCATTAATTGTCGACTTCTATGCTAGCCAATGAGGGCGAAATCTATGTCTGTTGAGAGAGTTTATGTCTATCATATTGGAAGAGAAAAACATGGTGTTTGTAAGTTCCTATATCTTTTACAGTGTCGTTTGATAATTTTTTACATCTCTACATTTTATGGGTTAATGTCTATTATTTGTTGTTCTCTACATTTTATGGCTTAATGTCTACTCTTGCCTATGTTTGAGTACTTTTATGGGTTGGTCTCTATTGTTGAGTTAAAGATTTCACACCATAATTCATTAATGTCGGCTTCTGTGCTGGCCACAATTAAGAATGGAACTAATTTTTTCTTTGCACGCATGCATGCCAACTATACTTCAATCTATGAAATGAAATTGAAAATTAGGCCTGAATAAGTGCAAAATGTCGATGTGTGGTGTTTTAACAAGGACATTGTGCATTTATTAGTCTCTATTTTTTTTTAATGTGAATAGACTGAAGTGTAGGCATCATTAATGGCTTATGGTGTGAAGTTTTAAGTCTATTGAGAAAAGGATTATTGGCATTGTTTATTCATTTTCTCAGATTGTTTGATGAGGGTGACAACACACATAACAAATATATTTTTTAAAGTTATTAAAATTATTATTCACCAAGTATCCTCACTAGCATGGATTTGCATACGAAAAACTTAATTGAAAGGTGGAAAATTGTTTGCAAAAGATGTGTACAATCAAGCAAAGCTTGAAAAAATATTAAGATCTCCATTGGGCTATAAAACATTAAAAGGCATTCACACCTCACCATATTATCTAGAAAACACTAAAAACAACATATTTGCAATGATAAGACTTTTGGGACCTCCAACTTTTTTTGCAACATTAACAAGTGCTAAGCATTTCTATGAGCCATTGTGCAAAGCTTTGCACCAAAAATCTATTTTGCAACAATCCAAGTCTAATTAAACTATAGAAGATAGAGACTTGGACTTTGAAATCATAAAGAATCCAATGCTTTGCAGTCATTATTTCAACCATAGAGTCAATGCATTCTGGAAAATGATGCTAAAAAACCACGAGCTATTTGGCCAAGCCATGGACTATTCTTTTGTTACAAAATTCCAAAACCAAGGCAATGAGCATGTTCACTTTTTCTATGGATAAAACATGTGCCTGCATATAGCAATTACTCAAATAATGAAATATAAAGCTTTGTGGAAAAGTACATTTCATGTGACTCATTGCTACTTGATACAAACCTTGCCAAAATGCAAACGCATCATCATACAAAGAGTTACAAAAAATCCAAAAACTCAAGTTGCAGATTCAGTTTCCCCTTACCTCCAATGAGAAAAACAACAGTTGTAGAACGACTTCCAGTGCCTAATGCTACAATAAAGAAGAGGGAGAATTTTTTTTAAGCAATTGGAAAACAAACATACACAAAGGAACTTTTATTTCAAAGTTTCTTGCATGAATTGGAAATAGATGAAATCAAGTACATTACAATGCTTCAATCAACATTGTCATGTTGAAAAAAGACCCATCTGACATTTGGATAAATGCCTTTCCAAAGAAAGTGCCCAAACTATGGTATACAAATATAGATACGCAATTTATTTTAGATGCATATGCTACTGCACCCTCTTGTAGCCCATATACGATGGAACAAGATAGAACATATGCATTATTGTTCTCTGCATTTTATGTGTTAATGTCTATTGTTCCCTATCTTTGAGTGCTTTTATTGATTAGTCTCTGTTGTTGAGTTAAAGACTTAACACCATAATTTATTTTTGTCAGCTTCTCTGTTGGCCACGATTAAGAATGGAACTAATCTTTTCTCAGCATACATGCATGCCAATTGTACTTTAATCTATGAAATAAAAATGAAGATTAGGCCTCAATAAGTGCAAAATGTCAACATGTGGCATTTTAATGAGGACATTGTGCATTTAATTTTCTTGGTAAATTACTTGAGACAGTGTAGGGCCTTCTGTTATGGCTCTGGTTTTGGATGAATTCTACTTAATATCTTAAACTGTACACAAAAGTGCTTCTCTTCTTCATATTTTCCTAGCCAAGTTTATAAGAAATTTGTTATAGTTGAGGGTTCTAAAGGATTTTAGTTATTGCTCTGTGTTCATTTTTACTTATGAAGAGGTGTAACTATACATTGTTGCTATGTTTCCCTTAATGTGGCTATTTTTTATGCTACATTGGTTTATGGTGTGTTGCTCATTTAACAAATATATTTTTGTAGGAGCTTAAAATTTTGTTTAGGGTTTTGGAAGCATTATAGTTAATGCCTTTGGCCTTTTTGTTTTATGACATTTTTTACCATAAATGCAGCTACTCTTATAATTTCTATGTAGAAGCCTTTTGTTTTATGACATTTTTAACAAAGCATGGGGGGATTGGAAAGAATGAGAATTTCTAGCTACAGTCAACTTGTTGCTTTCCCATAACCATAGATGAGTAATATTATTCTTGTACGAAAGGGGGAAGGTTGGCCAGCATCTCTAATTAAGTGAGACTTCTTCCAAGTGGTAAGCTAACTCAGTGAAATCTCAATGACCCTAGATGGATTGTGACTTTGGGTGCTCAGGCAAAGAGACATCATTTGTCTCTCTTTCCCTGCCTTCATTTGATGACCTTCATCAAGGATATTGACTGAGGTGGGATATAACTCCTAGATTGTTTAATTAATGGTGAAAGGGTAAGACTCTCTTGATAGACTCAAAGAAGTCCTTAGGAAGCAAAGGCATCATTTTATCAGCTTTTGCTCCAACTGCTCATGGTTTTCTTGATGGTTTCCAGACATGTGGTTTTTAATAATTGGGGATTGAAAGATGGGGAGTCATGGTTACTTCCTGCTGCCCTATCATATGCAACAAATAAATTGGTGTCTTTTCATAGAGTTCCATGATCTTCTAGAATATTCTTGGGCCACAGAATATTGTCGTCAACAAAGCAGCATCAGCTCCATGTTCATTGACAAAGCGAAGTGGTTTAAAACTCATCCAATCAGAGAAAATATGCAATTTCCTAAATTCAATTATTAAATGCATTGTAACTACAAATTGTATTGCAGAAATCTTAACCCGACATAATGTGTCTATTTGTAGGTTCTCAAATTTCGTTGTAGGAGGGAGGAAAAAGAGTGATCACATAGATATAGAACAAAAGGGAATTATGTTCTGGGCTTTGGATACAAGGTATTCACATCTTGGGCATTTAATAGTTTTTTACACCTCTGCATTTTATGGCTTAATGTCTATTGTTTGTTGTTCTCTGCAATTTATGGGTTTATGTCTACTCTTCCCTATCTTTGAGTGCTTCTATAGGTTATTCTCTGTTGTTGGGTTAAAGACTTCACACTATAATTCATTAATGTCGAGTTCTCTATTGGCCACAATTAATAATGGAACTAGTCTTTTCTCTACATGCATGCATGCCAACTACACTTGAATCTATCAAATGAAAATTAGATCTAAATAACTGCAAAATCTCCCAATGTAAAATTTATTTCTGTTGAAAGGATTTATAGCTATACCATTGCTATGTGTTGATGACTGTTTTGATGCAATCATAACAATAAGTTAAAATTCACATAAAATGAACTGAAACTATACTTGAAAGACAAGAAGGAATCATTTGGTGATTCAACTAATCCCAAGTCTACAATGGTTCGGTTGGTCAAGTTCAGTTGGTCAATGTGAAGCTGTAATGTTCAAGGGGCCTTACGTAGTTTAGGTTTGTTTTGTGGTTTACTGGACTAAGAATATGCAAAGAGGTCATAGATTTCAACAAGTATTTTGTTCATTTGCATACAAGTGATACCGGGCTGCAAGTTTTAGAGGGTTTTCTTGGATTTTTTGCAGCTTTCTACTTTATCTGTTTATGAAAACTGTCTACTTATAGCTCTGTTATGCATGCTTCTTCAAATTTGAGACAATTTCCTTTGGATTTCTACGTTTTCAGCTAGATATTTCAGATGGGTTGGGAAAAGTTAGAAAGATCTAAACTATGCCTCATTTAATCTACAGAAGGATCTAAGTGTTTCTGTTATGCACTATGTAAACACTACAGTAATTTGATCAAATCCACAGTAAAAACCCTAAATGTAAGTTCTGAGCATTTTCACAAACATACATTTAAAATTGCAAGCTCTCAAAGAAGATATTTCAAAACATAAAGAAGAGCAGGAGAACACTCAGAAGATAGATGCAGAACTCCAGATTCTATTGTATTAGAAACGAATAGCCATACATGATTTACAATGTAAGAATGACTCTTAGTTTCATTGATCATACTACAGAGAACTTACAAGCTTTACAGATACAGTAAGGCAGCCAGACATTCCACGCGCACCTTACTGCAGACAAACAGGCGACCTCCTTCTTCTACTTCTAAACTATGCTAAGCTATCATGCTGTGTTTTCCTAGAATCTCTGTTGTAGGCCCTAAAAATCCCTGTTGTAAAGTATTACAGTGTAGAGAGGCACAATATAAAGACATTCTGATTGTCCTCACTACAGCAAAAAACCTAACTGATCCCCTGGTTCAAACCCCTAGTTACAGCAATAAATGCAGGTGAACCAGTTCTCAAAAATATCTCTGAGCAGTGGTCAAATCTGGGTGAAATATTGCCCCTTCTAAGAAGTTCCGGCAGCTGGGCAATAACTTCTGTTTGTCTTTTGTGATAATACCTTTAGCTGTGACCTTCCTCTTCACTTGAATGGCTTTGACCTTTTGCATTTCATCTCTATCTTCTTGCTTCTGAGATCAGATCTTCTGCCTCCATGAGGTCACTGTATTGACTTTCCAGCTGCTTCCTCAACTGCAAGCCTGCAAGACAAGACAAGCAATAAGTTTCACATTTATCACAAAAATAGCATGAAAATAGAATAAGCGTTTAAATCCAGGTGACTGCGCAAGATGAGGAGATCGGATCCAGAAAACTCCAAAAAATGCGTCCAAAATGCGCCCAAGCTGCTCAAAATTGATCGGGTCAACCATCGCTGACCGAAAAATGCCAGAGGCGCCAAAAAAAATGCTTTAAAATTCCACCGCCTCATTTCCCGCCCATCGGCATGATCATCCCTGTCGGTGCGTCAAAAAAACAGGTTAGTCGATATACCTCATCATCATGATATTCTGGAAATAGCATTCCCTCCTGAAGGTCCAGATGAATGTCATCATGATGTTTCACTTCTGCATATTGGAGAAAAGAACAACAACATCATCATCATCATGTTGAAGAAGAATAGGAGGATATGAATATAATCATGCTGCTGAGGAAAGGAAGATGATGGTGACGTCATCATGATATTCGGGCTTCATTAAAATGCTAAGGATGATGTCATCGTCATATCCGGTTAAGATCAGGGGGATATTTGTGATATCGGGTCACCTAAGGAGCATGATCAGGATGATGAAGTGAATATGATCCTTTCACGGCCAAGGTAACCCTCTCGATAAAAATCAGCATGATGAAGATCATCATCATATTTGCTTTTGTCGAACTTGGAATAAGACATCATCATCATATTTCGGGAAACGGATCGTGCTTGAAAAAATATCCTGTTTGAAGGAAAAAAGATGATGATGATGATCATCAGGATATTAGCTTCTGTCGAACATAGAATAAGACATCATCATCATATTTCGCGAACCAGATCGGGTTTTGGAAAATATCCTGTTGAAAGAAAAAATGATGATGCTGATCATCAGGATATTTACTTCTTCGTTTATCAGATCGGGATGACGTCATCATGATATTCGGAGCCTTCGTTAAACTTGAACATGACGTCATCATGATATTCGCCAACCGGATCATGTTTGGGAAAAAATCCTGCCGAAGGGAAAATGTGATGATGATGATCATCAGGATACTTGCAAAAGGTTGTATTTCATCGGCAGGAGGACTTGGCGAAATATCGGGCGTACAAACAAGATCATGATGATCTTGACAATATGACAGGATAAAAATATGATGATGACGTCATCATCATATTTCATTTTCAGAGCACAAGGATGAGTTGGTCATCATGATATTTGCGCTAGGGTGATATTACAAAATATGATGATGCTGTTGAGAAATGTAATATCGGCTTCTTCTTAATAGATAGGGTGATCGTCATGATATTCGCTAACCGGAGATCAGGAGGATATGAAGATGATGATCCTCTTAATTGAATTATGATGATGATGTCTCCAGCACTTAGCGAAATTCAGCAAATGACTCGTGAAAGATCAAGATGATATGAGGTCGTCATCATCATAATTCGAACTTCAGCAAATATCATGATGATGATCTTGCGGTAGGTTTATAGCATGCGCATGCAAATATGCCGATGATGAATTTATTAATTCAGGGTGATCTTATACTATCAGCATGATATTTTAAGATCAGGCGATGCAAAGATATCATGATGATGTTCGCGATACAAAGACCGCTCGACGGGGTAACTTACCTTGACTGAAAGCCGATGTCATCATGATATTCGAACCTCAGGATATTATCGGGGGGGGGGGGGGGGGGGCGTTCAAATATGATGATGATGATCATCATCATGCAACCAAAACCAAGTTTATAACATATGACGCTCCTAAGAAAATCATGATGCTGCATAATGCGCACAAGGCCTTTTGAAGGGTAAAGGGTACTACCACCTAAGATTGACGTCCGGATATTGCGACTGCATGATTTTTTTAGCGGGTGATAGACCAAGATCATGATGATCCTGTCAACATGACTTAGGATATAAAAATATGATGATCCTCCTGCGAATATCAGGTTTGACCAAGACTTTGACCGTGCATAACTTCCACATATGGACAAATTTTTGAGTGAAGTAAAAGGCAAACCTGCATGGAATTTCAAGCTCTTTTAAAATATGAGGTCACAAAAACAAAATATGAACTTTGACAAATAGACCTCATGATGATGACCTACCTTATCATATATCATGATGATGATGCACCTGACCTTCATTTTTACCAGACCGCCAGGAAGCAGAAAAAACACAAGCAGAAGCAAAAAAGCAAGACATCAGCAGGGGTCCCCATTTTGCTAAGGAGCATAATGGGGCGTGTTGTGAACATCACAACACTATGCATACTGTAACAAATATATCTGAATCATTTTGAAGCACTTGTGTTGTTTTAACCATGTTTTGTGTCTCAAAAAGGTTTTTCATAACTTGCTCATGGTGTCTCTGCATCATTTAAACTACCTGTGTTGTTTTAACCATATTTTGGGCCTCGAAAGGTTTCTCATAATTTGCTCATGGTGTTTGTAACAATTACTGATGCATTAGTGTCGACTTCTCTACTGACCATGATTAAGAATGGAACTAATATTTTCTCTGCATGCTTATTAGTCTCTAGTTTTCATTTATTATCAATAGACTGAAGTGCAGATGTCATTAATGGCTTATGTGTGAAGTTTTAAGTCTGTTGAGCAAAGGATTACTTGTGTTGTTTATTCATTTGATCAGATTGTTTGATGAGGGTGAAATTTGTGTCTATTGAGAGGGTTTATGTCTATTGCATTGGAAGCAAAAAACAAGGCACTTGTAAGTTCCTATATCTTTTACATTTTCATTTTATGTTTTTTACATCTCTACATTTTATGGGTTAATGTCTGTTGTTTGCTATTCTCTGCAATTTATGTGTTAATGTCTACTCCTCCATATCTTTTAGTGCTTTTATGGGTTGGTCTCTATTGTTGAGTTAAAGAGTTCTCGCCATAATTCATTAATGTCGGCTTCTCTATTGTCCATGATTAAGAATGGAACTAATCTTTTCTCTGCACATATGCATGCCAACTATACTTCAGTCTATGAAATGTACATGAAGATTAGGCCTAAACAAGTGCAAAATGTTGACGCGTGGCATTTTAATGAGGACATTGTGCATTTATTAGTCTCTACTTTTCATTTGATGTGAATAGACTGAAGTGTAGGTGTCATTAATGGCTTATGTCATGAAGATTTAAGTCTGTCAAGCAAAGGATTATTTGCATTGTTTATTCATTTGCTCAGATTGTTTGATGAAGGTGAAATATTTGTCTCTTGATAAGGTTTATATCAATCATATTGGAAGCAAAAAAGTAGGCATTTGTAAGTTCCTATATCTTTTACACTCTCATTTTTGCATTGCTTATTCATTTGGTCAGATTGTTTGATGGGAGTGGAATATGTGTCTGTTGAAGTTCCTATATCTTTTATAGTGTTGTTTTATAGTTTTTTACACCTCTACATTTTATGGGTTAATGTCTATTGTTTGTTGTTCTCTACATTTTATGGGTGAATGTCTACTCTTCCCTATCTTTGAGTGTTTCTATGGGTTAGTCTATGTTGTCGGGTTAATGACTTAATGTACCATAATTCATCAATATTGACTTCTCTACTGGCCACAATTAAGAATGGAACTAGTCTTTTCTCTGCACACATGCATGCCAACTGCACTTGAATCTATCAAATGAAAATCGGATCTAAATAACTCTAACATCTCACGATGTAAAATCTATGTCTTTTGAGAGGATTTATAACTATACCGTTGGTATGCATACTATAACAATTATATCTGCATCATTTTAAATCACTTGTGATGTTTTAACCATGTTTTGGGTCTCAGAAAGGTTTTTCATAACTTGCTCATGGTGTTTGTAACAATTACTAATGCAAAGACTAATGTTTTATGTGCACTATTGTCTCTTATTAGATGGGCCTAGTAAATTGAGTTTCAGAGTGTAAGTTATTTCTTGTTTTTTATAAAACTTTTGAAGTAGACTACTTTCTCTGTGACAAGTATTTACTGCACTATTGACTTTGTTCTCCTTGTAGCCATTGCAATCATGATTGACTAATATGCATTCGTTTATCAAGTCATGATGCTTTATATTGTCATTGCATTTTGAATCCATTAGAAGCGCTTCTCTAACCTCAGATAGTCTAGGCAAAGTGGTAAGTCTTTGTTTAATATACAAGTTAGAATTGAAAAGTCCTCATGTTTTTCAAGGTGTTTCCTCCATGAAGCAAGGGTGTTCACAAGACCTAGATCTATAAAAGTCATCCTTTCCCTGTATAGTTCACATCACTTATTGCATCTTGCATCTTGTGTATTATCTATCAAAACTAATTAATTTGTGAATCATTCAATTTCTCTAACACCAAGTTAAGTGAATACTGAAATGACTACATATATGTTCCCCTTCTAGAGCTTGCTTTTACTGTAATATCTGAACATTCTCTATATTTTTAGTGACCATGACATCCTTTGTGCATGTATAGTATGCTATTAAGAACTGAAAAGCATGCTTCTAAACTTTCCATATTGAAATTTGGCCAACCTCTTGGCTTTGATCTAGCTCAGCTAACTCACTTGTCTTGGCATCCCAAGCCTGTGAAATACAAATTACATGCGTTACTAGGATTAAAAAGTTTTCAATTGACATTAGGTATTGTTTTGAACATATACTAGGATTTGTAACTCAATTTATTCTATGCATTGTCATTTAAATACTGGATTTACCTTGTGGCTGAACCAGGGCCTTTTTGTACAAGAATTTCCTTGCAGATGAAGAGTGTAATCATCTCATTGAATTGGCAAGTAAATTATTCCAAGTTGTTTCATGCAAAAAAATAATATTTATAAAATTATATCCTAAATTTGTTTTCCATATTATTTGTATTATGTTACTGCAGTCAAGAAACAAGTTGGAGAAATCCATGGTTGCATACAATGGCTTAGAGAAAAGAGTTATGACTCAAATCTGAACAAGCTTGAGAATGTTCTTGAGTAAAGAACACATGAGTATGCAACATGCTAGGATTCGGGTTTGTGTTATTGTTTTGTTTAGTTCAAATCATCATTCTTTTTTGCATGGCACCATTCTTTGCATTCACTCATAGTGACTTCTAGTATTACTTTTTCTATGAAGTGTCATGATAAGTACATACATGTAACAATTTAATAGGGATTTTTGCAAAAAAAACTTCATACCTCCTAAATTTATTCTTTGGGTTGCTTTTCAATTAAAACTAAAATTTAAGATTCTTGATTATTAAGCATCTCTTTTAACTAATAGTAGATTTGTTTGTTTGCAAAGTGTGTTTGCATCTGTTAGAATGAAATTGTTGCAAGCATTCAAGAAAACATTGCAGGTTTGACCTTTCTCCCAAAACATGACAAATGTTTTACTTGCTTCTTGACATGTGTTCTTTATGCTAGTCAAATGGTTTTATGTATTGGGCTTACACTGAAATTAGATTGTCATAGATTTTACTCTAAGTTTCATATCATACTTCCAACTTATTTGTATTGCAAATGTTGTATTTAGAAAATGGAGAGGCAATGCAGATTTTGCATTACAAAAATGGCCAAAGATATGAACCTCATTTTGATTTTTTTTACAATAAACTCAATCAAGCCATGGATTTATTTGATGTTTCCTAATTCATAGATTACCAGCCTAAAATCGCATATTCCAAGTGCTTAATAACTTTTACATGTTTTTTTAATATTCCAAAGTGTACTTATTCAACTTTCCAAGTATTGCTAATATGTTAAATTTTTAGGCAAAGCAGAGTGAGCGAAAAGATGGTTCGTGGTCACAATGTGCCAAACATGGCCATTGAGGTATTATTGCTGAAAGTTTTTATTTAATACCTGATTTAACATATATATTATTCAGTAACATTTATCGAATGTGCTCAATGTTCTCTTCTTATCTTGAACTTCTTTTTTGTATTCAGTAAAGCCCAAAAAAGGGGATGCCCTACTATTGTTTAGTTTTTGCCTAGATGCTTCAACTGATAATACCAATCTCCATGGCATTTGGCCTGTTATTGAGGCAACTTAGTTAGCTCTTGTTGATACCATAATACCAATTTCAAAAATCATGAATGCAGTTTGTTATTGGGCATTACACATTGCACATATTCCCATATTTCTTCTAATCCTATTATACACATCAGATATCCATATTGCTAGGATTGCAATGAAATTATTATTTCTATATCCATGAGTTTGGTTGATTCACTATACATAAAACTATTTGAAATTCTATAAATTAGATATTTCATATTTCATTGTAATTTATGGAATATCATATTTTTTATTTAGACAATTCATTGAAGGATATTTATCCTCGTGTCGATAAAACTTATCGAAAAAAAGTTATGTCATCATACTTATGTTCAAATATTTTTTAATATGAATATTCATGGGGTGTTTGTTTAATTTCACCTTATTGCATTATGGAATCCTTTGATGTTTCCACATGGACACTTGAGAAATTTTTATAAACATACAGATTGTGCCCAAATAAATAGTCCACAAAAATATTGTAGTTACTTTCTTTGTCATTCATCCATTTTCTTATCAGAGTATTCACATAGTACCATGACATTTTTATTTGCAATGTCATTATATGAATGAATCTAAAGCTCATTGTCTAGAAACCAATATAATTTTTTACAAAAAAAAGTATAAATATGACATTAAACAATTTATTTCCTTGATTTATGTGCACTCCTTTGCAATTCACAATTTGATGGGGCATATTATTACTAATTTCATTTTTAATTCATGTACAATTTTCATGGGTTAGGAGCATATACTTGTTAGCACAACTCAATTTTCAAAAGCTTCATATCCTTTTTATTACAATTATTTTCAGTTTTCTCCCCTTTCATTTTACACCGCCTTGCACATACACCAAAGTAGGGGAAAAATGTAGAGGAGAAAAGTGCAGACCTTGTACTTGCTCCTTTTATTTTAAACCAGTTCACACACATGCTTATGTTCTTATGGATGCCCATCTAGAGTTAAGCAATTTGCTTCCATATTTCTATTAAGTGACCTTGACTCCTTAAGGCCTTAAGTAACATGTAGAAGGTTGTATATTCAAAGACATCATCCTAGTATTTCAATTATCACATGATCACATAGAGATGGAATATATGTAGAGCATCTAACCAAGATATGATAATACATTCACATATTTATCACTAACACTTCTAGGTTCCACTATCAATTACTCTATCTACACCAACATCCAACACATTTGTTTATTCTTTATTTTCATTGTTGAATCAATCTTAACTACTAAAAAGTAAGTCAATTGCTTTCTGCATTATTGTTGTGAATTCAAGTATGCACCCTTGTTAAGCTTTGCAAAAACTTAACTACTTGCTAAAACATGGAATCATTCTTAGATGTGGGTCTCCTTTCATGAGAATGAATCTCCAGAGTGAGTTGGTTCTCTTATAACTTCTAAACTACTGACTTGAGGGGGAAAAGGGATAGAAGGATGTAACTAAAATGCAAACTAATTGTAGAATCTAAACTAGATGAAGTTCTATCACTCACAAGCAGATCCTTTGGCATTAACCTTCACAACTTCACTAGTAGTTACTCCTTAAGTAATTTACAACAAGGTTTTCTATTAAAAACAAACTGCAACTAGGAAGAAACTAAACTTTTATGGTATTGAGATAAAATAAAGGACTGAAATAGTCACAATATGACATTAAACCAAGACTACAAAATATATGTGAAATAGGAAGATTTGCTATTCAAACTGAATGGAATACAATGCATAAAAAATGGGAATTATGAGCCAATTGTTGTTTACAACTCTCAAGAGAAAAGAAACTGATGCTAACTAACCGACAAAAAACTAAGTTTTTCTCCTATAAATGACTCTAAATGATCTCTAGTGAAGAAAGCTGAAAAAGCTCCTAAAATAGATTTGTAATCCATTTTTGAGCCTCAGAAAAAAAAAAATGCCAAAAATAGCCTCAAAATGCCTCCAAATTGCAAAATAAAATTGCTAACTTGATCCTCTAGGTGGTCCCCACCAAAACTACATCCAAATCTATCCAATCTGCCTCATGAAAGCAAAATTTTTGTCCTATTATGCTCAATTTCGCTCAAGGAAATCCAAATGCTTTAACTGCCTAAAATAGTTAAACTTTAAAAGCAATTCATAATTTCATTGCTTTACAGTTAACTTTACAAGACTTTGTAGTCTTAATTGATATCCTAACGATATGATTTTTGCAAAAAATAAAACGATATCTAGTTTATAATTCACCAAGATATTTACAAGATATCATTAATAATTTTCTATAAAAATCATAAAAAAAACTATGAATTATTACATATGTTTGCGAAAAAAAAAAAAGCCTTAAAAGGCTTGACACCTGGACTCTAAGTGTCGATATTCTGCCACTTCACCATCATTTATATGACTCAACAAAATGCCACTTCACTGCTTTCACAAATGCTACATGTCACATTGCCCCCTTTGACCACATCTTCATCTAACATACTCTTCACATTTGCAAGGTTTGATTCGATCTTATACATACATAAAGATATGCGAAGGAATAATAAAAAATATGCATATGTGGGAGGTCAAAGACACTCGACCACATGCAATATCAAATGATAATATCTTGACTCCAAATGTGAGTCGGCCACCAATTATGTTAAGTCCTAGTAGATTCTAAAGGCATATTTCATACTCATGCTCACCTTTGACTTAATAAAATAAGCCATGATCCTTGTGCTGTTGGCCACCCCTCTCCATGATTGCTAGGCACTTGTCAACATAAGTGTTGACCCCAATCCCATTTGGATAAAAATGATAAAAATGTTTGTATGGTCAAACATGAAAGGGATGTCGAACAAAAGCAAGTGTTGAACCCTAAAACATCGATCATTTCATTTTTTTTTTGTCATTGATATGGCTCTGTAACTCTAGCTGTGGACTTGGGGTTTCATGCTCTATGTGCTTTCCTTACTTAATTTAATGGTCTTCAATGGTTTTCTCTGCACTTCCTTTGGCAAAAATGACAGCTGCCTCCTGGTAAGTTTGAATCTGAGTTTCAAAATGGATTTCACTGTGTATTCCGATGGCTTCTTCCTTTAAATGGTCATGGCCATTGTTGTTGTTTCCTCAGTCTCCCAGTCTTTGATATGCATTTGTTTGGTTTTCTGTGTGTTGAACTCTGTTAAAAAATGGCGAAAATGACAAAGCTTTGCTCAAATGGCTATGGCCATTATCCTTCTCTCAACAACACTATCCATGATGAGTCCAATGTTTCTCTCTATTATTTTTCTCTTTCCTATAGCTTCTCATATCTCTACATAAACAAAACTATGAAGAGGGTTTATTTCTGCTTGCTGGGTATGTGAAATAACTTCATGTGTGGCACGACCGTGGCATGTAACACCTCTTGTAAATGACCCTTTGTCTCTTGACATCCAACTTTGAAGTTTCTTATATTTTAGAGTAAGGGTTTCATTTATTTTACACAGAACTTCTTTTACTATAGTGGCCATGTCTTCTATACTCTTATTTGACCTTGCTTGACTGTGAAAAGAAAGAAAACTTCTTCTTCTTAAAACTTGAGAAGGGTTTCATTTCTTGGCATCATATAGTAAACTCACCCCTTACGGCTTTGATTGGATAGTTCACAATATCATCTTCCCTCTTAAACACTACAAAATGTATTGATTTTAAAAGTTGATGTGGGTATTTGAGAAAAGAATGCAAATAGACCTATATGCCATGGCTTTACTAATGAATGTATTTGCATTTTTCTTTCATTGTATATACTTAGATTTGAAAACTGAAGCAATACTTATTCTTTTATGAGCATAAAACTTTTGTATGGCATATGATATCACTTTTATTTGCCCATTGCTGTCACTGTTATTGTTCAAAAGAAGTGATGATGGCTTGCACATATTCTTTCTCTATAGCTCTACTTACTCTTTTAATGAACCTTGCGTATGGAAGAATCCTGTTACTTGAATGGCCTTGAACACCTCCACTGCAGTAGCATGCATGTCTTCATTGCTATAACTTTATTTGTCCATTCAGTGGACTATAGCAATTAGGTTTCTTTTATATGATGATTTGGCTATATCATGACATTGAGGCATTGTAATACATGAAAGCAACAGTTACCTATTCTGAATACACTGTAACATATGATGAACTTCTGCTACTCTTTTTTACTATATTCTATCTTATCAAATGCATCATATGAAATGTCCTATAGGACTTGATCAGGCCTACTGTATCTGTTTGAGTACTCCTATCATACTCATTTGTCTCTTTTCATGATGTGTATCCATCTTTTGTGCTAGTATTAAAAGTTGTGCTCTTTTGACAGTAACAAACTGAAATGAGTGAGTATCTTTTGTTGTCCTATATGGCTATCTCATTCATTTGATATTCATAGATCTGTAATAACTATTGTCTTCTTATACATATGCCATTAGTCTAGTTCATTTGTGTATATGCATATGTCATACATGGAATGTCATGCTTTATTGGTTGCTTTGGTTATGACAGTTTGTATTGATGACATCTATAGATTTATCTAATATCCCCAAAACAACATGATAACACCTGTTCTGATACTTAGCTTATCAATAGGAAAGAGTGAGGCATAATTGGATATATTTCATCATTTAAAAGGTAGCTTATATCATTGAACTCTGAATCTGATTCCATCATTCCACTTAAATGAGAAAGTATGAAGTTTGGCACTCACCTGTCTTTGCAATCTATTTACGGATTATAATGAACACTCCAATTGGACTAAGAATGTCATTTTATAGTAGTGGAAGTAGAATATATGTTGTTATATGCATTGAATTTTGTCCTCCATCTATTCATGTCATGTTCTTGGTTGCATTTCATACTCTGAAATGAAATCATGGTCATGTCTTGAAATGGGACTGATGCATATGATTGTCTTATTACTCTTTTAGTTTGTCATGTGAAAGTCATCAATGATCTTCTTCTTCTATTCATCCCTTCCGAGAACAAGGGGTAGCAGCATGTTGGGCTCAACCCTTGTGGGAGCCCATTTGACACCACATGCTGAATGTCTTCAATCAACTTCATGATTTGTCCTATACCTGCACATGAAACAAACATATTAGAATAAAACAATGATGTTCTTATGTTTGCTTCTCTTCAGTTCCTTCTGCATATGGATGCTCTCATTTGATCAATGCATTACAACTGAAGTATTATGTCTATCTTGATTGATGAAGAATTTTCATAACCAGAGCTTCTAACGGGACCTTCCTGCAATTTTTTCAGGTACATGTCGAGGTCAGAAGCAGGACTGGAGGCTTCTACAAAGATCAACCAAAACAAGGCAATGACAGCTATGTCTTTCCCTCTTCCTCATTAGATGCATAGTACTTTACTTGTATTTGCATGAGTTCAGTCATAGCCCATGGCTTGTGTGGGACATTTGATATTTCATAGTTTCCTTCAATGCGATGTTTGTTCTCTTATGTATTCAAAAAATGTAAATGAGCAATCACTGTAGTGAATGAATACTTATCTCTTTTACTATTGTACAATGCAATGAATGATTGAAATTTTTCTTTACCGCATCTAAACAACTAAACTGCACTTATCATAATAACTATGCAACTAACCATAATAGAAATAAATCAAACCACATTCAACTATGATAAATGATAAATCTGCTCAGCCAATTTTTGAGCTGGGGTCAAAAAATGGTAATAATTATAATAGTAGATATCTGTGATGCTTCTTAGCACCAACTAGTTTTTCATTATATAGATATACATTAGCCAACCATCTTCCACATGCATTAAAGGTCAGATTCCATAGAGCAACTTACATGAATGAATCTAAAGCTCGTTGTCCAAGAACCAATATAATTTTTTACACAAAAAATCATGAATATGACATTAATCATTTTGTTTCCTTGATTTATGGGCACTCCTTTGCAATGCACAATTTGAGGATGCATATTATTACTAATTTCATTTTTAATTCATGCACAAATTTCATGGGTCAGTAGCATATACTTGTTTGGGCAACTCAAATTCCAAAAGCTTCATATCATTTTTATCATAATTATTTTTAGTTTTCTCCCCTTTCCTTTTACACCACCTTGCACATACACTAAAGTGGGGGAAAAATGTAGAGGAGACACGTGTTGGTGTCCAGGACAACACTGAGAGGGGGGTGAATTAGTGTTGTGTAAACTTTTATAAATTTTTGTACTTTTTAAATTACAAGACAAAGAGAGATGAGGACATCAATAATTTGTTAAACACATATCTACAAGTGTGAATTAACACAAGACATGAGACCAAGACACAAAAGATTATATGAGAGGAAAACCCTCATGGGGTAGAAAAACCTCTCAAAATTGCCTCACTGGCTTATTTAAAACCTCACTGGTTACAAGTAGGTCTCATTGACCATATAAGCCTCACTGGTTGGCACATAAAGAGGTCTCAGTAACCATACAAGCCTCATTGGCACATAAAGAGGTCTCACTAACCATACAAGCCTCACTGGCACCAAAACACAATCTCAAAATAATACAAGGAATACAGAGGGTTTCTCTATTTCACTACAAGCCCCTGAATTTCGCATCTCTTTTCAATTACACTTAATTCAATCTACATATTAGTCTCATTATATCTGCACAAATAATTCACCTGATTCAAAGTATCTTTGTACAAACAATTCCCTTGATTTGGACTATCCCTGCATAATCAATTGCATATTGTCTTGACATGGTTCAATCCGTAAGTTTGTTGCATAATGTCTTCATCCTTGTTTGATTCATTCCTGCATAAACATGATCTCACTATATCATCTATATTTTCTTTTCAAAATATTCTTCACAAAAATGTCTTCAATACTACATGTTTTTCCACACATACACCTTCATTTTCATAACCTGCATAGTTATATTACTTCTCATTAAACCCTTGACCTTCCACATTTAGATCAACCTGCATTTTTATTTTCTCTGCATAAAACATTTTCAAACAAAATCCATTCACATTCTTCTCCGAATAAGTCATCTTCATATTCCTTCTTCTACAATCTCCAATCTGCATTATCATTTCCACTATACACACAAAATCCATTTTCATTCAAAAACCTTATTCACAATGTCATTAAGATGAAAAATCTTTCATCTTCCTCTTCTATGTACATTCACTTCCACCTACAATCTCTTCGTCTTCCTGCAAAAACAAAATCCCATTCACTTGCCAAGAAAAAAATCTTATTCACAATGTAACAATAACCCTTCATATTCTTCTTTCTTTACACATTCTTCTTCTTTTATTCTCTGCAAAAATCTCCAAAATTAATTCCATGACTTTGATATTTTTAATAGCCTTAAAAAATATCTTCATAACCTACTAAAAAGAATGCCACAACATCCACCTCTGAAAAAAATCACCATTTAAAAAAAGAATAAAATTTTCATAAAAATCTCTCCCTTCTTTGAGAAAAATAAAGTCCTTAATATTCTCAAGTGACATGAGAGGCGGAGGCCCACTTGTAGTTTTAAAATTAGAAACCAATCTTCACTCAAATAAATCTGCCAAAAAAAATCTCCTTAAAATCTTTCTTTTTAGTTTTCAGAGATAAATGAAATAAAAAAAATCTCCAAAAAAAATACTTTCAAAATCGCTAACTAGATGCCTTTTGATCAGGGTAAAGGTAGCCTTTAAAAATCCTTAAAACAAACTTTAAAACTATAGTCTTTGTGCTTTTGACATCCAAAAACCCATCAAAATAGAAGATAATAAAAGGTTTCTAAATTTAAATGAAAGCCATTGATATAGCTTATTCACACCCATTGTAATTTCAAATAAGACCTTTGATTTTCTTTTCCCGCTCGAAACACATGTAGGAGACCAAAGATAAAGGTAAGTGAGGTTAATGAGGCCAGTGAATAAATGTCTTAACACCCCTTCAACCAGTCAGCTTAAGTGGGATGACCTTCTATCACAGGTCAACGATCAAAAATAACATAAAGTGCATACCTTATTTGATGGGTAGAGAGGGATTTATAAGATATGTTTTAAAACATTTTAATTTAACATTTTGATCCCTTACCACTATCAAACCCTTGGTTATTATTCAACAACCCTTCTTGATATATATTTAAACCTTCTGATTATCATGGAGTCAACTAAATATAAGTTCTTGTTTACTGACAACATTAACTAGATAAATACTTTGTTAAATTGATGGTACTTTGTAATGTATATGATCATGGCATCAACCAACAACTTTATGTAACCTTTAATAAGATCAATGAGGTCTCCTACACTCGACATACAACCATCAAAGATTGCAAAACTATTTTTATATCTACCAACTGTATTTTTGACAAGGAGCAATCACCATGTGATCCAACATTTCTATTAAGTGATCCAAGATGATCAAACATGACCATTGCCAAATAGTTAACACAACACTCTTTTCCTATTATAAGTTCACTGAACATGAACATCATGAATATCATGATGTGTTTACCACTACAACCATGGCATTCTGAGACTATGAATGACAAGATACAATAATCCAATCAAGATCAAGTTATCATAGGAACTCAATTACCTATTTGATATCTCTGCCACATGTTTTTCCATTATATGTGAACAACATTATCCTGTGAATGAATGTGAACTACTAAATATGAAAGGCATGATCATGAACAACCTTTGTCAATAGTACAAGTGACCATCAAATGTCTTGTTGTCCTGATGATACCTTCTGGAGATGCACAACAACTCAACACCCTTAATACCTTTTTGACTTCAATGACAAACAACTACCATCAATCTCCCCCTTTGTCATTGATGGTAAAACTTCATGATCTACTCTCTTTTTCTCCCCGTTTTTGACATCTGATGACAAATGATAAGATGCTTCCCCCTGTCATTTAACTCCACTAAAAGATGTTAAACCTTTATCATAACATTGCAGATTTTAAAGACATAAAATTTTGTTCACCTGTTATCTTCTCTTTAAGCCTATGATGACAAAAATATCAATCTTGAAGCAAGCATATGACAAACAATTTTTGACAATACCTGAGAAGAACTCTTCATCTTGAGAGAAATATCATGAGAGACAAAACAAACAAAGCATCAAACCACTATTATAAACAACCCATAAACTATTCCAAATTTTGCATACACAAAATAATATCTGTTGCATCATAAAATCTACACAAAAGAGCAATGTCTTGATAGAATGAAGCATGCATATCTATCTCAACACAATACCACTTCTTGTTACAACACCAACATAAATATGAAGATGAAAACTGACATCATTGAAATCCTCTATTCACTTCTCTTGACAAGATGAAGGCTGACATATATGAACTTGAAATTCATGCAAAAAATATCATAACCACTTCAACAGCCATAAACACAAACATGAAGACTACTCATTATAATATTCACAACTCTTGATGACATGATGATCATAGAACACTTTCATGACAGTGACTACAAGATGGACAATCAACCTTCAACAAATTTACCCCTACACACACTTCTTGGCATGATAAAGAATGAAGACCATGATCTTGAAAGGAATGAAGACTATCTTCCAGTTCCTGCACATGACACTTTCTACAACATAATGTCAAATCTGATATATATAAAACCACTATCAATACCTTTGCAAAAACAAATGCAGAGACATATGCTATAAATTGACTTCTTCCATTTGTAACTTCTTCATCCAACATATGCTAACATCTGACGAGAACTCCTTGAGTACACCCAAGATCTTGTCTTTGAGAGTTAAGTTTTGATCCTAGGACCTGTCAAGCATCATTCAAACAAAGTAACTGCACCATTAATCTGCACATCAAGAAACTAACTACACCATCAACTTCTTCCTGCAACAACACATATCAAGAACACTTTGAACTGTAACATCATGACAACTCAACCTTTGTAAGTATCAACATGATATGAACAAGATCATTTAAGACACTCAACATCATCAAATGCTTTGTGCATTGAACCCCTGAACATCATATCTTGTTTGCATTATGACATTATGAACCACTAATCACCTGTATCACTGTCACACACTAAAGATCAACTTAGTTATCAACATCATTAAGAACTTTATTTCACAAGATTGATATGAATAACATATTATCAAGCATGAATCCAATAGCATGATCATCATAGTGACAAACATCAAATAATCTCCTTCCTAAAACTTCTTGGGGATAACTGATAGGACATGGACAACTCCCCCTAACTTCATGCCATATGTTATGCAATTGATGAAGTGACTTGTGTAAGATGCACAAGTTTAGGATCTGTCTTTTCTTGACTTTGTTTCTACTTCCAAACTTTTACAGGTTCTTTCTTCTTCCAAACTTTTTTAGCTTCTTTCCTTTTCCACTTTTTCAAATTAGGTGATGCTTTTCTGCAACTGTGTGCTTTATGACCAAGAGAGTTGCATGTATAAAAAACTATATTGTAATCATAATTAATTCAAATGATTGATAATACCCTTTTTACAGCCCTTGAGCATTTATGTTATGCTTCCACGTAGGATCATACCTTCTATGGATTTTACAATTTCTTTGTATGTGACCAACATTATTGCACTTGTAACATACAAGATTAGTATTCCTTATGTAATCAATTTCTTTGTGTCCAAAATGATTATAGATATAACAATAACCATTAAATGAATAATTATACCTGTGCATATAATCTTGTCTTACAGGAGTAGTTCTTCTGAAATTTCTCCTCCTTTGATTATGCATTTTGACAAACTCATCTTTGGTATTCATTTCAGCTTCTGACTTCTTTTTGCCTTTGGGAGTAGCAACATGATGACTTAAATCAATTTTACTTCTTGGAGTTTCTCTGGCTTTAGAACACTCTCCTTCTTCATATCCTAAACCAGTAGTGTCATTGTGATACTTTTGCTTGTTCAATATATCATTCAAACATTCAGTAAGTTCTTTTCAAATTGAATATTCTTATGCAACTTTGAAGATGCCTTTTCCAAATCCTTTCTCAAAGAGACTATTTTTGTCTCTAACTTCAAACACTCAATTCTTTTCACCTCAAGATCAGAATTTGTTACATCTATTATTCTTTTGTCTTCCTCAATTTTAGCCTTTAAACTAATAATCACTTTGTTAGATTCATCAACATAACTCTTTATATTTGCAATTTGATTTCTTGCCTCTTCAAATTCTAAAGAAACTTTTGCAAAATCTAAACATATCTTATCTTTGAAATATTTTTCCTATTGTAGATGCAACTCTAATTTCTGGTTCTCCTTTTTGTATTTCTTGAGTTCACTCAAAGCATACATGACCTCTCCTTCTACATCAACTTCAAACTCTTGTTCATCATCACTTATAATGTGATCTTCTTCTTCTAAATCTGATTGAGTCTCATGTCCTTCATTTGAAAGTCTCCTTTCATTGCCACTTTCTTCACACACTAGGCTGACCTCTTCTTTATCATCACCTTGATAAATTCTTATCAATTCTTTCCACACATCTTGAGTTGTTTCACAATGCATAACTTGAGAAGAGACATCATTAGATAATCCAGACAAAATAACCTTCTTTGCTATATGAATACATTCAAGGGCTTCTTTGTTATTTGTAGTATTAGGTGATTCAACTAACATCCAAACACCATATCCTAAAGAAGATAGATATATTTGCATTCTAATACACCAAACAAAAAAGTTTGCACCATCAAACAAAGGAACTCCATAAAACTCTTTTTCTAATTTAATACATGATTCAACTTGAGAAATGTTTCTATCAATTGATTGTATATCAACATTTGAATTTCATATAGATAGTGTCTTTTGATCAATATGAGACTTGACCTTTCTCATGTCCTTATTTCTTCTACTCTTTCCCATGGTACTCCACTATCAAGACCTACCCAAGATGATTAGACTTCTATAGGGAACCTATGCTTTGATACCACTTGTTGGAGTCCATGACAACACTGAGAGGGGGGGTGAATCAGTGTTGTGTAAACTTTTACAATTTTTTGTACCTTTCAAATTACAAGACAAAGAGAGATGAGGACATCAATAATTTGTTAAACACATATGTACAAGTATGAATTAACATAAGACATGAGACCAAGACAAAATATTATACGAGATGAAAACCCTCCTGGGGTAGAAAAACCTCTGAAAATTGCCTCACTGGCTTATTCAAAACCTCACTAATTATAAGTAGGTCTCACTAACCATATAAGCCTCATTGGCTACAAAGAGGTCTCACTAACCATACAAGCGTCACTAGCACATAAAGAGGTCTCACTGACCATACAAGCCTCACTGGCACATAAAGAGGTCTCACTAACCATACAAGCCTCACTGGCACCAAACTATAATCTCAAAACAATACAAGGAATACATAGGGTTTCTTTGTTTCAATACAAGCCCTTGAATTTCATATCTCTTTTCAATTACACTCAGTTCAATCTACATATTAGTCTCATTATCTCTGAACAAACAATTCACCTGATTCAAAGTATCTCTGTACAAACAATTCACTTGATTTGGATTATCTCTGCACAATCAACTGCATATTGTCTTGACATGGTTCAATCTGTAAGTTTGTTGCATAATGTCTTCATCCTTGTTGGATTCATTCCTACATAAACATGACCTCACAATATCATCTATATTTTCTTTTCAAAATATTCTTCACAAAAATGTCTTCAATATTGCATGTTTTTCCACACACACGCCATCATTTTCATAACCTACATAATTATATTACTTCTCATTAAACCCTCGATCTTCCACATTTAGATCAACCTACATTTTTATTTCTCTACATAAAACATTTTCAAACAAAAATCCATTCACATTCTTCTCTGAATAAGTCATCTTCATATTCCTTCTTCTACAATCTCCAATCTACATTCTCATTTCCACTATACACACAAAATCCATTTTTATTCAAAAACCTTATTCGCAATGTCATTAAGATGAAAAAGCTTTCATCTTCCTCTTCTCTGTACATTCACTTCCATCTACAATCTCTTCATCAAATACAACATCCATCACATATATACAATCACTAGCCCCCCCATAAGAGGAAGAGCATGAGACAAGATGTCCCCCCCATAATGAAGAATTTCATGTGCTAATGGTGAATGTTAGAAGAAGAACACCAAAGAGGATCCAAAACCTGCAAACAACATTCCTCCCCTTTGGAAGAAACCAATCCACTAGTGCATGAAGAAACTCCAACTCCAAACCAAGAGATTAGGAAGGAAGTCTCATGAAATATGATGTCTCTGAAAACTTCCCATGTGTCTCCATGTGAATGCCAAATGATACCACAATCAAATCAAGAGTCTTAGGCTTCACTGATGAAAGTGACAATCTAGGATCTAGTGGAAATTGACAATAACCAAGCTCCAAAGACAATGATGGGTTGAAAATAGTTGTGCTATGACTGTCATCAAAGAGGAGAGTTAACCCCTCAAATGTGTCTTCCAAGTCTGAAATGTGAGATTCCATGAACAATGAACCAATGTCCTCCAAATAGGAATTCCAATAAGGAAAGACAATGATAATCTTATTGCTTAGCAATGATGGAAGTACTTAATGAAGGTGGATCAACTATCTCTGACAAAGAATCAATAACCTCTAAAGCATCTGCAACCTCATCTGAAGTCACAAAAACCTCCAAAGGATCACAAGCATGGTTTATCTTCTCTAAAGAGCAAAGAGACACACTGGTATTGAAAAGAGGATCATTGAGAGATGGTGGAGTATCGGGATCTCCATATAATTCTTGAATGTAAGTCAAAAGAGCATAAGGGCACTCAAAATGAACAAGTGAATCCAAAAGGTCCTCATCATTTACATGCTCAAAAATAACTCCAAAGACTTGAGCCCTATATCCTTTCCAAATCATATACTTACTACTTGTGTCTGGAATAGGAACTTTATTATACAAATATGGCAATAGATTCTACTCACTAAGACGAGTGAGAATAAAATTACTCCATTGCCTAAAGTTCCCTTTCTTTAAAGAAACCATTATAGTTGAATTTTTTATAAAATTTCAAAGATAGTGCTTCAAAAACTTCCAAAATTTGAATGAAGACTTAAAATGAAGCCCCTCCAAGCAAAAATAATCACCAATTTCAACTCTTTCTCCAATTAATGAGTGTATGTACCCAAATAGACTCAAACTGAAAATCTGATGTAAAAGGCAAAATCTAGAAAAATGGCATGGATAGAACTATAGAGCATAGAATTACCTTTCCAACGCCTATAAGAAGTTGAAATTTTGATAAACTGGGTGAAAGTTGTGAGCTCAGGAGTGCAAAACATAAGTTTTGGCTTCAAATAGCAAAATCTGACATCAAATTGCAAAATACCAGAAAACTACCTGTACCCCTGTAAAGAGCTTAGAACTAGCTTTCTAACAATATCTCATTTGCCAAAATCCAACACTGTGGCAAAAAGTTATGCCACCTAGAAAAAATTCACCCTCCTAGGGCTAGAAGGGAGGGAAAGGGGCCCTGGACTGATGACACTGGTGACGTCAGTAGAATTTTCCCTTTTGTCAGAAAAAAATGCCCCCCCCCCCCTCCCCGCTTGGAAAAGCAAAAAAAAACTACCAGTGAGATCAGAAAACTGCTAGTTGTACTGTTTGAAACCACCTATCTGAGGAAAAAAGCATCCCGTGTTTGAAAATCTACCTGTGGAATAGTCAAAACCACTTTACAGAGGAAATACCACCTATAATTTGGGTGCAAAACCACATATGCAGAAAACCACAGGTTTGCGGAGTAAAACTACCCTGTATTAAATGCAGAAAATTGTACCTCTACTATAATTCGCTGGCAGTTTTGTGAAGCCCGGTGTGAAGTTTAATCTGCTCTGGTCGCCTGTGTAATAACTGCTGCCGAGAATGAAATGCCGGTATGGTTTAGGAACATCTGGTAAGTTTAGAAAATTGCCCGGCCTCAAATGTTCGACGTGAGACAACTACTAGGGAACCATTGATGGATGGAGTGTTGTCTGCTGGAATCTTTGAACACTGTCGGAAGTTGATTGGAGGCTCAAGGACTACACCGTCAGGAACAACCAAGAAGTATAGAATTTTTTGGCCTGATTTTTGTTTTACCATGTGGGACAATTCCACCACACTGGTTGCTTAATAGAAACCAGTTAATAGAATATGTGGACTTTGTTTTAAAGGGCTAAAGAATTTACTGTCAATGCCCTATGATTTCTCAAAGACCGCATGTTAATGGCCGTAGGTTAGATGAAGACCACCAATTTTATTTAGAGACTACTAAGAGTGGAGGATAGGGTGTGGGGGGCCCACACCACATGGTGCCCCCACACTACTTTATTATCTGCTGGTACTTGTGTACCCTGCAACAAGGTACTGTGTACTCTGCAAGAAAAGAAAGTATGCAAAAAACAAAAAGAATGCAGATAAAGATTTAAACCAGAGTACAATGAACTATTACCTAGTGGGTTTTCGCTAACCAATGACTGACGACGCCCAAGATTCTCTGCGCCAGCACTGTGCAATATAGGAATATTCTGCCTATGATTTCATACAGCAGAATCAGGGAAATTTTTTTTTGCCTTTCAATTCAACTTTGTCCAATTTGTTCGATTTGACAGTCAATCTATAGGTTTTTGGGTGTCTTGAGCATGATAGTAGGGCCTGATTTTGCCCAAACTGCTCTAAAATTGCAGCTACCTCTCGGATCAGGTACACATTCCCTGAATTGAAAATCTCATAGATTTGGCATATGGTGTCCGATTTGGATGAAACAAAAGCCAACCTCAACTATCTTAGACCTCCTGAATGTAATGGTGCAGAGAAGAGCATACTCAACTATCAAGATCCACCATGAATTTGCATTCAATCTCTCAACAATTTGGCTAACAGGAAGAGATTCCACCTAAAGAGCTCTAATACCATGTAAAAGTTGGCTAGATAGGAGCCACCCAAGATCCTAAGCTTCATGAAAGCACAAGAGAGACAATATTAAAGAATAATAATGTATTCTATCAATGAATGCAAATAGTATATAATACAATGTACATGAGAGCCTTACTTATAAATACAAAGATGAGAGCCAAGATGTTGGAGTCATGTGACAAGTGTCTTAATCCTATAAAATGAGACAACTATTGTACATGTGTAGGATAAGACAACTATATGACAACTATCAACAACTAGAAACAACTAGACACAACTAGGAACAACTAGAAATGTCTAGAAGACTCACTAAGTCAACTTAACATGTGAATTATGTGGGAGAATATTAATTAATAGTTAAATAATATGAATTGCACTTACCACAATAGAAACTAGATAGAAAATATCCCTATTTGCACTAACAATGGTTATTATATTTCCATGTAGGAAAGAATTTGAAAATGATTTTGATAACTCCGTTGTTGAAAACATATTATGTAGGTGTCTCTTTATGGTATGGTAGTTCTTTGTGGTTGAAGCTTTGGGTTTTAATAACCCATTTGAACTCTTTTAACCAAAGGTCTACCTGACATTGTTGACTTATTAGCCTATATTGATAAGTCATATAGTCAATATGAAATCAATGAAAACCTTGAACACAAGGTAGCCATAGAAACTTAGTCCAGACATAGTTTGTTGAATCTAAAAATTATGAACATGCAACTAAAAACAAAGAAAAATGGGAATAGAGTGACATGGAGACACAGATTCCCTATTACATAGGCAACAAAATAATTAATGAATGCACTCCTGGAATTGGAGTCAAAAGTCCAAGATAAATGGACAGAGGGTGAAATGAACCCATCTTTTCTTCTATGACCTTGAAAGGTGAAACTGAACACTGTAGGATGAGGCATCTTCTAAGTCAAGTCGGGGTGTGTGAAAATTTGACTATGTTCATTACAAAATGTCATGTATATAAATCTTTGGCCAAAGTAATGAATTCATCTCTGCATGCATTAGTCGATTCACTGTGCTCCAAAGGGCATAATGCTTCTAGCAGTGTCATACATAGTTAGAGTGGATCTATAGTTGTATGACCATGAAGTATTATGAAGGACACAACACTAGATACTCAGATGGAAAACCAATTGGTTCCTTATATCAATTCCCTTCGTGAAGGGTAGGGCCGCTTCCAAGTAGGAAGTTATGCAGGGGACCATTGGTCTGTGGTTGGAGGAAAAGCACTTGCGTGATGCTCTCCTTCCCAAGAAGAAGACAAGCCAAGACTTATGAAGATGGATGTCAAAGTTCTAGATATAGTACATTGTTTCATATGACTTGATAGTCAAAATTCTATTTAAATTTATCATTGATACTATGAACAAAACATTGTAAATGTATAGTGAATGTAAATCACTAATATGATGTCTTTGGAAATGTTGTAAATTTTAGTTTTGAAATGTCCAAAAAAGATATACATATCGATTTTGATTATGATATTGATTATCACTTTTTTAACTCTGATTATGCTAATCATGACTTTAGTCTTAATGGTAAGTAAGTTGGTTAATTTTGGGTTAACAAGAGATGGCTTGTTACATATGGTATCAAAGCTACCAAGTTCAATACATGGACCTATGAACTTGCTATATAACATCTTCTCCAACATTAACAGTTGCTAATGTTTGGATGTTCTTATGCCAGAATGGTAAGAATAAGAATGACACTCAGGAAGAATGTAACAAGAAATGGATGTTATCTTAAGGCTATGAGGGAGCGAGCCTCAAGAAATAAACGCCTTGAACATATTGGTTGTTTGATAGGCGCATGGTTGGATGATGATGAAACTTTTGCTAATGCTATTAAACACATCAAGTAGGAGATGGAGAAAGCGGTTAGGGTTACTGCTCCTATCTCTAAAAATGAATCAATGAAACCCTCTACACCTAAGAAACCAATCTTGGAAAGTGATCTTAAGGATCCTAATGTTACTTAGGAGGTTGTGGATGACTACCTGTGAGTACGTCCACCTCCTAAATCTAATTTGTTGAACCTTAAGAATGAGGATAAACTTTGGAAGATATCCCAGTCTAATAATGAATTGTAGTAGCAAGGTGTAAAGAATAATTTTTTGTAACTATGGATGGATTATAAGTAATCCATGGAAACTATAATGCATTTTGATAATTTTTGGAAAATCTTTCCTTTCTTGTTAAGATTGCATGAATGGAAATGGATTTACATTTCTGAATAGATTCAATAGTATGAGAAAACTAATTGAAAGATTAATCTACAAACTTTAGGAGAAGTATATTGCAGCACGATTTAGACAAGAACCAATATGGGAGATAGCTAGGAAGAAGGGCAAACTTTAGGCCACTCCAATTCTAAACTTGACTACATTCTTGCTATGCTCAATGAGACGAGAGCGAGAATTGGAACTCTCGAGCAAGAGGTCAGGGGTCAGCATGGACCTAGGTGGGAATCCTATCATGGGGGTGATGATAAGGCACGTCATGAGGACACCACCCAAAGTGAATACAGAGAGAATAACTCCGAAGCAAGGAAGGAAGAGGGTAGAAGAAGCAACCTGGCTTTGGAATTATCCACAGATTTGAAAAAGGTTATACCTCCCAAGTTTGATGGGACTATAAGCAGAGATGTCATAGAGGCATGGCTTATAGAAATGGAAAAATACTTTGAAATAAGAAATTATACTAAAATTACCAATGCGGTATGGGGAGCATACCAATTGGTAGGTGAAGCATCCACTTCGTGGATGAACAAGAAAATGGAGTTAGGCTTGAGGTCCACGAGTTTAACCTAGGAAAGTCTTGTGGAACTTTTTAGGCAAAGATGGTTGCCTCAGCTATACTATGACCAAAAGCTAATAGATTTCCAATATCTAAGATAGGGTGACGTAACTATGAACGAGTACTAGGAAATGTTCACTCACCTACTCAAGTATGTCCCACAATATCAGCAGGATGAGAGATTTCTCATCTAAAAGTTTATTATGGGATTGAACACCCAGATTAGGAGTGAAGTTGATGTACACGGTCCCACTACAATGGACCAGGTTTATGAAAAATCTATCAAACATGAACAAAAGTTAAAATCTATGTCTTCTTATAGGTTAAGAAATTGAAAAAGGTATAATTAGTCTCAATCCTCCCAATATTTTAAGAAAAAAAGTTAAAATTAGGAATTTTCAGAGAAAAATGATAAAAGGTCCAAGAATAAGCAAAATGACTCCAATGGGGGAAAGAAAGGCAATAATAACTCCTCCAAAAAGAATGGAGATAATTTTGGAAAGCCTTATGAAAGACGAGGACTTGTGGGAGGGTGTTATACATTTGGCAGTGATCACTATGCCAACCAGTGTCCTAATAAGATGTAGGGAACTCAGCCTAGAGGGAACTCTTTGCCATCTCAATAGGCAGCATTCCAGCAATGCGTACATGCAGCCCTGGATAATAGGCAAGCTGAATAACAAATTACTCCCATTGAAAGTACGTGCATTTTATATGGATTGCCAATTTTAGTTTTAATAGATACTAGTGCAATAGAATGTTTTGTATCTCCTAAAATTTTAAGTAAAATTTCTAGAAAAGATGGATACATGGCAAATACTTGGTCAATTAAATATGCAAATTAGACCAAATCTTAGGTAGAGCAATACTTGTTTGAGGCTAAGGTTGAAGTTCCAAGTTTCTCCACTAAGGTAAACCTTTATGTAGCCCCCTTAGGCTCCTATGACATCATCCTTGGGATAAATTCATTATGGAGACATCAGGCTAAAGTGGACTATTATGCCAAAATAATAGAATGTTTAGATGACCTTGGGAATAAAGTATTCCTACAGGGTAACTCTAGTAAGGTCAAACTGAGACAAATATCTACCCTACAGATGAAAAGAGCCCAAAGAAAGAGGTGCCAACTTTTTACTATTAAAATGGAGAAAATAAATAGTTTAGAGGAAACTAATTTCCAAGATGATTTGATATTCTATGAATCTCAAAAACTCCAAGGAGTTGAGAAGAGGGAGTCGATAGATCAAGAAAGATTAGATATGGATAAATTTCCTTTTCTTAGAGATTTTGAGGATGTGTTCCCAGATGAGCTACCAGGATTGCCTCCTAAAAGAGATTTTGGTTTCTCAGATATAATTCCTATTTTTCAACCTATATCTAAAGCTCCATATAGGATGACCACAACAGAGTTAATGAAGCTAAAGGCTCAATTGAAGGAATTGCTTGATAAAGGACTGATAAGACCTAGTGTGTCACCCTGGGGAGCACCAGTAATTTTTGTGGAAAAGAAAGATGGTACATTGTGGTTATGTATAGATTAGGACATGCTAAATAAAGCAACAATAAAGAACAAATATCCACTGCTGCATATTGATGATCTCTTTGATCAAATGAGAGGAGCAACCATGTTTTCTAAGATTGATCTTCGATCTGGGTACCATCAATTGTGGTTAAAAGATGAAAATATTCACAAAACATCCTTCAGGACAAGGTACGAGCATTATGAATTCACTATCTTCCCCATTGGATTAACAAACGCCCCTACTGCATTTATGAATTTAATGAACAGTGTGTCAGAGACTGTTTGGACAAGTTGGTCCTAGTTTTTCTCGATATATTCTAATTTACTCTAAGAATGAGGAAGAACACCTTCAACATTTAAGGATCGTTCTTCAGAGATTAAGAGAGCATAAATTGTGTGGTAAGCTCTCTAAGTGTACTTCCTTTCAAAATGAAGTGTAGTATTTAAATCACATAATTTTAGCTAAGGGAATAGTTGTGGACTAGGCTAAGATTAAAGAAATATTTGAATGGCCAGCACCAAGAAATGTACATGAGGTCTGAAGTTTCATGGGCTTAGCAGGTTATTACAAGAAATTTGTAAAAAACTTTTCCAAAATTGCTTATCCTATTATTTCTTTACAGAGAAAAGGAAAGAAGTTTGACTGGTCAGACATGTGTCAGGAGGCGTTTGACCAATTGAAGGAAAGGTTGACTACAACACCTATATTGAAGGTACCTAACCTGGAAGGTCATTTTTTAGTCATTATCGATGCCTCAGGGGAAGGCCTAGGTGGTATACTTGTCCAAGATGGATAGGTTATTGCATATGAATCAAGGAAACTAAAAACTTAGGAACAAAACTATACCCCACATGATTTGGAATTGGCAGTAGTAATTCATGCACTACAAATGTGGAGACATTACTTGCTTGGGAAGCCTTTTGAACTAAAAATAGACCATCAAGGGCTTAAATATCTATTCACCCAACCACATCTAAATGCTCACCAAAGAAGATGGTTGGAGTTAATCTCAGATTATGATTTTGAGATTAAATATATTCATGGCAAGGAAAACTAAGTGGTAGATACCTTAAGTAGGAGAAGACATATCTCTTCAATGATATCCATACATTCTAATTTTAAGACTTGGGTATTACAAAAGTCTAAAGGAGATGAGTTTTATGAGAAAGTAAAATAGGCCCTTTTGGAGAATACCCAGAATCTGAAATATGATGGATTTTACCTTGAACCAGATGGGTTATTGAGGTATAAAGGAAGGATGTATGTTTTGAACTTTGAGGAGTTAAGGAATATCGTGTGGAAAGAGGTCAATTCTGCACCTTATTCCAGACATCCTGGAGTAACAAAGTTACTAGCTAATGTGAAGCCCTTATACTTCTAGAAGGGAATGAAGAGGGATGCTGCAAGGTTTGTATCTGGATGTCTAGAACACCAGAGGGTGATGGAAAAACAACATCACCTGACATGACTTTATACCCTCATGAAATTCCAGAATGGAAGTGGCAAATCATTAGTATGGATTTTGTGCAAGGACTTCCTATGTCAAGGAAAAAGTACAATGCTATTCTGGTTGTGTTGGATAGACTAACCAAAGCAACACATTTTATATGTGGGAATTTGACAGATGGGGCACCAGTCAAAGCCCACAAATTTGTGCAAGAAAATTTTAGATTGCACAATATTCCTAAGAAGATTATCTTAGATAGGGATGCCCATATGACATTGAGGTTTTGGAAAACCTTATTTTCCTTACTTGGAACCTAGTTGAATATAAGCTCTGCTTATCATCTCAAGATAGATGGCCAAACTGAAAGGGTAAACCAAGTGTTGGAAGATTTGTTGAGAATGTATTGCATGGATCAGCAATACAAATGGGAAGATTACCTTCCTCTTGTGGAATTTTCCTATAATAATTCCTATCATTATGTGATTGAGATGGCTCCATTTGAAGCATTATGTGGAAGAAAGTGCTAAACCCCTATAAGTTGGGATAAGCTAGAAGATAGGGTTAGCCTTGGTCAAGAAATGTTGTCGGAAATGGAAGAGCAAGTCCATCTAATTAAGAAAAGGCTAGCAGAAGGTAATGATAGGTAGAAAAGTTATGCTAATGCTAAATGCATCGCAAGGCATTTCTCAGTGGGAGAAAAAGTCTTTCTAAGGGTCAAACCCCAAAAGAGCTCTATTAAGATTGGAAAGACATCCAAATTAGCTCCTAGATATGTGGGTCCCTTCAAAGTTCTTGAAGAGGTCAACCCGGTTGAATACAGAATTGCTCTACTGCCAGCTCTTGCATTGATACATAATTTTTTCCATGTTTCCTATTTGAAAAAGTTTATTTGAGCAGATAATCATTATTCCTATTCTTGATTGGAACACTATATAGGTGAAGGACCTAGGGGCGGTAGTGATGGAGCCCATCAAGGTGCTCAAAACACATAAGCTATGCTTACGTAATAAAGACATAACTCAATGCAAGGTCCAATGGGACCAATATACAAAAGAGAATACCACCTAGGAGAACTATGAGGATATTTATGAAAGATTTCCTCATCTCTTTTAAAAAACTTTTTACTATGTTGGGTAAACACTTTTCCTTTATATCGGTTTGATCTTTGGAGATGTTAAATCATCAGGGATGATGATTCTTATGGGGGGATATATTTTACATCCCTAACTTTTTATTTAAATTAATCCTACTTTTATGTGGAAAATAGGATAATTAATCATAGGTTAATGATTTGATGTTTGCAAAAAATATCAAGAAAAACCATTGACAACATGGAAATGGATTGATGTCTAGATTAGACATGTGATTATGTATTGTTAAGATTATTTTGTCATAATAATTTATGAATTAAATGATGATGCATTGATCATGGTTATATGGTTGTGAGTGTAACTAGGAAAAGAATCTTCCTTCAAGGATGGTGTTGTGCCTTGCACACATGCCCCATTTTGTCAAATGGAGACCCCCTTTTTTTGCTTTGTCTTGGAGTCTCAACCTTTTCTTCCTTATGATGGTGAGAGTGAAATTGTGCTTAGAATGCAAGATTTGTTCTAGATTTGAGTATTTGGCATGTTTGGAGTTGTTTGATGCCTTTTGGGATTGATTTGTAGGAGTCTTGATTGGATTTGTGCTTTAAAATGGACATTTGTTGCCTTTTACGCTGAAATTGGGTGTTACTGCATTTTGTACTAAAATCCTATCTCATTGGATATGGTCCTTGAAATTACTACTATAGGTTGTGTCATGTCACAATTCCTAGTTCTCAGGCCTTAGAGTTGCAAAATCATGTCAAATTTCACAAAATTTTAGTAAGCAGTTCATATGCCTTCAACCTAATGCATGTTCCTGGCACCCTGATTTGGCTAAGTCTGAAACTCTAAAAACCCTGAAAACCTTGACAAATGGCTAAGTCTGAAATCTGGTGGATCCTCAAAAATCTAGAATTTGCATGTTAAATCCTATGGATCTGGAACCTATCTCAAACATCATGACAATATATTTAAAAATATTTAAAGTGTAATAAATATCTGACTTATGCTTAAATATAATTTTAAATATACTTTACCCTTGAAAATTCAAAATCTGGCAGAAAAAACACCTCCTACTATAGTTTATGATCCCATGTCATTGGATATCAATGCTGGACCCCATTCACATAACTCAACACTAAAAACCCACTTCACAGGATTAGTGCTAAAATCTTATCCTACCGGACATGTCCTGTCACCTTAAAAACCTCCGCTATGGCATTTTCAAGAAAAGTGGGCTTTTTCCACCTCACTAGATATGCGTGAGAAACTCCATTCACCAGACATATCTGGTAGGACTTCAAAACTCCGCTAATCTAGTGCAGTGCATTTTCCCCGTTGGAAGCACTTCAAATAGTTAACGCTAAAAGGTGAGTGCTTTGGATAAGTGCTAAAATAAGCATCCATTGCACATGTCCAATGACCACCCAAATCCCAGCTAAACCCTTTAGGAGACTCAGCACTAAAATCAGAGTCCACTGGATATATCCAGTGAGGCCTAAAAAGCCTACTTTTTGGTAAATTGACCTAGAAAACTCATTTTTTGAGGGTGCAAACTAGATTTTATGGATGAATTTGATATTTATATCCATTTATTACATCATGATGGACATTTTATCATGTTTGTGTGGATTTTGGGTATGTTTTGCATTAATTAATGTCACTACACATGAATATCTAGTGACCCTCAAAAATTTTGCTTTTTTGCAAAAAAAGATTATAAAAATGCAAAATAAAAGTATCCAAATGGATCCTAAGGGCCACAAAAACATCCTAGATCATGATATTAGTCAAATGGGTACTTGAAAATGGTGGAAAACTTAGAAAATCATGTGAAAACCAATGGATTTATGAGGTTGTTCATAAGAAAGTGACATTGACAATGAGTTGTTCCTAGGTGATCCATGGCTGCAAATGGATATATTTTGATTCATATTGATGTAAAATGACTTGTTATGATCAAATTGATGCTTGGCATTGTGAATTACAGGTCTGAGTAGACACATGAGCTTGTTGGAGCTATCTTGGAAGGATGTACACACAGAGATGTGCAATGCTGACCCAGATATGTAGAATCATCATTTTATCAACCAAATCATTGTTTTACCTACAAATGGAAGTTAGTATGATATCAAAGATGATGGAGATAAGTCCCAAGAGCTAGAAGACATAGGAAATCATGTCTGCATCACTCTTGTTCCTGCAGATCTAGTTAAATGATCATTACACATTCACAGCTGTCATAGTCATCCAGTCATGGAATGTTGATCTAAAAAGTATCTAGTTGGATATGCCTTCATCAAAAATATGCCACATACACCTTTTAACAATTCAACACATTGGAAAATTCATTTGTCCCATTAGACAACTCAAAAATTTGCTATTTCATCTTGTTCTCATGAGCTAAAAAGTTGTATTTTTGTCTTTTTCCTACAAGACAAAAGAAAATCTTGGATTGTAACTAGCCACCGACCAAATTAAATGCTATGTAATCTAGATCATTGTGTTGATTAAATCCTCACTTTCCATTGAAAAACTCAGTATGCTTGCCTCTCTATATAAAGGTAACCTCTCTCATTGTAAAAGATATAAGGGAAGCACTAAAAAAGGATTGTTGAGACTGCTATTTTTTTGAATCAATACAAATAGAATTTCATTTGCCTCTGCCATTTGAGTTCATTTTGTTGATTGGATATGGTTTTAATGGTTCTTCTTTACCTTTCTAATTAGTTATTTAGTTGCATTTGTGGTTGATTATTCAGATATTTGATGGGTTTTCTTTCCATACCATTAACGACTTGCTGATTGTATGCAATTATGCATGGTTAGTCTGGGCATATTTTATGAGATGAGTTTGATTGTGTGAATTCATTAAGTTACATGGTAAGAGTTGGGCATTGGATGAACCCTCCATGATTTGAAGATCTTTGTGTTTCCTTAGAAGATTACATAGTCTCTGTAGCATTGTGGGCTACCTGGTTAAGCAAAGATTTGTTTATTATTGGGAATCTATCTATCTGTGTGTTGATTATTTCTATAATTATCTATAGGATCTCTTTACCCTTTCCCTTTCTCTCTTTTCCTTTTGCATTTTCTTTATCAGATACTATTAGATTATGTAGACACCTAAAGTTGCCCCTTTTCATTATTGTCAATTTGTCACATTATTCACCTTTCATATGTCGACTTTGTCTACCACACTTGTGTCAAACAACTATTTTCCTCTAAACAATCCCTTTTATATCATTAAATAAATAAATTATATTTATTTAATTAATTCCATCTATTATTATCTATTTTCTTCTATTTCTATCTATAATTAAACAATCTTTAATTGTTTAATTATTTCACTATTCCTCTTATTAATAAATAAATCAATATTTTATTTATTTATCTTCTCATATCTAAATAAATTAAATAAATTTATTTATTTAATTTATGTTCACTCTAAATTTACCATTTTCCTCTATTATCTAAAAAATAAATTAAATGAATTTATTTATTTAATTTATTTTCTTTTCTTATCATTTTATTATCTTATCACATTCTTCTATGTGTACAAGATAGGGCCTATCCTAAATCAAATACAAAAATGATTTAATTGGTTCTAAAATCAATCATCCACATCATCCAATCCTTAAATAGAAAAGTACTATATTTTAAGAAAGTCAATTTTAGTACTACTAACAAACCAACTACAATCATTTAATAAATTTTTTTCCTATGGACACTTGTCTTGTACACATTAATCTAAGCTTCTTCTTCAATCTCAACCATTCATGTAGCCTGCTAATCTCCACTGTTGATCAATCTTAGTAGAGAGCTATATAACCACCCTCTCACCTCATTTTCTTTAAAGCATCCAGATTATCATCTCATGCATATTGAGCATCCATTGAGAACTTTGAGCATATCATCCATTATCATTATAGCTATGGCAACTATGATTGTTCACTATTGAGAAGCAATCCACAATCCAACCAAGGAATCAAACAATCTAGGTGACTTTTCTTTTGATTTGCATTCATTTTGTGTCATTTAGATGGATTCTTTGAAGGTGGTAGGATTAGGTTTAATTTGCAATCCTTGATCTTATAAACCTAATTTTTCCTGCATACACTTTCTGACATGCCCAGTGGGACCCACATCCTTGATTGACATTTTGATTTTGAAAGTTTTTGTGAAGATTAGATATGCAGAGTGTATTTGAGCTATAGATCGTCACACTTGAACAACAAAAAATTATGTTTGCATGGATCCTAGCTGTAGTTGATACACATAAACTAGTGTTTGCATTATTGTCGATCGCATTTGGTCTTTAGGAAGTCGCATTTGATCAACAGTGGCTCGCATCTAGTCATTTAGGTATTTTTTTATGTTTTTCTGTCCTTGTAGGGTCTGATAGGGTTTTTAGCTTATTTTTTATATAAAGTTTTGAGTTGCAAGTAGGTTTATTTTCTAAACCTAGGTGTTTGTGTCCTCACTAAGCTAGTTTATTAAGGGTTTTTATCTATCTTTGATCTTATCACCTCAATTAGTTATATCTGAGTCTTTGTGTTACAGTATATAGGGTGTTGATCTAAACAATCCATTTTCAAAGATTATCAAAAGCCTTTATCATTGTTGATTAGACCATTTACCATAATCAAATTTAGAATTTTGTAGAAATTATAGGATCTAGATGCATTTGGCCATCAGTAAGTCACATTCGCACAATATAAAATCATATTTGGTAATTTTAGAATAGTACTTGAACAATAGGTTAACGCATATAGTAAAAATTTTAGTCTCATTTGGTTAATAGAAAGTCACTTTTGGTTTCTATCATACGCATTTGGTTTTGGATATATGCATCTTGATTTCTTTGGCATCTAATAGCTATTTGTGCAGTATCTTGTACCTTTTCAAAGACAAGAGGTTTAGAACTACTGATAAATCTATTTACAGGATCAATCAATCAAAGACTTGTTATATTTTCCACTAATTTAGGAACATTTGGTTTTGGTGCTGAAAAGAAATCTTGTTTGCTCCGTGCTTATTTCATCTTCTTTGTTTTCTTGTTGAGCATGATTGTAACCCTAGGCTAATAACAAAAGTATCCTCTCCCCTTTCCTATCAATTAGATCTTGGGTGCATGAGAACTTTTTATTATCTTTAGAGAGGGCCTCCTCTTGAGACACTTCCGCAAGGAGAACTCATTTGTGACCCCAAGTGGTACTTTCATCCAGTCTGCTATATAAACTAGGATAAGATGAAAGCCAAGTCCAAACTGGTATAAGCGCTTACCGTATGGTGCTAGTTTGAAAGGAGGTGTACCTAGTCTATATTAAAACTCCTAGTAGAGCTAGTTAGAGATTTAAGTGGCTTGTTAAATGCTCGTAAGGTGTCGATCCCCTAGATATTCACTAGAAACTTTTTGTGTAGTGGCCACAATCCTTCTATTTGTTGACACAAGAGGTAAGACCTCTCAAGTCATCCCATGTTCTCATAGTTCTTAGTAGAGATCTAGCAAAGTACCTTAAGATTTGTGCATCTTAAGGACTTGGAACTTGGTGTGCCTAAGAAGTGAGTGCACTGTAAGGGGGAGCCTGTGTCACCAAGTTTCTGGAGCTATCCACTTTGAATAAGTACGGCTAGAGAAATCCAAGTGGGAATTTAGCAAATACTGTCCTTGCCTAGCCTATGTTGTACAATGTGGAGTATTTTACATGCTTGAGTGTTTGCAATCATCTATTTTCTTGTCAAAACAAACAAAACATTGCCAAAAACAATTCCCTGTTACACTTAGTCACATTTGAACAACAGAGCATCGCATTTAAACCTATATCAGTCACATTTGAACATTAGCTACTCGCAATTGAACAATATCCTGTTGCACTTGAACTTTAGATGCTTGCATTTGACTTACCTTGAAACTATTGAAACCCAAACATAGGCACATTTTAACAATAGAAAGTTGCATTTGATCCTTTGCCAGTCACATTTGAACAACAACATCTCACATTTGGTCATCAGATAGTCACCTTTGCATTATCCTAAATCGCACTTGAGCTATTAGAAATCACATTTGTTCTGCACAACATTGCATTTGGTAAACTATAATCTGACATTAGCTATCCAGTCTATTAATCACTTCATCCTTCCATCTTGACTTTATTGGTAACTTTCAGACCTATACATCGATCATTTTCAACCAATATCTGTCAAATCAAGCCTCAATCCTATCACATCATTGGACTTGTTGAGCCCTCCATCCTCTTGAGACTAAAAACAACTAGTATCATCATCATTCAACCAGCATATTATCATTATCTTTTTGGCTCTAATCAGCAGCTTGCCCTTTTGACCATTTCAAAGACAACAAACCAACTCTATCCACCTATGAGTTCATGAGTCTATCTCTTTGGGGATAATCCAAACAAACAATCAAACCAAACCAATCCAAACAAAAAAACAATCCTCAATCCAAATCTATCTAATCACACTAACCAAATTCAGCCAAGCAAATCAGCCAAGAGTCTCAACTTTGACGAACTAGTCCAAACATCACAAACTATGCCTCACACAAGAAGCCAATACAAAGCAGCTATGGAAGCCAATTTGGGGCAATTCCAAGCTACTCCCCTTAAGGATGCTTCCCAATTTACAACTGGAATGCCTAAAGACACATTTGTATCTGAAGGTTACACTATTGTAGCTCCTTTAAACACTTAAATGCCACAACACCATTTTAGACCTTCATCATCTACTCATGTGCCCCAATATCAACCTGCATATGAGGATTCATCCAATGATCAAGACGATATGCAAGACCCTACAGCTTTACAACATGCTAACAAAATCATCAACGCCAATCAAGAATGTATCTTCCCACGTTTAGCTCAAGCTGGAGTCAAACTGCCTAATGACTTCGATATATCCACAACCCGAAAACATGGACCCACAAATAATATTGTTGATGCAGGAGAATCTAGTGGTGCAAGGGTAATCTTGCATCACCCAAAAATAAGTTAATTCAAAATCATTGCAATTTTTTTCATTTCTTTCCATAATTAGTGTTTTTGGTTCCATAATCTCCTAAATAATGATGTAGGACTTTCAGTTTTTTTCAAACTGCTAAAAATAACAAGCTGGCAGTTTTGGAAATTTTAACTGCCATTTTAGGAAAGTTTGCATTTGGGTAGGGATTGAAGTGAAAACTTACAAAAAGATTCATTACGGAAATATAATGCCTTTGGTGAAAGAATCAGGCAAAGATCATTTGTGAGATGAAAGATATTAAAGTTTTTATTTCCTGAAAAGCCCCTAAAAATTTTTGAAACAAGATATGAGGCACTAAAAAATCCCATAACATCTTAAAAAGTTGATGGAAATCCATTTACATATTTTTAGTGTGATAGTTCACATCGTGAGCTTTCTGGCACTTAAAACGGTTTGTAAATTGGACACCCAGATCAAAAGTTATGCTTCCCGGAAGTTGACCTACTTTTGGAGGGAGTTGTAAATTTTGAAATTTAGCTGGAGGCTGCCAAAAAGTCTTATTTATAACTATTTTGGGAACCCTGGGTGGTAGTAGAGTTAAGCGGGGAAAGTGTAGAGTCAAGATATGTGGGAAAATAGAAACCCTAGCAGATTTGTGGCTACAAATGATAGATGATTCCAAAGTCTTGTGAGAGGAAGCTGCAATGTGTTGTAGCCTATGGAGGGTTGATTCCTCTAAGTGTATTTGAGATTTTGTAATGTAATAAGTTGTCCAAATCCATTAAAGAAAGTTCTATTTTCTGTGTGCAATTTATGTTGTTGTGTGTTTTATGATTTTCCCCCTTCATCAATTATTGTTGCTGCAAAGGACAAAGCCATTTCTACCATGTCTAGCATATCTACACCCTCACCACACAATGGTCATACCATTCCAAACATTCCCCCATTTCATGCATCTCCATATGTCAAGCCTTTGATTGTTGCAAGTATGGGCCTAACCGGTGTTGTCATTGATGTGAACATACTTCTATTGCATTGATGTCAAGGATTGGATGAGCTATGTGCTGAGGATATTGAGAAAATTAGTCCTATCAGAAATGGAGAAGAAAACTGAAGACAGTGAAGCTCTATGAAGTGAAGATCCTAGCTAAGATGGAGATTAGGGAATGCGCATCAAAGGGTTTGTAGATATGTGTGTAAAGATGATCCAATCAAGATTTGAGAGGTTTGCATGAAGATTTGAAGAAGTTATGGCCACTTGAGTGAAACCAGTTCTGGCAAGTATTCAAAGGTGACAGAGTGACACAAATAGGTCCGAAAAGATCCAAAAATGCAATATCATGTTCTACGGATTTGATGGAGTGTTTAGGAAGCCAATGTGAATTGACAACTCAATTGGGTCATGGTCTGGAGGTCTGTAAGCATTTATTCCAATATGACAGTGATGACAGAATGTGTTCTTGAGGTTCTGGATGAAGATGAGAATGATTTTAGTAGACAAAAGTGGTATGGATGTTCTTGGTGATTTCAGGCAAGCTTGTGGGGATCTCTAGATTGTGTCCAGTTCGTGTTGGTGATCTACATTGAAGATTTACTTCTGGATGATGAAGTTCTTCATAATCATGGTCGATCAGATGGTTTGCACATCATACGGATAATCTTAAAGGTGTTCTATAAAGCATAGCATGTTCCTCAAGAAGATTGAAGTCCCAAATATATGTGGCCAACCGTGTGGTGATTTGCATGAAGTCTTTTGTAATAAGACAAGTTGTATTTATGTATTTGCTCTGTAATAAAATAAAGTATGTATTGTGCTGACTTTGTTGATTATCCCAAAGTTGATGTCTTGTATAAATAAGAGTTATGAAGTCATGTCAAAGTGTGGTGTGAAGATGAGAATGTGGTAGAGAGGAGAAAAGTGAAAGGCAGAGTAGAAGTGTTGAGCTTAAATGGAACTGACTCAAGCATGGTGAATATGCTATTCTTCAGTTCAAGTATGTAATATTTATTATTTTGTAGATAGTGTGTCTCCTGTAGGCAGTGGGCCTCTTGTGAGCAGTGTGCTCAGGCAGTGAGCCCTAATTGGCATGTGCCATTTTGTTCCTTTTATTCTTTTAACAAAGAGTATAATATTTGGTTAGTCACCTCGTGGTTTTTTCCCTTAACCAGGTTTTCCATGTTAAAATCTTGGTGTCATATGTGTTAATATGTTTCTGCTCTTGAATTATTGCATTGTGTTTCCATGATTGATTTATTATTATGCTGCTAAATTGCAAGAAGGATTTAAGTGGTTAATAAAATAAAAGTTTTGAGACAACTGATTCAGGCCCCCTCTCAGTTGTCTATCTCGAAACTAACAATTGGTATCAGAGCTAAGTTCCTCTAAAAGAGCTTAACTGCTTGAGGAGATCTAGGATGTCTTCCTACAAGAAGGATAGTCTGAGGTTTGATGGAACCAATTACACTCTTTGGAAAAGCCACATGGAATGTCACTTGCAATGTATGGGAATGCAATATTGGACCATAACTTCAAAGAAGTATGTTCCTCCAAAGAATGGTCTAATGCTAAAGACAATCTCCAGGCTAAAGAAGATTTATTAAGTGCCTTATCTGATTCAGAGCTGACAAATGTTATAGATCTAAAAACTGCATATGAGATTTGGGAAAAATTGTAACTTCTGCATGAAGGAGATAAATATGTTAAATGTGCCAAGCTACAGAGTCTGAAAGGAAAATTCAAAAACCTAAAGATGAATGAAGATGAGAATATCACTACATTTATGCCAAAAGTAAATGAGCTTGTATGTGGCATTAGGTGTGCTGGTGGAATCTTGGATGAAGATGAGATTGTTGCCAAAGTTCTTAGATCTCTACCTCCTGCTTACAAATATTGAAGAATTCAAATCTTTTTGAAACATCATAAGAGATCAATTGGTTGGAAAATTAGCTGCATTTGAATTGGCCAAGTTTGGAGATGCACCCCCAAGACTGAGTCTGCATTCAAAGCTAGTGCCTCTGTAAAAGGCAAATAAAAGTTTGATCTAGGAGAGAACTCCTCAAAAAAACTATCATGGTATGAAAATCAAGAAAAGATCTAGAAGAAGATGAAGTAGAAGCTGCTCAACTTAAAGCCCTTATTGGAAAAAGACTGCCAAGAGGATCTCGTAAGTATGAAGGAAAATTGCCTTTCAAATGTTTTAACTACAACAAGATTGGTCATTTTGCCTCAAAGTGTTTGGAATGATTTTCAAGGGCAAATCCAAACAAATCAAGATTCTGAAAGAAATGTTACTATGTTCATGAAGATGATGATGATGGAGTAACAGATGATAAATCAGAGACAGGGAACAAATCTGAAAGTGACTGGGTGTTTATTGCCATCAAGGAAGAAGATCCAATGCCCTCTGAATCTATCAATCATAAAATAATAGAAAGAGCTTTGGCTGCCCAAGTAGAAGAAAAGGATGATTGGGTCATTAACAGTGGATGATCCCACCATATGACGGTGACAAAAATAAGTTCATAAATTTGGAAAGATATGAAGGAGGAGTTGTAAAATTTGGTGATAATTCTGCTGGCAGAATTACAGGTAGAGGAACTATTTCTTTTGATGAAAAGAACAAAACCAGTGATGTACTGTATGTTGAAGGTCTGAAGCACAATCTTCTCAGTGTTGGATAGTTGGTGGACAAAGGCTATGATCTCTGATTCAAAAATAGAAAATATAGGATCTTTGAAAGTTCTAGAACAGAGATTGCATCTGGTACTCAAACAAAAGGTAACATCTTCTACTTGGTTAGTACTGGAAAAAGTTGTTTATTTGTTCATGTGAAACCTCAGGCTGTAAGAGATCTTCCAAGACTGGTGAAACCTACTAATAGTTTGTGCAAAGAATGTCAGTTGGGTAAATAGAGTAGAGTCACACTGAAAAGTAAGGAACAATCTTCTACTGGATTGTTGGACTTAGTACATACTAATCTATGTGGACCAGCAAGAATTAGGAGTTTGCAAGGTGATAGATACTTCATGTTATTAATTGATGACCACTCCCAGATGATGTGAGTGACTTTTCTGAAAGAAAAATCTGAGGCTCTTGAGAAATTCAAAATATTCAAGGCTATGGTGGAGAATGAAACTGGATTAAACATAAAATGTCTTAGGTCTGACAGAGGTGGAGAATTCACATCTGGAGAGTTCATAGAATTCTATGAGAAACATGGGATAAAAAGACAGTTATCTACTCCAAGGACTCCACAGCAGAATAGAGTAGTGGAGAGAAAGAACCAGACCATCTAGGAATCATCTAGAACAATGATGATGGAAGCAAATGTTCCTCAGATCTACTAGAAAGAAGTTTTAAGCACTGTTGTCTATACTCTTAATAGAGTTCAAATTAGAAGCAATACTGGTAAGACTTCCTATGAACTTTGGTTTGACATCACTCCTACTATGAAGTATTTTAGAGTCTTTGGTAGCAAATCTTACATTAAAAGAGATGAAGACCTTGGCAAATTTGATGCTAGAAGTGATGAAGGAATATTCTTGGGTTATTCTACTCAAAGAAAAGCATACTGGTGTTATAACAAGAGATTGAGAAAGATTGTAGAAAGTACAAATGTGAAGGTTAATGAAGGCATTGAAAAACCCTCAAGGTTTTATGAATATGAAGAAGATGATCAAAATGATGTTTTGGTTCAAGCCCCTTCTGAAATTCAGATCCAAACTGATCTGAAGAATCCTAAAATTTAGGAAGAAGAGACAAGTTTCAATGAACCTATCCAAGAAATAAAAGTGTAAGAAATTCCCAAAACTCTCAGGTATGTAAGACTGAATCATTCTAAAGATCAAATCATAGGTGATAAAAGCAAAGGTGTTCAAACAAGAAGAAAGATTGCTCAAGACTTAGAAAAGTACTGTCTGATCTCAAAGATTCAACCAAAAATAGTAAGTGAGGCATGTAGTGATGAAAGCTGGACTAAAGCAATGGAGGAAGAGTTGATACAGATTGATAAATATCACACTTGGGATCTTGTTCCTAGACCTAGAAACAAAAATGTGATCAGAACCAAATGGGTCTTCCGAAATAAACTGAATGAAGATGGTGAAGTAGTCAGAAATAAAGCTAGATTAGTCTACAAGGGTTATTCTCAAGTTGAAGGAGTTGGTTTTGAAGAAACTTTTGCTCTGGTGACAAGGATTGAAGCAATCAGATTATTTCTTGCCTTTGCTACTTTCAAGGATTTCAAAGTATATTAGATGGATGTCAAGTCTGCCTTCCTGAATGGTGACTTGGAAGAAGAGGTATACATTGAGCAACCGGATGGATTTCAGTTATCTGATTAGGGTGATATGGTCTGCAAGTTGAAGAACACTCTGTATGGACTCAAACAAGCCCCAAGAACCTGGTATGAAAGACTGGATAAACATCTTTTGAATATTTGTTTCAACAAAGGTACCACTGATAGTAACTTGTACTTCAAAATTGATCATGGAAATATCTTAAATTATTGAAGTGTTTGTTGATGATATCATTTTTGGAGGAAGAGATAGTATGTGCAAGACTTTTGCAAATCAAATGAAAAGTAAATTTGAGATGTCTATGTTTGGGGAAATGAATTTCTTCTTGGGTCTGCAAATCACTCAAACAAAGAAAGGAATCTTCATTTCTCAGACCAAGTATGTGAATTTTTTTTTAAGAAATTTGGGATGGAAGACTCAAAACCAATGAATACTCCCATGCCAACTAGATGTAAACTGAGCAAAGATGATGACTCTCTAAAGGCTGATAAAAAAAAGTACAGGTCAATGATTAGAGGACTATTGTATCTTACTCAAACTAGACTTGACATTATGAATGTTGTTGGTCATATTGCCAAATTCCAAGCTGATCCTAGAGAATCTCATGTCATGGCAATCAAGAGGATTCTCAGATATCTAAAAGGAACAATTGAGTATGGTTTATGGTATCCTAGGGATTGTGATTTCTCTCTTCATGCATATACAGATGTGGATTGGGCAGGAGATGTGGATGATAGGAAGAGTACTAGTGGTAGTGCATTCTTTTTAAGGAAAAGATTGGTTTCTTGGTTGAGCAAGAAACAAGAGGTAATATCTCTATCCACTATAGAAGCAGAATATATTGTAGCAGCAGGTAGTTGCACTCAAGTATTGTGGATGAAGAAAATGCTAAAAGACATCAGAGTGGAGTATGAGGAACCTATCACAATCTTTTGTGATAACTCAAGTGCAATAAACATTTCAAAAAATCTGGTGTTGCATTCAAAGACAAAACATATATCCATCATGTTTCACTTCTTGAGAGAGCAGGTGAACAAGAATGAAGTCAGATTGGAGTTTGTACCCTCTAAGGATCAGATTGCAGACATCTTTACTAAACCTCTATCTAAGGACTCTTTTGAGTATCTTAGGGAGAAGTTAGGGGTTATCACCCCTCTGGTTCTTAATTAAGGTCCATTGATGTGCATCAGTCCGGTGGAACTCATAGTCATATCTTGTGATCCAAATTGATGATAGGAAGCTACTACTTATTGGGAGCAGTCTCTATGATTCTGATTACTACAAGTATGTGCCCTTTGCCATTGATGTCAAAGGGGGAGAGAAGACATGTGAAAAACAAAAGTGATTGTTGATCAAAGGGGGAGTAGTAAAGAAAGAGAAGACATATGAATGATTGCTATTGATAGGGGGAGCTATGTCAGTCAATGAGGAAAAGTTCTTGTCTTGATGGTTAAAAATATTTTTCACATCATATGTTTCCATCAATGATAAAGGGGGAGATTGTTGCAAGTATGGGCCTAACCGGTGTTGTCATTGATGTCAACATACTTCTGTTGCATTGATGTCAAGGATTGGATGAGCTATGTGCTGAGGATATTGAGAAAATTAGTCCTATCAAAAATAGAGAAGAATAGTGAAGACAGTGAAACTCTATGAAGTGAAGATCCTAGCTAAGATGGAGATTAGGGAATGCACATCAAAGGGTTTGTAGATATGTGTCTAAAGATGATCTAGTCAAGATTTGAGAGGTCCGCATGAAGATTTGAAGAAGTTATGGCCACTTGAGTGAAACCAGTTCTGGCAAGTGTTTAGAGGTGACAAAGTGACACAAATAGGTTTGGTAAGATCTGGAAATGCAATACCATGTTCTACGGATTTGATGGAGTGTTTAAAAAGCCAATGTGAATTGACAAATCAATTGGGTCATGGTCTGGAGGTCCGCAAGGATTTATTCTAGTATGACAGTGATGACAAAATATGTTCTTGAGGTTTTGGATGAAGATGAGAATGATTTCAGTAGATAGAAGTGGTATGGATGTTCTTGCTGATTTCAGGCAAGCTTGTGGGGATCTTTAGATTGTGTCCAGTTCATGTTGGTGATTCGCATTGAATATTGAGCTCGCAATTGAAGATTTACTTCCAGATGAAGAAGTTCTTCATAATCATGGCCGACCGAATGGTTTGTACATCTTGCAGATGAACTTGAAGGTGTTTTGTGAAGCATGGCATGTTCCTCAAGAAGATTGAAGTCCCAAATATATGTGGCCGACTGTGTGCTGATTCGTATGAAGTCTTTTGTAATAAGACAAGTTGTATTTGTGTATTTGCTCTATAATAAAATAAAGTATGTATTGTGCCGACTTTGATGATTATCCCAAAGTCGATGTCTTGTATAAATAAGAGTTGTGAAGTCATTTCAAAGTGTGGTGTGAAGATGAGAATGTGGTAGAGAGGAGAAAAGTGAAAGGTAGAGTAGAAGTTTTGAGCTTAAATGGAACTAACTCAAGCATGGTGAAGATGCTATTCTTTAGTTCAAGTATGTAATATTTATTATTCAATAGACAGTGTGTCTCATGTATGCAGTGGGCCTCTTATGAGCAGTGTGCTCAGGCAGTGAGCCCTAATTGGCATGTGCCATTTTGTTCCTTTTATTCTTCTAACAAAGAATACAATCTTGGGTTAGTCACCCCGTAGTTTTTCCCTTAACCAGGTTTTCCACGTTAAAATCTTGGTGTCATATGTGTTAATATGTTTATGCTCTTGAATTATTGAATTGTGCTTCCATGATTGATTTATTATTATGATGCTGAATTACAAGAAGGATTTAAGTGGTTAATAAAAGGAAAGTTTTGAGACAACTAATTCACCCCCCCTCTCAGTTGTCTATCTTGAAACTAACATTGATAACACCAACCTATATTGTTAACTCTTATGTGTGACAAGTTCCTCAAGTATCTCACCTAAATGCATCACAATCCACCCCATCTCATGTGTCTCAACCTACTCAACTCCCTTCCATAAACACACCTTCTTTGCATATACCTCAAACATCTCAAGTGGTTCGCCCAAGTGTGTCTCTCCCCATGGTATCTTCTTCCATGCGCACATCTTCTACACATGTTACCCAAGCGCCTTTAATTGAATCACATGTTGAACTATCCCAACCATCCTTATCTACAAATCTTGTTCAAACATCGCAAGCATCTCCCGCTCCTAATATTCCCATTGTCGACCAAACTTTTGGATCACAACCATACATTGATCAACTCTCTTCACTTGGACCACAACCATCTATCCAAAAAAGGCCTCATGTCAATCCACCAAATGTATCCTAAGCTCCCTATAATCCCCATTCTTACATATCATACATCAACCTATCCACCATATCTCAAGCCCTGATGACTTCCAATCCACATATTTCATACATCAATTCTTTCCATGGTTCGCATGCGGTGCAAAATCAAAATACTAATCCATCACCAAATACCTACAGCTTGCTACCAATGGAAAATCAAGTTCAAAATACTTACATCCCATCTCATACCATACCATGCAACAACATTCCACAAATAACAATTTGGAATATCATATTCCTCACCTGAGTCACCATCATCCTATGCAACAACAACATGTTGGAATTAGATTGGACAATTGAGAGTGGGGGGTTGAATCACTTGTCACACAATTTAAACTTTTTCTGCTTTTAACCTTCTTTATTATCTTACTACCAGATTAGTGATGTAAACATTAAAGCATAGATCAACAACATAAGAGCAGAAACATAATCAACATACTTGACACCAAGATTTTGACGTGGAAACCCAGTTAAGGGAAAAACCACGGTGGGGGTTAACCCACAAAGATTTGTACCCTGTTAAAAGTACTTTAGAAAATAGAAGGTACATGCCTTCGAGCACACTGCCTAGAGCTCACTTCTCAAAAGAGGAGGCTCACTGCCTACAAAATTAATTTAGAACAAAATGAATTATCTAAAAAAATAACATCTACTTCATGCCTGGTTCAATTTCAATGAATGCTCAAAAACTTCAGCTTTGCCCCAGATTCTTATTTACTAACTTCACACTCTATACTGCTCTCAGTCCTTTTCTTCTCTGCTCTACTTCTGATCCTTTATTCGGATTTAATTTGTTTTGCACAAGGATAACATTTGACAACTCTTCAACAAGTATTTATACACTTCATCCATCTTGGAATGATCAACAAGGTCAGCCAAACTTAACACAAATCTTTACACTATTGGCCAATCATAGCTGAGACTTGAATTTTCCTCTATTAACATGCCATGCTTCATAAAATGATCTTTTGATCATCTACAACACTCTAGGAACATCCGGTTGGCCAAGAATGGGAAGAACAACAACAACCAAGAGGAAACCTTCAATCATGAGCTGCTTTGTCAATACGGACCACCAACACAATAACCACACGATCTAGAGACCACCACAAGAACAATTAAGTCAACATGAACAACCACACCACTTCACATCACCAGAATCAACCACATCTTTACACTGAATCCTCAAGAACACACACTACCATGACTGTCATACTAGAAAGATTGCTTCTGGATCTCCAAACCATGAACCACTCGAGTTGAGGGAACACACCAACATCCCAGACATGTCTCTAGATCTGCAGATTACAATATTCTCATATCGGACCAATCTAGACCAACTTCTTGCCACTCTATCTGTTGATAACTGAGAGGGGGGGTGAATCAATTATCCTAATTATTTCCCTTTTTGAACTTTCTTATTAATTAATGCAGCATTGAATCAAACACAAAACATTACCATGAAATAAGAAACACATGACACAGTATTTTTGACATGGAAACCTTGTTAAGGGAGAAAACCACAGGGTGATTAACCCAAAAATTATTCTCTGTTAGAAGAATAGGAAATTACAAAATGGCACTTGCCAATTAGGGCTCACTGCCCGAGCACACTGCTCACAAGAGGTCCACTGCCTACAAGAAGACACACTGTCTACAAAGTGATAAGAATCACAGTCTTGAACTGATTGGAAGCATCTGCATATGCTGGAGTTCAGTTCCGGTTAGGCTCAGTACACTGATCTGCTGCACTTCATCTTTCCTCTGTTCTTTATTCTGCTATCCTTTCACATACCGGATCTTTCTTGCTACTTCTGCTCTGTTCTGCATTTATTCGCATATATCTTAATACACACACACTTCACAACTAAATCCATCCCCTATATATATATCCGCACAAGTAATTTCATCATCTTTCTAGTCGGCATCCGGAACAGTCTAGTTTCTTACAAACTCTGTTCTGTCGGCTGAATCCTTGCTCACCAAGCAATGGGGGTCAAGCATATACTTGTAGATATCATTAATCATGTCGGCCAAACATGATTCATGCCTTCACAACCTTTATCATCAACAGTAACACATCCGAAAAGTAGTCTGATACTATGTCAGTCAGTTCTTCCTCTGTTTTCACTGTCTCTCAGGAATCCGGTACTCAACTATTCATATCTTTTTCCTTGTCCATCACCGGAGGCTAAATCCTTGGAATATACCACTCAAGGTAGTCCTCTTGACTTCCCCAAATCTGTACTGCACCAAGATACTTCCTCTGAGAGATCCGGACCAATCTGTCGGACCTTGCCACATGCTCTGTTCTTGTTCACCGGACCACACCAATCTTTATTCTGACTTCCGGTAGGGACACACCATGACTTGCGGATATGTGGGATGACCTTTGTTGCCATCAATGACAACAACCATGAATCCATATAGTGTCTCTTGCCAACAATCTCCCCCTTTGGCATTGATGGCAACACTTAGTGAAAAATGACTTAAGTGTTTACACTATGCTCCCCCTTGGCTGATGCTCTATCTTTATATACAATTTCTGGAACTCCCCCTTAGTTGGATTCCTCATTTTTCACTGCTCCTCACTCCCCCTTTGACATCAATGGCAAAGGGTAGGGTCCGCACACCAAAAATTTCAAAAATTTTCTATACATAGCCGCATATTTACATACTCACATATACTGAAGAATGTCTGCAAAGGATGTCTGCAATTGGATCATTTCTGTAGCCCAACTTTGCTTCATTCTATCCAAAATTGAAATGTGACCACTCAACAAAAATGCAAAAGCTTCTGCCCACTTGAGATCTATCGGATCATTTGTTTGGGCGGTGGTCTGAGCATCACTGATGGCCTCATGCATAGTTTCCAACTTAGGGATTATAATCCTTCTAAGTTCTCCCATCCGGTTAGTGATATTCTTCCTTTCCTTCTCAAGATTCTTTATTTCATTCAAGACTGCAATAGTCTGACATTCTTGATTTATTATGGAGGAAGAGAGAGGATCAAAACTTTGAGATAAACTTTGTAGCTTGTCCTGTTCCTCTTTTATTTTCTTATCAATTGCTGTTGTTGCCTTTGACCAGGATATACAAAATTTGTAAATGTTACCACCATCCTTAAGAGCATTTTCTAAGCTCTTTATTCTAATACTCACAATTCTCCTATCTTTAGAGATTAATTCTAATACTTCTGAAAGTCTTTTATCCAAAAATTCCTTCCAGACCTTTTCTTCAGCAGATTTTTCTAGAGATTCAAAATGTGTACTAACACTGCTGACTAAGGTTTTGAGATTACCAGAAGAGGAGGCTGTGGGATCCTTTTGAAAGGATGGCATGATCTTTTCTAGCACTCTAGATGCTACCTCCATAAGCTCACAGTCTTCCATGTGAGATTTCAGCAGCTTCTCTTTGACTTTCTCATTTGCAAATGAGGCTATTTTCATTGTTTGCACCGGTGACAAAGAGTCAAAATCTAATGGTCCTTTTAGCAGGTCCAGTTCATCAATTTCTATAGTGGCTTTTGTCAGGAATTCTTGAACAGTTTGTGCAGTGTCTCTTGCCGGAGACAGATGTTTCTTCTCTTCTGCAGTTTTGTCCTTTTGAATCTTTTCTCCTTCCTTACTCTTACCACTTTCAGTCGTGGTTTTCTCTGTTGGGGTGCTGTCAACCTCTTTTTCTTTAGCTGCTGCTTCTTTCTCCTATAGTTTCTCTTCTTCTTGGGATCCGGAGACTATAGGGGAAACCGGAGGAGAGATGTTTGTCTGTTCAGGGCCCACTTCTTCCGGAACAGATGATTCCAAATCCGCAGCTGTTTCTGCACCTAAGTCCTCTACAACAGGAAGATTGAACCTTTTGAAGGCCTTCCGGAGGATCTCTTCTGTCTCTTGGGCCACTTTGTCAGTCTCACCAAGCATGAGTTGATTCATCCTGGCTTTACTTCTGAACTCATCTTTGCAGTCTTTGAAGATTATGTTCATTGTCTTGGGATCAATTTGAGGATATAGCTGAATAGCTATCTGCTCCCGGATCTCAAGATCTTTTGCATGAGCATTATTCTTTCTTATTTCTAATTCCTTTTCTAGGCTTTTAGGAATAAGAGATATGATCTCAATGAAAGCCTTATTGTATATGTTCAGATATTTGACTGTGGCTTCCTGCAGAATCTTTTGGTCAGCCTCATTGTAGTCATCATAAAATTCAGTCATTGGTTGAAGGTTTCCATCCACCGTGACCAACTTGATTACACTCTCTAGAGACAGAGTGGGCTTTTCAACAGATACCTCTGCCATTTCATCCTTGTCTTGGCCTGTGGAGGGTTTACCGGATCCTTTCTTCTTCTGCTTCTTTATTTCTTTTACTCCCTCATTTGACTCTGTTTCCTCTTCATCCTTTTGGCTTTCATAAGCCCTTGTGGCTTTTGTCTTGGATCTTTTACCGGATGCCTGGACTTTCGGTTTTGAACTTTTGGTTGTGGGAGGTGCAGATCTTTTTGATGATCTGGTCCGGGTGGGAGTTTCAACCGGAACACTTTCTTTACTTTTCTCTTCTTCCTCAGTCTTCCTCCTCTTTTCCCGGCTGGCATCAAGTGCCTCTTTTGAGATGCCTAGGCCTTGAGCAATATGCTCAACTTCTTTTCTTACTTTCCTCTTTATCTTCGGTTCCCTGAGTTCTACATGTATCTTTACACTCAGTTCCTCAAAGGTTCCAAACCTTTCTGCCTTTGGATCTTTGGGCTGACTTAGCATGTGTTGAACATGCAGCTCCACTATTTGTTCATCCACTTCATACCCCATGGGCATGATCCATACAGTTCTTAGTTCTACTGCCCCCATTAGACACTGATCTATTTCTACCATGAAGCATACTGTGTCTTTGTACTTTTCAACAAGGGATTGGGGTATTCTTTCTCTTGCATGCATCATGCTTTGGAAGTTCTTGAAGTATCCCCATAGAGCTGTATTTCTTGCTTTAGCATCCCCAAGTCCATGCAAATAGTCTCTGATTTGGATGGCAACCGGTCTGTCATTCTGCCATATCCATCCACTGGATCCGGGAAGCTCATTCATGTAGTAAAAGAAGAGACAAAGGATCAGATTGCCATACTTGAAGGAGTTTTTCTTGTCCTTCTTGATCTTCTGTAGATTTTCAAAGAGTTGGTTCACCAGAAGCTCACACAAGTCATAGTCTGCATTCTCCTTTAACATTTGATAAGCTGTGTAGATTGCAGTTCCTGGTACTGAATTTTCCCTACTGGAGTGATAGATTTTGTAACCAATTATCATAGCTACAAATTTGACATCCGGTTCAGTGATGTCATCAACTGTCATAGCTCTCTTGTCAAACTTGGATCCAGTTGCATCACCAACTGTCTGATTTTTGACAGACTTGAGAACAGGTAATCCAGCAGATGAGTGCAAACTAGTTACAGCCCTAATTGCATCCTTGGTGATCTTGAAGGGCTTGTTCAACCATAGGAAGTTGTCATGTACTCTGTTTAGTACATACCGGACCCATTCATCTTCTTCAAAACAGGGGAAATGAATGCACTGTGCAAAGTGTTTGTCCCAGATGGCTTTGTACTGAGGTTTGATCTCAAAGGAGTCATCTATCAATTGTTTGTGATAGATATCCATCAGTTTTGATTCTCCAAAGTCTTCAAGATTCGCATGGATGTAAACCCTAATATCTTCCGTATGCAATACACCATGAGGAACACTAGAGAAGGCTCCTAGTGGATCTACCTCCATTGATTTGTAAGGATGTTTCTTGAATGTGGGGCGAGGTCTATCAGAGATCTTAACTATATTTGGAGTAGCCATTCTTCAAAGATTTGCAGTGAGATAATGAAAACAAAGAATACCTTATGCGCCTTCGGTTAGCACGGAGTGGTTGGATTGATTTCTTTATGCAATGACTTCGGCAGGAGATCTTTGGTGTGCTTGAAGAATCTTGTTGCAGAGCTCCACTTTTTGCTTCTTCTTGAGTGCAGAATGAGCAAATGATTTTTGAGAAATCCCTTATATTGCTCCGCAAACCCTAATATCTATTTGCAATAAATGCTTCACCTATATTATTCCGGTTTGTCTTGTCCGGATAGCTTGGAGTATCCCGGATCAGTCCTGATCTATGAACATCATGCGGATCTTTCAATCATGAATAAATCGAGATGACACATTACAAGAACATCCAAAACACTCTTTCCAATCCGCAGAATAAGATAGTGCACTTCCGGATCTCTCCGGACCTTTTTGTAATCCTCTGTCATACCGGAGCATCTCCCGGAATAGGTCTTACTTGATCGATCACAGCTTCTTCATAACTCCATGCGGACCTCTAAAATCTTATCTGGATCATCTCAAGACTTATATCTTTAAACCCTTTACTCTGCATCTTGTGCCACATCCGGCACCACTTGATTGGCTGGGGGAATAGGATTTTCTTTGAGTCTCCCCCTGAGCCAGAGCTCACTTTTTAATTTCTGGAAGAAATATCAGCACCAGAGTCTGGTGCGGATCCAACCTCTACATTCTCTGAACTTTTCTTCACCAAATCTTGCTCATCTGATTCCTAACTTCATCCGCATTCATCTTTTGTTTACCCTTGTCTTGATTCTGATTATACACCGGACCTCTTTTGTCCTGATTCTTGCTTCTGTAGACTTTAGCATTATGACTGGACCTATTACAGATTTGGAAAATAACATTTCTTTGCATATTTGACTGATATCCTCTTGATCTGCATTGATTAGCCATATGACCTACTCTATTGCATGTAAAGCATCTACCTTTGAATGATTTGTTTACTTGCATATTTCTGCATTCATGGGATTTGTGTCCATACCTTTTGCAGTTGAAGCACTGTCCGGAGAAGGATGAATTAATCTGATTCATTCTCTTTCTGCACTGATTAGCTTTGTGACCAAAGTGGTTGCAGCTGTGGCAGTATCCATTGAAAGATGGATATCTTTGAGCATTGGGTTGTCTTACCGAAGGTCTTCTAGGCCTGCTCCTTGGATTTTCTGATCCAAAATTCTTTTGACTGGATCCGGAGCTTTCTCCTTTCTCATATCCCAAACCATACTTGTCATCTGTCCTCTTTTGACTTCCAAGAAGAACTTCAAGTTGAGCAGAACTTATCTTGAATTTCTCTTTATATTCATTTGCTGTTTGAAGGTCTCTTTTGAGAGAGGCAATTTGATCCTCAAGTTTTTCTTCATTATCTTTGGCATCTTCAAGATCAGATTCAAGATGTCTGATAATCCTGTCCATCTGGTGGCATTCTTCTGATTTTTCTTTAAGAGATTGTCTTAGATTGTCTTCAGCCTTTCTTTTTTCTTCAATCTCTTGAGTAAACTTTATAGTTCCTAATTCCATTTCATGTCTTAACATAATGACTTCTTTTGATAACTTTTCACATAACTTGGTTTGCTCAGTCAATTCTTCATTTGTATTGCTTTCATCACTTTGTCTTGCCAATTGTTGGAGCAGCTCCTTTCTCTTTTTCATAGAGAGACTTAATTTGTCTTTTAATTCTCTCATGAATTCATCAGCCTGTTTGAGTCTTTCCTTTAATTCATTGACTTCAGAATTTGTCTGTTCAAGATCCTCAAGGGCAGTCTTGAGTTGCTCCCTTAAACCATATGCATCCATTTGAACTCCCAGATCTTCCTCAAGCTGTTAGGCTCTATTAGGAGGAACTTGGCTCTGATACCAATTGTTGATAACTGAGAGGGGGGGGTGAATCAGTTATCCTAATTATTTCCCTTTTTGAACTTTCTTATTAATTAATGCAGCATTGAATCAAACACAAAACATTACCATGAAATAAGAAACACATGACACAGTATTTTTGACGTGGAAACCCTGTTAAGGGAGAAAACCACGGGGTGATTAACCCAAAAATTATTCTCTGTTAGAAGAATAGGAAATTACAAAATGGCACTTGCCAATTAGGGCTCACTGCCCGAGCACACTGCTCACAAGAGGTCCACTGCCTACAAGAAGACACACTGTCTACAAAGTGATAAGAATCACAGTCTTGAACTGATTGGAAGCATCTGCATATGCTGGAGTTCAGTTCCGGTTAGGCTCAGTACACTGATCTGCTGCACTTCATCTTTCCTCTGTTCTTTATTCTGCTATCCTTTCACATACCGGATCTTTCTTGCTACTTCTGCTCTGTTCTGCATTTATTCGCATATATCTTAATACACACACACTTCACAACTAAATCCATCCCCTATATATATATCTGCACAAGTAATTTCATCATCTTTCTAGTCAGCATCCGGAACAGTCTAGTTTCTTACAAACTCTATTCTGTCGGCTGAATCCTTGCTCACCAAGCAATGTGGATCAAGCATATACTTGTAGATATCATTAATCATGTCGGCCAAACATGATTCATGCCTTCACAACCTTTATCATCAACAGTAACACATCCGGAAAGTAGTCTGATACTATGTCAGTCAGTTCTTCCTCTGTTTTCACTGTCTCTCAGGAATCCGGTACTCAACTATTCATATCTTTTTCCTTGTCCATCACCGGAGGCTAAATCCTTGGAATATACCACTCAAGGTAGTCCTCTTGACTTCCCCAAATCCGTACTACACCAAGATACTTCCTCTGAGAGATCCGGACCAATCTGTCAGACCTTACCACATGCTCTATTCTTGTTCACCGGACCACACCAATCTTTATTCTGACTTCCGGTAGGGACACACCATGACTTGCGGATATGTGGGATGACCTTTGTTGCCATCAATGACAACAACCATGAATCCATATAGTGTCTCTTGCCAACACTATCATCATAGAACAATTGCAAAAACCTATTTTACTAAGAGGGCCATAGCTTCACCAATTCTTCATTCAGATCTCTCAAATCTCAATTGGAGCAACAATAGACAACCCTCTACAAACCCTTTAATCTACAAGCTCTAATCATCACCTTACTAGAAATACTGATCACTCCTTTGCGTTGCCTTCACTGTTTCTGACAAAAGGATATGTTGACATCAATGACAACACATCAGGTACATATTTGCAACACAACAATCATCTACATCTAAAGATGAACAACAACTTTCAGACATGGAGCAACAATTGGCTGATTTGCATATGGGACACAAAAGGAACACATTCTCCTTTGAGGATGTATGCCCATATCCCTTCGATAAGTCATTACAAATGTACCTTTCACTCCACACTTTGAGATGCCACAATTTGACAAGTACAAGGGAAATGGTGATCTGAATGACCATCTCTGGACATTTTATGTCACTTGTCTTGATGTTGCCTATGATTATACATATCTCTTGTGACTATTTCCTCGAAGCCTCTAAGGACAAGCCTTGGAATGGTTCTCACATCTACCACTTGGTATCAAAACTTTTAGAGAACTTTCAAGAAAATTGTCTCACACTTTGCCTTCAATGTTGAACATGAGGTAACCATAAATGATCTTGTCAACAACAAACAATGCAATGGAGAAACTTTTTCATCATTCATTCAATGATGGCACAACATGGCTAGAAAACTCTCATGGCAAATCCCTGAAAAACAAGTCGACATCTTATTGTAAAACATTCATCCTGATCTATCATTCCATTACAGTTACAAAGCACCACCACTTTTGATGAGCCATATCTAAAGGAACCACCATTGAAAAGTCTTTAATTGTTAAGGGTGTTATCAAAATTTTCAAAGAAAACAAGGACAATGCACAATCCTCAAATGATAAATCTCATTTTTGGAACAAAAAAAATGTTGTAAATGATGGCGTTGTCAATGCAAAGAGCATTCAAACTATGATACCTCCCATCCATATCCAAGTAGAAAACAAAAACACACCATTTCTTCCATGAGACCAAATGAGAAAAATTTCATCCCCTAAATGGCAATTCACTCCCTTGGGAGAACCCATCGAATCAATCTTGAAGAAATGTTTACAAGTAGGCACCATAACATTAGCTGAGGATCAACCTTATGAAGAACCACAATACAAGCCCAATTGGTACAAAGACAATGAATATTGTGATTTTCACAGAGTGAAAGGACATAGTACATCCGGGTGTATGAAATTGAAACATGTCATTCAAAACCTCATTGATCAAGGCACCATTCATGTTGACACACCTAAACAAACTTCAAAATATGACCTTGATGGTTTTAAAAATCCACTTCCATCACATGATCAGGTAAGTACTTCCAATAAACAGAAGAATATCCAATATACCTATGAGTCATTTACTATTGGTCGTATTGAACAAGCTCATATCTCCACCATTACCATAAGAGAAAAAGAACATCATTGTCCTGATACCATTTGTCAAGCCTCAGTTATTGTCAGAGGAGTTCCTAATTGTGATGTTACCACTCGTTAGGGTCATATTACTATCCAAGGTGCACCATCTAATGTCTACCCAACCTTTAACTACAATATCCTCGATCACCTTGGTAAGAGCCCTACCCACATTTCTATTTTCAAGTTGTTGCACATATCACCCGCCCATAAAGCCATCCTTGATAAAGCCCTGTAAGAGTCAATAGTTCCTAATGATATTGACACTACATAGTTCGAAACCATGATAGCTAGTATTGCATCACCCTACCATTTGACCTTATCTAACAAAGATCTTTCATCTCTTGGTCCATCCCATAACGAAGCCCTCCATATTGAAGTATATATCAACCAACGACGTGTCAAACGAATCTTAGTAGATGGTGGAGCAGGACTCAATATTTTCTCTTTAAAATTAATCAAACTATTGGGATATTCTGAGGATCTCATTGATACCACTAAAAGCATAACCATCAAGGCAGATGATGATGGTGAGTGAGATTCTGAAGGGATTATCTATTTTCCCATCAAAGTTGGTCCTATCATTACAGATACCAAGTGTCAAGTACTAGATTTTGAATTGCCATACAATATTATCCTTGGTCGCCCATGAATACATGTCCTCAAAGCTATGCCATCCACATACCATCAATGCCTCAAATTTCCCCATAATGGAGTTGAAGTTACAATCCCCACTGATCTAAATCCATTTGAGTATTGTCAAACTTTTCAAGCCAAATATAAAGATCCTAATTGTATCCCCATCAATGCTGAAGCCTATCCATCTACCTCATATGTTGATCCCACTGACCTACACAAACCCTCATCTAGCAAATCCATCACTTCCATTGAAGGTAAATACCAAGAGAAAGGACTTGGAGAATACACTTTACAAGAATCTTGCTGTGTAGGAACCTTGCCCTTATCTCCAAAATATTATGGCCAACCATCCATATCCAAACTCACTTCATCGCCAACCATTGTCAAAGCACCCCCTACCATATTTATAAAAGCAGGCATGCTTGAGGATGAAGATATTGATGACATCAACTCTTGGCTTTCTTTGATACTAATGATCGACTTACTCTAGAGGTTGAGAGATACAACAATGGCTTTCGCATCATCAAGAATATGGGCTATAAAGGACAAGGAGGTTTAGGATCACAAGAGCAAGGACTTGTTGAACCTATCATTGTTACTAAAAAGTATAATAAGCAAGGTCTAGGGTATGGTCAGGAGGACCTGCCTTCCAAAGACATTGAGTGTATTCTTGAGGAAGTAGCGTAAGCTTTCCCCACATAAGGGACTTCTAATATAGAGGATATCGAAGACTCTTGTTTCCATATAACTGAGCTATTCCAAGACACCGGCATCTTTACTTTTCAATCCGCCTTATCCATTTCTTACTCATCATCCTCTGACCTTAAACTTGTATATCCTCACCTTGTTGATTGGGACCAATAGGGGGCACCTATTTTAGACACATTCCAAAATGATGAAGCTATAGCAAAATTCATGGGTTTGAGATAGGGAATACCATTGGGACATCACAAAGTAGGTTTCATGATCAATCTACCTCTATTAGCATATTTTGGTGGGAGTGTCAAATCCTTCAGTCGCAATAGTAAAATAAACAAGATTAAAAAAGATAGGTCACTAGGTAAAAACTGTAAGGCACCTCTTGACCGTGAAAAAGTAAAAATAAAGGATGCATATGAGGGTGAAAGCCTCTTTGACGTGCCTGAGGATGGAGGATTTGACCTTCCTTTGACCAATGAATACCAAGAATGGTCACCGCTATTGATAAAGAAATCTCAAGAGATGAATCTAGGCACAACACAGAATCCTAAGATCACATTCCTAGCAACATCATTATCAGAATAGGAAAGTAAAGACTTTACAACCTTCTTCATAAAAAGAGTAATCAACTTTGCATTGACTTATGTAGATATGCTAGGGTTAGATCCTTCACTAGTTGTACATCATCTAGATGTATCTCCAAATGCAAAACCAGTAAGGCAAAATCTTCGAAAGATGAATCCTCAAATAGAACTGTTGGTCAAAGTAGAAATTCAAAAATTGTTGGATGCAAAGTTTATAAGGCCAATTGACTACCTAGAATGGATTTCTAACCTAGTACCAGTCTCAAAGCCTGATGGTCATATCCACTATTGTACCTATATCAAAGATCTTAACAAGGCTTGTCCTAAAGATGACTTCCCATTACCAAGCATAGATACAATTGTGGATCTTACCGTAGGACATGAAATGCTATCATTAATGGATGGATTTTTTGGATATAATCAAATTAGAATTACATAAGAAGATTAACATAAGACTTCCTTCGTATGTCCAAGGGGTACCTATTGCTGGGTCGTCATGCCTTTTGGTCTTAAGAACACAAGAGCAACTTATCAGTGAGCCATGATAGTTATCTTTCATGACCTTTTTCATACCATAATGGAGGACTATGTGGATGACATCTTGAGAAAATCCAAAACCAGAGAAGGCCATTTACAAGTACTGGAACAATTTTTTGATAAATTGGAGAAATATCAAGTCAGACTAAATCTAAAGAAATGTGTTATTGGGGTAACATCTAGAAAGTTGTTAGGTTATATTGTATCTCGACGAGGCATAGAAGTGGATCCTGACAAGGTAAAAGATATACAAGAAATACCTCCTCCATTTAATTTGAAATAGCTTCATAGTTTATAGGGTAGATTACAATCCATCTGAAGATTCATAGCACAATTAGCAGATAAATTTAATCCATTTCAACACCTTCTTCAAAAGGGAGAACCTTTCAAATGGGATGATAAATGTCAACAAGCCTTTCATAAAAAAAAAAGAATATCTAGCCAACCCTCTAGTGCTGGTACCACCCAATACCTAATCGACCATTGTTTTTATACATCTCTTCAACAACAATAGCCTTGGGTGCTCTCTTGGTCCAACATGATGAATCAGGTAAAGAACAAGCCATCTACTACATCAACAGAACCCTTGTCAGTTATGAGTGTAACTACACAACTATGGAAAAAGCATGTTTAGTAGTAGTGTTTTCTTCTCAAAAGTTACGACATTATATGCTAAACCAAATGACAAAGCTCATATCTAAGTTTGATCCCCTTAAGTATCTTCTCTCCAAAGCAATGCTCACAGGAAGGTTAGCAAAATGGGTTATGATCCTAAGTGAATTTGATATTGAGTATGTGGATTAAAAATCTATCAAAGGACAAGTGATCGTAGATCAGTTAGCAGAAACACCAATGACATACATCCATCCTATCTTCCCTAAATTTCTTGATGAAGAACTATTCAACTTATATCCTTCTATCATTTGGTAGCTAGATTTTGATGGATCATATACACAACATGGGTCTGGAGCTAGAATTTGCTTCATTACACCTCAAGGAGATTGTATACCAAGATCATATTGAATTTCCTTCCCTTGTACAAATAATATTGCCGAGTATGAAGAATTAATCACAGGACTACTTATGGCTGTAAAATGGGCTATCACATAGTTACAAGTCTATGGAGATTCTCAATTGGTTATCAGACAAGTCATGGATGAATATCAAACCAAGGATGAAAAACACCTCCCATACAAGTTGATGGTAGATGATTTTAAGAAATATTTTTTTAGGATCACATTTGAAAACATTCTCAGGGTCAACAACAAGGTGGTAGATGCTATGGCCACTATTGGCTCTCTTGTAGATATGCCATCCAATGCACAAAAGTGTGAGTTCTTCATTGAACAATTAAATTAATACCTTCTTTTGAAGTTCCATAATCAAAACCTGTATGCGAACTTGTTGGTCCCAATTCTCCTTGGTATGAGGATATATACGAGTATCTCCATGATGATACCTTCCCATCCCAACTATCTAAAACTCAATGCAAAACTTTCATTCATCGAGACTCTCATTACACTATCCTTGGGGAAACCCTATATCGCAAGAGCCTTGATGGTATTCTTCTTAGATTTCTTGACTCAGAGGAAGCAAGCATTGCTTTACGTGAGGTACATGAAGGTGTCTGTGGTTCACATTCCACTGGCCCTAGCCTTGTTAAGAATATTTTGAGAGCTAGATATTATTGGCGAACAATGGAGCACAATGCACATAAATTTGCTAAGTATTGTTTACAATGTCAGAAACATGGGGACCTGATACATGCTCTAGCACATGAATTACAACATATTACTACACCTTGGCCCTTCTCGTAGTGGGGACTCGAACTCATAAGTAAAATCCATCCCACCTCATCTAATGGTCATAAGTTTATCATTACTGCCACTGAGTATTTCACAAAGTGGGTGGAAGCCATACTAATGACCTATATCATTGGCAAGAAAATATCCAAGTTCATCCTACATCATATTATTTGCCGCTATGGAATCCCACAAGCCATTGTGAATGACAATGGGCACCCCTTCAAGAACTAGGAAGTCAGTGAGTTATGCAGCAAATTCCATATCCAACATTGGTTCTCAACACCTTATTATCCTCAAAGTAATGGTCAAGTTGAGGCTTCTAATAAAACCATCATTAAAATCCTTAATAAGACAATCAATGAAGCTAGTTGTGATTGGCATTTACAACTTAATCTTGCCTTATGGGCTTATTGAACAAGTGTCAGAACTCCCACTAGTGCTACACCTTATGCTCTTGTATATGGCACTGAAGCTATCTTACCTATAGAGGTCGACATTCCCTTGCTAAGAGTATCCTTACAACATCTTATTTCTGATGAAGAATATAGAGTATCCAAGTTTAATGATCTAGAGCTCTTGGATGAATGACATCTCACAACGCTCAATCATCTCCAATTTTATCACAATTGTCTTTGCTATAGCTACAACAAAAGGATCAGAGAAAGAAGATTCTAGGTAGGAGAACTTGTCCTTAAAGAGAATCAGAAGAATCAACAAGATCATGAGTAGAAAGGCAAATTTGAACCTAATTGGCTAGGACCATATGTGATCACATTAGTCTATGGATCAGGAGCTTACACTCTTGCAACACCTGAAGGCATCCCTTTGGATGAGCGTATTAACAGTGTTCATATGAAGAAATTTTATATTTGATCCTTGGAATATTCCAAAATAAATAAATAAATACATAAATAAATAGTAATCCATCCTCTGGTGAAAACCTGGTAAAGAGGTGCCTTGGATAAGTATCGTAGTGAAAACCTAGTAAACAGGCATTATGAGTAGAGTCAGCTCTTATCATCTACTTGGACTTCATCTGTCATCCATTATTCATAATAAACATTGTTCGTATCTTAATTACCTTCACCCATCTCCATTACAAGCCTAATTATCCATTGAATAAGTTCATTTCCTTTTCCACCCCTATGCTTACTACTATCATGAGTTTGAAAATTATTGGAGTCATTGTGTTATTTTGGCCAGTATCCCTCTATGTCTAGGTTATCACCTGACCTTTTCATTGCCCATAATAAGTTTCACCCATATTGGGGGCATTTGCCTGCATCTGGTCATTGGAGTGAATATGTTTAAGCATCATTGTTTGACTCTATATCAATCCCATCTCACATCATCAAGCACCCAATCCATATCATCCCATCAACAACATCAAATCAAATCAAATAAAACCCATCTCATCAATCACATCAATCCATCATTCGATCAATAAATCTACCTTCATCATCATCTCACCAATAAAACATAAATCAAAACTACATCCTATCTCTATCATTAGAAGCCTTGATCCCGTGGATACAAGGTATGTAGGCAATCTGAAATATGAAAGAAGTACTCAGATTTAGGAATAGGTGATAGACTTCTTCCATCCTTCATTCTTCTTCTAATCTTCACCCATCATTATCTTCATTCATCTCTCATTTCTTCTACCATCTATCTCACCCACCTTCAATAAACACTTAGAACTACATATCATTATGTCTCATCATCATCGTACTGTACTTTGATCCCATGAATTCAAGGTATGTAGGCAGTCTAGAATATGAAGGAAGTATCTAGTATGCAAGCACAAATGACCCATTTCTTTCTTCCCATCTCTTTTCTTGATTTCTTCCATTTTTCCTTCTCTTTGACTAACTCAAGAAAACATCAAACTATGTAGATCGCGATAGCTCAAGCACTTATCAAATAAGGAATAAACCAAAGGTACTTGCCCACATAACTTTAACCAACATTTGCTATATCAATCCAGCATCTTAGCCTTTAACAAAATATATTGTTCCTCACATCAAGGCGCTATCCAATCCATCCAAGGGCACCTTCCATTTGGCAAGAGAGTATGATGATTGTATCTTTTATTTTATCTTTTGGTTTATCTTTTGTCCCTTTCTAACACCTAGTCAAGACTGCCTTGATCTATCATATCTTGATGTGTTGCAATGAAGTATATACTGGGGCATGCTCATTTTCTTTAGTATGCTATGTTTGCAGGATGATCTTATTCTCCTACTATACTAATGATATCTTGTCCATGTTGGGAGTAGCATCCTGCATATCATTTATCTTTCACATCTAAGAATCTAAATAGTCTCTTATGCATTAAGATTTTCTATGCTAAGACTAGTTTCTATACATATAACCAACAAGGTTTCATTATGTCTAGTGGAAATAAGTTCAAACCATTGCTTGCAGAGTCGAAGTCCATCTCAAAATCAGCTAATATTCATATCTTGTGTATGTTGGCTCAACATCTTGACCTCATACAATGGACAAGGTTATATTATGTTGTTTTGGCATTGGATACATCACTACCCTAGTAATTATACCTTGGTGCATAATATCCATATGCTATATCAAACATAAGGATTGCAAATTTGATAAACTTGTGAGCAACCATTGTCAAATGCTACATCCACTATTCATCTACCGTAATAAGACCCTTATCCCTCACAAGGATTGATCAAGTTTAATCTTTTTCATCTTCATCCTCTTCATTCTTCTCTGCTTCATCCTATAAAACAAGTGTGTTAGACATATCAATATTCATTATGTTCATATAGTATTTACATTAGCAGTTGACCATCATGCATATCAGTTATAAGCATTTATCATCAAAACATTATAAGCATATCATTCAAAAGTCAATATCATATTATCCTAATCATAACTATCCATACATATCACTAATATGCATCTCATCATCAAAGAGACAAACATAATCAAATCCATAACATACATGCATCCGTAACAATAGTAACTATGTGTCATGCATCAAAAGCATCCATCATCATAATATACATGTATAAACATCAAGGTCAATATACAAGTGTCTCATCTTTGTAGAAAAGAATAACTCTGTACAAATCTGGCTAGCATAGAGCCATCAAAATAATGTATACATATAGGCTTGCCGGTCTCAAAATTATACAAAACTGATACACTGTACAAGTAGGCCTAGCCCTAGTGTCTGGTGGCACTACTCAATGAGCTTGCTGCCTCTATCTCCACCTATCCCTCTATGTCGCAGTGGCCCCATAATTGATCCCACTGATTGTGATCCACCTATCTGTCAGGAGGCTGAAGCACCTAACATGCTCCAACTCGGCTACCTCTGATTCACTAGAATAGATCCATGGTATAGTCCACAATAATACTCCAGTTCTCCATGAGCTCTCCATATCTCACCCTATACTTTGGCCAACTTTGTCACTAATAACACTATGGCCTGGTCTATACCAAGAGAAGTCCTCACTACATCCCTCTCTGTAATCACCTAATGTATCATCTGGAGAGCTATATCCCTCTCCACAGTCATAGCCTATGCTCTCTGTAGAACTAAATCCCACTCTGTTGTCACTCTGACCATAGCCCTGTCAATGGGCATAGCCTATGCTATCTATTGTGTTTGTGCTTGTAACTGTACAACCTATGTATGATAGGCTTGCACCTATCCTCGAGCCTGTCTCACGGAGACTAAATCTCTGTCCCTGTCTAGCCCAAGGCATTGATATCGTGTCTCTAGTTTGATCCTCCACCCAATCTCTATGTCCTAGCTCCTCCCCATCGAGGTGTGAACATTGCTACCTCCCCCATCTCTCCTAGCCTAGTCAGTCGTGTTAGCCTATGAGTCACCCAATAATCATCATATTCTGTAGTCATGCCTAGATCTACTGGCCCTATAATCTAGTCCCATACAATTGGCTATAATGCCTCCACCTCCGCCAAGGCTACATCCACAATGATCTCTAACCCCCAATCCAAAATTTCCCTCCATGTCTGCCAAAAAATGGCATCCCTGAATGGCTCACCCTGAGGTAATCTGAACTACCACAATACTCTCTCTGTCAAGTATCTCTCTATCACATATATACTATGCCCAAAGAGATATCATGGTTGTTGTGCAAATAGTAACTCTAGCACATCATCATCCTAGCTCTCGCAATTTAACCATGGTCTCCAAGTGAACTGATCAAGCTCATCCAAAGTCTATCTCCAGTAAAGCAGTGCATGAAGCTGCTGATATATTGCAACCCCTCCATAAATGTGTGCATAGGGTTGACCTAGCATCCTCTATCTCACATTCAATGGCATCATCACTACTATGTGCTCATAAGCCCAAACATGTAAAAGCGTGACCCCTCCTGACATGTTGGACCCAAACATATACACACAATCATGTAGATAGTGATAGAGCTGTCTCAGTACACAAGGACCCCATGTGTATCTTAAACCATACTCAAACATGCTCTCCATGACTGTGCCCCATCCTACTGAGAATCCTCATGCTCACTGATCTAGAACCAAAAATCTGATAATCTCAACCACAACCCTCTATAGACAATCACACATCTCCCTCATCCTCTGCATCAGAATCTCATAATCCTCAAAGGCTATATCTGGGTTCCCAAATAATTGTCAAAATTCAGCCGGTCCAAGATTTGGATCATAGTCCACTCACTCACCCTCGATCAGAATCCATAAAATATGCCACACATCCTCTAATGTGATAGTCGCCTCACCAGTCGGAAATAGAAAGGAGCCATGCTTGATGTGCCTAGTTCCTCTTCGTCTCATTCCTTTTAATCATGAGTCAACTTAGTCTTTTTTCCTTCTAGCCTGGATTTCCTCTCGAGGGGGCACCACCACTAGCCTAGGGCATGGCTAATTTATCTCAATGTATCAGTTTCATTTTCTTTGAAACAACATCCTAACATACATTGTATCAAAGAGGGGCAAAATCTAGACACCTAAAGTTGACCCCTTTTCATTATTGCCAATTTGTTGCATTATTCACCTTGCATATGTTTACTTTGTCTACCACACTTGTGTCAAACAACTATTTTCCTCTAAACCATCCCTTTTATATCATTAATTAAGTAAATTATATTTATTTAATTAATTCCATCTATTATTATCTATTTTCTTCTATTTCTATCTATAATTAAACAATCTTTAATTTTTTAATTATTTCACAATTCCTCTTATAAATAAATAAATCAATATTTTATTTATTTATCTTCTCATCATCTAAATAAATTAAATAAATTAATATATTTAGTTTATGTTTACTCTAAATTTAATATTTTCCTCTATTATTTAAAAAATAAATTAAATGAATTTATTTATTTATTTTGTTTTATTATCTTATCATATTCTTTTATGTGTACAAGATAGGGCCTATCTAATCGTGATAGGTTGTCATTGATGTCAAAAAGGTCTTGCAGGTTTGCAATATGTTGGTTTTGACAGGATGGATTCTCATGTTTAGTGTGTATATTGGTTCATATCTTTATCTTTAAAGGTCACCTTTCAAGAGGTAAGTGCAAAAGGTTGATGCAGAGATATGTGTGTTCATCAAGAGTTGTGTGAAGTTGTTGACAGAAGCAGTGACATCATCTTGTGTAGCACAGCTTGTTCAGTATGGTAAAGTGTTTTTATCTTGTTATCATGTTGAAGCTTGTGTGTGCACTCATTTGGAAGATAATGTTAGTCAAGATGATCACAAGTCTTCACAAGCATTTCTTATCTCATGTTGCTTCATGGTATTGAGATGCTAAGGAATTCAGTTGAACCAGTTGTTGTTTTTCCTTGGAAATGTTGATCATGTCTTCATTAAGGATGTTGACTTGATAAGTGTATATCTTTCATATAGTGTGGTGTCTTCAAGGATATAGTAGCAGTATATGGTAGGAATCAAGTTGTTTGATGGTGTCAGGTCTATCAAGGTTGTGATTTGTCTTCAAGACTCAGTATTGCATTGATGTAACAGGAATTAGATCATGATATAGGAGCAAGAGGTTGATCATAAGGTGTTGGCTCTTCATGAATGCTTCATATTTTTTGTGAAAAGTCACCTCACAAATGGTAACCTATCAAAGGGATCCTTTTTACATATTATAGCTTGCCTCTTTATTCTATGTGTTGTTGGTCACTCCTTCAAGTCTTATGATGCCAAGTCAATGAAATACATGAAGAATGGAAAGTCTTTGAAAATCATTTGTTCAAAGCGGGAAGCATGTTTCATAAAGCATCAAAATACTTGGAGAGCATATATTATAAAACATTGAATATTATATATTCAAAGAGTGCTTTATTTATAAAAAGTCATCGATATTTTTGACGAGCTCAATTAACAAAGACCATTGATTTTTGCTTAAGCTTCTATATTCGAAGGATACTATTTGAGGGGAGCACGAGTTGTAAGAAAAGCATTGTATGCTTTTATGAATTAGAAAAGGCCGATGAAGATATTAAATGGAGGTCATGTATGGCATTTGACACCGACCCTCCCTTATGTAAGGAGAAAGCCCGAAATAAGTGTTGATTTTCTTTAATTCTTCATAACCATATTCGATGGTATATGGTTAAAATGATATAAGCATCAAAAAATCATAAAGGTTTTCGAATAGGCTATGTTTAAATGGTTGGGAAACATTGTTCTATACCTCCATGTGGTCGGCCCCTCCTTATGTCATTTTTATGACATTAAAAAGTAATTTCTATTTTTGCTTTGAGTAAAAGGTGGGTAAGTTCAGATTTTTGAGGAGTTATTTTGAGATGAAAGATTTATTTCTATTTGGAAACAAATAAGATGTTTTTTCCTTTAGAAGACAGATTTGATATAGAATTTTTGAAGACAATTTTTATGGATATTATTATTGAAAATTGTTTTTTTTAAGAGAAGATTAAAAGTTTGGAAATGTGATTTTCCAGAGAAGATCAAGGTTTTGGAAATGTATTTTTATAGAGAAGATCAAGAGTTTTGAAAAGATGATATTTGAAATGAAGGATTTTATTTTCTTACAAGCTCTGATTGTTTTTATTGAAGATTTTTATATGACCTTTGTGCAGAGAAGGAGAAAGGGTTGGAGATTTTTGAACAAGTGTTTTAGATTGGAGAATACAAAAAGAATATTCAAGATGAAAATTGAAAAAAAATTGATTTTATTTTGCAGAGATGTAATTTGTTTGGTTCAGGATTTGTTGCAAGTTACAAACACAATGGACATGAAGAGATTAGAGAGATATATTGTGATTGTTTTAATTTTCTTTAAAAGGAGATAAAAATTTTATTTGCAGGGGAGTTGAAGAAAAAGAAATTGAAAGGTCTCAAACATAAATCATTTTATTCAGATCATAGAATATGAAGGGTTATTTGGATGCGACTTCATATTTTGACAGAGATGAAACATACAGAAGATGAAAGGTGAAAAGACATTCAACTTGTATAAAATTGTTTTTTCAGGTGCATTGATGGTGTCTTGAATGATAGAGATGAAACAGAAAAAATGATGCAGTGTTGTTGAGTGGATCAGGATACAGGGTTGATTATTTTGAATATCTAAGTTTTTATATGATTTGGGAATGGCCATTTGACAGACACATGAGAGAGAAGAAATGTTTTGTATTGAAACAGAGAAACCCTCTGAATTCGTGTTTTCAGTTTGTTCTATAATAGGGGTTGGTGCTCCTTGAAGCTGATGCTTCTAAACATTGTTGCCAGTGAGGCATAATATGACAGTGAGGCTTGAAGGTCAGTAAGACCTCTCAATTGTCAATGAGACATAATATTCAGCCAGTGAGGCTTTGTAAGATGTTTTATCAGTTAAGCCAGTGAGGCAGTTTTAAGTGGTTTTTTACCCCAGAAGGGTTTTCCACTCGTGAAAAGCATGTGTTAAGTTTCATGGTGTCTTCATCTGTATGTGTGTATATTAGTGCTTTGCTTATTAAGTTTTATTCACATCCTCCATTATTAATCTTGTGCACAAATCATTAATGTATTCCTCTCTATTTGTTCTATAAGAGAAAGTTTGCAAAAAGTTGTAAAAGATTTGAAATCTAATTCAACACTGATTCACCCCCCCTCTCAGTGTTGTCCTAAACTCATACAATTGGTATCAGAGCTAGGTTCCCTTTTTGAAGTCTAATAGGCTCAGGTAGGTCCTAGTAGTGGAGTAAAATGGATAAGAAAAATAGAATTAAGGTCTCAAATAAAGAAAAGAAAGATGCTGATCAAAAGATTGTAAAACAAGCCTCAATTAAGTCTACAAATGATTTGTTGCATATGTCACCCCTGATAATTGATACAAAGAATGGTGCAGTAATTGAGAATTTTGATAAAAAGGAAGAAATTATTGTGAATGATGGAGAACAAGAATTAAATGAAAGAAATGTTTTTGCTGATGAAGAAACAGGCCTCTTTGTGGATGAAGTTGATTGTGAAGTTGATTTTGAAGGAGAGCTTCTATGTGCCCTGGATATAATCAAGCAACTTAGTAAAGAAAACATGAGATTAAAAGACTAGCTTAAACAAGAGAAAGAATTCAAGGACAAAGTTGTTTTAGATCTTGAAGATGCTAGGAACCTAATTATAGATTTGAGGAATCAAGCAGTTGAATCAGATAAATTAATCACCAGTTTGAAAATAGAGGTTGAGGAAGCTAAGAGAATAGCTAATGAAACAAAGTTAGAGTCAGAAGCTAAATCAGTTGATGTCAAAAACTTGAAAGAGAAATAGTTTCTTTGAGAAAAAATCTTGAGGATGTTAAGAAGCAATTAGAAAAGAATCTAAAATTTGAAGAGAGCACAAGCAGGTTAAATGAGATGTTGGGAAAACAAAAACAACATGGGGATACTTTTGGACTTGGTTATGAAAAAGGAGAGTCTTCTAAAGCTAGAGATACTCCTAGAAGAAAAATTGATCTTCATCATGCTGCTCCTAAAAGAAAAATGTACAATCAAAAGAGAAGAACTACTTTTGTAAGACAAGCATACATGTACAGGTATAATTATTCATTTAATGGTTATTGTTATACCTATAATCATTTTGGACATAAAGTAGTTGATTGCAAAAGGAATACTAACCTTGTTTGTTACAAGTGCAATAATGCTGGTCACCTTCAAAGAAACTGCAAAATGAATAGAAAGTATGATTCTGCTTGGAAGCATAATATAAATACTCAAGGGATGTTAAGAAGGTATTATCAATCCTTTGATTATGCTTATAGAATAATTTGTTATAATTACAATTCTCCTGGTCATAAAGCTCATAGTTGCAGGAAAGCTTCATCTAATTTGATAGATTGGAAATGGAAAGAGGCAGAAAAGGTTTGGAGGAAGAAAGCACCTGTGAAAATTTGGAAGCAAAAAGAAAGTAAAGAGAAGTCAAAATCTAAGCTTGTGTATCTTGCAGAAGTCACTTCATCTGTTGCATAACAGATAGCATGAAGTGAGGGGGAGTTATTCATGTTCTATCTTTTGTTCCCAAGAAGTTATAGGAGTTCTTGTTGATTGCAGTAGGTTTCAGATATGATTTTGTATATATCAGATTTGATAGTGTGTTATGTGCAGGAACAACAAGATGGTCTTCATTCTTTTCATGTCAAAAAGGATGTGCAAGAATAGATTGGTTGCAGAATGAATGTTCATTTAGAAGTGATCATTGGTGTAATAATTTGACATGTTCTTTGTTGATCTTCCTCATTAATATGGTTCAGAAAGTTTTGCTCAAAATGTGTGGCTCTAGTTTTGAAGTGGTTTCAGGTATGAGCTTCAAGTTATGACAATCTAGATTTTCTTATGACATTGATGAGATATGTCTTCTTCATCCTCATATTGGTTTTGTGTTAAAAAGTGCTATTATGTTGAAGTGAATTTCAGAGATTTGTTTGGCTTAAAATTTTATGATGCTCTTCATAATGAGAATGGTTCATTACAAGGATGTCATAATATCTATTTCAAAGTGTAATAATTTTGCTGAGAGCTTCTTGTCTTTACATTGCTACAAGCAAAGTTGATTGTAATGTCAAAAGGTGTTTGATGGTGCATGGATGGTTTGATGTTAGTAATTGGATGGTATACTTCAGGTTGATATATTGCTTCAGGGCTAAGTTAGGAAGTGGATCAGTGCTAAGTTGAGTTGAGTTATATTGGTTATTCTTGTCAGAGCAGTGATTTGTTTGTGAACTGTATAACATGGGATGCAAATATATTCATTGGAGATTTGTCATATGGGTCAACAAGTGATATCAAGATTTTGGTAAGTGGTTCTAATTTTTTGGTTAACAAGATAACAGGAGTTTATGTCTTCAAAGCCCTCATAATGCAATGTGTTTGTAAATGTTATGATCAACTTTAACATCTTTCAGTGGAGTTGTTCTCAGGGGGAGTTTATTTAGGCTTTCTCATCAGATGTCAAAAAGGGGGAGAAAGAAAAATTGCATTAGGTAGTTTTGTCATCAATGACAAAGGGGGAGATTGATGGTGATAGGTTGTCTTTGATGTCAAAAAGGTCTTGCAGGTTTGCAATATGTTGGTTTTGACAGGATGGATTCTCATGTTTAGTGTGTATATTGGTTCATATCTTTATCTTCAAAGGTCACCTTTCAGGAGGTAAGTGCAAAAGGTTGATGCAGAGATATGTGTGTTCATCAAGAGTTGTGTGAAGTTGTTGACACAAGTAGTGACATCATCTTGTGTAGCATAGCTTGTTCAGTATGGTAACGTGTTTTTATCTTGTTATCATGTTGAAGCTTGCGTGTGCACTCATTTGGAAGATAATGTTAGTCAAGATGATCACAAGTCTTCACAAGCATTGCTTATCTCATGTTGCTTCATGGTATTGAGATGCTAAGGAATTCAGTTGAACCAGTTGTTGTTTTTCCTTGGAAATGTTGATCATGTCTTCATTAAGGATGTTGACTTGATAAGTGTATATCTTTCATATAGTGTGGTGCCTTCAAGGATATAGTCATAGTATATGGCAGGAATCAAGTTGTTTGATGGTGTCAGGTCTATCAAGGTTGTGATTTGTCTTCAAGACTTAGTATTGCATTAATGTAACAGGAATTAGATCATGATATAGGAGCAAGAGGTTGATCATAAGGTGTTGGCTCTTCATGAATGCTTCATATTTTTTTGTGAAAAGTCACCTCACAAATGGTAACCTGTCAAAGGGATCCTTTTTACATTTTATAGCTTGCCTCTTTATTCTATGTGTTGTCAATCACTCCTTCAAGTCTTATGATGCCAAGTCAATGAAATACATGAAGAATGGAAAGTCTTTGAAAATCATTTGTTCAAAGCAGGAAGCATGTTTCATAAAGCATCAAAATACTTGGAGAGCATATATTATAAAGCATTGAATATTATATATTCAAAGAGTGCTTTATTTATAAAAAGTCATCGATATTTTTGAAGAGCTCAATTAACAAAGACCATTGATTTTTGCTTAAGCTTCTATATTCGAAGGATACTATTTGAGGGGAGCACGAGTTGTAAGAAAAGCATTTTATGCTTTTATGAATTAGAAAAGGCCGATGAAGATATTAAATGGAGGCCATGTATAGCATTTGACACCGACCCTCCCTTATGTAAGGAGAAAGCCCGAAATAAGTGTTGATTTTCTTTAATTCTTCATAACCATATTTGATGGTATATGGTTAAAATGATATAAGCATCAAAAAATCATAAAGGTGTTCAAATAGGCTATGTTTAAACGGTTGGGAAACATTGTTCTATACCTCCATGTGGTCGGCCCCTCCGTATGTCATTTTTATGACATTAAAAAGTAATTTCTATTTTTGCTTTGAGCAAAAGGTGGGTAAGTTCAGATTTTTGAGGAGTTATTTTGAGATGAAAGATTTATTTCTATTTGGAAACAAATAAGATGTTTTTTCCTTTAGAAGGCAGATTTGATATAGAATTTTTGAAGACAATTTTTATGGATATTATTATTGAAAATTGTTTTTTTTCAGAGAAGATTAAAAGTTTGGAAATGTGATTTTCCAGAGAAGATCAAGGTTTTGGAAATGTATTTTTAAAGAGAAGATCAAGAGTTTTGAAAAGATGATATTTGAAATGAAGGATTTTATTTTCTTATAGGCTCTGATTGTTTTTATTGAAGATTTTTATATGACCTTTGTGCAGAGAAGGAGAAAGGTTTGGAGATTTTTGAACAAGTTTTTCAGATTGGAGAATACAAAAATAATATTCAAGATAAAAATTGAAAAGAAATTGATTTTATTTTGTAGAGATGTAATTTGTTTGGTTCAGGATTTGTTGCAGGTTACAAACACAATGGAGATGAAGAGATTGGAGAGATATATTGTGATTGTTTTAATTTTCTTTAAAAGGAGATAAAAATTTTATTTGCAGGGGAGTTGAAGAAAAAGAAATTGAAAGGTCTCAAACATAAATCATTTTATTCAGATCATAGAATATGAAGGATTATTTTGATGCAACTTCATATTTTGACAGAGATGAAACATACAGAAGATGAAAGGTGAAAAGACATTCAACTTGTATAAAATTGTTTTTTCAGGTACATTGATGGTGTGTCTTGAATGATAGAGATGAAACAGAAAAAATGATGTAGTGTTGTTGAGTGGATCAGGATACAGGGTTGATTATTTTGAATATCTAAGTTTCTATATGATTTGGGAATAGCCATTTGACAGACACATGAGAGAGAAGAAATGTTTTGTATTGAAATAGAGAAACCCTCTAAATTCATGTTTTCAGTTTGTTCTGTAATAAGGGTTGGTACTCCTTAAAGCTAGTGCTTCTAAACATTGTTGCCAATGAGGCACAGTATGCCAGTGAGGCTTGAAGGTCAGTAAGACCTCTCAATTGTCAGTGAGACATAATATTCAGCCAGTGAGGCTTTGTAAGATGTTTTATCAGTTAAGCCAGTGAGGCAGTTTTGAGTGGTTTTTTTATCCCAGAAGGGTTTTCCAGTCATGAAAAGCATGTGTTAAGTTTCATGGTGTCTTCATCTCTATGTGTGTATATTAGTGCTTTGCTTATTAAGTTTTATTCACATCCTTCATTATTAATCTTGTGCACAACTCATTAATGTATTCCTCTCTATTTGTTCTGTAAGAGAAAGTTTGCAAAAAGTTGTAAAAGATTTGAAATCTAATTCAGCACTGATTCATCCCCCCTCTCAGTGTTGTCCTAAACTCCTACACTATCCTAAATAAAATACAAAAATGATTTAATTGGTTCTAAAATCAACCATCCACATCATCCAATCCTTAAAATAGAAAAACACTCTATTTTAAGAAAGTCAATTTTAGTACTACTAACAAACCAACTACAATCATTTAATAAAAGCTTTTCCTATGGATACTTATCTTGTATACATTTATCTAAGCTTCTTGTTCAATCTCAACCATTCATGTAGCCTTCTAATCTCCACTGTTGATCAATCTTAGTAGAGAGCTATATAACCACCCTCTCACCTCATTTCAGGATGATCCCACACAAATCTTGAAAGCGTCCAGATTATCATCTCATGCATATTAAGCATCCATTGAGCACTTTGAGCATATCATCCATTATCATTACATCTATAGCAACTATGATTGTTCGCTATTGAGAAGCAATCCACAATACAACCAAGGAATCAAACAATCTAGGTTACTTTGCTTTTGATTTGCATTCATTTTGTGTCATTTAGATGAATTCTTTGAAGGTGGTAGGATTAGGTTTAATTTGCAATCCTTGATCTTATAAACTTGATTTTTCCTACATACATAGATTAGGTATCATAAACTTGCATAGTACTATTATGAAATCCATATCTAGTGAATGCAAGTTGGTAGATTGCTTGTTGCAGGTTGAAACCATATCTTATAGAAATATGAAGTACATATCAGTTTGTTTATGTATTATCAAGTCAGAAAACTAATCAAGGTCATGTGTAATCAAACCCTAATGCACTAAAGTTTGTTTGCATTGCATGTAAGTCCCCTTGGTTGGAACAATGAAACACATATCCATTGAGTTATCCTACGAGCTAAGACCTAGCTATATAAACCTTGGAGTAGTCTTATCTAGGATAGGATACCTTTCAAGAGAGGTGAGATACACTATATTTCACATGTGTTGTTGTGTGCTAAAACCACCATCAATAGAATTGGTGCTAGAAGGAAGGCCTGAATAGAGATTATGATGCAAGCTTTCAATGTTGATGACCTTTACTCCACATGCTGAAATGAATTGAATATTGAGGAGGTTCAGCTCCAATGGATACACATGAGGGTTTCAGTCGTGAGATCCCTTCATTCCTCAGAGGACTATCTCAACAGTCATATCATGAAGAGAACTTCAAAGTAGATATCCCACTTTTCAAAGAAGTGCTAGATAGGCAGATCAGGGTGAAGTATCCTCCACTGAGATTGCTTGATTTAGTTCACCTCAAGTCTACAGTGTACATCCTGGAGAGCTGCATGATAAGATTGATTGTTTATCTTTTTTCCAAAGATTAGATATGCATTTGAAATGACTCCTCCCTAGTTTTGAAGTTTATAAGACGGAAGTGGGATATAAGTATGATAGACATATTCAGAACAAGACAACACATGGAGGGGATGTAGCACGGATGGATGCATATGTATGTGATCATGTCTTGGTTGAAAGCACTCAAAGAGTTAATGTTGCAAGGCCTATAAAACTATTCATAATTGATCACTATCAAAAAGGTCACCCAACTAAGGGGTATACAGTCCCTGACTGGTTAAAACCTAGTTTTTAGTCATTGGACTTTGACAAGATAGTCCTAGTATGGCTAAAACCTAATTCTTAGTCACAAGGCAACAAATAGAGCAATATAGAAGACCATATTTCTGCTACTAAGGAGGTTGATAAGTTAGATAGTGGATCAAACTTGATGAATAGTCATGTTGAAGATGCAGATCAGCAGCCAAATGCTTCACAGATATCAAGTTCTAAACCAGAGTTTGTTGCTACAAAGGTAGAGAATAGTAGTTCAATTTAGTTGGTTGATAAGTCTAAGTTTGAACAATAGTTTGATCAGATCAGATATGTGCAAGAACAAGAAGAAATTAGTCCTTCAGATGAACAAAAGTCATGGACAACAATATAGGAAGAGCTACAATCAAATTGCTAGAGAAGAGTGATCAAATTCTTAAGTATAACAACACAGTGCATTACAAAATTAGTCATATCAGGCTGATGTAGTTGCTCCAACAGAGTCTCTAGTTGAGTTAGATGGATAAAATCAGGATGATTCATCACTCCAAGACAACATTGACATCATGAATCTAGTTGTACAAGAAGAAAGAGACCCTATTGTAGCTGCATACAATGAATGTACAGTCCAAATAGGAGGATTGCTAATTGATATAGGAGAAGTCTTTTTAGAACATATGACCGATTTTGATGGAGTAGATTTAATTTTACCATATGTCCCCCATGTTGATCCTATTCATATTTTCATAACAAAAGATCTCCACATGGATGATACTGACCCAATAATGACAGATGAGAGCAAACACCTCCAATTTGAGAATAAAAGTCAAACAGTCATGTAAAGCGATGGATTGTAAACTTTTTCATGTCAGGCACTTGATCACATCATCGAGTTGGTATCAACAATGAGCAAGGATATGTTACTTCATGGAAATTCACCTCACATGTTAGACTTTGCTTTAGCCAATTCATGCGGAATTCACCCAAATGATCCACATTCTAAAGAAGGTTGTTCTGACTTTCTGTTTGCTTGGGATATTTTTGCAATATTTAACAACCCAGAGGTATCTAATGCATAGGACATGATCCACCATGAATTGAGACATCCTGAAGGTGCAGAAATCGGTGGTATGACACAATAAGGTGACAAACCTACATCTTTGATCGATGGTAATTCAAATAAGGTTGTATCTTCCTTCTTCTCACTTAGTTTTAATAGTTATCAATTTCATTATGGTAACTTGGGTACGACAACTTGTATTTGGATTGATCATGACCCTAATGAACTACCCCAATTGTTAATCTTATGTGACTAGTACCATGAACATGAACCCAACCTATACATACCTTACTTTTCAAAGTACAAAGATGAATTTCCCAAACTTAGGACATTGACCCGCACCTCGTTACTCCTACATGTCCTAAGAAAAAATAATAGGGAAGTGTAAATACTTGTTGCCCAAAGATTTTGTACATAGTTCTGGTTGTTTCTAGTTAGGTTTTAGATAGTTGTTTGTTGTTTTAGTTTAGTTTCTACTTTTTGTTTTGTCTTTTCCCTTAGTTGTTAGTTGTTGCTTTCATTTTTCTTTGGTTTGAGTAGTTTTCTTTGTTTAGGGTAGTTGCTTTGCTGGGGTCCTCCATTTATTGGATAAGGTGGCAACTATGCAGTCCTCCAAAAGGTCCTCTTTGGGTAAGTAATTTGGAGGATTTCCTCGATAAACTTTGGTTTTCCACTTGGGTCTTTATGTGGGTTCTATTGTTATTACTAGATGGTATGATGCTTGTTCATGGGAAAGGAGTCATTAGTTTGGTTCACTTGAAGTATTTTCTAGTCCAATATCTCACACACATTTAAATTATCTTGAAGCTTCTGAAGGAATCTTGGTGATCTTGGGTTAAGTGAAAAATCTATAGGCTCACCTTTGCTACCACTATGATTCCTAGTCTAGCAAAGTTAAACCAATTTGTAGCCCATGTGCTCCAAGGGTATGTGGTACTTTCTAGTACTAATATCAAGAGTTAAGCTCAATGTATTATCAAATAAAATACTCTGCTAAATCAATACTTCCTAATTTCCTTATCAAAATGTTCAATTAGCTGGAGGATTCAAGTAACTCTATTAGAGGCTATGGATGCCTAATAGACAGTGGAGCAATGCTTGAGGGAATCATAGAGACAACTTTGTCGGGGCTACAGATGCCTGCTAGCAATGCGACAATGTCCAAGGTAATTCAAAAGGTGTGTATCTTTATGTATCTTAATGCAAGTAAGCCTTGATGATCTTGGTTGCCAAAGGATGGGAATGAATGCAATTGGACACACTTAGACTTTCAGGATATGGATGGTTGTACTGAGTTATTGATCTCTAATCTTTTGATCCTGTATCATGCTTAATAAGTGAGAAACATAGAGATTCTAGGTTTGAAACTATCGTTTATCTCTGAAATACTCTAGAGCATTTCCCCAGCAGAGTTTCCATTTGTTGTACCTTGCACACATGCCCCATTTTGTCAAATAGAGACCCCCCTTTTTTTTCTTTGGCTTGGAGTCTCAACCTTTTCTTCCTTATGATGATGAGAGTGAAAATTGTGCTTAGAATGTAAAATTTTTTCTAGATTTGAGTATTTGGTATGTTTGGAGTTGTTCAATGCCTTTTGGGATTGATTTGGAGGAGTCTTGATCAGGTTTGTGCTTAAAAAATGGACATTTGTCGCCATTTGCACTGAAATTGGGTGTTACTGCATTTTGTGCCAAAATCCTATCTCACTGGATATGGTCCCAGTAATTGGTACTACAAGTTGTGTCATGTCAGAATTCCTAGTTCTCGTGCCTTAGAGTTGCAAAATCATGTCAAATTCCACAAAATTTCACTAAGGGGTTCATATGCCTTCACCTTGATGCATGTTCCTGGCACCCTGATTTGGCTAATCGTGAAAGCCATGAAAAATGGTTAAGTCTAAAATCTAGTGGATCCTCAAAAATCTAAAATCTTCATGTTAAATCCTATGGATCTGGAACCTATCTCAAACATCTTGACAGTATATTTAAAAATATTTAAATTATAAGAAATATCTAACTTAGACTTAAATATATTTTTAAATATAATTTACCCTGGGAAATTCAAAATCTGGTAGAAAAAGCACCTCCTACTGTAGTTTGCATTAATATCTTGTGTCATTGGATATCAACGCTAGACCCCATTTGCACAACTCAGTGTTAAAAACCCACTTCATAGGATCAACGCTAAAATCTTGTCCTACCAGACATGTCCTGTCACCTTAAAAACCTCTGCTAAGGCATTTTCAAGAAAAGCAGGTTTTTTCCATCTCACTGGATATGCATGAAAAATTGTATTCACCTGACATATCTGATAGGAATCAAAACTCCATCAATCTAGTGCACTGCATTTTCCCTGTTAGAAGCACTTCAAATAGTTAGTGCTAAAAGCTGAGTGCTCTAGATAAGTGCTAAAATAAGCATCTAATTCACATGTCTGGTGACCACCCAAATCCCCACTGATCTAGTGGCACCTAAAATCCTCGCTAAATCCTTTAGGAGACTCAGTGCTAAAATCAGCCTCCACTGGATATATCCGGTGACGCCTAAAAAGCCCTCTTTTGGAAAATTGACCTAGAAAACTCTTTTTTTGAGGGTGCAAACTAGATTTTATGGATGAATTTGATATTTATATCCATTTATTAAATCATGATGGACACTTTTACCATGTTTGTGTGGATTTTATGTATGTTTTGTATTAATTAATGTCACTGCACATGAATATCCAATAACCCCCAAATATCCTGCTTTTTGCAAAAAAGGCCATACAAATGTGAAATAAAAGTATCCAAATGGATCCTAAGGGAAATAAAAACATCCTAGATCATTATATTGGCCAAATGGTACTTGAAAATGGTGGAAAACTCATAAAATATTGTGAAAACCAATGGATTTATGAGGTTGTTCATAAGAAAGTGACATTGACAATGAGTTGTTCCTGAGTGATCCATGGCTGCAAATGGATTTATTTTGATTCATATTGATGGAAAATGACTTGTTATGATGAGATTGATGCTTGGCAATATGAATTATAGATTTGAGCCGACACATGAGCTTGTTGGAGCTATCTTGGAATGATGTACACAGAGAGATGTGCAGTGCTGACCCAAATATGCAGAATTAAGGTTTTAATAGCCAAATCACTATTATACCTACAAATGGAAGTTAGTATGATGTCAAAGATGATGGAGATAAGTCTCATGAGCTAGAAGACATAGGAAATCATGCCTGCATCACTCTTATTCCTGTAGATCCATTTCAATGTTTATTACATATTAACAGTTGTCCCAGTCATCCAGTCATACATTGTTATCTAAAAAGCATCCAGTTGGATATGTCTTCATAAAAAATGTGCCACATACACCTTTTGACAAGTCAACACATTGGAATATTCATTTGTTCCATTAGACAACTTAAAAAAGTTGTTATTTTGTCTTTTTCCTACAAGACAAAAGCAAATCCAAGATTGTAACTACCCATCAAACAAATTAAATACCATGTAATATGGACTGTTGGTGTTGAGTAAATCCTCACCATCCATTGAAAAAATTAGTATGCTTTCCTCTCTATATAAAGGAAACCTCTCTCATTGTAAAAGATATAAGGGAAGCACTAAAGAAAGGATTGTTGAAACTCTGCCATTTTCTTAATCAAAATAAACAGAATTTCATTTGCCTCTACCATTTGAGTTCATTTTGTTGATTGGATAGGATTTTCATGGTTCTTCTTCACCTTTCCAATTAGTTTTTTAGTTGCATTTATGGTTGATTATTCAGATATTTGATGGATTTCCCATCCATACCATTAATGGCTTGCTGATTGTATGTCATTATGTATGGTTAGTCTGGGCATATTTTATGAGTTGAGTTTGATTGGGTGTATTCATTGAGCTGCACCAAGAGTTGGGTGTCGGATGAACCCTCCATGATTTGAAAATCTTTGTGTTTCCTTAGAAGATTGCATAGTCTCTATAACATTGTGGGCTACTTGGTTAAGCAGAAATTTGTTTATTAGTAGGAATCTGTCTATCTGTGTGTTGATCATTTCTACAATTGTCTATAGGATATCTTTACCCTTTCCCTTTATCCTTTTTGCTTTTGCATTTTCTTTATCAAATCCTGTTAGATTAGGTATCATAAACTTTCATATTGCTATTACGAAATCCATATTTAGTGAATGCATGTTGGCAAATCGCTTGTTGGAGGCTAAAATCATATCTTATAGCAATCTAAAGTACATATCAGTTTGTTTATGTATTGTGAAATCAGAAAACTGATCAAGGTCATGTGCAATCAAACCGTAATGCACTAAAGTTTGTTTGCATTGCGTTAAGTCCCCTTGATTGGAACAGTGAAAGACATATCCACTGAGTTATCCTACGAGCTAAGACCTAGATGTATAAACCTTAGAGTAGTCTTATCTAGGTTAAGATACCTTTCAAGAGAGGTGAGATACCCTATATTTCACTTGCACTACTATGTGCTAAAAACACCATCAACAGATGGAAGTAGAGTATCACCTGGTGAGAAGCAAAAGATCAGAATGCCATCTGAGTATCGAGAATAACCATTCATGAACCCATGTAAGATGGAGTGAGTTTAAGTCCTTTTTCCTTGCAAGTCAATTTTGATTCGATTATTATCAGTAAAGTTGAATTAAGGTTTCTTGACGTTATTTACGTCAAATCAACTAAGTAATGTTCTCATGATGTTCTTGTAGTCAATAGTAATCTTGTGTAGTGTCAAGTTTTCCTATGTTTACGTATTTATTTCTTTATTAGACCTTGTGTTTACCATTTAAATATCTTATCTATTATCTAATATAGCAAAGTGGGGGAGTGAGACTTGACCCCATATTCACATATTAATGTTACCACCTTAACGATGATAACATAACTTGATGATATCCTATATTATTCTAATACTCACATAGTACCATTTAAATGTAAATGATAATATGTGAAACATATCTATTATCTTGTAGTGGTCAAGCACTTTATTGTATAAGTATATATACTTTATTACCAACTATACCACTATCCACAATGAGTGGAGAGACTGGTAACGGAAGTAGAGATTATAAAAATCTCAAACATTTCTAATGACTCATGAATGGGAGGTATTATGGACTTGGTGGAGTCTACAAATTTGTGAGGTGGCAGGATATGCCAATGAATAACCCACTTCAACTTCAAAGGTGGTGGATTACATGGGGTGGTGAAAGAACAACATGCAAAGAAAAGAGCCTTTTCAATATACGAAGAGGATTATCATTATCATTGTTGTTTTCTTTTTTTAGAGAGTTCGGGATGAAGAGGTTGTAGGGTAGCACATCACTGATTGTGAGCTTGCAAAGGGGTGGATTCAAAAGATTGCTCTTAGCTGGACGTAGCTTGGCTATGATACATTACCACAGGTAAGATTGTCAATACAATCGTGTTAATCTATAGAATGTAGTTGCATTCATAAGATCACAAATGGTAATCACATAATGATCGAATGCAGACCGTGCTATCCTTTGTGAAGGTTTTTATATGTTTGCTAATTATGTTATGGCCTTTGTGGCCAAAGAGATCAAGATAATGTGTTTTTGTTGAATGAAAGAATTGCATGTGTTTTGTTATTATTGTTGAGGCCAAAAGCCGAATGACCATGGGTATTGCTGTAGCAGTCTCATGCTCTCAAAGATGTTAAGCTTGAGAGAAAATGACATTATTTATAAGCAATGTGAAATGATAATATTCTTTGGGCAGGCTAAGAGACATACCCACTAATGATAACATCTTCGAGCAGGCCAAGAGCCATACTCACTGTGAAATGTTAATACACTTCGAGTAGGCCATTTACCTTGCAATATAGAATCATGAGCCTTTTATTAGGCCGATAGCTAATGCCTCATAGAGAGGTAGTATAGTTTAAAAAGGGTCGATGGCAGTATTACACATTTGAAAAAAGACTGAACTATCTTGTATATTTGTAACCCTATTTCTACAAATGAATATATATACATGGTGGTCTCTTTTTTTGGTGGATTTTTTTACCGAAAGGGTTTCTCCACTTAAAATTTGTATTATAATGATTTATTGATTTTAATTATTATTTACTAAATTGACCATCTTTACAATCTTTATGTTAATCTCATAAAAAAATATCTCGAATATGCACATTCTATAACTTACTAGAAACCTACTTTAATATCAAAGTTGAATGACTATTAAGATATTGTTTATTTCTAATGTTATGTCATATAAATCTAATGAAGAAAACCATGTAATTTTACTTTATTAAACTAATAATAAAGCATGCAATTATGCTTCACTAAACTAAAAATTAAAAAACTTTTAATTGTGCAATTATGTCTTAAAATAATGCCATCATTTATGTACATATGGCATGGACATAGACAATCTCTAAGGGAAAGTTACCGAATGATACTTTTATTTTTTATGACATATACTTGGTTAACATTTAGTATCATATATGTGGTTTTTTAAAATGTGTGGCAATATATATCTTTTGGTATAATAAAAATGAGTAAACTAATAATTCTTTTGATGTAGGTGAGTAAACTAATAGTTCACGTGGGCCCAGTTGAGGAATGGTTGCTCATTGTTATAAAGTTCAAGTACTCCATTAGATTCCAGGTGCATTAGGTCACTCCATCATTCATGTTGTTACATGTACACTACAGTATACATACATTGTATGCCATGAAGTCTAATGTGACTATCAAAGTTTGGCCTAATCTTTATGAAACTTATAATAAAGAGTTGTTATCGATACATAAATAGCTCACTATGTGAAAGCGTTTAGAAATTATTTTGTTATGGTAGCAAATATATATGAAATATGTTTTAACAAATGTTTAGAGACTATTTACATATTGTATCCATGGCTAAATTCAATTTTTAAAGGTTTTTTATAAATGTTGTTGTAATGGTGCTAATGGGAATGATAGTGTTCTCTAATTTTTATCACACAATAATGTCATCAATTTTAGGAATTAAATATGTATTGAAACTTTAAAATAATTAAGATTTAAAATAATTATGATTAAGGTTTATTATAATAAGGATTTAAAATGATCATTAAGGTTAAAGTTTAAAATAAGTAGGGTTAGGGTTTAAAATGAGCATTAGGGTTACAGTTTAAAATAATTAGGGTTAAGGTTTAAAATACCTTTAAGGTATAAAATAATTTGGATTAGGGTTTAAAATAATTAGGCCTTATTTAATTAGGGTTTAAAGTAATTATGATTTAAAATAATTAGGGTTTATAATAATTACAATTTAAAATAGTCAGGGTTTATGATGTAGCCAACAACATACACTCAACAAAATTATGCCATTAATCATATGAGAGCCAAAGATTTGGAAACTGGAACATAAAAAAAACTTCTATTCATCAACTTTGCTACTACAATGAGAGAAAACTCTCTTATATCTAAGAAAACAAAAAAATCAAAAAATTACCTTTTTTGGTAGATTTTGACAATTTTTAGATTTTGCCATTTTAGGTAATTTTACAATCATATCTTGAGAATCTAGTTTTTTCCCAAAAGCTTCCTAAAAATAAGTTAGGATGAAAATATAACTAATATTCTAAATTTGAAACATGAGTTTAGAGTAATTACAAAAGTAACTTTTTAAAAATCTAGAAAAAAACACTAAATTGCCATTTTGAGGGCCAAGATGAAAGTTTCAAGCCCTGAAAAAGTGCCAACATGAGGTCCAGCCAACTAGGGTGGGTGGGGAAACCATTGGCCACCTCATAATGCATCCACCTATAAAATTTTGTAGAAAACCCACATCTGAGTCAAAAGTTATGACCTCCGGAAGTCCCTGCATCATTCTCCTCTAGTTGAAAAGAACGCAGCTCCAACAAATGAGTGTTTTCAAACTTCTACCACTTGACTGGATCCAACCTATGCACTGCCCACTCTATAATCCATGTGCTATCTATTGGTGGCAATCCTTCCCACTGTACTAAATACTTGTTGTACTACCCTTGCCGAGTGTAGATAGTGTTCTTATCAAGAACCTGTGCAATCTTTTCCTTCTTCTTATGGGGAATGTGGTGATGCCATGCCACTTCTGTTTGACTATCTTCAGCATCATCCTCACCATGGAATGCATATAAATTAGAAACATTAAACACAGGAGAAATATCAAGATCATCTAGTAAACTAACCTCATATGCATTATCATTGATCTTCTTTGTAATTTTACAAGGACCAATTTTTCTGTACTTCAACTTGTGATATGTTCCATTAGGAAACCACTCTTTTCTCAAATATATCATCACTAAGTCACCTTTGTTGAATGTCTAGTGTCACCTACTAGCATCCACTATATAATTGTACCTCTTATTACTGACTTGGAACTTCTGTCTCACTTCTTTCTGCAACTGTTGAAGGTGTTCTGCAAATGCTTCCCCATCATCACTGACCCTATCTTTCATTGGTAGCTGTACTAAATCTAGAACACCCTTAGGATTCCTACCATACATAATCTAGAAAGGAGACTTTCCTGTTGATCTGTTAATAGAACTATCATAGGCAAATTTGGCCTGGGGTAATGCCATGTCCCCATTATTTTGGCTTTTCTCCAACAATACACCTCAACAAATTTCCTAGACTCCGATTGACTATCTCTGTTTGCCCATCTAATTGAGAATGATAGGCACTACTAAACTATAACTTGGTCCCCATCTTCTTCCATAAAGTCCTCGAGAAATGACTGAGGAATTTGGTAGATCCCTATCAGAGGTAATAGTCTTTGGAACACCATGTAGTTGAACAACTTCTAAAAAAAATAACTCTGCTACCCTCATTGCATCATTAGTTTTCTTACAGGCAATAAAATGAACCATCTTGGAGAACCTATCAACAACTACAAAAATAGAGTCATTATCTCATTGAGTACCATGCTCAAATCTGTCCATGGTGCAGTTGGTACTGGTAATGGCATAGACAACCCTGTATTTTGTGAATGTCCATTAGCCACTTCGCAGATCCTACACCTTGTTACATACCTAGTGATATCCCTTTTCATCTTTGGCCAGTAATAATTATCTTCTATCAAGGCTATTGTCTTTTCCTTGCCAAAATGTCCAGCCAACCCACTAGTATGAAATTCTCTTAGAATGTTTTCCCTTATAGAGCTAGCTGGTATGCATAGTTGTTTTCCTTTAAACAGATACCCATCTTGCATAAAGTATTCACCCCTAAAATGATCCAAGTTACTAGATACTGGTGCCTTTAATTGTTCCACAATCTCCCAAAAATCATCATCAGACTCATACAATTTTTTGATGGCATCAAAACCAATCACCTCAGTTTCTATTGTGGTCAAAAGTACAACACACCTACTTAATGCATCTGTAACCTAGTTTTGTTTTCTAGAGTTATGCTTCAACACAAAATTGTAACCTTGCAAGAAAGAGACCCACTTGGCATGCCTACTATTCAACTTTTTCTGTGTGTTCAAATATCTCAATGCAATATGATCTGTAAACAATACAAACTCCTGGGGAACTAGATAATGTCTCCAATGCCTCAATCCTTGAACAATTGCATAAAATTCCAAATCATAAGTAGAATAATTCTTTCTCACTTCATTCATTTTTTCACTAAAGAAAGCTATAGGTTTTCCATCTTGGCTAAGCACAACACCTATTCCCACATGGGAGGCATCACATTCTACTTCAAATACCTTATCAAAATTTGACAATGCAAGTATAGGTGCTTCTATTACCTTTTGCTTCAAGTACTTAAAGCTCTCCTCAGCATCTTTGGTCCATACAAATTCCCTTCCTTTGGTGCAATCTATTATAGGGGCTACGATACTACTGAAATTTCAAATGAACTTTTGATAGAAAGTGGTCAAGCCATGAAAACTTTTTACCTCTGTGATTCTACTTGGACTAGGCCATTCTAGAATTTCCTTGACCTTCTCTGGATCCATTCTGACATCATCTTTAGAAATGACAAAGCCTAAAAAGACTAAACTATCTTGCATTAACCTACACTTCTTCAAATTGGCATAGAGCTTCTCCTTTCTTAACACACCAAAGATGATCCTCAAGTGTTGTAAATGCTCTTCTTTGCTATTAATAAACTACCAAAAACTTACCAATGTAAGGTCGTAGTATAGTGGTCATCAATCTCATAAATGTGCTAGGTGCATTTGATAACTCGAATGGCATAACCATCCACTCATATAATCCATCTCCAGTTTTAAAGGCTATCTTCCAGTCATCCCCTTCTCGGATCCAGATTTGGTGGTAGCCACTTCATAGGTCGATCTTCCTGAAATATTTGGCCCCTACAAGGACATCCATCATGTCCTCCATAAGAGGTATAGGAAACTAATACTTGATGGTAATCTTATTAATGGCTCTTCTATCAGTGCACATCCTCCATGTTCCATCTTTTTTGGGGGTCAACAATGCTGGTACAACACATGGGCTCATGCTCTCTCTCACCACACCTTTACTTATGAGTTTTGTTACTTGCTTATTCAACTCTACATGTTGTGTTGGATTCATCCTATAAGCTATTTGGTTGGGTAGAGTTGCTCCTGGAATCAAATTAATATGATGTTGAATATCTCTCTTTGGCAATAGACCATCATGTAATTCATCAAGCACAACATCAACAAATTCTTTCAATAGATTTGCTACTTCTGGGGGAAATGAAATGTCCTCCTCTTCACCTTTTTTCACTACTAATGCATAACAACACCTTGTCACTTTCATTTTTTTAACAAGATCTCTTTCAGACAACATGGTCTCACCTTTTCCCTCATCCTTGAGAGGCAACAAAATCACCTTAGAGCCATCTTTCCAAAATGTGTATGTGTTTTTCTCTCCATCACGAATGACTTTTCTATCATACTACTATGGCCTTCCCAATAACACATGACAGGTGTCCATTGGGACAACATCACACCATATCTCATCTTGATAGATCTTCCCTATGCTAAACTTAATTAGGCATCTTTTATCAACAGTGACTTCATTTCCCTTTTTAAACCATGCAATGCGGTACAGATGAGGATGTTTTTCACAGTGTAAATTTAATTTGTCTACCATTTCTTTAGAAACCATATTTTCACAACTACCTCCATCAATAATAACTTGACATACCTTGCCACCTGAAGTGCATCTGGTTCTAAAGATATTGGTTCAAAGCCATGAACCATCAAAGCTTTTGGCTTGTGTTTTCTCCTTCTCTAGAATCACCATTGCTCTTTTCATCATGAGACTTTCTCCCACATCTGGTGGAACCTCTAGTTCCATCCCTTCCACTTCATGCTACATTTGAATCAGGTTCACCCTAGGTTGTCCTCCTTGATTTATTTCTTGCATGTTATAATTTGAGCATTCAAATGCCCTATGACCTTCTTCTCCACATCTGAAACAAGTAAAAGGCCTTCTCTAGTTTTCCCATCCTCTACTGCTACCATAACCTCTACCTCTTTGAAATCCCCTTCCTCTTTCTTGATTCGGAGGATCTTGTCGAGTATCTACTTGTTTTTCCAATCCATGGGATGACTCTCCCCTACCATAATTTGAACCTCCTCGAAATGGGGTTGATGTACCCCTTCTTCCTCCTCTATTCCTCTGATGGTATTGTCTGTTTTGTTTTTCTTCAGCCTTTAGAGCCAATTGGTAAGCTCCTTCCATACTGTTAAGTCGATGCATGCTCAATTCATCTTGAATAGAGAATTTCAAGCCATTCACATATCTAGCAGACATCTATTCATCAGTTTCTTGATGCTCTATATATATAGACAGCATATAAAACTCATTTGTATAATCTTGCAGAGAAGAGAGGTTCTGCTTTAAATTTTGAAACCTATGAAAAAGGGTTTGCGCATAATCTATGTACAAAAAATTTTCTCTCAACTTCTTCTCCATTTTATTCCATGTCCTGATCTTATCCTTTCTTTTCTTTGTTCATTCCTTTTGTAGATGATCCCACCAAATCATTGCATGACCCTTTAATTTAGCGCATGTGAATTTCACCTTCTTTTCCTCTGTCATGGATTTCCATTCAAAAATTTTTATCATATCATTCAACCAGTCTATCAACTCCTCTGGTTTAAGACTACCTGCATAATCTGAAACATGTACCTTGACCCCTTCATTTTTCCCTTCTAAGGCCTTGAGCATCCTCTCTTCAAAATTCATGCCTTCTAATTCTTCTTCTTCATGTTCTGTATCTTGATCTGCACCTCCTCGACCTATCTCTTCATCAGATTCATCACCTTCTCTACCCAGTCTTTGGTTTTCCATTCGTGTTGTAAGTTCTTCTACTTGCCTTTGCAGATTTTGTATTTCTCTATGCATCTGGGCAAGACCACCTCTTCCTCTTCCTCTGCTAGCCATCTTCTTGCTCTGATACCAGATGATATAGCCAACAACATACACTCAACATAATTATGCCATTAATCATATGAGAGACAAAGATTTGGAAGTTGGAATGTAAAAAAAAACTTCTATTCATCAACTCTGCTACTACAATGAGAGAAAACTCTCTTATATCTAAGAAAACAAAAAAAATAAAAAAAAAATCTTTTTTGGCAGATTTCGACAGTTGTCAGATTTTGCCATTTTAGGTAATTTTACAATCATATCTTGAGAATCTAGTTTTTTCCCAAAATATTCCTAAAACTAATGTAGGACAAAAAGCCAACTAATATTCTAAATTTGAAACATGAGTTTCGAGTTACTACAAAAGCAACATTTTAAAAATCTAGAAAAAAATACTAAATTACCATTTTGAGGGCCAAGATGAAAGTTTCAAGCCCTGAAAAGGTGCCAAGACAGGGTCCAACCGACTAGGGTGGGTTGGGAAACCACTGGCCACCTCATAACGCATCCACCTGTAAAATTTCATAGAAAACCCACATCCGAGTCAAAAGTTATGACCTCCGGAAGTCCCTGCATCAGTTTATAATTATTTATAAACCTATTTATGTAATAATATAAATATAATATGGTTGCATAATTTAATAATGTTATACTATATAATTATGATTTAAAATAATATATAATATTATCATAATATTATTATTATAATATTAAATACTATTATTGGGGTCTTAAAATAATAATGGGTAAGATCATTTATAACAATATAATAGTAATAATATAAATATAATATTATAATAATGTGATAATATATATAAAATATTATTATATTTATTAATGTTATACTATATAATTTTGATTTAAAACAATTAGGTATTTCAATAATATAATATTATAATAATGTAATACTATAAATATAATATTATTATATTTAATAATGTTATACAATATAATTATATATTATGTTATGTCTGAAAATGTCCCCTTGGGGGCTTTTCCCTCTTAAGGTTTAGCTCCCGGGTCCTGTTTATGCATTTAGAGCATCTTGTATTTTAATTTGACATCTTGATGAGAAAACCTTGAAGTTTCATGGCAATTTGGACTCAGGGGATACACTTGACATAAGTCTTTCTTGAAATAGGGGGGAGGACTTGCGCGCCCGCGCCCTAGGCCTGCCCTATTTTAGGTCAGGCCCAATTTTGACGCATTAATTTATGATCGTTATTTAGGTCCTATGTCGACACGATAAGTTTTAATTATGAAATTCTTAGTGGGAATGTTTGTAGTTGCATATATAACCATGTTTAGGCATTCATTTGTAAACTAGATGGATATTGCAAACTTGTGGCTTATGTGAAAGCGATTCAAGGCATTCATTGTGTGGCAAAGCATAATTTGTGTTGTTCTTGTGTTTGTATTTGCAGATTTGGCATCCATCTCTTCATGGCATGAAGAGCATCTTCCTTCCATGAGATCTTCACTACAAGGTGATATCAATTTTATTTTCAATCATTTATCATTTGGATTTTGCCTCTATCTTGCAGGGATACAGACTTTTTATCTGACAACAGTGTCTGAATTACTTGAATGTCTCTCCGGGGCTTGACTGAGGTAAGCCTCTAAACACCACAACCCCCAACCCATTTTTCTATGATTGCAGGTTATAGGTTGCGGAAGCAGGAAAAACAGAGTTGCAGGAGAGTAGTATAGACTATAAAAATTGTAGATTAGAGAAGAAAATAGGGAATTGGACTCAGGCACTCGCTCATTAGTCCTCTGGATCCCACAATAGGAAAATCTCTGAAATAGCAGGAACAGGTTACAAACAAGGTTTCCAGATTCCAACAAAAAATATAGCACTGGACTAGGGTGCCCACTCATTAGTCCCTAACTAATCTACTTTCTAAACTTGAAAATCTGGTATGCATTTGATTACCATTTAGTATCTCTGTGTGCAAACATTTTCCGTGATTTATCTGTTTGCTTCCGAATTTGCATAATTAAGTTTTTGAGCATAATTGGGCTTAATTGAACAACTAAATCATACAATTCCAATTTTCCCTACATTTCAAGTGACTGAAATCCTGATAGTAGGCTCCCTACTCGACTGAAGTCCTTGAATGTTTGAGGTGAAAGGAGGATTCATACAAGTTAACCCTAAACACTAGCAAAATCATCTTGCATCAATTTTCACCTTAAACATTTTCGTGAACCTGTGGTTTTAATGAATTTTGCACCTTACTGAGTGTTGTGCTTTAGATTTATATTCATTTCATTCATTCATATCATTGTTCACCTTACTGCATTTGAAAAATTACAAAAAAAAATTAAAAAATTGGAAAATTTTGAAAAACATTGGCATTTTCAGCTTGCATTTTCAAGTAATTTGAATTAGTTGGCATTTGATTTCAATAAATTTCTGTTATTATCATCAGATCTGATTTAATATACATAAATTTTTCATTCATCATTAATTTAGATTGCATTTTCATGCTTAAATTGATAAAAATTGCTTGAAATTGTGCATTCTTCCATATAACCTAGTTTTTGCATTAGCTAGGGTTTGTAGTCAAAATATTATTTCATATTTTACTAACATTTTAAAACACTCATTATTATTTATTTCTAACTATATTGTTTCATCATAGTGGTTTGCTTGCAAAATTTCATGCTTAGGGTTTGAAAACCTTGATTTTTCACTAGATTTGGCCTTATCATCTCTCTAGATTTGCACCATATGCATGTTGGAAAGGATTTTTATGAACTAATTGGTTTTTATCAGGGTTATTATTTTCTTCCCCTCCTAAAATTCTCTACAACACCTTTTTATTGGCCTCTTATAGTGGAAATTTCGTGAAAAATTGCATATTTTAGCTATATTTGACCTAGGGTTTGACTTAGATTTGCACTCCAACCGTGTTGTAAAATATTTTATCACTTTAGGTGACTGAAACTAATGATATAATTTGTTTAACTTCCTAAAATTCTTTACAACACCCCTTTTGTTGGGTCTTTGCATTGAACATTTGTGAAAATTTGCATGTTTTAGTGTATTTTCACTAGGTTTTGACTTGTCATCATCCCAGGTTTGCATCAAAAGTGTGTTGTGAAGGATTTTATGGATTTATTGGACTGATATCAGACATATTATTTTCTTTCCCTAATCAATTTCCTTACAACACCCATTATTTCACTTATTTGCATTGAAAAAAGTTGAAAAAATGAAGCATTTTAGATCATTTTCATACATAGTGTTGCACTTGTCTTTTGCATAACTTTTGAAAAGATTTAAAAAATGAATCTTGAATTGAATTTAAAAATTAAATACATGGATTCTAATCACAACAATAATAATTGGTTCACTCCTAGCCCTTACATGAAAAGAATGGTCCCTGAACCTGAACTTGTCTTTACACCTCATGATAGAACAATTGGAGAAAATGAAGGACCTCCTTATATCAGTGTAAAGATAATGAGAAATCCTATGGATGGAACCCTTAATGATCCTAATTGCATGAATAATGTAGCCATGGAAGAGTTCCTCTATTCACATCAATTAATGCAAGGCTCTTATGACCCTTCGGATATGATGATTAAGACACATAAGGGAACCTTTGTAAACACCTCTGGGAAGATATCTATATTGGTCACTGTATTTGAGAAACATGTAGAACAATGGTTTGATGTTGTCCCTATTTCTGACCTCTTTCACATAAAATTGGGACATCTATGGTTAAAGGCTATGAAAGTTGTCCCTTCAACAATTCATAACTATGTAAAATTTCCTTTGAATGGACAAGTGATTACAATCCCTCGCAATAAGTATAAACCTTTGGTTACATGACAACATTGTACACTAGATTACTTTTGGGAAAGATCTAAGGTGGAACTAGAGCAACAAACAAAATTTAACTTCTTGGGCTATAGAAACTATAAAACAAAACTATTACATCAAGTGACTGGTCCTTCTATGCAAGAAACAAAAAGAGACGGACAACCCGCATTTTAAGAGAATCCTAGACCAAAAGGAAATGGACCCTATGCTCAGGTTCCTCCCTCACCATACTTACAAGGATCGGGAGGTAGTCGTCGACAATAAAATATTCCACCTAGACGAATGAGATTTGATCCCGGTGCTTCCTCCTCTAAAACACAAAAACCTATGGAAGAGAAAAACACTATTTTACAAGAGATACGTGGTAGGACAAAAAGAAATTTGGACAAGCAAGAGAAAGAAGGTGGAGATGACAAGAATATTCCCAATGACTTGCATCTCAACAAGAAAACATCTCACCAAACACTGAACCAAGCCAATAAGATCTTAAGAATGGACAAATTAAAAACAAGAGCAAGAGTTGGGCTATGGTACCTTATGTCCCACTTTCCTCTAACATTCAAGAGTGGGAAGATGACGATGATTTTCTTGATGACAACACTTAGTTTGATATCCCTACCAAGTAAGTACCTCTAACCCTTTATTTCTCATGATGTGTTTCCCCCATGATGTGTTATGTGTTGTTTAGGCCTCTTGGAATGATCCTTGATTCTCTTGTAAGGTCCAGGATACCAGGAGACCACCTCTATTGTGACCTTCTTCTATTTGTATCATTATTCATCTATATTGCTTCTCCTCTATTTTCACTATTGTGTGTTGTGTCTTATAGACATAGCGTCACGGTTGGTGACTTAGGGGAACCCTCCTACATGACTATTCCTAAGGCACTTGTTTCTCCTCTCTCGATTTATTGTTTTCCTACCTCTAGTGTTTCTATCTAGTGGGCGGGTGATGAAAAACATATTTTACTGATGCGGACCTAGTGTCCCTTTAGAGAGTAATAAAAAAATGAACCTAGTCCATACATGATGATGGGGTTGTTAGATATTATTTGACACTTGGCTAGTAGAATCACTCAATGTGATCTTGATGTTCTCTTATCACATTTGTAAACCATAACAATACTAATTCTCTGTGCACTTTGTTTATCTTTGAATCTTGCCTTGGTTACACTCAGTTTTGAGATCTTTACGGTATAGCCCCATGGTTATACTCAACCTCCAAATTCATAGTATGACCTCGACTCTATGTGAATGATTATATGCATTGTTTTTTATCACGATTATATGGACACTAACACTTTTTTTGTAGGGATGTGTTTGTGGGAACATTTGGCGATCGTAAAGTACATGTCACCTCTGGGGGCATGGGATTTGTTAGATCTCATGTTCCCTTGTGTGTTTTCTTCCTACCTTAATGTTCTTGATAGCGATACCTAATATCAACCACCTTTAGGTGGGGGCATATATAAGGTAAGTTATCTATTCTAGATGTTAGCAATGTGCCTGTTCTCAGGTGTAGTCTTAAAGACTGGTGGCAATGAGTCCCTCCTGCCCTCTGAGATTTGTTTGAAATCAACTTGCAACTATTTAAGCCCTCATCATGAGGTGGAGCTATCACATCCCTTTTCTATCTTAAGCCCTCTATAGAGGCGGGGATGGTGTATTTCTCATAAAGATTGCACATCATGTCATTTTCAAAAGTCCTCATCGCAAGGTAGGGAGCGGTTCTGTGACTAACTCAACCCTTAAGAATGTCTTCAATGATTTTTGTGGCAAAGTACAATCATTGGTTTATGCCTATAATGTGCCTGAGATGGTGTTGAACCTAGAAATAGGAACACTCCATCACTTGTTTGTCATGTTTTCTCCATGTCTTCCAGGTGTGTGTGTATTGTGTGTTTGTTCTCAAGCATAGTCTTAAAGATTGGTGGTGATGAGTCCCTCCTATGCTTTGGGATTTGTATGGTGTGATTGCTTTGTATGGTGTGTATTGTGTGTGTGTTGCCCCATATGCAGCCTTAAAGACTGGTAGTGATGAGTCCCTCCTACATTATGGGTGGTGTGTTTACTTTCATGTACTTGCATCTACATTTCATATATGAAATCAAAAAAGAAAAAGAAAAGAAAATCATTCTCTACATTCATTGTAGTCACTATATTTTGCATGTCTTCAATGTTGTATTCTCTGTGTTTTATGTGACTGTAACTATCTTCTCCATGTTTTGCATGCCTATTGTTGTCTTCATTGTGATTGGGGTGTCTTCTCTGTGCTTCGTGTGTTTGCTATGTTTGTTGACCATACTTTAATGCATGTATTGGCCTTGTGTTTGTACATATATTAAAGTGCAGGCTAAATGTTACATCAGAAAATATCCCCTTGGGGGATTTTCTCTCTTAAGTTTTAGCTACCGGGTCCTGTTTATGCATTTAGAGCATCTTGCATGTTAATTTGACATCCTGATGAGAAAACCCTAAAGTTTCATGGTAATTTGGACTCACGGGATACACTTGACATAAGTCCTACCTGAAATAGGGGGGAGGACTTGGGCGCCCGTGCCCTATTTTAGGCTAGGCCCAATTTTGAAGTATTAGTTCATGACTGCTATTTAGGTCCTATGCCAACACGGTAAGTTTCAATTACGAAATTCTTAGCTGGAATGTTTGTAGTTGCATATATAAGCATGTTTAGGGATTCATTTGTAAACTAGATGGATATTGTGAACTTGTGGCTTATGTGAAAGTGATTCAAGGCATTATTGTGTGGGAAAGCAGAATTTGTGTTGTTCTTGTGTTTGTATTTGTATATTTGGCATCCATCTCCTCATGGCATGAAGAGCATCTTCCTTCCATGAGATATTCACTACAAGTTGATATCAATTGTGTTTTCAATCATTTATCATTTGGATTTTGCCTCTATCCTGTAGGGATATGTTGGGATAAGGTGCCATTACCCTTGTAAATCCCAATATTGTATTTATTTCTATTTATTATCTGTAATTTATAATTATCCATGAGGAGATGTACTAGTTTCACTAGCAGGGGTAATTTTAGAGTAATCGGAGGTAATTACGGAGTGACTTTTACTATTGACAAATGTAAAAACTCAAAGTAAATGAGGGTAGACGTGCTCCCTTGAGGAATCTACTATTTTTGGCATGTATGATAACTATCATAATGTTTGGTAAGTGAATCTATGACAGCTGTAAGTTGTCATAAGATTACGAGATTCTATGATGCATATGACAGATATGTTATTTGTATATTTGATATATTTAGCCCAAGGTTCCTATCTTGGAAAGATACTCTTTTGTGGAATCTATGAGGGTTATGATGAATCATAAGATGCTGTAAGAGGCCAAATTTAGTCTTGGGAGACCAACTTTTACATGGTTGTTTTAGGACAAGTGTAAGATGCTTGTAAGATGGTAATTAATGTTTACAGGTTGGAGAATCTTAGGAGAAAGAAGGTGAATGCCTAGAATGGAGTGGAAAATGTTTCTATAAGTATTGGCCATGTATTTGTTGCTGTAATATAGATTTTAGGTACTCAGGTGTTGCCAGAATGTTGTCGGATTGAAGACTTGTGGAGAGAGTTGTGTATTTGATGTATTGTACAATCTTGTTGAGATTAATACAAACTTGTGCCTCTTTCCTGGTGGAGTTTTTTACTTGCAAGGGTTTTCTCCATGTAAACACTCTGTCATTGTGTTGATTTCTTCATGATTGACATCTTTTCTGTAGTGGTTTTTATGTTTTGTTACAATCTCCATTGTTAATGCACACTTAAGATTGCTAAAATTTATCTTGAATCAGATTTCTATTGAAGTAGAGTTGCTTTCATTTCTAACATTTGGTATCAAAGCCTTACTAGCTTTGACTCTTGGGTGGTAGTGTGGAAGCTATAGCTACAATGGGAGATTTGGTTGTGTTTGTTTTGCAGATCTTGTGTTGTTTTCATGGCTGGATCCACCGTTGCATCAACCTCTCGATTAGACATTGAGAAGTTCAACGGAATAGGGTATGAGTTGTGGAAGCTGAATATGGAAGATTTGTTAGAAGAAAGAAACCAATGGTTGGCTATTCAAAAAAAGAAGAAAATTGATGATGTCTCTCAAGATGAGTGGGATAGATTGGATAAGAAGGCACGGGGAACCATTCGTTTCTGTCTTTCAGATTCTGTGCTGCTGAATGTCACAAAGGAAGAGACCGCATACAAATGGTGGAATCAGTTGGGTGAGATCTACCAAGCCAAGAGTATGGTAAATAAACTTTATTTAAAAAGAAAATTGTTTTCCATGAAAAATGAGAGAAGGTGAATCAGTTGGAGAGCATTTAAATTATTTTAATTTGTTGTTGAGTTAGCTTGATTTAGTAGATGTTGAAGTTAGTGAGGAAGATAAATGTATCTTACTTCTTTGTTCTTTACTTGAGTCTTGGGAGAATGTTGTCCTTGCTATCATTGCTAACCTTGTGGATCCGAATTTGAATGCTCTTGTTTTAGTGCTACTGTCACAGGAATTGAGGAGGAAGAGTTCAGATAGTTCAGGGAATGCTCTCAGTGTCAGGGGATGGTCTAAGGAAAGAGGACCAAAAGGAGATTAGAAAGGGGCTAAGGACAAGTCCAAGGGATGGTCTAAGACTCCTGGTAAAAAGAACAGAGTTAAGTGTTAGAACTACGGTAAAAGGGAACACATGAAGAAGAAGTGCAGAAACCCCAAGAAACATTGGGAGAGTGCTTCGAATAAGTCCTTGAATGCAGGTGAAGAAGTTTTAAGTTTTTTGCATGTAATCTTCTTTCTAATGATCACTGGTTGGTTGACTCAGGATGTATTGTGATGTTCACAACTCTCCCCATTTTACTCCTTAGCAAAATGAGGACCCCTGCTGTGGTTGTTGCTTTTTTGCTTTTGTGTGTGTTGTTTTGCTTGGTGGTAAAGGGAAAAGAGGGGTAAAAATGGTAAACTTTGATAGAAATAGAGAAAAAATGCATTTTCAGTACCAAGGCATGATATGGTTGGATTCTTTGTGAAAAATGAGCTAGGGTTGCTTTTTGAACCATCTTAAAATTTGCCATATTTTGCAAGTTATGATCATTTTGGTAAAATGTACAAGGAAAGGGTTTGTTGTTTGTATGTACAAGCCTGCTTGTATATCAGGTTGCATATACAAGGCCCTTTGTATGCAAGTTCTCTTGTATACAAAGGCCTTTGTATATTGTTGTTCATATACAAGGTCGTTTGTATATGCCGAAGGTCATTTTTTTTACTTAGTTGCATTTGCAATCGGGTTGCATATGCATTTGATTTTGTATGTTAGGCCGTTGTATGTTGCACATACAAAATAGTTTGTATATTGTGTCATGCATATACAAAGTCTCTTGTATGTCGCTCACATACAAAGTCACAGAAGTGGGTTTTGTATATCGGGTTTACATACAAAGTTGTTTGTATGTTCTTTTATATGCATTTGCTAATATGTTATGTATACATACAGGGTGGACCCGAAATGTTTTTTTAAGTTGAAGGGAATGTTTGGATAAATCCATTGCATATATGTTTCTTTGACATACATTTGTTATATGCATTTCCAATGTACAGGCCGTGGACTCGGGGGCGTCGTGAAAAAGAGTTAAATGGTTGTATATTTGGCACTTGTATGTTTTTACATACAAGTTAAAAGATACAAGGCTCGTAATATACAAGCACCGGACCCAAAAAGTCTATTAATACAGCTTTAAGTCCTTGTATGTTTTTGGCTTGTATATTGGCGAGATACAAGTGTTGTGTACATTGCCCGAACCTGAAACATTTTTGAATTAGAATTAAGTCTTTGTATGTTTCGACTTGTATGTATGTTTCGATATACATACATTCCGAAACATACAAAGCGGAGATACATTGCCCCGAACTGAAATTTTATGAAGCAGAGTTAATTCAATGTATATCGGGCTTATGTACAAGCCAATATACATTGCATTTATACAAAAGCATAATCAAAGAGAAAATCAAATCTGATTTAATGCTTGTATCGAACCCGAATGTATATCTAAGATATACAAGAAAATTATACAAAGCGGATCTCAGCGAGGGTTTAAATTTGGTTGAATGGATACATTGCATCTGAATATATATCGAGGGATACAAGCACAATATGCATCGAAGTATACGTTAGGTGGAATTGAAAAGTTATAAAATAGAGTTAAGTGCTTGTATATTTTGGCATTCGTATGTTTCAATATACAAACCGATATGCATTGCATACATGCAAGCTACAGAATCAAAGGGAAAATAAAATCCAATTAAAACGTTGTATCATGCCTAGCTTGTATATCGGAAAATACAAAATTTTAAACAGAAAAGGGCCATATCAGCCAAACAAAGGCGATTGGTCGAGAATTTTTTGGACTCGTCGATGAGTGGATATCACGTCGATATGCGGGAAAAGATAGAGCGATAGGAATTTGAGGCCAATTTAGGGCCTGAATGCATGTTTTTGGTCAACAATGGTTGACCTGACTAGTTTAACATTGAATATGCATTCTGGATGAGCGATTTTCATGGATTTAGGGCCCGATACTTGCGTTTACACAGTCACACCTTGATTTAACTAATGTTTTAATTTCTGACTGTTTATTAAGTGAAATGATACTTATTGCTTGTCTATTTTTGCAGGTTTGCAGTTGAGGAAGGAGCTAAAACTTGATGACAAAAACATCACGGAGGAGGAAATCCGATCTCAGGAGCTAAGGAAGATAAGGATGAAGGATGAGCAAGTCAAGGGTCTTTATTGATAAAGGCAAAATGTAGATGGGGACATTATTGTAGCAGACCACAGAAGTTATTATTGAGCTACTAGGGTTTCCAGAAGGGCATATTTCACCCAGATTTGATGTATGCTCAAAGATATTTTGGGAGACTTGTTCTCCAGTATTTATTACTGTAACCAGATGTTTGAACCATTGCTTAAACTAGGGTTTTGAGCTGTATTGAGGAAAATCAAAGTCTATATATTGTGCCTCTATACACTGTAAAACTTTACATAGGGGCTACATAGGAAATTTTAGAGAATAGCTAGCAGTTGTAATTTATCTCAGCATTTAGAATAGAGGGACCTCTTAGTTTAGAAATGGAAGAAGGAGGTCGCCTATGTCTGCAACAAGGAGCGTGTGGAACATCCTGCCTCCTTGATGTATCCGTAAAGCTTGTAAGTTTTATGTAATCTGATCAATGAAGCTAAGAGTCATTCATAAATTGTAAATCTTATATGACTGTCTGTTTCTAATGTGATTGAATCTGGAATTCTACATCTATCTTTTGAGTGTTTTCTGGCTCTTCATTGTGTTTGGAACATTTTCTCTTAGGGCTTGCAGACTTGGGTGTATGTTCGTGAAAATGCTCAAAACTTGCATTCAAGGTTTTAATCTATGGATTTGATCAAATTGATGTATGATTTACAAAGTGCATAATAGAACAATTAGATCCTTTCGTAGAATGACTGATGTTTAGTTTAGATCCTTCTAACATTTCCCAACCCATCTAAAAATACTTAGCTTAAAACGTAGAAATTCAAAGAAAATTTGTTTCATATTTAAAAAAGCATGCATAACAGAGTTAAAAGTAGATAGTTTTCATAAATATTTAAGAGGAGAAAGCCGCAATAATTCAAGAAAACTATTTAAAGCTTCGCAACACGGTAACATTTTTATGCAAAAGAATGAACAAACATGCTGATATTTATGATCTTTTGCATAGTTTGAGTCTAGTAAACCATCAAGAAACCCTAAATCACGTAAGGCCCCTTGAACATTATAGCTTCACATCGACCAACTGAATTTGCCCAAGAGGTCAAGACCTGACCATATTAAACTTGGGATTAAGTGAATCTTAACCGATTCCTTCATATCTTTCAAGTCAGTTTTGGTTCATTTTATGTGAATTTTAACTATTGTTATGACTGTCTCAAAACAATCATCAATAGTTTCTTGACTCTAGAAGGAGGGCCTGATGGGATTTAAGGTTAATTTTCTGAGTTTTAATGCTTTATTCTAAGATATGTCAGATTTCATAGAATTTCAAAAGCCTAAAATGGGTTCAAAACAAGGTCCCAGTTTCAATGGACTCATATGGGGATAGTTTTCAAGTTGACATTCCTTCATTTCAGGAAACTTTAAATAGACAACTTTATCCTAAAAATTTATCTAGCTATGGCTTATTCGGAAGGTGTAGGATACATAGGTCCATAGAGAACATTGAAATTAATTGTCTGGCTTTTCTTACAGGGTTAGATTTATATTTAAAAGGACTAATCTCTCTCTCAGATGTGTATAAGGCTGAAAGTTGGCAGGAAAATGAGGAAATTATGGAGCAACAAGAGGATACAACATCAACGGTCATTAAATGTTCAGAGAATGCAAAGATGGAACCAATGCTAGAAATAAAGGATAGTGGAGTCTCTTTTTTGGAGTCATGTGATGGTAAGAAAAATAATCTGCCTTTTTTATCAAGGTCCAACTATGATTAAAGCTAGTGAGAGGTATAAATATCCAAAAAAATACAGAGAAGAAATCACAGCTCATGTTCATTTTCTAGACGATAGCAAAGTAGATTTAATGAAAAGAGAGAAAAGTGAGGTTGGTCTTGATGTAGTTTTTAAAAAAAAATGGAAGTACTAGGGAATACTTGTCAAGAAGAAATCTCTGAATCTGATCTAAAAAGTTTTAAAGAAAATGATTTGGCAAGGAAATTTTCTATATCAGAAAGTAATAGAGTTGTAGGGAATAATAGTAGGACATCTTTCCTTAGGTCTTTTTATGATGGGATTGATAGTAGGTCTCTACCTCCTAATACAGGTAAAGGGGAGTGTAGGTATAAACCTTTTAAAGCATGTAGAGAGGGAACCATTTGTCAAGATAAGGTCTTTGTTGCTGATCCTAATGCTTTTAGAAAAGACAGTAAAATGTCTGTCCTTGAATCATTTTATGGTAAAGAGAAAGGTGGATAGATGGAAGGATTCAAGTGCACTAAAATTGAAGAGGTTCCCATGATAGTTACCCATGGAGTCATAGAAAAGGAAGTTAATGTTGATTTACTGTCTAACTTGCTTAAATTAAATGACCAAGTTCAAAATTGTTGCAGGTCAATAGAATCAGACTCCACACTGGATAATAAATATGAGTCATCTGATGAATAATTCTTGAAAGTGGAAGGTACAGAGGATCATGCTATTGCTGTGCAAAATCAGACATCACCCCAACACTATTGTGAAAGTGAAATAGGGGAGTATTCCTACCAATCAAGAGATGTTGTTCCACCTTTACTCTCAAGTGATCTAGAAATGATTAATTTCTATATATCAGATTATGATGATGAATATACTCACTTAAGTGCTGATGTGCAAGGAACTGATGAGAACATTGAGAGATTTTCTGAATTTGAGGATAAACTGAACATCTAGAATGAAGGAACAAAGCTAGATAAAGATGAAGAAATGATACATCTAGAGTCATTCATCTTTCAATTTGAAGAAAGACCTGACATGGAGCTAGGCAATGAAAGTATAAGGTTAAATGGAGAGCCAACTGTCAATAAACAAGCATGTCCAGCAGAGCTAAAAATACATCAGGTTGTCTCTTTCCTTTCCTTAGTAAATAATGTTGAATACTATTTTAATTATGGAGATTTAAGAGATAGGACATGCATATGGAATAGTCATGAGCATAATGGGATGCCTCAATTGCTGATAGTTAGAGATTATCCTATCATATATAGTGAGGGTAGAATAAAAGAGCATTTTTCAGAATACAAAGATAAATTTGCTAAGTTAAGAACCATAAGTAATGCCTTGATGCTACTGCACAATCTAAGGAGATATGCAAATGCATGTGTCTTTGGGTCTTTTCTTGGGTTATGTTTACCATGTAGAGGCTTGTATATAGTTTGGTAGAGTAGTTGTTCTGTTTTCTTTTCTTTGTTTGCTTGTTTGCTTTTGTAGGTTAGTTGTTTGTATAGTTTTGTTTCTATTTTGCTATTTGTGCAGTCTTCTTTTGCTTTGTTTTGTTTTCCTTGTACAGTTTGTTTGTTTGGTTGTTTATTGTCTCCTCAGCAGGGATCTTTGTTTTACTTTAGAGTATTAAGGAGCAAGCTAACAACCATTGAAAACAATATAAAATTTAGAATATTCAAGTTAATCATTTGCAATTTATGCATAACTTGATGTGATTGTCCTGAATGTAGAGAGTTGTTTAGCTTCTAAAATTTAGTATTCAATAATAGTGATTGAGAATTCGAGGAAGGTTTCTCACGATGACACACCTAAAATCCTTGGGTTTGTTGAACTTACCAGTGTAGCTATTAGGTGAAAAATCTGAGGTCACCCTTGCTACTATTACAATTCTCAGCTTAATTTCAGCAAGTGCTCACTCCTTGCATCATAAAGTTACAAATTGCTATATCTTGTGAAATATCTACCAAATATCAAATAAATATAAAAAATCAATAAAGTATAAAAATATAATAGAGCGGATTATACTAAAAATCTAGATTAAGCCATCTAAGTAACTCTACCGGGGCTATAAACGCTCGCTGGTAGTGGGGGTCTACTTAGGAGAATTGTAATGATAACCTTGCCGGGGCTATAGACGCTCGCTGGCAGCAAGGCTCTATCCGGTTGGCTATGAGGGAATATCCTCAACTACATAGGCTAATATTAGTCACTGGTTTGTTCAACCGATCTTCAAGATGAGGATAATTAATCACGTGCATACACCTAAACTGAAAATGAAGATTCATACACCCTTATTGAATACCTTAGGTCCCAAGTTGAATAATAATTTGTAGGAAAGACAGTTGGAAATTATGGATTTATTTCATTTAAGTTTTCTTGAAAACTTTGAATTTAATTGTTTTGTTTGGTTGCTAGTTGTTGTGATGTTCACAACTCGCCCCATTTTAGTCCCTAGCAAAATGAGGAACCCTGCTGTGGCTGTTGCTTTTTTGCTTTTGTGTGTGTTGTTTTGCTTGGTGGTAAAGGGAAAAGAGGGGTAAAAATGGCAAACTTTGATATAAATAGAGAAAAAATGTATTTTTAGTACCAAGGCATGATATGGTTGGATTCCTTGTGAAAAATGAGCTACAGTTACTTTTTGAACCATCTTAAAATTTGCCATATTTTTCAAGTTATGATCATTTTGGTAAAATGTACAAGGGAAGGGTTTGTTGTTTGTATGTACAAGCCTGCTTGTATATCGGGTTGCATATACAAGGCCCTTTGTATGCAATTTTGCTTGTATACAAAGGCCTTTGTATATCACTGTTCATATACAAGGTCATTTGTATATGCAGAAGGTCATTTTTTTTACTTAGTTGCATTTGCAATTGGGTTGCATATGCATTTGATTTTGTATGTTAGGCCATTGTATGTTGCACATACAAAATAGTTTGTATATCACGTCATGCATATACAAAGTCTCTTGTATGTCGCTCACATACAAAGTCACAGAAGTGGGTTTTGTATATCGGGTTTACATACAAAGTTGTTTGTATGTTAATTGTATGTTCTTTTATATGCATTTGCTAATATGTTATGTATACATACAAGGTGGACCCGAAATGTTTTTTTTAAGTTGAAGGGAATATTTGGATAAATCCATTGCATATATGTTTCTTTGACATACATTTGTTATATGCATTTCCAATGTATAGGCTGCGGACCCAGGGGCATCATGAAAAAGAGTTAAATGGTTGTATATTTGGCACTTGTATGTTTTTACATACAAGCGAAACATACAAGTTAAAAGATACAAGGCTCGTAATATACAAGCGCTGGACCCGAAAAGTCTATTAATACAGCTTTAAGTCCTTGTATGTTTTCAGCTTGTATATTGGCGAGATACACGTGTTTTGTACATTGCCTGGACCTGAAACATTTATGAATAAGAATTAAGTCTTTGTATGTTTCGACTTGTATGTATGTTTCGACTTGTATGTATGTTTCGATATACATACATTCTAAAACATACAAAGCAGAGATACATTGCCCAGAACCAAAATTTTATGAAGCAGAGTTAATTCAATGTATATCAGGCTTATGTACAAGCCAATATACATTGCATTTATACAAAAGTGGAATCAAAGAGAAAATCAAATCCAATTTAATGCTTGTATCGAACCCGAATGTATATCTAAGAGATACAAGCAAATTATACAAAGCGGATCTCAATGAGGGTTTAAATTTGGTTGAATGTATACATTGTGTCCAAATATATATCGAGGGATACAAGCACAATATGCATCGAAGTATACGTTAGGTGGAATTGAAAAGTTATAAAATAGAGTCAAGTGCTTGTATATTTTGGCGTTCATATGTTTCAATATACAAACTGATATGCATTGCATATATGCAAGCCGCGACAATCAAAGGGAAAATAAAATTTGATTAAAATGTTGTATCACGCCCGGCTTGTATATCAGAAAATACAAAATTTTAAACAGAAAAGGGCCATATCGGCCAAATAAAGGCAATCGGTCAAGAATTTTTTGGACTTGCCAATGAGTGGATATCACGTCGATACGCGGGAAAAGACAGAGCGATAGGAATTTGAGGCCAATTTAGGGCCCGAATGCATGTTTTCGATCAATGATGGTTGACTCGACAAGTTTAACATTGAATATGCATTCCGGACGCGTGATTTTCATGGATTTAGGGCCCAATACTGCATTTACATAGTCACACCTTGATTTAACTAATGTTTTAATTTCTTACTGTTTATTAAGTGAAATGATACTTATTGCTTGTCTATTTTTGCAGGTTTGCAGTTGAGGACAGAGCTGAAACTTGATGACAAAGACATCACGGAGGAGGAAATCCAATCTTAGGAGCTAAGGAAGATAAGGATGAAGGACAAGGAAGTCAAGGGTCTTTATTGATAAAGGCAAAATGCAGATGGGGACATTATTGCAGCAGACCACATAAGTTATTATTGAGCTACTAGGGTTTCTATAAGGGCATATTTCACCCAGATTTGATGTATGCTCAGAGATATTTTGGGAGACTTGTTCTCCAGCATTTATTACTATAACCAGAGGTTTGAACCATTGCTTAAACTAGGGTTTTGAGCTGTATTGAGGAAAATCAAAGTCTATATATTGTGCCTCTATACACTGTAAAACATTACATAGGGGCTACATAGGAAATTTTAGAGAATAGCTAGCAGTTGTAATTTATCTCAGCATTTAGAATAGAGGGACCTCTTAGTTTAGAAATGGAAGAAGGAGGTCGCCTATGTCTGCAACAAGGAGCGTGTGGAACATCCTGCCTCCTTGATGTATCTGTAAAGCTTGTAAGTTTTATGTAATCTGATCAATGAAGCTAAGAGTCATTCATAAATTGTAAATCTTATATGACTGTCTGTTTCTAATGTGATTGAATATGGAATTCTACATCTATCTTTTGAGTGTTTTCTGGCTCTTCATTGTGTTTGGAACATTTTCTCTTAGGGCTTGCAATCTTGGTGTATGTTTGTGAAAATGGTCAGAACTTATATTCAAGGTTTTAATCTGTGGATTTGATCAAATTGCTGTATGATTTACAAAGTGCATAACAGAAGAATTAGATCCTTTAGTAGAATGAATGATGTTTAGTTTAGATCCTTCTAACTTTTCCCAACCCATCTAAAAATACTTAGCTTAAAATGCAGAAATTCAAAGAAAATTTGTCTCATATTTAAAAAAGCATGCATAACAGAGTTAAAAGTAGACAATTTTCATAAATATTTAAGAGGAGAAAGCTGCAATAATTCAAGAAAACCATTTAAATCTTCGTAGCACAGTAACATTTTTATGCAAAAGAATGAACAAACATGCTAATATTTATGATCTTTTGCATAGTTTGAGTCCAGTAAACCATCAGGAAACCCTAAATCATGTAAGGCCCCTTGAACATTACAGCTTCACATCGACCAACTGAATTTGCCCAACAGATCAAGACCTGACGATATTAAACTTGGGATTAAGTGAATCTTAACCGATTCCTTCATATCTTTCAAGTCAGTTTTGGTTCATTTTATGTGAATTTTAACTATTGTTATGACTGTCTCAAAACAATCATCAACAGGATGCTCATTTCATATGACCCAACATAAGGAATGGTTCTCCACATATGAAGAATATGATGGAGGTAATATCTACCTTGGTGACAACTCTTCATATCTGATTGTCGGGAAAGGAAAGGTATTGTTGTGTTTCAGTGATGGGAGGATTAAAACCCTCCCTGGTGTTTTGCATGTTTCTGGGTTAGCTAGAAATCTGATTTCAGTTTTGAAGTTGAATGATTTGGGAATGCATGTAACATTTGACAAGTATGGTTGCAGATTAGTGAGAGGGAACTTAGTGGTAATGAAAGGAAAGAGATTTGGGAACTTGTTTAAGCTTGAATCCACTACAGTTTGTAATGTCTCTTATGTTTTGAGGCTTCTAAAAATACTTGTATGTTGTGGCACAGCAGATTGGGCCACACAAGTAATAATGTATTAAAAACTATTAAGAATAAAGAATTGTTGGACGATTTCTCTTATTCTGATGAGCATTTTGATTTCTGTGAGCATTGTGTGTTTGGTAAAAAAAATAGAAAATCATTTCCTTCACAAAGCAATAGAGCAAAAGAGAAATTAGAGATTATTCATATAGATGTGTTTGGACCTGTGGATAATGAATCTATTGGAAAATCTCATTATTTTGTAACCTTCATTAATGATGTATCCAGATTTACATGGATTTATTTTATGAAGCATAAATATGAAGTTTTCACTAAGTTTAAGGAATTCAAAGTCCTAGTAGAGAATCAATCAGGTTTAAAGATAAAAATATTAAGATTTGACATGGAGGGGAATATTGCTCTAAGGAATTTGATGAGTTTTAAAAGCATGTAGGTATAATCAGACAAAAGAAACTCCATATACACCACAATAGAATGGTGATGTAGAAAGGATGAACCAAACAATTATGGAAAGAGCTAGAAGTATGCTTAGTGATGTACAATTGGATAAATGTTTTTGGACAGAGGTTGTGTCTACTGCTTGCTACTTGATAAACAGATCTCCTTGTAAGGGTCTTGATTCGACACCTTATAAAGTGTGGACATGTAAGAAACCTTCTGTTTCATATTTAAGGGTTTTGGGCTATAAGGATTTTGTTCATGTGCCTAAAGAAAAGTGATCTAAGTTGTATCAAAAGGCTGAAAAGTGTACATTCATTGGATATGGTGATAATGTTAAAGGTTATAAGCTTCAGAATCCACTAAGCTGCAAGATTGTCTTTTCTAGTGATGTTATTTTTAGGGAACTTAGAGCTATTTTTGAACCTAAGAAACCAAAAGAAAAAGAAGATAAGGTAAAGAAGGTATGCTTTGATTTAGAGAAGCAAGATGCACCTTAGGAAGAACAGAATGATGGATTGGGGGGAGAAGAAGAAGAAGAAGATTTGAGTGGTTCTGATGAAGATGAATCTATTGTGATAGAAGAAGTTGGTGTAGATGATCATGCAGAAGAACAAGTAGAGTCTCTTACTCCACTCTTGAGGAGATCCACAAGACAATGGAATCTAGTTGTTAGGTATAGCCTACTAGATTTTTGTTGTGTGTATGCTTTATTGAGTACTAACGATGAACCTAGATCCTATAGGGAAGCTATTTCTTCAGATGATAGTGAGTCTTGGCAGTTAGCCCTGCAGGAGGGGATGATGGCTTTAGACTCTTGTAACACATGGGATCTTGTTCATTTGCCCAAAGGAAGAAAGGCCATAGCTTGTAAGTGGGTCTTCAAGAAGAAGTTTGGAGTAGACGGGTCATTGGAAAAGTACAAGGCTAGACTAGTAGCCAAGGGCTACTCCCAGAGAGAGGGAGTTAATTTTGGTGAGATATTCTCTCCTGTTACTAAATTGGCTTCTATTAGATTTATCTTATCCATTGCTATAGCTTATGATTGGGAGATTGAGCAAATGGATGTTAAGATTGCATTCTTGCATGGAGATCTTGAAGAATAAATTTATATGCAACAACCTACAAGTTTTGAGGTAAAAGGAAAAGAACATTAGGTTTGCAGGTTAAAGATGTTCTCTTTATGGTCTAAAATAGTCCCCCAGAATGTGGTACCAAAAGTTTGACTCATTTGCTTTGAAATTGGGTTTTGTTAGAAGTGAGGAGGTGATGATGACAAGTTGTCATTGATGTCAAAAGTGTGTTCAATTGATGTTGCAAAGTTGCCATAGTTGTTGCAGGACATCAGGAGGAGATAGTTGTTTATTGTTTGGTTAGTTCATAGAGATGTGGTTTGGTTTGGTTTGGTGTAATGCAGTATGTAATTGATGGTAAGAGTTTCTTCTTGTTTCAGGATGTCATTGATGTGAATTTAAAAGTCACTGGCTGTGCTCAAGACAAGGTTGTCACTAGTTGTGCTCAAGACAAGGTTGTCAGGTTGTGCTCAAGAGAAGATATGAGATGTGATCTTCATTCTTGGTTTACTTGATGCAAAGATTGTTGTCATGCTATCTTTAGGATAGAAGAAGCAAGGTGTTCATAAGATGACATATTTGTGAAGTTAGTTTGTGGTCATATATTCTCCATGCTTCAAGTCTGATTTGAGAAAGGGTTTGTGATCTAATGGGATATCAAGGTCTCCTCATGTTTAAAGTCCTTCACATAAGCACATTTATATCTTATTGATATCTTTATACTTCTTGTTGTTGTCTTAGAATGTCCTTTTAGTTGATGAAGAATACTTCCTCTATGTTGAATGATGAGATCAGTAAGTGAATATTAAACTTAATGTTTGTCAAAGAAGAAAAGAAACCTAAAAATTAGGTTGTAGTCCTAAAAGTCTAAAGCCCTGAAATGTCTTTTAGATATCCTAATTTGAGCTCTTCATTGCCTGTCATACAAGATTCACTTTTTGTTTTTATTTTTCATTGACCTATGATAAAAGGTCATTTCACTTAAATGTAACCTGCAGGAGGGGTCCTACAACATGTGAAACTAGCCCCTATTGTTTCTCTAACCAATATCTTCGGTGTAGACTTTGAGCGCTTCAGCACCAAAACTTCATCAACGGTAATGTTTGAATGTGTTGGAAAGCGCGAAAGAGGAATCAGTGGTTAATGTTTAAAGTTCATCTTCCTTTGCCCGAGTATGAATTTTGACATGCATATAAACATCTCCTGTCTTTTTAACTGTAGATAAAGCTATTTTTAGCCAGTCTCAAGGGGAGATTTTTGGGAGAATTAAAAGCAATTTTGTTCAAAGATTTATTACTATTTTTAATATTTCAATCGTATGTCTTAAGGCATCAAAAATAATAATGGAGGAAGTTTTCTATTTTTTATAATAAGCATCTTTTTAAAGTGGAGGCTTAATCCTTTATGAAGATAAGGATGCTTTTATTCTTTTTCATAGGGATGAAAAAACATCTATTCAAGGACAAGAATTTTTTACAGGAATAGAGTGATGAATGTGTTGAAAGTTTTTATTGATGATTTTTTTTGAGAAGTTTGAAGATATTGAAGAAAAATTTCAAGGTAGATGGAGAGATGATTTATTTTTGCAGGAATATGAAGCATCTTTTAAGATGATTTTTTTTAAAAAGAGATATGTTGAAAGATTTTTTATTTATCTAAAATATTGTTAAGAAGAAGATTTTTTGAGAGAAGACAAAGATATTTTTTTTGTAGATTGAAGAGTCTTGTTGAAAAGAAAATGAAGAATGTGAAGGAGAAGATGAAGGGTTTGAGAAGATGAAAAGTTCTCAGAGATTATTTATAGAACATTGAATAAATTTTATTGAAGATGTTTTATGGTGGATTTTTTTCATGATTTTATTTATGCAGGGCAGATGAAAGAATGAAGATTTTTTAAAGAGATTTTATTTTCTCTTACAAGGCCAAAATGAAAAATAAATTGTTGAAGACTCTCAATTTGATAAAGATGAAATTTGAAGAGAAGATGAAAGGACAAAATGATCTTCAGTGAGAACAAATGTCTGTGCAGAATGTGAAAGGTGAAAAGACATCCAATTTACATATAATGGTTTTTTAGGTGCATTGATATTGTGAGTTTTGGGTAAGGACCGAAATGTAGTGTTGTTGAGTGGATCAGGATACAAGATTGATTTTAAATATCTAAGTTTGTATATGATTTGGGTTGATGAAAAGAATGGCCATTTGACAGACACATGAGAGAGAAGAAATGTTTTGTATTGAAACAAAGAAACCCTCTGAATTCTTGTTTTCAGTTTGTTCTATATTAGGGGTTGGTGCTCCTTGAAGCTGGTGCTTCTAAACATTGTTGCCAGTGAGGCACAGTATGCCAGTGAGGCTCGTAGGTCAGTAAGAACTCTCAATTGTCAGTGAGACATAATATTCAGCCAGTGAGGCTTTGTAAGAAGTTTTTAAAGTTAAGCCAGTGAGGCACTTCATGAGTGGTTTTTCTACCCCTGAGGATTTTACACTCGGTAAAAAGCTTATGTCATGCTTCTCATTGATTTCTTCTATGTGTGCATATTAATGGTTTGATAATGTTTTGTTTACATCTGTTATTATAAGTCTTGTGCATATAAACTCAACAAATCTTTAATGTCCTCCTTTCTATCTGTCTTGTAAGATAAAGTTTGCAAAAAGTTAAAATTCATACAACACTGATTCACCCCCCTCTCAGTGTTGTCCTTAACTCCTACAGGAGGATCACTATGTTTACATTCATTGTGTTGATGATTCTATACTAGTTATTGCTTTGTATGTTGATGAAATGTTTTTCAGAAATACTAAGGGTATGATCAGTGAGCTTAAAGCCCAACTTTAAGGTGCATTTGAGATGAAGGATCTTGGTGCTGCAAGGTATGTTTTGGGAATGGAGATTAGGAGGGACATAATTAACAGAAATCTTTGTTTGTCACAAAGTAAGTATGTGAATACTATTTTGCAGAGGTTTAGTTTGCATGACTATAACCCAATTAGAGTTCCTTTACCCATTGTTACTAAGCTTTGATTAGATATGTGTCCAAAGACTAAAGATGATTTTGAGGATATGTCTAATGTGTCATATGCTAGTGTTGTAGGGAGTTTGATGTATGCAATGGTTTGCACTAGACTAGATATTGCCCAAGTAGTGGGAGATTTGAGCATATTTATGTCTAACCCTAGTAGACAACATTGGAATTATACGAAGAGGGTGTTTAAATATATTGAAGGTACTCCTAATCATTGTTTGGTTTATTCTAGTACTGATAGTGCTGATAGATCTTTAGACATATAGGGTTTTGTTGATAGAGATTGGGTAGGTGACTTGGATAGTCGAAGGTCCACTAGTGGCTATGTGTTTACTATGTTTGGAGGTGTAATGAGTTGGATGAGTAAGAGGCAACCCACAGTTGCTTTGTCCAGCACAGAAGTAGAGTATATGGCTACTACTCATGTCCCTAAGGAGGCAATTTGGTTGAGGATACTATGTACAGGTATTGGTTTTGATTGCAGGATCATTCATATTGGTTTTGATAGCCAAAGTGCTATCTATTTGGCCAAGAATCCCATGTATCATGCTCAGACTTTAAGCATGTTGATGTTCAGTATCATTTCATTTGAGAGTTTGTTACAAATGGAGAGATTAACCTGAAGAAGATAGACACTCGGGAGAATGTTGTAGATTCATTGACCAAGCCTGTGAGCATAGATAAGTTCGTATGGTGCAGAGAGTTCATGGGCCTTGTTTCTAGTGCCTGATTATTTTCATTTGATTTCCTATGGGTTGATTTACAATATATAATGTCAAGTGGGAGAATATTGGGATAAGGTGCCTTGTTAATCACAATATTGTATTTATTTCTATTTATTATATGTAATTTATAATTATCCATGAGGAGATGTACTAGTTTCACTGGCAGGGGTAATTTTAGAGTAACCAGAGGTAATTACAGAGAGAATTTTACTCTTGACAAATGTACAAACTCAAAATAAATGAGGGTAGGTTTGCTCCCTTAAGGAATCTACTATTTTTGGCATGTATCACAACTATCATAATGTTCGGTAAGTGAATCTATGATAGTTACAAGTTGTCATAAGATTATGAGATTCTATGATGCATATGACAGATATGTTAGATGTATATTTGCTATATATTTAGACCAAGGTTCCTATCTTGGAAAGATACTCTTTTGTGGCATCTATGATGGTTATGATGCATCATAAGATGATGTAAGAGTTCAGATTTGGTCTTGGGACCCCAACCTTTGCATGGCTATTTTTGGACAAGTGTAAGATGCTTGTAAGATGGTAATTAATGTTTACAAGTTGGAGAATCTTAGGAGAGAGAAGGTGAATGCATAAAATGGAGTGGAAAAAGTTTCTATAAGTATTTTCCATGTATTTGTTGCTGCAATATAGATTTTAGGTACTCAGGTGCTGCCGGAATGCTATCAGATTGAAGACTTGTGGAGAGAGTTGTGTATTTGATGTATTATACAATCTTGTTGAGATTAATACAAACTTGTGCCTCTTTCCTGGTGGAGTTTTTTACCTGCAAGGATATTCTCCACATAATCACTATGTCATTGTGTTGAGTTCTTCATGATTGACATATTTTTGTAGTGGGTTTTATGTTTTGTTACAATCTCCACTATTAATGCACACTTAAGATTGCTGAAATTTATCTTGAATCAGATTTCCATTGAAGTAGTGTTGTTTTCATTTCTAGTAGGATACACACTCCTTATTTGACAATGGTGTTCAGAAGACTTGAATGTCTCTCCGAGGCTTGACTAAGGAAAGCCTCTAAACACCACAACCCCCAACCCATTTTTCTGTGATTGTAGGTTATAGGTTGTGGAAGCAAGAAAAGTGGAATTGCAGGCTCGAGTAGTACAGACTATCAGAATTATAGATGAGAGAAGAAAATAGGGACCCTGACTCAGACTCCCACTCATTAGGCCTCCAGATCCTGCAATAGGAAAATCTCTCAAATAGTAGGAACAGGTTGCAGACCAGGTTTCCAAATCCTGACAAAAAGTATGGCACTAGAATAGGGCACCTGCTCACTAGTCCTTGACTATTTTGCTTTCCAAACTTTGAAATTTGGTATGCTTTTGATTATCATTTAGTATCTCTGTGTGTGAACATTTTCTATGATTTGTCTGTTTGCTTCCGAATTTTCATAATTAGGGTTTTGAGCATAATTGGGCTTAATTGAACAACTAAATCACACAATTCCAATTTTCCCTACATTCTAAGTGATTGAAATCCTAATAGTAGGCTCCCTAATTGGCTAAAGTCCTTGAATGTTTGAGGTGAAAGGATGATTCATACAAGTTAACGTTAAACACTAGCCAAACCCTCTTCCATTAATTTTCACCTTCAACATATTAATTTAAATAACATTTATATTTTTTAATCAATTTACCACATATAAGTGGAATAGGTGCCTCTAGAAGAATATCTCTTGGCATACTTTAGATATAGTAATATAAATATAATATTATTATATTTAGTAATGTTATACTATATAACAATGCAATATGATATAAATATAATATTATTATATTTAATTAGTATTTTAATTAGGGTCAAGATTACAATCAAGGTCAGATTTAGGGTTAGGGTTAGTGTTATGGTTATGATTACACTTGTGGCTCTGAATGTCACTAGCATACCTATATTTTAAAAATATATCTAAAGTACATCATGAGATATCCTTCTTGAGGTGCCTAATGTTAGGATTAGTGATTAAAAAATAGTTGCCTCAAGAAGGATATCTCTTGGCATACTTTAGATATATTTTTTAAATATAGGTATGCTAGTAGCATCCAGAGCGACAAGCCTAATTCTAACTATATTATATATCTTAAGAATTATTATAATTATATAATATAATATTATAATAAATGTTAGATATATTATTATAATATATTATATAATAATATTAATAATTATAATTAATAAATAATTAATTATAATAATAATTATATATTAATTTTGAAGGTTCGAATGAAAGTTAGATTTAGAATTAGGGTTTTGTTTCGGGATTGGGTTAGGATTATGCTTATAAATAGGATTAGATATATGGTTAGGCTTATAAATCAATGTTAAGTGTAATCTTACAGTTATGGTTATAATTAGGGTTAGATTTACAATTAGGGTTTGGGTTAGGGTCAAAAGAAAGGTTAGATTAAAATTAGGGTTTTGTTTACAATTAGGGTTTAGGTGAGGGTTAGAATCAATGTTAGATTAGAAATAGGGTTACATAGCTTAAAATTAGGATTAAAATAAGGTTTTAATCTCATTAGGGTTATGCCTATGTTTATAAATCTCATTATATTAAATGTTTTTTACGTACCAAATTATGGTTAGGGTTACTGTTTTGAATGTAGAATAGCAATATAGTTGCGATTTAAATTAGTGTTAAGGTTAGCATATTTATCTATAAATATGCAATATGCTAAGTGTAATGTTAGTACAACATGTTAGAATTAGGTTTAGAGTTAGGGTTTGAATCAAGGTCTCATTCTAATTCTCATGCTATTTTTAATTGTAACCCTATAAATAGCTCTAATTTTAACCCTAACCCTAACCCTAACCCTCACTCTAATACTAACCCTAGTCGTAATTCAAACCCTAACCCTATCCTTAAAACTAACCTTAAGGATATTTTTAAATGTAGCCCTAAACCTAATTTATATGTAAAGATACAATATGTTAAGTGTAATGTTAGCACAATGTGTTAGAATTAGGTTTAGAGTTAGGGTTCAAATGATGGTCAGATTTAGAATTATAGTTTTTCTTTTCTTATAACCCTTATCAAAACCCTAATTCTAACTACAATTCCAAATCTAGCCGTAATTATAACCCTAAACCTAATTCTAACATTAACCATAATTATATTCATAACCCTAATTATTACCCTAACCCTAAGGGGTAACTGCAAAAAGATGGGGGGCCAAAAAGTGGCCAAATTATTTTCAAAAAAAATTAATACAAAACATGAGCATGTTATAACGCGCTCGCATTTTGACTTGCTATAAATAAAAAAAAGGTTTCTATCTCATTTCATTTCTTTCTTCTCCTCTATGCCCATGGCCTGCAAACCCTAGAAAGCACACTCGCATTTTGTAAAACTCCATTCAACACAAAAACCTTATCGATTCGTCACCAAAATGTCACCACGATGTCGAGCACACCAAAGGAGTCAGTTATATTTTTTTTTTTGTTTGAATTTGTTTCTAAATAGGTAGGTTTGAGTTAATTTTTAATGTATATTTCGTTAATTGTCAGGAAATTTTAATGCACCTCCTCCTCCTCCTCCTCCTCAAAATCCACAAAATCCTGAGGAGGAAATACCTGCAGAACAACAACCTCCTCCATCCATTCCTCGACATGCCCCTAGAACACAAGAAAGTATAATGGGGCAAATTGAAAATAATAAAAAAGAAATTGAAGATATAATTGCAAGGTTGAAAGATCCTTCCACTTCAACCTTGCATAGGTCCACGCTTGCTGAATCTCTTGAATCTATGTTATCAAATGTAGATTCAATTAGCAAGCAAATAACTAGTTGGATGGATAAGAGGAGAGAGTTTAGAGATTATTATGCAGACAAGTTGTTATACCAAGATGTGAAAAAATTACAAATCATAAAATGAGACTTGTGTTCCATTTTCACAAACCCACAAACAAATCAACCTCCACCCATTACATGCAAGAGGTTCCTTATGCATTGGTACAACAACCAAGCGATAAGGGACAATTTTGGGCAAAGGTGGTGGATGGTTTTTGACCATCCTCCATGAAATAATAATGAGGTCCCGTAAAAGTTTTTGAGGAAACTCTACTGCGAGTTTGTCCTCAACAAAGTGCCAAACTATTTTGATATGCGGGACTTCTGGGGTAGAGGTGGGGGGTCAGTACAAGATAGACTAGGGGCACATCTTGACACACAGTGGGCAGTGAGACGAGTAATCAGCAGACCAGCCCATGAGCATGTTTCTATCCCTTCCATTGTGAAGGAGAGTGTTGAGGTTGATACACTACAATCCATTAGTGCCTTGACCTAGAGCATCATAGAGCATGCCGGTCCTGTAGCACAGAGTGGGTTGGGAGATAGTATGAGGAGAAGGGTCCCACCCCATGCTTGTCAGGCTTGCAAGTTAGCCTGTGGTTATGACCCCATGGATAGTCAGGACATAGGTGCACATGCTACATCTGCAGCTGAGCAAATGGTGATGACAGATACCCTCCTGAGTGAGACTTTCGGCCTTGATACTCAGGTAAATATTAGCAAGTTTATTGAATTTGATTTATTAAATTTCATTTTTGAAATGCAAGATTAACTAATTTAAATTGATGATTTTAATGAATTATCAGGGTCATAGCATCAATGTAGTTTTTAGTGGTTCTCCACCTACATTTTACACTAGATCATCTACTGTTGGGGTATGTAACTAGTAAACAATTATAAATATTACATGTGAATAGCATCGTTATATGAATGGTATTCTAATATCTGATTTTGGATGTTGAATAGGTTAATACTGTAGATTTCATGGTAACACCTGCTAGTGGTGGTGGACTTCAAAGCTTTACGGAGGTAATAAAATAAATAGTTTAATGAATGAATTGTACTTACTTAATTTTTGTATGTGACTTGTGTGCTTTATTGTGTGTACTTCCATGTTTAGATGAACGTGTGTGTATGTTAGGAGCCATGATTTGCATCACTATTATAGTTTTTGTAATTGAATAATGTTGTTTTATTTCCAGATGATGCAGGCTGCGGAGACACCTCCCCATGTTCATAGGGCAATGGAGCAGGGTGTGGCCTCTGCGATTCATAGCTCCACGGCATTGACAGGGGTATAAGGCGGATTAGTAAATTTCAATTTACATTCATTGTTATAGTTGTCTATTTTTTAAAAATCAAAAGATTATTGATTTGAAGCTTAATTTCTATCTGGATAGTTTCTATAGGACATGACATCACCAGGGCCTATTCCTGCTACTGTGGCAAGTGAGGAGATAGATTATATGTTAGCAGTAAGTCATTATTTTGTTAAATGTTTCATTTTTTATAACATGTAATTTCTATATATTAATGTCTATACTTTTTATTGTAATAGCTAAAGATGTAGGAAGAACTAAATAGGAGGAGTAGCCCTCGGGTTCATAGTAGACCACCCACATGCGCGTCTCCATCCCCTAGAAGATCAAAGGCTACCCGTGATCTATTCTCTTCACCAGCCAGAGGGGAATGACTTTTTATTGTGTTCCTTTATTGTATCCTTGTATGGCATTTGTGGACATATATTTTGTATTGTATATAGTTGACATTGTATGCCTATATGGCATTCTTGTAAGCCTATATGGCTATTTTGTATATATGTTATACTTATATCGACAGATATTGATCTATGCCTATATGGATATTTGGTTAATACAAATCTTTTTTATTGATGGCGTCCATACTTGCATTATAAATCCACATTTGAATGGATATTTGTAGATGGCTACTTCAAATATTTAAAGTCCAATTGTATTACATAAGATGTTTGTTGATCCAATAAGCAAGCTATTGTTATTCAAGTATCACCTAAACCTCATTTTGGAACTAAAAGATAAAATTTGTATTTAAAAAAAAAATGAATCATCATGTTGAACAGAAAATATTAATATTCTTTGAGTAGCATACAATGTCAACTATATGCAATACAAAAAAATGAATCATCATGTTATTCTTTATGTTTGAGATCTTGAAAATGACTAAGTCTGGTAGCTTGGTATCCTAAAACACTAGGATGAATATCCAAGTCATTAGGATGATTGCACCTTGAGAAAAAGTCATTAAGATGAGTGCCTAAAGGAGACTTTCTTAAACATTCAAACATTGAGCAACAAGCATGAAGGGTTAAGGAACAATTTGCAACTCATAAAGCCTCAAAAGGGTGCCCAACTTAGAGAGAGCATTCATTTAAGACAAGGCACCCATTGACACCCGTTCCACCATAAAAGTGCACCCAAGGTGGAAGGAGAACAAGCCTCTAGTAAGTGAAGCACATCTATTGTCTAAACCACTTCATTATGGCACCCTAGCATGAGGAGGAGTATATAAGTCAATAGGAAATGGCACCTAGAATGCAAATGAAGGACTAAGTGGCATTTTCAATAAGCATCAATTCACCTTGAGCTTTCAATAAATACATCAAATTGAGCCCCATAAGCCTAGGCACCCTTTGCCTTCAAAAGAACCTTGTATCGACGTCAAGAGTTGGTCGTATTGGTGTATCGGCAGACCTTGGTTAGGCATTGTCAATAGTGGTCTGTCTTGCCGACGAGTGTGGTTGAAAGTCGAAGACATCGGTGTATCAGAAGATAATCCCATCTGCGCATCGGAAGAGCAGTTGAGAGATTCACCGATGAAGGGGGTCACACTGATAGTTGAAATCCATCGGTGTATTGGCCCAATGAGATTAGAGTTCACCAATGTTTGGAGTCTCACCAATGGGTGTGGTCCGAAGGTTGTCATTAGTGAGATTGGTGTGTCGGCAGAAGAGTTTTTGAGTGTGCTGATGGTATTAAGTCCTACCGATAGGTGAGGGACTTAGAGTCTTGTATCGGAGTGACAAAAACATTGGTGTGAAAGGATATAAAGTCACTAATAGTGGTTTGTCTGACCGATAAGAGTCAATGATGGGATGTTTGTCAGAAGTGAAATCAAACAGAGTCATGGTGGCATCGACCTATCAGCCGATGAAATTTTAAGCTCGCCGATGGTCTGTTGTCTCACCAATAGTGAGTTCAAAGGTTCAAAAGTTGGTAATTCTATGCTTCCACTATGTGCTCTGCATCAGACACTCATCCCTACTACAGTCTAGCATTCTCTAGTTGTGTTCTCCCCTTTGTTTTTGTGAACGCCTCTGGAGGTAATGTTGAGTTACTTGTGATGTCCTTATTGACTGGTGTTGTTTTGGATTCATGTGTAGTCCTTGTTCCTTATAGTCTATTGTCTACCTGACTATTTGTTGTAACTTATTGAACCACTATGATTTTGAATATTTAGATTTAGAGGGCATTAGACACCAAAACTTCTTGACCTTTAACAACCCAACCTAGAATTAATAGATTTTTGTCCATCCCAACTATTCTAGTCAAGACAAAGCATGTTGATTCTCATTCAATCCAAAGTTCATTAACAGGATTATCTTATCATAATATTTAGGGAAATGACCACCTAGATGGACAATGATGTGAGCTATCTATAAAGAAACTTACAAGAAGTATAGGAGGCTTGAGAATCCCTCCATGTTGTTTATCAAGTTGAATGATCTATGACACATCATGTATCATTAGAAAATATTCTCGAAGAGAAAGCAAGTGAAAATACTCAAAAGAACCCATAACAAGATGGAGAAGTTTAAAGGATGGAGGTTGCAACACTTTCCAACCTCATAGCCACACTAGTCCAATGGATCAAAATAATACTATCAAGCATCCACATAATAGTAGATAATCTTGTCAAAAGTCACAGAGAAATTTCTAAGGACCATAGTGTTATCCGTATGACTTGACACATACTGATTGTTTCATAAAGCAAAGGGACATGATATAAATATTGTTGTTATATGGAGCCTAATCAGACTCAGAGGTTAAATTTCCCCAACTTTTATCAGCGTGGTTTCCCCCAAATATTTTCCTACCAGTTTTGGCGCCTTGAAGTCTAAGTGCGTGAAAATCATTATGAGTTTGCAACCTAATCCAATGACTTGAAATGGATCCCAAAACCACCTATTGGACCAATAGGATCCTAGGTGCTCACTTCATGCATTATGATTTCTAGGCACCAGTTTGATGCTCCATGACAAGGAAAGTGTGCCCACACTTGTAAGTGTTTTTCTTCAGGATCTAGGCGCCAGTTGAAGGTTGTAGTTGCCAAGAAGAGTGCCTAGCAAGAGGAAGTCTTTTTGAGTCTCCAAAACACATCAAACACTTGACTAACAACAAGATAACTTTTTCCTAAGTTAGGCACTTCAAGAGGGAAGTTAAAACATGAATAAGCGCCAACTTGTCTAGGCGCAAACTCAAGCTTGTTGAGGATACACATGGTGCCCAACATTCCTTGGTGATTTCATGAACTTTAAATGCTAAGAACTATTCAAGGAATGCCCAATGCCCCTTCTTGATGATAGGCACCAAAGTGAGGGTGGAATTTCATCTTGATGGCATTAGGCACTATCTAGAGTATGCTACTCCATGGAAATGCGCCTTCTTGCTTAGAGTAATTCAAACACTCCAAGGTCTTCAGTGATCAATTCCCCAACTTATGAAATGTCCTTCTTCATTTTAAAATAGATTGTAATGCTCCAAAGAGATGACTATACCTAAGTGTCAATCTAGATTAGAAATGCCTCTAAAGTGTGCCTTCTCTTTCAGAATGCAAAACAAGGTCCAAAGGTGGTAATAAACTGAAGCGCTTCTTTGGAAAAGTCCTAGAGGTTAAGATGCACCTTGTCTTAATGAGGTGCAACTCTTGGGTAAGAAAGCTTCTAAAAGAGTGCATCTCATTTGATCCTGTCAGTGTACAATAGTTCTCATATGGTGCAATGTTAGTATCATCTATCAACCAAAAAAATCTACGAACTGAAGACTTACCTTCATTACCTGGACCCATGGAAGCATTACACCACTTGACAATCGATTTTGCATCTGTCAACTTTGCATTGTCTTTATACTTTAACTCTTCTCATTCTATGGCTCTTTTGATACATGCTCCTGCACCATCATGCTCCCCCTTTCCATGCCCGACCTCACAAAAGTTCCACATATGTTGAATACCTGTAAAATTATACCTCCTACTTAGCCAATAGAAATTCCACAAGTTCTTGAATTATGATGCACAGTTATCTGACCATATGATACGCTGACTGAACAATATGCCCCTTCTAGCCAAATCATTGTAGAACACCTGAAAGCAACCTTGCACGAACTCTGTAGAATGCGTGCGATCATCACTAATATAGAAACCTGTGTGGAGTTGTAATATTGTGATTGCACCTCACGTTGTGGCTGTAGACTGTAGTTCTCTGCAAAGTTGATGACTGAAACAATGCTACTAGCAGGAAATGTGTCCTTGCATAACTTGAATTGCAAGTCCAACCATTGAGCTTTATGGGCATGTCTTGCATACTCATACACTATGCTGTCACGAAATATAGGCATAAACTGATACACTAGAATCTTTTCAATAACCAATTCACACCTCTTTGCTTCTTTAGCATCTTTTGTATTATATGCCACTATTTTATACTTGCCAAACTCTACTAGTTCGTTTCCAACCGCATGTGTTTTTTCCATATGTTCACATATTGGCAAATGTTGCAAGCCACTGCAATGATGACATGTGCCATCCAAGCATAATTTCTTGTAGATTATTTGACCTTCCTCTCTTTCACATAAAATTCTTGATATGAAGTCTCTTGAAGATGTTGGTGGGGCACATATGGCACAACCCTACAAATCATTGTTAGTATGCATATCTAAACATATAGACCTATAAGCATCAAAATGGTTAGAAAATTCAATATGTAATCTACAACAACAAGTAGTGCGTGTGTGATTTATCTTAACACAGAAAGGTTTTAGCATTTCAAAATATCTTTGACAAATTTTAATTTGAGGATACTTCTCTAGAAATTTACCATAAAACTGTGTTTGAGTCTCATCCAAAAAATGCTTTGGATGTGGCTTGCAGTTCTTACTATTGATTCTCCTTCTTACCACATCCCTTTGATTCGGAGATACCCTTGTGTAATTCTTTCTAAAGTCTTCAATTAGTGATGTCAATGCTTCAACAATTGGTTTATCTTTTCGTGGTAGTCTCTCCGAGAACGCCCATAATTCATTGGCATTAGTGTCCTCAATTCTTTGGCATCTTCCAACAACTCTTGATAAAGTTTTCCTATTAATTCTCAATTCTTGACTCATCTTTCTAATGAGATGAGCTTTCTTCGTTTGACTACTTACTATAGTTGATGTAATCACACGCCATGTTGCATTACTCTCTTTTGTGCATGAGGTGTTACCCACACTCTCATACGCACTCATTAGATTCTTGACAATAGATTTTTCACTTGAAGCCTCTGATGTTCTCAACCCAAGAATCTTCATGATAGACCTATACTTTATACTTCACATCATTTCAACGAATAGTTGACATCTTGCAGTCTCATTTAACTTTTCAAAGAACAATCTCCAAATCTTATTAGCATATCTTCTACAAGTGCATTTTGGAATCTGACCTTCCATTGGCTGCAAAATATTCTCATCAATATCAATCAAATAATTTTGCTTTCTATGCAAAATTCTAGGTCGTGTTAAGTTAGGTATATTCATCTCAACATTAGGAATTTCATCAATATTTAAATGAGATGGGTTAGATGGCATACCTTTGATCGAAGATGGAATAGATGACATACCTTGAGGTTGAGGTGGGAACGATGGTGTACCTCCTTCATCACATGTGAGTGATGATGTACTCTCAACTTGAGATGTGGTAGATGGTGTCCCTACATGTTGACTTGTGGTAGAGGACGTGTCTCCAACTATGGTATTCAAATCTCTCGTACCACAAAGTTTTTGCATTCGTTCTCTTTGTGCCACCAATACCATATCTCTTTGTGATGGTTGTGGTTCCTCTTCAATTGGTATGTCTTCATTTATCATGTCCAATTTCCTCTTCTCACAAAGTTCCCTCATAGCCATTGCTTTCTTCGCATTCTTAGCTTCTATCTCTTCGTGTGTTGGTTTAATTCTTGATCGTTTCCTCGGCATGATGGAGAATTTGTTTGTAGCATAATAGAGACCAATATTAGTTCCTAATAAATGAATACAAGATAATGGTGGGATTATATTTTTTTTATGTTGTAAGGATTTATTCTTGTAGAGTTTGACATCATGGTATGTTAAGGTCTATTTATTACACATAATTATTAAAGAGCCCAAGTGTAGAAAATATACATGGCATCATGTGAGATTGTAGGCTACTTTCTTGATTAGGAATGTGTCTATTTTAAACATGTATGATAAAGCATGATAAAGTAATTCAATCCAAAATAAGGAAAATGTAAAGAACATGCATGTAAAGACTTGACATACCTAAAAAATGAAGATTCAAATGGAGAGAGAACCCAATTATGTAGTGTTTTTTTCTTCTTGCATCAAACTCCTCAACAATTTGAGTTTTTCACCACTTGCTTCCTTTTCAATGTTAAATTGAATAACACTCAAATATAATTACTAACAACAATACTATTAACCAATCTACAATGTTAAATTCCTAAAATTGAATCACAATTAACATTGCAACACTACAAAAATTGAAACTTGAATAGATATATATCAAACTTGCTATGAAAACTATGTTATTTCCTCCATCTTAAGTTGGCAAAGCAGAAAAGGTGGTGGAAAGATCATGCAAAGGTGGTACAATGTGTCAAATGTGCATGTGAACTTCCCAACAGCATGAAAGCACTTCTTTTTTGTCAGAGCACGTGCATAATCAGTAAGAAAATAGAGCATGTGGGCTTGGATCATGGGGGTCAACACTTTTTTACTGTTTCAATAGCAAGACAAAATGCGAGTGCGTTAGAATGCGCTTGCATTTTGTCCTACTATATATTGATCACATCCTTTGCATTGATCACATCTCTTTCCAAATCTTTCCCTTTAGACTTGAATGACCACAAGGTTTTTGAGGGAGAACTTTTACTGTTTCTTGCAAGAGCTTGCCAGATGCTCCGCCATATGATAGGCATAACAATGAAGGGGCAAGCCCTCATAATCAAGTTCTTGATAGAAAATGTCCATCGAGGAAGAAAGACAGATCTTCTTTGGAAGCAGAAGTTCTAGTTTGTGACAAATCCTTATCCAAGCATAAATAGTAGGGGTTCTATCAAGCAATTTCCAATCCACTTCCACAAAGCCTCTTGAAGACTTCCTGATTGATTCCAAAACACCCACACCCCAAAACTGGAGAGGCAATCAATATAATCAAACTCATAAATCTACATTTAACGAAAGAAACCCTCAACACTATACCTTAAACCCTAATCCGTCAACCCTAAACCTTATCCCTAAACCCTAATCCCTCAACCCTTAACCCTAATCCGTCATCCCTCAACTCTAATCCCTCATCCCTAAACCCTAAATGCTATCCCTATTCCTAAACCCTCCACAGACTCGATACTATACCTTAAACCCTAATCCCTCTACCCTTGACCAGTAACCCTATCTCTCAACCCTCAACCCTCAACCCTCAACCCTCAACTCTCAACATTAAACTCTAATTCATCAACCCTAAACCCTAATCCCTCAAACCTAAACCCTATCCCTAAACCATCAACCCTCAACACTATACCTTAAACCCTAATCCCTATCCCTCAACTCTTAACCCTTAAAACTTAAATCCTATCCCTACACCCTCAACACTTGACACTATATCTTAAGCCTTAAACCCTCATCCCTAAAGCGTCAACCCTCAATCCTTAAACCTTCAACCCTAAACCCTATCCCTAATCCTTCTACCCTCGACACTCTAACCCTAACCTCGACATTAAATGCTAATCCATCAACCCTAAACCCTAATTCGTCAACCCTAAACCCTATCCCTAAACCCTCAACCCTCAACACTATACCTTAAACCCTAATCCCTCAACCCTTAACCCTAAACCTTATCCATAAACCCTAATCCCTCAACCCTCAACCCTAATCCATCATCCCTCAACTCTAATCCCTCATCCCTAAACCCTAAATGCTACCCCTATTCCTAAACCCTCGACAGACTTGATACTATACCGTAAACCCTAATCCCTTATCCCTAAACCCTCCAACCCTATCCCTAATCCTTATACCCTCCACACTCTACTTTAACCCTAATCCCTTGACCCTCAACCCTATCCCTAAACCCTTGACCCTCAAACCTCAACCCGTAACCCTCAACGTCAAACCCTAATCCTTCAACCCTCAACCCTAATCCATCATCCCTTAACTCTAATCCCTCATCCCTAAACCCTAAATGCTATCCCTATTCCTAAACCCTCAACAGACTCGATACTATACCTTAAACCCTAATCCCTTATCCCTAAACCCTCTAACCCTATCCCTAATCCTTATACCGTCTATAATCTACTTTAACCCTAATCCCTCGACCCTAAACCTTATCCGTAAACCCTTGACCCTCAAACCTCAACCCTCAACCCTTAACTCTGATCCCTCGACCCTCAACCCTATCCCTAAGCCCTAAACGCTAAACCCTCAACCCTCAACATCAAATCCTAATCCCTCAACCCTTCACTCTAATCCCTCAACCCTAAACCCTATCCCTAAACCCTCAACACTATACCTTAAACCCTAATCCGTCAGTCCTCAACCCTAAACCTTATTCCTAAACCCTAATCCCTCAACCCTCAACCCTAATCCATCATCCCTCAACTCTAATCCCTCATCCCTAAACCCTAAATGCTATCCCTATTCCTAAACTCTCAATAGACTCGATACTATACCTTAAACCCTAATCGCTTATCCCTAAACCCTCCAACCCTATCCCTAATCCTTATGCCCTCCACACTCTACTTTAACCCTAATCCCTTGACCCTCAACCCTATCCCTAAACCCTTGACCCTCGAACCTCAACCCTCAACCCTCAACGTCAAACCCTAATTCCTCAACCCTCAACCCTAATCCATCATCCCTCATCTCTAATCCCTCATCCCTAAACCCTAAATGCTATCCCTATTCCTAAACCCTCAACAAACTTGATACTATACCTTAAACCCTAATCCCTTATCCCTAAACCCTCCAACCCTATCCCTAATCCTTATACCCTCCACACTCTACTTTAACCCTAATCCCTAATCCCTCAACCCTCAACCCTATCCCTAAACCCTTAACCCTCGAACCTCAACCCCCAACCCTTAACGTCAAACTCTAATCCCTCAACCCTTAACTCTGATCCCTCAACCCTCAACCCTATCCCTAAACCCTAAACCCTAAACCCTCAACCCTCAACATCAAATCCTAATCCCTCAACCCTTCACTCTAATCCCTCAACCCTAAACCCCATCCCTAAACCCTCAACACTATACCTTAAACCCTAATCCCTTAGCCCTAAACCCTAATCCCTCAACCCTCAACCCTAATCTGTTATCCCTCAACTCTAATCCCTCATCCCTAAACCCTAAATGCTATCCCTATTCCTTGACCCTCAACGGGATCGATACTATACCTTAAACCCTAATCCCTCTACCCTCGACACTCTTATTTAACCCTAATCCCTTGACCATTAACCCTATCCCTCAACCTTAACCCTCAACCCTCAACCCTCAACCCTTAACCCTAATTCATCAACCCTAAACCCTAATCCCTCAAACCTAAACCCTATCCCTAAACCATCAACCCTCAACACTATACCTTAAACCCTAATCCCTATCCCTCAACCCTTAACCCCTAAAACTAAAACCCTATCCCTATGCCCTCAACACTTGACACTATATCTTAAGCCTTAAACCCTCATCCCTAAAGCCTCAACCCTCAATCCTTAAACCTTCAACCCTAAACCCTATCCCTAATCCCTCTACCCTCGACACTCTAACCCTAACCTTGACATTAAATGCTAATCCCTCAACCCTAAACCCTAATCCGTCAACACTAAACCCTATCCCTAAACCTTCAACCCTCAACACTATACCTTAAACCCTAATCCCTCAACCCTAAACCTTATCCCTAAACCCTAATCCCTGAACCCTCAACCCTAATCCATCATCCCTCAACTCTAATCCCTCATCCCTAAACCCTAAATGCTATCCCTATTCCTAAACCCTCAACAAACTCGATACTATACCTTAAACCCTAATCCCTTATCCCTAAACCCTCCAACCCTATCCCTAATCCTTACACCCTCCACACTCTAATTTAACCCTAATCCCTTGACCCTCAACCCTATCCCTAAACCCTTGACCCTCAAACCTCAACCCTCAACGTCAAACCTTAATCCCTCAACCATTAACTCTGATCCCTCAACCCTCAACCCTATCCCTAAACCCTAAACCCTCAACCCTCAATGTCAAATCCTAATCCCTCAACCCTTCACTCTAATCCCTCAACCCTCAACCCTATCCCTAAACCCTTAACACTATACCTTAAACCCTAATCCCTCAACCCTAACCCTAAACCTTATCCCTAAACCCTAATCCCTCAACCCTAATCCATCATCCATCATCCCTCAACTCTAATCCCTCATCCCTAAACCCTAAATGCTATCCCTATTCCTAGACCCTCATCTGGCTCGATACTATACCTTAAACCCTATTCCCTTATCTCTAAACCGTCCAACCCTATCCCTTAACCCTAATCCCTCAACCCTCAACCCTATCCTGAAACCCTTAACCCTCGAACCTCAATGTACTCAACCCTCAACATCAAACCCTAATCCCTCAACCCTTAACTCTGATCCCTCGACCCTTGACCCTTAAAACTTGAACCCTAAAACGTATCCCTACACTCTCAACACTCGACACTATATCTTAAACCCTAATCCCTTAACCCTCATCCCTAAAGCCTCAACCCTAACTCATTAAACCTTCAACCCTAAACCCTATCCCTAATCCCTCTAGCCTCGACACTCTACCTTAAACCTAATCCCTTGACCCTTAACTCTAAACACTATCCCTAAAGCCTCAACCCTAAACCCTAATCCCTAATCCCTCTACCCTCAACACTCTACCTTAAACCTAATCCCTCGAACCTTAACCCTAAACACTATCCCTAAAGCCTCAACCCTAAACCCCAATCCCTCAAGGTCCTAAACTCTAATCCCTTATCCCTAAACGCTCAACCCTCAACCTTAAACCTTAATCACTCAATCCTTATCCACCCCTCTCCTCCCCTATCTGGCTCACTCCCATCTCTACCCTCCTCTGCCCTCGACACTATACATACATACATATAGGCATACATAGATACATACATACATACATATTGGCATACATAGATAGATACATACATACATATAGGCATACATAGATACATAGATACATACATACATACATATAGGCATACATACATACATATAGGATGAATAGCCTGAAGGAATACACACAACACTGAGAGGGGGGGTGAATCAATGTTGTTAACAATTTTAACACTTTTTACACCTTTTGATTAATTTAATTTCACAATTATAGAATTCTTCAGATAGAACAAAAATTATGCAGAGTATCAACACAAAATTTGACACAAGAAATTTCCCAAGTGGAAAACCCTCCTGGGGTATAAAAACCACTCAACTGCCTCACTGGCTTAACAAAAATTTCAGATTACAACTGTCTCACTGACATTACAATTTTGCCTCACTAGCATATTGTACTTCTCTGCATGTCTCACTGACATTACAACATCAACAATTTAATGAACAGTACAACATAGGGGGTTTCCCTGTTTCAATAAGATCAATATCTTATTTCTCCTTTTCAAAAACAAACAAATGTATATTTTCTATAATCAACCTTCAACTGTCATCATCATATTAAACATCATCTTCACAACAATCAATCAAATTTGATCTTCAAAATATTTCATACCTCTATCTCTGCAAATCAATCTCAAAACAACTCAATTCATACTTTTCAATTTCATAGACTCTTTCACTGCAATACTGAAAAATTTGACCTTCTCCAAAAATTATTTTTCAAAGCTTTAGTCTTCTCTGAAGAAATATTGTTCTGCTCTGATCATAAAAAAAACTCCAACCTTGATTGCACAATCACACCTCCAAAACTGAACAAATTTCACAATCCAAGAAGATGTCTTTTCATGTCAAAATATACCTGCAATTAATAACAAAATACATCTTGCAACTGATTATCCCATGCTCAGAAAAACTTTCTCACACTCTTCAAGATCATCTCTTATCAGCTTGAGAAAAACCTTCCATTCAAAAACTCTCTTTATCCAAAATGAACTTCCATCATTCAATATCTTCAAATTGGTTCAACTTCCAACACCATATTTTTTATCACATTCATATCACATTCTCTAAAAAAATAAAAACTAAAACAACATCTTGATGATCACAATCTTTTCATATTCTGTTTCGTAAGAAACCTTCTAAATTCCACTCTTACTCTTACCAAAAATTCTAACCTGAGTGCCTCTTCATCTTCAGTGAAAAGACATGAAAATAGTATGCTTTATTGCCTTTTGAGAACACAGTGGTTGTCAAATTTAACAAGTGTAACTGACCATTTGAGGCAACTTGTAGTTCAAACCTTATCCCTCTGATTCGCGCGGCCTGCCATATGATGTTTAAACGATGATCGTTGATCAAACTTTTCCTGCGGAGCACAAAGGAAGGTAACCTGGTGACCAAGCACCCTAGGCGTCGAGGCTGGTAAAACTGATGACCGTGCACCCCTCAAGTTGTTACTAAAGTAACATTTACCACTTCAATAAGTCAACAGGAGATTAAAACAAAAAGCATTTGACTTTTAGATTTTTGGTTTTCACTCTAAGTTTGGATTTTGTAAAGCTTTATACCATGTAATAAACAAATGTGACAATGTGAACTTTACACCATATGATTTAACTTTTCACCATGTGCTTAACCTAACCACATATGCTGACTACAGATGAGTATAGATGAAATACCATATATGTCCCAACATTCTCTTTATACAATTGATAATTATATGACATAACATAGGACATGTCACATATTCACACCATTTCACTGAAAAACTATTCACACCATTTCACTAAAAAACATGTCACTGAAGACCTGAAAACCATATCACCGAAAAATCAAATGTCCCTGATCTGAGAGAAGAGACCTCCACCATGTCACTGAAAAACATGTCACTGAAGAACCTGAGATATTACTACCATCATTTTAACTTCAATGAAAACCACCATCATTTTGACATCAATGAAAAGACAATATGCTCAACTGTGAAATGTGCTACATAGCCTTGAACATAAAAAAATTTAAGGGGAACATAACGTGAGCGCGTTATAATGCGATTGCGTTATGTCAAACATGACAAACAACAGACTTGTGGAAAAGGAAAAATATAACGTACTCGCGTTATGTTTTGCTTTGGGAATCCCAAGCCTTGGGCTTGGGATTTGCTTTGGATTTCCAACCCAAAGGCTTGGAGTGCCTTTTGAATAGTCATAGACGTGTTTTTCCAAATTCTTCAAGATTTCACATAATTTCATTCGTGCTAACCCTCAGATTTGCACGTGTTTCAATGTCGAACAAATCAAACACTAGGGTAATGTTAGGCTTTCTCTTAGCTATTTGACGATGTGATTTTTTTCACATTTTAACAATGTTAAGCCTTTCATCTTTAATTTCTTTTGTTTGTGTGTCTGTTTTTGGGCAAAAACCACTATTTGGTCTTTTTTTCATTGTAAATTAACTATTCATTGAAATTTCAAAAAAATTACATATTTTGAAACTAGACTCCATTCTACAAATATTTAAAAAAGAAAAAAATGATTTTCAATTAGTTTTCAAAATTTATAGGGGTAGCACGACCAAAATTCTATTTTTTAGGATGTGTCCGCTTTGAAAATTAGTAAAAAATCAAATATTCATCAAAAAATTATTAGAAAAATCAGGCATAAACTACATGCTATTAACTAATTTCTCACTGAAGCGATTTTAAAAATACCAAAAAAAAGTTGACCTTTTGATGGAGCCACAAAACATGCTATGTTATGTTTTTTTGACAGAAACAACACCAATTTATGTGGCTCCCTCTTTTGAACCCCTTAATCTATGCCATTTTCAAAAAGAAATAGTAGCTTAGAAAGTAGACTCGGAGCACTACAAACATTGTTTTGGTTGCATCTCCAAATTTTGAGTGTAACTATGCTCAATTTCTCATCCAAGGCAAGTATTTCCTGATTTTAGAAAAAAAATGGCCACTTAAGACCTCTTTTTGGCCCCCCATCTTCTTGCACTTACCCTAAGCCTAAATGTAACCCTAACCATTACTCAAATTCTATCCCTAACCCTAAGTCTATCAGTAACCCAAATTATGCCCCTCACCCTAATTGTAATTCTAATTTTTAGCCTAATTCTAATAACTGTAACCATAACCCTAACTCTAACCCAAACCCTAATTCTCACCTTAACCCTAACCCTACTCCTAAAAATAATTCTAACCGTAACACTAATCCTAATTCTAACCCTTACCATAAACTTGATTATAACCATAAATTTAATTCTAACACCAATTCAAACCCTAACCCTAACCCTGATTATCACCATAACCCTAACCTTTATGATAACCCTAACCCCAATTATCAACCTAACCCTACCCCTTATTATAACCCTAACCCTACTTTTGACCCTAATTCTCATTCTAATTCTCACACTATTTTTAATTGTAACCCTAAAATAGCTCTAATTTTAACCCTAACCCTAACTCCAACCCTAACCCTGACCGTAATTCAAAGCCTAACCCTAACCTTAATACTAGTTCCTTAACTTTTATTGTAACATTAACCCTGACTCTAATTCTAACATTAACCCTAATTATAGTCAGAACCTTAATTCTAACCCTAACCTTAACCCTAATTCTAACTGAAGACACCCAAAAATGTCTATGTCTTGGAACACATTGTCACTAGCATGTTTTGCCCTAGGTACCCATATCATCACCTAATTTTATTCCCCTTTCAATCCCATAATCCTATCTTCTATAATTAAATAAATTAATTTTATTTATTTAATTATTCATGGCCATCTATCCTCTCTAATTAAATAATTATTTTTAATTGTTTAATTAGTCATTTATCCATTTTTTCTATAATTTAATAAATTTTTATTTATTTAATTATCTTTCCACATCATCTCTCATCCAAAATTAATTAAATCAATTAAATTTTTATTTAATTAATAAAATCTTAAAAATATCTCCTTGCTTTCTTTCCAAAATTAAAACTCATGTGTATCTAATTAATTTATTTAATTAGATATTTCATCAATTATCCTCCCATCTTTTTTGAAGATTCATTTCCTTTTTGAGGATTTAAAACTAAAAGCCAATCTTTCTATCTTTTTTCTATCTTATCTTGTTTCCTCTTTTATAAAAAATCAAAGCTTATCAAATCTTCTTCCCTCCACATCAAAAATCATCCCTTGCCTATAAATATGGCCTCTCATAAGCCATTTGGTATGCATTGAATTTAATATCCTTACTCTATCAAAATATTCTTCCAATCTTCTAATCTTCTATATATCCTCTAATCTTCTTATTCCATCAATCTTCATCTAATCGTTATGTTGCAAACGTGAGCAATCAACACAATCTTCATCGATCAAACATGCATGCATCAATCTTTCAAGGCAATCTAAGGTATTCAAAAAGGTTTGGGTAAACGGTATTGCATGTTTTTTTTAATCTTATATTTTATCCAAATTTTCTCGTTTACACTAACATTAGCCCTAATTATAGTCATAACCCTAACTCTTACTCTAACCCTAAGCCTAAATTTAACCCTAACCATTACTCTAATTTTGTTCCTAGCCCTAATTATTTGGCATAATAATTGGAGGAGTATCTCATAATTATTATGCCAAGAGGCGTATTACAGTTGCAACAGGGTGGAGGAGAGAGCCCATATTTTTTGGTTGTCAATAAAAACAATAAAATATGAAAAACTAAAATATAAAAATTAAAATAAAGCCTTTTATGAGTTTCACTCTACTGTAATAGTGGGTATTAATTACTGGCAGGTATTTCATTTTTTTTTTAATATTATAATTCATTTCTGACGTTTTGTTTTAAAATAGCAAAAGCATCTTGAAAAATAAATGTTGGCAGCATTACCACAGTATTATTATGCCTATCTCATGGCTTTCTATGATCTCCCAAAAATGGAGTTTTTGTTTTGTCTGGATTATTTAGACACTTCCCATGTGCTGCACCTTTCATTGCTTTACTTTCAATTTCGGGGCTTGCAAAGAATGGTGGTAATATAGCTACATTGGAGTTGAATAAGGGCCTTAAGGACATAGGTGACTGATGAGTTTGGAGACTGTGACACCAAGTTGCGGGTACACCATCATAAATATTCTTCTTTAGGAAAGATTGGATTGATTCTCCTCTACATATAAAATTTATGCACCAAATTCTCCCAAATCTTAGTTTTCCTTTGTCACTTGGATCATGCTTATCTTTTGGAAACCCCATTAATGGATAAAATCTATTTTTGCTTCAATCATGTAGTCTTGTTTTTTTTCTCTATAGAATACCCAAAAACAAGTGGGCGAAATTACAGGTGATTTGGAGTGAATTGAAAGAAGGAAAACACATTCTCACCAAAATTTAAATGCATTCTCACAAAAAATTGAAGCTAAATTTTATTTTCTGTAGCACCTGCAACATCTCTACATAATTTACTTATATATAATCCATTTGAATATCTACCTATAAAGTCTCTCCCCTGTAACCCTTGGTAGCTTCAAACCTACACAACAAACTAGCAATATGTTTTTTCTCAAACAAATGTAATTAGTTAGCTAATAGCTAAATTATGACTTAAAATTAAAATTAGAAGAATGAAAAAATCAAGGAAAATATAATTTTTTCTTTGATATGTTAAATTGGCAGTAAGGGGGCCAAACCCAAATACAAAATAAACCAGAATAGTGACACCAGTCCAACACTGGTTACAAAGTTTACAAAAATCCAAAATACCACCAAGGATGTTGAGCTATCAAAACTAGTCCACTTCACTACATCATCAAATAACCTCCATTGCCAATTCTTCTTCCTTTCCGTCCTCCTCCCTAGCTTCTACATTAGGAAGGGCTAGAATCCTTGGGACTCCCACCACTCGATGAAAGCCTATTAGCTCCTTCAATACTACAGCATGGCCCTCGACCACCTTCATCTTACATCTTTGTCTTCCCCGATAAGTTCCACAAAATAAATGGAATCCACGGACCACTATAGCTCAGTGTGAGTGCAAGACATATACCATCTAGTGGATTAAGACCCAACCATTGCATTGCCTACTCCATGATCTTCTCCATCCCAACACTCCATCAGGCTTTAACCTATTTTTGTATAACCACTTCGTCATCTCCCACTCCTCGCATGCTTGCAAGAACCATGCAAGAGCCATCGAGGCCACATCACTGTTAACCATAAACTTGTAGTTGGCCAATAGAAAATGAGCACCCAAAATACCTTTAACCACTTCCAACATTTCGTCACCATTGATGTTGAAGGGTTTCTGGAGCAGTTCATTGGAAACCTTACCTCTAAACACCATCTGCCTCTCTCTCACCTCCAAACAAATTATGGTATCCATCATTTCTTCCTCCAAATACTAGTCCCTTTGAACTCTTAGAATGTCATCATTGCCACCATTGCCTTCATAAAGGCTGTTGACAAAGTAATTAATCTCCCAACCTTGTCCTCTTCACTTCAATCTCCATCACTCGTGTGAGCATTCATTTCAACCTCCCACTGTTCTATCAATAGTTGGATTTGATAGTCTATCTGCCTCCTCATTCCCCTCCCTATAGATATGAGACAGTTCAAATTCATGTAGGGAATCTAAGTCCTCCCATATCCGTTTAATAAAACTTTGAATCTTCTAGTTGGGTGTCTCCTTTTTTCCAAATGGTGTTGATAATGATTAGTGAGTCACCTTCTAGATGCAGTCTCTTGAAGCCCATTCTTCTACACAATTCAATTCCTATCTAGGCTGCTTCGACCTCTACATCATTGTTCATTCGTGGTCAGAGTGATCTTTCTTCCTCTACTAATGTTTTCCCTGTATGATCTCAGAGAATGCACCCCACCCCTGACAGTCTCAAGTTGCCACCTAAGGCCCTGTGAAAGTTCACTTTCACCCATCCTTCATCGGGTGGTTTTCATTTCATGTCTTTCCTTTGGTTTTCTAAAGGATCAACCTGAGGCTTCACATAAAAAAGGAAGGAAAATATAATTATTGTTAGCAAGTTTTTATTATTTTATCTTGTAGTAATCCATAATTATATTTTAAGTAATTTCTTTAAAGTTGTTGCTGAATTTAATTAATTTATTTGTTTTATCAATAATTTTTGGTAAGTTATCTTGAAAATTAGTAATGAAATCATAATCATAGTGTTTTATTTATGGATTTGATTAATTGTTTTTCTTTTGTTTTTGATTTTATTTAATTGGTAACTTAAATTAGTAGAATTTTTTTAACTAATCATTTAATTATTCAAATGAGTAAATGGTATCACTCTATTTATTGAATTTTGCAAAAATTACCAAATAAATAAAGTTAGTAGTTAAACACAAAGTATAAGAAGACTTAGTTAATAATGTTAAATGGTTAAACCTTGTTAGGACAACATAGAGGTTTTTAGTCTAAATGGTTAAATTGTTTTAACTTTTCTAAGTAACTTGGGAGGAAATCCTCTTTACAATAAACTTAGTTAAAATTTTGACTTAATGTATTATTAACTATTTTAATCTTGTTAAGTTGCCAAAAAAAAATTCCTAAGACAACTACAATGAATAAATTACTAATGTTTCTAATATGAATTCATAGAATATATAAGGTTTCTAAAATTTCTTTATGTTTGTTTATATATATAAAGTATTTTATATTATATTAGAAAAATAAACTCATTTATTTTTATAAATAAATATTTCTTTTATCGAATACAACCATAATTTCTTAAGCACAATATACTTTAAAGAATTCTTAAATATTTATGTGGTTTATGTGGTTTTATGGAAGCTTACATGTTACCAAATGTGATTTTGTATGAGAATTCCCTCTATGTAATTATTCCAAATAAATGAATAAAAAGGGTAAGGGGAGAGTGCAACCTTTAGTTTTAATTGAAGTAAAACAACAAATGTAATTTACATTTATATCTATATGTAGAACTATGATTAGAATTAGGGTTGGGGTCAGGGTTAGAATTAAGAATAGAATTAGGGTTAAGTAGATCTAGGGGTAGAATTAGGGTTAGAGTTAGAGTTAGAGTTACAATTTGGGTTCAAATTTAAAATTAGGGCTACAATTAGGGTTAGGGTTAGGGTTCATGTTGAAGTTAGAATTAGGGAACTAGAAACATGGTTAGGGTTAGGATTGGGGATAGAATTAAAGTTAAGGTTAGAGTTAGGGTTAGGGTCAAAGTTAGGCTTAGGTTTAGGGTTATAATAAAGGTTAGGGTTAGGTTTAGAATTAGAATTAGGGTTAGGGTTAGCTTGAAATTTAGGGTTAAGGCTAAAATTAGAGTTAGAAATAGGGTTAGAATTAGTGTTAGAATTAGGGTTAGAATGAGTGTTAGAATTAGGGTTAGGATTTCAATCATGATTAGGGTTAGGGTTAAATTAGGGTATGGTTAGGGTTAAATCAAGGTTAGTGTTAGGGTTTAAATTTGGGTTATGACTATAATTAGGGTTACAATTAGAGTTAAGGTTAGTATTAAGGTTAGGGTTAAGGGTTAAATTATGGTTAGGGGTAGGGTTAGAGTTTGGGTTAGGGTTAGGGTTATAATTAGAGCTATGTTTAGGGTTAGAATAAGCTTTAGGGTTAGGGTTAGAATTAGGGTTAAGGTTAGAATTAGAGCTAGGGTTAGGACTACAATTAAGGTTAGGGTTATAATTAAGGTTAGGGTTAGGGTCAAAATTAGAGTTAGGGTTGGAATTGTAGTTTGAATTAGGGTTAGTGTAGGGGTTAGAATTACAATGAGAATTAGGGTTACAGTGAAAAATAGGGTGAGAATTAGAATGAGAATTAGGGTCAAAGGAGGGTTAGGGTTATAATAAGGGTTATAGTTAGGGTGAGAATCAAGGTTAGGGTTAGAACTAAGGTTAGGGTTTGAATTAGAATTAGGGTGAAGGTTAGAATTAGGGTTAGTGTTAGGGTTAGAGTTAGAATTAGGGTTAAGGTTTGAATTATGGTTAGGTTAGGGTTTGAATTAGGGTTAGGATTAGGCTTGCGACTATAATTATGGTTAATTTTAGAATTATAGTTAAGGTTAAGGTTACAATTAGGGTTAAGGTTAGGGTTAGGGTTTGAATTACGATCATCGTTAGGGTTATAGTTAGGATCAGGGTTAGGGTTAGGGTTAAATTTAGAGCTATGTTTAGGGTTACAGTTAAAAATAGGGTGAGAATTAGAATGAGAACTAGGGTTATAATAAGGGTTAGGGTTCAGCTGAGTGTTAAAATTAAATTTATGGTTAGAATCAAGTTTATGGTGAGGGTTAGAATTAGGATTAGTGTTAGGTTTAGAGTTAGGGTTAGGGTTAGGCTGAGAATTAGGGTTAGGGCTAAAATTAGAGTTAGAAATAAGGTTAGGGTTACTACTAGAATTAGGGTTAGGGTTACAATTAGAATTAGGGTTTGGGTTAGAGATAGAATTAGAGTTACTATTAGAATTAGGGTAATAATTAGAGTTACAATTAGGGTTAGGGATAGAATTTGGGTTAGTGATAGACTTAGGGTTAGGAATAAAATTAGATTAATGGTTAGGGTTAAATTTAGGCTTAGGATTAGAGTAAGAATTAGGGTTATGACTATAATTAGGGCTAATGTTAGAATTAGGGTTCAGGTTAGGGTTAGAATTTGGGTTATGAATATAATTAATATATATGCTTAAGGCTAAAATTAGAGTTAGAAATAGGGTTGGGATTATTGTTAGAATTAGGGTTAGGGTTAGGGTTAGAGTTAGAATTAGGGTTAGGGTTAAATTAGGGTTAGCGTTAGAATTTGGGTTATGACTATAATTAGGGTTAATGTTATAATTAGAGTTAGGGTTAGGGTTACAATTAGGGTTAAAAATAGTATTAAGGCTAGTGTTATGGGTTGAATTATGGTCAGGGATAGGGTTAGAGTTAGGGTTAGGGTTAAAATTAGAGCTATGTTTAAGGTCAGAATAAGCTTTAGCATTAGGGTCATGGTTAGGGTTGGAATTAGAGTTAGGGTTAGGATTACAATTAGGGTTGGGGTTGGGGTTAGGGTTATAATTAGGGTAAGGGTTAGAATTAGGTTACAACTATAATTAGGGGTAATGTTAGAATTAGGATTAGGGTTAGGGTTAGCGTCAAAATTAGAGTTAGGGTTGGAATTGTAGTTAGAATTAGGGTTAGGATAGGGGTTAGAATTACAATTAGAATCAGGGTTACACTGAAAAATAGGGTGAGAATTAGAATGAGAATTAGGGTCAAAAGTAGGGTTAGGGTTAGGATGAGATCAGGCTTACGGTTAGAACTAAGGTTAGGGTTTGAATTAGAATTAGGGTGAAGGTTAGAATTAGGGTTAGTGTCAGGGTTAGAGTTAGAATTAGGGTTCAAGTTTGAATTATGGTTAGGTTAGGATTAGAATTAGGGTTACGGTTAGGATTAGGGTTATGACTATAATTATGGTTAATTTTAGAACTAGAGTTAAGGTTAAGCTTACAATTAGGGTTAAGGTTAGTATTAAGGTTAGGGTTTGAATTATGGTCACCATTAGGGTTATAGTTAGGGTCAGGGTTAGGGTTAAAATTAGAGCTATGTTTAGTGTTATAGTTAAAAGTAGGGTTAGGGCTATAATAAGGGTTAGTGTTAGGGTGAGAATTAAGGTTAGGGCTACAAATAAGATTAGGGTTAGGGTTAGGGTTCAGATCAGTGTTAGAATTAAATTTATGGTTAGAATCAAATTTGTGGTGACGGTTAGAATTACGATTAGTTTTAGGGTTAGAGTTAGGGTTAGAATTAGGGTTATAATAAGGGTTACAGTTAGATTTAGAATTATAATTAAGGTAGGGTTAGGTTGAGAATTATGGTTAGGGCTAAATTAGAGTTAGAAATAAGGTTAGGGTTAGTGTTAGAATTAGGGTTAGGGTTATGGTTACAATTAAAATTAGGGTTTGGGTTAGAGTTAGAGTTAGAATTAGGGTAATGACTAGACTTACAATTAGGGTTAGGGATAGAATTCGGGTTAGTAATAGACTTAGGTTTAGGAATAGAGTTAGAGTAATGGTTAGTGTTAAATTTAGGCTTAGGATTAGAGTAACAATTAGGGTTATGACTATAATTAGGGCTAATGTTAGAATTAGGGTTAAGGTTAGGGTTAGAATTAGGGTTATGAGTATAATTAGGGTTATTGTTACAATCAAAGTTAAGGTTAGTATAATGGTTAGGGTTAAAATTAGAGGTATTTTTAGAGTTACAATTAAAAATAGTGTGAGAATTAGAATGAGAATTAGGGTCAAAAGCATGGTTAGGGTTATAATAAGGGTTAGGGTTAGTGTGATAATTAGGCTTAAGGTTATAATAAAAGTTAGGGTTATGGTGATAATTAGGATTAGGGTTAGAAATAAGGTTAAGGTTAGGGTTCGAATCAATGTTAGAAATAAATTTCTTGTTATAATCAAGTTTATAGTGAGGGTTAGAATTAGGATTAGTGTTACGATTAGAATTAGTTTTAGATGTAGAGTTAGGGTTAAGGTGAGAATTAGGGTTAAGGTTAGAGCTAGGCTTACGGTTATAGTTAGAGTTAGGGTTAGAATCAGGGTTTGGTTTATAATAAGGGTTAGGGTTAGGTTTAGAATTAAAGTTAGGTTTAGACAAAGAATTAGGGTTAGGGTTAAAATTAGATTTAGAAATAAGGTTAGGGTTAATGCTAGAATTAGGGTTACAGTTAGGTTTATACTTAGAATTAGGGTTTAGGTTTGGGTTTGAGTTAGAGTTAGGGTTACTATTAGAATTAGGTTAAGAATTAGACTTACAATTAGGGTTAAAGCTAGAATTTGGGTTACTGATAGACTGAAGGTTAGGGATAGAATTAGAGTAATGGTTAGGGTTAAATTTAAAAAATATATTTAAATTTTGCTGAGAGATATCATTCTTGAGGCACCTAATGTTAGGATTAGTGATTAAAAATAGGCACCGTGAGAAGCATATCTCTTGACATACTTTTTAAATATAGGTATGCTAGTAGCATCCGGAGTGGCAAGCCTAATTCTAACTATATTATCTGTCTTAAGAATTATTATAATTATCTAATATAATATTATAATATATTATATAATAATTATAATTATAATTCTATATTATTTTTGAAGGTTTGAATGAAAGTTAGATTTAGAATTATGGTTTTTTCTAGGGATTGGGTTAGGATTACGCTTATAAATAGCATTAGATATAGGGTTAAGCTTAGAAATCAATGTTAAGTGTAATCTTATGGCTATGTTTATAATTAGGGTTAGATTTACAATTAGGGTTTGGGTTAGGCTTAAAAGCAAGGTTAGATTAGAATTAGGGTTATGCTTAAAATTAGGATTAGAATAAGGTTTTACTCTAATTTTAAGGAAAAATATTTTTTGAATGATAGGTACTATTCCAAAATTAGGGTTAGGGTTGGAGATAGAAATAAATTTAGTATTGGGTTGAGCATTAGGGTTAAAATTAGGTTTAGGGTTAGAATTAGAGTTAGTATTAGGTTGAGTGTTAGGGTTATAATTAAAGTTACAATTATGGTTAGGGTTACAATTAGAATTATGGTTAGGGTAAGTCAAATTAGGGTTAGGTTAGAATTAGATTTTGGTTAGAGTTAGGGTTAGAATTATAGTTAGAATTATGTTTCAATTAGAATTAAGGTTAAAATTAGGGTTAGGGTTAATGTTAGGGTTAAGGATAAGCATTAGGGTTAAAATTAGGGTTAGTGTTAGAATTTGAGTTAGTATTTAGCTGAGCATTAGGGTTAAATTTAGGGTTACAATTATGGTTAGGGTTAGAATTAGAATTAGAGTTAGTGTAAGGTAAATTAGGGTTGGGTTAGAATTAGGGTCAGATTTACAGTTAGGGTTAGTGTTATGGTTATGATTACACTTTGAATGCTGCTAGCATATTTATATTTTAGTCTACAATCAAAAAGTTTATGATTCAACATCAAACGGATCCACTTGTTGCAATTGATAATGGTGTAGTTTTGATTTTAATAATCTTGTAACTCCCTCTAGATTGAACAGACAATTTGGAGCAGGTGATTTGGAGCAGGTGCCATGAATTTTCTTTAATCTCTCCCTCAGCTACTTAATTTATCCCATAATTTGTTTAATGTTTTCTTTTTACATTGTAGATTTGAAAGTGATTGTTTAAACTGATACAAATACCTTCAAAAAACAAAGCAATGATTGTAATTGTTTCCCTTCCATTTAACAAAAGTGGCATAGAATCATTATTCTTATTTTAGTGGTTGTTTCATCTCTTTGCAACTGTTAGCTATTCATAAATTGATTATTGAATTCACATAAATAAAATGTCAACAGGAATAATTAAATGACCATTTTTAAAAAATGGGTAAGAATCTAATTGCATTTAAATAATAACTAGTGGTGGAAAATAGCTCAAACAACCACCCAAAAGTAGAATTATTCATAAATTAATTTATGAATCCAGAAATAATACACAATTATTTATTTATTTATTTATTTTTTCAATTTAATTTATCATATTTTGTTATTTTATTTACAACCAAAAAAATGTGAGCTCTCTCCTCCACCCTATTGCAACTATAGTATGCCTCTCAGTGTAACTAGCATATTTATATTTTAAAATATATCTAAACTATGCTAAGAGATATGCTTCTTGAGGCACCTATTCCACTTATATGTGGTAAATTGATTAAAAAATACGCGCCTCAAGAAGGATATCTCTAGGCGTACTTTAGATATATTTTTTAAAATATAAATATTCTAGTGGCATTCAAAACCACAAGTGTAATCATAACACTAACCCTAACCCTAATTAAAATACTAATTAAATTTGTAACCCTAACCCTACTCATAATTTTTAAAATAGGTTTAGAATTAGGGGTTTTAGTGGTAGGGTTAGGGTTAGGATTAGAATTAGGATTATGGTTAGGGTTTTATAATCCTCATTATTAATAATAATAATTAATATAATAATAATAATATAATATTATACATTATAATATAATTATATATAATTTATATATAATTATATATTATATTGTATATTAATAATAATATTATTAATATAATATATTTTTTTTGATAGATAAGTGCTACCTTAGGGGGTAGCTCCCTTTCATTAATATAAATGGAGATACAAAACCTGCTCCTCAGAGCAGCATAGAGGTGCCATGGCTGGCTAGTACATTTAAGAGTGCCACACCACTCTTAGTCCATCTATTACTTCGTCAACCCTTTCCACTTGCTGTGGTGACAGGAGGTCGCCATACTAGCCTATGAAATAGGCAAAGGTTTCCATATTGTTTCCCATGATTCCTTCACAGAGGAGGACCAGGGCTTGGGCGGAGGCGGTCAGTGGATTCTAGTCATTGTTGATTGCAGCCGCACTAAAGATCCCTCCAATCGATCCCCTGGTGGGCTGTTTGTTGAAGGCAATGATGGCTGCATAGGCAGCTTCTTTCATGTCTTCCTTTACCAGTGAGTTGACCAGAATGCGTCCCCTCATCTTCCTCCCGAGGATGAGCACACAGGTGGACAGAAATTCCTCACAGAAGACTGCATCATGAATGTGACCTTTAGGTAGATTTGCTTCACCTATCACCTTGAGGATTGCTTCAGCAATGGCGTCGTCGACTGTGAAGAGTCATTTAATCTGGGTGATTCTTGATTCCTCATGTGGCTCATCATCATCATCCGCTAATTCTTCCTCATCACCCTCAGCGTTCTCTGGGCTCTCTGCTTTCTTCTGGCAGATGCACTCGCATTCGATCTCCATCTTTTGGATGGATCAGGTGTCGTCTTGCCTTAAATAAATAGTCTTCTTTGTTTTCTTCGAGTGGGGATGCTACCATTTCCAGGAGCTAGTACGCTGCCATTGCAAGAAAAGGATTTGTAAAATCTTGATCGTGCGAATCTGCTATCCAAATTGGCTATCATGGGTCATTCTAATGGAAGTCCTGGCCAGGGAGCACATGAATTTGCCACAATCTCATCCTGATCCTGTAGGCAGGCCCAATTTGCTAAGAAGTCTGCAGCTTTATTCCCTTCTCGGTAGATGTGGGCAAAGGACACATCCCCATCTTTTCCAAACATTCCTAGATGGCCTCTACCAAGTATTTCATTCTCCAACTCAAAGTCTTTTTGGTGGTAATTGCCCTTATGTAAAGGAGGGAGTCGCCTTCTACTTCTAAATCCGTAATGTGGTGGTCTTTGCAAAGGTGAAGGCCTGCTAGCAAGGCTACAAATTCTGCTTTGTTATTTGTTTCATCAGGTAGCTTCTTTGAGAGACCCCAAATCAATTGTCCCTAGTGATCGCAGATGATGACTCCTACTCCAGAGGTACTCGGATTACCCTTTGTGGCCCCGTCAAAGTTTAGTTTCAACCTTCCCGAGGGCGGGGCTGACTATTTAGTGAGAGCGCATTTTCTTTTCCTTTCCTCCATTTTCTTTGTGTCCTGGCACTAGTTCAGAATTGTAAGGTCAGGCCATCTCTTCCTTGCTTCCTCGTCCCATGCAAAAAATGGTGTCGGGGAAGACTCCATTATTCTTGCGTTAATGATCTCTGTGATGCCAAGTTCTAATTTTCGCAAGACACCATCCAGAGTAGATGATATGTCTCTAAAGATCCTTTGGTTTCTTTCTCGTCAAATGTGCCAAATGAGGAGTGAGGGATTGGCTTCTCATAATCCATGCCATAGGGCTTTTGGCCCAGTTGGCCGCCCTTTAATTAGACCTGTTAGCTCATTTGGGAGGGCACTGCACTAATTGAGCTTGCCTTGCAACCAATCCTAGCATTGCGCGGCAAATGGGCAAGAAACTAGCAAATGGTCCAGAGTTTCTTCCATGTTGTAGCAACAAAACACAGCGTGAAGGGCCTGCGATTTCTAGACAGTTCAACCTATCCCTAGTTAGTATCCTTTGATGGAAAGCTATCCATAAGAAAGTACCTGCTTTTGGGAGGGTCCATTTGCCCCAGCATAAGGTCGCAGGCCAGTCTGGATGTGGCTGACAGTTTTGCATTTTGTATCTAAACTTGACTACATATCTCCCAAATTTTGATCCGGTCCAAATCAATTCATCATCTCTATTTGAAGTGATTATCTTCCTCAGTAAGAGTGTTTTTTTTAGTTCTGCCCCAACTTCACCATCTATTGGGAGAGCAGATATTTTCTCCCAGTTCCAGTCCGCGCCACTAATATAATCCGCAACCCAATATCCAAAGGAGTCCATGAGCCTTTCCCAATGGTTTTTTAAGCAAGGGATATCAGCCAGAGGAGGGAGGTCATTTATCTAATCCTCCCATAGTATTGCTTTAGAACCGTTGTGAAGAGTCTAGGACATGTGACCTGAAATGAGCCATTTGCAACTTTGTAACAAGTTCCAAATATGTGATCCTCTTGGGGGGTTAGGGGTGGTGAGAATCTACTCATGTTCCTCTGAGTCCAAGTATTTTTTCTTCAAGATTTTGCACCATCTTGCGTTGGGCTCTTTATAGATTAGCTAGACCAACTTCGCCCCTAGAGCGATATTTTATTTTTCAAGGTTTTTGATGCTAGCTCCACCATCTTGCTTATCCTTACAGGCTATTTGCCAGCCAATTAGGGGAGTTCTCTTTCCTTCATTTGCCCCTTCCCATAGGAATTTTTTGAGGATTCCATCTAAGATGCCACTAGCCTTTTTACTTATTTGGTTGCTGCTCAGGTGGTAAATAGGAATCGCTGAGAGGACTGCTTTGATCATTTGGATTTTGCCTGAGAGGGTGAGCCACTTCCCTTTTCAAGAAGAAGCCTTGGATTGGCACTTCTGAATTGTGTCTTCCCAGAGGATAGATCACATGGCCCCTTTGAAGAGGGGGACTCCCAAATATTTACTTGGCAATTCAGCCTTCTCAAAATGAAGAATAGACAAGACATGGCATTGCATTCTTTGACATGTATTGAAAAAGAAGATGTTGGATTTGGAAAGATTGATTACCTGGCCTGAGGCTTTAGAGTAGTGATCTAGCAGGGATGCGATCTCCTGTGCCTCTTGGATTTGGGAGGCCGCAAAGAGAAGAGTATCATCAGTGTATTGCTGATGCGAAGCCTGAGGAAGCCCATCCACGATCTGTACACCTCTCCAACAATTGTTTTGGACTAAATGTTGGATGCCTCACCCCAAAGCTTCAGCCATTATCACAAAGAGGAAAGGTGATAGTGGGTCTCCCTGACGAAGGCCCTTGGAAGGTTCAAAGAAACCGCATGGGCTTCCATTTACTAGAACTGAATATCGAGCCGTTGATATACAGTTGAAGATCCAATTGATCCACTGTTTGTAAAAGCCAAATCTTTCCATTATTTTCATTAGGAATCGCCAGTTAACTCGGTCATAGGCCTTAGTGATGTCAAGCTTCAGTATCATGCTGCTTTGGTTGCTTGAGGTGATGGAGTGCACTATCTCATGAGCCGCTATGATGCTGTCAATGATATTCCACCTCAGGCTAAAGCCGCTTTGTTCCTTAGAGATTATGGAGGGAAGAATGTTTTTTAGCCTATTTGCCAAAATTTTTGTCACAATTTTGTAAATGACGTTGCAGAGGGAGATGGGTCGAAAGTCGTTGAAAGAAAGGAAATCTACTTTTTTTGGGATTAGGGCCAAAAAAGTGTTGTTTATGTCCTTGATCATTTTTTTGGAAGTCCTTAGGTCTTCCACTGCTTTCCAGATGTCATCTTCTAGGATGTCCCAAAATTCTTTGTAGAATCTGGCCGAGAAGCCGTCCGGGCCCGGGGCTTTATCTGGTCCCATTTGGAACACCGCAAATTTGAGTTGCTCTTTGGTGATAGGTCCTAGAAGCATTTCGTTGTCTTCCTCTGAGATTATGGGTGGGATGTGAGCCAAGAACGGTTCTTAGAGCTGGATGGAGGAGACCTCCTCTGTTAGGAGTGACTGGAAAAAGGAAACCACTTCTATTTGACTTACCGCTTGGTCAGACAGATCAGCACCTTCTGAGTTCGAGATTATAGTGATCCAATTGAAATTTTTTCTCTATCTTGTAGGGTTATGGAAGAATTTAGTGTTGAGGTCACCTTCTTTCAGCCATGTTTCACAGGATTTGGATCTCTAGTAAACTTCTTCTCTAGCCAGGAGTTCACCATGGATCTTTGATAGTTCTTTTTCTTTTTCGAATTCCTCCCCCGTCATACCTTTAGAAATTATGACTGAGTTTAAAGCTTCTAGCTCAACTTCTATTCTTTCCTTCTCTTTAAAGATGTTCTTAAAGGCAGTTTTGTTCCACATTTTCAAATGGCCTTTGATTGCTATCAATTTTTTTGCTATGATGAACATCTTTGAACCTTTCTAAACTTTGGTTTCCTTCCACCAGGTGCTGATTAAGTCCTTCAAGGCAGGATCCCTTAGCCACATTTTCTCAAATTTGAATGAACATCTTGGGGGAGGTGAGTCCTCATGAAGGCAAAGTAGAACTGGGAAGTGGTCGGAGCCTGAAACTGGTGGGATGAGAGAATCTAATGCAACTTCAGACAAGAAATTGGAGGAAACAAGGAAATGATCCAGACGCTCTGCAATGTTGGTGAAACCTTTCCTTCTGTTCATCTAAGTAAAAATTTCATTCTTTGGTGCAATTTCCATTAAGTTGTTTTCTTCTAAAAAAAGGTTGAAATCTTTTTGGCTTTGGCTTATGTGGCATAGACCCCCTCTTGTTTCTTTGACTGAAAGAACCATGTTGAAATCACCTCCCAGTACCCAGAAATCTTCTTTGTGGTTCTCCATGAAATCTGAGATTGAGGCCCAGGTTGCTAGTTTATCTGGTGTTTTGACTGGTCCATAGATATTCCATAGAATGAAATGAGAGTGGGATTGGACGTCGCTCACCCTCATAGCCATCTAGTTGTTTGTCTGTCCCAACATCGACAAATTTATAGATCTAGGGTTCCAAAGAGCACACATACCTCCTGAAGTACCTTGGGCCAGGACAAAAAGGCCTTCCCAGCCTCTACATGATCTGTAGAAGGCATCGCTCTCCTCTTTGGAGAGTTTAGTTTCTTGGAGGAGTACAATAGCTGTACCGAAGGTCTGTAGGCGATGCTTCAACAAGCGTCGTTTGTCAGGGGCATCTAGGCCCCTAACATTCTAGCTCAAAATCTTCATTGCTTCCTAAGGGAGGTATCTCCTCCCTTGGTACTGTTTGTGAAATTCTTTAGGGTAGCTTGACCACCCCTGGCTGCTTCCTCCTCTCTTAGAATTTTGTTTGGCTTTCAGCCTTTCTTCTTCCCTTTAACATTTAGATTTGGTTTTAGGATTTTGGTTGCATCTTGACTATTCGATCGGATATCTGCTTCTCCGAACTCATCCTCTTCCATGGAATCATACCAATCAGAGTTGTCCTCTGCTTCCGAGAGATTAGGGTTAGCCTAAGCACCTGGGTTGGCATGTATTGGAGCTTCTGGTTCCGTCACCAAAAGGAAAGGGTTTGTTGCTGGGGCAGCCAACCTAGGGTCTTCTTGACAGTCTTCAGCGGGCTTTGGCGTGACATCTTCTAGAGATGGCATAGAAGAGGCAGCCTCTGGGGTATTGATCGAGTTTCTAGGAATCGATTCTTTTTTCCTCCATTCCTTCTTTGTGTTTTAGGGCAACTCTTGGATCCATGATTTCTGCTGTCGTAGGAGAGGCAAAAGAATTTCATCTCCTCTTGTTTGATTTTAACCACCTTTTCACCAAAAGCTGATGAGATCTTGGTGGATTCTGGCCATGAATCAATAGTGGCAACCCTAATTCGCGTGTAGATGAAGGAATCGCTGTCAAGAATTTCCTTGTCGATCTCAACTATCTCTCCAAATGAATCCCTGATTTTCTTTAAACAATTTTCAGACCAAAATTCTGTAAGAAGATTGTATAGCCTGAACCAGAGAGGGTTCTCTACTGGCCTGGCTTTGCAGGGATCAAAAAAAGGGCTCCATTTTTGGATGAAGAGGAATGAGTCTTCTGCTTGCCATTGGTTGAAAGAGAGGATTAGGTCGCGCTCCTCCTGACTACACATAAGGACCATGAAAAAATTCTTTGGTAAGAATTTGATAGTACACGGCCATTTCCAATTATCCAGCACCCAACTTGTGATTTCTTTTCTGGATAGCTTCCGCCCTAGATGTCTCCCGATTATCGCCTGGTTGCCGAGGACCTCTCTGTCTTTTTTGGCTTCATCATCTAGATTTATTTGGAGTTGTTTGCTTATGCCTTCGATTGAAGTTTCTGCGCATGGTTTTTCCTTCCTCCATTTCGCCTGTCGAAAATTTGCAGATTTGTTTATTCACACCATCTTTTTATTATTAATATAATATTATTTATTATAAACCATGACTATTTTATAATCCTCATTATTAACAACCCTAATTGTAATGCCCCTCTAGAAAATTAAACTATATAGATGGAAAAATAAAGGAATCTAGGGTAACTCACTTACTCTACAAATAAAATTATTCAAATGATATGTTTGTTAAATAACTAAAGAGGGAGAGATTTTTATAAGTTGTTATACATGCAACTAATACATGAAAATAATAATAATATTAGTGGATTATTTCCATACCATACCAATGTGAACTTTAAAAAAAACAAAAAGGTTTTATGACATACATATTATCCTCGTTATGACTGACTCTATTATTTCAGACTAATATTATAATATAAGTAAGATAGAGTTTATTGAATTAACAAAAAGAAAGCATTCTTAATAGATAAATAATAACTACAACAAATTTTACTTATTAATCTAAGCAAACTACTTGGCTTCGTGTTCATTGGTGGTGGTTTTGGGTATATGCATTCCCACGTTTTATGGGGATGGATCTCTTGTTTTAAATTTCTGTGTTTATCAGATCAGTTAAGGATCGTTTTTGCTGTCTTTTCTTTTGGAACTTGGTTAAGACTTTAAGCTGTAACTTTTTAATATCTCTAATTTATGGGTGTGTTTACACTTTTTTTCTGTTTTAAAAAAAAAATCTAAGCAAACTACTTTTATATTAATTTAACTATAATGCTTATTCTCCCTAAATAAATCAATAGATCGTATAAAAATTACTTAAGATCACTATATATATTCATATAAATAGTTATAATAATATAATAATAGTACCACACAAATAAGTTCTCCATAACAGTTCACCTATGGGTGATTGATTTCTTTCAGTAGCATACAAATTAATTTCAAGTCTCAGCTTTGATTTTAATATCCTACAAGAAAAACATCTTAATAAATAATTTGTATAATCATTAATATATCTATGCTTCTCAAAGATAAGAGTCATTAAATATTATTCAGTATCAGCTCAAATTATGCTATCAGATATGTAAATCTAAATATAACCTAAAGAATTTTAAGTTACAATTAAACTATGAAATTGACTTACGCCTTTTACCTCATCTTAAGAATTACTCATATGCTAGTAGCCAGTGAAGATAACACATCATTAAAGATTTATTTACATGTAGACGGTGGAATACTATGTAATGAGGGAGTCATGGCCCCATGGTTCCCACGACTAAGTCGTGGGAAGCTATGGTACCATGGTTTCCTTTATCTTGAAACATAAACTATAATCCATATGGCGATGTTGTTCACCTATAAGATAAAAAAATTTCATGATACTACAGTCTAAAAATGTAATGAATACTCAATAATCTGCTTGATAACAATACTCAATAGCTATCATTACTCAACAATATTCAATTACTTATTACATATGTTCAAAACATTATTCTATGGTACTCGACAGATTCACTAAGCATTAGATTCTAATCAATATTTAAATAGTAACCATCCAAAACAAATTTTATATTGTATTAAATTATTGAAGTAATAGCTTTAGTCCATTATAGAAATAAAATAATTGTCTCCTCAGAAATATTACTATTTATGTCTAAAAAGAATCTCTTTGTACTATACAGTTTAACATTGACAATGTTTTTCTACGATTTTATAGGAAGATCCCTATATAGAAATAAAATATAAATCACTACAACATTTAAACTTAGAATAAGAAAAATTTGTAAAATCATTACTTGCTCAAAATTACTACTCTTTTGAATTCTTCTCTAGATCCATTTTATTGATGTTAAATAGAATATACAGAAATTATTCCATATTTAAGATTCTAATTCATAAATCTATCATACTTTCTTTCTTAATAACACAATAATAACTCCCATAAAAAACAATCTCCCTCAATAGATCTCCCATTAAACAATTACTCCCACTAACAACAACTCCCATAATCTCCCTTTTAACAACAACTCCTATAACTCCCATAAAACAATAATCTCCCAGAGATCCCATAATACAGTAATCTCCCATAACTCCCAAAAAAATAATAACTCATGTTAATTAACTCCCAAGAATATATATTAATCAATCCACATTTAATCAACTCGCAATAGCTACTTCAATCACATCGCCAACACCAAACACCATAATAAAACCCAAATAGATATACAATAATCTTGCCAAATTCAATATTAACACAAACAATTTAAGAGAACATATTTCTATCAATATTCACTTGCATACATTCAAGTTAATCATAATGTTCATAAAAAATAGAAATATATTTGATTTTCTTACCTTGGTTGTCCAAGTTAGGCTCAGCCCATAAAACTTTCCCAGAAATTATTTCTTTTTCCTCCAGCAACTCACAACAATCCAATTATTTTAGGAAATCTTAGTTACAGAGCCAATCTACAGTTCTCTTTCCTATTTCTCTTTTTTTCCCTTCCAAATGATTCACCTTCCCTCTTTTTATAAAACTTTTTCTCAAAACTTTTCGTATTTCCTCTCATAAAATAAATAATCTGATCAAAGAAAACTATATATTTCCACATAACCCCTTTTTCATAAAGAAATAATAAAACAAGTATTTGTCTAATTATTCTAACACCCATTAATCCAAAAAAAAAATTCTTTTTATAAAAATCAAACATAATTCATCATAAGTTATGAATAATTAAATATCTATTAAATACATAAAACTTTTAATTCCCATAGTCAAAACATTAACAATAATAATATGAATAATGTTCACAGGGTTCAACATAACTCAAAACTCTATCACCAATACACACCAAAATACTATATCAAATAAATATCTAAAATAATATTAGTTAGACCCTACATTCTCCCCTTCTAGAATCTAGGTTTCCTCCTGGAAGCTATCAAAAAGATAAAGAAATAAAGTTGTCATCATGTTTGCATTCTCCCACATAGCAGAAGACTCATCATAGGGGTCCCATTGGACCCTAACTTGGTCCAGCTATCATCCTCGCAGGGCCAGTGTTTTTTGATCCAAAATGCGAACTAGTTCTAGTGTTATCTGTCCATCTTGTGCCACTAATTTTTTTTGGGAATGTCTATCATAGATGCATGATGTTTTTCTTGCCGATTTTTAGTCATTGCAAATACCCGATGAGATCTACCCACATCTCCCACTGTAGGTTCTAAAGCTGCTGACTGATGAACTCTTGAAGCTATATTGCTTTGATTATATTCTTGAGCATAATGTGCCTTATTGCCACAATTAAAACAAGGACCTTTTGGTGGTGCCAAAAACTAAAAGGTTGATCTACCAGTGCTAGCCTGACTACCATGAGAACTCCATTGTAGTCGAGTTGAACCAACAAACTATGTTTGGTTTCTCTAATCCCCTCTATGAGATGGAGCTTGCCAAGACCTGACCAAGCCTTCTTGAGCTGACTTAGTTTCCTAGCTATGTTGTGACTGTGTTGATCTAAAAACATAGGAATTTGACCTATTTCCATTACTAGAGTGGAATTGATTACGGTTTTGATACTGAGATGAATTCTGATGGTGATCATGATGTTTTAGCTAAATTTCTTCTACAAAGAATGTCTTTTCTATTGCCTATTTAACAGTAGTAGGCTCAGATAACTGAACCAAACCTAGAATGCTGTGATTAAGTCATCTGATAAAATGGTTTACCATCAACTTCTCATTTTAAATATAATCAACATACTGGGATAACTTAAAGAACTTATTCTCATATTGTGCCATAGTGAGACCCCTTTGTTGGAGATCATGAAAGTCATCAAACTTTCGTTGTCAAAAATGGTCTGAAATGTATCTCTTCTTGAAAAACTATAAGAAAACTTCCCAAGTTATACTCTTCAGAGTCAAATATCATTTTCTCTCTTCCTATCACCACCAATTGTCTGCACTATCCTTGAGTCAGTGAATAGCCAATCTAGCCTTAAGATTGCTCTCATAGGTTTTCAATGCAAAACTTTTCTCAAGACTGATTAGTCAATATTCTACCTCTGATCCATCAGTAGATCCAGAAAAATGTTGTGGATGCAAATGAAGAAAATCTTGGATTAACTTATCAATATCTACGGAAACCTCCTTCTCTACTCGAGTGCTACGATGAGGTGGTGAATAATGTCTTGATTCTCCATCCTCCGAATGAGCTACTCTACTATAATGAGGACTTCTACTATGTTCCTAGGGTAAAGAATGATGGCCATCTGAATGATATTGATTTTAATTATTGGGTACAGGTAACCTTTCCTGAATCACATTCACCAAATTATGTAGGACCTGTAGTATTTAAGGTCCATGGTAGATCAGTTCTCTAGATCGATTTGATGACATGCTACATACCAAAAAAAAGGGTTTAATATTACTAATATTTTTATCCCAAAGATCCCAAGTGTTGCAACTTGGTGCTCTAATACCTATGTAATGCCCCTCTAGAAAATTAAACTATATAGATGAAAAAATAAAGGAAGTTAGGATAACTTACTTACTCTACAAATAAAATTATTCGAATGATATGTTTGTAAAATAACTGAAAAGGGAGAGATTCTTATAAGTTGTTCCACATGAAACTAATAATAATATTAGTGGATTATTTCCATACCATAACAATGTGAACTTTTAAAAAGCAAAAAGGTTTTATGACAAACATATTATCATCTTTATGACTAACTCTATTATCCCAGACTAATATTATAATATAAGTAAGATAGAGTTTATTGATTTAATAGAAAGAAAACATTCTTAATATATAAATAATAAGTGCAACAAATTTTACCTATTAATCTAAGAAAACTACTTTTATATTAATCTAACTATAATGCTTATTCTTCCTAAATAAATCAAAAACATAGATCATATAACAATTACTTAAGATCACTATATATATTTATATAATTATTTATAATAATATAACAATAATACCACAAAAATAAGTTCTCCATAATAGTTCACCTATGGGAGATCGATTTCTTTCAGCAGCACATACATCGATTTCAAGTCTTAGCTTTTATTTTAATTTCCTATAAGAAAAGCATCTTAATAAATAATATGTATAATCATTAATATATCTATGCTCCTTAGAGATAAGAGTCATAAAAGATTATTGAGTATTGGTTCTATCTACCTATGAAAATGATACCTAAAATAGATGCAAATTACACCTAAAATACATCCAATCTCAAGTCCAAGGGACCTCAAGATTGGAGTAAATCACTACTATGCTTTTATACTAGATCATGCACTCTATCTAAGAAAACTAGTGATGGTATGTCCTAAATGGATAATAAACAAGGCTAAGCTAGTTGAATTACACTAAAAGCTATAAATGTGAGCACTCAAATTGATAGAGTAACTTTGTATATGATGGTCTGTTTCAAATGGGAGGTGGAGGCCTCAATTTATAGATTTTTGGAGGTGGGATTGGAGGGCTAGGATCAATTTGAAGGATCAATGGCTGAGATTGCTTGAGGATCCTCATGCAAGGAGAATTGGAAAAATGGCATGATTGGATTGGATGACAAGGTTGCCCCAAGATTTAAGGGATGATCAATGGATGAAAATGCAAGTCTGAATGGATGGATGGCCAAGATTGAGTAGGTGTATGACATGTAAGGATTCATTTATGAAAAGGTAAGGCTTTGACTTTGTGAGAAATTTTAAATTCCATGGAGAGGACAAGTGGAATTTAAAATTAGAATAATAGTGTTCAAATAGTACCACATGGAATTTTAAATTGAGATGAATAGTGACACATGGAGTGGCGTGGAAGAAAGAGGATAAATGTACTTAATTTGAAAGATTTGCCCATGCTTCCAAAGTATCACTTGTCATGTACATGTGCGTACATTAGATGACAAGTGGACTTCTAGAAACATGGGGGTTTGTAATGATGAATTAATTAAAATTAATTCATGTGCACATGGGTTTGAAGAAAATAATCATGATTACAAAAAGTAATCAAAAGTGCACAAAATAGGGAATTAAATAAATGTGCTAATTTATTTAATTTTGGGATGAACTATAGTAAAAAATATTTATTTTTCAAACTATAGTAGAGGTATTTGATTTTCATGATAGGATAAAGGTGCAGAATAAATTAATTAAATAATTAAAAATTATTTAATTAATAATCGGATTAGACGAAGTAATGCAGGTGGATTAGGGTTGAATGAGTGAGTGAATGAAGTTGGTTGTGACCATTTTTCAGTTGTCTATAGGCTCAAATTATGTTGTCGGATATGTAAATCTAAATATAACCTAAAGAATTTTAAGATTCAATTAAACTATGAAATTGACTTACGCCTTTTACCTAATCTCAAGCATTACTCATATGTTACTAGCTAGTCAATATAACACATAATTAAATATTTATTTACATGCAGATGGTAGAATACTATGCAATGAGGGAGTTGTGGCCCCACATCTCCCATGAACTATGCAATGAGGGAGTTGTGGCCCCACGGCTCCCACGACGGAGTCATGGGAAGCCATGGTACCATGGTTTCCTCTATCTTTAAACATAAACTATAATCCATATGGTGATGTCGTTTGCCTATTACATAAAAGAATTTCATGATACTACAGTCTAAAACTGTAATGAATACTCAATAATCCGCTTGATAACAATACTTGATATATATCATTACCCAACAATATTCAATTACTTATTACATATTTTCAAAACATTATTCTATGGTACTTGACTGATTCACTAAGCATTAGATTCTAATTAGTATTTAAATAGTAATAATCTGAAACAAATTCTATATTGTATTAAATCATTGAAGTAATATCTTTAGTCCATTATAGAAATAAAACAATTGTCTCCTTAGAAGTATTATTATCTGCGCCTAAAAAGAATCTCTTTGAACTACTATACAGTTTAAGATTGACAATGTTTTTCTATGATTTTATAGGAAGATCCCTAAACAGCAATAAGATATAAATCACTACAACATTTAAACTCAGGACAAGGAAAATTTGTAGAATCATTACTTGCTCAAAGTTATTTCTCTATCGAATTCTTCTCCAGATTCTTTTTCTAAAAGATATCCTTTAGCACTACAAAACTGAATTTTTTACATCACATATCTAGATTAGTTGTCAATCTTGTACACACAAAATTTATAACAAACCAGAATTGCTAACCACCCAACTATTGGATTCAACCAATCGAATCCACCCTAGATCATTGGAAGAAAACATTTTCTTGATGTTCAACAAAATATATAGAAATAATTCCATATTCAAGATTCTAATTCATAGATCTATCATACTTTCTTTCTCAAAAACACAACAATAACTCCCATAAACAACAATCTCCCTCAACATATCTCCCATTAAACAATAACTCCCATTAACAACTCCTAGAATCTCCCTTTTAACAACAACTCCCATAACTCCCATGAAACAATACTCTCCCAGAAATCCCATAAAAATATAATCTCTGAGAACTCCTATAAAATAATAATCTCCTAGAACTCCCAGAAAAACAATAACTCTCATTAATCAACTCCCAATAATATATATATATATATATATCCACATTTCATCAACTCCCAACAACTACTTCCATCACAATGCCAACTCCAAACACCGTATTAGTACCCAAATAGATATATAACAATCTTACCAAATTCAATATTAACACAAACAATAAGAGAACATATTTCTATCAATATTCACTTGCATACATTCATCTTAATCATAAAGTTCATATAAAACATAAATACATTTGATTTTATTACCTTGGCTGTCCAAGTTAGGCTCAACCCATAAAAATTTCTCAAAAATCTTTCCCTTTTCCTCTATCAAGTCACAACAATCCAATTATTAGATATAAAATTTTAGTTATAGAACCAATCTATAGCTCTCTTTCCTATTTCTTTTTTTCTTCTTTCTTTTTTTCCCCTTCCAAATGACTCACCTTCCCTCTTTTTATAAAACTTTTTCCCAAAACTCTTTGTATTTCCTCTCATAAAATAAATAATCTAATCAAAGAAAATTATATATTTCCACATAACCCCTTTTTTATAAAGAAATAATAAAACAAACAAGTAATTGTCTAATCATTCTAACACCACCCACAAAAATATTTCTTTTTATGAAAACCAAACATAATTCATCATAACTTATGAATAATTAAATATCTATTAAATACATTAAACATTTAATTCCCATAGTCAAAACATTAACAATAATAATAAGAATAATGTTCATGGTTCAACATAACTCAAAACTCTCTCACCAATACACACCAAAATATTATATCAAATAAATATCTAAAATATTAGCTAGATCCTACACTAATTATTTTAAATCATAATTATATAGTATAACATTATTAAAATACCTAGCTATATTATATTTATATTATTACATTAATAGGTTTATAAATAATTATAAACCATAACTATTTTAAATCATAATTATTATAAACCCTAATTATTTTAAACCCTTGATCTATGCATGTAACATGGTGATGGTTTCAAAGTGACAATGTGTGAAGGCAAGGGAGGAATGACTTCGACGTTGTGGATGATGCAAAAATAGGTAAGAAGGTCATGAAAGGAGTTAGCAAGGGTACTAGTGGACATGATTTCTCATGGACTAAGGTGTGTGGTGAGGGCCAACGTTGGTATTTGCTATGATCTGGATCATGTGGGGATAGGGGTCTAAATGAACCTCCCATTGTTGTGATGGATCTCTCAAACAATCCGATCGATATTTCTTCTAACCCAGAGCTCATGGCTAGGCCTTCTGAACTGAAATCTTTAGGGGCTTGCAAGAATAGTGCAAACCCTTATCATGAATGCAACATTTTCTTCATGGAGTAGATCCAAAATTCAAACCCTATTCCTCCTCCTCCCAAGCCACCCGATCCACATGCTTCTGGGTCAGAGGAGAGTCCTTTACATGATGATTTGGGTCTTTCCTTTGGTGATGTGAAGGTTTCTTTTGAGGAAGATCCATCAGTTTTCCATATTTCTGATGATAGCATAAACTCAATCTCAGAAGACATTGAAATCCATTCTCTAATTCTTAGACTCTTGCAGAAGTGACCCTCCCTTAAAGATTTCTAGGCTTGGGCTTTGTCCGTTTGGAGAAAATTGACTCCTCTAGTAGTCCTCTCCTTGGATTTCAGCTTTTTTTGTTACCTTTTCTTCTGCTGATGATTGCAATTTCGTAACTTAGAATGGCCCTAGGTTTTCTAAGAATTCTAGTTTGTTCCTCACACCTTAGGCTCCCTTCTTTGATCCTACCATGGCTGTTATATCAAAGATCCCGATATGGATCAGGTTATATAACCTTCCTCTGGTGTTGAGGAATCCTAATCTCATTGGTCAGATGATCAATCAGGTGGGTTCCTTTGTTAAGATCAATTTGGAGGTGGAGGCTTTGTACAAATACACAAGGGTTTGTGCTTATGTGGATATCTCCAAACCCCTTCCTGGCTCGATTCAAGTTCAGTCCTCTCAAGGCACCTGGTAGCAATTTTTAAATTTTGAAGGACTCCCCTTTAGATGCTTCTGTTGCAACAAGCTAAGGCACAAGATTGAGACTTGTAATGCACCAAGGCCTCCTGGAGCTAGATGTTTCAGTATCAAGAAATGGAATAAAAACCTAGGACTCCAGATACGGATTTCATTTGGTGCAATCATGGAAAGTTTTTTGTTCCCCACTCTACCAAGAGTGGGGATTATGTGGCACCTTCAGATCCTTTTTCAAAGTAACCTTTAGGGTATGATGAGCTTCCAACCCTTAATAAGGATATTGTCTTGATGTTGTTGTGGAGGACTTTGAGTAAGATGGTACTTTCCCTTTTATGGAGGATCTAGATGATCCTTCTCTTGTGTTTTCAATGAATTTGTGGTAGCTCCTTATCTGAACCTTGGGATCTCACAGTCTGAGCCTAAAAAATTAAAACTTGATTGTGGTGATTCCAAGCAAAAGAAAGGAATGAAATCTGGGGCTAAAAAACTTCCACCTTGAAGATAAGGAAGCAGTGGAGGGGGGTTCTTAGTGAACTATGGAGGCTCTCTTTTCCTAGAAAAATGCTAGATCTTAGTTGGGTTTCAACCTTTTGGCCTTAGTCTTTTTCTCTCTATTGTGGTGAACATTTGGTGAGTTCCCTTATGTCCTCTCCGTTGGGTAGCTTTTTGCGTAGTTTCTTCTTATCCATGTTTGACTGATTTTGGTTGGTATGTTGAAATTTTAGTGGGTTTTTTTTCTCCCCTTGATTCAAGGGCTTGCTTTATGTATTTGTTTTTATCTTTATATATACAAATTACCATTACGTAGCAAAAAAAAAATTAAAACCTAATCCAAATTATTTTATATCCTAAAGATAGTTTATACCTTAACCCTAATTACTTTAAACCATAACCATAATGCTCAATTTAAACCCTAACCCTACTTATTTTAAACCTTAACCCTAATTAATTTAAACCATAATAGTAATGCTCATTTTAAATCCTAGCCCTACTTATTTTAAACCCTAACCCTAATGATCATTTTAAACCCCTATTATTTTAAACCTTACTCATAATTATTTTAAAGCCTAATTATTTTAAAGTTTCAATAAATATTTAAATCCGAAAATTGATGACATGATTGTGTGATAGAAATCATAAAACACTATCATACCCATTAGCACCATTACCACAATATTTACAAAAAACTTTTCAAAATTGAATTTAGCCATGGATACAATGTGTAAATATTCTCTAAATCTTTTTCAAAAATATTTCATATATATTTGTTGTCATAACAAAATAGTTTCTAAACACCTTCACATAGTGAGCCATTTATGCACCGGTAACAACTCTTCATTGTAAGTTTCATAAAGATTAGGTCAAACTTTGATAGTCACATTAGAGTTCATGGCATACAAGTTAGGTATACCATAGTGTGCATGTAAATATCTTGAACCTCATGGTATAGAGAAACTGAACAATCACAAAACTTTCCAATCTCTATTTGTAGATTTTAAAATTTAACTTCCAAACTCATTGTCACCTTAGATTCATAGAGGAAATTAAAGTACTTAGCATAATTTTCAAATTTTCTTTTAGCAGTCCTCGATCTATTTATATTAATTTTGTTAACCATCTTCTTCGTCAACCAATAATGAACACTCAATTCCTTTATATGAAGGAGAACATTCCATGGAAGATACCAATGATAGTTGAACAAGTTGACACCCATGTATCTGTATTATGTGACATCTTTCTCACCTCCATCAAAATAGTTATTAGTTAACTCATTTTTATTATATCAAAAGATATATTGCCACACATTTTAGAAAACCACATATATGAGACTAAATGTTAACCAAATATATGTCATCAAAAATAAAATTATAATATAATTTTGATCCCTTGAGATTCAATGGTCATGGAGCATTATACCTAGAATTCATAATAACATAATTTTATTTCATTATAGTCATTTTATATTGAATTTGTCTAAAAAAAGTTTGTGAATTATTTAAAATCTTATGTACAAACCATCTGTCCTCTTTTCTTAATACATAGGATGCACTCTCTCTACACATTGTATGTTATACACAATTTAGAATCTCTTCATACTCATGTTCCATATCTACTTGTGTAAGTTGCCGTGTATTTCAAAGACATGGATATTGAACAAAATTTTGGAATACCTATCATTCAAAAAATTATTACTTACACTAAAACATAATGTTTATATATAATTATAAAATTTAAAAAGACATCAATGAAACATACCTGTATTTTTGGTTGAAGTGAATCTTTTCTAAGATTCCATGCATGAATAATTGAATGGAAGTATTTATCTACATTTTGTTTTCCTAATCATTTCTCCAATAAAGATTATCCATTTTTAGTGCTCCATCTATCTATAACATTCCATGCACATGTGGTGAACCTCTATGTTGACATTCATATCTAGACCAATAATCTTGTACATTCATTCCTTTATCTAGTATCTATTTTCTAAGAATTGTAGGTCATGGGTGCATGTACAGTGTGTCGTGCTATATAAGGATAATCAATAATATTCTATTTTCTCCAATTTTGGGCTTATCATAGATTTGTTGGTGGTGTTCCAGGTATAACTGCATGTAAATCTAACCAACACATATTTGCGGCACTCAAAGTGAAGAATATTGTTGGTGAACCAATTTTTTTATGTATGTTAACTCTACACGACATTTTACCCAATATGACCTTGTACCCCTTAATGCTGTTCCAACCCACGTCAAGCGATCTGCTAGATGGGAGTGGGGTACATTTTTCATATGTTCACACAACTCATTTATGGTGATCGACATATCTTGAAGACCTCTTTTTGCAAACACTGTAGATCAATTATGTGCACAATGTCTCATGTTCATGTTCATCATGTAATATCTAAATCATGGGTGTCAACCAAAAAGGTGATCCCTATATCAAAATAGATGAACTTCACAAACTCATGTAGGTGTACTCATCTCATACATGGTTCTATCCAATCACATCTACCATCAGGAAATAATGTTGGAAATTCGCTATCAAGCAAGCCTGATGTGGAGTACTCATTAATAGGAGATGCACCATTTCTTGGTCAGTCAATCAATGTTCTTGGATCTGCATCATGGTTATTTATCCATGCATGGATTAATTCTATCTCTTTTTAAGCATTAGTTGGTCTAGAAGCCATTGATGTTGTGTGATTAGTGATATTTCCTTCATCCATCTCCATCAATGGACCCACAAATACAATTTCATTTGCATATGAATCGAACTCCATATGTATTGAGTTTAACTTGTTGAAAATATTTTCATTGGAGTTTGATGAAAGATCACTAAGAGTAGTTTCATCTATTTACACATCAAAATAGAACTTGTCATGTTTAATTTTGTATTTGAGCACCTTATACACTCGCTCTCTATTGACTATAAAGTTGTAATTTGTGTCACATTAATCCATCCTCCGAACATTAATGATTGGGAAATATTTTATATGATATGGAAAAACCTTTGAAATATCTTTTACTTGTGGAAAATTGATTGCATGTCCTTTATATTTGTAGTGAACTACAATTGAATGTGTCACTTGTAGGATTGAGTTGACATGTGCTATGAGTTCATCTCCTCCACTTGTGTCAATATTGCAAGTTCTTGTGGTTGTGCGCCTAGATCCATATTATTTGATGCTAAAAATTGATTATTACCTTTCTCTTGTCAACATCTATTACATATAGGACCTTGAGGTGTGTGAGAAACCTTTATTCCAAGGTAACATCATTGACAAATATAACACATGCTTGGTGAAACAAAGCTATCTAGGCCATGCCTAATACATTTGGAAAGTATTAAAATTTGTGTGAAGCATTTCATTGGGGTTGGGTGTATTTTATCCATTGTTTCCAATGGTGACATTCATTTCATGTTGAGGTGCATTATTTGGAGTTTCATGTACATACTCTATAGAATTTTCATCTCGTGCATTTGGTCGAGGATAGTACCTTTCATTTGTATACGATTAGAGTCTTGTCTTTCTTATCTTTCAGAGTTAGCTACTTGTTCAGATGTTTTTGCATGACTTATTGCCATATTATATTGTGCAATTGTTAATTCAGCCCTACATTTATGATATCTTTCTATATGCACCTCATTTTGTTGTCTTCTTTGTGCTTCTCTTTCTACATCTGTCATTTCTTCTAGTTGTCATCTTTGATATTCCCTTTGATATTCTCTTTGATATTATCTTTTATATTCTCTTTCTTGCTCCTCAAATTCAAAATTCTTCCTTGGTCGAATCATTATTCTATACAATCCAAACGTATATCTATTTAATGTTTCTTCTTGTAAGGTAAATATTTGAAAACAAATATTACAAAAATGATTATCAAATGAGTCCAAAATATAAGAAAAAAGTATAAGTTAAACAATTTTCACTTTTAAAATTATGTTCACTTCAAAAATATTAACCCTAATAATTTTTTAATATTAATTTAATATTAAAAAATTTAACTCTAATATATTTTTAATGGAATAATCAATCCTATAGTGGAGACTCTTCAGCTCTATCAAGATAGGAAGATGGAGATAGCGTGTGTGGGAGGGCAGGCTAGGGCACCTGATCCCTAGCTTGCAGGATCGAGCTTTCTCTGTGAGTAGGGAATTTGTATATCAGTGGGGGGTCTAGGGGACTGGGTCTACTTCACTGTTTCTTTTTTTTTCTAGTTTTACCTAGCTGTGAGGTGTCCTTTAGTGCAAGTGGTGGTGTACAGGGTTCAAGGGTTTCCAACTGTAGGTTTTCTTTTATTATGTACCCTTTAGTTCATGTTTGCTGCACATTGGGGGGTTTTTCTTCCTTTAAGGTGTTGTCTCTTGTGGTAGTGCGCCTATTTGGAGCCATTGCTTTAGATTTAGTATGGTGTGGGGGGGGGAATTTTGGGCCCCCACTCATTTGGTATAAATGGCTTTGAATGTGCCTTTGGATATGGTAGTTCATGCTTCTTCCATGGCTAGGGAGGATGCTGGAATACCCATTTAGTCTACTTCTAGATCAAAGGTGATCCGAAATGGTTCCCTTAAATTGCCAAAGGTGAATGGATACTTGTAGAGGGCCCAAGAGTAGCCAATTTTAGTAATACAATCGGAGTAGGTAGCTGAGGATATTAATTACTACTGCAATCATGTTTTGATTTATAAGTTCATGGGAATGAGGGTTTCTCCTCCATTTCTTAATACATGGATTCATAAGACATGAAACCCAGAAGGAGATTTTGATATTTTGATGGTTGCAAATAACTTCTTTATGGTGGATTTCTTGCGTGTCTCGGATCGGAATAGTGCCTTCGAAGGGGGTCCATATTTTTATAATCAGGTGGGTCTCTTCATCAAACCATGGCATGTTGGATTTAACTCAGTGGAGGAGTTACCTTCTAGAATCCCAGTTTGGGTTCGTCTTCCTTGATTGTCACTTGAATGATGGAGAAGTGAAATATTGCAGTCGATTGCGATGTTGCTAGGAAAATCTATTGGTCCTTCTCAGCAAACTCTGAATAAGAGAATTTTTTATTATGCTAGGGTTTGTGTTGAAATTGATTTGAGCTAGCCGCTTCCAAATTCTATTGATATGACTGTTGGGTCTTTCTCCTAGACTCAACCATTAGATTACGAGACGTTACCTTTCAGGTGTTAGCTATGTCATGAATATGGTCATCTTCAGCAGAGGTGTCCCTAAGCTTTTGGTGTAGCTGGTTCAAGTAATGCTCCTACTCAATGTGATTTGAAAGTAGACAAGGAAAAAGCCCCCATGCAAGGAGGGGTGGCTGATAAATAAGGTTTTATTTTGGTTAAGTCTCGTAATTGTGGTCGAGGCCTGAAGAGATCCCTCAAGGATAGGCAAGAGGAAGAAACCTTCAACTGATTTGAGACATTGGAAGATTTGGTCCAAGAGGAAGGGTTTCAGGCGGACTTGTAGGTAACAGTTGGATCTTTTACTAAGGTTGTTCTTGGGGATCAGCCTAATGTGTTTCCTAGTTTAGATCAGCTTGGTGAGCAGGGTACTCAGATGGACACTAAATTGGCTCCTTTCGCTCTTGTTCAAGGTGCATTAGATTTGGTGCTAGAGGCTTCTAATGGCTCTCGTAGTGCTGGTGGTGTTCTATCTGAAGTGTAGGGTACTCTAGACTTAGGAAAAACTAAGGCTCCTTCCCTAGCCTTGGGTTTGCAACCAAAAACCCTCAAAAAAGGGGCTCCTAAGAAACCTCTTAAGGTTGGTAGAAAAAAGGACCTGGAAAAGGTAAAGCTAGCTGGTGAGACATTGGTTGAGTCAAGTTCGGTGAGGACTATTGATGCTCACTTCTTGCAACCCTAACAATGATTACGCTCTCTTCAAATGTGAGGGGTATGAATAGCATCCCTAGAAAAAATGCTATTCAGGAGTTGGTTCATATTTATTCTCCTGATGTGGTTTTCCTTCAAGAAACTAAGTTATCAGTTGATAGTATGATGAGTGTGGCTTCAAAGATTTGGAGTCACGGTTAGTGTCAATGTGTTGGTACACTTGATAACTCTTGTGGGGTTGCATGCTTATGGGGCCCATGTAGAGTTAGGCCAATTTGGTGGTACTCTTGCAGAGGTTTGATTTCTTGTGTTGCTTCTCATCTTGAGTCTGAAGAGAGAGTACTCTTTTCTAACATCTATGCTCCATCTAACCTTCATGGAAAGGTAAAGTTGTGGGGTTTTGTCAAATATGTGAGGACTTTGGATCCTTATCTCTCATCTATTTTAGTTGGGGATTTTAATGCTATTGTTTCTCTAGAAGAGAAGAGAGGAGGAATTGCTCACTTGGAGCCTTCTTCTGATCTCTTGCAGGTTAATGTGGGTCTCTTGAATTTGGTTGCCCTCAATCCTATTAATGGGGTCTTTATTTGTAATAATAGGAGATGTGGGGAAGCTGCTATTTCTGAATACCTTGATAGATTCTTGGTGTCCATTTTCTAGTTGGGGGATAGGTGGCTAACTAGCTCTGAGATTTTGGATGGGTGGGGTTCTAATCATTGGCCGATCAAACTTACTTCTTAGCTACCCCGGTGTTGTGTAAAGTAGTCTTTTAAGTTTTAGCTCATGTGGTCTAGAGATGACTCCCTCCATGATCTTCTTCTTAGTTGGTGGAATTTGGCGAAGCTGTCACATGGGACCGCTATGTACTCCTTCTCCAAGAGGCTCCAATATGTAAAATATAGGTTAAAATAGTGGAATAGGCAACACTTTGGTAATGTTTTCCATGCAAAGCAGTCTACCCAAGCTCATTTGGACTTGATCACTAGGCAAATTCGTGATCAGGGCCTCACTAAGGATCCAGGTTTGCTAGAAGCTGCTGCTATGAAGGAAGTTGAGGAATGAGAATTATGTGAGGAAAATTTTTGGAAACAAAAGTCCCAAATCAAGTGACTTCAAGCAGGAGACAAGAATACTTCTTTCTTCCACAATTCAGTAAAAGATAGGAGACAAGGTAATTTCATTTTTTCTCTCAGGTCTTCGAATGGGCAGATTCTCTCCTCTACTTTCATTTTTGCAGAGGCTGTTTTCTTCTTTTCTATTCTGCAATATGAGGATTCCCTTCCTGTGGAGGAGGATGAAGATGATATTTTGAATAGTATTCCACCCTTAGTCACTAGTGAAATGAATGCTTCTTTGCTTAATCCCATTTCTTTGTCAGAGCTTGAAACTGTTGTGTTCCAGATGAAAAAGGGAAAAGCTCTAGGGCCTAATGGTTTCCCGGTTGAGTTCTATAGGAGTTTTGGGAAGTGATTAAGTTGGATTTGTTGGAGGTCATTTAGGATTATTTCATGAATAAACAAATGCTGAAATCCATGAATGCTACCTTACTTTCTCTCATTCCAAAGAAGGATGGGGCTAATTCTCTAGATCTTTTAGGCCCATTGCCTTATATAATTTGGTTCACAAGATTATTACTAATTTGATTGCTGAACAATTGAAACCTTGGCTAAGCAGGTTAATTTCTGAAGAGAAAGGTAGTTTTGTGGTTGGTAGGCAGATTATGGATGGCATCATCATTGTAGTTGAGACAATTCATTCTATTGATTGTTCTAAGGAGAAAGCTATGTTTATTAAGTTGGATATAGCTAAAGCTTATGATCGAGTTAAATGGGCCTTCTTATTTAAGATTTTGGGAGCATTTAGTTTTGCTAATGAATGGATTGAGTGGGTCAAGAGCTGTGTTACTTCTCCTTCCTTTTCGGTGCTGATTAATGGTGAGCCGAGGGAGTTGTTTGGTGCTTCTAAAGGGCTTAGACAAGGGGACCCTTTATCTCCATATCTATTCATCTTATTGGCAGAGGGCTTGGGGAGGTTTATTAGATCCTAGCTAGAGACTGGTTTGATTCAGGGCTAGAGTTTTGAAAACAATATTACCCCTTAGTCACATTTGCAGTTTGTTGATGACATGACTCTGATGGGTAGAGCCAAGGTTGAGGAGGCTTTTGGTTGGCGTAGGATTCTGGATTGTTATTTGGCTCTGTCAGGTCAGAAAATTAATGAGGGGAAGTGTTTCATCTAATTATTTCATACTCCTTAGGCTATTCAGAGGAGAATTGATGGTATCCTTCATTTCCAGATTGGCACTCTCCCTTTTGTGTATCTTGGTATTCTGCTTGCTATTTGTTCACTTCCTAAATTGTTCTAGCAAGAGATTATGGATAAGTTTAGAAATCTGGTTAGTCATTGGACTAACAGGTGGCTCTCTTCTATGGGTAGGGTGACTCTTCTAAAGTCAGTGGTGTAGGCTCTTCCTCTATATAGATTTTTTGTTCTCTGCACCTTCTGGCTTTATCAAAGACTTTGAGAGTTTGTCTCAGTAGTTCCTTTGGTCTAGCAACCTCCTTCACAAGAAGTGGAACTTGGCTAAGTGGAAAGCTATTTGTAGGCCAAAGTAGGCTGGTGGTCTGGGTTTGTGTAGGACTGATTTGAATGGACAAGCTTTAACAGCTAAACTATATTGGCGGTGGTGTTCGCAGAAGCATCAATCATGGGTAAAAATTCTTACTTCAAAGTATCTAGGTGTAGTTAAGAGTGTGGATGTTGCCTGCTTTAGTTTGAAGGGGAAGGGTTTTATGATTTGGAGTACCCTCAAAAGGCATGCCAAGTTGGTCAAGCAGGGGTTGTTTTGGATTTGTAATTAGGAGTAGGATGCTCTCTTCTGGCATGATTGTTGGAATGGTTATCCTCCCAATTTGTCTTCTCACCCCAACCTATAGAATTTGAGCATGCATTTTATTGATGCTAGGTGGTGCCATGTTGTTGATTTTAAAACTCTTCAAAATTTGGGACAAGTTAGTGTGTATAGATGGAAAGATCCAAAGGAGTGGCCTCTTGGTGGGGCAGCTGGGGATTATCAGGAGCTTGTTGGGATTCTATCAGTGCGTGTCTGCACTTCTCTTCCTAGGAGAGATGTGTTGGCTTGGGGTCTTGATCCGAAAGGTAAATTTTCTGTTGCCTCGGGTTATCAAGTTCTTGATAAACAAATGTTTGGGAGCTTAGAGGTCTTGTGGTGGAAATAGGTTTGGAATAAGTTGGCTTATCCTAAGTGTAACTTCTTCTCCTGGTTAGTTGTACAAGGGAGGTGCCTTACCTAGGAGAACCTCTGGAAATGTGGGTTTCAGGGGCCCTCTATGTGTGTTTTGTGTGGTGGACATGAGGAGTGCATCCCCCATCTCTTCTTTTAGTGTTCCTTATGAAAGTTATTTGGCATTTCTAGTAGAATCTTTGGTGTATACTGTGTAGACATGCTTCTTCTTTAGAGGACTTTTGGAGGAGTCTGGGATCTCCCCCTATAAAGACCTATTTTGTATTCATTGCTTGGATCATTGGCCCCAGTTTGATAATTTGGCATATTTGGTTGGAGCGCAACTGTAGAATTTTTTTGGACAAGAAGCTACTTGTTGGTCAGCTCTTGTTGAGGATTTTGGAGGGTCTGCAGGAAACTTTGGCTGCTAACTGTGATCTATCTATCCCTGTTGTTTCTTATGACTGTGATGTTGTTGAAGCGGGCTGGGTCTCTCTGGGGGTGGACAAAAAAATTTGAGGATGGTTTAGCATGGGCGTGAGAGAGCGAGGGTCTGTCATATTGGTCGCTAGTGTCCTCCTGCTATGAGGGAGATGAAAATCAATACTGATGGATCTTCCAAAGGTAATCCTGGCCATGCTGGAGTTGTTGGCATTGGCAAGGATAGTTTAGGGGTGGTATTTTTTTCTTCTCTATATATAGAGGTCAGCATAAAAATAATCTCATGGAGGCTCTTGCTATTCTTCCAGATTTAGAGTGTGCTTACACCCTTGGATGGAGGTGGATTATTTGTGAATCTAATTCTTAGGTGGTCATTGATATGTTGAATAAGAGACATTTTGAGTAGGTGAATTGGGAACTTGTAGTGGTGGCCAAACAAATTGTTTCTCTGAGCAATGCTTTAGATTCTAATTTTTTTTGTCATGTGCCACGAGAGTGGAATAAGGTGGTGGATGGTTTGGCAAGGTGGGCAGCTGAGTAGATGAAGACTTAGAATGTGGATGATTGGGGCAACCTTCCTAGTGATTTGACCCTTGTTCTTCAAGATTGGGTTATGGAGGATATGAGGAGCTTTTTGGGTGTTACTTAATTCTTGACATTGGTTGTGCCCCTTATGGGTGTTTCTTTCTTCTTTGTAATGATTTTATGATTCAATAAAGTTTTTACCCCTTTAAAAAAAAAGAAAATCAATCCTATAGTTATAATAAAAATATTAATAAGAGTTTTTTTCTCATTTTTTAATCTTTTCTAACTAAAATTGTGTTAACTTTAAAAATATTAACCCTAATATATTTTTAATAGAATAATTAATTCTATAGTCATTATAATAATACTAAATTGTATTATAATAATAAAAATTTAAAAATCATAACATACTTTTTATATAAATACTAGTGTTTCCTGTGATGGAAAAAATAAAATATTTTTAAGGAACTCCATGTACTAAATGTCTAACCATTAAAAATTTAAATATTTAAATAATTAAAATTTTAACATAATTGATTAATTATAAATAAACTCGCTACTAAATGTCTAACCATTAATAATTTAAATATTTAAATAATTAAAATTTTGACTTAATTGATTAATTATAAATAAACTTGCCATTTAAAATGATATACTAACTCTCTAAAAACTTTATTTAAAAAAATTTATCCCTACCAAATAAAGTAATAAAACTAAAGTTCCATCTACTTTTAAATTTAATAAAAAAAATTCTTCGATTGAGTCATGAGATGGACTTTGTTTCGTTTGTCCATGTCCCTAGGGAATGGAATAATGTGGCAGATTGCTTGGCTAAGTGGGCTTTAGAGCATGTGGGGGATTCAAATGTTAGTGGTTGGGATCAGTTGTCGCAAGAATGTGTTCAAAATTTGGAAAGTTTGATTTTAGCAGATATGGATGGATAGCTGAGGTCCCTGCTTGGGACTTTGGGGTTTGGGAGTGTTTAGTGTGAAAGATGTTTAGAGTTGATTTAAATGATTTGTGTTGATCCTCCTTTAACCACTGAACATTCAAGGACATTCAACCGAGTAGGGAACTCTACTATAGATCTCCTGTCACTTGGAACATAGGTGAAGATTGGAATTGTTTAAATTTGTTGTTCAATTAAGTCCAATTATGCTTAAAACCCTAATTTCATGAAATCGTAAACAAGCGGACAAATTATACAAAATGATTACACATAGAGATATCAAATAATAATCAAATGCGTAACAGATTTTGAGGTTCGGTGTGCAGAAAAGTTGGGGACTAATAAGTGGGTGCCCTAGTCCAGTGCTATAATTTTCTTCAGTATCTGGGAATCTTGTCTGCAACTTGTTCCTATTGTTTTGGAGATTTTCTAGTTGTAGGATCTGGAGGACTAATGAGTAGGCACCTGAGTCTAGGTCCCTATTTTCTTCTTTGATCTACAATTCCGACAGTCTGCACTACTCTCCTACAAATCCACTTCTTTTGCTTTCGTAACCTATAACCTACAATCAGAGAAATGTGGGTTGGGGGTTGTGGTATTTAGAGGCTTGACTCCATCAAGCCCCAGAGAGACATTCAAGTCTTCCAAACACTATTGTCAGATAAAGAGTGCGTATCCCTGTGGGATAGAGGCAAAATTTAAATGATAAATGATAGAAAACACAATTGATATCACCTTGTAGTGAAGATCTCATGGAAGGAAGATGCTCTTCATTCCATGAGGAAATGGATGCCAAATCTACAAGTACAAACACAATAATAACAAAGTACTACTCTACCACATAATGAATGCCTTGAATCACTTTCACAAAATCACAACACTCATCAAATTTCCATCTAGTTTACAAATGATAACCTAATCATGCTTATATATGGAACTACAAACATTCCCACTAAGAATTTCATGATTCGAACTTACTGTGTCAGCATAAGACCTAAATAACAGTCCTAAACTGACACTTTGAAATAGGTCCTGACCTAAAATAGGGTAGGACTAGGGTGTGGGCGCCCAAGTCATCCCCCCTATTTTAGGCAGGAATCATCATAAATGTGCCCCTTAGGTCTCATTTACCATGAAACTTCAGGGTTTTCTCATCAAGAGTCATCAAAATCATGCAAGATGCTCTAAATGCATTCTAATGGACTTGGGAGCTAAACCTTAAGATGAAAAAGCCCCCAAGGTTACTTTTTTTGACATAACATTTAGCCCCCACTTTAATGTATGTATGAAAGCAAGGCTAATACATGCATTAAAGTACGGTCAACAAACACGCATACATGCCAAGCATAGTGAAGATAGTAACAGGCATGGAAAACATGGGGAAGATAGTTATAGTCACAAAAAACATGGAGAAGACAACATTGAAGACACGCAAAACACAATGAATACAGTGAATGTAGTGAATATAGGAATGATTTTCTTTTTCTTTTTCTCATATATAAAATGCATATGCAAGTACAAGGAAAGTAAACACACAACCCATAGTACTAGAGGGACTCATCGACATTGGTCTTTAAACTGCCTATGGGGCAACAGACATACAAAACAAATCTCAGAGTGCAGGAGGGACTCATCACCACCAATCTTTAAGATTGCACTTGAGAACAAAGATGCCATACAAATCAAGCACTCCATACAAATCCCAAAGCATAGGAGGGACTCATGGCCACCGGTCTTTAATACTATGCTTGGGAACAAACACACATTACACAAACATGAAATACACAGAGAAAACATGGCAAAAAAGTGATGGAGTATTCCTATTTCTAGGTTCATCACCATCTCAGGCACATTACAAGTACACACCGATGATTGCACTTTGCCACAACAATCACTGAAGACACACTTAAGGGTTTGGATAGTCATAGATCCGCTCCCTACCTCTACAAAGGACTTTATAGAAAATGACAGGATGTGCACTCTCCTTGAGAAATACACCATCTTTCCTCCATAGAGGGCTTAATATAAAAAGGATATGTATGATATCTCACCTCTGTAGAGGGATTAAAAGATTGCAATAGATTTCAATCTTTACAAACACACTTTGCTAGCATCTAAATTAGACAGCTTACCTCATAGATGCCCCCACCTTAAGGTGGTTGATATCAGGTATCGATATCAAGCACGTTAAGGTAGGAAGAAAACACATAAGGGAACATGAGCTCTCACAAAGTGCATGCACCCAGGAGGTGACATGTACTTTACGATCGCCAAATGTTCCCACAAATACATTCCTGCAAGAAAAGTGTTAGCATCCATAGAATCATGATAAACAATATATGATCATTCACATAGAGAGATGAAGCTATACTATGGATTCAAAGACCGAGTATAATTGTGGGGCTATACTGCATAAATCTCAAAACTGAGTGTAACCAAGGTGAGATTCAGAGATAAACAAAGTGCTAAGAGTAGCATATTGTTATGGTTTGTTAGTGCAATAAGACAATGACAAGATCACATGGAGTGATTCTACTAGCCAAGCATCAGATAATATATATCAACCCCATCACCATATATGGACTTGGTCCATTTATTGATTTCTTGCTAAAGGGACACTAGGTCTATATTAGTATAATAAGTTTTTTGTCATCCGCCCACTAGATAGAACCACTAGAGGAAGGGAAAAAATAAATCAAGAGAGGAGAAACAAGTGCCCTAGGGACAGTCATGTAGGAGGGTGCCCCCAAATCACCAACCGCAATGATATGTCCATAAGACACAACACATAATAGTGAAAATAGAGGAGAAGCAATATAGAAAAATGATGATACAAATAGAAGGTCATAGCAGAGGTGGTCTCCCAATATCCTTGACCTTACAAGAGAATCAAAGGTCATCCTAGGAGGCCTAAACAACACATAACACATCACGAGGGAAACACAACACAGAGGGGAGGTCAAATACATGAGCCAATCATGCTATTGCATAGGTGACCACCAGGGTTAGAGATACTTACCTATAAAGAAAAGAAAGTATAGAATTTGGAACTTGTGAACATCTTGGAGAGATTCTCTATCAAGTTTTGTGTGAAGCTTGAGTGGTTCTTATGAGAGTCTTATTTTTTGTTGGGAACTTCATGTAATGCTTGTTTCTCAAATCCTTGTGTATGTAAAACCTTTTGTTACTTGTGAGGAGGAGAATCACTATTATTTCCAACTGATGATAATCATCTTACCCTTATTCAATGTTTAGCTAGCTTTCTTTGTTGAGTTTATCTACCATAGTGACAAGGACTATCTTGTACTATCTCAATCTTCTTGTGTGATATAATCTCTTGCTTCAGTTGTTCCATTTTTTTTGGATGCATTTTGGTTATCTCTTGATCCTGGTAAAGATAATGGAGGAGGAACCTCAACATGAATACCTTTTCCTCATGGACGAGGTGGGTTATCCAAATTTTCCTTATCCACTTCTATTATACCCACGATCTTCTCATAATCCAAATAATCATTGTCTACCTCCACTATATTTTGTTCCAACATATTGTTATCAGAATGCCTAGGGAAAGGATTAGTAAAGATTTGCAAATTCTAATTCGGTAGAGCAACTGACTTATTTTCATTATCATTCAAATCCGATACCTGTATAACATTCAAATCAATGAGGTCTTGTATTTCATGTTTAAGATGAATACATCATTTAGTATCATGTCCTTGTTGTCGATGAAAATGACAAAAGGCATTAGCATTGAAATAAGGTCCTTGCATTTTACTAGCATCCAAAGGTTTAATTGGGGGAAGCTTTATAAGATTATTACTCATAGCCTAATTCATGATAGAATGAAAGGACTTAGATATCAGAGTAAATTTTCTCTGCTGATACGGTGCCTTCTTTGGATTAGTAATAGCAAACACTTAAGAAAAGTTATTCGAATTCGGTCCATTAACCTTGATGGAACTCTTATTATTCCTCTTAAAGTTGTTTTGTGATGGTCTGTTGACCCCAATGGTTGATGCAGAGGTGTCAGGTCTCCAATGATAATCTAGCAAGATCAAAAGGTTTAAATAGCTTGTGGGCTTCAACCAATAAGACTTCACTAGTCTTCCTCTTGCCCTAAACTCCACCAAAGGGCACAAACTTGTTTCCAACTTCTAAGACACAATCTTCCACCTTCTAGGGTCTCAATATACCACAATCAACAAGTTTCAAAAGGTTTGACAAACTAATTTGATAGGTTCTTGACAACTCCCCTTAACCAGACCTAATCCTAGTAGCCCTGTTCAGCGACTAAACTGCACTTTTCTCTAAACTTTCCCAAAGCACTTCCAAAACTAATGATTGATATGAGTACCCTTTATCAATCTCTATAACATATCCAAGATTCATATACTATTGTTTTGGACCAAACTTGACTGTCCTAACCCCCTACTGCCTTCCTACAAGGCCTAATTTGCCCACTTTACAAAGGAACCCTATTAGATACTTGTCATGCTCACTCCAAACCTTGAAATAGTCTTAGGGAAGGATCTAAAATAGAGGATTTTCAAGCTTTTAGGTAGTGGTTTGTTTATTCAAGTGTTTAAACACCAAACCCCCATTTCTAGGACCCAAAACCTAGGGTTTACTAGATCTCCCACTTCCAATCACTTCCAGACCTCATTCAAGGGTTTAACACCATCTCCTTGACCACACTAGACATCATCAAACATAAAACCATTACCTTGTTAAGGTAGATCTTATGTTGTTATAACTGTACCACCATTCCAATGCTCTTCCTCATGCAAACTAGACTTCCAACGGTGATCACCTCCTTCCTTGAACTCCTCCTACCTTGTCAAAGTTAGGAATCATATTATACATGTTATTGAGGACCTATTCCATGAGAATCAGGATCTTACATCCATGGAAAGGTCCAAAAATGCATTGTAACCTCTCAAAATACACAGGACAGTCTGCTATTCCTTGTAGCAGTCAGACAAACAGAAACAAAACTCACTTTTAGAACCTCCTCAAAGCATGGAAAAGAGTCTATTATTGTTAATTGAGGTCCCAAGACATTTACCAACACTCAACAATCAAAAAGACCAACAGAAACAAGAAGAGATGCAAGAAAAAACTGAATTTTACTGTTATTTCCAGTCTTCCATACAACCCAGGCCTCAAAAATGATTCCCCCGTACATCAAATGTCTTGCACATGTTTATATAACCTCTTCCCTAACTTCTACAACCAATTCCCATTGGTTGGATTGGGTAAAACTTCCAAAACTAATCAAAATTGATTTTCCCGCCCAAATGCTTATTTCAAAAATTTGAATTATAAACTTTGGTTTAAAGGATTTTTTCCCTACCAAAACATTATGTTTGACCTTCTCCAGATCATTATATCTTATTCCTAATCCTAGACACCCATACTTGATTTTTATTTGACTCTAGAGGCACTATTGGCCGAACTTACATTATTTTTTAGTCCTAGGGTCCTTACCAAGACCCTCAGGACATTTGATCATTACATCATTTTGCTGATTATAACATGCCATAATTGGTTCTAGGATGTTCCACTTGACTTGATGGACTCCATGGGCTCCTCTCTTAGTCACTGGTGTCTCCTTGTTCCAATATGTTCCCTTAGGTGCTCTTGCACCATACTCCCTAGCATGATGAAAACTCTTGTCCCAAGAGTCATGTGAACTGCTCCAAGCATTCTGCAATCTTTTTGAAGAGTCCATCTAATTTGTGATAGGGAACATGAAGTCTCCAAGGGTTACCCTCCTCCTTCTCCAACCTGCATGACTCTTGCCAAGAGTGTTAGTATCATTAAACATATTTTGATGTCCTTGCCTAGGACCCTGCTGCTTGAATGCTTCTGCTTTCTCCATGTGATTTGTTCTTCTCTATAATGTCTGTTGTCTGCCTTCCCTTTCCTGCCTCCCTATTGGGAAATCAATGTCCCCAATCCTAATGCAATTTAAGCCCTAAACCTGTTGTCCTTTAAGACTGTCATAAACCTTTCTCTGCTGCAACTATTCCTGCTATTTCCACCCATCCTTAACCTACACATTCAACTGTAGTTTCTCTCCTAAATAGACAATAGCATGTTCCTTCTTGTCTTCACAAGGTAAAGGTATTAGTTTAAATTGTTTACCATCTTTGTGTACCAAATGACTATTCATATAACCATCATGAACTATCCTTCTGAAATGTTGCCATGGTATTTCCGAGATTATATTCCCACATGTCATTGAAATAACATCACATAAAACAGAATCATGATATGGACCAATTGAAAAATCAACATATGCCCTCTGATTAACCCTTACTTGCTACTCTTGACTTACCCAAGTGGCATTGTAAGGACTAGGATGATCACATGTCTTCAATCCCAATTTGTGTACCATATCCAAGGAAACTAAATTATCATGTGAACCTGAATCTGTTGCAAGTATGAGGTGAGCCAGTGTTGTCATTGATGTCAACATACTCATATTGCATTGACAAGAAGGATTGGATGAGCTGTGTGCTGAGGATATTGAGAAAATTAGCCTCAGTCAGGAACAGTGAAGAACCGTGATGACAAGAAGGCAAATGTATTGTATAGGTTGAGAACCGGAGGATGCAGATTAAAGGGTTTGTAGATATGAGTCTTGAGATGCTTCAGTTAAGATTTCAGAGGTCCGCATGAAGATCTGAAGGAGTTGTGGTTGTCGGTGTAGAACCGGTTCCGGTAAGTATTCAGAGGTGACAGAGGATCACAAAAGGGTCCGGTGAGGTCCGGAACTGTATAATCCTAATCTGCGGATTGGAAGGAGTCTTTGGGATGTCCTTGTGATGTGCCATCTCAAGTTGTGTATGATTTGGAGGTCCAGAAGTACCTCTTGCATTATGACAGTGGCAACAGACAGTGTTCTTGAAGTTCCGGATAAGGAAGAGAAGAGATTCTAGTAAGTAAAGAAAGTGCAGATGTACTTGGTCATTCAGGCAGGCTTGTGAAGGTTCTTGGATCATGTTGAGGTTGTGTTGTTGGTCCGCATTGATAGTAGAGCCTGGAATTGAAGTTATTCTTCCGGATGAAGTTCTTGCTCTGTTTAGCCGACCGGATGAGTTGTTCATCCTGCGAATGTTCTTGTGGTGGCCGACCGGATGTGTTATTCATCTTCCGGATACTATTATGGTTGTTTGCCGACTTAGATGTTTGTTCCTAAGTCGATGTCTTGTATAAATAACAGTTTGTGAGTTCATTTCGAAGTGTGGATTGTGTGGATGAGTGTGGCATAGCGAAGAGAAGTGCAAAAGGCAGAGCAGAGGTTTTTGGGCTTAAATGGAACTGATCCGGACATGGTAGAGATGTCATTCTCCAGTTCAAGATTGTGATTCTTATCACTTTGTAGACAGTGTGTCTCCTTGTAGGCAGTGGGCCTCTTTGTGAGCAGTGTGCTCGGGCAGTGAGCCCTAATTGGCAAGTGCCATTCTTTTTCTTATTCTTCTAACAGAGAATAATCCTTGGGTTAATCACCCCGTGGTTTTTCCCTTAACCGGGTTTTTCACGTCAAAATCTTGGTGTTCAATGTGTTGATGTTTATCTGCTCTTGTGTTTATGTATTATGCTTTCATGGATGATTAATTGATATGCTGTTAACTAACAACGAAGAATCAAGTGTTTGAAAGAACAAGAAGTTTTATACAACTGATTCACCCCCCCCCTCTCAGTTGTATGCCTTAAATCCAACAATTGGTATCAGAGCTAAGTTCCTCTGAAAGGAGCTTAACCGCTTGAGGAGATCCAGGATGTCGTCATACAAGAAGGATAGTCTAAAGTTCGATGGAACCAACTTCACTCTCTGGAAAGGTCGCATGAAGTGTCACTTGGAATGTATGGGAAAAGCATACTTGGCTATGGTCTCAAAACCATATGTACCTCCACAAGGTGGTCCGACAACTCTGAATGAAATCACAGATGCTGAAAATAATCTGCGGACCAAGGAAGCCCTACTAAGCGCATTGAATGATTCAGATCTCTCAAATGTTATTGACCTACCAACTGCATATGAGATCCTGACTAAACTCGAACTTTTGTATGAAGGAGATGAGTTTGTCAAAAGTGCAAGGTTGCAAAGTCTGAAAGGGAAATTTGAAAGATTGAAGATGAGAGATGATGAAAACATCACTACCTTTATGCCAAGAGTGAATGAGCTGGTATGTGGAATTAGAAATGTTGGTGGAACTCTAGATGAAAATGAGATTGTCTGCATAATCCTAAGATCCCTTCCTGCTGCCTACAAAATCAAGGTTGCTGCCATTGATGACTTCAGAGCCCACACAACTGTCACAAGAGAACAACTGGCTGGCAAACTAGCTGCATTTGAAATGACCGAGTTTGGAGATGATCCTCCCAAGACTAAATCTGCTTTCAAAGCCAGTGCCTATGTGAAAGGCAAACAGAGATTTGATCCGGGAGAAAACTCATCAAGGAAGATGTCATGGTATGATCAAGCAAGAAGAGACATGGAAGAAGAAGAAGCAGAAACAGCTCAACTTGAAGCCCTCATTGCAAAGAGACTGCCAAGAGGATCCGGTAAGTATGAAGGAAAACTACCCTTTAAGTGTTTCAACTGCAATAAGATTGGTCATTTTGCTTCAAGATGTCCGGAAAGATCTGCAAGGTCTAATACTAACAGACAAAGGTTTTAAAAGAACTGCTATTATGTTCATGAAGAAGATGACAATGAAGGAGTAACAGATGATGAATCAGAACTAGAAAGCAAATCCAGAAATGAATGGGTGTTTATTGCCATCAAGGAAGAAGATTCAATATCCTCTGAATCTGTCAATCACAAGGTTGTGGAAAGAGCTTTGGCTGCTCAAGTGGAAGAAAAGGATGATTGGGTTATTGATAGTGGATGTTCTCACCATATGACTGGTGACAAGAATAAGTTCTTAGATTTGGAAAGGTATGAAGGAGGAATGGTAAAGTTTGGTGACAATTCTGCTGGCAGAATCAGAGGTAGGGGAACTATTTCCTTTGATGGAAAGAGCAAAACAGGTAATGTACTATATGTTGAAGGATTGAAGCACAATCTTCTCAGTGTTGGTCAGTTAGTGGACAAAGGCTATGATCTCTGGTTCAAGAATGGAAAATGTAGAATCTTTACAAGCTCCGGAACTGAAATTGCATCCGGTGCTCAAACAAAAGGTAATATCTTTCATCTGGTTGGTTCAAACAAAAGTTGTCTGTTTGCTCAAGTTGAACAGAGTTGGTTATGGCATAGAAGAATGTGTCATGTGAATTTTGATAACATCATCAAGATAAGCAATATTCAGGCTGTAAGAGACCTTCCAAAATGGGTGAAACCTACAAATAGTTTGTGCAAAGAATGTCAGCTAGGTAAACAGAGCAGAGTCTCTTTCAAAAGCAAAGATCAGTCTTCTACCGGATTGTTGGAATTAGTACATACTGATCTCTGTGGTCCGACAAGAATCAAGAGTCTGCAAGGTGATAGATATTTCATGTTGTTAATTGATGATCATTCCCGGATGATGTGGGTTACCTTTCTAAAAGAAAAATCAGAAGCATTTGAGAAGTTCAAAATCTTCAAAGCTATGGTAGAGAATCAAACCGGATTGAAACTAAAGTGTCTAAGGTCTGATAGAGGTGGTGAATTTACATCTGGTGAGTTCATTGACTTTTGTGAGAAGCAGGGTATAAGGAGACAATTGTCTGCTCCTAGGACTCCACAGCAGAATGGAGTAGTTGAAAGAAAGAACTGGACCATCCAGGAAGCTGGCAGGACAATGATGTTGGAAGAAAATGTTCCTCAGATGTTTTGGAAAGAAGCTATCAGCACTGCAGTCTACACTCTCAATCGAGTTCAAATCAGAAACAACACCGGTAAGACCCCCTATGAACTCTGGTTTGGCATCACTCCTACTGTGAAATATTTCAGAGTATTTGGTAGCAAGTGTTATATTAAAAGAGATGAAGATCTAGGAAAGTTTGATGCTAGAAGTGATGAAGGAATTTTCTTGGGCTACTCCACTCAAAGCAAAGCATACCAGTGTTACAATAAGAGATTGAGGAAGATGATAGAAAGCACCAATGTGAAAGTTGATGAAGGAATTGAGAAGCCTTCAAGATTTTATGAGTTTGATGAAGATGATCAAGATGGTGTTCAGGTTCAAGGGACTCAATCCCCTCCGGTAAGTCAGAATCAACTTGATCCAGTAAATCAGGAAGAAGAAATAGGTCAGAATGAACCTGATCAAGGAGCAACAGTGCAGGATATTCCCAAAATTCCAAGGTATGTAAGACTAAACCACTCTGAAGATCAGATCATAGGTGACAGAAGCAAAGGTGTGCAAACTAGAAGGAATGTTGCTCAAAATCAGGATGAATGTTGTCTGATTTCAAAGATTGAACCTAAAACAGTAAATGAATCCTGCAATGATGAAAACTGGACTAAAGCAATGAAAGATGAATTAATGCAAATTGAGAAAAATCATACTTGGGATCTTGTTCCCAGACCTAGAGACAGGAATGTGATTGGAACCAAATGGGTCTTCCGGAACAAACTGAATGAAGCTGGTGAAGTTATCAGAAACAAAGCTAGATTGGTCTGCAAAGGCTACTCTCAAATAGAAGGAATTGACTTTGAAGAGACCTTTGCTCCGGTGGCAAGAATTGAAGTAGTAAGATTATTTCTTGCATTTGCTACCTTCAAAGACTTCAAGGTATATCAGATGGATGTCAAGTCTACTTTCCTAAATGGTGATCTGGAAGAAGAAGTTTACATTGAACAACCGGATGGATTTCAATTGTCTGATAATGATGATATGGTCTGCAAGTTGAAGAAAGCATTGTATGGACTAAAGCAAGCCCCAAGAGCATGGTATGAAAGGTTGGATAAGCATCTTGTGCAGATTGGATTCAACAAAGGTACTGCTGACAGTAACTTATATTTCAAAATTGTTCATGAAAACATTTTGATTGTTGAAGTGTTTGTGGATGATATCATTTTTGGAGGAAGAGATAGTATGTGTAAAACTTTTGCAAATCAGATGAAAAGTGAGTTTGAAATGTCTATGCTTGGTGAAATGAATTTCTTCTTGGGTCTGCAAATTACTCAAACAAAGAAAGGAATCTTCATTTCTCAGACCAAATATGTGAAACAATTGTTAAGGAAATATGGTATGGAAGATTCAAAACCAATGAACACTCCCATGGCAACTGGATGTAAGTTGAGCAAAGATGATGACTCCCCAAAGGCAGATTAGACAAAGTATAGATCAATGATTGGTGGATTGTTGTATCTCACTCAGACTAGACCAGATATAATGCAGGCTGTTGGTCTTGTGGCAAGATTCCAGGATGATCCTAGAGAATCTCATGTTATGGCAATCAAAAGAATTTTTAGGTACCTGAAAGGAACAGTTGAGTATGGTCTATGGTACCCTAGAGATCCAGATTTCTCTCTTCATGCTTACACAGATGCAGATTGGGTAGGAGATGTGGATGACCGGAAGAGCACTAGTGGTGGAGCATTCTTTTTGGGGAAGAGATTGGTTTCTTGGCTAAGCAAGAAACAAGATGCAATATCTCTGTCTACAACTAAAGCAGAATACATTGCAGCAGCAGGTAGTTGCACTCAAATCTTATGGATGAAGCAGATGCTAAGAGACATTAAAGTTGAATATGAGGAGCCTATCACAATTTTTTGTGATAATTCAAGTGTAATTAATATTTCTAAGAATCCGGTATTGCATTCTAAGACTAAGCACATATCTATCAAGTTTCACTTTTTGAGAGAACAAGTGAACAAGGAAGAAGTCAGATTGGAGTATGTTCCCTCAAAGGATCAGATTGCAGATATCTTTACTAAACCTCTTCCCAAGGACTCTTTTGAATATCTCCAGGAGAAGTTAGGGGTCATGGCCCCTCCGGTGATGAACTAGGATGCACTTATGTGCATCAGTCCGGTGGATATCACAGTCATATCTTGTGATCCGGATTGATGATGGGGAGCTGCAACTAAGGGGGAGCAGCTGGTATGATTCTGATGTATGAGGATTGCAAGTATGAGCCCTTTGCCATTGATGTCAAAGGGGGAGAGAAGACATGTGAAAAACAAGTGGTTGATGATCAAAGGGGGAGCAGTAAAGGAAGAGAAGACATGTGAAAAGTTGTTGTTGATAGGGGGAGCTGTGACAGAAAGGAGAAGTTCTTGTCTTGATGGTTTTTCACATCATATGTTGCCATCAATGACAAAGGGGGAGATTGTTGCAAGTATGAGGTGAGCCAGTGTTGTCATTGATGTCAACATACTCATATTGCATTGACAAGAAGGATTGGATGAGCTATGTGCTGAGGATATTGAGAAAATTAGCCTCAGTCAGGAACAGTGAAGAACCGTGATGAGAAGAAGGCAAATGTATTGTATAGGTTGAGAACCGGAGGATGCGGATTAAAGGGTTTGTAGATATGAGTCTTGAGATGCTTCAGTTAAGATTTCAGAGGTCCGTATGAAGATCTGAAGGAGTTGTGGCTGTCGGTGTAGAACCAGTTCCGGCAAGTATTCAGAGGTGACATAGGATCACAAAAAGGTCCGGTGAGGTCCGGAACTGTATAATCCTAATCTACGGATTGGAAGGAGTCTTTGGGATGTCCTTGTGATGTGCCATCTCAAGTTGTGTATGATTTGGAGGTCCAGAAGTACCTCTTGCATTATGACAGTGGCGACAGACAGTGTTCTTGAAGTTCCGGATAAGGAAGAGAAGAGATTCCAATAAGTAAAGAAAGTACGGATGTACCTGGTCATTCAGGTAGGCTTGTGAAGGTTCTTGGATCATGTTGAGGTTGTGTTGTTGGTCCGCATTGATAGTAGAGCCTGGAATTGAAGTTATTCTTCCGGATGAAGTTATTGCTCTGTTTAGCCGACCGGATGAGTTGTTCATCCTGCGAATGTTCTTGTGGTGGCCGACCGGATGTGTTATTCATCTTGCGGATACTCTTATGGTTGTTTACCGACTTAGATGTTTGTTCCTAAGTCGATGTCTTGTATAAATAACAGTTTGTGAGTTCATTTCAAAGTGTGGATTGTGTGGATGAGTGTGGCATAGCAAAGAGAAGTGTGAAAGGCAGAGCAGAGGTTTTTGGGCTTAAATGGAACTGATCAGGACATGGTAGAGATGTCATTCTCCAGTTCAAGATTGTGATTCTTATCACTTTGTAGATAGTGTGTCTCCTTGTAGGCAGTGGGCCTCTTTGTGAGCAATGTGCTCGGGCAGTGAGCCCTAATTGGCAAGTGCCATTCTTTTTCTTATTCTTCTAACAGAGAATAATCCTTGGGTTAATCACCCCATGGTTTTTCCCTTAACCGGGTTTTCCACGTCAAAATCTTGGTGTTCAATGTGTTGATGTTTATCTACTCTTGTGTTTATGTATTATGCTTTCATGGATGATTAATTGATATGCTGTTAACTAACAACGAAGAATCAAGTGTTTGAAAGAACAAGAAGTTTTATACAACTGATTCACCCCCCCCTCTCAGTTGTATGCCTTAAATCCAACAGAATCTATAATCAACTTGCACATTTTTCCATGGCTTAAATAGTTAGTTTTAAAAATGGATACTTGTCGTGCTTGCTACACTTTGCCTTTTTTATCATGAGCAATTCTCCATTTGTTACTGGATAGGCTGCTGCTGGTTCTTGGTCTTCTTTCTTTTCCTCTTCTTGTGCCAAGTGAACTCTTCTCTCCTTGCTCTTATCAACATCACCCCTCTTAGGACATTTGAAAGATGTGTGTCCCACTTCATTGCAATGATAACATCTGCTTGTGAATACTCCTCTACCTGATCCAAACCTACCTCCACCTCTATATCCACCTCTCTGATCTGTAGAAAACTCTTTGCCTTTCTCATTGCTGCTCTGCCCTTCATTAGTAGATCTGCCCCTACCTCTATATCCTCTACCACTACCTCCTTGTCTTTCTTGCTTCCTCTTCACATTCTCTTCAGCCCTTATGGCTAATTGAAAACATTCTCCAAGTGATTTTGGTATGGTCAAACCAATTTCATCTTGCAAGTTGCACCTAAGCCCATTAAGGTATCTTGCCACTTTCTCTTCTTCATCTTCCAATCCTCCTCTAATACTAATCTTATGAAATTGCTCAATATAGGACATAACATCCATGTCCTTCTACTTCAAGTTTTGTTTTAGATCTTGCCACTTACAAAGGAACCCTATTAGATACTTGTCATGCTCACTCCAAACCTTCAAGCAGTCTTAGGGAAGGATCTAAAATAGAGGATTTTCAAGGTTTTAGGTAGTGGTTTGTTCATTCAAGTGTTTAAACACCAAACCCCCATTTCTAGGACCCAAAACCTAGGGTTTACTAGATCTCCCACTTCCAATCACTTCCAGACCTCATTCAAGGGTCTAACACCATCTCCTTGACCATACTAGACATCATCAAACATAAAACCATTACCTTGTTAAGGTAGATCTTCTGTTGTTATAACTGTGCCACCATTCCAATGCTCTTCCTCATGCAAACTAGACTTCCAACGGTGATCACCTCCTTCCTTGCACTCCTGCCTTGTCAAAGTTAGGAATCATATTATACATGTTATTAAGGACCTATTCCATGAGAATCAGGATCTTACATCCATGGAAAGGTCCAAAAATGCATTGTAACCTCTCAAAATACATAGGACAGTCTAATGTTACTTGTAGCAGTCAGACAAACAAAAACAATACTCACTTTCAGAACCTTCTCAAAGAATGGAAAAGAGTCTATTATTGTTAATTGAGGTCCCAAGACATTTACCAACACTCAACAATAAAAAAGACCAATAGAAACAAGGAGATGCAAGAAAAAACTAAATTTTACTATTATTTCTAGTTTGATGTACAACCCAAGCCTAAAAAATGATCCCCCCATACATCAAATGTCTTGCACATGTTTATATAACCTCTGCCCCAACTTCTACAACCAATTCCCATCGATTGGAGTGGGTAAAACTTCCAAAACTAATCAAAATTAATTTTCCCGCCTAAATGCTTATTTCAAAAATTTGAATTATAAACTTTGGTTTAAAGGATTTTTGCCCTAACAAAACATTATGTTTGACCTTCTCAAGATCATTGTATCTTATTCCTAATCCTAAACACCCATACTTGACTCTTATTTGACTCTAGAGGCACTATTGGCCCAACTTACATTATTTTTTGGTCCTAGGGTCCTTACCAGGACCCTCAGGACATTTGATCATGACATCATTTTGTCCATTATAACATGCCATAATTGGTTTTAGGATGTTCCACTTGATTTTATGGACTCCATGGGCTCCTCTCTTAGTCACTAGTGTCTCCTTGTTCCAATATGTTCCCTTAGGTGCTCTTGCACCAATGGTAGTTGGTATAGATTTCAAACAAGCATAGAGGCAGTTTGGCATATTAAGGTTGTTTGTGGATATCTCATATTGGCTTTCTACTATTGATCTTCACTCACATTACTTCATGATGCTTTGGTTGATATCATTTTAGTGACTCCTTCTCCTTGATTCTATGATGTGATGTATTTAGTTGAGGTTGATACTATGGTGGGCACTTGGTCAATGTGACTTCATTTCTTCTAAGGGTTGTGAAATCTATAGTCATTGGCAAGTATGGTCAGCTCAACAGTGAAGGGCTCTATCTGGTCTCTTAAGAACATCATGTTTTATTGATTTCATTTAACTTCAAAACAATATACAAATAAAGGTTCCTTGAAGTTCTTATTACAAAGCATGATCATTTTCAAAGGGATAAAATGCAAGAGACTTTAGTGTCATTTGATTTATGAAAGTTAAATATTATTGATTTTGTTTGAAAATCAATATGGACAAAGGCATTTCAGAGGTCACGTAAGTTATAACCTGTCTAGCAAGTTTCGGGCATTCTTGGCAAGTAAAAAGTTGGTATTGATGTTTCTTTGTCACCGACCCTTTTAGAGTTCACTGGGACTGTCGGTAAATATGGTATAGAATGCAAAAGTTTGTTTTGAGTTTCATTTTCAAAGGTCAAATTTTAAGACATAGAGGTCTCTCAACCTAGGGTTTTAACAGTTTGCAAAGTTTAAAGATTCTATGTAATCATGAGGTAGATTTTGTGAGATTTGATAATGTTTAGCTCACTAAACTATATAAGGAATCTTGATAGTTATTTTTGTCACTCGAAGATTGAAGAGCACAACAAAACCTTGATTTGTCGGTAGATACAAGTGATATCTCTCCTTCTTGGGTCCATATTTAAGGTTTTCTTTGGTTAGGGTTTGCAAAAGTAAACTATTGTTGTTAATAATGATAAAGCCATTCTTTGAAATGGTTTAGGGTTTCTTTGTGAATGATAGTTTGAGAAGGTTTCACTCACATGTATACAATGCTAGGGTTTAATGAAATATGTTTGGAAATAGTTTTGATGACATTTGTCTAACCCTGCTTCAGATGTGGTTAAGTGTTATTCAGTATAGTTTAGAAAGACATTTTTTTATCTTTGTGGTTACATTAAACAATTTGAAAACTATATGGAACATTTTGAATAAACTTTGATTATTTGTAATATCTTCATTGTAAAAGGTTTCTCATAACCCAAATGGGTCTATTCGACCATATATCCTTGACAGTTATGAATTCAAAAGAAAACTACTTCAGACAGTTTAACTAGTTCAGTTATCTATACAAATTATTTAATGAAAGAACAAGAAAGTTGTGAGACAGTATAAAATGGACAACATTACTCTGTTGAGATAGAGATGAAGTTGTATGTTCTTGCAATATCATTATCATAGCAACAGTGTATCATTGTAAAATCTTTCTTTATCAGTTGAGTTGTATGTACACATTTATGATTATGGATTCTTGAGTCTCAAGTGAAATGAGAAAGTCAAGATATGTTTTACAGTGAAACAGAGAAACCCTCTGTGTTATATATCTTCATTTGATCTTTGAGAAGTTGTAAGTGATCATGTCGGTGAGACAATATGATCATTGCCAGTGAGGCATTTTTTAGCCAGTGAGGCTTGTGTTGCCAATGAGTTAGTGAAATAAGTTAGTGAGACATAAAAGCCAGTGAGGCTCTGTATTTGGTTTTTTATGATTAAGCCAATGAGGCAAGTTTCAAGTGTTTTTTCTTCCCCTTGAGTGTTTTCCACTCATGAAATTTGTTGTGTCATGGTCTCAATTGATGTGTGGTCCATTTGCCTTTCATGCTTGAATATTCAATCTCATCTATTGTTCAATATTTGATTTCTTGCATTGATAAAGCATACAGTCAGCATTATTATTTTCTATTTTTAAGTTTGATAAGAAGTAAATGAATTTTTTTTATCTACAACATTGATTCATCACCACCCCCACCCCCCTCTCAGTGTTGTTTGTACTCCAATAAGTGGTATCAGAGCCATACCCTTGTCAAAAGTCTAACCAACTTAGGGGTTTCCTAGTGGAGTACTTACTATGGCAACTTAGGAAGGTCTTTATACTTTCAAAGGACCATTATTTAATGGTACTGACTATGTCTTTTAGAATTTTAGAATGACAAGTCATATAAAGTCTTTAGGCTTTGATGTTTGGAATGCAATTGGGTTTGGATACACTGCCATAGGAACACCCACCACTGATGATGAGAAAAGAGCATATGATTATGATGCAAAGGCGGAAAATTCCATTTTCTATGGTCTGTCAAATGATGTTTTAAAGTCAAGGTCATGGAATGCAAAATAGCTAAGTATATTTCGGAAAAGTTGTCAAATATTTATTAGGGGGATGAAAGCATAAAAGAGGATAAACTACAAGCACTTAGAGCCAAGTTTGAAGGCTTAAAAATGATGGAGGAAGAGAAGGTAGTTGATTACCTTCTTAGAGTCCAAGAAATTGTTAACTCCATGCGAGGTCTAGGAGAAACATTACAAGAAATAATTGTTGTTAAAAAGGTGTTGAGGACATTGTTCCCTAAATATGATCCTAAGATCTCTACTGTAGAGGAGAGAGACATGAAGAAACTAACCATATATGCACTTCTTATTAATTTTATTTCTTATGGAATGAGAGTGTACAGTGACAATCCTAACAAAGAAACTGCTTTAAAAATTGTAAACAAAGATATTGACAATAAAACCTGAGTCAAAAAAATTGAATGAAGACGAGTCTGTTTTAGTGAGCAAACTAAGAAGAGGATCAGGAAGATATCAAGGGAAGTTACCCTTTAAGTGTTTTGATTGTGGCAAGATTGGGCATTATGCTGCTCAATGCCCTAATAAAGAACCTGAGAGTGATGAAGAAAACAATAGAAGTCTGAGAAAGAAAAAATAGTATAATTTTAAAGGGAAAGATGGTTTCAAAAAGAAAAGTCTGTTTGCTGAAGTGACAGACAGTTGCTTAGAGGAATTTCTTGAAGAAGGAGAAGAAACCCTATTTATGACAATAGTTATGTCTAAAAGGAGTTCAAACTCATAGAGTATAAATCTTAGGTATATAGCAAATATTTACAGGTCCAACCATGTTGTACAACAAAAGAAATCAAATATTCTTTCCTAAACATCTTTTAATGCTGCTAAAACAAAGTTGATTTGGAAGCCAAAGAAGGTTGATGAAAAGACAGAAGGTATGTTTGATCAAAAAATTTTACATGCCAAGGTAAATAATGTGTGGGTTTTAGATAGTGGATGCTCTCACCACATGATAGGTGATTTAAGTAACTTTATCCAATTTGAATATTGTGATGGTGGCTTAGTGTGGTTTGGAAATGATGATTGTATTCAGATCATAGGGAAAGGTATTGTTTCATTGGATGATGACTTACCTTCGCATGATGTGTACTATGTAGAGAGTCTCAAGCATAATCTTTTAAGTGTAACTTAGATCTGTGATCAAGGCTTTTATATTCTTTTTGATGCTCTTAGATGTGAGATTAGAAAGAAAATTGGTGAAGTTGTTGCAATAGGTTAAAGAACTTAAGGAAACATTTATAATTTGCAAGAAACCAAATGTATGAAAATTGTAGGTTAGTTGAGGGAGAGATTGGATGATCTTTCTCATATTTCTCTACACTTAATCATTTATGTGTGTTCTTAGGGTGCACTTCAAGTATCATCTTTTATCCCCGTGGTTGTTAGTTGCATTGGGTTTATGGCTCTACCTTTATAGTTTAGTAGGTCACAAGTGTGTTTGTGACATATTTGAAATATGGTTCTATGAAATGAAATATCTACTTTTTGTTTGAACAGTATGCAATAATATATTCTGTGTGAAGTTTGAAGTGTCAAAAGATAGTGATGATCTGACAGTTGCATGAGGTAAAACATAAAGATAGGGGGAGTTATCAAATGTCCTATTTTTCAACCCTAAGGAGTTTTAGAAGGTTTCTTGAGGTATGTATAATGTTCATACATGATTGGTTGGTACTGTATACACCTAAAAATGACACGACTCTGTGTAAATAAATATTCTTAATATTTATTCCATCTAAATTCCTCTATCAATAAATAAATAAATCAATTTATTTATTTGGTTCATATTCCTCCAATTAATTGAATAAATTACCTTTATTTAATTAATTCCATCAAAGTCAACTTAATTCTTCCAAACAATTAAATAATTCTTAATTATTTAATTAAGCCAATTCTTCTTCCAAATTTAAATAAATCAATCAAATTTATTTAAATCCTCTCAATCTTTAAAAATAAAATATAATCAAATATTTTATTTATTCTTCTATCTTGCACAAACAATTAAATAAATTTATTTATTTAATTTTCTTTCTTATCTTCTAATTCCTCAAAAATCTTCCAAATCTTCCAAAAATAAGTCTTCGTCTTCATGCACACAAAATTAAATAATTTATTATTTAATTTCTCTCAAATCATGCAAAAAGCAAATTATAAGTTGAGTTAATTGATTTAGTCAATCTTGTTTTTATCAACAACTCTTAAATTAGAAAAAAACTTTCTAATTTATGAAGTCAAATCTTATCTTTATAAAAGAAAGCAGTTAACTCAAACAAGATAGCTTTTTGTGTGACACTTGTCTTCTTTCTATTCGTGCACAACCTCTCAAGTCTTCTATACCATTGATCTTCTTATTCTTTCTATATTGTTGATCTTCTCTCTCATGAGTCTATAAATTGAACCCAAATTCCTCCATTTCTATCATCCAAGCTTTTAGTACCCTTACTTTGCAGGAATTATAGCATGCCTTTGGCACCCAAATTCCTCCATTTCTTGTGATCAACTTGTTACCATTACCATTACCATCATTTTGAAGCTCATCTTCATTGCAAAAATATCATAGCCATTCCCACTTGACATCTTGGAAATAGCAAGGAAGTGCACCTTCTGAGGGCCATATTCATACACAAGATCATTTGAGATAGGCGACCAATGGAAGCCACGAAGTAAAGAGGTTTGTTGAGGTAATGTTCATTGTTTTAAATCTTCTTTGTTTCTTATTTCATTGAGTTATTTGGATTATTTGATATTATTGATAATCATTCCATTTTTTCGATAATAGGTACATGTATCCTTGAGGGATATTTGGTTCTTGTCTATTCTTCATCATGGTGCTAGTGATCTTGACATTGCTTTATCATTTATATCTCTTCTATATTCTGTATGCAATGCCCCTACATTTGTGACATAACTTTAGCACTTTGTTTGTGGTTGGAGACAGTTGATATTTTTTGCTTTTCTCATGAACATTTGGAATATGTGACACACAAGTAACAACACCATTTGCTTGTAGCCATCACATTGTTCAAAAGTAGTGATTATTTGGCATAACAATGTTTTTTGTGCTTTCAGTTGTTGTTGACTAAGTTTGAACAATTGAATTTGGACAATAATAAAGACTTTAAACCTTTTCATATGGATGGTGATTCTGCATTAGTATTCCTTGCTTAAGAAATGTTTTCAAGGTGGATCACAGTTGCATGAAGATAGATGACAATGAAGCAAGGTATGAATACTATTATGTTGTCATTAATGTATTCTTATAACATATATGCAAGTGAAAAGGAGGTTACCAATTGTAAGTACTCTGTTGATCAAAGTGCAATTAGTATGAGCTTTGTTATAGGTCAGATCTCTTGTAGTAGTCCTTGTCATAATGTAATGGTTCTCATGCATAAATTTGCCTTTCACATATGATGGTGTTTGGTTGTTGATGTGATGTTTGTATAGTAGCAGTTTTGTTGTGAAAAGCTTTTACTGTTGAAGAGAAAAACATTTTGATTGTCATGTTGACTTGAGTTTCCTAATGTAAATTCTTGTGAGGTTCAATAGTTGATGGTTGAGTTGGTTGTTTGCTTCTTAAGAGGGAGTTTATTGCTTCTATCTTACAAGTTGCTATTGTATTACAAAGTGTTGTTGCTCAACTCGGTGTTGATCAAGTTTGCAAGATGGCTGGTTGCATAATAATAATGTCAAGATGAGAGTGTGATGATCAAGCTTGTTGTCATGCAAATGTTGAATGTTGGATGATTGGTAAGCTTATTACAACAGTGATGTTACAAAGGATCTTCTAGGCTAGTGGCATATAAGATAATTGTTTTTACTCAAATATGCACATTTTACACTGAGTTTTCATTGATCCATGTGCCTTTGTAAGTGGAATGGTTTGATTGTGGCATTAGTATCTAGCAACAAAATTGCAGAATGGTATGGTGCAGTCATTGTTGTGGAGGAACAATGCATTTGTGATAGAGTTGTATGGAAGGACTTTCATGACAATGTTTTGTGAATGCTTTTATAGGACAATAGTAAAATGTTGAGGCCTTTAAGGACAATGGAAAGTTGCAATAGGCTTTAGTCTCAGGGGAAGATTCTTAGCATATTTTTTCATTCCTGATGTTATCAGTTGATATGTTTACTGTAATATATTAATGTGACAAGTGATTAACAAGCTTCATCATTTTGTGATCTCTTTTTATGTTATTGTATCATGATTTTGCAGTGGCAGTTGTGATGAAGGGGGTAAATCATAAAACACACAACAATAGAAATTGCACACAGAAAATAGAACTTTATCTATTGATTTGGACAACTTATTACATTACAGAAGCTCAAATACGATCAGAGGAATCAACCCTCCATAGGCTGCAACACATTACAGCTTCCTCTCACAAGACTCTAGAATCATCTGCCATCTCTAACCCCAAATTTGCTAGGGTTTTAGGTTTCCTACCTATTCTTGACTCTACACTTTCCCCTTTAACTCTACTACCGCCCAGGGTTCCTAAAAATGGTTATTAATAGCCTTTTTGACAGCCAACAACCTAATTTCAAAATTTGCATCTCCCTCCAAAAATAGGTCAACTTCCGGGAGCCATAACTTTTGATCCGAGTGTCTGATTGATAAATTATTTTATGCATTAGAAAGCTTGTAGAGTGCTCTATGTACTATGAACCCACTTCATCAGATCCAACCATTTTCAGGCATGTACATGGCTGTTTACTGCCTCAAACCTGAGTTTGAATAATTTTCAGGTTTTTTTTCGAGAAACAGAAACTTTAATATCTTTCAGCTCGCAAATGATATTTGCGTGATTCCTTCACCAAAGGTCTTTTTTTCAGTTATGAAGATTCTTGTAAATTTTCATTTCAATCTGTGCCCAAATGCAAACTTTCCGAAAAATAGCAGGTTGTTATTTTTAGCAGTTTGGAAAAACTGAAAGTTGTACATCATTATTCAAGTGATTATGGAACCAGAACCACAAAGTTTTAAAATAAACGGAAAGAACATTGATGATTTTGAAACACATCTTTTTTGGGTGATGCAAGATTGCCTTTACACCACTAAATGCTCCTACATCAGACACCCAGGGTAATTTGACAAGTGACCCTGTCATGTCTCAGGTGTTTGTGTGAGGAAAACCCAAATGGTCAACCTCTACCTTAGACAACCAAGAAGAATCTTCAACAACCCTTCCTTTCCATTTCACCAAATATTCTTCATATTGCATGTTCTGAGTACTTCTTCTCACATGGCTATCCAAGATCTCTTCTATCTCCTCCGTTGAAGTAGATGCCCGAATACTCCATTGTTCTTCTATTGGTCCATCCTCTGTGCCACATTCATGATATTCTATTAAATGAACAATGTTGAACACAGGGGAAATATTGATCCAACTCGGTAGATCTACCTCATATGCATTTCCTGAATCATGCTTCTTCAAGATTCTGCATGGTCCAAATTTCTTCATTTTCAACTTATTGTATGTTTCAATTGGGAACCTTTCTTTTCTCAAGTGAACAATGACTTCATCTCCTACTTGGAACTCCTTATATCTCCTCTTCTTATCTACCTTAGCCATGTACTGAATATTCATTTTATTAATATGCTTTCTCACCTCTTCATGCAAATTCTTCAGATGTTCTGCAAAGTCTTTAGCTTCAGCACTTGTCTTTTCTCCTTTGTCCAGCATCCTTAACTCTAAAGAATTTCTTAGACTATTGCCATATACAATTTGGAATGGTGATTTACTAGTACTTCTATTGACAGAATTGTTGTAAGCAAATTCTACCTATGGTAAAATCAAATCCCATCCCTTGGGCTTATCTCCTACTAAGAATCATAGCAGGTTACCCAAACTCCTATTCACCACTTTTGTCTATCCATCAGTCTGTGGATGGTGTGTAGAACTAAACTTCAAATATGTCTTCAACTTCTTCCATAATGTCCTACAAAAATAGCCAACAAACTTGGTATCTCGATTTCAAACTATGATCTTCGGTAGACTGTGTAATCTCACCACCTTTTTGAAAAATAATTCAGCAATATGAACAGCATCATTAGACTTCTTGCAAGGAATGAAATGTGTCATCTTCGAGAATCTATACACCACCATAAAAATGGAATCATGTCCTCTCTGTGTCCTTTGAAAAATAAGAACAAAATCCATACTAATATCATCCCATGGCTTCTCTGGTACAGGTAGTGGCTGATATAGCCTTGTATTCTGACTTGTTCTTTTTGCTATTTGACATACTTTACAACTCTGCACAAATTTCCTCACATCCTACTGCAACTGTGGCCAATAATAATTTTCACCAACAATAGAAATGGTCTTATCTCGACCAAAGTGTCTAGCCAATCCCTCACTATGCTTCTCCTTAACCATGTTTTCTCTCATGGAACTCCTCAGAATGCACAACTGGATTCCTCTAAACAACATATCATCTTGGATTATGAAATCCAACCATTTTGTCTTGTCCAAAGTAATAGGTTCCAAACAAGCTTTCCAGGCCTCTACAAAATCTGAATCTTTAAGATACAAACTTTTGAGCTCATTGAACCCAACAACCTCTATCTTCATTTCTATCAACAAATTTTGCCTTCTACTCAAGGCATTTGCAACTCTGTTGGACTTCCCACTCATGTGCTTCAAAACAAAAGTATAGCTCTACAAAAACTCAACCCATTTTAAGTGCCTCTAGTTCAACTTTCCTTGACTATTAAGGTATTGCAAAGCCTGATGATTAGTATATAAAACAAACTCCTTTGGCAACAAATAATGTCTCTATTTATTGAAATCCTGAACTATTGCATAAAACTCCTAATCATAAATAGAATACTTTTTCTTGGCATCATTAAGCTTATCACTAAAATAGGCAATGGGCTTACCTTCTTGGCTCAAAATAGCTCCTATAGCACTGCCACTAGCATCACAATCTACCTGAAATACCTTATTGAAATCTGGAAGTGCCAAAATAGGTTGCTCTGTGACTTTTTCATTTAATGTATCAAAGCTTTTGTCTGCTCCTTTAGTCCATCTAAACTCTTTTCTATCCCCTCTCATTGTCTCAGTTAGGGGTGCACAAATGCTACTAAAATTCCTAATAAATTTTCTATAAAAACTTGCCAGACCATGAAAAGATCCTACCTCTGTAGCACTCCTTGGTGTAGGCCATTCAATGATAGCTCTTACCTTTTTTGGGTCCATCTTAAGACCTTCCTCTGAGACAACAAATCTCAGGTATACCAACTCCTTTGCAAAACTATATTTCTTCAAATTAATCAACTTCTCCTTCGTTAGCTTCTCTAAAACTCTTTTAGTATGCATCAAATGCTCATCCCAAGTCTTACTAAAAATTAAAATATCATCCAAATAAACAATAACAAAACTTCCCAAAAATTCTTTCAGTACCTCATTCATGAGCCGCATAAATGTGCTCGATGCATTGGTTAGACCAAATGGCATGACTAACCACTCATACAAACCTTCCTTTGTCTTGAAGGCTGTCTTTCATTCATCTCCTTCTCGGATTTGGATCTGGTGATACCTGCTCTTCAGGTCAATCTTCGTGAAGTACTTGGCTCCACTCAAACAATCCATTATGTCATCCATTCTTAGCAATAGAAATCTGTACTTGATCATGATCTTATTTATGGCTAGAGAATCTGTACATATTCTCCACTCTCCATCTTTATTTGGTGCTAGTACTGCAGGTACCACACATGGACATAGGATCTCCCTTATCAGTCTCTTCCTTAAAAACTTGTGAACTTGTACGTTCAACTCTTCATTCTCTACTAGAGTCATTCTATGGGCTACCTTATTCGGCAAACTAGCTCCTAGTATCAAATCCATTTGATGACTTATCTTTCTCACTGGTGGCAAACCTTCTGGTACATTATTAGAGACAATGTCCTAAAATTCTTCCAACATGTCTGCAACTTTTGTTGGTACATCTTCACATTTCTCTTGACTAATCTTAGGAATCAATGCAAAGCAATGACTTTCATGCTTCATACCCTCTGAAAATTTTCTACCATGTACCAAGCAAATTCTGGCAGTACTACATTCCTTTTCTTCCACCTTCTTCAAGGGCTTCAACTTATGATGAACTCCATCCTTTGTTAGGGAATATGTGTTTGCATGGCAATCATGGACAATGCTCCTATCATACTGCCATGACCTCCCCAACAGCATATGACATGCATCCATCGGTATGATATCACATAGCACCTCATAATGGTAGTCCCCAATCTTGAACTTCACTAAACACTGCTCATTGACCAAAGCTCTATGGTCCTTCTGCAACCATGCAATCCGATATGGATGTGGATGTTTTCTTCTTATCAACTTCAACTTGTCAACCATCTCCTCTGAAACAAGATTGTCAGTGGTTCCGTTGTCGATAATAATATCACAACACTTACCTTCACATTTGTACCTTGTGCAGAATAAACTCTTCCTCTAATTAGGTTCTTTCTCCTCATTCAACAAAATTCTTTTGACAACTAGGGTTTCTTCCCTTTTAACATCTTCAAAATGCTTAGATTGTGCATCTCATCTTCATGTGCATTACCTTCAGGTCTTCTATTTGTCCTTCCTTGATGCCCTTGTGGAAACTCGTATGCTCAATGCCCTTCTTCTCCACATTGGAAACAGGTTCCTCTAAAACCTCCTCTTCCAAGTCCTTTCCCAAGTCTGCCTGTCCATCTTCCTCTTTGCTCACCATTGTTCTAGACACAAGGGCAGTAGGCATTATCCCCTCTCTGATTTCGACTGGTGCCAACTTATTCACTTTTCTATTGATCTTCATTATGGCCTCCATAGGGTCTTCCACTAGTCCTTCCACCTTGACCTCTTCCCCTTTGCTTGCTATCGAATCTTTTATTTAGCTTCTCTTCCACCTTTAGGGAAAACTAGTACGCATCTTCTATGATGGTCATTCTAACTAGGCCTAGCTCCTCTGGAATACTTAGCCTCAACCCATTAATGTAACGTGCTACCTTCTCCTTGTTGGCCTCTACATGGCCTGTCCTGCTAGTAATCTTATAAAACTCTTCTGTATACTCCTTAACAGACTTGTTACCTTGCTTTAGTCCTTGCAGCTTGTTCAACAACTCCATCTCATAGTCCACAAGAATGAACTACTTCTTTAGTTTCTCCACCATCCAATCCCATCTAGTGATCTTTCCTTTTCCTCTTCTATTCCTCTCTAATTGGACCTCCTTCCACCAAATACTGGAGTGGCCCTTCAACTTTGTTTTTGCAAACTTGACCCGAGCTAGGCCCTCCATATCTTCATACCTGAAATACTCATACATGTCATTGATCTAATGAATATGCTATTTCAAATTCAAATCTCCAGAATATGTAAAAACTTTGATCCCAGGTCTCTTTCTGATCTTCAAAATGGCCCTCAACAACCTAATTTCTGCAGGATCTCCTTCAGCTTCTTGTTCTTCCTCAGATAGCTCTTCTTCAGCTTCATCTTCGCTTTCTACTCTTGTTCTCGGCTCAAACCCTCTTCGTAGCTCCTCTTGCAATGCATCGATTGCCTTTGTAGGGCTCCAAAACCCTCTTCTATCAAAGCATTCCTCCCAACATGATTTCTTCATGGAGGCATCTTGGTCTCTGTAGCAAACCCACAACCTCAGGTCCTGGTGCAAACTACCTCATGGTCAGCAATCTGTCTACACACTCAGGAACTTGGCTCTAATACCACTTGATGAAGGGGGTAAATCATAAAACACACAACAACAAAAATTGTACACAGAAAATAAAACTTTCTCTATTGATTTGGACAACTTATTACATTACAGAAGCTCAAATATGATAAGAGGAATCAACCCTCCAGGGGCTGCAATACATTATATCTTCCTCTCACAAGACTCTAGAATCATCTACCATCTGTAACCCCAAATCTACTAGGGTTTATGTTTTCCTACCTATTCTTGACTCTACACTTTTCCCCTTAACTCTACTACCACCCAGGGTTCCCAAAAATGGTTATTAATAGTCTTTTCTAGTGGCCAACAACCTAATTTCAAAATTTACATCTCCCTCCAAAAATAGGTCAAATTTTAGAAGCCATAACTTTTGATCTGGGTGTTTGATTGACAAACCGTTTTATGCATCAGAAAGATCACAAAGTGCTCTATGTGCTAAAAACTTGCTCTACTAGTTCTAGCCATTTTCGAGCCCGTACAGGGCCGTTCAGTGCCTCAAACCTAAGTTTGAATAATTTTCAGGCATTTTTCAGGAAACAGAAACTTTAATATCTTTCAGCTCGCAAATGATCTTTGCGCGATTCCTTCGCCAAAGGTCTTATTTTTTAGTTGTGAAGTTTCCTATAAATTTTCAATTTAATCTATGCCAAAATGCAAACTTTCCTAAAATAGCAAGTTGCTATTTTTAGTAGTTTGGAAAAACTGAAAGTTCTACATCCTTATTCAAGCAATTATGGAATCAAAACCACAAATTTTGAAAAGAAATGGAAAAGCATTGACGATTTTGAAACACATCTTTTTTTGGGTGATGTAAGATTGCCCTTACACCACTAGATGCTCCTGCATCAAGTTGGCATTTTGATAGATATGCTTCTCTATAGTTTGGTGTTTTCATTTGACAACTTGGTATTTACACAGGTTTATATGTGATTTTGCTTCAGTTTCTAACATCTTATTGTTGGTCTGATAGATGAGTATAGTGGTATCATGATGCTAGAGTTGGTAATACTTTCTTCTTTTCTTAGTTTATCCTCCATCTTTGGCATTGTTGTCAAAAGGGGGAGAAATTACACTATTCTTTGAGCTGTTATAGTGATCTTTGTTGTTGTATAGTGATATTTGCTGCTTTGATGTTCTAACAGTGATACTTTCATTTCCTTAATAAGCACTTCATGCTTGTTGGTCTGTTCCTAACAGTGGTTGACGTGTTTGTGCTTGGCATTCATTGTATTTGTTTAGTGGATAGTGGACAGGTAAATAGTTGATCAGTTGGTATTCATTGTTTTTGTTTGACATCAATGCCAAAGGGGGTGTTTGTTGACCCCAATGGCAATTGGCATAGATGTCAAACTAGCATAGAGGTAGTTTGGTATATTGAGGTTGTTTGTGGATATCTCGCATTGACTTTCTACTATTGATCTTCACTCACAGTACTTCATGATGCTTTGGTTGATATCACTTAAGTGACTCCTTCTCCTTGATTCTATGATGTGTTGTATTTAGTTGAGGTTGATACTATGGTTGGCACTTGGTCAATGTGACTTAATTTCTTCTAAGGGTTGTGAAATCTATAGTCATTGCCAAGTATGGTTAGCTCAACAGCAAAGGGCTCTATGTGGTCTCTTCAGAACATGACATTTTATTGATTTCATTTGACTTCAAAAGAATATGCAAATAAAGGTTCCTTGAAGTTCTTATTACAAAGCATGATCATTTTCAAAGGGATATAATGTTAGAGATTTTAGTGTCATTTGATTTATGAAAGGTTAAATATTATTGATTTTGTTTGAAAATCAATATGGACAAAGGCATTTTGGAGGTCACTTAAGTTATAACCTATAACATCTTGCTACATAACCCCCGAAGGGGTAAGAACCAAAAGAGGGCAAGATAAATTTGGAATGTTTTAAAATGCAGTCAAGGGGTTTTGGTTGAAATAGCATCAAACATATAATTGATTTTGTTTAATAGGCAGTAATGGGGTTTCATTTTTTTTGTGCCTACTGAAATCAGTGCAAACAAATTCTAGTTTTTGTGTTGGAAGAATTAAAAACATAGAGGTAAATACCTCTAAACTAATCACACTCCCTACAGCTCGCCTCAGGTCTTACAATTTGATATACTTCCTTGAGAGATTCATAATCCCCTTAACTCACCTCCAATCTTGAAATGAAATGCTTCCTCAGATAATTTGTTGTAAGGTTGCATTCCTTTTCTCTCTTATCTACCCTCATTCACTCTATTCTTTTTTTCTTCTCTCAAAATAGAGAGTTCCTTCACAAAATCATGGTCCCTCTGCAAAGACAGAGTCTTCTAACTTTTACTAGTGATTTTCCTTTCTTTAATTCCTATGTACAACTTCTCATCTACCCAACATATATTTTTCTCAAGCAATAACTCTTTTCTATCCTCCAAATCGATGACTGATGCAATCCCCTTCTATATGTTGCCTCAGATATTTTATGCAATCAAAGTTTCACCTACTTCTCATGCCATGACTTCCCCTTTCAAAAGACATCAATTGGGCCAAAGAAGGGTTGTTACATAACCTATCTAGAAGGTTTTGGGCATTCTTGGCAGGTAAAAAGTTGGTATGGATGTTTCTTTGTCACCGACCCTTTTAGGGTTCACTGGGACTTTCAGTAAAGAGTATACAATGCAAAAAGTTTGTTTTGAGTTTCATTTTCAAAGGTCAAATTTTGAGACATAGAAGTCTCTCGACCTAGGGTTTTAACAGTTTGCAAAGTTTGAAGATTCTATGTAATCATGAGGCAAATTTTGTGAGATTTGACAATGCTCAGCTCACTAAAGAATAGAAGGGAGCTTGATAGTTGTTTTTGTCACTCGAAGCTTAAAGAGCACAACAAAACCTTGATTTGTTGGTAGCTACAGGTGATATCTCTCCTTCTTGGGTGCATATTGAAGTTTTTCTTTGGTTAGGATTTGTAAAAGTAAACTATTGTTGTTAATAATGATAAACCCATTCTTTGAAATGGTTTAGGGTTTCTTTGTGAATAGAAATTTGAGAAGGTTTCACTCACATGCATACGATGCTAGGGTTTCATGAAATATGTTTCGAAATAGTTTTGATGACATTTGTCTAACCCTGCTTCAGATGTGGTTAAGTGTTATTCACTGCAATTTGGAAAGACTTTTTTTTATCTTTGTGGTTACATTAAACAGTTTGAAAACTATATGTAACATTTTGAATAACCCAAATGGGTCTGTTCGACCACATGTCCTTGATAGTTATGAATTCAAAAGAAAACTACTTTAGATAGTTTAACTAGTTTAGTTATCTATACAAACTATTTAATGAAAGAACAAGAAAGATGTGACATAGTATAAAATGGACAACATTACTCTATTGAGATAGAGATGAAGTTGTACATTCTTGCAATATCATTATCATAGCAATAGTGTATCATTACAAAATCTTTCTTGATCAGTTGAGTTGTATGTGCACATTTATGATTATGGATTCTTGAGTCTCAAGTGAAATGAGACAGTTAAGATATGTTTTACAGTGAAATAGAGAAACCCTCTGTGTTGTATATCTTCATTTGATCTTTGAGAAGTTGTAAGTAATCATGTTAGTGAGACAATATGATCATTGCCAGTGAGGTATTTTATAGTTAGTGAGGCTTGTGTTGCCAGTGAGGTAGTCAAATAAGTTAGTGAGACATAAAAGCCAGTGAGACTCTGTATTTAGTTTTTTATGATTAAGCTAGTGAGGCAAGTTCCAAGTGGTTTTTCTTCCCCTTGAGGGTTTTCCACTCATGAAATTTTTTGTTTCATGGTCTCAATTGATGTGTGGTCCATTTTCCTTTCATGCTTGAATATTCAGTCTCATCTGTTGTTCAATACTTGATTTCTTGCATTGATAAAGCATACAGTTAGCATTATTACTTTATGTTTTTAAGTTTAATAAGAAGTAAATGAATTATTTTTATCTACAACACTAATTCACCCCCCTCTCAGTGTTTTCTATACTCTAATACGGTCCACCCGTGGATTGACCAACTTGAGTCAATGAGTTTTAGTTTTCATACTAACTAGACAAAAGTTGATAATCATGAAGGGCGGTCCATAAATGTTGCAAGGAGTTATACTTCATCAATAGAATTTTATCATGGTTGTTAGGTTGTGGATTTGTAATAAACACCTTTTGAACATCCTCATCCTTCATCTGATATTTAATTTGTGCATAGAGGGATTGATATCGACTAATAAACTTAGTTAACTTCTCTTTCGAAACTTGCTTACAATGAAATAAATCAATCAAGGAGACTTGAGGTCCAATGTTTGCTTGAAAATGTTGTAGAAATTAGTCCACTAATTGTGAAAAAAAGTATTGAATTCGGAGGTAAAGAGAAAAACCATTCTAATGTAGTAACTTTAAGAGATTGCAGAAAAGTTTTGCTAACAAATCCCATTCAAAATAGAAATCACTACACATAGCTGTGAATGCTGCCACATGAGTATTAGGACCACCTTTTCCACCATATTTTTCAAAGAGAGGAGTCTCAAACCTCTCGGGCATAGGAGTTCTCAAGATTACATAAGATAGGGGATTACAAGCATGATAAGTTGGTATATAAGGTTGTGAAGAATTTGTCAAGTTTGTCACTTTTTGTTGTAAAGCAATCATGCCTTGCAAAAGTTGGTTTAGGATGGCATCATTGGGAGTTATAGTTTGTTGCGAGGAATTAGAACCAAAGTGAGGAGGTGATTGATCCTAAGTAGTGATAAGCGAAGGCTATGAATAGTTCAATGGTGGTTGGACATAGTGATAGGTGGAAGGTGGTTGCGAATAGTTATATGTAAGAGGTGGCTAAGAATAAGTGGGATGGAGAGGTGGTTGAGAGTAATTATTCATAGAAGAGCTCACCTTAGGAACCAAATTCTGATAGTTAAATCCCATAACTTTGTAATAACTTTGTAATTTTGTGAATTTGTGCCATTAGATACTCCAATACCAATGGTGGCATTACAAAAGCATTTTCATTAGTTCTTAAAATTGTTGATGTAAATGTAGACATTCTAGTGGTCGGTATAGGTGCCAAAACTTGTGAATGAGACAATGACAACATGTTCTGAATACCATTCACACATTCAGTCACCATCATAACATTACTGTGTACTATATGCATTAATCCTCAAACAATATTAATACCATCTTGTCTTTCTTTTATCAATCTCTTCTGTTGTGAATCACAGGTACAGCTTCTTCCGCTATCCTTTCAGTTTCAACAAATGCTTGAAAATTGGCTAACTCTTTATCGAGTTTGTTTATTTTCTCATTAGGTATATGTGCGATTACCTCAATAATGTCATCAACATCATGAAATATTTGATCTTCCATAGTGGTTGTATGAGGGATAATGTCTTACAAATTTTGTCTCTCCTTTTGTAAAAAAGGTATTCAATGGATTTTCAGAGGTAGGAATATCATTTTCTTATAAAGCACTGGATCCCATGAGTCTTCTACTTCTTCTCAAAGGAATGTTTGTATTAGGGTAGAAGGTCATAAGACTCATACACAAGCATGCAACACTTGATGCACAAACTAATTGAACAAACCCAATGAGCAAGATATGTTTAAGATCCAAAATGCTTGATTTTTTTCTAGTTTTCTCAATGTAAATAAGTGAAAGAAAAGGTGTTGTAAGGAAATTGATTAGGGGAAAAAAATAATATGTCTGATATCAGTCCAATAAAGCAATAATATCCTTCACAACAAACTTTTGATGCAAACCTAGAGTGATGACAAGTCAAAACCTAGTGAAAATACACTAAAATATGTAATTTTTCACAAATTTTCAATGCAAAGACCCAATAAAAAGGGTGTTGTAAAGAATTTTAGTACGTGAATAAGATTATAATAGTAATATCAGTCACCTAAAGCCATAAAATCTATCACAACACACTTATAGTGCCAATCTAAGTCAAATACTAGTGAAAATATAGCCAAAATATGTAATTTTTCACAAATTTTCAATGCAAAGGCCCAATAGAAAGGATGTTGTAAAGAATTTTAGGAGTGGAACATGATAATAACCTTGATAACAACCAATTAGTGTAGAAAAATCCTTTACAACATGCCTATGGTGCAAATCTATAGAGTGAGAGGAACCTCTTGCAACAATATAATGAAAATGCACAAAATAACAGAAATAGCTGAAACACAGAAGGAATTTATTGATCGCAGGTCACTTTGAGGGGGTTGTTGGAATTAGGGATAGCAACTTAGAGGGGGAGTGAATCACTTGTCTTAAAATTTTTAAAGCTTGCTGCAGCTAATTCCTCTTTGCAACATCTTAACAGATTGATGACATAATCATGAAAAGCAATAATTAATAAAACATGAGCAGAAACATAAATAACACACTTGACACCAAGATTTTGAGGTGGAAACCTGGTTAAGGGAAAAACCATGGTGGGGGTTAACCCACAAAGATTATACTCTATTAAAAGTATTATAAAGAGGGGAATGCTCATGCATTTGGGCTCACTGCTCAAGAGAGGCTTACTGCCTACAAGAATGTTTACAAAAGGATTATAGATTGTTGAACTGATAAGTAGCATCTGCCAATGCAAGAATTTAGTTCTGGTTAACCACAAAATACTAATTTTACACACTTCATCTTAATTCTACCCTGTTTAATGCTCTGCCATAATCCAGACCTCAGATCTCTTCTCTTTTGCACAAAATAATAGAAATAGCAGAAACACAGAAGGAATTTATTGATCGCAGGTCACTTTGAGGGGGCTGTTGGAATTAGGGATAGCAACATAGAGGGGGAGTCAATCACTTGTCTTAAAACTTTTAAAGCTTGCTGCAGCTAATTCCTCTTTTGCAACAATATAATGAAAATGCACAAAATAATAGAAATAGCAGAAACATAGAAGGAATTTATTAATTGCAGGTCACTTTGAGGGGGCTGTTGGAATTAGGGATAGCAACTTAGAGGGGGGGTGAATCACTTGTCTTAAAACTTTTAAAGCTTGCTGCAGTTAATTCCTCTTTGCAACATCTTAACAGATTAATGACATAATCATGAAAAGTAAGAATTAATAAAACATGTGCAAAAACATAAATAACACAATTGACACCAAGATTTTGAGGTCGAAACCTGATTAAGGGAAAACCTATGGTGGGGGTTAACCCACAAAGATTATACTCTATTAAAAGTATTATAAAGAGGGGAATGCTCATGCATTTGGGCTCACTGCTCAAGAGAGGCTTACTGCCTACAAGAATGTTTACAAAAGGATTATAGATTGTTGAACTGATAAGTAGCATCTGCCAATGCAAGAATTCAGTTTTGGTTAAGCACAAAATACTAATTTTACACACTTCATCTTAATTCTGCCATGTTTACTGCTCTGCCATAATCTAAACCTCAGATCTCTTCTCTTTTGCACTTCTATCTGCCTTTTTCACACTTACTTCATATTCTCATCACTTACTTACCCCACATCACTCAAATCCATCGGTTATATATATCCGCATCAACAAACTCAATCACCTATCTGTCGGTCTTATGAAGAACTTAACAATACAAGTACTCTGCTTTGTCGGCTGAATTCATACATCAATATTGATGTGTACAAGAAATAACACTTGCAGGTCACCATTCATGTCAGCCACTAACATTATATCCCATACACAACTCATCAAAACATTTCTACTAGATCCGCACAAGGATCTAACACAAGTTGGCTTGTTCTTAACTGAACTATCCTGTCATATTAGGACCCGATACTCAGATGCTCATAACTGTTAATCCCTTTGGCATCAGAGGAAAAAATCTTGGATTTGGATTGCTCTGACATTCCTCTATACTCCTCAGATTTGCAACATGTAATAATTAACTAGAGAGATTTGTTAACCAAAATACTAAACTCTACCATATACCATGTTCCTGTCTATCCGGATTGGATAAATCTTGGAACTAACTTCCGGTATTATCTGATACTGCACTACGGATGTGTGGAATGGACTGAGTTGCCATCAATGACAACATATGATATGCCTTGCAGTGTCTCTTTCCAATAGTCGCCCCCTTTGGCATTGATGGCAACACTTAGTGAAAAATGACTGAGTGTCAGAGCTACTCCCCCTTACTCTATACACTTGTGTTCTCCATTGTTTCCAAAGCTCCCCCTTTGTTGGATTCCTTATTTTTCACTTCTCTTCACTCCCCCTTTGACATCAATGGAAAAGCATGGAGTCCGCAAACCAAAATTCACTCAAAAATTCTGTATACAATGTCACATATGTACAACCAATCCTTATGTTGTATTTACATATACTTAAGTATATCATCAAAAATATTTTTCAGTAGCGCCAACTTTGTATCCCAACTATTCTTCATACTATTCAAAGTTGAAATGTGGCCATTGAGCAAAAATGCTTGTGCTTCAGCCTTCCAGAGGTCAATGGGATCACTTGTTTATGTAGCAGTTTGGGCTTCTATCATAGCATTGAACATTGCTTCTATCTTAATGGAAATTGGTCCCCGAAGCTCACCCATTCTTGCTTTAATGCTCTCCTTTTCTCTTATCAATTTCTTTATTTCTTGCATCTAGCTAATTGCTTGACATTCCTTACTTGCCACTGATACTATCAATGGATCAAAAGCTTGGGACATACTTGACAATTTCTGTTTGGAGTCCTTTATTTTATCTTCTATATCCTCTATGACTTTAGGAGTAGATAAACAAAACATATATATATTGCCTCCTTCTGAATGAGCATTTTGAATACTCTTTATACTATTATCTAATACCACTCTATCTAACTCAATCATGCCTTTGAGTGCATCAAATCTTTTTCTATTAAAATCATTCTGAACTTTAACTTCTGTAGATTTTTCAAAGGACTCAAAGTGTGTACTTACAGAATTTACAAGGCTCTTCAGATTTCTAGAGGGAGAGTCAGATGGATTCTTCTGGAATGTTGGCATTATCTTCTCCAATATACTGGATGTAAGGCCTAGTAGCTCATTGTCCTCTATGTGAGATTTCAATACCTTTTCTCTTGCCTTGGCTTGTGTGAAAGATGTTATCTTCATCAATTAGACTGGAGAGAAGGTATCCAAGTTGAGTCGTTCTTGAATTAGTTCAGGTTCATCAAACTCTAGCATATCTTTACTCAGAAAACTCTTCACTACATTTGCAATGTCTCTTGCCACAATTTCTAGACCACTTTCCTTTCCTTGGATTTTCTCAGTGATAGGACTATTTTGTTTGGGTGCATCAACATTTGCACCATCTTCTTCTACTTTATCTTCCTTATCTTTGACTTCTTCTTCTTTCTCTGCTTCACCTTTCTCTATGTCATTTGTAGGGGGCTTCTTTCCTTTGTCCTCACAATTTAAAATATGTTCTAGAGGATCTTGTGTAGCAACAGTATTCTCATCAATTTCTTCTTTTCTAGATTTATCAGGAGGAGTTAGAGTATCTCCTGTATCATCAGTTTTATCCACCATTTCTATATCTTCCTTGTTTATTTTCTCCACTTCTAGAATAGAGGAGTCATCTATTCCATATTGGTGCTCATCCTTCTACTGCTCTTTTTCATCTAGGACTAGTGTGTCATCAGCAGGCTCATCTGACACAACAAAGAACTTGTTCTTGTCCAAATCTTTTCTCAAAATTTGTTTAGTTTCTTGAACTATTTCATCTATCTCTCCAGTCATTAGTTTATTCATTCTTGTTTTACTCCTGAATTCATTTTTGACCTCTTTGAATATTTTGTCTGCTTCTCTACTAGAGATTACCGGACATAGAGTGGTTAGTACATGTTCTCTCAACTCCATATCTTTATCCTTGGTAGCTTCTTTCCTAATTTCCAATATATCCCTTAGACTTTTTGGAACTTCTAACGAAATTTCTACCAGTGCTCGATTGAACACATTTAAATACTTGATAGTAGCTTCTTCCAAGAGTCTTTTGTCAGCATTATTGCAGAGATCATAGAATTTAGTTAATGGTTTTAAGTTCCCTTCAACAACTTGATTTTCTTGACAACACTCTTCACAGAGGGAATTTTCTTCTCAGCATCAGCTTTTGATTTTTGTCTCTTTATTGTTTTCTTGCTTCCAAAAATCTTCTCTTCTGATACTTCAACAGCTTTAGTACTTGGTGACTTTAGCTCCTTAAGTTCATCATTTGTATCTGTCTTCTCTTCATCCTTTTCTTCCAAACTTTCATATGGCCTTTTTGCCATTATTTTTGTTCTTTTCTTTTCCTTGCCAGATGATTTGTCTTCCGGTTTTGCAGGTTTAAGTGGAACAGAGGTAGCAGCAGAGCTTCTAGTAGTTCTTGAAGTAGAGGAGAGGCTTAAATTTGATGGTTGTATAGCCATATTTATTGATTTTAGTCGTAACATACAATTAAAATTTTAGGAAGATTGTATCATTTGAAAGGCAAGATTTCAAGTAAACTATCAAATTTTCTATGTAATTGTTATATATATATATATATATATTTAGTCTATATATATTTTTTTCTTAAAATAGATAGACTTTAATATTTGAAAGCAACTTCATTTATAGACGACTGTCACAAAAAAATTGCTTGACAGGCAGGGTCAACCGTCAAATTTAAGCCCTAGTGGAGGATGATTCCACCGAAGCATCTTCTTTTTTCTTATCATGTTTCTCCTTTTCATCCTTTTCAATTCTTTCTCTATTTTGCTTCACTGCTTCCTTGGTTAGGCCAATGCTCTTAGCATACCTTTCAACTTGCCTCTGAACTTTTCTCTTGATCTCTGGTTGCCTAAGCTTAACATGCAATTTTAGACTTAGCTCCTTATACTTTCCAAACCTTTCAATAGAGGTGGCTTTTGATTTGCTCAGGAGATGTTGAACATACATATCTAAGATCTTCTCATCAACCTAATAGCCCATAGGCATAATCTATATACTTCTGGGTTCCACAGCCTCCATTAGGCACTAATCAGTGTCTACCAGAAAGTAGATTTCATCCTGGTACTTCTCAACTACTGACTTAGGGATTCTTTCCCTAGAATGCATCATTTTTTGAAAATTTTTAAAGTAACCATAGATTGTAGTCTTCTATGTACTTAAGTCTCCAATACTAAGTAGATGATCTCTTATTTGCCATACAATCGGTCTGTCATTTGTCCAGTGCACACCTTGTACTCTAGGTTCTTCATTCATAAAATAGAAGAACAAACATATAACTAGGGAACCATAGTTAAAGGTGTTTTTCTTATCCTTTTTTATTTTGCTCAAATTTTCAATCAGTTGGTTCTGCAATAGCTCACATAGGTCATAATCTACATTTTCTTTCAACATTTGATATACTACATATATGGCAATTCCGGAGACAGAATTATCCCTGCTGGAGTGGTAAATATTGTAGCCAATCATCATAGAGGCAAACTTAACATCTGGTTCTATAATATCATTGATGGTCATCACCCTTTTGTCAAACTTGGCACTGGTAGCATCAGTCACTGTCTAGTTTTTCACAGCCTTCAACATGGGTAATCCACCAGTTGAATTTAACCCAGTTACAATCTTGGTAAAATCCTTTTTAATCTTGAATTTCAATAGCCATATGAACTCATCATGTATTCATCTCAAGATATATCGAACCCAGTCATTCTCATCAAATGTCAGAAATTTAATGACTTGCAGAAAATGTTTGCTTTCTAGGGCTTTGTATTTCAATTTTAATTTATAGCTATCATCCCTTAGGTAGTTGTTAAACAAATCCAATAGTTTTAGATTTCCAAATTTATCTATGCTATAGTGGATGTATGCCCTAATATCCTCAACATGCAGAACTCTGTATGGGACACCAGAAAGTGCTCCTAAAGGTTTGATTTCAACTTATTTGTATGGATGCTTCTTAAAGTTTGGCTGATGTCTTTTAGTAATATCAACAACAAGAGGAGCGGCCATTGTAAAATATTACAAATTCAAGGATTTGCAGATAAATACCTTTTTCTTCCATAGAGTTAGGATTAACGAGTGAATTTGCCAGTCACACTTCAAATCCTCGAAATCTTAGCTTAGACGCTCTTCTTCTTGCTATCTTCGAATCCAAAGTGATTCAAATGAAGAAGGAACAACCTTTTTATGCTCCGCAAAACCTAATTTTCCTTTGTAATAAATGCTCTACCCTAACACATCCGGTTACACTATTTCTGCATGCAGTTAATCCTCAATTGCTTTGCAATTAGTCACATTAGCTTCTTTTCTTCAGGAAGTTTCTTTGAAAGTTATGTAATAAGCTTCTCAAGCTTCATTCATTGTGCCTAATTCAGGCAGCTACTTACTAGCTGGGGAAATTTGATCTTCAATGTAGCTCCCCCTGAGCCAAAGCTCCTAATTTAATTCCCAGAGGAATTATCAGCACCGGATTCCAGTGCAGACCCATTATTATTGTTCATAACACTTTTCTTAACCCATGTCTTTCTCATTTCATTCTGGATCTCATTCACATCAATTTTTCCCTTGCCTTTGTCTTGTCTTTGCTCATCTGACTTTCTATTTACTGGACCTCTTCATTCACTATTCCTACTTCTACAGAATCTTGCAATATGACTAGATCTATTGTAATTAAAGCACACAACACTACTTTGCTTATATACTTGATTTCCTCTTGATCTTCACTAATTAGCCATGTGTCCAAATCCATTGCAAGTAAAGCAGTAACTATTGAAAAAGTTTATGTTTCTTCTATTGTTAGAGTTATCCATTATCATACTTCTGCATTCATTTGATCTATGACCATACCTCTTACACTTGAAACATTGACAGGAGAAGGATGGACCATTTTGATTTACTTTGCTTCTGGACTGAGTAGCTCTATGACCAAATTTATTGCAATTAAAACAATTTCCATTGAATGATGGATATCTTTGAGAATTAGGCTATCTTACCAGAGGTCTTCTAGGTATGTTTCTCCTATTCCTCGATTGAAAATTTCTTTGTCTGGATCTAGAGCTTTCACTTTTCTCATATCCAAGATCATGCTTGCCATCATCGTTTTTCTGACTTTCAAGCAGTGCTTCAAGTTTAGTTGATCTTATCTTGAACTTCTCCTTGTATTCATTTGCAACTTCTAGGTCATGTCTGAGAATAACAATTTTCCTCTCAACTTCTCTCTCATTGTCTTTGCTTTCTTGTAGATCTGACATTAGATGGCCAGTTATTCTATCCAATCTGCGGCATTCTTTAGTCCTTTCTTTTAGATTTTGATTTAGGTCTTCTTCAGTCTTCTTCCTTTGCTCAATTTCTTTGGTTAGCCTTATTATCCCAGATTCCATCTCATGTTTGAAAATTAAAACTTCTTTTGTTAGCTTCTCACATTCCTTTGTCTTTTCTTCCAAAGCCTCATTCATGCCATTTTCTTTAGTAAGATTAGCCAGCTGATGATGTAGTTCTTCCCTTTCTTCCACTGATTTCTTTACTTTATCTTTTAGCAATTCAATGCAATCATCAGCATCCTTGAGGTTCACTTTTAGATCATCTATTTTTGCTTTCGACTGATCAAGATCTTCTAAAGCCAATTGAAGTTGTTCTTTGAGTGAACCCATTAAAACTCTTTCCTAGATCTTCCTCAAGCAGTTAGGCTTCTTTCAAGGAACCTTTCTCTAATACCAATTGTTAGAATTAGGGTTGACAACTGAGAGGGGGGTGAATTAATTGTCTTAAAACTTTTAAAGATTGCTACAACTAATTCTTCTTTACAATAGCTTAACAGGTTGATGACATAATCATGAAAAGAAAGAATTAATAAAACATGAGTAGAAACACAAATAACACACTTGACACAAAGATTTTGCTGTGGAAACCCAGTTAAGGGAAAAACCACGGTGGGGGTTAACCCACAAAGATTATACTCTATTAATTTAAGTATTATAAAGAGGGAAATGTACGTGCATTCGGGCTCACTGCCTAGATCTCATTGCTCAAGAGAGGCTTACTGCCTACAAGAATGTTTACAAAAGGATTACTTAACCCACATCACTCGAATCCATCGGTTATATATATCCACATCAACAAACTCAATCACCTATCTGTCGGCCTTAAAAAGAACTTAACAATACAAGTACTCTATTATGTCGGCTGAATTCATACATCAATATTGATGCGTACCAGAAATAACACTCAGTTACAATCTTGATAACATCTTTTGTAATCTTGAATGGTTTCAATAGCCATATGAACTCATCATGTATTTGGCTCAAGATATATCAAACCCACTCATTCTCAGCAAATGTCAGAAAATTAATAACTTGTAGAAAATGTTTTCTTTCTAGGGCTTTGTATTCTGGTTTCAATTTGTAGCTATCATCCCTTAGGTAGTTGTTAAACAAATCCAAGAGTTTTAGATTTCTAAATTCATCTATGCTACAATGGATATATCCCCTAATATCCTCAACATGCAGAACTTCGTATGGGACACCAGAAAGTGCTCCTAAAGGTTTAATTTTGACCGATTTATACAAATGCTTCTTAAAGTTTGGTTGAGGCCTTTTAGTAATATCAACAACAAGAGGAGTGGCCATTACAAAAGATTACAAATTCAAGGCTTCATAGATAAATACCTTTTTCTTCCATGGAGTTAGGGTTAGCAAATGAATTTTCCAGTCGCACTTCAAATCCTTGAAATCTTAGCTTAGACTCTCTTCTTCTTGCTATCTTCAAATGCAAAGTGATTCAAATGAAGAATGAATGACCTTTTTATGCTCCACAAAACCTAATTTGCCTTTATAATAAATGCTCTGCCCTAACACATCCAGTTACACTATTTCTGCATATAGTTAATCCTTAATTACTTTGTAATTAGTCAAATTAGATTCTTTTCTTCTAGAAGTTTCTTTGAAAGTTATGTAATAATCTTCTCAAGCTTCATTCATTGTGCCCAATTCAGGCATCTACTTACTGGCTGGGGAAATTTGATCTTCAATGTAGCTACCCCTAAGCTAGAGCTCCTGATTTAATTCCAAGAGGAATTATCAGCATTGGCTTCCAGTGCGGACCCATTATTATTGTTCATAACACTTTTCTTAACCCATGTCTTTCTCATTTCATTCTGGATCTCATTCACATCAATTTTTCCCTTGCCTTTGTCTTGTCTCTGCTCATTCGGCTTTTTTTTTCCCGGACATCTTCTTTCACTATTCCTACTTCTGTAGGATCTTGCAATATGACCAAATCTATTGCAGTTAAAGCACACAACACTTCTTTTCTTATATACTTGATTTCCTCTTGATCTGCACTGATTAGCCATGTGTCCAAATCCATTGCAAGTAAAGTAGTAATCATTGAAAAAGTTTTCATTTCCTCTATTGTTAGAGTTATCCATTATCATACTTCTACATTCATTTGATCTATGACCATACCTATTACACTTGAAGCATTAACTGGAGAAGGATGGACCATTTTGATTTACTCTGCTTCTGCACTGAGTAGCTCTATGACCAAATTTATTGCAATTAAAACAATTTCCATTGAATGACGGATATCTTTGAGAATTAGGTTGTCTTATCAGAGGTCTTCTAGGTCTGTTTCTCCTATTCCTTGATTGAAAATTTCTTTGTCTGGATCTGGAGATTTCACCTTTCTCATAGCCAAGACCATGCTTGTCATCATCCTTTTTGTGACTTTCAAGTAGTGCTTCAAGTTTAGTTGAGCTTATCTTGAACTTCTCCTTATATTCATTTGCAACTTCTAGGTCATGTCTGAGAATAACAATTTGCCTCTCAAATTCTCTCTCATTGTCTCTATTTTCTTGTAGATTAGACTTTAGATGGCCAACTATTCTATCCAATCTGTAGCATTCTTTAGTTCTTTCTTTTAGAGTTTGATTTAGGTCTTCTTCAGTCTTCTTCCTTTTCTCAATTTCTTTGGTTAGCCTCATTACCCTAGATTCCATCTCATGTTTTAAAATAGAAACTTCTTTTGTCAGCTTCTCACATTCCTTTGTCTTTTCTTCTAAAGCCTCATTCATGCCATTTTCTTCAGTAAGATTAGCTAGCTTATGAAGTAGTTATTTCCTTTCTTCCATTGATTTCTTTAGTTTATCTTTTAGCAATTCAATGCAATCATCAGCATCCTTGAGGTTTGCTTTCAGATCATCTATTTTTCTTTGGACCGATCAAGATCTTCTAAAGCCAATTGAAGTTGTTCTTGAATGAACCCATTAAAACTCTTTCCCAAATCTTCCTCAAGCTGTTAGGCTTCTTTGAAGGAACCTTGATCTAATACCAATTGTTGGAATTAGGGCTAACAATTGAGAGGGGGGTGAATCGGTTGTCTTAAAACTTTTAAAGTTTTCTACAACTAATTCTTCTTTACAACATCTTAACAGATTGATGACATAATCATGAAAAGCAAGAATTAATAAAACATGAGCAGAAACATAAATAATACACTTGACACCAAGATTTTGACATGGAAACCCAGTTAAGGGAAAAACCACGGTGGGGGTTCACCCACAAAGATTATACTTTGTTAATTTAAGCATTATAAAGAAGGGAATGCACATGCATTCGGGATCACTGCCCAGAGCTCATTGCTCAAGAGAGGATTACTACCTACAAGAATGTTTAAAAAAGGATTACTTACTTACCCCACATCAGTCAAATCCATCAGTTATATATATCCACATCAACAAACTCAATCACCTATCTGTTAGCCTTATAAAGAACTTAACAATACGAGTACTCTATTCTATCAGCTGAATTCATACAACAATATTGACGCATACTAGAAATAACACTTGCAAGTCACCATTCATGTCGACCACTAACATTATATCCCATACATAACTCATCAAAACACTTCTACTAGATCCGCACAAGGATCTAACATAAGTTGGACTGTTCTTCACTAAACTGTCCTGTCATATTAGGACCCAGTACTCAGATGCTTATAACTTTGAATCCCTTTGGCACTAGAGGCTAAAATCTTGGATTTAGATTGTTCTAAAATTCCTCTACACTCCTTCAGATTCACAACATGCAATAACTAAAATGGAGAGATCCACTTACTAAAATTCTAAACTCTACCATATACCCTATTCCTGTCTATCCAGACTGAATAAATCTTGGAACCAACTTCCGGTATTATCTGATACTACACTGTGGATGTGTGGAATGGACTGAGTTGCCATCAATGACAACACATGGCATGCCTTGTAGTGTCTCTTTCCAATAGGGGCAACCTCCTTTGAGGAAGCTCAATACAATAAATTTGTGGATGCCTTCATTGGACTCGACATGTACTTATATACTAAGTCTAATCTAAACAACTATTACTTCCCATGAATGTAAGATAATACAATATACTCACAGGATGAATTACAAAGCATATGCATCCAAAAGTAACATACTAACAAAGTGAAGAGAAGGGTTAAACATGGGTTCCTAACATCCCCTCCCTCTTAGAAAATCCTTGTCCTCAAAGATTAATATGTGGAAATTGTTGTTGAATCTAAAGGAGTGGTTCCCATGTAGCATCCTCTGGTTGCATTCTGTACCACTAAATTAATACCTCAGTTGAAAGGAAGCAAGGTGTGCGGAAATCACTTCCTACACTAATCTAATGAGGAGAGAAGAGTGCAAGTTCATTTTAACCTTTATAATTATAGAATTTTTAACACAAAAATAGAGATATTGCAGCAATGCACCACATAAGAATGTAAGATAGAAGAAGAGAGACACAAGATATATGTGGGGAAAACCCTTATTAGGTAAAAAACCCCACACTCCAAAACCTGCACAATGTATTATCAAAATTGTAATGGTTTACAATACACTTTGCAATGCAAGCTCTTAGGCATCTTCGACACTCATATCTAGAGACAAACTAGTAGCATAACAACACTTGTTAATCACCTCTTACATCTCCTCTTCAAGCACCTGCTTATAATGAAGTTTTCAAGGCAAAATTGAACATATCCTAGAATGGGTGTCCAACTTGGCCTCATCGCCCAAAACCCATGCCTAGGGACACTTGTCCAACACTACAACATGATAATGACACTTGTCATATCACCCCATCTCAATATAGTCACCTATTTCCAATTTGGGCAATGACAGATGCTCTTACGCACCAACCAACTGTCATAGAATCTATCATAGTTGTCATAACTTACAGCTGTAAGAGAATCTTTCATACATAGTCTATAAATAGTATATTCTCTTACAACATGGAAAAACCCTCCTTGGGGCACCCAAAGATGCCTTCTTCCAAGATGCCTTGTGACACATGTCTTCACCTGTCATAGAACCTTCTATTTCTGACTCTTACATGTAATAGATTTTGTCATAGGAATCTGTCATAACTGTTTCAGTCAAGATTCACTTACGCACTAGTCAAGATGCTGACACGTGGCATAAAACCTCTACCACTGAAAAGGGATGCCTATCTCCACATGGAGTGAGTTGACCATCCTAGTCACCTTACAAGTGGGGTGACAACTCATCGTGCCACTTCATACTAGATGACAAAACAAGATGTGCAACAAAATTACAACATACGCTAAGTAAATAAATTACATTACGGTAATAAATGCAAGGAATTTACAAGGTTGAGACACCTTAATTGCCAACATTCTCCCACTTTCTAGACACCTTGTAAGAGCGAATAGAAATAACAAGATTTAACTGCTATGGGCCGAGGGGCCCATAGACTCCGAACACCATCTGAACTTCCCTATGCCCACTGGTTTCAATAATGCATATGCAACATCGCACTCTGACTATCACAATAGATAGTAAACTATATTCCACCAACACCAATATCTGAACACAATATCTTAAGCCAAATGGCTTCCTTGTAAGCATGAGTAGCCACCAAATAATCAGCTCAACTGAACTCCACTATGCTCAATAGCTTTAAAGAAGCACCTATAACATCTTCCAAGTGATCACCAACATGACAAAAACATAGGAATGCCAAAAATATGATGAAACACTAAATGTCACATAGACACACCAATGTATCCAACTTCAAACCGATTAATAGAACATAAATTTGAAGTCCAAACATCTTTAAAACAAGATCGAGCACGTAAGCTCCAAAATAGTTAGAACAACAACCACAACTAGTTGTTTACATCCAACTAAAAAACCACCATTGATAGCACTTTTGCACATGACATATTTAGCCCATACTGCAACTCTCATCCCTGTGTAATCCACTGTCCTACACAAAATTACCATCTCCCATGATAACAAACACACCAAAACCATTGATGTGTAAAAAATCTCAAGACCTTTGATACTATAGTCCAATGAAAAACCAATCTACCAAAGATGTACATACATCCTAGGAATCAAACTGCATGAGCAATGCCAACTGAAGTAACTCAAAGTCTACCAACCAGCACTTACATAAAAAGATGGCTTATAATACAAACATATAATACAAAGAACAATTACAATGATCTGCAAACTACAACCAACTATTGCAAAATAGAGCATACTTCCACAAACAGTTTTCTGCTCACTCTCTGACCTCTAATCTCCTCCACTTCTCCCAAGTTCACATGTAAAAAGAACACATATTGTTGCCAAAAAACAATAAAGTACAACAATAGTAAATGACCACAAACCTAGTGATCATACTAGATGAGTAAGAACCTCTAGGAAGAAAAATGAGACCATAAAGAGAAACTGCAAACCATATCATATCCTTCTGCCAACATCACCAAGTGCTAAGTTGTGCCAAGTATGATCCCCTTCACAAAACCCTAGCTGAAAAGCCTTAACAACACCCAACCATTCAATCTCATAAGATCAAATAAACATCAGCATGGATGTAAGACTCTCTAATCAAGGTAGATCAAACTCATAACCATTCCATAACAAGGAATAAGCCCAATCACATCTCCTAAATTGCTCATAAATGAACATCATAAAACAAACTATATGAATCAAGAAGATAACCATGCTATCATATCATCCCTCAAAAGAAATCTCCAAAACCAATAACAGTACCTCAAGATTCATATCCATGAGAAAACAAAGCATAAAACAACATGAATCTAAAATAAACTGGACAAAACCTATCAGAACATTTTTTACTGAGTGAACTGAGAGTGGGTAATGAGACTGATCCACTGAGATACACCGAGTCTCATATTCTCTCTCCAAGAACAATCTCCTCTCAAGTTCAAATATGAACTCACATCCATAACAAGTGAAGGCTTCTTGGTCTTTCTTCTTAAATTTAATCATTCCAACACATGATCCCTTCAACAAGAGATCTTAAGCCTCACATCAAGTCTCTTTAGTATCCATGAGCATCCAACAACCAATACATGCCAACTTAAAATGCATCCTACAAAATCATGAAGCTTCAAGCAAATGATTAATACTTCAAACCAAAGAGAACAAACAAGATCACTATCAGAACTCCCACTGCACATCTACATGATCAAGAAGCTTGTCATGACATCATGATCTAACCATCTCCTCATAAGAAGATCACATACAACAAGTGTACAATGATGCATACATCCTATCTCAAGAGAACATGTATCATGCCAAAACTTTAAGCTATCATCAAGAATAAATCATGACATAGTAACAACATCTCTAAACAAAGGATAAACGTGTCATACTGACAAATCATAAACCTGACACCTCAATCAAGATGTCAACATCTCAAACATATGAAGATAACCATCTCCTGACAACAAAACTAAAAATGTCAAAGAACTCTCAAAACCAAGAGATCCTCCATGACACCAATATCCACTGTAGAAGATCATCCATCACTTATGATGAATCCAACATCACTGCCGAAGCTCCCACTAAAACTGTGATACCGATCTTATTAAGGCATCATGATAACCATCCTCTTAATGAAGATCATCCATGGCTCTAACACAATCTAATAATTATCCTATACAATATCAGCAACACAAAAGAATAAAGTAGAACCAAGATCTCCAAGTCAAGAAGATAAAGCCATTACTATCAAAATCTTACACTAAACTGTGTAACCAAGCTATCCATGACATTATGATAAATATGCTATAAGTCCCAATAACTGACTATCCATGCAGTCTAATTAGCCATCCTCTTATCCCAAAGAAACATACCAAATACACAAATGACCACAGACAAGGCCAACTAATGAAGTCTGCATAAATACTAAATCAATCTTGTGGATATAGATAGTCCACATTCGAGTCATCCCACTGCAATCAAATAGGTGATCAGCCCACAAAACTGCTTAACTCATAGATAGAAAACATGAAACATGCAAACTCATCATCACATTAGTAACTTGCAAATGGAGATACCAAAGAAGACAATATGTAGACTTCAAGACTCAACCATCAAATCAATTCTAGATTCAATTTGCCAACAAGTCCATAAACAAGTGATCACAGTCAAGGAACTAATCAAGCATATGTTGTAGAAATGATGAGAGATAAATCACATACCAACATATCCACACTAAGAAAGATACAAACCTCCTCACATTATGCACAAAGCATACATACAAATCTAAAAAATAGTTTGTCTATAGATTTACAAAACCACAAGATTTGATTAACCATGTAAAACTTGCAAAAGCACCATGTCACTAACATACATGCAGATCCATATCCACTTATCATCTAGAAAACACACTAGTCTGAAAATCACCAATATGGTTAAACCAGAATAATGGAATAACATAGATAAGCATAAGCAAAGATTTTTGAAATGGAAAATCTATAAAACCCTTAGATCAAAATAATATGAAACTGAGACATGCAAGTACAACCAACTAATATGAAATAGAGGTCCAGGAACTTCAACCCCATTTGTAGGCCAACTCCACAACCATCACCATGTACAAACATACAGAGGAACTAGGCTAATCCAAAAGCTTTCAAACCATCCAAGGACTAACTCCACAACCTGCATGCATTCAGGGTTAACAAGAAAATGTCTTCCAATGCTAGGGACTAAAACCAAGCACCCAACATAAGCACATCAAACCATAGCCATGGCAACCCAAGTTTCTCCATGTGATCAGGGAGCCAAGAATGAACATCCAACATGAATACTTTGTTGCAAATGACCATAGAATGATAGAACATAACCACCATGCATGAGGGTTATTGCATACTGTCAAACAAGAGCTCTAGATCAATATCATACTAAATGTAACCACATGATCAACTCTATAACATTCCATCTTAAGTTTCCATAACTCAAAATTTGTGTCATTAAACATCCCCATCTCTATTCTTTCAGATGTACCTACCATCTCATTCCTGCAACAAGATTTTAGAATACTTTGCACAGACTCCTACTCAACCTAAGATTAGTACACAAAACCCATATCCAACAACTAGGACCAAAGACAATAGCTCTAATACCAATTGAAAGGAAGCAAGGTGTGCGAAAATTGCTTCCTACACTAATCTAATGAGGAGAGAAGAGTACAAATTCATTTTAACCTTTACAATTACAGAATGTTTAACACAACAATAGAGCTATTGCAGCAATGCACCACATAAGAATGTAAGACAAAAGAAGAGAGACACAAGATATACATGGGGAAAACCCTTATCGGGTAAAAAAACTCACACTCCAAGACCTCCATAATGTATTATCAAAATTGTAATGGTTTACAATACACTTTTCAATGCAAGCTCTCAGGAGTCTTCAACACTCGTATCTGGAGACAAACCGGTAGCATAACAACACCTGTTAATCACCTCTTACATCTCCTCTCCAAGCACCTGCTTATAATGAAGTTTTCAAGGCAAAACTGAACATATCTTGGAATGGGCATCCAACTTGGCCTCATGGCCCAAACCCCATGCCTAGGGACACTTGTCCAATACTGCAGCATGATCATGACACTTGTCATATCACCCCATCCCAATATGGTAGCCTATTTCCAATTTGGACAATGACAGATGCTCTTACACACCAACCAACTGTCATAGAATCTGTCATAGCTGTTATAACTTACAGCTGTAAGAGAATCTATCATACATAGGCTATAAATAGCATATTCTCTTACAACATGACAAAACCCTCCTTGGGGCGCCCAAAGGTGCCTTCTTCCAAGATGCCTTGTGACACATGTCTTCACCTGTCATAGAACCTTCTATTTCTGACTCTTACATGTCATAGATTCTATCATAGGAATCTATCATAACTGTTTCGGTCAAGATTCACTTACAAACTAGTCAAGATGTCGACACATGGTAGAAAACCTCTACCACTCAATAGGGACACCTATCTCCACATGGAGTGAGTTGACCATCCTAGTCACGTTAGAAGTGAGGTGACAACTCATCATGCCACTTCACACTAGATGACAAAATAGGATGTGCAACATTACAACATAGGCTGAGTAAATAAATTACATTACAATAATAAATGCAAGGAATTTACAAGGTTGAGACACCTTAATTCCCAATATCGATGATGGATTAGGAGCGAAGCTGATGATTGCACCTATTGAGGATTGTCTCCGGCTCTAAAATGATGGATCGTTCATTATCCAGTTCTGGTAAAATAGTTTGTGCTCTGATGTTGGTGCCAAGAACTTTCTTTAGACAAGAGACATGAAATATTGGATGAACGCAGGAAGGAGGAAGCTCCAATTTATAAGCAACTGACCCAATCTTCTGAAGAACCTTATATGGCCCATAGAACTTTGGAGCTAGCTTATGATGGGCTTTGAGTTTTAGGGATGATTCCTTGTATGGCTGTAGATGAAGAAAAACCATATCACCTACTTGAAAAGTGTGCTTAGAACAATGTTGATTAGCTTGTTGCTTCATTTGATTTCTTGCCATGTGAAGATTGTCCTACAAGATGCAAAGAATCTGATCCCGGGTTCAGAGAACCGTGTTGACTACCTAAACTGGTGAACTACTAGGGGTGTATGGAAGGAGCACTGGTGGTACCTGACCATAGACTGCTTCATATGGAGTATTTTAGATGTAGTGTGGTAGGAGGTATTATACCACCATTCAGTAAGAGGAAGCCACTTTGCCCACTGATGATGTTGTTCTGAGGTGAAGCAACAAAGATAAGTTCCCAAACATTTGTTTATAATTTCAGTCTAACCATCTGTTTGTGGGTGATACCTAGAACTCATCTTTAGTTTGGTGCCGGTGTGTCGAAATAATTTTGTCCAAAAATGACTGGTGAAAGTTGCATCACGATCTGAGATAATGGAAGAAGGGATGCCATGAAGGTGGAAGATCTGGTCCATGAAAATTTGTGTGACTAAGGAGATGCTATAAGGATGGCCGAGGGCACAAAAATGACTATATTTGGAGAGGTGATCAGCCACAGCCAAGATCATTGTCTTCCCGACAGATTTAGGGAGCCCTTTAATTAAATCCATAGAAATATATGTCCAAATCTGTGTAGGGATGGGCAATGGTTCAAGCAATCAAGGAAGGAGTGCCATTTCACCCTTGTTGCATTGGCAAGTATCACATTCAGCCACCATCTATTGAATTGACCTTTTCATTCCCTTCCAAAAGAAGTTACGTTGTGCCCACTCATAAGTTTTGAGGAACCCAGAATGCCCTGCTGATGGAGAAGCATGGAGTTCATAGAAGATAGCCTGCTGAAGATATGTTCTCTGGGGAAGCACCAGATGACCCTTGTATAATAGAGAAGCACCATCCCAAGAGTAATGCAGTACATAAGAATGGTTATTGGCCAACTGTTGAATGATTTGAGATAATGAAAAGTCCTTGACATAGCCCTACTGGACAGATTCCAACCAATTTGGAACAGGCATAGAAATAGCTGAAAGAGAAGCTTGGTCATCAAATTTGCGAGAAAGAGCATACGCCACAATATTATCCGTACCCTTCTTGTAAGTGATCTCATATTCATAAACCATGAGTTTGCTGACCCATTTTTTATGTGTTAGGGAGGAGACCCATTGTTCCATGAAATATTTCAGACTCTGGTGATTAGTCTTGATGCAAAAAATGATTCCCTAGTAGGTATGGCCACCACTTTTGTACTGCATGCAAAATAGACATCATTTCCTTCTCATATGTAGAGAGTACTAAATTCTTACCAGAAAGGGATTTGCTGGTGAACATGATGGGATGTTCATCTTGAAGGACAACAACACCAAGTCCATTGCTACAAGCATCACTCTCAATAGTGAAGGTCTTGGAAAAATCTAGCATAGCTAGAATAGGTGTAGTACACATAGCTTGTTTTAGTTTTCCAAATGCACACTGAGCAGCATGTGTCTAGGTAAAAGCATCATTTTTTTAACATAGCTGTTAATGGAGCTCCAATCTTCCCATAATCCTTGACAAACATGCAATAGTATCCAGTTAACCCCAAAACACTACGGAGGCTCCTGAGTATCTGAGGATGCAGCCAATTTTGCATGGTGTCTATTTTTACAGGATCCACTCAAACCCCTTGGGCTGAAACAATGTGCCCAAGATACTCCACTTCCTCCTAGCCAAAAACACATTTAGACTATTTTTCATAGAGATGATGATCAGAGAGAAGTTGTAGTATGAGATCCAGATGTTGGAGATCCTTAGCCCATGTTTTACTATAGATGAGGATATCATCAAAGAAGACTAGAATGAATTTCTGCAGGTAGGGCCGGAATATGTTATTCATCAATGCCTGGAATGTTGAAGGAGCATTAGTGAGGCCAAAGGGCATGACCAAAAACTCATAGTGGCTATCATGTATGCAGAAATCCATTTTAGAGATATCATCCTCATCAACCTGGTGATGCCCAGAATGAAGATCCAACTTGGAGAAAAAATGAGCACCATGAAGCTCATCAACAATAGGAATTGGAAACTTATCCTTGATTATGATGTGATTAAGTGGTCAGAAGTCAATGCAGAGGTGCGATGACCCATCTATTTTCTAGACAAGAAGAACTGGTGAAGAAAAGGAATTGGTACTAGGGTGAATAATACCTTGCTTCAATAAGTCTCGAACAAGCATCTCAATCTCTATCTTTTGGTGAAATGGGTTGCGGTAGGGCCTAATATTGGGAGAAACACTTCCAGGGAGGAGCTAAATATGGTGGTCTACTGGTCATGAAGGTGGCAATCCCACTGGTTCGACAAAGACACAGGCATACCTATCCAAAATTTGTTGTAGATTAGAAGGAGTAGTGGAGACCACTGATGGTTGCATCTGAATGGAATGGAGCTGAGCGATGACACCATGTGAATTCTTCTTAGGAAGTTTTTCCATGCGATGTGAACTTATGATGTTGAGAGACCTTAGTTCTAAGCCCTTTAATGTGTGTTTTTTCCTATTGTCTGAAAACTGGCATCCAAAGTTTAACAAAATCCCATAAGATGGGTCCAACTATGCGTAACCATTGGTCACCAAAAACCACATCACATCCACCTAAGGGCAAAGAAAACATGTAAGAGCACAGGTTATAATCTCTAATCAAGATACACACATCGCGACACTTCCCTTTGCAAGGTAATGTGCCCCCATTGGCAATCATGACTTCAAAGATAGAGCAAAGATGGACAAAATAATCAGCCTGTTTCATGGTCCGAGGGTCAATGAATTTATGAGTGCTACCAAAATCAATGAGTATTGTAAGAGGGAGCTTCTTGAAGTAACCCTTGACCCACATGGTTTGTGGGGTGGTGACTCCTGCTAAAGTATGGAGAGAGATCTCTGGGTGGCCTTCCTGAGAAGCAGGGTCAACAAGCGGCTATTGAGTTTCAACCTGATCATCTACATAAACATTAGTTTCATGTAGAGAATCCACATCCAAGAGATAGATCTTTTGGTCAACACATCTATGTCCCTAAGTGAATTTCTCATCACAATTAGAATGAAGCCCTTTTTCCCTACGTGCCTGCATCTCTGCTTCAATCAAATGCTTAATAGGAGTTGTTCTAGGAGCTGGTGTTATTTGAGGTCTTTGGGAAACCATATTTTTGAATGGAAAAAAATTAGATTTGAATCGTTGTTGAGCTGTGATCTTGTCCTCCGCTAACTTCGCCAACCCTAGGGCTTCCACCATTATGCTGGGACGAAACATTTTAACCTCAGATTGGATTGCATCCTTCAGACCACTGACAAAACAACTCCTGAAGAATTCATCAGATAATCCTTTTGTGTGATTGGCCAGTTTTTCAAAATTTGTCTGATATTCTCCCATAGTGCCTATTGGGTGAAGTTTAGTGAGTGCTCCTATGAAGTCATCAAAAGCACTAGAGCCAAATTGTTGTAAAATGAGTTTGTAAAAATCTTTCCATTTTGGCTCTTCATGAGCCTATGTACCAATGGAACCATTGAAGGGCTTCATGTTACAAATGAAAGGATGCAAGTGGGACTTTGTTGACATCAAAAGTATTATGCAGACTAAAATATTGTTCTGCCTGGTATATCCATCCACTCAGATCATCACCATTGAAGTGAGGAAAATCAAACTTCGGCCCATGAAAATTGTTGGAAGAAGAGATCTCAGTGTCGGCAGAAGACTTTGGTTGCCATCTATTGTTCATGGCTGATTGTTGAAGATTGAGGTCGAGAATTTTTTCATCCAGATCTTGGAGTTTGGTCTTGAGGGTTGCAAGTTCATCCTCTATGTTTTTTTCTCTTGTGTGGGTGACAACCATAACAAGGAGATTTTTTTTGGGGAATGGGTAGAAAAATAAAAATAGAAACTTTTTTAGTAAATAAAAATTTGGATTTGGGAAAAACTCTGATGGGTAATTGGGGTTTGACTAGGTTTTGGAAACTTTCTGAGGGAAAGGGAAACAGAAAATGGGGATTTCATAAGCGGGGTGAATGAATGGGAAAATTTGTTCAAGAGGGACAAAAGAGTAGAAAGATGAAATGAACACTATGGTAAAATCTGAAGGCTATTGGGTGAGAATCAAAGAAGTTATGGAAAACCCTAAAAATAGACAAATGTGAGATTTCTATTTTTGATAAGTAGAATTTGGGATAGGGTCCTCAAGGAAGGAAATATGCAGAATGAAATTTTAGGGGTTCCAGTGAATTTTGAGAGGAAACAGACCTAAAGCAAGGAAGACATTACAAAAAAATGAATTTTGTTTTACTTTTTTTTTTTTCTAAAAATGATCTGGCAACTACTCTTGACAAATTCAATCTGCGATTTGCTGGTTGTCAATAGATATGGGCCCCAAGTATGTTCAGCTTCCTAAAGGTTCAAGGGAGTCACTCGACCACCAATGTTGTCTAACAACTTGCGTATTGGGGTAGTACCCCTCACTCCGTGACTTAGGTAAAACTGATAACCACTTTACCACAAATGACAACTCTTGATTTACCTCACAGATGGGAACTAGTCAATCAAGTAGGGGTTGTTACCCTTTTCGTTGGCAGGTCCTCTTAATTGGCCAGCTACTTTGGGGTTCCTGTGGTACTCCTCACAATGAGTTTTAAGGCTATATGCCCAGGCACTTCCCACAGTTAAGTGGATAGGGATATTCCCTGATCTGAACCTGTAATTGAAATGAACAATATAGAAGAAAAAAGAAAGAACTACTGTAATAATCACAGCACCTGGAGGCCACTGCAGAAAAAAATTTTGGCAAAAATTCCACCCATCGAGCCCAAGAAAGCGCTCTTATACTAGATGTGAGGAACCTCTTGCAACAATATAATGAAAATGCATGAAATAATAGAAATAGTAGAAACACAGAAGGAATTTATTGATTGTAGGCCACTTCAAGGAGGCAACCTCCTTTGAGCAAGCTTAATACAATAAATTCATGGATGCCTTCATTGGCCTCAACACGTACTTATATACTAAGTCTAATCTAAACAACTATTACTTCCCATGAATGTGGGATAATACAATATACTCACAAGACGACATACAAAGCATATGCATTCAAAAGTAACATACTAACAAAGTAAAGAGAAGGGTTAAACACAGGTTTCTAACATAGAGATGATAAGGCCAAAATCTAGTGAAAAAGTAAGGTTTTCAAACCCTAGGCATGAAATTTTTGCAAGAAAACCACTATGATGAAATACTATAGTTAGAAATTAGTCGAAATGAGTGTTTTAAATAGGTAGTAAAATCTGAAACAAGATTTTGACTACAAACCCTAGCTAATGCAAAACTAGGTTATATGGAAAAATGCACAATTTCAAGCAATTTTTATCACTTAAGCATGAGAATGCAATCTAAATGAACGATGAATGAAAAATTTATGTATTTTAAATTAGATCTAATGAGAATGATAGAAATTTATTGAAATTAAATGCCAACTAACTCAAATTATTTGAAAATGCAAGCTAAAAATGCCAATTTTTTTTGTAAATTTTCAAATGCAATAAGATGAATAATGAAATGAATGAATGAAATGAATGCAAATCTAAAGTACCAACACTCATTAGGATGCAAAAAGTCTAAAAACATAGGTTCACAAAAATGTTTAGTTTGATAGATGTTTAGGGTTGTTTTTAATTATTTGTATTGATCCTCATTTCACCACTAAACATTCAAGGACATTCAACTAAGTAGAAAACTCTACTACAGATATCCTATCTCTTGGAACATAGGGGAATATTGAAATTGTGTAAATTTGTTGTTTAATTAAGTCCAATTATGTTTAAAACCTTAATTTCATGAAATCGTAACAAACGAACAAATTATGGAAAGGGTCAGTGCAAGAAGTTGGGTCCACTTTTTGGCCAAAAAGTGGAAGTGTTTTCCCTGATTTTTAGAATTTGTCACATTTGAACTGAACATTTGAGGCACTTAAAGATTGAATCTTAAAAAATGTTAGTAATATGAAATGTAGTACTTGAAGTTTAGTTTCCAAATATGTAATTTATTTTAATAGCCAGATGATAAAAATTGATTTTCAATAGCAATTTCTAAAAACCATTGTTTAAAAGTCACTTCTCTTTTACCATACCATGCACATGTACGGACAACATAATTTGACCTAAATAAAAGTTTTTTTCTAAACCCTTTTGGAGAAATATGTGTAGAATAGTGAAGTTTGATGAGGATATTTTTTTATAATTTTTTTCCAAAAAAAAAATTATTAATTTTTTATTGGCCCTAATTGTTGTTTTCCAAAACCCTTGTATACGACCAACATAATTTGAGCAAAACTAATCATAAAATATATTTTTTTAATTGTGTAAAGAATGATGTGTAGATTGATGACATATAATTTTTTTTTCAAAAAGATTTAAAAATTAAAAGTTATTAAAAAAATACAAACACCTGTCATTTCAAGTTTTTGGACTAGTTTGGTCATAAATTAAATAATAAATAGCAAAACAAGTCCAATAAAAAAAATTACATATTTGAAAACTAGACACTGTCATCTGTAATAGGTTTTAATTTCGTAAAAACATTTAGAAAAAAATGTCATCAGTCATATAGGTAAACTTAGTCTTTTCTCTTGTTCTATACTTAGAAAAAAACTTGCAGGTCCAAGGCAAGGGGTTGGCTTACTATGCCTTTCCCAAGCCTAAGATTTTAGGAATGGGTACTCGTTCCTTTTGTATGGGAAAAAAAGCGCGCAGGCATTTTTTTCAAATTCAAATATGTTTAATGAAATGGGTACCTGTTCCTAAACGGGTACCCATTTCTGTAGGAATTTTTTTTTGCCCATAACTTCCCCTCTATGTGGACCCAACTTCTTGCACTTACCCGAAAATGATCGCACATAGAGATATCAAATGACAATCAAATGCATCCCAGATTTTGATGTTCGGTGTGTAGAAAAGTTAGGGACTAATGAGTGGGTGCCCTAGTCCAGTGCCATAGTTTTCTTCAGGATCTGAGAATCTTGTCTACAACCTGTTCCTATTGTTCCAGAGATTTTCTAGTTACGGGATCCGAAGGACTAATGAGCAAGCGCCTGAGTCTAGGTCCCTATTTTCTTCTTTGATCTGTAATTCTGACAGTTTACACTACTCTCCTGCAACTCCACTTCTTTTGCTTTCACAACCTGTAACCTATAATTACAGAAAAGTGCCCATTGGGGTTGTGGTGTTTAGAGGCCTACCTCAGTCAAGCCTCAGAGAGACATTCAAGTCTTCCGAACATTGTTGTTAGATAAAGAGTACGTATCCATGTGGAATAGAGGCAAAATCTACTTGATAAATGATAGAAAACATAATATATCACCTTGTAGTGAAGATCTCATGGAAGGAAGATGCTCTCCATGCCATGAGGAGATGGATACCAAATCTGCAAATACAAACACAATAACAACAAAGTACTGCTCTGCCACACAACTAATGCCTTGAATAACTTTCACAAAATCACAATGCTCATCAAATTTCCATCTAGTTTACAAATGATAACCTAATCATGCTTATATATGCAACTACAAACATTCCCACTAAGAATTTCATAATTCAAACTTACCGTGTCGGTATAGGACGTAAATAATGGTCATAAACTGACACTTTCAAATAGGCTGACCTAAAATAAGGCAAGACTAGGGTGCGGGCGCCCAAGTCCTCCCCCCTATTTCAGGTAGGAATCATCATAAATGTGTCCCTTAGGTCCCATTTTCCATGAAACTTCAAGGTTTTCTCATCGAGAGTCATCAAAATCATGTAAAATGCTCTAAATGCATTCTAAAGGACCTGAGAACTAAACCTTAAGAGGAAAAGCCCCCAAGGTTACTTTTTCCAACATAATAGGGAGGTTCTCTTGGTTCTGGTTTGGTTGGTTGTAGTGATGGTGCTCTTTTTTGTTCTCTTATTTTTGGGGGTGGTTGCCCTCCTAGTTTTGTACTAGCACTTTCTTTATTAATACGTTTTTACCCCCTTTTTTAAAACAAAATAATAATAAAATATTAAACTAAAATACACATGGCATAAAAAAAATCTAATAAGTAGATATGACTAACTAATTGCTTAATTTCTAAATCTTAATCTAATATTATATTTCATAACCTATATCTAATATTATGCACATAAGGCATAACTGTATTTTTTTATTATGCACATGTGCATAATACATAACAGTAGTTTTTAATTATGCACATCCACTCCTAATTTCTATAAGTATGTATTTGATAGATGAACTTTCATGATATCTATTACACTTTAGAAAAAATTAAATTCTAAAAGAAATTAGTATAGGATTGCATAATAAGGTTGGGAATTTTTTTAAGGAAATATATTTTAACAAAACATAAAACTAAAACCTTATAAATTAGGTATAAATATTAATATAAGCATTTAACTTTAAAATAACTTAAATATAAATATTAATATAAAGAGTTTTTGGAATTTATGCAAGGCCTAAATTTGATGGTTGAATGGTCATATTTAGATATTTTTACTTAAAATACAATCAAAATTTTAAAAAGATTGTATCACATGGAAAGAGAGATTTTGGATAGACTATCAAAATTTATATAAAATTGTGATTATATATATATGATTTATATATAATTTTATTTATACTAAGATATGTCATAGTATTTTAGAGGCACCTTTGAATGGATAACCGTCATTAAAAAAATATGCTTGATGTTTAACCGGTAAATTGACGTGGTTTGGGAAGCTAAAATATTGAAAATTACTTATTGTTATTTCTATAATTACACTGAGAGGCATTCTACACTCACCACAAGTGCTCAAAGATTCAAATTCCCATAAACATTTAGATTCTGTAAACAAAATTCATAAAATATTTAAATAAATAAATTCATGTAAATAAGATTCATTGGAAAAAAATTCTTGTCCAATTTCTTTTTTGGTTCCATAGTTTTTGTGATTTTCTTATTTTCAATTTCTTTTTTTATTTTTATTTTTTTATTTTTTCTAGTTTCTTTTTAGTATTTTATTTTTATTTTTTCCAATTTCTTTTTCGGTTTTTATTTTTTATTTTTTCCATTTTTTTTAGTTTTTATTTTTTATTTTTTCCAATTTCTTTTTTGGTTTTTTATTTTTTATTTTTTCCAATTTCTTTTTCAAATAAACTATGGAAAAAACGTACTTTAGATTTTTTTTCTAAATATAAATATACTAGTATTTTTTTTATTGAGAATATTAAAAAAGTAGAGTTCATCTAGGATGCCATCCCAGGACCTGTATGTCCGATAAAGATTTGAAAGCCAATAACTAAATTAAGGCAAAAAGGCAACTGTTATCAATGGTGTCAACTCATTCCAAAGTACCTTTACCAACCTCAATTTTTTTCCAGTCAAATCTAGGTTCTTCAGATTCACACTTTAGATAGCGAGTCTACAACATTTTTGGGTTTACATTAACATTCTAGCTATTTTACAGCAAAGATTCTAAAATTAAATTCACAATAAAAAATATATAAAACCGTAAATAATAGTAATAAAATCGCTTCAATATTTTACCTTCAGGATAAAAGAAAAATTCAAATTCACACTTTAGATAGCGATTCTACAACATTTTTGGGTTTACATTAACATTCTAGCTATTTTACAGCAAAGATTCTAAAATTAAATTCACAATAAAAAATATATAAAATCCTTAATAATAATAATAAAATCGTTTTAATATTTTACTTTCATAATAAAAGAAAAATCATTTAAATGCATTTATTGCTATAACTAGTATATTTATATTTTAAAAAATATATCTAAAGTTTTGGTTTTTATTTTTTCTAATTTCTTTTTTTTCCAACTTACAAATTAAAATAATTTTTCTTTTGCTTCTTTTATTAATTTATTTTCTCTTTGTGTTGCAGGGCTAAGAAGGAAAACTGTATGGGAGAAACTATTGGATAGCTATGGCATGCTTTATCCATTTCACTTCTTTCAGAAGAATTTGTGTGAATATTGATTTATTTATTTCACTATGTTTATATTACCTATTTTCCTTTATAATTCCTAACCAAGTCATCTCATTTTAAATCAGATATGTACGTTTTTGTGTGTTTCATGTTGTAGGAAAAGACTCAATTTATTTGTGCCAACATTTAGTCCATGGAGGTACTACAGAGGCAGGGAACATGAGATATCTTATACAATCTTGATCATTTGGGGTTCTATGGGTTGAAATTTCATGAAAAAGGAAAAGATTATTTTATTTTATTACAAAAGTCACTCTCATTTTGTTGAATTTTGTTTTAAATTGTGATTCAAAGGGATTTACAGGACAAAATGTGTTGTTTTGAGTTATTTACATTTTGGAAACACCTGCATACTTCTTTGTGTGTTAATGTACACAAATTTTGCAAATTCTATTAATTAAATTATGGCTTAATTTTCTGCATAGCAGAAGAATGTTAATTACTTTATAGTTAAATTTAAATTTAACAAATATTAAGGAGGGGGAGGTGCCGTGGCTGCCACAAGAGCCACGCCTCACCTGGGAGCCCGTACACACAACTCGTAGCTATGTGGATAGGGGTGTGGGGTTTTCCCATCCCCCCATGCCTCCTTCAGGGAGGTTAAAAGGAGTTTTAAATAAAAAAATTCAAACTCACTTTAAATTGATTTCCTTTCATGCGTTGTCTATGACCTCAAAACTTTATTATGTTGGCCTATATATACCTATAAATAAATTTGCACAGTAATTTGGCAAAAGAATGACAAATTTGGGAAAAATTAGTTCCATAGACTAGGCCATATGTAGGGCAAAGGTTCATAAAAGTGTAGCCATCTACCTACGTTTTTTATGCTAGATAAAATCTAAAAGGAAAGGCATCATATAAGTAATTTTGTTATGCTTCCATTTTAGCATGAAATTTAAGAGTTTTTCTTTCTTTGCAATTAGAAAACATTTTATTTCTTAATCTACAACTTCATTTTTTAATTTATAATTAGAAAGTTTATGATTCGACATCCCAATTGATAATGGCGTAGTATTGATTTTAATAATCTTGCAACTCCCTCTCGATCAAGCAGACAATTCAGAGCAGGTGCGATGAATTTTCTTCAATCTCTCCCTCAGTTGTTGAATTTATCCTGCAATTTGTTTAATGTTTTCTTTTTGCACTATAGATTTGAAAGCGATTGTCCAAACTAAATGGAATAATTAAATGACCATTTAAAAAATAGCTAAGAATCTAATTGTATTTAAATGATAACTGGCAGTGGCAGACAACTCAAATAGCCACCCAAAAATAAAATTATTCATAAATTAATTACGCTGAAAGGCATTCTTATGATGGAGGAGAACAATGGAAAGATTCCATAATTTAATTGTAAACTAAATTTAAAAAAAAATCTTTATTAAAAAATAAAAAAATAAAAAATATTATCCACTAACATCAAATAGTAAAAATGCATGTTGAGGAGATCATGAGTTTCATTTGTCATCGGCATATTTTAAATAGGAATGACATAATAAATAGTAAGGAATATATCTCTACAATGTATTTCCCTCATTCTTTTGAAGTTCTGAGTTTTTTTGGCAGGACAAAGGATGTAGCGGAGACCAAGTGTTGGAGGTGCATCCAGAAATGAGAGGTGATGCAGAAAAGAAGTGGCTACCTAAGCAGGGATTGTGCCCACTGTGGGTTGGACTAAGGCTACATGACTTGTTGTGGCGTCCCACCTCCACAATGGGAGTCATGGCCTCCCATCACCATGCCTTACTATTTTATTTTATTTTTATTTTTTATTTCTATTGTTCTTACTTTTTTTTGACTTCTTATCTCTACTATTTATTCATATTCATCTCCCCCTTTTTTAACAAGTTTCTGAACCTTCAAGAAAATGTCATTGGTAACCAAAATCCAATACTCTCTCAGACGTGCTAATATGAGGGCTTGGAGAGCGCATTCTTCAAAGCATAATGGGGAGGGATTTTTATTTGTGAAATATTGTAGTTGCAGACCTGTATGCAAAATGGAGGGACATTGGTGTGATCTCTTTGACAAAATGCCTCAAAGAAATGTGTTATTTTGGAACTCCATGGATGAAATGGTTTATTGAAATGGTTTAGATATATTTTTTAAGTAGTTAAAGGTAAATTTTAGGTATATTTTTTAGATATATTTTTAGATATATATATTTAGGTATATGGCATACTTTACATATATTTTTTAGATATATTTTAACCACATTCAATTAATCATTTCATCCAGATCTTACAATTATAGAATTTGAAAATAACACATTTCTTTGAAGCATTTTGTCAAACAGATCACACCCTGGTGGACGTCCCTCCATTTTGCATACATGTCTGCAACTACAATATTTCATAATAAAAAATCCCTCCCCATTATGCTTTGAAGAATGTCCTCTCCAAGCCCTCATATTGGCACGGTTGAGAGAGTGCTAACAAACAATGTGGAGCTAAATTTTGGCTGCCAATGACATTTTAATGAAGGTTCAGAAACCTGTTAAAAAAGGGGAGACAAATATGAACAAACAATAGTAAATATATAGATAAGAAGTTGAAAAAAACTAATAACAATATACATAAAAATAAAAATAAAATAAAATAGCAAAGCATGGCCATGGGAGGCCACGACCCCCACTGTGGAGGGGGGATGCCATAGCAAGTCATGTAGCCTTACTACAACCCACAGTGAGCAAAACCCCCACTTAGGTAGCCACCTCTTCTCTGCACCACCTCTCATTTCTAGATGCACCTCCAACACTTGGTTGCCACTGCATCCTTTGTCCTGCCCAAAACACTCAAAACTTCAAAAGAATGAGGGAAACTTAGGGTTTTTCTTCTGTCCGCACTCCCCTACTCGCCCCAATAAGAAACACATTGCAAAGATATATTTGTTACTATTTAAAATATGTCTAGGACAAAAGCAACTAACAATCACCTCAACATGCATTTTTACTATTTTATGTTAGTGGATAGTATTTTTATTTTTTATTTTATCTTTTTAATAAAGATTCTCTTTTTATTTAATTTATTTTACATTAAAATTATTGAATCTTTTAGCTCTTCTCCTCCACCCCTGATGTGACTGTGGGAATGTCTCTTGATGTCCTTAAGAGTTATTCTAGAATTAATTTATTTTCAAAATTTTATTTTTAAGAGATATTTGAAAATATAAGTTTTTTTTCCAAAACTAAAACAATTATAGTGTTTATTATTTATGGTACCTCTAGTTCACATTTACGAGTCAAGTCGATGTGATTGAACTACTATGAACACTAGTACCTAAAATAGTTATTACAATTATGGTTATAATTAGGGTTGGAGTTAGGGATAGAGTTAGAAATTAAGTAGATCTAGGGGTAGAATTAGGGTTAGTATTGGCTTGAATGTTAGGGTTAGGGATAGGGATAGGGTTCATGTTAGAATTGGGATTACAGTTATTATTACAATTAGGTCTAGAATTAGGGTTACAGCTATGGTTAGAATTAGGTTTAGGGCTACAATTAATGTTTGGACTAAACTTAGGGTTATCATTAGGGTTAGATTTAGTGTCACAATTAGGGTTATAATTAGGGTTAGGGTGAGATGTTGGGTTACAATTACAATTAAGGTTACAATTAGGGTTAGGGTTAGGGTTATTATTATAGTTATAATTAGGGTTAGGGTTGGAATTGCAATTAGAATTATGGTTAGGATTAGGGTTAGAATTACAATTAGAATTAGGGTTACAATTTGAAAAAGGGTGACAATTACATTGAGAATTAGTGTCAAAACTAGAATTAGGGTTAGGGTTAGAATTGGGATTACAATTATTATTACAATTAGGTCTAGAATTAGGGTTACAACTATGGTTAGAATTAGGGTTGGAGTTAGAGTTAGAATTAAGGATATAATTGGAAATTTACTAGATCTAGCGGTAGAAATAGGGTTAGGGTTCCAATTAATGTTTGTAATAAAATTAGGGTTTGTTAGGAAATAGGTTTGTCACCACCTTCTTATATTTGCTTTGCCCAATTTATGGTGGCAAATTTCACCAACAATTGAACAATTACCATGAATTGTTCTCTGAAAGTTTTAGAAGGTACAACTCCCTTCATATGATAGGTTTAATAGTTTTTTATGCTTTTAACCTAAAAGTGAAAAGGATTTTCCACGAATACAAACTTGTAATAAAAACTATAGTGCTCACTATGTTGTAGGCAAGACTAAATTTAACTCACAACAACCCAATCATTAGATCCTTTTCTAGGAATATGGAAAGGAAATAAATCAATGAATGGACCAAAACAACTTGATCACTAGTTTTGAATCAGATTCTGACATACGAAAGAAGACACTCCATTGACAAGATAAATATCTAAAGGAATATTATCAATATTTTCGTACAAAAATAAATGAAGATGATCATACTGATGAAGGGGGTAAATCATAAAACACACAACAACAAAAATTGCACACAGAAAATAGAAATTTCTTTTATTGATTTGGACAACTTATTACACTATAGAAGCTCAAATACAATAAAAGGAATCAACCCTCCACATGCTACAACACATTACAGCTTCCTCTCACAAGACTCTGGAATCATCTGCCTTTTGTAACACCAAATCAACTAGGGTTTCTATTTCCCTGCCTATTCTTGACTCTACACTTCCCCCCCTTAACTCTACTACTGTCCAAGGTTCCCAAAAATGGTTATTAATAGCCTTTTTCATGGCCAACAACCTAATTTCAAATTTTGCTTCTCCCTCCAAAAATAGGTTAACTTCTGGGAGCCATAACTTTTGATCTGGGTGTCCGATTGATGAACCATTTATGCATCAAAAATCTCGTGGAGTACTCTACATGCTAAGAACATGATTTACTGATTTTCGCCATTTTCAGGCCCGTACAGGGCCTTTTAGTGCCTCAAACCTGAGTTTAAATAATTTTCAGGTATTTTTCAGAAAATAAAAACTTTAATATCTTTCAGCTTGCAAATGATCTTTGCACATGATTCCTTTGCCAAAGGTCTTATTTTTCAGTTATGAAGCTTCCTGTAAATTTTCACTTCATTCTGTGCTCAAATGCAAACTTTCTAAAAATAGCAGGTTGCTATTTTGAACAGTTTAGAAAACTGAAAGTTCTAAATCATTATTCAAGCGATTGTGGAACCAAAACTACAAATTTTGAAAATAAATGGAAAGAACATCAACAATTTTGAAACACATATTTTTTTGGTTGATGCAAGATTGCCCTTACACCACTGGATGCTCCTGCATCAGACACCCAGGGTAATTTGAGAAGTGACCATGTCACATCTCAGCTGTTTGTGTGAGAAAAACCAAATGGTCAACCTCTGCCTTAGACAACCAAGAAGAATCTTCAATACACCTTCCTTTCCATTTCACCAAGTATTCTTCATATTACCTATTCTAAGTACTTCCCACACGGCTATCTAAAATCTCTTCTATCTCCTCTGTTGAAGTAGATACTAGAATACTCCACTGTTCTTTTGTTGGTCCATCATATGTTCCTCCTTCATGATAGTCTAATAAATCAGTAATGTTGAAAATAGGGGAAATGTTGATCCCACTCGATAGCTCTACCTCATATGCATTTTTTGAATCATGTTTCTTCAAAATTCTGCATGGTCCAAATTTCTTCATTTTTAGCTTATTGTATGTTCCAATTGGGAACCTTTCTTTTCTCAAGTGAACCATGACTTCATCTCCTACCTGGAATTCCTTATATCTCCTCTTCTAATCTACCTTAGCCTTGTACTAAATATTCATTTTATTAATGTGCTTTTTCAGCTCTTCGTGCAAATTCTTCATTTGTTCTGCAAAGTCTTCAGCCTCGGCACTTGTCTTCTCTCCTTTGTCTAGATTCCTTAATTCTGAAGCATTTCTTGGACTATTCCCATATACAATCTGGAATGGTGATTTACCAGTACTCCTATTGACAAAATTGTTGTAAGTAAATTCTACTTGTGGTAAAATCAAATCCCATCCCTTGGGCTTATATTTTACTAAGCATCGTAGCATGTTACCCAAACTCCTATTCACTATTTCTGTTTGTCCATTAGTATGTGGATGGTGTGCAGAACTAAACTTCAAATCCGTTTTCAACTTCTTCCACAATGTTCTCTAAAAATAACCAACAAACTTGGTATCTTGATTTGAAACTATGCTCTTTGGTAGATAATGTAATCTCACCACCTCCCTGAAAAAATAACTCTGCAATATGAATAGCATCATTAGTCTTCTTACAAGGATTAAAATGTGCCATCTTTGAGAATCTATCCACCACCACAAAAATATAATCATGTCCTCTATGTGTCCTTGGTAAACCAAGAATAAAATCCATACTGAGATCATCCCATGGCTTATCTGGTACAGGTAATGGCTAATATAGCCCTGTATTCTGACTTGTTCCTTTTGCCATCTAACATACTCTACAACTCTGCACAATTTTCTCACATCCTGCTACAACTGTGGCCAATAATAATTTTCACCAATAATAGCAATGATCTTATCTTGACCAAAGTGTCTAGCCAATCCTCCACTATGCTTCTCCTTAATTAGGTTCTCTCTCATGGAACTCCTTGGAATGCACAACTGGCTTCCTTTAAACAACATGCCATCTTGGATTATGAAATCCAACCTTTTTGTCTTGTCCAAAGTAACAGGTTCTAGACAAGCTTTCGAAGCCTCTGCAAAATTTGGATCTTCAGGATACAAACTTTTGAGCTCATCGAACCCAACAACATCTATCTTCATTGCTGTCAACAAATTTTGCCTTCTGCTCAAGGCATCTGCAAGTCTATTGGACTTCCCACTCTTGTGCTTTAAAACAAAAGTATAGCTCTGCAAAAACTCAACCCATTTTAATTGTCTTTGATTTAACTTTCCTTGACTATTAAGATACTACAAAGCCTGATGATCAGTATATAAAACAAACTCCTCTGGCAACAAATAATGTCTCCATTTCCTCAAAGCCTGAACTATTGCATAAAACTCTTGATCATAAACAAAGTATTTTTTCTTGGCATCATTAAGCTTCTCACTAAAATAGGCAATGGGATTACCTTCTTGGCTCAAAACAACTCCTATACCACTACCACTAGCATCGCAATCTACCTGAAATACCTTATTGTAATCTAGAAGTACCAAAACAGGTTGTTCTATGACTTTCTGCTTTAATGTATGAAATCTCTTGTCTACTCCTTTAGTCCATCTAAACTCTTTTCTATGCCCTCTCATTGTCTCAGTTAGGGGTGCACAAATACTACTAAAATTCTTGATAAACTTTTTGTAAAAACTTGCCAAACCATGAAAAGATCTTACCTTGGAAGCACTCCTTGGCATAGGCTTTTCAATGATAGCCCTTACTTTTTCTAGGTCCATCTTAAGACCTTCCTCTGAGACAACAAATCCTAGGTATACCAACTCCTTCTTTGTAAAACTATATTTCTTCAGATTAATCAGCAACTTCTCCTCCCTCAACTTCTCTAAAACTCTTCTAATATGCATCGATGGTCATCCCAAGTTTTATTGAAAATCAAAATATCATCCAAATAAACAATAACAAAACTTCCCAAAAATTCTTTCAGTACCTCGTTCATGAGCCACATGAATGTGCTCGATGCATTTGTTAGCCCAAATGGCATGACTAACCACTCATACAAACCCTCCTTTGTCTAGAAGGATGTCTTCCATTCATCTCCTTCTCTAATTTGGATCTGGTGATACCCACTCTTCAAGTCAATTTTTGTGAAGTACTTGGCTCCACTCAAACAGTCCATTATGTCATCCATTCTTGGAAATGGAAAATTGTACTTGATCATGATCTTATTGATGGCTCAAGAATCTGTACATATTCTCCACTCTCCATCTTTCTTCGGTGCTAGTACTGCAGGTACCACACATGGACTTAGGCTCTCTCTTATCAGCCCCTTCCTTAACAGCTCTTGAACTTGTCTGCTTAGCTCTTCACTCTTTGCAGGGGTCATTCTGTGGGCTGCCTTATTTGGCAAACTGGCTCCTAGTATCAAATCCATTTGATGACTTATCTTCCTCACTAGTGGTAAACCTTCTCGTACATTATCAGAGACAATATCCTTTAATTCTTCCAACATATCTGAAACTTCTACTGGTACATCTTCACATTTTTCTTGACTAATCTTAAGAATCAATGCAAAGTAATGACGCTCATGCTTCATACCCTCCAAAAAGATTTTACCATCTACAAAGCAAATTCTGGCAGTACTACATACCTTGTCTTCCACCTCCTTCAAGGGCTTCAATTTGTGACGAACTCCATCCTTTGTTAGGGAATATGTGTTTTCATGACCATCATGGATAGCACTCCTATCATACTGGCATGGCTTCCCAAACAACATATGACATGCGTCCATTGGTATGATATCACACAACACCTTATCATGGTAGTCTCCAATCTTGAGCTTCACTAAATACTGCTCATTGACCAAAGCTCTATGGTCTTTTTGCAAGCATGCAATCCAATATGGATGTGGATGCTTTCTTTTTGTCAACTTCAACTTGTCAACCATCTCCTCTGAAACAAGATTATCAGTTCTTCTACTATCAATAATAATATCACAACACTTACCTTCACATTTACACCTTGTGCGGAATAAACTCTTCCTTTGATTTGGGTCTTTCTCCTCATTCAGCAAAGTTCTTCTAACAACTAGGGTTTCTCCCCTTTCAGCATCTTCAGAATGCTCAGACTGTGCATCTTCATCTACATGTGCAACTCGTGTATTACCTTCAGGTCTTCTATTCGTCTTCCCTGATGTTGTGGAAACTCGTATGCTCGATGCCCTTCTTCTCCACATTGGAAACAAGTTCCTCTAAAATCTCCTCTTCCAGGTCCTTGCCCAGGTCGGCCTCTTCCTCTTCCTCTTTGCTCACCATTGTTTTGGTCACGAGGGTGGTAGGTATTATCTCCTCTCTGATTTCGATTGGTTTTACCTTCTTCACTTTTCTTTGAATCTTCATTTCGCCCCCCATAGGGTCTTCCACTAGTCCTTCCGCCTTGACCTCTTCCCCTTTGCTTGCTATCAAATCTTTTATTTAGCTTCTCTTCCACCTTCAAGGAAAACTGGTATGCATCTTCTATGGTGCTCATTCTGACTAGGCTTAGCTCCTCTTGAATACTCAGCCTCAACCCATTAATGTAATAGGCTACCTTCTCCTTGTTGGGCTCTACATAACCTGTCCTAATAGTAATTTTATAAAACTCTTCTATATACTCCTTAACAGACTTGTTGCCTTGTTTTAATCCTTGCAGCTTCTTCAACAACTTCAACTCATAGTCCATACGAATGAACTGCTTCTTCAGTTTCTCCACCATCCGATCCCATTTGGTGATCTTACCTTTTCCTCTTCTATTCCTCTCTAACTAGACCTCCTTCCACCAAATATTCGCATGGCCCTTCAATTTTGTTTTTTGCAAACTTGACCCAATCTAGGTCTTCCACATCTTCAAACTCAAAATACTCCTCCATATCATTGATCCAATCAATAAGCTATTCTAGATTCAAATCTCTAGAATATGTAGAAACTTCGATCCTGCGCCTCTTTCTAATCTTTGAAATGGCCCTCAACAACCTAACTTCTGCAGGATCTCCTGTAGCTTCTTGTTCTTTCTCGGATAGCTCTTCTTTAGCTTCATCCTCACTTTCTTCTCTTGTTCTCGGATCAAACCCTCTTTGCAACTCCTCTTGCAATGCATCGATTTGCCTTTGTAGGGCTCTAAAACCCTCTTCCATCAAAGTATTCCTCCCAATATGATTTATTCGTGGAGGCATCTTGATCTCTGTAGCAAACCCACAACCTCAGGTCCTAGTGCAAACTACCTCATGGTTGGCGATCTGTCTACACACTCAGGAATCCTTGCTCTGATACCACTTGATGAAGGGGGTAAATCATAAAACACACAATATCAGAAATTGCACACAGAAAATAGAACTTTCTTTTATTGATTTGGACAACTTATTATACTACAGAAGCTTAAATACAATCAGAGGAATCAACCCTCCATATGTTGCAACATATTATAGCTTCCTCTAGCAAGACTCTGGAATCATCCACCTTCTATTACCCCAAATCAGCTAGGGTTTCTGTTTTCCCGCCTATTCTTGACTCTACACTTCCCCCCCTTAATTCTACTACTGCCTAGGGTTCCCAAAAATGGTTATTAATAGCCTTTTTAGCCGGAGGGTGTGTCTCACCAGCATCGCTGGTCATGTTAAAAAAGTTTACCAGGCACATTTAAAAAATTAAAAAAAAAAAATTATTTCCTTTTGAATTACTTTCCCCTTTCCCAAAAAAAAAACCTTTCCTGTGAGAGAGAGGAACCCCATAAAATAAAATTATCCTTTTCTAAATATTTTACCCATATAGGTAGTTTTGTAACCTCTTTTACCATACTCCCGTTCTTGAAATTATTTGCCCACTTTTCCTTTGCGGGCATTTTCCAACAAAAATTAACTATTTCACATCAATTAATTCTTTAAAGAATTAATTACTACCACTTATCGGCATAATGATTTTTGAATAATTTATTTCAAGTCATTTTATGACTTTAATAAAGTTATATTATTTCTTTATGGCTTCAATATAATTAATTAATTCAAGAGAATTAATATAATTTTAATTTGGTAAAGTCATATATTTCTTCTCGAACTAACCATAGCCTTCCTTTCACAATATTTTTTTAAGGTATTAGAAAAATCTAGGCCAAGAACTGGCTCTTACTTGGGGACCACATTTCATAGCGATGTGAGAACTCTAGAATCTTTAAGCAGCACACACTAAGCTTTGACTTGCTTAGGTGGCTGGTGGGCCCCTTCTCTTATTAACACATTAACAAAACAGAGTAAAACAGAGTAAGAGAAAAGGCCCACCAACCACCTAAGCAAGTCAAAACTTAGTGTGTGTTGTTTAAGCCCAATGGTAGATGAGTGCCTTATTCATTAGGCATAGACTCATTTATAATTTGTCATAACCAAACTTGTCTTCCTCTTCTTGCAATCTCATATCCATAGATAGTTTCCTATAGGCAAAGCAAATGCTTTCTTGCAACAAGTGGTGTCTATGCTTTTCCATAGAAATATCTTCAATTGGTAGCAAAAGGATTTTGGTCAAGCCACTAGGAAGGTTCATTGAAACTAACAATGCCTCAATCCATGTGGCTCTATCTTCTTTGACTTCACAAACCTCTCCTTATTCTCCATTGGCATCACTAAACTACAAGGACAATCAAACAAATTCTCCACCATTTCTTCTTCATCTCCACTTTTTGGATCTTTTGATTTGTACAATGCCACTGCTTGAAGCACTACATCATCTCCATTCATTGATAGCTCCATTCCTTAATCTATACTATGGGAGTTTCTCGTCATAACCATGGTGATGCAGATATGTCACCATATCTAACCATATTACAAAAATCCAATAGGGAATAAAGTAAAGCTTCATCATCAAGATGGCATCCATAAGAACCGAGAGTTCTGTAAGTAAAACCACCATTGCAATCTAGCACGCTATTGGTGTAATAATATATCTTCTATATTGATTCGTCCAGTGTTGTAACTCTTTTCAAACACGGCAATGCGAAAGGTTCAGCTTTTATTTCTCTGCAGTCTTCTCGTAGAGATCAATTAGGTCTGAATAGTGCAGCTCCTCCTTTTATCTCTAAAAATGCCAGCCAAGGAGATAAACGGTCCTTATTTTCAAATGGGTTGAGACCAAACTTTGAGAAAAGGGCACTTATTCCACCTATAAGAACAAATGATCACCGTAGGGTCCCATTTGAAGAAAAGAGAGTCTTGGGTACAACAGTTAATGGAGCTACTACAAATGCAAAGAGACCTTTGTTTCCAGATCAGAGCTCAGGCATTGAGTCAATGCCTTCATTTCTAGGCCAGAGTTTGGAGGAAACGAGGCCTTCATTCATAGGCCATAGAGAAAATGAAACAAAGCCTGCAACTAGGAGGTCACTGTCATTTGAGTCCATCAGGGTTGATCTTCCACCTTTGCCAAAGAAGGCCATGAAAATGACAAATAGTGGCAACACAGTGCCCTTCTTGACTCAGGACAACAATATTACTAATCTATGGGATACTTTGGGTTTCATTGAAGCTTTGGAGATAGCAAAGACTTTGAACAAGTCATCATGCCTGCCTTCTCTGAGGCACCCAATTCAATTCTGGTCTCGCCTGCTCAGCAAAGAAAGTGTAATAGTTGCCTTAAGAGTCTTCCAAGAGATGACACTTCCTCCAAGCCCCAAGGCATGAATAGGTGATCCCCTTTTTTTAATGTTTTCTAGCATAATCTGAGCTGTAGACAACCAAATAGTACTATAGTAGCATGCACACCTTGTATATTGCATTGCCAAACTACAATTTTTTTTAATTTTATTTCAATCATATCTCATATGGGATCAATAGCTATATTGGCTCTAGTATGGTATGATGAGCCCTCCAGACATTTCCAGGGAGCATGAATTTTCTCCTATCAGGAGAACAAGGAATGTAGACCGAATGGAATTAGCAGCAAAGTTGCGAAGAATGTTTGACAATACAAAAGTGCTGCATCTTCCTGCATGATTCATCATTCTTTACATGATCATGATTCTGATGATGAATTCTATGATTGGTTCTCCAGCCACGACAAGGTACCAGAATGGAAGAATGAGTCAAATGCCCGATCAGACTAAAACTTTCAAAGTGAGAAAGACCTCACCTCTCTCCTTCCTTGAGGCGATACAAACAACAATGGGTTTTCATATCTTTGTCATCTTATAAGCAGGTGTGCATTTGACTGGATCTTACAGATTCTCATTCTGCTGCATTTATTTCCTTGAAAACCTATATGTTGCCTCATAACACCATATACGATCAATTCCTCGGAAACAAGAGAGAATATTTCGTTGTGCCTTCTTCTCCTGAATTTAGTATCACTTTTATTTTCCACTCCATGCCTAACACCCATTTTTCTTTACCTCTTACAACTGAGAATATCCCTGACGTCATCTTCTACATCATTATTTCCTGCTGCTTCCTCGAAGCTGTAAAACCTGAGACAAGAGGCGAAATATACTTCTTTGTCTCCTTAAAATGTGGTAAGAAGAATTACCACAGTGCTGGATTGCCAAATGGTGAAATGTTCAATGAAGCATTTTGTGCATCGTAAGAAACCCATGTTAATATCTGATCATCAAACGGGCAGAAATAATAACTTTAGAACTGCATGGGCATGCTATCGGTGAACATGATCTATCGGCCAAGATGCAGAGATGAATGTGATTTCACCATCATTGGCTTCGCCTGGTGGCTTAATTCATTTGCAGTGATATGAGTTCAAGAAGTAGAATTAGAACAATGAAGACTCAAATTGGTTTGGCTCCAAGCATCCTCGTAAGGGAAAGCTAAGGCTACGCTTGATTAAGCTTGGACATTTATAATAATGATGTGTCTTGTTTTGAAGGGAATGAAGCCCACATTTACAATGATGATGATATGGTTTTCTGCTGGAATGCTCGTCTTCCACATTCCACTGCAACGTGACCTGTACAAATAAAAATGATCTCTCCATAACAGTGCTCCATTCTTGTCTATTATTATTGCCTTTCTCCAACTCAAATACCACGTCGATCGGGAGAAATATAAACTTCTTAACTTGCCAAGTTCACCGATGTTGTATCGGTAAATCAGAAACTTTGGAACCTTGCAGTCTTATATCGTATCGATGAATCGGTATCTTAACGAACCTTCCGTATGCTGAGTTCGTGCAATATAATATTCCTTGATAGATTATTGAGCTCATCAGAAAATTGGTATAATTTGAGACTTTCAAACTTATATCGGCAAACCTGTAAAGAGTATAACTTTCGAACTGATAAGTTTCCCGATAACAAAGCCATTAACCGTTAAATTACTCAATGAATCGGCTTTGTTAAGAATAGTAATAATGGCGTTTAGGGCACTTGAAACCGCATCACTGGAGGCAAAATCCTCATGATTTTTCTGGCCAAAACTGCCAATGACAATGTAATGATAGGCATTGCACATTACTCATTCACCTCACAGTTTACCTTCCTCTCAGTCTGGCTACTAGACCTGTTGCATCTGCACCAGAAACATTTAAATGCCATCCAATTTTTGAGCCTTTTTATAATTCATTTTCGTATAACGGAGTTCTTTTACATTGGCTTTTGCTTCTGTTGTCGGTAAAACCTTACGACAGATGCTCACAGATTGGTTGCGACATTAATATTGTTAATTGTTTGTGACTTTAATAATGAAATTGCTCCCAGTAATTGTTAGAGTGGTGAGGATACTGCGAGGAGGTGAATCAGTATCCAAGATATTTATTTTGTTTTTAGTAGAAATAATTGCAGATTCTGATTTGAATTTCAGATAAAAATATTCAACTGAATTGATCAAATGCATATGTCCATAGAATAAAATAAATCTGTATGATTATATGCAGATATGAAACTGAAATATTCAATAACAGATTGAAAGCATACCACAGAAATTAAAGACACAGTGATTTGTCCTGAGTGGAAAGCCCTTGGCATAAAACCACTCGAAAAAATGCCTCACTGGCTTAAAATCTCACTAATTACACGCCTCACTAGCATTATAACAAATCTGTCATATGAAAATTTACATACAGAGGGATACTCTGTTTCGCTTCACTCCTTACTGATATAATGTCAATAATGCATGAACAAACTTTTGTACTCACTGCACTATTCCCACTTTATGAGTAACATATATATATCATGTACAAAAAACATATTTTGTTTCTCTGTTTTTTAGGTAAAACTACTTTTAGGAGGTTTCATAACTGTTATACAGTTTGTCTGATCGAATACCCCCAAAAAAATTTTCAGTTATAAACCAAAAATGGGTAAGATATGTCTAACCGGAGTCACAAAGTCTTATAAACAACATACTGAATGCTCATTATGAACAGAACAATATCTTCATGATTTATGTTTGCCAAAACCCTAACCAGGACCTTGAAACCCCGATTCATATTACTTAGAGCAAAGATTTCTGGCAACGAAAAACAATATGTATTCTTTTCAAAAAAAAATCTCAAAAAACACATTTCCCTTGAATCATTCACAACAGCCTATAACTGTCAAAATAAAACTTTATGTAAGAGTAATCATAACTACCATAGTCAAAAATAGCTGAAATAAGAGAAGGGAAATCATGACAATATCACCTGCTGCCAAAAGTCAAACTGATTGCCGTGAAATCCAAAACTTCCATCCATAAAACCTCATCATTTTTGCGTAGGGTATCAAACCCTAAGAAAGAAGCATATAACCGAAGCTCGAACATTATCATATGAAGAAAAAGAAAGAAAGAATGCCTTTTTCCCACTAATCACCATGTAACCGGAACTGCAGGTAACCTGAAAGAGACCAGTAACTTTCAATGAAGAAAGACTTGTACTTTACCATGAAGAAAACTCCATAAACCTGTCTGGGAGGTCACCACTTAAAAACATGCCAATGGAGAATGTGTGTAATATATGGTGCTCACTAGGAGAATGATACAAGAGACACCCAACCATGGTCAATCACTTAAACAACATTACAAACCTTAGACCGTAGCTCTCAAGGAATAATAAAAATTGTTACCAAGTGTGTCAATATCACTACAGTAGTGCATCATAATGGGGAAAATATAATATGTGAATATGATTAAAGAAGCGAACCCATGTTGAACTAATCAAGACATCAATGCACATAAAGATGCCTTATAAAGAATGCCAACCCAAGGAATATTGAACATGAACCCAATATCAATGATTGTTGACATAATAGCGCAATGCCCACTGAAACATAGTACAAACCAATCTGATCATGAAAACCTGTTATTGTGGAACAAAATATCATAGAGGCCACATAGGCAAACCCTAAAGCATTATCTAAGCAAAAGAAATGTTATGCAAACTATAACAAACAAACAATATCATAAGGATGCATTTGACAAAGAAACTAAGCTGTCCACCATCAATATCCTGAAGATGCTTTTGTGAGCTTTTGTGATCAATAAAGAAACCAAGTTGTCTTGTGTGATCAATAAAGAAACCAAACTGTTAAACCAAGCTGACGAACTAATATCATGTATTAATGTCATGTATTCCATGAAAACATAGATAGACCACAAAGTGTAACATGCAAGAGCATGAAACCTAACATCATAAAACCAACAAAACCATGTGTTTGAACATCAGGGACAACAACTAAGGAGAAGAAGGAAACCAACAATACTCCCCCTTTGTCCATGATGGGAAAACACGAAAACATAGCAACAACATCTTTGATTCTTCTCCCCCTTTTTATCATCAGGACAAAGGCAGGGCATAAAAGCAAATGGCTGCAATATACATAAAAACTGAAAAGAAGAACAGATCAATCATACCAAGACTTTCACAGCACCGATAATTATCTAGAAGATTTGAAACAAGAAGAGGATATCAGTACCAGAAATAAATAATAGCAAGTAGAAACAAACAACAACTGAGGAGACTGTCGATGAGAACCCAAGAGAACTAGTACATGAAGCTGAAAACTGTCAGGGCACAGAAATATGCAAGAATCTCCCCCTGAGTCCAAGATTTGAGAAACATTAATGCAGAGAAGAAAAAGAGAGAACCCCAAGCTTATCCCTGAGACCCTCAAAAACTGCTCTAGGAAGTGGCTTATTAAATATATCAGCCACTTGATCAGCTGAAGAAACATAGTCCAATATAACATCATTTAGGAGAAATTTATCACGAAGAAAGTGATATCTGATATCAATATGCTTTGTACAAGAATGCATCACATGATTTTTAGAGATATTGATTGCACTGACATTGTCACATAGAATTCAGACATGCTTACAAACAGTAACCTTGTAATCATTCAATGTATAAACCATCTAGAGGATCTAAGTGCAACAAGAGGTGGCTGCAATATATTCAGCCTTAGCTGTAGATAGAGAAATAGAATCTTGCTTTTTTCTATGCCAAGCAACTAGCCTTCCACCAAGAAAGAAAGCACCACCTAAAGTGCTTTTTCTATCACCAAGACTAACAGCCCAATTAGCATATGTGTATGCTGTCAGTGTGAAATCTGAATGCCTAGAATACCAAAGTGCATAAACAAGTGTTGCTTGTATATATTTAAGGATCCTTTTTACTACATTTAGATGAGCTTGCTTAGGAGTAGATTGAAATCTAGCTACTAAACAAACCACATACATTATGTCGGGTCTAGTGGTAGTTAAATACAACAAGCTGCCTATCATAGACCTATAAAAAGTATGATCAATATTAGGCTTGTCAACTTCAGCACTTAGTTTGCAACCAGTTTCCATAGGTGTACTAAGAAGATTACATTCATTCATCTGAAACCGTTTCAACATTTCTTTTGCATATTTTGTTTCAGAAAGAAATATACCTTCTTTGAGTTGGGAAACCTGTAAACCAAGAAAAAATGAAAGTTCACCCAGCATTAACATTTCAAACTTTGCAGTCATAACCTGTGGAAAATATAGGCTGAGTTCATTATCATCACTGCAAAAAATAATGTCATCCACATAGATAACCACTATTAAGATGGAATCATTTTTGGTCATAAAGTACAAATTACTATCAACACCACCTCTAGTGAACCCTTGTGACTATAAATGTTTGTCTAGTTTAGCATACCAAGCTCTAGGAGCTTGTTTAAGCCCATAAAGAGCCTTTTTCAACCTGTAAACATGATGGGGTTTGCCCTTGCTAACAAAACCTTTCGGCTGATCCATATATACCTCCTCTTCTAAGTCTCCATTTAAAAAAGTTGTTTTTACATCCATTTGATAGGCCTTGAAATTTTTATAAACAGAATATGCAAGAAACAGTCTGATTGCTTCTAGTCTAGCTACAGGAGCAAAGGTTTCATCAAAATCAACACCTTCTATCTGAGAATAACCCTTACACACCAGTCTAGCTTTGTTTTGAATAACAACTCCATTTTCATCAATTTGTTCCTAAAAACCCATTTAGCCCCAATAATTTTTTATCTTTTGGTCTTGGGACAAGTTCCCAAGTGTTATTTTTCTCTATTTGGGCTAACTCATCTAACATAGCCTGAACCCACCAGTCATCTTGACTATCTTCAGCATAGGTTTTAGGTTCTAATTGAGACACTAAACAAATATGAACCTGCTGATTTGCTTGAGCAGTTTTTCTTCTAGTTTGTATGCCAGAATCTAAGTCGCCAATAACATGTTCACTTGGATGATTCTTTTGCAACAATCTTCTAGGAGTATAAATAGAATATTTAGAAGGAGTATTAGTTTTACGACTTATTGATTGTCCTTGAGGTACTTCGGGATCCAATTCTTCTTCAAATTTCTGTGACTCTTCTTTTGTGCTTGGCTCTTCTTGAATGATTTCTTCAACTTGTTGAAACTGAGGTTGTTGTTCTTGCTGCAAATTCTCAACCACTTTGACATTAGAGCTTTCAACTATTCTTCTTAATCTCTTGTTATAACATTTGTAAGCCTTGCTATGAGTAGAGTAACCTAGAAAGATCCCTTCATCACATCATGATTCAAAATTTCCTACATGACATTTGCTGCCGAAGATTTTAAAATAAGATACATTAGTTGTGTTACCATACCAAAGTTCATAGGATGTGTACCTAGTTTTGGCCCTTATTTGTACCTTGTTTAAGGTATAAACAGTTGTATGAACTACTTCTTTCTAGAAAGTATTTGATAGTCTAGCATCCTGAAGCATAGTTGTAGCCATCTCTTTTACTATCCTATTCTTTCTTTCAGCCACCCCATTTTGTTGAGGTGTTCTAGGAGCTGCAAGCTATCTTTTTATGCAATGTTTTTCACAATATTTGAGAAAAGTGATAAAAGTATATTCTCCTCCATTATCAAACCTTAAACATTTCAGTTTTAAATCTATCTCTCTCTCTACCATGCTTTTAAAAATATTAAATTTTTCTAAAGCCTCAGACTTATGCTTTAAAAAAGTAACCCAAGTCATTCTTGTGTAATCGTCTATGAATAACATAAAATATCTTTCACCATTCAAAGATTTTATTCTGCTTGGACCACATAAGTTAGTGTGAACCAACTAGAGAGGTTCTGCAGCGAATTGTTCTTTAGATTTATGAACATTTCTTATTTGTTTACCTTGCTGACACTCTTTACAAATCAGATTTTCAGGCTTAGAAATAGCGGGCATATGTCTAACATTTTTGTTGTCACTGATTTTAACTAAGTTATCAAAATTTATATGCCCAAAACTCCTATGCCAGAGTTTACTTTCCTCAATTTGACTAATAAAGCATAAATTATTTTTGCATTCATTAGCAGATCCATGCAGATTATAAATGTTACCTTTAGTTCTCAAACCTGAAGCAATGACCTGTTTTGAACTTTTGAGAATCTTGCAGCCTTGTGATGTAAAAACTACATCAAATCCACTGTCACAAATCTGACTTACACTCAATAGATTATGAGTTAGTCCTTCAACAAAATAAACATCTTCTAGAGGTGAAACATCTTCTAAAAGAACTGTACCTTTTCCTATGATCTCTAAACAATAATCATCACCTAATTTAACTGACCCACTTGAACAATTTTCAAATGAAGTAAATTTACTCCTATCCCCAGTCATATGATGGGAACATCGACTGTCTATAACCCAGATTTCATTTTTCTTTACATGAAATGCAACTTCAACAATCATAGCCTTGCTATTTTTGGGCACCCATTTCATTTTGAGTTGCTTAGTAAGAGAAACAATATCTCATTTACAAAACTTGGCAATATGTCCAAGTTCTTTGTAGTTGAAGCATCTTATCTTGTTTAGAAAATTAAAGGTCCTACCATTCAGAAAATTGGGCTGCTTTCTAAAAACAAACTTACATTCAGTTGCTCTATACCCATATTGATAACAATAAAAACAATAACCAGAGAATCTAAAAGGCATTTTACCTTTAAACTGATTATTATTAGAGAATTAACCTTTTGAGAAGCCTAGACTAGTCATGTCTTTATACTTTTTTTGTTTACCTAGCATATCAACAAGTTTATCGCTACTGTTACATATTTCAAGTTCTTTTCTTAGTTTAACTATTTCAGCATCCTTGGAACAACACTCTTTATCCTTGGATTTTAACAGTTGTTGAGTATGTAAAAGAATTTTTCTATTTTCTTCAAGACTTAATTTTAAATCAGAAATTTGTTTTTCCTGATCAGATATTAATTTGCTTTGCACTCCATTTTCCTTTTTAAACCTTCTAATTTCACCAAAAGCACATTTTCACTCTCCTTCTAAGTCAACTTCATTTTCAGACATTTCTGCTTATTCTTCTTCTAGAGCAGCAATAATTGTTGGCATGAAGAGTGTTTCATCTATTTCATTAGGAGATTCCTCTGACGGACTGTTTGTTATTCCAGCAATTAGACTCCTTTTCTTAAAAGTACTTTTCTTGTTAATGTTGAAAGGTTTTTTCTTATACTATTTTTGATTATCTTCTTGTTCACTGTCAAGTTCTAGATTAGGACACTTTGCTGCATAATGTCTTATTTTTCCATAGTTGAAGCATTTAAAAGGTAATTTTCCTTTATATCTACCTGAGCCTCTTCTGAGTTTACTAACAAAAATAGATTCATCTTCACTGATATTTTCAGTTCCATGACTGGTTTCAATTTCCTTTTTCACAGTTTTACAAGCTGCTTCCTTAACTTCTTTACTGGGGTTTTCATTTTCCATTCTCATTTCATTTGCAGTAAAGACTCCTAGAATAGAATCAATAGTTATAGTTTTCAGGTCTTTATCTTCAACCACAGAGGTTTTGGAGTCATATTTGCGAGTTAGATTTCGTAAGACCTTCTTAACTACAATTATTTCTTCTAGTTTATCCCCTAGACCTTTAATACTATTGACAGTTTCCTAAACTCTTTGAAGATATTCAGCTATCTTTTCATCATCTTTCATTCTCATTCCTTCAAACCTTTCTCTAAGAGCTTGAAACCTAGCCTCTTTAATGCTTTCATCTCCTTCATAAATATTTGAAAGTTTATCCCAAATACTTTTAGTTGTTTCACATTCCATAACTTTATTTAAGACTTCATTAGTCAAACCACAACAAATAGCACTAGCAGCTTTTGAGTCACAATCAAGTGCCTTTTTTTCATCAACATTAGATGGTTTGCCTTTGACAGTATAGCTAGTTTCAATGGTTTGCCTTTGACAGTATAGCTGGTTTCAATGGCTTCCCAGACATCATATCCTAAAGCTTTGATATGACGAGTCATTCTATATTTCCCAAAAGTACAATTTGTACCATCAAATAATGGTGCCTTGGATGAGGAAAGACCATCGTGAAAAGACATGGTTACCACTCAACCAGGAATGCTGATAAGGCATTAAAGATAAAGGGCTTGGCTCTGATACCACTTGTTAGAGTGGTGAGGATATGAGAGGGGGGGTGAATTAGTATCCAAGATATTTATTTTGCTTTTAGTAGAAATAATTGCAGATTCTAATTTGAATTTCAGATAAAAATATTCAACTGAATTGATCAAATGCATATGTCCATAGAATAAAATAAATCTGTATGATTATATGTAGGTATGAAACTAAAATATTTAATAACAGATTCAAAGCATACCACAGAAATTAAAGACACAGTCAGTTGTCCTAAGTGGAAAGCCCCTTTCATAAAACCACTCGAAAAAGTACCTCACTGGCTTAAAATATCACTAATTACAGGCCTCATTGGCATTATAACAAAACTGTCATATGAAAATTTACAAACAGAGGGATACTATGTTTCACTTCACTCCTTACTAATATAATGTCAATAATGCATGAACAAACTTTTGTACTCACTGTACTATTCCCACTATATGAGTAACATATATATATCATGTACAAAAACCATATTTTGTTTCTCTATTTTTCAAGTAAAACCACTTTTAGGAGGTTTCATAACTGTTATACAGTTTATCTGATCGAATACCCCCCAAAAAAAATTTAGTTATAAACCAAAAATAGGTAAGATATGTCAAACCAGAGTCACAAAGTCTTATAAACAACATACTGAATGCTCATTATGAACAGAACAATATCTTCATGATTTATGTTTGCCAAAACCCTAACCATGGTTGAAACCCCGATTCATATTACTTAGAGCAAAGATTTCTAGCAGCGAAAAACAATATGTATTTTTTTCAAAAAAAAATCTCAAAAGACACATTTCCACTGAGTCATTCATGATAGCCTATAACTGTCAAAATAAAACTTTATGCAAGAGTAATCATAATTGCCATAGTCAAAAATAGCTGAAATAACAGAAGGGAAATCATGACAATATCACCTGTTGCCAGAAGTCAAACTGATTTCTGTGAAATCCAGAACTTCCATCCATAAAACCTCATCATTTCTGCGTAGGGTATCAAACCCTAAGAAAGAAGCATATAACCAAAGCTCGAACATTATCATATGAATAAAAGAAACAAAGAATGCCTTTTTCCCACTATTCACCATGTAACCGGAACTGCAGGTAACCCTAAAGAGACTGGTAACTTTCAGTAAAGAAAGACTTGCACTTTACCATGAAGAAAACTCCATAAACCTATTTGGGAGGTCACCACTTAAAAACATGCCAATGGAGAATGTGTGTAATAGATGGTGCTCACTATGAGAATGATACAAAAGACACCCGACCATGGTCAATCACTTAAACAACATTACAAACCTTAGACTGTAGCTCTCAAGGAATAATAAATTTTTTTGCCAAGTGTGTCAATATCACTATAGTAGTGCATCATAATGGGGAAAATATAATGTGTGAATATGATTAAAGAAGCCAACCCATGTTGAACTGATCAAGACATCAATGCACATAAAGATGCCTTATAAAAAATGCCAACCCAAGCAATACTGAACATGAACCCAAGATCAATGATTGTTGACATAATAGCACAATGCCCACTGCAACATAGTGCAAACCAATCTGATCATCAAAACTTGTTATTGTAGAACAAAATATCATAGAGGCCACATAGGCAAACCCTAAAGCATTATCCAAGAAAAAGAAATGTTATGCAAACTGTAACAAAGCAACAATATCATAAGGATGCATTTGACAAAGAAACCAAGCTGTCCACCATTAATATCTTGAAGATGCTTTTGTGAGCTTTTGTGATCAATAAAGAAACCAAGTTGTCTTGTGTGATCAATAAAGAAACTAGTCAAACCAAGCTGACAAACTAATATCATCTATTAATGTCATGTATTCCATGAAAACATAGATAGACCACAAAGTGCAAGGTGTAAGAGCATGAAACCCAACATCATAAAACCAACAAAACCATGTGTTTGAACATCAGGGACAACAACTAAGGAGAAGAAGGAAACCAACAGTAATTTGTTCATTCGCTCAACAATGACACCTCCAGCATCTGATGAATATCAATACTCAATATGAGATACCTCTATGTGATTTTCTTGTTGACTGGCTATGTAATTTAAGAAGCATTCATAAAATCAATGAGCCAAAGTTTCTTTTTCATCTCTAAGCTTCATCTTTTGTCTTGGTAGCATGGCTCAAGAATATCATATACATTAATCCTAGAAACCAACTCATTAAGAAGGTCCTCCATTTCAAAACGTTCTCTTGAAAAATGACTCCACTTGTTGATTGCATTTGTTTAAAAGTTTCTAAAGCCCTTTCAACGAATCCATTTTGTGAACATTTTGTAACCATTATATTCCACGAGATGGTGTCCTTTTAAACAAAAAGATAATTCTTTCAAATAAACATAGCCTTGAAATCTGTGAGGCCAAACATTATTTAATTTTCAATCCAGTGACTGGTACGTCATGAATGATATATATATATATATAGCAAATATCACCATCTTGTTGACTTGAAGCACTTCTTATGGTGGCAATGTGAAATAGTATAATTAATCCATTTATAGGTAACAAGATAGCCTCATTCTTGTGATCAACATGAACTATATATTCCCTTGATGAAAGAATTTCATCTACTTATTACTAGAATTAGAACCTCTAAAAGGTTATCATCATTGGATTCTACTTCAGGATTCAATTCAAATGGTCTCCTGCATTGGAATATTAGAGGGTAGAAAATGTCTTGATATTTTGCTTCTAGTTCCACATTTGCTTTGCTAAGATAAAGAATGGCATTATCTATATCTTCCATAAGAGAATAATAGGTCACCTTCTTTTCCCTCTATATAATCTCCTCAAGTTTGGGCACAGCATAATCCTTAAGAACTGAAGCAAACAAAACTGAAGCTTCCTTCAAGAGTAGTGCAACAAGGGGTAGATATTTACCATAACCTTGGGTAATATAGCATTACTATGGTAACTACAAAACTTCTTAGAGACGCAAAGGACAAAAGGGAATGGGGAAGATGCTATAATGCTGTTGTGGCAACTTGTTGTAAACACGCGAACTAGAAATAAAATAGCAATGCTACACATGACCATTAATAGGGTGGGAAAAATATGAGCCCTTCTAAATCAACTCTGGGTCATATGAGGACAACTGTTGCAAGGATATGAGTAACAATAATAGCTAGATTTCAACTATACCAATAGGAAAGGGGTGAGATATAGGAGGAAAAATAAAGATGGATTTAATTATTTGACCATGGATATCAAGGATACAAAAATTATTTTCTATTTTAATGGGATGTATAACACGTACATCTTCTTTTTGGATATAAGAATTGTGTTTGGAAATGATTTCTAGAATTTGGATGACATGGGACATACCTCGAAAAGAAAATGATGGTTGTTCGTGTAATTCTTCAACCATGATTGGTTGACCCAAATCTGATTTTAACACTCCTAGTGGCAAACGTGGAACTTTAACTTCAAGGTGTTCAGGAATTTCAGAATTTTATCCTTGTTGATTCTTGTTTGATTCGGCTTCAAGGTCCTCCTTAAGCTCATGTTCAAGGTCACCAACTTCATCTTCTCTTGGTTGTATGTGCACTGGGGAAGCAATCCCTGCTTCATCTTTGCATATATCTATTGCTTCATCGGAGGGAATTTCTTTACAAGAATTTTCTATCTCTATACTGTTGTCCCTTTTCTATGAAGTTGCAGATTCTTCACGGATGAGGGTATGGCTGCAAACAAGAAAATTTGTATAGATCTTCCATCTCTTTACTTGATCTTTTGTAGAGTTTGGAGCAAAGCTGGGTGTACCTTATTAGACTAAAATTGCATACCACCATAAAAACATTTTAAAAAGCTCACTTACATTGGATTATCAAGTACCTAACTATTCTGAGATGTAAATGTGGAACATGATAAGTCTTCATTATCATTGTCATCGTTGTCATCTTTTCCTTGATACCAAACCATTTTCTGTAGAATTGCCAACCTCCTGGAGGTGCAATATAGTAGTTGCATTGATCTTCACATCCACATCCCTAGTAGAGTCACCAAAAATCTGTTAGCAAATAGGTTTTTCACCACCTTCTTATATCTACTTTGCCCAATTTGTGGTAGAAAATTTCACCAATAGTTGAACAATTACCATGAATTGTTCTCTGAAACTTTTAGAAGGTACAACTCCCTTCGTATGATAAGTTTAATAGTTTTTCATGGTTTTAATATGAAAGCAAGAAAAGAATTTTCCACAAATACAAACTTGTAATAAAAACTATAGCAATCATTACGCTGCAGGAAAAACTAAATTTAACTCACAACAACCCAATCATTAGATCCTTTTCCAGGCATAAGGAACAACAATAAATCAATGAATGGACCAAAACAACCTGATCACTAGTTTTGCATCAGATTCTGACATATGAAAGAAGACACTCCACTGACAAGATAAATATCTGAAGGCAGGTTATCTATATTTTCATACAAAAACAAATGAAGATGATCATACATTCACCATACCATATATTCAACACATGAAGAACAAATGATAACACAAAGAGTCCATGAACATACTATCCATCCTCTTTTTATTGGTGAATGACGTAAATCAAAAAACTCTGTTGTTCCAAAAATGACATTACATTGTTATACAAAAATATTCCCCTTTCCTCCATATCAAATTATTTCTTTTTGAATTACTTTTCCCCTTTCCCAAAAAAATATATACCTTTCCCATGAGAGAGAGGAACCCCTGTAAAATAAAATTATCCCTTTTTAAATATTTTACTCACATGGGTAGTTTTTGAAACTATCCTAACCTCATTTACCAAACTTCCAGTCTTGACATTATTTGCCTACTTTTCCTTCACAGGCATTTTCCAAGCAAAATTGACTATTTCAGATCAATTAATTCTTTAAAGAATTAATTACTACACTTACCTACATAATGTTTTTTTGAGTAATTTATTTCAAGTCATTTTATAACTTTAATAAAGTTATATTAATTTTTTATGACTTTAATAAAAATAATCAATTCAATAAAATTAATATAATTTTAATTTGTTAAAGTCATATATTTCTCCTCAAACTAACCATAGCCTTGCCTTCCTTTCACAATATTTCCCTTTTGGCAATAAAGTATTTTTTAGTGAGTTCAATTTTTAACGTATTGGAAAAGGACCAATAGGGTTATCATTAGGGTTAGAATTAGTGTTACAATTAGAGCTATAACTAGTATACCTATATTTAAAATATATATCTAAAGTCTGCCAAGAGATAACCTTCTGGAGGCACCTATTTTTTAATCAATTCACCACACATAGGTAGAATAGGTTCCTCGAGAAGGATATATCTCGACATACTTTAGATATATTTTTTAAAAATAGGTATACCAGTAGACATTTTGTTCTAATTTTTTTCAATTTAATTTATCATATTTTGTTGTTTACTAACAAGTGCAAAATTTTACAGAATTTTTTTTTTGAAGCAAGAGAATGCATTAATCATTAAATATAATTACACCATTAACAACATTAAATAAAATGAATAGCTAACACCTCTAGGGAACATAACTACACCAGATAAACATAAAACTATAACAATACAAGTGATATACATAATAATACAATAGAAGAGGATTTACATCAATCATTTGCAGAGATGAATAATTACAAAGGTTCAAATACAAGATTACATGACCAATCATGTTGGTTTATGATATACAACAATATAGTACAATTATGAAGGTAAACTACAACTTAGAAGATGTAGAACAAATCTAAAACTAGAAACACTTCCGCAATGTCCTCGAACCAATACCTCCAAGAAAACCAATGGATTAAGCTCTTCCACCCAACCATGTGGAACCCTAAGGTCCACCCCTCTAAGCTAGGAGATAACAATGAGGTTCCACTAAATCAAAGGTTACAAAAAAGCAGAAACAAATTTGACAAAGACAACTCAGATCATCAAGACAAGATAGTACTCCAAAGGCATCAACAAAAGATAACAGGAAGTAACTAGACTACAGTAGGGAGAGTGTCATCGCATGGTCCTAGCATGGGTTACTTAGGCTATCTCTCTCTAGAAACTAGTGCCCATCTATGGTTACCCTGGCAGCCTCTCTCTAGGCATCGACCCCATAGGGTGACACATGTGGAGCCAACACATCCTTTCATGAAGACAAGGAGGTTGACCTTGCCACCTAGGCCTTCTCATCCCATCCTTAGCCTATGAGAGCACTCAAGGCATGGGTGAGGCATGATACTTATCTTGTTATGTGAATTTCTACTGAACCCACCTAAATAAATTATTAAATTATCACTTGATTACAGCTTCTATGGGGTTACCCAAGTAGCCACATTGGGCACCGGCCCCACCATAGATGCCACTCCCCTTCTTACATCTAGAAGACCCTATCCAACAAGCAAGACACCATGACAAGAATCCATATATCATGCAAAACATTTACCTTCTTGCTCACAAATCATAATTACAAGGATCAATGATGCAGAGCATCCACCACTCAAACCCTAACATACAATTACAAATGTATGTCTATGCATTATTTAATATGCATACAAATTTCATTGTATATACTTTCCCTTCTCTCACCTATCGGCAACACACAATACCATCAGCCTAACAAAATACCTTCATCCTGATCATTGTAGCACTTGTATCTATTATGAGATACATTCGGCTGTGTACATACAAACATTTACCTGCTGCACCCATGATCCATTTACATCGCTTCATGATGAACACTCAGACATACAACACTCGACCCGTTATCGCCAGTTTCTGTCACCCATTCTATCGGTCGCTGCTTGCACATAGCCCTTTGTATCGTAGAATGCATATTCCAATATCCATTCACAATATACATGCAAACACTGTTCACTCCGTCGAACATACACTTGACCGTTGACCTCTTTGCATCAACCCGATGTACATCTGCGATGTACATTCATCACATACAACTCACAACCTACTCTCCCGATGCCCTTACCTACTACTGCTGGTCAACTGTTGTATTCGCAAATCAAAACCCTTCCAACATACATTCTGGCTACCACCTCAGCCAGTCACCCTTTGCATTATTTGGTGATGTATAATTTCATTGTATCTTCATAACATACAACTGTGGAATACAACTGACGGATACACAGAGACTGTCTCACTCATGCAACTGCAATATACACATAAACTGTCTTTGACATACAAAAGACATATACTCATAAATTGTATAACCCAATATACTTAACCTTGTATATTCATAACATGCATTTCCAATTATGCATTTGACTGAAACTTGACTCCCTTGTATGCACCGAAGCTTTCTCTCTCCTTTGTATCTGCGATAGACTTGTATGTTTCTCCCATACAACAGCGATGGACCAAAAGCGATATACTCAGAACATGTGATAGCGATATGCTCACGGATTGTATATCTCGCATACAAAAGCGATATACTCACACTTTGTATGTCTTTTGCAACTTTGTAGATTTTCACTATTTTCGACCCACTTAACACCTGCATTTGTTCTGGCCTATCCCTTCGACGATTCTCCAAACCTTTTCACTTTGCTAAACCTAGCACATACCCATGCTAGGGTTCTTCAATGCATCTCAGACCGGATCCTGCAAACATGCACTTGAACAAAATAGAAAACAAAATAAAACCCTAAATCTATGTACACAGCCATTCCACCGATTCTGAATGAATCAATCGGTGGAATGGAATGGAAAATCCATCCAGCCTCAAAACAATAAAACAATTTATTCAGTGAATTCAAATGCCAGAAGTAACACAAAATAGGATCTCGTTATTTATGCTTTCAGAGATGTATACAGATGCTCTGTTACAACTTCACAACTAAATTGAACTATAACTGACCACCACACTATGTTCATTCGATCATCTGGAGGGTATTTATCTACTTACCCTCGATAGTACAAACTTGGTTCCCAGTGGCTGGGTGACACTTCCAATCAGCTGGGAGATCTAACTAACTAACAAACTCTTAACTAACAACCTAAAAATAGTAAGCATTGGTCAAGCTAACCTTATTACATTGAAGGGTCATTTAGGACCTTATTGAAAATAGAAAATTAAACATAAAACAACTAAATGCCTTAAGGAGGCCACTGTGGGTGATGTGCACCTGCACCAATCAACACTTAAATCATTGTTCCACACTTCTGGTTGGCACACTCATGTCAATAACAACATGTAACCAGAGTACGGTATGGGTCATCTCACTTCCAACTTAACTACAAACAAAACTCAAGATCCATTTCCAACAAAAATCATAAAAAATCTAGACATACCATCCTACGCCTTTGGACAAATTTAACAGCATGGCACTATTATGACCAACAACACAAATCCCCCTCCCATACTGTAATTAAATTGGCAAAAGACCAAAATCCAAAAAGCAGTATTATAAATTTATCCTTGATTACAAACCTTTTTTCAACAAAACTATTATAAAAAAGTCATAAAAACAATAATATTAATCAATACATTAATTGTATTACATTGCTTAATACTAATCATGAGTCTAAAAAAAACATCATTTTAAACTTGACTATGACATATTTTGTTTCCATAACATTATACCATTAAATTTTAAATACAAAGATTATTCCTATCTATAATACTTGCAGTAATAAACATATGTGTTAATAATCATTGCTCTATACGTATGCAACACTATACATTAATTTAAACACTTAATACACATTTCAAGCACATCGGATAACATAATAAATATACCTATTACTAATTATACAACACTACCTATCAACATAGCAGATGCTATAATAGAGTCGATTCAATCTCCTATGATGTCGACCTAGCAGTTACATCCTAAAAGGAACTATTTCTTAACTCAACCATATCATGCCATCATTGCAGATGACCTTAACAATTGTAGAACAGTTAAAGAATAATGAAATACAATGCATTTGGCGACAGAGAACAGGCTCCACCATGCAGCTGCAGGTTAAAATGATCAGTGAAATGGAGTGAGGGTAAGTGTAAAAAAACATCAAAGCCCATCATGCAAGCCGACACATCGTTGGAGGAGAGGAATATGGAATCTATCCGAAAGAGAAAATAGGCCACAAGGCCATCTAGAGTCTTTAGTGTCACACTTTGTACACGACTTGATTAAAGGTTTAGTGGAGAGCTTTCTTCAGACTGTGAAGTCGTAAAAGAGTTTGTCTTAAGAGGATGTCGCACAAGTTAAAAAGTGAGATATATATATATACCTATATATAAGCCTCAAAGAGGTGTTATCTCATTGATTGGAGCACAACATGGTTCTGTTGAATATTAGCACTGGCATCCATGGAAGGTTTGAGGGATACGCCGATAGATACAGCTGAAGAGTTAAGTTCTACTTTCAACATCTACACAGGTAGCAATCAATTGTCTCCCAACAGCTGAAAGAATGTTAGACCAACATGTACCATAAAAGCACCACTATTATCATACGTCTGCTATACGATGGGATCATCGCCTCTTCGTGCCCATATTAAATATCAGAAATCATTCAAAAAGTGAACCTGGTTGAGCCTCCTATTTGAACTCCCAAGGAAGAGCTTTTGAAATAATGCCCGATCTGGATGGTGGTCGAAAGCTATTAACCCCTTGTGGTAACCCCTCTAACAAAAGTATTATAAAATCTAGAATTTGAATTTACAATTTTGCTATACTACAGTCTAATGATATGATAGGGCAATCATCTCACCAATTATCCAGGTTTGAAACTGAGTAGACCTACTTCTATTTGTGTAACATAAGTTAAGCATTAAATGGTTGATTTTATTTATGATAAAATAACCAGGGCCACCACCAAGGTGTAATTGCCTGAGAAGTAGTACTGTGATTTTGCTAAGTAAGCCGAGGGTTACAACTATCAGATCAAGGGAGAATTGGTGGAAGATGAGTATAACCCCCCCCCCCCCATTCATTAATTTTCAACAATATAAGAGCAAGCACAGACATGCAAAGTTCCTCAAACATACAAACTCTAGTGCAAGATACCCAATGTGGATTTCTGTGAAACACGGTCTCAGAAGCACATGAAAGGTAAATAAATCAGCTACAACCCAATATAGACAAATATACACCTATGATTTATACAAGGTTTAACCAAACTTACATATTGTTGTGCTCGTAGGAGATACTTGAATTCCAATTTGATCTGTGAGTACCACTCCCTCTTTTTTCTTCCCCAAATTCTCTTTCTATTCTCCCTTAGAAAAATCCCCCCAGAAACAAAATACCTAAGAGTCATAAATGCCCACTAACACCAACTCCGTTCTGAGAATCCTCCCCACTAGAAAAATTTTAAATTTTTACTTATATCAGAGATTCCCCACTCTTAAATCATAAATGACAACTAACCACATTTAATTATTCACCAGAATGATTCTATACATAACTATATATATTAATGAGTTAAAATAAAGCTTTTGACCCACAAATATGTGTTTACAAACATTAGAATAGTTAATTGATTCTGCAATAAAGTTTACTTAAATAGTATTCCACTAAAAGTATTCCAATTTTACGACTAAGCAAAAATACTATAATGTTTGACAATAATAACATTATAATAATATTGATCCATTTATGTATACTAGAATACGCATAGGCTGACTAAACAGGGACTCGACAATAAAACTACAAACCACATGATGACCAACAAACTAAAGATTGAACTGACCTAGGGAATAAACCTCATGTTATCTCCATCAACGTTATCCATTGGTGCAAAGGCCTACTCAGACCTACTAAGTCAGGTGGAGTTGAGGCCCGGTACCTGCAACTTGTTTTAAAACAATATGTTGCATACAAATATATATATATACCTATATACATAACACATACACAGAGTTAGGGATTAGCAGCATAGTAGGGTGCTCGGAGTGAGCAATACTACACTGTACCTTCTCTAAGATCATGACAACAACATATGCATCCCTAACTAGAAGTTAGATAACAATAAACTACGTAATCAAGATTATATCAATATCTATAATCCATCTAGCCATCAACTAAACATGTCGAAACACATCATGGGCTGAAATATCAATAATGTCATCATGATCATGATAAGCATCAAACATAAGTCTAACATCTCAAATATCCCGACTGTTAAACTGCAATATAAAACTACTAATTGTATCAACTATCTAAAACAATAGAAAACCAATGTCTATCTCAAACCAAAAATGAGGGGCATTACATCCTCACCCCCAAGAGTCAGGTTTACTCTTGGAAGCCTGCAAATAAGTAAGGGTATAACTCTCTCATCTTGGAAGCATCCTCCCAAGTAGCACAAGTCTCGTCGTTAGGATCCCACTAGACCCTGACCTGCTCTATGTCTCTACCCCTGAGAGCAAGTCTCCTGTGTTGTAGAATGCCTAAAGGCTCCAAAGCCAGTTGCTCGTCATCTACCTGTAGAGCAATCCAATCAAGAACATGAGCAGTATCTGGATAGTAAGGTCTAAGTACAAAAACATGAAACACATCATGGATATGTGAAAGGCTAGGTGGAAAAGCAAGATGATAAGCAATAGGACTGATCCTCTCTAACACCTCAAAAGGTCCAACAAAGCGTGGTGCTAGCTTAGAGCCCTTTTCATAACAGATTGGACTCTTTTGCGGTCGTACACGCAACAATACCTGATCCCCAACTGAAAACTGTCGATCGATCCTATGAGCATCTACATACTTCTATCTATCCTACACTACCACCAAATGCTCTCTAATCCTCTCAACCTGCTGCTCCATATCTCTAAGCATATCTAGTCCTATGAGAACTCTATCCTCAAGATGATCCCAACTCAGAGGGGTCTGACAAGGACAACCATACAAAGCCTGAAATGGAGACATGCTGATGGAACTGTGATATCCATTATTATAAGCAAACTCAACCATATATAGGTAGTCCTCCCAATAGCTCTACCGATCCATCACATACATCCTAAGCATATCCTTGAGAACCTGATTAACCCTCTGGGTCTAACCATCAGTCTCAGGATGGTATGCTAAACTAAAGTTTAGCTGTGTCTCCAAGGCATGCTACAGAGAAGTCCAAAGGGCTGAAATAAAAACTAGATCCCTGTTGGAGATGATCCTACGAGGAATCCCGTGAAGTCTAACTATGTCCTCCATGAATACTCTGGCCACCGTAGAAGCATTATAAGAAGAACGGACAGGAGAGAAGTGAGCTACCTTCGTCAACTTATCCATAGTGACCATAATGGCATCATGTCGACAAGAGGATACTGGAAAACCAACAATGAAGTCTATCAAAATGATGTCCCATTTCCATTCTAGAATCAAATGAGGCTACAAAAGACCTGTAGGGCGTGGATGCTCCACCTTCACCCTCTGGCACTCAGTACATCTCAACACAAAATCAGCAATATCCCACTTCAAGCCACTCCAAAAGTATAGTTGATGCAGATCTGCATGCATCTTCTTGACACCAGGATGAGTAAAATAAGGTGCCTGATGCACCTCTAACAAAACTAGGGTATGAAGACACTCTAAACAAGGAACATAAATACAACCCAAATGTCACAAAATACCATCTGGCTCAAGAGAGTAACCTAAAAATCTACCCTCCAAAGGTCTACCCAACTCAACCTCAGACTTCACCTCCTAATACCATCTATCGGTAGGAAGTGCTGTAAGAATCTGACCTCTCAAATCAACTGAGAGAGACCGCTGAGATCTCATGTCTCTGACGACTAAGAGCATCTGCTACCACATTCTCTTTGCCCTGAATAAACTTGAACTCAAAGTCATACTCACACAGGAACTCCATCCATTGCCTCTACCTCGCATTCAAGTTTGGCTGCGTAAAAATATACTGCAAACTATGATGATCACTGTGCAGCTCAAACCAATGCCCTAAGAGAAAATGCCTCCACCTCACTAAGGCATACACAATTGTAGCTAACTCTAGATCATGAGTGGGATAGTTCAATTCGTGATCCTTGAGTTTGCGAGACTCATAGGCAATCATGCGACCATGCTGCATCAGAACTGCTCCTAAACCCTCCAACGAAGCATCTATACACAAAACAAAGTCCCTGGTAGGATCAAGAACTGCTAAAATAGGTGCACTAGTCAACCACTCCTTAAGGGTCTAAAAAGCTACCTGACACTGTTCTGACCAAACAAACTTCTTCCCTTTTCTCTAAAGAGAAGTAATAGGATGGGCAACCCTCGAAAACCCCATAACAAAATGGCGATAGTAACCTACCAAACCAATAAAGCTGATTTTCTCTTAGACACTGCAACACCTGATGCAAATGCTCCTCATGCTCCTCCATAGTCCTTGAATAGATCAATATATCATCTAGAAATACAAGAACAAACTTGTCGAGATAAGTACAGAAAACACCATTCATCAACCTGAATGGTAGTACTGTGAACTCATAATGTCCATAACGGGTGCGAAAATCTATTTATGAATATCTGCCTCAAATATCCGCAACTGATGATATCCCGACTTAAGGTCAATTTTAGAAAACACCTTGGCTCCCTTAATCTGATCAAACAAATCATCAATCTGAGGCAAGGGGTACCTATTTTTCACAGTCACCTTATTGAGCTATCGATAGTCGATACATAGCCACAGAGATCCATCCTTCTTTTTCACAAAGATCATAGGTGCTCTCCAAGGAGAAACACTAGGTTGAATGAATCCCTTGGCTAACAACTCCTCCAACTGCAGACAAAGCTCCTTAAGCACATGAGTAGTCATCCTGTATGGAGCTCGTGAGATAGGCTCTACGTTAGGAACAAGATCAATCTTGAAGTTGATGTCATGCTTAGGTGGCACCCCCAAAATCTCAGAAGGAAAAACATCAGCATACTCCCTCAAAAGTGGGTGATCATCAAGAGATGCCTCTCGACTCTCCTCCATCTCCAAGTCACTAACTGACATTGTAAAAAGCTGACATCCCTGATGCATGCATCTCTTCAGCTGCATAGTGGAGATCATACATAGGGAAATAGGTCTCTGTACTCCTACTACCTCCACCTCTGTACCAGAATCATCCACACATCTAATAGACTTATGTCAACAATCGATCACTGTTGAGTACTAGTGACTCAGATTACAGGTTCAATAGCTCAAGGTTCCTTGGGTTCAACGGCATGTTCATTGGGTTTTGAATTGACTCATTGGGTTCACTGTTTCGTTGAACTATGCTTCGTTGAACTGTTTATCGGTTTAATGGTTCTTTGGTCCCTTGGTTCGGTGGTTCATCAGCCTGACAGAATACTATCGGTATATCTCTGTTGGGCTTTACCGATAACAGGTGTTTCACCGATGGTAGTGGCCATCGGGCAGACCTCTTGTATCGGCAGGAGTAAGGATGCTTTGGGCGATATGCATTGTTACACCAATGAAGGGCAAGTTGTCGGGTTGACCTGCTCTATCAGGCTTAGCTGAAGATCTCACTCTGATACTTGTGTCTCCCCGATGGTGGTTTGGGCTGACGATGTGCTATCGGCGAAACGGAGGCCTTCGGTGAAGAATGTGGATGTCATTCCGATAGCTATGCATTACTCCGATGGAGTTTAGGCATCGGTAAGACGTGTGACATCGGCGTGAATTGGAATGCTGTATCTGATATGCTGTGTTACTTCGATGGAGACCTAGTCATCGGTATGATGTTTACTTTGTCCTGCCGATCGGCGTAACTATCACTGTCGGTGAAGGCTGTGAATCTCACTCTGAGCTATGTGTTACTCCGATGGAATCGGGCATCGGTGAGAGGACTTCTATTGGCGTAGCTTACAGGTTGCATGCCGATGCACAGTGGTCACGCCGACGAAGGGTAAAGGCTTAGTGTCGCTGAGACAAGGAACTGTCGGAGTTCATGGTTCAATGTTGGCCGATGGTTTGGGTTGTGCCGATGGGGATAGACTGGAGGTGTCGGCGGCAAAAGTGCCGATAGTTATCTTACATGTGTTCGGGCATTTAAACCCGGATGTCCAACTGGAACTTGTGCATGTGGGACTAAAGTTCCCTATGAGAAAGTGAACGGTTTGACAGTTATGCGAATGGTTAGAAGTGACTGTTTGGACAGTTGGATGATAGCGTGATGGGCAGTTGGAATGAATGGTCATTTGCATGAGAATCGATTAGATTGCTAAAAGCAATTGTGTAATCGAGTCAGAAGTGTGAGAGAGTTCTTCTTGAGAGGGACCTCTGGTTTTCTTCTTCTGTGAAGTCTTATGCTGTATGCTGTATGCAGCATGTGAAGGGATTGAGAAGAGGATGAAAACAGAGTTCAAATGAAATTGTTCTGGCTGAGAAGATGTAGTTCTGTACTGTGTGCTGTTTGTGGCATGATCACAGTATGAAGAACCAACCAAGTGCTGGAGAACTTTGTGCAGGGATACTGTTAGTTATTCTTCAGAAGGAACAAGATGTAAATCTTCATGAAAGGCTTATTGCCAGTTTTGTATTGTAACTATTTTTTCTGTTGCTGAATAATACAATGGTGATCTGGGCTTTTGGAGTGTGGGGTTTTTTACCCGTAAGGGTTTTCCCCACGTAAATCTGTGTTCTTGTTCTGTCTTTCATGTTTAATGTCTCTGCTGTTGAAACTAGATATTGTTCGCTTGTGCTTTCCTCTAAGGGTCAATGTAGGAAATGTTCTATGTCTGTTTCCACTTTAAAGGCATAGTTGTGCGTGTTTTTGAAGCATTTGGAAAGAATTTAAATTTGTCGAAGACACCACTTTTCTTAGAAATACGTTCTGAGATGCCCTCATTTTCCTTACAAGTGGTATCAGAGCCTTCTTCTGGGATATGCTTTGTTGCTCACATATGTACATTTGTGTGCTGCATGTGTTTGCATGTAAGAGTTCCTTGTGTATAAGGTCTGGGTATTCCTTCTGTGATGATTTCTTAGTGTGACAGGCTTGAGGAAATCTGAAGGAAATGTCTGTTTGTTTGATCCTTGTTTGAGTGAAAGTCTGGCAGTTGATCTTGTGTTTCTGTTTCAGCAGTGCTTGAAGGATGGTGAAGAGACTGGAGCTGGTCATGATGTGGCCTGAGGCTCTTAATTGACAGTATTTAATCTTGTGGCATGGGGTTTGCTTTGAGGCTGTGTTGCTGCAGTAACTTTCATATTGGGTGTCTGTGTGAGAGGCTCTCTAATGATATGGAGAAGTTTGTGTTACTGCTCAGCCATGGAGTATTGTGCTTATGCTGGGTGTTCTATTCCTAGTATTGGAAGGCATAATTTTTCTGTTACCCTGATTGCATGCAGGCTTTGGAGTTGATCATTGGATGAGCTAAGAGCTTCTGTAATAGCCCGATACTCTTAGATGCATGTGCATGTTGGTGGTTTGAGAGATTGGTCTACAAGTGGGCCTGAATCTCTTGAACTGTTGTTTCCTTAAATGGATATTTTGTACTTGCATGACTCAGATTCATGATTATTGGATTTGAGGGGTTTTATAGTTTTTCCTTAAAATCTATGGTTATGCATATTCATGATGATACATTATTTTGGTTTAACTGTTATGGAGTTTGTGTTGTAAACTTTTGGGTTTGCCAGATGTGAAGTGGATATGGATGTGCATGGGTGTGTTTCAAACACAGTGGTTTTGTAGGTTTTACATGGTCAAAAGAAAAACTTGTGGTTTTGTGAAGCTGCAGTTAAGCTATTTCTAGACCCTGGCTTTTGGGATGTTACTGGATGATATAGTTGCAGTTTTGCATGCATGCTCTGTGCATGGTGTGAGGAGGTGAAATGCTTTCTCTACATGGGAGTGCTGGTATGTGATATGACACTCAGTATTTCTATGGTAATGCTTCTAGTTTCTTGACTATGGTGCTCTGGTTGTGGACATGTTGGGCGAATCAGTGAAAAGTAAGTTTTCTGATGCTTGAGTCTTGTTATCTACATTGTTATTTATTCCTTGAAATCTCAGTTTTGCAGTTTCCAGTGTGATAGTGAGTTTGCATGATACATTGGTTGGATCTACGAGTTATGTAGTTTTGTGGGCTGATCACCTATTAAGCTACAGTGAGATGACTCGGATGTGGACTGTCTTTATCCACAAGGTTGTTTCAGTGTTTATGCACATTTGTTAGCTAGCCTTGTTTGTGGTCACTTGTGCATTGGTGTGACTGTTTTGGGATGAGAGGATGGATGTTGTAGAGTATCTGAATAGTTGGTTATGGAGACTTGTAGTAAGTGTATCATGATGTCATGTATAGCTTGAATACACAGGTTTGTGTAAGCTATTGACAATGATAGTTTAATTCCTTGTTTTGGAGATCTTGTTGTCACTTGGTTTTATAGTCACATGGACATGTTAATGTGTGGACCTGGAAGATTTTCAGATTAGGAGATGTTTGGTCAGGATGCTTGGAAAGCTCTATTGTTACAGTTCAGTGGGAGCTTTAGCATTGACTGTGTGTTTCATCACTTAGTGGTGAATGATTTTCTTTAGTGTTGCAGATGTTACTAGGAGGAGCTCTTTGATCCTATTGCTGCAGAAGGGTTCTTTCGCATTTGCAGGGGCACTATTTGAGGATGAGTAACATCTTGGAGTCATGGAGGATTCATGAAATTCTTGGCTAAGGTGTTGGTGGTGCTTGACAGGTGATGTTGGTTTAGAATTTTGGTTTGTTTCATATCATGATTTCTGCTTTTGAATTTTGGTATGATACATTGATCTAGAGACCATGGTTATGTTCACCTAGAGCATGGAATCTCCTAATGGAGATGGTAAGATCATGATGTCATGATAAGTTCCTGATTTAGATGTTTGGAGTTTTGACAGTGGTCTGGTTACTTCTCTATGTTTGGGTACATCTATCATTTGCTTGATTACTTCATAGTGTTGTAGTGATGTAGTTGGAGTTCAGCATGAGGTGATTGTTCAAAGGTACTCATGGATACATGGAGAATAAGGTGAGACTGTATATGTTGTGCTAAATCATAGTTTACAACTGGAAGTTCGAGGAGTCTTTACCTTGGTTGAATGTGAATTCAACAAAAGATCTAGAGGAGATTGTTCTTGGAGAAAGTCATTGGGACTTGGGTATCTTGGAAGAACATTCTCTTTCCCCACTCTTGGTCTACTCGACAAGTTTCACTTGAGAGGTATTGCCCATTATTTCTCTCAGGTGTTTTATGTTTTCTTTCAAAGATATGGATCTTGAACTGCTCATTGATGGTTCTGGTGGATTCATTGTGAGAGATGAATAGCATGTTTATCTCCTTTTGCATTTGAGTTTAGAGATATCATTCATTGATGAGGACTGTTAGGAGATGGTTAATGGGCTGATTTCCTGAAATGGGAAATGAATTAGTTTGATCTTCTTTGGTTTGTGAAGCTTACATCCATGTTAGTTGATCTTGGAGATTGAATGTTTGTTTGGATGTTGTTATGCTGTTCTTCTTTGGGGTGTTTTGAAGGAGATCATACTTGACACAGTTGGCATTCAGAGGTGTATGTAAAAGGATTGTCTACAGGTATATGATGTGCAGTGTTCCTCTTGGTCTCAGTTAGTTTCTCTGATGGTGTGTTTCATACTACATTATTTTGAGATTTGGTTGGAGCTGATGATCACTAGTTTGTGGTCATGTGCTTTCACTTATGTTGTTGGGTGACAGCATGAAGGTTCTGTCCTATTATCTCTTTCTTTTGTTGGATGTGGAGAAATTGGAGAACTTTGGACTGGTTGTGAGGTGTTGTTCTTGCAGGTTATTGATTTGCATATCATGGTGGATGTTTCCTGGTACTACATGATATTTACACTTTCTATGTAATGCTATTGGTAGATTTTGTATGCCATGATCTTTTTCAGATCTGCATTATCCATGCAGTGGGAGTTCTTGATGTGTCTGGTCTTCGTTGACTAGTTGACATATGGAGCTTGTATTTGCAGTTGATGGGTGTATATGTAGGTGGCTTGAGTCTACTGATGTTTATACCTTTAAGGTATGAGTGATTGGATGTTTTAGCACTAGCTGTGTGTGCTATTTTCAGTCATGTGGGTTTTATGTTCAGTTGGATGGGTACAATCAGCTTTCTGATTGTTGTTCTAGCTGATGGTTTATCTTGTTTTTGGAGAATGTTTCTGGCTATGTTCTGACAGCTTTGAAGGTGGTGTTATGGAGCTTCTGTAAAAAAGGTTGTGAGCATAGTGGAGTGGTGGCAGTATCAGCTTGGTTTTGTGACTTGGAGCATTGATGGTTTCCTGTAATTCCTTCGTCAAGTGGGAGAATGTTGAGTACTAGTGACTCAGATTACAGGTTCAATAGCTCAAGGTTCCTTGGGTTCAACGGCATGTTCATTGGGTTTTGAATTGACTCATTGGGTTCACTGTTTCATTGAACTATGCTTCATTGAACTGTTTATCGGTTCAATGGTTCTTTTCTCCCTTGGTTCAGTGGTTCATCAGCCTGACAGAATACTATCGGTATATCTCTGTTGGGCTTTACCAATAACAGGTGTTTCACCGATGGTAGTGGCCATCAGGCAGACCTCTTGTATCGACAGGAGTAAGGATGCTTTGGGCGATATGCATTGTTACACCGATGAAGGGCAAGTTGTCGGGTTGACCTGCTCTATCAGGCTTAGCTGAAGATCTCACTCTGATACTTGTGTCTCCCCGATGGTGGTTTGGGCCGACGATGTGCTATCGGTGAAACGGAGGCCTTCGGCGAAGGATGTGGATGTCATTCTGATAGCTATGCATTACTCCGATGGAGTTTAGGCGTCGGTAAGACGTGTGACATCAGCATGAATTGGAATGCTATATCCGATATGCTGTGTTACTTCGATGGAGACCTAGTCATCGGTATGATGTTTACTTTGTCCTGCCAATCGGCGTAACTATCACTGTCGGCGAAGGCTATGAATCTCACTCTGAGATATGTGTTACTCTGATGGAATCAGGCATCGGTGAGAGGACTTCTATCGGCGTAGCTTACAGGTTGCATGCCGATGCACAGTGGTCATGCCGACGAAGGGTAAAGGCTTAGTATCACTGAGACAAGGAACTATCAGAGTTCATGGTTCAATGTTGGCCGATGGTTTGGGTTGTGCCGATGGGGATAGACTGGAGGTGTCGGCGGCAAAAGTGCCGATAGTTATCTTACATGTGTTCAGGCATTTAAACCTGGATGTCCAACTGGAACTTGTGCATGTGGGACTAAAGTTCCCTATGAGAAAGTGAACGGTTTGACAGTTATGCGAATGGTTAGAAGTGACTGTTTGGATAGTTGGATGATAGCGTGATGGGCAGTTGGAATGAACGGTTGTTTGCATGAGAATCGATTAGATTGCTAAAAGCAATTGTGTAATCGAGTCAGAAGTGTGAGAGAGTTCTTCTCGAGAGGGACCTCTAGTTTTCTTCTTCTGTGAAGTCTTATGCTGTATGCTGTATGCAGCATGTGAACAGCATGTGAAGGGACTGAGAAGAGGATGAAAACAGAGTTCAAATGAAATTGTTCTGGCTGAGAAGATGTAGTTCTGTACTGTGTGCTGTTTGTGGCATGATCACAGTATGAAGAACCAACCAAGTGCTGGAGAACTTTGTGCAGGGATACTGTCAGTTATTCTTCAGAAGGAACAAGATGTAAATCTTCATGAAAGGCTTATTGCCATTTTTGTATTGTAACTATTTTTTCTGTTGCTAAATAATACAATGGTGATCTGGGCTTTTGGAGTGTGGGGTTTTTTACCCGTAAGGGTTTTCCCCACGTAAATCTATGTTCTTGTTCTGTCTTTCATGTTTAATGTCTCTGCTGTTGAAACTAGATATTTTTCGCTTGTGCTTTCCTCTAAGGGTCAATGTAGGAAATGTTCTATGTCTGTTTCCGCTTTAAAGGCATAGTTGTGCGTGTTTTTGAAGCATTTGGAAAGAAGTTAAATTTGTCGAAGACACCACTTTTCTTAGAAATACGTTCTGAGATGCCCTCATTTTCCTTACAATCACTGCCTGATGGGCCTCTAGCCAATCCATCCCTAAAACTATATCATATGAACCAAGGGGTAGGATCCGAAGCTCTATTGTAGTAGATAGAGAGCCAATCCTCAACTCACAACCAAGCACTAGAGACTCAACTGTAACATTAGCCCTAGAAGCTAACTCATCCTACCACCTATCATCCTACTTTGTTGCCACTAAGCCACAACGCTCCACAAGAGAAGGAGATATGAATGAATCAGATGCACCGGAATCAAAGAGAACAAAAAAACCAATACCTCAGATGAAACTAGAAGTCTCCACCACAATGCCTTGGTGCTCTACCTAATGGTTATCCACCGTTGCAAAGACTTTGTACGATCTGCCTGCATCACCAACTGTTGGCTTTGAAGCCATTAGTCGATGTCCAAACCCTGAAGTACTCCTCTAAGGACACTGTCTAGCAATATGCACCCAGTGCCTCTACCAAAACCATTGCCACCTTGGAAACCACTAGACTGCTAGAAACTACCCCTGCTCACCATGGACTGTGTACTCTGAGCTGGCTGATCAAAGCGATTGCGCTTATTACGCTGCCAAGACTGGTTTTTCTTAGACTGAAATCTATTACCTTGTTGAGGCTAAGAATTCTTTAGTTTGGCCTGAGAGTGCTGCTGCCATCCACCCTTTGAGGGTGCATGACATCCTGATGCCTGAGTATGCCCACCACATGAACCAAATCCTGAAGAAGGTGCACTTCCAATATGCACACCTGTATGCCCTCTGAGTGCCATAGCCAAATTCTCCTCTACTAAATGGGCTTTCTCCACTACTACCTCCATAGTTTTAGGTTCAAATACAAGAACCCCTCCACTGATCCAGGCATTTAAGCCCTTGATAAAATGTTGTACTAACATAGACTCGTCATCTCCAATACCTGCATACTATTTGAGCTCATAGAATCTATGCTCATACTACTTAACTAACATGGCCATTTGCCTCAGCTGATGGAACTCATCTGTGCAGCACTGCCTCTAATGATCAGATAGGAAATGGGCTCTGAATCTCTCTAAGAATAACTCCCAAGAAATAGTGCTAATGTCCAAGTGTAGCTTCTGCTCCTCTAACTGCCACCAAGTCAAAACAAAACCTCAGAGATGCAAAATAGTACATCTGGCTTTGGTGTTGCAGCCATAAGGATGCATGGTGAAACACCTGCCTATATCCAATAACCAAGTCTCTGCCTCTAGACCACTACTAGCTCCATCAAAGGTAGGAGCATGTGCCCTCAGTAGATCTCTCATATGATTGGCTAGTGTCAGCTCCTGCTCAGCTGTCAACTCTCTCCACCTAGGTGATCTCTCTCTTTCCCTAGTTTTTGGCTTATTTACCTCCTAACCCCCTCTAGCCTTCTCATCCTCCTGTCCAGGGCCTAAACAAGCAAGGGCCTCCTTAAGTAACTATCACAACTAGGCTCCCTCAGGCTGACCCTGACCTTCCATATTCTGACCTCTGCCTTCATGGGCACTCTCATGAGGAGAACTGCGAGGAGGTGTACTGCCACCACCTCTTCCACGACCTCGACCCCTACCTCTAGGCATCTACCTAGAACACCAAGAGATGATTTATTACACACAAAGAGGGAACCAACAAGGATGAAGTTAATCTATAGGGTTTAAGCACTAGGTCATATAATGGGCTTAGTTATAACTAGAGTACCCAATGTTTAAACCTGGCTCTGATACCAAATGTGATGCCCTGTCATGCAACCCTAGAGTGTTAGACTAACAAGTGCAAAATTTTACAGAAATATTTTTTTGAAGCAAGAGAATGCATTAATCATTAAATATAATCACACTATTAACAACATTAAATAAAATGAATAGCTAACACCTCTAGGGAACATAACTGCACCAAATAAACATAAAATTATAACAATACAAGTGATATACATAATAATACAACAGAAGAGGATTTACATCAATCATTTGTAGAGATGAATAATTACAAAGGTTCAAATAAAAGATTACATGACCGATCATGTCAGTTTACGATATACAACAATATAGTACAATTATGAAGGTAAACTACAACTTAGAAGATGCAGAACAAATCTGAAACTGGAAACACTTCCGTAATGTCCTCGAACCAGTACCTCCAAGAAAACCAATGGATTAAGATCTTCCACCCAACCATGTAGAACCCTGAGGTCCACCCATTTGAACTAGGAGATAACAATGAGGTTCCACTAAGTCAAAGGTTACAAGCAAGTAGAAACAAATTTGACAAAGACAACTCAAATCATCAAGACAAGATAGTACTCCAGATGCATCAACAAAATATAACAGGAAGTAACTAGACTAAAGTAACGAGAGTGTCATCACATGGTCCTAGCATGGGTTACCCAGGCTATCTCTCTCTAGAAACTGCCCCCATCTATGGTTGCCCTGGCAGCCTCTCTCTAGGCATCGGCCCCATAGGGTGACACATGCGGAGCTGACACATCATTTCATGAAGACAAGGAGGTCGACCTTGCCGACCGGGCCTTCTCATCCTATCCTTAGCTTATGAGAGCACTCAAGGCCTAGGTGAGGCATCATACTTATCTTGTTATGTGAATTTCTACCCAACCCACCTAAATAAATTATTAAATTATCACTTGATTACAACTTCCATGGGGTTACCCAGGCAACCACTTTGGGCACTGGCCCCACCATAGAAGCCACTCCCCTTCCTACATCTAGAAGACCCTATCCAACAAGCAAGACACAACGACAAGAATCCATATATCATGCAAACATTTACCTTCTTGCTCACAAATCATAATTACAAGAATCAACACTTAAATCATTGTTCCACACTTCCAGTTGGCACACTCATGAGAATAACAACATGTAACCAGAGTATGGTATGGGTCATCTTGCTTCCAAATTAACTATAAACAAAACTCAAGATCCATTTCCAACAAAAATCATAAAAAAATCTAGACATACCATCCTACGCCTCTGGACCAATTTAACAGCATGGCACTATTACGACCAACAACACAAATCCCCCTCCCATACTATAATTAAACTGGCAAACGACCAAAATCCAAAAACCAATACTATAAATTTATCCTTGATTAAAAACCTTTTTCCAACAAAACTATTATAAATAAGTCATAAAAAGAATAATATTAATCAATACATTAATTGTATTACATTGCTTAATACTAATCATGAGTCTAAAAAAAACATCAATTTAAACTTAACTAAGACATACTTTGTTTCCATAACATTATGCCATTAAATTTTAAATACAGAGATTATGCCTATCTATAATACTTGCAGTAATAAACATGTGTTAATAATCATTGCTCTATACGTATGCAACACTATACATTAATTTAAACACTTAATACGCATTTGAAGCACATCGAATAACATAATAAATATTCCTATTACTAATTATACAACACTACCTATCAACATAGAAGTTGCTATAATAGAATTGACTCAATCTCCTATGATGTCGACCTGGAAGTTACATGTTAAAGGAACTATTTCTTAACTCAGCCATATCGTGCCATCATTGCAGACGACCTCAACAATTGCAGAATGGTTAAAGCATAATGAAATACAATGCATTCAGTGACAGAGTATGGCTCCACCATGCGGCTGTAGGTTAAAACGATCAGCGAAATGGTGTGAGGGTAAGCGTAAAAAAAACATCGAAGCCCATCATTTGAGCTGACACATCGTTGGAGGAGAGGAATATGGAATCTACCCAAAAGAGCAAATAGGCCGGAAGGCCATCTGGAGTCTTCAATGTCACACTTTGTACATGACTTGATTAAAGGTTTAGAGGAGATCTTTCTGCAGACTGTGAAGTCGTAAAAGAGTTTGTCTTAAGAGGATGTTGTACAAGTTAAAAAGTGACATATATACCTATATATACGCCTCATAGAGGTGTTATCTCATTGATTGGAGCATAGCATGGTTCTATTGAATATTAGCACTGGCATCCATGGAAGGTTCGAGGGATACGCCAATAGATACAGCTAAAGAGTTAAGTTCTACTTTCAACATCTACGCGGGTAGCATTCAATTGTCTCCCGGCAGCTGAAAGAATGTTAGACCAACATGTACCGCAAAAGTACCACTATTATCATATGTCCGCTATACTATGGGATCATCGCCTCTTCGTACCCCTATTAAATATTAGAAATCATTCAAAAGCAAACTTGGTTGAGCCTCCTATTTGAACTCCCAAGGAAGAGCTTTTGAAATAATGCCCAATCTGGATGGTGGTCGAAAGCTATTAACCCCTTGTGGTAACCCCTCTAACAAAAGTATCAGAAAATCTAGAATTTGAATTTACAATTTCACTATACTACAGTCTAATGATATGATAGGGTAATCATCTCAACAATTATACAAGTTCAAAATTGAGTAGACCTGCTTCTATTTGTGTAACATAAGTTAAGCATTAAATGGTTGATTGTATTTATGATGAAATAACCAGGGCCACCACCAAGTTGTAATTGCCTGAAAAATAGTACTGTGATTTTGCTAAGTAAGGTAAGGGTTACAACTATCAAATCAAGGGAGAATTCATGGAAGATGGGTATAACCCCCCCCCCCCCCCCCCCATTCATTAATTTTCAAAAATATAAGAGCAAGCACAGACATGCAAACTTCCTCAAACATACAAAATCTAGTGCAAGATACCCAATGTGGATTTTTGCAGAACACGGTCTCAGAAGCACATGAAAGGTAAATAAATTAGTACAGACCAATATAGATGAATATACACCTATGATTTATACAAGGTTTAACCAAACTTACAGATTGTTGTGCTTGTAGGAGATACTTGAATTCTAATTCAATCCATGAGTTCCACTCCCTTTTTTTTTCCCCCAAATTCTCTGTCTATTCTCCCTCAGAAAAATCACCCCAAAAACAAAATAGCCAAGAGTCATAAATGCCCACTAACACCAAATCTATTCCGAGAATCCTCTCCAACAGAAAAATTTTAAATTTTTATTTATATCAGAGATTCCCCACTCTAGAATCATAAATGACAACTAACCACATTTAATTATTCACCAGAATGATTCTATACATAAGTATATATATTAATGAATTAAAATAAAGCTTTTGACCCACAAATATGTTTTTACAAACATTAGAATAGTTAATTGATTTTGTAATAAAATTTACTTAAATAGTATTCCACTATAAGTATTCCAATTTTATGACTAAGAAAAAATACTATAATGTTTGACAATAATAGCATTATAATAATATTGATCCATTTATGCATACTAGAATACACATAGTCTGACTAAACAAGGACTCGACAATAAACCTACAAACCACATGACGACCAACAAACTAAAGATTGAACTGACCTAGGGAATAAACCTCATGTTATCTCCATCAACGTTATCCATTGGTGCAAGGGACCACTCAGAACTGCTAAGTCAGGTGGAGTCGAGGCTCGGTACCTACAACCTGTATCAAAACAATATGTTGCATACAAATATATATATATATAACACATACATGGAATTAGGGATTCACAGTGTAGAAGGGTGCTCAGAGTGAGAAATACTACACTGTCCCTTCTCTGAGATCATGACAATAACATATGCATCCCTAACTAGAAGTTAGATAACATTAAACTACGTAATCAAGATTATATCAATATGCATAATCCATCTAGCCATCAACTGAACATGTCGAAACACATCATGGGCTAAAATATTAATAATGTCATCATGATCATGATAAGCATCAAACATAAGTCTAACGTCTCAAATATCCTGACTATCAAAGTGCAATATAAAACTACTAACTGTATCAACTATCTAAAACAATAGAAAACCAATGTCTATCTTAAACCAAAAATGAGGGGCATTACATTAACTACCCTAAACATAGCCCTAATTTTAACCTTAACCCTAACCCTAACTCTAACCCTAACATCGACTATAATTCAAACCCTAAACCTGACCTTACTACTAACCTTAATCCTAATTATAACCTTAACCTTAACTCTAATTGTAAAATTAACCCTAGTTATAGTCATTACCCTAATCCTAATCCTAACCCTAACCCTAATTCTGACTCTAACCCTAACCCTAACCCTAATTCTAACTTTCACCCCAATTCTAATTCAAACCCTAACCCTAACCCTTATTATAACCCTAACCCAACTTTTTACCCTAATTCTCATTCTAATTCTCACCCTATCTTTTATTGTAAACCTAATTCTAATTGTAATTCTAACCCCTATCGTTATTGTAATTCTAACTACAATTCCAACCCTAACCCTAATTCTAACATTACCCTTAATTATAGTTATAACCTAATTCTAACCCTAACCCCAACCCTAATCCTAACCCTAATTGTAATCCTAACCCTAACTCTAATTCTACCCTAAACCTAAAGCTTATTCTAACCCTAAACATAGCTCTAATTTTAACCCTAATCCTAACCCTAACTCTAACCCTACCCCTTATCATAATTCAACCCCTAACCCTAACCTTAATACTAACCTTAACCCTAGTTCTAACCCTAACCCTAACTCTAATTCTAACATTAACCCTAAGTATAGTCGTAACCCTAACCCTAACCCTAATTTATCCCTAACCCTAACCATAATTCAAACCCTAACCCTAATTCTAACTCTAACCCTAACCCTAATTCTAACATTAACCCTAACCCTATTTCTAACTCTAATTTTAACCTTAACCCTAATTTTTAGGCTAACACCAACCTTAATTCTAATTCTAAACCTAACCCTAACCCTTATTATAACCCCAAACCTAAGTCTAACTCTGACCCTAACCCCAACTCTAACCTTAACCTTAATTCTATCCCCAATCTTAACCCTAACCATTATTGTAACCCTAATTCTAACTCTAACCCTAATTGTAGCCCTAATTTCTAATTTGAACCCAAATTGTAACTATAACCCTAACCCTAACCATAATTCTACCCCTAAATCTACTTAACCCTAATTCTATTCTTAATTCTAACCCTAACCCCAATGCTAATTCTAACCATAGTTCTACATATAGATATAAATGTAAATGACATTTGTTGTTTTATTTCAATTAAAATTGATTTTATTTAGATTAAAACAAAAGGGTAAGATCCTCCCTTAACATTGTTATTCATTTATTTGGAATACTTACATAGAGGGAATTCTCACACAAAATCACATTTGGTAACATGTAAGCTTCCATAAAACCACATAAATATTTAAGTATTCTTTAAAGTATAGTGTACTTAAGAAATTATGGTTAGCACCTATGTACTTAAGAAATTATGGTTAGCACCTAACTTAAATTTGATAGTTGTATAGCTGTATTTAGGCATTTTTGTTGTAAAATATAATCAAATTTTTAAAAAGGCCGTATCATATCAAAGGAGAGATTTTGGACAAACTGTCAAAATTTATATAGGATTATGGTGATATATATATATATATATATATATATATATATATATATATATATATATATATATATATATATATATATATATATATATATATATGTGGTTTTTATATAATCTATTTATACTAAGGTATGTCATAGCATTTTAAAGGCAACATTGAATAGATAACTATCACAAAAAATTTGCTTGACAAGCAAGATTGACTTAAAATTTAAGCCCTGATCATTAGTATTCCATAAAATAAATATTTATTTTTATTTTATTTATAAAAATAAATGGGTTTATATATATATATATATATATATATATATATATATATATATATATATATATATATATATATATATATATATATATATATATATATATTCTTTAAAGTATAGTATACTTAAGAAATTATGGTTAGTATTGTAATGCACACATGTACACCATGCACAAATGTGCACACAGACACCAACCTTTATTTTAGCATTAGTAATTCAAATAGGATTAGCAAAAGAGAGCAAAATGTATATTCATCAAATGTGTAATACACCCCATAGAATTTGAATTCCATACTCTACTTTGCTCTATTTTAATAAAAAGAAAATACCAATTAATGTATTATATCAACCCAAAAAGAATTTAGATACTCATTTCATTTGCACTGACTTACCCCTAATATTGTAATATTGTTTGCATTAAATAAAATAATAATTGTCTTTTTAAAATTATTTGCATACATTAATTTTTACCATTAATACTAAATTAGAAATAAGCACTCAATGCCTAAATTTGATGGCCTTATTTAAGTATTTTTGCTGTAAAAGACAATCAAAATTTTAAAAAGATTGTATCATATGAAAGGAGATATTTTGGATAGACAATCAAAATTTATATATAATTGTGATGATATATATTTGGTGTATATATAATTTTACTTATACTAAGATATGTCATAGTATTTTAAGTGTAACAACCCTCTCTATTGGCATTGAGACGTGCATTAGAAAATGTTGGTAAATTAGTTTAATGTTGTAAGGAAAATATCTTTGCAGGTAGGTGATCGAATTGATGGCCTGGGGGTAGGAAACCTAGTATTCGGTGGTGAAAAAGTGGAGTCAACACCTTAGATATTTGGTTAGAGGCTTTTAAAACAAAAAATGAGACAAATTAATGACCAGAGTATGGGCAGCCTAGCAAGGAAGATGGGGGTCCAACTACTATGACTCTGGCAGAGAAGACAAGCCGTAGGGTATGGACGTCCATCAAAGCATTATGGATAGAAAAATAAGGAATCGGTGTAAGGAGTATAGGAAGACATCATCTCTATAAGATTGGAGGGGACGGTACAAATCAAAAGGCTTTCTCTATCTTTGTTAAACACATGGATGCGAAGCAAGTGATAGAGACTAAAACATAATCTAGCATGACGAGACAATTCTTATGGCATAATTGTAGCCAAAATATCCAAGTGCTAAAGTAAGGGACCATGAAGAAGACTTTCTCCGTGGTATTTGAGATTGTACGAGGAGAGAGCCATTGGGATATTGGTTTCACAAAGAGACGCCATTCTTATGGATGACTGTATTATAGTTTTGGGGGTTCATTTTAAGGTCTTCGCCTGTAAAATCTTTTACAATAAAAAGTGCAGAATTCAATAGATGACAACTATACAAGTGCCTTGCAATTAAATTGAATTCTTTCTAAAAGTACAAAGGAACAAAGGACTGGTGATCTGCCTCCGAATCAAGCAAGCTATTCATTATTTTGAGGATCAACATTATAGATGTTAGGGTACATTAGAGATTAGGGTTATAAAGAAAAGAAAAATGATTGAATGCATTAGCAGATCAGGCAATGCAATTTGAGACAATTGATTTTTGAAGAAATTAGTGATCTTACAAACTTTGATTTAGAGGTGGGATAAGATCGTGAAGGTCTAGCTGCACCTGACACATCCATGGCTTGTTACGAAAGATGCTTTCGACAATGTCATTGTCTAGAATTGGGAGCATCGACAGGTAATGTATGAGTTGAAGGTAGGTGGGGGTGATTAGAGGCGTCTTCTAGGAGCCAAGCTGGAGAAGCTTGCAGAGGAAGAGACTGGTATGTTTATGCTAAATATGGGTATACATTTGTATTTTGGAATTTGAAATCTAAATAGTTTTTATTATTTTCATGAACTCAACACATGTTAATAACTGAAAATGCCTTGAAAAACCCAACACTAAAATATCAAGGAAATATGTAAACTAGAATTTGATTATAAATAAAATAAATTTTAGATAGAAGTCATTATGTACATGTTTACAAGGATTGTGTTTGAGGCAAAAGGCCTATCCATACTGCTTTTAGAATTGGATATCTACTTCTAATTTGGGGTCTGAATGTTCTTAGAAAGTTCTTTTGTTGTATATATGTTACCAATTCTAATTTTATATAGCAATAGTAACTTCAGGTTTCTTTTCCCAGTTTTTTTAAAGTTAATTAAAAAATATTTAATGCACTATAGTATGGAGCCTATGGATAGGAGTAAGAAGAACACATGTTTTTTCGAGTTCTTTATGCTAAAGATATTCTTATATTGTGTCTCTAGGGATATCCAAATCCACAATACATTAACTTTCCTTCATTATTAAATATGAGAAAATTATTTTTAGACAAATATGTTCAATAGAATTCTTAAAAAATTAAATTAAATTAGAAAATTATTACTACTTGTAATGTTTCTACACATTAAAGAATTGAGATATTGTAAATGAAATCCTTTGAAAATAAAGTTATCAAATGACAACTTAAAGCTTTTAAGGTTCCCAGAGAAAATATTTCTAGCTGTGGAGTACTTCTACAAAATTTTAAGGTTTGAGAGAATTGTAAAATCCTTTGAATCTAAAAATTCCTTTTAGGGGAAATATGAAATACTGTTGAAGTTGGCTCAAGCTTTTGCACACTACAAAGAATTCGCATGACTGTTAACAAAAAATTTAGGATATAGAGTTTGATTCAGGATAATATAAGAGTTTGGTTAAAGTTTGTGGGATCACAAATTTTGAAATCCTCTGAATATAGAGTTTCCAGTTATGGAAAAACAAGGAACCAAGTTAAATTATTGAGATGGATTTAATTGATGTTATCATGGATTGTGACTGGTTATTGAATTGTTTTGATTTGGATTTGTAAACCTCATTTGGTTAAACAAGATGATCTTAGGTATAGGATATTGAGTCCTTGTGCATGGCCTTGAGTGCTTGTAAAGGCTAAGGATGCATATGAGAAGGGCCTATCCATCTATGGGTGTCGAGTTATCCATCTATAGGACGTTGATTTAGGTATGATTGAGTTTCCTCATCGGTATGAGAAGTGTATTTGATTCCATGTGGTGCCATCCCTTCGAGCACGCATGATGACTCCATCTGATTTACACCCTAGTGTCTTGTACCTTCGTAGTCATGAGTAGAACTTGACATTATATTGATGAGCATCTCTCTGTGTTGACTTTGACTTTATTCATTTCTTTCCATGTCTACTCTGTGATTGATGTGTGTTGGCCATCATGTATATCCTTTCCTTTATTCTTTTGTTTGGGCCTTGTGACTATCTCCAAGCACGGTGGGGAGGTCTCTTATGATTCCACATAGTTGGGAAACATTTCCACCACCATTGGGGACTGATGAATAGGTTATTGGTGCACCAAATTGGAGATGTTCTCACTCTCTGTTACCCTTTCCATTGTATATTTTTAGTCATTGTATCATATTTAGGACTATGTTATTGTACTTGTATATCATACTCATGGCTATGCCATTGCACTGTATATTCTTTTATGTAATTATACTCTCTTAAGAGAGAAGATGTAACCATGCAAATTAATGAGAAGAAATGAGATGTTTCCTTTTTGGTTTACGGATTTCAGTGTGGGTATCGAATCCACCTATACTATGATACTTTTGGATTCATGTTTACAATCTGGAATGGGTTATAGGAACATTTGGGTTGATTTTTAAAATAAACATAGTTTATTAATATTTCTCTAGAGAGTGATTTAGTCCTCACCTGTGGGTTGTGAATTCGGCCATACTTGGCCATGAATGTTGTTGATCTATCGAATCTGCAACCATATATGTGTATGCTATCCATTTATGTCAAAAAAAAATATTCTTACCCTCTTTTGGCTCTTACCCTTTGGGGTTCCGAAGCAGGATGTTACATTAAGGGTCTGTCAAATTTAGGCCCTAAAGCACTCATTACTAAATTAATTTAAAAAGCACATCATAGTAAATCATCCTCTAATTAAAGAATCTTAAACTAAAACTTAGGGATATATAACACTCACTCCTAAATTAATTTAAATAAACTAATAATCTCATTTGATACCACTTATGTTTATTCTACAACTAAATTAATTACTTGATTTAATTGAATTTAAATAATTTGATTACAATTAAATAACTTTCTCGCATGTAATTTCCAAAAAAAAAAATACCAAACACAATAATAAATTTTAAAATTAAATAATAAAAATAAGATTAATTCTAATAAATTAAACTTTAAAGGCAACAATAAATTCTAAATTCAGAGCTTAGCTGATAAGGGCGTGGTTTGGTGGTTAAGTCGCTCGGTTGTAGTGGCGGCCACCAGAGTTCAAACCTTCGCTGGGCCAACAAGCTCGCAAGGCCAGCATAAAAAAAAAAAATGCTAAATTCAGAGAATAAGTATATGAAGCTAAATTTAAGGAAAAGAAATAGTAAACATATTTTGAAATGCGCTCTTTTCACTCCATGTTTATGTGTTTATTAATTTACACTTTTTTTGTTTTGAAACCCTACGAATTTACATTTTTTTTTTAAACCCTACCTTTGAATTATCTAGTTCTTGCATGCCTATAACATGCCTATACATCAAAAGAAGAAGATTTAAATTAAATATGTATGGTAATACAAAATTTAAAATTAATATTTATTCCTTGCTTTAAAAACAAAATGGTTTACTACAAATTTGATTTGTGTTTTTTTTTTTAGGTTTTTTTTAAACAATAAATGAATAACAAAAATAATTAAAATCAAAAAGTAAATAAGTTAACATCAATTAAGTCTTAATAATTTTAAATCCTAATTTTATTTAAAAAAAATCAATTATAGGAACTCATTAATTGTTAAAGGAACTCCATTAATCAATTTTAGATTTTTTTGTTTTTTAATTTTGTAGTTTTCCCTATAACTAAATTATTTTTTAAGGGATTATAACTTGTTTTGGTTTCTTTTATTTTTAACAATTTTTTTCTTTCTTGTCTTATTCTTTCAATATAATTAGTATTATGATATGGTTTTGGCATACTTTCTTTATGTTTAGCCATTACTTTTCTCTTTACGTCTCTTAAAGTTTTTTTTATAATTTTTTATAGTTTTTAAAAAAATATATAAAGTAAAACTTAATAATTTTCTTAAAAAATAAATTTTAACTTATTGTCAAATTGTTTTTATCAAATTAAATTCAAATTAAAACATATTATTATTACTAAATTATTTATTCAATTTTCAGCCCATTCTAATGAATTTTTGAATTTTATGATTTTTGTTTATAGGGATCTGTCCTACCAAGGACACCTATTTAGTTAAAAATAGTAAGATTTGTATAAAGAAGTAATATAATTTCATTTGATGCAAGCACAGACAACTTTCTTAGAAGCTAAAAGGTTTCAGTCTACAATTTTTCTTAAAACATAAACTGAGAAGCAGATAACTGATAAAATTCTCATGAAATTCATGTTTCACTAACTTAGTGGTCCCATTGAGGGGACATATGCATTTGTTTCTTTATTTTCTGCTCTCCTGCTGTCTTTTTTATTTTTTTGGAAATAATTACTAGTAAATTTTTAAACCTAGATTCAAATCCCTTGATTTGTAATGGGCTTGCTCTTGTATAGCTGTGTAAATTTCAATTTGTGTGTTGAGAAAAATTTAATTATTGTGCAAACTAAGAGCCTTCAATAGCTAGTTGGGTTTGAAATTAGTCTCCTTGAGGAGTAGTTGCTCCTCAAATTTAGAAATAGTTTTATTTCATAGGACATTTGAAACATAAAGAGAAAAGCAACAACTCCCTCCATGGCTCCCCTTCCTAACTTTATTTAACACTGTATTAGACTTCAAGCAGAACAATCTCAAATCTATATAACTTTATAACAAGTAAGAAGATTACTTTTGAAGATTCCTCGTTAGTGTTGTATATAGATTTTTGAGAGCTTTTAGCCTATTAAAAACTATCATGTCTCATACTTTTCATATTTGATTGAATGATTAAATGTAATAATTACATTGATTGGTTTAATTTGATCATCTATTTCTATTGCTTCAGTTATATTGGGACTAGCTTATTGATGGTTTTATGAGTTTGAGTTTTATAGCTTTGTTGATGACAAGAGCATGGTTCAGGTAGAGGGGTCCTAGCTTCATGGCAAAAGATGTAGGGTTTTATCTAGTGTTTTCACACACTCACTTAAATTGCATTGCATGCGTGTTTTAATGAATGTTTATTTCAATGAGTGAATCAAGCTTTGATGAATAATTGCATTTCATTCTTGTTTGGATCTGTCTTCTTCTTGCTTGTCTCAAAATGAAATCTGATACCTGTCATGTCAAGAAAACAAGTTAGTTATATAATTGAATTCAATAGATATAAGAGATCTATGTATTTTATCAAATTAAAATAAATGTCAACCTTAGTCTAATTTGGTTCTTTATAAAGAATGAAAGACTTTTCTAATTAATTAAATCAATAAAATTGTTATATTTATAAGAGAAAAAAAATTGTTCTTCATGATAAACCTTTTATTATAAATAGGAGTAAAGAGTTTTTTTAATAATAAACAAATATCTTAAATAAGACGTTATTATAAAATTGAATATTATAAACTTGGAGAAAAAATACTTTTCCATCTTTCGAACTGAATAGCTATTTTAGGCTTAAATTATTTGAAGTTAAGAAAAAGAAAAAAAAAAAAGAAACTAAAAGTGGTATTTATTAAAAAAGGGGCGCGGGGGGGAGGAGGAGAAATGCATGAGCATGCAGAGAGTTGGGAAGTAAAAGAAAATTAGGGTTAAAAAAAGATAGGGAAAAACTTTTAAAAGCAAAGGAGGATATTGAAAAAAAAAAGAAAACAGCGCCAGAAGTGAGATCTGGAAGGGTAATAGAAGAAGATTCAGACGGAGGAAAGCAATTAACTACTGCACAGGTATTTATCTGTCTATGGAATTCATAAATTGTGAGCATTGATTCGATGGGGAATAGTAAATTTGGTCTCTGAATTGTTTCTTTGTTTTGTTTATGCTTAGGCATTATGTGTTTTGAGTGTTTGATATCCAAAACTAGTTCCAAACTTCTTCAGATTTAAGGATCTAGTGAAATTGTATCTTAAATGCCAAGTCTTCAACATCCTTGTATATCTTCCTCGGTGTGCAATGACCTTCAATCACTGCTATGAGTTTTGATCTGCCATTGCTGAATCTATCTTTGCCATTGTATTCTTCTATTCGAAATTAACTATTTTCATTTAACTGCGATGAGATCTAGATGGTTGTTTTCATTCTTTGTGTTTTGAGATATATATATATAATGTGTGGAGCGTCAACGGCCTCTATGTCATCGTTTGATAAATACTTACTTTAGGCGCTCCAAACCGCCTGTTTATGTATGCTGATTGTTGCTTATGTATGTTGATTTCTTTATACTATATGCCGATTTAATGTTATTAATATGTCATACAAATGTTTATTATGTGTCATCCTCTGTGTGAAGAAATCGTTCTCTATATATTGTATCTTGTCTACTGTCTTTTTTAATGCCGTTTACTGTTAGTAAAGTCGATTACTAGTTATTGAATGCCGATTTCTATTTGTTTTTGGTATGCATTTTAGATGCCATCATTTAATCGGCCATCTCTTTAAGAGAATTGGCCTCCTCTGTTAAGCGTTCCCTGTATAATATAAACATTCTCAGTATAATATAAAAACATCCTCTGTTTGATAATAAAAATGTTCTCTGTATGATTCAAAAACATGTTCTCTGTATGATTTAAAATATTCTCCGCATGACGTAAGAGCGATTAGATCAAATCAGATTGTATTAATTATTTGAATTGTTTGATCATTGAAGTGGATAATATTTAAATATAGTGAAAAGCTCTAAACCTTCAAACAAAACTTTTTTATTCAGACCAACTGATTTCATAAAAATGACATGACTGAACTAAGAAACTTACTCAATATTTATACGGAAAATCTTACAATTACAAGGAGATGTAATTATGCAGCTTAGTGTTCTACTTTTCGGATGGAAGTAATTTTTGTTTTATTAAAGTATATGGGAAGTACATAGCATTATCATTTATGCATCTATATGTGCAGATCACATATGTAATCAGATTAGATTAACTTTCTTCGCCTTAATAGATATTAACATCCAATTATTTCCAATACTAAGACAGTCTATATAGAAAACCTTCTTATCTTTCACTAATGTAAAAATCATTGTTCTAACTCTAAGAGAACATAGAGTCAATTAACGACTTTTGGATTCAAATAAACTACCGAAATTATCTTTAAATGAATCAATCTTTTCTCTTGTACTTCTGTTTGTTCAAATAGAGCTTATTTTGGTTTTCTTTATTCCCATTGAAATTGTGTCATGAAAGAGGAAACTGGATGAAATCTCTTCGTTGTTTTCTTTATAAGTTTTTCATCAAATAATGATTAATATGCTTAGGGTGAGATTGTTTTCGTTTGTTTTGCTTACCTTCATTTTTAAGTTAAAGTATTAGGAAAGACTGCCTTATGGGATGGGTGTCAAATATGGGTACATAGGGAAGTAGATTTTCTTTTTTTAAAATCTACACATCGTTTATCAGTTAAAGATTTGGCCAAAGTGATTGTGATGTTGAAATAGACATATGTACCATTGTTGTAAATCATTTATTTTCCTAGTGTTCATACATATTTCCCTGCCATATCTTGTCAATGAGATGTTGCATTCGTGTTAGAGATGCATGTAGATTGATAGGCACACACCAGATTCCACCCTACACTTGTTTACATGTTACTAGGTCCTTCAAGCAAGGTCAGGCATCCTTCAATTTGAAGGATACTGAGGAAGCGCAAGATTCATGCTTGGGCAGAAAAAGCACCTAATCCATGTTCTTGTCCTTCAACGTAGCAGATGGCCAGTTGGTCGATGGCAATCGAGGACTATTCTTTGGATTGATATGATCAACTTGTACTTCTATTGTTTCAAGATTTGTAAGGTTTGATGTCATCATTGAAATTTGTAATATTGTTTATTGGCATACTCTGTAACTGACTTCAGATGTATCTATATGTGTTGCAATCATGATTACACTTTAAATTTATGAATATAACTATTGTTTTGTCTCTAGAAATATCAAATTTACTTTTCAACTGAATGAAAATGGAAGTTAGTTTAAACTTTACTTTGATTTACTATAGTAATTATGTTTAACTCTAGTTATGAGTGCCTATTGGAAAAATTGATAGTTTACAAACACTAATTATCACTATCAGATTATTATGGTGTTGATTAAACCTACTAACAATACATGTACCCGCTTGAGACTGATAACATGTTTCACACAAATCAAATCCCTCCGACTCACTACAATCTTTACTTCTATACCTCTTTCCCACAATGCATACCTCTTTCCCACAATGGGATAGAACCCACAGTTATCACATACAGTGCATGGATAAACAAGTGTTTCTATTTGATATGACATCTCTACTATCTCATTAGTTGGGAACTCCTCCTTAGGTTAGTTATTTTGCACAAGAATTGATTTCTCTCTATCTGCATATTCCACCGTGAACATGCTCTGTAAGAAGTGATGCAGCTCCAAACAAATAGCCCATGCTTTTGTAGGGTGCAAGCTTTGATAAACTTGGCATTTAAGAGTTGTTCCTTGAGAGACATTATTAGTTAGAAAATCAGTCGCTTTGTTTCCTTCTCAATAGATGTGGGCTAATGTGACATTGCCTAATTCGCCTAAACATTCCCAAATTGCCTCCACCAAATATTTCAATTTCCAATTGGTAATGCTTATGGATATTATGGCATTTATATATATTAGTGAATCTCCCTCGATATCTATGCCAGTTAATTTTTGATCCTTACATACTCAGAGACCATAGAACAATGCAGAGAATTCAACTTCATTATTGTACCGATAGGCAATTTCTTCGAGAAGCCCAAATGATCTTACCATGGGAATTTCAAATGATGACCCTACTCTAGACACACCCAGATTGCCTTTCACCACGCCATTTAAGTTCAATTTTAGTCTACCAATAGGTGGAGCAACCCATTTGGTGAGTGCACACTTCTTTCTTTCTTCTACGTTATCTAAGTTTTAGCATTGGCATGGTATTATTAGGTTAGGCCTGACCTGATTTCCCTATTTGAATAATATTATATTCATATTATTATAAAGAATGTTTATAATAATAATAAATATAGTAATAAATACAATAAAGAAAATTATTTAACTATAATTAATAATATTATAATTATTTATTATAATTATAATATTATTATAATATTATATCATAATTATAATTATAATATAATATTATATTTATATTATTACATTATTATAATATTATTATAATATTATAATAATAGTATATTATATTATATTATATTATATTATATTTATGTTTATTATTGTATTATTATATATAATAGTAAATATAATATAATATAATTATATTTACATTATTATATATGATTTTTAAAATAATATATTATTGATATAATATTAATTATTATAAATCCTAACTATTTTAAAAGATGACTACTATAAACCTTAATTGTTTTAAACCATAATTATTATTATAATAATGTAAAAATAATTAGAGTAAAAATAATTAGGGTTATAATAATTATTATGACAAGAAGTTATTAATACCAACCCTAATTCTAATCCCAACCCTAACCATAGTTTTAACACTAATTTAACCTAAATCTTAACTCTAACCCTAATTCTAACACTACTTATAACCATAATCCTAACCCTAATTGTAACCCTAACCCTAAATCCAATTATAATTCTAATCTTGATTTTATCCCTAACCCTAATTCTTACCCCAATATTAAATCTATTACTAACTCAAACCCAAATTATTACTATAGCCCTAACCTTAATCTTGATAGTAATGTTATCCCTAACTCTAATTCTAACCCTAATCCTAATTCTAATCCTAACAATAACTCAAATTCTATCCCTAACCCTAATTCTAACCCTACCCCTTACTCTATAACTAATTCCAACCCTAATCTCAACCTTAACTCTAACCATAGTTGTATATATAGATATAAACATAAATAACCTTTCTTATTTTATTGTAACTATAAGCCTAACCTTAACGTTGAGGCTGATACTAACCTTAATTATAACCCCAGCCCTAACCTTGATTGTAATCATAGTTTTAACCCTAATTCTAACCTAAACCCTAATCCTAATCCTAATTCTAACTATAATCATAACCCTAATTATAATTGTAATTGTAACCCTAACCCTAACCTTAATTGTAACACTAATCCTAACCCTACATCTAATTCTAACCCTAACAATAACCCTAATTATATCTGTAAAACTATTTTTAACCTTAGCCCTCACGACAATACTAACCCTAACCATAATCTTAATTTTAACCCCAATTCTAATCTTAAATGTAATCATAACCCTAATACTATCCCTATCCCTAACCTTAATCCTAAACCTAATTCTAACCCTAACCCTCACCCCAATACTATGGAGCTTGTGAAGCAGATCTATGAGAAAGACTTGGCCTTCTGGTGTGCAAATGGTATTTCTGTACATAGCAAACCACATGTCAAATTAGACTGGATATCCTCAAAGGCTAATTCTAAATGATGATCAACCTACATGTGAGTGCAAAGTGTATACCTGTAAATGAATTTTGACTTCGTCATTGGTAAGCCCATCCACCTTCATCAGCTCTCTGATTTGCTTTGGCATTGCTACTGTCCATAAAATAAAGGATAGTTGCAGTGATTTCAATGTTCAAAATCCACAATGCCATTATAACACTTCTAATGCATGAAAAAATCATACATATCTCATCTAGAAATAGGAGAACTCAATGGTCATTTGTTCTCCATAACCAGAAGTAAAGATCAGATAAAAATGAAAAATTAAGGCAAATTCAGCTTTATGCTTATGACATGAAGGAGAGAGTTACTAGTCCCTTGCAGAGGAGACTTCACTTCTGATTCTCAAGAGTCCAAGACACATGGAAACCATTTCTAAGTCTCAATCTAGCACTCAGGCATAAAAGACATGACAAGTATGCACAGGGATTGAAATACACATTGAAGGTAAACAACTAATACCTTAATTTCCAAGAGGAATTGTTTAACACAAAATCATAGTCACCAAAGGAGTGCTTGTTTTCAACCTTAAAACCAAAATCAAGCAATGCCTAACTATCAGCACAGTATGTTTGACATAGGAAAAATTATCTAGGGCTCTAAATCTATAAGCCTTGAAGTTTCTAAAGGTGTGATTACAATTCAAAAAATTACAACTACAAAACCATCAAACTAAATAATTGACAGATGACACAAGCCAGAATTCAATTTTTCAAGTCTATGAATTCTCACCTTGTTTCACGTCATTCAGATCCGTCAAGCCACCTTAACTATTCTCCATAAACAGATGGAAACCAGTGTTTCAAGTCATTTAGAATCATACATCCTCATCATCATCATGATGCATGATAAGTCATGAAGAAGCCGTGTAATTAACTTTTACCAAGGTCTTGGCAAGTGGAGGAGATTAAGTTCTTTGGAGGTCAATTTTAAAATTCAATTCAAAACTGGAGGGGCCTCCGTAAAATCTTTCTACCTATATATCTACAGAGCTTCCATTTACTGAGAGGCATATATCTTAGTTATTCAACTGCACAGAACTTGTGTTATCTTTGTCTCTAATTTTTTTTTATATATTCTCTGGCAGTTGGCCTGCAGAGGCTCCTTGATTTCTTTCACATTTCATTTTTTGAGTTGGGCCCCTTTTGGTTTGCAAGGTTTTAGTTCTTGAAGATACATTTATTGCCTTAATGCCCTATCCCAACATGTTTTTTTGTTAAGGCCGTTTTGCCAAGCGTGTGGGATTGCTTTCAGTTTGCTGCTGTCTTGTCTTCTGGAATTTTACCCCTTCCTTTGGAGACATTCTATTCTGTTCACTGGTATTTTTAGCTGACAGTCACTGAGTCTTATTACCCAACTGCAAATTCAGTTGGTTTGCAGTCTCAGAGTAAAGCATTCATTTACAAGGCAGAGCTGCAAAGTTCACAAACATGATTTTCTTTTTCTCGATGGATATACATTTTTGTTTGAGGATTTTGCAATGTATATAGATGTGGGTCTGGGGTAAATTGTGATTTGAGTGTACTTCTTGAATTTAGAATAAAAATGTACACATCTTCTGATGCCACTTTTTAAGCCTCTCGGCTAATAATTTTTTTAAAATTAAATTTTTATATACTTTTAAGATTCAAATAAAGAATCATTTATATACAAATGTAATAATTGTATTGTATATATGTATATTCATATTTTAAAAATAAAATAAATCTTTTATAGTTGAACAAAATTTTGCATATTTAAATATGTTTAATATCAAAGTGACCAATGTATTTCTACAACAACAACAAAAATAAATAAATAAATAAAGTAACCAATAATTTAAACAAATATCAAAATAACATTATATTTATTAAATTATATACATTCTATAAAATGTAATACTAAAATAAAATGAGTCCTTTATAATCATAATAAAATGGTTTTTACAATAATTATCCTACGTTATTTTACTAAGGATTGAATATAATAATAATATCCCAAAAGTTTGAAGAACGAAATATCTATATAATTGGTGAAATGTCTATATAAATAAAGAGGCACATCCTCTACCTTAATCACACTTAAAGAGTTGTAGTGGGCTCAGGTGCATCTGCCATGTTAGAGTGGTAGGGTGCATCAATTCCATCATCTTGAGATGATTCTTCATGTTGGTGTTTTCGTTGATGTTGAAGGTGTGAAAGGTGTGATATCATACTTGAAACACTATCCATCATTCCCAATCCCTGAAATTATAATAAAAATGACTAATGAGAAATTGCTAGAGAAATATTTTGAAGTATATTTAAGACCATTTATCAAGCTGTAAAAGAGGCAACAAAAGTATATGCTTAAGGGCAAACAACCATATCACCTTTAGTTCTTTGAACAATTTCTCTTCAAACTCTTTTTCTTAGAAAACTGTTATTTGTTTATTTCACTAGCTTTAATCCAGAGGGCCCAAGTAGAAATTTAGATCTAAGCCTAAAATTGGAATGTAACATAGGGTATAAGATGAAGATGGTATGTTAGTTGGAATATGGTAAGATAAAGACTAGGTTATTAATCTAAATTAGGACATAGCAACATATAAAAAGGGACCAAATTAGTTTATTTTTAAATAAATTAAGGTAAAAATGTGGATATAAAGATGACAAACATGAACCAAGAGTTTTATCTAATAGCTATGCAATAGGATTATTAATAGAGACTCATTTACTAAACTAGCAATTAAGAAATTGGGTGAAGAGTGAGGGTAACAATTACTCATACCAAAGAGTAATAATGATTTTGCACCATTAGTGTTGGAGTGATCAAGCTTGATCCATATGTTGACTCCCATTGGGATGAAAGTGCCATTGCAGAACCATAATCATTGTTGGTCATATCATTCTCAATATGTTCATCACTTGTGCTTCCTTCAAAAAGAGGATACTCAAACTTCAAATGTGATGTGTTGGAATCACTTGCATGGCTTCCAAGCTGCATGCTACCACTACCTTGTTGAAGGGATGGGAAAATTGTTAGAGACTGAGTATCCCTTCATACAACAAAGTGAAACACATATCTAGTATCAAAATATTTGAAAACATGTCATGAATCCCATAATAAAACACCTTATAGGCCTTTTTTCTAGTAAAAATAAATAATCTACTCCAAAAAATTAATTCTAAGTTTTTGAAAAAACATGCACTAACTTTAATTTTAGAAAAGGAAAAGAAGTTCTATAGATTTAAGGGCTATCATTTTATTATTTTCATTGATTTAATACATCAAAATCCAAAAATATAATTACCAATGAATGATCTAAACATAAATTTATCATGCATGATTTAGAGTTAAATATAGTTTTCTATTACAGGACATACCTCATGCCTAACATGCCATCAATATTGCCATGTTCTACAAAGTTCGGAACACATGTTTGTGGATCTCTCTGCGATATCCAGTTTAGTATCTGACTTTCACTTGAACTAGCACAGCTTGGATTTCCATTATGTGTTCGCATATACATCTATATATAAGAATGCAAAGATAATGTTAATTTCCAGTTAAGAAAACAAAATATTTTAATTGTATAGAAAATATATCATATATATAATGCTAGTTTCATCAGATAACAATCAATTCAATAGCTAAGTAGCACTAGTATTTATATTATCTACAAGATAGAACACACAAAATTGGCAATTAACATGGAAATCAAACCAAGTGCCAAGAAAAATAATGTACACAAAATTTAGAACACTGCAGCTTATCCTAGTTCCTCCTTATGAAGGTCTAACATTATTCTATAAAAAATAGTTACTTTGAGACAATTAAATTGAAATATTTAATGGAATGTTCTTCATAAGTTGTTTTTTCGATTCTTCAAAAAAATTTCATTATTTTTATTAATAATAAAGAGAAATTACATAATGTAGAAACAACACATCTATCCACTTTGTATGAAACATGCGATTATAGTTGAGCAACACCCTCACTTTCTCTTCCTCAAATTTAGAAAGACAAATTGTACACTCCTGCACCTCATTGGAGTACATTTCGTTGAATGAGGATTAGGACAGTAAATTTTCAAATTTCTATTAATACTAGAGTAGAGTTCAGAAAACATATTCCAAGAGAAAGTTTTTGTTTTTTCTCTCGCTCAACATATTCCAAGAGAAAAAACTACAACAAAAAAGAAAGAATCAGGACAGAAAAAGCACTGAAGCAACAACACACCCAAGACCTGCCAACTATGAGAAGAAAACCATCCGTCTGAACAAAAACTACAAAAGGTCACGAAAGAGTGGCAAAATGAAGTTGAAACATAGGCCATTCCCAACTGCCGCACCCCAAAACCAAACGAAAGTGTGGGAGAAAACCATAAAAGAGTTCAAAATAAGGTTGCTACATTAACTCATTTATACATGCTGGAGGAACAATGATAATCTAATTGCAAATCTAGGCACTCTTGATAGTAAATGTTCTTCTATAGGGATTGGTTTCCCATGCAACAAGGCATTGCTTTGGGAATGTCAAAATAATTTGAGGATATTTCCATTAACATGAAACATGTTCCAAGTCTTATCCCATTCATTAAATTTTATAATACGTAAAATGCAAAAAGACGAGTTTTTGCATCATTGCCAATATATTGTGTTAAATAGCTGTATTCATATTTGTTCTCATTCTTTTTTGAAAAATATGAAAAAAAAATAATATAGTGCAGGTGTGATTTTCCATAAATGAAACTTACCTGCATATTTCCTTGGCCATCCATATTTGGTTGCCCATATGAGGCCATGTCAGCTTGTTCTAGATATTGCTGTAATGTATATAAAAATTGTTTTCAAGTTAAATAATAATTTTAAAGTTCAAAATGAACATAAATATTAAGAAAATGAATTTTGATTTTAGCACATTTAAAATTAAAAAATAGTACAAAAATATATTTTGAATATTTTAATTACAATTCTTTTCATAAAATATTTGATAAAAGAAAAGAGGAATTATTTACCTTTTTGACTTGAACTTTGGTTAAGGATTCTTCAAGAACTCTTTCATAATACTCTGCCTCTTGTAGTGAAGTGATCATTTGAGGATCTGCTTCCAAACACCTGAAAATTTACATTAAAATGGTGAAATAATTTCTATGTAGTTTAAATACATTTTATAGAAATTTTTTCGTTGCTTTTATTTCTCTTATAATGGATTCAAAAACAATTTTCAATGTCCCAAACACACAAATATATTATTTAATAATCTATTCTAAATAAACACAAGTAAACTCTTTCAATATACTTGGAGAATTTTTTAGCTTCATTCTCTTTGTTTTTCAATAGAAGGAAAATATATAGATATCGATAGAGTATAATGTTAATCATAAAAGTGGAAGGAATCACATTCCTAAGAAGGAAAACATCATATTGGACTCATAGTTGATAAGGATTGATTGTGATAAAAAAAAGTAAATGAATTTCAATATCTATTGTTATAAGTGATAGAATTTAAAGTTTTTAATACATAATTTAAAGTTTTAAAACCTAAATGATGATTAAATCAAAGTTCTAGTGGTACCATAAAATAAATTAAGGTATAGACACCACATGGTCACAAATTGTTGTTTTGTTGGTGACAATGAAACAACAAACAATTAGATTATTATGATTGAATTGACAAATTATTTATATCTTTCCAAATTAAAAAATATATTTGCATGACAAATTTTAGAAATAGTTAGCATGAATATGATTTCATGGCAAGTAAAATTCATTGCTTGGCATCTACATATTTTTAAAATCATTGTATATTCTTAGCCAAGATTGGGATATAATGCACAATCATCTAAATTAAGCACTATAAGACTAGTCCAAGGGGTTATCTTAAATGGTTAAAATGTTGGGTTCTCATTGTGGATACCCAAGTTCAAATCTCCATAGGGACATCTAATGTGGAATTCTAAGTTGCAACTCTTGGTCTTCCATAGTTGGCTTCTAGTATTGATGTGGTTTCTAAATAAAGTGGATTTCTAAGTAGTGACTCTTGGTCTTCCATAGGTGATTTCCATAGTTGGCTTCTAGTATTGATGTGGTTTCTAAATAAAGTGGATTTCTAAGTAGTGACTCTTGGTCTTCCATATAGGTTTCCTTGTAATGAGCTTGTATTGGTTTCATGTTGATGCAATATTTAAAAAAGCACTCTGACACTACAAAAACATAATTGGTCTCATGTTGATGCAATATTAAAAAAAGCACTATGAGACTACAAAAACATAACAAGAGATTCTACCTGAGCCTTGATTCTGCATTTGCTAATTGCAATCTCCATTCATTGATTTCCATTTGAAGTTCCTTCAAAGTTATCATTGTAACCATATATTATAAATTAATGGTAACTTAAAAAAGTAGAAGAGTGATTTTTGCATACTAAAATCAAGCATACCTCAACATTTGGAATGTTTCCTGGGCTGATTATGATTGGACATAATAACAAATAGAAAAATATGAACACCTATTAGCATAAGTAATACTCACAAAGAGGATTTCACAACACATGAAAAAAAATTATTGAATACTAAAATTAAGTATTATATACCTTGCAAGATGATTGACAAGTTCAGTGTCGCATTTCAATTTTTTCAGTGCTCTATTTAAAAACTGCTCATACATATGTATGTTAATAAATTTGTCTTGTATACAGAGTTATTATATTTAATGTTTGTTTTAATAAATTATTCACTAAAAATCTTTAAACACAAGAAAAGAAACAACAAAGTAAAAAAAATTATATATGAAAAATAGTAATCAACTATAAGACTTACTTCTTGATTGTGCCGCCTGTATATTTTCCATATTTGGAGAGAAAACCAAAACAAAGAAACAAATTATTAAAATGTTACTTACAAATCCATAAAGCAATCTTGTTCATGAACTATTTATAATGAAGATAAAAGAAATAGTCTTATAAAAAGATGATGTTTAATTTAACCATTGATTCAATATATGGATGTTAGAATTGAAGTGAGATCTATTGCATAGTAATTGAATTTTTAAAATGAAGTCCTGATGCAAACACCAAATCATTATAAATTTGTTTTTTCTAAAAAAGATTAAATTGTGTAAAAATCACATACCTGCCCCTCTCGTGCTCTGGTAGATTGACATAGCGAGCTATTACATCCTCTATTCTACTAGAAAATGAGAAAAAAGAGAAAATTTTCAATTACAAGCACACTTATTATACATATTTATTCCATATAATTACTAATAAGAAATCTAATATATTCACTAAACCTAAAACCCTCCTTATAAATAAAACATATGCAATAAACACCCACACTTGGCATACATGGTCACAAGCATGTAACCAAAATCCATGCATCTAGTTTGTATCATGTGGGCATGGATCAATTTGCTTTCTGCCAAGAAAAAGAAATCCATACATGGAAGAGCTAACTAGCTAGTCTTTGATATGCAAAATGCATAAGGCCTCATTCAGTTCACCTTGTCTATGAAGAGTTGTCATGAATCTAAATGACTGAACTAGTTCCATAATGCTATACTATCCCTAATCCCTTGCTTAACATTAACACAATATCGCATGGTCACATGGTCCAATAACAAACATCTTTCCAGTAATTGGGATTTACATCTCAAACAGAGCAAGAATGAGAAATTATTAAAACTTAATAACATACTCGTGGGATGGAAAAGCATTTAATTTAAGAAAGACCTTCAATATAGTAGAAGAGGAGTATGCGATGGAAAATCATTTAATTTAAGAAAGACCTTCTATATAGTAGAAGAGGAATGAGGAATTATTAAAACTTAATCACATACTTGTGGGATGGAAAAGCATTTAATTTAAGAAAGACCTTCTATGTAGTAGAAGAGGAATGAGAAATTATTAAAACTTAATCACATACCTGTGGGATGGAAAAGCATTTAATTTAAGAAAGACCTACTATGTATGGTCATATCCAGACATCTAGGGGAAAACAAGAGAAATAGACCATCTTAATATTTCGGTAGTTGTTTTTCAAAATTAAAACTATGGTGATTCCATGTAATTTTTTGAACTAGTATAATTTGGAATCTTTTCTTACATGTTATAAAGCCATATTTAATCACAAGTTTTCAAGTTTTCTAATGATTGTATATTTTATGCAGCCATATTTAGTCACAAATTTTCTACTTAGTTATATTGATATTTATTTTCAACAATAATTTAATTTAAAAATATACATAATTAATAAACTGAACTCAATATATATTCACTAAATCTAAAAGCCTCCCTCTAAATAAAAATTTATAAATAAAAATATTTTTGTGTACCACATTAAAGGCAGCCTATAGCATAACTAAAGATTCAACAACAACAACAACAACAACAATTATTATTATTATTATTATTATTATTATTTAATACTAAAAATTATTATTATTTAAGTAGTAGAGATTTGCCTTTGACTACTAAATTTCTTGTACTTTTTATTATTTTAAAAGTTCTTTCCATACAATTCTTTCTTCTTTTTTGGCTGCCAAAATAATCTCCTTCATTGAAGTTTTCGAATGATATATCCTTAAAAATTACTTCTAAAACTAAACAATCTACATATTGAAAAGTTCATCCAGTTTGTATAAAACGAATCAAAACAGCATCGCTCTAACCATTCAAAGGCTCCAAAAATTCTTCTTGATTTAGTGAATTCCATCGCTGGTGCAGTGTTTGTGGATAGTGAAACTCAACATGTAATTGCAAAATTTCTCTTATTTTATGATGCTATAAATAAGGTTCTAAAATATATAAATATATTTATTATAGGTATTTCAACCATTTCTCAACCCTTTGTCGAGAAACACTTGAAATGCACCCAGAGCTTCAGGAAAAAATTTTTATGTACACTGAATTAAAGGTTGGCCATAATACTAATCAATATTTATCAAAGAAAAAATGTATAAAAAAATATTTAACAAGGAGAAAAAATCTATGCATTTTTAAAACAAATTTTAAGTGTTTGTAATGGAGATTACCTTTTCTTTCCAGAAAATAGACTCAATCTTCCAGAGGGCGAAAACATAATAAGTGCAATATCAATATCACAGAGAACCGAGAGCTCATATGCCTTCTTAGTAAGTCCATTTCGCCGCTTAGAAAAGGTAACTTGCCTATTTGTGTTGTTTTCTATTTTATTGATCTGAAGCTTTCTTCTCCCCATGATTAGAGGACGAATGATAGGAACCTGTATTTATTTGCATTATCCATTGAAATTTTTAACACCCATCAGTAAGATATCATAAAAAGAAATTAAAAGACAAAAGATGATTAACCTAATAAATAAAATTTGCAGATTCTTTCTCTAGATTCAGTGCTCTATATAGACATGCAACTTACTTAAAAACCCCTCTTTCAAAGCAGGCACACCCGCAAAGCATGTTTACATTAAAAAAAGGTATACCTTTCTAAAATTTATCTAGTTTTCATATTTAATTCTAATCTATCTATCAAGAAAACAACAAAAATAAATAAAAAATAAAAGATCAAGAAATATATTTATATAACTGTTTGATTTTATTGTTCTTCTGCAGACCTTTTTGCTTTTCGGATCTAATATCCTGTGAGCTGTGACTATTCCTTAGATGGCCTATGAACTAATAACTAATCGGCCAAAATCTGCACGCAGCTTCTGTGCAATAATAAAAAAAAAAGGGGCATGCAAATGGGCATGCATGCGGTTCAAATCTGTCCACAGAGAAGGGCATTGGAATTTCAAATCTGTCCACAGAGAATGGCAAATTTATTACGCCCAAGCCGTTCCCTCTCTGAGAGGGTCCCGCCTGACGAGAAGATCAACGGTGAAAATTGTCCAATACGATGTAAAGAAATCTGACCGTTGGACTCGTTTCACTTATCACCGTCGGTTTTTCGACGTCCGATAATGTTTCGCCGTGTTCTTTCTTACTCGTCGGTTGTTCTCACACTGGGAAAAAAAATCATGTCAGAAAAAGTCTCGTGTCGTTTAAATGTTCCCGCCGGACATCGCTTTCATTTGCTCATTTAATTTGGACCATTCACGGCTTTGATTTACCCTCGTGAAGCTCGGATGGAATATTAAAAGAGTCCACTTAAAAAGTCCTAATTAGAAAAGTATTTAATTAAAATCTTTTTAAGAACTTAAAAAAAAAATGATTTATAAGCCATTTAAATCGTGCGTTCTCTTAATACATTTAAAAATACAAACATACCACTGATGTCTTTTTGGCACACATTTATTTATGTTATATATGTGCAATAGGCATTTACAATCACACCAAAATACAAACATACTACCAATGTCTTTTTGGCACACATTTATTTATGTTATATATATACAATAGGTATATACAATCACACTAGGGTGGAGATGAGAGCATTCATTTTTTCCCTCTAAATATATAGCCAAAAAAAAATTTAAAAAAAAAAAAAATTGCAAAAAATAAATAAATAAAAACATAAAAAAGAAGAGAAAATCACAAAAACTATGGAACAAAAAAGAAAATGGAGAAAATGAAAACTAAAAACAAAAAAAATTAAGAAAAAAAAAAACTTGAAAAAAACACAAAAAACACTGAAACCTTGAGAGGATATCTCTGGGCATAGATATATTTTTTTAAAATATAAATATACTAGTATTTAATATAATAGTTATTTAATTTTCAAACAATACAATTTATAATTATTTATATCCAATAAAGTATTTATAATTTGAATTAAATATATTACAGATATTTAACTATTATATCAAATATTCTAAATGTATATAAATATTATAAATTGTTGAATGCATATATATTTAATATAATATAATATTTATGTGGGCAGATAGGAGGGACCCTTGCCACCTCACCAATATAGGTGGCAAGGCTGGGGCACATAGGCTGCGGTGGGATTTTCGAGCGACAATTAAATGATTATGACAGCGGGATATTTGTTAGCATAAAGCTGGCAATATGAATTCGAGAAACTTCCATCACCTATTAAAGAAGACTCCAAGGCTTTACGCTAGTCTAAATGCCCAATAGGTTTATAGTGATATTTTTAGCTCATCTGTCAGGCTGGTAAGTAGGAAGGGACAGATGGCTTTTCTCAGACCGATGACTTCTCTCCATCTTCAACGTATGCTTCGTCGATCAGATGAGCTAATGGTGGGTGCTATAAGGATGATTGTTGGCATGAAATTCGTGGAGAATGCAGAGAGGTATTGTGTCGACACTGACATTATCTCTAGAGTGCTGGCAATGTTACTAGAAATGGAGATTGATAAGGCAATGACGGAACAAATCAGGAAGGGGCTCTTCTTTCTCGAGCATTTGGGCGAATTAGAGTTAACCCTAGAAGCGGCTAGCTTGGGCATTGGAATTCCCAGACCGAGAGACATGGACTCATTGAGTGATCCTGACGCGATAGTGAAGCTCTATCTATATTTTCTCAACCTCAAAGGTCCAAACCTGATGATAGCTAAGGAGATGGCTATGGTTGCAATTAATTTCCTCAAAAGGGTTTTAGGGATGGTTGCAGAAGAAGGCTTTGAATGGGTGGCGGATTTCAATTTACAACTGATCAACTTCGACAAGGAGTAAGCTCCGTGGGTGATGCTTCCTGTGTTTTGGTTTTTTTTGTTTTGATTCTAGCTTCATTTTGAGATAGCAGAAGCCAGCTGCAGACCCTTCGTGGTCACAAATAGCAACAGTAAATTAGATGTATATAAAATAGACCCTGCAAGGTCTCTGAAAAATATATCAACGCTGCGTGGTCATAGTAGGGTGTTAGCCTGTGGGCATAGAAATATCATATAGCCTTTTTGGCAACAGACAATGTAAAGTTTTTTGGGAATTTCAATATAGCCATTTTATTACACATTTAAAAAATATATAATATAATATTTATATATTTATTTATATTTATATATGTTCCATTTCATATAATATAAATATATTTAATATTTATATATATTTATTAATCAATTATATTTATTTTATATATAAAATATCTATAATTATTATATTTATTATATATTATATACTCTATAATATGCATTATTAAATATAGAAATATTTGAATATATAGTTAATAAATATAAATATACTATGATATAATATAAAAAAAATAGAAATTCATATGTTCTTAATCATAGAGAGAGTAAAATTAATATATTATATATTATATTAGAAATATATTTACTCTTATTTTATCATTAATATTTAAGTATATATAAAAATAGAATATATATATATATATATAATTTACATCATATCAAATATAATATGCCTAATAAATATAGTTACGATAGAGATTTTGTATATAGAATAGTTATATAATTATTAAGAGAGAGAGAGAGAGAGTAGTTATATAATTATTGAGAGAGAGAGAGAGAGTTTCCTATATAAAATAGAGACATAATTATGAGAGAGGGTGGGAGAAAGAGCTAGAGAAAACAAGAATTGGAGAGAGAGGAGGTGGAGAGAAAGATAGAAGTGACAAAGAGATAGGGAAAAAATAGAAGGCAAGATAAAGATGGTAAGAAAGAAGAAAGAAGAAAGTGAGAGAGAGGGGAAAGATATAGGAAGAAAGAAGGGGAGATATATATATATATATATATATATATATATATATATATATATATAGAGAGAGAGAGAGAGAGAGAGAGATGGTAAGAAATAAGAAACAAGAGAGATCAAGCCATTACCATCATGAAGACTCTTGTTTCACTTAGCTCCATCTCTACACATTAAATTACTTCATGTACCATAATGATTCAAGGAAGTTAGTCCCTCATGGACTGAATGCCAATGTGGTAGTGAGAGATTTGTTATCTTTTGAAGTCAGTGGCCACGACTACCACTTCACACAACTAAATGGCATTATCACCTAGTGAATTCGATTAGTAATGAGGGTCAATTTGCCTAGAATAGAGGGTAGTAGAAGACTTATCAGTCTTTATACATTTCTAGAAATGGTAAGGGATGTAAAGGATTGTGCACATGAATAAACCACTACCCTCAAGAAGACTCTTATTTAACTTAGTTCTCAATGAATGAGGCTCACGAAGAATGAGAAGGGAGGGTAGATCTTAAATTTGATTTCCTCATATCTCTCTATCAACTGAATAAGTTTGACATAGCCATAAAGTGGAACCTAGAGAGAGAGAAAGAGGGAGAGATAGAGAGACAAAGAGAGGAAGAAATAGAGAGAGAGAGCGAGAGGGAGAGAGAGATATAGAGAGAAGTAAAGAGGTACACAAGGAGAGAGGTACATAGAGAGATAGAGATAGAGAGAGGGGGGTGAAGAGACAAAGAGAGATAGTGGAAGAGAGAAGGAGAGAGAGAGGGGGTGAGAGAAGTAGAGAAATATAGAGATAGAGAGGGAGACAAAGATATATATAGAGAGAGGAGATAGATATAGAGTTAAAGAGGGAGAGGGGGACAGAAAGAGAGGGAGAAAGAAGAAGAGAGACAGAGTTAGAGAGAGTGGGGAGGGAAAGAGAGGGAACTAAATAGAGGGAGCGAGAAAGACCTATCTAGATAGATGGGGATTAGAGAAGTGGAAAGAGATAAGTGACAAGCAACAAAGAGAGATAGGGAAAATAGAGAATGAGAGAAAGAAATATATACAAAGACATATAGAGAATGAGAGAGAGAGAGAGAGTGATAGAGAGAGTAGATTAATATAGAGAGAGGAAGTGTGTGAGAGAGAGGGGGAAGGGAAATAAAGATAAAGAGAGATAAAGAGAAATAGAGAGCTAGAGAGGGAAAAGGAGAGAGATAGAGGAAAATTGAGGTAGAGATTTACAGAAAGGAAGAGAGAAAGAGATAGAACAAAAGAGAGGTAGAGAAATAAACATAAATAGAAGAGAGATAAACATATGGAGATAGACATGAACAATGGATCAAGATGAATGGGACAAGTTGAATAGAAGAGATAGATCTACCATTAGGTTGTCTTTCTAATTCAAGCTTAAATAATATTTTAGTTCAAAACATTTCTACGAGTTTATGAGAAAAAATTATTGCATCATATCAAGCTAAATGTCTTGTAAATAAGTTATTTTTAAAAGGAAATTTATATTCTTTAAAGATTCATGAAGGAGACTATGTAACCAAACATTTAAAACGTGGCTTCCATAGATGTAAAATTGTTCATCATAGGATACCATCTTTTTGTTTTCAAGTCTATTTACCTAAAGGGGATCAATATCCTTTCTTGTTCTCTAGAATTGGGGATGCAGAAGTTACTTTACATCATTTGGGTATACCACTCAATTATTATGGTGTGTCTACAAAAAATGGAGATATGAAGAGCTAGAACATTCACTAATCTATAAAGTTATTGTAAGTGGATGAACAACCAATACATGCAATATAAAGGACATGATCTAGATTCATCAACTCCACTCAACCAAAGTATGGAGATAGAGGAAAAAAAGATAGAAAGAGAGCACAAAGATAGAAAGAGAAATATATATATAGAGAGAGAGGGAAGGGAGATAAAGATATATATATATATATATATATATAGAGAGAGAGAGAGAGAGAGAGAGAGAGAGAGAGAGAGGATACCATGTTTTTGTTTTGAAGCCTATTTATCTAAAGGGGATCAATATCTTTTTTTGTTCTCTAGAACTAGGGGTCCAGAAGTTACTTTGCATCATTTGGGTATACGACTCAATTATATTGTATCTAAAAAAATGGAGATAGGAAGAACTAGAACATTCGCCAATTTATAAAGTTATTGTAAGTGGATAAAAAACCAATACATGCAATATGAAAGACATAGATCTAGATTCATATGTAGAGAGATACTATTGTTTCCTATTAAATTATTATAGGAGCTTCCACCTATTATTAGATCAAAACCTCTAATTGAATTAATCATTTCATCAAGTCTTTCTTTTTGTCAAATTATGCACATCTTCCACCTTAATCAAGTTACCCTTAAGATGTTATGTGGAGAGAGGGAGGAACAAAGAAGGGGAGAGAGATAGAGATAGAGAAATAGAGAGAGTGGGGGAGGGAGGGAGAAGTGAGAGAGAGAGGTACAAAGATAGAGAAAGAGAGAGGGGAGGGAGGGAGGGGGAGATAAATAAAAAGAGAGAGGAATAGAGAAATAGATAGAGCAAAAGAGAGAGGTGGTGATACAAAGAGAGAAGAGAGAGGATGAGAGAAAGAGATAGAGAAAAAGAGAGAGGTAAATGAGAAATCTTAGAGAGAGGAGAGAGAAACATAGGGAGAGGACGTGTGTGATAGGGAAATAGAGATAGAGAGAGATAAAAAGAAATACAAAGATAGGGAGGGAGATAGATATATATATATATATACAGAGAGAGAGAGAGAGTGACCTTTAGATAAATGAATAGGGAGAGAGAGACAAAGAGAGATAGAGAAAAAGAGAGAGGTAGAGTACCTTTCAATTTCAAGTAGAGAACATGGCTACATGCATAACCTTCCTATGAATAAGTCACCTCATGACAATTGAAGAGACATTTCCTAAAACACAAAATCATTGGCCATCACAAAATTACAAAACTAAACTTAACTACATAAACATAGTGGCACGAAGTGTTTCGTTGTGTGATAGACCTATGACTATGGACAAGCATTCTAATGCAAAACCCTAAATTAATGAATAGTCTATGGTATTTTTACAATGTAAAAAGTGGAGCTTAGTATGGGTTGGTCTAGATCATCTAGCTCCACTAAAGCCTCATGAAATGGAAAGAGAGTGATTTGGTATGGGTTGGTCCAACTCATATAACTCCACTAGAGTGGGAGAGATAGGTAGAGATAAGAGGTATAAAGGGAAAGAGCATCTGTAAATACCAACAAATCAATTAATTATTTCATGCCAATGATCCAAAGTGAAGTCCAAATTGGTATAAAATAAATAAAAGTTATCTAAGTTACCATACTAACACATTTAGTATTTTGTCAAGAAAAGTTAAATTAATGGCTTTATTGGTGTGATTTCATAATAATTTGAAATAGAAAATGAGAGAGAGATCTCTTAGAGAGGAAGCGTGTGAGAGAGAAGGGGGAGGGAGATGGAGATGAAGAGAGATAAAGAGAAATAAAAAATGAGAGACGTGGAGAGACAAAGAGAGAAGAGAGAGAAACATATGTACAAAGATACTATTTTTCCTATTAAATTATTATAGGGGCTTCCACCTATTATCAGATCAAAATCTCCAATTAAATTAATCATTTAATCAAGTCTTTCTTTTTTTTAAAATTCTACACATCTTCCACCTTAATCAATTTACCCTTAAGATGTTATGTGGAGAGAGAGATAGAGAGAGGAACAAAGTAGGAAATAGGAGAGAGAGGGTGAGAGAGAGAGAGTGGAGGGAGGGAGGGAGAGATAGAGAAAAAGAGAGGAAGATGAGAGAGAGGGGAGATAGAGAAAAAGAGAGAGGAAAAGAGAGGTAGAGAGAGAGAAGAGACAAGATGAGAGAAAGAGATAGAGGAAAAGAGAGGTAGAATGAGAAATCTTAGAGAGAGGAAGTGTGTGACAGGGAAATAGAGATAGATAGAGATAAAAAGAAATAGAGAGCTAGAGAGGGAAATAGAGATATATATAAAGACCTAGAGAAATAAATAAGGAGAGAGACAAAGAGAGATAGAGAAAAAGACAATGGTAGAGAGACAAAGAGAGGTAGAGAGAAGGAGAGAGAGAGGTAGAGTAACTTTCAATTTCAAGTAGAGAACATGACTACATCCATAACCTTCCTATGAATAATTATTTCAAAATTTTACCTTTACCACCCATCACAATTGAAGAGACATTTCCTAAAAATCAAAATCATTACCCATCATGGGATTACAAAACTAATATTAACTACATAAACATAGTGACAAAAAATGTTCCATTGTGTGATAGACTTGAGGTTACGGTCAACCATTCCAAAACTCTTCCAATTTCGGCGTACCTATTGCACACTAAGGTATGATTGCTAGTTTAGGAGTATCCCACTCGTAAATATTAAAGCTTTTAACTAGTCAAGATAAATATTTGAATTGTAAAAAAAGAAATTAATATTAAAATTTGTGGGTATTATATTTATATATAATTAAAAATTATATATATAATTTTAAATTGTTAAATATTAATATTATTGGTAGGTCATAAGATATTTTAGTTTTTATTATTATTTCTTGTGTTTTTAAAGTAACTACCATACCTATCTTTAGAAAATTCTATTTAGGAGAGATCCTTTTTCCAAGTGTTTATTTTTATATTACTTTGTTGAATTTATATAAAATATGTGGAGAGATATCTTTTTTGATCATCTATTTTTAAATTACTTTATCACATTTATCTAATATACGTGCGAAATATATTCTATTTTAAAAAGATAGTATCACATGAAAGGAGATTTTTAAATTACTTTGTTTGATTTATCTAAAATATGAGGATGTTCAATAGGTGTCTCAAGAAGGATATCTCTCCCACGGCCTAAATTCCATGATCGTATGATAGTATTTAAACATTTTTTCCCTAAAATAAATGAAAACTTTAAAAAGATTGTATCACATAAAAGGAGAGATTTTGGATAAAATTTCAAAATTTATATACAACTATGATGATATATATATTTGGTTTATATATATTTTTAGTTATTATCATTAATATTTTAAGGGCTCCTTTGAATAGATAAGTGTCATTAAAAAATGACTTGATAGGCAAGACCGACCATGAAATTTAAGCCTTATTTTAGATAGATTTTTCTAAAGATAGTGATGGTAGTAAATATTATATACATAAACACCCCTCTCTATGTAGTGGATAAGTTATATAGAAGCCTTTATATAATTCTTTAAGATTTGTAAATAATTAAAATAACTCTGTAAGTAAATAAAATTAACCCATCATTGATATCTCTAACTAAAATATAAAACTCTAACTAAAATATAGGTTCACAACATGATAACTAAAATATAAAAATCCAACTAATGATTTTTATTATTTTATTGTATAGAAATAATAATAGTTCTAGATCCCTTAGATAGATGAATATTGTGCACTGAAAAACCTATAGAATAATTTTAAAGTAAATAAAATGAACACATTATTGATAACTAAAATATAAAACTCTAACTAATGATTTGTATTATTATATTTTGTAGAAATAATAATAGTTCTAGATTGTTAGAGAGATGAATAACACTAGTTGGGTGTTAACTCATTATTCATAACTAAAATCTAAAACTCCAACTAATGATTTTTATTATTATAACAATAATAGTTTCATAACACTCTGAAAACATATAGTAGATAGATGAATATCATGAAAAACCCTAACCCTAGTTGGGTGTGGAGATATTTGAAATGTATATATGTAGAGTAGAAGTAATATAAAAAAGAGAAACAAATAATAAAAAGAAAGAGAAACAAATATAGACTTCATCATAATTTTTATTTTTATTTTAGAGTAATATATATTGGTGTAATAAATTATTTAAAAAAAAAATACAATAAGCAAAGATCTAATCCTAAGAATTATTTAATATTTGAGCAATTCACTAACCTTAAGTGATGCAAGCAAGTTTATGGCCCAAATCTTCACAATCCAATTCATCAAATTTTACTTGAGAACTTCTTTTCTTCTATAGTCCACTTTGCTTATATTTAATTTGATTTGATTTTGATTTATTTATGTATTAGTTTGATAAATAATGTAGGATTTATATTTATTTGCATAAAAATATGTAGGCTATTTATATTTATTTGAAAAACACTTATGTTATAATTTTTTCACGTGGGCTATGTTTAGTTTTTATGTACAAATGGTCACAATAATCCCGTTAATGTCATTGTATAATGCCTCTTGGAGGTAATTAATTTTTTATTTTATGTTTAGATTTTATGTACAAATGGTCACAATCATCCCCTTAATTCCATTGTATAATGCCTCTTGGAGGTAATTAAATTTTTATTTAATAACTTCTTTATAGTCACTATTGTATTAATAGGCATTCTTTTTAGTGGAAAGTACTTAAAGAAGTATATATATAGTTGTGTTTGAACAAATAAAATTGAAATGACTATTATTGAATCAATCTTGTTCATAGTTTGGGTAATAATGTCTTGTCACTACTTAATATCTCCTATTAACTATTTACTATTTGCATCAAAACACAAATTTACTTCTCTATAATTTTAAAGATATTGCTATATTAATTTTTGGTGTGGATGAGGGGAGGAGGGGATAAAGGATGATTTTTTATTTCATCATCCTTAATACTCAAGTGATGTAGGAGCATCCAGGTTGCAGAACAATCTTGCATCAACCAAAAATATTTGCATTCTTATGTTTTCTTTCAATTTTAGTTCAGTTCAATGAAAGTTTAGTTATTTGTAGTTTCAACATTTTGTATCACATTTTGCTGCATCTTCATATCATACCATGCAAAGCAAGACATAGCATCTACATATCATCATGTACATCATATCCAAAATTTAGGTCATTTGGCTCAGTTTTTGGAAAGTTATCACTATCAGAAGATTATTTTCATAGAGCAGAGCATTCAGACAAACATTTGAAGGAGAAAGTTTACAGAGCACTTCCATGACTTACAAAGAAAATTGAAACATATCACATGACACTTTATGATCAAATAGACCTTCCTTGAGGTCTGCACCAAGTTCCATTCATTTGTAGAGGAGTTCCATATGTTTTAGGCCAACCTATTTGTTCTACATGTTACATCTCTTTCATCAGAGTTTGTAACCTCTTTTGGCCGACGTGGAGGATTTCTTGAGCTTGGAGATGATATATATAGATCTCTTAGATGTAAGGAAGTCAGTAGTAGTTAGACTTCAAGTTAGATAGTTTAGAAGATAGATTTACTTTCTGAAGGCACTTCAATGCCATATCTTGCATGTATATGATACACTAGAAAGTAGGCATGTGAGCCCTTTGATTGTAGCCTGCAGGTTGTCGGCATATAAGCATTGTAATTCATTGATATTTTGAGTATATGAATCTTCCATTGCATTCTATATTTGTGTTGTTTCCATTGTGTTTACTCTTGCTGCATGGTTTGGATAGTTCATTCTGTGAAACCTTAGACCATGAATGCACTAAGTGGTATCAGAGTGAGTTTGTGAGTCCTTTGGGAGTGAAGTTTTGAAGTGAAGACATTCTGTAAGGTCTTGGGGTGAAGCAAATTGCTAACCTGAGGCAGTATACTTATGTTTGTCAATAGAGCACTGATTGTGAGACAGTTGCATCCCTGTAGTCAAATCACCAAATTGAGGCAGTTGCACCACATCCTAGGAAGAGATGCCACCGAGGAGGATACCTACTGTAGGCACTATGGATGGAAGAATGGATGAGATGATGGAAATGATGAGGACAATGAAGGTTAGACTGGATGCTCTAGAAGAAGATAAAAGAAGAGGACTAAACCCTAGACATGATGTTGAAAGTGATGATGAAGAATTTCAATCTGCAGATCAAAATGAAGAAACCCTAGAAGACGAAGAAGAATTAGATCATGTGAAGATGTTGAAAGCTATTTTAAAGATTGGAAAGAGACCTAGAGTGGATGTACCTAACTATAACAGAAATTTGAATTTGGAGGAACTGATTGATTGGATAAATGACTTGGAGGAATACTTTGAATATGAAGAAATTGAAGATCTACAGAAAGTGAAATTTGCAAAGACTAAGTTGAAAGGACATGCTACTATTTGGTGGAAAGAATTTTAGTTGAATAGAAATAGGAGAGGAAAATCAAAGATCATAAAATGGGATAGGATGGCAACAAAGTTGAAGAATCAATTTGTACCTGCTGACTATGAATTGAAATTGTTGAAGAGATTGTAGAACCTGAGACAAAAGGAGAAATTTGTGAAGGAGTACAATGAAAAATTTCATAAGATGATCATAAGGACTGGACATAGTGAAGCAAGCAAGGAAAAAGTGTCTAGATACATAAATGGATTGAGATTGAACATTCAAGAAGAACTCAGTTTGGTGAAGATGACAACAATATAGAAGAAGCATATCGGTTTGCCCTGAAAGTTGAAGACAAATTGAATAAGAGATATGAGAAAAGATAGAGAGGTAGAGGAGGTAAATTTCAAAGAGGTAGAAAATATTCTGGAGGAGAAAGATCATATGCAGAGTAGAACAAGTAAAGTAAAGAAAGTAGTCCATACAAGAGGGAAGACAGATAGTAATTCATACCAGAGGAATGATAGAAGTTTCTACAACAGAGGTAATCATAATTCTTGCCGTAACTTAGGATATAGGAGAGATGAAAGGGGGTTTGATAAGAGCACATTCAGAGGAACTTGTTTTAAGTATGGAGAAAGGAGAATCATTAGTCATAAGGAGAGGACTATTTCAAGAAGAGACAACCAAGGAACCATCGCAGAGGAAAAGTTTGTTCCGAACCAGATGAAAATCAGGAGGTAAATGTTGTAAAGTCATCATTGATAGTGGTAGTACTAATAATTTGGTTTAGAGGAGATGGTGACTAAGTTGAATCTGGAGAGACTAAAACACCCTAATCCTTACAAGATAGCATAGATTCAAGATAAACACAAGGTACTGGTGAGTGAACAATGTTCGGTGAAATTTCATATAGGATCTTATAGTGATGAAGTATTGTGTGATATTATGCCAATGGATGTATGTCATATATTTTTGAGGAGACCATGGTAGTATGATAGAAAAGTTATACATGATGGGAGAAAGAATACTTACATTATAACATCTAATGGGAAGTGAATTACTTTGAAAGCTTTGGAAGATGAACCTGAGAAAGAAGTATGTGGAACTGCTAGAATCTATTTAGTTGATGGAAGAAAATTTTTGGATGGATTGAGACATGAGAATATGTACTTTTATTTCATTCCTAATAAATGTGGAGACCTAAGTGTAGAGAATGTTACCAGAAGAAAAGAAGAACTGTCAGAGGAGATAGCTGAATTGTTGATAGAGTATGAAGACATCATATAAGATAAGGTACTTGAGGGATTGCCACCAATCTAGAGTATCAGTCATCATATGGACCTTATACCTGGAGCTAGTTTGCCTAATAAAGTAGCACACCAGATGACACCAATAGAGATTGTTGAGTTAAATAGACATATACATGAATTATCGAGGAAAGGATTGATCAGAGAAAGTTTAGGCCCATGTGCAGTGTTGATAACTGAGAGGGGGGGTGAATCAGTTATCCTAATTGTTTCTTTTTTTTGAGCTTTATTAATCAATGCAGCATTGAATCAAACAAACAAACATTACCATGAAATGAGAAACACATGACACAGTATTTTTGACGTGGAAACCCTGTTAAGGGAGAAAACTACGGGGTGATTAACCCAAAGATTATTCTCTATTAGAAGAATAAGGAATTACAAAATGGCACTTGCTAATTAGGGCTCACTGCCCGAGCACACTGCTCACAAAGAGGCACACTACCTACAAGGAGACACACTATCTACAAAAGAATGTTATACAATACTTGAACTAATTGGAAGCATCTACATATGCTGGAGTTCAGTTCTGGTTAGGCTCAGTACACTGATCTGCTACACTTCATCTTTCCTGTGCTCTTTATTCTGCTTTCCTTTCACATACCGGATCTTTCTTACTACTTCTGATCTTCTTTGCACATATTTGCATACTCCATCACTTCACTTCCTTCTCATAGCTAAATCCATCATGCATATATATCCGTACAAATAATTTCATCACCTTCTTAGTCAGCATCTGGAATAGTCTATTTTCTCACAAACTCTGTTCTGTCGGTTGAATCCTTGCACATCAAGTAATGCGGATCAAGCATATACTTGTAGATATCATTAATCATGTCGGTCAAACATGATTCATGCCTTCACAACCTTTACCATCAACAGTAACACATCCAGAAACCAGTCTGTTGTTCTATCAGTCAGTTCTTCCTCTGTTCTCATTGTCACTCAGGAATCCGATACTCAACTATTCATATCTTTTTCCTTGTCCATCACCGGAGGCTAAATCCTTGGAATATACCACTCAAGGTAGTCCTCTTGACTTCCCCAAATCCGCACTGCACCAAGATACTTCCTCTGAGAGATCCGGACCAATCTGTCGGACCTTGCCACATGTTCTATTCTTGTTCACCGGACCACAACAATCTACATTTAGACTTCCGGTAGAGACACACCATGACTTGCGGATATGTGGGATGACCTTTGTTGCCATCAATGACAACAACCATGAATCCAAATAGTGTCTCTTGCCAACAATCTCCCCCTTTGGCATTGATGGCAACACTTAGTGAAAAATGACTAAGTGTTTACACTATGCTCCCCCTTGGCTAATGCTCTATCTTTATATACAATTTTTGGAATTCCCCCTTAGTTGGATTCCTCATTTTTCACTGCTCCTCACTCCCCATTTGACATCAATGGTAAAGGGTAGGGTCCGCACACCAAAATTTTCAAAAATTTACTATACTTAGCCGCATATTACATACTCACATAAACTGAAGAATGTCTGCAAAGGGTGTCTTCAATTGGACTAGTTCTGTAGCCCAACTTTGCTTCATTCTATCTAAAATTGAAATGTGACCACTCAACAAAAATGCAAAAGCTTCTGCCCTCTTGAGATCTGTCAGATCATTGGTTTGGGCGGTAGTCTAAGCATCACTTATGGCCTCATGCATAGTTTCTAACTTAGGGATTATAATCCTTCTAAGTTCTCCCATCCGGTTAGTTATATTCTTCCTTTCCTTCTCAAAGTTCTTTATTGCATTTGTGATTGCAATAGTTTGACATTCTTGATTTACTATGGAGGAAGAGAGAGGATCAAAACTTTGAGACAAACTTTGTAGTTTGTCCTGTTCCTCTTTTATTTTCTTATCAATTTCTACTGTTGCCTTTGACCAGGAGATACAAAATTTGTAAATGTCACCACCATCCTTAAGAGCATTTTCTAAGCTCTTAATTCCAATACTCATATTTCTCCTATCATTAGAGATTAAGCCTAGTACTTCAGAAAATCTCTTATCCATAAACTCCTTCCGGACCTTTTCTTCAGCTGATTTTTCTAGGGATTCAAAATGTGTACTAACACTGCTAACTAAGGTTTTGAGATTACCGGAAGAGGAGGCTATGGGATCTTTCTGGATTGATGGCATAATCTTCTCAAGCACTCCGGAAGCAACCTCTATTAACTCACAGTCTTCCATATGAGACTATAGAAGTTTTTCATTTGCCTTAGCATTAGCAAGTGAAGCTATCTTCATTGTCTGCACCATAGAGAGGGAATCAAAGTTGAATGGACCTTGTAGCAGCTCCGGTTCATCAATCTCTATTGCTTCTTTGCTTAGAAATCTTTGGACAGTTTGTGCAGTGTCTCTTGCCGAAGACAGATGTTTCTTCTCTTCTGCAGTCTTGGAGCTATCCATTGGAATTTTCCCTTCCTCTACATTCCCACCACTAACAGTTGTGGTTTTCTCTGGTGAAGTCTTCTATCCTTCTGCAATCTTTGCACTATCACCTTCTTTTTCTTTCACCATTGCTCCTTTCTCTTGTAGTTTCTCTTCTTCTTTGGATCTGGAGACTGTAGGGGAAGCCGAAGGAGAGATGTTAGTCTGTTCAAGGGCCACTTCTTCCGGAGCAGAGGATTCCAAGTCCACAGCTATTTCTACACCTAAGTCCTCTACAACAGGAAGATTAAACCTTTTGAAGGCCTTCCAGAGGATCTCTTCTGTATCCATGGCTACCTTGTCAGTCTCACCAAGCATGAGTTTATTCATCCTTGCTTTACTTCTGAACTCATCTTTACAGTCTTTGAATATTATGTTCATTGTCTTGGGATCAATTTGAGGATATAACTGAATAGCTATCTGCTCCCAGATCTCAAGATCTTTTGCCTGAGCATTATTCTTTCTTATTTCTAATTCTTTCTCTAGACTCTTAGGAATTTCGGAGATAATCTCAATAAAAGCTTTATTGTAAATATTGAGGTACCTGATTGCAGCTTCTTGCAGGATCTTTTGGTCTGTCTCATTGTAGTCATCATAAAATTTGGCCACTGGTTGAAGGTTCCCATCCATAGTGACTGATTTGATTACACTGTCTAGAGACAGGGTGGGCTTTTCAACAAATTTTTCTGCTATTTCTTCCTTGTCTTGGCCTGTGGAGGGTTTATCAGATCCCTTCTTCTTCTGCTTCTTTAATTCCTTTACTCCCTCATCTGATTTAGTTTCATCTTCATCTCTTTGACTCGCATAAGCCCTTGTGGCTTTCGTCTTGGATCTTTTGCCGGATGCCTAGACTTCTAGTTTTGAGATTTTGGTTGTGGGAGGTGTAGATCTTTTTGATGATTTGGTCCGGGTGGAGGTTTCAACCGGAACAGTTTCTTCACTTTTCTTTTCTGCCCTCTTCTTCTCTTTCTCATCCCCTTCCTTCTTCTTCTGGTGAGCATCAAGTGCTTCCATGGAGATCCCAAGGCCTTGTGCTATGTGTTCTACTTCTTTTCTAACCTTCCTCTTGATTTCCAGTTCTCTGAGTTCAACATGAATTTTTATACTTAGTTCCTCAAATGTTCCGAACCTTTCTGCCTTTGGATCTTTAGGCTGACTTAGCATGTGTTGAACATGCAGCTCCACAATCTGTTCATCCACTTCATACCCCATGGGCATGATCCTAACAGTTCTTGGTTCTACTGCCTCCATTAGACACTGATCTGTTTCTACCATAAAGCATACTGTGTCTTTATACTTTTCAACAAGAGACTAGGGTATTCTTTCTCTTGCATGCATCATGCTCTGGAAGTTCTTGAAATATCCCCATAGAGCTATTTTTCTTGCTTTAGCATCCCCAAGTCCATGCAAGTAATCTCTGATTTGGATGGCAACTGGTCTGTCATTCTACCATATCCATCCACTAGATCCAGGAAGCTCATTCATGTAATAAAAGAAGAGACAAAGGATCAAATTGCCATACTTGAAGGATTTTTTCTTGTCCTTCTTGATCTTCTGTAGATTTTCAAAAAGTTGGTTTACATGAAGCTCACACAAGTCATAGTCAACATTCTCCTTTAGCATTTGATAAGCTGTGTAGATTGCAATTCCCGGTACTGAATTTTCCCTACTGGAGTGATAGATCTTGTAACCAATTATCATAGATGCAAATTTGACATCTGGTTCAGTGATGTCTTCAACTGTCATAGCTCTCTTGTCAAACTTAGATCCAGTTACATCACTAACTATCTGATTTTTGACAGACTTGAGAACAGATAATCCACCGGATGAGTGCAGACCAGTTACAGCCCTAATTGCATCTTTGGTGATCTTGAAGGGCTTGTTCAACCATAGGAAGTTGTCATGCACTCTACTTAGTACATACTGGACCCATTCATCTTCTTCAAAATAGGGGAAATGGATGCACTGTGCAAAGTGTTTATCCCAGATGGCTTTGTACTGAGGTTTAATCTCAAAAGAGTCGTCTATCAATTGTTTGTGATAGATATCCATCAATTTTGAATCCCCAAAGTCCTCAAAATTTGCATGTATGTAAACCCTAATGTTCTCCATATGCAATACACCATGCAGAACACTAGAGAAGGCTCCTAGGGGATCTACCTCCAAGGATTTGTATGGATGTTTCTTGAATGTGGGGTGAGGTCTATTAGAGATCTTAACTATATTCGAAGTGGCCATTTTTCAAAGATTTGCAGTGAGATATTGAAAACAAAAAATACCTTATGCACCTTTGGTTATACGGAGTGGTTGAATTGATTTCTGTGTGTAATAACTTCTGCAAGTGATCTTCGGTGAACTTGATGAATTTTGTTGCAAAGCTCCGCTTTTCACTTCTTCTAGGGTGTGGAATGAACAAGTGATTATTGAGAAATCCCTTATATTGTTTCGTAAACCCTAATATTTGTTTGCAATAAATGCTCGACCTACATTCTTCCAGTTTGCCTTATTCGGATAACTTGGAGTACCGGATCAGTCCTGATCTATGAACATCATGCGGATCTTCCAACCATGAACAAATCAAGATGACACATCACAAGGACATCCCAAACATTCTATCCAATCCGTAGAATAAGACAATGCACTTCTTGATCTTTCCAGACCTTTTTGTAATCCTCTATCATTCCGGAGCATCTCCTGGAACAGGTCTTACTTGATCGATCATAACTTCTTCACATCTTCATGCGGACCTTTGAAATCTTATCTGGATCATCTCAAGACTTATATCTTCAAACCCTTTACTCCGCATCTTGTGCCACATCCGGCACCACTTGATTGGCTGGGGGAACAGGATTTTCTTTGAGTCTCCCCCTGAGCCAGAGCTCACCTTTTAATTTTCAGAAGGAATATCAGCACCAGAGTCTAGTGCGGATCCAACTTCTACATTCTCTGAACTTTTCTTTACCCAAATATTGTTCATCTGATTCCTAACTTCATCCGCATTCATCTTTTGTTTACCCTTGTCTTGATTCTGATTATACACCGGACCTCTTTTGTCCTGATTCTTGCTTCTGTAGACTTTTACATTATGGCCGTACCTATTACAGATTTGGCAAATAACATTTCCTTGCATATTTGACTGATAACCTCTTGATCTGTATTGATTAGCCATATGACCTACTCTATTGCATGCAAAGCATCTACCATTGAATGATTTGTTTATTTGCATATTTCTGCATTCATGAGACTTGTGTCCATACCTTTTGCAGTTAAAGCACTGTCCAGAGAAGGATGAATTAGTTTGATTCATTCTCTTTCTGCACTGATTAGCTTTGTGACCAAAGTGATTACAGCTGTGGCAGTATCCATTGAAGGATGGATATCTTTGGGCATTGGGCTGTCTTACCGGAGGTCTTCTAGGCCTATTCCTTGGATTTTCTGATCCAAAATTCTTTTGACCGGATCCGGAGCTTTCTCCTTTCTCATATCCCAAACCATACTTGTCATCTGCCCTTTTTTGACTTCCAAGAAGAGCTTCAAGTTGAGAAGAACTTATCTTGAATTTTTCTTTATATTCATTTGCTATTTGAAGATCTCTTTTGAGAGAGACAATTTGATCCTCAAGTTTTTCTTCATTATCTTTGGTATCTTCAAGATCAGATTCAAGATGTCTTATAATCCTGTCCATCTGGTGGCATTCTTTTGATTTCTCTTTAAGAGATTGTCTTAGATTGTCTTCAGCTTTTCTTTTCTCTTCAATCTCTTGAGTATACTTTATAACTCTTGATTCCATTTCATGTCTTACCATAATGACTTCTTTTGATAACTTTTCACATAACTTGGTTTTCTCAGTTAATTCTTCATTTGCATTACTTTCTTCACTTTGTCTTGCCAATTGTTGGAGCAGCTCCTTTCTCTTTTTCATAGAGAGACTTAATTTGTCCTTTAGTTCTCTCATGAATTCATCAGCCTGTTTGAGTCTTTCCTTTAATTCATTGACTTTAGAGTTTGACTATTCAAGATCCTCAAGGGTAGTCTTGAGTTGCTCCCTTAAACCATATGCATCCATTTGAACTCCCAGATCTTCCTCAAGCTGTTAGGCCCTATTAGGAGGAACTTAGCTCTGATACCAATTGTTGATAATTGAGAGGGGGGTGAATCAATTATCCTAATTGTTTCTTTTTTTTGACCTTTATTAATCAATGCAGCATTGAATCAAACAAACAAACATTACCATGAAATGAGGAACACATGACACAGTATTTTTGACGTGGAAACCCTATTAAGAGAGAAAATCACAGGGTGATTAACCCAAAGATTATTCTCTGTTAGAAGAATAAGGAATTACAAAATGGCACTTGCTAATTAGGGCTCACTGCTCGAGCACACTACTCACAAAGAGGCACACTACCTACAAGGAGACACACTGTCTACAAAAGAATGTTATACAGTACTTGAACTAATTGGAAGCATCTACATATGCTGGAGTTCAGTTCTGGTTAGGCTCAGTACACTGATCTGCTGCACTTCATCTTTCCTCTGCTCTTTATTCTGCTTTCCTTTCACATACCGAATCTTTCTTACTACTTCTGCTCTACTTTGCACTTATTTGCATACTCCATCACTTCACTTCCTTCTCATAGCTAAATCCATCGTGCATATATATCCGCACAAGTAATTTCATCACCTTTTTAGTCGGCATTCGGAACAGTCTATTTTCTCACAAACTCTGTTCTATCGGCTGAATCCTTGCACATCAAGTAATGCGGATCAAGCATATACTTGTAGATATCATTAATCATGTCGGCCAAACATGATTCATGCCTTCACAACCTTTACCATCAAAAGTAACACATCCGGAAACCAGTCTGTTGTTCTGTCAGTCAGTTCTTCCTCTGTTCTCACTGTCACTCAGGAATCCGGTACTCAACTATTCGTATCTTTTTCCTTGTCAATCACCAGAGGCTAAATCCTTGGAATATACCACTCAAGGTAGTCCTCTTGACTTCCCCAAATCCGCACTATACCAAGATACTTCCTCTAAGAGATCTGGACCAATCTGTTGGACCTTACCACATGCTCTATTCTTGTTCACCGGACCACAACAATCTTCATTTAGACTTCCGGTAGAGACACACCATGACTTGCGGATATGTGGGATGACCTTCGTTGCCATCAATGACAACAACCATGAATCCATATAGTGTCTCTTGCCAACAGTGCAGTACTTGTAGTGCTAGCACCTAAGAAAGATGGAGAATGGAGGATTTGTATAGACTCTAGAGCAATCAATAAGATCACAGTGAAGTATATATTTCCATTGCCAAAGATGGACAACATTATGGACTGTTTGAGTGGAGCAAAGTATTTCACAAAGATAGACTTGAAAAGTAGATACCATCATATCATGATGAGAGAAGGAGATGAATGGAAGACTACATTTAAGACAAATGAAGGATTGTATGAATGGTTAGTGAGCCTTTTGGATTGACTAATGCACTAAGTACTTTCATGAGATTAATGAATGAGATTTTAAAGAAATTCTTGGGTAAGTTTGTTATTGTATAGTTGGATGATATTCTAATTTTGAATAAGACAAAGGAAGAACATTTGTGGCACATTAGACAAGTATTGCAAAGTTTGAAAGAAGAGAAAGTTTTGATAAACATCAATAAGTGTAGTTTCATGAAGGAAGAATTGAGATATTTAGGATTTGTGATTTTTTTGGAAGAATTGAAGATGGACCCTGAGAAAGTTAGAACAATTGTTGAGTGGCCAACACCTAAGAGCATTGGAGAAGTCAAATCATTTCATGGATTAGCTAGTTTCTACCTGAAGTTAATTAGAAATTTCAGTTCAGTATGCACACTAATGACGAAGAGAATGAGAGGTGACAGAAAGGATTTTAAGTGGACATCAAGAACAGATCGGAGTTTTGAGTTATTGAAGCACACAATGATAGAGTAACTAGTGTTAGCAATGTTACCAGATTTCAACAAAGTATTTCAAGTAGATTGTGATGCTAGTGGAAATGCAATATGAGTAGTGTTAAGTCAAGAAGGTAGACTAGTAGCATATTTTAGTAAGAAGTTGAATGATGCAAGGAGACGATGTTCAATGTATGATCAGCAGTTTTATGCTATAATTCAATCTTTGAAGAAGTGGAGGCATTACTTGTTGCCTAAAGAATTTATGTTGTATACAAATCATCAAGCTTTGCAGTATTTGAATAGTAAAGAGAAGTTGAATCAGAGACATATGAGATGGGTAGAGTTCATGTAGAGTTACACATTTGTATTGAAGCATAGGAGTGAGAAGTCAAACAAAGTTGTAGATGCATTTAGTAGAAGAAGGAATTTGTTGACAGAGATGAAGATAGAAGTATTAGGATTTGAAGAACTGAAGCATATGAATGAAGAGGATCTTGATTTTGCAGAACCTTAGAGCGCATGTAAGGAACCTGATGTGACAGATCAAAGTAAGTGGTTGGATTATTTTATTCAAGAAGATATGTTGTTCAAAGGAAATCAGTTGTGTATACCTAGGAGTTTAATGAGAGATAATGTGATAAAGGAGAAACACAGTGGAGGATTGGTAGGACATTTTGGAATTGAGAAGATAGTGGCTTTGGTAAGTGAACATTACTTTTAGCCTAAGATATATAAGGATGTAAGGAAGTTTGTACAGAGTTGTAGAGTTTGTCAAATTGCAAAATGGAATAGTCAGAATACTAGATTGTATAAATCTTTGATAGTACTAGAGAGACCTTGGGAAGATATAAGCATTGATTTCATATTAGGATTGCCAAGAACACAGAGTGAATATGATTCTATATTTGTAGTAGTGGACAAATTTTTAAAGATGGCTCATTTCATTCCTTGTAAGAAGGCAAATGATGTAGTGCATGTTGCTGACCTATTTTTCATGGAGATTGTGAGATTGCATGGATTACCTAAAAGTATAATTTTACATAGGGATACAATATTTATTGGATACTTTTGGAGAACATTGTGGAAGAAGATGAAGACAGACCTGAAGTTTAGTTCAACATTTCACCCACAGACAGATGGACAAACAGAAGTGGTAAATAGGAGTTTGGGTAACTTATTGAGATGTTTGGTAGGAGAAAAGACATGGAATTGGGATCTAACTCTATCACAAGTAGAGTTTGCATACAATAATTTAGTGAATAGGAGTACAGGAAAGACATCATTTAAAATTGTGACATGAGCTAACCCTAGAGGAGTTGTAGAATTGAGAGACATCAGTATGGAGAATAAGAGAAGTGCAAAAGTAGATGAATTTGTAAGATACATGGAGACATTACATAATCAAGTCAAGAAGCATTTTGAAGTGATGAACAGTAAGTATAAGGAGCAAGCAGATGAGAAGATGAGACAAAAAGGATTTTTAGTTAGAGATGAAGTAATGGTATATCTAAGAAAAGAGAGATCTATAGTGGGAACATATAACAAGTTAAAGATGAAGAAGTTTGGACCTTATAAGATACTTAGGAAGTTTGATTTAGGAAATGCATATGAAGTGGAGCTACCAGAGACATTTGGTATATCACCTATATTAAACATTGCAGACTTATATTAGTATCATGAAGGAGAAACCAATGACAACATTGCAGATTGTTTGAAGAATTAGTTACCACAACAACAAATGGAGTAGATAGAGGTAATCTTAGATAGTAGAGTTGGACATAGTACCAGAGGAAAGAAATATAAAGAATATTTGGTTAAATGGAAAAGAGGACCGAAAGAAGAAATTCATCATGGATATTTCACGTTTAGGTGGACCATCTTGGTTTTCCTCTAGCCCTAGCCAATTGAGGGACTCACTTTTTCAACAACCCTGGGTGTTCGATGCAGGAACATCCTAGGTTGTAGAGAAATCTTGCATCAACCAAAGATATTTGCATTATTTTGTTTTCTTTCATTTTCAGTTTAGATTAGTCAAAGTCCAGTCATTTGTAGTTTCTACATTTTATACCGCATTTTGACGCATCTTCATATCAGACCATGCGGAGCATGACTTAGCATCTACATATCATCATCTACATCATATCTAAAATTTAGGTCATTTGGATTAGTTTCTAGAAAGTTATCACTATCAGAAGATCACCTGTTTTCATAGAGTAGAGCATTCAGACAAACAATTGAAGGAGAAAGTTTGCAAAGTGCTTCTGTGACTTGTAGAGAAAATTAAAACATATCACATGGCACAGTATGATTAGATAGACCTTCCTTGAGGTCCGCACCAAGTTCCATTCATTTGTAGAGGAGTTCCATATATTTTAGGGCGACCTATTTTTTGTACACGTTATATCTCTTTCATTGGAGTTGGTAACCTCTTGTGGCCAACGCAACGGATTTATTGAGCTTGGAGATGATATATATAGATCTTTTAGATGTACTTGGAAGTTAGTAGTAGTTAGAATTCAAGTTAGATAGTTTAGAAGATAGATTTTCTTTTTGAAGGTGCTTCAATGCCATATCTTGCATGTATGTGATACACTAGAAAGCAGGCCTATGAGCCCTTTGATTGTAGCCCATAGGTCACCAGTATATATAAGCATTCTAATTCATTTATATTCTAAGTATATGAATCTTCCATTGCATTCTATATTTGCATTGTTTCCATTGTGTTTACTCTTGCCACATGGTTTGGACATTTCATTCTATGAACCCTCTGACCATGACTGCAACATCAAGGCACCCTTATAATATTTTACTTGTGTACCCACTCATGACCACATCAACAATAACACATAAAGATAACATTGTAGTAAATTATAGCATTACTTTACCCAAAGGTAATGGAAATCTTATTGACAAAAAATTACCCTTGAAAAATAAATGAAAGTTATTAAAACAAACCTTCTCAATTGTCCATTCATAAATTTGATATTGCACGTGTATAAAATTGTGAAATCCTAAAGTGATCACACATTTTTGTCCACTGGGCATAGACAAAACAATTAATCTATTTAAAAACATAGATACTAGTTTCAAGTTTAAATCTCTAGCTTCAACCATTACATGAGTAAGGGTGGCTCATGTGGGTGTTATTACGACATTCCAATGGGGTCTTGGCTAGTCTTGATTCCTCTGAAATTGGTTCATTCATGAAAAGGAAATGATGCTTGAATAATTAAACAACATAAATCATCCTTCTTTCACAATTTTATACATTGATCATAAATAAACAATATTAAGAAGGCAGCCTCAAATTTAAATTATATTCACCATTTTTTCCATACTTATCCCCCTCACTGAAAATCCTAATAAAAACCTCTACAATGCCCACCTCGTCTGGTGTGATTTCTACAATTTCTACCATGCTTTGAAGGAAATTCTACCACATTTATGTTTGAATGTAGTTTTGCTTACTCATTGTAGTTAATTTATTTGCACTATTAAAGCCACCCATACCCCATAAGTTGTTGTTCCCCTCCACTATGATATGTAAATTTAATATCAGTAATAAATGTAATTCATTTTGGTGGCTTATTTGAATCACCTATGTTCATTCCACCTGGCAATAGCTATAGACTTTTACTAACTTATTTCTTTATCTCATTTAATAATGAGCACGCATAGCCTTTAATCCTTCTATATCTCCACCATTGATCATCAATACTCCTCCTCCCCTCATTAAAGACAAGTCTCACACTATGGATATCCACTCTCAACATCTAAATTTTCTTGCCTTGCAAGATTTTGCTATTTATACCTGGTTACACTAGGTAGATCCATTTCTTCTCTCTCACATCTATCAATGCAAGGCATTTTACCTTCATCTTTTTTCAACTCTAGTCATCTCTAACATCATACCAATGAAGGGTGAGAAGGGATTTTTTATGATGCCCATGAGCATCGAAGGAAACAAGAGAAAGAGCATGGAATCAATTGATCCAAGAAAAATACGTGCACTGATAGCCACCTGGTCCACATGGGATGAGAGCATATGGGACCTACACACCATTGGAGAATAATGCTTTGTCTAGTAACCTACACACCATTTATGTAAAACATTAACAAATATGTTTTGTCTACTCTTTGATTTGCATGTGTTTCAATATGAAACACTCCGAATGCAAGAGTGTCACATCTCAGTCTTGGACTTTACTTAATTGGACATTTTTACTATGCATGATTCAACGTGTGTGAAAGTAACTAGTGTGAATGTTATAAATGCATAATTTTGAAAGTCAATTTAACAAATGCATATTATTGGCACGATTATGGATGTACATTTTGTTTTGCTTTGGCTATGATTTTTGGGGAACTAACCTATTAATAAAAATCTAAGTGTGACTGAGTGCATGAGAAAATGTTGAAGACGAGAACATGGTTGAGATAGAGATGTTCTAGCCATTCGACAAGAATTGTTGGGATGGATAGATCCGATGCACGCACATAGTCACATAGTAACCTATTAATAAAAATCTAAGTGTGACTGAGTGTAGGAGAAAATGTTGAAGACAAGAACATGGTTGAGGTATAGATGTTCTAGCCATTCGACAAGAATTGTTGGGATGGATAGATCTGATGCACGCACATAGTCACATAGTTCCATATCATACTGCATCATTGAATGGTTTTATTGTGCATCATCATGTGGTTATTAGTCTTTTTTGTGCATTTTATAAAATGAATGGACATGATTGATGCTTAAATAATTAAATATGTGTTTTCGATTCCTATGATATGTTTATTTGGAATACATAGTTAACCATGTTTGTATTATGTTATTCGACTTAGACACATATTATAATTACATAATTTATTTTCTTTAAATTATTAAATAAATAATTTAAATGATTTTCTATATATATATATATATATATACACACACATATAATTTCAAAACAATAAAAATGAAGTGGTTATATATAAAAAGTATATATTTGAAGTGTTTTTGTTATTTGATTAACTAATATATTATTATTCTTGTTAGACTTAAATAAAATATGTTTTTTTAATAAAAGATGAAAACATTATATTAATCTATATTACAAATAGAGGGAAAAAAAATATAATAATTAAATAAGTTCTTGCTGATGAGGTATAATTAACCTCATTTCATAATAAATTATAAAACCCTTTCTATGTCATCCAAATTACCCTTGAACCATGCCAATTTACTAATGTTATGAAAACATTTGTTTATTTTTTATGGAATGGTGTACAAATCTTGTTTTCTAATTGATTGAAGTTTTCCACTAATGTTGACTTGATCGTGTGTAAAGGACTGTGTATTTATGCAGGTTTTTATGAAGAACCTAGTGGAACCTAAAAGCAACTGAAGTCAGCAGTGCCAGAATCTTAGGGCATCATAAATCAAGGAATACATGATCATAGACTTTATCTACAGTTCTTTTTTTTTTTCTGTTAAAAATACTTAAGACATTTTATGACTCCACTCAGAGCCTTTACTATGCTAAATCTAACAAACATCTAGTTTAGTTAAAAGTTTATTTTTTATTGAAGACTTCTTCAAGTGGCATTTATATGTCACCTAGAATTTAGGATTTTGGTAGTATAGAATATAGGTAATCTCAAAAACAATGATGTGTGTGTTTGTGTTTTTGTTATGCTATGTTCTGATATACAATATATAAGTAATGTTCAACTATTATGTTTTATGATAATTTTCCATGGAAGGAGACAACTAAGTTTATATTGAGTAATATATTCTGAGCAATACAAATGATAATTGACTTATTTTGGATCTGTTGAAGATAATGCATGTGATTTGAATCGATAAGGAGATCTCCTGAGAGCTGGCCACTCGAAGGATATAGTATAGATAAGTGTTTTATTGTTGTGCAATTGTGTTGTTCAATTTTGTTTAGTAAATGTTTTTGTTTAGATTAATGTAACTTTCTGCTTTAGCATTGTGGTGTGTTCTTGTAGGATAGTGTCTAAGATAATAATCTTTAAATTTGGTTGTTTTTCTAGAGTTTTTGAAGCATCTACTTTGTCTATAAAATTTGCTATCAGTTGTTAGCTCAAGTTTTAACCTACTTTTAGTTAATAGTTATCTGCCGTTTTTAAAATTCATAGTTAAAATACATGTGTTGATTCTTAGTTAGTTCAAATGCTTTCTAGATTAACAGTGGTATGCTTTCTAGTTTAGTTTCATTCTAATAAAAACTTGTTCTCCTCCACTCTAAGGTTGTTGGGTTAGGTTCTCTCAAGCTGTCCCAATCTTGGATGAAATTTTAGAATCAACATCTTTTTAGTTTACCTCTACTGTAATGTATGAAGGTGCCTTTGGACCTGTCTCGATTAATATAATCAGTGTTTTGCATGTTGAACACTATGGGATATTGATGGAGGGAATTAATAAGTAGGTATGGTATTTATTCTCGACTAAGATTGTAATTGTTAATATGCAAAAGTTATGCACTCAGAAATAGAATTATGTTTAAAATTACTATTGTGGGTTTGAGTTGTGTATGATGCATACTGTGTTTCAAACTGACAATTGAATGTATGGAATGGCCATTGATATTACATTGAGTTTGTATATGTTTATGCATATGTGACTAGATAGACTCCAGCTCATGTGGGTTCAATACATATTTATTGAGGGTTGACCTATAATTTAGACCCCTAGACATGTAAGACTAGGAATATTGGTTTATGGACCTATATGTAGTATGTAATTGAGTCAACCTGACTCATCTTGGTGAATCCTTGTGATATCCTTATTGTGTGTGTAGATGGCCATAAGATGACCCACATGTTGAAATCGAGTCTGATACAGGTGCGGATAGTCGGCTGTCACTAGTAATGTGCAGTTGATAGATACTAAGTGCTATCTGTTGTATCTTAGGATGAGCCAGTTCTCACTAGTAGCACAGAGGTGACAGATACCAGGAGCCATCTGGCTTATGACAAAGGTGTGGTTTGGCTAGTTGTCACCAGTACTGTGGAGGTGACAGATACCGAGTGCTATAAACCAAATCTTCAAGTTAGTCAGCTGTCACTAGTACCACGGAGGTGACAGATGCCAGGAGCTACCCTTTGGTATGATAGGGCTTAGCCGGCTTTCACCAGTACCATGCAAGTGATAGATGCCAGGAGCTATCCCATACTAGGTTGGACTGACTTTCACCAGTGGCATGGAGGTGATAGATGTCGGGATCCACCAACTCGATGGTTCAGTGAGTTGTTGATTCTACTTAATAGCCATAGGTGTTGAAAGTTGTTATACCTACTCCTTGGCCAGTGATGAAAACAAGTACTATGGGATGCTTTCTTGTGATCACAGTTGGTTGTGATTGTGTATGTAGTTACACCCACTCCTTAGCTAGTGTTGACAAGTAGTATGGGATGCTTACTTGTCATTATAGTTGGTTGTGAACTAGAAAAAGGATGGGAGGTTATGTGTTAGTGAACTAGGTAATGGGAAAGTGCATGTAATAGGTTACATCCACTTTCTATTACTAGTTGGGCACTATATATGTGTGAGTCAATTACTGTGTGCATCTGTATTAGCCACCTAATGTGTTATGTGTTATTGCACTTGAGCTCTTGCTAGTGATGACTGCAAGTAGTATGGGATGCTTTCTTGTCATCATAGTTGGCTGCAAATGAGGAAAACTGATGGAACCCATGGTGTACCATTAGATATACCAACATTCCTTTTTTGGGTTTGGGATATATTTGAGGACTTGTGGGCTAGTGAATCAAACAAATGGGAAGATGCTTGCAATATGGGCGCAACGATTCCTTCTTGTTACCTACATGAAATATTAACCTATGTTGTGCATATAATGCCTACACAAGCTATTCACATTGTGTATATGTGTTTCCTGCTCGAGTTATTCACATTGTGTTTATGTGATTTAGGTGTGAATTAAGCACCTTGTGTATATGGGTTGTATGCATAAGCTAGTTAGTCTATGAGTATATGACACATGCATGAATTATTCTCCCTATGTATGTGTCTTGTATGCATGAGCTAGTCACTCTTTGTGTAAGTGACGCATGCATGAATTATTCTCCTGGTGTATATGTGTTGTATACGTGAGATAGTCACTTTGGTTGTATGTGACGCATTCATAAGTTATTTTGTCTATGTATATGGGATATACAAGAGCTAGTCACAATGTGTATATGTGGCATATAGATGAGTTATTCATTTTGGGAATATGGTTTGTACCTATGAGCTAGTCACAATTGTATGTGTGAACAAGTACTACTTATATGAGCTGTTCACTAAGTGGTTTTGAGTGTTTCCATATAGTAATGTTGGTATCGAACTAACATTTGACTAGATTGCATTTACAATTATACTATTGCATATGAATTAATTTGGAATCACAAGATTCACTTAAAGACAATGATCTAAAGGTGAGATTTAAGATCTCATATCAAATGAGAGGATGAAGCCTCTATTATTGTTGATTAGGAACTACGGAGTCTCTGATTCCCACAAGGGGAGACATAGGCAGGGTCATTGCAAATAAACCCTTGAGGCTTAGGTTTGAGTCTAGCGATGACCCTAATCTTTGGAGCTTACCATACTCTGGTGTGAGTATATGAGTTTTGGCATATAGTTGTTGTCATTACTATGAATTGTAAGTCTTTGAATTTGGCACTTCTAAATCAGATAGAAGTTGCTTCAACATTTAATATAGTACTTGATGAGTAAAAAAAATTTGGTAGTAACCAGGGTGGTTATTACATTGGTATCAAAGCATGGTTCAAACACTAGACCTTTAACGCTCACTAGACTTTAGTGAAAGGTAGAGGATCTTGCACTACTAACTCACTATAATTAAATTGTTACTCAGTATGGATATGTTAACCTTGAATTTCTTAAATAGGCTTTTAAGTCTATAAGAATTATTGGCCGATCCAAACCAAGAATACCTAAATGGGTGTGAAGGGAATTTGGATATATGAATTATAAAGAAAAATCAGAGTGTACAGTGGAAGGTTGTGGTATGTTATTATTAATGTTTCCCATAACCCCAATTGTTGGATTTGAATTCACTCATTATTATGTGATGAGTTTTATTGCATAATTAATAGTATTAAGAATCCTCCTCGCAACATGCACATGAATGGCTATAAACTTAAAGTGCAAAGAACTTGAGGATGTATGGTTTAATGTGCTAGTATGTTGAAGGACCCTGAATTAATGATATATTCATATGGGAAAGGTTTGTCCTTATTGTACTACATGTTGATGTAGCCATATGTCAAAATAGGTTATGTGTTGTACAACTTTGCCATATAGAGCAAAGTCAAGCTAAGAGAAACAGTATATTGAGATGCTGTGAATGCGTTTTATTCAAATACATATATGAAAGTAATGCATTCTAAAGGAACAATAGGTAGGTGAAGATTGGTATGCACCAATTGATATACGTGGCATTGGTAATCTAGCATGCTATGAGCTTGCATATGTTATGAATCCATGTGAATAATAACTTACAAGAACATAGACTTGTATTGTATTCTTCAATGATTAAATAAACTTGTTTGATCTAAATTTTTTGCTAACATTGATTTAATAGAACATTAGTGATATGTGATGAAACCCACTAAGTGAGCAACTGAATTGCCAAATGGGGGTTAAGTAGAATTTGAGGAAAGTGATTGAATATATGAGGTGCACTTGACAATGAAGAGAGGCCATTACTTCACTACCTTCTGAGTATGAATAGGTAAATGGGATATTTGAGGATATAAATAATGACCTATCGTATGAAAAGTTAATGTGTAAATTGAAAAATAATGAATTTTATTGAGTGAAAATGCAAATTACGGGGTATAATTTTCAATTATATATCCTTTTAATCCTATTAAATTGATCTACATTGGTCAAATTGGAGAAGAGTAAGCCACCTCAAAGGTGATGATAGAAGATTCAAAACAAATAATTTGGCTAGTAACCCAAATTTTGGGAAAACAATTACATACAAAAATCATAAATCAAGGCCCTAGAAGTCCAAATATGACAAGAGAAGAACACTAAATGGTTTGAATGTAACTATTAACAAAAGAAATAGCAAGTGAACTCCCTGATAAGCCAAGATGGCTTATCCCAAGGGGGAAGAATGTCACATCCCTCATCAAAGAAGGCCAGTTTGATGAAGACTACGTGGCTATAATAATAATAAAAATCAAATTAAAAGATTTTCATTTAATGGGGTCGATGGATGAAAATAAAGGGAAGTAAGACCATTTTCTATGGTAGGAGACAAAGTTCAAGGTGCCAGCATGGGCACCCTGTAAAAGGAAAAATAAAAGTCCAACTACCACAACTCTTCAAGGGAGAAGAAAGCGCAGGTTATGGATGCCCATCAATGCATTAAGGAGAGATGAATTTTTCATTAGAGGGGAATTTGAAGAGTTGCAGGGGATGATGGAAGACACTAGGGCATGGAGGAAAGAGTTTGAAGGGAATTTTTGATAGAGTTGAGATGGCGATCTAGCTATGAGTTGAGAGGGGTGTTAACCTTGTGGAGATTCAGAGGAGTTAAAATAGCTTGTGTTTAAGGAGATCAAGGAAGCATGATAAGTGTGAAGTGGCGATGGAGGAAGAAATAGGGCTGACGATAATTGCTGCAAACTAGAGCTAACACTCATAAGGAGATAGTGCACTATGTTGTGGCTCAAAATCAAGTATTGTGTTTTCTTGAAAGAGCTGAAGGAAGAGATAGGAGATGAGAGGGTGTCCAACTGTAGTAACCCTGTCATCAAGAGGGGCTCCATGAAACAGGTACCATCACTACCAAATGACTGATATTATAAATTAAAGTATGTTGATATTCTATGCTTGAAGCATATCTATTGTCCATAATACTTATTAAACTTTTGCCAAGCATAGCATTGTCGTTCCAACCTGGCTGTCGAATGTGTAGGTGCATGTTAATCAAAAGTTGCAAGGAAAATATTGGGTGATAGCCCAGATAATAAGATTTCTCTTTCTCCACACCAGTAGGGCAAACTAGAATGCCAAAAATGGGTTTGTCGGAAAGGATTTAGAGACTTATATTTAAATATAAGACAATATCTTGCTAATCTGCACTCAATTGGAGCTTGGGAAAAGGGCAAGGATGCCCATCAAAAAAAATTTATGCCTGGATTTATCTCGGCTATTATATTAGCCAGGACACTGTGTGGCTTTATGGCCATCACAAAACTTATTCATAGAATTTAGTAAAGAAGAATTTATGCGTGAACTTTCTCTTGAATGATTTTAAATTGTGAGATTTGCCAAACATTTTGTGAATAGTTGCCACACCATTATGGTAGATGTTCATATTTCTTGCAATAGGTGTCAAGTATTTTATCAAATACTTGTCCCACTTCTGTTATGGGTGTATGCTCGTTACAAAATTTGTATAGGACATTTGGTTGAACTTTTCCCACATGGTTTCCTTATGTTGCAAATAAATACTACTTGGGCTCCATTTTATATAATGTTTGGCTCCATTGTTTAGTGCAGAAGTAGGCACCACTTCACAATAGATTGAGATACCATATTCTTACTCCTTTAGGCATCAAACTTCCTACCAATAAAAGAGGCAATATATTGTTGAATAGGGTGCCATATCTTCTTGTTGTTTGGGTGCTACACTCTTTTGGAATGAGGGATTTTAAATAATATAGTTGGGAGGTGTGTTTGGAATTCTTTGAGAGCCAACATTGTCCTTATGTTGAAGCTCAATTCACAAGTGCTAGAGTTTAATGTTTTATTGCTTTACAATACAAAGTGTCTAATACCTTGATATGGAATGAAATATCTAGACCTGCTTGCTGATTGTCCTTATCTTGAGTAATAGGGATACCCATTTAAATGTATGTTGTACCAACAAATGCTTGTATTTATTTTAGCGGCTGGAATGATTTGTTATACTAGAAATATTTAAGCCTAAAATAATTTCATAATAAACTCCAACACATGTCAGAGCCTTGATGAATAGGGCAAAGTATAATGGGTTTATGAAAGGAAAGGTTTATTCTATTATCATGCCTATTGAGTTGCACATCTGGAATACTAAGGTTATGTGGAAATAAAAGTTATATACCTTGGTCATAGTAGATGGTAGAAACATTACATTCATAGTGAATATACTATTACTGACATTATTGGAAAGCTTCCTCTTAGGGGGAGTAAAGTGAAGTAGTTGTTGGCTATAGATGGATATTGTATTAACATAGTTTATCTACATGTTATTGTTGATCTTAATACTCCAGTACGTTGTACTAGGATGATTATTATATGCTAGTCTTGATTGATAAGTACTATTGGCACTATAGATCATTAAATATTAAGACCATTGATATCACTAGTTTTGAAGGTCATGCTATTGTATGTAATTCACTAGGATAAGAATGCTCCCTTTTAGTTGAATATTGCACCATAGTTTATATGGTGTATTTATCTTGAAAAAGATAATTCTAAAGACTATGATATAAGCATCTTACCATGCTTAATTTAACATTAGCTAACTTGGACCATGTGGTATATGAGATGATGTTGTATTTCATAAGTTTGAGTATAATATTAGTGAAGGAGTTTTAAACACGAGTTCCCCACATTTGGTAACGAAGTCAAAGAATATTATAAGATATGGTAGACATTCTAGCATGTTGGTACATGCAATTACAAGAAGTATTTATGTGTGGGTTATTTTGAAATTAGGAGGGTATGGGCTAATAGGAAGGATAATCTAGTATATACTAAGATATATCTAAATCCCTTCTTGATACTCTCATATGCAATCAAGTTGTATTGGAAAATAAAACCTCAATTATTATGACTCCTAGGAGTTGACAGGGTGAAAAACTTTGTTGCCATCTAACACCAGATATATTTGAACTACCAATTTAACTAGTAGCCCCATAGGTGCACAAAATTTGTTTTGGCATGGCTATGTAAGGAATGACTGTTTCATGTCATGTATCTTACCTTAGATATGGCTTGGGTTTTAATCATGCTTCAAGCAAGTTATATTTACAATGGTAGGTCTTTTGAATTTTACATATGATTGTTTCGGGTTGATGCATATTGTGTTTCTGACCATGAAGGATGTTATAATTTGATAGTCTTGATACTTGATATCATTGAATCCAACATGATAGGAATCCTTTCGGGGCCGTATCAACACTTTATATAACTATTGCATCATGAAGATATTTGATTTCTATTTTCCTATGTTCAGATATTATGGGACTTCTTTTATGTTGACTATGTTATGCTTATTTTTGTTTATGTAGTTGATTATAGGAATATTAATAAGCATTGATATGAAATTAGGATGACTATGAAACTCTGAGGATAGGAACCTATGTGTTTAACCCTTGAGAGCTTATGTAAGGAGAACTTCATGTGACTTCAATGCCATTTGGAAGCGGGTATGTAGGCAGTTCTTGGGTGAAGGATGCCCCTGGACCTCAAGTCCATAGGGGAGGGGTTTAGAAAATGTCTCCAAGGTATGGGGTGTTCCTAAACTTGATCAACTTTCCCTCTTTGGTATGTTTCAAGTCGAGGCTAAAACTACATTATATGATTCTGAACTCACCATTTAATTAATAAGTCCCCACTATATAGGCCCGAGCTAGTAAAAGGCACTCTATTAGCACTATGCTCCTCCACTCTAAGGTTTTTGGGTTAGGTTCTCTTAAGTTGCCCCAATCTTGGATGAACTTTTAGAATCAACATCTTTTTAGTTTGTCTCTAATGTAATGTATGAAGGTGCCTTTGGACTTATCTCAATTAATATAATCAGTGTTTTACATGTTGAACACTATGGGCTATTGACGGTGGGAATTAATCAGTAGGTAGGGTATTTATTCTTTACTGAGCTTGTGATTGTTACTATGCAAAAGTTATGCACTCAGAAATAGAATTATGTTTGGAATTACTATTGTGGGTTTGAGTTGTGTATGATGCATACTATGTTTCAAAGTGACAATTGAATGTATGGAACGACCATTGACATTACATTGAGTTTGTATATGTTTATGTATATGTGACTAGATAGAGTCTAGCTTATGTGGGTTCAATATATTTTTATTGAGGGTTGACCTATAATTTAGACCCCTAGACATATAAGACTAGGAATATTGGTTTATGGAACTATATGTGGTATGTAATTGAGTCAACCTAACTTGTCTTGGTGAATCGTTGTGATATCCTTACTGTGTGTGTACCTAGCCATAAGATGACCCACATGTTAGAACTAATTTTTAACTATGTTCTAATAAACAATATAATGCAGCAAAATAGAAGATATTGCAATAATAATTTTCAACTTGAAAATTAAACATTGCATAGGGAATACATGACTGAAAATTCTAGATTTTTATATCAGCTTAAATACTTAGTATTTTCACAAAATATTGACAACCCAATTCATAAAATATCCCCTATTATCTAAAACAACAATACCCAGAAAATTTACAAGATATATGAACAAAAAGGCAAAGACCCAGTTCACATAATAGCTCAAAACTAATTATAGAAACCAATTACAGAAACATACCCATATTTATTTCTTCAAGTGAAAGTACTGCTGTCATAATAATCATAATAACTCCAACAAACAAGGGCGAGTAGGTCTGATTTGTTGTTGTTCCAAAATCTGAATATTCTTTCAAACCCTAACAATAAACAAACACCAAAAATCACCCTCCAAAGCTAGTCGCTCTTGCCCTAGAAGGTGGTACTCAAATCCTAGGGGAAATCCCTAGCCAATATACAACAAATCTCACCAAATAATGTCTCCTTCGAATCTGATCTTTAAATATGATGTAGAATTCTGCTTTTCTTCTCCAACACTCAACAATGAAGCACAAATAGATCCCCATCACATAATCTCCAATTGATGAGCTAGGTTTTTGTCCAACTCACCTTGAAATGCAAGGGTTTTCATCCTTGATTTCGTAGCTCAACTTCTATTGCAGCCAAAGAGAAAATCTCCAATATCAAATGACAAATACAACCATGATCCAAATGACTCCCAAACACCCTTTTTATAACCCACAAGTTGGGTGCCCAAATTCACTTTATTTTATTTTTCTTTCAAGTCCACCTCCATAATAAAATAATTTTTTTTTTCCTTCCTTAACTTGGCATTAAAATATTATTTTATTTTTCCTCTTTTTCCTTTTGTAAAGTGACTTTCCATTCTCCAAACTTTAAGTTATTTTGCCAACTTTCCACTCTCCAACTTTAAGTTATTTTTATAGCTCCAAAAGTAACTTTATTATTTTATTTTCTTTTATTTTGGCAAAAAGTTACTTTTTAAAATAAAATAATCACCAATTGGCATAAAAGGGACATTACATGCATGGTGATTTTGTGTGATTGAGGAATGTTAGCATGGTTTCTAAATCTTGAATATGATGGAGAGATGTTTCCATGTAGCCATATGTTGAAATAGGTTATGTGTTGTACAACTTTGCCATATAGAGCAATGTCATGCTAAGACAAAAAGTATATTGAGATGTTGTGAATGTGTTTTATTCAAATACCTATATACAAGTTTCTAAAGGAACAATAGGTAGGTGAAGATTGGTATGCACCAACTGATATATGTGGCATTGGTAATCTAGCATGCTATGAGCTTGCATATGTTATGAATTCATGTGAATAATAACTTACAAGAACATAGACTTGTATTGTATTCTTCAATGATTAAATAAACTAGTTTGATCTAAATATTTTGCTAATATTGATTTAATAGAACAGTAGTGATATGTGATGAAACCCACTATGTGAGCATCTCAATTGCCAAATGGGGGTTAAGTGAATTTGACGAAAGTGGTTGAATATATGAGGTGCACTTAACAATGAAGAGAGTTCATTACTACACTACCTTCTAAGTATGACTAGGTAAATAGGATATCTAAGGATATAAACAATGACCTACCATATGAAAAAATAATGCATAAATTAAAAAATACAGAATTTATTGAGTGAAAATGCAAATTGTGGGGTATAATTTTCAATTATATATCCTTTTAATCCTATAAAATTGTTCTAAATTGGTCAAATTGGAGAAGAGGAAACCACCTCAAAGGCAATGATAGAAGATTCAAAACAAATAATTTGGCTAGTAACCCAAATTTTGGGAAAACAATTACATACAAAAATCATAAATCAAGGCCCTAGAGGTCCAAATATGACAAGAGAATAACACTAAATGGTTTGAATGTAACTATTAGCAAAAGAAATAGCAAGTGAACTCCCTGATAAGCCAAGATCGCTTATCCCAAGGGGGGATGAATGTCTCATCCCTCATCAAAGAAGGCCATTTCGACGAAGACTATGTGGCCAAAATAATAATAATAAAATCAAGATTAAAAGATTTGCATTTAATGGGGTCGATGGATGAAAATAAAGGGAGGTAAGACCATTTTCTATGGCAGGAGACAAAATTAAAGGTGCCAACATGGGCGCCAGACAAAAGGAAAAATAAAAGTCCAACTAGCACGACTTTTCGAGGGAGAAGAAGATGCAGGTTATGGATGCCCATCAGTGAATTAAGCAGAGAGGAATTTTTCATCAGAGGGGAATTTGAAGAGTCACAGGGGATGATGGAAGACATGAGGGCATGATGGAAGGAGTTTGAAGGGTATTTTTGATTGAGTTGAGATGGCAATCTAGCTGTGAGTTGAGAGGGGTGTCAGACCTTGTTGAGATTTAGAGGTGTTAAAATAGCTTGTGTCTAAGGAGAGCAAGGAAACATGAAAAGTGTTAAGTGGCGATGGAGGAAGAAATAGGACAGAGGACAATTGCTGCAAATTGGAGCCGATACTGCACTGTGTTGTGGCTCTAGTTCAAGTATGGTGTTTTCTTCAAAGAGATGAAGGAAGAGATAAGAGATGAGAGGGCATCCAAACTACTGTAGTAACACCGTCATCAAGAGGAGCTCCATGAAATAGGGTATCATCACTGCCAAATGACTGATATTATAAATTAAAGTATGTTGATATTCCATGGTTGGAGCATATCTATTGTCCATAATACTTATTAAAGTTTTTCCAAGTGTAGGATTATCGTTCCAACCTGGCTATGGGACATGTAGGTGTGTGTCAATCAAAATTTACAAGGAAAGTATTAGGTGTTAGCCTTGATAATAAGATCTCTCTTTATCCACACCCATAGGGCAAACTAGAATGCCAAAAATGGGTTTGTCAAAAGGCTTTAGAGACTTTTATTTAAATATAAGACAATATATTGCTAATCTGCACTCAATTGGAGCTTGGGAAAAAGGCAAGGATGCCCATCGAAGAAAATTTATGCCTAGATTTATGCCAGCTATTATATTAGCTAGGACACTGTGTGACTTTATGGCCGTCACAAAACTTATGCATAGAATCCAGTAAAGAAGAATTTATGTGCGAACTTTCTCTTGAATGATTTTAAATTGTGATATTTGCTGAACATTTTGTGAATAGTTGCCACACCATTATGGCAAGTGTTCATATTTCTGGCAATAAGTGTAAATCATTTTATCAAATACTTGTCCCACTTTTGTTATGGGTGTATGCTCATTAAAAAATTTGTATAAGACATTTGGTTGAACTTTTCCCATGTAGTTTCCTTATGCTGCAAATAAATACTACTTGGGCTCCATTTTATATAAAGTTTGGCTCCACTGTTTAGTGCAAAACTAGGCACCACTCCACAATAGATTGAGATACCATATTCTTGCTCCCTTAGGCATCAAACTTCTTGCCAATAAAAAAGGCAATATATTGTTGAATAGGGTGCCATATCTTCTTGTTGTTTGGGTGCTACACTCTTTTGGAATGAGTGATTTTAAATAATATCATTGGGAGGTGTGTTTGGAATTCTATGAGGGCCAACATTGTCCTTATGTTGAAGGTCAATTCACAAGTGATAGAATTTAATGTTTTATTAATTTACATTATATGGAATGAAATATTTAGACCTACTTTTTGATTGTCATTATCTTGACTAATAGGGATACCCATTTAAATGTATGTTGTAGCAACAAATTCTTGTATTTATTTTAGCGACTGGAATGATTTGTTATACTAGAAACATTTAAGCCTAAAATAATTTCATAATAAACTCCAACACATGTGGTAGCCTTGTTGACTAGGGCAAAGTATAATGGGTTTATGAAAGGAAAGGTTTATTCTATTATCATGCCTATTTCAGGTTGCACATCTGGAATACTAAGGTTATGTAGAAATAAAAATTATACCTTGGCCATAGTAGGTGGTAGAAACATTACATTCATAGTGAATATACTATTAGTGATATTACTGGAAACCTACCTCTCAGGGGGAATAAAGTGGCATAGTTGTTGGGTATAGATGGCTATTGTATTGACATGGCTTATCTACATGCTATTGTTGATCTTAATAGTCCAGTACGTTGTACTAGACTAATTGTTATATGGTAGTCTTTATTGTTAAGTACTATTGGCACTAGAGATCATTAAATATTAAGACCAACGATATCACTAGTTGTGAAGGTCATGCTATTGTATGTAATTGACTAAGATAAGAATGCTTCCTTTTAGTTGAATATTGCACCATAGTTTATATGGTGTATTTATCTTGGAAAAGATAAGTCTAAAGACTATGATATAAGTGTCTTACCATGATTAATTTAACATTAACTAACTTGGACCATGTGGTATATGAGATGATGTTGTATTTCATAAGTTTGAGTATAAGATTAGTGAAGGCATTTTAAACACGAGTTCGCCACATTTGGTAACTAAGTCAAAGAATATTATAAGATATGGTAGATATTCTACCATGTTAGTACATGCAATTACAAGAAGTATTTATGTGTGGGTTGTTTTGGAATTAGGAGGGTATGGGCTAATAGGAAGGATAATCTAGTATATACTAAGATATATCTAGATCCCTTCATGATATTCTCATATGCAATCAAGTTGTATTGGAAAACAAAACCTCAATTATTATGAATCCTAGGAGTTGATAGGGTGACAAACTTTGTTGCCATCTAACACCAGATATATTGGAATTACCAATTTAACTAGTAGGGGGTAGGTGCACATAAATTTTTTTGGCATGGCTATGTAAGGAATGACTATTTCATGTCAGGTATCTTACCTTGGATATGACTTGGGTTTTAATCATGCTTGAAGCAAGTTATATTTATAGTGGTAGGTCTTTTGAATTTGATACATGATTGTTTTTGGTTGATGCATATTGTGTTTCTGACCATGAAAGATGTTATAATTTGATATAGTCTTGATACTTGATATCGCTGATTCTGATACGATATGACTCCTTTGGGGCTGTATCAACTCTATATAACTATTGCATCATGAAGATATTTGATTGTTATTTTCCTATGTTCAGACATGATGGGACTTCTTTTATGTTGACTATATTATGCTTATTTCTATTTATGCACTTGATTATGGGAATATTAGTTAGCATTGATATGAAATTAGGATGACTATGAAACCCTGAGGATAGGAACCTATGTGTTTATCCCTTGAGAGATTATGTGACGAGAACTACATGTGACTTAGATCCTATTTGGAAGTAGGTATGTAGGCAGTTCTTGGGCAAAGGATGCCCCTAGACCTCAAGTCCGCAAGGGAGGGATGTAGGGAATGACTCTAAGCTATTGGGTGTTCCTAAACTTGATCAACCTTCCCTCTTTGGTTTGTTTCAGCTCAAGGCTGAAACTACATTAGATGATTTTGAACTCACCATTTAATTAATACGTCCCCATTATATAGGCCCAAGCCAATAAAAGGCACTCTATCAACACTATGCTCCTTCACTCTAAGATTTTTGGGTTAGGTTCTCTCAAGCTGCCCCAATCTTGGATGAACTTTTAGAATCAACATCTTTAAATGAGTTTGTCTCTAATGTAATGTATGATGGTGCCTTTGGACTTGTCTTGATTAATATAAACATTGTTTTGCATGTTGAACACTGTGGGCTATTGATGGTAGGAATTAATAAGTAGGTATGATATTTATTCTTTACTAAGCTTGTGATTGTTAATATGGAAAAGTTATACACTCAGAAATAGAATTATGTTTAAAATTACTATTGTGGGTTTGAGTTGTGTGTGATACATACTGTGTTTCAAAGTGACAATTGAATGTATGGAATGACCATTGATATTACATTGAGTTTGTATATGTTTATGCATATGTGACTAGATAGAGTCCAACTCATGTGGGTTCAATATATATTTATTGAGGGTTGACCTATAATTTAGACCCCTAGACATATAAGACTAATAATATTGGATTATGGACCTATATGTGGTATGTAATTGAGTCAACTTGACTTGTCTTGGTAAATCCTTGTGATATCCTTATTGTGTGTACCTGGCCATAAGATGACCCACATGTAGAATTGAGTCTGATATTGGTGCGGATAGCTGGCTATCACCAATATTGTGCAGGTAAGGGAGCCATGTGCTATCTATTGTATCTTAGGATGAGCTGGTTGTCACCAGTACCATAGAGGTGACATATACTAGGAGCCATCTAGATTTTGATATAGGTGCGGTTTAGCTGGTTGCCACTAGTATTGTAGAGGTGACAGATACTAGGTGCTATCAGCCTTATCTTAGGGATAGTCGGTTGTCACCAATACCATGGAGGTGATAGATGCTAGGAGCTACCCTTTCGTATGATAGGGCTTAGCTGGCTGTCACCAGTACCATGCAGGTGATAGATGTCAGGAGCTACCCCATACCAAGTTGGACCAACTTTTGCCAATGACATGGAGGTGATAGATGTCAGGATCCACTGACTCGATGGTTCAGCGGGTTGTAGATATCTACTTAATAGCCACATGTGATGTATGATTTTATACCTAATCCTTAGCTAGTGATGACAATAAGTAGTATGGGATGCTTTCTTGTCATCACAATTGGTTGTGATTGTGTATGTGGTTACAACCACTCCTTAGTTAGTGTTGACAAGTAGTATGGGATGCTTGCTTGTCATCACAGTTGACTATGAACTAGGAAAGGGATGGGAGCTTATGTGTTAGTGAACCAGGTAATGGGAAAGTGCATGTAATAGGTTACATCCACTTTCTATTGCTAGTTGGTCACTATGTATGTGTGAGTCAATCACAGTGTGCATCTGTATTAGGGACCTAATGTGTTATTGCAATTGAGCCCTTTCTAGTGATGACTGCAAGTAGTATGGGATGCTTGTTTATCATCATAGTTGGCTACAAATCAAGAAAAATGATGGAAGCCATGGTGTAGCATTAGATATACCAACATTATTTTTTCAGGTTAAAATAGATTTGAGGACTTGTGGGCTAGTGAATCAGACAAATGGGAAGATGCTTGCAATATGGGCACAACTATTCCTTCTTGTTACCTAGATACGATATTAACCTATGATGTGCATATGATGCCTGCACAAGCTATTCACATTGTGTATATGTGAATTAGTCACATTGTGTATATGCATTTCCTGCTCGAGTTATTAACATTGTGTATATGTGATGTAGGTGTGAATTAAGCACCTTGTGTATATGGGTTCTATGTATGTGCTAGTCACTATGTGAGTATGTCATGCATGCATGAATTTTTCTCCCTGTGTATGTGTGTTGTATGCATGAGCTAGTCACTCTTTGTGTAAGTGACGCATGCATGAATTATTCTCCTAGTGTATATGTTTTGTATGCATGAGATAGTCACTCTGGGTGTATGTGATGTATGCATAAGTTATTCTCTCTATGTATATGGGATATGCAAGAGCTAGTCACAATGTGTATGTGTGGCATATAGATGAGTTGTTCATTTTGGGTATATGGTTTGTACCTACATGAGCTAGTCACACTTGTATGTGTGACATGTGTGAGTGATAATCACATTGTGTACAAAGAATGCATACTTAAGCATGTCTCTATGTGTGAACAAGTACTGCTTATATGAGCTGGTCACTATGTAGTTTTGAGTTTTTCCATACAGTGATGTTGGTATTGAACTGGTTTTGAGTGTTTCCATACAGTGATGTTGGTATTGAACTAACATTTGACTGGTTTGCATTTGCAATCATACTATTTCATATGAATTAATTTGGAATCATAAGATTCACTTAAAGGCAATGATCCAAAGGTGAGATTAAAGATCTCACATCAAATGAGAGGATGAAGCCTCTATTATTGTTGATTACGAACTATCGAGCCTCTGACTCCCACGAGGGGATACGTAGGTAGGGCCATTGCAAATGAACCCTTGAGGCTTAGGTCTAGGTCTAGGGATGACCCTAACCTTTGGAGCTTACCATACTCTGGTGTGAGTATATGAGCTTTCGCATATAGTTGTTGTCATGACTATGAATGGTAAGTCTTTGAAGCTGGCACTTCTAAATTAGATAGAAGATGCTTCAACATTTAAGATTGAGTAAAAAAAATTGGTAGTAGCTCAGGTACTCCGAAATAACATAAAGGAAAATTATAGAAGCAAGAAAGCCCTTTCCCAAAAAGATATCAATAACATAATATTAGAAGGGTATGAGTCTTTTGATTCTAAAAGGTAGGATCCAAGGTTAATGAGTAGGTAGGAAACTTATTAGGGAGTGATTAGGAATGTTGATTAGAGATAGGGTTTTGTTTATAACTGTAAGTTAAATTAATTCTAAATCCTCTAATAGGAAAGTGTAACTTATATGCAATTTTGAGATAAATAAATTTATTAAGATAACTATAATGCAAGATTTTTTTTTCTTATCCAATTTAGTAAATGTTGACAGAAATAAAAACAAAACAAAGGGTAGCTATAGCTTTTCCCAAACTAATTCACATTTACTACAATTTCAACTAACTATCTAAATAAAAATCATAATTCATCTATATATACAAGATAGAATTTTCTATCTAAGCAAGATAAATTCTCATTTATAAAATTTCATATTCTTATAAACTACATAAACTCAGATTTTCCTTTAATAACAAGATACATTCTCATTTAATAAAATACTTAATAAGAAGAAGATTCGATTCTAAGGAAAAAGATTTAGTTTTAAAAAAGAAAGAAACAGATTCTAAATAAGTCTCTTAAGATTTAGTTTCCTAATTTAAATGTTTTAAGAGATTAAAAAAAACAATGACTGTTAGTGATTTAAGAACAATCGAACCATTTCATATTTTATGCATGCATTCAAGTTTAAATTCAAGGCCAAGCAAGGTTAAGCAGGCTGACTTAAGGAAGTCGATTAAGGATTACTCAGAAGCTTGTCATGTTAGAAGGTAAAAAGATAGTCAATGGATGGAGTTGTTCTGAATCAAGGCAATGTAGAGTAGAAATTTACGGTGAAAACAAATTAACTGCAACACAGTTTCTAAAACGGTTAAAGAAAGAGATGTGGAACAGAGTTAGTGCCATATCTCAATGCTGAAGAATACAACCCAAGACACTTTAGAAGCAGAAAAGATATCACTAAAATAAGGATAACTGCCTATCAATTTTCTTGCACAAGGAATTCTTTCATGATAATCTTAAGCACATACAATATAAATAGATATAAGAATATACATATATATATGGAAAACTTAGCCATGGCGATAGGTTTTCAGAATGAAGATATGAAAAACTTAGCTTTAGAATGTAATTAGGGAAGACAATAAGTTGTTCCAAAATAGCAATTACCAATTGATGCGGCCTGTTTAGGCGTTGCATGGTACAAAGGCATATTAAAGGCTTAGATTCTTAACGAAATATAATCGTGCAAAAAAAAAGGCGCTCACGCCCTAGCATAAGATAAGAACTTCGTGGAGACACAAAATTCTGAGCATACAAGGACTTCAAAGAAGGGCAGCGACGCTAAATACCCTAAGTATATTTCAATTAAGATCTACAGGCTTAAGGAAAACACATCCGCATAATGCCACAGATCTCCAGTAATATCATTTTATCGGTGTTCAGATAGCCATGCATGCTCACAAATTGAATTGCAAAACGTCTAAGGAAGAGTTGAAAGATAGCGGGATATGCACAAAGTAAAGCTTAGTAAATCTTGCAAGAAACGAGATCAAAGGCGTGGAAAGAAGCAAAGATTAAGTATGCAGTCTGTTTGACAGAACGCCTCAATGCGATGTCATCTCATGGAATGCAATGATTGCAGGATTTTGCACAAAACGGATTTGGTATGAAACTTTTTAAGCAAATGCAATTAGCAGGCGTTAAGCCTGAACCCATACGCCTTGCTTTATCCCTGGATAATCAGAGCCTTTTTCAAGAAAAACTGTGTCTTTCTTCTGAGAAAAGCAAGAAAAATTTCAAATAAAAAGCATACCTGGATAATCAGAGCCTTTTTCCCTCAAATTTCCCGTCGGTCCAAAAAAAAGTGTAATTTTCTCAGCCCTCTACCGCTCTCCCTTTCCCCATCTCTTGCAGACTCTTTCTAACTTTTAATAGGGAAAGGCTATTAATAGAAAAAAAAGAGTTTTCTTAACTTACGCTGCAAGGAAAATAATTGCAAGATTTCCCTCCTTGCATGTGGCTCCCAAAGGAATCTTTTCCAGACATGAAAATAGAATGCATATTTTGCACTCATTTTATTTGCGACTAAATATGAAATTCATTCTATTCTTTAAATAATTTATATTTCCCTCCTTGCATGTGGCTCCCAAAGGAATCATTTCCAGACATGAAAATAGAATGCATATTTTGCACTCATTTTATTTGGGACTAAATATGAAATTCATTCTATTCTTTAAATAATTTATTCTAAAATTCAATTAAAATGAATGCATTTTTAATATACATAAACAAATGAATTTTTAACTTAAAATATCTTGATTATATCACTATAGAAACATTACTTATTTATTCTAAAATATGTAATATATTAAATTAAGAATCATAATTATGGTGAGAGGCGTTGGAATTTTTATGTAAACTTATAAGATTCCAATCTCTTATTTTTCCCAATTTCTTTTTTCTTTTTTCTCCACCTTTCTATCCTTTATGGTTTTTATCTTTTATTTTCTTCACTTTCTTTTTTGGTTTATATTTTATATTTTTTTAATTTCTTTAATATTTTTTATTTTTATATTTATATTTAAAAAAATCTATCGCCGAGTATATTTTTTTTCCATATTCTCTTTGATTTTCTCACTTTTTTACTTTTTTTGTTTTTTGTTTTTGTTTTTAATATTTCCAATTTTTTTTTGGTTTTTTTTTTTCCAATTTTTTTTTGTTCCATTTTTTTGTGATATTCTCCACCTTTTTATCCTTAATAGTTTTTATTTTTTATTTTCTCCAATTTCTTTTTTGGTTTTTATTTTTTATTTTTTCCAATTTCTTTTTTAGTTTTTATTTTTTATTTTTTTCCAATTTCTTTTTTGGGTTTTATTTTTTACAACTTTTTGGTTCATAGTTTTTATGATTTTCTTATTATCAATTTCTCTTTAAATCACCAAAAATATCAATCGCTCGACGTACTTTAGATATATTTTTTTAAATATAAATATACTAGTTAATATCCATTCAGATGTTTAATAAAAATTAGATATTATTATTTATCAATTTTAACATCCTAAAATTATAAACAATTGGGGTCGTTCAACACATATAATCTCTCAAAAATATCTATCATCAAATTAATCCTTTTCAAAGGATCAATCTCCTCCACAAAGAATCCTAAAATCTTGGATCATTCTTCTTCTTCTCCTTTTCAATCTCCATCATGATTTCCCAATTTCTTCTCCTATCATACACTTCTTCAAGTGTAAGACAATTCCTGATGACATCCTCTTCATAGTTTACTTGATGAGTTATCCTAGATTTTGTAAGGATCACTTGTCTAACAAAATTAATATGACCCTCTAGGTCAAAGACTCTTTTTGTGGCACATTTCAATGAATATCTACTTTTCAAATATTCTTGCAATTCTTCTAGAGTGTCAGCACTGACAAACAATCCTTCAAACACAGTCATGTCTAGCAAGAATGTCCCTTTTTCTGCTTCTTCATCAGGTCTCTTTCCATCCAAAGAGTTTGCCACATGAATTCCAAAAATACTAACCTAGAAGGACAAAATTTTGGTAGAATATGTGGGGCCTAGGTGCATCCATAAATTCTTATTATTGTGTGATTTGGCAAGAAGAAAAAAACACCAAAATTGTGCATGTGTCCTTTTTCTGGCCTCATTGCATATGGCCTCAACAATTCCCTTACCTCAAATGATAATCTTATCAATACAACATGTCCAAGAGTGGCCATTATCCTGACAACATAATCATCATGAAAATCAACATAATCACTTTTTTTACAATTTCTATCGTAGATGTAACACCAACATTGTACATACAACCTATAACCCTTTTTACCAACCATAGTTAGATCCATCCTTGAACTCCACCTTCTTCTATTTTGATACAAAATCAAATAACACAACAGAAAATAATGTTTGAATTCGATTGTTGCCCTGTTCTCTATTACTTGAAGGAATTCTTCATGCAGCTGTTTCTCTAGATATGAAGCAAAATCATACTTAATATTTAGCTCAGGATTTTGTACTCTCATGGCCATCATCATCACACCCACTGGCATTTTCTCTTGTGCATCTATCCCAAGAATTTGACATAATGCAAAGTAGGTTTTCTTGAAGTAGACAGTGAAATTGTCAACAGAAAATGGTTCTACAAAAGTGGTAGGGATAGGCATTCTTTTATTATTAGCCCCCTTCTCATGTACATAGGGAGTTCATCACTTTTGTAAGTCCTTAATTTAATATAGTCTTCTTCACTTTTTTGAACATCCACTTTTGTCAGAGCTTGCTTGTTTAGCATGAAACAATTAATTATGGCATCTCTTGTAACTGTTACTAATGGTGAACCATCAGGTAACCTTACTATTTTAGTAGCTCCATGATAGCATTGTGCCATAACCCTAATAAGCTCAATATCCACAAAAACATTAGGTACAACTAGCTTAGCCATGTCTAAAATCCATGGATTGCACATAGGAGCTTGGGTGTCTTTTTTGTCATAGAAGTACCAAAATAAGCTCCAACCTAAGATAGGGATAATTGTATCTTTGTTACCCTAAGGTTCATCTTTGAACACCTTTTTGAATCCCTTATCTACCGACTATGGCAATATATCGAGGATTGATTGTTGGAGAGGTCTTTTCTTCTCCTTAGGGGCATACGACTCTCCTTTTTTACCATACTCAGTCTTTTTAGGTGCCATTATGAATTTAAAACTGAACTAAGGTTTGGAAGCTACTTATCTCCTTCACTGAATTACTTGAAAGCAATGAGAATTCACTCAACTTCGTAGAAAAGAAAATAAATGTACTTACTCATCAATTTTCTACACCAATGCTCCAGCTTTATCATTCTTCAAATGCTCCAAATTGCTATGAATTGCTCTGAATGACAAGAATGGCATGACACATCAAAATTTATCAGGTTTCCATACCAAACTGCTCTGCCATTAATTGTGCTTTGTGCTAAGTGACAAGCTTCGATCACTATGAATCAATTTTGAATGTACACCATTGATCAAGAGTGATCTGACGGTCAAAATGTTTTGCATTAAATGTGAAGTCCAACTGTATTTCAACCCTACTCAAATGATTTAGGGGCTCCGCAATATGGTGGGATAACAAACCCTACATTTTCAATTATTCACCGCAATACAACAAGCCTTGCTTAATTTCATCACGGGACCATGGTTACATTTGACAATTATCTCTACCATTTACCACTATCCTGCAAACCTTGTGAGGTTACTACTACAGGATGGTGGGATATGTTTTGATTCCTTTTGGCTCATATTTCTTTACTATAGACTACTCATTTCATTGTTGCGGGGCTGCAGTAACTTTTTACCACTAATTTAACATCTACCACAATACTACAAGTCAATATCATAACTGTTGTAGGGCTGCGATATATATTATATGTTACTTGGAACCTTTTAGTACAAGCCCACAAATCAATTCTAAAACCACCGTGGGGCCATGGTGAAACTTGTACTTGTTTATACTTTCACCGCTATCCTACAGGTATGCTTATCTCATGCTGTGGTAATATGGTAATTACATATTTACTTCCTTTGGCTCCTGTACACTCACAAAGGGTTATTAGGGTATGCTATGGGATTGCAGGTAATGCACAAAAACTCTTATGTGGACAAAAATACAGAGATTTCTGACATATATGTGACATCAAATTCTTATGAAGGATTTTCAAAAGACTTTTGGTATGATTACTAGATGGGACCAAGTGAATTTAGAATAGTCCTAACAGGATCAAGGATAGATAAAATAGCTACCCCTATAGAAAACAAGGATGACATGGAACTTAGATATGAGGATAATCAAATAACAACTATTAGCCTTGGACAAGAAACTAGAGAACAAGAAATCTACGAAGTTTAGTCAATTGTCTCCACTACTTTTTCAAGAAATGAGGATGAGAAAACAAAGAGGGGGTTGATAGAGAAGACAACATAACTACAAACATATATCAAACAACTACTACCCCTTTGCAACAAATACATGGATCAATCACTCCCCTACTGATCAACTCTCAAAAGGAGCCTATTAACCTAGAAAAGATGAAGCATGTTACCATAGCAACTCAGGATTGGATTGAAAAATAATATGAGGGTTGCAAGTTATTAAGGAAGTGGTAGATGCATTAACCCAGTTCAATGCCTTAAGAGAAAAGATCAGTAAATTAACATATGAATTTAATGGAGAACTAGAAGTTCCCTTTTAGAATGCTCCTAGAGTGGACATGCTTTACAAATTGGATCCAAAAGTGTTGATAAGAGAAATATTTTGGATGAAAAACTCTTGACCTACCACTCATGTGGCTTGAAATTTTGAGGTTTGGAAAGGAAATCATTGATAAATGCCTTGTAGAATAGGTGAATTCATGAAAAAAGGAAAGCCAAGAGCTAGGCACACCAGTTCTATAGGGGCAGTTCGTAGAAGTATCACCCCTATTATCACTCAAGGAAATCCTTCTACCACACCCATAGCATGGCTAGGCCAAAATCATTCTCCATTTAATTTTCAAGATTACAATGATATTCCTAACATTCAAGATAAGATATGCTTCAAAATCAATGTTCATGATCCTAATAGGAGTATTGAAGAGCATATCAAAATCTTCAAGGATGCATGTGGTAGAGCACAAATTTTGGAGGAAGATGTAGGTTGTAGGTCATTTCCATACTCTTTAGAGGATGAAGAATACAACTAGTATATCAACCTTGCCCCAAATTCTATTACTTCACATGCCCAGCTTGAAGAAACCTTTCTTTCTAGATTTAGAGTTCTAGTTGATGTTGTCTTGTATCATCAATTTATAAATATCAAGAGGGAGAAGGATGAATTGATAAGTACATTCAATGAGAGATTTTAAAAGGCTTATTCTTGAATCAAAGATCCCTATACAATTACCCAAATACAACAATTCAGGTCTACTTTTTGGCCTTAGATGCATTTACTTCAACATTTTGTAAAATGGCACATCTAGTTGTAACAACCCTAGTTGTTACATATGCTAAAGTAGTCAAAGTTAACATGCAAATAGGTCAATATAGATTTGGACCTTTAGTATCCTTGGGTACACCAGGAATTTCTAAAAAGATCTACAAGATAAATAATGATTTAGCTCATCATACTCCCATTCAAAATCCAATACCTACACCTAGTTGAGTAGTAAATAAACTAAGGACTACTCAGGCCATGTTTCTACATCCTAGAGAAGATATATCTAAGACGCCTCTTTAAATCCAACCTTCATTAATCATATCTTAAGACTCATTAGTTTCCAAAGCAGAAGAAGAGAGGGGTGATATAAGAGAATTGTCTATATAGGTGAGGAAGTTGACTAATGAAGTTACATGGCCTAGAAACCAAAATATGTATTTGTAAAACTCTCAAATGAATTATAATTATACAAGATAGAAATGGGCCTAGATTACAAGACCTAACAATAATGGGATTCCTTCCCCTTGGATAGTTAAAATATAGGAGATTCTCAACCATCAATAATGGTTAACTTAGAAGAAGTAACTCTTTCAAATTGGAGCAAACTTCACAACACAAGCACTCATTCTAAAATGATGTGTATTCAATTTAAAGTAGCTTGAGATATTTTTAGAAATAAATTCTGAATGTAGAAGTAGTCCAAGACTCTACCCCTATGACTAAATATGAAATTGTTTCAATCAATTATGAGTCAATTATGGTGGTAGAAAGTTATAGTTTTCCTTTTAAAGGAGAGAATGAACCATATGATATTGTACATGAGGTTGAATCCTATCAACAATATCAAAGAGGAAATGATTATCTCTTGAGGAGAAATAATCCTAAGGGTCTTTTTGCTACATCTACTCCTTCAAACAATTTTCATACTTCTCTAGATCCAAAATCTAGTAACAATCCAAATCTTCCAAACACAGGGATACCTTCTTGAAACTCCCAAGGTGCAATAGCAAGTTTGTAAAATTTTTTGAAGCTAACAAGATTGGGTAGTACATGAAAAAATAAATAAATAAAATGAATGTAAACATTCTTCTTGTTGAATTAATGAAGATTCTAGGAGTTAAGCAAGCATTATTTAAGTCATTAGAAGACCTTGCGATTAAAGAGAATCCATCCAAAGAAAATCTAGTCAAAGAAAGAAAAGGAAAAGATAAAATCCTAGTTCAAACTTTAGATGCTCATATGGCTATCTACAAGGAGAAGATGGAATCACCTCCCTTCCTACTTACTCTGAATATTTGGTAAGAATTTGCATAATTATTTGGTAGATTCAAGTGCATCAATAAATGTCATGCCTCTATTAGTTTGCAAAACATTAGAGCTCACTCCAACCAAGTCTTCTAAGAAAGTTACTCAATTGGACAAAACTAAAGTAAATGTAATAGGAGAACTTAATTGTTGAATGCACAAGACAACCAAGATGGGGGTGAATCAGTTGTAACTTATAATTTCAAAACCCTCATACACATTCAGATCCACATTAATCCAAGTAACCCTTAAACTTGTTATCATGATTAAGCATGAAAAGCAAATAATAGAAACTAAATTACAACAACACCATACACAAGACAACACTAGATTTCACATGGAAACCAAAGAACGGAAAAACCACGGTGAGGATTAGCTCACAATATAAAGTAGTAACAACACCGAATACAATAAGGCTCACTGCCCAAAAGAAAGGCTCACTGCTAAGAGAAAGGCTCATTGCTATAATAGAAAAGAAGATAGAGAAGAATATTACAATGAGAGAAACATCTCAATGCAACTGAGAAATCCACCACAATACCAACATCACCTCCACAGCATCACTGAAGAATAGTAGACACCTTCTGCTGACTCCATTCCAGTAATATAACTCATGAAGGCTCATGTTGCACTACTTAATTTCACATTCTATATCTCTGTAATAAGCATTATGCGCACACATCCATCTATCTCTTTATCCATCAATAGCTTAACACATATTTATTGCTCTTTTGGAGATCTTTTTGCTTTTCAGATCTAATATCCTATGAGCTATTACTATTCCTTAGATGGCCTAACATGTAGCTTCCTTAAAAAAACCCTCTCCTAAGAGGAAAGAAAAAAATGTCTGCTTTCATAACTTGTGAGGGCAACCATGAAGAAACCAACCACTGATTGATCTCGCCTATGAACTAATGACTGATCAGCCAAAATCTATATGTAGCTTCTGTGCAATAATAAAAAAAGGGCATGCAAATGGGAATGAATGCGGTTCCAAAAAAAATCTCTCAAACAATTCTTTCACGGGAAGGATTCCACCTCAGCTAGGAAAGATGGGATTGATCCAGAAAAAACAAGGAAGGCCTTATTAAAGATTCTATGCAAAAAATTTGTCCATAGAGAAGGGAAAATTTATTATGCCCAAGGGGTTCCCTCTATGAGAGGGACCCGCCTGATGAGGAGATCAATGGTGAAAAATGTCTAATACGATGTAAAGAAATCTGATCGTTGGACTCGTTTCACTTATCACCATTCATTTTTTGTTCACAGGCGCATGTCCAATAATGTTTCACCATTTTCTTTCTTACTTGTCAGTTGTTCTCGATGAAAGTAGATTGTCATTGATGTCAAAAAGTGTTAGTGAATCAATGTTTTGGTGTTTGATGTTCATATTAGTTCTTGGATTTATCAATTTTGGTTTTTGAGGATTGGATATTGTTGTTTTGGATTTTATCTTCATAGGATAAAATGATATTTATGACTAGGTTTTGGGTGATATGATTTGTCATGATGTTGGTCCTTCTTGTTGCAGAGAGTTTGGTCTCCATAATATCTATTATTATGTTGAATAAAAAGATTGAGTGGATAGGTCATATGTTGAATTGAATTTCAGAGATTTGTTTGGTAGTTGCAAATGGCATAGTTTACAATGCAATGGTCTTCATAATGGCAGTAGTTTGGTAGTATGGTCTTCATTTGATCTCAGTTATATTTGATCTTCATTTGTTGATGTTGATAGTTGTGACATATGCAGAGGTATAAAGTGGATTTCAAGTTTCTAATGAAGTTCCCTTGTCAATATTGTTATCCTAACAAAAATCTATATTCACAAAGACCTAAACAAATATGAGTCATCTCTCCTCAAATCTTAGTTTACCTAATGTTCATAATGCACTTTATGTTTTAATCTAATGGTGACTGGGAGTAGCAGGTGTATCACTTAATTTTTACGGTTTGAAGGGGCTGTTAAACATCTCTTGACCGGCCCTCTCCTTAACTCACCGTGTGAAGTGGTCTTCACATATGTTTTGAGTGCCAATGAGTAAGTCTTTGTTTTAAAGTTAGAAACTTTATTGTCATCAGCCTCTTTATTTTTTTTCCATTATATTCTATGAGCACTACAAAGCCATTGGAGGTTTTGATGAAGTCTTATTTAGGGATTTATAAATATTGAACTTTTTTTATCAACCCATGTTTTATGACATTTAAAAAGGTGGTTTTTATATTAAAAAGGCCATCGGATGACTTTGGAGGTGATAAGTTTCTTTTTTTAAATTAGAAACTTTATTTTTTACCTCCTAATTTGTCGACCCCATGAGATGACATCAAGTAAAATGATTTCAGATTTTTGAGGAGATATTTTTTGAGATGAAAAGTTTATTTCTATTCTTGTGATTTGGAAACAAATAAGGTGATTTTCTATCGAAGGCAGATTGGATAAAAAATTTTGAAGACATTTTATGGACAAAATTGATTGAAGATTTTTTCAGATGAATTTTTTTGGAGAAGATGAAAATGTTTTTGTAGGTGAAAATGAATAGTTATCTTTGGAGAAGATAAAGAGTTTGAATATTTTATTGAAGAAGTTATTTTATGAGAACAATTTATTTTCATATTGAAGATATGCAGAGGAGAGGAATTCCAAGAGTCTTATTGTTTATAATTTTATTGCAGATGTTGTGTGATCAGATGGAAGAGGAAAATGAAGGATTTTTAAGAAAATTTATATGATTTATTTTTGTAGGTTCCAGATTGTTGTGTGTGTGAATTGAAGACATCTTTGAGAATATACATATGATTTTTGTATGTATGAGATCATATTTTGTAGGGGTAAATATAGAGAATGATAAGGTCATCAGATGTTTATTGGAGAGTGAAAATTGAGTTGAAGAGAGTTGATGTGAGGACCATAATGCAGAAATGATAATCTCCTTGTTGCAACATATTTTTAGATTGAACCTTGAAGACAATGATGGTGTATCAGGTGAATTGTTATGCAAAGATAATCAGGTGAATTAATTGTGAATTGATTGAAGGGAGATAATGAGACTAGTATGCAGATTGGTTTGAGTGTGCTCAGAGATGACATGTCATGAATGGTGCAAATTAGATTGAGAAGCAATCATGTCTTGCACATTATTTTTATGAGGATAATTGAATTGGTTAGTGAGACCTTCCTATACCGGTGAGGCTTGTGGTCAGTGAGAGCTCTGTATATGCTAGTGAGGCTTGTGGTCAGTGAGACCTCTGTATATGCCAGTGAGGCATCTTGTAAAGCTAGTGAAGCTTTGTTGGCTAGTGAGACCTATATGTAGCCAGTGAGGTAGTTCATGAGTGGTTTTTCTACCCCAGAGGGTTTTCCACTTGGTAAAAAGTTTGTGTCATGCTTCCCATTGATTTCTTCTATGTGTGTGCATATTAATTGTTTGATCATGATTTTTATTTTATAAGATAGAGTTTACAAAAGGTTAAAATTTATACAACATTGATTCACCCCCCCTCTCAGTGTTGTCCTAGACTCCTACAATTGGTATCAGAGCTGTGTTCCCTTTAGAAGCTTAATTAGCTTGTGTAGGTCATGTGAGTGGAGTACCATGGGTAAGTGCAAAAGAAATAAGAACATGAGAAATGTCAAGTCTCATTCTGATCAAAAGGTGTAGTTTGTATCAAATCCAGATGTTGAAATAAAGTCAATTGATAAATATGCTTCACAAGTTGAATCAGTGAAAGAGTATTATGGAGTTCCTCTATTTGATGGTTCAGATTTTTTAGTTTAGTGTATGAGAATGCAAGTCTATTTATCCTCTTTAGGATATGATGTATGGATGTCTATTGAGAATGTATATTCTAATTCTGCAAATATCAAAGAGGATTTTAAATGTAATCATATAGCCAAGAAGGTCATTTTATCTAGTTTATCTAATGACGCTTCTTGTAAAGTTGTGAAGTGTGAAACAACTTAGGATATGTGGAAGAAGTTCATAAAAATTTATCAAGGTAATGCATTTGAAGAAGAAGACAACTTGTTATCTCAGAAGAATAACAATGATAAAAGACATTCACATGAAGATGTTGAGGTCCGATCTCTTTTAGAAGAAGCTCACATCATAAGTGATGATGATTAGGAATATGATGAACAAGATTGTGAGATTGATATGGAAGGAGAGCTCATATATGCTCTGAGTGAACTCAAGAATTATAAGAAGGAGAACTAGAAATTAATGTTGCTGTTACAATAAGAAAGAGACTTCAAAGACAAAGCACTATCTGATCTTGAAGAGGAAAGTATTCAGATTGCAAATTTAAGGACACAAATTGATAACTCAAACAACTTGATTATCAGTCTGAAGATAGAGGTTGAGGAAGCTAAGAGGATAGCTGATGTTTCAAAATCTGATCTTGAAGTTAGAAGGATTGAGAATCTAAAATTAGAGGGTGATATTATCAATCTGATAAAAGAGTATGATGGTCTTAAGGCTTTATCTAAGAAGTATAAGGAATTTGATGAGAGCACAAGAAAGTTACAAGAGATGCTTAGTAAAAAAAAAAACAACATAGAGACACTACTGGACTTGGTTATGAAAAGGGAGAATGTTCAAAAGTCAGAGAGACTCCTAAAAGGAAGATTGATTTAAATTATCATATTGCTGCCCCTGAAGACAAAATGCAGAATCAAAGGAGAAAATTCAGAAGAAATGCCCCTGCAAGACAAGCATATATGTACAGGTATAATTATTCATTTATTGGATATTGTTATACTTGTAATCAATTTGGACACCAATCATTTAATTGTAGAAGAAATCATTTTGCTTCAATCAGGAATACTAATATTGTTTGTTTCAAGTGTAATTCTCCTAGTCACAAAGCATATAGTTGCAAAAGGTTTGGAAGAATAGCTTTACCTTGTTGGATAGATTGGAAAAAGAACAAGGTTGAAAAGGTTTGGATAAAGAAATTTGAACAGAAGCAAGAACCTGTGAAAGTGTGGAAGCAAAAACAAAATGAAAATAAGACAAATCCTAAACTTGTGCATCTTGCACAAGTTACATCATTAGTTGAATAATAGTTAGCATGGTGACAGGGGGAGTTGTTTATATTATATCAATTATCCCCAAGAAGTTTCAGGAAGGAGTGTTTGTCAGTGATACAGGGGATCTTTGGTTCAATAAGCATACACGATGTTGGAAAGAAGTTCAGGGGCTCATTGCACAAAGAATATTTGATGATGTTGATTGATCCTTTTTGTATATTGTTCATATTATGTTGCTACTTACAAAGATTGAGTTGTCATGCAGTTCAAAGTGATATTAATATTGACAAGTATTGGTTGTCATGGCAAAGAGATTAAGGTGTTTCAAAAAGGCTCTTGTCAGATATTAGCATGTGTTGGCTAAGGTGGCTGAAATTGAAAATTTCAATTCATAGCATGTAACTCTGCATTTGTTTTTGCAAAATGTTGTTACAGAAAGAGCTTGATGGGAAGATTTGAATTATAAAGTCAAGAGGCATTAGTTCTAGATATTTGCAATATTTATCAGATTTGACATTGTGTTGCAAAAAGTGTCATGTGCAGGAATAGCTCGGTGGTCTTCATCATGATAGTCTTCATTTCTTTCAGAATGATCTTCATTCTCTATCATGTCAAGATGTGTGTGTAGAAGTAAATTGGTTGTAGGATGTTTGTCCATATTAGAAGTCTTGGCAAGATCATCTCTAGAATGGTCATCATGTCATCATAAGTCATGTTCATTTGGAAGTGTTCTTGGTGTAATAATTTGACATGTTCTTTAATGGTCTTCCTAATTAATATGTTTCAGGAAGGTATGTACTTCAAGCTATGAGAATCTAGAGATGCTTATAATATTGATGGTGAGCCTTGTATTTCATCAAATCAGAGGCAAGTAAAGGTCTTGGATCATAATGGTAGATGTGAATGATAATGTTCAAATACTAGTTGGTATTGTATCTTCTCTATTTCCTTTCTGCAGGATTGAGTGTTCTTGGTTGTCACTATCATGAAAGTTTTGAGAAGCTTTCTCATGAGTGGCCATCATGTGTTGTGATGTGTTTATGACATCCTTGCATAAAGTTCAAGTTCATATGTGTTGTGTCAAAGACTTGATTCTTCAAGAATCTAAGAGTCAATTTTATGTGATCTTGGTGATTTATCTTTTGGGTCAAAAAATGTTGGTGATTGTGGAAGAAATGTTTGTCATGAGAAATTATTTTTGCTATCACAAGTGATGTCACCAGAAGTTTGTAATTAATATCAGAGGATCTCAGTGATGTGTTGTGATAAGAAGTGGTATAGTGCAATCTATGGCCAGCTTATAATAATGGTTTGATTCTTTGGTTTGATGCTTTGGTTGGTGTGCCTCACATGATGTTATTTTCAGGTCCTATGCTTATTGGTCACAAGTTGAAAAGTTGTTCAATATGTAGATGAACATGGATAGAACTCTCAAGATAAGTTTTAGATAGCAAATTGCAAAAATGATCAGTGCATTAATTTTTTTTGGAGACTAGTGGTATCAAAATCTTGGGTAAGTGATGTTTCAATTCTTCGTTGGTATATAGATAACAAGATCATGCTATAACATTTTTTAGTGGAGTTGTTCTCAAGGGGAGTTAATTTAGTCTTTGTCATTAGATGTCAAAAAGGGGGGAGAAAGAAAAGTATCAGGTAGTTTTTCCATCAATGACAAAGGGGGAGATTGATGAAAGTATATTGTCATTGATGTCAAAAAGTGTTAGTGAATCAATGTTTTGGTACTTGATGTTCATATTGGTTCTTGGAGTTATCAATTTTGGTTTTTAAGGATTTGATGTTGTTGTTTTGGATTTTATCTTCATAGGATAGAATGATATTTATGATTAGGATTTGGGTGATATGATTTGTCATGATGTTGGTGCTTCTTGTTGCAGAGAGTTTGGTCTCCATAATATCCGTTATTATGTTGAATACAAAGATTGAATGGATAGGTCATATGTTGAAGTGAATTTCAGAGATTTGTTTAGCAGTTGCAAATGGCATAGTATACAGTGCAATGGTCTTCATAATGGTAGTGGTTTGATAGTATGGTCTTCATTTGATCTCAATTATATTTGATCTTCATTTGTTGATGTTGATAGTTGTGACATATGCAGAGGTATAAAGTGGATTTCAAGTTTCTAATGAAGTTCCCTTCTCAATATTATTATCCTAACAAAAATCTATATTCACAAAGACCTAAACAAATCTAAGTCATCTCCCCTCAAACCCTAATTTACCCAATGTTCATATTGTACTTTATGTTTTAATCTAATGGTGACCGGGAGTAGTAGGTGTATCACTTAATTTTTACCATTTGAAGGGGTTGTTAAACGTTTCTTGACCGGCCCTCTCCTTAACTCATCGTGTGAAGTGGTCTTCACATATGTTTTGAGTGCCAATGAGTAAGTCTTTGTTTTAAAGTTAGAAACTTTATTGTCATCGGCGTCTTTTTTTTTTCCTTTATATTCTATGAGCACTAAAAAGCCATTGGAGATTTCAATGAAGTCTTATTTAGGGCTTTTAAAATATTAAACTTTTTTTATCGGCCCATGTTTTATGACATTTACAAAGGTGAGTTTTATATTAAAAAGGCCATTAGATGACTTTAGAGGTGATAAGTTTTTTTCTAAATTAGAAACTTTATTTTTTTACCTCCTAATTTGTCGACCCGATGAGATGACATCAAGTAAAGTGATTTTTAAGATTTTTGAGGAGATATGTTTTGAGATGAAAAGTTTATTTCTATTCTTGTGACTTGGAAACAAATAAGGTGATTTTATTTTGGAAGGCAAATTAGATAAAAAAATTCTGAAGACATTTTATGGACAAAATTGATTGAAGATTTTTTGAGATAAATTTTTTTGGAGAAGATGAAAATGTTTTTGTAGGTGAAAATGAATAGTTATCTTTGGAGAAGATAAAGAGTTTGAAGATTTTATTGAAGAAATTATTTTATGAGAACAAATTGTTTTCAGATTCAAGATATGCAGAGGAGAGGAATTCCAAGAGTCTTTTTGTTTATATTTTTATTGCACATGTTGTGTGATCAGATGGAAGAGGAATATGAAGGATTTTGAAGAAAATTTATATGATTTATTTTTGCAGGTTCTAGATTGTGGTGTGTGTGAATTGAAGACATCTTTGAGAATATACAAATGATTTTTGTATGTATGAGATCATGTTTTGCAGGGGTAAATACAGAGAATGATAAGGTCATCAGATGTTTATTATAGAGTGAAAATTGAGCTGAAGAGAGTTGATGTGAGGACCATAATGCAGAAATGATAATCTCCTTGTTGCAACATATTTTCATATTAAACCTTGAAGACAATGATGGTGTATCAGGTGAATTGTTATGCAGAGATAATTAGGTGAATGAATTGTGAATTGATTGAATGGAGATAATGAGACTAGTATGCAGATTGGTTTGAGTGTGCTCAGAGATGACAGGTCATGAATGGTGCAAATCAGATTGAGAAGCAATCATGTATTGCACATTATTTTTATGAGGACAATTGAATTGGTCAGTGAGACCTTCCTATGCCAGTGAGGCTTGTGGTCAGTGAGACCTCTCTATATGCCAGTGAGGCTTGTGGTCAGTGAGACCTCTGTATGTGCCAGTGAGGCATCTTGTAAAGGTAGTGAAGCTTTGTTGGTCAGTGAGACCTATATGTAGCCAGTGAGGCATGGTTTTTCAGTTAAGCCAGTGAGGCATGGTTTTTCAGTTAAGCCAGTGAGGCATGGTTTTTTAGTTAAGCTAGTCAGGCAATTCATGAGTGGTTTTTCTACCCTAGAGGGTTCTCCACTCGGTAAAAAGCTTGTGTCATGCTTTTTATTGATTTCTTTTGTGTGTGTGCATATTAATTGTTTGATCATGATTTTTGTTTTATAAGATAAAGTTTGCAAAAGGTTAAAATGTATACAACACTGATTCCCCCCCTCTTAGTGTTGTCCTGGACTCCTATAGCTCTCACACCAGGAAAAAAATAATGTCAGAAAAAGTCTCGTGTCGTTTAAATGTCCCCGCCAGACATCACTTTTATTTGCTTCACTGGTTTAATTTGGATTGTTCATAGCTTTAATTTACCCTCATGAAGCTTCGAAGGAATATTAAAAGAGCCCACTTAAAAAGTCTTAAATAGAAAAGAAATTAATTAAAATATTTTTTAAGAACTTTTAAAGTCTTTTAAAAAATGATTTATAAGGCATTTAATGCATTCCCTTAATATATTTAAATATGTTCCATTTCATATAATACAAATATATTTAATATTTATATATATTTATTAATAAATTATATTTATTTTATATATAAAATACCATATTGTATACACCTAAAAATGACATGACTCTACTTAAATAAATATTTTAAATATTTATTTCATCTTCATAGTCCTCTATCAATAAATAAATTTATTTATTTATTTATTTGATTCACTTCCTCCCATTTAATTAAATAAATTTCGTTTATTTAATTAATTTCATCTACATTAACTTTATTCTTCTAAATAATTAAATAATTTCAATTATTTAATTAAAACATCCATTCTTCTAAGTAATTAATAAATTTTAATTATTTAATTAAATCTTTCATTCTTCCTAATTTAAATAAAATGCAAATTTATTTAAATTAATATCCCCAAAAATAAAATATAATTAAATATTTTATTTATTCTTCCAAAATCATGTGCAAGTAAATTAAATAAATTTATTTATTTAATTTGCTTTCTTATCTTCCAAATCTTCTAAAAATAAATTAAATAAATTTATTTATTTAATTTGCTTTCTTATCTTCCAAATCTTCTAAAAATAATTTAAATAAATTTATTTAATTAATTTACTTTCTTATCTTCCAAATCTTCTAAAAATGAATTAAATAAATTTATTTATTTAATTTGTTTTCTTATCTTCTAAATTAAATAAAATTATTTATTTAATTTGCTTTTTTATCTTCCAAATCTTCTAAAAATGAATTAAATAAATTTATTTATTTAATTTGTTTTCTTATCTTCTAAATTAAATAAATTTATTTATTTAATTCTTTTTCTTATCTTCAATATCTTCTAAAAATAAATTCCTCTTGTCATACAAAAGTAAAAGCTGAGTTAAAGCAACTTTAAAGCAACTTTGCTCTTAAATTAGAAAAATAAATTCTAATTTAAAGAAAATGAAAACTCATCAAGAAAGCTTTTAACTCAACAAAGCTTCTTTTTGAATGACAGATGTCTTTCTTCCATTTGTTGCATGTTCCTCAACAATCCTCCTCCATTGATTCATTCTTTTCTTCTCAACCATTGATCTTCCCTCACTCTCTTCTATAAATATAACCTTCTTCTCTTCATTTCAATATCTGGAGTTTGTGTAAACTTATGCTGCAGGAATCTAAGCGCACCTTTGGCACCCCCATTATATTTGAGCACTTCATAGCATCCTCCATTTCTGTATTTGAAGCTCATCTTCAAATACCAAAGTATCCTAGCTATTCTTTATTTGTCATCTTCAAACAAGCAAGCAAGCAACAGCTTCTGAGGGCTTCACAATCAAGATCAAACGAAGATAGGTGAACTATAGAAGGTAAAAAAGGTAAAAGGTGAAGGTATTGTCTGTTCTTTGTTTTCATCTCTTTTATCTTTATCATTCTGTAGATGTTTGGGATTATTTTTCATTGATTTGAATAACCAAATTTCCCCCTCACATTTTGGCGCCCACCGTGGGGCCCTTACCCCTCTACTAATAAAAAAAAAAATCTAAGTTTTTCTTGAAGATAGGTCCATACAGGTGACGAACAGGTTTCTGACAAAGCCAGTTTTGCACATTCAGCTTCTGAAACAACGCATTTGCCTTCCAAAATGATGCATCTGACGAACTGGCAGATCTGAACTCTCAATTTGTACATTCACCTCATCCTTTTGTGCATCTGCTATTTTTGCACCTGTACCTCATTCTTTTGTGCATTTGATCTCTGTATTTGCGCTTCTGTTTAAAAAGCCGCACACTCCCTGTTTCTGCGCATTCAGGTAGCAGTGTTGCACATCTGTATTCTAATTTTTGTTTTGGGTTTCTTTGACTTTTGCATGCTGGAACTAACATCTAGATATTTTGCTTGGTTCATCTAGCCTAACTAGGGGTGAAGTAATCAAATGCATTTCATGACAAACTACACATAGTCCCTAACTAGGAAGGAAGAAATTGGACCAATTTGCTATCTTGCATTGTGGATTTATTTTTTAGTTTAATCATTGCTTTCTTTTACAAACAGGAAATGAACAATGCTATGATTAATCACTTTCAAAGTTAACAAATGGGAAATGAACAATGCTATGATTAATCACTTGCCAAGTTAACAATCGTGTGAGTGCACAAATTAGCTTAGCCCATTTAGTTTTTCTATTTTAACTAGGTTGGATTAACCACTGTACTCTGTGCTTGCGAATGACAATAGGCTTATGCTCTCCCCTTAACTGGGTGATCAAAGTGCCAGACTTGTCATTCTTTTTGTCAAACCTTTAGGGGGGGTCTGCCCTTGGATGCATGCCTATCCAATTGGGAATGACCCTGAGTGGTAATAGGCTAAAGCCAAGCCCTACCAAGCCACTTAAAATAAATTGTGCTTGGAGTGAAAACCTCAAGCAACGAGTGCTGCTGTGTTACACCGACGGCCAACCTCCCCCAAAACCCTCATAGGCGTAACCCTTTGAGGCTAGGAGACTCCATAACGGAGAGTAGCACCACCGCACGTGTAACCACTCGAACGGTTTCCCTATCTAAGAACCAATTGTGTAGTAAGCCAAAAACCCCTATTCGTTGATGCAAAGGGCGGAGCTCTTGAAGCGGCCTCGATTCAAGTGACTCTTAGTAGAGGTAGCAGGGACAATCCTAAGGTTCAGTGTGGGGATGAGCCTAAGGAAACCTAAATCTGGTATGTGTGAGAAGTGAGTGCCGTGGAGGGGAGCCGGTGCTACCAGATTCTAGAGCTACACGCTTCGAGTGGCACAACTAGAGGATTCAATGAATATTGTCACATCTTGCCTAGGTTGTACTTGTCTTTGAGTTATAATAGTCCAAAAACACAAAAAAACATAAAAAAGATAAAAATCATGGAAAACTTCTATGTGTTTGCTGTGCTTTTGCCATAATTAAACACCAACATCATTAGAAACACCAATTTTTTCAAACCAAAAACACTGAAAAATCCTGAAAACGATCCAAAATTTCCAAGTTCTGAGAAAACACAAGCAAAGAGCCAGATTTATGCATGTACATCAACTTTTTGCACATTTGACAGTATTGAGCATTTGCACTCTATTTTGGCACATGCAAACTTCACCAGTGTTGCACATATATATCAACTTTTTTGCACATCTGCCTTCTGCTGTTGCTCATCCAAACTAGTAAGTTTTTTCGGTCTTGTGTCAATGGAAAACCAATTGGAATATTTTGGTCAAAAACTCCAATACCTGAAATTGCAAATAAACTCAAGTCCATCACCCCAAGAGTGTATAGCAATTAACCAACAAATCCAAGTCTTACAATAAGAAATGGCAATCTTGCAAGCTGAACGTGCTAGTACTAGCTGTGCCTCATCCCAAAATCATACCTTCTTTTCCCGTCTTAATGATACTATTGACAGGGCAACTACCACCTCAAAGGGGAAATCATATACCACTTCTACTAGTCCTCCTTCGCTAACTCCTAAGACACATATTCCAAAACATGCCAATCCCACGCCAACACCATTATGGAGTTCCTCAAACTCTAAATGGGTGACAAAAAAAGAATCAGATGAGTTGTGGGAAAGAGTTTTGCCAAATTTATACTACCAGAGAAAAGCTAGGGAGAAAGCTAAATCCCCTCATTCACCTATCCATACACCTACCAATGATGTGATCCAAGGGCTACTAGCAGAAAGTCAACCATGCCCCCAAATTTTAGTCCTTGACCTTACCAAAGATTCTTCCAATCCCATATCAAATCCTACAACACCTTCATGTCATCCGCAACCCCTTGAGCTTATCAATGAACCTACTACTATGAACCCAAGTCAAGAGCTACTATACCTCCATGTCAATAACCCTCAAGAACATGTCAAGCCTACCCAAGAGCTATCCACTTCCATTCAAGCAACCCAAGAGGTATGTCAAGAGTCTAATCCTAAGCATGAGGAAACATTAATCCCTAGTCCAAGTCAAGATCAAACCACTTTCTTGCAACCTATCCATAACATGCATCTTTTCCATGATCAAGATGATATCCATAATAATGAACCTCTCCATGAGCCACTTGATCCTATCCATCTCCCAACAACTATACATGAGCAAGAGATCCAACTCCAACCCATCCATAACCTTTATTTTTTCTATGATCAAGATATTCCCTATGAAGAAGATGTCCTTGAACAACTTGATCCCATACCCATCCATGAGGAAGACAACTCCATTACTTCTATCCCTCTTACATCTAATCCCATCCATGATCCAACAACTTCTGCCTCCTATGATGAGACACTTGTCTCCCAAGTGCACATGAATGATCAACCCAATAATTTAGATCCTAAAGAGCATAATGACGATCAAGATTCTAGTGATCCTTCACCACCCATTATTGACCAAGCTATAAATCTGTTATCCTATATCCTTGGTCTCACTACCTTCATGCATGAATGTTCTTCCTTAGAACACCAACAACCATTATCCTCTATCTCATCTTCTCCATCTAATAAAGAACTTGTGTCTAGTGTTCCGAACTTGTGTCTAGTGTTCCACCTACACATAATCCCGCTGTCCACCGCATACTCCAACATATGAACTATCAAGGTAAAGGCTTAGGCCTTCATGAACAAGGTATTTTGGAGCCCGTCCATGTCAATGTTCCTCCACCTTCATATTGCCTTGGATACATACCCCAAGGTGAACAATCTCAAGATGTTGGTACTTCCTCCACTCCTCCTAAGTCTACCACTTTCCATCACAAACCCTCTTGTATCCCCAAAACATATGTCACCATTCCACCTCCATCATCCTACATTTGTCAAAAGCATGTGACCATACACCTTCCACCATCCAATCTACCTCCGCTACTCCCAAATCCTAACATCCCTCCGTACATTTTACCACCACTTCTTCCAACACCTTATCCATCCATCTGTAAATCCTCTAACATTCCCAATCATGGCCAACAAATGCACATGTTGTCTAAACAAAGAGCTTCCACCTACCCCACTTCCACCATCCCACGAGAATTCAACAACAAAAATTTTGATGCCTCTACCTCTTAAGTCCAAAATCCTAAGCATCCTCATGACCTAGGATACAAAAGCACAGAATCTAAGAATTATCCATATCAAAAGCTGCATACACCCACACACCTCAATGCCAAACTAAAAAAGGTGTGGGTCCCCAAGCAACAAATGATTACCTCTGAAGATGCACCAAAGCTGCATATACCCAAGCCCATACCTTCACAAGTACAATCTACAAGTAAAAAGGTTTGGGTACCCAAGCAAAAAGCTATCAAGTCAAATGAGGCATCCACCTCTAAAGCATCCCAACCATCCACTTTCTCCCATGCCATCCACAAATATCAAATCCTTCCATCCCACATGACAAGAAAAAATCAGAAAAATACTAAGTCTATGTGGGTCCCTAAATACCTCAATCACTCATCCACCAAGCAAAAATCTTCGTTGCTTCCAACACCACCTTCCCATCATAAGTTTCAATGTTTATCATGGTATGTGCAACTGTTGGTCATGGTTCCCTTCCATTCCACAACACTTTCGTACAACTCCATCTCCCCTCCCTTCCACTACTATCCTACATATCTTCCTCATCCTATGGTCCATGCTTTTGTATAAACGTTCCTTCCATCCTTACCTAAGTCCTTTTGTATTCTACATCATCATCCACTATCGTACCTTCCATAATCCACTCTCTACCTACTTCATCTCACTTTCATGCAATCCCCTACCAACATCTATGAGCACACTTAACATGGTCCATGCGACAACATCCATCTCGCGGGACTATCACCTTTTATAGAACTACATACTTGAGTCTCTCCTTTCTGTGTCCACCTTCTCCCATCCAAATATTCAAAAAAAAAAAAAAGTAAAGAAAAATCCCTTCGTCCAATGGTGAAAACTTGGCAAACAGGCACCTTGGATAAGTACCATGATGAAAACCTAGCAAATAGGCATCATGTGTAAGTTGATCTTCTATGTCACCTACACTTGGGGGCACCCTGTCTCATCAGCATACCACCCTTCTCCTATCAGTTTCCGTCCATACCATTTCCTATCCTATTCCTCTCTCCATTACATACCTATACTATCCAGTCCATCCATCCTAAATCTTCCTTTCCTCTATTTTTGATCTTGATAAAGATTGGGGGCACAATGGTGACAAATGCTTTAGATGTCTCTTGACATGCCTTATCCCTCCCAAACCAAGCAACTCCTTCATTATCCTCTCATCCTCTTGTCGTCATAAACATTGTCATGAAAAATCCTACGTATTCTACCTACAATGGGGCACGTTATTCTTATGTGACATAGTCCTTGGAGATCACATCCTTGTTTCCTTCTACCTACCTACCATTGATCCCCTATCACCCATCCATCTACCTATCTGTGGTGTTTCCCTTGTCATTAGTATCTAGCATTAAGGCTATCCAAAATTCTTATCCAGTATCTTGTCTGCAGTGTCAGCCTAACATAGCCTCTGTCATCAGTGTTATCTGTTCCATATTTGATCCATCTCTGCTCCATATCTGATCCATAGTTGTTCCATATCTAGTCCATATTGTGTCTCATCCACTCCATATCTTAGGTCCATCAGGTTTCTCCCCAAACTACGTCGCCTCTAAGCTATCACGTAGGCAAGGCCATTATCAATGCGCCCCCGAGGCTCCGCTTCCCATCCTGTGTCTTGTCGTCTATCCCTCTATCCGCGTCTGCACCCTTTTCACAAGCAAGCAAGTGCAGCACAATGTGTTTCCAAACAAAACCTTGGCAAAAACATCCACCTGTCCAAAGCAGAGCACCATACTGAAACACTCAAGCTAATTCTCTATCAATTATGGCAAAAAGGCACATCTAATGCAAGAATGTTTTGTGAACAAGTTAACTTTACAAAGTCTTGGTTTTTTGTCATTATGTCTTCCTATGCTACTCAAGGATGCCAAAAGCTAGAGATGCTATGATGGGGGCATAATCTTTTTCTTTGTTTTCTGCTTGTGGATTAAACTTTAGTAATGTGACGACTTCTGTCTAACGACATGATCAGCAAAAAAGATCATCGAGGACTCCGAGGTCTAAACATAAAAAGGGGCAATCCTTGTCTGTTCAAATGTAAGAAGTACTAAGATCATCTAGATTCAAGTTTGACTAGGTGCTTGTATTAACTTGCTAAATCAAAATCCATGTAAGTGATACTCAGGTCATCTCGGTCTAATTATACTTAGATGCTTGTATTTTCTTACAACATAATAAAGCCCAATGATGAAAGCAAAAAGCCTTGCAAATATCAAGATGACAAATCCACATCCATTCCATATCCATATCCATACTGTATCCAATTCCATTCCATTCCATATCCATATCCATACCGTATCCAATTCCATTCCATATCCATATCCATATCCCATGCAATAAGAAAATCCTGCAATAGCTTGTTAGTCCTTCAATCAAATTTTTTCTATCAAGTCATTCTTCTATCGATCAAATTTCTATTTGTCCTCATATCGCTCATCAACAATTCTACCTGTCAATCTGAGCAGTGATCAAAACGCAAGTCTATCCTTAATCCATACCAATCGAGTCAAGCCAATCTTGTCGAATGATCCAATCACACTCAGTGGTCTTGATCCTAATCTTGTCGTAAACCATATCAATCAGTTGTAACTATCCTTCATGTTGCTCTAGGGATATATCGTTCCCCGCCATGACAACACTATCGTATATCGTTATCATATCATAGTGTCTTAGACAGGATGTTGCATTGTCAAAACCAGACCCGGAGTCTTATACGACATGTTTCATTCTTGAAACCAGACATCATCAATCTATATCCTTGGTTTACCACTTGACTGGGGCAATACCTTGCCTATTTTTGTATCATTTGTGCTTACTTGCTTCTTGCTTGTGTGAGTTATCTTTTTATCTTGCATCTCATATCATTCACCTCTTTCTTCTGCATCCAGCCATTTCTTCTCATCGTGAGATTGTCCGTCTCATGCCTTCTGCCATCTCCTCGTCCAATCTCTCAAGGGGGCATCCTGTCATTCAAATTGTACTAGGGGCAAAACTAGGGCATGTATCATTGTCAAAAATCTTATTCTTTGAAACGTGATAAAACACATTGCATCAAAGAGGGGCAAAATGTATACACCTAAAAATGACATGACTCTACTTAAATAAATATTTTAAATATTTATTTCATCTTCATAGTCCTCTATCAATAAATAAATAAATTTATTTATTTATTTGATTCACTTCCTCCCATTTAATTAAATAAATTTCGTTTATTTAATTAATTTCATCTACATTAACTTTATTCTTCTAAATAATTAAATAATTTCAATTATTTAATTAAAACATCCATTCTTCTAAGTAATTAAATAATTTTAATTATTTAATTAAATCTTTCATTCTTCCTAATTTAAATAAAATGCAAATTTATTTAAATTAAAATCCCAAAAAATAAAATATAATTAAATATTTTATTTATTCTTCCAAAATCATGTGCAAGTAAATTAAATAAATTTATTTATTTAATTTGCTTTCTTATCTTCCAAATCTTCTAAAAATGAATTAAATAAATTTATTTATTTAAATTGTTTTCTTATCTTCTAAATTAAATAAATTTATTTATTTAATTTGCTTTCTTATCTTCCAAATCTTCTAAAAATGAATTAAATAAATTTATTTATTTAATTCTTTTTCTTATCTTCAATATCTTCTAAAAATAAATTCCTCTTGTCATACAAAAGTAAAAGCTGAGTTAAAGCAACTTTAAAGCAACTTTGCTCTTAAATTAGAAAAATAAATTCTAATTTAAAGAAAATGAAAACTCATCAAGAAAGCTTTTAACTCAACAAAGCTTCTTTTTGAATGACACATGTCTTTCTTCCATTTGTTGCACATTCCTCAACAATCCTCCTCTGTTGATTCATTCTTTTCTTCTCAACCATTGATCTTCCCTCACTCTCTTCTATAAATATAACCTTCTTCTCTTCATTTCAATATCTGGAGTTTGTGTAAACTTATGCTGCAGGAATCTAAGCACGCCTTTGGCACCCCCATTATATTTGAGCACTTCATAGCATCCTCCATTTCTATATTTGAAGCTCATCTTCAAATACCAAAGTATCCTAGCCATTCTTCATTTGTCATCTTCAAACAAGCAAGCAAGCAACAGCTTCTGAGGGCTTCACAATCAAGATCGAACAAAGATAGGCGAACTACAGAAGGCAAAAAAGTAAAAGGTGAAGGTATTGTCTGTTCTTTATTTTAAATCTCTTTTATCTTTATTATTCTGTAGATGTTTGGGATTATTTTTCATTGATTTGAATAACCAAATTTCCCCCTCACACATATAAATATTATATTTATTATATATTATATACTCTACAATATGCATTATTAAATATAGAAATAATAGAATATATAGTTAATAAATATAAATATAATATGATATAATATTAAAAAAAATGAATAATTTTTTTGAGAAAATTACAGTTTCTTAAAAAATATAATATATTATAAATTAAAATAATTTATTATTTACATATATATATGTATATATTAAAAATAATATTATATTGGAAATTCATATGTTCTTAACCATAGAGAGAGAGGGAAGGTTTCATTTTGCAAGGATTGAATATAGAGAGAGAGTAAAGTTAAGATATTATATATTATATTAGAAATATATTTACTCTTATTTTATCATTAATATTTTAGTATATATAAAAATAAAATATACATATAATTTACATCATATCAAATATAATATACCTAATAAATATAGTTACAATAGAGATTTTGTATATAGAATAGTTATATAATTATGTGAGAGAGAGATTCCTATATAAAATAGAGACATAATTATGAGAGAGGATGGGAAAAAGAGCTAGAGAAAATAAGAATTGGAGAGAGAGGAGGGGGAGAGAATAATAGAAGTGACAAAGAGATGGGGAAAATATAGAAGGGAAGATAGAGATGGTAAGAAAGAATAAAGAAGAGAGTGAGAGAGAGGGGAAAGATATAGGAAGAAAGAAGGGGAGATAGAGATAGAGGAATATATATAGAGAGAGAGGGAGCTAGAGACTGAGAGAGATAAAGAGAAATGGATAGATAGAGAGGGAGCCAAAGAGATAGATAAAAACAAAGAGATAGAGATGGAGAGAGAAAGAAAGAGAGATGGTCAGAGAGAGAAAGATAGAGAGATGGAGAGAGGAGATAGAGGAAGAAAGAAGGGAAGATGGAGATGGAGAGAGGAAGAAATAGAGAGATAAAGATAGATGGTAAGAAAGAAGAAACAAGAGAGATCAAGCCACTACCCTCAAGAAGACTCTTGTTTCACTTAGCTCCATCTCTACACATTACATTACTTCATGTACCACAATGATTCGAGGGAGTTAGTTCCTCATGGACTAAATGCCAATGTGGTAGTGAGAGAGTTGCTAGCTTTTGAAGTCAATGGCCATGACTACCCCTTCACACAGCTAAATGGCATTAACACCTAGTGAATCCAATTAGTAATCAGGGTCCATTTGTCTAGCATAGAGGGTAACAAAAGACTTATCAGTCTTTATACATTTCTAGAAATGGTAAGGGATGAAAAGGATTGTGCACATGAATAAACCGCTACCCTCAAGAAGACTCTTATTTCACTTAGTTCTCGGTGAATGAGGCTCACCAAGAATGAGAGGGGAGGGTAGATCTTAAATTTGATTTCCTCATATCTCTTTGTCAAATGAATAAGCTTTACATAGCCATAAAGTGGAACCTAGAGAGAGAGAAAGAGGGAGAGATAGAGAGACAAAGAGAGGAAGAAATAGAGAGAGATGGAGGGAGAGAGATATAGAGAGAAGTAAAGAAGTACATAGGGAGAGAGGTACATAGAGAGATAGAGATATAGAGAAAGGTAGATCTAAAGAGAGGAAAGATAGAGTGAGAGAGAGGATGGGAGAGGGAGGGGTGAAGAGACAAAGAGAGATAGAGGAAGAGAGGAGAGTGAGAGGGGGTGAGAAGTAGAGAAAGAGAGATAAAGAGAAATACAGAGATAGAGATGGAGACAAATATATATATAGAGAGAGAGAGGGAGATAGATAGAGAGTTAAAGAGGGAGACGGGGACAAAAAGAGAGAAGAAAGAGGAAGAGATACAGAGTTAGAGAGAGAGAGAGTGGAAGGAAAGAGAGGGAACTAAATAGAGGGAGCGAGAAATACGTATCTAGATAGATGGAGGATTAGAGAAGTGGAAAGAGATAAGTGACAAGCAACAAAGAGAGACAGGGAAAATAGAGAATGAGATATATATATATATATATATATATATATATATATATATATATATATATATATATATATATATATATATATATATAGAGAGAGAGAGAGAGAGAGAGAGAGATGAACAATGGATCAAGATGAATGGGACAAGATGGATAGAAGAGATAGATCTACTATTAGGTTGTCTTTCTAATTCAAGATTAAATAATATTTTAGTTCAAAACATTTCTATTAGTTTATGAGAAAAAATTATTGCATCATATCAAACTAAATGTCTTGTAAATGTTATTTTTAAAAAGAAATTTGTATTCTTTAAAGATTCATGAAGGAGACTTTGTAACCAAACATTTAAAACCTAGCTTCCATAGATGTAAAATTATTCATCATAGGATACCATCTTTTTGTTTTCAAGCCTATTTAACTAAAGGGGATCAATATCCTTTCTTTGTTCTCTAGAATTGGGGGTGCAAAAGTTACTTTACATAATTTGGGTATACCACTCAATTATTATGTTGTATCTACAAAAAATGGAGATAGGAAGAGCTAGAACATTCGCTAATCTATAAAGTTATTGTAAGTGGATGAACAACCAATACATGCAATATAAAGGACATGATCTAGATTCATCAACTCCACTCAACCAAAGTATGGAGATAGAGAGGAAAAAAAGATAGAAAGAGAGATCACAAAGATAGAAAAAGAGAAATATATATATATATACACAAAGAGAGAGAGAGGATACCATGTTTTTGTTTTGAAGCCTATTTATCTAAAGGGGATCAATATCCTTTTTTTGTTCTCTAGAACTAGGGGTCTAGAAGTTACTTTGAATCATTTGGGTATATGACTCAATTATACCGTATCTAAAAAAATGGAGATAGGAAGAGCTAGAACATTCGCTAATTTATAAAGTTATTATAAGTGGATGACTAACCAATACATGCAATATGAAGGACATAAATCTAGATTCATAAGTAGAGAGATACTATTGTTTCCTATTAAATTATTATAGGGGTTTCCACTTATTATCAGATCGAAACCTCCAATTGAATTAATCTTTTCATCAAGTCTTTCTTTTGTCAAATTATGCACATCTTCCACCTTAATCAAGTTACCCTTAAGATGTTATGTGGAGAGAGAGAGAGAGAGAGAGAGAGAGAGAGAGAGAGAGAGAGAGAGAGAGAGAGCAACAAAGAAGGGGAGAGAGATAGAGATAGAGAAATAGAGAGAGTGAGGGAGGGAGAAGTGAGAAAGAGAGGTACAAAGATATAGAAAGAAAGAGGGGAGGGAGGGAGGGGGAGATAGATAAAAAGAGAGAGGAAGAGAGAAATAGATAGAGAAAAAGAGAGAAGTAGAGAGATAGAGAGAGAAGAGAGATGATGAGAGAAAGAGATAGAGAAAAAGAGAGGTAGAATGAAAAATCTTAGAGAGAGGAGAGAGAAACATAGGGAGAGGAAGTGTGTGACAGGGAAATAGAGATAGAGAAACCTCTAGAGAAATAAATAGGGAGAGAGATAGACAAAGAGAGATAGAGAAAAAGAGAGAGGTAGAGCACCTTTCAATTTCAAGTATAGAGCATGGCTACATGCATAACCTTCCTATGAATAATTCAACCCATGAAAATTGAAGAGACATTTCCTAAAACACAAAATCATTGGTCATCATCAAATTATAAAACTAACGTTAACTACATAAACATAGTGGCAAGAAGTGTTTCGTTGTGCGATAGACTTATGACTATGGACAAGCATTCTAATGCAAAACCCTAAATTAATGATTAGTCTATTGTATTTTTACAATGTAAAAAGTGGAGCTTGGTATGGGTTGGTCTAGATCATCTAGCTCCACTAGAGCCTCATGAAATGGAAAGAGAGAGTGACTTGGTATGGGTTGGTCCAAATCATCTAACTCCACTAGAGTGGGAGAGATAGGTAGAGATAAGAGGTATAAAGGGAAAGAGCATCTGCAAATATAAACAAATCAATTAGTTGTTTCATGCCAATGATCCAATGTGAAGTCCAAATTGGTATAAAATGAATAAAAGTTCTCTAAGTTACCATACTAACAAATTTAGCATTTTGTCAAGAAAAGTTAAATTAATGGCTATATTGGTGTGATTCCATAATAAATTGAAATAGAAAACAGAGAGAGATCTCTTAGGGAGGAAGCCTATGGGAGAGAAGGGGGAGGGAGATAGAGATGAAGAGAGATAAAGAAATAGAAAAGGAGAGAGGTGGAGAGACTATTGTCATGAAGGATTACACCCTGAATGCTAAGCCTTTACTTGAGCTTGGCAATCCTGTGCAACATGGGAACATTCTCAGACTATGGGTTTATCTGTTATGAGAATGAACCTCTGGAAGAGCTGGCTCCCTTTAAATGCCCCTTTGGATCTGTATACTTTTGTAGAAAAGAGATAGAAGAATGCTTAAATAAACTGAATTGAACTGAAATCTATCCTAAATGGGGTGATGCACCAATGTTTTAAGTCTAATTTTGTAATATGATTCACAATTATTACCTAATACATCTGTTATTATAACTCAAACTAACCAAATTTACCACATAAATGTTTCATAGAAAGGCATGAAACAACTTGCACAGTCTGTAACCTATAATAAACTTGCACTTTTGTGTGCTTGCATTCAATAAATGAGACAGAAAATTCAAAGGTTGTAAAAAAAACACAGTAAATTCCTATCAAATCACTCAAAATGAGACAAGACACCTGCATCTAAATAGACGAACACCTGATTGTATTGATATAGAAGGAATACTCTACAAAATAACAATGAACTGCTGAAATAAACTGCTACTACTGCATAAAAACTATAAAAATAGCTGAGTTACAAGTCTGAATCTCTCTTTGCAATGTGCAAAGGCAAGGGAAAAATCAAGAACTAAGAAAAAAGCATGAGATTTTTTCCCTATAATACTAAATCTGTCCCAAAAGGGTGAAGGAAAGTCAACTCCAGCTCAACTGGACTCCAAAAGATTCATGAATGAGTCTGAAAAAGGAACTTCAAGTTGCTGGGTGAACACAACAGAAAACCCTAAAAATTAGGCCCCAAAACTGCTCCAATATGAGCAAAAATAGCTCAGAACTCCATTACGCAAGATGCTTGACCCAAAACTTGCCAAAAATAGGCTTGTTTGATTTCAAGTCAAAAATAAAAAAAGATACTCCCTCTGCATGAGTTTGCACGTTCAGTTCAACTCCTCTTCTCTTTCTACATGTTTTGAGGGCAAAAAATACTTATTTTGACAAGTATTAAGGTTAATACTTTTGCATGATTTACTTTAGTAGGTGTTTTGTGATCATCTTCTTAGTTTTATAAAACAAAATATTAAGGTAAGTTATAAAACATTACCTGTAATAAGTATTTAAATACAATATTTTTCCTTCAATTTATGCAAAAAAAAAAAGAAAAGGAGTTACATAATTTTGTCAATTTTGACCTATCCTCTCCAAAACTCACAAGGAAAATAATAAAAACCTTTCGACCCTTTGACTTATAAAAGCCATCACCCTACTCAAATTGACCTCTGTCAATAGCAAAATAAAAAGATCATCATGGCCTTACCCTTTTCCAAACCCTAATCATGTATCTTTGGAATTCAAGGCTTTAAAAGAATCTTCAAAAAGGTAAAAATCCTCATAATTACCTTATACCTCCCTTTCTCTCATGTGCTAGGATACTCTCTAGCCATTTACACTTGATGAAGTTTTTACAATGGCCCCTATTATGATTTTCTGAGTGATTCTCCTTTTCTAAATGTCAAAAATGCCTTAAGGCATTGGGCTAGGGCATTAAATAGCCAAAACAACCCTAAAACTTCATTTTGCATTCTTCATTCTCTTTGCTTGGTTACTCTGTTGCGCCGCTAGGAGGGTTTTGGAAGGCTCTGGTGTGGAAGGGATTTCACTGTCAATTTTGGAGGGCTTTTTGCTACTTTTCCTAGCACTTTAGCACTGGTAAGCAAGATTCATACATGTTGCTCCTTTGATAATGCAAAAAAGAAAGAGGCTTGCTTTTTTTTATTGGTCTACTTTCACTGTGATAAAATCAAAATACAATACTTTGCTGGCTCTGCTCTTTCTATGAGTTCTCTAAGAAAGTAATGATAGCTCTACTTTCTTTATTTATGTCTCTGATGGATTTTGCAAGGGTTTTTCTAAACTTCTCTCTAATCCTGCTTCTCCAAAAATTACTAGGGTTTGTGCTTCTTTTATTTTTTTCTTGTTCATGTCTTAAATAAAATAGTGAAGATTCTACATTTTATCCTCTATGCAAGCAGTATAATAGTGAGAGGCTAAGAATATACATCTCCTGACATTTAAGCTTGAGCATCATTGCCCTCTCCAATAGTCACATGATGGCTCATATGAACTTCCCTAAGAGTCTCAGTACCCTGGTGCACTTTAACAGTAGCACAAACAAATTTATCACCATTCATTAATTTTTTAATAGCTGAGTGTCCATTACTATATGCATAGTCAATTATATCATCATTACCTAAGCTTTTCACAATCTTGTGCTAATCATCAACAATAGCCCCCAAATGTGTAGAAGTCTTCTCTTTGTTATCAGTTGTATCATTAGAATTCAAACAAGATGGCATTTTTGGGATCAACTAAACTGAAGAAACAAATAAATGACTTTCCTTTTTAAATGTGGAATTCAATGATGTTGATTTATTATGCTTGAGCTCATAGCCTTGAATTTCTAGCCTACTATTCCTCTTTTTCTTTTGGCAGCTCCTCACTATGTTGTGGCTGTTGTGACTTCATTATAAATTATTTTGAGTACTTGATGGCATACTTGATGGCTTGTTTCTATTTCTAGCACTTCCTCTGATCATGCCTATGAGGGTTCTCATACTCAAAACCTATAGCCCTTTCATTTATGATGACTTCTATTAATCTTTTGAGACAGTGCCTCTCTTTGTATGTTGTTGCAATTATGGTGAAGGATTGTGTGTTAACTTTCTTAGGACTGCACTCTGCCTTATGAACAGATGTTATAGTCATATGAACTGCTATCACCTTCTTGCTTGATTTGATTGTCTAAGACTTCTCTTCATGATTTTTCCCCCTTCACAGTGGTTGTCCCCTTTCACTATAACAATCATATATGACTATTTTTGCCTATTACAATCATTAAATGACTATCTTACTTGCTGTAATAGTCCTTTATATGACTGTTTTCAGTCAAATCAGTCATAAATATGACTATCCTCTTGCTATAGCAACCCCTAATATGACTATTTTCAATCAAATCAATCATAAATATGACTGAACTCTTGCTGTAGCAGCCTTTTATATGACTATCCTCTTGACACTATAGACTATTGTTGGAGGGTATAATCATCCTTGACAATGTTAGCTGTTGTTTATGATTGGATTTTGTTTAATCACAGCAGACCTCATTCCTTATCCTCATGACACTTTAATGCCTCCAAAACTCTCATCATGGTTCATGAGGCTTCTAATAGTATAGAGTATAGAAATGATACAAGATAATATGAAAGATAAACAAACCTCACCAACTCACCATTTTCACCTCCATTTGATAGTGAAGAGGAGCTTGATAGTATCTTCTAAGAGTAGGTAGGGTCCTTAACTGTGTGACAGTTATACAAACATACTCATGATCCTTAGGTCTATGAAAGATGCTCTTCTTGTTTGCTCTTTCATCTGAACTGCTATTACTTACTATGATTGTCTTATTGTTCCTTTTGTTCCCCTTGTTCACTATTTAGATAGAGTCTAACCTAAACTTTTATCTGTCTATGAGAACAACAAAGAAAACTAAAACTGGTCATTTGATCTTATTAGGGGCCTTGATCAATCTTAAAGCTCAAGACAATAACTTAATATGTCTAACATACTTCCTTTACTCTCTGCTGACTACATCTTTGATAGTTTTGATACCTTTTGGTAACTTTGCATGTTTACATACTTATTGATAACACTATCCACTTGTATCTCTGCATTATTCACACTTCATTGTAAACAAATCCCTATTCTTTTGTTCATGAACTATTATTATCTCTCTTGGTAGCTCACAAGCATGGTCATCATAGGACTGCCTTCCAAAATAGGTGGACTACTCTTTTCCTTCAAACCTTCAACTCTTTTTTATCTTTTGTAGCTTCTTTTGATGGATTTCCATCCTTCTTGGTGGCAATTTCATTATCTATGATAGTGTTCTCTCCTTGGCATGGTGAATGGTACTGCTACATACATTCTCATGGTAATGGCACTCTATTTGAAGTATTGCTTTTTTCTTTCTCTGTAAGAAAATATGGAGGAAAGTTGTTTTACTTTTTTCAAACACTATTTTGTCTTTACTGACATTGTGCCCTACATTTACATTCCTTGAATCTTCTATGACTATATTGATCTATGAGTCTCTAATGCTTATGAAGCCTTGGCTGCTTCAATCTCTTTTATAGTTGCTATTTATGATTGTTTCAAGGACTGCTCAAAGGTGACTGTTATGGCTCTATCAATCATGACTATTCTAGTTTATGGAAACTACTCTAACCTTGATTTGAAGCAAGTATAAAAGCATCCCTCTTGTAAATATGATAGTCATTAATGGACTCCTTTTGTCTGGGCCTTACTACTATATAACATACATTTGTCACTCTATGCCTCATTGGACTGCCTTGAGGGTTGTAATCAACCTTATATACAGTCATGTTGACTGCTTTTCTCAATTAATTTGAATGCTCCTTCATGATGAAATAACTATATCTGTAGATTGAACAAACAAGTTAGAGAAAATATGAAGGCTGATTAGCCTTTCCTGATGTTGATATAGCTCTTTCTTGCTTCTTTCATGGTTGTATGGCTGCATATTTGAGTTGCTGATCTCTTTTATGTTCATGATCAGATGTCTATGTTAGATTGCAAGTACATTTTTTTTCTTCATATAGAAGTAGAAGAGAAAAACCCTAAGTTCTGGCATTCACTCTATTTTCCTTTTGTAGGTCTTTCTAGAGACATCATCAGGACTAGCTAAAGATTATGCAGATGACAACGAGATTCGTCGTTCATGCAATGACGGGTCCCTCTTCTTCTTTTATATGCTTCCTTTACTTCAGATGGACTTGTTATTATGTATTGCATCATATTCAGTTACTCCCACAGATTGTGTGGGATCAAATAACACTTTTCTTTATGAATATAAATAGTTATTTCATGCAATGACTTGTGTATTACTTCTCTTTTTATAAATCAATTGAATAAACATAAACTGAACATTATTGCATGGTATAGGTGTTTATAATCATGAGTAAACTTCGCAAGATTTTGTGTACCTTTCTGAAATGTATCAAACTGTAATGAATGAACAATGACAACAACTACAACACAATCTACAATGCATAGATTAGCTTTAACTTCTCCTGTCTGTCCTACAATACCTCTTGCTCTGCAAGAGTATCCTTTTATGTTATCTAGCTCATGTAGCAGCTCTAATTGAATTGGTACATGATCTTGGTAATATGATCACTAGAAGGGTCCTCCATCAAGACAGTAGGCCTTCTAGGCTGGCCTATGAACTTGAATTTTCTTCTCCCTTCCTCTTGAAATTCTCTACTTCTCCAAAGTAGCAAGGAAAATTGTTGTTACAATGTAACCTAATTGGGCTGCGTGAAGTACAATTCGGTAAGATTTTTGGTGAGCTCTATGCTAGTTTTGCCTACTAAAACTCTCATGGCCAGTTTCCTAGTGTATCCATTGGGCAATAGCGTCTTTTCTTGGCCTAGAACACTTAGAAAATTTTTTGCAACCCAGCTTCTTAAAATAGGTCATCAGCAAAACAAACTGAAAATGAAACAACACTGGCACCAAATAGGACTAGCCAAATGTGCATCTGCACTTCTTGGAAAACAAAAACTAGACTGAAACAAATTGCCTACCTAACTAAACTAAACAAATGAACAAGATTTCTAGACGAAGACATTAACTGGTTCTGCAAAATATCTCCCTTTTCTGATCAACCTGGGGTGTTTTTCATGCCTCTGAGTAGCTAACAAGGAGTGTGGAAAGGGTGGGCATCCAAAGGACTTGTGTAATAACTCTTCAAGGAAAAGAACAAACATGCATACCCACTTGTTTTGACTAAAATTATAGTTTTTTTGTGGTGGGTAAACAAGTTGACTCTCTTCTTTCTACTACTCATCTTCATGCCTTGAGACCAACATGATAGGTAATAGTTTCTCTTTGTTGATTTCCTACTGTATTAGATGTTGAATAGGACATCCTCTTGCCAAATTCATGCTCAAACACACAGTGTTGTTTTGCTCTTGAAACTTTACTTCTCCTTCTACTTCCTACTAATTAGAAACCTCTGGAAAAGAGGTCATTTCCACTATATGCTCTTGCTATTAATGAATTTCTACTCCCTGAGGTACTGGTCTGACATCTAAATGTGAAACAAATACCTCAAGATCATCCCAAAATAGGTCCTCTTCAACCTCCTCTTTGCTTTTTTCAATGAGAGGACTCTTTTTGACCTTATGAACCAACATTTCCTCATGATTTTCTTCTTCTTTTAGCTGCTCCAAAACTTGTGATGATTTTGAAGTTTGTATACTCTCTATGTTTTGCTCAATGAAAAAAGAGAGCTCATTAAATAAGAACATAAAATTATGTTTTTCATTACCTTTCTCAAGTTCTTCCACCTGTTGCCCTAGTTGATCATGCTCCTCCACCTTTTCTAACATGCCTGATTTGTCATCTTCTACTTTATGTTTAAGCATATCAACAACAAAACTTTCTTCCTATTTCTGCTCAATTACCTCTTCATTATGCTCACTCAACCAGCTGCCTTGATGATTAGAAAGTGACTCATTTAGAAAAATGGCCACTTCTATCTTATCTTCATGTTGTTCATGAACCTCTTCCTCTAGAGGTGTTAGTTTGATAGCCAATTTAGAGAAAAAATCTTCTATGATATCTATTGATGGTGGTTTTAGCATACAACAACACAGGTGTGATTGTTGGTTTCACACCTCTCTTGAAAAGTATCTTACCCTAGGTAAGACTACTCCAAGGATAATACAGCTAGGTCTTAACTTTCTTGGAATCTCTCAATTGGTATGTTCTAGCTGTGACTACAAGGGGTCTTACATGCAATCTGCAAATCTTCAAGTTTGAGGTAGCAAATACACATAAACCCTTTTTATGATTTTCAGCTGATAAACAAGATAAAGTGTTGCTGAAACTCTTAACAACTAACAATATTTTTTTTTTTAAGAAAATGCAAAAGGTTAGGGTTTTAGAAGGCTCCTAAGTGACATTCATAATGCATAGGTTATCTTTAGTAGACAAATACTCTCAAACTTTAAACCAGCTTCCTGAGTTACCAAACTAAAATGGGTGTTACAGTGCTACAGAAAATGATGCTATCTTCAACGGAAGTCAATAGATTTTTAGATTGCATTCATTTGTTAAATACCCAATAAGCAGCGCAACTTAACTTGTGAAATGCAATTAAACTTTAGCACAAATAATAACCCAGACTAACTTTACACAGCTATTTACCATCAGCACACAACTAAAAGTATGGACTTAGAGTATTCATCAAATACTTCAGCAAACCATAAACATTACAAAAGCACAACTAATTTAACTATGGGAGAGCAAGAAGCGAACAATGAAAACCAAAATGAGTCAACACAAGATAAAAATTCTTAGAATTACTGCAGAAACTTGCTTTGTATTACTTCAAATGGCATAAAGTCAACAATTCGATATCAAATCTCCCTTACAAATAGTGGAAATGGCAGCCCTTTATATAGAAAGCAGCATACCGAGTTTTCAAATGAACAGTGGAGATTCACTCAACACCGACAGTCCAGATTACATCAATTAATACAAATATAACAGCTCACATCAATTCACGGATTACTTTTGTCTTCTAGGAAAAAAATGAAAAAATAGCCCCCAGATACATTGAATCTAGTCAATTTGACTAGCCAACTCAGTATATTAATAGAAAAGAACATTCTAGAAGCAAGAAAAAGACAAAATAGAGTCACATGCTGCCTCGAATACAGTAATTTACAATTGTGATGGGATTACATCCTTAGATTATTCAAAATAGTATCAAGACTCTTTGTCTAAGTCAATTTTGTCTTCACTGGCCAGCTTGTTGCGATAAGTCAACCATGCATCAAGTGCGGGATTAATGTTAGACAAGTCTAGCTCCTTCAAATGATTTATCTGATAGTCAAACACCTCCAGTTCCTGACTGAATTTACTATGTATTCTTTCTATCTCTGCCCCTACCTTTTGAAATGCCTTGAATTCAACTCTGAGGTCACTTGCCTTGTCTAATCTTTCCTCCATACTGAGTGTGGCATCTTCAAAAATTACTTTATACAACTTATCTTTACATTTCTCGGTACCAAAAGGGGCATAATCATCATAGGATACTTCCCTCCAATCCCTCAAAGAGTCATTGATATCATAGATGATCGATCTCAATTCTTCATCAGCTGGTTTATATGCTTCTTTCATATGTTCAAAGGTCTCTTCTTTTTTTTTTTTTTTTTTTTTTTAAAATGCGCCTGGTAAACTTTTTAACGTGGTCGGCGACGCTGGTGCGACACGCCCTCCGGCTCCACGCGAATGCTTTTGCCCGGAGCAATGAACCGGTGAGGCCACAACTGGGGGACCTCATCCCCTAGGAAGAACACTTCAAACCCGCGAGCTCATTGGCCCAGCGAAGGCGTAAAGCCTTGCGAGCTCGTTGGCCCAGCGGGGGTTTGAACTCTAGTGGCCGCCACTACATCCTGAGCAACTTAACCACCGAACCACGCCATCATCGGCCAAAGGTCTCTTTTCTCAAAAATAGCTGTTGATACCATTAAATGGCCTTTGACAACTGATTTCTAGTCAAAATATTCTCTACAACTAGAGTCTGGGCAGGCAATTCTCTGATACTGTTTATCTAGGGATACATATGTGAATAATACTCATCAAAAGAATTAAATTCTCCATGCAAGTCCTTCCATTTGTTATGCAATTCTACTAATTTCTTGTGTGATTGAGCAGAGGTACTAATAGCTTCACATCCCAACTCAAAAACTTTTAGTAACCAATTCTCTGTACCTTGGGACTTTGATCTAACCTCACCCAATTTAGCCATTTCATCAGTAGACACGAAAGTGGGTATTGTCCTTATATCTCCTCCTACATCTACTAGCTTTACCAAAATTGGAGACATGCTCGAAGTTCTTCATTTTGCTATTTCAAATCCTTCTTGGACATTTCATCTTTGTCTAATTGCTCCAAAACTAATGTGACTGAATCTTTAAAACCATCCACTCTTTGAGCATGAGTGGCTGGTCCTAGATCAACTGTAGATATGATGTAATCTTCCGCCCTGACTTGCTCTCTTGCTACATTAGTTGGTAGGACCGCTATTTCTGCTATCCTTGATCTTGATTCATTCTTATAGATTCTTGATTGAATCTTAGCCTTCTTCTACTTCTTAGGCTTCTGAGCTTGTGATAGGATCGTACTTAGATCAAGCTGCATTACTTCTACTTGTGGCTCAGGATATGTCATTCTTCCTTGCAGCCATTCAGGAGCAGAAGATTTGTTTAATTCAGAAGCTCCATTCTTATCAAATATAGCCAGCTCTTTGGGTGGTTCCTGCTCTTTCTCTGGCTCTTCATTCTCCTCTAGACTTTTCTCTTCTTCCTTTTCTTCTTCTTGGGCCAAATTTTCTAGATTTGTCATTACATTCTCTTGTGCAGACTTGAAAACTTCCTCTATTTGATCTTTGTCTAAAGGACTATCAGATATGTCAATAACTTCCACATTGGTTGAAGGTTCATGGAAGTCTTCATTATTTACTTCAGTCAATACCCCTTTTTCCTCCTCAAATGTTGTTTCAAGCTCTTGCAACCCCAACTCTGCACACACTTTCTCAATCCCAGGTAGCAGTGGTACTGCCAATGAATCTGTAGGCATTTGTGAAATAGGGATAGTGGAAGATATGGCTAGGGAAGGCATATTGACTTGGGTCAGGTTGGCCAAGACCGAAGATAAGAGGAAGAAATGACAAGAGGTGAAGGAAAGGGTAGTGAAGGTAGAGGAAGAGGGGGTGAAAGGATAGTGGAAATGGGAGGCAATGGTAAAGAAGAAGAAGATATAGGTGTAGTTGTAGTGGAAGGGTATGAAATGGTGAGAGTGGAGGAAATAGGGCTGCTAGAGGCACTGGAAGAAATTGTCAGTGAGCAGGAGGTAGTAGCAATGGCAGACATAAGGGAGGTGGTAGGAGATGTTTCTTGAGTTATGGAAGCTGAGGTTAAGGGTGAGGTGGATGCAATGAAGGAAGGAGGAATGGAAGAAGAAGTGGTAGTAGAAATAGTAGAGGTTGTGACAACAGTGCCAACACTTTGGGTAGGAGGTTGGGCACTTGGAGGATTGGAATCATTCTTGGTTGTAGCATCCTCCTTATTAACTTCTTTCACTTTCACCTTTTTGGCCTTAGAGATTTCTCCAAAACCACTTGGCATATCCCTTTTCTTGGAGGCTCTTGTCCTGGTTGAGGGGGGTTCATCTTTCTTCTAAGGAGACCTTGCAGATGGCTTCTTCATCTTCTTTGCCTTGTCTGCCAGAGATGTATGTTCTTCACTATTTGACTTCTGTTTCTCAGCTGGCTCTGCCTCATCTGTGACTTGAATTGGTTCATCCTCTTCTCCCCCAGAGTCCTTATCTGATTCCACGGCTATGTAAGTGAGTTGAACTCCTTGTCCTTCTAGAGCATCTATCTGACCTCTTACCCAGGCTTTGCTTAACCTGATGGGTTCCCTCATAATAGTATCTAGGGAGCTCTCTTCTACATTTGCCTAATTTGGCAATGGGAATCTTGTAGCTGGTCTGGTACTACCATTATGTGAAACCTCTTGATGAAATCTAGAGGCAGCCTTGCATGTGCTTTCTTCATGACCTCATAATCGTCTGGGTAATTGGCCCAAAAGTCTTCAATATGCACCTTGTGAAAGAGCTTCTTACTTACAAACCTTTCCATTACTCTATTTGGATCAAAATGACCCGTTGCATTGTAGTAGTGCAAATTCAGGAGTTGAAGCTCTTTATCAGAATGTTCTGTCGATGCCAAAGAAGGGCATCCATAAAGTCCCTTGCCGAACTTGATGGGAAATTGAACATTAGTTCTATGCAAGTGCTTAAACTTCTCAACACAGGGTATTAATTGTCTAGATAGCTCCAGAAGAACTATCTTATCATCAGGATACCTGGGAAGTTTGTAGGCCATCCCAGTGAAGCCTTCTACCCTTATGTATGTAAATTTCTCAAATTAGATGTACCATCTACCATATCTGGTTATTTCATTCATGGCCTCAGTAGAAATCCTTAAGGTTGTGTTACCCTGTAGCATTCTGGCTATATACATCATGAATGTATCATTCACCCTTTTGAAATGTATTAGTGATTGAAATGAGGTCAGCTGCAGGTAGCATTCGTATACTATAATCTGAGTTTACTCATCATTCCCAACTTCACCAACCTTGGACAATCCATCGTAGTGATTCCTTCTTGCCAATGCATAGACAATATAAGATGCCCATCTAAAGTATCTGTTATCTTTGAAATTGCTGAAGGCTTCATAGATGTTGTCATTGAAGATCTGAGCCCAGTGGAACTTAGTTCCTTTCAATATTTCAGTGATAATGACAAACATCCAGTTCTCAAAAGTGGAGGCTGAGGGTAGTCCATATATTCTACTCAAGAAGGTTACCAAGTCTCCAATTTCATCGTGGAAGTTACTTTTGTATAATACTCAGGGAAGCTTAATGAGAGCATACCTTCTACTCTTGGCCCAATGGTCATTCATATACTTTCTACATCCTTCTACATATTTATTATATGTTGGCTGTGATCCCTTTTTGTCTGGCATAGTCATAACCTTGCGCCAGGGGATATCAAAGGTTTCAGCTAGAGAAGGTGGGGTTAGATCAGCCAAGATATCCCCATTTGCTATCTAAATTGTTCTTGTCATTATGTCATACCTGTCTGCACAGGTGGCCATTAGTTATGCACATTGCACCGAAGTGGGGAAGGCAATAGCTTGTGTAATACCACTATCTCTGAGTACTCTAGCTCTAGGAGTTGGGTTCGGACCAAAGACCCTCAATCTGAAGTCATCTAGGTCTATGTGACCTAGGTCTGTGTCCCCTACATCACTCCATCTGGAGTGAATCTTGGTCTCTGGATGGATTCCTTTGAACTCGTACTTCATTGCTTGGGCCCAAGCAGTCATTTAGTCTGCAAGACTGGACCTAATAAGTTTGATACCATGAGGAAACTCCTATCATACTTCTAAGTTTTAAGAACTTTAACAAATCTGCTTATTGCTACTAACATACCTTTGAAGGAAGCCTAAATCTCAACATTTAGTGCAATTATAACAATTATCATTAATGCATGCAGAGAAATATCAAATGTTGCAAGAAATTTCATGAAAATCATTCTTAACAATGCATTACAACATTTAATTCTACCATTTTAAATACTTTCCCTTTGAAAATTTTAGAAAATTCAGTCATTTGCATGGTTTTGCACTAATTTGAGGGTCATCCAACCTATAGGCAAGAAAGCATTGAAATCGGGATCATCTAACCTCAGAAGGGAAATCAAGTAGGTCAAACCAAAAGGCTTTACTACACTTATGCTTTTGAGCGCTTTGCGTGGGTTTTGATGGGTACTGACCTGTGTGGATTTTGGAGGTCTCTGACCTCTATTGATTGTCAAGTCAGTCGGTTGAGATTGTAGCGCAAATTCTATCGATGTGGTTTTTTTAATCACTTTTACGTGGGAATCGACTTGGTCTAACCTCCATGAGTTTCGGTTGCTACTGACCAAGTCAGTGGGAGGATATTATAGCGCAAGTCAGACAAGATCATTTTTAGCGCAAGGCCGATATATTGCTTCCGGTGGGATTTTGAGAGGCTACTAACTTTGGGGAGGAATTTGGGGCATCCGACCAAGTCAGAGATGAGGTATTTTAGTGCAAAGTTAGAGCAATGGATTTTCAGTGCAAAAGACAACTTCATGGCTTGTGGGATTTTTAGGACCTTCTGACCAAGTCGGAGAAATGTGTTTAGGGCACGTAGGTTAGACATCAAAGTTTTTAGCACCAAATGGGTCTAGGTGCGTGGCCCAGTTTTTGGAGGTCTCCGACTAACTAAATGATGGCTTGTTTTGTAGGTCAGTCAGAGCTTGTTTTAGTGCCAAGACTAAAAGTTTCATGGGAAATTTGCCTAAGTTTTGGGTTTTTTAACCTTTTCGATTATTCATTCACATTTTCCACAGAGGATCTAAGTGAGGGTTTTAAAAATGAAAATCTAAAATTACCGTATAGAAACCCTAGCTAGAAACCCTACCTAATGCTCGCTTTCTCAAATTACCTTGCATTTAATTAACCCTACCTGCTTGCAAATGGAAACTTGAAGAAGAGAGTTCAAAAAACCCTACCTAGTAGATGTGAAGGTGAGTTTAGTTTGCACAGGCAGGTCACGGGTTCGAGCTTTGGCAAGTCGACAGAGGTGTGAATGGAGCTCCAAAAATCCTGTTTGATTGCACACAAATGGTTAAAAATGAATGGTTTTCCCCTTATATTCCCTGGTAAATTCACCATTAATGCCCAGGCGTACATCTACCAGTTTTAGGGTTTAGCGTGGATTTTCCTTAGCTCAGACCTGGCAGGGAATTTGGGTGTGTCGGACCTGATCAGACAAGACCATTTTCAACGCTAAGACTTACAAGTTCAGTTGGCACGGTTTGTAGGTGTTTCAGGTTCATCTAACTTGTGGGCATTCTGGGTTCATCTGACTTAGTCGATGATCGACTGATCTAGTGCAAGTTAGATAACATCAAATTTAGTGCAGAAGTCCATCAAAAGGGAAATAAGTGTTGAAGTCAGTACAAATAGTTTTTAGTAACAGGTTGGTTCGAAGACAATCCAGCGCAAAGGTCAGACAAGTAGGAATTTAGCACTAAGGTCGGACAAGTGAGAATTTAGCGCAAAGGTCAGTTGAAGGGCAATCTAGCACAAAAGGTCATTTCAAGGCCTTCAAAGAAAAAATAAGGATTCAACCTAGTAGATTTTGAAGTCATTTTTCGATACTATCTTTCAATCAAGGTCAAAATGCACTCTGACCATTCAATCACTTAAGAGATGAAAAGATCCAATGAATATCAAGCCAAATCAAAAAAGGGGGTCCTCATTTTTGGAATGGGGTGTGTGTGCAAGGCACAACAATATCCAAGAAAATTTCTTCAAAAATTTCTTCACTTTTCTATATGAGAAGACTTACCTCATCCTTATGAAAGTTGTCTTGTACTGAAGTATTAATATCATCCTCGTGGAGTGTAAGCTCTGATTCAACATTTTGATTGACTTGATAGGTGTTGGTATACAGATTTGCCACTTAACTCTATATTGTTCCACCCAGGAAGTGACAAATGTTTCCACAGTTGAATTATTTATAATAATATTTTACAGCTAATTCTAGTCTAGTTATTTTACAAGGTGGCAACTACCTTCAGATAATATACAATGAATTCAAATTTGTATTGCTTTAACCAGAAAGCAAAGAAAGGAAATGCTTTTAACTAGAAATCTTAGAAAGGTGATTCTACACTCCTACTATAACTAAAAACATCAAAAGAAGTTCAAAGGCTTCGAAATAATTGCTATTCTGACCAAATAATTATATTTCCATCATCATGAAAAATTCATTCAAAGATAAATACCTCATAGCAGTGAAGCAAAGAAAGACATCTAATACTTCAATGCAAATAAAGGATAGCTACTGGTGATATATTCAACATAAGAAGAATGACATCCAAACACCATAACACAAAATTTATGCCTGCCTGAACTTTGCCATATGTTTCTTTTTCTATATTAAAGTAATTGAAAATCAAAAGTATATCAGAGTTTTCACTTTAATGAGAAAAAGAAAGTTTGCCCAAAAAAGATCCCTACTACGCCTTCTACATCAATATTTATAGAGTCCACATAATAATTGTCTTGAAAGGAATAGTTTCTTGAGGATAACTGTTTTAAAATAATAAAGTTTTAAAATAAGTTTTTAAGCCAAATTAAAAAAATAGCATAAAATAGAAATAACTATGTGGCCACCCCTTCATCTTGCTTTGGGTCTTCGATACTTTCACCATCCCCCTCCTCTAACAAAGCCTCTCATGTCTTCATCCTGGTCTTGTATTCCCTATACTTGGTCACAACAGAGGTGATGCTTTTACTGCCAGATGTTGTCGTTATCTATAGTCTGATTCTCAATTTGTTCAACTTTTTTACTGGCTTCAACTAAGGTCTCATGGTTGTCATCATCCCTGGTCTTGAAAGAATTAAGATATACCTGCATAAGACCTAACTTCCCCAATGATTCTCCATTGATGGTCTTAGGATCTATGATTTCTTTATTGAAAGTATCCTTAAACTTTTGAATAATTTCTTTCATGTCCAACAAGTTCTCCCCAAATTCATCTATGATGTCAACCTCTAACATATTGCAGTTATTTATTATTTTGACCATCACATCGAGGAATGGATGCAGTGCCTTGTTAATTTCCTTGATAAGATTGTCATACATGGACAACTTCCACTCTAGTGAATTAGCCCAAGGAGGATATATATCCTGCAAATCATTGATCAACTTCTCCTTGATGAGTGTGAGGGAATCCATGGCCACTAATTTAGAGACCTCTTTAGAAAGAACATTAGTGTTGCTTTGTTCTTTTCTCACTTGTTGAAGCTCATTAATCAATTCTTTTCTTTTATTGTGCACCTAAGTATAAGATTGTACTGACCTACTAAGGAAAAATATGGCTTCACAGGACAACTTTTCAATCCATTTAGTTACAGCTTTAGCAAAGTTTAAATTTTCTTTATTTTTTGCATTGTACTGGCATTAATACCTATAATGTTTGAGATTGAAGCTTCATGATATGTAGGTGTCACAATAGACTGAATAAAATTGCTTATAGAGAGGACCTGAGACTACAATTTTATGTTTTCTTTTCTTTCTTCTTTTGCTCTTTTGATCAAGGCACTTAAATAAAAGTTTTCATGATAAGCATCCCCCTCAAGAGTAGGGCCCTAGTCTATATGACTTATCTTGTAATCTACTTCAGTTATTTCATTCTCATTCAGGTCTTTCACTAGATCAGCAATTTCTAAATTTGATGATTGGAAGTAGTATCAGTCACCAATCTGGACATCCTCTTGGCCTTTTTGGGCTTCGAGGTACTTTGTAGCAACTTAGTAACTATATCCACTTAAACTACTATTGTGGGCACACTTTTTCTTTTCTTATCCACTGCTTTCTTTAACCATCCTAGGGAAGATGACACTGTAGCAGTATCTACATTGCTTAGAACAATTTTATCCTGATTATTACCAGAAATAGAAATAGAAACCTTCTCGTCAGATGGAGAAGAGGGAACTTCTGAAAATGGAGGAAAAGAACCATCATCAACAATTTGTTGGAAAATGGGATCAGAAACCACAAGCACAGATTTCACTTGGGCATTTTTCTTTTTCAAAGTGGGCAAGGGAAAACCATCCAATTCACAAACTGATTTCAACTTCAAAACTTCTTCTGGATTTTCACCATCGCCTCTCGATTGTGAATTAGTGTTAGATTGCAACAGTTCTTGTCTCCCAGAAGAAATATGAACACTAGAACTTTGCACAAACCTTTGGTCATTGGTCTTTGAATTTCTTTGTTCATCAAGAGAGCTAGCATACCCATGATATTTTCTAGCCAACCAATTTTCAGTTCTTTTTAACACCATAGCAGAATGAACCTTCAAATCCACCACCTCCTTCTTTGACCAATTAATATGGGGAAGAGGTTTTGAAACTAGGGTTTGATACTCAACATCAATTACCTCAGAATTTTCTTCAATTCCATCTAGAATGTGTAGAGGGAGACCGAACACCTGAATTTGACTCAAAGTGAGTCTCATACAATTTCTCCTTTGAACTTCCTAGTCATCTATGCAGTCTTTCAAGAAATCCTCCAGACTCGAATGATGCTCGTAAGAGCTAGATCCATGAAAGTTATGTTTCACATAGTTTTTACTATCGAAATTGGCTCTCATCAACAAAGAATGGAAATTAAATTCACTAAGAGTCTACTCTGCTCCTTTAGCAACATCATTGGTTTTGCAAGAATAGGAGGACAACATAAGTGGAAAAGCATATCTCCTCTTTCTAATACTTTGATATTTGATATTCACAATAGACATTTGTCTGCAAACTTCAAGAAAAACCAGAAAATAACTAGGCTATAGAGGCAATTTGGTTGGGGCCTTTTCATAAACCCCCCACTCTGAGATATGTCAATCTATCAAACTGAATATAGAAACTCCCAAATTCCATAATCAAAGAAGTAGCCTTGAGGGAAATTCTTAGCTCAGGATTTCCATCCAATTTTCTTACAACAAACATCAAAAAGGCATCATTCACACGACGGTAGTCTTTCATTCCAAATTCTTTAGTAAGTTGGGGAAAATAAGTGTACATAGGTGTATCTACTATTAATGACCCATGTGGTCTTAACCCGGCCTAAACAACCTCTTGACTGGCAAAAATGTATACCAAGTATGAACACATGTGGAAAGTAGAATTCTGTTGAAACTTAACCAATTGCTCATTTAAATCATAACTTATAATTTCAGCCCAATTTATGAATTGACCCTCACTACATATTATCATAATAAAATGGTACATCCAATCCTCAAAGGAGTCTGTGTTCGCACTTCCAACCACATGATGTAGCAAAGTAATGATATCAAAAATTTTATCTTTAAAATGAGCTCTTTTTTAACTTTAGGGGCAATTCTGAAAATAAATTCTCAATACATATAGTACACTTTATTAAATGAGTATTAATTTCCTTGAAACTCAAACCACATCCTTGTTCTCACGAAGTCACGAGAAATTAAAACTTTAGAACCACAAGTTGGAGGTTTCAATGTTTCAGAAACCTCTAACTTGCCAACCATAGAAGACCGCAAACAAATTACAAGACTTCGGCAAGGAAGCATATAGTCGAGAGGTCAGCGAGTTAAGAAACTTTAGAACCACGCAATCTAGTTATGAAACTTTAGGAACTAGCGACTAGGTTGTGAAACTCTAGAGATTAGCAACTGGGTTATGGAACCTTGGGAACTCGCGACTTCAAAAGATTTTTAAAGACTGCGAAGGGGCAAAATGATACTTAGGACTTAGACAAATGAATGACAAACTTAAAACAATAAAATTGAATGACCCAGAATCATATTATGGGGTATCAACTGGCTCTGAATAGGGACAAGGATTAACAAGACGCAAAGAATCTAGAACACAATGGCCAAAAGCCTTACTCATTGGGCAACAGAGACACAACAATGAACAAAACAAACAAAACAGAAGGAAACTATAATACAAGGAAGGACTCAAGATCATCATAAGTTAAACATTTTTCAGGTCTTGCCCATCATAGGCAAGCAATAAAGGAGTACCATCTAGATAAGCCAATAGGAAACAACTATCAGCAATGACTTGTTTGATCTAAAAAGGCACTTTCCATAGAGAATCATTTGTTGATGTTTAGAAATTTTATCCACAACCATCTCTCTTTGTTCCTCTAGTTTATTCAAATACATGATTCTTTTATCTAGTGCAGATTGAAACTATTCATTTTCTATTACCTCTTGCAAATTCAGTGCTGAGAGCTTGAAAGGAATACGAATAGCACTGTCAACTCCATACACCAGCTAAAAAGGTGACATGCCTATTTCTCTTTTATAAGTAATTTTGTTCACGCCGAGAGCATCATATCATTTCTTGTGACATGCCCTTTGATTCTCATCAATCAATTTTTTTACAATAGAAACCAATTTTTTGTTACTGGACTCAACTTGCCCATTGCCCTGGGGATAATAATTAGATGAATGTACTAAGATGATACCATAATCATAGCAAAAGAGAGTAATCTTAGAAGATGAGAAAGAACTGGCATTATCAATAACAATCTTCGTTGGTACACCGAACCTTACTACAATATTTTCTTTTAAGAAATTAAACACAACTTCAAATGTGGTTCATTTGACTGGGATAGCTTCCACCCATTTAGTGAAATAATCGGTAGTAGTCAGAATGTGTGTGTGTGTCTAGCACTGGAATTGGGATTAACAAGGCCAAAAAAATTGAAACTCCACTGTTGGAAAGGTCCATCTATTACAACAAGTTTTAGAGGCAATGTTGAAAGATGAGGTCTGCCAGTGAACTTCAATCTTTTTTCACATTTGGATACCCATTCATGAGGATCTCTGAACATGCCAGGCTAATAGAAACATTGGCATAGAATCTTGAAAGTTGTTACTGAGGCTAAAAAATGCCCACCACATGCTTCATCATGAAAATATTTTAACATCTTCTACTGTTCTTTATCAACACACCTAAGGAATGCCCCATCTATGCCTCTCTTGTATAGGTTCCCTTCCCAAAGAATATATTTACCTGCTTTGAATCTCAGATTCCTTTTCTCCTTGGCTGATAAGTTTGAGGGGCAGTCACCATAAGTTAAGAAATAAGAGATGTCAGAAAACCATTCATCTGTTGTACTAGTGAAAAGAACCAAGGGTAGATATTCCTCTTCAACAACTTTATTTCCTGCAATCATCTTGCATAAACCCTTTCCCCTAACCAAATTGGTGGGCTTAATAGCCACATCATACTCTTGAACCTTTGCTATCCATGATCCTCATTTGTTACACCCAATCTCCTGCTGAGTTAGGATACTTTTACCAACCATTTCTGGGACAAATATTGTAATATGGGAATGTAGGATATAAAACCTAAAACTCTTCAAGGATTTTACAATAGTAAATGCATGTTTTTCCAATGGAGAGTACTTGAGCTCATACTTTTTAAGAGGAGTACTCATGAAAGAAATGGGGGCCTCAACACCTTGTTCATTTTTTTGCATTAAAATAGATGATAATGTATGTTCTAATGCATAACAATATATAATGAAACTCATTGTGAAATTGGGACATACCAGTGTAGCTGCACTAGCAATAGCATTTTTTATGTCTTCAAAGGCCTGCTTTCCCTCACTACTCCATTTGAAAATAGGGTGATTCTTCATCATGTCAGTGATAGGTCTTGTCAGTTCAGTGAAGTTAGGTACAAATCTCCTCCAGAAGTTTACTTGACCAAAGAAAGACCTAGTGCTAGCTTTATTTGTAGGGAACCCTAACTGCATGATAGCTTTCACCCTTTTGGGATCAATTCTAATCCCATCTTTTGAAACAATGTGTCCCAAGAGCTTTCCCTCTGTTACAACAAAAATAGATTTTTTAGGATTCAAAGAAATCCCTTGTTCTCTGCAACACTGTAATAATAATTCAAGATCATGCAAGTGGTTAACTTGCTTCTTAGAGAAAACTATTAAATCATCCAAATAGACAACAATGATTTTGTTCTTTAGATCATGAAATGATAGATCCATAGCTCTATGGAAAGTTGCTCCTACATTTATGAGGCCAAATGGCATTCTATTATATGCAAAGACATAGATAGGAGTGGTGAATTTCATCTTATACTGATCCTCTGGGGCTACTTCAACTTGATTATAACCTAAAAACCCATCAAGCATAGACATCATTTTAGAACCAACAACCATCTGCAATATATGATCCATAATGAGTAGTGAGCAGTTATCTTTCAAAGAGGCTTGATTCAAATTTCTAAAATCAAAACATATCCTTATTTCTCCATTCTTTTTTCTAATAGGGACTATATTGGCTACCCATGTGGAATGATGAATGGGATAAATAATTTTCATCTTTAGCATTTTATCTATTTCATTAAAAATAGCTTCTGCTACCTTGGGATTATAGGTTCGATGTTTCTGCCTATAAGGTGTGGCACCAAGTTTTAATGGAATCTTATGTTGCAATTCACCATTCCTAAATTTCTTCAAATCAACATAACACCATGCAAAAATGTCTTTGTAATGGATTAATGAAGAGATTAACCTTTCTCTCTATTGAGGAGAACAACACTTTCCTATACAAACAACTTTGGGATCTTCTTTCGTGCCAATATTGATACGATCAAAATCAGGTAATGATTCAATAGAAGTTTTACTTTTCTGCTTCAGGTACTGATCATGTTTGTTAAATAAGTTTTTAGGAGAGACCAGGCTGTTAGGAATCTTATTGCCTTTCAATTGAATAATTTTAGATCCTTTGCCATAAGAAGAATTAATATCACCCTCCAAAATATCATTACTTTTATGATCACTACCTTCAAAGAAAATGTTTGTAAAGGCCTCATCTTTTTCCAAAAATGTAATAATTTGTTTATCATTGTTGAATACTTGCCAGTGATTCACATTGTTAGGTACATTTGGGCAATACACAACTTCAATTCTATATGGCTTATCCTTGAAATCTGGATGCGAGAGTAGCAGGGATGCAGAGACTGCTAATGAATCAACCCTAGAATTAAGATCTCTGGGTATTGCCTGTATAGAAAAAGCATCAAAGTCTTCAATGCAATCCCATACTCTATTTCTATAATGTCTCAGTCTAACTTTTTTCACAGTGTAGATCTTCCTAACTTGTTTGACAATCAACTCTATATCACCCATAGCCCTCAACTATTTTATTCCTTTTTCTTTGGCCAAAGCTAGACCAAGCAAGAGAGATTCATATACTATAATATTATGGGTATTTTCAAACTCCAGCTTAAAAGAAAAAGAAAATTTGTAACCGTCTAGTGAAATTAAGACAACTCCCACACCAGACCCAACACTAGAACAACTTCCATCAAACTCTAGTATCCACAACTCATCAAGTGAATCATGACTAATTAGGCTTGAACATTCCTCTTCTGTCAAGGTGCACATGTAGGTACCTAGTCCAATTTACACAAAAAGGATATCTGCTCTTAGATCCCCTGACTTTAACACTGTAAACTTGGCTTGAGGCTCTAGGTTAAGACACACTTTCTTCCCATCCAAGGGTATTAAATCATGGGACCAATCCATTTGAATCTCACCACCTAGGTCTGTACAAAAATTCCTACTCAAAACCATCCCGTAGCTAGCAGGAATATCATCAACCAAAATGGTCAATTTCAATCTCTTCTTTGGGAAGGCAGCCAAGGAAATTTGAGCATCTTTAATTTTCCCTAGAATGGGAACTGGTGAACCATCCATAGAGAAACATTTACCATGGGAAGAGGTGAAAGACAAACCTAAAACTTTGGCCACTTGGGCAGGCATTACATTTTTAGAAGCTCCAGAATTAATGACACAATTACTCAGCCTAAAACTAGCTATATATAATGACACATAGAAAGGCTTAGGTTTTGCAAAGAGGTTTTATTGGTTTAAGTTTTTGTCATCAGAATTTGAACAATTTTGATGCTCAACATGTAGTTCATCTTTACTAGACACTTGGGCATTACATTGAGATGGTGAAGGCTATTGTTTAAGGTATCTGACCAACCTATCTAGTTCGGAAGGATTGAGTCTAAGGTATTCATCTTGGGAGATCTAAATCTTTATGTTTTTACATGACTCAATTATATCAAATGACCTAGAAACAAGTGCATCAGAAGAAGGAATAGATGGTACCTTAGTTGATGTATTTTTAGGCATAATATTCTTAGTTTTCTTGGAGCTAGAAGTTGCTTGTCTTGATAGAATATACTTTGGAGTAGATGATGAGCTGCCAACTTGTGCTTTAGTCTCTTGTCCCCTTTGTACCTCTTGTCCTCTTGTGAAGACCGCACAATTAGGATCAATCTCTATATAGACATCTTCTCCTACCTCAGTGTCTGATTCATATTCAAAGAAATTCATGCTAGCATCACTAGATTGACTAGGCTCCTCCACATAAGGTATCTCGACATGTTCATTAGTTGAAAGTATTTGTATAAATCAATCCATTTCTAGACAGGTGGCTCCATCATGATCTAAAGCCAGATGAAAGTTACACATCATATGATTATTCTTTTTAGTTGAAGGCCCATTCTCAATGGCTAATCTCTGGGTAGGACTAGTCAATGGTAATGCTCTATTATAACCACTAGGAGAGCCATAATCTTTTCTTTGCACATCTTGATAAAGTGGCTGGGTAGAACTTTTGGGTATTTGTCTTTTCAAAGTGATAATATCATTAGCCAACCTTTGAACAATAGGATCAATGGAATTTACTATCGAGGGTTTACCAGTTTGAAATTCTTTCTTCCATTTCCTAGCAATGATCAAGTCATCCTCTATGGATATAGCTTATTCTTGAGTTGCATCTAAATTAGTTGCACGTTCTCTTTTGATGGTGAAACTAATGTCCGGTGGAAGAGTATTGATGAAAAAGCATTTTAATAGAACATCTCCAGGCCTCATGTCTTCAGGAATCTTGTTGACTAGTTTGTTAAACTTTGCCACAAATTCTCTCATAGGCTCATGTGCACTTCCTTTTTCATAGAGGCTAGCTGAGAGACAAGGACTTGTTTATTCTCTGTAGATTTAAACCAACTTTCAAATTTAGATCTTAAGGTAGCCCAATTAGTGACTGAACCATTTGGAAGGTGGTAAAACCAATCAACAACAACATCAGTCAAGGATTCCATGATGAGTCTTATAGAGACATCTTCATATTGCATAGCGAGAATAGAAGCAACAAAGAAGGCTTGTATGTGCTCTTTAGGAGTTACCTTCCCGTCTCCTCTAAACTTAGGTATAATATTTCCTGCACCCTTTGGCAAGTCATGTAATTGAGCTCCCAAGTTGAGGGGACCTATTGCGGCTCCCCATGGAACAGGTGGAGGCTGGGCCATGATAGCAGGAAAGTTAACTTGTAAAGGAAGGATAGTTCTATGTAGAAGGAGGGCTTGATAGGATGTACCTGTTGGCAAGAGACACTATATGGATTCATGGTTGTTGTCATTGATGGCAACAAAGGTCATCCCACATATCCGCAAGTCATGATGTGCCTCTACCGGAAGTCAGAATAAAGAATGTTGTGGTCCGGTGAACAAGAACAGAGCATGTGGCAAGGTCCGACAGATTGGTCCGGATCTCTCAGAGGAAGTGTCTTGGTGCAGTGCGGATTTGGGGAAGTCAAGAGGACTACCTTGAGTGGTATATTCCAAGGATTTAGCCTCCCGTGATGGACAAGGAAAAAGATATGAATGGTTGAGTGCCGGATTCCTGAGAGACAGTGAAAACAGAGGATGAACTGACTGGCAGAGTATCAGACTGCTTTCCGGATGGGTTACTGTTGATAACAGAGGTTGTGAAGGCATGAATCATGTTTGTCCGACATGATTAATGATATCTACAAGTACATGCTTGATCCGCATTGCTTGGTGAGGAAGGATTCAGCCGACAGAATGAGAGTTTGTAAGAAACTAGACTGTTCCGGATGCCGACTAGAAAGGTGATGAAATTACTTGTGCGGATATATATAGAGGATGGATTTAGTTATGGAGTGTGTGTTGTTGTGTAGATATATGCGAATAAGTCCAGATGAGAGCAGAGGTAGCAAAAAGGATCCGGTATGTGAAAAATAGCAGAATAAAGAACAGAGGAAAGATGAAGTGCAACAGATCAGTGTACTGAGCCTAACCGGAACTGAACTCCAGCATATGCAGATGCTTCCAATCAGTTCAAGACTGTGATTCTCATCACTTTGTAGACAGTGTGTCTTCTTGTAGGCAGTGGGCCTCTTGTGAGCAGTGTGCTCGGGTAGTGAGCCCTAATTGGCAAGTGCCATTTTTGTAATTTCCTATTCTTCTAACAGAGAATAATTTTGGGTTAATCACCCCGTGGTTTTCTCCCTTAACAGGGTTTCCACGTCAAAAATACTGTGTCATGTGTTTCTTATTTCATGGTTAATGTTTTTGTGTTTGATTTTATGCTGCATCAATTAAAAGGAAAGTTCAATAAGGGAAATAATTAGGATAACTGATTCACCCCCCCTCTCAGTTATCAACAATTGGTATCAGAGCTAAGTTCCTCCTAATAGAGCCTAACAGCTTGAGGAAGATCTGGGATTTCAAATGGATGCATATGGTTTAAGGGAGCAACTCAAGACTGCTCTTGAGGATCTTGAACAGTCAAATTCTGCAGTCAGTGAATTAAAGGAAAGACTCAAACAGGCTGATGAATTCATGAGAGAATTAAAAGACAAATTAAGTCTCTCTATGAAAAAGAGAAAGGAGCTGCTTCAACAATTGGCAAGACAAAGTGAAGAAAGCAATACAAATGAAGAATTGACTGAGCAAACCAAGTTATGTGAAAAGTTATCAAAAGAAGTCATTATGTTAAGACATGAAATGGAATCAGGAACTATAAAGTTTACTCAAGAGATTGAAGAAAAAAGAAAGGCTGAAGACAATCTAAGACAATCTCTTAAAGAAAAATCAGAAGAATGCCACCAGATGGACAGGATTATCAGACATCTTGAATCTGATCTTGAAGATGCCAAAGATAATGAAGGAAAACTTGAAGATCAAATTGCCTCTCTCAAAAGAGACCTTCAAACAGCAAATGAATATAAAGAGAAATTCAAGATAAGTTCTGCTCAACTTGAAGTTCTTCTTGGAAGTCAAAAGAGGACAGATGACAAGTATGGTTTGGGATATGAGAAAGGAGAAAGCTCCGGATCCGGTCAGAAGAATCTTGGATCAGAAAATCCAAGGAGCAGGCCTAGAAGACCTCCGGTAAGACAGCCAAATGCTCAAAGATATCCATCCTTCAATGGATACTGCCACAGCTGCAACCACTTTGGTCACAAAGCTGATCAGTGCAGAATGAGAATGAATCAGATTAATTCATCCTTCTCCGGACAGTGCTTCAACTGCAAAAGGTATGGACACAAATCCCATGAATGCAGAATTATGCAAGTAAACAAATCATTCAAAGGTAGATGCTTCACATGCAATAGAGTAGGTCATATGGCTAATCAATGCAGATCAAGAGGATATCAGTCAAATATGCAAAGAAATGTTATTTGCCAAATCTGCAATAGGTCCGGTCATAATGCTAAAGTCTGCAGAAACAAGAATCAGGACAAAAGAGGTCCGGTGTATAATCAGAATCAAGACAAGGGTAAACAAAAGATGAATGCGGATGAGGTTAGGAATCAGATGAGCAAGATTTGGGTGAAGAAAAGTTCAGAGAATGTAGAGGTTGGATCCGCACCAGACTCTGGTGCTGATATTTCTTCCGGAAATTAAAAAGTGAGCTCAGGCTCAGGGGGAGACTCAAAGAAAATCTTGTTCCCCCAGCCAAACAAGTGATGCCGGATGTGGCACAAGATGCGGATCAAAGGGTTTGTAGATATGAGTCTTGATATACTTCAGTCAAGTTTTCAGAGGTCCGCATGGAGTTATGAAGAAGCTGTGATCGATCAAATAAGACCTGTTCAGGGAGATGCTCCGGTATGATAAAGGATTACAAAAAGGTCCGGAAAGATCCGGAAATGCACTATCTTGTTCTGCGGATTGGACAGAGCGTTTGGGATGTTCTTGTAATATGTTACCTCGATTTATTCATGATTGAAAGATCCGGATGATATCCACAGATCAGGACTAATCCGGGATACACCAAGCTATCCAGACAAGGCAAACCGGAATGATGTAGGTGAAGCATTTATTGCAGACAGATATTAGGGTTCGCAGAGCAATTTAAGGGATTTCTCAAAGGTCATTTGCTCATTCTGCACTCGAGAAGAAGCGAAAAGTGGAGCTCTGCAACAAGGTTCATCAAGCACACCAAGGATCTTCTGCCGAAGTTATTGCATAAATCAATCCAACCACTCCGTGCAAACCGAAGGCGCATAAGGTATTCTCCGTTTTTCATTACCTCACTGCAAATCTTTGAAGAATGGCTACTCCAAACATAGTTAAGATCTCTGATAGACCTCGCCCCTCATTCAAGAAACATCCCTACAAATCATTGGAGGTAGATCCACTAGGAGCCTTCTCTAGTGTTCCTCACGGAGTTTTACATACCGAAGACATTAGGGTTTACATACATGCAAACATTGAGGAATTTGGGGAATTCAAATTAAGAGACCTCTATCACAAGCAACTGATAGACAATGCTTTTGAGCTTAAACCAGAGTATAAGGATATCCAGAAGAAACAATTTGAGCAATTTATTCATTTCCCCTGCTTTGAAGAAGATGAATGGGTCCGGTATGTACTGAGCAGGATGCATGACAACTTTCTATGGCTAGATAGACCCTGCAAGATCACAAAAGAGGCAATTAGAGCAGTAACTGGTCTATACTCTTCCGGAGGGGTACCTATCCTCAAATCTGTCAAGAACAACATTGTAACTGAGGCCACCGGATCAAAATTTGATAAGAGGGCAATGACCATTGAAGATATTTCGGATCCGGATATCAAATATGCATCAATGATAATAGGATACAAGATCTATCACTCCAGCAGGGAGAATTCTGTATCCAGAACTGCAGTATACACTGCCTATGAAATACTAAGAAAGAATGCAGAATATGATCTCTGTGAACTACTGCTAAGCCAATTAATGGAAAATATACAGAAAATCAAGAAGGATAAGAAGAATTCCTTTAAGTATGGTACTCTTATTGTATGTCTATTCTTCTACTTCATGAATGAGCTACCCGGAACAAGTGGATGGGTATGGCAGAATGACAAACCTGTTGCAGTCCAGATAAGAGACTATTTGCATGGACTTGGGGATGCAAAAGTGAGAAATTCAGCTCTATGGGGATACTTCAAAAACTTTCAGAGCATGATGCAAGCAAGAGAGAGAATTCCCCAGTCTCTTGTTGAAAAATACAAAGACTCAATGTGCTTTATGGTTGACACTGATCAGTGCCTAATGGAGGCAGTAGAGCCAAGGACTGTCTGGATCATGCCCATGGGGTATGAAGTGGATGAACAGATAGTGGAGCTGCATGTTCAACACATGCTAAGTCAGCCCAAAGATCCTAAGGCAGAAAGGTTTGGAACCTTTGAGGAGCTGAGTGTAAAAATACATGTAGAACTCAGGGAACCTGAGATTAAAAGAAAGGTGAGAAAAGAAGTAGAGCACATTGCTCAAGGCCTAGGCATCTCAAAGGAGGCACTTGATGCCAGCCGGGAAAAGAGGAGGAAGGCTGAGGAAGAAGAGAAAAGTAAAGAAAGTGCTCCGGTTGAAGCTCCCACCCGGACCAGATCATCAAAGAGACCTGCACCTCCCACAACCAAAACTTCAAAACCGGAAGTCCAGGCATCCGGTAAGAGATCCAAGACAAAAGCCACAAGGGCTTATGGAAGCCAAAAGGATGAAGAGGAAACAGAGTCAGATGAGGGAGTAAAAGAAATAAAGAAACAGAAGAAGAAAGGATCCGGTAAGCCCTCCACAGGCCAAGACAAGGATGAAATGGCAGAAGGATCTGTTGAAAAGCCCACTCTGTCTCTAGAGAGCATAATCAAGTCGGTCACGGTGGATGGAAACCTTCAACCAATGACTGAATCATATGATGACTTCAGTGAGGCCGACCAAAAGACTCTGCAGGAGGCCACAGTAAAATATCTTAACATATATAATAAGGCTTTCATTGAAATAATATCTCTTATTCCTAAAAGCCTAGAAAAGGAATTGGAAGTAAGAAAGAATAATGCTCATGCTAAAGATCTTGAGATCCGGGAGCAGATAGCTATTCAGCTATATCCTCAAATTGATCCCAAGACAATGAACATTATCTTCAAGGACTGCAAAGATGAGTTCAGAAGCAAAGCCAGGATGAATCAACTCATGCTTGGTGAGACTGACAAAGTGGCCCAAGAAACAGAAGAGATCCTCCGGAAGGCCTTCAAAAGGTTCAATCTTCCTGTTGTAGAGGATTTAGGTACAGAAACAGCTGAGGACTTGGGACCCTCTGCTCCAGAAGAAGTGGCCCATGAACAAGCTAGCATCTCTCCTCCGGTTTCCCCTACAGTCTCCGGATCCAAAGAAGAAGAGCAATTACAGGAGAAGGAAGCAGTGGTGAAAGACAAAGAGGTTGACAGTTCTAAGACTGCAGAAGAAAAGAAACATCTGTCTCCGGCAAGAGACACTGCACAAACTGTTCAACAATTTTTGAGCAAAGAAACTTTAGAGATTGATGAACCGGAGCTTCTAAAAGGCCCATTTGATTTTGACTCTCTTTCTCCGGTACAAACAATGAAGATAGCTTCATTTGCAAATGCCAAGGCAAATGAAAAGCTCCTAAAGTCTCATATGGAAGACTGTGAGTTGATAGAGGCTGCTTCCGGAGTACTTGTAAAGATCATGCCATCAATCCAGATAGATCCGACAGCCTCCACTTCCGGTAATCTAAAAACCTTAGTCAGCAGTATTGATACACATTTTGATTCTCTAGAAAAATCAGCTGAAGAAAAGGTCCGGAAGGAATTTTTGGATAAGAGATTTTCAGAAATATTAGAATTAATCTCTAAAGATAGGAAGATTGTAAGCATTGGAATAAAGAGCTTAGAGAATGCTCTTAAGGATGGCGGTGACATCTATAAATTTTGTATATCCTGGTCAAAGGCAACAGCAGCATTTGACAAGAAAATAAAAGAGGAACAGAATAAGCTACAAAGCTTATCTCAAAGTTTTGATCCTCTCTCTTCCTCTATAATAAATCAAGAATGTCAGACTATCGCAGTCTTGAATGAAATAAAGAATCTTGAGAAGAAAAGAAAGAACATCACTAACCGGATGGGAGAACTTAGAAGGATTATAATCCCTAAGTTGGAAACTATGCATGAGGCCATCAGTGATGCTCAGACCACCGCCCAAACAAAAGATCCGACAGATCTCAAGCGGGCAGAAGCTTTTGCATTTTTGTTAAGTGGTCACATTTCAATTTTGGATAGAATGAAGCAAAGTTGGGCTACAGAAATGATCCAATTGCAGACATCCTTTGCAGACATTCTTCAGTACATGTGAGTATGTAAATATGCGGCTATATATAGAAAATTTTTGAAAATTTTGGTGTGCGGACCCTACCCTTTGCCATTGATGTCAAAGGGGGAGTGAGGAGCAGTGAAAAATGAGGAATCCAACTAAGGGGGAGTTCCAGAAATTGTATATAAGGACAGAGCATCAGCAAAGGGGGAGCATAGTGAAAACACTTAGTCATTTTTCACTAAGTGTTGCCATCAATGCCAAAGGGGGAGATTGTTGGCAAGAGACACTATATGGATTCATGGTTGTTGTCATTGATGGCAACAAAGGTCATCCCACATATCCGCAAGTCATGATGTGCCTCTACCAGAAGTCAGAATAAAGAATGTTGTGGTCCGGTGAACAAGAACAGAGCATGTGGCAAGGTCCGACAGATTGGTCCGGATCTCTCAGAGGAAGTGTCTTGGTGCAGTGCGGATTTGGGGAAGTCAAGAGGACTACCTTGAGTGGTATATTCCAAGGATTTAGCCTCCCGTGATGGACAAGGAAAAAGATATGAATGGTTGAGTGCCGGATTCCTGAGAGACAGTGAAAACAGAGGATGAACTGACTGGCAGAGTATCAGACTGCTTTCCGGATGGGTTACTGTTGATGACAGAGGTTGTGAAGGCATGAATCATGTTTGTCCGACATGATTAATGATATCTAAAAGTACATGCTTGATCCGCATTGCTTGGTGAGGAAGGATTCAGCCGACAGAATGAGAGTTTGTAAGAAACTAGACTGTTCCGGATGCCGACTAGAAAGGTGATGAAATTACTTGTCCGGATATATATAGAGGATGGATTTAGTTGTGGAGTGTGTGTTGTTGTGTAGATATATGCGAATAAGTCCAGATAAGAGCAGAGGTAGCAAAAAGGATCCGGTATGTGAAAAATAGCAGAATAAAGAACAGAGGAAAGATGAAGTGCAGCAGATCAGTGTACTGAGCCTAACCGGAACTGAACTCCAGCATATGCAGATGCTTCCAATCAGTTCAAGACTGTGATTCTCATCACTTTGTAGACAGTGTGTCTTCTTGTAGGCAGTGGGCCTCTTGTGAGCAGTGTGCTCGGGCAGTGAGCCCTAATTGGCAAGTGCCATTTTTGTAATTTCCTATTCTTCTAACAGAGAATAATTTTGGGTTAATCACCCCGTGGTTTTCTCCCTTAACAGGGTTTCCACGTCAAAAATACTGTGTCATGTGTTTCTTATTTCATGGTTAATGTTTTTGTGTTTGATTTTATGCTGCATCAATTAAAAGGAAAGTTCAATAAGGGAAATAATTAGGATAACTGATTCACCCCCCCCTCTCAGTTATCAACAATTGGTATCAGAGCTAAGTTCCTCCTAATAGAGCCTAACAGCTTGAGGAAGATCTGGGATTTCAAATGGATGCATATGGTTTAAGGGAGCAACTCAAGACTGCTCTTGAGGATCTTGAACAGTCAAATTCTTAAGTCAGTGAATTAAAGGAAAGACTCAAACAGGCTTATGAATTCATGAGAGAATTAAAAGACAAATTAAGTCTCTCTATGAAAAAGAGAAAGGAGCTGCTTCAACAATTGGCAAGACAAAGTGAAGAAAGCAATACAAATGAAGAATTGACTGAGCAAACCAAGTTATGTGAAAAGTTATCAAAAGAAGTCATTATGTTAAGACATGAAATGGAATCAGGAACTATAAAGTTTACTCAAGAGATTGAAGAAAAAAGAAAGGCTGAAGACAATCTAAGACAATCTCTTAAAGAAAAATCAGAAGAATGCCACCAGATGGACAGGATTATCAGACATCTTGAATCTGATCTTGAAGATGCCAAAGATAATGAAGGAAAACTTGAAGATCAAATTGCCTCTCTCAAAAGAGACCTTCAAACAGCAAATGAATATAAAGAGAAATTCAAGATAAGTTCTGCTCAACTTGAAGTTCTTCTTGGAAGTCAAAAGAGGACAGATGACAAGTATGGTTTGGGATATGAGAAAGGAGAAAGCTCCGGATCCGGTCAGAAGAATCTTGGATCAGAAAATCCAAGGAGCAGGCCTAGAAGACCTCCGGTAAGACAGCCAAATGCTCAAAGATATCCATCCTTCAATGGATACTGCCACAGCTGCAACCACTTTGGTCACAAAGCTGATCAGTGCAGAATGAGAATGAATCAGATTAATTCATCCTTCTCCGGACAGTGCTTCAACTGCAAAAGGTATGGACACAAATCCCATGAATGCAGAATTATGCAAGTAAACAAATCATTCAAAGGTAGATGCTTCACATGCAATAGAGTAGGTCATATGGCTAATCAATGCAGATCAAGAGGATATCAGTCAAATATGCAAAGAAATGTTATTTGCCAAATCTGCAATAGGTCCGGTCATAATGCTAAAGTCTGCAGAAACAAGAATCAGGACAAAAGAGGTCCGGTGTATAATCAGAATCAAGACAAGGGTAAACAAAAGATGAATGCGGATGAGGTTAGGAATCAGATGAGCAAGATTTGGGTGAAGAAAAGTTCAGAGAATGTAGAGGTTGGATCCGCACCAAACTCTGGTGCTGATATTTCTTCCGGAAATTAAAAAGTGAGCTCAGGCTCAGGGGGAGACTCAAAGAAAATCTTGTTCCCCCAGCCAAACAAGTGATGCCGGATGTGGCACAAGATGCGGATCAAAGGGTTTGTAGATATGAGTCTTGATATACTTCAGTCAAGTTTTCAGAGGTCCGCATGGAGTTATGAAGAAGCTGTGATCGATCAAATAAGACCTGTTCAGGGAGATGCTCCGGTATGATAAAGGATTACAAAAAGGTCCGGAAAGATCCGGAAATGCACTATCTTGTTCTGCGGATTGGACAGAGCGTTTGGGATGTTCTTGTAATATGTTACCTCGATTTATTCATGATTGAAAGATCCGGATGATATCCACAGATCAGGACTAATCCGGGCTACACCAAGCTATCCAGACAAGGCAAACCGGAATGATGTAGGTGAAACATTTATTGCAGACAGATATTAGGGTTCGCGGAGCAATTTAAGGGATTTCTCAAAGGTCATTTGCTCATTCTGCACTCGAGAAGAAGCGAAAAGTGGAGCTCTACAACAAGGTTCATCAAGCACACCAAGGATCTCCTGCCGAAGTTATTGCATAAATCAATCCAACCACTCCGTGCAAACCGAAGGCGCATAAGGTATTCTCCGTTTTTCATTACCTCACTGCAAATCTTTGAAGAATGGCTACTCCAAACATAGTTAAGATCTCTGATAGACCTCGCCCCTCATTCAAGAAACATCCCTACAAATCATTGGAGGTAGATCCACTAGGAGCCTTCTCTAGTGTTCCTCACGGAGTTTTACATACCGAAGACATTAGGGTTTACATACATGCAAACATTGAGGAATTTGGGGAATTCAAATTAAGAGACCTCTATCACAAGCAACTGATAGACAATGCTTTTGAGCTTAAACCAGAGTATAAGGATATCCAGAAGAAATAATTTGAGCAATTTATTCATTTCCCCTGCTTTGAAGAAGATGAATGGGTCCGGTATGTACTGAGCAGGATGCATGACAACTTTCTATGGCTAGATAGACCCTGCAAGATCACAAAAGAGGCAATTAGAGCAGTAACTGGTCTATACTCTTCCGGAGGGGTACCTATCCTCAAATCTGTCAAGAACAACATTGTAACTGAGGCCACCGGATCAAAATTTGATAAGAGGGCAATGACCATTGAAGATATTTCGGATCCGGATATCAAATATGCATCAATGATAATAGGATACAAGATCTATCACTCCAGCAGGGAGAATTCTGTATCCGGAACTGCAGTATACACTGCCTATGAAATGCTAAGAAAGAATGCAGAATATGATCTTTGTGAACTACTGCTAAGCCAATTAATGGAAAATATACAGAAAATCAAGAAGGATAAGAAGAATTCCTTTAAGTATGGTACTCTTATTGTATGTCTATTCTTCTACTTCATGAATGAGCTACCCGGAACAAGTGGATGGGTATGGCAGAATGACAAACCTGTTGCAGTCCAGATAAGAGACTATTTGCATGGACTTGGGGATGCAAAAGTGAGAAATTCAGCTCTATGGGGATACTTCAAAAACTTTCAGAGCATGATGCAAGCAAGAGAGAGAATTCCCCAGTCTCTTGTTGAAAAATACAAAGACTCAGTGTGCTTTATGGTTGACACTGATCAGTGCCTAATGGAGGCAGTAGAGCCAAGGACTGTCTGGATCATGCCCATGGGGTATGAAGTGGATGAACAGATAGTGGAGTTGCATGTTCAACACATGCTAAGTCAGCCCAAAGATCCTAAGGCAGAAAGGTTTGGAACCTTTGAGGAGCTGAGTGTAAAAATACATTTAGAACTCAGGGAACCTGAGATTAAAAGAAAGATGAGAAAAGAAGTAGAGCACATTGCTCAAGGCCTAGGCATCTCAAAGGAGGCACTTGATGCCAGCCGGGAAAAGAGGAGGAAGGCTGAGGAAGAAGAGAAAAGTAAAGAAAGTGCTCCGGTTGAAGCTCCCACCCGGACCAGATCATCAAAGAGACCTGCACCTCCCACAACCAAAACTTCAAAACCGGAAGTCCAGGCATCCGGTAAGAGATCCAAGACAAAAGCCACAAGGGCTTATGGAAGCCAAAAGGATGAAGAGGAAACAGAGTCAGATGAGGGAGTAAAAGAAATAAAGAAACAGAAGAAGAAAGGATCCGGTAAGCCCTCCACAGGCCAAGACAAGGATGAAATGGCAGAAGGATCTGTTGAAAAGCCCACTCTGTCTCTAGAGAGCATAATCAAGTCGGTCACGGTGGATGGAAACCTTCAACCAATGACTGAATCATATGATGACTTCAGTGAGGCCGACCAAAAGACTCTGCAGGAGGCCACAGTAAAATATCTTAACATATATAATAAGGCTTTCATTGAAATAATATCTCTTATTCCTAAAAGCCTAGAAAAGGAATTGGAAGTAAGAAAGAATAATGCTCATGCTAAAGATCTTGAGATCCGGGAGCAGATAGCTATTCAGCTATATCCTCAAATTGATCCCAAGACAATGAACTTTATCTTCAAGGACTGCAAAGATGAGTTCAGAAGCAAAGCCAGGATGAATCAACTCATGCTTGGTGAGACTGACAAAGTGGCCCAAGAAACAGAAGAGATCCTCCGGAAGGCCTTCAAAAGGTTCAATCTTCCTGTTGTAGAGGATTTAGGTATAGAAACAGCTGAGGACTTGGGACCCTCTGCTCCAGAAGAAGTGGCCCATGAACAAGCTAGCATCTCTCCTCCGGTTTCCCCTACAGTCTCCGGATCCAAAGAAGAAGAGCAATTACAGGAGAAGGAAGCAGTGGTGAAAGACAAAGAGGTTGACAGTTCTAAGACTGCAGAAGAAAAGAAACATCTGTCTCCGGCAAGAGACACTGCACAAACTGTTCAACAATTTTTGAGCAAAGAAACTTTAGAGATTGATGAACCGGAGCTTCTAAAAGGCCCATTTGATTTTGACTCTCTCTCTCCGGTACAAACAATGAAGATAGCTTCATTTGCAAATGCCAAGGCAAATGAAAAGCTCCTAAAGTCTCATATGGAAGACTGTGAGTTGATAGAGGCTGCTTCCGGAGTACTTGTAAAGATCATGCCATCAATCCAGATAGATCCGACAGCCTCCACTTCCGGTAATCTAAAAACCTTAGTCAGCAGTATTGATACACATTTTGATTCTCTAGAAAAATCAGCTGAAGAAAAGGTCCGGAAGGAATTTTTGGATAAGAGATTTTCAGAAATATTAGAATTAATCTCTAAAGATAGGAAGATTGTAAGCATTGGAATAAAGAGCTTAGAGAATGCTCTTAAGGATGGCAGTGACATCTATAAATTTTGTATATCCTGGTCAAAGGCAACAGCAGCATTTGACAAGAAAATAAAAGAGGAACAGAATAAGCTACAAAGCTTATCTCAAAGTTTTGATCCTCTCTCTTCCTCTATAATAAATCAAGAATGTCAGACTATTGCAGTCTTGAATGAAATAAAGAATCTTGAGAAGGAAAGAAAGAACATCACTAACCGGATGGGAGAACTTAGAAGGATTATAATCCCTAAGTTGGAAACTATGCATGAGGCCATCAGTGATGCTCAGACCACCGCCCAAACAAAAGATCCGACAGATCTCAAGTGGGCAGAAGCTTTTGCATTTTTGTTAAGTGGTCACATTTCAATTTTGGATAGAATGAAGCAAAGTTGGGCTACAAAAATGATCCAATTGCAGACATCCTTTGCAGACATTCTTCAGTACATGTGAGTATGTAAATATGCGGCTATATATAGAAAATTTTTGAAAATTTTGGTGTGCGGACCCTACCCTTTGCCATTGATGTCAAAGGGGGAGTGAGGAGCAGTGAAAAATGAGGAATCCAACTAAGGGGGAGTTCCGGAAATTGTATATAAGGACAGAGCATCAGCAAAGGGGGAGCATAGTGAAAACACTTAGTCATTTTTCACTAAGTGTTGCCATCAATGCCAAAGGGGGAGATTGTTGGCAAGAGACACTATATGGATTCATGGTTGTTGTCATTGATGGCAACAAAGGTCATCCCACATATCCGCAAGTCATGATGTGCGTCTACCGGAAGTCAGAATAAAGAATGTTGTGGTCCGGTGAACAAGAACAGAGCATGTGGCAAGGTCCGACAGATTGGTCCGGATCTCTCAGAGGAAGTGTCTTGGTGCAGTGCGGATTTGGGGAAGTCAAGAGGACTACCTTGAGTGGTATATTCCAAGGATTTAGCCTCCCGTGATGGACAAGGAAAAAGATATGAATGGTTGAGTGCCGGATTCCTGAGAGACAGTGAAAACAGAGGATGAACTGACTGGCAGAGTATCAGACTGCTTTCCGGATGGGTTACTGTTGATGACAGAGGTTGTGAAGGCATGAATCATGTTTGTCCGACATGATTAATGATATCTACAAGTACATGCTTGATCCGCATTGCTTGGTGAGGAAGGATTCAGCCGACAGAATGAGAGTTTGTAAGAAACTAGACTGTTCCGGATGCCGACTAGAAAGGTGATGAAATTACTTGTGCGGATATATATAGAGGATGGATTTAGTTGTGGAGTGTGTGTTGTTGTGTAGATATATGCGAATAAGTCCAGATAAGAGCAGAGGTAGCAAAAAGGATCCGGTATGTGAAAAATAGCAGAATAAAGAACAGAGGAAAGATGAAGTGCAGCAGATCAGTGTACTGAGCCTAACCGGAACTGAACTCCAGCATATGCAGATGCTTCCAATCAGTTCAATACTGTGATTCTCATCACTTTGTAGACAGTGTGTCTTCTTGTAGGCAGTGGGCCTCTTGTGAGCAGTGTGCTCGGGCAGTGAGCCCTAATTGGCAAGTGTCATTTTTGTAATTTCCTATTCTTCTAACAGAGAATAATTTTGGGTTAATCACCCCGTGGTTTTCTCCCTTAACAGGGTTTCCACGTCAAAAATACTGTGTCATGTGTTTCTTATTTCATGGTTAATGTTTTTGTGTTTGATTTTATGCTGCATCAATTAAAAGGAAAGTTCAATAAGGGAAATAATTAGGATAACTGATTCACCCCCCCCTCTCAGTTATCAACAGTACCTAGAGTATTAGTATTACTTTGTTTAGGAGGAGGTGATGGAGGTCTACTAACTGACTTAACCTTTAGGTTGAGTGGGAATGAAGAGAAATTAACAGCATCTAACAATTCAAAATCTTTGTCCCAAATCCATTTCTTTCTATCTCCCCTAGTATATCTCTTAGAAGCCAGTTTTGAACAATAATAAGAATAAATAAAAAAGTTGCCAAATTCACTTACTGATTGTTTTGTGGAAGATTTTGTTGCATGTTCAATTAGTTCCTCGGGTTAGCAACCTAATTTATGGGCCGATTGTTAGGAAGAGCTTGCATAGGAAAGATTCTTTCTCTCCTAGGAATAAGTACTAGATTTTCTATAAAAATGATTTCTTGAGCATCTCCAAAATGCCTGGTGTTATCTATAATGATATCACCAAGTTCTTCTTCCTATTCTAATACCTCATTAACTTGGTGGTATTGTAAACTGGTTCTTCTCTGTTGCCAAGCAAGCAATCTAAGGCTAGTAATAATATCTTCTTGGTCACCTATAAACCAGTCTACAATAGGTTGGAGGATTGGAGTGTTACATCTCTGAAGAACTATTAAAACAAATCACAATACATATCTTACAATAGAATCCCCAGTAGAGTCGCCAAAAATCTGTTGGTATATAGACTTGCCACTTAACTCTATATTCTTCTGCCCATGAAGTGACAAATGTATCCATAGTTGAATTAATTATAATAATATTTTATAGCTAATTCTCTACTTATTTTACAAGGTGGCAGCTACCTTCGGATAATATACAATGAATTCAAATTTATATTTCTTTTAACCAGAAAGCTTAGAAAGGTGATTCTACACTCCTACTATAACTGAAAACATCAAAAGATGTTCAAAGACTTTGAAATAACTTCTATTTTGAATAAATAATTATATATCCATCACCATGAAACATTCATTCAAAGATAAATACCTCATAGCAATGAAGCAAAGCAAAACATCCAATACTTCAATGTAGATAAAGGATAGGCATTGGCGATATATTCAACATCAGAAGAATGACGTCCAAACATTATAACACAAAGCTTATGCCTACCTGAACTTTGCCATATGTTTCTTTTTCTATATTAAAGTAATTAAAAATCAAAACTATATCAAAGTTTTCACTTTAATGAGAAAAACAAAGTTTGCCCAAAAAAGATCCATACTACGCCTTCTACATCAATATTTATAGAGTCCACATAATAACTATCTTGAAAGGAATGGTTTCTTGAGGACAACCTTTCTAAAATAATAAAGTTTTAAAATAAGTTTTTGAGCTAAATTGAAAGAAATAGCATAAAACAAAAATAGCTATGCGGCCACCCCTTCGTCTTCCTTTTGGTCTTCGATACTTTCACCATCCCACTCCTCTACCAAAGCCTTGTTAGAATCAAGGTAGACAACTGAGAGGGGGGGGGTGAATAAGTTGTCTCAAGACTTTCTCTTCTTATTAATCAATTAAATCCTTAAAATTAATTTAGCAGCATAATCATGGAAACATAATGCAATCATTCAAGAGTAGAAACACATTAACACATATGACACCAAGATTTTGACGTGGAAAACCTAGTTAAGGGAAAAACCATAGGGTGAATAACCCAAGATTGTATTCTCTGTTAGAAGAATAAAAGGAACAAAATGGTACATGCCAATTAGAGCTCACTGCCCAAGCACACTGCTCACAAGAGGCCCACTGCCTACAGGAGACACACTGTCTATAGAATAATTAAGTATTACATACTTGAACTAAAGAAAAGCATCTTCACCATGCTTGAGTCAGTTCCATTTAAGCCCAATACTTATGCTTTGCCTTTCGCACTTCTCCTCTCTACCACTTTCTCATCACCACCAAGATGCCTTTGAAATGACTTCACAACTTCTTATTTATACAAGACATTTGACTTTGGGATAATCATCCAAGTTGGCATACATTATAGAACAAATACATAAATACAACATGACTAATTATAAAAAGACTTCACACAGATCAATACACTGTCGGCCACACAGATCTAGGACTTCAATCTTCTTTGAGGAACATGCCTGCATTGCAGATCATCTTCAAGATCATCCGTAGGATGTGTAACTCATCCGGTCAGCCACACTTAGGAAGAACATCATCATTCGGAAGTAATTCTTCAATTATGAGCTCAATCTTCAATGCGGATCACCAACATGAACTGGACACAATCTAAAGACCTCCACAAGCTTTCCTGAACCACCAAGAACATCCACACTACTTCTGCTTACTGAAATCATTCTCTCCTTCATCCGGAACCTCAAGAACATAGTTTGTCATTACTATCATATTGGAATAGATGCTTGCAAACCTCTAGACCACGAACCAATTGAGTTGTCAATTCATATTGACTTCCTAAATACTCTACCAAATCCGTAGAACAAGATATTGTATTTCTAAAGCTCACCGGACCTATTTGTGTCACTCTGTCACCTCTAAATAACTGCCAAACCTAGTTTTACTCAAGTGGCCATAACTTCTTCAGATCTTCATGTAGATCTCTCAAAACTTAACTAGATCATCATAAGATACATATCTACAAACCCTTTGATGTGCATCCTCTGATATTCATCTTAGTTGGGATCTTTACCTCATTGTCTTCACTGTTCTTCTTTGCTCCTGATAGGACTAATTTTCTCAATATCCTCAGCATACAACTCATCCAAATCCTTGACATTAATGTAATAGGAGTATGTTGACATCAATGACACCAGTTAGGTCCATACTTGCAACAATCTCCCCCTTTATCATTGATGGCAACATATGATGTGAAAAATTGTTTTAACCATCAAGACAAGAACTTCTCCTTACTGACTGACATAACTCCCCCTATCAACAACAACCATTCATGTCTTCTCTTCCTTTACTGCTCCCCCATTGATCAGCAATCACTTTTTGTTTTTCACATGTCTTCTCTCCCCCTTTGAAATCAGTGGCAAAGGACACATACTTGCATCAATATACCAACTGCTCCCCCTGAGTAACAGCTTCCCATCATCAATCCAAACCACAAGATATGACTATGAGATCCACCAAACTGATGCACAATAGTGCACCTTAATTTAGAACCAGAGGGTAATAACCCCTAACTTCTCCTTAAGATACTCAAAAGAGTCCTTAGGTAGAGGTTTGGTAAAGATGTCTACAATCTGATCCTTGGAGGGCACAAACTCCAATCTGACTTCATTTTTGTTCACCTGCTCTCTCAAAAAATGAAACTTGATGGATATATGTTTTGTCTTTGAATGTAACACTGGATTCTTTGAAATGTTTATTGCACTTGAGTTGTCACAGAAGATTGTGATAGGTTCCTCATACTCCACTCTAATGTCCCTTAGCATTTGCTTCATCCACAATACTTGAGTGCAACTACCTACTGCTACAATATATTCTACTTCTACAGTGGATAGAGATATTGCCTCTTGTTTCTTGCTCAGCCAAGAAACTAATCTTTTCCCTAAAAAGAATGCTCCACCACTGGTACTCTTCTAATCATCTACATCTCCTACCCAATTTGCATCTGTATATGCATGAAGTAAGAAATCATGATCTCTAGAATACAATAAACCATACTTAACTGTCCCTTTTAGATATCTAAGAATCCTCTTGATTGCCATGACATGAGATTCTCTAGGATCAGCTTGGAATCTAGCAACAAGACCAACAACATTCATAATCTCAGGTCTCGTTTGAGTAAGATACAATAGTCCTCCAATCATTGACCTGTACTTTTTCTAATCAGCCTTAGGAGAGTCATCATCTTTTCTCAATTTACATCCTGTTGCCATGGGAGTACTTATTGGTTTTGAGTCTTCCATCCCAAACTTCTTCAACAATTCTTTCACATATTTGGTCTGTGAAATGAAGATTCCTTTCTTTGTTTGAGTGATTTGCAGACCCAAGAAGAAATTCATTTCCCCAAACATAGACATCTCAAATTCACTTTTCATTTGATCTACAAAAGTCTTGCACATACTATCTCTTCCTCCAAAAATGATATCATCAACAAATACTTCAACAATCAAAATATTTTCATGTTCAATATTGAAGTACAAGTTACTGTCAGCAATACCTTTGTTGAAACCAATCTTCAAAAAATGCTTATCTAGTCTTTCATACCAGGCTCTTGGGGCTTGCTTGATTCCATACAGTGCTTTCTTCAACTTGCAGACCATATCACCATGATCAGATAATTGAAATCCATCCAGTTTCTCAATGTATACTTCTTCCTCCAAGTCACCATTCAAGAAGGCTGACTTGACATCTATTTGATATACTTTGAAATCCTTGAAGGCAGCAAAGGCAAGAAATAATTTGACTGCTTCAATTCTTGCCACCGGAGCAAATGTCTCTTCAAAATCAACTCCTTCTACTTGGGAATAACCCTTGCAGACCAATCTGGCTTTGTTTCTAACTACTTCACCATCTTCATTTAGTTTGTTCCGGAAGACCCATTTGGTTCCAATCACATTTTTGTTTCTAGGTCTGGGAACAAGATCCCAAGTGTGATTTTTCTCAATTTGCATCTGTTCTTGCTTCATTGCTTTAGTCTAGCTTTCATCATTGCATGCTTCATTCACTGTCTTTGGTTCAATCTTTGAGATCAGACAATAGTTTTCTAAGTCTTGAGCAATCTTCTTCTTGTTTGAACACCTTTTCTTTTATCACCTATGATCTGATCTTTAGAGTGATTCAATCTTACATACCTGGGAATTTTGGGAGTTTCTTGCACTTCTATTTCTTGAACCGGTTCATTCAAACTTAACTCTTCTTCCTGATTCTCCGGATCAGTCTGGATCTGAATTTCAGAAGGAGCTTGGACCAAAACATCATTCTGATCATCTTCATCATATTCATAAAACCTTGAGGGTTTTTCAACACCTTCATCAACCTTCACATTTGTACTTTCTATCATCTTTCTCAATCTCTTGTTATAACACCGGTATGCTTTGCTTTGAGTAGAATAACCCAAGAATATTCCTTCATCACTTCTAGCATCAAATTTGCCAAGGTCTTCATCTCTTTTAATATAACATTATCTACCAAAGACTCTGAAATACTTCATAGTGGGAGTGATACCAAACCAGAGTTCACAAGGGGTCTTACCAATAATGCTTCTGATTTGTGCTCAATTAAGAGTATAGACAGCAGTGCTTACAGCTTCTCTCCAGTAGATCTGAGGAATATTTGCTTCCATCATCATGGTTCTAGATGCTTCCTGGATGGTCTGGTTCTTTCTTTCCACTACTCCATTTTGTTGTGGAGTCCTTGGAGCTGACAACTATCTTTTTATCCCATGTTTCTCACAGAATTCTATGAACTCACCGGATGTGAATTCTGGTGTAGGAGCACCTTGACTTCCATAGGAGTTTGATTAAAATGATTCAATATTGTATTGAGGTCCATCAAGTCATTTTTATGTGTCTAGGTCAATAGGAGTTTCAAACATGCAAAATATTACATACAATGTAATAGGTTGTTATGTAAAAATGCAAAAAAAAGAACAAATAGAGGAATATCAAAGGTTAGTTCACTTGAGGAAGTTAAAAGTTAGTTAGTCACTAAAAAGACAAGATGAGATACCTTTAAAAAAGGCCTTGTAACCTTTAGAAATCTGGAGGTGGTTGAAGATTGAAAATGGAATAAGAAAAGACACTGTTTTCTTTGTATTCTATAGAAATTTGTTGTTTCCTTGCTGTGTACGGCCCTGTATGGACATGCATGGGTGTCTTGTTGTTTGTAAGTGAGAATATATTCAATCAACTTCTACTTGTATTTTATTTCATGCATTTTGGTTTAGATTCGTGGTAGATTTTGGTATTTTGGTTAAAACAGTCCAAACCCTGTCTTAGGGTAAGCAGTGGCATAAAATCTTGTGTTTCTTCATTGTTTTATCCTTTGCATGATGGAAATGATTGTAGTAGTATTACCTTTCAAACTCCTGAGGTCTCTAACCAAATATCTAAGGTGGATGTAAAGAAAATCATGGTTTTATGACTGTTTTCTATATATAGTCAAGAAAAATAGAGTTTTGAGGGCAGTCTTGAGAGTTTTAATCTAGATTTTGTAGAAACTTCATGTGGAATGAACCTTTGAGGGATTATGAAGATTATGCAGGTATTTTATGAAGTGTTACACACACATGCAAGGTGTGGGGAGTCATGGAGTGTCCTCTTTCACTAAGCCCTATTTGTATGCAAACCTAATAGGCCTATTTAACACTATTGCAGTCCATTTTTGGACAGTCCTTTCCAAAATAACATATATTGGTTCTTGGATATGTTTTAAAGATCAGTAATGGGTACTTGAAAGTACCTTGATAGTCTTGAAAGGAGGCCTCCACCGAAAGTTATGAGGGACTGTCTTTCAAAACTGGGCTACAAGATGTTATGACAGTCAATGAAGGAATTGTTGCATGCATGTTGGATAGTCCTGGTAATTGTTTTTTTGAGTGAGTTAAGGGATGTGAAGGCATGGTGAAACCTTGTGAAGTTAGGTTTGGACCTGAGAAGTTAAAAAGCAAAGATGTGCTATGTAGAGGCCTTGGTTTATGATAAGATTGTGAGATTGAAACACCTTGTAATGAATTTTGCCTTGATATGAAGTTGAATGATCTTTATCTCTGCATCAGATTGGTATCAGAGCTAGAAAAAGCTCTGGGAGAAGATGTTATATTTGTTCCTGTCACTGAGAAGGTAGGTGAAGAACTGAAGGAAAGATTATGTTGGTGACCATTGTTTTGTTGCTAAGTTGTTTAGTTGCAGGTGCTTATCCATCTAGCTGCAGAAGGATGTTTTCTGAAGTTGTGTGTGTGGGCAGACAAGAGAAGGTGTGTCATGACCATTCTCCAATGGAGATTAGGTTGGATAAGGGTGCAGAGAGAAGCCACTGATGAGAGAGTGGTAGGATGCATCACCAAAATCTGTTGTTGGGTGAGATGGATGGTTTGGTGGGTTGGTGTTGTGAAGCAGTGAGAGAGATGGATACCTGACTGAAGAAGCACTTGATGTTGGAGCCTGAAGAGTACTCCACTGATGGGAGTAGAGAGAGCCTGAAGATGCTCTAAGATGATGGTAGTTCAGATTTGTTGGTTGGTTGGTCACCTTTCTATAAATGAGAAGATTTGAAGCCTGAAGTTGAGAAGATTGAAGATAAAGATAGAGGAAAAAGACTTTGTTGTTGATACATTTCCAAGGGACTTGGAAATCTTTGTTGGTTGGTTGTATGGTGCAGGAGCACCTTGACTTCCATAGGAGTTTGATTAAAATGATTCAATATTGTATTGAGGTCCATCAAGTCATTTTTATGTGTCTAGGTCAATAGGAGTTTCAAACATGCAAAATATTGCATACAATGTAATAGGTTGTTATGTAAAAATGCAAAAAAAAGAACAAATAGAGGAATATCAAAGGTTAGTTCCCTTGAGGAAGTTAAAATTCAGTTGGTCACTAAAAAGACAAGATGAGATTCCTTTAAAAAAGGCCTTGTAACCTTTAGAAATCCAGAGGTGGTTGAAGATTGAAAATGGAATAAGAAAAGACACTGTTTTCTGTGTATTCTACATAAATTTGTTGTTTCCTTGCTGTGTACAGCCTTGTACAGACATGCATGGGTGTCTTTTTGTTTATAAGTGAGAATATATTCAATCACCTTCCACTTGTATTTTATTTCATGCATTTTGGTTTAGATTGGTGGTAGATTTTGGTATTTTGGTTAAAACAGTCCAAACCCTATCTTAGGGTAAGCAGTGGCATAAAATCTTGTGTTTCTTCATTGTTTTATCCTTTGCATGTTGTAAATCCTTGATGGAAATGATTGTAGTAGTATTAACTTTCAAACTCTTGAGGTCTCCGACCAAATATCTAAGGTGGATGTAAAGAAAATCATGGTTTTATGACTGTTTTCTATATACAGTCAAGAAAAATAGAGTTTTGAGGGTAGTCTTGAGAGTTTTAATCTAGATTTTGTAGAAACTTTGTGTGGAATGAACCTTTGAGGGATTATGAAGCTTATGTAGGTCTTTTATGAAGTGTTACACACACATGCAAGGTGTAGGGAGTCATGGAGTGTCCTCTTTCAATAAGCCTTATTTGTATGCAAACCTAATAGGCCTATTTAACATTGTTGCAGTCCATTTTTGGACAGTCCTTTCCAAAATAACATATATTGGTTCTTGTATATGTTTTAAAGCTCAATAATGGGTACTTGAAAGTGCCTTGACAGTCTTGAAAGGAGGCCTCCACCGAAAGTTATGAGGGACTGTCTTTCAAAACTGGGCTACAAGATGTTATGACAGTCAATGAAGGAATTGTTGCATGCATGTTGGACAGTCCTTGGTAATTGTTGTTTTGAGTGAGTTAAGGAATGTGAAGGCATGGTGAAACCTTGTGAAGTTAGGTTTGGACCTGAGAAGTTAAAAAGTAAAGATGTGCTATGTAGAGGCCTTGGTTTATGATAAGATTGTGAGATTGAAACACCTTGTAATGAATTTTGCCTTGATATGAAGTTGAATGATCTTTATCTCTGCATCAAATTCTCCACCTCTATTGGACCTCAGACATTTTATTTTTAATCTGGTTTCATTCTCTACCATAGCTTTGAATATTTTGAATTTCTCAAGAGCCTCAGATTTCTCTTTCAGAAAAGTCACCCACATCATCTAGGAGTGGTCATCAATTAATAACATGAAGTATCTATCACCTTGCAAACTCCTGATTCTTGCCGGACCACATAGATCAATATGAACTAAGTCCAATAATCAGTAGAAGACTGTTCCTTACTTTTGAATGTGACTCTTCTTTACTTACCCAACTGACATTCTTTGCACAAACTATTAGTAGGTTTCACCAGTCTTAGAAGATCTCTTACAACTTGAGTGTTGCTTATCTTGATGATATTATCAAAATTCACATGACACATTCTTCTATGCCATAACCAACTCTAATCAATTTGAACAAATAAACAACTTTTACCAATACCAACCAAGTGGAAGATATTACCTTTTGTTTGAGTACCGGATGCAATCTCTGTTCCGAAACTTTCAAAGATCTTACATTTTCCATTTTTGAATCGAAGATCATAGCCTTTGTCCACCAACTGTCCAACACTGAGAAGATTGTGCTTCAGACCTTCAACATATAGTAAATTACTGGTTTTGTTCTTTCCATCAAAAGAAATAGTTCCTCTACCTCTGATCTTGCTAGCAGAATTATCATCAAATTTTACAACTCCACCTTCATATCTTTCCAAATCTATAAACTTATTTTTGTCACCTATCATATGGTGGGAGCATCCATTGTCAATGACCCAATCATCCTTTTCTTCAACTTGGGCAGCCAGAGATCTTTCTACCATTTAATGATTGATAGATTCAAAGGGCATTGGATCTTCTTCCTTGATGGCAATAAACACCCAGTCGCTTCCAGATTTGTTTCCTATCTCTAATTCATCATCTGTTACTCCTTCATCATCATCTTCATGAATATAGTAGCACTTCTTTTAAAATTTTGGTCTATTAGGGTTTGGCCTAGAAAATCTTTCTGGACACCTTGAGGCAAAATGGCCAATCTTATTGTAGTTAAAACATTTGAAAGGAAATTTTCCTTCATACTTACCGGATCCTCTTGGCAGTCTTTTTGCAATGAGAGCCTCAAGTTGTTCAGCTTCTAATTTTCCTTCATACTTACCAAATCTTTTCTTGCTTTCTCATACTAAGAAGATTTTCTTGATGAACTTTCTCCTGGATCATATATTTGTTTGCCTTTTGTAGAGGCACTAGATTTGAATGTTGATTTAGTCTTGGGAAGTGCATCACCAAACTCAGCTAACTTGAATGCAGATATTTTACCAACCAATTGATCCCTTGTGATAGTTGTTAAGGATCTGATCTCCTCAATAGCAGCAACTTTGTGTTTATAAGTAGGAGGTAAGGATCTGAGAACCTTAGTAACAATTTCATCTTCATCCAGAACTCCACCAGCACATTTGATGCCACAAACAAGCTCATTAACTTTTGTCATGTAGGAGGTGATATTCTCATCTTCACTCATCTTCAGGTTTTCAAATTTTCCTTTCAAACTCTGGAGCTTGGCACACTTAATATACTTGTCTCCTTCATGCAAAAGTTCCAATTTTTCCCAAATCTCATATGCTATTTTTAGATCTGTAACATTTGTCAGCTCTGAATCAGATAAAGCACTTAGTAGAGCTTCTTTAGCCTGAAGATTATTTTCAGCATCTCTAATTTCATCTACAGTTCTCAGACCATTCTGTGGAGGAACATACTTCTTTGAAGCCATGATCCAATATTGCATTCCCATACATTGCAAGTGACATTCCATGCAGCTTTTCCAAAGAGTGAAATTGGTTCCATCAAACCTCACACTATCCTTCTTATAGGAAGACATCCTAGATCTCCTCAAGTGGTTAAGCTCTTTTAGAGGAACTTAGCTCTGATACCAATTGTTAGAATCAAGGTAGACAACTAAGAGGGGGGGTGAATCAGTTGTCTTAAAACTTTCTCTGCTTATTAATCACTTAAATCCTTCTTATTAGTTCAGTAGCATAATCATAAATTTATCATGGAAACATAATGCAATCATTCAAGAGTAGAAACACATTAACACATATGACACCAAGATTTTAATGTGGAAAACCCGGTTAAGGGAAAAACCACAGGGTGACTAACCCAAGATTGTATTCTCTCTTAGAAGAATAAAAGGAACAAAATGGCACATGCCAATTAGGGCTCACTACCTGAGCACACTGCTCACAAGAGGCCCACTGCCTATAGGAGACACACTGTCTATAGAATAATTAAGTATTACATACTTGAATTAAAGAATAGCATCCTGACCATGCTTGAGTTAGTTCTATTAAGGCCAATACTTCTGCTTTGCCTTTTGCACTTCTCCTCTCTACCACTTTCTCATTACCACCAAGATGCCTTTGAAATGACTTCACAACTTCTTATTTATACAAGACATTTGACTTTGGGATAATCATCCAAGTCGGCATACATTACAGGGAAAATACATAAATACAACATGACTAATTACAAAAAGACTTCACGTGGATCAATACACTATTGGCCACACAGATTTGGGACTTCAATCTTCTTTGAGGAACATGCCATGCATCGCAAATCATCTTCAAGATCATCCGCAGGATGTGTAACTCATCTGGTCGATCACACTTAGGAAGAACATCATCATCTAGAAGTAATTCTTCAATTATGAGCTCAATCTTCAATGCAAAGCACCAACATGAACTAGACACAATCTAAAGACCTCCACAAGCTTTCCTGAATCACCAAGAACATCCACACTACTTATGCTTACTAAAATCATTCTCTCCTTCATCTGGAACCTCAAGAACATAGTCTGTCATTACTATCATATTGGAATAAATGCTTGCCGACCTCCAGACCACAAACCAATTGAGCTATCAATTCATATTGACTTCCTAAGAACTCCACCAAATTTGTAGAACAAGATATTGCATTTTCGGAGCTCACCGGACCTATTTGTGTCACTCTGTCACCTCTAAACAACTGCCAGAGCTAGTTTTACTCAAGTGGCAATAACTTCTTCAAATCTTCATGTGGATCTCTCAAAACTTAACTAGATCATCTTAAGACACATATCTACAAACCCTTTGATGCGCATCCTCTGATCTTCATCTTAGCTAGGATCTTTACCTCATTGTCTTCACTATTCTTCTCTGTCCTTGATAGGACTAATTTTCTCAATATCCTCAGCATACGACTCATCCAAATCCTTGACATTAATGCAACAGGAGTATGTTGGCATCAATGACAACACTGGTTAGGCCCATACTTGCAACAATCCTCTCGTATCTTCATCCTAGTCTTGTATTCCATGTACTTGGTCACAATAAAGGTGATGCTTTTACTGCCAAGTGTAGTCATTATTTGTAATCTAGTTCTCAATTTGTTCAACTTTTTACTAGCTTTAGCTAACGTCTCATGGTTGTCAGCATACCTGGTCTTGAAAGAATTAAGATATACATGCATAAGACCTAACTTCCCCAATGATTCTCCAGTGATGGTCTCAGGATCTGTGATTTCTTGATTGAAAGTATCCTTAAACTTTTGAGTAATTTCTTTCATGTCCAACAAGTTCTCCCCAAATTCATATGTGATGTCAACCTCTAACATATTGTAGTTATTTTTTATTTCAACCATCACATTGAGGTACTAATGCAGTGCCTTGTTAATTTACTCGATAAGATTGTCATACATGGACAACTTCCACTCTAGTGAATCAGCCCAAGAAGGATCTATATCCCATGGGTCATTGATCAGCTTCTCCTTGATGAGTGTGAGGGAATCCATGGCCACTAACTCAAAAACCTCCTTAGAAAGAACATAAGTGCTTCTTTGTTCTTTCCTCACTTACTAAAGCTTATTAATCAATTCTTTTCTTTTACAAGGATCAGAAACCACTGGCACAGATTTCAGTTGGGCATTTTTCTTTTTCAAAGTGAGAAAGGGAAAACCATCCAGTTCGTAGACTGATTTCAACTTGAAAACTTCTTCTATTTTTTCACCATCACCTCCCGATTGTGAATTAGTGTTAGATTGAAACACTTCTTTTCTCCCAGAAGAAATATGCACACCAGAACTTTGCACAGACCTTTGCTCATTGGTCTTTAAATTTCTTTGCTCGTGAGGAGAGCCAACATGCCCATGCCATTTTCCAGCCAACCAATCTTCAATTCTTTTTAACACCACAGTAAAACAAACCTTCAAATCCACCAGCTCCTTTTTTGACCAATTAATATTGGGAAGAGGTTTAAAAACTAGGGTTTGATACTTAGCATCAATTACCTCAGAATTTTCTTCAATTCCGTCTGGAATGTGTAGAGGAAGATTGAACACTTGAATTTGACTCAAAGTGAGTCTCATACAATTTCTCCTTTGAACTTCCCAGTCATCTACACAGTCTTCCCACAAATCCTCTAGACTCGAATGATGCTTGTAATAGCCAGAGCCATGAAATTTTTGTTTCACATAGTTTTTACTATCAAAATTGGCTTTCATCAACAAAGAATGGAAATTAAATTCACTAAGAGTCTACTATGCTCCGTTAGCAACATCATTGGTTTTGCAAGAATAGGAGGACAACATAAGTGGAAAAGCATATCCCGTCTTTCTCATACTCTGATATTTGATATTAACAACAGACATTTATCTGCAAACTTCCAGAAAAACCAAAAAATTACTAGGGTACCGAGGAAATTTGGTTGGGGTCTTTTCATAACCCCCCACTCTTAGATATGTGAATCTATCAAACTGAATATAGAAACTCCCAAATTCCATAATCAAAGAAGCAGCCTCAGGGGAAATTCTTAGCTTAGGATTTCCATCCAATTTTCTTACAACAAACATCAAAAAGGCATCATTCACATGGCAATAGTCTTTCATTCCAAATTCTTTAGTAAGTTGGGGAAAATAAGTGTACACAAGTGTATCTAGTGTTAATGACCCAAGTGGTCTTAACCCAGCCCAAACAACCTCCTGACTGGAAAAAATGTATACCAAGTATGAACACATGTGGAAAGTAGAATTCTGTTGAAACTTAACCAATTGCTCATTTAAATGATAACTTATAATTTCAGCCCAATTTATGAATTGACCCTCACTACATATTATCATAATAAAATGGTACATCCAATCCTTAAAGGACTCTATGTTTGCACTTCCAACCACACAATGTAGCAAAGTAATGATATCAGAAATTTTATCTTTAAAATGAGCTCTTTTTTAACTTCGAGAGCAATTGGGACTTACCTCTTTTCTCAGACTTTAGCCAGTTTCGTGCGATAGAATTCTTACACCATTCTTCATTTGCCCTGAAGAATTCCATTCCAATGGCAATGGACATGTCTTCAAAATTCTTTCTCTAGAATATTTAATGCATAGGAAATAGTCCAAGGATCAATCTTTGCTACCACAAACCTGTCTTTAGCTCTAATCTCCAGGGCCTCAGGGACTTATGTACTTGCACACATAACTACTAAGTCTATGCACTACACAGAGATGGGAAAACCTCCAGTGTGCGCTAAACCACTCTGAAGAATTTTCTCTGCAAATGGTGACTTATTATTCTATTGCAGACATGACCAAAATTCCCCCAAGTCAATATGCCCAAGCTCAGTATCCTTCACATTCGACAAACTACTCTCAATGCTAGAATGATGGGGAATTTCTTGTTATTTGAATTTCATCACAGCTATGCAAGGCACAAGTAAAAATAGCTAAGTACTGGAGCAACAATGGTAGAGAGTAGGTGTAATGATATCCAAATAACTTAGAGAAAATCTTGCCACCACGTATAAATAAACTTGTCATTATCTTGACACGACATGCTTTGAATGTTGAGTTGACATGGCATTAAATTCATGCCTTGAGAAAATAATTTGTGAGATTTGCCCACCCTCCAAAAATCTTGAAAAGAAACTCTCCATACATATAGTACACTTTATTAAATGAGTATTAATTGCCTTGAAACTCTGACCGCAGCCTTGTTGTTGCGAAGTCACGAGAAATTGAAACTTTAGAACCACAAGTTAGAGGTTTCAAAGTTTCAAAAACCTCTGACTTGCCGACCATAGAAGTGTTGGAAAGAGACACTACTTTGCATGACAGGTGTTGTCATTGATGGTAACATAGACTATTCCACTCATCCGCATAACATAATTTGTTCATACCGGAAGTTAGAATAAGAATTTATCTAAGTCTAGGTAGCTAGAGACAGAGCATGTGACAGGGTCGGGTATCTTGGTCTAGATCTCTCCAATGGTAAATCAGAGTATGTTGTGGATTTGAAGGAGTCATAAGGATTGTTAGGGCAATCTAAATCCAAAATTTTAACCTTGGGTGATGAAGGATTCAAAAGTTACTTGCATCTGAGTATGTGGTTATAGTTTGATAGTGCAGACAACAGAAGAATAGGTTGAGCTTGTAATTGTTCTTGGTTTTAGATAAATGGAAGTTGTCAGTTGGATGATTTGTTATGATCAGTGATAGTGGCCGACATGATTGATGATTTGTGAATGGAAGTTTTGGTCCATGTTAAAAGTTATGCATGGATTTAGCCGACAAAGAAGAGTCTTCAACAAGGTTCTAAGTGTTCTTGAAGCCGACTGAAAAGTGATTGAATATCATGATGCAGATATATATAGCTGATGGATTTAAGTGATTTGTGGGTGTGATGCAACTATGGAATAAGTGCGAAAAGGGTAGAGATCTAAGGTTTAGATGTTAGCAGAACAGTAAACAGAGCAGAGTGAGGATGAAGTGTGTCAAGTCAGTATTCTATGCTTAACTGGAACTATATCCTTGCATTGGTAGATGCTAATTATCAGTTCAAACTCATTGTAATCTTCTTTCTGTAGGTAGTGAGCCTTCTATAGGCAGTGAGCCTTTTGTAGGTAGTGAGCTTTCTATAGCCAGTGAGCCTTCTTTTGAGTAGTGAGCTCTAGGCAATGAGCCCAAATGCATGTGCATTCCCAATTGTAATACTTTTAATAGAGTATAATCTTTGTGGGTTAACCCCCACCATGGTTTTTCCCTTAACTAGGTTTCCACGTTAAAAATCATTGTGTCATGTGTGTTTATTTGTTTCTGCTCATGTGTTAATGATTCATGCAATAAAGTTTTGGGACAACTGATTCACCCTCCCCTCTTAGTTGTCCATCCTAATTCTAACAATTGCTATAAGAGCAAGGTTCCTTTGAAAAGTTTAATAGCTTGAGGAAGATTTGGGAAGGTAGTAAAATGGATGAATACAACCTTTAAGGACAATTTAATCTTGCTTTAGAAGATCTTGAGTAGTCCAGAGTAGAAGTTAGAGAGCTGCAAGAGAACCTTAAAAATGATGAAGACTTCATTGAGACTTTAAAAGAAAATTTGAGAAAATCCAATGAGAAGAGGAAGGAACATCTTCTTCAACTGGGAAATCATTATGAGACAACAACACGGATAAGGCCCTGAAAGAGAAGGCAAAGGAATGTGAGAAGTTAGCTAAAGAAGTTGTCCTAAAACATGAGATGGAATCTAGGGTGATGAGGCTAACCAAAGAAATTGAAGATAGGAAGAAAACTGAAGAAGACTTGAATCAAAATCTAAAAGAAAGAACTGAAGAATGTTGCAGATTAGATGGAATAGCTGGCCTCCTAGAGTCTAATCTACAAAAAAGTAGAGACAATGAGAAAGAAGAGGCAAATTGTCATCCTCAGACATGACCTAGAAGTTGCAAATGAATACAAGGAGAAGTTCAAGATAAGCTCAGCTAAACTTGAAGCACTGCTTGAAGGATGGAAAAAGGTTGATGACAAGCATGGTCTTGGATATGAGAAAGGTGAAAGCTCCAAATCCGGACAAAGAATTTTTTAACCAAGGAATGGGAGAAACAAACCTAGAAGACCTCTAGTAAGACAGCCTAATGCTCAAAGATATCCATCATTCAATGGAAATTGTTTCAATTGCAATAAATTTGGTCATAGGGCTACTTAGTGTAGAAGTAGAGTAAATCAAAATGATCCATCCTTCTCCGGTCAATGCTTCAAGTGCAAGAGGTATGGTCATAGATTCAATGAATGCAGAAGTATGATAATGAATAACCCTAACAATAAAGGAAATGGCAATTCCTTTAATGGCTACTATTTTGCTTGCAATGGATTTGGATAAATGGGTAATCAGTGCAGATCAAGAGGAAATCAAGTATATAAGCAAAGAAATGTTGTGTGCTTTAATTGCAATAAATTTGGTCATATTGCAAGACTCTGCAGAAGTAGGATTAATGAAAGAAGAGGTCTAGTATATAGAAAACTGGATGAGTAGAGACAAGACAAAGGCAAAAGAAAAATTGATGTGAATGAGATCCAGAATGAAATGAGAAAAACATGGGTCAAGAAAATAATTGAGAATAATAGTAATGAGTCCACACCGGAATTTGATGCTGATAATTCCTCTGGGAATTGAATTTGGAGCTCTGGCTTAGGGGAAGCTGCATTGAAAATCAAATTCTTCCAGCCAGTAAGTGGGTGCCTAGATCTGGCATAATGAGAGAATATATTTTGAATTGTTTCTGAACTTTTGGAAGGATTTTTGGAAGAAAAAATGTTGATATGAAAATTTGCGGAGTGATTCAGGAAGAACTGTTCAAGAAACTAAGTAACCAGATGAAATTAGGGTAGAGCATTTATTACAAAGGTAAATTAGGTTTTGCAGAGCATAAAAAGGTGTTCACTCCTCATTTGAATCACATTTCACTTGAAGAAAGAAAAAAGAATAGTGTCTGAGCTAAGATTACAAGGAATTGAAGTGCGACCGACAAATTTATCTGTCAACCCTAATCTCGTGAAAAAGGTATTTATCTGCGAAGCTTTGAACTTATAATTTTTTTTGCAATGGCTACATCTTTGGTCATTGATATTACTAAAAGGACTCAACTCAAATTTAAGAAACATCCACACAAATCTATAGAAGTTGACCCATTAGGTGCATTTTTAAGTGTTTCATATGGTGTGCTACATATTGAAGATATTAGGGTTTATATTCATGCGAGCATAGATGAATTTGGGGACTCAAGGTTTGTAGATTTGTTTAAGAGTCAACTAATGGATGAAAATCACGATCTTAAACTTGAGTATAAGGCACTACATGATAAACATTTTATTCAGATTATGGGGTTTCCAACATTTGATGAAGATGAATGGGTCTGGTATGTTTTCAGTCAGATACATGATGAATTCATATGGCTGTTAAAACCATTCAAGATTACCAAGGATGTTATCATAATTGTGAGGGTTAAAATCAACCGGTGGATTACCCATGTTGAAATTTGTGAAAAAACAAACTATTACTAATGCAAATGTTGCAAAATTTGATAAGAGGGCTATGACCATAAATGACATTATAGAACCGGATGTGAAGTTTTCTTCCATGGTGATTGGCTACGAGATCTATCACTCTAGCAGAGAGAATTCAGTCTCTGGAACTACTATATATGCAACATATCAAATGTTGAAGAAAAATGCAAATTATGACTTATGTGAGCTGTTACTGAGCCAGCTGATTGAGAACTTGAACAAAATCAAGAAAGATAAGAAAACACTTTTAAATATGGTACATTGGTTCTATGTTTATTCTTCTACTATATGAATGAAGTACCTGAAGTAAAGGGTGTGCACTAGACTAATGATGAACTAGTTGCTATTCAGATCAGAGATCACCTACACATCATTGGTAAATATAAAGCACATAAAACTACAATCTGAGGATACTTGAAGAACTTTCAGAGTTGATGCACTCAAGGGAAAGAATCCATACACCAATTGTTGAGAATTACAAGAATGAAATATGTTTTATGGTTGACACTGATTAGTGCTTAATGGAAGCAGTGGAACCCAGAACTGTTTGGATCATGCCCATGGGGTATGAAGTAGATGGAAAAATCTTGAATATGTATGCTCAACATCTTCTAATCATGCTAAAAGACACAACAATTGAAAGATTTGGGACATATGAGGAGCTAAGTTTAAAAATGCATACTAAGCTCAAAGAACCTGAAACCAATAGAAAAGTAAGAAAAGAAGTTGAGCAGTTGTCCGAGAATCTTGGTCTCACAAAGGAAGCCATGAGGCAATTCAGGGAAAGAACTAAAAAAGATGAGAAGGAGAAGTAGGACAAGAAACAAAGAAGTGCTTTGGTAAGATCCTCCTCCACATCAAGGACTACTAGAAGCTCTGCTTCTGCCCCTGTTCCTCTAAAACCTGCCAATCCTAAGATACCGAAAGGCAAATCATCCAGAAAAGAAGGAAAAAGAGTGAAAACAAAGGCCACAAGAACCTATAAGAGCACAAAAGTTGATGAAGAAGAAACATATTCTGATGCTGAGGTAAAGGAGTTGAAAGCCTCTGGAACAAAAGCTACCAAAGTGACTAAGGAGAAGCCCTCCAAAAGAAAAAAGTGAAGCAAAAGGTAGAAGACAGATACATATGTTGAGAAGCCCACAATCTTTGTGGAAGATGTAATAAAATTAGTCATTGTGGATGGAAATTTGAAACCCATGACTAAGTTTTATGATGAATATAGTAACACAGTTAAGAGGGTGTTAGATGAAGCAAATGTTAGATATTTGAATATCTATAATAAGGCACTGATTGAAATAACTTATGAGATCCCTCCAGGTCTTGCAAACATTTTGGAGTTGAGGAAAGAAAATGCAAAAAACAAGGATATGGAGCTTAGAGAGCATGTATTAATAAAACTATACCCTCAGATCACTCAAGTTCAAATGAATATGATATTCAAAGAAGTGAAGGATGAATTCAAGAGTAAGAAGAGAATGAAAAAACTAATGCTTGGAGAATTGGACCAAATAGTCAAAGAAACACAGGAAATACTTCTAAGTGTGTTGAAGAGACACAATCTTCCATTTGTTGAGAAGGAGACTAATGATGGGATTGATTCATCAATCCCAAATATTAAAAAGATGAAAACTGATGAACACTAAACCAAGGATGATGACTCCTATGTTCCAGAAGAGGAACAAATAAACAAAGAAGATATAGAGATGGTGGACCAAATTGATGATGCAGGGGATACTCTAACTTCTCCCGATCAATCCGGAAAAGAAGATAATGTTGAGAATACTGCTGCTACACAAGATCCTCAGGAATAGATTGCAAATAGTGTGGTCAAAGGAAAGAATCTAGCTATAGATAACATAGAGAAAGGTTTAGCAAAAGAAGATTGTGCAAATGTTGATAGTCCTGATACTGTGAAAACTCAAGGAAAGGAAAGTGGTCCAGAAATGGTAGCAAGAGACACTGTCGATGCAGTGAAAAGTTTTTTGAGTAAAGAGATGCTAGAGTTTGATGAACCAAAACTGATTCAAGGACCAATCAACTTGGATACTCTCTCTCCGGTCCAAATGATGAAGATAGCATCCTTCAGACAAGACAAAGCAAATGAAAAGATATTGAAATCTCACATAGAGGACAGTGAGCTATTAAGTCTTGCATCTGGTGTATTGGAGAAGATAATGCCATCCTTCCAAAAGAATCCATCTGACTCTTCCTCTGGACATCTGAAGAATCTTGAAAATTCTGTAAGTACACATTTTGAGTCTCTTGAGAAGTCTGCAGAGACTAAAGTCAGAAATGAATTTTTAGATAAGAAATTTAGTTTATAAATAGCCTAATAAGGAATGATAGGATGATACTTGGCATCAGTATAAAGAGTATTCAAAATTCTCTAAGTGATGGAGGTGATATATACAAATTTTGTCTATCCTGGCCCAAAGTCAGTGAGGATATTGAGAAGAAGATAAAGGAGCAAGAACAAAAATTTTCAAATCTATCTCAAAATTTTGATCCTCTAACAGTTTCTCCTATAAGTCAGGAATGTCAAGTAATCAGCTTGACTAATGAAATAAAGAAGCTTGTTAAACAAAAATGTAATATTGTGAAGAGAATGTGTGAGCTCTGGGGATTGATTGCTCCCAAGTTAGAAACAATGGTTAATACATTATCAGAAGCTCAAACTATAGTTCAGACAAGTGATCCTTCAGATCTATCAAAGGTAGAAGCATACACATTTCTACTGAGTGGACACATCTCAATTTTGGATGGCATGAAAAGAAGTTGGGCCTTTGAACTTGAGCAATTGAAAAATAGTTTTGCAGATATTCTCAAGTTCATGTAAATATAACTTAATGATTGGGTGTACATATGCGGCACTGTATATAAAATTTTTGAGAATTTTGGCTTGCGGACCCCATCTTTTGCCATTGATGTCAAAGGGGGAGTGAAGAATAGTGAAAATTAGGAATCCAGCAAAGGGGGAGCTCCAGAATCAGTGGAGAGCATAAGAGTATAGAGTAAGGGGGAGTAACACTTAGTCATTTTTCACTAAGTGTTGCCATCAATACCAAAGGGGGAGATTGTTGGCAAGAGACACTGCTTCACATGATAGGTGTTGTCATTGATGGGAACCAAGACTATTCCACTCATTTGCATAACATAATTTGTTCATACTGGAAGTTAGAATTAGAATTTATCTAAGTCTGGGTATAAGCCAGAGATGGAGCATGTGATAGGGTTCGGTATCTTGGTCTGGATTTCTCCGGTGGTCAATTAGAGTATGTTGCAGATCTGAATAGGTCATAAGGATTGTCAAGACAATCTAAATCCAAAATTTTAACCTCTGGTGATGAAGGACTCAAAAGTTACTTGCATCTAAGTATGGGGTTACAGTTTGATAGTGCAGACAACAGAAGAACAAGCCACCTTGTAATTGATCTTGGTTCCTGATAAATGGAAGTTATTAGTTGGATGATTTGTGATGATCAGTGATAGTGGCTGACATGATTGATCATTTGTGAATGCAAGTTTTGGTCCGCGTTACAAGTTATGCATGGATTTAGCCGACAGAGCAGAGTCTTCAACAAAGTTCTAAGTGTTCTTGAAGTTGACTGAAAAGTGATTGAATATCATGATGCAGATATATATAGATGATGGATTTAAGTGATTTGTGGGTGTGATGCAACTATGGAACAAGTGTGAAAAGGGCAGAGATCTAAGGTTCAGATGTTAGCAGAATAGTAAACAGGGTAGAGTGAGTATGAAGTGTGTCAAGTCAGTATTCTGTGCTTAACTGCAACTATATCCTTGCATTGGTAGATGCTAATTATCAGTTCAAACTCATTGTAATATTCTTTTTGTAGGCAGTGAGCCTTTTGTAGGCAGTGAGCCTTCTTTTGAGTAGTGAGCTCTAGGTAGTGAGCCCGAATGCATGTGCATTCCCAATTGTAATACTTTTAACAGAGTATAATCTTTGTGGGTTAACCCCCACCATGGTTTTTCCCTTAACTGGGTTTCCACATTAAAAATCATTGTGTCATGTGTGTTTATTTATTTCTACTCATGTGTTGATGATTCATGCTTTAAATATTTAATTAGTTTTAAGTGATATTGTTGCAAATGATAAAGTTTTGGGACAACTGATTCACCCCCCCTCTTAGTTGTCTAGCTTAATTCTAACAAGAAGACCACAAGTGAATTACAAGACTTCAACAAGGAAACATATAGTTAGGAGGTCGGCAAGTTAAGAAACTTCAGAACTGTGCGATTTGGTTATGAAACTTTAGGAACTAGCGACTAGGTTGTGAAACTCTAGAGATTAGCAACTGGGTTATGGAACCTTGGGAACTTGCAACTTCAAAAGATTTTTAAAGACTACGAAGGGGAAAAATGATAGTTAAGACCTAGACAAATGAATGACAGACTTAAAATAATAAAATTGAATGACCTAGAATCAAATTATGGGGTAATAATATGCAGCCTCATGAGCATGAATCTCTCTAGTCTCCAAAACATGACTACTTTGGTGCTCTTGGACTTGTAACTCATCAAATTCTTCAGCATCTTCTTGCTACTCCAAATCTACTACTGAGGTGAGCACGACTATGCTCTCTTCATCACTATCAACAAAACTAGGTAGTTGATCAAAGAAAGAAACTAAAATTTCCTCCTCATGTGGATCCTTCTTGAATGGAACTTGGGCATTCAGTCTTTGCGATTGAAGACTTTCACCTTGTGACCTCTGTACTCTTTTTTTATTCATGTTATAAACAACATTAGAAAACTTTTCAAATGATTCAAAATGCAAAGGATTTAGTGTCAAACATGAACCAACCTCCTCTACACATGCATGAGGAAGAATGGGTTTTTGAGTGGGTTGTTCTTGATAGATGATCGACTGATTTTGTACCTGTAATGGCTCTTGCAAAAAGCTTGAATCTCTAAAACTTAGAATCTTAACATGAGGAGACTTGTTGATTCAGAAAATTTTTCGTTATTGAAACTTGGGATTTTGATTGGTTTGGATTCTACAACTTTTTCCTCTTCCTGATTTTGGATTAGTATGTAAGGAGCAGCCTTTAAAAGGTTTGGTGTCTTATAATTAGGATGTTTAGTCCTAGAAGACTGCCATGGTTGTTCAAAACCTCGATAACTTGGTTCAGGGTCTTGATGAATTTGGGCTTTGGGTCTTTGAACTTGAGCCAAAAGTTGTCTCATTTGTTCCTCCTTAACAACAATCTACATATTTAGGCATTCTTATTCATACTTTGTTTCTTCTTCATACTATCTTTTTGCTTTCATTTCTTGCTAATAAGAAAAGGCATCATGAGACTACTGGTCCTATTATTTGAGATAGGCTTGATAAGCCAGTTCCTCCTGCTGCATTTTATACTCTTGTTCTCTTCCAATAACATCCAATTATCCCAAATGATCATGCTATCATCATATTGAGACTGATCAATAGAAAAGCCATGCTGATTGGTAACAAAATAGTCTTCCTAGGACTGGTTATGAGCATAGGTAGGCTGCCTTGAAGGTTGAGCAAGGGTGGGTGGGAGGTATTCATACTGTGTATGCTAGTTTCTTTGGAAATCATAGGAATTAGGTGTAAAACTAGCATCATGATTATCTTGATAAGGCTGGAAAGAAGGTACTTTAACAACTTCTTCATGAAATGGAGCATGATGAAACCTTTCTCTATGAAATAGATACATTCTTCAACATTCATACAAGCTGGAAACTCATTGAAATACCCAAAAAATTAGAATAATCAAGACTAATTTTTATCAAAACTTAAGAACATACCAGTACTTTGTCCACCTTGAAACTAGTAGATTTGAGCTTGGAGTCACCAGATGTGTGAAGATTTTGCCTCCAAAGGTAGATCTTATTGATATACACACCTAACATCAACAATATTTTGATGTAAAGATTATCACACTGGATTGGAACTTGCACTAGATTTGCTTGAAAATCAAAGAATTGAGTCGCTAGGTATGTTTTTTTCATGTCAAAAGGATGAAACTCTATTATGCATACCAAACAACAAAGAAAGCTTGTATTCGAGTGGCCTAAAATGTAGTTTAGAGTCCCACCGAGCCTGCCAAAAACTATTATCACGAAGGATTACACACTAAATGCTAAGCGTTTAAAAGATTGACAATCCTGTGCAACATGGGAACATTCTTAGACTGTGGGTTTATCTATTATGAGAATGAACCTCTGGAAGAGCCAACTCCCTTTAAATGTCCCTTTGGATCTGTATACTTTTGTAGAAAAGAGATAGAAGACTACTTAAATAAACTGAATTGAACTGAAATCTATCCTAAAGGGGGTGATGCACCAATGTTTTAACTCTAATTTTGTGATCTAATTCACAATTACTACCCAATACATATGTTCTTACAACTCAAACTGATGAAATTTACCACATAAATGTTTCACAGAAAGGCATGAAATGACTTGCACAGTCTGTAACCTATAATATACTTGTAATTTATGTACTTGCATTCAATAAATGAGACAAAAAATTCAAAGGTTTTAAAGCAAAACACAGTAAATTCCTATCAAATCACTCAAAATGAGACAAGACACCTAAATTTAAATAGACGAACACCTGATTGTATTGATAATAGAAGGAATACTCTACAAAATAACAATGCACTACTGAAATAAACTACTGCTACTGCATAAAAACTATAAAAATGGTTGAGTTACAAGTTTGAATCTCTCTCTCTGCAATGTGCAAAGGAAAGGAAAAAAGTAAGAACTAAGAAAAAAGCATAATCTTTTTTCCTTATAATACAAAATATGTCCCAAAAGGGTGAAGGGAAGTCAACTCTAGCTCAACTAGACTCCAAAAGATAAATGAATAAGTCTGAAAAAGCAACTCCAAGTTGCTAGGCAAGCATAAGAGAAAAGCCTAAAAATTAGGCTCCAAAACTCCTCCAATATGAGTAAAAATAGCTTAGAACTCCATTTCCCAATATGCTTGACCCAAAACTTGCCAAAAATAGGTCTATTTGACTTTAAGTCAAAAATAGAAAAAGATAATCCCTCTGCATGTGTTTGCACACTCTGTTCAACTCCTCTTCTCTTTCTGCATGTTTTGAGGGCAAAAATACTTACTTTGACAAGTATTAAGGGTAATACTTTTGCATGATTTAGCTTAGTGGGTATTATCTATTCATCTTCTAAGTTTTATAAAACAAATATTAAGGTAATTTATAAAACATTACCCTTAATAAGTATTTAAAAGTATTTTCCTTCCACTTATGCAAAAAAAAAGAAAAGGAGTTACATGATTTTGTCAATTTTGACCTATCCTCTCCAAAACTCACAAGGCAAATAATAAAAACATTTCTGCCTATTTAACTTATAAAATCCCTCACCCTACTCAAATTGACCTCTATCGACAACAAAATAAAAAGACCATCATGGCCTTACCCTTTTCCAAACCCTAATCATGTATATGTGATGTTCAAGGCTTTAAAAGAATCTTTAAAAAGATAAAAAGCCTCATAATTACCTTATACCTCCATTTCTCTCATGGGCTATGATGTAGCACACAATATACACTCAATAGAATTGTGCCATTAAACATATGAGAGACAAAGATTTAGAAGCTGGAACATAAAAAAACTTCTATTCATCAACTCTACTACTATAATGAGAGAAAACTCTCTTATATCCAAGAAAACAAAAAAAAAATTACCTTTTTTGGCAAATTTGGACAATTGTCAGATTTTGCCATTTTAGGCAATTTTACAATCATATCTTGAGAATCTAGTTTTTTCCCAAAAGATTCCTAAAACTAAGGTAGGACGAAAGGCCAACTAACATTCTAAATTCAAAACACGAGTTTCGAGTTATTACAAAAGCAACTTTTTAAAAATCTGGAAAAAAACACTAAATTGCCATTTTGAGGGCCAAGATGAAAGTTTCAAGCCCTGAAAAAGTGCCAAGATGGGGTCCAACCCGCTAGGGCCATTGAGAAACCATTGGCCACCTCATAATGCATCCACCTATAAAATTTCGTAGAAAACCCACATCCGAGTCAAAAGTTCTGACCTTCAGAAGTCCCTGCATTAGGCTAGGATACTCTCTCGCCATTTACACTTGATGAAGTTTTGACCACGACCCCTATTATGATTTTCTGAATGATTCTCCTTTTCTAAAAGTCAAAAATGCCTTAAGGCATCGAGCTAGGGCATTAAACAGCCAAAAAATCCCTAAAACTTAATTTTGCATTCTTCATTCTTTTTGCTTGGTTGCTTTGTTATGCCGCCAGGAGGGTTTTGGAAGGCTCTGGTGTGGAAGGGATTTCACCATCAATTTTGGAGGGCTTTCTGCTACTTTTCCTGACACTTTAGCACTAGTTAGCAAGATTCATACCTACTACTACTTTGATAATGTACAAAATAAAGAGGCTTGCTTTTTTTTGTTGGTCTACTTTCACTATTATAAAATCAAAATACAAAACTTTGCCAGCTCTACTCTTTCTATGAGTTCTCTAAGAAAGTAATGATAACTCTGCTTTCTTTATTTCTATCTCTAATGGATTTTGCAAGTGCTTTTCTAAACTTCTCTCTAATCCTACTTCTCCATCAATTACCAAGGTTTGTGCTTCTTTTATTTTTTTGTCGTTTTGTAATTAAAAGAGAGGTTGGGGTTTTAATGGTTTATGTGAAATTCTCCTTTCACTACAAACATTCCAAGGGCATATCAATCGAGTTGAATCTCCACTAAGTGAGAGCAATCACCTATCAGGTTGGGCTGCCACTTGGGAAGCTATGGATTCTTGGATGTGTCAAATAATATCTCAATTTAAAACTCAATTTCACTCAAAACCCTAAATATGCAAAACAGTAAACAAATTATCAAATCATGACAAATCCTTTTAGACTGAGATAAGGGACAAAGATATTTAACTCACTATTTTTCGAAGTTTGAAAGGTGAAGATGTTAGGGAAATGGGGACTAGTGCGCAAGTCCAAGGTATCTATTTCTTTGTGGAATCCTGATCTCCTTCCAACACTGATCTGAACTACAACTTCCATTTTTGGGGATTCAATTGTGGAGTACATGAGGAGTACCATCCCAGTCCAGGAAAAGCTCTAGTGTCCTACTTTTTTCTAGATCTTGAATCCTTGATGCCTGCCACTCCTTTCTACAACTCCACTCCATGATACCTGTAACCTGTAGTCACAAGTAGTGTGGAAGGGGGTTATGGTGTTTAGAGGATTTCCTCGGTCAAGCCTTGGAGAGACATTCAAGTCTTTTGAACACCATTGTCGGATGATAGTGCATATCCTGGAGGGATAGAGGCAAAAATTCAAATGATAAATGATTGAAAACATAATAGATATCACCTTGTAGTGAAGATCTCATGGAAGGAAGATGCTCTTCATGCCATGAGGAGGTGGATGTCAAATTTGTAAATACAAACACAATAACAACAAAGTACTACTCTGCAACACAATGAATGCCATGAATCACTTTCACAAAAGCTCATGAATCAAAAATGCCATCTCATTTACAAATGAATCACTAATCATGCTTATATATATGCAACTACAAAGATTCCCGCTAAGAATTTCATAATTCAAACTTTAGATGTCGGCATAGTACCCAAATAACAGTCACTAAACTGACATTTGAAATTAGGGTAGATCCAAAATAGGGCCGGAATAGGGTGCTAGCGCCCAAGTCCACCCTGCCATTTTTTCTCAGGATTCATCAAAATGCAACCCCCTAGGTCCTATTTGCCATAAGACTTTAGGGTTTTCTCATCGGGAGTCAAAAATAACATGCAAGATGCTCTAAATGCAATAACAGGACCCAGGAGCTAAACCTTAAGAAGGAAAAACCCCCAAGGGGACATTTTCTAACATAACATTTAGCCCCCACTTTAATGTATGTATAAATGCAAGGCTAATACATGCATTAAAGTACAGTCAACAAACATAGCAAACACACCAAGTATGGAGAAGACACGCCAAACACATTGAAGATAGTAATAGGCACACAAAACATGGAGAAGACAGTTATAGTCATGCAAAACATGGAGAAGACATCATTGAAGACACACAAAACACAGTGAATACAGTGAATGCAATGATTATTTTCTTTTTATTTTTCTTACATATGAAATATAGAATGCAAGTACAAGGAAAGTAAACACACAACCCAGAATGTAGGAGGTACTCATCGCCACCAGTCTTTAGACTGCACTTGAGAACAAACACACCATACAAATCAAGCACGCCATACAAATCCTAAAGCATATGAGGTACTCATTGCCAATGGTCTTTAGATTATGCTTGGGAACAAACACGCCATACACACACACATAGAAGACACAGAGAAAACATGACAAACAAGCGATGGAAGAAACCTATTGCTAGGTTCGTAGCCATCTTAGGCACATTACATGCACACACCGACGATTGGGCTTCACCACAACAACTACCAAAGACACATTTAAGAGTTAGGATAGTCTTAGATCTGCTCCTTGCCTGCTCGAAGGACTTTTTGAAAATGATAAGATGGTGCACTTTCCTCAAGAAATAAACCATCCTCGCCTCACATAGAGGGCTTAAGATAAAAAGGATATGCATGATATCTCACCTCCGTAGAGGGCTTAAGTGATTGCAATAGATTTCAAGATTCACAAACACACATTGCTAGCATTTGCAATAGACAACTTACCTTATATATGCTCCCACCTTAAGGTGGTTGATGTCGTGTACCGATATCAAGCACATTAACGTAGGAAGAAAACACACAAGGGAACATGAGCTCTTGCAAAGCCCATGCCCCCTGAAGGTGACATGTACTTTACGATCACCAAATGTTCCCACAAACACACAATTCCCTGCAAGAAAAGGTGTTAGCATCCATATAATGATGATAATCAACAATGATTATGATCATTCACATAGAGAACCGAGGAATGAAAGATTCAATATAGACAAAGTGGATAGAGTAGTAGTATTGTTATGTTTTGTAAGTACGATAAGACAACATCAAGATCACACAGAGTGATTCTACTAGCCAAGCATCGGATAATAAATAACAATCCCGTCGTCAAGTATGGACTTGGTCCATTTTTTGATTACTCGCTAAAGGGACACTAGGTCCACATCAGTATAATATGTTTTTTGTCATCAACCCACTAGATAGAACCACTAGAGGAAGGGAAATAGTAAATCAAGAGAGTAGAAACAAGTGCCTTAGGGACAGTCATGTAGGAGGGTGCCCCCAAGTCACCAATTGCAATGCTATGTCCATAAGACACAACACACAACACTGAAAATAGAGGAGAAGCAATATAGAAGAATGATGATACAAATAGAAGAAGGGTCACAATAAAGGCGGTCTCCCAGTATCCCTGACCTTACGAGAGTATCAAGGGTAATCCTAGGAGGCCTAAACAACACATAAGACATCATAGGGGAAACACATCATGGAGTTAAAGGGTTAGAAATACTAACCTGCCAGTACAATCGTACTAAAATTTGGAACTTGCGAGCCTCTTGGAGAGATGCTCTATCAAGTTTTGTGCAAAGCTTGAGTGGGTCTTGTTAGAGTCAGGAATTCCATGCGATTTTTGTTTCTCATATCCTTGTGTATATGAAATATTTTGTTTCTTATGAGGAGGAGAACCACTATTATTTCCAAGTGATGATAATTATCTTGCTCTTTTCTGATTTTTAGCTAGTTTTCTTTGTTGAGTTTGTCTATCATAGTGACAAGGACTATCTTGTACTATCTTGATCTTTTCATTTGTCAGAGTCTCTCACTTCAATTGTTCCTTTTATCTTTATGATGGATTTTAGTTATCTCTCAATCCTTGAAGGGATAACAGAGGAGGAACCTGAACATAAATACCATTCCTTCATGGACGAGGTGATACTTCAATATTTTCCTTATCCACTTCTATTGTAGCAATAATCTCATCATAGTTCTAGTAGTCATCTTCTACTTCTAGTGTGTTTTATTCTATCAAATTATTATCAATATGCTTAGGGAAAGGATTACTGAAGATCTATAAGTTCTGATTCGGCAGAGCAACTGACTTAATCCCATTATCATTCACACCTGATACTTGTATCACATTCAAGTCAATGAGGTCTTGTATTTCATGTTTAAGATGCATACATCATTTAGTATCATGTCCTTGTGTCTGGTGGTAATGACAAAAAGCATTAACATCAAAATAAGGTCCTTGCATTCTACTAGGATCTAAAGGTTTAATCAAGGGAAGCTTCATGAGATTATTACTCAGAGCTTGATTCATGATAGAATGATAGGATTCAGATATCGGAGTAAACTTTTTTTGTTGATATGGTGCCTTCATGGATTAGTGATAGTAGACAGTTGTGAAAAGTTGTTTGAATTTGGCCCATTAACCTTGATGAAACTCTTATTATTCCTCTTAAAGTTGTTTTGTGACAGTCCACCCATGGATTGACCAACTTGAGCCGATAAATTTTGGTTTTCATACTGAATAGACAAAAGTTGATAATCATGAAGGGAGGTGCGTAAACATTGAAAGGAGTTATACTTCATCAAGAGGATCTTATCACAGATGTTAGGTTGTAGATTTGTAATAAACACCTTTTGAACATCCTCATCCTTCATCTGATATTGAATTTATGTGTAGAGTGATTGATATCGACTAATAAAATTAGTCAACTTCTATTTCAGACCTTCTTTGCAATGAACTAAATAATCAAAGAAACTTGAGGTCTAATATTTGCTTGAAAATGTTGTAAAAATTGATCAACTAACTACAAAAAGGAATGTATTGAATTTGGAGGTAAAGAGAAAAACCATTCTAGAGTTGTATTTTTGAGAGATCGTAGGAAAATTTTTGTTAACAAATCCTCTTCAAAGTAGAAATCACTACACATAGCCGTGAATGCTACTGCATGAGTATTAGGATCACCTTTTCCACCATATTTTTTGAAGTGAGGAGTCTCAAACCTCTCAAGCATAGGGGTTCTCAAGATTGCATAAGATAGGGGATTACGGGCATGATAGGTTGGTATATTAGGTTGTGAAGAATTTGTCAGATTTGTCACCTTTTGTTGGAAAGAAATCATGCCTTGCATAAGTTGGTTTAGGATGGCATCATTGGGAGATGCAATTTGTTATGAAGAATTAGAACCAAAGTGAGGAGGTGATTAAGCCTAAGTAGTGACTAGAAGAGGCTATGAATAGTTCATTGGTGGTTGGACACATTGATAAGTGGAAGGTGGTTGTGAATAGGTGGGATGGATAGGTGGTTGAGAGTACTTATTCATAGAAGAAGTCCCATTAGATACCAAGTTTTGATAGTTAAATCCCATAGCTTTATAATTTTGTGAATTTGTGCCATTAGATACTCCAATACTAGTGGTAGTATTACTACAAGAATTTGCATAGTGGTTAAAATCGTTGATGTAAATGTAGATATTCCCATAGTCGGTATAGGGGGCGATTCTTGCATATGAGACGATGACGACATGTTCTTAATACCATAAGCACATTCAGTCACCGTCATGACATTATTGTGTACTATATACGTTAAACCTCAAACAACATTAATACCATCTTGTCCTTCTTTTATCAAAACTCTTATGTAGTGTATCATAGGGACAACTTCTTCCGCTATCTTTTCATTTCCAACAAAAGCTTGAAATTCAGATAAGTCTTTATCAAGTTTGTTTATTTGCTCATTAGGTACATGTGTGACCACCTCAATAGTGTCCTCAAAATAATAAAATACTTGATCTTCTATAGTTGTTGTATGAGGTATAGTATCTTGCAAAATTTGTGTCTCTCTGGTGCAGGAGCGCCTAGATATTTAAGTTTTGATTAAATGTTTAGTTGTCTTGTTTTGTTTAATAAGGTCTTGGAGACCATTTTAATGATGTTATGAGGCTTGCAGCCATGATTGTAGTTGGACTATGTCCCAATGTCGAAAGAATGTTGTAGGTCCTAGTTAGGACAGCCATGTGTTGTCTTAGGTAGTTGCAATAATCATTAGGTAGTTTGCAAGATGCATTTAAGTTTTATTGTTATATAGGTAGTCATTTTAAGTTTTCAATGTTGTAAGCCTTTTAAGGCATGTCATGGGTTAGGTAGAATGTTAGGAACCTTACCAAAGGTTAGCCAAGTGTCAAAAAAGCATAAAAATAGTCTTTGTTGTCCAAAACAAAAGAAAAAAAATAGTTTCTAAAAACAGTCTTGATTGCTGTAGTTACAGATTAGGATAAAACATGATGTGAGGTAGTTTTCTTGTTTCCCACTTGATGCATACAATATGGAGGTGTGATATATCCATGGCAAGCATTATTGTAAAGAGAACATTCGAGAGATTTGAGAAATATAACAAAAAGACACTGTTTTTCTGCCTTTTACTGTTTTTTCTATTTTTTCCTTCACTGTTTCTTAGAAATCCATACCTGTACGGAAGAACCTTGGCATGAATTTGGAATGGGATGAAAGGGGACTGAATTACCTTTGATCTAAAGCTTATTGGAGGTCTTAATACCGAATTTGAAGGGAGGAATCTCTGTTTTACCAAAAACTATTTTTTCTACTTTTTTCTATTTTTTCACTATTTTTACTACAATACCTACGATTGTACGGACTTGTTATTGCCCAAACTTGTGATGGATGGAAAGTAATTTGAAGTACCTTTGATTTGAGACTAGTTTGGGATCTTGATAATGATCTGGGTGGGAGATATGGGTGATTTCCCAGAAACTATTTTTTTTCCAGAATTGCTGTCACAGTTAGAAATTTGTTGTTTTCTGCCTTGATCCGTACTAGTACGGCTGAGGAGTAGTTGGTATTTATGATGGATGTTTAGGTGGTTGAGTTACCTATCTTGTGCATCTTGTTTGGATTCTTGACATCCATTTTTATCTCTGCATTTCTATTTTGTTTGGAAGTGGGTTAGAACCCTGCCTTTGGGTATTTCTGAGCAAACTAATGTATTTTTGTCCATTCCATTGATCATTTTTCTGTCTTTGCTCAATGGAATGGAGTGTATTTTAATTGTTTCAGAGTCTTGTGAAGATTGGGAAGGTAGGAGAATGGTCTAGTGTGAGTTAAGCATGTTAAGAGACCCTGTACAACCATGTGAAGGACAACAGTCACATCAAGAGGTGATAGTTTATACATCATTTTATTGGTTTGCCAAGAAAGGAATTAGATGCTTAGTGGGTTATTGATTTTGTATGTTATAATCCAGGCAAGAGTTTTCCTTCAAAGAGTCCACTTATGAAGGTTATTGTGACTATCAAGTCATGTTATGACTGTCTCAAGAAAGCATAGTTGTGACTGCTATCCTGCAGGCCTTGTTTGGTGTGTTAGAGGGAGTCTTGTTTGGAGTTGGCATCTTGGAAGGTGGTTTGGAGTCCTCCTTCATGGTGTGTGAATCAAGAGTAAGTTGGAGATGGTGTTGTAGGCTGTCTTGAAAGATTTTTACATGTGAAGTTATGATCATGTGACTGCTGTCCTAGATGCTCTGCATCATTTGTGGTATCAGAGCTAGCTAATAGATCTTTGAAGGTGTTGTGGATCTTGTGAAGAAGATAAGGTTTGTGAGAGTTTTTAAAGATGCCTCCAAAGAACTAGATGGCAAGAGAGAATGCTGAGCTGAGAGAAGCCTTAGAGGCAAGAGAGAAAGAACTAAGGGATAGAAGAGAACAGGATGCTGCCAGAGACAGAGAGCTGAGGCAAGTGAGAAGAGAAAATGCAACAATCTTAGCTAGATTGGAAGCATTAGAGAAGAATCCAAGAAAGGATGAACAAAATGAGTCAGAAGGAGATGAGGATGTAGATGAGAATCCTCCTAAGGATGAGTTAGATGCTGAAGAAAAGAAGTTTGTAAGATTGTTGAAGGCAGTCCAAGGAAGTGGAACTAAGGCAAACATAAAGTTACCTATCTATCAGGGGAAGATGGATAGTGAAGAAGTGTTAGGGTGGATAGATGCCCTGGAGAATTTTTTTGAGTATGAGGAGATGAGTGATGAGAAAAAGATTAAGTTTGTAAAGACAAAACTGAGAGGAACAACACTTGCCTGGTGGAGTAGTGTGCAGACAGAGAGAATGGCTAGAGGTGCATAAAAAATCACTTCTTGGAGTAGGATGAAGGACATGATGAAAGACCAATTCCTTCCATCTGATTACTCCATTCAGACAAAGAGGATGAGGCAGAATCTGAAATAGAAGGACATGGATGTTATGTCCTATACTGAGCAATTTCATAAGCTTAGTATTAGAGGTGGTCTGGAAGATGAAGAAGAGAAAGTAGCAAGGTACCTTAATGGGCTTAGGTATAACTTGTAGGATGAGATTGGGTTAGCAATACCAAAAACACTTGGAGAGTGTTTTCAGTTGGCCATCAGGGCTAAAGAGAGAGTGGATAGGAAGCAAGAAAGGCAAGGAGGTTATGGAAGAGGAAACAGAGGTAGGGGCAAACCTACTAGTGAAGTTTAGAACAGCAATGAGAAGGGTAAGGAGTTGTCTACAGAACAGAGAGGTGGACATAGAGGTGGAGGTAGATTTGGATCAGGAAGAGGAGTGTTCACAGGTAGATGTTACCACTGCAATGAGGTGGGACACACATCTTTCAACTATCCTAAGAAGGATGGTATTGATAAGAGAAAGGGTACAAGAGTTCACTTGGCACAAGAGGAGGAGAAGCCAGAAGAACCAGAGATGTTGTCAGCCTCTCCAATGATGGATGGAGAGATGCTCATGGTGGAAAGAGGTAAAATGCAGCAACCACCACAGGTATCTATTTTCAGAACTAATTGTTTGAGCCATGGTAAGATATGCAAGTTGATTGTAGATTTAGGTTCTCATGATAACTTAGTTTCTTGGGAAATGGTGAATAAGTTGGGGTTGAAGACTTTTGATCATCCCAGTCCTTACCATGTCACTTGGGTGAGTCAAGAACAACAGGTAATGGTCACTAAGAAGGCTCATGTTGATTTCACAATTGGTCCATATCAGGACTCTGTTTTGTGTGATGTTATTCCTATGACATGTGGGCATGTAATCTTGGGCAGACCATGGTAGTATTTGAGAAGGACAATTCATGATGGGTATACTAATACCTATGTAGTGCACAAAGATGGCAAGAAGTTCAAATTGATTCCTTTACCTTGTGAGGAGAAGAAGGAACAGGTTACAATTTTCTTTGGAGAGAAATTGAAGTTGAATGTGCAGGTTTAGGGTGATTGCACACAACAGACACAGATGCAACACAAGAAGGTGGATGACAGTCCTAGAGAGCAGCAGGCTTGGGACTTGAGTTATGTTAAGGTAGGTGACATTGAGTGTCCTATAAGGAGCCAGAAGAAGGAAGGCAAACAACAGAAGGTACAAGGAGGAATGAATCAAAGCCTTTAGTTGAAAAGAGCTGAAGCATTGCAGTAGCAAGGTCCTAGGCAAGGACACCACAACAGGTTTTATGTTTCCAACACTGTTTACAGGAGCCATGTAGGTTGGAGAAGGAGAAAGATAACTCTTGGAGAGTTCATGTTCCCTATCACTAGTCAGAGGAACATCCCAACAAGATGGAAGACTAGATGGAGCAGATCCCCTAACTCTTGGGACAAGAGTTTTTATCATGCCGGGGAGTATGGTGCAGGAGCACCTAGATATTTAAGTTTTGATTAAATGTTCAGTTGACTTGTTTTGTTTAATAAGGTCTTGGAGACCATTTTAATGATGTTATGAGGCTTGTAGCCATGATTGTAGTTGGACTATGTCCCAATGTCGAAAGAATGTTGTAGGTCCTAGTTAGGACAGCCATGTGTTGTCTTAGGTAGTTGCAATAGTCATTAGGTAGTTTGCAAGATGCATTTAAGTTTTATTGTTATATAGGTAGTCATTTTAAGTTTTCCATGTTGTAAGCTTTTTAAGGCATGTCATGGGTTAGGAAGAATGTTAGGAACCTTACCAAAGGTTAGCCAAGTGTCAAAAAAGCATAAAAACAGTCTTTGTTGTCCAAAACAAAAGAAAAAAGACAGTTTCTAAAAACAGTCTTGATTGCTGCAATTACAAATTAGGAAAAAACATGATGTGGGGCAATTTTCTTGTTTCCCACTTGATGCATACAATGTGGAGGTGTGATATATCCCTACCAAGCATTATTGTAAAGAGAACATTCAAGAGATTTGAGAAATATAATAAAAAGACACTATTTTTCTGCCTTTTACTATTTTTTCTATTTTTTCCTTCACTATTTCTCAGAAATCTATATCTGTACGGAAGAACCTTGGCATGAATTTGGAATGGGATGAAATGGGACTGAATTATCTTTGATCCAAAGCTTATTGGAGGTCTTAATACCAAATTTGAAGGGAGGAATCTCTGTTTTACCAAAAACTATATTTTCTTCTTTTTTCTATTTTTTTCACTATTTTTGCTACAATACCCACAATTGTACGGACTTGTTATTGCCCAAACTTGTGATGGATGGAAAGTAATTTGAAGTACCTTTGATTTGAGACTAGTTTGGGATCTTGATGATGATCTGGGTAGGAGATATGGGTGATTTTCGAAAAACTATTTTTTTTCTCGAATTGCTGCCACAGTTAGAAATTTGTTGTTTTCTGCCTTGATCTGTACTAGTACGGCTGAGGAGTAGTTGGTATTTATGATGGATGTTTAGGTGGTTGAGTTACCTATCTTGTGCATCTTGTGTGGATTCTTGACATCCATTTTTATCTCTGCATTTCTATTTTGTTTGGAAGTGGGTTAGAACCCTGCCTTTGGGTATTTCTGAGCAAACTAATGTATTTTTGTCCATTCCATTGATCATTTTTCTGTCTTTGTTCAATGGAATGGAGTGTATTTTAATTGTTTTGGAGTCTTGTGAAGATTGGGAAGGTAGGAGAATGGTCTAGTGTGAGTTAATCATGTTAAGAGACCTTGTAGAACCATGTGAAGGACAACAGTCACATCAAGAGGTGATAGTTTGTGCATCATATTATTGGTTTGCCAAGAAAGGCATTAGATGCTTAGTGAGTTATTGATTTTGTATGTTATAAGCCAGGCAAGAGTTTGCCTTCAAAGAGTCCACTTATGAAGGTTATTGTGACTATCAAGTCATGTTATGACTGTCTCAAGAAAGCATAATTGTGACTGTTGTCCTGCAGACCCTGTTTCGTGTGTTAGAGGGCGTCTTGTTTGGAGTTGGCATCTTGGAAGGTGGTTTGGAGTCCTCCTTCATGGTGTGTGAATCAAGAGTAAGTTGGAGATGGTGTTTTAGGCTGTCTTGAAAGATTTTTACATGTGAAGTTATGATCATGTGACTGCTGTCCTAGATGCTCTGCATCACTCTCCTTTTGTAAAGAAGGTATTCAATGGATTTTCAGAGGTAGGAATGTCCAATTCTTCAAAAGCACTAGATCCCATGAGTCTTATACTTATTCATAAAGGGATATTTCTAGTAGGGTAGTGACTTATAATTCTCATAAAATAGCATGCAACACTCAATGCACAAGGTAATAGAACAAACCCTAGGAGAAAGATATGTTGAAGATCCAAAATGCTTGATTTTCAACTTTTTTCAATACAAATCACTAGGAGAAAAGGTCTTGTGAAAATTTTCAAGAGGGATAGTAAATAATATGCCTAATATCAGTCCAATGATGCATCAATATCTTTCACAACACACTTTTAATGCAAACCTAGAGTGATGACAAGTCAAAACCTAGTGAAAGTGTGCTAAAATATGCAATATTTCAACAATTTTCCATGCAAAGGCCTAGAAGAATGGGTGTTGTAAGGAATTTGAAGAAGGGAAGAAATTAATAACCCTAGAAACAACCAATTAATGAAGTAAAATCCCTTACAACATGCTTGTGGTGCAAATATAGAGAGACAATAAGGCCAAATCTAGTGAAAATGCAAGGTTTTCAAACCCTAGACATGAAATTTCGCAAGAAGACCACTATGATGGAACACTAATATTATAAATCAGTCCTAATTAGTGTTTTAAAATGGTAGTAATATCTGAAACAAGATTTTGAATACAAACCCTAGCTAATGCAAAACTAGGTTTTTATGAAAAATGCACAATTTCAAGCAATTTTTTTTGTCAAATTAAGCACAAAAATGCAATGCAAGTGAATTCTAAATGATGAATTTATGTACTTTAAATAAGATCTGATCAGAATAATAGAAATTTAATGAAGTTGAATGCCAAATAATTCAAACTATGCTAAAATGCAAGCCAGAGATGCCAATTTTTTCAAAAATTTCAATTATTTTGTACTTTTTCAAATGCAATAGGATGAATGAATGCAAATCAATCAAACAACACTCAACAAGGTGCCAAAAAGTCCAAAAACATAGGTTCACCAAAATGTTTTGTATGTAAAAGGAAGGTTGGGGTTTTAATGGTTTATGCAAAGTCCTCCTTTCACTACAAACATTCCAAGGGCATATCAACTGAGTTGAATCTCCACTAAGAGAGAGTAATCACCTATCAGGTTGGGCTGCCACTTGGGAAGTTGTGGATTCTTGGATGTGTCAAACAATATGTCAATTTAATGCTCAATTTCACTCAAAACCCTAAATATACAAAATAGTAAACAAATTATCAAATCACAAAAAATCCTTTCAGACTGAGATAAGGGACAGAGATATTTAACTCAATGTTTTTTGAAGTTCAGAAGGTGGAGAAGTTGAGGACACAGGGACTAGTGCCCAAGCCTAGGGTATCTATTTCTTTGTGGAATCATGATCTCCTTTCGACATTGATCTATACTAAAACTTTTGTTTTTGGGGATTCAACTGCAGCGGACACGAGGACTAGTGCCCTAGTCCAGAAAAAGCTCCAATGTCCTACTTCTTTCCAGATCCTGAATCCTTTGCGCCTACCACTCCTTTTTGCAACTCCACTCTGCAGAACTTGATACATGTAACCTATAATCACAAGGAGTGTGGGAGGGGGTTGTGGTGTTTAGAGGCTTGCCTTGGACAAGCCCCGGAGAGACATTCAAGTCTTCTAAACACCATTGTCAAATGAGAGTGCATATCCCAGCAGGATAGAGGCAAAAATCCAAATGATAAATGATTGAAAACACAATAGATATCACCTTGTAATGAAGATCTCATGGAAGGAAGATGGTCTTCATGCTATGAGGAGGTGGATGTCAAATCTGTAATTACAAACACAATAACAACAAAGTACTACTCTGCAACACAATGAATGCCTTGAATCACTTTCACAAAAGTTCATGAATTAAAAATGCCATCTCGTTTACAAATGAATCACTAATCATGCATATATATGCAACTACAAAGATTCTCGCTAAGAATTTCATAATTCAAACTTTAGATGTCGGCATAGGACCCAAATAACAGTCACTAAACTAACATTTAAAATTAGGGCAGACCCAAAATAGGGCTAGACTAGGGTGCTAGCGCCCAAGTCCACCCTGCCATTTTTTTTCAGGATTCATCAAAATGCAACCCCCTAGGTCCTATTTGCCATAAGACTTTAGGTTTTTCTCATTAGGAGTCAAAAATAACATGCAAGATGCTCTAAATGCAATAATAGGACCCAGGAGATAAACCTTAAGAGGGAAAAGCCCCCAAGGGGACATTTTCTGACATAACATTTGTTGTTCATGTCTTAAACAAAATAGTGAAGATTTTACTTTTTTTTTCTCTATGCAAATAGTATAACAATTAGAGGCTAAGAATATACAACTCCTGATATTTAAGCCTGAGAATCACTGCCCTATCTGATAGTGACATGATGGCTCATATGAACTTCCCTAAGAGTCTTAGTAACCTAGTGCACTTTAACAGCAGCACGAACAAATTTATCACCATTCATAATTTTTTAACAGTTGAATGTCCATTACTATATGCATAGTCAATTATATCATCATTACCCAAGCTTTTCACAATCCTATGCTGATCATTAGTAATAGCTTTCCCCAAATGTGTAGAAGTCTTCTCTACGTTATCAGTTGTATCATTATAATTCAAACAAGATGGCATTTTTGGATCAACTAAACTGAAGAAATAGATAAATGACTTTCCTTTTTAAATGTGGCATTCAATGATGTTGATTTATTATGCCTAAACTCATAGCCTTGACTTTCTAGCCTGCTATTCCTCCTTTTCTTTTGGTACCTCCTTACTATGTTGTGGCTATTGTGACTTCATTATAGACTATTTTGAGTACTTGATTTCATATTGTATGGCTTGTTACTATTTCTGGCACTTCATATGATCATGCCTATGAGGGTTCTCATACTCAAAACATGTAGCCTTTTCATATATGATGACTGCTATTACTCTTACTAAGTTGATTGTTGTTATCTACCTCATATTCAAGAAAGGATGTGGTTACATAGAATGCAATGCTTGTTGGGTATGCCAAAAATGGACAAGTCAATGAAGCTATTATTTTCATCTTTCATAGTAGTCCTATTGGTGCTACTACTTGCTCTAAATCAAATCTATTCATCTTTTGAGATAGTACGTCTCTTTGTATGTTGTTGCCATTATGGTAAAGGATTTTTTGTTGACTGTCTTAGGACTGCTCTCTGCCTTATGAACATATGTTACAATCATATGAACTGTTGTCACCTTCTTTCTTGATTTGATTGTCTAAGACTTCTCTTCATGATTTTTTCCCCTTCACAGTGACTATCCCCTTTCACTATAACAATCATATATGATTATTTTTGCTAGTTATAATCATTAAATGATTGTCTTGCTTGCTACAATAGTCCTTTATATGACTATTTTTAGTCAAATTAGTCATAAATATGACTATCCTCTTGTTGTAGTGGCCCCTAATATGACTGTTTTCAGTCAAACCAGTTATAAATATGACTGCCCTCTTGTTGTAGCAGCCCTTTCTATGACTATTTTTAGTCAAAACAATCATAAATATGACTGTCCTCTTGACACTGTAGAATGCTATTTGAGGGTATGATCATCCCTGACAATGTTGGCTACTATTTATGACTATTTTTTGTTTAATCATAGTAGACCTCATTCCTTATCCTCAGGACACTTTAATGCCTCCATAAATCTCATCATGGTTCACGAGGCTTCTAAGAGCACAGAGTATAGAAATGATAGAAGAGAATATGAAAGCTAAATAAACCTCACCAACTCACCATTTTTACCTCCATTTGACAATGAAGAGGAGCTTGATAATATCTTCTAAGAGTAGGTGGGGTCCTTAACTGTGTGACAGTTATGCAAACATGTTCATGATCCTTAGGTCTATGAAAGATGGTCTTCTTGTTTGCTCTTTCATCTCAACTATTATTGCCTACTCTAACTATCTTATTATTCCTTTTGTTCCCCTTGTTCGCTGTTTAGATAGAGTCTCACCTAAGATTTTATCTATCTACAAGAACAATAAAGAAAACTAAAACTGATCATTTGATCTTATTACGGGCCTTAATCAACCTTAAAGCTCAAGACAATAACTTAAGATGTCTAATATACTTCCTTTACTCTCTGTTGACTGCATCTTTGATAGTCTTGACACCTTTTGGTAACTATGCATGTTTACACACTTATTGATAACACTATCCACTTGTATCTCTACAGTATTCACACTTTATTATAAACAGATCCCTATTCTTTTGTTCATGCACTATTATTATCTCTCTTGCTAGCTCATAATCATGGTCCTCATAGGACTACCTTCCAACATAGATGGACTACTCTTTTCCTTCAAACCTTCAACTCTTTTTATCTTCTGTAGCTTCTTTTGATGGATTTCCATCCTTCTTGGTGGCTATTTGATTATTTGTGATAGTGTTCTCTCCTTGGCATGGTGAATGGTACTACTACATACTTTCTCATGGTAATGGCGCTCTGTTTGAAGTATTGTTTTTTTCTTTCTCTGTAAGAAAACATGGAGGAAAGTTGTTGTCTTGCTTTTTTCAAACACTATCTTGTCTTTATTGACATTGTGCCCTACATTTACATTCCTTGAATCTTCTATGATTGCATTGATCTATGAGTCTCTAATGCTTTTTAATCCTTGGCTGCTTCCATCTTTTTATAGCTGCTATTTATGATCATTCCAAAGACTGCTCAAAGGTGACTGTTAGGGCTCTATCAATCATGATTGTTTCAGTTTATAGAAACTACTTTGAACTTGATCTGAAGCAAGTATAAAAGCATCCCTCTTGTAAATATGATAGTCATTAATGGACTCCTTTTGTTTGGGCCTTACTGCTATATAACATACTTTTGTCACTTTATTCCTCATTGGACTGCCTTGAGGGTTGTAATCAACTTTATATACAGTCATGTTGACTACTTTTCTCAATTAATTTGAATGCTCCTTCATGATGAAATGCCTATATCTGCACATTGAACAAACAAGTTAGAGAAAATATGAAGGCTGATTAGCCTTTCTTGATGCTGATATAGCTCTTTCCTACTTCTTTCATGGTTGTGTGACTACATATTTGAGTTGCTGATCTCTTTTATCTTCATGATTAGATGTCTATGTCAGATAGCAAGTACATTTTGATTTTTTCTGGATATAGAAGTAGAAGAGAAAAGCCCTGAGCTCTAACATTTACTCTATTTCCCTTTTGTAGGTCTTTCTGGAGACATCATCAGGATTAGTTGAAGATGATGTACATGACAATACAATTCGTCATTCAGACAATGACGGGTTCCTCTTCTTCTTTTATATGCTTCCTTTACTTCAAATGTACATTTTATTATGCATTGCATTATATTTAGTTACTCTCATGGCTACTGTGGGATCAGATAATAATTTTCTTTATGAATATAAATAGTTATTTCATGCAATGACTTGTGTATTACTTCTCTTTTTGTAAATCAATTGCATAAAGATAAACTCAATATTATTGCATGGTATAGGTGTTTATAATAATGAGTAAACTTAGCAAGATTTTGTGTACCTTTTTGAAATGTATCAAACTGTAATGAATGAACAATGACAACAACCGCAACACAACCTGCAATGCATAGATTAGCTTTAACTTCTCCTTTCAGTCCTAGGATACCTCCTGCTCTGCTGGAGTATCCTTTCATGTTATCTAGCTTATGTAGCAGCTCTAATTGAGCTGGTACATGATCTTGGTAATATGATCACTGGAAGGGTCCTCCATTAGGATAGTAGGCCTTCTAGGTTGGCCTGTGAACCCGAATTTTCTTCTCCCTTGCTCTTGAACCTCTCTGCTTCTCCAAAGTAGCAAGGAAACTATGGTTACAAATCAACCTAATTGGGTTGCAAAGCAAAATTTGGTATCAGAGATAGAGAGAGAAGAGAGAGAAACATAAGTACAAAGATACTATTTTTTTGTATTAAATTCTTATAGGGGCTTCCACCTATTATTAAATCAAAACCTGTAATTGATTTAATCATTTAATCAAATCTTTCTTTTTTTAGTTATCCACATCTTCCACCTTAATCAATTTACCCTTAAGATGTTATGTGGATAGAGAGATAGAGAGGAACAGAGAAGGTCAAAGGAGAGAGAGAGAGAGAGAGGGTGAGCGATATCTAGAGAGAGTTGAGGGAGGGAGGGAGAGATAGAGAAAAAGAGAGGAAGAATGAGAAATCTTAGAGAGGAAGTGTGTGACAGGGAAATAGAGATGGATAGAGATAAAAAGAAATAGAGAGCTAGAGAGGGATATATATATATATATATATATATATATAGAGCTAGAGAAATAAATAAGGAGAGAGATAGAGAGAGATAGAGAAAAAGACAAAGGTAGAGAGACAAAGAGAGGAAGAGAGAAGGAGATAGGGCAAAATGGAGAGGTAGAGTAACTTTCAATTTCAAGTAGAGAACAAGACTACATGCATAACCTTCCTATGAATAATTATTTCCAAATTTTACATTTACCACCCATCACAATTGAAGAGACATTTCCTAAAAATCAAAATCATTACCCATCATGGGATTACAAAACTAATATTAACTGCATAAACATAGTGACAAAAAGTGTTCCATTGTGTGATAGACTTGAGGTTACGGTCAACCATTCCAATACTCTTCCAATTTCGGTGTACCCATTACACACTAGGGTGCGATTGCTAGCTTAGGAGTATCCTACTCATATATATATATATATATATATATATATATATATATATATATATATATATATATATATATATATATATATATATATATATATATATGTATGTATGTATGTATGTATGTTTGTATGTATGTATGTATGTATGTATGTATGTATGTATGTATGTATGTATGTATGTATGTATGTATGTATATATGTATATACATATGTATGTGTATATATACATATGTACATATACATACATACATACATATATATGTACATATGTATATATATACACACACACATATATATATATATATATATGTATATATACATATATATATATATATATATATATATATATATATATATATTGTCTAATATTAATATTATTGGTAGGTCATAAGATATTTTAGTTTTTATTGTTGTTTCTTGTGGTTTTAAAGCAACTAGCATACCTATCTTTAGAAAATTCTATTTAGGAGGGATATCCTTTTTCCATGCGTTTATTTTTATATTACTTTGTTGAATTTATCTAAAATATGTGGAGAGACATCCTTTTCAAGCATCTATTTTTAAATTACTTTGTCACATTTATCTAATATATGTGAGAGATATATTCTATTTTTAAATTACTTTGTTGGATTTAGGAAAGATATCCTTTTCAACTCGTCTATTTTTAAATTACTTTGTTGGATTTATCTAAAATATGTGGATGTTTAATAGGTGTCTCAAGAAGAATATCTCTCCTAGGGCCTAAATTCCATGGTCGTATGGTAATATTTAGACATTTTTCCCTTGAATAAATCAGAATTTTAAAAAGATTGTATCGCACGAAAGGAGAGATTTTGGATAAAATCTCAAAATTTATATAGAACTATGATGATATATATATATTTGGTTTATATATATTTTTAGTTACTATCATTAATATTTTAAGGGCACCTTTTAATAGATAAGTGTCATTAAAAAATGACTTGATAGGCAAGATCAACCATCAAATTTAAGCTATATTTTAGATAGATTTTTCTAAAGATAGTGATGCTAGTAAATATTATATATATAAACACCCCTCTCTCTCTATGTAGTGGATAAGTTATATAGAAACCTTTATATAATTCTTTAAGATTTGTAAATAATTAAAATAACTCTTTAAGTAAATAATATTAACCCATCATTGATATCTCTAACTAAAATATAGGTTCACAACAAATATTACTTGTGGTTTTATTGTCAAACTATAATTATAAAAATAACTCTTAAGTAAATAAAATTAGTTCATTATTGATAACTAAAATATAAAAATCCAACTAATGATTTTTATTATTATATTTTATAGAAATAATAATAGTTCCAAATCCCTTAGACAAATATTGTGCACTTAAAAACCTATAGAATAATTTTTAAGTAAATAAAATGAACACATTATTGATAACTTAAATATAAAACTCTAACTGCCGATAAGGGCGTGGTTCGGTGGTTAAGTTGCTCAGTTGTAGTGGTGGCCACCAGAGTTCAAACCCTCACTAGGCCAACAAGCTCGCATACATTACACCTTCGCTGGGCCAATGAGCTCACGGGTTTGAAGTGTTCTTTCTTGGGGATGAGGTCCCCCGTGTTGTGGCCTCACCGGTTCATAGTTCTGGGCAAAAGTGTCGTGTGGAGTCAGAGGGTGTGTCACACCAACGTCACTAGTGACGTTAAAAAGTTTACCAGGTGCATATATATATATATATATAACTCCAACTAATGATTTGTATTATTATATTTTATATAAATAATAATAGTTCTAGATTGCTAGAGAGATGAATAACACTAGTTGGGTGTTAACTCATTATTGATAACTAAAATCTAAAACTCTAACTAATAATTTTTATTATTATATTTTATATAAAGAACAATAGTTTAAGTTAGAAAGACAAATAACACTTTGAAAACCTATAGTAGATAGATGAATATCATGAAAAACCCTAACCCTAGTTGGGTGTGGAGAGATTTGAAATGTATATATGTAGAGTAGAAGTAATATAAAAAAAGAAACAAATAATTAAAAGAAAAAGAGAAACAACTATAGACTTCATCATAATTTTTATTTTTATTTGAGAGTAATGTATATTGGTGTAACAAATTACTAGTATATTTATATTTTAAAAATATATCTAAAGTATGCCAAGAGATATCTTTTTTTTTTTTTTTTATCAATTTATGCACTCCCTTGAGCTCACCTCAAATCCTACAATATGAAAAAAAATTAAGGAGTCTATATAAATAGATTGAATGTGTGACTTTTCATATGGCACTCCTTAATGTTTCTTTCTTTCATCTTAATGCATAGTGATGGTTTCTTTGAAACTGACATCCACCTTTCTTTACATCCAGCATGTATTTTCCTTTCTTCTTCTTTTTATTCCTTTCATCTTCCTTTTTTTTGGTTTTTTAAATTTGTGTAGTGACTATTTGATTTTTTAATAAAGATTCTAGATTGGAATCTTATAAGTTTACATAGAAATTCCAGAATCTTTTAGCTCCCATCAGTGCTGTGAATGTAGGAATGCCTCTTGGTGTAATAAAAAATTAAATAAAATACAATAAGCAAAGATCTAATCCTAAGAATTATTTAATATTTGAGCAATTCACTGACCTTATGTGATGCAAGCAAGTTTATGGCCAAAATTTTCACAATCCAATTCATCAAATTTTACTTGAGAACTTCTTTTCTTCTATAATCCAATTTACTTATATTTAATTTGATTTGATTTTGATTTATTTATGTATCAGTTTGAAAAATAACGTGGGCTTTATATTTATTTACATAAAAATATGTAGCCTATTTATATTTATTTGAAAAACACTTATTTTATAATTTTTTCATGTCATCTATGTTTAGTCTTTATGTACACATGGTCACAATCATCCCCTTAATGCCATTGTATAATGCCTCTTGGAGGTAATTAAATTTTTATTTAATGACTTCTTTATAGTCGCTAGCTATTATATTGATAGGCATTTTTTTAGTGGAAAGTCCTCAGAGAAGTATATATAGTTGTTTTTGAACAAATAAATTGAAAGGACTATTATTCAATCAATCTTATTCATAGTTTGGATAATCATGTCTCTTCACTATTTAATATTTCCTATTAACTGTTTACTATTTGCATCAAAACACAAATTTACTTCTCTATATTTTTAAAAACATTGCTATATTAATTTTTGGTGGGGATGAGGGGAGGAGGGGTTAAAGGAGGATTTTTTATTTCATCATCCTTAATACTCAAGTGATGTAGGAGCATCCTAGGTTGTAGAGCAATCTTACATCAACCAAAAATATTTGCATTCTTTTGTTTTCTTTCATTTTTAGTTCAGTTCAGTCAGAGTTCAGTCATTTACAGTTTCAACATTTTGTACTACATTTTGCTGCATCTTCATATCAGATGATATGGAGCAAGACTTATCATCTAAATATCATCATCTAGATCATATCCAAATTTTAGGTCATTTGGATCAGTTTTCAGAAAGTTATCACTATCAGAAGATCGCCTATTTTCATAGAGCAGAGCATTTAGACAAACAGTTGAAGGAGAAAGTTTATGGAGCATTTCCATGACTTGCGGATAGAATTGAAACATATCACATGAAACATTATGATTAGATAGACCTTCCTTGAGGTCTGCACCAAGTTCCATTCATTTGCGGAGGAGTTACATATGTTTTAGGCCGACCTTTTTTCTACACGTTACATCTCTTTCATTGGAGTTTGTAACCTCTTGTGGATGATGCGGATGATTTCTTGAGCTTGGAGATGATATATATAGATCTCTTAGATGTAAGGAAGTTAGTAGTAGTTAGAATTCAAGTTAGATAGTTTAGAAGATAGATTTTCTTTCTGAAGGCGCTTCAATGCCATATCTTGCATGTACATGATACACTGGAAAGCAGGCTTGTGAGCCATTTGATTGTAGCCTATAGGTTGTTGGCATATAAGCATTCTAATTCATTGATATTCTGAGTATATGAATCTTCCATTGCATTATATATTTGTGTTGTTTCTATTGTGTTTACTCTTGCTGCATGGTTTGGACAGTTCATTCTATGAACCCTCTGACCATGACTGCACCAAGTGGTATCAGACCAAATTTGTGAATCCTTTGGGAGTGAAGTTTTGAAGTGAAGGCATTCCGTAAGGTCTTGTGGTGAAGTAGATCATTGACCTGAGGCATTCTACTTGTGTTTGTCAATAGAGCACTGATTGTAAGGTAGTTGCAGCCCTGTAGTCAGATCCCTGAATTAAGGCAGTTGCACCAGATCCTAGGAAGAGATGCCACCAAGGAGGATACCTATTGTAGGCACTATGGATAGGAGAATGGATGAGATGATGGAAATGATGAGGACAATGAAGGTTAGACTAGATGTTGTAGAAGAAGATAAAGAAGAGAACTAAACCCTAGAAATGATGTTGAAAGTGATGATGAAGAATTTCAATCTGCAGATCAAAATGAAGAAACCCTAGAAGATGAAGAAGAATCAGATTAGGTGAATATGTTAAAAGCTATTTTGAATATTGGAAAGAGACCTAGAGTGGATGTACCGAACTATACTGGAAATTTGAATATGGATGAACTGATTGATTGGATAAATGACTTGAAGAATACTTTGAATATGAAGAAATTGAAGATCTACAGAAAGTGAAATTTGCAAAGACTAAGTTGGAAGGACATGCTACTATTTGGCAGAAAGAAGTTTGGTTGGATAGAAATAGGAGAGGAAAAGAAAAGATCATAAAATGGGATAGGATGGTGACAAAGTTGAAGAATCAGTTTGTAACTGCTGACTATGAGTTGGAATTATTGAAGTGATTGCAAAACCTGAGACAAAAGAAGAAATTTGTGAAGGAGTACACTAAAACAATTCATAAGATGATCATAAGGACTGGACATAATGAAGCAAGCAAGGAGAAAATGTGTAGATACATAAATGGATTGCGATTGAACATTCAAGACGAACTCAATTTGGTGAAGATGACAACAATAGAAGAAGCATATCAGTTTGCCCTGAAAGTTGAAGCAAATTGAATAAGAGACATGAGAAAAGACAAAGAGGTAGAGGAGGTAAATTTCAAAGAGGTAGAACACATTCTGGACGAGAAAGATCATATGCAAAGAAGAATGAGCAAAGTAAAGAAATTAGTCCATACAAGAGGGAAGACAGAGATAGTAATTCATAGCAAAGGAATGATAGAAGTTTCTACAACAAAGGTAATCATAATTCTTACCGTAATTAAGGATATAGGAGAGATGAAGGGGTTTTGATAAGAGAACATTCAGAGGAACTTGTTTTAAGTGTGGAGGTGAAGGACATAGAGCATTTGAATGTAATCAAGGGAGTACAAGCAAGAAGACAGAGAATAGTGCAAAAATAACTTATGTGGAGGAAGAACCTGTTGGATCACCTAGTTCATATGGAAAGCAAGAGAAAGGAGAATCATTAGTCATTAGGAGAGCACTATTTCAAGTAGAGACAACTGAGGAACCATCACAGTGGAAAAGTTTGTTCCAGACCATATGCAAATCAGGAGGTAAATGTTGTAAAGTGATCATTGATAGTGGTAGTACTGATATTTTGGTTTCAGAGGAGATGGTGACTAAGCTAAATTTGGAGAGAATGAAACACCCTAATACTTACAAGATAGCATGGATTCAAGAAGAACACAAGGTACTGGTGAGTGAACAATGTTTGGTGAAATTTCATATAGTATCTTATAGTGATGAAGTATTGTGTGATATTGTGCTGATGGATGTATGTCATATATTGTTGGGGAGACCATGGAAGTATGATAGATAAGCTATACATGATGGGAGAAAGAATACTTACACTATAACATCTAGTGGGAAGAGAATTACTTTGATACCTCTAGAAGATGAACCTAAGAAGGAAGTATGTGGAACTGCTAGAATTTGTTTAGTTGATGGAAGAAATTTTTTTAATGGATTGAGACATGAGAATATGTGTTTTTCCTTGATTCCTAATAAATCTGGAGACATAAGTGTAGAGAATGTTATCGAAAGAAAATAAGAACCACTAGAGGAGATAGTTGAATTATTGATAGAATATGAAGATATCATATTAGATAATGTACCTGAGGGATTGCCACTAATCTAGAGTATTAATGATCATATGGACCTTATACCTGGAATTAGTTAGCCTAATAAAGTACCACTCCAGATGACATCAACAGAGAATGCAGAGTTAAATAGACAAATACATGATTTATTGAGGAAAGGATTGATTAGAGAAAGTTTAAACCCATGTGTGGTACCTGCAGTGCTAGAACCTAAGACAGATGGAGAATGGAGGATGTGTACAGACTATAGAGAAATCAATAAGATCATAGTGAAGTATATATTTCCATTACCAAGGATGGACAACATTATGGACTGTTTGAGTGGAGCAAAGTATTTCACAAAGATAGACTTGAAAAGTGGATACCATGAGATCATGATCAGAGAAGGAGATGAATGGAAGACTACATTTAAGACAAATGAAGGATTGTATGAATGGTTAGTGATGCATTTTGGATTGACTAATGCACTGAGCACTTTCATGAGATTAGTGAATGAGGTTTTAAAGAAATTCTTGGGTAAGTTTGTTATTGTATACTTGGATGATATTCTAATTTTCAGTAAGACAAAGGAAGAACATTTGTGGCACATTAGACAAGTATTGCAAAGGTTGAGAGAAGAGAAATTGTTAATAAACATCAAGAAGTGTAGTTTCATGAAGGAAGAATTGGTATATTTGGGATTTGTGATTTTTACGGAAGGATTGAAGATAGACCCTAAGAAAGTTAGAGCAATTGTTTAGTGGCCAAGACTTGAAAGCATTGGAGAAGTCAACTCATTTCATGGATTAGCTAGTTTCTACCAGAAGTTCATTAGAAATTTTAGTTCAGTATGCAAACTGATGAAAGAGACAATGAGAGGTGACAGAAACAATTTTAAGTGGACATCAGGAGTTGATCAGAGTTTCAAGTTATTGAAGTAGAAAGTGACAAACCAACCAGTGTTAGCATTACCAAATTTCAACAAAGTATTTCATGTAGATTGTGATGCTAGTGGAAATGCAATAGGAGCAGTGTTAAGTCAAGAAGGTAAAAAAGTAGCATATTTTAGTGAGAAGTTGAATGATGTAAGGAGAAGATGTTCATTGTATGATCAAGAGTTCTATGCCATAATTCAAGATTTGAAGAAGTGGAGACATTACTTGTTGCCTAAATAATTTATGTTGTATACAGATCATCAAGCTTTGTAGTATTTGAATAGTTAAGAGAAGTTGAATCAGAGACATATGAGATGGGTAGAGTTCATGCAGAGTTGCACATCTATATTGAAGCATAGGAGTGGGAAGTCAAAGAAAGTTGCAGATGCATTGAGTAGAAGGAATTTGCTAATAGAGATGAAGATAGAAGTATTAGGATTTGAAGAACTAATGCATATGTATGAAGAGGATCTTGATTTTGTAGAACCTTAGAGAGCATGTAAGGAACCTGTTGTGATAGATTGAAGTAAGGGTTGGATTATTTTATTCAAGAAGATATGTTGTTCAAAGGAAATCAATTGTGTATACCTAGGATTTCAATGAGAGATAATCTGATAAAGGAGAAACACAATGGAGGATTGGCAGGACATTTTGGAATTGACAAGACAGTGGCTTTGGTAACTGAACATTACTTTTGGCCTCAGATATATAAGGATGTAAGGAAGTTTGTACAGATTTGTAGAGTTTGTCAAGTTGCAAAACGGAGTAGTTAGAATACTGGATTATATACATCTTTGATAGTACCAGAGAGACCTTGGCAAGATATAAGCATGGATTTCATATTAGAATTGCCAAGAACACAGAGAGGATATGATTCTATATTTGTAATAGTGGATAGATTTTCAAAGATGGCTCATTTCATTCCTTGTATGAAGACAAATGATGCAATGCATGTTGCTAACCTATTTTTTAAGGAAATTGTGAGATTGTAATTGTGAGATTGCATGGATTAACTAAAAGTATAATTTCAGATAGGGATAAAATATTCATTGGATAGTTTTGGAGAACATTATGGAGGAAAGATGAAGATAGACCTAAAGTTTAGTTCAATATTTCACCCATAGATAGATGGACAAATAGAAGTGGTAAATAGGAGTTTGGGTAACTTATTGAGATGTTTGGTAGGAGAATAAGATATGGAATTGGGATCTAACTCTACCGCAAGCAGAGTTTGCATACAATAATTCAATAAATAAGAGTACAAGAAAGACACCATTTGAGATTGTGACATGAGCTAACCCTAGAGGAGTTGCAGAATTGAGAGACATCAATATGGAAAATAAGAGAAGTGCAAAAGTAGATGAATTTGTAAGATACATGGAGACAATACATAATTAATCAAGTCAAGAAGCATTTGGAAGTGATGAACAGTAAGTATAAGGAGCAAGCAGATGAGAAGATGAGACACAAATAATTTTTAGTTGGAGATGAAGTAATGGTATATTTGAGAAAAGAGAGATTTCCAGTGGGAACATATAACAAAATTTGAAGATGAAGAAGTTTTGACCTTGTAAGATACTTAGGAAGTTTGATTTAGGAAATACATATGAAGTGGGGCTACCAAAGACATTTGGTATATCACCTATATTGAACATTACAGACCTATATCAGTATCATGAAGGACAAAATGGTGACAACATTGGAGATGGTTTGAAGAATTAGTTACCACAGCAACAAACAGAGCAGATAGAGTACATCTTGTATAGTAGAGTTGGATGTAGTACCAAAGGAAAGCAATATAAAGAATATTTGGTTAAATGGAAAGGAAGATCAGAAGAAGAATCATCATGGATATCTTAGGCTAAGGTGGACCATCTTGGTTTTCCTCTAGCCCTAGCAAAGTGAGGGACTCACTTTTTCAACAACCCCGAGTGTCTGATGCAAGAGCATCCTAGGTTGTAGAGCAATCTTTCATCAACCAAAAATATTTGCATTATTTTGTTTTCTTTCATTTTAAGTTTAGTTCAGTCAGAGTTCAGTCAATTGTAGTTTTTGAATTTTGTACCACATTTTGATGCATCTTCATATCAGACCATGAGGAGCAGGACTTAGCATCTACATATCATCATCCATATCATATGCAAAATTTAGGTCATTTGGATCAGTTTCCAGAAAGTTATCACTATCAAAAGATCACCTGTTTTCAGACAGCATAGGATTCAAACAAACAATTGAATGAGAAAGTTTGCAGAGTGCTTCCATGACTTGCAGAGCAAATCGAAACATATCACATGACACATTATGATTAGATAGACCTTCCTTGAGGTCTGTACAAAGTTCCATTCATTTGTGGAGGAGTTCCATATGTTTTAGGCTGACCTATTTATTCTACACGTTACATCTCTTTCAATGGAGTTGGTAAACTCTTGTGGCCAACGTGAAGGATATCTTGAGCTTGGAGATGATATATATAGATCTCTTAGATGTAAGGAAGTTAGTAGTAGTTAGAATTAAAGTTAGATAGTTTAGAAGATAGATTTTCTTTTTGAAGGCACTTCAATGCCATATCTTACATGTATGTGATACACTGGAAAGCAGGCCTTTGAGCCCTTTGATTGTAGCCTGCATGTTACTAGCCTCTAAGCATTGTAATTCTTTGATATTCTGAGTATATGAATCTTCCATTGCATTCTATATTTGTGTTGTTACTGTTGTGTTTTCTCTTTCTGCATGGTTTGAATAGTTCATTCTGTGAACCCTCAAACCATGACTGTACCATCAAGGCACCCTTATAATATCTTACTTGTGTACCTACTCATGACCACATCAACAATAACACATGTATAAAGATAACATTGTAGTAAATTATAGCACTACTTTAGCCAAAGGTAATGGAAATCTTATTGACAAAAAATTGCCCTTGAAAATAAATGAATTTTATTAAAACAAACCTTCTCCATTATCCATTCATGAATTTGATATTGCACATGTGAATAAAATTGTGAAATCCTGAAGTGATCACACATTTTTGTGCACTGGGCATAGACCAAACAATTAAGCCATTTAAAAACACAGATACTGGTTTCAAGTTTAAATCCATAGCTTCAACCAGTAGATGAGTAAGGATAGCTCATGTGGGTGTTATTAGGACCTTCCAATGGGGTCTTGGCTAGTCTTGATTCCTCTAAAATTGGTTCATGCATGAAAAGGAAATGATTCTTGAATAATTAGACAACACAAATCATCCTTATTTCACAATTTTATACATTGATCATAAATAAACAATATTAAGAAGGTGGCCTCAAATTTAAATTATATTCACCATTTTTTCCATACTTATCCCCCTCACTAAAAATCCTAATAAAAACCTCTACAATGCCCACCTGATCTTGTTTAATTTCTACAATTTCTACCATGTTTTGAAGGAAATTCTACCACATTTATGTTTGAATGTAGTTTTTCTTACTCATTGCAGTTAATTCATTTGCACTATTAAAGCCACCCATACCCCATAAGTCATTGTTCCCCTCCACTGTGATATGTAAATTTAATATTAGTAATAAATGTAATTCATTTTGGTGGCATGTTTGAATCACCTATGTTCTTTCCACCTGGCAATAGGTATAGACTTTTATTGACTTATTTCTTATTTCATTTAATAATGAGCATGCATAGCCCTTAAGCCTTCTACATCCCCACCGTTGATCATCAATACTCCTCCTCCCCTCACTAAAGGCAAGTCTCACACTATGTATATCTAGTCTCAACATCTAAATTTTCTTGCCTCGCAAGATTTTTCTATTTATACCTAGTTACGCTAGGTAGATCCATTTCTTCTCACACCTATCAATGAAAGGAATTTTACCTTCATCTTTTTTGAACACTAGTCATCTCTAATATCATAGCAATGAAGGGCGAGAAGAGATTTTTTATTATGCCCATGAGAATCAAAGGAAACAAGAGAAAGAGCGTGGAATAAATTGATCCAAGAAAAATCCTTGCACTGATACCCACCTGATCCACATGGGATGAGAGCATATGGGACCTACACACCATTGGAGGGTAATGCTTTGTCTTGTAACCTACACACCATTTATGTCAAACATTAACAAATGTGTTTTGTCTACTCTTTGATTTGCATGTGTTTCAATGTGAAACACTCCTAATGCAAGAGTGTCACATCTTGTTTTTAGAATTTATTTAATTGGACATTTTTACTATGATTGATTTACTATACATGATTCCACATGTGTAAAAGTAACTTTCGTGAACGTTATAAATGCATAATTTTGAAAGTTGATTTAATAAATGCATATTATTGGTATGATTATGGATGTACATTTTATTTTGCTTCGACTATGATTTTTGGGGAACTAACCTATTAATGAAAATCTAAGTTTAACTAAGTACAGGGGAAAATGTCAAAGACAAGAACATGGTTGAGGTAGAGATGTTCTATCCACTTAGTAAGAATTGTTGGGATGGATAGATCTGATGCACGCACACACTCACATAGTTTCATATCATACTGCATCATTGAATGGTTTTATTGTACATCATCATGTGGTTATTAGTCTTGTTTGTGCATTTTATACGATGAATGGACATGATTGAGGTTTAAATAATTAAATATGCATTTTCAATTCCTATGATATGTTCATTTGGAAGACATAGTTAACAATGTTTGTATTATGTTTTTGATAATATAAGGCGGCAAAACAAGGGGCCGAACCCTTAAAAAAAGCAAACAGGCCACAAATGTAGCAAGCACAAAAAGTGCCTTAAACCAGAACCATCAAAACAGAAAACCCATCATAACTAGCACACCCAGCCGATAACCATGATAGTAAAAATAGAGTAGTAGAGAAGCAGAGTAGAAACAAAATATAAATAGAAACTAAGGAGGCAAATTCTCTCCTTGCTTAACCATGGACTTAACAATGTCATCCAAATTCTTAGCAAGATCATCATTGTCAGCATTGACAGGCACCCCCAGGTTTTTCAGCACAGAAATGTTAAGGAAAATAGAACTCCTGAGCACAGTGGAGAGATTCTGCTCCAGCTTCTCGATACGAGCCCTTAGACCCACCAGATTAGCCCCCAGACCAGCATCAGTGTCCATATCATCATCAGCCTCTTCCACAAACATTTCACCCGCTTCGTTAGCATTGTCGGTAGAGTCAGAAACTTCCTCAGTGGTAGCCCCCGTATCATGAGTCTCATGCTTGCCTTCAGCATCCCCAGATATGCCTGAACCTCAATTTCCTTATCCTCTTCCCCCGGGGTGGATTCTTCCGAACCACTCTCAGAGTACTCAATTAGTTTTGTTTTAAGAGCGGGTTTGCCAGCGATACGCCCGGACCACCTAACACCAGAGGGGAGACTATCCTTAAAAACTTTGGCAAAAGAACGAGACCTACTCTAGCCCACCGGGGTCCTACCAGGATTTTGAGGGGTCCCAACCACAACCCTACCAGTGCTTATATCCCCAGCAATAGTCTTTCTCTTTCTACCCTTTGTACTAACAGTAGAACCCAGAGTATCAGCAGGAATATCCTCAGGAGTGGAGAAGGCAATGTCTTTGGTCTTAGTAGGAACAGGGGATGGCCTGGGTTCATCACCAGGAGTATCCTTAGGGTTAGAGGAGGGTTCCCCACTGTTGGTTTGAATGGACTTAGTGGGTTCAAGGGCAAGATGATAATTATAGAGGCAGAGAATAAGGCCCTAGTGAAGAGGGATGGGTCTTTTAGTAGGGTTTTTTCCTAGTTTAGCCCTTACCCTAAGGACAGAATGTTCAAGGGAGGAAAGAAGATAAAATGGAAAGCTAATATGAACATTGCGACGAAAATGATTTAAAAGGGGGAGGTGGTAGTTATAAACCTAGTGAAGCGCCCCTCCAGGGTGAAGTACTTCATGAGGAGAAAACAAACACCGTCCCACGGCTCGACCAGCTTGGCTCTGTCAAATCCCCCCTGATAAGGGACTAATTCTTCTCCATCTCCAAGGAAGAGCTTCTAACTGGAAAGGTCCACAATTTTAGTTTTCCTCTACAGTTTCAAACCCTGGGTAGACATACCAGTGGCCATAGCGATCACTCTTTCAGAAATTTCAAAGCTAATGCCGCCCACCAAAACCCACTGGTTCTGCCAAGACCTAGCGAATTGTTCAGAGATATTTTCATTATAACCATTAAGCCACTCCAGATAGGGACTAATCCCACACTCTTTGCAATAATGCCAGACCACCAAGTTGTCTTTGAACTCACAGCAAGAGACGGGCTCGGTTCTGATTTGGTCTCCACCCATGTCAGAATTACAGAGTATGTCACAAAAACCCCCAATCTCCGTAGTCATGTTTATAGTAGCATTACTGGCATGATCAAGGCTAATAATGCGGGTGATAACACCGCACGCATTATCATAAATATGAGAGACCTTGCAATGCTTACCCATCCCATACTTAATCATAATAACATGGCGTATGCCATGATGATCCAGCCGCCCACTCACCTTATGAAAGCAAGGAGTGGAAATGACAATGGGGAAGGTACAAAAGTACACGTACTTCAAGAACCACGTCAACCCCCTCCCAAAGAGTTGACAATAAGAGCTGGCTTTCCAACAAATCTGACTCATCAATACCCCAACACTTCTTTAAGAATGAGCACCTTAAGATTAGGAGGGATATGATCAAATTGGTGCCAACACTGCCAATTTGAATACCATTGTCCTAGATCGGCACAGGCGTCAGCAACTCCATTGCCCTCACGGTAAATATGGGAGATATTTACACTGGGAATCTTCTGCAGGAGAATCTGTATATCCCTAATAACATCTTTCAACTTGATGCCAACAACCGACACATTATTGACTGCATCAATCACCATTTTCAAGTCCCCCTAGATGTACAAATTCTTGATACCAAGGGATATGGCCAATTTAATCCCCCAAAGAAGAGCCATGGCCTCAGCATAGTTATTGGTTTGACAGCCCAGACCGCTAGCATAGACAGCAAATGTTTGTATTATGTTATTCGACTTAGACACATATATTATAATTACAAAAATTATTTACTTTAAATTATTAAATAAATAATTTAAATGATTTTCTATATATATTGAAAACAATAAAAAATGAAATATATATTTGAAGTGTTTTTGTTATTTGATTAATTAATATATTATTATTCTTGTTAGACTTAAATAAAATATGCTTTTTTTTATAAAAGATAAAAACATTATATTAATATATATTATAAATAGAGGGCAAAAAAATATAATAATTAAATAAGTTCCTACTAATGAGGTATAATTAATCTCATTTCATAATAAATTATATAACCCTTTCTATGTCACCGAAATTACCCAAACCATGCCAATTTGATAATTTTATAAGAAACATTTGTTTATTTTTAATGGAATGATGTACAAATCTTGTTTTCCAATTGATTGAAGTTTTCCACTAATGTTGACTTGATCATGTGTAAAGGACTGTGTATTTATGTAGGTTTTTATGAAGAACCTAGAGGAACTTAAAAGCAACTAAAGTCAATAGCGTTGGAATCTCAAGGTGCTGGAAATCTAGGAAAACATGATCATAGACTTTATCTACAGTTCTTTTATTTTCTATTAAAAATACTTAAGACATTTTATGACTCCACTCGGGCCGTCTACTATGTTAAATCTAATAGACATCTAGTTTAGTTAAAAGTCTATTTTTCTGTTGAAGACTTCTTCAAGTGGCATTTATGTGTCACTTGAAATTTAGGATTTTGGTAGTATAGATTGTGGGTATTCTCAAAATAGTGATGTGTGTGTTTTTGTTATGCTATGTTCTAATATACAATATAGAAGTAATGTTCAACTATTATGTTTTTGGAGTGGAAGGTAATGGTGAAATATAACATAATGTCCCTATAATTAAAGAATATCCAATGGCTAGGATTAACCTAACAAAGATCTAATGATGTGATTTCAAAATTAACAGCCAAATTATCCTTCCCTCTATCAAGAATTTAAAATTTTGGTGCCAAAGACTCTTTGAGATTGTTTTGAGGGTTCTATGATAGTTTTGAGGATTTTATGGCCACTTGGAGAGAGATAGATTGCCTTAAAATGACCCATAAAAGAAAAAGGAGAGTCAAATATGAAATAAATGTCTTTTTGATGTGAATTTGTAGTCATCTTGTAATCATAAGATTTGAGCTCTAGTTGTCAAGATTCCACGTGTAAACTTTTTCTGAAGAGCAAAATGTTGCAATGTCCTATTTTGTTTTTCATAGTGCATCTTAATGAAAAGCGAGTGTCTTAACAAGATAAATTCAAGAATATTCTCTTGGTGCATAGTTGTTATGTGACTATTGTCATTGTTGTGTATTGTAGGATCCAGAGGAGGCCATGGAGAGAGGACATGGACGGCATAGAACTACTAAATCACAGAGAGGAAAGTGGGTGGAAATAGATGACAATGGAATCTACAGATACAATAGAGGTAAGAAGAGAAAGAAACCTCAACCAAAGGAGGAAGGTATTTATGAATTCACAAATGCTACAACATTGAGGAGATAAAGTCATTTTTTGGTCCACGAGGCCTTTGAGGTCAGACTTATTGGTTGATAATGCACATGAATGGTGATTAAATGTGATTCTATGATCGAGGGAAAAGTTTGAAAATTAGGATGGCCAAAATATGATATCAATATGTCAAATATATGACTAAAGTGAGGTTTTGTGTTGGATAGCATATTCGTTGAAATGATATAATTGGTGTACTAAACATTATTTACTAGGTTGTGTATTATAGGGGCCAGACGAGGCCATGGAAACAGATCATGTCATATCAAATGAGGACACAACGGATGAAGTGGGAAATCAGGTACTCAAATCCAATTTCCTTAGGAAAATATGATCTGATGACATTTTGTGATATGTCCATCTTTTTTCACAGTATTATTGAAATTTATAATGTATTATCGAATCTTGACATAAATTAATGCATGTTGTTGATTATTTTAGATGGAGATTGGAGCAAATGCAGAGCCTGAGCATTCAACTACAAAATGAAACATATATGTATGTGGACATGGACCTAAAACTATTAAATCATGTAGACGACAGTGGGTGGAAGAGGATATGACAATGGATCCTACAGACACAACAAATGATTGCATTGAACAAGAGGTTGGTCAGGACTATAGTACATGGGATGAATACTTTGAGAAAATTGTTGTTTGTGGATGTTCTATATGTCATGGAAAGAAACAATTCAAATGAGCGATTGTACAAAGACATTACATATATGATGAGCTTCCAGTTGGTAGTATGCCTCCTACAATCGATTCAAATCCAATAGGAATTGTGGCAAGGAATTTTCCAAAATGATATAAATAACATATATACTTCGTTTAAACATTGTTTTATATTATTTAAATAACTAATTTTTTTCTTAATGGATACTTGCAGGATAAAGTTCTTGGTTTAAAGTTCCTTGGATCATCGACTTCCAGCCTAGAGGGCAATGATCATTTATCAGATCATACAACTAACAAAAATATGTGCCAATATACCAGCTTGGAAGATGAGGAATTGATGAAAACAAGCAACATAACAAGAACTCGTTTAAAGATGCATAATTTGCTTAAAGATAAGGGGAAGGTGGACTACATACCCTATGAGAATGAATGTGATGGAGATGATGACTTGCCCCTGAGTTTGAGATCAATTTACAAAGAGTCATTTGATCGTTGACTATATTGTGCTTGGCCTAGTGATCAACAACTACCTAGAGTGTATGAGGTGTTTCAATTTTGGGGATACAACTACATGATATGACCCTCCAATATTCATGGAGCAAATCTAGGCCTCTTTATTGTCCAAAATGTACATGTGGGATCTAAACATAGAAACAATTCAGAACAAACCACTAGGAGATTAATGCCATAGTATGGTCCATCATATTACAGTGGTGAATGGAGAAGGCTAGCAGAATATAAGCCTAGCATGTCAGCATATGGTCTAAATTTGAATATGTATACACATAATCTCCAATTGGAAAGTGGAAAATAAATGAATAGAGGTCATCTTATGTATATAGATGGACGTGCATACACACACAAAAAATATTGTAGGATTTATAAATAGTAGTAAGGGAAGGGACCCTACTGTAAGACCGAATTGTCAATTTGTTGAGGTTATAAATAATAAAGATGAAGATATAGAAAGAGAGGTTAATAGATTGATAATTGTTGAGGCTATTATGGACCTTACCATTGGGGATCAGTTATTGATTGATTACCCCTTCTTAAAACGCACTCCTACATGAAAGAAGAGGGGAGAACAAGGTCTCCCTAAGGATGTTCTTAAGGGCAGAAAACTAAAGAATAATAAATGAGTGTGGACTGATGTTTTATAAACTATGTTGTCCAAATTGTGTTTTATTTAAATTATTGTATAAAAAGGTAGTCTATAAAATAATGTTCCATTATTCAATTGATGTATATATGTTCATACAACCAATATTTTTATTTTTTAAGCCATATTTGATTATATTTCTTTGAAATTGATACATTTATGATTTATCCAATTGTTGCCAAACATTAAATAATGCTTGCGTTTGTTGATAGGTAGAAAATGTTGATGAAACACATACTAATACCCAAGATCCAACTAGGTTATTAAGATTTGGACAGGATAATCCAAACCATCCTTTAAACAATACCAGGGCAAAAAGAGCATTATTGAAGAGAATACTACCAGCTGAGAAATTTGAAGAGCTGATGAGATCTGCATACACTGATGACATGCCACCTAGCCTTAATGATGATGATCATGATAGTGAAAATGCAGTGTATGAAGAAGGATTGAATGAAATGCTTACATATTTCTTTAGGGATGAAAACAATGATGACAATAATGATCATATGGTTGACAGTAACGATGATAGCAGGGGTAATTACCACCAACGTAATGTTGATGATAACAACCTGAAAGACTCTATCAAGCAAGCAACGAAGACACCCATGTTCAAATCGGGTGCAAGTAGAACCTCAAAACTGGCATGCACATTAATATTATTAGAAATCAAGTCACTATTTGGTTGGTCAGACAAAGGATTCACTACCCTACTGAAGTGAGTTGAAATCTATTTCTTACTTTGTAATTGTCAATTGGTGTACATAATTCGTAAACATTCATCAACTTCGTTTATATTTCTTTAAGGGGATTTTAAAACCATATATTGTATATAAATAGTCCTAGTATAGATTGAAATATGAAATATGTTCATCATAAGTCAAAGCATTCAATTGATTTAATCTTTGGCAATCTTACAGGGCACTAAAAACTAAAATATTCCCTGAAGATAATGTGTTGCCATCAACTTTTAGAGAGGCACGTCTATTGTTGTTTGAGTTGGGGATTGAATATAAGCAAATTCATTCATGTAAAAATGATTTCATTTTATACAGAGATGAATATCAAAACAAGGTAGAATGCCCTATATGCAAAGAGAAGAGATATCGTACAAATGTATAAGGTCTTATAGCTCTAAAGAAGGTTTTATGTCACATGCCAATTATACCTAGACTTCAACGAATGTTTCATTGCAAGTCACTTGCACAATTGATGGACTGACATGCAAAGAACATGAGTAAAGATGGATTCATATGAATTCTAGCTGACTCTAAAGCAATGAAACACATAGAGGAAAAATGGCCAAGAAAATTCAAAGATGAACCCTGTAGTATCAGGTTTGGTCTTGCAATTGATGGAGTGTGCCTATTCTCTTTCCTAAGCTCAAATTATAGTGTTTGACCAGTCAGATTGATAGTATACAATATTCCCCCATGGATGAGTGTTAGAAAGGAGCACCTTATGCTGACTCTCATTGTTCCAGGAAAACATCAAGTTAAAAACATGGATGTTTATCTTGTGCCTTTTATTAATGAGATGCAACAGCTATGGAAAGGCATAAGAATGTATGACATATCATGTCTCCCATCAAATAGGTCCTTCATGTTGTACGGTGTGCTATGTTGGACTATTCATGATTTCCCAGGACTTGGTGTTTGTTTTGGTAAGATAAAATATTTACGTATTTATACTCATAATTTATTTTCATCCCAACATTCATACTTAGTTTTATACTATTTTTTTGATGTTATTAACATTACTTATTGAATTGCAGGGCTTCAAACAAAGGGGATATTTGCATGTCCAAGATGTATAGAACAATTTCAAGGGTGGTATTCTAAAGATCTACATAAATTTATTTATGTAAACAACAGGGTTTTCTACCACTAGATCATAAGTTTAGAAATCACCTGAAGAATTAATTTGATGGAAAAGTTAAAAATAGAGGCCCTCCCATGATTATGGGTCCAGGTGATTGGCTTAAGAAGTATGAAGATGCTAAATTGAAAGGTTGGGAAGATTTTTTTGATCAGGGTGATTCAATTGAAGAACCAGAACAAGTTGTAGTTAATATGCAAGAAGGAATGAAAAGGAAATCCTTATTTTATGAGCTCTCTTACTAGAAGGACCTATTAAGGTCTCAACTATTAGATCCTATGCATGTCTTAAAAAATGTCCCAGATTCTATATTTCGACATATATTAGGCAAAGAGTAGGACACCTTGTCTTCGAGGAGAGATATTGCTCTTTCGCTTACCAAAATTGATAGAAAACATTTGTGGCCAAACAGGGAAAATGAAACATATGTAGAAGCTCCATGGATTTTGAAAGAAAAAGAGCTAGACCAACTAAAAATATTATCCATTCAATAAGGACACCTACTGGCTATGGGTCATCATTGGCTAAAGCTTTTATAGTTGATGGACATATCACAGGATTTAAAACACATGATTTTCATAATTTTATTAAGGTATTATATATCATCATTTAACATTTACTGGTAAAATTGATTAAGTACTAAATATATTTTGATATCATTATGTTGTGTGAGAAAAAAATTACTAATGACCTTTTCATAAATGTGTTTCATAGCATATCATGCCATTGGCAATTAGGGGGGATTCATGTCTTATAGGTGACTTAAGGAATGCCATAAGTCGATTGTTAGCATTTACAAGGTATGTGGTTAATGTGTGATAGACATAGATATATTATATTGCCTATTAATTTTTGACTAAAGGTTCATACTAATTTACTATTCTTATATTAGGTGGGTGATCTCGAAGGAGATCCATGCATGTGAAGTGCAAAAATGGAAGAAGGAAATTGCAGAGATTGTATGTGTATTTGAGAAGGAGCTCCCTACAAGTTTCATGGACCTACAAGTCAATTTACTTATACACCTAGTCAATGACATTGAATTGGCGGGTGTCGTATCAATGAGGTGGATGTTTTTCTTTGAGAGGTATATGAAAACTCTAAAAAGATATGTCCAACAAAAGGCACATCCAGAGGGTTGCATGGCTGAAGGGTATGTATTGAATGAAGCATTTTTCTTCCTGTGTGAATTCCTTGGTAAGGATTTTGAAGATGGGCCATGTTTCTGTGATGAAGAACGGGCATCAGATATTATAGATGGAGAAAAACCACAATCTAATGGTGTTCAAGTAGAAATTAGTAAGTAAATTCATGACCAGTGTGGTTTTTTTTCTTGAAATCATTAATTTACTCTATAATTTATTTGTCAAATTAACAGCATGATATTTGGAGTTTGAAATAAAGATGTTGACATGTAATAGGTGTAGATGAAAGAGCTATAATCGACAAGTTCATTCTGTACAACATGGACTTTATGAACAAATGGATTGATCTGTATGATAAAAAGAGAGAAGTGTTAGAAGCAAGGAGACAATTTAAGAGATCGAACCCAAGGAATACTCCACTTCCCACTGATCTACTTGGGGAATGCGGCAAAGATTGCACATTAGAATGGATTACTGAACAAATTCAAAATCAAATAGAAGATGCAAGTATAGATTCAAACATAACAGAAGATGAAATCAACATGTCTAGAGGATGTGAAAGAAAGGTACAGTTGGAATTTTACAAAATGTTGTTTCCTTACATCTTTGACACTATTAACTATTTTAATATTTGTCATTATATTTGTTTTCACTAAAATAAATGGTCTTTCATAGGTGAGGAAATATCCAGTAATGTGGGCATATGGTCGACATTATCGTGTACAAAGTGTAGATGTAAAGAGGTGATCCTTTGATTGTGGCATCATGGTTCACTTCAAGCAATCCAGTCGATCAAGCTCAAAAGATAAGAATATAATTGAAGGGAATCTACAATATGTTGGGAAAATAAAAGAAATTATTGAGTTGGATTACCGCTTTTTTAAATGTTGTACTTTTAAGTGTAGATGGTATGAAGCATTTGAGAGGACACAAAGACATGATACCCATAGTGGATTGTTTTCTATAGATTCCTCATGTTTCCTACCAGAGGATAAGGAGCCTTATGTTCTACCAATTCATTATGAGCGGGTATTTCTTTAACTCAAACAAGAAGTGGTAGTGATCATTAATCTATTAATTCATAATTTATTGCAAATATATACATGTGTTTATTAATCAATAAAATTGTTATACCATACATCCAATATATGTATGTCGTTCATGTGCAGGTATTTTTCTATGAAGATATTTTGGACCCGAAATGGATATTTGTCATACATTATGATCCAAGATTAAGTCATGTATTTGATGATGCATTAGTGGATACTGAGAAAAGTAATGATGGCCAACAAAATGAGAGAGAGGGATCAGAGAACATCGAAGAAATTGACATCCATGATGATGCTGAAGATGGTTATGTTCAAGAACAAGAAGACAACAATCTAGAGTTGGATGATGTTATGGAAGACAACAATATGGGTGGTATACAAAATGATGATCCAAATACATCTGGCAACAATATAGATAGGCAACAGTCAGATTTCAATGATGATGAAGATGACGGAGGTCAAGATGAGGATGACGATAATATTAAATACTTGAAAGAACATATGAACATTGACAATGATACTCTGGATGACATTGTAGCAGACAGTAAAGTTAATGACCAAGACTTCTAAATTTTTAGAATTACTTACAATCCATGTTTAAAAAAGGATGATTAAATTGTTGGCAATAATGCTAATTAAATGGATTGTTCAATTGTTGACAAATTACCTATTGAAATGTCCTTAAATTGTTCAATCTTTGGTATGAATTGTTGGCAATAATGTTAATTAAATTTGTTTATCTTTAATTATTTTTCATATATATCCTTAATTGTATCTATGCCATGTTATCTTGTGATAAGTACTTGAGTGAGACCATCAATGAAATATGAAGTGGACATATTATCATCTATATTAGCTAATTGATTGTACTAATATTTCAATTTATCAACGATCTCATGTTTCTATTCATTTTCAACTCTTTTAATAAAGACATCATGATCATAATATTCTTCTTTATCATTAGAATGCAACATGTGATTGTCATAGGAAGTAGGAGAAAGAGGTAGTCATGTTTGCAAGGTGAGGGTTTGACCTAGTACTTTGTTGAATGGGACATAAGGATCCTAGATGTTTCTTAGGAATGCAAAATTAAAGGCATTGGGTTGTTTCCAACAAATGCAAACCACAAAAATCTCAAAATAAAAAATCAATCTTTTTTATCCTAAACATAGGCATGGAAATTGCGAGTTCAAAAAAATGTAGGGAAATAAATCATACCCTGTAATAGAAGATTTAAGTCCAATCCTAGATTTAATTAAACTTTAAAGTACAAGGAGTTGAGAGTAGAATAAAATATTGAGATATTAAGTAATTAAGATAGAGAAACGAAATAGTTGAGAAGAAATATAAAATTTATTTGATCTTTTTAGCATGATGTCAAATGTGAAGTGTGCGATTAACTAATGCATTATGAAAAAGAACAAAAACTAGGATTTTCTACTAGAATAATGATCATGAGATTGTGGCAGTAATTAACTAATTTTTTGCATTCCTTCTTCAGTTGTCCTCTTTTTCCATATTTCCAAAACTTTACTCTTATCTTCCTAGGGATTCTAGACTTTCCTCTTGATTTGGATTGATATTTATACCATTCCCATTTAGATCCACTTTTGTCCTTGGGCCTTTGTGGAACATGCAAGGCATCCTTAGAACCTTCATCATTGAACTTTCTGCTCATATCTCCATTGAGCATTGTAACAATATAGGATTCCATAGTCACCTTTGGAACACTACCATTTATAACAAGCATTATGTTCTCCTAATTTTTAGGTAAAGAAAAAGTGAGAAGATACATTTGTCTTCCTCATAAAGTTTAACATTTATTGAACCTATTCAACTCAAAATCATATTAAAGGTGTCAAAATGTAGACTGTTGAGTACATGTGTCTCAGATTTATAGGCATCGGTGAGTGTTGATCATTTTGGTGGGACTAAGGTGCTTGTCCCAATGATGGACCGACAGGCTTGGTGCAGTGTATTAGCGTGATTTGTGAGATTGGCGTGACATGAAGTTGTCTCTCCAGTGCTTTGTGTCTCTCTGACGAGGGCTTGGCATCGGTGGGACATGACACTTCGGTAAGAGTCTCATAGGATCTTCATGTTACTTCGATGAAGGTTGACATCGGTGAGACCTGACATGTCGCTATGACTCTCTCTAGCACTCTAGGTCACTCTGATGAAGGCTCTATATCAGCGTAACAATAGTTGTCAGTCTGGCTTTGAAAGGTCATTCCGATGGTTTGTGTCTTTCCAATGGAGGTTATGGATCGACAAGATTATAACTAGCAGCACTGTTTGGAAAAGTCACTCTGTTGGTTGTGGTCACTCCGATGTGACATTAGCCAAGGTCTTCCTGATGGTCATTAGTTGTAGACTGTTGGTCTCGTCAATAGTAAAAGTGCTGATGGTTAACTATCTCATGGTCGTGTACATAAACTGCAAAAGTGGCCATCAACTGGTGCATGTGAGACTATTGAGGTCTCACGAATCTGAACAATCATGGAAATGGTTATGAGCTGGGGTACTGGGAATGGTTTGACAGTGGTGATGTGGCCTCCTTGACATGGCAGAAGGACAAAAAAGCCAACGTTGTATTGGCAATGCATATCACAAATAATGTCAATTGAATGGTTGCCTTTTGTAACTGTCTGGTCCATTATGGTAACAGAGGATAGTGTGATGAGAGACAAATAGAGAGAAGAAGAGTGACTATCGAATAATCTCTAGATGGAACAAGATATTAATCTCCATGAAAGGGATTAGTGCCTGAATTGTACTGTAACTATATTTTCTATTGTTGAATAATACAATGGCGATCTGGGCTTTTGGAGTGTGGGGTTTTTTACTCAAAAGGGTTTTCCCCATGTAAATCTGTGTTCATCTCTTCTATTCCATCTTTCATGTTTAATGGTTCTATTATTGAAATTGTATAATGCTTATTGAACTAAAACTTGTTAATGTTTCTTGTACTTTCCTCTAAGGGTTAATGTTGGAAATGAACTATGTCTGATTCCGCTTTGTGGCATAGTTGTGAGTGTTTTTGAGGAAATCTAATGAAATTTAAAGTTACCGAAGACACCATTGTTCTTAGATGTTCATTCTAAGTTGCACTCATTTCCTTACAACCCCTAACCCCTAAACCATAAACCCTAAATAATACCCCTAAGCCCTAACTCGACCCTAAACTACCATAAACCATAAACCTCTAAATCATAAACTGCAAACCCTGAAACCCTAAACACTAAACCAAAGTAACCCTAAACCTCTATCTTCCTATGTAACCATATCTCTATCATTCCTCTGCCTCTAAATATCTCTCCCTATGTCTCTGGCCATGTCCGTCACTCTCTATATCTCCCTATTGGTCCTCTCTCTCTAAACACTAAACCCTAAACCTCTAAACCTTAACCCCTAAACCATAAACCTTGAACCCTAAATAATGCCCCTAAACCATAAACCCTAAACCCTAGTAAACTCTAAACCCTAAACTTGAGCAATGTTAAACTCATAAATGCTAAATAATGCCCCTAAACCCTGACCGCTAACCCCAACTCTGTCTCTCTCTCTCTGAACTATATATTATCTACCAACTCCTACCTAGTTAAATCCTTTTCCTAGCTTTCCTAGTTTTCCTTTTCCTTTCCAATTTCCCTTTAGATCCCACCAATTTTTCCCCACTTTACTATTTTCCACCTCTCCTCTCATCATTCTTCCCATCCAATGAACTTTTGTTTTATCATCTTGTTTCCATTTCATCCAGCTACCAATTTATATCATCATCCCTCTTTTAATCATATCCTAGGTTTCTTTTTTCCATTTGCTTTGTTGATAAGGGAGATGGATAGAGACAAAGATGAAGAGAGAGAGAGAGAGAGAGAGAGAGAGAGAGAGAGAGAGAGAGAGAGAGAGAGAGAGAGAGAGAGAGAGAGAGTCCTATAAGTTTTCTTGTTCATTAATTCCTTCATCGATAAGGGAGAGGGAGAATTAATAGAAGGGAGACTAGATAGAAAGATATAGGAATGATAGGGAGAGAGGCAAGAGATCATAGAGAGATAGGGAGAGATAGCTAGGTAGAGAGAGATAGAGGACACATATCATAGAGAGAGAGATAGAGGAGACAGAGGTGAGAGATAGGGAGATAGAGAGTGATCACTAGAGAGATATCTAGAGAGATAGGGAGATAGAGAGACATGCAAGAGATAGGGAGAGATAGATAGGTACGTAGAGAGAGAGAGAGAGGAGATAGTCGAGCTAGAGATAGGGAGATACTAGAGAATGAGTGAGATGTTGATCTAGAGAGATAGGGAGAGAGATTGAGAAGTAGAGGGATGATAGCTAGAGAGAGGTAGATAAGGGAGAGATAGGTAGATAAAGGTTTAGGGTTGCTCAGGTTTATGATTTAGGGGTTATGGGTTAGGGGTTAGGGATTAGGGGCATTATTTATGGTTGTGAGAGAGAGAGAGACTTCTTTTGACATGCAGCCGTAAACCCTGAATAATGCCCCTAAATCCTAAACCTCTAAACCTTAAATAATTAATGCCCCTAAAACATATATAAACCCTAAATAATGCCCCTAACCACTAACTCCTAACCCATAAACCCTAAACCTGAGAAACCCTAATTAACCCCTAAATCCTAAACCTTAAACCCCAAACCCCTAAACCCTAAACACTAAACCCAAGCAACCGTAAACCTCTATCTCCCTATCTCTCTATCTCTATCGTTTCTCTACCTCTCAATCTCTCTCCCTATGTCTCTGGTCATGTCCTTCACTCTCCATATATATCCCTATAATCTCTTTTAGCTATCTCTGGCCATGTACCTCACTCTCTATATCTCCCAGCTATTGGTCCTCTCTCTAAACACTAAACCGTAAACCCTAAATAATGCTCCTAAACCTTAACCCCTAAACCCTAAACCTGAAAAACCCTAAACCCCTATATATCTCCCTATCTCTAATATTATCCCTCTATCGACTCTCAATCCTTCTCCCTATCTCTCTGTAGGATCTCTCTCTCTCTCTCTCTCTCTCTCTCTCTCGCTCTCTCCCTCTCTCTCTCTCCAAACCTAAGCAACCCTAAACCCCTAAACCCTAAATCCAAGCAACTCTAAACCTCTATCTCCCTATCTATCCCCTATCTCTCTATCTTTATCATCCTTCTACCTCTTAATCTGTCTCCCTATGTCCCTGGCCATGTGCATGTGCCTCATTCTCTATCTCTCTATCTCTCTCCATAGTCTCCTCTATATCTTCCTATCATTCTTCTCTCTATAAACCCTAAACCCTAAACCTCTAAGTACCTGAACCCCTAACCCCTAAATAATAAACCCCAAACCTAAATAATGCCCCTAAACCCTAAAACCTAAACCCTAAACATCTATCTCCCTATCTCTCCCCTCTCTCCCTATCAGCTTTGTCCCTCACTCTCTATCTCCCTATCTCTCCCCTTGGTCTTCTCTATATCTCCCTATTGGTCCTCTGTCTCTCTCTAAACCCTAAACCTCTAAGCCTTAACCCCTAATCCCAAAACCATAAACCCTAAACCCTAAATAATACTCCAAAACCCAAGTAACCAAAAATTAGGTGCTTAATTAGGTGCTAAAATAGGCACTACATTAGGTGCTACATTTAGGTGCTACATAAGGTGCTAAATAAGGTGTTAACGCAGTTGCTAAAATAGGCACTAAATTAGGTGTTAAATCAAGTGTCAAACGTGGCTCTAAATTAGGCACTACCGTAGGATCTGAAGTAGGCGCTAAAATAGATGCTAAGTTAGGTGCTAATTAGTACCTAATTTAGTGTTGACTTGTTCTAGTCGGTGCAAAAAATGCCAAAAATAGTGCCATCCCGATAAATAGCGCCTACTTTTTCAAAAAAATGGAGAAAAATACATTAAAACAGTGGGTGGAAGCAAAAAATAGAGCAAAAAAGGGAGCTAATCATAGGGATTTTTTTTAGTGTAAGCAAATCCAAGAGTTTCAGGTTTCCAAATTCATCCATGTTACAGTGGATGTATGTCCTAATATCCTCTACATGCAGTACACCATGTGGAACCTCAGAGAATGCGCCCAACAGTTCAACTTCAACTAATTTGTGTGGATGCTTCTTAAATATTTGTCGGGGCCTTTCAGTTACATCAACAACTAGAGAAGTAGCCATATGCAAAAATTGAGAATTCAAGAGATTTCAAAGAAAATAGAAAATACCTTGTTACGCAGATTAGGGTTTTGGCTTGTACATCCTTTTCTCACTTCTAAATCTCAAGAATTCTCAGCTCTAATCTCGTCCACTTCTTTCTTCTTGTTTTCTCCAGATGCAAAGTGTTTCAAATGAGGAATGAATTACCCTTTTAAGCTTTGCATCACCTAATTTGCCTTTGTAATAAATACTCTGCCCTAGCACATCTGGTTGCTCTGTTTTGAATAGTCTTTCTTGTATCACTCTGTAATTTTCCATAATCACTTCCTTTCTTCCATAAATCCTTCCAAATGTTCTAATTCAATTCAAGGTACCTTTTCTTATTGTGCCAGAACCAGGTACTCAACTACTACCTGAGGGATTTTTGATTTTTAATGTAGCTCCCCTTGAGCCAGAGCTCCTAATTTAATTGCCTGAAGAGTTATCTACGCTGAATTCTAGTGTGGACCCATCACTATGGTTCACAATTGATTTCTTCACCCATGTCTCACTTGTTTCCTTTTGGATCTCATTCTCTTCAATTTTTCTTTTGCCCTTGTCTTGTCTCTGCTCATCTAGTTTTCTATTTATCGGACTTCTTCCTTCATTGGTCCAATTTTTGTAGAATCTTGAAAAATGACCGAATCAGTTGCAATGGAAGCACACAACATTTCTTTGCCCATTTGATTGATTTCCTCTTGACCTGCACTGATTTGCCGTATGTCCAAATCTATTGCATGCAAAAAACATTTTTCATTGAAGGATTTCTTATTTCCTCTATTTGATGAGTCATTCATTGGATTTATGACCATACCTCTTACAATTGAAGCATTGTCCGGAGAAGGGTGGATTTACTCTACTTTTGCATTGAGTGGCTTTATGACCAAATTTATTGCACTTGAGACAATTTCCATTGAAAGATGGATACCTTTGAGCATTAGGTTGTCTTATCGGAGGTCTTCTAGGTCTGTTTCTCTCATTCCTTGGTTGAAAGTTTCTTTGTCCAGATCTGGAGCTTTCACCTTTTTCATGTCCAAGACCATGCTTATCTTCAGCTCTTTTCTGACCCTCAAGTATTGCTTCAAGTTTAGCTGAGTTTATCTTAAACTTCTCCTTGTATTAATTTGCAACTTCTAGATCATGTCTGAGAATGACAATTTGTCTTTTGAGGTCTCTTTCATTGTCTTTGCTTTCTTGTAGATCAGATTTTAGATGACCAGCAATACTGTCCAATCTGTAACATTCATCAATTCTTTCTTTTAGAGTTTGATTTAAATCTTCTTCAGTTTTCTTCCTTTGCTCAATTTCTTTGGTAAACCTCATTACCCCATATTCCATCTCAACTTTTAAAACAACAACTTCTTCTGATAGCTTATCACACTCCTTTGTTTTTTCTTCCAAGGCTTCATTCATGCTATTTTCTTCAGATAAGTTGGATAATTGCAAAAGTAGCTCCTTATTCCTTCCCAAAGATTTCTTTAATTTGTGTTTTAATATTTCAATGGTGTCATCAACATCCTTGATTTCATCTTTCAAATTATAAATTTCTACTTTGGTCTGATCAAGATCTTTTAGAGCCAACTGAAGTTGATCCTTAAGTGAACCCATTGAGAAACTTCTTCTAAGATCTTTCATCAAGCTGTTAAGCTTCTTTTAAGGAACCTTGCTCTGATACCAATTGTTGGTTTAGGTCTGGACAATGGAGAGGGGGGGTGAATCAGTTGTCATACATTTTCAATCCTTTTACTTTTAATCTTCCTTTACCATTTGCAATCAATTTAATGATATAAACATTTCAGTATCAATCAATAACATATGAACAGAAAATATAAATAACACATTTGACACCAAGATTTTGATGTGGAAACCCAGTTAACGGAAAAACCACGATGGGGGTTAACCCACAAATATTAATACCATGTTAAAAGTATTTTTACAAATGGAATGCACATGCATTTGGGCTCACTACCTAGAGCTCACTGCTCAAATGGAGGCTCACTACCTATGAGATATTACAAGAGAATGACAAAGATTTGAACTAATTAATAGCATCTACTTATGCAAAAATTTTAGTTCCGATTAAGTACAAAAACTAATCTTACACATTTCATCTTTGCTCTGCTCTTCTTATTGTTTTGCCTTCATTCACACTTTGGATTTATGCTCTTCTCACATACGCCTTATTTGCATACACATCATCCTATAAATCATCCAATTTCATCAGCTATATATATCCGTAACATGATCTACAATCATTCTATCAGTCGGCTTTAACAACACTTAGAACTTTTATAAATGTTCTACTCTATCAGTTGGATCTAGGCATAACTTAAGGTGCAGACCAAAACTTGCTCTTAAAAATCATTACTCATGTCGGCCACTATCACTGATCATCACTATTTGTCCAAAAAATAACTTCCATACATCCGGAATCAAGACCTTCTGCAAGGTCCGCATGTTCTCTTTTTGTCTGTTCTGAAAAACTAGAACTTGGTACTTAGAGGCAAATATCTTTTGAATCCTCCATCACCGGAGGACAAAATTCTGGATTTAGATTGTCTTTACAATGCATATGACTCCCCTAGATCTGCAACTAATCATGACTTACCATCGGAGAGATCCGGGCCAAAATACTGGACCCTATTACTGCTTTGTTCTTAACTGCCCAGACTTAGACAAATTCTGAATCTGACTTCTGGTATGAACAAATTGTGTTAAGCAGATGATTGGGATTATCCTAGTTGCCATCAATGACAACACCTATCAATACAAAGTAGTGTCTCTTGCCAACAATTCTAAGATTGTGTCCCAAGTTTGTTGTATGGCTGACCTCATTATATTCTCTATAAAATCGAACCCTTGTTTTTACTAAAAATTATAAATCAGAAACACATGATCTTTCTTTAAAAACCCCTTTATCTAAAGAATTAAGGAAATAGTTTTGCATGTTAAAAATTGATTCAAGGAAAGAGGCAATGTAAATATCTTGCATTGAAATAAGTTTTGGCATATTTTTTTGAATGCAGTAATGGGGTTAGAGTTTTTTTTTCTGTGGTTAAGGAAATCACAGCAAACAAGTTTTAGTTTTTGTGCTAGAAAAACAAATAACTAATGCAAATACCTTTTTTTTGGTTGCACTCCCCTAACAGCCATATGCAAGGACCATGAACTATTTGCCAAAATGCCTCAAAAAAATGTGGTCTCATGGAATGTGTTGATTGCAGGATACACACAAAATGGATTTGTTAGAAGGCTTTAGAAACTTTCAAGCAATGTAATTGGCAGGTGTAAACCACGACTCCCAAAACCTTTAGTAGCATCCTCCCCGCCCATACCAAAAGGGAACACAGAGAAGGCACACACCTTGTTTGATAGAATGCCTCAAGAGATATTTCTCATGGACTACAATGATTGTAGGTTATGTATAAAAAATAGATTTGATGAAACAACTTTAGAAACTTTTAAACAAATGCCCTTTGGCAGGCATAAAGCCAAATTCCTAATCCTTTGCCAACATCCTCACTACCTACGCCAGAATGGGGACTTTGAATAGGGTATGGATGTTCGTCAAAGTATGAAGGATATAGGAATTTTGCCAAATCTTGTAGCTATGACTGCCCTGGTAGAAACATGCAAAATATGGAAGCATAGACAACACATGTGACCTGTTTGGTTAGATGCCTTCGTGACCTGCCCTAGAAAATTTGCAAGGTTGTAGAGAATGGAGTATCACCAGTAGCTCTTTCTCCTCTCACGTGTCCAGAAATCCTATCTCTTCCTTCTTTTTTCCCCCAATTTCTCTACCTAGCATTTGTGTGTACCAAAAATATGATCCTAGAAAAACCACATATCCCTCTTTTTTTTACTTTTGTTCCCCACAAACTTAGTATTTTATTTTTATTATATTTTTTATTTCATTCAACTTCTAATTTATCACTCTTTAAAATTTTTTCTACCCCCAAGTTCAATGAGGAAATAGTATGAACATAACTCAGAATAAAAGTTTAAGAGGCCAATTAATATAAGACTAAAACTGACCCATCACTGAAGATCATGTGAAAACAACACTATGACCACATCACGAACACAAATCATAGTGAAATAGAAAATACATGAATATACACCCAAACAACCACAAGGAACTAACTCCAAAACTACACCCACTCGCTACAGACTCAATAAGGACAAGGCATTCAGACGACAACTAGGTGGTCTCTGAGGGAAAAACACACATCAAGAACTCATCCCCGAATGGAGATGATGACAAGGATCAAGTGTTTTAGGCCAGTGTGACTATCTCCAGTAACCACCATTAGGGAATAAGAGTATGCTTAGGCCTGTGAATCTAGGTAGAGTCAATACCCAGTACTTGTATCACTCTGATCACACGTCAAAGCACATGTGCATATAGTATACATCATAGCTGAAGCAACAGTAAGCATTAGGAAGAGGGTCATGACATTGTAAGCCTCTCGGATATGAGTGTTACGACATCATCCCTTTCCTATCCATAATCATAGAAAAGTAATGTCATTAGTATATAAACATATAAGCATGTAATCCAACATGATAACTAATCATGTCAGCATCATAATAGTATCAGAATCCATCAAGGAAAAGTAACAACCAAAAAATGAACACGGGGGTTGTTACATCCTACTCGCCTAGGACTAGGCTTACTCCTGGAAGTCTGCAATATGCTAAGATGCAACCATAACACACATTAGTCCATGAAATTCAATATAAATATAAAATCAAATTATCACATGCACAATTACATGCAATCAATTTTCTCAAAATTCATTGTCTCAAATAACCTATTAGTTTCTCACAACCACCAATTTGCACATTTATACCAGCATAAACCACATAATTTTCACATAATTTGTAGGAAATTGCACTTTCAAGACATAAAAATTTCAATTCTTTAACTTTCTATATGCAATCATTTCTAAAATGTGTTGGGAATTAAGGTGTCTCAACCTTGGTAATTCCTTGCATTATTTTGATTGTATTTATTTATTCATTGCCTATGATGTAAATTAATTGTAAATTCCATATTGTCATTTTGTGGGATGTGGCACGATGATTTGTCATCCTACATGGAAGATGACAACTTGTAATTTTGTCCTCACATGAGGAGATAGGCATCCCACTTCGTGGTAGGAGTATTTTTCCATGTGTTGGCATCTTGGATGTTGTGTAAGGGAATGTTTGACTAAAACGGTTATGGCAGGTTCCTATGATGAAGTTATGACATGTAAGAGTTAGAAATAGAAGCTTGTAAGATAGGTGAAGACATGTGTCGAAGAGCATCTTTGAAAAAGGCATCTTTGGATGCCCCAAGGTGGACTATGACATGTTGTAAGAAATATGCTATTTATAGCCTGTGTATGACATATTCTCTTACAGCTGTAAGTTGTAACTGCTATGGTAGATTCTATGACGGTCATAAGAGTCTTAAGAGCATCTGTCATAGCCCATTTTGGAAATAGGCAACCTCTTTGGGATGGGAGCTATGGACAAGTGTTAGATACATCTTACAATGTTGACCAAGTGTCCATAGGCATGGGTTTTGGGCCATGAGACCAAGTTGGACGCCCATTCCAAGATAGAGCTAATTTTGCCTTGTATATTCTATATAAACAGGTGCTTGGAGGACAAGTAGTATGTGATTGACAGGCACTGTTATGCTACTGGATTGACTCTAGACACAAGTATCGAAGACTATTGAAGCTTGCATTGCAAGTGTATTGTAAACCATATTCAGTTTTGATAATACATTATGTAGGTTTCTGAGTGTGGGGTTTTTCACCTGATAAGGGTTTTCCCCACGATATATCTTGTCTCTCTTCTTTTGTCTTCTTTCTAGTTCTATGTGTATTGCTGCAATATCTCTGTTATATGTTTCATTTTTTTATAATTGTAAAGATTAAATTGAATTTTTATAGCTCTCCCCTCATTAGATTAGTGTAGGAAGTGATTTCTGCACACCTAGCCTCCTTTTAGTTGGTATTAGAGCTTGATCACCTTTGGTCCTAGTTGTTGGGTAGGGGTTTTTTGAGCTGATCTTAAGTTGAGTGGGACTCTATGCAGAGTATTCTAAATCTTATTGCAGCAAGGAGATGGCAAGCACATCTAGAAGGATAGAGGTGGATAAATTTAATGGCACTAGTTTTGATCTGTGGAAGCTGAAGATGGAAGACATGCTTGTTGATCGAGACCTCTAGGAAACTATGAGTGGAACAAAACCAGCTGCAATGTCACAAACTGATTGGGATCTCAAGGATCGGAAGGCTAAGGGTCTCATAAGACTTAGTCTTGTTGATTCTGTCCTTTTAAATGTCCATGAGGAGGCTATTGCAAACTTGCTTTGGAAGAAGTTGGGAGATGTGTATCAAGCCAAATCCTTGGTTAACAAACTTTTCTATGAGAAACAAGTTGTATTCTCTTTGAATGGAGGATGGAGGATCTATTGCAGAACATATGAATGCCTTCAACATGTTGGTTGCACAATTGACATCTGTTGGTGTGAAAATGGAGGAGGATCGATGTATGACCTTGCTTTGTTCTTTGCTGGACTCATGGGATTATCTTGTGATGGCTATTGGAAGCACCATATCCACATTCAAAACAGATGAAGTGGTTTCTTCGTTGTTGTCTAAAGAGATGTAGAGAAAGTCTTCTGAGGCAACCAAAGAGGCTCTTACAGTTCATGGAAGATCCAAGGAGAAAGGAAAAAAGGACATGAAAGATGAGAAGGGTAGATCTAAATCTTGTGGGAGATCCAAATCTCCTAGAAATTCCAAGGCTATCTTTTGGAACTGTGGTAAATCTAGGCATTTCTGAAAGGAATGCAAAGAGGAAAAGAAAAAGAAGAAGAAGAACCCAGATTCAGATTCTGACAAGTCACAAGATGATGGCGATGCCTTCATCACAGCCCTGGCAACCCATGCATTTGATGATGTGTGGCTGATTGATTCTGGTGCATCATTCCACATGACCTCACATCGAGACTGGTTTACTAAGTATGAGGAGTTCGATGGTGGAAAGGTGTACTTAGGTCACAAATCTCATCTAAAGATTGTTGTTCATGGAAGAGTCTCTATCTAATTCCTTGATGGATGAGTGAAGGGGATCTTTGGGGCTATGCACATCCAGGCTTAGCATGGAACCTGCTTTTTGTAAGTATGTTGAATGATGCAGGTGTATAGGTTGTCTTTTCTAAAGAAGGATGCAAGATGACTAGAGGAGCTATGGTGCTTGCTAAGGGTATTAGGAGAGGTACTATGTTTCAGCTGGAGGCATGCATTTCACAATGCAATAGTTCTTCTGACTCAAGGAAGAGGGCAGCAGTCACTTCATCCCCTCCATCTGAATGAGCAGTGAAGAAATATGTTATATCTAGTCCTGATGGTTGTATTCATGCCTTGGAAGTTAAGCTTCTTACTGAAAAGACAATGTTATGGCATAAGAGATTTGGCCACATTGGTGAGAAGGGCCTTAGAATGCTGAAAAATAAAAACCTCATTGAGGGGTTAGATGATTGTAATCTTGAGTTTAACTTTTATGAACACTGCATATATAGAAAACAAAATCATGCTTAGTTTTATTCGAGTTCTCATAAGTCTTCTGGTGTGTTGGACCTTGTTCATTCTGATATATTTAGTCCTGTTAATGTTCCTTCATTATCAAAATCTATATATTTTGTATCTTTCATAGATGACTATAGTAGAAGGACATGGATTTATTTTCTCAGAAGCAAATCTGAAGTCTATAGTAAGTTTAAGGAGTTTAAATCCTTTGCTAAAAATTAGACTAGTAAAAAGATTAAGTGTTTGAGGACTGACAACAGTGGTAAGTTTTTTTCTACAGAATTCGATAAATATTGCAAGGAACTTGTGATTGAAAGACATAAGACAACTCCATACACCCCTCAACAAAATGGAGTTACAGAGAGGATGAACAAGACACTGATGGAGAAGGCTAGGAGTATGGTTAGTCGAGCTAGCCTAGAACAAAAGTTTTGGGCTAAAGCTATTGCCACTACTTGCTATCTTGTAAATAGATCTCCTACATCAGCTCTTGTTGGAAAGACACCCATGGAGGTGTGGTCTAGTAGAAAACCTTCAATAAGGCATCTTCATGTTTTTGGTTGTGAGGCATATGCACATGTGCCTAGGGAGAAGCAGTCAAAATTGGAGAATAAGGATGTTAAGTGTATCTTCATTGGCTATGGTATCGGTGTGAAAGGATACAAGCTTTGGGACTCTATGGCTGAAAAAGTCTTATATAGAAGAAGTGTCATCTTCAGAGAGCTAACACCTTCTTCCACTATTTTACAGCTAGAAGAAAAAGAAAAGAAAGAGGATGTTGTTCAGTTTCCTACTACCCTTGAGAAGACTAAACAGAAAGACAATGTTGGACATGATGATGAGGAGAGCTCTTACAGCTCTTAAAGCTCAGATGAAGAAGTTGAACTTCAACCTCAGCTCTTGAGGAGGTCTACATGAATAAGAAAGCAACCTGAGAGGTTTAGTTATACATTGCTTGATTCTAGTTGTGCTTTTACTTTCCTTGCTAACAGTGATGAACCTAAAACTGTATCAGAGGCTATGGATATGAAAGATGTAGGTTCTTGGAAGGAGGCCATGGAGGATGAGATAGATTCTTTTGAAAAGGATCAAACTCGGGACTTGGTGCCTTTGCCTTCTGGACGGAAACCCGTTGGATGCAAATGGGTGTTCAAGAAGAAATTTGGTGTAGATGGCAATGGTGAGAAGTACAAGACCAGATTGGTTGCGAAGGGGTATTCACAAGTGGAGGCTATAGATTATGGTGAGATCTTCTCTCCCATTGCAAAGTTGACATCTATTTGATTCCCATTATCTCTTGTAGCAACTTATGACTTAGAGGTAGAACAGATGGATGTGAAGACAACTTTCCTTCATGGTGATTTGGAGGAAGAAATCTACATGTTGCAGCCAGAGCATTACATGGTGAAAGGTAAAGAAAATTTGGTTTGCAAGTTAAAGAAGTCTTTGTATGGTTTGAAGCAGTCTCCTAGGAGGTGGTACTTGAAGTTTCATTCCTTTGTGTTGTCTATTGGATTTGTGAGATCAAAATCAGATCATTGTGTGTATTATAAGTTTGATGGTGATCGTATTTTCATTGTTGCACTATATGTTGATGATATGTTGCTCATTGGGAAGGGTAAGAATATGATTTCTGATTTTAAATCTTAGTTGTCAGCATAGTTTGAAATGAAAGATTTAGGGGCAGCCAAGTTCATTCTTTGGAGACCGTAAGTATGTGAAGACTGTGTTGTATAGGTTTAGCATGGCAGATTGTAGACCATTCTGTGTTCCTATTTCTTTGGGGACAAAGTTGTTTGTTAATGATTGTCCAAAATCTCCTAGTGAGTTGGAGGACATGAGCAGAGTACCTTATGCTAGTGTGGTTGGCAGTTTGATGTATGCCATGGTCTGTATAAGACCAAACATTGCCCAAGTAGTGGGAGTCCTTAGTCAATTTATGGCTAATCCTGGATGGGTACATTGGGATGTAGTTAAGCGAGTGTTCATATATTTGAGGGGTACTTCTGAGTATTCCATATGTTATCATTGTAATGTTATAGGACCTCTACATTCTGTTGATATTCATGGATTTGTGGATTCAGATTAGGTAGGTGACATTGACAGCAGGAGATCTACCAGTGCTTATGTGTTTACATTGTTTGGTGGTGCTATTAGTTGGATGAGTAAGCGACAACCTGGGGTTGCTTTGTCCACAATAGAAGCTAAGTATATGGTAGTAACTCATGCTTGTAAGGAAGCCATTTGGCTTAAGAGATTGTGTTTAGATATTGGTATTGATGTAGGTCAGATTAAAATCAGATGTGACAGTCAGAGTGTTATTTGCCTTGCGAAGAATCCAACTTTCCATGCCAGAGCAAAGCATATTGATGTTCAGTTTCACTTCATACGAGACATGGTAGAGGATGGGAAGGTAAATTTGGAGAAGGTAGATACTTTAAAGAATGTTACAGATGCATTGACGAAGCCAGTGGACACAAAGAAGTTTAGATGGTGTTCGGAGTCTATGGGCCTCTCAGCCTATAGCAGTTAAATCCTGTTATTCTATTGGCTTTTACAAGGTGTTTGACAAGTGGGAGAATGTTGGGAATTAAGGTGTCTCAACCTTGGTAATTCCTTGCATTATTTTGATTGTATTTATTTATTCATTGCCTATGATGTAAATTAATTGTAAATTCCATATTGTCATTTTGTGGGATGTGGCACAGTGATGTGTCATCCTACATGGAAGATGACAACTTGTAATTTTGTCCTCACATGAGGAGATAAGCATCCCACTTCATGGTAGAAGTATTTTTCCATGTGTCGGCATCTTGGATGTTGTGTAAAGGAATGTTTGACCGAAATGGTTATGAAGGATTCCTATGATGAAGTTATGACATGTAAGAGTCACAAATAGAAGCTTGTAAGACAGGTGAAGACATGTGTCGAAGAGCATCTTTGAAAAAGGCATCTTTGGGTGCCCCAAGGTGGACTATGACATGTTGTAAGATAATACTCTATTTATATCCTATGTATGATAGATTCTCTTACAGGTGTAAATTGTAACTGCTATGACAAATTCTATGATGGTCGTAAGAGCATCTGTCATAGCCTATTTTGGAAATAGGCGACCTCTTTGGGATGGGAGTTGTGGACAAGTGTTAGATACATCTTACAATGTTGACCAAGTGTCCATAGGCATGGGTTTTGGGCCATGAAGCCAAGTTGGATGCCCATTCCAAGATAGAGCCAATTTTGCCTCATATATTCTATATAAACAGGTGCTTGGAGGAGGAGAAGTAGTATGTGATTGACAAGTACTATTATTTTTCTGGATTGACTCCAGACATGAGTGTCGATGACTATTGAAGCTTACGTTGCAAGTATATTGTAAACCATATTCAGTTTTGATAATACATTGTGCAGGTTTCTGAGTGTGGGGTTTTTCACCTGATAAGGGTTTTCCCCACGATATATCTTGTCTCTCTTCTTCTGTCTTCTTTCTGGTTCTATGTGTATTGCTGCAATATCTCTGTTATATGTTTCATGTTGTTGTAATTGTAAAGATTAAATTGAATTTCTATAGTTCTCCCCTCATTAGATTAGTGTAGGAAGTAATTTCCGCACACCTAGCTTCCTTTCAAAATGGAGCACACAAACACACATATATTGTAATGCCCTACCATGCAACCCTAGAAAAAAGTTTAACTAAGTAATAAAAAGGGCGAATTTTTTTTTTAAATAGAAGTAATGATAACAAAACATAACATAGTCTATAATCAACAAGTTAAACTAGCATCTCTAGGGATTACACAACTGCCTTATTGGAATTATACAATAATCACCAACATACACAGGTTAATCAAACAAACCAACTAAATCAAACCAACATATTTCATTATGACATCCAAATACATCGAGAAGTTTGCATTAAGATTACAAGTACAAAATAGTATATCTTACAAGAGGAATTACATAGTTTCATTGTTACAAAAGCTCTTTTTCTAAATACATCAAATTACATAATGAATTCTACTAATACATAGATCTAGATGCAAATAGTACAAATAATTGTCTTCAAATACATGTGTAAACTAGAATCTACTACGAGACATACATCCATGAACCACAACACTAGATAAACCAATGGAATAATGCACATCCACCCAACCACATGGAACCCTGAGGTCCACCCCCCATGCTAGGAGATAACATAAGGTCGCACTACAATAAATAGTCAGGTAGACATAAGACTATAAGGAACAAGGACAACACATGACACCAACAACACAAGTCAATATCACAAGCATATCAATAGCACCTCCAGAGGCAACCACACTAGGGAATGCTAGGCTCCAGTAGGGGTGAGTGCCATCACATGGTTGTAACATGGGTTACCTTGACAGTCTCTAGCTAGATGCCAGCCCCCATCCATAGGTTACCCTGATAGCCTCTCTCTAGGCATCGGCCCCCATCTATGGTTACCCTGACAGTCTCTTGCTAGGCGTCAACCCCCATCTATGGTTACCCTTACAGTCTCTCACTAGACACCGGTCCCATAGGGTGACACATGTGGAACCAACATTCCTTTCGTGAGGAAAAGGAAGTTGATCTTGCCAACCAGGCCTTCTCATCCCATCCTTGGCCTGAATAAGCACTACAGGCATGGGTAAGGACTCCAATTATCTTAATTAGTGTGAAAACTACCCAACCCCTAGATTTATTATTAGGTTATCACTTGATTACCAAAACTCCCAATGGGTTACCTTGGCTAGCCACTTTGGGTACCAGCCCCACATTAGAAGCCACTCCCCCTTTACTGCGTCTAGATTCTCACAACCCATAACATAAACCAAGCATGATCTATTATATTCTCAAAATATACATCATTTCACATTACACAAGCAAGGCATTCCCATCTTGCATGCTCATCATAATCACATGAATAAGTACACTAAGCAAGGCATTCTCCATCTTGCACATGTATCATACCAACATGAAACATGAGACAATATTACAAGAGTGCATTTCATTCATCTCACATTCACTCAATCCTAGGCCTCCAGAAATAACTTCTACAACACTTGACAACATTAAAACATAATGGTCACACATCACATTCACTTTCCAAAGCACATCCTAAACCAAGATCAATAATTCAATAACAAAACTCCAAATGTAACATATTATCTGATGCACTAATAATGTTCCTAAAGAATGTAACATTATTCCAAGCATGATCAATCATCTAACAATATAAGGTAACTCTATCCCAACAATGCAGAACAATAATTACTTGAAGGGTTACCAATTATTCTACAGTAGAAAAATTTAGTCAAACAAGATACTACCCATTATTAGACTAAACCACTTTCTACACTGATGTGGATGTTACTAAAATTCTAGACAACTTTGTGATTTCTATTAAAAATAATTGTATAAGAAAAACATAAAAGATCATAAAGTAGATTAAAACTGATCATCCATTTAAATCTTTAGAAAGTATATGAGTTAAATGCTAAACATTTTATATCATATCAAACCTAACCTCCACTTACTCACCAAATTACATAACTAAGTACAATCTTTAATTTAAGTCATAAATAAGATTAGACTCCACTATATGACCACAAAGTTCCTTAAGGTGAAGAGGAAGCTATATATATATATATATATATATATATATATATATATATATATATATATATATATATATATATATATATATATATATATATATATATATATATATATATGACAAGTCTTACTAAATCTAAACTAAATGTTATCTTCCACCAAAATATATCAAAGATATCTAGATAAATAAGAATCATAAATTAAATTCATAGACTAACTCTATGCACACTACTTAAAATATTCTATTTCATACTAAAATTAAAGACTTAACTAAGGTCATCATACACACCCTATAACTAGATCTAAAATAACAATTCAATATTTATAATATGATAATTTACATCAATTTGACTAAGACAATTATATATTGAGAAGCCTTATTTATTATTCATAACCTACTCTCTTACAATAGATAAAACTACTAATATTCTTAAATATACAAGATAAAATTATATTTACAATATAGAATCTTTCTATAAATACAAGATAAATACTTTATACATAACAAGATAATTTCTTTCTTTATTTACAAGGCAAAGTCATATTTACCTCTAAATAAACAAGAAAAAATCCTATTTAATAATTCAAGAAGAATGATACATTTTAAAGGAACAAGAAGATTTAGTTTCTAAATAAAAGATGATTCTAAACAAGTCTATTATGATTTAGTTTCTAATTTACATATTTGAAAAAAAATCACAAAAGAAGACTAAGAAAAGAATGATCTATAAGTTAACTAAATTTGAATAATAATAATTTAAATTCAAAAACTAATTTAAATCAATATTTAAAATACTAACAATTTGATATTTATATTATGATAACGTACATTAACTTAACTAAACATATAAGTTATGAACATTACAAATTTACCAATCTTTTCTAGACACACAGCAATTAAATATCATGTAATTAAGTAAATATTCTTTAATTATAAACTTGATTACATTCTAATAAATAAATAGATTATTAAAAATGGTAAAATTGATGCAATACAAATTCTTACAATTATGACAGGAGTTAAAATAGAATCTTCCTAATATGATTTCAATTCATTAAACCCTGAAATGAGCTAATTTCTAATTACAAGACTTGCTAACTAAATTCCCTAGCAGAGATTAAAATCCTATGTTAATGGGAAAATAAATTCAGAAAATCTTATTCATTTTCCAGCTACAATGTTTGTGTTGCTTGCAGATCTCAAATAAAAGAATTTGTTGAACTATTAAAGGGTTGAATTTGGCACACGCCAACATCCTAACTTGCCTCAGAAGGAAAGAAGATATGATTACAGAAGTTTAATGTTTAATGTTTATAGGTTGAGAGAGTTGGATTTCATAGTGTTCTCCACAGAGTTGGAGTTACAGGTTCAACTAGACACCAAAAAAAATAGACATCAGAATGCAACATTCGTGCCTTAGGTATCTAACACACAAAATGATTAGATAAAACTTTTAGAGATTAAAAAAAATTGCAATCAACTGTAAACGATTAAGAATATTGCAGTTTGTTTAACTAATTTCTTCAATGATGTGCAGCCTCATGTAATCAACATGGGAATTGTTTGACAGTGCACATTGAAAGGTGTTGGAAAGCCAAATCCACACAAGTATCTTGCATGCATAAGCTAGAATGGGAGTTTGAAACAACTTTAAGCATAATAGGGATGAATTTATATTAGATATTATAGTGTGGTTTGCAAACTGTGGAAGCATGAGCACAACCAACACTAACTATTTAACACAATGCCTCAAAGAAAGGTGTAAATACAGTATCCATGCTAACTGTTTGATAGAATGCCTCCAAGAAATGTATAGAAACAACAATCAAAGCAATTATTTGATAGAAACCTTCAAAGGAGTGTGATTTCATGGAATGCCGTCAAGGCCGCCATATGAGAGGTTTATGCAGAGAATCTATTTGTTTCAAAGGATTTAGAAACATTGAACCATATGCGATCTATACAAATTGGAAACCGGACTTTGGCCCTCATTTGCATTTTATAAATATTTTGCAAGTTGCAGAGTGGGCCCAAAGCACAAAATACAAGACCTCTGACCTCTGAACTGCCATGGAGGAAGTTGAAATGCCATTGTTGGATCTATACAAAATGGATGTGTGGAAGTTTATTTAACAGAAAACCTCAAAGAGACATCATCCTATGGGATACAATGATGCACAATATCCACAAAATGGATTTGTATTAAGGGTTTAGAAACTTCAATCAAATATCAAATGGTTGCACCTCTCAAATGCTAATTAGAGACAATAATTACGTATATCAAGCCATTATAAATGAAACAATTTCTATTTTGTATAATGGGAGATCTAGAGGACATGCATGCAAAATATGAAATCACAGAAAAAGCAAGCGGGTTGTTTGATAAAATACCTTAGAAAGATGTCATCCCATGGAACATAATAGTTGTAGAATATACACAAAAGTGTTGTGCTAAATGAGGGGGAACCATTGCATTCTATTTAAATCAATTGTTATGAAGAAAACTGATATGATTAGCTATAATGTTTATAACAGATTATATATGAGTCGAAATGACTTTAGAGGTTTAAGAATGATGTATAGTAGACAAGACTTTTTCAATGGCAAAAAGGTAAACACCAATTTGTTTAGCGATGACAGGAATGATTCCCATATGGGAATAAATTAGTAGGATTTCATATGTATAGCATGCATTGATAGGCAATGATGATTATCAAGCAATTGGCAAGAGTACTAAGACATGATTTTGAAGAACATGCTGATGGAAGAAATTTTAGACTTAAACATAAGGATTGGAGTAGCAATGACCATGCTAAAGGATCAATCAAATGAAGAGTACTTCCCATTCAAAAGATAAATTATTGCAAACCATTCCATAACTGTAAGATTGATTCCAATAAACTAAAGGCACCTCGCTTGCTCCTTTCCCTAATAATTCTTCTGGCAACGTTCCCTTTTTTTCTCTACACTGAGACTACCCCCCTAAAATAGCCAAAACCTATCTAAAACAGAGAGAGAGAGATACCCCCCAAAAAATCTACGCTCCATAAAAAAAATAGCCAATATAGTAAAATTTCTTCCTGTAATTGACCACCCACTACCTTAATAGCTATTCCATTTTTTTACAACAAAACAATTCATTTAATTTCCACTAGCTTGAAAGATTCTTTACTATTTTTACTTATATCATATTTATTATATAAGACAACTCATATTTAAATATCAAATATTTTATGACAACACACAAAAGCAAATTTATTCATTAAAGAAAATATTAATTATTTTAAAAATTATTTATTATTATTATTTTCTATTAGAATTATTAATTTAATTCCTATTTTACAACATTTTATTTACCTCATTACTATTATTATTTATATATCAAAGTAAACTAAATGAAGAAAAAAATCAAAATAATAATCACACAATTTACGACCTACTAAACCACATATAGAGCAATACCTAACAACTACATACGATGAACAACTAGTGACTTACACTCATTCCCAAACTGACCTTAACGATAGGGTACAAGACTAAATACTCATCCTCTTCAAGGATGGTGACATAGCTAGGGACCATATGTTATCTCCATTCAATAGTTCCATTGGTTAAGGCATGCTCAGACCTGTTAATTTAGGTGGAGTCGATCCCTGGTACCTGTAGCCTACAACAAACAACATGGTCACACATGTACATATATACAATCATGTAGTCATACACACAGTGAAAGGAAGTTGCAGTGTAGTAGGGTACTCATGCATTAGTAAGGCGACATTGTTCCTTTCACCCACACATCAAACATTAAATCACAACACACATAGCAACTAGTTACTAAATGATTAAGTAAGAACCATCATTAGATAGTCACATGATACTCATAATACGATTGATCCACACAAAACATCATAACATCCTATGACATAGAATCAATCGCATAAAACTCAATTCTAACATATGACAGTTATAATAAAATCAACATCATAATCACCTGAATGGAAGGCAATGTCAGAGCATGTGAATTATCAGTATTGCAACAAGGTTCATTGACAAAATATACTAACCTAAGTATTCTAATTATTTACATTCATCTCCACACTCCTTAGTCCGACCCCCTGCACATCCAAGGTGAAACTAGAGCGGTACTACATCCTCCCCCCTAAATTGACTTACTCCTGGAAGTCACAAACTAGGGTGGAAACATTACATATTAGTATTGCAATTTTCTATTACCAACATATGCATCCATATTAAGCAATTGTTCATATGATAGCACAATTGTTCAATAAAGACAAGAAGAACATCAATTCTTTACCTTTAAGGCATATCATGTGATCTACTTACACATATTTTGAAAATTTAATACGATTTAAAGAATTTGTATTCACATATAATCAAGGAAAAATACATTTCATATCTTATTTCCACTATGCTTCTGACTAACTACCAACATGCAAAGTACAATCCTCTGCGGAGTCCTCCCTTGAACATACTATCAAAGGTTTGAAATGAACATGATAGAAGAAACACTTGACACGAAACGGGGCCAACAAAAACATACATTCGGAATAGCCACCATAGAGATTTTAAAAATAAATGCAAACCCAAGTGGGGGAATAATCAAATTCAATCTTAAGTCACAAAGTGCCTGCAATTTCCAACAATAAATTAAGTACAAAGAAAAGAGTTTTGGTGACCATTATTGTCATAAGAAAGTTTAAAGAAAGAAAATTCACTGTTACCCCCCTACAACACATGAAACAACCATAAAAAATTCTAAAACAACCAATTCACATCATGATGTAACTAATTTTAGCCACAAAAAGGGAGTATCTACTAAAGAACACTCAAGGACACAAGGTCTAGAATGTGTTAGAGAATGTACACCAACACTCAAACGATTTAGTTAACTACATCCTCTTATCTAAGCAACTTTTATACAAGGATTTAAGGCAACACAGTCACTACTTATATACAAACAACTTTATCTTTAATACAGTACAATTTCTTTTTTTACTAATCTATGAAAACATGCAATTACTTCCTTATGCAAGAAGATATTCACATAGAACATGTTTGATGTCACACACAAGAATAATTGATAACTATAATTGACTTACAGTATCACACTCATGATCTTATGGGTCCAATGTAAGCTCCAATTTGATCTCCTGCACATGGTTCTTACACAGGCATACACAATGATAACTTTCATAAATCACAACAATTGTTCCACATGAGGTCATGACCAACTAGGGGTTAGATATAGATTACCAAGAAACCACGTAAAGATACCCCGCACAAGACAATATCAGATAACCACATGACTCACTAGATGATTAAGTCATTCCAATACTTAATTACATGCACTATCATTTAGGAAACTCATATTGGCAGATATATCATCACATTTTCATAAATGAAGAAGAAAGAATACATTGTAGACACTTAAGTAAAATAGGACATAAAAAATTCATTTCTTGAAGAGAAAGTCTGCAAACTTATTAACCTTCTAATGTCATACTAAAGCACACAGGTGGGAGGTACTATTACCAACTCACCACAAAGAGAAAATCATTTAACCTAGAGAAACAACAATAATCCAGAGGTCTCAGTGTTGTAACCTAGGCTCTGATTCCAAGTGTAATGCCTTGCCATGCAACCCTAGAGAAAAGTTTAACTAAGCAATAAAAAGGGCAAATTTTTGTTTAAATTGAAGTAATGATAACAAAACATAACATAGTCTATAATCAACAAGTTAAACTAGCATCTCTAGGGATTACACAACTGCCTTATTGAAATTATACAATAATCAACAACATACATAGTTTAATCAAATAACCCAACTGAATCAAACTAGCATCTTTCATTACGACATCCAAATACATCAAGAAGCTTGCATTAAGATTACAAGTACAAAATAGTATATCTTACAAGAGGAATTACATAGTTTCATTGTTACAAAAGCTCTTTTTATGAATACATTAAATTACATAATGAATTCCACTAATACATAGATATAGATGCAAATAGTACAAATAACTGTCTTCAAATATAGGTGCAAACTGGAATCCACTACGAGAGATACATCCACGAACCACGGCACTAGATAAACCAATGGAATAATGCACATCCACCCGACCATGTGGAACCCTGAGGTCCACCCCCATGCTAGGAGATAACATAAGGTCCCACTACAACAAATAGTCCGGTAGACAAAAGAATATAAGGAACAAGGACAACACATGACACCAACAACATAGGTCAATATCACAAGCATCTCAACAGCACTTCCAGAGGTAACCACACTAGGGAATGCTAGGCTGCAGTAGGAGTGAGTGTCATCACATGGTCCTAACATGGGTTACCCTGATAGTGTCTAGCTAGATGTTGGCCCCCATCCATGGGTTACCTTGAAAGTCTCTCTCTAGGCACCAGCCCCCATCTATGGTTACCTTGACAGTCTCTCACTAGACGCTGGCCCCATAGGGTGACACATGCGGAACCAACATTCCTTTCATAAGGATAGGAAGTTGATCTTACCAACCAGGCCTTCTCATCCTATCCTTAGCCTGAATGAGCACTACAGGCATGGGTGAGGAATCCAATTATCTTAATTAGTGTGAAAACTACCCAACCCCTATATTTATTACTAGGTTATCACTTGATTACCAAAACTACCAATGGGTTACTCTAGCTAGCCACTTTGGGTACCGGCCCCACATTGGAAGCCACTCCCCCTTCACTGCGTCTAGATTCTCACAACCCATAACATAAACCAAGCATGATCTAAATTACATTCTCAAAATATACATCATTTCACATTACACAAGCAAGGTATTCCCATCTTGTATGCTCATCATAATCACATGAATAAGCACACTGAGCAAGGCATTCTCCATCTTGGACATGTATCATACCAACATGAAACAGGAGACAATATTACAAGAGTGTATTTCATTCATCTCACATTCACTCCCTCCTAGGCCTCTGGAAACAACTTCTACAATACTTGACAACATTAAAACATAATGGTCACACATCAATTTCACTTTGCAAAGCACATCCTAAATCAATATCAATAATTCATAACAAAACCATAAATGTAACATATGATCTGATGCACTAATAATGTTCATAAAGAATGTAACATTATTCCAAGCATGATCAATCATCTAACAATATAAGGTAATTCTATCCCAACAATGCAGAACAATAATAACTTGAAGGGTTACCAATTATTCTACAATAGAAAAATTCAGTCAAACAAGATACTACACATTATTTGTTTAAACCACTTTCTACACTAATGTGGATCTTATTAAAATTCTAGACAAATCTGTGATTTCTATTCAAAATAATTGTATAAGAAAAACATAAAGGGTCTTAAAGTAGATTAAAACTGATCATCCATTTAAATCTTTAGAGATTATATGAGTTAAATGCTAAACATTTTATATCATATCAAACCTAACCTCCACTTACTCACCCAATTTCATAACTAAGTACAATCTTTAATTTTAGTCATAAATAAGATTAGACTCCATTATATGACCACAATGTTCCTTAAGGTGAAGAGGAAGCAAGATATATATATCTAATTCAAGAAGAATGATACATTCTAAAGGAACAAAAAGATTTAGTTTCTAAATAAAAGAGGATTCTAAACAAGTCTATTAAGATTTAGTTTCTAATTTACATATTTGAAAAAAAATCACAAAAGAAGACTAAGAAAAGAATGATCTATAAGTTAAATAAATTTGAATAATAATAATTTAAATTCAAAAACTAATTTAAATCAATATTTAAAATAATAACAATCTAATATTTATATTATGACAAAGTACATTAACTTAACTAAATAATTAAGTTATGAACTTTACAAATTTATCAATCTTTTCTAGACACAACAATTAAATATCATGTAACTAGCATACCTATATTTAAAAAAATATATCTAAAGTATGCCAAGAGATATCCTTCTCAAGGTGCCTATTCCACCTTTGTGAGGTATATTGATTAAAAATAGGCGCCTCGAGAAGGATATCTCTTGGCGTACTTTAGATATATTTTTTTTAAATATAGGTATGCTAGTAGCATCCGCAGCGGCAAGCTCAATTATAACTATATTATATAATTATAAGAATATATTATAATTATATAATATATTATATTATAATTATAATTATATTAATTATATAATATAATATATAATTATAATTATATATCTAACCTATATTATAATATCAAGGTTATGGTTTTAATCTAATTAAATTTATGGTTATGTTCATAGAAATATATGCTAAGTGTAATGTTAGCACAACTTGTCATAATTGTATCAATAACGATACCCTAATTCTATCCTAAATTTGAAATGTAACTCTAACTCTAATTCTATCCTATATTTGATATGTAATCCTAACCCTAATTCTATCACTAACCTTAATTTTATGCCTAACCCTAATTGTAATTTAACTCTAACCCTAGTTCTAACTCTAGTGTTTTTGCCTTATATATTTGCCCTAATTATAACCAAACCCATAACCCTAATTCTATACCTAAACCTAACCCACACCCTAATTCTATCCCTCAACCTAATTGTAAACCAAAACCTTTGGTTATATATATGCCCTGATTCTAACCCTAATTTGAATTGTAACCCTAAACATCATTCTATTGAGAACCTTAATTTTATGATCCTTAACCGTAACCCTAATTTAACTCTAACCTTAATTCTAGTTCTATTGTATTTTTACTTATATATTTTCCCTAATTATAACTAAACCCATAACACTAATTGTAACCCTAAACCTAACCCTAACCCTAATTTTATCTCTAACCCTAATCCTAGCCTAATCATAATTTTGATCCTAAGACTAACCCCAACCCTAATCGTAATTCTAACCCTAACCCTAACTAAATTTATAACCCCTACCCTAATTATATTCATAACCCTAATTTTGAACTTGGTCATAATTCTATCCATAACCTAGCCCTAATTATAACTCTAACCCTAACCCTAATTCTAACTCCAACCCTAACAATTTTTTTGTTATAAATATTTTCCCTAGTTGTAAACCTAATTCTAATCATAACCCTAACTGTCATTCTATCCCAAACCCTATTTCTTTTATTATTGCTAACTCTATCCCTAATCCTAACCCTAATTCTAACTATAATTATAACCAACCCCATAATTCTATCCCTAAAACTAATTATAAACCCAACCCTTTAGTTATATATGCCATGATTGTAAGCATAATTTGAACAATAACCCTAAACCTCATTCTATTAGTAACCTTAATTTTATCGTTAACCCTAACCCTAATTTAACTCTAACCCTATTTCTAGTTCTATTATTTTTTACTTATATATTTTCCCTAATTATAACTAAACCTATAACTCTAATTCTATCTGTAAACCTAAACCTAACCCTAAGACTAACCCCAACCCTAATCCTAATTCTAACCCTAACCCTTGTTCTAACCCTAACCCTAACTAAATTTCTAACCCCTACTCTAATTATATTCCTAACCCTAATTTAACTCTAACTCTATTATTTTTTACTTATATATTTTCCCTAATTATAACTAAACACATAAATCTAATTCTATCTGTAAACCTAAACCTAACCCTAAGACTAACCCCAACCCTTTAATCCTAATTCTAACCCTAACCCTAACTAAATTTCTAACCCCTACTTTATTATATCCATAACCCTAATTTTGAACCTAGTTGTAATTCTATACGTAACCCTAAACCTCATTCTATCAATAACCTTAATTTTATCCTTAACCCAAACCCTAATTTAACTCTAACCCTAGAGTTCTAGTTCTATTATTTTTGACCTATATATTTGCTCTAATTATAACTAAATCTATAACCCTAATTCTATCCCTAAACCTATAACCCTAATTTATCCCTAACCCTAATTCTAACCCTAACCCTAATTCTGACCCTAAGAATAACCCCAACCCTAATCCTAATTCTAAACCTAACCCTAACTAAATTTCTAACCCCTACCCTAAAATATTCATAACCCTAATTTTGAACCTGGTCATAATTCTATTCCTAACCCTAACCCTAATTCTAACTCTAATCCTAACAATTTCTTTTGTTATAAATATTTTCCCTAACTGTAATTCTATCCCAAACCTTATTTCTTTCACTATCCCTAATTCTATCCCTAACCCTAACCCTAATTTTAACTATAATTATAACTAAACCCATAATTCTATCCCTAAACCTAATTTTAAACCCAACCCTTTGGTTATATATATGCCCTTATTATAACCCTAATTTGAATTGTTACCCTAAACCTCACTCTATCAGTAACCTTAATTTTATCCTTAACCCTAACCCTAATTTAACTCTAACCCTAGTTCTAGTTCTATTGTTTTTTACTTACATATTTGTCCTAAGTATAAGTAAACCCATAACCCTAATTATATCCCTAAACCTAACCCTAACCCTAACCCTAATTTTATCCCTAGCCCTAATTGTAACCCTAACCCTAATTCTAATGATAACCCTAACTATAATTCTATCCCAAACCTTATTTATTTCACTATCCCTAATTCTATCCCTAACACTAACTGTAATTCTAACTATAACCCTAACTTTTTGTTTTATATATTTTCCCTAATTGTACTACTAATTCTCATCATAACCCTACCCTTAATTGTAGCCCTAACCCTAACCATGATTCTATTGCCAACCCTTTGTTTATATATATTAGCCCTAATTCTAACATAAATTTGATTTGTAACTCTAACCGTAATTGTATCACTAACCTTAATTCTATCCTTAACCCTAACCCTAATTATAACCCTAATTCTATTCCTAACTATAACTATAATTCTAACTGTAACCCATATAATTTCCTAGTTATAAATATTTTCCCTTTAACTATATCCTAATTCCAATCATAACCTAACTATAATTGTATCCCTAACCCTAATTCTATCACTAATCATAATTCTATCCCTAACCCTAACCCTTTAATTCTAACCCTAATATTTTTGAATATATATTTGCCTTAATTGTAACTCTAATTCTAGTTGTAATTCTAACCCTAAATGTAGCCCTAACCGTAATCATAATTCTAATCCCAACACTTTGGTTATATATATTTGCCCTAATTCTATCCTAAATTTGAATTGTAACCCTAACCCTAATTCTATCGCTAACCTTAATTCTATGCTTAACCCTAACCCTAGTTTAACTCTAACTCTAGCTCTAATTTTAATTGTAACCCCAATTATAACCATAATCCTAACCCTAACCTTAATTCTAACTCTAATTATAAACCTAATCCTAACCTAATTCTAACCCAACCCTAACCTTAACAATAATTTTAATCCTAACCCTTACCCTATTTATAAAATTGATATATGTAAATTATTTGTGAAGACTTCCCTTGACACACTTTCCAAAGTGGACCTAGAAGAGGCAATAAGTAATTAATTTAATTATATAAGTCCATAATATTAAGTCTAAGAAAATCATGCAATATAATTAAAACCAATAAATTCTAAAAATTAAAACTTAATTTTAAGAGAATGTAAATAATTTAAAACTCAATAAATTCATAAAATTAAATTTAAATTTAAAATGCATGTTTGTTTTTTCTAAAATTAAAACAATTGTTATAATGACTTTGGATAAGTCATCTATTTTTTTTAGTAAACTACAAAAACTAGCTAATTTAAGTTACCAATTAAATTAAAAAACAAAAGCAAAAACAAAAACTTAATATTAGTAGAGATATCTAACATAGATTAATAAGTTTGAATATTTAAAACTTATCATTAAAAATAGTTTAACTCAATTCATAAATTCATTTAATAATTTCATGATTTTAATAAATTAACACTATTGGTGCTCATAATTTAAAAAATAATTAAATTTCTAAATATTTATTATACATTCCTAAATAAATTCTTAAAAAATATAGCATTTGTTGGATAACCATACCACAAGTTACTATATAGCAAATTAATCCACCACTTTATTTGAAATAATTAAAATATAAAAGTTAGAGAAATGAAATAATAAAACTAAATAATATTCTAAAATTATTTTTAATTTTTAAATGTGCATGAAAGAATTAAAACTCACAAATTAAATGTAAATTTAAATAGCATTTTTCTCAAATATAATGAGACATAACTATAAATTTAAAATAAATATTGTATACTTTAATATTAAATTTATTATTATCATTTTAACATATTATATGTAACAATTCTAATAACATAACTTATACTTTTAAAATATAGCTTAAAACTTATACTATACAAAACCTCATATTAAATTTGATATATATTATATACACCATATTATTAATTTAACTAAGTTATGCTATAAACCATTTGACTTTAACCACTGGAGACTAATTTAATTTTAAATTCACAATTATAAAAACAATTTGTATTTTAAACATCATACAAGATTTTCCCTAAAATTCTAATTTAACTACTGCACATTAATTTAATTTTTAAAGAGATCGCTTAGAAAATAGGGAGTTGTGGAGCTCTAATTTTAGTAACTATTAAAACTTACCAAAATGATATAAAAAAACATATAAAAACTCTAGTTTTACACTACCTTGTTTTAATTTTCTCCATTATTGTTTTTTTCAGGAGACTCAAATTTTCTTGATCTACATGGAGGGTTGCCCTCAAATTTCTTCTTCTTGGTCTACATGGAGGGTTGCACAATGAAAGAATTTGGAATGGAGGTGTTTTACAAATTATTTTAATGATTTTATCAATTTAGTTGTGTAGCTGCAGGATTCACTGGGAAGATGGTATGCATGTAGGTTAAGAGGAAGGAAAATGAGATATTTAGCTAGAGTTTGATTGCAGGTATAGAAGATTGCAAAAAAAATCTAGATCCAAAAACCTTAGTTTTCTTAGTGGGTTTACACATATAATCTATATATGATTGGGTTTCTATTATTTTAGGTCTATCATTTTAAAAATAGTATAATATACCAAATATACCCAATTAATAATATGTATGTATTAAAATTAAACAAAATATATTAATCTATATGCTGGTAGGATAAGGAAGTACAGATTTAAATTATCAAAACAAATTTAATAAATTACAGGGGAGGGTGTATATATATATATATATATATATATATATATATATATATATATATATATATATATATATATATATATATATATATATACACACTGTATGCTATCTTTTTAAAAAATTAGAATACTCTTTATAAAAATACAAAAACATTGATTTTTTAAACTATTTTTATTCTATGTTGTGCTTTTATTTAAAATAGAATGTAGAGTAAAGTCTTTTAAAAAAAATTAAAATACTTTTATAAAAAAATAAATGCATTGATTTTTTAAACTATTTTTATTCTATGTTGTGCTTTTATTTAAAATAGAATGTAGAGTAAAGTCTTTTAAAAAAAATTAAAATACTTTTATAAAAAAATAAATGCATTGATTTTTTAAACTATTTGTACTCTATGTTGTATTTTAAAAAAATAGAATGTAGAGTAAAGTCTTTTAAAAAAAATTAAAATACTTTTATAAAAAAATAAAAGCATTGATTTTTTAAACTATTTTTACTCTATGTTGTATTTTAAAAAAATAGAATGTAGAGTATTAAAGTCCATTGTAATTGCTATTTTGACACTTTAAGATAACATTATAATATTATAATATATTATTATTTAAAATAGAATGTAGAGTAAAATCTTTTAAAAAAAAATTAAAATGCTTTTATAAAAAAATAAAAGCATTGATTTTTTAAACTATTTTTACTCTATGTTGTATTTTAAAAAAATAGAATGTAGAGTATTAAAGTCCATTGTAATTGCTATTTTAACACTTTAAGATAACATTATAATATTATAATATGATATAATATTATAATATATTATTATTTTTATTTAAAATAGAATGTAGAGTAAAGTATTTTAAAAAATTAAAATACTTTTACAAAAATAAAAGCATTGATTTTTTAAACTATTTTTACTCTATATTGTGTTTTTAAATAATAGAATGTAGAGTAAAGTCCATTGCTATTTTGACACTTTAAGATGACATTATAATATTATAATATGATATAATATTATAATATAGTATTATATTATAATATGATCCAATATTATAATATATTATATAATATTATAATATACTATTATAAAATAATATGATATATTATAATATAATGTGATACGCCTTTTATCAATTTCTGCAATTCTATTCTATTATATTATACTAAAATGAAATACTTTTTGAAAAAAAAATTCTTGCAGGCCTTTGATCAATTTCTTCTGCAATGCTATTCTTTTATGTGAATATGTGTCCTTTCATATGCCATTTATGTAATGTTTCTTTTCATGTTAGTGGATATGCCATTTATGTAGGATGCCTCTCGGCATAATTAAGTAAATATTCTCTAATTATAAACTTGATTACATTCTAATAAATAAATAGATTATTAAAAATGGTAAAATTGATGCAATACAAATTCTAACAATTATGACAGGAGTTAAAATAGAATCTTCCTAATATGATTTCAATTCATTAAACCTTGAAATGAGTTAATTTCTAATTACAAGACTTGCTAACTAAATTCCCTGGCAGAGATTAAGATCTTATGTTAATGGGAAAATAAATTTAGAAAATCTTATTCATTTTCCAACTGCAATGTTTGTGTTGCTTGCAAATCTCAAATAAAAGAATTTATTGAAGAATTAAAGGGTTGAATTTGGCATGTGCTAACATCCTAACTTACCTCAGAAGAAAATAAGATATGATTGTAGAAGTTTAAAGTTTAATGTTTACAGGTTGAGCCAGTTGGATTTCATAGTGTTCTCCACAGAGTTTACATTATAGGTTCATCCAGACACCAAAAAAAATAGACATCAGAATGCAACATTATGCATTAGGTATGTGACGTAAAAAATGATTAGATAAAACTTTTAGAGATTAAAAAATATTACAATCAACAGTAAACAATTGAGGATATTGCGGTTTGTGTAACTATTTTCTTCAATGATGTGCAGCCTCATGTAATCAGCATGGAAACTGTTTGACAGTGTGCCATGAAAGGTGTTGTAAATCTAAATCCACACAAGTATCTTGCATGCATAAGCTGGAATGGGAGTTTGAAACAACTTTAGGCATAATAGGGATGAATTTTTATCAGACATTAAAGTGTGGTTTGCAAAATGTTGAAGCATGAGAATGACCAACACTAACTATTTAACACAATGCCTCAAAGAAAGGTGTAAATATAGTATCCATGCTAACTGTTTGATAGAATGCCTCCAAGAAATGTTCAGAAACAACAATCAAAGCAATTATTTGACAGAAACCTTCAAAGGAGTGTGATTTCATGGAATGCCATTAAGGCCTCCATATGAGAGGTTTATGGAGTGAATAGATATTTGTTTCAAAGGATTTAGAAGATTTTAACCATATGTGATGTATGCAGATTGCAAAAAGATTTCTAACTCCAAAATGCAAATTGCAAACTAAACTTTGGACCTCATTTGTATTTTATAAATCTTTTACAAGTTGCACAGCAGGCCCACAACACAAAATGCAAGACCTCTGACCTCTGAACTACCATGGAGGAAGTTAAAATGCCATTGTTGGATCTATAAAAAATGGATGTATGGAAGTTTATTTAACATAAAACCTCAAGGAGACGTCATCCTATGGGATGCAATGATGCAGGATATCCACAAAAAGGATTTGTATTAAGGGTTTAGAAACTTCAATCAAATATCAAATGGTTGCACCTCTCAAGTGCTAATTAGAGACAACAAGATTTATGTATATCAAGCCATTATAAATGCAGCAATTTCTATTTTGTATAATGGGATCTCTAGAGGACATGCATGCAAAATATGAAATCGCAAAAAAAAGCACATAATATACATAAAAGTGTTGTACTAAATGGGGGGAACCATTGCATTCTATTTAAATCAATTGTTATGAAGAAAACTGATATGATTAGCTATAATGTTTATACCAGATTTTGAAAGGAAGCTAGATGTGCGGAAAATGCTTCCTACACTAATCTAAGGAGGAGAGGGCTATGCAAATTCAAATTAATCATTACAACTAAAGAAACATAGAACATCTAACAGAGATATTGCAGCAATACACATGAACCAGAAAGAAGACAGAAGAAGAGAGACAAAGATTTACGGTGGGGAAATCCCTTATCGGGTGAAAAATCCCACACTCAGAAACTAGCACAATGTATTATCAAAATAGAAAGGTATTTACAATACACTTACAATGCAAGCTTCAATGGTCTTTGATAGTCGTATCTGGAGTCAATCCGGTAGCATAACAGTACCTATAAACCTGTGATACAATTCCCTCTCCAAGCACTTGTTTATATAGAATATACAAGGCAATATTGGACCTATCTTGGGATGGGCATCCAACTTGGCCTCATGGCCCAAAACCCATGCCTAAGGAAACTTGGTAAACATTGTAGAATGTACCTGACACTTGTCCACAGCTCCCATCCCAAAGAGGTCACCTATTTCCAAAATGGGCTATGGCAGATGCTCTTACGACACTTACTACCATCATAGAATCTATCATAGCGGTTACAACTTACAGCTATAAGAGAATCTATCATACACAGGCTATAAATAGCATATTCTATTACAACATGTCATAGTCCACCTTGGGGCACCAAAATATGCCTTTTTCAAAGATGCTTCATGACACATGTCTTGACCTATCTTACATGCTTCTATTTCTAACTCTTACATGTCATAACTTCGTCACAGGAATCCGTCATAACCGTTTGGGTCAAACATTCCCTTACACAATATGGAAGATGCCAACACATGGAAAAATGCTCCTACCACAAAGTGGGATGCCTATCTCCTCATGTGAGGACAAAATTGCAAGTTGTCATCTTCCATGTAGGATGACACATCACCGTGCCACATCCCACAAAATGACAACATTGAATTTACAATTTATTTACAACATAGGCAATGAATTAATATATACAAACATAAATAATGCAAGGAATTACCAAGGTTGAGACACCTTAATTCCTAACATTCTCCCACTTGTCGAACACCTTGTAAGAGCCAATAGAATAACAGGATTTAACTGCTATAGGCTGAGAGGCCCATAGACTCCGAACACTATCTGAACTTCTCTATGCCCACTGGTTTCATCAATGCATCTGTAACATTGTTCAAAGTATCTACCTTCTCCAAATTTACCTTTCCATCCTCGACTATGTCTCACACGAAGTGAAACTAAACATCAATGTGCTTTGTTCTAGCATGGAAAGTTGGATTCTTCGCAAAGCAAATTGCACTCTGACTATCACAACTGATCGTGATCTGACCTGCATCAACACCAATATATGAACACAATATCTTAAGCCAAATGGCTTCCTTACAAGCATGAGTTGCTTCCATATACTTAGCTTCTATCATGGACAAAGAAACAATAGGTTGTTGCTTACTCATCCAACTAATAGCACCACCAAACAGTGTAAACACATAAGTCTGGTGGATCTCCTACTGTCAATGTGACCTACCTAATCTAAATCCACAAATCAATGAATATCAACAGATGTGGAGGTCCTGAAACATTACCATGATAGCATATGGAATACTCAGAAGTACCCCTCAAATATCTAAATACTCACTTAATTGCATCCCAATGAACCCATCCAGGATTAGTCATAAACTGACTAAGGACTCCCACTGCTTGGGTAATGTCTGGTCTTGTACAGACCATAACATACATTAAAATGCCAACAGCACTAGCATAAGGTACTATGCTCATGTCCTCCACCTCACTAGGAGATTTTGGACAATCCTCAACAGACAACTTTGTCCCCAAAGAAATGGGAACACACAATGGTCTACAATCTACCACGTTGAACCTGTCCAACACGGTCTTCACATTCTTACTCTGGCTTAGCCAATGTTTTTTGTTGGTTTTGTCTTTTCTAATTTCCATTCCTAGAATGTACCTGGCTGCCCCTAAATCTTTCATTTCAAACTATGCTAACAACTGAGATTTGAAATCAAAAATCATATTCTTACCCTTCCCAATGAGCAACATATCATCAACATATAGTGCAACAATGAGAATACGATCACCATCAAACTTATAATACACATAGTGATCCAATTTCGATCTCACAAATCCAATAGACAACACAAAGGCATCAAACATCAAGTACCATCTCCTAGGGGATTGTTTCAAACCATACAAAGACTTCTTAAGCTTGCAAACTAAATTTTCTTTACCTTTCACCATGTAATGCTCTGGCTATGACATGTAGATTTCTTCCTCCAAATCACCATGAAGGAAAGTTATTTTCACATCCATTTGTTCTACCTCCAAGTCATAAGCTACTGCAAGAGACAACAGGAATCGAATGGATGTCAACTTTGTAATGGGAGAGAAGATCTCACCATAATCTATACCCTCCACTTGTGAATACCCCTTCGCAACCAATCCAGCCTTATACTTCTCAACATTGCCATCAGCACCAAATTTCTTCTTCAACACCCATTTGCATCCAATGGGTTTTTGTCTAGGAGGCAAAGGCACCAATTCCTAAGTTTGATTATTTTCCAAAGAAGCCATTTCATCCTTGATGGCCTCCTTCCAGGAACCTACATCTTTCATGTCCATAGCCTCTGATACAGTTCTAGGTTCATCACTGTTAGTAAGCAAAGCAAAAGCACAACTAGAATCAAGCAATGTAAAACCAAACCTTTCAGGTTTCTTTCTTATCTGTGTCGACCTCCTCAAGAGCTGAGGTTGAGGTTCAGCTTCTTGATCTAAGCTTTCAAAGCTGCAAGAGCTTTCCTCATCATCAGGTCCAACATTGTCTTTCTTTTTAGTCTTCTTAGGGGTAGTAGGAAACTAAACAACATCCTCTTTCTTTTCTTTTTCTTCTGGCTGTAAAATAGTGGAAGAAGGTGTAAGCTCTCTTAAGATGACACTTCTACTATACAACACTTTTTTAGCCATAGGGTCCCAAAGCTTGTATCCTTTCACACTGACACCATAGCCAATGAAGCTACACTTAACAACCTTGCTCTCTAATTTTGACTGCTTCTCCCTAGGCACATATGCATATGCTCCACAACCAAAAACATGAAGATGCCTTATTAAAGGCTTTCTACCAGACCACACCTCCATGGGTGTCTTTCCAATAAGAGTTGATGTAGGAGATCTATTAACAAGATAGCAAGCAGTGCCAATAGCTTCAGCCCACAACTTTTGTTCTAGGCCAGCTCCACTAAGCATACTCCTAGCCTTCTCCATTAGTGTCTTGTTCATCCTTTTTGCAACTCCATTTTTCTGCGGGGTGTATGGAGTTGTCTTATGTCTTTCAATCCCAAGTTCCTTCCAATATTTATCAAATTCTGTAGAACAGAACTCACCATCATTGTCAGTTCTCAAACACTTAATCTTCTTACCAGTCTAATTTTCAGCAAAGGCCTTAAACTCAAACTTACTATAGACTTCAGATTTTCTTCTGAGAAAATAAATCCATGTCCTTCTACTATAGTCATCTATAAAAGATACAAAATATATAGATTTTGATAACGAAGGAACATTAACAGGACCAAATACATCAAAATGAACAAGGTCCAACACACCAGAAGACTTGTGAGAACTTGAATAAAACTGAACACGATTTTGTTTCCCATATATACAATGTTCGCAAAAGTCAAACTCAAGATTACAATCATCTAACCCCTAAATGAGGTTTTTATTTTTCAGGGTACACAGACCTTTCTCACCAATGTGGCCAAATCTCTTATGCCATAACATTGTCTTTTCAACATGAAGTTTAACTTCCAAGGCATAATTACAAACATCAGAACTAGAAACAACAGATCTCTTAACTGCTTGTTCATATGGTAGGGAAGAAGTGATTTCTACCCTCTTCTTTGAATCAAAAGAACTATTGCATTGTGAAATGCATGCCTCCAGCTGAAACATAGTACCTCTCCTATTACCCTTAGCAAGCACCATAACTCCTCTAGTCATCTTGCATCCTTCTTTCAAAAAGATAACCTGCACACCTGCATCATTCAAACTACTTATAGAAAGTAGGTTATGTACTAAGCCTGGGATATGCATAACCCCAGAGAGCCCCTTCACTCAACCATCAAGGAATTGGATAGAGAGTCTTCCATGACCAACAATATTCATATGAGAGTCGTCACCCAAGTACACCTTTCCACCATCAAACTCCTCATACTTGGTCAACCAGTCTCGATGCAAGGTCATGTGAAAAGATGCACCAAATTCAATCAACCACACATCATCAGATGCATGGGTTGCCAGGGTTGCGATGAAAGCATCACCATCATCTTGTGATTTGTCAGAATCTGAATATGGGGTCTTCTTCTTCTTTTTCTTTTCTTCTTTGCATTCCTTTCAGAAATGTCCAGATTTACCATAATTCCAACAGATAGCTTTGGATTTTCTAGGAGATTTGGATCTCCCACGAGATTTGGATCTACCCTTCTTCACTTTCTTGTCCTTCTTTTTCCCTTTCTCCTTGGGTCTTCCATGAACTGCAAGAGCCTCTTTGGCTGCATCAGAAGACTTTCTCCGCATCTCTTTAGATAACAATGCAGATACCACATCTTCCATCTTGAATGTGGATGTGGTGCTTCCAATAGCCATGACAAGGTGATCCCACGAGTCCGGCAAAGAACAAAGCAGGGTCATACACCAATCCTCCTCCTCCATCTTTGCACCAATAGATGTTGATTGTGCAACCAACATGTTAAAAGAATTCATATGTTCAGAAACAAATCCTTCATCCTCCATTTGAAGAGAATATAGCTTCTTTCTCAGAAAAAATTTTATTAACCAAGGATTTGGCTTGATACACATCTCCTAGTTTCTTCTAGAGCAAGGTTATAGTTTTCTCCTCATGGACATTTAACAACACAGAATCAGCAAGACTAAGTCTTATGAGACCCTTAGCCTTTTGATCCTTGAGATCCCAATTAGCTTGTTGCAATGTAGCTAGTTTAGTTCCAGTAACAATTTTCCAAAGGTCTCGGTCAACAAGCATGTCTTCCATCTTGAGCTTCCACAACTCGAAATTAGTGCCATTGAATTTCTCCACTTCCATTCTTCCGGATGTGCTTGCCATCTCCTTGTTGTAATAGAAATTAGAATACTCTGCACAAATTCCCACTAAACTTAAGATCAGCTCAAAAAACCCCTACCCAATAGCTAAGACAAAAACTGGCTAGGCTTTGATACCAACTGAAAGGAAGCTAGGTGTGCAGAAAATGCTTCCTACACTAACCTAATGAGGAGAGGCCTATGCAAATTCAAATTAATCCTTACAACTACAGAAACATAGAACATCTAACAGAGATATTGCAGCAATACACATGAACTAGAAAGAAGACAAAAGAAGAGAGAAAGATTTATGGTGGGGAAAACCCTTATCGAGTGAAAAACCCCACACTCAGAAACTTGCACAATGTATTATCAAAATAGAAAGGTGTTTATAATACACTTGCAAAGCAAGCTTCAATGGTCTTTGACACTCGTATCTGGAGTCAATCCGGTAGCATAACAGTACCTATAAACCTGTGATATAACTCCTTCTCCAAGCACCTATTTATATAGAATATACAAGGCAATATTGGACCTATCATGGGATGGGCGTCCAACTTGGCCTCATGGCCCAAACCCCACACCTAAGGACACTTGGTCAATATTGTAGAATGTGCCTGACACTTTTTCACAGCTCCCATGCCAAAGAGGTCACCTATTTCCAAAATGGGCTATGTCAGATGCTCTTACGACACTTAAGACCCTCATAGAATCTGTCATAGCGATTACAACTTATAGCTGTAAGAGAATCTATCATACATAGGATATAAATAGCATATTCTCTTACAACATGTCATAGTCCACCTTGGGGTGCCCAAATATGCCTTTTTCAAAGATGCTTCATGACACATGTCTTCACCTATCTTACATGCTTCTATTTCTGACTCTTACATGTCATAACTTCGTCATAAGAATCCGTCATAACCGTTTCGGTCAAACATTCCCTTACACAACATGGAAGATGCCGACACATGGAAAAATGCTCCTACCACAAAGTGGGATGCCTATCTCCTCATGTGAGGATAAAATTACAAGTTGTCATCTTCCATGTAGGATGACACATCACTGTGCCACATCCCACAAAATGACAACATTGAATTTACAATTTATTTACAACATAGGCAATGAATTAATATATACAAACATAAATAATGCAAGGAATTACCAAGGTCGAGACACCTTAATTCCAAACAGATTATATATGAGTTGAAATGACTTTAGAGGTTTAAGAATGATGTACGGTAGACAAGACTTTTTCAATGGCAAAAAGGTAAACATCAATTTAGATCATTAGTTTTCCATAGTCCATGGTGATTGTATGAATGCTTCTGGATTTGACTGTGTTAATAATTTTTACTCAGAAGCAGTCATACAAACATTATTCCCATATGGGAATAAATTAGTAGGATTTCATATGTATAGCATGCATTGATAGGCAATGATGATTATCAAGCAATTGGAAAGAGTACTAAGACATGATCTAGAAGAACATGCTGATGGAAGAAATTTTAGACTTAAACACAAGGATTGGAGTAGCAATGACCATGCTAAAGGATCAATCAAATGAACAGTACTTCCCATTCAAAAGATAAATTGTTGCAAACCATTCCATACCTGTAAGATTGATTCCAATAAACTAAAGGCACCTCATTTGCTCCTTTCCCTGAGAATGCTTCTAGCAATGTTCCCTTTTTTTCTCTACACTAAGACTACCCCCCTAAAATAGCCAAAATCTATCTAAAATAGAGAGAGAGAGAGAGAGAGAGAGAGAGAGATCCCCCCCAAAAATCTACGCTCCATAAAAAAATAGCCAATACAATAAAATTTCTTCCTATAATTGACTACCCACTACCTCAACAGCTATTCCATTTTTTTACAACAAAACAATTCATTTAATTTCCACTAGCCTCAAAGATTCTTTACTATTTTTTTACTTATATCATATTTTTTATATGAGACAACTCATATTTAAATATTAAATATTTTATGACAACAAACAAAAGGAAATTTATTCATTTAACAAAATATTAATTATTTTAAAAATTATTTATTATTATTATTTTCTATTAGAATTATTAATTTAATTCCTATTTTACAACATTTTTTTTATCAATAAAAGGTGAAGCCTAAAGTTTTTTATTAATAATTAAAAAGAAAATACATACTCCGTTCAATGCAGGCACCAGTAGGAAAGAGCGAAGTTAAGAAAACCTCTAGTCTAGCCCGGGACTTATGAAGTCTAGATCATCAGTTTACATAATACATATTTATAGATCCCACCCTAGACAAGCGGTTCATTTGTTGATGAGGACCACAGCTTCTCATTTAGAGGTCCAGAGTATTATTTTTACAATTACAGTTACCATTACAATTCCTTCTACCTGAATAGATAGGATAACCATCTACTTTAATTATGCATTCACCTAGCCACATGTTACATTTATGGCTAGGTGTTACAATAGAAGGGCTTTCCTTGTGTATCATTTTACAAATTCATTGATGAACCGCCACCATTTCTTCGTCAGCATTCTAGTTTAGACCATTCATGTAACCACATCACCAAGAGACACAGATTCTTCCAAGCAAACTGTGTTGTTAGAATATAAACCCTGGTTATATAGAGAAAAGATTTTGCCTACCCATCCTCAAGTGAACAATTAGTATTTTGAACAAACAGAATCATGTTATAACCCGTCTAATCAACCTTATTAACCTAGTGACATTAGAACCAACCAAAATTTGAAGTAATTATTTTTTTTGTTCTCCCATTGCTCTAAGGGTATATAATGCAGTTATGTATGCCTAGTTTGTTTAGGCCATAGGAGTCCCCAGACAATCATGAATTTATAAGTAAGTGTGTGTGTGTGTGTGTGTGTGTGTGTGTGTGTGTGTTATACCCAAGTTTTAATGAAAAATACATAATGTACCATAATATCTATAGGTAAAGATAAATTTCATCAGCCAGAAGATAATTTTGGATCATCAAAGACTTCTCAAAAATAACCAACCAGAGAATTGATTAAACTATATTAATTCATGAAAGAGTGCTTGGCCCATATGATTAAAGTCTGTCCAAATGTAACTATAACAGATAAATTAGCAGCAATAAAAGTATATACATATAAATTAGCAGCCATAAATGTATATATTGGAAATTAGAAACCATAAAAGTAACAGATAAATCTAGTCTAACACCCTAGTATAAAGAGCACCTGCAATAGGTTATTCTGGTTAAAATCACAAATGAAGCCAAAACTAGAATTTAACCTGAAAGAAGAAAATCAGAAGGAATAGAAACATACTATTCTTAGAGACATCCTTCCTATATAAATTTCTGCTTATATGTATATACACACAAATTTGCATCCCTGCATGTTTGTGTGTATATATATATATAGAAGAACACATCTAGATCACCCAATAGAGTCGAATACAAAAAATTAAACTTGAGCATCATAAGCCATCATAGAATGAAGAGTACATAATCCAAAAAAGATCAATATAGATGAAGACTGAAAAAAGAAGGTAGCTGTAACACCCATAACAAATTATTTGGGGTTCTTAAAGTTCTACCTCCTCAAAAAATCATTCTAGATTTTTGGTAAGTAAGTCGAGAGGGAGGTGCCTCTTGATACAAGGACCCATAAATTCTAACAAAATCCCATAACACCAGTGAGGGAGTTTGTAGTACTGTCAGGTTGGGTAATCATAATAGAGAGAGCATCCCCAGATCATAAATCCAGCCTATTTCATCATAATCTTAACTAATTTGAAGAGACAAAATAAAGTGGAGAATAATCCCAAGGAAACATAACTCCATACGACATATGGCTAAGAATGTAAATAATCATGAGAAAATGAATATATTTGAGTATGGATTCATATATATATATATATATATATATATATATATATATATATATATATATATATATATATATATATATATATATATATATATATATATATATATATATTCTTTATATATATATATATATATATATATATATATATATATATATATATATATATATATATATATATATATATATTCTTTATATATATATTCTTATATACATACATATATATATTCTTATATACATACATACATACATACATACATACATATACATATATATATATATGCACATCTAAAATGAATATAGATGTCTATAAATCTGTGTATAAGTGTGTGTGTGTGTGTGTGTGTATACATAGATATATAGACATCTATATTCATTTTAGATGTGCATATACATATATATACACATATATATATGTATATATATATACATATATATATTTAATTTTAATAAAAATGGCTATATGTGAGTTAATCTATATAAATTTACTACTGACCCAAACTTTGTATAAAACATTTTCATATAGGCTAGAAAACTAAATGCTCCTTTTATCTTGAATCTGTTGAATTTGAATTTCTTTGCCCATTTTTAACTGATGAATATTGTTGTTTTTAGAGTAAGCCAATACTTTTGGTCAAGGTTTTAGTTTGGTTTAAGATTATCAATTAGTAAATTAGATTGGGTCAATCTCAAAATTCTGTCCTCTCAGAGAGTCAATTTAATCCCAGCAGATCTCTGAGATGGTGTTTACACCAACCCCAGGTTAGCCACCTCGTCTGCTCTAATGTTGCCTACTCTATAAATGTGGTTGAAAGTGGTTAAATAAATATATTGAAAAGAAATATACCAATGAGTATGTGATTAACCTATTCTACCCAAGTCCACGTGTGGTGCTTTAAGCCTCAGATCTTGAATCCTAGCTAGAACCTAACTATGGTTTGTCACTTATATCCATAATAGAATTCCCCTTTGCACCTAGGTTTGCCAAGCTATTTGCCTAAGAATTACCTTCCCTGAAAATGTGGTTATATGTTACTTTTTTTAAAGATAGGGCAATGTGTAGATCCTTTGACAGTATCGCATCTAATTTCCAGTTAGGCATAGATCCCTTTCTTAGGGCATTTATCACAATAGATGAATCCCCTTCAATATTCACTTTTTTAATCTCCATTTTTTTACACATCAACAACCCTTCAACAAGAGCCATTAGCTTAGCCATATTATTGGTTTCCATCCCAAGAGGTCTAGCAAGTCTTGCCACCTCAATTCCATCTAAATTGTGAAGACAACATCCAATACCTACTTGACCCGAGTTTCCACGAGAAGCTCCATCAAAGTTGAGCTTGAACCAGCCTTTCTTAGGTGGTTGTCATTTACATTCTTCCCTTTTACGCTTATTCTCCTTAGCACCTGGACCAACATAGGGAGGGATCTTCAAGCCTATCCATCTACCGCTCATCTTCTCATCCCAGTAAGTCATCTTAGTGCTCACTGTTTGTCCATTCATGATTCTACTATTCATAATCTCAATAATAGCAGCTTCCATTTTATTAGTTAATTGTTCGCATCCCATCCGTTTGTCCTTAAATATACGTCTATTACATTCCTTACATAGCTCCCATATAACAATTGATGGAGAAGCAATCCATAGGCCTTCATACAAACACCCTTTATTTCTGATAGGCCATACTTGAAACATACTTAGGATTGTTCTAGGTGATGCTGAGCTCTAACTCAGCTTATTGTTTAGCCAGCTCCAACATTGATGAGAGAATTTATAGGTTAATAATATGCGATATGTACTTTCTTCCTCCTCTTCACATAGAGGGCACCTACTTGGGTCCGCATCTCCCATACTTTTAAAAATGTCATCTGTAAGGATCCTGTTTTGTAATGCTAGCCATGAGAACAGGCCTACTTTCGGTAAACACTTCTTATCCCAACACAATTCTAATGGTATATCTATTTTTGGTCTAAGTTGTTTTCTCATTAGGTAGTTATAGCCTTACTTAGTATTATATTCTCCAGTTTTTGAACAATCCCACACCAATTTATCTTCTCTTGGGTTAAAGGTGGCCTTCCTAGATTTAAGAATTCTAATTAACTCCTCTTTTTCACTGTTTGGTATGTACATGTCATCTAAAGGTTTCCATCTCCAGCCATTAGCAATATACCCATTGACTATTTCTATGTAATTATTAGCTTGTTTTCCCCATCTAGCCCCTAAGATGGTTTTGGATATCTCAAAGTTGAAAGTTTTATCTATTGCTATATAGCCTCCCCAAGAGTCTGACCAAAACAAGGCCTTCTCACCATAGCCAAGGCTCCAAGTAAGTTTCCTAGTTATAGTGCTTCTACAGTCCAACATGAAATTCCAGATGCGTGAACCCCTTGGAGGGGTTGCAATTCTAAAAATGCTCATGGGCTTATTGCTTTTTAAGTATTTATTGTATATAATTTTAGCCCATTTTAAGTGAGGATATTTATACATTCTCCACACTAATTTTTCTCCTAAGGCTTTGCTTTGTTCTTTAATGTTTTTAATTCATGCCCCACCTTTATCCTTAGGTCTGCATATCTTATCCTGGAAGCAAGTAATGACATTTTTTTCTTATCCCCTGTACCTTGCCAGAAGAAGGTTCTCAGGTATTTATTCAATTCCTCCTTCTTAGCTGCAGGGAGATCAATACATGACAATTGATATATTGGCATTGCAGATAGAATAGATTTTATCATAGTAGCTCTACCTGCAGATGAAAGCCATTTACCTTTCCAAGTCTCTATTTTATTTCTACTTTTTGACACCATCTGATCCCATAATTTTGTGGATCTACAACCTTTATTCAAGGGTAGACCAAGGTATTTATAAGGCAACTCACCCTTTTTGAAATTCAAAATATTGCATATTACATTCTCCATATCCTTATCAGTATTAAAGAAAAAGATTTCAAAATTTTCCTTATTTATTTCCTATCTAGAGGCTTTGGTGTAGGAATCCAGTATGCTTTTCAAATCTATAGCTTCTTGTCTTTCCCCTTGACCATACAACATGGTATCATCTACAAATTGTTGATGTGTAGTAGGATCTAGTTCACTAGTTATTTTAATTCCCTTAAGGGCATTCGTTTCTCTAGATTTGGTTATGGATCTACCTAAAGATTCTACCATAATAATAAATAGGAAGGGGGATATAGGGTCCCCCTGCCGCAGTCCTCTAGATATACTAAAAAACCCTCCGGGGTTCCATTTACCAAAATGGAGATTCTGGGAGATGATATTCATTCAAAAATGAGGTTAATCCATTACCTGGCAAAGCCAAAGGCATCCAGGTATTTACATAGAAAGTGTCAGTCAACTTTATCATAGGCCTTCTTAATATCTAGCTTCATTAGCATACTTGGTTCCTTATTTTGTTGAATTGAGTGAATAGCCTCTTGGACAATGATCACCCCATCATATATAGACCTTCCTGGTACAAAGCCTATTTGTTCTTTGCTTATTAAGAAGGGGAGCAATTTCTATAATGTATTTGCTATAGTTTTAGTGAGTAATTTATAAATTGTGTTACATAAAGCTATAGGTCTAAAATCATCATAGTTGTTTGCTTTGTCTTTTTTTGGAATAAGGGCTAAGAAAGTGTTGTTTATTTCCTTAAGCATACTTCCTGAATTTATGACCCCTTCCAAGGATTCAGTTACCTCATCTCCAATAAAGTGCTAGCACTTCTAGAAAAAGGTAGCAGGGAACCCATCAGGACCCGGTGCCTTGTCTGGACTCATCTGCATTAATGTTGTTTCAATTTCAGCTTTAGAAAATCTAGCTCCTAAACATCTGTTATGTTCCTTCGATATAATCTTTGGGATACTTGCTATTATGTCATCCCTTGTGCCTAAATTGGAACCTTCCCAACTGTTTAGGATCTTCTCATAATACTTCACCGCCTCGGTTGCAATTTGTTTAGGGTCATCAGTACTAGTGCCTTCACTAGTTTTGATCTTAGTTATTATGTTCACTATTCTCCTTTGATTAGTGTTGTTATGGAAGAATTTCATATTCTTATCTCCTACATCTAACCATGTTTCTCTAGATTTCTGTAGCCAAAAAATTTCTTCCTTTACTAGGATATCCTCATAATCAGCTAATAGCTTTTTCTTTCTAAGGTAGAGTGATTCATCCATCCCTTTCTCAATTATCTCTTTATTTATCTCTTCCAAATCTTCTTCTAATTTTAACTTTTTCTCAAAGATATTGCCAAAGTGGGATCTATTCCACATTAATAGGTTATTCTTAATTACCTTTAGTTTGCTCACTATTCTAAATAACTTAGATCCTGTGACCTCTGTCTCTTTCCACCATTGTTCAATCAGCCCCATTACTTTGTCATCCTTAAGCCACATATGTTCAAACTTAAAAGGGCACCTTATAGGTCTAGTTTCTTCCATGATGGTTAACTAAACTGGAGAGTGGTCTAAACCCGATATAGGAAGGATTTCTACTGATAAGGTATTTGGGAGGTCAATCATACTCCCTTTGAGAAAAAACCTATTGAATTTTTCCGCTATGTTGCTAAATCCAATCCTTTTGTTATTCCATGGGAAAGAGTCATTGGTTGTCTTTATTTCCATTAATTTAATTTTATGGACCCATTCCCTAAAGTCTTTTTTAGATTGTGAAACTGTCCTTTTTCCTCCCGACTTCTCACTATTGTTCAAAATGGCATTAAAGTCTCCACCTATGATGCAAATTTGATTAGGAATTGCCTGCAGGTATTGCTCAATTTCATTCCAAATTCTCCTCTTATCTTTATTTTGTGTTGGGCCATATACATTTATTACAAGGAATTGCAAGTTATGACAACACACAAAAGCAAATTTATTCATTAAAGAAAATATTAATCATTTTTAAAATTATTTATTATTATTATTTTCTATTAGAATTATTAATTTAATTCCCATTTTACAACATTTTATTTACCGCATTAGTATTATTATTTATCTATCGAAGTGAACTAAATGAAGAAATAGATCAAAACAATAATCACACAATTTACAAACTACTAAACCACATATAGAACAATACCTGACAACTACATATGATGAACAACCAGAGACTTACAATCATGCCCAAACTGACCTTAATGATAGGGCACAAGACTAAATAATCATCCTCTTCAAGGACGGTGACATAGCTAGGGACCATAGGTTATCTCCGTTCAACATTTCCATTGGTTAAGGCGAGCTCAGACCTATTAATTCAGGTGGAGTCGATGCCTTGTACCTGTAGCCTGTAGCAAACAACACGGTCGCACATGTACATATATATGCAATCATGTAGTCATACACACAGTGAAAGGAAGTCGCAGTGTAGTCGGGTACTCATGCATGAGTAATGCAACACTGTTCTTTTCACCCACACATCAAACATGAAATCACAACACACATAGCAACCAATTACTGAATGACTAAGTAAGAACCATCATCAGATAGTCGCATGATACTCATAATACAATTGATCCACACAAAAAATCATAACATCCTATGATACAGAATCAGTCACATAAAACTCAATTCTAACATATGACAATTATAATAAAATCAACATCATAATCACATGAATGCAAGGCAATGTCAGAGCATGTGAAATATTAGTATTGTAACAAGGTTCATCGACAAAATATACTAACCTAAGTATTTTGATTATTTACATTCATCTTCATGCTCCTTAGTCCGACCCCCTGCACATCCAAGGTGAAACTGGAGGGGCACTACATATACATAATTTCAACCTCTACTTTCATAGCATGCATGACACTCCTTTACATATAATGCAATAACTTTTCACTTTTCAAGGCATAATGATGTAATTTTTATTCTCTTCTATATTTTAATATGCAACTACATACATGACAAATTGTACCACCTACATATACATACATACTCATTCACATCACAAGGCTACATTAGGGGTTCACGTGGATGTTGTAGTACCATTCATATCCAATTATATTCATGAGTTCGTAACCAAAAACCATGTCCAATATCCATATCCATGAGTCTGTAACCAATAACCATGTCCAATATCCATATCCATGTGTCTTGATGGCATTGACCCACCTAGCGAGCCCTTCCATGCAAGCCACAATGACATATCTCTTGTTTGTGTAAGGGTTTTAGCCTCCAAGAGGTAGTCAAACAATATGAAGGTAGTGAATTAGAGCTTAGAATAGCTCACACATACCCCCATCCTTAAGGGTTTCCTTGCATCTACTTCCTTGTATACACTCAAATGGGTGGATCTCACCATACCTGATAAGGAGTCACATCACAACACAAGACCAGCATTCGAAAATAGAAAAGTCAATGAGTTTAACCACCAAAAATATAAATAAGGAAGAGTAAATCTCAATTCCAACAATAAGGTAAGAAAAATGCGCATAATCTTCAACAATAAATCAAATGTAACCGCAAGTGTTACATGCCAAGAAAATCATTCGTGGCTAAACCAATACAAGAAAGATAAGCCAAAGTGCTAGTCCACACAAGGAAAGCAAAAGTCACCAATAATCAAAAGGAAGATTTAGAATCTTTGAAATATACACATTACAACACTACTTGACTATCACTAGTCACCACATGAGGAGGGAAGAAAACAAGCGTGACTGTCTGCATAGTCCTTCAAGTGGGTGTGGCCAACTCATGCAACCTCTACATGGAAAGGTATTGTGCTAGAATTCCTAGGTCACATACCTCATGTAGCGTGACTGTGCATGGTATATGCCAAGTGGAGAAAGCATGCAATGGCCAAATACTGCATGGAAATGTCCTACTCATAGGAACATCCCACATAGTGTGTACCCACAGAGAAATCATGTGCGGCTACACACTGAGCCAAAGGTGCACATGGCTAGATTCCACTCGCATGCCACCCAATCAGAATCAAGGCAATCTTGAGTGAACCTTCTTCTCTGTATGAGCAACCACTCCTCTCAGCACAATTAGGAACACAACATATATACTATGCTTCATGTATCTAGGTACATGGCATCGTTCCCTTGAGCTTGGCTCACTACCATCAGTGACACAACATCATCACCAGCACTGTGTTAGAACATCAATGGGGTGTGGCATCATATCTAAGGCATCGTGTTAGGACATGATCAATATGGAATACCTCTTCACATGGCACAACACCCATCTACACATGCTAGAGTTCATATATAATCACATCAAGGTAAGATCATAGCTGTCACAGGTGCTCATACCACAAACTAATATCATCCTCAAGAACTATGTAGATTAGGCTAACACTGTATGAACCAAGTATCTAGTTCATTAATAAGGGGAAGTAGTGAATACTTTCCCAGGAGGTTGAAACGATCACTATCATTTTGTGCTGCCATTATATGTACACCGTGCAAATCCCTCCCAAGGAACTTTGTTGCTTCTACTACCCCTCCACATATTGACCTATCAACAACCCTTAGGTTGGCAGTCAATAGGGTGACAACAAGAAAACATATAGATGGTATGATTTTCTCTAATACACATAATCCAAACTATTGCAAATATGTGCCTATGATATGTTGTTATTGATGTCAACATATCTCTTTGGTAAAGACAGTGAAGACAGTACAGTTCAGTAAAGTAGATTGCTCCACATTCCCAGTGAGACGAAGATCAGAGTCTACAGATTAAAGGGCTTTGTAGAGGATTGTCTGAAGTTGCTCTAGTTAAGATTTGAAAGGTCCACATGGAGGATTGGTGAGGTTATGGCCATTTGAGTAGAATTGGGTTTTACAGTTGTTCAGAGGTAACAAAGTGATAGGAATTTGGTCCACATTGCTCCACATTGGCATATTATGGTCTACGGTTCTAGAGGTATGTTTGGGATATTCGTGTGTATCCTCAACTCAAGTGGTTCATGGTGTGGAGGTCCTCAATCAATCTTTCTAGTGTGATAGTCATGACAGTTAGTGTTCTTAAGTTTCCATATGAAGATGCAAGTGATTCTGGGGATTTAAGGTGGTGCAGTTGTTCTTGTTCTTTTCATTATTCCTGTGGAGGTCTCTAGATCATGTGCCTATTGTGTTGGTGGTCCACATTGAGGATTGAGCTCGTAGTTAAAGATTTCTCCTTGGGTGTTTCTGTTCTTTCTAGTCTTGGCTGACCAGATGCTTTATGCATTTTGCAGATGATCTAAGAGAAGTTCTATGGAGTGTGGCATGTTGTCTAAGGAAGATTTGAGTCCCAACTATGTTTGGCCGATAGTGTAGTGGTCTGCATGTAGCATTTTGTATTAAGTCAAGTCTTGTGATTGTAATTGCTTGTAATGCCTATCTTGGAGAATGTCTCTGATAGATGATTGTAAGGTCGACTTTGATGTTCATTCCAAAGTTGATGTCATGTATAAATAAGTGTAATGAAGTCATGTAAATGTGTCCATGGGAGTGAAGATGCAGAGGTAGTGAAGAAGTGTTTGGGGGTAGAGCAGAGGTATTGTGAGCTTCAATGGAACTGAACCTTGGCATGGAGAAGATGCTATTACTCAGTTCAACCTTTTAGTGTTAATCATGTGAATATTTTTGTAGACAATGAGTCTCTTGGAGCAGTGAGCTCTGGAAGTGTGCTTGAAGGCAACTGCCTTCCAATTTTTCTATTCTTTTAACAGAGAGTAAATCTTGTGGATTAACCCCCACCATGGTTTTCCCTTAACTGGGTTTCCACTTAAAAAATCCTGGTGTTATGTGTGTTGATTATGTTTCTACTCATGTGTTGATTCATATTTTTATGGTTATATATTTAATCTATTAATAAGTGATAAAGAAGATGAAATGCAGGAAAGGATAAAGTTTTGTGACAACTGATTCACCCACTCAATGTAGCAGAAAAGATCAACAGAACTTCATATAGACAAAGTTTATAAAAATGGGTTTCAATCCATTAGGATCTACAAACTTCACAAAGAGTCTTCCACAATAACAATGGCACCAAACTGAGCTCAAAAGAGATCTCTAATATCCTTCAGTCTCCTCAAGAACTCCTTAACTCAAACAAAACAAACAATCACCAAGCTATCTCAACATGCATGCAACCATTCCTTCAATGGATGTCATAACTCCTAGTAGCCCTGTTTTAAGAACTATCAACGCATAACTCTTTCCACAGAATCCTTCTTAAGATATGATGGACAATTTGAGTACCCTTTAACAAGCTTTAAACCATATTCAAGAATAAATACCTATCACTTTGAAAAGAACTGCTCAAACAGAACTGCAACAGTGTTAAATAGGCCTATTTGGCTTTTACCCTACTAAGGGCTTATTGGAAATGAATACCCCATGACTCCCCATACCTTGCATGTGTTTGGAACACTACACAAAAGGCCTGCATAAGCTTACTAATTCATCAAAAGTCCATTCCCATCAATATTTTTAACAAACCCTACACCTATTTCTCAAGACTGTCCCAAAACTTTGTTTCCTGACTATATACAGGAATGCAATCAATAAACTTTGATTTTCCCACTCTTAAATCTTAACCAATCAGTTTAAAACCTTATGAATATGAAAGAAAACATTGTCATGAACATCTACACCAAAGATCAGTCATGGTCAAAGGATAAAATGAGAGAAATACTATTTTACAGGCCACTGTTTACCCTAATCAGGGTTTTTGACAGTTTTCACCAAATTCCCAATATCTACCACAAATCAAAACCAAAATGCATGAAATAAAATGGAAAGGGAAGGTGATTGAAATACCTTTCATTTGAAATCAAAAATATATGTCCTTCTGCCCACACTGGGCCGTACCATGCAAGGAAATATTGAATTCCTGAAGAAAAACACAGAAAAACATTGCTTTTTACTATTTCATTTCAAATCTCCAACCACCTCTGAATTCCTTGGATGTTACAAGAACTTTTAAAGGCATTAGACATGTCTTTTCAGTTTCCAACTACTTTCCAACAACCCAAGGCACAAATGACCTTTCATATTCCCTGTTTACATCTTTTTTTGGTTTTGCAATTTTACAATTTAGATGACAGCTTTTACATTCTTTCCAAATTTGACACAAAACATTAAATATTGTCCTCCCAAGGACCTAGACACCTAAAAATAGTCAATATAACCTTGATACAATGTTAAGACACCAAAGTTGAATCATCCTTTAAAAATTTCATCATAGAAGCATGAGGTTGGCATGGTGCTCCTGCACTGGATACAACCAACCAACAAAGATTTCCAAGTCCCTTGGAAATGTACCTACAACAAAAAAATCTTTTTTCTGCATTTCCTCTGTCTATCTCTTCATCTTTAGCTTCAATCTTCTCAGCTTCAGGATTCCAATCCTCACATCCATAGCCAGTAACCAACCAACCAACAAAATGAAACAACTATCAACTTTAGAGCTTCTTCAGGCTCCTTCTACTCCCATCAGTGGAGTACTCTTCAAGCTGCAACATCAAGTACTTCTTCAGTTAGGTATCCATCTCTCTGCTACTTCACAACAAACCAACTCACCAAACCATTCATCTCACCCAACAGGAAATCCTGGTGATGCACCTACCACTCTCTCCTCAGTGGTTTCTCTCTGCACCCTTATCCAGCCTAATCTCCATTGGAGAATGGTCATGACAAACCTCATCTTGTCTTCCCTCACATACAACCTCAGAAAACATCCTTCTGCAGCTAGATGGAACAAGCACCTGCAACCAAACAACTTAGCAAACAAATAATGGTCACCAACACAACTCTTCAGCTTTCCTTTAGTTCTTCACCTGCTTTCTCAGTGATAGGAAACAAATACACACCACCCAAATCTTTCACTAGCTCTTATACCAATATGATGTGGAGGAAAAGATCAACAAAACTTCATATAGGCAAAGTTTATAAAAATGGGTTTCAATCCATTAGGATCTACAAACTTCACAAAGAGTCTTCCACAATAACAATGGCACCAAACTGAGTTTCAACATTCCTAACTCAAAAGAGATCTCTAATATCCTTCAGTCTCCTCAAGAACTCCTTAACTCAAATAAAACAAACAATCACCAAGCTGTCTCAACATGCATGCAACCATTCCTTCAATGGCTGTCATAACTCCTAGTAGCCCTGTTTTAAGGACTGTCAATGCATAACTCTTTCCATAGAATCCTTCTTAAGACTATGATGGATAATTTTAGTAACCTTTAACAAGCTTTAAACCATATCCAAGAATCAATACCTATCACTTTGAAAAGAACTGCTCAAACAGGACTGCAACAGTGTTAAATATGCCTATTTGGCTTTTACCCTACCAAGGGCTTATTGGAAATCAATACCCCACGACTCCCCATACCTTGCATGTGTTTGGAACACTTCACAAAAGGCCTACATAAGCTTACTAATTCATCAAAAGTCCATTCCCATCAATATTTTTAACAAACCCTACACCTATTTCTCAAGACTGTCCCAAAACTCTGTTTCCTGACTGTATACAGGAATGTAGTCAATAAACTTTGATTTTCCCACTCTTAAATCTTAACCAATCAGTTTAAAACCTTATGAATAAGAAAGAAAAAATTGTCATGAACATCTACACCAAAGATCAGTCATGGTCAAAGGATAAAATGTAATGCCCCTCGCTTTTGACTTGTGATAGATGATATTTTCATGTTTCTTATGACAGTTCTAGTATAGTTGATAGTCTTATACTACATATTTATGGTTTCAAGACATTTGGACTAGTATGTTACGGTTTATGTTGTCATATTTCCTATCACAGTCTTGGTATAGTTGTTAGTCTTATATTGTACATTTACAGTTTCGAGACATTTGGACTAGTATGTTATGGTTTATGTTCTCCTTGATCATGATGGACATATCTGATGATTATAGACTAATGTTATTCTGAGTTCAATGTGTTATTCAATTATGATTATGATGCATTACTGGTAATGGATGTAGTTATTTGATGATGTGTTTACATGAACGGAACAGTGTTGCATTACTCGTGTCTGAGTACCCTACCACGCTACGACTTCCATTCATTATGTCTATGACTATATATATATATATATATATATATATATATATATGTGCACAACCTTATTGTTTGTTGCAGGATGTAGGTACTGGGCATCGACTCCACCTGAACTAGCAGGTCTGAGCGTGCCCTAGCCAATGGATTCATTGAATGGAGTTAACATGGGGTTCCTTGTCTTTATTGTCTGTTGCCTGTCTGCCTCTGTGTTTGTGGTCTTGTCATCTAATCTTGCTTGTCAGTCAAGTAATGTTCCACAATGAGGATTAACTAGGTCAGAATTGCCTAAATTACGTTTGGTAAATGAATGCATTCAAATAGATTTATTAGACAGGGAATATAATTTTGATAAATGAATATAATTGTTTCAATATAAATTAAAGTTATATAGAAAATATGATTAATGAAATTATATGAAACAATAAATAAATTAATTACTAAATTATGAGTTGTTTGTAAATGACTAAGTTGGTTGTAAACGGATAAAATTACAATGGTCATAAATAAATAAATAAATAAATGGATATAAATATAAATTGTGTTAAATGAAATACATAGTTAATATTAGATTAATAAAATAATAATATTTCTTTGGAATATTCTAAGGTTTAATAAAAAAAATTGGGTGGTTGCTTTATACCATGTATTCAGTATTTGGGAATGTGCAAATTTCATGTCATGTGCCGTCAATTGCAGATTTAAGGCTTGGGAATCCCTTGGTAAAAATGAAATTGTTGATTCCTACGGGAATGTGGGTTATTGGGAAGAGAAAGGCATGTTTCTGCATTACCCGAGGACTTCAACCTTGCTTTTGAGAAAGTGGGATTGTTCGGAAGAGGGGATGTTTCTGCATTTATCCGAGGAGTTGAATCCTAGTTTGGGAGGAGGATAGAGAAAAGAGGAGGAAGAAAAGAAAGAAGTTAGGTGCAGACCAGAGGCAAGTAGATCAGCTCAACAGGTAAGAACTATTTTGATAGACCTTTTCAAACAATCCACTTCTTTTTTTTGCATGCCCTGCAATCATGGTGATTCATTAGACTGCATACTATGAAACAGTTACTTTTGTACATGTCTGTGCTTTTACATTTTTGCATACGTATACTTGCAAATTACAACTTTATTTCCCCCTTTATTTGCTTTGATGTATGTCTATGCCCTGATCCAAAGCTCCCATGTAGGCATAAGGCAAGGAAGCTGTAACTTTTTCATCTACAAATTTTATTTGTTTTGAAATTTTCTAACTTTTTCTCAACTGATCCTTTCTATACACGTCCTGCAATTCATTGCCATCCATGAAACAACATCTCTTTGAGTGATTTTGTCAAATAGTAGACATGCTTTGTCCTTGAATTTTGCCAAACAGAAGGCGTGTCTTGCCTTTGAATTTTGTCAATAGTTGAAGTGCCTTGTTCTATGCATTCCCCATTTTGTATATATATATATATATATATATATCTACTAGTGTATTTTCAACATTAATATCTACCAAATCCCCCTTCCGTTATGCTACTCCAAAGATTCAATTTGTGTGCAGGGTTATGGGTTTTGATTATGCACTTGCCAATTGTTTTTGCTTGAAAGTTTTTAAATCCCTGTCAGCATGTTGATTTTCTTTGAGGCATTCTGCCAAATAGGTCAAGCACCTTGTCTTTGCCCCCATGCCTTGCATACATGCCTAAGAACTATAATATCTGTCAAAAAAAAAAGGAGAAGTTTTAGTTGTCCTATTTCGGGCACATGTGCACACTTGCATATTTCATAAATTCATTGTTTAGAAACCAATATTTGGGATTGGACTGATAGAAATTGAGCTCATTTTACCAAATAGAATTAAATGTTAAAGGAATTGTGCTATCAACTATTTGTCTAGGAAATGGAAAATCAATAAATCTTAAAGACTTATTTTCAAATTCCCAATTGCTTTATGTTCAGAAATTTTAATAAATTGGACCTATTTAAATTAGTTAACTTTTTTCTTAGGGAGTTTTGAATGAATGAAATTCTCTGTTAGAGACCAAATTTATGATTTTAGCCTTTGTATAGGAAGGTAATCTCTAACATTGTTATTCATAATATTATCTTTTTCCTATGATCTTTAGCTCAGTTTCTGTACCTTAGCAAATGTAATTGATTTGAACTGTTTTTGTTTGAAGTATTGTGGCCTAGGTTCAAGCTACTGAATGAGGTTTGAAAGAAACATAAAATTTGAGTGTTTATGGTTCATACTGATAAAATAAATGATGTATCTTTCATGCAAAATAGATAAAACATTTAGATGTTATCTTGAGGCATGTTGTCAAACAGTTCAAGTGCCCTCTCATGCTTCCTCATTTTGCATACATATCTACTATAGCCATGGCAATTTCAACATCTGTCAATATCCTCTCTCCTTTATGCCTTATGGATGTCCATACCCTGTTCAAGCTACCATTTTGGCATAGGCGTGAGAATGTTGGTAGAAGCCGAAGACCTGTTTGAAGTAGTTTGCATTTATAAAAAAAAAATTCCAAGACATTTCAACAAATCCATATTGTGCATTTTCTTAAATCAAAAGTCATATGAATCTCACCAGCAATCTATTACCTTGTGAGTTCAATTTACTGTGGCTTACAAGTGGCAAAGTATTTGTCATCATATATACCATCTCCATACTTGACAGATCTGAATTTTATTTCTTACATAAGCTATAATTCATTTCTAACTACTTTTCCCTCTTGTGCTCCAATCCAATACTTCAATACATTTCAACCAAAAAAAAAAAGATATGGCTGCAAAGAACACCAGCAAGCTTTCATTAAATCAAAATTTTTGAGAGTATCCTCCCAAAATCCAATGAGTGTATTTTACAATTATAACATCATATAAAACATCTTATCTCATGTCTTCATTTGCTTTTATTTTTAATATATATATATATATATATATATATATATATATATATATATATATATATATATATATATATATATATATATATATATATATATATATATATATATGGACCGATTCATTTCCTAAATTAAAAATATGTTCTTTTTAGAAATAAAGAAGAGCCCACCTAACTCTCTCTTTATCTTAACATTTAAATTAGAAACTAAACTCTTCTCTAATATAACTATTTCCTTTTTAGAAACATATTAAGTTATAAGTAATCCCTTTGAATTATTTTTATTCTTTAAATTGAGCTAGAATCCTACATTCTTTATTTAAAGAAAAGTAAGAAAATAAATTATTTTGTAGAAAGTTTCTTAAACTTGATTCAATTAATTTGTGATATTATATTTGCTTAAATATGCAAATAATTCCTATATTAGGATATAAATTAGAGAAAAAAAAAAAGTATTAAATTATAGAATGAAGGTGTTACGGGAGAGAAAAATAAATAAATTATTCTTTTAATGATTTTGTTTCTAAAAATAAAGCAATAGATTAATTTTAGAATGATTTTGAATATTATCCACATTGCATGTTTATTCATTAGAGAAATAGATTATTTAGAATGATATTCTTTTTTAATAGAGAAAGGATAATAATTATATAGAGAGTTTGTATATTGTAAATGATAAATACGAACCCTCAAGTTTATCCTCAAGGGTTGAATTTAAATTACATTGTAATTATTTAATTAACTTGATTTATAAAAATGACAAATAGTGGGTTACTTTAGTTGTGTTAATGATATATAAATATATTTGTATCTTTGTAAATCAATTAAATAATTATTTTAATAAATATTTATATGTAGTTAATTTTTATTGTAATTATAGATTTATTCCTTAATAAGTATACAATCAAATGATAAGCTATATTTTAATGTTAATATACTATTGTAACAACTTAGTCAATTGTAATATGCTATAGTGGATTAGTTGTAAAGAAGGCATAATTTAATTATAATTATGTTGATATTGAGAAAATGTAAATTGCTAGTAATAGGTTTAGTAAATTCAATTTGTGGTTCATGAACTAGTTCATATAGTCTTTTGATTTTGTATCTATCTGTGTGGCTAGTTTTCCAGAGGCTTAGAATGGGATGTCTTGATTTCATGTATTATGTTGATAGATGTCTTAAGACCATGATGTTTTAAGAAGCATGATTGTCTCTAGTTATGTATGGATTAAAAGACAAGGTGAATGATAAATGTACTTCTTGAGTATGTATTGTTGTCCATTTGGTTGTGAGTTGTGGCATGGAGAGACATGAAAATCATAGAGATGTAATGAATATGTGTTGTTATGGGCAATGGATTAGGAGTTCTGCCTTATGATTATGTTTTGGTATGTAAGAGGGTCAGTGCCTTGCATTGTTAAATATACATGTTGATATGCAAGATGGTTAATGCCTTGTAATGTGTATGAAAAGTTTTATTGTTATGATGATATATGTGTATCTTGTTGGATGTGGTTTCCTAGGTGCGGATAGGGGAGTGGCTTCCAATGTGGGGCCGGCGCCCAAAGTGGCTTGTTAGGGTAACCCATTAGGAGTTGTTAATCCAGATAATAAATTTAGAGGGTTGGGTAGTTTTCACACTAATCAAGATAATTGGATGCCTCACTCATGCCTGTAGTGCTCGTTTAGGCTAAGGATGAGATGAGAAGGCCGTGGTTGGCAAAATCAACTTCCTTGTCCTCTTGAAAGGAATGTTGATTCCGCATGTGTCACCCTATGGGGCCGGCGTCTAGTGAGAGACTGTCAGGGTAACCATAGATGGGGGCTGGCGCCTAGCGAGAGACTGTCAAGGTAACCCAGGGATGGGGGCCGACGTCTAGCTAGAGATTGTCAGGGTAACCCATGTTTGGACCATGTGATGACACTCTCCTTACTGCAGCCTAGCTTTCCCTAGTTGTACTCTCCCCATTTGTTAAGTGTTTGCCTCTGGAAGTACTGTTGTGTTGTTTATGACATTGACTTGTGTTGTTGGAGTCATGTGTTGTCTTTGTTCTTATAGTCTTCTATCTACCTGGCTGTATGTTGTTGTGGGAACCTTATGTTAACTCCTAGCTTAGGGGGTGGACCTCAGGGTTCCACATGGTCTGGTGGAAGAGCTTTATCCATTGGTTTCTTTTTTCCTTGCCATTGTTCATGAGCGAGGAGGATTCATCTTGTGTATCAGACATTAGACCTTGTACCTGTTGATGAAGACATTTATTATGCTCATGTACTATCCTATCTATTAGTTGATTCATAATGTATGTATTCAAATGTAATCAGAATAGAGATAATGTAAATTACATAATGATGTACTCATTTGTATAGATTGGGAAAAAAGTGCATGTAGTCTTGATCAAATGGATTATCTAATTGATGTCATGGAGATGTATGGATATAATCATTAGTGTAATAGATTTAGAATGTCCTGCTGATGTTAGTTAGTAATGCATGTAAACTATGTTGATTAATTTGCCAAGTAATGCAACCATGGGACCTTGGAAGACAAGTTGTTAGTTAATGATGTGTATTGAATTGCTAAACATTACCTTGTTATATTATACAAAAAAAAAAATTATTCCGCTTTGCATAGCATAGATGTGTTTTTTTCCAAGGTTTTCATGGCGGGGCGTTACATTTGGTATCAGAGCCTAGTTTAAACACTGGGTACCTTGGTTATACTTGAGCCCATTATGTAACCGAGTGCTTAAACTCTGTAGAATGATTTAACTCCTATTGCGACCCTTTTTCTTAATATAATAATTTGCCCTTTTGTGTGTGCAGGGCAGATACGTAGACGTAGGGGCTGAGGTCGGGGTAGAGGTAGGGGTCATGGAAGAGGTGGAGGTGGAAGTCCTCCTCCCAGCTCTCCTCATGGGAGTGTCCATGAAGGTGGGGGTCAGAACATGGAGGGTCAGGGTCAACCTGATGAAGCCTAGTTGAGACAAATTCTTGAGGAAGCCCTTGCCCAGTTAGGCCCTAGATAGGAAGGTGAGCAAGCTAGAGGAGGTCAGGAGGTTAACCAGTCAGGTCCGAGATAGAGGGAGAGGTCTCCCAGGCATAGGGAGTTGACAGCTGAGCAGGAGGCCACACTAGCCAGCCATATGAGGGATTTACTGAGAGCATGCCCTCCCACCTTTGACGGAGCTGGTAGAGGACTTGAGGCAGAGACTTGGTTATTGGACTTAGGCAGGTGTTTCACCATGCATCTGTATGGCAGCAATACAAAAGCCAGATGTGCCATTTTGCATCTCTGATGGTTTGCTTCAACCTAGTGGGGGCTAGAGGAGCAGAAGCTGCATTTGGACATTAACACTATGTCTTGGGACTTGTTTGTAGAGAGATTCAGAGGCTGCCTTCTTTCTAACCATTGGAGGCAGCGTCGAGTAGATGAGTTTCATGAGCTAAGGCAGATGACCATGATAGTTGAGCAATATGAGCGCAGATTTTATGAGCTCAAACAGTATGCAGGTATCGGGGATGACGAGTCCATGTTGGTGTAGCATTTTATCAGGGGCTTGAATGCCTGGATTAGTGGAGGGGTTCATGTATTCGAACCTAAGTCTATGGAGGTTGCCGTGGAGAAAGCCCAGCTTGTTCAGGAGAATTTGGCTATGGGCCTCGGTGGACATACAGGTGTGCACATTGGCAGTGCACCTTCTTTAGGATATGGTTCTTGAGGTGGTCACATCCAGGTGTCAGGTTCTCATGCACCCTCAAAGGGTGGTCAGCAGAAGCAGTTTTCATAGTCCAAGTTGAAGAATTCTCAGCATCAGCATGGTAATAGGTTCCAAAGTAGGAAGGACCAGACTTGGCAGCGCAATAAGTGCAATTGTGTTGATCAGCCAGCCCAGAGTACATAGTCTTCAGTGAGTAGGGGTAGTTTCCAGCAGTCTAGTACCTTCTGGGGTAATAGTGGTTTTGGTAAAGGCACCGAGTGCTTCTCTTGCGGCCAATAGGGCCATATTGCCAAACAGTGCCCGCAGAAGGGTGCATCAGGATTTGGACACCGACCGACGACATCTGAGCCAATGGTTGGTGATGCAGGCAAGTCCCACCGAGTCTTTGCAGTGGTGGATGACTGATAGGCATAGCATTAGGGCACGGTGGTGGAGACATCTGGTCGCATGCGAGGTATTGATTTTTCTGTTCTATTTGATTCTGGTGTGTCTGATTCATTTATATCTCCTTCCCTCGTGGAGCATTGTGGCTTAGTGGCAACAAAGCAAGATGATAGGTGGCAGGTTGAGTTAGCTTCCAAGGCTAAGATTGCAGTTGATTCTCTAGTTTTAGGGTGTGACTTGATGATTGGCTCTATATCTACTTCTGTGGACCTTCGCATTTTACCTCTGGGTTCATATGACATAGTTTTGGGGATGGATTGGTTGGAGGCCCATCAGGCAGCGATAGATTGTCGGCATAAGTCTGTTAGATGTGTGGATGATTCGGGTATGGTGGTTGAGGTCTTAGGAGTTCAGAGACCTATTTCCCTATGTATGATCTCTGCTATGCAACTCAAGAGAAGCATGAGTCAAGGATGTCAGCTTTTTGCAGTGATTGTTAGTGATTTGGAGATGGAGGAGAGTCGAGAGGCATCTCTTGACAATCACCCACTCTTGAGGGAGTATGTGGATGTTTTTCCTTCTGACATTCCAGGGATGCCACCTAAGTGTGAGATCAATTTTAGGATTGATCTAATTCCTGGTGTAGAGCCTATCTCACGAGCTCCATATAGGATGACCACTCAGGAGCTCAAGGAGCTTCGACTGCAGTTGGAGGAGCTATTAGCCAAAGGGTTCATATGACCTAGTGTTTCTCCATGGGGAGCACCTGTGATCTTTGTGAAGAAGAAGGATGGATCTCTATGGCTATGTATCGATTATAGGTAGCTCAACAAGGTAACAGTGAGAAATAGGTATCCCTTGCCTCGGATCGATGATTTGTTTGATCAGATCAAAGGAGCTAAGGTATTCTCTAAAATTGACCTTAAGTCAGGATATCACCAGTTGCAGATTTTTGAGGTAGATATTCACAAAATAGCATTTTGCACCTATTATGGACATTATGAGTTCACCGTGGTACCATTCGGGTTGACGAATGCACCTTCAGTTTTCATGAGCTTAATGAATGGTGTGTTTCACACTTATCTTGACCGATGTGTCCTCATATTTCTTGATGATATATTGATCTATTCAAGGACTATGGAGGAACATGAGGAGCAATTACGTCAGGTGTTGCAGTGTTTGAGAGAAAATGAGCTTTATGCTAATTTGTCAAAATGTGAGTTCTTCCAGATAGAGGTTAAGTATTTGCGTCATGTCATCTCTAGAGAGGGTATTGCGGTGGATCCCTCGAAGATCCAAGCCATTATGGATTGGCCTGGACCCACTAATGTTTCTGAGGTCCATAGTTTTATGGGGTTGGCAAGTTACTATTGTCGCTTTGTTATGGGGTTTTTGAGAATCGCTCACCCTATTACTTCTCTTCAGAGGAAAAGGAAGAAGTTTATTTGGTCAGAGCAGTGTCAGGAAGCCTTTCAGACTCTTAAGGAAAAGCTGACCAGTGCACCTATATTAGCAGTTCTAGATCCTGATAGGGACTTTGTTGTTTGTACCGATGCTTCCTTAGAAGGTTTGGGAGCAGTTCTGATGCAGGATGGTCGCGTGATTGCCTATGAGTCTCGCAAACTCAAGGATCACAAATTGAACTATCCCATTCATGACTTGGAATTAGCAGCAGTTGTGCATGCCTTGGTGAGATGGAGGCATTTTCTTTTAGGGCATCGGTTTGAGCTACACAGTGATCATCGTAGTTTGCAATATATTTTCACGCAGCCAAACTTGAATGCAAGGCAAAGGCATTGGATGGAGTTCTTGTGCGAGTATGACTTTGAGGTCAGATATATTCAGGGCAAGGAGAATGTGGTAGCAGATGCTCTTAGTCATCGAAGGCATGAGATCTCAGCAGTCTCACTTATAGTTGATTTGAGAGGTCAGATTCTTGTTGCTCTTCCTACTGACAGTTGGTGCCAGGGGTGAGATCTGAGATTGAGTTTGGCAAACCTTTAAAAGGTAGGTTCTCTGGGTACTCTTTTGAGTCAGATGGTCTTTTATGACAGTTGGGTCATATCTATGTTCCTAATTCTAAGGGTCTTCGTACCCTAGTTTTGTCTGAGGCACATTGGGCACCCTATTCTGCTCATTCGGGTGTTAAGAAGATGCATGCAGATCTGCGTTGACTATACTTTTGGAGTGGTATGAAGCGAGATATTATTGATTTTGTGTCGAGATGTCTTGAGTGTCAAAGAGTGAAGGCAGAGCACCAGCACCCTGCAGGTCTTTTGCAGCCTCATTTGATTCCTGAGTGGAAGTGGGATATCATTTCGATAGACTTCATTGTTGGTTTGCCGATGTCCTCTTGACAACATGATGCTATTATGGTCACTGTGGATAGGTTAACGAAGGTAGCTCACTTTTCTCCTATCTGTGCTTCTTACAATGCCTCTACGGTGGCTAGAGTGTTCATGGAGGACATCATTAGACTTCATGGGATTCCTCATAGGATCATCTCTAATAGAGATCTAGTGTTCACTTCCACCCTTTGGACTTCCTTGCAGCATACCTTGGGGACACAGCTAAACTTTAGTTCAGCTTATCATCCTAAGACTGATGGTCAGACTGAGAGGGTTAATCAAGTTCTCGAGGATATGTTGAGGATGTATGTTATGGATCAGCAGAGCCATTGGGAGGACTACATTTACCTAGTGGAGTTTGCCTATAATAATGGTTATCATAGTTCTATTGGCATGTCTCCCTTCCAGGCCTTGTATGGTCGTCCTTGGAGGACCCCCTTGAGTTGGGATCATTTGGAGGATAGAGTTCTTATGGGTCCGGATATGCTTAGAGATATGGAGCAACAGGTTGAGAGGATTAGAGAGCATTTGGTGGCGGCTCAAGATAGGCAAAAAAAGTATGCAGATGCTCATAGGATCGATCGTCAGTTTTTTGTTGGAGATAGGGTGTTCTTTCGTGTGCGACTGCGAAAGAGTCCAATCGTCTACGGAAAGGGCTCTAAGCAAGCACCACGCTTTGTTGGAACTTTTGAGGTGCTGGAGAGGATCAATCCAGTTGCTTATCGTCTTGCTTTGCCACCTAGCCTTTCACGCATCCATGATGTGTTTCATGTTTCTGTACTTAGACCTTACTATCCAGATATTGCTCATGTTCTTGATTGGACTGCTCTACAGGTAGAGGACGGGCAGCTGGCTTTGAAGCCTGTACGCATTCTTCAGCACAGGAGACTTGCTCTCAGGGGCAAAGACATGGAGCAGGTCAAGATCTAGTGGGATCCTAATGATGAGACCTCTGCTACCTAGGAGGATGCTACCAGGATGAGGGAATTATATCCTCACTTATTTGCAGGCTTCTAGGAGTAAGCCTAGTTTTAGGGGGGGAGGATGTAATGCCCCTCGCTTTTGACTTGTGATAGATGATATTTTCATGTTTCTTATGATAGTTCTAGTATAGTTGATAGTCTTATATTGCATATTTATGGTTTCGAGACATTTGGACTAGTATGTTATCGTTTATGTTGTCATATTTCCTATCACAGTCTTGGTATAGTTGTTAGTCTTATATTGCACATTTACAGTTTCGAGACATTTGGACTAGTATGTTATGGTTTATGTTCTCCTTAATCATGATGGACATATCTGATGATTATAGACTAATGTTATTCTGAGTTTAATGTGTTATTTGATTATGATTATGATGCATTGCTGGTAATGGATGTAGTTGTTTGATGATATGTTTACATGAATGGAACAGTGTTGCATTACTCATGTCCAAGTACCCTGCCACGCCGCGACTTCCGTTCATTATGTCTATGACTACATGTTTATATATATATATATATGTGTGTGTGTGTGTGTGTGTGTGTGTGCACAACCTTGTTGTTTGTTGCAGGATGCAGGTACCGGGCATCGACTCCACCTGAACTCGCAGGTCTGAGCATGCCCTAGCCAATGGATTCGTTGAATGGAGTTAACATGGGGTTCCTTGTCTTTATTGTTTGTTGCTTGTCTGCCTCTGTGTTTGTGGTCTTGTCATCTAATCTTGCTTGTTAGTCAACTAATGTTCCACAATGAGGATTAACTAGGCCAGAATTGCCTAAATTACGTTTGGTAAATTGATGCATTCAAATAGACTTATTAGACTGGGAATATAATTTTGATAAATGAATATAATTGTTTCAATATAAATTAAAGTTATATAGAAAATTTGATTAATGAAATTATATGAAACAATAAATAAATTAATTACTAAATTATGAGTTGTTTGTAATGACTAAGTTGGTTGTAAACGGATAAAATTACAGTGGTCATAAATTGCATAAATAAATAAATGGATATAAATATAAATTGTGTTAAATGAAATACATAGTTAATATTAGATTAATAAAATAATAATATTTCTTTGGAATATTCTAAGGTTTAATAAAAAAATTTGGGTGGTTGTTTTATACCATGTATTCAGTATTTGGAAATGTGCCAATTTCATGTCATGTGCCAGTTGCAAATTTGAGGCTTGGGAATCCCTTGGTAAAAATGAAATTGTTGATTCCTACTAGAATGTGGGTTATTGGGAAGAGAAAGGCATGTTTCTGCATTACCCAAGGACTTCAACCCTGCTTTTGAGAAAGTGGGATTGTTCGGAAGAGGGGATGTTTCTGCATTTATCCGAGGAGTTGAATCCTAGTTTGGGAGGAGGACAGAGAAAAGAAGAGGAAGAAAAGTAAGAAGAAGGGAGGAGGTTAGGTGCAGACCAGAGGCAAGTAGATCAGCTCAACAGGTAAGAACTATTTTGATAAACCTTTTCAAACAATCCACTTATTTTTTTTGCATGCCATGTAATCATGGTGATTCATTAGACTGCATACTATGAAACAGTTACTTTTGTACATGTCTGTGCCTTTACATTTCTGCATACATATACTTGCAAATTGCATCTTTATTTCCCCCTTTATTTGCTTTGATGTATGTCTATGCCTTGCTCCAAAGCTCCCATGTAGGCATAAGGCAACGAAGGCGTAACTTTTTCATCTACAAATTTTATTTGTTTTGAAATTTTCTAACTCTTTCTCAACTGATCCTTTCTGTACACATCCTGCAATTCATTGTTGTCCATGAGACAACATCTCTTTGAGTGATTTTGTCAAATAGTAGACATGCTTTGTCCTTGAATTTTGCCAAACAGAAGGCATGTCTTGCCTTTGAATTTTATTAACAGTTGAAGTGCCTTGTTCTATGCATTCCCCATTTTGTATATATATATATATATATATATATATATATATATATCTACCAGTGTATTTTCAACTTTAATATCTGTCAAATCCCCCTTCTATTATGCTGCTCCAAAGATTCAATTTGTGCACAGGGTTATGGGTTCTGATTATGCACTTGCCAATTGCTTTTGCTTGAAAGTTTTTAAATCCCTTTCAGCATGTTGATTTTCTTTGAGGCATTCTGCCAAATAGGTCAAGCACCTTGTCTTTGCTCCCATGCCTTGCATACATGCCTAAGAACTATAATATCTATCAAAAAAAAAAAAATAGGAGAAGTTTTACTTGTCCTATTTCGGGCACATGTGCACACTTGCATAGTTCATAAATTCATTGTTTAGAAACCAATATTTGGGATTGGACTGATAGAAATTGAGCTCATTTTGCCAAATGGAATTAAATGTCAAAGGAATTGGGCTATCAACTGTTTGTCTAGGAAATGGAAAATCAATAAATCTTAAAGACTTATTTTCAAATTCCCAATTGCTTTATGTTTAGAAATTTTAATAAATTGGACCTATTTAAATTAGTTAACTTTTTTCTCAGGGAGTTTTGAATGAATGAAATTCTTTGTTAGAGACCAAATTTATGATTTTAGCCTTTGTACAAGAAGGTAATCTCTAACATTGTTATTCATAATATTATCTTTTTCCTATGATCTTTAGCTCAGTTTCTGTACCTTAGCAAATGTAATTGATTTGAACTGTTTTTGTTTGAAGTATTGTGGCCTAGGTTCAACCTATTGAATGAGGTTTGAAAGAAACATAAAATTTGAGTGTTTATGGTTCATACTAACAAAATAAATGATGTATCTTTCATGCAAAATAGATAAAACATTTAGATGTTATCTTGAGGCATGTTGTCAAATGGTTCAAGTGCCCTCTCATGCTTCCTCATTTTGCATACATATCTACTATAGCCACTGCAATTTCAACATCTATCAATATCCTCTCTCCTTTATGCCTTATGGATGTCCATACCTTGTTCAAGCTACCATTTTGGCATAGGCGTGAGAATGCTAGCAGAAGCCGAAAACCTGTTTGAAGTAGTTTGCATTTATAAAAAAAAAATTCCAAGATATGTCAACAAATCCATATTGTGCATTTTCTTGAATCAAAAGTCATATGAATCTCACCAGCAATCTGTTACCTTGTGAGTTCAATTTACTATGGCTTACAAGTGGCAAAGTATTTGTCATCATATATACCATCTCCATACTTGATAGATCTGAATTTTATTTCTTGCATAAGCTATAATTCATTTCTAACTGCTTTTCCCTCTTGTGCTCCAATCCAATACTTCAATACATTTCAACCAAAAAAAAAAAGATACGACTGCAAAGAACACCACCAGCAAGCTTTCATTAAATCAAAATTTTTGAGAGTATCCTCCCAAAATCCAATGAGTGTATTTTACAATTATAACATCATATAAAACATCTTATCTCATGTCTTCATTTGCTTTTATTATATATATATATATATATATATATATATATATATATATATATATATATATATATGGACCAATTCATTTCCTAAATTAAAAATATGTTCTTTTTAGAAATAAAGAAGAGCCCACCTAACTCTCTCTTTATCTTAACATTTAAATTAGAAACTAAACTCTTCTCTAATATAACTATTTCCTTTTTAGAAACATATTAAGTTATAAGTAATCCCTTTGAATTATTTTTATTCTTTAAATTGAGCTAGAATCCTACATTCTTTATTTAAAGAAAAGTAAGAAAATAAATTATTTTGTAGAAAGTTTCTTAAACTTTATTCAATTAATTTGTGATATTATATTTGCTTAAATATGCAAATAATTCCTATATTAGGATATAAATTAGAGAAAAAAAAAATTACGTATTAAATTATAGAATGAAGGTGTTAGGAAGAGAAAAATAAATAAATTATTCTTTTAATGATTTTGTTTCTAAAAATAAAGAAATAGATTAATTTTAGAATGATTTTGAATATTATCCACATTGCATGTTTATTTATTAGAGAAATAGATTATTTAGAATGATATTTTTTTTAATAGAGAAAGGATAATAATTGTATAGAGAGTTTGTATATTGTAAATGATAAATAGTAACCCTCAAGTTTATCCTCAAGGGTTGAATTTAAATTACATTGTAATTATTTAATTAACTTGATTTATAAAAATGACAAATAGTGGGTTGCTTTAGTTGTTTTAATGATATATAAATATATTTGTATCTTTGTAAATCAATTAAATAATTATTTTAATAAATATTTATATGTAGTTAATTTTTATTGTAATAATAGATTTATTCCTTAATAAGTATACAATCGCCAATGATGGCATGGTTCGGTGGTTAAGTCGCTCGGTTGTAGTGGCGGCCACCAGAGTTCAAACCCTCGCTGGGCCAACGAGCTCGCAAGGCTTTATGCCTTCGCTGGGCCAATGAGCTCACGGGTTTGAAGAGTTCTTCCTAGGGGATGAGGTCCCCCAGTTGTGGCCTCACCGGTTCATTGCTCCGGGCAAAAGCATTCGCGTGGACCCGGAGGGCGTGTCGCACCAGCGTCGCCAGTCACGTTAAAAAGTTTACCAGGTGCATTTAAAAAAAAAAAAAAAGTATACAATCAAATGATAAGCTATATTTTAATGTTAATATACTATTGTAACAACTTAGTCAATTGTAATATGCTATAGTGGATTAGTTGTAAAAAAGGCATAATTTAATTATAAGTGTGTTGATATTGAAAAAATGTAAATTGCTAGTAATAGGTTTAGTAAATTCAATTTGTGGGTCATGAACTAGTTCATATAATCTTTTGATTTTGTATCTATCTATGTGGCTAGTTTTCTAGAGGCTTAGAATGGGATGTCTTGATTTCATGTATTATGTTGATAGATGTCTTAAGACCATGATGTTTTAAGAAGCATGATTGTCTCTAGTTATGTATGGATTAAAAGACAAGGTGAATGATAAATGTACTTCTTGAGTATGTATTGTTGTCCATTTGGTTGTGAGTTGTGGCATGGAGAGACATGAAAATCATAAAGATGTAATGAATATGTGTTGTTATGGGCAATGGATTAGGAGTTCTGCCTTATGATTATGTTTTCATATGCAAGAGGGTCAGTGCCTTGCATTGTTATATATACATGTTGATATGCAAGATGGTTAATGCCTTACAATGTGTATGAAAAGTTTTATTGTTATGATGATATATGTGTATCTTGATGGGTGTGGTTTCCTAGGTGCGGATAGGGGAGTGGCTTCCAATGTGGGGCTAGCACCCAAAGTGGCTTGTCAGGGTAACACATTAGGAGTTGTTAATCCAGTGATAACTTAATAATAAATTTAGAGGGTTGGGTAGTTTTCACACTAATCAAGATAATTGGATGCCTCACTCATGCCTGTAGTGCTCGTTCAGGCTAAGGATGAGATGAGAAGGTCATGGTTGGCAAAATCAACTTCCTTGTCCTCTTGAAAGGAATGTTGATTCCGCATGTGTCACCCTATGGGGCCGGTGTGTAGTGAGAGACTGTCAGGGTAACCATAGATGGGGGTCGGTGCCTAGCAAGAGACTATCAGGGTAACCCATGGATGGGGGCCGGCGTCTAGCTAGAGACTGTCAGGGTAACCCATGTTAGGACCATACGATGACACTCTCCTTACTGCAGCCTAACTTTCCCTAGTTGTACTCTCCCCATTTGTTAAGTGTTTGCCTCTGGAAGTACTATTGTGTTGTTTATGACATTGACTTGTGTTGTTGGAGTCATGTGTTGTCTTTGTTCTTATAGTCTTCTATCTACCTGGCTGTATGTTGTTGTGGAAACCTTATGTTAACTCCTAGCTCGGGGGATGGACCTCAGGGTTCCACATGGTTGGGTGGAAGAGCTTTATCCATTGGTTTTTTTTCCTTGCCGTTGTTCGTGAGCGAGGAGGATTCATCTTGTGTATCAGACATAAGACCTTGTACCTGTTTATGAAGACATTTATTATGCTCATGTACTAGCCTATGTATTAGTTGATTCATAATGTATGTATTCAAATGTAATCAGAATAGAGATAATGTAAATTACTTAATGATGTACTCATTTGTATAGACTGGGAAAAAAGTGCATGTAATCTTGATCAAATGGATTATCTAATTGATGTATATAATCATTAGTGTAATAGATTTAGAATGTTCTATTGATGTTAGTTAGTAATGCATGTAAACTATGTTGATTAATTTGCCAAGTAATGCAACCATGGGACCTTGGAAGACAAGTTGTTAGTTAATGATGTGTATTGAATTGCTAAGCATTACCTTGTTATATTATACAAAAAAAAAATTATTCCGCTTTGCATAGCATAGATGTGTTGTTTTCCAAGGTTTTCATGGTGGGGCGTTACATAAAACAAGAGAAATATAGTTTTACAGGCCACTGTTTACCCTAATCAGGGTTTTTGATAGTTTTCACCAAATTCCCAATATCTACCACAAATTAAAACTAAAATGCATGAAATAAAATGGAAAGGGAAGGTGATTGAAAGACCTTTCATTTGAAATCAAAAATATATGTCCTCATGCTTGTACTGGGCCATACCATGCAAGGAAACAGCGAATTCCTGAAGAAAAACACAGAAAAACATTGCTTTTTACTATTTCATTTCAAATCTCCAACCACCTCGGAATTCCTTGGATGTTACAAGGTCTTTTAAAGGCATTAGACATGTCTTTTTAGTTTCCAACTACTTTCCAATGACCCAAGGCACAAATGACCTTTCATATTCCTTGTTTACATCTTTTTTTTGTTTTGTAATTTTACAATTTAGATGACAGCTTTTACATTCTTTCCAAATTTGACACAAAACGTTAAATATTGTCCTCCCAAGGACCTAGACACCTAAAAATGGTCAATATAACCTTGATACAATGTTAAGACACCAAAGTTGAATCATCCTTTAAACTTTTCATCATAGAAGCATGACGTTGGCATGGTGCTCCTGCACCACCACCCCTCTTAGTTGTCTTCCCTAATTCCAACAATTGGTATCAAAGATGGTTCCTCTAAAAGAAGCTTGACCACTTGAGGAGATCTAGGATGTCAACATACAAGAAGGACAATCCTTGATTTGATGGAACAAATTACTCTCTTTGGAAGAATCACATGGAGTGTCATTTGCAATGCATGGGTGATCCTTATTGGTTGATAACTAAGAATAGTTATACTCCTCCAAAGAATGGTCCTACAACTCAAGATGAAATCAAAGAAGCTAAATACAAGATTTGGGATAAAGAAGCATTGTTGAGTGCCCTGACTGATTCAGAAATGACAACTGTCTTGGAATTACAAACTGCTCATGAAATCTGGAAGAAGTTGGAAACTCTTTATGAAGGTGATGCATATGTCAAATGTGCTAAGTTACAGAGCCTGAAGGGTAGATACGAATGTTTGAGGATGAGTGAAGATGAAAACATCACTTCCTACATGCAGAAGGTGAATGAACTTGTGTGCAGTATCAGGTGTGCTGGTGGAAAACTAGAAGAATCAGAGATTGTTTCCAAGGTGCTCAGATCCTTACCTGCTTCATACAAGCATAAAGTTGCTGCTATTGAGGAGACCAAGACTGTGACAGATGTTACAAGGGATTAGTTAGTTGGCAAGCTTTTAGCATTTGAAATGAGTGAGTTTGGTGATTCTCTTCCTAAATTAGAATCTACATTTAAGACTAGTGTTTTCAGAAAGCAAAGATTTGATCTAGGTGAAAGCTCTTCAAGAAGACTAACCAGATGTGAGAAGGTAAGGAAGGAACTTGAAGAAGATGAATCTGAGCTTGAAGAACTTGAAGCCCTTATTGCCAAAAGACTACCGAGAGGATCCAGTAAGTATGAAGGAATGTTGCCCTTCAAATGTAAGTAAGAAGAAATGCTACTATGTCCAAGAAGTTGCTGATGAAGGAGTCACAGATGATGAATCTGAGATGGGAAGTACCTCTGGAAATGAATGGGTGTTCATTTCTATCAAAGAAGAAGATCCGGTGCCTACTGAATCTGCTAGCTGTGTGAATGTGGAAAGTGCCTTGGCTGCTCATGTTGAAGAAAATGATGAATGGGTGATTGACAGTGGATGTTCTCATCATATGATTGGTGATAAAAGTAAGTTTGTAAGTTTTGAAGGATATGAAGGTGGAATTGTGAAGCTTGGAGACAATTCAGCTGGTAGAATCTGTGGCAGAGGATCCATCTCTTTTGATGGTAAGAATAATACTAATGATGTTTTGTATGTAGAAGGGTTAAAGCATAATATTCTCAGTGTTGGACAGTTGGTTGACAAAGGGTATGATCTCTAATTCAAGGATGAAAAATGCAGAATTTTGGGAAGCTCCAAAACTGAGATTGCATCTGGTACAAAGACTAGAGGTAATATCTTTCACTTAAGTGGTACTGGTAAAAGTTGTTTGATTGCTCAAATTAATCAGAGTTGGTTATGACATAGGAGAATGTGTCATGTAAACTTTGATAACATTGTCAAGATAAGTACTACTCATGCTATGAGAGATCTTCCAAAGCTTGTGAAACCTACTAATAGCATGTGTAAGGAATGTCAGTTGGGAAAACAAAATAGAGCTACATTCAAAACCAAAGAACAATTTTCAAGTGGATTGTTGGAAATTGTGCACACTGATTTGTGTGGTCCTGCCAGAGTTAGGAGTTTGCAAGGAGACAAATACTTTATGTTGCTAATTGATGATTACTCCTAGATGATGTGGGTCACTTTCTTGAGAGATAATCAGAGGCTCTTAATAGATTCAAGGTGTTCAAGGCTATGGTGGAGAATGAGATTGGTGTGAAGATAAAGTGTCTGAGATCTGACAAAAGTTGAGAGTTTACCTCTTGTGAGTTTAATGCATTTTGTGAAAAGCATGGAATAAGAAGACAATTATCTTCTCCTAGGACTCCTCAGTAGAATGGAGTTGTGTAAAGGAAGAACTAGACTATTCAAGAGGCTGCTAGAACCATGATGATGGAGGAAAATGTTCCACATGTCTATTGGAGAGAGGCTGTGAGTACTGCTGTCTACACTCTTAACCTAGTGCAGATCAAAGGTAATACTGGTAAAACACCTTATGAAATGTGGTTTGGTAATGCTCCTACTGTAAAATACTTTAGAGTTTTCGGTAGTAAATGCTATATCAAGAGAGATGAAGATCTAGGCAAGTTTGATGCAAGATGTGATGAAGGAATATTTCTAGGTTATGCTAACCAAAGCAAGGCATACCAATGCTTTAACAAGAGATTAAAAAGAATTGTTGAAAGTGCTAATGTCAAGGTTGATGAAAGCAAGGAGAGACCTTCCAAGTCTTGTGGATATGAATCAGATGATCAAAATGAAAGACCAAATAAAGAAAAGCAAGTTCAAACTCAAACTCAAATTCAGATTGCTTCAGAGAATCTAGTGATTCAAGAAGCTAGTGCAAATGTTGAGGAACAAGTTCAAGAATCAGAAGGTCAAGAAAATCCCAAAACTCCCAGGTATGTAAGGTTGAATCATTTTGAAGATCAGATCATAGGAGATAAAAATAAAGGTGTTCAAACTAGAAGAAGAATTGTTGAAGAAAAAGTTGAGTATTTTATTATTTCAAAGATTGAACCAAAATCAGTAAATGAAGCTTGTAATGATAAACACTGGGTAAAAGAAATGGAAGAAGAGTTAATGCAAGTTGAAAAGAATCATACTTGTGATCTTGTTCATAGACCTGAAAACAAAAATGTAATTGGAACTAAATGGGTCTTCTGAAATAAATTGAATGAAGATGGTAAACTTGTGAGAAACAAAGCAAGATTGGTGTGCAAAGGATATTCTCAGGTAGAGGGAATTGATTTCGAAGAAAATTTTGCTCTGGTGGCAAGAATAGAAGCAGTCAGATTATTTCTTGCCTTTGCTGCTTACAAAGATTTTAAAGTTTATTAGATGGATGTCAAGTCAACATTCCTAAATGGAGAATTTGAAGAAGTCTACGTTGAGTAATCGAAAGGATTCTAGTTGTCTGGTCAAGGAGATATGGTCTATGTTAGATTAAGGATAGACAACTGAGAGGGGGGGGTGAATCAGTTGTCTAAAAATTTCTTCCAATTAATCACTTAAATTCTCTTCATAATTTAGCAGCATAATAATAAATCAATAATTGAAATGTAATGCAACAATTCAAGAGCAGAAACACATTAAAACATATGACACCAAGATTTTTGATGTGGAAAACCCGGTTAAGGGAAAAACCATAGGGTGACTAACCCAAGATTGTATTCTCCGTTAGAAGAATAGAAAGAACAAAATGGCACATGCTAATTAGGGCTCACTACACAAGCACACTGCTCACAAGAGGCCCACTGCCTACAGGAGACACACTATCTACAGAATAATAAGTATTAAATACTTGAACTAAAGGATAGCATCTTCACCATGCTTGAGTCAGTTCCATTTAAGCTCAATACTTCTGCTCTGCCTTTGGCTTTCCTCCTCTCTACCATGCTCTCATCTCCACAAAGATGCCTTTGAAATGACTTTACAACTCCTTATTTATACAAGACATCGACTTAGGATAATCATCCAAGTCGGCAAACATTATAGAGCAAATACATAAATACAATATGATAATTACAAAAAGACTTCATGCAGAACAACACACTGTCGGCCACACAAATCTGAGTCTTCAATCTTTCTTTAGGAACATGCCATTCTTCACAGAACATCTTCAAGATTATTCGCAGGATGTGTAACTTGTCCAGTCGGCCAGACTTAGGAAGAACACCATCATCCAGAAGTAGTTCTTCAATTACAAGCTCAATCTTAATGCGGACCACCAAAATAAACTGGACATAATCAAAAGACCTCCACAAGCTTGCCTGAATCACCAAGAACATCCACACTACTTCTGTTCACAGAAATCATTCTCTCCTTCAACCAGAACCTCAAGAACATAGTCTGTCATCACTGTCATATTAAAATAGATTCTTGCGGACCTCCTGACCATGAACCAATTGAGTTGTCAATTCACATTGACTTCCTAAACATTCCACAAAATCTATAGAACAAGATTTTGTACTTCCGGATCTTACTGGACCTATTTGTGTCACTCTGTCACCTCTGAACACCTGCCAAATCCTGTTCTACTTAAGAGGACATAACTTCTTCATACCTTCATGCGGACCTCTAAAATCTTTAATGGATCATCTCAAGACACATATCTGCAAACCCTTTGAAGTGTATCCTCTTATCTTCATCTTATCTGGGATCTTTACCTTACTATCTTCACTGTTCTTCTCTATTCTTGATTAGGACTAATTTTCTCAATATCCTCAGCACACAGCTCATCCAATCCTTATCATTAATGCAATAGGAGTATGTTGACATCAATGATAACACTGGTTAGGCCCATACTTGCAACAATCTCCCCCTTTGTCATTGATGGCAACATATGATGTGAAAAACTATTTTAGCCATCAAAACAAGAACTTCTCCTTACTGACAAAACTCCCCCTATCAACAATAACCAATTACATGTCTTCTCTTCCTTTACTGCTCCCCCTTTGATCAGTAACCACTTATTTTTCACATGTCTTCTCTCCCCCTTTGACATCAATGGAAAAGGGCACATACTTGCATCAATTCAAAATCATACTAGCTTCTCCCCCCTGAGTAGTAGCTTCCCATCATCAATCCAGACCACAAGATATTACTGTGAGATCCACTGGACTGATGCACATTAGTGTACCTTAATTCATAACCAGAGGGGTAATAACCCCTAACTTCTCCCTGAGATACTCAAAAGTGTCCTTAGGTAGAGGTTTAGTAAAAATATTTGCAATCTGATCCTTGGAAGGCACAAACTCCAATATGACTTCATTCTTGTTCACTTGCTCTCTCAAAAAGTGAAACTTGATGGATATATGTTTGGTCTTTGAGTGCAACATTGGATTTTTTGATATGTTAATTGCACTTGAATTATCATAGAAGATTGTGATAGGTTCTTCATACTCCACTCTAATATCCCTTAGCATTTGCTTCATCCACAATACTTGAGTGCAACTACCTACTACTGCAATATATTCTATTTTTAAAGTAGACAGAGATATTGCCTCTTATTTCTTTCTCAACCAAGAAACCAATCTCTTCCCTAAAAAGAATGCTCCACCACTGGTACTCTTCTGGTCATCCACATCTCCTGCCCAATCCGCATCTGTATATGCATGAAGAGAAAAATTATGATCTCTAGGATACCACAATCCATTCTGGACTGTTCCTTTTAGATATCTAAAAATCCTCTTGATTGCCATGACATGGGATTCTCTAGGATCAGCTTGGAATCTAGCAACAAGACCAACAACATTCATAATGTCAGGGCTAGTTTGAGTGAGATACAATAGTCCTCTAATCATTGACTTGTACTTTTTGTAATTAGCCTTAGGAGAGTCATCATCTTTGCTCAATTTACATCCAGTTGCCATGGGAGTATTCATTGGTTTTGAGTCTTCCATCCCAAATTTCTTCAACAATTCTTTCACATATTTGGTCTGAGAAATGAAGATTCCTTTCTTTGTTTGAGTGATTTGTAGACTGAAGAAGAAATTCATTTCCCCAAACATGGACATCTCAAATTCACTTTTCATTTGATTTACAAAGGTTTTGCACATACTATCTCTTCCTCCAAAAATGATATCATCAACAAACACTTCAGCAATCAAGATATTTTCATGATCAATTTTGAAATACAAATTACTATCAGCAATACCTTTGTTGAAACCAATCTTCAAAAGATGCTTATCCAATCTTTCATACCAGGCTCTTGGAGCTTGCTTGAGTCCATACAGTGCTTTCTTCAACTTGCAAACCATATCACCATGATAAGATAATTGAAATCCATCCGGTTGCTCAATGTAAACTTCTTCTTCCAGGTCACCATTCACGAAGGCAGATTTGACATCCCTCTAATATACTTTGAAATATTTGAAGGTAGCAAAAGAAAAAAATAATTTGACTGCTTCAATTCTTGCCACTGGAGCAAAAGTTTCTTCAAAATCAACTCCTTCTACTTGGGAGTAACCCTTGCAGACCAATTTAGCTTTATTTCTGACTACTTCACCATCTTCATTCAGTTTATTCTAGAAGACCCATTTGGTTCTAATCACATTTTTCTTTTTAGGTCTAGGAATAAGATCCCAAGTGTGATTTTTATGTATTTGCATTAGCTCTTCCGCCATTGCTTTGGTCCAATTATCATCATTGCAAGCTTCATTCACTGTCTTAGGTTCAATCTTTGAAATTAGACAATACTCTTCTAAATCTTGAGCAATCCTTCTTCTTGTTTGTACACCTTTGCTTTTATCACCTATGATCTGATCTTCAGAGTGATTCAATCTTACATACCTGGGAACTTTGGGAGTTTCTTGCACTTCTAATTCTTGAACAAGTTCATTCAAACTTATCTCTTCTTCCTGATTTACCGGATCAGTCTGAATCTAAATTTCAGAGGGAGCTTGGACTTCTTGAACAAAAACATCATTTTGATCATCTTCATCATATTCATAAAACCTTGAGGGTCTTTCAATACCTTCATCAACCTTCACATTTGTACTTTCTACAATCTTCCTTTATCTCTTGTTATAACACCGATATGTTTTGCTTTGAGGAGAATAGCCCAAGAATATTCCTTCATCACTTCTAGCATAAAATTTTCCTAGATCTTCATCTCTTTTAATGTAACATTTGCTACCAAAGACTCTAAAATACCTCAAAGTGGGAGTGATGCCAAACCAAAGTTCAAAAGGAGTCTTACCAATATTGCTTCTAATTTGTACTTGATTGAGTATAGACTACAGTGCTTATAGATTCTCTCCAATAGATCTGAGGAACATTAGCTTCCATCATCATGGTTCTAGATGCTTCCTGAATGGTCTAGTTCTTTTTCTGCACTACTCCATTCTGTTGTGGAGTCCTAGGAGCAGACAATTATCTTTTTATGCCATGTTTCCACAGAATTCTATGAACTCACCGGATGTGAATTCTCCACCTCTATCAGACCTTAGACATTTTAATTTTAATCCAGTTTCATTCTCTACTAGAGCCTTGAATATTTTGAATTTCTCAAGAGCTTCTGATTTCTCTTTCAAAAAAGTTACCCACATCATCCGAGAATGATCATCAATTAATAACATGAAGTATCTATCACATTGCACACTCCTGATTCTTACTTGACCACATAGATCAGTGTGAACTAGATCCAATAATCCGGTAGAAGATTGTTCCTTTCTTTTGAATGAGATTCTGCTTTGTTTACCCAACTGACATTCTTTGCACAAACTATTGGTAGGTTTTACCAATCTTGGAAGATCTCTTACAGCCTGAGTGTTGCTTATCTTGATGATATTATCAAAATTCACATGACACATTCTTTTATGCCACAACCAGCTCTGATCAATTTGAACAAATAGACAACTTTTACCAGTACCAACCAAGTGAAAGATATTACCTTTTGTTTGAGTACCGGATGCAATCTCTATTCTCAAACTTTCAAAGATCTTGCATTTTCCATTCTTGAATCAGAGATCATAACCTTTGTCCACCAGTTGTCCAACACTAAGAAGATTATGCTTCAGGCCTTCAACATACACTACATTATTGGTTTTGTTCTTTCCATCAAAAGAAATGGTTCCTCTACCTTTGATTCTACCAGCAAAATTATCACCAAACTTTACTACTCCTTCATACCTTTCCAAATCTATGAACTTATTTTTGTCACCTATCATATGGTGAGAACATCCACTATTAATGACCCAATCATCCTTTTCTTCAACTTGGACAGCCAGAGCTCTTTCTACAATTTTATGATCGACAGATTTAGAGGGCATTGGATCTTCTACCTTGATGGCAATAAACACCCAGTCACTTCCGGATTTGTTTCCTGTCTCTGATTCATCATCTGTTACTCCTTCATTATCATCATCTTCATGAACATAGTAACAATTCTTTTGGAACCTTGATCTGTTAGAATTTGGCCTTGAAAATCTTTCCAGACACCTTGAGGCAAAATGACCAATCTTATTGCAGTTAAAACATTTAAAAGGTAATTTCCCTTCATACTTACTGGATCCTCTTGGCAATTCTTTTCCAATAAGGGCTTCAAGTTGAGCAAATTCTACTTCATCTTCTTCTAGGTCTTTTCTTGCTTTCTCATACCATGATAGTTTCTTTGAGGAGTTGTCTCCTGGATCAAACTTTTGTTTTCCTTTAATAGAGGTACTAGCTTTGAATGTAGATTCAGTCTTGGGGGGCATCTCCAAACTCAGTCAATTCAGATGCAGCCAATTTACCAACCAATTGGTCTCTTGTGATACCTAAAATAGATCTGAATTCTACAATAGTAGCAACCTTGTACTTATAAGAATCAGGAAAGGATCTGAGAACTTTGCCAACAATCTTATCTTCATCCAAGACTCCACCAGCACATCTAATGCCACAAACAAGCTCATTTACTCTTGGCATAAATGTAGTGATATTTTCAACTTCTCTCATCTTCATATTTTTGAATTTCCCTTTCAGATTCTGTAACTTGGCACATTTAACATACTTGTCTCCTTCATGCAGAAGTTTCAGTTTTTCCCAAATCTCAAAAGAAGTTTGTAGGTCAACAACATTTGTCAGCTCTGAATCAGGCAAGGCACTTAGAAGAACTTCTTTAGTCCGTAGATTGTTTTCAGCATCTTTGATTTCATCTGTGATTCTCAGACCATTCTGTGGAGGAGTATACTTCTTTGAAGCCATGATCCAATATTGCATTCCCATACATTGCAAGTGACATTCCATGCGACTTTTCCAAAGAGTGAAATTGGTTCCATAAAACCTCAGACTATCCTTCTTGTAGGATGACATCCTAGATCTCCTCAAGTGGTTAAGCTCTTTTAGAGGAACTTAGCTCTAATATGAATTGTTAGATTAAGGATAGACAACTAAGAGGGGGGTGAATCAGTTGTCTAAAACTTTCTTCCAATTAATCACTTAAATTCTCTTCATAATTCAGCAACATAATAATAAATCAATAATGGAAATGTAATGCAACAATTCAAGAGAAGAAACACATTAACAATATGACACCAAGATTTTTGACGTGGAAAACCCAATTAAGAGAAAAACTATAGGGTGACTAACCCAAAATTATATTCTCTATTAGAAGAATAGAAAGAACAAAATGGCACATGCCAATTAGGGCTCACTACCTGAGCACACTGCTCACAAGAGGCCCACTACCTACAGGAGACACACTGTCTACAGAATAATAAGTATTAAATACTTGAACTGAAGAATAGCATCTTCACCATGCTTGAGTCAGTTCCATGTAAGTTCAATACTTCTGCTCTACCTTTCGCTTTCCTCCCCTCTACCATGCTCTCATCTCCACAAAGATGCCTTTGAAATGACTTTACAACTCCTTATTTATACAAGACATCGACTTAGGATAATCATCCAAGTCGGCAAACATTATAGAGAAAATACATAAATACAATATGATTAATTACAAAAAGACTTCACGTGGAACAACACACTGTCAGCCACACAGATCTGAGTATTCAATCTTTCTTTAGGAACATGCCATTCTTCACAGAACATCTTCAAGATTATCCGTAGGATGTGTAACTCATCTGGTCGGCCAGACTTAGGAAGAACACCATCATCCTGAAGTAGTTCTTCAATTACGAGCTCAATCTTCAATGTGGACCACCAACATGAACTGGAGATAATCAAAAGACCTCCACAAGCTTGCTTGAATCACCAAGATCATCCACACTACTTCTGTTCACAGAAATCATTCTCTCCTTCAATCGAAACCTCAAGAACACAGTCTGTCATCACTGTCATATTGGAATAGATTCTTGCGGACCTCCCAACCATGAACCAATTGAGTTGTCAATTAACATTGACTTCCTAAGCACTCCACAAAATCTGCAGAACAAGATTTTGTACTTCCGAATCTTACCAGACCTATTTGTGTCACTCTGTCACCTTTGAATAGCTGCCAGAACCAGTTCTACTTAAGAGGACATAACTTATTCATATTTTCATGTGGACCTCTGACATCTTTAATGGATCATCTCAAGACACATATTTGGAAACCCTTTGAAGTGCATCCTCTTATCTTCATCTTATCTAGGATCTTTACCTTACTGTCTTCACTATTCTTCTCTGTTCCTGAATAGGACTAATTTTCTCAATATCCTCAACACACAGCTCATCCAATCCTTATCATTAATGCAACAAGAGTATGTTGACATCAATGACAACACTGGTTAGGCCCATACTTGTAATAGTATGTAGATTGAGGAAAGCATTGTATGGACTTAAACAAGCCTCAAGAGCCTCGTATGCAAGATTAGATAAGTATCTACTAAAGTTAGGTTTTAGCAAAGGCACAGCTGATAGTAATCTGTATTTCAAAATTGATCATGAACACATCTTGATTGTTGAGGTATTTGTTGATGATGTCATCTTTGGTGGAAATGAGAGCATGTGTAAGAAATTTGCTGATCAGATGCAAAGTGAATTTGAGATGTCCATGTTTGGTGAAATGAATTACTTCTTAGCTTTGTAAATCATTCAGTCAGATAAGGGCATCTTCATATCTTAGTCTAAGTATGTGAAAGAGTTGTTGAAAAAGTTTGGAATGGAAGATTCAAAACTAGTGAGTACTCCTATGATAACTGGATGCGTGTTGAGTAAAGATGATGATTCCTTTAAGGTGGATCAGAAAAGGTATAGATCAATGATTGGAGGACTGCTTTATCTGACTCAAACCAGAACTGATATTATGAATGTAGTTGGCCTTGTTGCTAGATTTCAAGCTGATCCTATAGAATCTCATTTTGTAGCAGTCAAAAGAATTTTCAGATATCTGAAGGGGACATCTAATTATGGCTTATGGTATCCTAAGGATGATTATTTCACTCTTCATGCATATACAGATGCTTATTGGGAAGGAGATGTGGATGACATGAAGAGTACTAGTGGTGGTCCATTCTTCTTGGGAAAGAGATTGGTTTCTTGGTTGAGCAAAAAGTAGGAGGTAATATCTCTGTCTATTGGAAAAACAGAGTATATAGCAGCAACAAGTAATTGTACTCAAGTTTTATGGATGAAGGAAATATTGAATGATATCAGAATTTTATTTGAAGAGCCTGTCACAATCTTCTGTGATAATTCAAGTGCAATAAACATCTCAAAGAATCCAGTGTTGCATTCAAAGACAAAGCACATATCCATCAAGTTTCACTTTTTAAGAGAGAAGGTAAATGAGAATGAAGTCATATTGGAGTTTGTTTCTTCAAAGGATCAGATTGCAGATATCTTCACTATGCCTCTACCTAAGGACACATTTGAGTATCTCAGAGTGAAGCTAGGGGTTATTACACCTCTTGTTCAGAACTAAGGCATACTAGTGTGCATCAGTCCTGTGGAACTCATAGTCATATCTTGTGATCTGGATTGGTGTTAAGAGGATGCTACTCATGGGGAGTAGTCAGTATTTTAATTTGGGAGTTTAGTTTGGTTTTATCTAAGAAACCAAAGGGGGAGAGATGATTGCAAATATGTGCCCTTTTCCATTGATGTCAAAGGGGAGAGAAGTCATGTCAAAAACTTGGAAGTAAGTAGTTGCTGGTGAAAGGGGGAGTAGTGAAGAAAGTGGTTGCAAGTGTGATAAGAGAAAGGGGAGAAGTCCTTGTATTGATGGTTGAATCAGTTTGTCATATCATATGTTTCCATCAATGACAAAGAGGGAGATTCTTGTACATATATGCCTGTGATGTGTTGTCATTGATGTCAACATATCTCTTTGTCAGAGATAGTGAAGACAGTGCAATTCAGTAAAGTAGATTGCTCCACATTCCCAGTGAGATGAAGATTAGAGTATGTAGATTAAAGGTCTTTGTAGAGGATTGTCTGAAGTTGCTCTAGTTAAGATTTGAGAGGTCCACATGGAGGATTGGTGAAGTTATGGCCATCTGAGTAGAACTAGGTTTTGTAGTTATTCAGAGGTAATAGAGTAATAGGAATTTGGTCTGAATTGCTCTGCATTGGAAAATTATGGTCTGTGGTTCTAGAGGTATGTTTTCTATGTTGGTGTGTATCCTCAACTCAAGTGGTTCATGGTTTGGAGGTTTGCAAGCAATCTTTCTAGTGTGACAGTCTTGACAGTTAGTGTTCTTAAGTTTTCATATCAAGATGCAAGTGATTCTGGTGATTTGAAGTGGTGCAGTTGTTCTTGTTGATTTCATTGTGCCTGTGGAGGTCTCTAGATCGTATGCCTATTGTGTTGGTGGTTTGCATTAAGGATTGATCTCGTAGTTGAAGATTTATCCTTGGGTGTTGTTGTTCTTTCCAGTCTTGGCTGATCAGATGCTTTGTATGTGTTGTAAATGATCTAAGAGAAGTTCTATGGAGTGTGGCATGTTGTTCGAGGAAGATTTGAGTCCCATCTATGTTTGGCCGATAGTGTAGTGGTCCACATGTAGCATTTTGTATTAAGTCAAGTATTATGATTGTAATTTCTTGTAATGCCTATCTTGGAAAACGTTCTAGATAGATGATTGTAAGGCTGACTTTCATGTTCATTCCAAAGTTGATGTCATGTATAAATAAGTGTAATGAAGTCATGTAAATGTGTCCATGGGAGTGAAGATGCAGAGGTAGCAAAGAAGTATTTGGGGGCAGAGGAGAGGTATTGTGAGCTTTAATGGAACTAAACCTTGGCATGGAGAACATACTGTTACTCAGTTCAACCTTTCAGTATTAATCATGTGAATATTTTTGTAGACAATGAGTCTCTTGGAGCAATGAGCTCTGGGCAGTGTGCCTGAAGGCAAGTGCCTTCCCATTTTTCTATTCTTTTAACAGAGAATAATTCTTGTGGGTTAACTCCCACTGTGGTTTTCCCTTAACTGGGTTTCCACGTAAAAAATCCTAGTGTTATGTGTGTTGATTATGTTTCTTCTCATGTGTTGATTCATGCTTTCATGCTTATATATTTAATCTATTAATAAGTGATAAAGAAGATTAAATACAACAAAAGATAAAGTTTTGTGACAACTGATTCACCCATCCCCTCTCAGTTGTCTGCCATAATTCCAACACCAAACATACCCTCCATGGATGGGTACACAGTATCACCATCCCACGGGCACACATCTTACGTACTGGTTATTCACAACACTTAGCAAGAGCACATTACTGGATGTTAACATCATGGGGACTATAATCACATTTTCTCTTACCCAGGGAATACCATAGCCCACATATGACTATACAACATGATACAAAATATATGACTTTACCTAGTACTAAGTATTCCTAAATATCCATATCAATTTTCTCTTTTCACAAGGGCAACTCATTTACCCATAACATAATAGATTCATGTGCTATGCTTTCAATATAATGCAATAGTGTATGAACATGTATAGCATCATCACTACCATCTTTACATTAGTGCATAAACATAAGTAACATCTTCACAATCATCATTACACTCACTTCTATGTTCACATTATGATATACAACAATTACACTCTCATCTCATAATAACACATAATGCAATATCATATCACAAGTCACAATAATACCATTCATTCACAAGAAAATGAGAAACTAGCAACACAATTAAATGAGTTTGGTTGAGGAACCCTAGTCATTTCTCAACATTCACATCCATACATATAAGTACAAGTAACCTTGGCTATGTCTGTTGATAACTGAGAGGGGGGGGTGAATCAGTTATCCTAATTATTTCTTCTTTCGAACTTTCTTATTAATCAAAGCAGCATTAAATTAAACAACAAACATTATCATGAAATGAGAAACACATGACACAGTATTTTTGACGTGGAAACCCGGTTAAGGGAGAAAACCACGGGGTGATTAACCCAAAGATTATTCTCTGTTAGAAGAATAAGGAGTTACAAAATGGCACTTACCAATTAGGGCTCACTGCCCGAGCACACTGCTCACAAGACGCACACTGCCTACAAAGAGGCACACTATCTACAAAGAATGTAATATAATACTTGAACTGATTGGAAGCATCTACATATGCTGGGGTTTAGTTCCGGTTAAGCTCAGTACACTGATCTGCTGCACTTCATCTTTCCTCTGTTCTTTATTCTGCTATCTTTTCACATACCGGATCTTTCTTACTACTTCTACTCTGCTCTGTACTTGTTCGCATATACCTTCATACCATCACGCCTTTCACAACTAAATCCATCCTCTATATATATCCTCACAAGTAATTTCATCACCTTTCTAGTCGGCATCCGAAACAGTCTAGTTTCTTACAAACTCTGTTCTGTCGGCTGAATCCTTGCTCACCAAGCAATGCGGATCAAGCATATACTTGTAGATATCATTAATCATGTCGGCCAAACATGATTCATGCCTTCACAACCTTTACCATCAACAGTAACACATCCAGAAAATATTTTGATGCTCAGTCAGTCAGTTCTTCCTCTGTTTTCACTGTCTTTCAGGAATCCGGTACTCAGCTATTCATATCTTTTTCTTTGTCCATCACCGGAGGCTAAATCCTTGGAATATACTACTCAAGGTAGTCCTCTTGACTTCCCCAAATCCACACTGCACCAAGACACTTCGTCTTAGAGGTCCGGACCAATCTTTCAGACCTTGCCACATGCTCTGTTCTTGTTCACCGGACCACAACAGTTCTTCATTCTGACTTCTGGTAGAGGCACACCATGACTTGCAGATAAGTGGGATGACCTTTGTTGCCATCAATGACAACAACCATGAATCCATATAGTGTCTCTTGCCAACAATCTCCCCCTTTGGCATTGATGGCAACACTTAGTGAAAAATGACTAAGTGTTTACACTATGCTCCCCCTTTGCTGATGCTCTATATTTATATACAATTTCCGGAACTCCCCCTTAGTTGGATTCCTCATTTTTCACTACTCCTCACTCCCCCTTTGACATCAATGGCAAAGGGTAGGGTCCGCACACCAAAATTTTCAAAAATTTTCTCTATATAGCTGCATATTTACATACTCACATAAACTGAAGAATGTCTGCAAAAGATGTCTTTAGTTGGATCAGTTCTGTAGCCCAACTTTGCTTCATTCTATCCAAAATTGAAATGTGACCACTCAACAAAAATGCAAAAGCTTCTGCCCTCTTGAGATCTGTCAGATCATTTGTTTGGGCGGTAGTCTGAGCATCACTGATAGCCTCATGCATAGTTTCTAACTTAGGGATTATAATCCTTCTAAGTTCTCCCATCCGGTTAGTGATATTCTTCCTTTCCTTCTCAAAGTTCTTTATTGCATTTGTGATTGCAATAGTTTGACATTCTTGATTTACTATGGATGAAGAGAGAGGATCAAAACTTTGAGATAGACTTTGTAGTTTGTCCTGTTCCGCTTTTATTTTCTTATCAATTTCTACTGTTGCCTTTGACCAAGAGATACAAAATTTGTAAATATCACTGCCATCCTTAAGAGCATTTTCTAAGCTCTTTATTCCAATACTCATATTTCTCCTATCATTAGAGATTAATCCTAATACTTCTGAAAATCTTTTATCCAAAAATTCCTTCCGGACCTTTTCTTCAGCTGATTTTTCTAGAGAATCAAAATGTGTATCAACACTGCTGACTAAGGTTTTGAGATTACCAGAAGAGGAGGCTGTCGGATCTATCTGGATTGATGGCATAATCTTTTCAAGCACTCCGAAAGTAGCCTCTATCAACTCACAGTCTTCCATATGAGACTTTAGGAGTTTTTCATTTGCCTTAGCATTTGCAAATGAAGCTATCTTCATTGTCTATACTGGAGAGAGAGAGTCAAAGTCAAATGGGCCTTTTAGAAGCTCCGGTTCATCAATCTCTAAAGTTTCTTGGCTTAGAAACTTTTGAACAGTTTGTGCAGTGTCTCTTGCCGGAGATAGATGTTTCTTTTCTTCTGCAGTTTTGTCCTTAGGAGTCTTATCTCCTTCCACATTTTTACCACTTGCAGTTGTGGTTTTCTTTGTCGGATTTTTTTCTTTCTCTGCATCCTTGGTGCAGTCAGCCTCTTTTTCCTTTTTTGCTGCTTCTTTCTCCTGTGATTTCTCTTCTTCTTGGGATCCAAAGATTGTAGGAGAAGCCAGAGAAGAGATGTTAGTCTGTTCTAGTGGCACTTCTTCCGGAGCAGATGATTCCAAGTCTACAGCTGTTTCTGCACCTAAGTCCTCTGTAACAGGAATATTGAACCTTTTGAATGTATTCCAGAGGATCTCTTCAGTGTCCTTGGCTACTTTGTCGGTCTCACCAAGCATAAGCTGATTCATCCTTGCTTTGCTTCTGAATTCATCCTTGCAGTCCTTGAATATCATGTTCATTATTTTGTGATCAATTGAAGGATATAGCTAAATAGCTATTTGTTCCCTAATCTCAAGATCTTTTGCCATGGCATTGTTCTTTCTTATTTCTAGTTCCATTTCTAGACTCTTTGGAATTTTAGAGATGATCTCAATAAAAGCTTTATTGTAGATGTTCAGGTACCTAATTATAGCTTCTTGCAGGATCTTTTGATCTGCCTCATTGTAGTCATCATAGAATTCAGCCACCGGTTGAAGGTTCCCATCCACAGTGACTGATTTGACTACACTGTCTAGAGACAGGGTGGGCTTTTCAGCAAATTTCTCTGTCATTTCTTCCTTTTCTTGGCCTGAAGAGGGTTTACCAGATCCTTTCTTCTTTTGCTTCTTTATTTCTTTTATTCCCTCATTTGACTCAGTTTCTTCTTCATCCTTTTGGCTTTGATAAGCTCTTGAGGCTTTTGTCTTAGATCTCTTACCGGATCCCTAGACTTCCGGTATTGAGCTTTTGGTTCTGATAGGTGTAGATCCTTTTGATGATCTGGTCTGGGTTGAGGTTTCCACCGGAGTACTTTTCTTGCTTTTCTTTTCTGCTTCTTTCTTTTCTTCCTCAGCCTTTCTTCTCTTTTCTCGGTTGGCATCAAGTGCCTCCTTTGGGATGCCTAGGCCTTGAGCAATATGCTCTACTTCTTTTCTCACCTTCCTCTTTATCTCAGGTTCCCTGAGTTCTACATGGATCTTTACACTCAGCTCCTCAAAGGTTCCAAACCTTTCTGCCTTTGGATCTTTGGGCTGTCTTAGCATGTGTTGAACATGCAGCTCCACTATCTGTTCATCCACTTCATACCCCATGGGCATGATCCAGACAGTCCTTGGCTCCACTACCTCCATTAGGCACTGATCAGTGTCCACCATAAAGCACACTGAGTCTTTGTATTTTTCAACAAGAGACTGGGGAATTCTTTCTCTTGCTTGCATCGTGCTTTGGAAGTTTTTAAAGTATCCCCATAGGGCTGTATTTCATGCTTTGGTATCCCCAAGCCCATGTAGATAATCTCTTATCTGGACTACAACAGGTTTGTCATTCTGCCATGCCCATCCACTTGATCCGGGTAGCTCATTCATGAAGTAGAAAAATAGACATAATATAAGAGTACCATACTTAAAGGAATTCTTTTTGTCCTTCTTGATTTTCTGTATATTTTCCATTAATTGGCTTAGGAGCAGTTTGCAGAGATCATAATCTGCATTCTTCCTTAGCATTTCATAGGCAGTATATACTGCAGTTCCGGATACAGAATTCTCCTTGCTGGAGTGATAGATCTTGTATCCTATTATCATGGATGCATACTTGATATCCGGATCCGAAATATCTTCAATGGTCATTGCCCTCTTGTCAAATTTTGCTCCGGTGGCCTCAGTTACAATGTTGTTTTTGACAGATTTGAGGATAGGTATCCCTCCAGAAGAGTATAGACCAGTTACTGCCCTAATTGCCTCTTTTGTGATTTTGCAAGGTCTATCCAGCCATAGGAAGTTGTCATGCATTCTGCTCAATACATACCGGACCCATTCTTCTTCTTCAAAGCAGAGGAAATGAATGAATTGATCAAATTGTTTCTTCTGGATACCCTTGTACTCTGGTTTAAGCTCAAAAGCATTGTCTATCAGTTGTTTGTGATAGAGATCTCTCAATTTGAATTCCCTGAATTCCTCAATGCTTGCATGTATGTAAACCCTAATGTCTTCTATGTGTAAAACTCCATGAGGAACACTGGAAAATGCTCCTAAGGGATCTACCTCCAATAACTTGTATGGATGTTTCTTAAATTCAGGTCAGGGCCTATCTGAGATTTTTACTATATTTAGAGTAGCCATTTCTTCAAAAGATTTGTAGCAAGATATCGAAAGTGGAAAATACCTTTTGCGTCTTCGGTTACATGGAGTGGCTAGATTGATTTCTGTATGTAATGACTTCGGTAGGAGATCTTCGGTGAACTTGATGAATTTTGTTGCAGAGCTCCACTTTTCGCTTCTTCTTGGATGTGGAATGATCAAGTGATTGTTGAGAAATCCCTTATATCGTTTCGCAAACCCTAATATCTGTTTGCAATAAATGCTCCACCTACATTATTCTGGTTTGCCTTATTCGGATAGCTTGGAGTATCCCGGATCAGTCCTGATCTATGAACATCATGCGGATCTTTCAATCATGAACAAATCGAGATGACACATTACAAGAACATCCCAAACACTCTGTCCAATCCGCAGAGTGAAATAATGCACTTCCGGATCTCTCCGGACCCTTTTGTAATCCTCTGTCATTCCGGAGCATCTCCCGGAACAGGTCTTACTTGATCGATCACAACTTCTTTATATATTCATGCGGACCTCTGAAATCTTATCTGGATTATCCCAAGACTTATCTCTTCAAACCCTTTACTCCGCATCTTGTGCCATATTCGGCACCACTTGATTGGCTGAGGGAACAGGATTTTCTTTGAGTCTCCCCCTGAGCTAGGGCTTACTTTTAATTTCTGGAAGGAATATCAGCACCAGAGTCTGGTGCGGATCCAGTTTTTGTATTCTCTGAACTTTTCTTTACCCAAATCTTGCTCATCTGATTCCTAACTTCATCCGCATTCATCTTTTGTTTACCCTTGTCTTGATTCTGATTATACACTGGACCTCTTTTGTCCTGATTCTTGCTTCTGCAGACTTTAGCATTATGACCGGACCTATTACAGATTTGGCAAATAACATTTCTCTGCATATTTGACTGATAACCTCTTGATCTGCATTGATTAGCCATATGACCTACTCTATTGCATGTAAAGCATCTACCATTGAATGATTTGTTTACTTGCATATTTCTGCATTCATGAGACTTGTGTCCATACCTTTTGCAGTTAAAGCACTGTCCGGAGAAGGATGGATTAGTTTGATTCATTCTTTTTCTGCACTGATTAGCTTTGTGACCAAAGTGATTGCAGCTGTGGCAGTATCCATTGAAAGATGGATATCTTTGAGCATTGGGCTGTCTTACCGGAGGTCTTCTTGGCCTATTCTTTGGATTTTCTGATCCAAAATTCTTTTGACCAGATCCAGAGCTTTCTCCTTTCTCATATCCCAAACTGTATTTGTCATCTGTCTTCTTTTAACTTCCAAGAAGTACTTCAAGTTGGGCAGAACTTATCTTGAATTTTTCTTTATATTCATTTGTTGTTTGAAGATCTCTTTTGAGAGAGACAATTTGATCCTCAAGTTTTTCTTCATTATCTTTGGCATCTTCAAGATCAGATTCAAGATGTCTGATAATCCTGTCCATCTGGTGGCATTCTTCTGATTTCTCTTTAAGAGATTATCTTAGATTGTCTTCAGCTTTTCTTTTTTCTTCAATCTCTTGAGTAAACTTTATAGTTCCTGATTCCATTTCATGTCTTAACATAATGACTTCTTTTGATAACTTTTCACATAACTTGGTTTTCTCAGTCAATTCTTCATTTGTATTGCTTTCTTCAGTTTGGCTTGCCAATTGTTGGAGCAGCTCCTTTCTCTTTTTCATAGAGAGACTTAATTTGTCTTTTAGTTCTCTCATGAATTCATCAGCCTGTTTGAGTCTTTCCTTTAATTCATTGACTTCAGAATTTGACTGTTCAAGATCCTCAAGGGCAGTCTTGAGTTGCTCCCTTAAACCATATGCATCCATTTGAATTCCCAGATCTTCCTCAAGCTGTTAGGCTCTATTAGGAGGAACTTGGCTCTGATACCAATTGTTGATAACTGAGAGGGGGGGTGAATCAGTTATCCTAATTATTTCTTCTTTCAAACTTTCTTATTAATCAAAGCAGCATTGAATTAAACAACAAACATTATCATGAAATGAGAAACACATGACACAGTATTTTTGACGTGGAAACCTGGTTAAGGGAGAAAACCACGGGGTGATTAACCCAAAGATTATTCTCTGTTAGAAGAATAAGGAGTTACAAAATGGCACTTGCCAATTAGGGCTCACTGCCCAAGCACACTTCTCACAAGAGGCACACTGCCTACAAAGAGACACACTGTCTACAAAGAATGTAATATAATACTTGAACTGATTGGAAGCATCTACATATGCTGGGGTTTAGTTCCGGTTAAGCTCAGTACACTGATCTGCTGCACTTCATCTTTCCTCTGTTCTTTATTCTGCTATCTTTTCACATACCGGATCTTTCTTACTACTTCTGCTCTGCTCTGTACTTGTTTGCATATACCTTCATACCATCACACCTTTCACAACTAAATCCATCCTCTATATATATCCGTACAAGTAATTTCATCACCTTTCTAGTCGGCATCCGGAACAGTCTAGTTTCTTACAAACTCTGTTCTGTCGGCTAAATCCTTGCTCACCAAGCAATGCGGATCAAGCATATACTTATAGATATCATTAATCATGTCGGCCAAACATGATTCATGCCTTCACAACCTTTACCATCAACAGTAACACATCCGGAAAATATTCTGATGCTCAGTCAGTCAGTTCTTCCTCTGTTTTCACTGTCTTTCAGGAATCCGGTACTCAGCTATTCATATCTTTTTCTTTGTCCATCACCGGAGGCTAAATCCTTGGAATATACTGCTCAAGGTAGTCCTCTTGACTTCCCCAAATCCGTACTGCACCAAGACACTTCCTCTTAGAGGTCCGGACCAATCTTTCGGACCTTGCCACATGCTCTATTCTTGTTCACCGGACCACAACAGTTCTTCATTCTGACTTCCGGTAGAGGCACACCATGACTTGCAGATAAGTGGGATGACCTTTGTTGCCATCAATGACAACAACCATGAATCCATATAGTGTCTCTTGCCAACAATGTCAATGGCATTCAATTGCTCACTCAAAGCAAGATATGCAACATTCTTATCACCTTAGCATTCACTATTTTCAGTTTGCATTAAAGTACAAACATTCAACTATAAAGTCTCATTGAAATCCACATTGCAATAGAGGAGATCAAATTTCATCAACAATATATATCCACTAAGCAATTACTGTCCTCATGTAAACTCATTAAGTAAGGAGACACTAATAAACATGTAATCACTCTCAATACATAACTATAACAAGCATAGGGTCTTCTTCACTCATATCTCACTAAATCTTTTACTTATTGCAATATTAACATACTAATTAAATCCATATGCCATTATTCTAACATCTTGTCAACTATTGACGACTAAGAAGAGGAGAGAAAGATAGATTTCATCTCAAGTCAAGACATTACATGCCATCCCATATTCATCATACAAAAATGTGAATTCTACTAAGGGGAAGTTTAAGGCACCATTAGTACACCAATTACTTGAATTTGTAACTAAAGAATGATAAATGTAGTAATCTAGCACATCAAGAGGTTACAAGAAAAAATTGGTCTCATCACACAAATTTCAGCAACCATACATCATTACAAGAAACCATGCAACATTCATTCTAATCTACCCACACCTGCAAACATCTACAAACTTTCATCCTTTATATCTATAATACAAGAAAGAATTACAAGAGAAATTCATGACCAATTGGGGTCATTTCATTCACTAGCAACATAAAGGAAGACACAAGAACAACATATCCAAGAAAGGGTAATTAGGCAACCTAAGTTACCTTCAACGCACAAACACACAAGGCAGAACATTCCTATCCTCATATTATAACATGGGAGACTCAACCAAGGTCAACACTCTAGTCCCATTAAGTAAGGTGAGGCCAAGAAGGCTATTTCCTCCATGATTTCTAAGAATGGGGTTGTAACTTAACCCAATAACGCCATGCTAAGGCATGAAAGCAATCAACTCAATAAAAACAATATAACAAGCTCATGCCACACAACATGCCAAACACAGTAAAACATAGAAGGCTCAGGTATGCTAGAGCTCCTAGTGTGTGAACATGGGCTCTGATACCAGATGTAACATCCTTCCATGACCCCAAAGGGTAAGAGCCAGAAGAAGGAAAGAATATATTTTTTTAAAAATAAAGTGATAACATACACATAATATGGTTGCTAACTTGATAGATTGGCAACATTCATGGCCAAGTATGGTCGAATATATAACCCAAAGGAGAGGACTAAATCACCATCCTTGCAAACATCGCTAAAACTACATTCATTTTAAACACCAAATTCAAATGTTTCTAATACCTATTTCCACTTTTAAACATAGAGCCATAATGATCATCATAGAAAAAGCGGGTCTGATACCAACACCAGAAAACCATAAGCGAAATATAAAACATCTCATTTCTTCTCATTAATATAATTTACATCATCTCTCTCAAGAGAGTATAAATTACATAAAAGAATATACATAAGTAACGACATAACCATGAATAAGATACAATAACTGATAAATTAAGTACACAAGAGAACATCTCTAATTGATGCTCCAAGAACATGTACACCGGTCCCCAAAAGTGGTGGTGGTGGCAATGCCTCACAACCATGTGGACTCAAAAGAGACCACCCCACCATGCTCAAACATAGTCACAAGGCCCAAAGAGAAGAATAAAGACAAGGTATACAATGGCCAACACTCACATCAATCATGGAGCAGACACGACACACAATGCATAAAGCCATGTCACAACATAGAGATACTCATCCAATATAATGTCAGGTACTACTCATGACTACTACGGTATAAGAAACTAGAGTGCATATAGAATGGAGTGTCATCATGCATGCTCAAAGGGATGGCACCACATGGAATCTAGTACACTTCGCATACAGATGAGGAGACTCAATCATGCCCGAATCAATGCCCTACAAACGGATAACTCAACGTCCTGCAAATGGATAACTCGATGCCCCGCAGGTGGATAGGCCTTCTCGTCTGCATCCTTAGCCTTTACAAGTGCTCAAGGCCATGCTTGAGGACTCATTATCCTAGACCTAAGCTCATCTCATTTAACCAACGAGGTATACATAACTAAATCAAAACAATTCAATAACCACTCACGATCCATGATAATCATCAATTAAATCCGTCAAGTAAAAACTGCTATTTAAATATGTAAATCAGCCAAGCAAGAAAAAATTCCATCCCCAAAGTATTGGAATAGCCACAGAGGGTAGGGGACATGTCCCAAGGACACCACATCTAACTCAACAGAAACACAATATGTTTATAAATATTAAATACAAAATTGAAAACTGTGATCTACAAAACAAAAGCTTTCGATGACAGTGTAATTTATTGTAAGTAGCCCTTTGTCAGTTAGGTTAGTTGTGTAATAACTCCACTAACCCCAATTTAGTCATGCTACACAAAGGAATGCATGGATATTCTAATAAAAAGTAAGGCAAATGGTATTGCAAGTCTTCTCACAACCTGAAATTTGCATATTGTCTGCCATATTTAACATAACAAAAAGAAAAAGAAAAAGAAAAGGATAAAGGCTTGGAAAATGGAGATCTTAATTTTCCTCCTCTAGTAGTTCCCTTGTGAGATAGATTTTCTTAATTAAGAATGATGTGACCAAATTTTAATGCACAAACACAAATTGATGTATCTAAGGTATTTTAGTGCCATATAATTCTTTAACTCAAAAACAAAGGTTCCCACACGGCTGGTGATTTAGCAAAAAAATAGTTGTAATGACCAAAACAAAAAGCCATTCAATTTTTCTAAGAAGAGTTGTAATGAAAATTGCTTCAAACAAGTTAATGTATAACAAAAAGGGTTCCATGGGACTTAGATTTCTTCAATCTCTATCATTGCGTCCTAGATTTTTTTATGGCTGCCCTCATTATAAGATTACATCCTAGTTTTGTGGTATGGCTGACCTCATTATATTCTCTATAAAATCGAACCCTTGTTTTTACTAAAAATTATAAATCAGAAACACATGATCTTTCTCTGAAAACCCCTTTATCTAAAGAATTAAGGAAATAGTTCTACATGTTAAAAATTGATTCAAGGAAAGAGGCAATGTAAATAGCTTGCATTGAAATAAGTTTTCGCATATTTTTTTTTGAATGCAATAATGGGGTTTCAATTTTTTTCTGTGGTTAAGGAAATCACAGAAAACATGTTTTAGTTTTTGTGCTAGAAAAACAAATAACTGATGCAAATACCTTTTTCTTCTTGCACTCCCCTAACAGCCATATACAAGGACCATGAACTGTTTGCCAAAATGCCTCAAGAAAATGTGGTCTCATGGAATGCATTGATTCCAAGATATGCACAAAATGGATTTGTTAGAAGGCTTTAGAAACTTTCAAGAAATGCAATTGGCAGGTGTAAACCCCAACTCCCAAAACCTTTAGCAACATCCTCCCTACCCATGCCAAAAGGCAACAAAAAGAAGGCATGCACCCTATTTGATAGAATGCCTCAAGAGATGTTTCTCATGGATTGCAACAATTGCACATTATGTACAAAAATGGATTTGATGAAACAGTGTTAGAAAATTTTAAACAAATGCCCTTTGGTAGGTGTAAAGCTAAAATCCTAATCCTTTGCTACCATCCTTGCTACCTACACTAGAATGGGGACTTGGAACAGGGTATAGATGTTCATGAAAGCATGAAGGATATAGGAATTTTGCTAGATCTTGTAGCTGTGACTGCCCTAGCAGAAACATGCAAAATATGGAAGCATAGACAACACGTGACTTGTCTAGTTAGATGCCTTCGTGACCTACCCTGGAAAATTTGCAAGGTTACAAAGAATGGAGTATCACTAGCATCTCTTTCTCCTCTCATGTGTCTAGAAACCCTAGCTCTTCCTTCTTTTTTCCCCCAATTTCTCTGCCTAACATTTGTGTGTATCAAAAATATGATCCCTAAAAAACCACATATCCCTCTTTTTTTTTACTTTCTTTTCCCACAAACTTAGTATTTTGTTTTTATTATACTTTTTATTTCATTCATCTTCTAATTTATCATGCTTTATTATTTATTCTATGCCCAAGGTCAATGAGGAAATGTCATGAAGATAACTCGGAATAAAAGTTTTAGAGGCCAATTAATATAAGACTAAAACTAACCCATCACTAGAGATCATGCGGAAATGACACTATGACCACATCATGAACACAAATCATGGTGAAATAGAAAATACATGAATATACACCCAAACAACCACAAGGAACTAACTCCAAAACTACACCCATTCTCTATGGACTCAATCAAGACAAGGCATTCATATGACAACTATGTGGCTTCGAAGGGAAAAACACACGCCAAGAACTCATTCCCAAATGGAGATGATGACTAGGATCAGGTGATTTAGGCCAGTGTGACTATCTCTAGTAACCCCCATTAGGGAATAAGAGTACGCTCAGGCCTGTGAATCCAGACGGAGTCAATACCTATTACCTACATCACTCTAATCACACGTCAAAGCACGTGCATATAACATACATCGTAGCCGAAGCAACAGTAAGCATTAGGAAGAGGGTCATGACAGCGTAAGTCTCTCAGATACAAGTGTTACAACATCATCCCTTTCCTATCCATAATCATACAAAAGCAATGATATCAGTAAATAAACATATAAGCATGTAATCCAGCATGATAACTAATCATGTCAACATCATAATAGTATCAGAATCCATCAAGGGAAAGTAACAACCAAAATATGAACACGGGGGTTTTACAATTTTATATTATATTACATTATTATATATTAAATATTATATTAATAATAATATTAATTATTATAGGAAGAACATAATTATAGTTGAGGGAAGGGGAAGGAGAGGATGTCAATTTTTTGCTTTGCATGTCGAGCTAGGGCATCCGTGCCTGGTGCAGGAGCACCAAGATGTCGAGATTCTACTTGATTTTCAAGTTGTATTATTTTGTTCAATAAAGTCTTTTTCATGTTGTAATAAGGCATAATGCCATGTTGTAATGGACTATGTCCAAATAACTTGAATCTACTATTGTTAGGTTATTAGTCCTAGTTAGGATAGTCATAGGTAGTTTGCAAGATGACTTTGAGTTTTAATGTTTTCATAGGATAGTCAATTAAATTTCTATGTTGTAAGCCTTTAAAAGGCATGTCTCAGGTGTGTTGAAACCTTGTCCAAAGGTTAGTAAAGTGTTAAAAAGCATTTAAACCATAAAAAGCTGGAAAAAACAGTCTTTGCTGTCCAAAAAAGACAGTTTCCTTATTAATCTTTTAAAAACAGTAGTTATAAGACAAGAAAGGTCGATGGTTTTAGGAATTTGGAGGGACCACCTCACTCTAGGCTATGTTTGAGGCTTGTTTTAAGCCAAGGGAGGTTGTATTGTATGGATTCATTCAAGAGATTTGAGAAATATAACAAAAAGACACTGTTTTTCTGCCTTTTACTATTTTTTCTGTTTTTTCCTTCACTATTTCTCATAAATCCATACCTGTATGGAAGAGCCTTGGCATGAATTTAGAATGGGATGAAAGGGGATTGAATCAGCTTTGTTGGAGGTCTTAATGTTGAATTTGAAGGGAGAAAAATATGTTTTACCAACAACTATTTTTTCTGCTTTTTTCTATTTTTTTTCACTGTTTTTTCTACAGTACCCACGATTGTACGGATTTGTTATTGCCAAAATTTGTAATGGATGGAAAGTACTTTGAAGTACCTTTAATTTGAGACTAGTTTGGGATTTTGATGATGATCTAGGTGGGAGATATGGTCGATTTCCCAAAAACTATTTTTTTTTCAAAATTGCTGTCACTTCCTTAAATTTGCTATTTTCCTGTGAAATCTGTACTTGTACGGCCTGTGGGTGAAGGGTGTTTGTGATGGTTGGATAGGTTGTTGAATCACCTATCATTTGAACTTTATTTGGGCTTTTGACACTGCTCTAGAAGAGAGTAATCAGGGTTTGTCTGCAAACTGTCCTAAAATCTGATCTAGAGTTTCTACTGTGCAACTTGATGAGTTTCTCCTCATTCCTTTGATCCTTCTTGCCCTGGTTAGACGAATGAGTTGTATGTTAATGATGGAAAGGCCTTGTGAGGAATGTGGAGGTAGGGGAATGGTGTAGATAAGTTTGGGCATGAGAAATGACTCTACAGAAGTCTTATGTTAGAAGCCTGAAGGAGGACAGCAGCAACTAGGTATATTTGACATGTTATTACTTTGCAAAGGAAGGCATTATGTTGAATGCATGTTGTAGGATTGGTAATGAGAATGTGTTTGTGTTGAGGGAGACCATCCCAAGGTGGTTGTGTGACTGTTATTCCAATGCAGCAGCAATGCCATGATAGTCTATGAGATTGCTGTCTTGCAGACCCTGTATAGTGGTTTGGCAAAGAAACCTAGTTGGAATCTTGATGGAGTTGGCATCTTTGAAGGTGTATTTGATTCCTCCTTCATTGTGTATGTCAAAAGTAAGTTGGAGATGGTGTTGAAGGCTGTCTTGAGAGATCTTTGCATGTGAAGTTATGATCATGCTTTTGCTGTCCTAAATGCTCTACATCATTTTTTTGGTATCAGAGCTAGCTAGTAGATCCTTGAAGGTGTTGTGGATCTTGTGAAGAAGATAAGGTTTGTGAGAGTTTTTGAAGATGCCTCCAAAGAACCAGATGGCAAGAGAGAATGTTGAGCTGAGAGAAGCCTTAGAGGTAAGAGAGAAAGAACTGAGGGAAAGAAGAGAACATGATGCTGCCAGAGACAGAGAGCTGAGGCAAGTAAGAAGAGAAAATGCAACAATCTTGGCTAGATTGGAAGCATTGGAGAAGAAACCTAGAGGGGATGAACAAAATGATTCAGAAGGAGATGAGGATGCTGATGAGAATACTCCTGAGGATGAGTTAGATGCTGAAGAAAAGAAGTTTGTGAGGTTACTGAAGGCAGTCCTGTTGGAGTTCGGACAACACTGAGAGGGGAGGTGAATCCGTGTTGTGTAGATTTTTGCAACTTATTATAACTTTTGGTTTACAAGACTCAGAAAGAGAAAGTCATCAATAAACTATGTACAAGTTTGATAGTGAAAATTATGTGCAGGACCACATAGAGATAAATCTTAACATAGAAGCAAAAACACACATAGAAGCATATCATTAACACAAGAGTTGCTGGAGTGGAAAACCCTCTCTGGGTAGAAAAACCACTCATGAAGTGCCTCACTAGCTTAACTTTGAAAACATCTTACAAAGCCTCACTGGCTGAATATTATGTCTCACTGACTATTGAGGTCTCACTGACCTACAAGCCTCACTGGCATACTGTTTAGAAGCACCATCTTCAAGGAACACCAACCCCTATTACAGAACAAACTGAAAACACAAATTCAGAGGGTTTCTCTGTTTCAATACAGAACATTTATTCTCTCATGTTTCTGTCAAATGGCCATTCTATTTCATCAATGCAAATCATGTACCAACTCAGATATTCAAAATCAATCCTCTATATCCGGATACACTCAACAACACTTTTTCTGATCTGCATCACCACTCACACTCACACTGTCAATGTACTTTTAAAACCATTATATACAAATTCTGAATATCTTTTCGTATTCCTTTCCTCTGCAAAAATCCTCTTCATATTTTCTTCAATGTCTCAAAAAAAATCTTTTCATTTTCTCTTCTCTGTAAACATCTTACAAAAATAATATCTGTACAATAAAAAATCCATCTGCAAGAAGAAAAATCTAATTTACAATATTATGAAATCTTAAATCATGTTAATCAGTGCCCTGTAAAATAAAGACTCTTCTTGTATCCTCTTTTTGTCTTGCAACAAATTACATTTCTTCAAAATAAAATCATTTTCTTTTCAATTTCCATCTTGAATAAATCTTCATATTCCACATCTCAAAACAAATCATCTGTAAAAAAAATTTCCTTAAAAACTTCCAAGCTTTTACATTCAAAACCCTTGAGCTTCTTCTTCTTCTTCTCAATCTACAAGAGTATCTTCAATCTCTCTTTGGATTTCCTTTGTATGAAGACAAGGAAAAAATAAAATCATCTTAACACTTAAAAAATCTTCCACAAAAATTTGTTTATCTTCTCTTCAAAAATGATCCTTCATATTCTTTTCAATAAGACCCTTCATATCCTTAAAAAAATTCACCAATTTTTCTTAAAAGAAAATCTCCTCAAAAAAACAAAATCTTGATGTTTGTCTCTTTACAAAAAAAACTCTTCATAAAAATCTCCTTATTAGAAACAAACTCCTTATATTCATGAAAAAAAAAGTATCGACCAAAAATTTGAAGGAAATTACTAAATTTTAAAAAGAAACTTTTAAACTTTGGTTCGGGCTTCAAAACTTTCTATAAACTCCTCACAAATTTTAAAGGAAGAAAAATAGCTTTTTCTTAAACCATCGGCCTCACACAAACTGTTTCCTTTTTAAACTTTTGGTGGTGTTGAGTTTAAATTCAAACACATTGAAAGCCCGCCTATGTGGAAGACTTGCTCTATCGGTAAAAAGAGCAAAAGGGGCTGGTGATTGTATGTTATGGAGTCCCTTTGATGAGTCACTTTAAGTGACTTTACCTTCTATAGGGAGTCACTGTTTAAAAACAAAAATGTAAATAAAACAGTGAGGAGTATAATTTAGAAGATATTTAGGATTTTGAAGGTATAGAATTTAGGTTATACAAAAGAATACAAAATCCTAAAAAATAATGCCACCAACATTAATGAAGTATCAACATATATCAAGTCTGAAATATGTCATCTAAATTACTTGATCCCCTGATAGTAATAACAAGCTAAATATTCCTTTTAGCACTCTTTTGATCACTTTACCACTGGTCTCAACATAAGATATGATATCACCTTAACACAATGAATGATAACCCTTGAACATAGAAGCATAAACCTTGCCCTGAAAGCATGAAGATCACTGAATACTTTGTTTTGGAGAATACTAATATAACTGATTACTCAAAATACCAAATTCATTAAAAGTCAACTTCACAACACTGATCCTTTAACAAGTATGTACCTCTACACTACATAACCAAACATGATATATACTTGCCAACCAAATTGAAGATAAATACTATGTCTTGTCATGACCAACATATGATGAGGATGAACTCTCATGAACAACATAACCTCCACTGAAGTAATATCAATTATGAAGATAATTTCCTTGCTTGAACAAGCATCTTGTGAAGACATCAGGCATCTTGTGAAAACATCCTGATACATGATCAACACACTTATCTTGATTGAATGAACAACTCCTGATTATGCAAGATCAAACATGTGAAGTATCAAACCATTCTCTGCATCTGCAAGACACATCGGATTTCAAACAACCAATACATTGTCTCTAAATTAAATCTCTCCCACTTGAAGACATCCTAAAATATGACATGAGGACCAAACACCTTTTTGTCATCAATGACAACCTGTCACCATCAAGTCCAAGGAAGTGGAACTAAGGCAAACATAGAGCTACCTATCTATCAGGGGAAGATGGATAGTGAAGAAGTATTAGGGTGGATAGATTCCCTGGAAATTTTTTTTGAATATGAGGAGATGAATGATGAGAAAAAGATCAAGTTTGCAAAGACAAAACTGAGAGGAACAACACTTACCTGGTGGAGTAGTGTGCAGACAAAGAGAATGGCTAGAGGTGCATCAAAAATCACTTCTTGGAGTAGGACGAAGGATATGTTGAAGGATCAATTCCTTCCATCCGATTACTCTATTCAGACAAAGAGGATGAGACAGAATCTAAAATAGAAGGACATGGATGTTATGTCCTATACTGAGCAATTTCATAAGCTTAGTATTAGAGGTGGGCTGGAAGATGAAGAAGAGAAAGTGGCAAGGTACCTTAATGGGCTTAGGTATAACTTGCAGGATGAGATTGGGTTAGCAGTACCAAAAACACTTGGAGAGTGTTTTCAGTTAGCCATCAGGGCTGAAGAGAGAGTGAAGAGGAAACAAGAAAGGCAAGGAGGTTATGGAATAGGAAACAGAGGTAGGGGCAAACCTACTAATGAAGTTCAGAACAGCAATGAGAAGGGTAAAGAGTTGTCTACAGAACAAAGAGGTGGACATAGAGGTGGAGGTAGATTTGGATCAGGAAGAGGAGTGTTCACAGACAGATGTTATCACTGCAATGAGGTGGGACACACATCTTTCAACTATCCTAAGAAGGATGGTGTTGATAAGAGAAAGGATACAAGAGTTAACTTGGCACAAGAGGAGAAGAAGCTAGAAGAACCAGAGATGTCGTCAGCCTCTCCTTTGATGGATGGAGAGATGCTCATGGTGGAAAGAGGTAAGATGCAGCAACCACCACAGGTATCTATTTTCAGAACTAATTGTTTGAGTCATGGCAAGATATGCAAGTTGATTGTAGATTCAGGTTCTCATGATAACTTAGTTTCTTGGGAAATGGTGAATAAGTTGGGGTTGAAGACTTTTGACAATCCCAGTCCTTACCATGTCACTTGGGTCAGTCAGGAGTAGTAGGTAATGGTCACTAAGAAGGCTTATGTTGATTTCATAATTGGTCCATATCATGACTATGTTTTGTGTGATGTTATTCCTATGACATGTGGGCATGTAATCTTGGGTAGACCATGGCAGTATTCGAGAAGGACAATTCATGATGGGTATACTAATACCTATGTAGTGCACAAAGATGGTAAGAAGTTCCAATTTATTCCTTTACCTTGTGAGGAGAAGAAGGAATAGGTTACAATTTGCTTTGGAGAGAAATTGAAGTTGAATGTGCAGGTTCAGGGTGATTGCACACAGCAGACACAGATGCAACACAAGAAGGTGGATGACAGTCCTAGAGAGCAGCAAGCTTGGGACTTGAGTTATGTCAAAGTTGGAGACATTGAGTGTCCTATAAGGAGCCATTAGAAGGAAGACAAATAGCAGAAGGTACAGGAAAGAATGAATCAGAGCCTCCAGTTGAAAAGAGCTGAAGCATTCCAGCAACGAGGTCCTAGACAAGGACACCAAAACAAGTTTTATGGTTCTAACATTGTTTACAGGAGCCATACAGGTTGGAGACGGTGAAAGATAACTCTGGATGAGTTCATGTTTCCTAGTTTGAGGAACATTCCATCGAGATGGAAGATTGGTTGGAGCAGATCCCCTAACTCTTGGGACAAGAGTTTTCATCATGCCGGGGAGTATGGTGCAGGAGCACCAAGATGTCGAGATTCTACTTGATTTTCAAGTTGTATTATTTTGTTCAATAAAGTCTTTTTCATGTTGTAATAAGGCATAATGCCATGTTGTAATGGACTATGTCCAAATAACTTGAATCTACTATTGTTAGGTTATTAGTCCTAGTTAGGATAGTCATAGGTAGTTTGCAAGATGACTTTGAGTTTTAATGTTTTTATAGGATAGTCAATTAAATTTCTATGTTGTAAGCCTTTAAAAGGCATGTCTCAGGTGTGTTGAAACCTTGTCCAAAGGTTATTCAAGTGTTAAAAATCATTTAAAACATAAAAAGTTGGAAAAAATAGTCTTTCCTGTCCAAAAAAGACAGTTTCCTTATTAATCTTTTAAAAACAGCAGTTATAAGACAAGAAAGGTCGATGGTTTTAGGAATTTGGAGGGACCACTTCACTCTAGGCTATGTTTGAGGCTTGTTTTAAGCCAAGGGAAGTTGTATTGTATGGATTCATTCAAGAGATTTGAGAAATATAACAAAAAGACACTGTTTTTCTACCTTCTACTATTTTTTCTATTTTTTCCTTCACTATTTCTCATAAATCCGTACCTGTACGGAAGATCCTTGGCATGAATTTAGAATGGGATGAAATGGGACTAAAGCAGCTTTGATTCAAAGCTTATTGGAGGTCTTAATGTTGAATTTGAAGGGAGGAATCTCTGTTTTACCAAAAACTATTTTTTCTGCTTTTTTCTATTTTTTTCACAGTTTTTGCTACAGTACCCGCAATTGTACGGATTTTTTATTGCAAAAACTTGTGACGGATGGAAATTACTTTGAAGTACCTTTAATTTGAGACTAGTTTGGGATCTTGATGATGATCTAGGTGGGAGATATGGTCGATTTCCCAGAAACTATGTTTTTTTCAGAATTGCTGTCACTTCCTTATATTTGTTGTTTTCCTGCGAAATCTGTACTTGTACGGCCTATGGGTGAAGGGTGTTTTTGATGGTTGGATAGGTTGTTGAATCACCTATCATTTGAACATTATTTGAGCATTTGACACTGCTCTAGAAGAGAGTAATCAGGGTTTGTCTGCAAACTGTCCTAAAATCTGATCTAGAGTTTTTTCTGTGCAACTTGATGAGTTTTTCCTCATTCCTTTGATCCTTCTTGCACTAGTCAGAGGAATGAGTTGTATGTTAATGATGGAAAGGCCTTGTGAGGAATTTGGAGGTAGGGGAATGGTGTAGATGAGTTTGGGCATGAGAAATGACTCTACAGAAGTCTTATGTTAGAAGCCTGAAGGAGGACAACAGTAACTAGGTATATTTGACATGTTATTACTTTACAAAGGAAGGCATTATGTTGAATGCATGTTGTACGATTGGTAATGAGAATGTGTTTGTGTTGAGGGAGACCATCCCAAGGTGGTTGTGTGACTATTATTCCAATGGAGCAGCAATGCCATGATAGTCTATGAGATTGCTGTCCTGCAGACCCTGTATAGTGGTTTGGCAAAGAAACCTAGTTGGAATCTTGATGGAGTTGGCATCTTGGAAGGTGTATTTGATTCCTCCTTCATTGTGTATGTCAAAATTAAGTTGGAGATGGTGTTGAAGGCTGTCTTGAGAGATATTGGCATGTGAATTTATGATCATGCTTTTGCTGTCCTAAATGCTCTGCATCATTTTTTTGGTATCAGAGCTAGCTAGTAGATCCTTGAAGGTGTTGTGGATCTTGTGAAGAAGATAAGGTTTGTGAGAGTTTGTGAAGATGCCTCCAAAGATTCAGATGGCAAGAGAGAATGCTAAGCTGAGAGAAGTCTTAGAGGCAAGAGAGAAAGAATTGAGGGAAAGAAGAGAACATGATGCTGCCAGAGACAGAGAGCTGAGGCAAGTAAGAAGAGAAAATGCAACAATCTTGGCTAGATTGGAAGCATTGGAGAAGAAACCTAGAGGGGATGAACAAAATGATTCAGAAGGAGATGAGGATGCTGATGAGAATACTCCTGAGGATGAGTTAGATTGTAAAAAAAAGAAGTTTGTGAGGTTACTGAAGGTAGTCCAAGGAAGTTGAACTAAGGCAAACATAGAGCTACCTATCTATCTAGGGAAGATGAATAGTGAAGAAGTATTAGGGTGGATAGATGCCCTGGAAAATTTTTTTGAATATGAGGAGATGAATGATGAGAAAAAGATAAAGTTTGCAAAGACAAAACTGAGAGGAACAACACTTACCTGGTGGAGTAGTGTGCAGACAGAGAGAATGGCTAGAGGTGCATCAAAAATCACTTCTTGGAGTAGGATGAAGGATATGTTGAAGGATCAATTCCTTCCATCTGATTACTCTATTCAGACAAAGAGGATGAGATAGAATCTAAAACAGACAGACATGGATGTTATGTCCTATACTGAGCAATTTCATAAGCTTAGTATTAGAGGTGGGCTGGAAGATGAAGAAGAGAAAGTGGCAAGGTACCTTAATGGGCTTAGGTATAACTTGCAGGATGAGATTGGGTTAGCAGTACCGAAAACACTTGGAGAGTGTTTTTAGTTAGCCATCAAGGATGAAGAGAGAGTGAAGAGGAAACAAGAAAGGCAAGGAGATTATGGAAGAGGAAACAGAGGTAGGGGCAAACCTACTAATGAAGTTCAGAACAACAATGAGAAGGGTAAGGAGTTGTCTACAGAATAGAGAGGTGGACATAGAGGTGGAGGTAGATTTGGTTCAGGAAGAGGAGTGTTCACAGGCAGATGTTATCACTGCAATGAGGTGGGACACACATCTTTCAACTATCCTAAGAAGGATGGTGTTGACAAGAGAAAGGATACAAGAGTTCACTTGGCACAAGAGGAGAAGAAGCTAGAAGAACCAGAGATGTCGTTAGCCTCTCCTATGATGGATGGAGAGATGCTCATGGTGGAAAGAGGTAAGACGCAGCAACCACCACAGGTATCTATTTTCAGAACTAATTGTTTGAGCCATGGCAAGATATGCAAGTTGATTGTAGATTCAGGTTCTCATGATAACTTAGTTTCTTGGGAAATGGTGAATAAGTTTGGGTTGAAGACTTTTTATCATCCTTGTCCTTACCATGTCACTTGGGTCAGTCAGGAGTAGCAGGTAATGGTCACTAAGAAGGCTTATGTCGATTTCACAATTGGTCCATATCAGGACTATGTTTTGTGTGATGTTATTCCTATGACATGTGGGCATGTAATCTTGGGCAGACCATGGCAATATTCAAGAAGGACAATTCATGATGGGTATACTAATACCTATGTAGTGCACAAAGATGGTAAGAAGTTCCAATAGATTCCTTTACCTTGTGAGGAGAAGAAGGAACAGGTTACAATTTGCTTTGGAGAGAAATTGAAGTTGAATGTGCAGGTTCAGGGTGATTGCACATAGCAGACACAGATGCAACACAAGAAGGTGGATGACAGTCCTAGAGAGCAGCAGTCTTGGGACTTGAGTTATGTCAAAGTTGGAGACATTGAGTGTCCTATAAGGAGCCATCAGAAGGAAGAGAAACAGCAGAAGGTGCAGGAAGGATTGAATCAGAGCCTCCAGTTGAAAAGAGCTGAAGCATTGCAGCAGCAAGGTCCTAGACAAGGACACCAAAACAAGTTTTATGGTTCTAACACTGTTTACAGGAGCCATGCAGGTTGGAGACGGTGAAAGATAACTCTGGGTGAGTTCATGTTTCCTAGTTTGAGGAACATTCCATCAAGATGGAAGATTGGTTGGAGCAGATCCCCTAACTCTTGGGACAAGAGTTTTCATCATGCCGGGGAGTATGGTGTAGGAGAACCAAGATGTTGAGATTCTACTTGATTTTCAAGTTGTATTATTTTGTTCAATAAAGTCTTTTTCATGTTGTAATAATGCATAATGCCATGTTGTAATGGACTATGTCCAAATGACTTGAATCTACTATTGTTAGGTTATTAGTCCTAGTTAGGATAGTCATAGGTAGTTTACAAGATGACTTTGAGTTTTAATGTTTTTATAGGATAGTCAATTAAATTTCTATGTTGTAAGCCTTTAAAAGGCATGTCTCAGGTGTGTTGAAACCTTGTCCAAAGGTTAGTCAAGTGTTAAAAAGCAGTTAAACCATAAAAAGCTGGAAAAAATAGTCTTTGCTATCCAAAAAAGACAGTTTCCTTATTAATCTTTTAAAAGCAGCAGTTATAAGACAAGAAAGGTCGATGGTTTTAGGAATTTGGAGGGACCACTTCACTCTACGCTATGTTTATGGCTTGTTTTAAGCCAAGGGAAGTTGTATTGTATGGATTCATTCAAGAGATTTGAGAAATATAACAAAAAGACACTGTTTTTCTGCCTTCTACTGTTTTTTCTATTTTTTCCTTCACTATTTCTCATAAATCCATACCTGTACGGAAGATCCTTGGCATGAATTTAGAATGGGATGAAAGGGAACTGAAGCAGCTTTGATTCAAATCTTATTGGAGGTCTTAATGTTGAATTTGAAGGGAGGAATCTTTGTTTTACCAAAAACTATTTTTTCTATTTTTTTCACTGTTTTTGCTATAGTACCCGCAATTGTACGGATTTGTTATTGCCAAAAATTGTGATGGATGGAAATTACTTTGAAGTACCTTTAATTTGAGACTAGTTTGGGATCTTGATGATGATCTAGGTGGGAGATATGGTCGATTTCCCAAAAACTATTTTTTTTTCAGAATTGTTGTCACTTCCTTAAATTTGTTGTTTTCCTGTGAAATCTGTACTTGTACGGCCTGTGGGTGAAGGGTGTTTTTGACGGTTGGATAGATTGTTGAATCACCTATCATTTGAACTTTATTTGTGCTTTTGACACTACTCTAGAAGAGAGTAATCAGGGTTTGTCTGCAAACTGTCCTAAAATCTGATCTAGAATTTATTTTGTGCAACTTGATGAGTTTCTCCTCATTCCTTTGATCCTTCTTGCCCTGGTCAAAGGAATGACTTGTATGTTAATGATGGAAAGGCCTTGTGAGGAATGTGGAGGCAAGCAAATGGTGTAGATGAGTTTGGGCATGTGAAATGACTCTACAGAAGTCTTATGTTAGAAGCCTGAAGGAGGACAGCAGCAACTAGGTATATTTGACATGTTATTACTTTGCAAAGGAAGGCATTATGTTGAATGCATGTTGTAGGATTGGTAATGAGAATGTGTTTGTGTTGAGGGAGACCATCCCAAGGTGGTTGTGTGACTGTTATTCCAATGGAGCAGCAATGCCATGATAGTCTATGAGATTGCTGTCCTGCAGACCCTGTATAGTGGTTTGGCAAAGAAACCTAGTTGGAATCTTGATGGAGTTGGCATCTTGGAAGGTGTATTTGATTCCTCCTTCATTGTGTATGTCAAAAGTAAGTTGGATATGGTGTTGAAGGATGTCTTGAGAGATCTTTGCATGTGAAGTTATAATCATGCTTTTGCTGTCCTAAATGCTCTGCATCATTTTTTTGGTATCAGAGCTAGCTAGTAGATCCTTGAAGGTGTTGTGGATCTTGTGAAGAAGATAAGGTTTGTGAGAGTTTGTGAAGATGCCTCCAAAGAACTAGATGGCAAGAGAGAATGCTGAGCTGAGAGAAGCCTTAGAGGCAAGAGAGAAAGAACTAAGGGAAAGAAGAGAACATGATGCTGCCAGAGATAGAGAGCTGAGGCAAGTAAGAAGAGAAAATGCAACAATCTTGGCTAGATTGGAAGCATTGGAGAAGAAACCTAGAGGGGATGAACAAAATGATTTAGAAGGAGATGAGGATGCTGATGAGAATACTCCTGAGGATGAGTTAGATGCTGAAAAAAAGAAGTTTGTGAGGTTACTGAATGCAGTCCAAGGAAGTGGAACTAAGGCAAACATAGAGCTACCTATCTATCAGGGGAAGATGGATAGTGAAGAAGTATTAGGGTGGATAGATGCCTTGGAAATTTTTTTTGAATATGAGGAGATGAATGAAGAGAAAAAGATCAAGTTTGCAAAGACAAAACTGAGAGGAACAGCACTTCCCTGGTGGAGTAGTGTGCAGACAGAGAGAATGGCTAGAGGTGCATCAAAAATCACTTCTTGTAGTAGGATGAAGGAAAAATTTGAAGGATCAATTCCTTCCATCTGATTACTCTATTCAGACAAAGAGGATGAGATAGAATCTAAAAGAGAAGGACATGGATGTTATGTCCTATACTGAGCAATTTCATAAGCTTAGTATTAGAGGTGGGCTGGAAGATGAAAAAGAGAAAGTGGCAAGGTACCTTAATGGGCTTACGTATAACTTGCAGGATGAGATTGGGTTAGCAGTACCAAAAACACTTGGAGAGTGTTTTTAGTTAGCCATCAGGGCTAAAGAGAGAGTGAAGAGGAAACAAGAAAGGCAAGGAGGTTATGGAAGATGAAATAGAGGTAGGGGCAAACCTACTAATGAAGTTCAGAACAGCAATGAGAAGGGTAAGGAGTTGTCTATAGAATAGAGAGGTGGACATAGAGGTGGAGGTAGATTTGGATCAGGAAGAGGAGTGTTCATAGGCAGATGTTATCACTACAATGAGGTGGGACACACATCTTTCAACTGTCCTAAGAAGGATGGTGTTGACAAGAGAAAGGATACAAGAGTTCACTTGGCACAAGAGGAGAAGAAGCTAGAAGAACCAGAGATGTCGTCAGCCTCTCCTATGATGGATGGAGAGATGCTCATGGTGGAAAGAGGTAAGATGCAGCAACCACCATAGGTATCTATTTTCAGAACTAATTGTTTGAGCCATGGCAAGATATGCAAGTTGATTGTAGATTCAGGTTCTCATGATAACTTAGTTTCTTGGGAAATGGTGAATAAGTTGGGGTTGAAGACTTTTGATCATCCCAGTCCTTACCATGTCACTTGGGTCAGTCAAGAGTAGCAGGTAATGGTCACTAAGAAGGCTTATGTTGATTTCACAATTGGTCCATATCAGGACTATGTTTTGTGTGATGTTATTCCTATGACATGTGGGCATGTAATCTTGGGCAGACCATGGCAGTATTCGAGAAGGACAATTCATGATGGGTATACTAATACCTATGTAGTACACAAAGATGGTAAGAAGTTCCAATTGATTCCTTTACCTTGTGAGGAGAAGAAGGAACATGTTACAATTTGCTTTGGAGAGAAATTGAAGTTGAATCTGCAGGTTCAGGGTGATTGCACATAGCAAACACAGATGCAACACAAGAAGTTGGATGACAGTCCTAGAGAGCAGTAAGCTTGGGACTTGAGTTATGTCAAAGTTGGAGACATTGAGTGTCCTATAAGGAGCCATCAGAAGGAAGACAAATAGCAAAAGGTGCAGGAAGGAATGAATCAGAGCCTCCAGTTGAAAAGAGCTGAAGCATTGCAGCAACAAGGTCCTAGACAAGGACACCAAAACAAGTTTTATGGTTCTAACACTATTTACAGGAGCCATGCAGGTTGGAGACGGCAAAAGATAACTTTGGGTGAGTTCATGTTTCCTAGTTTGAGGAACATTCCATCGAGATGGAAGATTGGTTGGAGCAGATCCCCTAACTCTTGGGACAAGAGTTTTCATCATGCCGGGGAGTATGGTGCAGGAGCACCAAGATGTCGAGATTCTACTTGATTTTCGAGTTGTATTATTTTGTTCAATAAAGTCTTTTTCATGTTGTAATAAGGCATAATGCCATGTTGTAATGGACTATGTCCAAATAACTTGAATCTACTATTGTTAGGTTATTAGTCCTAGTTAGGATAGTCATAGGTAGTTTGCAAGATGACTTTGAGTTTTAATGTTTTTTATAGGATAGTCAATTAAATTTCTATGTTGTAAGCCTTTAAAAGGCATGTCTCAGGTGTGTTGAAACCTTGTCCAAAGGTTAGTCAAGTGTTAAAAAGCATTTAAACCATAAAAAGCTAGAGAAAATAGTCTTTGCTATCCAAAAAAGACAGTTTCCTTATTAATCTTTTAAAAACAGTAGTTATAAGACAAGAAAGGTCAATGGTTTTAGGAATTTGGAGGGACCACTTCACTCTAGACTATGTTTGAGGCTTGTTTTAAGCCAAGGGAGGTTGTATTGTATGGATTCATTCAAGAGATTTGAGAAATATAACAAAAAGACACTATTTTTCTGCCTTTTACTGTTTTTTCTATTTTTTCCTTCACTATTTCTCATAAATCCATACATGTACAGAAGAGCCTTGGCATGAATTTAGAATGGGATGAAAGGGGACTGAAGCAGCTTTGATTCAAAGCTTATTGGAGGTCTTAATGTTGAATTTGAAGGGAGAAATCTTTGTTTTACCAAAAACTATTTTTTCTACTTTTTTCTATTTTTTTCACTATTTTTGCTACAGTACCTACGATTGTACAGATTTGTTATTGCCAAAACTTGTGATGGATGGAAATTACTTTGAAGTACCTTTAATTTGAGACTAGTTTGGGATGTTGATGATGATCTAGGTGGGAGATATGGTCGATTTCCCAAAAACTTTTTTTTTTTCAGAATTGCTGTCACTTCCTTAAATTTGTTGTTTTCCTGCGAAAGCTGTACTTGTACGGCCTGTGGGTGAAGGGTGTTTATGATGGTTGGATATGTTGTTGAATCAACTATCATTTAAAATTTATTTGGGCTTTTGACACTACTCTAGAAGAGAGTAATCAGGTTTTGTCTGCAAACTGTCCTAAAATCTGATCTAGAGTTTCTTCTGTGCAACTTGATGAGTTTCTCCTCATTCCTTTGATCCTTCTGGCCCTGGTCAGAGGAATGAGTTGTATTTTAATGATGGAAAGGCCTTGTGAGGAAGTGGAGGTAGGGGAATGGTGTAGATGAGTTTGGGCATGAGAAATGACTCTACAGAAGTCTTATGTTAGAAGCCTGAAGGAGGACAGCAGCAACTAGGTATATTTGACATGTTATTACTTTACAAAGGAAGGCATTATGTTGAATGCATGTTGTAGGATTGGTAATGAGAATGTGTTTGTGTTTAGGGAGACCATCCCAAGGTGGTTGTGTGACTGTTATTCCAATGGAGCAGCAATGCCATTATAATCTATGAGATTGCTGTCCTGCAGACCCTGTATAGTGGTTTGGCATAGAAACCTAGTTGGAATCTTGATGGAGTTGGCATCTTGGAAGGTATTGGTTATCTTGCTGGAGATGATTGCGGAAGATATTGACTATTATTTGAAGCATGCATTGTTGTGCAAGTTTATGGGGATGCAGGTTTCATTACAATTTCTTGAATCGTGGGCCCAACGGACTTGGATGCCAGAGGGAGAAATGGAGGTTATGCTTTTAGCAAATAACTATTTCATGGTTTCATTCAATTGCCTGGCAGATCACAACAAGGCCTTTGAAAGAGGCCCCTATTTTCATAATCAGATTGGGTTATTTATTAAACCTTGGCATGTGGGCTTCAATCCTACTATAGATCTTCCAAACCTGGTTCTGATGTGGGTTCAGCTTCCGAGGTTTCCTATGGAATGTTGGAGGGATGATGTTTTGCACTTGCTGGCTTCAATGCTAGGAAAACCAATTGGTTCTTCACAGCAGACTCAAGTTAAAAAGGTGATGACTTTTTCTCGTATTTGTGTTGAGATTGATTTAAGTAAACCTTTGCCAAATTCAGTGGATATGTGTGCGGGTCCTTAATCTTGGGTGTAGCAGTTGGACTATGAGACTCTTCCTTTTCGGTGTCGTCTCTGTCATGAATATGGCCATTTGCAGAGGAGATGCACAAAGGCTAGGCCTGTGGATTCCCAACCTTCTCAGCCTCCCCACAATCCCCCTAGGGTTGAAAAGTGATGTAGAGGAAATGAACAACTTAACTCAACTTCATACTAGCATGTTGCAAACAATGTGTCACAATCACTAGATACATCAAGTTTCATAAAAACTTCATTAGACAAGGATCTCACAAAGGCACCATTAGGGGTTCCTAACTCTTCTAACCCAAACAAGGTTATCAAAGACCTTCTCATCCCTTAAGGACTTTAACTCAATCCCAAATAATCATTTATCAAACTATTTCTTCATGCATGCAACTATCTCCTTCATGACTGTCATAACACCTTGTAGCCCTTCATTAAGGAACAACCACTCATATATTTTAATGTAGATCTCCATTTAAGACTGTCTAAGACTTTTTAAATACCCATTATCCTTATCACCAACCTACCAAAAGATCAACATGTGTTGCTTTGGAAAAAACTACTCAAAACAAGACTGTCATTGTGCCAAATAGGCCTAATAGGCTTGCATGCACACAAGGGCTTATTGGTTCTTCTACCTCTGACTTCAAACTCTCCCAAACAACACTTGGAGTACATCCAAATAGGTCTATTAAAGCTTAAACATCCATCAAAATTCCATTCCCATCAGTATTTTTAACCACACTACACCCATACCTCTTGACTGTCCTTGAAACATTATTTTCTGGACTGTGACAAAAAAAAAATAGTCATAAAACTAGATGTTTCCCACATCCACCTTAGCTATCTGGTCAGAGACCTCAAGGATTTGAAATCACACACTATCACAATCATTTTCCACCAAGGGTTAGCAACATGCAAGGACAAAACAAGGAAGAAACTCATTTATCTTGTTCACTGTTTACCCTAACAGAGGGTTTTGATAGTCTTAGGAAAAAATGCAATATCTAACACAATACAAAACCAAACTACATGCAATAAAATGGAAATGGAGGGTGATTGATAGAACTATCACCTACAACCAACTTGGCACCAGTCCCTATCTGTACAGGGCCGTATAGTACCAAGAAACAACATATTTCTGAAGGAATACAATAAAAACAATGTTCTTTTATTCATTAGAACTTTCCAATCAACCACCCACGAATTCCTTGGATGTTACAAGGCCTTTTAAAGACATTCAAATTTTTCTTTTCAGTTCCTAACTTCCTAGGAATGAATCAAGAGCCAAATGACTCCTCACCTTCCCTCATTTTTACATTTTTGAAAGATAACATTTCCCCTTTTGCAAATGGAGGTAACATTTGAACATTTAACACTCCTAATGACATAACAATGACTTGTTTAACCTTATACAATGTTGAAGCATTACAATTTAATCAAAATCAAAGAATTGTCTAGGACAAATTTGATTTGCCAAGGTGCTCCTGCACCAAAAAGGGGAAGGAACCCATTCCTGGTGATATGGATGGGGTTGATGGTTTCATTCCTGTCAAGGCTCGAAACAGGAATCGGGGTCAAAAGAGGACTTTGAAGGAAAGGTAGGCTGAAGATTCTTTCAACAGATTTGAAGTTTTAGATGATCTCAGCCAGCAGGAAGTGAATCTGGGCTTGGTGAATCTGGATAAAGGTGCTTTAGGTATAGGACAGGAGGGCCTTCTTTCTGAAGCTACTCAGGTTTTGCAAGATAATAAGGCTTTGCAAATGGACACAGATGTTCAAATGGAAGTCCAAGTGGAATCAATTCCTATTATAGTAGGGAAGAAGGGTGGTGAGGATGGATCTCCTCTTGTTTCAAATGGAGATACTGAGGGGGTGAAGAATAATAAGTGTTCTTCTTCGCATTTGGGTCTTCATCAAAAAGATCCAAATAAAGGGGTTGGGGAGAAGTCTTCCAAGCTTGGTAGAAAAAAGGATTTGGAAAAAATTAAATTAACAGGGGAAACTTTTGTAGAGTTAGGGTCTGTTAAGACTCTAGATTCTCATTTTTTGAGCCCCTTGAAATGATTATTCTATCTTAGAATGTAAGGGGCTTGAATAGTGGCCCTCGACAAAAAGTTGTTCATGATTTGGTTAGAAGTCAATCTCCTGATGTTCTTTTCCTACAGGAGACTAAGTTATCAGTGGAGTGTATGTTTGGTTTAGTGCCTAAGTTGTGGGGGAGTGGAGAGTGCCAGTGTATTGGTGCTCAAAGGTCTGCTGGGGGAGTGGCTTATTTATGGAATCCTCAGAAGATCCGCCCTCTTTGGTGGTTGTCCTTTCAATTTTCTATCTCTATGATTACATCTTGTTTTGAGACGGGGGAGTCTATTCTCTTCTCCAATATCTATGTGCCTACTGAACTTCAGGGTAAGCAACTTTTGTGGTCCCATATGCAGTTTGTCTGAAGCATGGTTTTTTTCCATCTGTGGATTATGGCTGGAGACTTCAATGCTATTTCTGAGTTGGCTGAGAAGCGGGGTGGTATTGTGAGGCTTGAGCCTTCTATGTTGCTACTTCAGGATAACATCTCAGCTTTAAATCTTGTTGATATCAAGCCCATTAATGGCTAGTTTACTTGGAACAATCGGAGGATTAGGAATAATTGCATTGTGGAATGACTTGATCGCTTTCTGGTTTCTTGCTATTGGGTTGGTGGGTTGTGGTCTTCTAGCTCTAAAATTTTGGATTGGAGGGGATCAGATCATTGGCCTATCAAGTTGGGTGTGCCTCAGTCTCCTTCTTTCAAGTTCCAGCTTATGTGGTTGCATGACTCCTCTCTCCATGACTATGTTGCTGAGTGGTGGAGGTATGGTAGACTTGCTTATGGTACAACAATGTATACTTTTGCTAAGTTACTTCAATTTGTCAAGTATCAACTTAAACGTTCGAATCGACAATGCTTTGGAAACATTTTCCATGCTAAGACTGCTGCCCAGGCTAAGTTGGATGATATTACAAGGTTGATTAGGGAGGATGGAGTGATTGAGGACCTGCTGGGGGAAGAGACTAGGGCTTTGAAAGCATTGGAAGAGTGTGAGCTACGAGAGGAAGTTTTTTGGAAATAAAAGGCTTAGATTGAGTGGCTTAAGGAAGGGGATAAAAATACTACTTTTTTCTTCAACTTGGTGAAAGCCAAGAGACATGGCAATTCTATTTCTGCTCTGGTGAATGATAGGGGTGAAACTCTTTCTTCTTTTCATAAAATCACGTGTGAAGCTATGAAATATTTTGCTTCTTTATTCAGGGAGGACTCATAGGGGGGTTCTGATGAGGAAGCTCAGGTCCTTTCTTGTATCCTTTCTTTCGTATCTAGGGAGATGAATGAGCATCTTATGAGTGATATCTCGATTGAGGAGCTAGAGGGGATTGTGTTTCAAATGAAGAGGGGGAAAGCTCCTGGCCCTGATGGTTTCCCGATTGAGTTCTTTCAAGAATTTTGGGAGATTATCAAGTTGGACCTATTGGCAATTGTTCAGGACTCTCGAAAGAATAAACATATGTTATGGGCTTTGAATTCTACTTTCCTTGATCTCATCCCAAAATGTGATGGGGCAGATAGGTTAAGTCAATTTCATCCTATCTCTCTTTGTAATGTGATTTATAAAATTATCTCTAAATTGATTGTTGATAGGTTGTGTTATCACCCAGTCTTGCACCCATGCATACAACTGTGAAGCCTTTGCAAACTAGAGTAACATGGGACTGATCTCTAAGTGTGGGACCTTGCTAAGTGAGATTAGACCTTCGGAGAAGGTCGGCTTCCTTGTCTAGTTATCACCTAAACTACTGAATTGTTGGGGGGAGAAGGGAGAGAGAAAGCTTGCAATGGAAATGAAATAAAAGCTTGAAAACAAGGGTGATACACCAGACAAACTAAAGAAACTTTCATAGAACTGGAGGATGCACAACACAGCTAGATATAGCAAGCATGTATACACAGATTAGATGATTCTAGTAGAGGCAAGAAGCAGGATGATTGAGAGGAAAAAAAACATTCTCAGACAACCATATGCAGATTCACACAGAACTAGAAAATCAACAAAAGGTATGACAACTTGCATATATTCAGTAAGAAGGCAAGGTTATAGTAACTGAAAGCTCTATTTGGAAATAGGGAGAACAAGATGCTCCAAAAAATTTCTAACCCTATTTACATCATAAGCCTCAGCTTATATAGCATTTCAAAACTAACCTAGGTTGGTTACAAAATCCACTCAGGGAGCTGAGGTCAGTTACAAAATCTGTGAAAGGACATCCAGTTGACAGGAGTAATGGCATTGAAATCTAGAACTAGGGCAGATGGAAGATATTTCTGAGTCTTTAATGCAAGTAGCTGCATCATCGATTTGATCCTCAGAAGTGGCGGAGGATAACCTAGTATTGAATGTGAGCAGCTACCTTTGACAGTTCTCGACAATCAAGCGGTGGAGGAAAGATTGGACATGAAGTAGTGGCGGGATATTTTGGGCCATCAATGCAAGCTGTGCCCTCCTATGCAACAATAAATGCAAAAAATATCTTCACCAACTCAAGAAAGTTGCTGCCAAAAAAGTCCACCTGACTGACATGAAGATCCAGATCAAAAATGGAAGTGGGAACCCTCCTGAAGAATTCCCGCCAAAATGTCAACATCATGATATTTTCAAATTTCTGTGGGAACAGATTATCCCACATGCACCCGGAGGAGACGCCTTCATCACTTTATAAGCTAGGCTGTGAGCATACATAATGTCGGTGCTTTTGCTCCTGACGGCATCATCATGAGCCCCATCATCATCCTCCTTCCTCAGTATCCCGTCGACAAGACTCCTTATATCGGCGAGTCATCTGCATGTTAGCCTGATATAAAATGTCACCCCGATATGAAATATCCTCCTGATGCGAAATATCCTCCTACCGGAAGTAACATGATATAAAGTATCACCCCGATGTTTGAAAATCAAGATGACGTCAGCAGGATGCTGGGGAGGAAAGATCCTCCTGATCATGTTCATACAACATACCTCTTCATATCCAGGTGATGTCATCAACATGTTGGAAAATCAGGATGATCCTCGAATGCTAACTGATGTTAAGAAAATATGAGCTCCTTCGGACCCTGATGACATCATCATGATATTGGGGTAGGATGATATTCAAAAATATCATCCCCCACAAAATATCAGGTTGCACTGTAGCTTCATCGTAAGATCAGGGTGATCTTGGAATATGACTGATATTTGGAAATATCACCCCCGACCGGAATATGCATGAAGTTGTGAAACAAGCAGATATTGCCCTGACATAGGAATGACGTCAGCAGCATGTTGGGTGATCCAGCGAACATGAAGTGAGAAAATAACATCAGGATGATCTTAACAAAGATCACCCAATATTCAAATGTGATGACCCCTAGGAAGATCAGGTCATACTTAGAAAACTTAGTAGCACCAATGTCAGGATGATCTTCAACTAAGATCACTCAATGTTAAAATATCATTTTAATGCGAAAGATCGGGTTGGCATAAATATGATGACCTTCGCAAGAAAGATGATCCTCCCCCGGAATGGATCTGGATAACATCAGCAACATATGACTTGGTTTATCACTACAGTTCCCATGATGTCATCATCATGCTATCGGATGGGGGAGATAGTTGGAAGATAGGGTGATGATGGTGACGTCATCGTCACATCAGGGTGATATTTGGAAGGAAGGATGATATTTGGAAGATCGGGTGATATTCAAAATATCACCCGATGTTCAAAATATCACCCGATCTTAGAAATATGACCTGATATTAGAACATCAGGGCTTGACTAGATGATGACCCCACATAACTTCCTCCTTTTAGCGAATTTTAGGGTGATGTTTTAAGCAAACTTGCCTATCTTTTCAAGCTCTTTCACATGGTAAGTCTCTTCAGGCAAGCTTCAGATTTTGAAATTGGGTCAAGACCTCAGGATCATAATTATGGCCTCATGGGGATATGAATACTGACTGATCTTGCTTGAATTATTTTGACTCCTGCTAGAGGAAAAATAGGTCAACAGGTTGAAAAAGGGGCTTAAAGTGCTGATCTCTAAGGAACAAAGTGGTTTTGTGGTGGGACAGCAGATTCTGGATGGGGTTGTTATCGCAACTGAAACCATTCACTCTATGGCTAGATCCAAAGATAAGGCGATGTTCATCAAGCTTGATATGGCTAAGGTTTATGACCGAGTTCGATGGTCCTTCCTTCGGAAGGTTCTTGGTGCTTTTGGTTTTGGGGATGAGTGGATTTATTGGGTTATGAGTTGTGTTACTTTGGTCTCCTTCTCTATGTTAATAAATGGTGAGCACTCTGAGCTTTTTGGTACCTCTCGGGGTTTGCGGCAGGGTGACCCCCTCTCTCCTTACTTGTTTCTTCTTCTTGTTGAAGGTTTGGGACATTTGATAAGAAGGAATGTGGAGTTAGGTTTCATTTAGGGGTGGGGCTGGGGAGGTGGTTTACCTCCACAGTCTCACTTGCAGTTTGTTGATGACATTGCTTTGATGGGTATGGCTACAATTAGGGAAGCTTCAAATTTGCGCAAGGTGTTGGATGTTTATCTTGTAGCTTCAGGCCAATTGATTAATAAAGATAAGTCTTCCATCTTTTTCTTCAATACTCCAGGTTCCATTCAGAGGTGAATTGCTCATATCTTGAGATTTTAGACTGGGGTTCTCCCTTTGACCTATCTTGGTATTCCCATCTCTGTTGGAAGACTACCCAGGGATTCTTGGTAGAATATTCTGGATAAATTTTGTGTGAAAGTTAATCGTTGGACCCATCGATGGTTGTCCTTTGTGGGTCATGTTTAGTTGCTCAAATCTGTGGTACAGGCCCTCCCCATTTATAAATGTATGATTCAGGTGGCCCCTTTGGGTTTTGTTAGGGAATTAGATTCCTTAGCAAGGCAGTTTTTATGGGCTGGTAGCTTATTGTCCTCTAAATGGAGCCTTGTCAGATGGGACATTATTTGTAGCCCGAAGTAGTTTGGCAGCCTTGGGTTAAGGCAGTAGTCATTGTCAGGGATGGTGTTGGCTGCTAAATTGTATTGGTAGTGGTGTGTGGAGCAGGATGGGATCTGGGCCAGGATATTAACATAGAAATACTTCCCAAGGATCCCTTAGATTGATATTCCTCATTATCCCCTAGTGGGAAAAGGCTCAGTGATTTGGAGTATGCTCAAGAAAGGGGCTACTCTGGTCAAGGATGGCTTATTTTGGATTTGTAAAAGAGGGACAAAAACTCATTTTTGGTCGAATTCTTGGGATGGTTTTCCTCCCATTGTTTCTCAGTTTCCTAATTTGGTGACTCTGTGCCAGAGGTTTTGTGAGGTAGGATGGTCAAGGGTGAGTGACTTCAAGTCCTTATCTTCTCATGGGCAGTTGGCGGTGGCAAGATGGAAGAATCCTGATGAGTGGCCTGATGTTGGTATGGAGGAGTGTGCTGAGCTTCATAGTATCCTTTCTCGTAGATGCTGTAGCTCCCTCCAGGAAGGGGATGTTCTTTCTTGGTCTCCTAATCCTAAGGGTGTCTATACAATTGCTTCTAGCTATCAAGTGTTGTTATCTCACCGGCTGGATGGGATGGAGGTTCACTGGTGGAAGAAAGTGTGGAATAAGCTTTCTTGGCCAAAGTGTAACTACTTTATTTGGACTTTGGCTTGTAATAGGTGCTTGACATGGGATAATATTTGGAAGCAGGGTTTTCAGGGTCCTTCTATGTGTGTTTTGTGTGAATGTGGAGAGGAGGACTCCTCTCACTTGTTTTTCCATTATCCCTTGACTTTGCAGCTTTGGCATTTTTGGTGGGAAGTTTGGAAAAGCCCATGTGTTCATGCTTCTTCCCTGGTGGATTTTTGGAGTAGTCTAGGTAGACCTCCTTCTATGGCCTCTTTCTTGCAAGATGTGTGGTATGTTGGGCCTTCCTTCATACTATGGCAGATTTGGTTGGAACGGAATCAAAGAATATTTCAAGGTGAGAAGTTGTTGATTCAACAAGTTTGGCACAAAATTATGGGTATGATTCAAGAGATAGTGGAAGCTAAGTGTGATGTGGTGTTCCCTTTAGAGAAAGGGGATGTTGAGCTGGTGGATAGATTGGGTATTCAGGGGTTGTCTCCAGCTTCTGCTTGTGTCAAGAGAGGAAGGCGGGTGAAAAAGAAAGTTCAAAGGGTGGGGAGTTGGATACCTCCTCCGGATGGCATTTTGAAGCTCAATACTGATGGTTCTTCAAGGGGCAATCCTAGGCCTGCTAGGATTGGTGGGGCTGGCAGGCATTTTTTAGGATCAGTGGTTTTTTTCTTTTCTGTTCATGAAGGATTGCAGACTATCAATCTTATGGAAGGTTTGGCAATCCTCTACGCTTTGGAGAGGGCTTATGCTTTGGGATGGCGCAAGGTTATCTGTGAGTCTGATTCATAGGTTTTGATTAATTTGCTAAATAAATAGAAGGTATCTGATGTTAGTTGGTAGTTGGCTATGATGGTACAATAGATTCTGCAGGTAAGTTCTTTGATGGAGATGGTGTCTCTTGTCCATATTTCAAGGGAGTGGAATAGGGTAGCAGATTGTTTGGCTAAGTGGGCTTCTGAGCATTTAAATGGCTAGAAGATTGATGAGTGGGAGTAGGTTCCTCATGAGCTCCGACATGACTTGGAGAGGATTCTTGACGAGGATGGGAATGGTATTGGTGAAGGATGATGTTGTTTCATGTTTTGTATGGCTATTTCTTATGGATTTCTAGGGCCTTGGCCCTGTGATATTTTGTAATGCTCTTTTCTGAATATCAATAAAGTTTTTACCCCTTAAAAAATAATAATAATAATAATATTAATTATTATAGACCCTATTTTAAATCATAATTAAATTATAAATCCTAATTAATTTAAATCATAATTATTTTATAATAATGTAAAAATTTAATTAAGATAAAAATAATTAGGGTTATAATAATTATTAGGATAAGAAGTTATTAATACTAACCCTAATTCTAACCCCAACCCTAACCTTGATTCTAATCATATTTTTAGCCCTAATTCTAACCTAAACCCTTACCCTAACTATCATCCTAACCCTAACTCTAACCCTAATTATAACCCTAACCCTAAATCCAATTATAATTCTAATCTTGATGTTATCCCTAACCTTAACCCTAACCCTATTATTGATTCAATCATATGAATTTCATTTGAAGTAATATGCCATTTAGCTCAAAGAGGAAAGATATTGTGAACTGCTTACTATTCTAAGAGATTAGCAATGCCTAACCCTATTCTAATGGTAACCCTCACCCTAACCCTAACCTTAATTCTTTATCTTGGATTAGATTTGTATTTGGGAAAGTAATTTAGATCACCTCCACAAGTATGAAAATTAATATTTTTTTTGTTTAAAATCAAATTTAAATATTATTATTTATAGGTATCTTCAATTTTAAAACAACAGTAATAAATAATAATATATAATATTACATTATTATATTATATATTATATTAATAATATTATATATTAATATAATTAATATAATATTAATAATATTTAATAATGTGTGGTAATAATAATATTAATTATAATTAAGTAAATTTCTTTATTATATTTATTACTATATTTATTATTATTATTATTATAAACATTCTCTATAATAATAATATAATAATATTACAATAATACAATAATATAAATAAATATAATATTATTATATTTAATAATGTTATATGATATAATTATATATTAATTTAATCACATGTTATACATATAAATATATATTAATTTAATTAACTTTTTATAATAATGTAATAATAATATAAATTTAATTACTATATTTAATAATGTTATGCTATATAATTATGATTTAAAATAATTAAGGTTTTGAATAATTAGTACTATAAAATAGTTAGGGTTTATAATAATTAATATTATATTAGATATATTATTATTAATATATAATTATATTATATTATATATTATATAATAATACATATTATTATTATAATGTAATAATATAAATAAATATAACTCTAATACGAACACTAAACGTAACCCTAATCAAACCCTAACCCTAATTCCAACCTTAATTAGAATTATGGTTAGGGTTAGGGTTGGGTCATTTCAAATGCTTACTTATCTTTATTTCATTATTATATCTTTTCTTTTAGAGTTTTGTGCTTTGTTGAGATCTATCCTTTACCCACCCTAGGCACCCTATTCAATCCCATTAGGTTTCCATTTTCATAGGATTATAAATAAGATTAGAACTCTATTAAAATCAATAGAAGAGGAAAATTTGCTCCATTCAAGTCCTCAAACTACATAAATATATACATGCAATAACTTACCATACAAAATGATGACTAAAAGTTCATCTATCTTCTTATTAATCATTTATTTTGTTTTATATAACAAGACAACCTATTATTTAGGATAATTGTAATCTATTTTAACATTTTATTAAAAAGTGTAGTTACATAAAATACATTTAAATTCTTTGAGAATAAAAACTTACTGGGTACCAGGGTGAGAAAATGTAGAAAACATTATTTCTAATCATATGTAGAAAATATTATTTCTTATATTTCATCATAAACAAAGTTCATAATATTTTGTCCAAACTTTCTTATTATTATGTTATTCATAAATAAATTTATTTACATAAACTAAATATATCACACTAAAATAAAATGCAACAACAAAAAAGTAAAAATAAATAAAATTTATGCCTTATTAAAACTAAGGGAAGAGGACAATTGCAATGCCCCGTCATGCAACCCTAGAGAGTTAAGTTCAACTATGCAATAAAAGGTAGAATTTTTTTTAAAAGTAAAAGTGATGATAACAAGATATAATATCAACTAATAACAACAAATTAACTATCTAGCTAAACTAACATCTCTAGGGAAACATAACTGCATGAATGGAATTAGACAATGATCAACAACTTACATAACTCATTCTAATTATTCAAAGAGTCAACTAACAACTTTGTTACATCACTGATAGATACATTACTATTTGTAATAAAGTTTACAAGTATAGAGCATTTCATGTTACATAATTACATAGATGCAAAAGCACATAGTGGGCTCGATCTCATCTTTGTGACATGTAATAACTCTCAATTTTTGTCATTAGCTATAGGTGTAATGCAATTAGGGTTACAAATATGACTGAATTTATTTCCTGCTCCAAAGCTCCCATTTTGGTGTAGGCTGGAATGGATGCTGACATGGTTGCAAATCTAGCTTTACACCTACCAATTGTGTTTGCTTTATACTTGGCAATTGTGTTTGCTTTATACTTGGCAATTAGGTTTTGCTTAAAAGTTTCAAAGGCCTTCTCAACAAATTCATTTTGTGCACATCCTACAATCATTGTGTTCTAAGAGAATTCCCTCTTTGAGGCATTGATCAAACAGTTTGTGTGCCTTGTCTATGCATCCAGACTTTGCATACATGTCTGCCAAAACTTTTCCAACTATTACATCTAACAAAAATCATGTTTCCTATATGCTACGAGGGATGTTCATAATCTATTCCAATCTCCCATATCAGCATGCACTGGCAGAATGCTGGTAAAGGTTGTTGGTTTTGGTTTTACGACTTTCAGTTGCATTTGGTTGAAATTTGCTAAGTTCTTTAACAAATTTATCTTCATTACCCTTACAATTCACGTGTCTTGTTTAATAAGAGTTAGGGTTTCTATTACTATGTATATATTAATTTATTTGGAATTTTGATTAATATAGTAGGCATGAGTTTTCCACAGTCCATGAAATGAATGCAAGAATGCTTCTAGATTTAACTCTGTATGTTTTTCTTCAATGTTTCAAATCACACTCAGTGATCCATCATCAGGAAGAGGATGTTTATGGATTGGATTGCAAACTTACCCTTTAAAAAGGAGGAGTAGGTGTGGGAAGGGTTGGTGAGGGGGGCAAGACAACAAATAAAATATAATGAATTGAGTTAAAAATCAATAAACAAGCAGTGAAAGGAAATACCACATAATAATATAATAAAGAATAACAAAATAAACAATTAGGAAATATATGAGAGAAGTGAATAAAGAATGATGTGATAGATCACTGAGTGTAGGATCTATCACATCACTCTTTATTCACTTCTCTCATATATTTCCTAATTGTTCATTTTGTTATTCTTTATTATATTATTATGTGGTATTTCCTTTCACTACTTGTTTATTGATTTTTAACTCAATTCATTATATTTTATTTGTTGTCTTGTCCCCCTCACCAACCCTTCCTACACCTGCTCCTCCTTTTTAAAGGGTAAGTTTGAAATCCAATCCATAAACATACTCTTCCTGATGATGGATCACTGAGTGTGATCCGAAATGTCAAAGCAAAAACATACACAGTTAAATCTAGAAACACTCTTGCATTCATTTTGATTAATGTTCATCCGAATACCATGTATTACCTCTGAAGGTTCAATTATATTTAAAACAATTTAACTATGAGATGTTGTCATATGAAATCTATATCAATATATATATATATATATATATTAGAGATGCATGTTTATATGAATAATGGTTGTAGTAAAAGAATTTACTTTTGTTATTCACTGTTAATGTAAGAAAATAGGTAGATAGGTAGGTTAAAATGATTTACCTATATCGAGGTCATAAAATATTTTGCGAAAATAAATGGATGTGAAAAAAAATTATTTATGTATAAATATATTTTAAAATAATTAAAAGTTTTGCTTAGGTAAATAAATTAGGTTGTCATGGCATTAATTAATGAATATTCTTATAATTATTTAATAGTTAAATTATAAAATTATCATGTAATTAGTTATAGGGTTAATTGTTACTTTCGATAATGGGTGATCAAGTGTATTAGTGAGTGAGTTAATGAAATTCATGAGTTGTGGTAATAATCTCCTTCTTGGATGTATTGGTTGTTCGTTTATTTGTATTAAACTTGTATTAAATATTGTGTTGGATTTTGATAATTAGGAGACCTTGGTATTCGTGCATGAGGAATTATGTTGTTTATGGTTATTGTGTTTGCTTCAACTGGAAGTTTTGGGACAATGATTTAAGAGTTGATCCTTGTGATTATGTTTAGTATGCAAGAAGGTAAATGCCTTGCATTATTTATGTATACTTGTTGTTATGATGGTAATTGTCTTGCTTGAAGGATAGGGTCTTCTAGATGTAGGTAGGGGAGTGGCTTTCAATGTGGGGTCGGGGCCCAAAGTGGCTTGCCAGGGTAACCCATTGAAAGTTGGTAATCAAGTGATAACCTAAAATGAATTAGGGGGAAAAGGGTAGATTCCACATTAAACAAGATATTGAATTCCTCACCCATGCCTGTAGTGCTAGTTTAGACTAAGGATGGGATGAGAAGGCCTGGTTGGTAAAATCAACTTCCTTGTCCTCATGAAAGGATTGTGATTATGCACGTGTCACCCTATGGGGCCAGCATCTAGTGAGAGACTGTCAGGGTAACCATAGATGGGGCCAGCATCGAGTGAGAGACTGTCAGGGTAACCCATGTCAAGGCCATGCGATGACACTCTTCCCTATTGCATTCTAGCATTCCCTAATTATGTTATCCCCATTTGTTGTGTGATTGCCTCTGGAAGTGATTTTTGAGATGCTTGTAATGTTCATATTGACCTGTGTTGCATTGGAGTCATGTGTTCCTTGCACCTATTAGCCTACTGTCTTCTTGTTTGTTTCATGTTGTGGGACCTTATTGTTATCTCCTAGCATGGGGGGGTGGACCTTTGGGTTCCACATGGTCTAGTGGTTGTGCTTTATCTCCATTGGCTTTCCTTTACTGTTGTTCATATGCGAGAAGGATGTATCTCTTATAGCAGATTTCAGATCTTGTACCAGTTTGAGGAGACAGTTACTTATGTTCATGTTCTAGTCTTGTATATTAGTTGAATCATGTACTATTATCTTGATGTATACATCTCAATGTATTCAAGAAAGTAATATTGTAAACAATGTAATGATGTACTCTCATGTAAGGGAAAATTATATATGTACTTGTAGTTCCTTATACAAGATCTTGAGGATTACTTAACTAAAGATATAAAATGGAAATGTAAGTAATTATTCATTTGATGCAATAGACTTAGAATGAATTATTTTCATTAGTTAATTGATGATGTATGTTTAGATCTTGTTAATAGTTTGTTAGTAATGCAGTCATGGAGCCTTAGAGGATAAAGCTTAACATAAATGAGAAGTGTAGATATGATATACTTTACTTTGTTATCTCTTTCATTTAAAAAAAAATTGTCCTTTTGTATAGCATAGTTGTATTATTCTCTAAGGAGTTCCATGGCGGGGCATTACAAATTATTAAAAATATTTTAATTTATTAATAAATCAAAATATATCTACACTTGCTACATTAAGAATTTTTAATAAAAGAAGTGCTTGATTCTACCAAAATATGGTTCAAATATAATAAAAAGAAATTTTAAAATTATATTAAATTAAGAGTTATTTTATAATTAATTTGTTTTCAAATTTTTTTAGGATAATTAAGTTGTTAATTTTTTTTCAAACAAAAGTCAAAACATTTTTTCTTGCAAAACTAAAACAATTATAGCATTCGGCATTCATGGTACCTTTGATTCATGTTTACATGGTCAAGCCATCATGATTGAACTATTGTACCCACTGCCTAAAATAGCTGCAACAATAGTGTCTGTGGCATCGTCCCTTTAAATCATCGGGGAGAAATAAAGATACTCTCATTTTCACTTCCTTACGTTACCCATTCATCACTATCGTAAGGCATAAATCTTGACTGAAAAGAATTTTGATTTCTTTCTAAGAAAGTTTCATTGATGGCACGAATCCTTTTCACATATTTACTATGTTCCACATGCCACTCTCCTCTCATATGTTTTAACATTTTTTTCACGTACTGATGTAGCACACAACATACACTCAATACAATTTTGTCATTAATCATGTGAGAGCCAAAGATTTGAAGATTGGAACATAAAAAAACTTCTATTCATCAACTTTACTGCTACAATGAGAGAAAACTCTCTTATATCCAAGAAAAGAAAAAAATGAAAAAATTACCTTTTTTGGTAGATTTTGACAATTGTCAGATTTTGCCATTTTAGCTAATTTTACAATCATATCTTGAGAATCCAATTTTTTCCCAAAAACTTCTTAAAGCTAAGGTAGGACGAAAAGCCAACTAACATCTTAAATTCAAAACATGAGTTTTGAGTTATTAAAAAAAACAACTTTTAAAAAACTAGAAAAAAACACTAAATTGCCATTTTGAGGGCCAGGATGAAAGTTTCAAGCCCCAAAAAAATGCCAAGACAAGGTCCAACCAACTAGGGTGGGTTGGCAAATCACTGGCCAGCTCATAACATATCCACCTATAAAATTTTGTAGAAAACCCACATTTGAGTCAAAAGTTATGACCTCCAGAAGTCCCTGCATCATGTATCGACGAGTATAAAGAAATGATGGGCTTCTTCCACGTACCGATAGGACAATGGAAGAGAAAGCATACATAGAGGTTTGGTATATTGGTATGGCGATATATAAAAAGGCAACCTTTTGGAGTGATAAGTAACCAATCCATCAAAACTTGACAATAAAAGCCATAATGTGTTGAAAATGAAAATTATTTTATCTCTCAACATTATTATTGGATTTTAACTTGAAAGTTTGTAATCTTTGTAATCATGTCAACATTAAACACCAATGGCATGGAATTTTTTCACATTAATGTCAATGTTATAACTTTCTAGACTTATAAATATTTGTTTTCAACTATTATGTAGTTATGACTCCCCCTAGGTTGAATTTTGAATATGACTAGCAACGAAATCAATATAAAAGGGAACATCAAAGAGAATATCAGAGGGAGTATCAAAGACAACAATGCCAACTAATGATATATGTAGAAGACAAAAACAAAGGATACAACAAAATTAGGTTGATAGAGAAAGATATTGTAAACATACAACTGAAATAACAGTTGAAGGATTGGAATTACAAAATTGACAACAACCAAACATGATGAGAATAATTCATACACAAACATCTTGAGAACTTAGTGATGAGTGTCAAATTACACTCATAAAATACACCCTTTTTGCCTCTCTTTTCCCCTATTCAGTTCATCTTCCTTGTGTCTGCACTCAAATTAGTTAAGAAAGATTGTTCTAATTAGTGATTAATTAAGATAGATTGCTTGAGATTAGAATTTCTGATTAAGTGGCTAATGTGCGTGGGATTAATGGAAAATGCAGAATTTCTCTTTCTTTTTGAATCAACAGGTGTACATATCAGAAACAACAGTTTTGTGCATCTCCAGAGATCGCCTTCAATGATCTCCGGAGACCATAACAAAGAACAGTGACACCTAGGTTTTAAAGATTTGGGGAAATGACTCTCCAGAGCTCTGCGAATGTCTGGAATATCTCTGGAGGTCTGCGAGTGTCTGGAATATCTCTGGAGCTCTACGAGTGTCTGGAATATCTCCGAAGCTGCAGACAGGAATAGCTATCTTCAAAACCTCCTGAGAACAGGGCATGTTCCAGTCAGAGCTGCCAATTAGACACTTCAGCAGCAATCCTAACACCCCCCTTACTTCACTCAAATCATCACCTGAGTGGTGAAGGGTCAACTATCAGATAAACTGCTGAAGTTTTATCTTTCCAAAGATTTTGCATGAGTTACGAATTGAACTAATCCAATATTCTTATTTTCAGGGCTTTGATGCCCAAGTGTATTAAGACCTAAACTTAGACCTCTGAGTGGACTTCTGTTCCACTCAAGTCTACCTTTCTTGCATGATGATCTTTCATAAGTTTGACAGTTAAGTACAAATAAGAGATGGTGTCATCTCCTAGAAAGACTGATAGATAAGTTCAGTGATATATCATCATTCTTTTTATATATACTTTCAGAAATAGTAATAGAACAACAATGATAAAATTATTTTAATTTTCGGAGATTCCAGTTCTGTTATAGCCATACATTTTCATGAATTTAGAAATGAATGAATTGGACTGAATTTAGTGTAGAACATCTTCTGTACTGATTTCCTGCAATAGCCTTTAGCCTCAAAGGTGCGGAGCAAGGGCCCACTCTCACCAATCAGGCAGGAGGCTAGTATCTCTGTTTTATTGTTTCAAGTTTTCTTTTATAAAATTATTTCTTGTTTTAGTAGATAGATGCATGTTATCGTTCTTTGCTTTGAGTACATTTCTTATTTTCTTTTGTTTTACAAGCATTCATTACATTTATCCAACAAGCAGATAGATTAGTCATTCCTTTAAGCATTAGGATTAGCTATAAAATGGTCACTTAGAATCCCTAGTTGTAGATAGCCATGGACACAGCCCTGGTTCTTTGACATCTGAAAACAAATTAAATGATGAGGTACAGCAACAACCTGTCACTTAGTGTCCCTAAAAGAGAAGAAAGATAAGAACCTTATCAGTCAAATCCTAATATTAATTTAAATACCGAAGATGAAAATTCAAGATCAATAGATTTTGTACTTGAAACACAAAAAAATGTACCTCGACATGACATTAATCAATTTGTTCAAAGTCATGTAGAAGATGTACCAAATCCTAATGGAATGCTTCACACTAATTTCAATACTTTCCAAATGCATTTTTGAAATGGAATAGATAGCTTTTTTTCACCAAGCATGTGCTATATTTCTCAAGAATGTTACTTTGGAATAAGGGTTTTTTGGACACCTCAAGGTCCTATATGCAATAGGTGTCGACAAGAAAAAGATAATAATCAATTTTCAGCATCAAATAATTTGGATCCTGACCCACAACCACAAGAGCTTGCAAACTTAACATAGATAGAAAAAATGTTGATAACACGTGTCAATCCAATCCTACAAGTGACACATGCAACTAATGGTCAATATAAATACAAGAGACACACAATAAGTTTTTCATGGTATGTAAAAAAAATTTGAAAGGTTTTGCCACATGGAATAAAAGATTTGTCAATCATTATTGTTAGAAGGGGGATCAACATGGCACAAATTACAAATTTACAGTTAATAGAGAGCAAGTATATAAGGCACTCAAATACAAAATTGAACATAACAAGTTCTATTTTGATGTTCAAATTGATGAAAATGCTCTTAGTGGTCTCTCACCAAAATCATATCAAAATATCTTTGACCAACTAAACTCAGTGCATATGGAGTTTGATTCTGATGCAAATGAAGTTATATTTGTGGGCCCATTAATGGAGATGGATGAAGGAAATATCATTGATCACACAACATCAATGGCTTCTAGACCACCTAACGTCTAAAGAGAGATGGAATTAATCCATGCATGGGTGAATAATTTAATACAGATCCAGGAGCATTGATCGATTGACCAACAATTGGTTCATCTCCTATCAATGAGTATGTGACATTACACTTACTTGATATGGCATATCTAGCATTATTTTATGATAGTAGATACGATTGGCTAGAACCTTGCATAAGACGAGTACATCTGCATGAACTTGTCAAAATGTGATCTACAAGCCAAAAGGATAGTTTTGTAGTAACTCCAGTGACCCCAATTTAATCACTCTTCAAAAAGGAATGCACAGATAACATGAGAAAACATGGCAAACGGCATTGTGATTTTTTCTCACAGCCTAAATTTTTCATAAAGTCTACCATATTTAACATAACAAAAAGAATGTTAAAAAGACTAACAACAGTGGAGATCTTAATTTTCCCTCCTATAGTAGTTCCCTTAGATCCTTCAGTTGCATGACAGATTTTCTCAATCAAAAATTATGTGAACAATTTTCAATGCAGAAATACAAATCGAAGTTTCTAAGGTAATTTAGTACCAAATCATTCTTTAACTCAAATACTACAATTTTCACAAGGCTAGTTACTTAGCAAAAAATGATAGTATGACAAAACAGAAGGGTGTCCAAATTCTTAAGAAGAGCTACAACGAAAACTTATCAGAGAAGTCATCATATTAAAAAAGGTTTCATGGGACTTAGATCTCTTCAATCTCTATCATGGTGTCTCAGCTTGTTTTCTGTATGGCTTCACTCATAATGTTCTCTACAAGATCGAACCCTTGTTTTATCCAAAATTTATAAATAAGAAAATACATGATCTTTCTTTGAGACCCTGTTATCCAACGGTTTAAGGAAACTGTTTTGCATGTTTAAAATAATTCAAGAGAAGAGGGAACATAAATATCTTGCATTTAAATAAATTTTAGCATATTTCTTACAACACAGTAGTGGGGCTTTAGTTTTTTGGTGGTTAATGAATTGTAGAAAGCAGATTTCATAACAAATGGTTCCATGGGACTTAGATCTCTTCAATCTTTATCATGGCGTCCTGGTTTTATATGGCTTCCCTATATATATTCTCAATAAGATCGAACCCTTTTATCCAAAGTATTAAGGGAATAGTTCTACAAGTTAACAATGATCCAAGGGAAGAGAAAACGTAGATAGCTTGCATTGAAATAAACTTAGACATATTTTCCAAACACAATAGACAGATTTTAGTTTAGTTTTTTTTTGTGCTAGAGAAACGAACAAATGAGGAAATCATAGCATATAGGGTTTAGTTTTGTACTGGAGAAACAAATAACTAAAGTAAATACCTTTTTAATCACTCTCCCCTTCACTTCACCTCAACTATCACAGCTTGGTATGCTCGCTTGAGTGATTCACTATCCTCCTGCAATTTTTCCCCTATTTTTCCTCTTCCTCTATTGTCTATGTTTTTTTTTTGTTTTTAAGAGCCTCCCCCCTCCTTGGTTGACTCTGCCTTCCCTCAAGACATAAATTTTCTCACCTAACTCCATCAATTTGCTCACCTAACGACCCCTAATATTTATGAATGGTTGATATCAGTCTATAAGCTAATGGTAACCTGAATTAACACCTGAATAAGTATTGACAAGCTTTAAAGACATGGTACGGCTCCCTCGTGAGATGTAAGGCTGACAAGGAAAGCAGTGATTCCTTTTCCACAACTCCTCCAATATCTTCATTCCTTTTAGGCTTGTTCAAACAAAACATAAGCAAGGTCGGCTGAGGTCAAAGATTTCCTAATCCATTAATAAGTGTGTTCTTCCTTCCAAATACCCACGATCTCCCCAAAGTCAAATACACCTTCTCTCCATATGCTATGGCCCACAAATACTAATAAATCACCTTGGTGTGGCTAGATATGGTGTGAAGCGACTGATGTAGAATGAAGCAGCTGACTAAGCATTGGGTCCCACAAATCACTTAAATCTCCCATGCCTTTTTAACTTGCTTCAAATTAAATTTCCAAGCACTACTCTTCTCCAGCGGTGACTTCCACCTAACTCCTCTCATTACTCTCATTGCCAAAAGGGAGGGTTGTTATAGGTTTCCTGGTTCCTTTAAAAAGTGCTAGTTAACATTTGGAGTTGTTTCATTATCCATTGAAAATTATAATTGTTTCTACTGCAATTAAACCAAAACTACAACTATTTTGGAAAACTTTCAAATAATTAATGGTATTTCTACTTTTCTAAGAGACATTTGTTTTCTGAATGATTATCATAATGAAGAAAACCAAACCCCTTGCCTTGTCCAACAATGGATAGGCAAGGCTATGAAGTTCTAATTTTATAATTTTAGAAAGTTTGAATGTGGGTTTGAAGTTTATTTTGGTCTATCATAATATATGGGAGGTGATGTTACATTAATAGTGCTCTTTTTACTGTTAATATAATTGTGTACTCAATCTCTTTCTCTTCTACTTGACTCATTTATACAAATCTCTTTCTTATGCAAGAGTAATTTTCTAGACACTTTAAAATATGATTAATTCAAAGATGGTGATACTTAATTTGAGAATTTAATTTTGACTTTCATTTATAAATATGCACAAGCCTTGGCAACATTGTTGCTAAAAATTTCTGGGATATTGTTGCTAAAGAGACTTGTGATGCTACTAAAGAATTTTTTGGCAGCAAGAGGTTGCTGAAAGAACTTAATTCCATGTCCTTGGTGCTCATTCCGAAGAAGAATGGAGATAACTCATTTGTTGATTTTTGTCCCATTTGTCTATGTAATTCTTTTTTCAAGATTATCTCTAAAGTTGTTGCTTGCAGTATCCAACTCCTTTTCCTGTGGCTCATTTCGGTGCAACAAAGTGGGTTTGTCTTGGGTAGACAAATCCTTGACTCTATCATCATTGTTCAGGAAAACATACACTCTCTAGGGGTGAACAAGAAGGAGGGCTTCTTGCTTAAACTTGATCTCATGAAATCTTATGACAGAGTGGATTGGAACTTTCTTTCCAATGTTCTGTGTAAGTTTAGTTTTAATAAGAAATCTATTCAGCTTATCCAGCAACTTTTCTAGACACCGAAATTCTCGGTCCTGGTTAATGGAACTCTGACCAGTTTTTTTATCAACTCGAGAGGCCTGAGACAAGGCAACCCCATCTTTCCTTTCTTGTTTGTCACCATGGTTGAAATCCTGGGCAAAAACATTCAAAAGGGGATTCATCAAGGGAGTTTTAAAGGTCTTCATCCATCCTCACTAGGAACTTCTTGTTCTCATCAATAGTTTGTTGATGATACTATCATAATGGGTAATGCAACTGTCAAGGAAGCTCAAAATGTGAGAAACATTCTGCTTAACTATGAAAAGGATTTAGGCCAAAAGATTAGTTTACCCAAAAGTTTGATTTGTTTTTAACACTCTAGAACCTAGATAGAAAAAGATAGCTCGTATCTTGCAATGCAAAGTGGAATCCCTTGCTTCCATTTATCTGGGGTTACCTCTCTATGCGAAGCGTATCCCTAAATCTTTCTGGCAGAGTATGGTTGATAAGTTTCACTCAAAGTTGGTGGGGTGGAAAGGTGCTACCTTGAGTTAGGCCAGTAAAATTCTGTTGATTAAAGCCTCTCTCTAAAATCTCCCTATTTATGCCATGTCTCTGTTCAAAATGCCTGCAAAAATTAGAGAAAGGATTGAGCAAATCCAGAAAAGGTTTCTGTGGTCTAGTATTGAGGAGAAAAATTGTATCCCTTTAGTGGCGTGGGAGTCAATTTGCAGACCTAAATGCTTAGGTGGTCTAGGCCTGAGAAAACTAAAGGAATTTAACTCAGCCCTCCTTGCTGCCAATGCTTGGCACCTTTTGTCAGAGAAGAAAGAATGGACAGAAATAGGGAACAACAAATACCTAAGAGGGCTCAATAATTTTAGTGAATTGCTAGAATATCTTACTCTACCTGAGGGATCTAAAATATGGAAAAATATCTCGCAGTCTAAGGAAATCATAAGAATGGGCTCTCTGTGGAAGATTGGGGATGGTAGAAAAGTGGTTTTTGGAATGATAAGTGATTTGGGAATATCCCTCTGGTCAAACTTGCTTGGGCTAGTCCCTTCAAAGAGATTTTTTCCTCTAATGGGTTGAAGGTGAGAGATTTTATCTCTGAGGGCAAATGGAAGAATGTCTCAACTAGCAGCCACCTGATAGACTTCCAGAATAAGCTTAATGTGTTTCATATTCCCCAGGGAAGGAGTGAAGACTGTCTGATTTGGTAGGCCACCTCGTCAGGAAACTATTCAGTCACTTCAGGGTTCAGACAACTTTTTCCTAAGGTGGTAGATCCCCCTTTTTTGGGCTAGCTTATGGAACAATAAACTTATCCCTAAAATCAATATTTTTTTCTGGCTGCTTGCTCAAGACAGAGTGTTAATGTTTGACAACCTTTGCAAAAGAGGCTTTAATATCATCAACAGATGCCCTTTATGTTTGTCTAATGCTGAAGATTCTTTCCATTTGGTACTCTCTTGTCCCTATTCCTTGGAACTATGGAACAAGATTCTTTCCCTTTGGAATCTTTGTTGGGTCTTCCCCAACTCTACTTTGGACTTGGTCTCTCAGTGGGTTTGCCTAATTTCTAATCCCTCTCTCAAATTCCTTTGGTCCCTATCTACTTCTCACATAGCCTGGAGCCTATGGAAAGAAAGGAACAACCATATCTTTAGAGACACATGTTTATCTTCTGATAACCTATTTTACAAAGTCTTCAGAAACATTAAGGAGAATTTCTCTTCCAGGCTTCAAGAAATGCTTTCCCATGACAAAAGAGTTGAGGTTACCCCTTTGGAGAGCAGTATTTCTAACAACTGGAATATCAGAGAGGACATATCTTTTTCCTTTAAAAGAATGAAACATTTAAGAGGAGAAGTGAAGTGGATGCTACCTCTTGAAGGATGGACTAAAATCAATTTTGATGGGGCAGCTAAAGGTAATCCCAGAGTTGCGGGTAGTGGGGGGGTGATTAGAGATAATCAAGGTAGGTTTATATCAGCAGTGGCACTCCCTATGGGTATACAGATAAACTACTATGCCGAAGCTGTGGCTACCTATCACTCTATTGCTCTAGCTCACGCTATGGGTCATAGAAAAATATGGATTGAAGGTGATTCTATGAACATCATAAATTGTCTCAAGGGAAGCACTAAATCGAGCTGGTCCATAGAGACCTTGATAGTGGATACTATTAAGTTATTAAATACCTTTGAGGCATGTTTTATTTTTCACACTTTTCGTGAGGGGAATATGGCAGCTGATGTGTTCACCAACCTAGGGGTTCTAAGTGAAGCTAAGTTTATATGGGATGAATGGAATTTGATCCCTATTAATGTTAAGAACCTAGTTTATAATGACAGTCATAATGGTATGACTACCGAGAAGCTCTAAGGAGATCATCATGATATCGAGTGATTTGCAGAACCCCCCATTCAGACTATTCCGCCCACATAGATTATGGGTTCCAATGTAATTAATTTTGCTTTGCTTGTGGTTTTCATTGCCTTCGTTTGTAGTGTGAATACTTGCAGAGCCTGTAGCATTGTTAGTATGGGGGGTAAGAGGAATAGAGTTGAAACTTCTTCCTGTGAAGGTTTCAGACAGAATCACAAGATTTGAAAATCCTTGAAGATGGTGAAAATCCTGAAACTTCTTCCTATGAGTTGGTGAAAAATGTGGTCAATTCTCAGCATAGAATGACCAAATGGTTCTTTCTGGATATTAGTAGAATTAATATTAAATTTTAGGTGCTTCAAGAAACTTTGGGTTCTAGAATCAACTCTACTACTGAACATGATAAGATAATTTTCAAAAACTGGGATGCTATCTCGAAAATGGAGAATATGGATAGGGAAATTAGCAGGATGAAGGAAGAATTTAATACCAGGATATAGTATCTTGAGGAAAAAATCATTCAGGTCAATAATAACCTAGAAAATCTCTGCAATATCAGTAGGCTCACTATCCAGAACAGCTTGAATGGGATGCGGGTACTGACAGAGAAACTGAAAGAGCTCAGAAAGGACCAGTTTAAAGACTTCAACGCCAAGGATATTATGGCAAATGTGATTCAGGATAATTAGGTTAAGGATGATGAGAACAAAAGCAGCAAAGGTAAATAGGTGGTTGATGATGATACAAGTGGGCCTCCAACTCGCACCAGAGGCATCACCAAGAAACAATTTGAATCTGAGAAGAAATAGCTTCTGGAATTTGCTAAGATTAATGAGGCTTTCTACCAACAGGAAATAGAAGCTACTGAAACTCTGAAAAAGATGAACTAGTTTCTTTTTTTAGTTCTTTGGACTCTCAATGCTACTTTATAATGCTTTTGTTTTGTTGTAGCTTCCGGTTGGCTGATTGTTGGCTTTCATCTTTCTATTAGCTTCTTTTTGTAATAGGTTTCAGGGCCCTCTTTTAAAACCTGTTTGACCTTTAATCAAAAACATTGTTGCTAAAACTAAACAAACACAATAAATTAAAACACGAATATTCATGAATATTTTGGTAGAAACTTCACTGCTCTGCAGCTCTTGTTTTTTTAGCTCAAGGCTTAGACTAACTATTCTTACGAGATAATCATTTAAATCATTTAAAACATAAATATTTAAATACAATATTTAATACTAGTATAGCTATGTTTAAAAAATATATCTAAAGTAATCATTTAAATAATTTAAAATGTAAATATTTAAATACGATATTTAATACTAATATAGCTATATATTTAAAAAATATATCTAAAGTACACCCTATCATCTCGAGGTGCCTATTAATCAATTTATTTTAAACCATAATTGTAATAAATAGAATAAAAAAATTATTTAACTATAAATAATATTATTATAATTATTAATTATAATTATAATATTATATTATATTAATAATATTATATTTATATTAGAATATTATTAGAATATGATAATAATATTATATATTATTATAATATATTGTTTTTTTGCTCCATAAGAACGATTTGTATATATTAATAGTCAAAAAATTACATTGATATTAGGCTGCCATAGCTAGGCTAAGAAACTTCCCCAAAACTTGTCCTTCCAAAAGTGACCACGCAGGGTCCTATGTAGAGAAAAAGTGGCCATGCAAGACCAAACTGACCCAAGACTAGGCATAGCAAATGGCCACGCAGGACCCTAATAACCTTATCCTAGAGACTACAGTCATAGCCTTATAATCGTGACTAACCAAAGGAAACTGGAGACAAGGACATAAAGCTATATCCTGCTGAGGACAGTACACCAGAAACATAGAAGGAAACCATATGAAACTGTATTAGTTACAAAATGTTGCATACCAAAAAGAAACTACCGCAGCTGATCACATGAAACCCAAGTTGAAAGCATAATCACAGAATTCTTCCACCCACACGAAGCCCTCGAAAGACTCCATTTGTAGTTGCTTCTTTAGAAAATTAGTTCCTACCTCCACCTGCTCCCTATGGGTTATCAGGGCCATGCCCTTCAAGTCCAGGAGGAAGGGATAAAACCTCACCACTTCATCTAGGTCATGGAGCAATTCGATATCTTCTTGTCTCGAAATTCCTACCCCCAAAGAGGCTGCCATTATAATGCCCTTCAAACCCACTAATAGATTAGCCTTGAAAAGCTTCCTCATTAATTACTCTGCAACTTCTTGGGCTGTGCTAACATCCAAAATGGTTGCAAGGAAATGGGAAGCGATGGAGGTGTCCATCCTATAAAACTCCCCGCGCTCAATGAATACCCAACCTAAAATTACTTTGACTGCAGCTAGGGTAAATACATCATTAAACCAGAGCACTCTCTTCAGCCTCTAATCTAAAACCTTCCATTTAAAAGCTAGTTGCCTAAATGTGCTCTCTAATTGGATGAGACTGTCCATGCATAAACAAATTACACCTTCTGTCAAGACTTAGACTATGAATCTTGATCTGGTCGCCATGGGGAAGCAAGACTCTATGGCAGTTCCTCAAACACATATATCCTTCATCTCCTTCTCGATTATTCACACACTGAAGCATCTAGATAGTAGTATCGAGTGAGATGGGTTAACTTCCCATTATTACATCTGCGTTTGAGAGGTGGCGGAGGCTACCAATTTAATCATGATTTGATGTGAATTAAAAGCAAAATATCCCCTTAATCTGTCTGACTCCTCCAACAAAGCCTGCCACCTAGACCGCTTAGTTGGTGCATCGAACCCCGGATCTTCCACACCAGGTTGTGTGGAAGGTCTCCCTCCTTGCCGCCCACATATATTATTATAATATATTATATTATATTATATTATATTTATGTTTATTATTATATTATTATATATAATAATAAATATAATATAACATAATTATATTTAGGTTATTATATATACATTTTTTAAAATAATATATTATTGATATTATATTAATTATTATAAACGCTAACTATTTTAAATCATAATTATTATAAACCCTAATTATTTTAAATAATAATTATTATTACAATAATGTAAAAATAATTAGGGTTGTAATAGTTAGGGTTATTAATACCAACCCTAATTCCAACTCTAACACTAACAATTTTTTTTATTATAAATATTTTCCCTAATTGTAACCCTAACACTAATTCTATCCTTGACCCTAACTCTAATTGTAACCCTAATATTAACCATATGTTTTTTGGTTATATATATTTGCTCTAATTATCTCTCTTTGCCTCTTTCTCTCCTATCTATATATTTATCTTTTGCACTCTCTATATCTCTCACATTTTCTCCCTCCCTCCCTCTCTCTTTGTCTCTCTGATGTAGAAGCATCCAGTGGTGTAAGGGCAATCTTGCATCACCCAAAAAAAATGTGTTTCAAAATTGTTGATGTTCTTTCCTTTTCTTTTCAAAATTTATGGTTCTGGTTCGCTAATAGCTTGAATAATGATGTAGAACTTTCAATTTTTCTAAACTGCTAAAAATAGCAACTTGCTATTTTTAGGAAGTTTTTATTTGGGCACGGAATGAAGTGAAAATTTACAAGAAGCTTCATAACTAAAAAATAAGAGCTTTGGCAAAGGAATCACGCAAAGATCATTTGCAAGCTGAAAGATATTAAAGTTTTCGTTTCCCAAAAAATCCCTGAAAATTATTCAAACTCAGGTTTGAGGCACTAAACGGCCCCGTATGAGCTTGAAAATGGCTGGAACTGGAAGAGTGGGTTCTTAATGCATAGAGTACTCTGCGAGCTTTCCGACGCATAAAACATTTCATCAATTAGACACCTAGATCAAAAGTTATGGCTCCCAAAAGTTGACCTATTTTCGGAGGGAGATGCAAATTTAGACATTAGGTTGTTGGCCGCCAAAAAGGCTATTAATAACCATTTTTTGGAACTCTGGGTAGTAGTAGAGTTAAGGGGGGAATTCTAGAGTCAAGAATAGGTAGGAAAATAGAAATCCTGGTAGATTTGGGGTCACAGATGGTAGATGATTCTAGAGTCATGTGAGAGGAAGCTGTAATGTGTTGCAGCCTGTGGAGCATTGATTCCTCTGATTGTATTTGAGCTTCTGTAATGCAATAAGTGTTGCAAGTATGGACCTAACTGGTGTTGTCATTGATGTCAACATACTCCTGTTGCATTGATGATAAGGATTGGATGAGCTGTGTGCTAAGGATATTGAGAAAATTAGTCCTAATCAGGAACAGAGAAGAACAGTGAAGACAGTAAGATAAAGATCCCAGCTAAGATGAAGATCAAAGGGTATGCTTCAAAGGGTTTGTAGATATGTGTCTTAAGATGATCCAGCAAAGATTTTATAGGTCCGCATGAAGATCTGAAGATGTTATGGCCACTTAAGTAAAACCGGTTCTGGTAGATGTTCAGAGGCGACAGAGTGACACAGACAGGTCTGGTAAGATCCAGAAATGCAATATCTTGTTCTACAGATTTGGTGGAGTATTTAGGAAGTCAATATGAATTGACAACTCAATTGGTTCATGGTCTAGAGATCCACAAGCATCTATTCCAGTATGACAGTGATGACAGACTGTGTTCTTGAGGTTTGGATGAAGGAGAGAATGATTTCAATAAGCAGTAGTGTGGATGTTCCTGGTGATTCAGGCAAGTTTGTGGAGGTCTTTGGATTGTGTCTAATTTGTGTTGGTGGTCTGCATCGAAGATTGATCTCGTAATTGAAGAATTACTTCTAGATGATGATGTTCTTCCTAAGTCTAGCTGACCGGATGAGTTACACATCCTCTGTATGACCTTGGAGATGTTCTGTGAAGAATGGCATGTTACTAAGGAAGATTGAAGTCTCAGATCTGTGTGGCCGATAGTGTGTTGATCCGTGTGGAGTCTTTTTGTAATTAGTTATGTTGTATTTTTGCATTTACTCTGTAATGTATGCCAACTTGGATGATTATCCCTAAGTTGATGTTTTGTATAAATAAGGAGTTGTAAAGTCATTTTAAATGCATGCATGTGTAGATTAGAGCATGGTAGAGAAGTGTGAAAAGTAGAGAAGAAGTATTGGGCCTAAATGGAACTAACTCAAGCATGATGAAGATGCTATTCTTTAGTTCAAGTATGTAATACTTATTATTTTGTAGACAATGTGTCTCCCATAGGCAGTGGGCCTCTTGTGAGCAGTGTGCTCGGGTAGTGAGCCCTAATTGGCATGTGCCATTTTGTTCTTCTTATTCTTCTAACAGAGAATACAATCTTGGGTTAGTGACCCCGTGGTTTTTCCCTTAACTAGGTTTTCCACATCAAAATCTTGGTGTTATGTGTTAATATGTTTCTACTCTTAAATGATTGCATTATGTTTCCATGATTAATTTATGATTATGCTGCTAAATTAACAAGAAGGATTTAAGTAACCAATAAGTAGAGAAAGTTTTGAAACAACTGATTCACCCCCCCTCGTAGTTGTTTACCTTGAATCTAACAATTGGTATCAGAGCTAGGTTTCTCTAAAAGGAGCTTAACCGCTTGAGGAGATCCAGGATGTCTTCCTATAAGAAGGATAGCCCGAGGTTTGATGGAACCAATTTCACTCTTTAGAAAAGTCATACAGAATGCCACTTACAATGTATGGGAATGCAGTATTGGATCATGGCTTCAAGGAAGTGTGTTCCTCCACAGAATGGTCTGAGTACCATAGATGAAATCAGAGATGCTGAAAACAATCTATGGACTAAAGAAGCCCTTCTAAGTGCCTTATCTAATTCAGAGCTGACAAATGTTATTGATCTAAAAACTACATATGAGATTTAGTAAAAAACTAGAACTTCTACATGAAGGAGACAAGTATGTTAAATGTGCCAAGCTATAGAGTTTGAAAGGAAACTTTGAAAACCTAAAGATGAGAGAAGATGAAAATATCACTGCATTTATGCCAAGAGTAAATGAGCTTGTTTGTGGCATTAGATGTGCTAGTGGAATCTTGGATGAAGATGAGATTGTTGGCAAAGTTCTCAGATCCCTTCCTGATTCTTACAAATATAAGGTTGCTGCTATCAAAGAATATAGATCCTTTTTAGGTATCACAAGAGATCAATTGGTTGCTAAACTAGTTGCATTTGAATTAACCAAGTTTGGAGATACCCCCCCCAAGACTGAATCTGCATTCAAAGCTAGTGCCTCTGTAAATAGAAAACAAAATTTTGATCTGGGAGAGAACTCTTCAAAGAAACTATCATGGTATGAAAAGGCAAGAAAAGACCTGGAAGAAGATGAAGCAGAAGCTGCTCAACTTGAAGCCCTTATTGCAAAAGGACTACCAAGAGGATCCAGTAAGTATGAAGGGAAATTGCCTTTTAAATGTTTTAACTGCAATAAGATTGGTCATTTTGCCTCAAGGTGTCTGGAAAGATGATGAAGAAGATGATGATGATGAAGGAGTAACAGATGATGAATCAGAGACAGGAAACAAATTCGGAAGTGACTGGGTGTTTATTGCCATCAAGGAAGAAGATCCAATGCCCTCTGAATCTGTCAATCATAAAATTGTAGAAAGAGCTCTGGCTGTCCAAGTTGGAGAAAAGGATGATTGGGTCATTGACAGTGGATGCTCACATCATATGACAGGTGACAAAAATAAGTTCATAGATTTGGAAAGGTATGAAGGAGTGGTAAAATTCGGTGATAATTCTGCTGGCAGAATCAGAGGTAGAGGAACTATTTCTTTTGATGGAAAGAACAAAACTAGTAATGTACTATATGTTGAAGGCCTAAAGCACAATCTTCTTAGTGTTGGATAGTTGGTGGACAAAGGCTATGATCTCTAATTCAAAAATGGAAAATGCAAGATCTTTGAAAGTTCTAGAACAGAGATTGTATCAGGTACTCAAACTAAAGGTAATATCTTCCACTTGGTTGGTACTGGTAAAAGTTGCTTATTTGTTCAAATTGATCAGAGTTAGTTGTGGCATAGGAGAATGTGTCATGTGAATTTTGATAATATCATCAAGATAAGCAACACTCAGGTTGTAAGAGATCTTCCAAGACTAGTGAAACCTACTAATAGTTTGTGCAAAGAATGTTAGTTAGGTAAGTAGAGTAGAGTCTCATTCAAAAGTAAAGAATAGTCTTCTAACAGATTATTGGACTTAGTTCATATTGATCTATGTGGTCCGGCAAGAATCAGGAGTGTGCAAGGTGATAGATACTTCATGTTATTAATTGATGATCACTCCCGGATGATGTGGGTAACTTTTCTGAAAGAGAAATTTGAGGCCCTTGAGAAATTAAAAATATTCAAGGCTATGGTAAAAAATGAAACCGGATTGAACATGAAATGTCTAAGGTCTAACAGAGGTGGAGAATTCACATTCGGCGAGTTCATAGAATTCTGTGAGAAACATGGGATAAAAAGATAGTTGTCTGCTCCAAAGACACCATAGCAGAATGGAGTAGTGGAGAGAAAGAACTAAACCATCCAGGAGGCATCTAGAACCATGATGATGGAAGCAAATGTTCCTCAGATCTACTAGAGAGAAGCTATAAGCACTGCAGTCTACACTCTTAATCGAGTTTAAATCAGAAGCAATACTGGTAAGACTCCTTATGAACTCTGGTTTGGCATCACTCCCACTGTGAAGTATTTTAGAGTCTTTGGTAGCAAATGTTACATTAAAAGAGATGAAGATCTAGGCAAATTTGATGCTAGAAGTGATGAAGGAATATTCTTGGGTTATTCTACTCAAAGCAAAGCATACCAATGTTATAACAAGAGATTGAGAAAGATTATAGAAAGTACAAATGTGAAGGTTGATGAAGGTGTTGAAAAACCCTCAAAGTTTTATGAATATGATGAAGATGATTAGAGTGATGTGTTGATCTAAGGAGTCCAAGTCCATTCTAAGATTCAGATTCAAATTGATCCAGTGAATCAGGAAGAAGAGACAGGTTTGAATGAACCTGTGCAAGAAATAGAAGTGCAAGTAAGTCCCAAAATTCCCAGGTATGTAAAATTGAATCACTCTGAAGACCATATCATAGGTGATAAAAGCAAAGGTGTTCAAACAAGAAGAAGGATTTCTCAGGATTCAGAAGAGTATTGTCTGATTTCAAAGATTGAACCTAAGACGGTGAATGAAGCATGCAATGATGAAAACTGGACTAAAGAAATAAAGGAAAAGCTGATGCAAATTCAGAAAAATCACACTTGGGATCTTGTTCCCAGACCTAAAAACAAGAATGTGATTAGAACCAAATGGGTCTTCGGGAATAAACTGAATGAAGATGGTGAAGTAGTCAAAAACAAAGCCAGATTGGTCTACTAGGGTTACTCTCAAGTAGAAGGAGTTAATTTTGAAGAAACTTTTTCTCCAGTGGCAAGAATTGAAGCAGTCAAATTATTTCTTACTTTTGCTACCTTCAAGGATTTCAAAGTATATCAGATGGATGTCAAGTCTGCCTTCCTAAATGGTGATTTGGAAGAAGAAGTTTACATTGAACAATTGGATGGATTTCAATTGTTTGATCATGGTGATATGGTCTACGAGTTGAAGAAAGCACTGTATGGACTCAAGCAAACCCCAAGAGCCTAGTATGAAAGATTGGATAAGCATCTTTTGAAGATTGGTTTCAACAAAGGTACTACTGATAGTAATTTGTACTTCAAAATTGATCATGAAAATATCTTGATTGTTGAAGTGTTTGTTGATGATATAATTTTTCGAGGAAGAGATAGCATGTGCAAAACTTTTGCAAATCAAATGAAAAGTGAATTTGAGATGTCTATGTTTGGGGAAATGAATTTCTTCTTGGGTCTACAAATCACTCAAACAAAGAAAGGAATCTTCATTTCACAAACCAAATATGTGAAAGAATTGTTGAAAAAGTTTGGGATGGAAGACTCAAAACCAATGAGTACTCCCATCGCAATCAGATGTAAGCTCAACAAAGATGATGACTCTCCTAAGGCTGATCAGAAAAAGTACAGGTCAATGATTGAAGGACTATTGTATCTTACTCAAACTAGACCTGACATTATGAATGATGTTGGTCTTGTTGCTAGATTCCAAGCTGATTGTAGAGAAACTCATGTCATGGCAATCAAGAGGATTCTCAGATATCTAAAAGGGACAGTTGAGTATGGTTTATGGTATCCTAGAGGTCATGATTTCTCACTTCAAGCATATACAGATGCAGACTAGGCAGGAGATGTGGATGAACGGAAGAGTACCAGTGGTGGAGCATTCTTTTTAGGGAAAAGATTGGTTTCTTGGCTGAGCAAGAAACAAGAAGCAATATCTCTATCCACTGCAAAAGTAGAATATATTACAGCAGCAGGTAGTTGCACTCAAGCATTGTGGATGAAGCAAATGCTAAAAGATATCAGAGTGGAGTATGAAGAACCTATCACAATCTTATGTGATAATTCAAGTGCAATCAACATATCAAAAAATCTGGTGTTGCATTCAAAGACTAAACATATATCCATCAAGTTTCAATTTTTGAGAGAACAAGTGAATAAGAATGAAGTCAGATTGGAGTTTGTGCCTTCCAAGGATCAGATTGCAAATATTTTTACTAAACCTCTACCTAAGGACTCTTTTGAGTATCTCAGGGAGAAGTTAGGGGTTATTACCCCTCTAGTTCTGAATTAAGTAACACTGGTATGCATCAGTCCGCTGGATCTCACAGTCACATCTTGTGGTCTAGATTGATGATGGGAAGCTGCTACTCAGTGGGAGCAGTTGGTATTGTGCAAGTATGTGCCCTTTGCCATTGATGTCAAAGGGGGAGAGAAGACATGTGAAAAACAAGTAATTGTTGATCAAAGGGGGAGCAGGAAAGGAAGAGAAGACATGTGAATGGTTGTTGTTGATAGGGGGAGTTGTGTCAGTGAGGAGAGGTTCTTGTCTTGATGATTAAAATAGTTTTTCACATCATATGTTGCCATCAATGACAAAAGGGGAGATTGTTGCAAGTATGGGCCTAACTGGTGTTGTCATTGATGTCAACATACTATTGTTGCATTGATGATAAGGATTGGATGAGTTGTGTGCTGAAGATATTGAGAAAATTAGTCCTAATCAAGAACAATGAAGACAGTAAGATAAAGATCCCAGCTAAGATGAAGATCAGAGGATGAGCTTCAAAGGGTTTGTAGATATGTGTCTTAAGATGATCCAGCAAAGATTTTAGAGGTCCACATGAAGATCTGAAGATGTTATGGCCACTTAAGTAAAACCGGTTCTTGTAGATGTTCAGAGGCGATAGAGTGACACAGACAGGTCCGGTAAGATCTAGAAATGCAATATCTTGTTTTGTAGATTTGGTGGAGTGTTTAGGAAGTCAATATGAATTGACAACTCAATTGGTTAGTGGTCTAGAGATCCGCAAGCATCTATTCCAGTATGATAGTGATGACAGACTATGTTCTTGAGGTTCTAGATGGAGAGAATGATTTCAGTGAGCAGAAGTAGTGTGGATGTTCCTGGTGATTCAGGCAAGTTTGTGGAGGTCTTTGGATTGTGTCCAGTTCATGTTGGTGGTCTGCATCAAAGATTGAGCTCGTAATTGAAGAATTACTTCCAGATGATGATGTTCTTCCTATGTTTGGATGACCATATGAGTTACACATCCTGTGTATGATCTTGGAGATGTTCTATGAAGAATGGTGTGTTCCTAAGGAAGATTGTTCAAAGTCTCAGATCTATGTGGCTGACAATGTGTTGATCCACGTGAAATCTTTTTGTAATTAGTTATGTTGTATTTTTGCATTTGCTCTGTAATGTACGCTGACTTGGATGATTATCCCTAAGTCAATGTCTTGTATAAATAAGGAGTTGTAAAGTTATTTTAAATGCATGCATGTGGAGATGAGAGTGTGGTAGAGAAGTGCAAAAAGTAGAGTAGAAGTATTGGGCCTAAATGGAACTGACTCAAGCATGGTGAAGATGCTATTCTTTAGTTCAAGTATGTAATACTTATTATTTTGTAGACAGTGTGTCTCCCGTAGGTAGTGGGCCTCTTGTGAGCAGTGTACTTGTGCAGTGAGCCCTAATTGACATGTGGCATTTTGCTCTTCTTATTCTTCTAATAGATAATACAATCTTGGGTTAGTTAGCTCATGGTTTTTCCCTTAACCAGGTTTTCCACGTCAAAATCTTGGTGTCATATGTGTTAATATGTTTCTACTCTTGAATGATTGCATTGTGTTTCCATGATTAATTTATGATTATGCTACTGAATTAACAAGAAGGATTTAAGTAACCAATAAGTAGAGAAAGTTTTGAAACAATTGATTCACCCCCCTCTCAGTTGTTTACCCTGAATCTAACAATAAGTTTTTATGATTTACCCCCTTCATCACTCTCTCTTCCTCTCTATACAATTTGATATACTACAAAAAATTCACTTATAAACATTATTAAAATAATATATTATTAAAATAATATATTATTAATATAATATTAATTATTAGAAACCCTAACTATTTGAAATCATAATTATTGTAAACCTTAATTATTTTAAATCATAAATATTTTAAACCCTAATTAATTAAACCCTATTTATTTTAAACCCTAATTATTTTAAGCCCTAACCCTAATGATCATTTTAAATCCTAACCCTAATTTATTTTTGTAACATCCCACCACAAAACCCTGAAGGGTAAGAGCCAAAAGAGGGTAAGAATATATATTTTTTTAAATAAAGTGATAACATACACATAATACGACTGCCAACTCGATAGATAGACAACATTCATGCCCAAGTATGGTTGAATGTATAACCCAAAGGAGAGGACTAAATCACCCTCCTTGCAAACATCGCTAAAACTACATTCATTTTAAACACCAATTTCAAATGTTCTTAATACCCATTTCCACTTTTAAACATAGAGCCATAATGATCATCATAGAACAAGTAGGTCCGATACCAACACCAGAAAACCATAAGCCAAATATAAAACATCTTATTTATTCTCATTAATATAATTTACATCATATCTTTCTAGAGAGTACAAATTACATAAAAGAATATACATAAGTACAATGACATAGCCATGAATAATATACAATAACTAATAAATTAAGTACACAAGAGAACATCTCCAACTGATGCTCCAATAACCTGTACACTGGTCCCCAATGGTGGTGGCAATGCCTCCCAACCACGTGGACTCAAAAGAGACCACCCCACTGTGATCAGAAGTAGTCACAAGGCCCAAACAGAAGAATAAAGGCAAGGAATATAATGGCCAACACTCACATCAATCACAGAGAAAACATGACACACAATGCATAAAGCCAATGTCACAACATAGAGATACTCATCCAATATAATGTCAGGTACTACTCATGACTACTAAGGTATAAGACACTAGAGTGTAGATTGAATGAAGTGTCATCATGTGTGCTTGAAGGGATGGCACCACACAAAATCAAGTACACTTCTCATACAGATGAGGAGACTCAATCATGCCCTAATCAACGCCCCATAGATGGATAACTCGACTCCCTGCTACCGGATAGGCCTTCTCGTGTGCATCCTTAGCCCTTACAAGCACTCAAGGCCATTCTCAAGGACTCATTATCATAGACCTAAGCTCATCTCATTTAATTAATGAGGTATACATAACCAAATCAAAACAATTCAGTAACCACTCCCGATCCATGATAATCATCAATTAAATCTATCAAGTAAAAACTGCTATTTAAATATGTAAATCAGCCAAGCAAGAACAAATTCCATCCCCAAAGTACTGGAATAGCCACAGAGGGCAGGGGACATTTTCCAAGGACACCACATCTAACTCAGCAAAAACACAATATGTTTATAAATATTAAATACAAAATTGAAAATTGTGATCTACAAAAAAATGATTTCAATGACAGTGTAATTTATTGCAAATAGCCTTTTGTCAGTTAGATCAGTTGTGTAATAACTCCAATCGCCCCAATTTGGTCATGCTACACAAAGGAATGCACAAATATTCTAAGAAAAAGCACAGCAAATAGTATTGCAAGTCTTCTCACAACCTGAAACTTGCATATTGTCCGTCATATTTAACATATAAAAAAAAAAAAGTAAAGGAATAAGGCTTGCAAAATGGAGATCTTAATTTTCCTCCTCCAGTAGTTCCCTTGCGAGACAGATTTTCTTAATTAGAAATTATGTGACCAAATTTCAATGCAAAAACATAGATCGATGTATCTAAGGTACTTTAGTGCCATATAATTCTTTAACTCAAAAATGAAGGTTCCCACATGGCTGGTGATTTAACAGAAAAATGCCCGTAATGACCAAAACAAAAAGCCACTCAATTTTTCTAAGAAGAGTTGTAATGAAAATCTCTTTAGAGAAGTCAACTTATAACAAAAAAGGTTTCATGGGACTTAGATCTTGTCAATCTCTATCATTGCATCCCAGATTTTTGTATGGCTACCCTCATTATTATTGGTTTAGGTCCAGACAACTGAGAGGGGGGGTGAATCAGTTGTCACATTTTTTCAATCCTTTTACTTTTAATCTTCCTTTACCATTTGTAATCAATTTAAAGATATAAACATTTCAGCATCAATCAATAACATATGAACATAAAACATAAATAACACATTCAACACCAAGATTTTGACGTGGAAACCCGGTTAAGGGAAAAACCATGGTGGGGGTTAACCCACAAATATTAATACCATGTTAAAAGTATTTTTACAAATGGAATGCACATGCATTTAGGCTCACTACCTAGAGGTCACTGCTCAAATGGAGGCTCACTGCCTATGAGATATTACAAGAGAATGATAGAGATTTGAACTGATTAATAGCATCTACTTATGCAAGAATTTCAGTTCTGGTTAGGTACAAAAACTGATCTTACACATTTCATCTTTGCTCTGCTCTTCTTACTATTTTACCTTCATTCGCACTTTGGATTTCTGCTCTTCTCACATACACCTTATTCACATACACATCATCCTATAAATCATCCAATTTTATCATCTATATATATCCGCAACATGATCTACAATCATTCAATTAGTCAGCTTTAACAATACTTAGAACTTTTATAAATGCTCTACTCTGTTGGCTGGATCTAGGCATAAGTTAAGGTGTAGACCAAAACTTTCTCTTGAAAATCATTACTCATGTTGGCCATTATCACTGATCATCACTATTTGTCCAACAAACAACTTCCATACATCCAGAATCAAGACCTTCTGCAAGGTCGGCCTGTTCTCCTTCTATATGTTCTGACAAATTGGAACCCGGTACTCAGAGGCAAATATATTTTGAATCCTTCATCACCGGAGGACAAAATTCTGGATTTAGATTGTCTTTACAATGCATATGACTCCTCTAGATCCGTAGCTAATCATGACTTACCACCGGAGAGATCTAGACCAAAATACCGGACCCTGTTACTGCTTTGCTCCTAACTGCCTATACTTAGACAAATTCTGAATCTGACTTCCGGTATGAACAAATTGTGTTAAGTGGATAAATGGGATGATCCTAGTTGAAATCAATGACAACACCTATCAATGCAAAGCAGTGTCTCTTGCCAAAAATCTCCCCCTTTGACATTGATGGAAACACTTAGTGAAAAATGATTAAGTGTCTAGTGCAACTCCCCCTTTGTCTGTACACTCATGTACTTCACTTATTCCGATACTCCCCCTTTGACATCAATGGCAAAGGGTGGGGTCCGTAAGCCAAAACTCTCCAAAAATTCTATATATACCGCCGCATATGTACAAATAATCATTAAGTCTTTTTTACATGAACTTGAGAATGTCTGCAAAGCTGGTTTTTATTTGTGCAAGTTCAGAGGCCCAAGTACTCTTTATTCCATCCAAAATAGAGATGTACCCACTCAACAAAAATGCATATGCTTCTACTTTTGCCAGATCTGGAGGATCACTTGTCTGTAGTGCATTATGGGCTTTGGATAAGACATTATGTATAGATTCCAACTTGGGGGTAATCACTCCCCGAAGTTCACACATCCTCTTCATAGTATTACCTTTCTCTTTTTCAAGTCCCTTTATTTCATCTATCAAGCTAATAACTTGACATTCCTAGCTTATATAGGAGGCACTTAGAGGATCAAAATTTTGAGATAGAACTGATATTTTCTATTCTTTCTCCTTTATCTTCTTTTCAATATCCTCATTGACTTTAGACCATGATAGGCAAAACTTATATATATCTCCTCCATCACTTAGGGCATTTTGAATTGTTCTTTATGCTAATGTCTAGTATCAACCTATCACTCCTTATCAGATTCTTAACTTGACTGAATTTCTTATTCAGGAATTCTTTGTGAACTTTTGCCTCCGCAGACTTTTCAAAAGACTCAAAGTGTGAGTTTACTGAACTTACAAGATTTTTTAGATGTCCAGAGGGGGAATCATTTTGATTCTTCTGATAGATTGGCATTAATTTCTCTAAAATTCATGTTGCAAGCCCTAGTAGCTCATTGTCCTCCATGTGGGACTTTAACATCTTTTCTCTAGCCTTTACTTGGGTGAATGATGCTATTTTCATCAATTGAATTGGAGAGAGAGCATCTGGATTGGTTAGGCCTTGGAGTAGCTCAAACTCATCAAGTTCAATCATTTCTTTTTCAAGAAGACCTTTTACTACATCTGCAGTGTCTCTTGCAGTCATTTCAGAACAATCCTTTTGTTCTCTTGATTTCTCAGTATCTGCTTTAGGTGCTTCAACATTTGCACCATCTTCTTCTACCTTGTCCTTTTTTCCTTTTTCTTCCTCTTTCTCTGTGTTTTCTTCATAGGGGACTCTTTCCTATTTGCTCACCACCTGCTATCTGATCCGGAGGGCTTTGTATGGTAGCAATATCCTCTTCTTTTCTAGAGTGATTAGGTGGAGGGGTTACTCCTGCATCAACTATTCTGTCTACCATTTCTATGTCCTCCTGTTTGACTTGTTCCTCTTCTTGAACTTCTCCAATATTTAGATTTGATGAGTCAAATGCAACATTAGTCCCTTCATAGATTCACTCCACAGGATCTAAATTAGCACCTTGGTCATCAATTCTCTTGTTAATCTCTTCATCTGAAGCTTCCAGTTCCAGAACTAGAGAATTATCTTCTTCAACTTGTTTCTCTGAAATAACAAAATACTTATCCTTGTCTATGGCCTTTCTCAAAATTTCCTATGTTTCTTTTGCAATTTCCTCAATTTCACCAAGCATAATTTTGTTCATCCAGACTTTGCTTCTAAATTTATCTTTGACTTATCTGAGGATTTTGTCTGCTTCTCTTCTAGTCATCACAGGGCACAAAGTGGAGAGAACATACTCTCTGAGTTCCATGTCTTTATCCTTAGCTACTTCTTTCCTCATTCCCAATACTTTCCTTAAGCTTTTAGGGAGTTCTTGTAAGATTTCCAACAGGGTTCTATTGAATTTGTTCAAATATGTGATAATGGCATCTTCCAAGATTTTCTTATTTACCTGATCAAAATTATCATAGTAAACTCTGACAGGCTTTAAATTTCCATGAACAGTGATTATTTTTACAATTTCATCAATAGTCATAGCGACCTTACCAGTGACTAACTCTTTACTGGCCTTATTGCTTCCAAAAGGCTGTTCTTCAGAAGTATTTGAAGTTCTAGCTTTCTTAGATCTTATTTATTTCACTTCTTCATCTATTTCTATCTCTTCATCATCTTTTGTGCTCTTGGGGGTTCTTGTGGCCTTGGTTTTCTTTCTTTTCCCTTAATCATCGGATGGAGTAGCTTTGGAATTCTTAGTGGAAGTGGACTTGAGTTTCTCAACAAGAGTTGTAGAACTCCTTGTCTTCCTAGAGGAGCTTGATGGGATTTCCAAAGTGACTACCGGCTCACTTTCTACTTTTTCTTCTGTAGTCTGCTCATTACTTTTCTTCATCTTTTCAATTCTTTCTCTGTTCTGCTTTACTGCCTCCTTGGTTAGGCCAATGCTCTCAGTATACCTTTCAACTTGTCTCTGCACTTTCCTTTTGGTCTCAGGCTATCTAAGCTCCACATGCAATTTTAGACTTAGTTCCTTCTATGTTCCAAACCTTTCCATAGAGGTATCTTTAGGTGTGTTTAAAAGATGTTGAGCATACATATCCAAAACTCTTTCATCCACCTCATAACCCCTGGGCATTATCCAAACTGTCCTTGGTTCTATAGCTTCCATCAAGCACTAGTATGTGTCAACCATGAAACATATGTCATTTTCATACTTCTCCACAATTGTTTTAGGTATTCTCTCCCTTGCATTAAAATATGGAAGTTTTTGAAGTAGCTCCAAATGGTAGTTTTTTGGGATTGGGAGTCACCAAGGCTGAGAAGGTGGTCTCTTATTTGCCATGCTACTGGTCCATCAGTTGTCCAATGCACACCTTGAATTCCAGGCATTTCATTCAAAAAATAGAAGAACAAGCATATAATCAAGGAACCATATTTGAAGGAATTTTTCTTATCTTTCTTTATCTTGCTCAAGTTCTTAATCAATTGATTTCGTAGTAGTTCACAAAGGTCATAATCAGTATTTTCTCTTAACATTTGATAGGCTACATATATTGTAGTTCCAGAGACAGAGTTTTCTCTACTGGAGTGGTCGATTTTGTACCCAATCATTATGGAGGCGAATTTGACATCCGGTTCTGTAATATCATTGATAGTCATTGCCCCTGTCAAACTTGGCACCAGTAGCATCAGTCACTATCTGGTTTTTCACAGTTTTCAGCAAGGGCAATCCACCAGTTGATTTTAATCTGGTTACAATCTTGATAACATCCTTTGTGATCTTGAATGGTTTCAATAGCCATATGAACTCACCATGTATTCGGCTTAAAATATATTGAACCCATTCATTTTCATCAAATGTCAAAAACCTAATGACTTGCAAAAAATGTTTGCTTTCTAGGGCCTTGTATTCCAGTTTCAATTTGTGGCTATCATCCATTAAGTAGTTGTTAACACTACAACAAAATAGGAAATTAGCACCTAAAATAGCACCAGATTTTAGTGCATTTGAGTTCATGAATTGGATACTTCTGTCAGAGCAAAACTCAATGCTAAATTGTATTTCACTATTGCACCGAGTTTCGTGCTAGGTTTAGTGCCAATTGTAATGCTTGGTTTAGTGTCAGTTTTAGCATCAAGTTTAGCATCATAATTTTGTACCAGGATTAAGGTCAGATTTAGTGCCAGATTTTGTTGCTTCTAGTTTGGCTTCCGATTTTGCTTTTGGGTTTGGTTCTTGTGTTGCTTCCAAGTTTGCTTCCGGTTTTGCTTCTAGTTTTTCTTCTAGGTTGGCTTCCGCTTTTGCTTCCAGTCTTGCTTTAGGTTTTGCTTCTGGTTTCACTTCTAGTTTTTCTTCCAGGTTTGCTTCAAATTTTTCTTCCAATTTTGCTTCCAGTTTTGCTTCTAGTTTTTCTTCAAGTTTTGCTTCTAGTTTTGCTTCTGGTTTTACTTCCGGTTTTTCTTCTAGGTTTTCTTTTCCAGGTTTTCTTCTAGGTTTGCTTCCAACTTTGCTTCCAATTTTGCTTCTAGTTTTGCTTCCAGTTTTGCTTCCAATTTTGCTTCTAGGTTTGCTTCCAGTTTTTCTTCTAATTTTGCTTCCACTTTGTTGTCCTCAAAATCAGCTGAGCTCATTTTGTAGGACGACCCTTATGAAACTTGTTTATTTCATAGCCTACACTCTAAGTTTGCAAATTGAGGCAAGTCTTCTTGACCTCATGTGAAGTCATTTGACACCTTCGAACAACTTATGACATTCCCCTCGGTTGACTTTTCGAAGTCCGTGAAATTGACTAGGTCGTAAGCTTGTTAGAATATTGATTCTGACTTTTTAAGGTGTTAGTCATTTTTCAGAGTATACATGCACTGGCGGTCATTTCTGCCACTTGTGCATGTGTCTTGTTTCATCAACATGCATCAGTGGTCATTTCTACCACTTGTGCATGTTTGTATTATTTGTCTCAGATGCAGGGGCAGTCAAAATGACCACCCGTGCATGTTGGTCATATTATATCTAGAGGTGGGTAAAACTACCGCCAATACATGTTTCTACTCTTACAGATGTAAGGGTGGTAGTTGTCACCACCTTCACATTCTTTCCTTGTTTGTCGTCGATATGTCTTACTTTCAATTTTTCCTTACATGCATCGGCGGGCAAATTCACCGCTAGGACATGGATTATCAAGAGCTAACATGTAAGAGAGGCTATTTTAGCCACCCTTACACAGGATCACCAAGAGAAACTTTCACATGCAAAAGTGGTGGAAAATGCCACTATTACACATGTGACTTTTGAGTTTGATGTGAGAACAGTCATTTTGGCCGACGTTGCATCTTACGACTATACCTTACAACTTGAAATTTTCCCACATGTAAGGGCAGTCATTTCGACCGCCACTACATGAAAATCTCAATTTGATCCCACATGCAGGAGTGGGCCTTTTCACCACTCTGACATTAGATGCAACCTTCTCACTTGCAGGAGCAGTCATTTTGACCACCCGTGCATGACTTCCTTCAAATTTCCTAACACTGGGAAATTCCTGAAAATGATGCCTTTGGCCTGCTTTTGCTTGATTTCTTGACTTGCACACGCTTTAGCCCTTTCAAGCTTATCCTTGTGATCATGATCATTGACATGGAGTTTCCCAAATTGCCATTTTCCCCTAACTACAAGATCATGACTTTTTGTTGTAGTTTCTTTTGTGAATTGCTGAGGTCATCACGTCATTTAACGGTGCTTATCTTCCAAATGACTGACCTATCACCGAAGAAGGCGATAAATATGGTGAAAGATATAATCGTCAAAGCTCATGTTGTTTTAGACAATACCATTGGACCAAACATTTATGAGATGGAAGCATTAAAGGACATGTACCATAATTCCTTGACGAAGAATGATGGTGGCAATTGAAATTCTTCTTCATGCCTTAGTTTATTTTCCATTTTGTATATGCAATTTGTTTTTAGTTTTGGACATATTCACATGTATTTTTTCAAAATGCAATTACATGTGAGACAAAAGAAGTCCCAAGTCAAATAGGACTCTTTTGTTGAATAAGTCAAAGTAGTTAGATTTTTCTATTTTTGCTCCAGGCCTCTCCCTATAAATAAATAGGGCCTCTATTGTAATATATATCTTTAATCTTATGCAACAAAGTGCTGCCCAAATTTAGACTCAACTTTGAGACTTAGTGTTCAAATTGTATGATCAATTCTAATTAATAAAGAAGGTGAGTTTTGATATCAAACTTTGTGTTGAATCAAATTTGTATGAGTGAGGATGTACATATGGCATTTTTGCTGATTTCTCTTGTTGATTGATTAGAGAAAGTGGTGTTTGGTTATTACAATTGGAGGACGTTCAAGATAAGTTATATAAACTTTGTGTTATATTATTTCCTTGAATCTATGTGTGTTGAAAGCATTTATTGGTGAAGGATTATAAAGACTTTGAGCTTGTAGTTGTTCACTTTGTATATGAATTGTGTTGAGAAGTTGTAGACTTTGTGTTATGGTTTTCAATCACATTCACATGGATCATGTTGATAACTGAGAGGGGGGGTGAATCAGTTATCTTAATAATTTGTCTTTCTTTTCTCTTTAACAATTAGAGCAATATCAAATCACATCAGCATACATAACCATGGAAGCAGAAATAAACTCAACACATATGATACAATATTTTTGACGTGGAAAACATTGTTAAGGGAAAAAACCACAGGGTGATTAACCCAAGATTGTATTCTCTGTTAAAAGAATAAGGTAGTACAAAATGGCACTTGCCAATTAGGGCTCACTGCCCAAGCACACTGCTCACAAGAGGCTCACTACCTACAATAGATTATAGAAGGAAACTAGGTATTTGAACTGATGAGAAGCATCCACATATGCTAAGGTTTAGTTCTGGTTAGGCTCAATACACTGATCTACTGCACTTCATTCTTCCTCTTCTTTGGTACTACTGTCTTGTCACATACTAGACCTATATTACTGCTTCCACACTGCTCTCTACTTTTATTCGCACTTCACAACACACCACACACACCTTCTCATCAAGATCCATCTGGTATATATATCCACACCAAGGCTTTCAACATGTTTCTAGTCGGCATCTGGAATACTTGATATTTTTCCAAACTCTGGTTTGTCGGCTGAATCCTTGCTTACCAAGTAATGCATATCAAAGAGATATTTATAGAAGTCATCATTCATGTCAGCCAATCATGAATGATCTCTTAAGAATCTTGATCACCATTAATATCTCATCTAGATTAAGGTCTGATGCTCTACCTGTCAGTTCTTCCTCAGTCTACTCTGCCAAACAGGAACCCAACACTTAGGTGTTCATATCTTCTCACTCTTCCATCACCGGAGGCTCAATCTCTGGAATGTATCAGTCATGGTACTCCTCTTGACTTCCCCAAGTCCGCACTTTAATGAGATACCTCCTATGAAAGATCTGGACCTGATTGTCAGATCTTGCTGCATGCTCTGTTCTTGGTCACCGGACCAAAATACTCTTCAATCTGACTTCCGGTATAGACACACCATGTCCTGCGGATGTGTGGGATGGACTTTGTTGCCATCAATGACAACACCCATGAAGCCACATAGTGTCTCTTGCCAACAATCTCCCCATTTGGCATTGATGGTAACACTTAGTGAAAAATGACTAAGTGTTACACTACACTCCCCCTTGGCTGATGCTCTGTTCTAATGTACACTTTACCAAAGCTCCCCCTTAGCTAGATTCCACATTTTTCACTACTACTCATTCCCCCTTTGACATCAATGGCAAAGGGTAGAATCCGTATACCAAAATTCTCAAAAATCCAACTATACTTAGCCGCATAAGGATATATACATGTTATACTTACATATACTGAAGTATATCTACAAAAGTTATCTTCAACTGGACAAATTTTGTTGCCCAAGTTTGCTTCATCCTATCCAAAATTGAGATGTGACCACTCAACATGAATGTAAAAGGCTTTGCCCTCTTTAGAACTGTCGGATCACTGGTCCGGGCTGTGGTCTGAGCATTAGTTAGGGTCTCATGTATGGCCTCTAATTTAGGGATAATTATCCGTCTAAGTTCACTTAACCTGCTTATTCTATTTTTCTTCTCCTTCTCAAGCTTCTTTATTTCATTTATGATTGCAATAGTCTGACACTCTTGATTTAATATGGAAGAGGTGAGAGGATCAAAACTTTGAGATAAACTTGATAGTTTGCTCTCTTGTTCTTCCACCTTCTTGGTGATGTCTGCTTTTACGGTGGACCAAGATAGACAAAATTTGTATAGATCTCCACCATCTTTAAGAGCATTCTCTAGGCTCTTTATTCCAATATCCAAATTTCTCCTATCATTTGTTATAAGTCCTTGTACCTTAGAGAATCTTTTACCCAAAAATTCTTTCTAGACTTTCTCTTCTGTCGCTTTCTCTAAAGAGTCAAAATGTGTATTAACAGAGTTAACAAGAGACTTTAGATTGTCGGATGTGGAGGCTGAAGGATCCTTTTGGAAGGATGGCATGATTTTCTCTAGCACACCGGATGCAATCTCTATTAGCTTACAATCTTCCATGTGAGACTTCAGAAGCTTTTCTTTTGCTTTGGCTTGAGCAAAAGATGCTACCTTCATTATCTGGACCGGAGAGAGGGAATCAAAATTGAATGGTCCTTGAAGTAGCTTCGGTTCATCTAATTCCATAATTTCTTTTGTCAAGAAGTTTTTGACTGCTTCTGCTATGTCTCTTGCCAAAGACAGAGTTTTCTTCCCTTCTGCAGCCTCAACACTGTCACTTGTGGTCTTCTCTGTTTGACCTTCTTCTCTTTCCTTTACTTCTTCTTCTTGATTGATTCTCTCTTCTTTTCTTTCTTCTCCTTCAGTTCTGGAGTCAGCAGGGAGATCCAGAAGAGAGATGTTACTTCTTCAGGGACTTCCTCTTCTGGAGTAGAGGAATCCAAGTCCTGAGTCCTTTCCTCACCTATGTCCTTTGGCTCTTCTCCATTTTTCACAGTAGATTCTCCTTCGTCATCCATGGCAGATGGTTCATCACCTAAGTCCTCTATAATAGGAAGATTGAATCTTTTAAAAGCATTCTAGAGGATATCTTCTGTTTCTTTTGCCACTTTGTCAGTTTCTCCAAGCATAAGTTGATTCATTCTAGCTTTGCTCCGAAACTCATCCTTGCAATCTTTGAAGATCATATTCATTTGTTTCAAAGTGATTGAAGGATAGAGTTGAATAGCTATTTGTTCCTGGATCTCAAGGTCCTTTGCCTTAGCATTGTTCTTCCTTATTTCTAGTTGCTTCTCTAGGCTTATGGGAATTAGAGATATGATTTCAATAAATGCCTTATTATAGATATTCAAATACCTGATTGTAGCTTCTTGTAAGATCTTCTGGTCAACTCCATTTTATTCATCATAGAACTTAGTCATTGGTTTTAGGTTCCCATCCATAGTGACTGATTTGATGATATCATCAATGTGGAGAGTAGGTTTTTCAACAAATTCTTCTGTCTTTTCTTGCTTGCTTGACCAGTAGAGGATTCACTGGATGTTTTCTTCTTCTTCTTCTTCATTTTCTTTACTTCCTCATCTATCTCTGTCTCTTCATCATCCTTGAGACTCGTATAGGACCTTGTTGCCTTTTTCTTTGTTCTTTTCTCTCCCTTTCTGGATGTCTGGGCTTCCAGTTTTGATGCTTTTTGGCTCTTAGAGGTGGCAGGTGCATAGCTTTTGGAGGATCTGGTCTGGGAGGGGGCTTGCACCGAGGCACTTTCTTTTTCTATTTCTTGCCTTTCTTTCTCTGCCCTTTCCATCTTCTCTTTGTTTGCATCAAGTGCCTCCTTTGAAATTCCATGCCTCTTGGCAAATTCTTCTACTTCCCTCCTTACTTTTCTCTTGATCTCAGGGTGAATGAACTTTTATACTCGGTTCTTGAAAGGTTCCAAACCTTTCTGCCTTAGGATCCTTGGGTTGACTTAGCATGTGTTGAACATGTAGTTCTAAAATTTTCTCATTTACTTCATACCCCATTGGCATGATCCAGACTATCCTTGGCTCCACTGCCTCCATTAGGCATTGATCAGTGTCTATCATAAAGTACATTGTATCCTTGTATTTCTCAACCAATGATTGGGGGATTCTTTCTCTGGCCTACATCAAGCTTTGGAAGTTTTTGAAGTAACCCCACAGTGCTGTATTTTGTGCCTTGGCATCACCAAGCCCATACAAATAATCCCTGATTTGTATAGTAACAGGTCTTTCATTTTGCCATATCCAGCCACTAGATCCAGGTAGCTCATTCATGTCATAGAAGAATAGATAGAGTATCAAGCCACTATATTTGAAAGAATTCTTCTTATCCTTCTTTATCTTCTGTAGATTCTCCAAAAGTTGGTTTAGAAGGAGCTCACAAAGATCATAGTCAGCATTCTTTCTTAACATTTCATAAGCGGTGTAAATTGTTGTTCTGGATACAGAATTCTCTCTGGTGGAGTGATATATCTTGTAGCCAATTATCATGGTGGCAAACTTAATATCCGGATCTGTGATATCCTTAATTGTCATTGCTCTTTTATCAAATTTAGATCTGGTAGCCTCACTCACAGTTTGCGTTTTGACTGATTTGAGAGTAGGTAACCCACCGGATGAGTGTAATCCGGTCACCATCCAAATGGCATCCTTTGTGATCTTAAATGGCTTCATCAACCATATGAATTTGTCATGCACTCTGCTCAGACTATACCAGACCCATTCATCTTCTATAAAATAGGGGAAATGAATGCACTGTCCAAAATGCTTATCCCGGATGGCTTTGTACTGAGCTTTGAGTTTAAATGATTCATCTATTAGCTGCTTATGATATATATCCATCAGCTTGGATTCCCTGAATTCCTCAATATTCACATGAATGTATGCCCTAACGTCTTCAACATGCAAAACCCCATGCGGAATGCTAGAGAATGCACCTAAAGGATCTACTTCTAGAGATTTACAAGGATGTTTCTTGAATTTTGGGCATGGCCTATCAGTGATTTTGACAATGTTCAGAGTAGCCATCTTTCAACAAATTTAGAGAGAGATTTACAAGAGCAAAAAGTACCTTTTTACACCTCTAAGGTTCACGAAAAGAGCTGAAAAGATTGCCGATTGACTTGAATTCTGTGATTGATCCTTGAGAGAGATGAAGCAAACTTGTTTACAGAGCTCTTCTTATCTTTTTCACTAATGCTAATGTACAAATGATGAGCAAATGAACCCTTTTATCTATGAGCAAACCCTAATTTCATTTTGAAATATATGCATAACTTAAGTTATTCTGGTTGCCTTATCATGAGAGATTTTTTCGGATCACTGAGATGTACATAGAGCTATTTTTAGTGATGAATTTCAATGTCTCTACTTTCCTCGAATCATCCCCTTTATCTGCAAATCAAGATGTTTTAGTTTAGAATCACACGGGATCAAACTATGAAAATCCAGCTATTACCAAAAAACTATCACACCAGATCAATCTTGGAAGATTAGATTCTTCAAATCTTCTTGCGGATCTTCCATATCTTTACCAAGGCTTCTTTAGATGTTTCTCTAAGAACCCTTTAATCCGCAACTTTCCTTGTTCCAATTTTAGGGACCAATTATCTGGCTAGGGAAATTTGTTTTCCTTCTTGACTCCCCTTGAGCCAGAGCTCATCTTATTTAGTTTTCGGAAGGAATATCAGCACCAGATTCTGGTGCAGATCTATCCCCAACATTTTCTATACTTCTCTTTACCCAAATCTTGTTCATCTCCTTTTGAATTTCATCCGCATTCACTTTTCCTTTTCCTTTGTCTTGATTTTGATTATGATGCACCGGACCCCTTTTATCCTGATTCTTACTTCTGTAGAATTTGGCAATATGACCGGATCTATTGCAATTGTACCAAACAACATTTCTTTGCAGATTTGACTGATATCCTCTTGATCTGCATTGATTAGCCATATGTCCCATTCTATTGCATGCAAAGCATCTACCATTGAATGAATTGTTCATTTGCAAATTTCTAAATTCTTGAGATTTGTGACCATACCTTTTGTATTTAAAACACTATCCAGAGAAAGATGAGTTATTCTGATTCATTCTTCTTCTACACTAATTTGCTTTATGACCAAAATTATTGCAATTGTGGCAGTATCCATTGAAGGATGGATATCTTTGAGCATTTGGTTACCTTACCGGAGGTCTTCTATGCATGTTCCTTGGATTTCCTGATGCAGAATTTTTCTGACTGGATCCGGAGCTTTCCCCTTTCTCATACCCCAAGCCTTGCTTGTCATCTACCCTCTTTTGGTTTTCAAGAAGAACTTCAAGTTAAGCAGAGCTTATCTTAAATTTCTCTTTGTATTCATTTGTTGTTTGAAGATCCCTTTTAAGAGTGTCTATCTGATTCTCAAGTTGTTCTTCATTGTCTCTAGCTTCTTCAAGATTAGATTCTAGATGCCTGATTATTCTATCCATTTTGTGGCAGTCTTCTGACTTCTCCTTGAGAGATTGTTTTAGATTATCTTCACTTTTTCTTTTCTCTTCAATTTCTTGGGTGAATTTCATAACTCCTGATTCTATTTCATGTCTTACCATAATGACCTCTTTTGATAACTTTTCACATAACTTGGTTTTTTCATTTAGATCTTCATTAGTATCATTGGCTTTATTTTGACTTGCTAATTATTGAAGAAGTTCCTTTCTTTTCTTCATTGAGATACTCAGTTTTTCTTTGAGTTCATTTATGAAATCATTAGCTTGTTTGAGTCTCTCCCTTAGGTCATTGACTTCAGAGTGAGATTGATCAAGATCATCTAGGGTAGACTGAAGTTGTTCCCTCATACCATACATATCCATTGAGAATCCCAGATCTTCCTCAAGCTGTTAGGCTCTGTTAGAAGGAACTTGGCTCTGATACCAATTATTGATAATTGAGAGGGGGGGTGAATCAGTTATCTTAATAATTTGTCTTTCTTTTCTCTTTAAGGGTAAGTGCAAGAAGATGGGGTCCCAAAAAGGGGTCTTAAGTGGCCACATTGTTTCTGAAATCAGGAAATACTGGCCTTGGATGAGAAATTGAGCATAGTTACACTCAAAATTTGGAGATGTAACCAAAATAATGTTCGTAGTGCTCTGAGTCTACTTTCTAAACTACTATTTTTTTTTGAAAATGGCATAGATTAAGGGGTTCAAAAGAGGGAGCCATAGAAATTGGTGTTGTTTCTATCAAAAAAACATAACATAGCATGTTTTGTGGCTCCCTCAAAAGGTCAACTTTTTTTTGGTATTTTTAAAATCATTTCAGTGAGAAATTAGCTAATAGCATGTAGTTTATGCCTGATTTTTTTGATAATTGTTTGATGAATATTTAATTTTTTACTAATTTTCAAAGTGGACACATCCTAAAAAATAGAATTTTGGCTGTGCTACCCCTATAAATTTTAAAAACTAATTGAAAATTATTTTTTTCTTTTTTTAATATTTGTAGAATGGAGTCTAGTTTCTAAATATGTAATTTTTTTGAAATTTCAATGAATAGTTAATTTATAATGAAAAAAAGACCAAACAGTGGTTTTTGCCCAAAAATGGACACACAAACAAAAGAAATTAAAGATGAAAGGTTTAACATTGTTAAAAAGTGAAAAAAATCACATTGTTAAATAGATAAGATAAAGCCTAACATTACCCAGGTGTTTGATTTGTTCGACGTTGAAACACGTACAAATTTGAGGGTTAGCACAAACGAAATTATGTGAAATCTTGAAGAATTTGGAAAAACACGTCTGTGACTTTTCAAAAGGCACTCCAAGCCTTTGGGTTAGAAATCCAAAGCAAATCCCAAGCCCAAGGCTTGGGATTCCCAAAGCAAGACATAATGCGAGCACATTATAACGCGCTCGCATTATGTTTTGCTTTGCATTTTTCCTTTTCTGCAAGTCTGTTGTTTGTCATGTTTGACATAATGCGAGCGCATTATAACACACTCGTGTTATGTTCCCCTTAAATTTTTTTATGTTCAAGGCTATTAATCATGTATGCCTATATGTATGTATGTATGTATCTATGTATGCCAATATGTATGTATGTATCTATGTATGCCAATATGTATGTATGTATGTATCTATGTATGCATATATGTATGTATGTATGTATCTGTGTATGCCAATATGTATGTATGTATGTATCTATGTATGCCTATATGTATGTATGTATAGTGTCGAGGGTAGAGGAGGGTATGGGAGTGAGCCAGATAGGGGAGGAGATGGGTGGATAAGGATTGAGTGATTAAGGTTTAAGGTTGAGGGTTAAGCGTTTATGGATAGGATTTAGAGTTTAGGTATAAGGGATTAGAGTTTAGGACCTTGAGGGATTAGGGTTTAGGGTTGAGGCTTTAGGGATAGTGTTTAGGGTTAAGGGTCGAGGGATTAGGTTTAAGGTAGAGTGTTGAGGGTAGAGGGATTAGGGATTAGGGTTTAGGGTTTAGGGTTGAGGCTTTAGGGATAGCGTTTAGGGTTAAGGGTCGAGGGATTAGATTTAAGGTAGAGTGTCAAGGGTAGAGGGATTAGGGATAGGGTTTAGGGTTGAAGGTTTAATGATTTAGGGTTGAGGCTTTAGGGATGAGGGTTAAGGGATTAGGGTTTAAGATATAGTGTCGAGTGTCGAGCGTGTAGGGATAGGTTTTAGGGTTCAAGTTTTAAGGGTTAAGGGTCGAGGGATCAGAGTTAAGGGTTGAGGGATTAGGGTTTGACGTTGAGGGTTGAGTACATTGAAGTTCGAAGGTTAAGGGTTTCGGGATAGGGTTGAGGGTTGAGGGATTAGGGTTAATGGATAGGGTTGGAGGGTTTAGAGATAAGGGATTAGGGTTTAAGGTATAGTATCGAGCCCGTTGAGGGTCTAGGAATAGGGATAGTGTTTAGGGTTTAGGGATGAGGGATTAGAGTTGAGAGATGACGAATGATAGATTAGGGTTGAGGGATTAGGGTTTAGGGATAAGGTTTAGGGTTAGGGTTGAGGGATTAGGGTTTAAGGTATAGTGTTGAGGGTTTAGGGATAGGGTTTAGGGTTGAGGGATTATAATGAAGGTTTGAGGGATTAGGATTTGATGTTGAGGGTTGAGGGTTTAGGGTTTAGGGTTTAGGGATAGGATTGATGGTCGAGGGATCAGAGTTAAGGGTTGAGGGATTAGGCTTTGACGTTGAGGGTTGAGATTCGAGGGTCAAGGGTTTAGGGATAGGGTTGAGGGTCAAGGGATTAGGGTTAAAGTAGAGTGTGGAGGGTATAAGGATTAGGGATAGGGTTGGAGGGTTTAGGGATAAGGGATTAGGGTTTAAGGTATAGTATTGAGTCTGTTGAGGGTTTAGGAATAGGGATAGCATTTAGGGTTTAGGGATGAGGGATTAGAATTGAGGGATGATGGATTAGGGTTGAGGGTTGAGGGATTAGGGTTTAAGGTATGGTGTTGAGGGTTGAGGGTTTAGGGATAGGGTTTAGGGTTGATAGATTAGGGTTTAGGGTTGACGGATTAGCATTTAATGTCAAGGTTAGGGTTAGAGTGTCGAGGGTAGAGAGATTAGGGATAGGGTTTAGGGTTGAAGGCTTAAGGATTAAGGGTTGAGGCTTTAGGGATGAGGGTTTAAGGCTTAAGATATAGTGTCAAGTGTTGAGGGTGTAGGGATAGGGTTTAAGTTTTAAGTGTTAAGGGTTGAGGGATAGGGATTAGGGTTTAAGGTATAGTGTTGAGGGTTGATGGTTTAGGGATAGGGTTTAGGTTTGAGGAATTAAGGTTCAGGATTGATGAATTAGGGTTTAATGTTGAGAGTTGAGGCTTGAGGCTTGAGGGTTGAGGGTTAAGGTTGAGGGATAGGGTTAATGGTCAAGGGATTAGGGGTAAATAAGAGTATCGAGGGTAGAGGGATTAGGGTTAAGGTATAGTATTGAGTTTGATCAGAGTGGTTTAGGAATAGGGATAGCATTTAGGGTTTAGGGATGAGGGATTAGAGTTGAGGGATGATGGATTAGGGTTGAGGATTGAGGGATTAGGGTTTAGGGATAAGGTTTACAGTTGAGGGATTAGGGTTTAAGGTATAGTGTTGAGGGTTTCTTTTGTCAAATGTAGATTTATGGGTTTGATTTAATATATTGCCTCTGCAGTTTTGGGGTGTGGATGTTTTGGAATCAATCAAGAAGTCTTCAGGAGAATTTGTGGAAGTGGATTGGAAATCACTTGACAGAACCCCTGCTATTTATGCTTGGAAAAGGATTTGTCACAAACTAGAACTTATGCTTCCAAAGAAGATCTGTCTTTCTTCCTTGATGGGCATTTTCTATCAAGAACTTGATTATGAGGGCTTGCCCCTTCATCGTTATGCCTATCATATGGCGGAGCATCTAGCAAGCTCTTGCAGGAAACAAGAAAAGTTCTCCCTCAAAAACCTTGTGGTCATTCAAGTCTGAAGGGGAAGGTTTGGAAAGAGATGTGATCAATGCAAAGGATGTGATCAATCTATAGAAGGACAAAACATGAGCACATTATAATGTGCTCGCATTTTGTCTTGCTATTGAAACGGTAAAAACGTGTTGATCCTCGTGATCCAGGCCCACATGCTCTATTTTCTTACTGATTCTGTGCGTGCTCTAACAAAAAAGAAGTGCTTTCATACTATTGGGAAGTTCACATGCACATTTGACACATTGTACCACCTTTGTATGATCTTTCCACCACCTTTTCTGCTTTGCCAACTTGAGAAGGAGGAAATAATATAGTTTTCACACCAAGTTTGATATATATCTATTCAAGTTTCAATTTTTGTAGTGTTGCAATGTTAATTGTGATTCAATTTTAGGAATTTAACATTATAGATTGGTTAATAGTATTGTTGTTAGTAATTATATTTGAGTGTTATTCAATTTAACATTGAAAAGGAAGCAAGTGGTGAAAAACTCAAATTGTTGAGGAGTTTGATGCAAGAAGAAAAAAACACTACATAATTAGGTACTCTCTACATTTGAATCTTCATTTTTTAGGTATGTCAAGTCTTTACATGCATGTTCTTTACATTTTCCTTATTTCAGATTGAATTACTTTATCATGCTTTATCATACATGTTTAAAATAGACACATTCCCAATCAAGAAAGTAGCCTACAATCTCACATGATGCCATGTATATTTTCTACACTTGGGCTCTTTAATAATTATGTGTAATAAACAGACCTTAACATACCATGATGTCAAACTATACAATAATAAATCCTTACAACATAATAAAAATACAATCCCACTATTATCTTGTATGAACATTTCTTAGGAACTAATATTGGTCTCTTTATCATGCTACAGACAAATTCTCTGTCATGCCAAGGAAACGATCAAGAATTAAACCAACACAAGAAGAGATAGAAGCTAAGAATGCAAAGAAAGCAGTGGCTATGAGGGAACTTCTTGAGAAGAGGAAATTGGACATGATAAATGAAGACATACCAATTGAAGAGGAACCACAACCATCACAAAGAGATATGGTATTGGTAACATAAAGAGAACGAATGCAAAAACTTCGTGGTACAAGAGATTTGAATACCATAGTTGGAGACACGTCCTCTACTGCAAATCAACATGTAGGGACACCATCTACCACATCTCAAGTTGAGAGTACATCATCACTCACATGTGATGAAGGAGGTATGCCATCATTCCCACCTCAACCTCAAGGTATGTCATCTATTCCATCTTCGATCGAAGGTATGCCATCTAACCCATCTCATTTAAATATTGATGAAATTCATAATGTTGAGATGAATTTACCTAACTTAACACCACCTAGAATTTTGCATAGAAAGCCAAAGTATTTGATTGATATTGATGAGAATATTTTTCAGCCAATGGAAGGTAAGATTCCAAAACGCACTTGTAGAAGATATGGTAATAAGATTTGGAGATTGTTCTTTGAAAAGTTAAATGAGACTGCAAGATGTCAACTATTTGTTGAAATGATGCGAAGTATAAAGTATAGGTCTATCATGAAGATTCTTGGGTTGAGAACATCAGAGGCTTCAAGTGAAAAATCTATTGTCAAGAATCTAATGAGTGCGTATGAGAGTGTGGCTAACACCTCATGCACAAAAGATAGTAATGCAACACAGCGTGTGATTACAATGACTATAGTAAGTAGTCAAACGAGGAAAGCTCATCTCATTAGAAAGATGAGTCAACAATTGAGAATTAATAGGAAAACTTTATCAAGATCCATTGGAAGATGCCAAAGAATTGAGGACACTAATGCCAATGAATTATGGGTGTTCTTGGGGAGACTACCATGAAAAGACAAACCAATTGTTGAAGCATTGAGATCACTAATTGAAGACTTTTGGAAGAATTACACAAGGGTATCTCCAAATCAAAGGGATGTGGTAAGAAGGAGAATCGGTAGTTAGAACCACGAGCCACATCCAAAGCATTTTTTGGATGAGACTCAAACACAGTTTTATGGTAAATTTCTAGAGAAGTATCCTCAAATTAAAATTTGTCAAAGATATTTTGAAATGCTAAAACCTTTCTATGTTAAGATAAATCACACACGCACTACTTGTTGTTGTAGATTACATATTGAATTTTCTAACCATTTTGATGCTTATAGGTCTATATATTTAGATATGCATACTAATAATGATTTGCAGGGTTGTGCCATATGTGCCCCACCAACATCTTCAAGAGACTTCATATCAAGAATTTTATGTGAAAGAGAGGAAGGTCAAATATTCTACAAGAAATTATGCTTGGATAGCACATGTCATCGTTGCGGTGGCTTGCAACATTTGCCAATATGTGAACATATAGAAATAACACATGCAGTTGGAAATGAACTAATAGAGTTTGGCAAGTATAAAATAGTGGCATACAATACAAAAGATGGTAAAGAAGCAAAGAGGTGTGAATTGGTTATTGAAAAGATTCCAGTGTATCAGTTTATGCCTATATTTCGTGACAGCATAGTGTATGAGTATGCAAGACATGCCCATAGAGCTTGATGGTTGGACTTGCAATTCAAGTTATGCAAGGACACATTTCCAGTTGGTAGCATTGTTTCAGTCGTCAACTTTGCAGAGAACTACAGTCTATAGCCACAGCGTGAGGTGCAATCACAATATTACAACTCCACATAGGTTTTTATATTTGTGCACATCGCATTCATTCATGCGAATGATAGTACAGAGGATGACAGGAAGATCATAAGGGTGTATAATTTCTATATTAGTGATGATCACACGCATTCTACAGAGTTTGTGTAAGGTTGCTTTCAGGTGTTCTACAATGATTTGGGTAGAAGGGGCATATTGTTCAGTCAGCATATCATATGGTCGGATAACTGTGCGTCACAATTCAAGAACTCGTGGAATTTCTATTGGCTAAGTAGGAGGCATAATTTTACAGGTATTCAGCATATGTGGAACTTTTGTGAGGCTGGGCATGGAAAGGGGGAGCATGATGGTGTAGGAGCATGTATCAAAAGAGCCATAGCATGAGAAGAGTTAAAGTATAAAGACAATGCAAAGTTGACAGATGTAAAATCAATTGTCGAGTGGTGTAATGCTTCCATGGGTCCAAGTAATGAAGGTAAGTCTTCAGTTCGTAGATTTTTTTGGTTGATAGATGATACTAACATTGCACCATATGAGGACTGTTGTACACTGACAGGATCAAATGAGATGCACTCTTTCAGAAGCTCAATTGTAGGTTCATGGAGTATCCATACATGAAAGATGTCATGCTTTTGTTCTTCCTGTACAATTCAAGTCTGCGATGAGTGCGAGTCAAAGGAGTGGGTTGATGAATGGCAGTTAAGTTATCTTAGCCCACTTAACACGTATTGACCCTTGACGGCACTGGAACTAACACAGATGGAATCATCAGCTGACTTTGACCACATATCAGATTTAGTTCAACTAGGTAATATAGGGCACATATATGCATCTAATTTCATCTAGTTCAACCAGGTAATGTCATCTTACTTTGTAGTGTTTTTGTAATGTTGACTAATTTCATCTAATTTGATACACATATCAATGTAGGGCATGTATATGCAGTTATTGCAGATGAAGATAATGAAGAGGGAAAAAATTATTACTTATGTCATTGTGTTGAGGCCAAAAAGAAATTGGAGGCCCCTGTTACAGATGGAGAAAACATCAAATACCCTACAGGCTCAATGGTTATTACTGGAACATGGCTTAGAAGGTACCCACATAAGAGTGTTAATATTTGGCTATTTCAGGACTTTGACACGCATCGAAAGATTCTTCATTACTCAAACCTTGTCATGGCATCTAATGTTCATTTGATAAAGTATCGGGGTAGACCTTTAAACAAAATCTTGTGGAAGGTGCGTGAGTCTGACCATGAAGCAATACTTGACACAATAAAGAGTAGAGCAAACCCGGATGGTTCATTGGATTAATTTGTATTCACATTGATTTTGTAAAGTCATGTTACATTGAGTTGTAAGTATGCACATTAATTTGTAAGGTCTGTCTTTTTTTATTTCCTCCTGCATTTTTACACATATACACATTTTTACATCATCATGTTATGCATTTTTGGTGTCCTGCTCCTGATGCGACTAAATTCATAACTCACCCTACTTCCTCTAGACACCATTTGATGATCTCTCCAACACTCTGGATCCAGGGTGCCCAATCATGATGACGACCTATATACCATTCTCCCAAGGCACTTATAATGAATGAAAAAAAGACCAAGGGCGCCCAATCTTAATAGACTTATTTCTTTCAATTTTGACGATCCAAACTCTTGCAAAATGACATCCACTTTCATGCCTTTAGATCTTCCTTCACATACAGGGCACCAAATCAAGTTGAAAAATCTAAATAAGGGTGCCAAAATGGATGAAAGGAGACATGAAATGCGCCTTAGGACTCCATGCTAAGGTTTGAGCCATTAAAGTCTCTTGATATTAGGCGCTCATGATGATGAAATTTAGAGCTTTTTCCTTTCCTAGGTGCTCATCTAAGATGTTTGAATGATAAGGAGTGCCTTGACCTCTATAATGTACATTGGGCACCAAAACCAAGGTGATTTTAAGTCACTTTGAGTCATTTGGGGTCAGTTTGAGTCTTTGAGTCATGTTGCAAAAAAGTGTCAATGTTGTCAAGTTGCATAAAGCAACTTTTGCATTTTTGGTGTCCTACTCTTGATGCAACAAAACTGATGGTTCCAACACATCTGAGTGGGTACATTTAGGCTAGGCATGGTCTTGTTTTTCACCCAAACATGTCAAAACAGTCTGAGCTACATTGTACCGACGATATCCTTGAAGAGTCCAAAGTGCAAAAAGGTAGCAATCTTTGATGAGATGTTACTCGAAAACTGTATCACTTAAAAAAATTCCATCTAAGGAAAAGCAATCACATAGAGTGCCTCTATAATAACCTCTCTCAGTTTTTTATATCTCTGAGGCATTTACCCGTGGTGAAAGGTTTTCTGCTGCCCCAAAAATTGTCAGAAGGAGGTAGTGTAAAGTTGCAAAGGGGTGTAACTTTCATCCTGCTCCTAATGTGACCAAACTGACTATTCCAACACATCTGGATGGGTACATTTAGGCTAGGAATGGTCTTATTTTTCACCCAAACTTGTTGAAATAGTCTGAGCTACATTGTACCGACAATATCCCTGAAGAGTCCAAAGTGCAAAAAGGCAGCAATCTTTGATGAGATGTTACTCAAAACCTGTGTCACTTAAAAACATTTTTTCTAAGGCAACGCAATCATGTAGAGTGCCTCTACAATAACCTCTCTTAATTTTTTATATCTCTGAGGCATTTGGCCGTGGTGAAAGGTTTTTTGCTGCCCTAAAAATCGTTAGAAGGAGGTAGTGTAAAGTTGCAAAGGGGTGTAACTTTCATCCTACTCCTGATGTGACCAAACTGACTATTCCAACACGTCTGGATGGGTACATTTAGGCTAGGTATGGTCCTCTTTTTCACCCAAACATGTTGAAACAGTCCAAGCTACATTGTACTAACGATATCCCTGAAGAGTCCAAAGTGCAAAAAGGCAGCAATCTTTGATGAGATGTTACTCAAAAACTGTGTCACTTAAAAACATTCCATCTAAGGCAATGTGATCATGTAGAGTGCCTCTACAATAACCTCTCTCAGTTTTTTATATCTCTAAGGCATTTGCCCATGGTGAAAGGTTTTCTGCTGCCCCAAAAATTGTCAGAAGGAGGTAGTATAAAGTTGCAAAGGGGTGTAACTTTTGTCCTTCTCTTGATGCGACCAAACTGACTATTCCAATGCATCCGGATGGGTACATTTAGGCTAGGCATGGTCCTATTTTTCACCCAAACATGTCAAAACAGTCTGAGCTACATTGTACTGATGATATCCTTGAAGAGTCCAAAGTGCAAAAAGGCAGCAATCTTTGACGAGATGTTACTCGAAAACCATGTCACTTAGAAACATTCTGTCTAAGGTAACACGATCACGTGGGGTGCCTCTACAATAACCTCTCTCAAATTTTTATATCTCTCAGACATTTGCCCGTGGTGAAAGGTTTTTTGCTGCCCCAAAAATCATCAGAAGGAGGCAGTGTATTAAGTCAGGATGAAAGCCTATTCACTTTAGGTGCCAATCTCAAGCTGCACAATCATGAATGGGCTCCTAGAGTAATAAGGCAATACATCATGGTTCCAGGACCTTGAAATGGCGCCCAAGCATGTAGGAGGAATTTTCAAGGAGCCAGAATGTTTTTGAAACTCTAAGGAACTAATCCAAAGACTCTATGACACCATCTTTATACCATTGAGTCACCTTTGGAACTCAAACATATTGAAACAAGGTCTAGGAAGCTAGGTGCCATCTCTTGCCAGTTCAACCTCTCAGATGCACCAACATTGGAAAGACTCTTAATGAGCGCCTAAGTTTGAATTGATCTTGTGATTGAAAGTTTGGTGATGTATTGGTGCGAGATGATCTTTAATTGAAGCAATCTAAGTTCCAGGAAGGGTTTAGAAGTTATCAACCTCTTCACTAAGTTAGGCACAGTTTACAAGCTTTCTTACCCAAGAGTTTCACCTCATTAAGACAAGGCGCATCTTAACCTCTGGGACTTTTCCAAAGAAGCGCTTCAGTTTATTAGCACCTTTGGACCTTGTTTTGTATTCTGAAAGAGAAGGTGCACTTTGGAGGCATTTCTAACCTAGATTGATGCCTAGGTATAGTCATCTCTCTGGAGCATTACAATGTGTTTTAAAATGAAGGAGGACATTTCATAAGTTGGGGAATTGATCACTGAATACCTTGGAGTGTTTGAATTACTCTAAGCAAGAAGGTGCATTTCCATGGAGTAGCATACTCTAGATAGTGCCTAATGCCATCAAGGTACAATTCCACCCTCACTTTGGTGCCTATCATCAAGAAGGGGCATTGGGCATTCCTTGAACAGTTCTGAGCATTTGAAGTTTGTGAAATCACCAAGGAATGTTGGGCGCCATGTGTATCCTCAACAAGCTTGAGTTTGCACCTAGACAAGTTGGTGCTTATTCATGTTTTAACTTCCCTCTTGAAGTGCCTAACTTGGGAAAAAGTTATCTTGTTGTTAGTCAAGTGTTTGATGTGTTTTGGAGACTCCAAAAGACTTCATCTTGCTAGGCGCTCTTCTTGGCAACTACAACCTTCAACTGGCGCCTAGATCCTAAAGAAAAACACTTAGACTTCAATTTTCATGCACTTAGACTTCAAGGCACCAAAACTAGTAGGAACATATTTGGGGAGAAACCACGCTAATAAAAGTTGGGTAAATTTAACCTCTGAGTCTGATTAGGCTCCATATAACAACAATATTTATATCATGTCCCTTTGCTTTATGAAACAAGCAGTATGTGTCAAGTCATAGGGATAACACTTTGGCCCTTGGAAATTTCTCTGTGACTTTTGATAAGATTATCTACTTTTATGTCAATGCTTGATAGTATTATCCTGATCCATTGGACTAGTGTGGCTATGAGGTTGGAAAGTGTTGCAACCTCCATCCTTTAAACTTCTCCACCTTGTTATGGGTTGTTTTGAGTATTTTCACTTGCTTTCTCTTTGAGAATATTTTCTAATGATACATGATGTGCCATAGCTCATTCAACTTGATAAACAACATGGAGGGATTCTCATGCCTCCTATACTTCTTGCAAGTTTCTTTATAGATAGATCACATTATTGTCTATCTAGGTGGTCATTTCCCTAAATATTATGATAATATAATCCTGTTAATGAACTTTGGATTGAATGAGAATCAACATGCTTTGTCTTGACTAGAATAGTTGGGATGGACAAAAATCTATTGATTCTAGGTTGGGTTGTTAAAGGTCAAGAAGTTTTGGTGTCTAATTCCCTCTAAATCTAAATATTCAAAATCATAGTGGTTCAATAAGTTACAACAAACAGTCAGGTAGACAATAGACTATAAGGAACAAGGACTACACATGAATCCAAAACAACACCAGTCAATAAGGACATCACAAGTAACTCAACATTACTTCTAGAGGCATTCACAAAAACAAAGGGGAGAACACAACTAGAGAATGCTAGACTATAGTAGGGATGAGTGTCTGATGCAAAGCACATAGTGGAAGCATAGAATTATCAACTTTTGAACCTTCAAACTCACTATTGGCAAGACAACATACCATCGGCGAGCTTAAAATTTCATCAGCCGATAGGCCGATGCCACCATGACTCCGTTTGATTTCAATTCTGACAAACATCCCATCATTGACTCTTATCAGTTAGATAGACCACTATTGGTGACTTTATATCCTTTCACACCAATGTCTTTGTCACTCTGATACGAGACTCTAAGTCCCTCGCCTATCGGTAGGACTTAATACCATCGGCACACTCAAAAACTCTTCTGTCGACACACCGATACGACCAACTCTTGATGTTGATACAAGGTTCTTTTGCAGGCAAAGGGCACCTAGGCTTATGGGACTCAATTTGATGTATTTATTGAAAGCTCAAGGTGAATTGATGCTTATTGAAAATGCCACTTAGTCCTTCATTTGCATTATAGGTGCCATTTCCTATTGACTTATATACTCCTCCTCATTCTAGGGTGCCATAATGAAGTGGTTTAGACAATAGGTGCACTTCACTTACTAGAGGCTTGTTCTCCTTCCACCTTAGGTGTACTTTTATGGTGGAACAGGTGTCAATGGGCACCTTGTCTTAAATGGATGCTCTCTCTAAGTTGGGTGCCCTTTTGAGGCTTTATGAGTTGCAAATTGCGCCTTAACCCTTCATGCTTGTTGCTCAATGTTTGAATGTTTAAGAAAGTTTCCTTTAGGCACTCATCTTAATGACTTTTTCTCAAGGCGCAATCATCCTAATGACTTGGATATTCATCCTAGTGTTTCAGGATATCAGGCTACCAGACTTAGTCATTTTCAGGATCTCAAACATAAAGAATAACATGATGATTCATTTTTTTGTATTGCATATAGTTGACATTCTATGCTACTCATAAAGAATATTAATATTTTCTGTTCAACATGATTATTCATTTTTTTTTTAAATACAACTTTTATCTTTTAGTTCCAAAATGAGGTTTAGGTGATACTTGAATAACAATAGCTAGCTTATTGGATCAACAAACATCCTATGTAATACAATTGGACTTTAAATATTTGAAGTAGCCATCTACAAATATCCATTCAAATGTGGATTTATAATGCAAGTATGGATGCCATCAATAAAAAAGATTTGTATTAACCAAATATCCATATAGGCATACATCAATATTTGTCGATATAAGTATAACATATGTACAAAATAGCCATATAGGCTTACAAGAATGCCATATAGGCATACAATGTCAACTATATACAATACAAAATATATGTCCACAAATGCCATATAGGCATACAACAAAGGAACACAATAAAAAGTCATTCCCCTCTGGCTGGTGAAGAGAATAGATCATAGGCAGCCTTTGATCTTCTAGGGGATGGAGATGCGCATGTGGGTGGTCTACTATGAACCCGAGGGCTGCTCCTCCTATTTAGTTCTTCTTGCATCTTTACCTATTACAATAAAAAGTATAGACATTAATATATAGAAATTACATGTTATAAAAAATGAAACATTTAACAAAATAATCACTTACCGCTAATATATAATCGGTCTCCTCACTTGCCTTAGTAGTAGGAATAGGCCGTGGTGATGTCATGTCCTATAGAAACCATCCAGATAGAAATTAAACTTCAAATCAATAATCTTTTGATTTTTCAAAAATAGACAACTATAACAATGAATGTAAATTGAAATTTACTAATCTGCCTCATACCCTTATCAATGCTATGGAGCTATGAATCGCAGAGGCCACACCCTGCTCCATTGCCCTATGAACATGGGAAGGTGTCTCCACAACCTGCATCGTCTGGAAATAAAACAACATTATTCAATTACAAAAACTATAATAGTGATGCAAATCATGGCTCCTAACATACACACACATTCATCTAAACATGGAAGTACACACAATAAAGCACACAAGTCACATACAAAAATCTAGTAAGTATAATTCATTCATTAAACTATTTATTTTATTACCTTCGTAAAGCTTTGAAGTCCACCACCGCTGGTAGGTGTTGTCGTGAAATCTACAATATTAACCTATTCAACATCCAAAATTAGATATTAGAATACCATTCATATAACGATGCTATTCACATGTAATATTTATAATTGTTTACTAGTTACATACCTCGACAATAGATGATCTAGTGTAAAATGTAGGTGGAGAACCACTGAAAACTGCATCGACGCTATGGCCCTAAAATTTCATTAAAATCATCAATTTAAATTAGTTAATCTTGCATTTCAAAACTGAAATTTAATAAATTAAATTCAATAAACTTGCTAATATTTACCTGAGTATCAAGACCGAAAGTTTCACTCAGGAGGGTATCTGTCATCACCATCTGCTTAACAGTAGATGTAGCCTGTGCACCTGCGTCCTGACTATCCATGGGGTCATAACCACAGGCTGACCCGCAAGTCTGACAAGTATGAGGTGGGACCCTGCTCCTCGCACTATCTCCCAACCCACTCTGTGTTGCAGGACCAGTATGCTGTATGATGCTCTAGGTCAAGGCACTAATGGACTGAAGTGTATCAACCTCAACACTCTCCTTCACAATGGAAGGGATAGAAACATGCTCGTGGGCTGGTCTGCTGATTACTCATCTCACTACCCACTGTGGGTCACGAAGTGCCCCTGGTCTATCTTGTGCTGACCCCCCACCTCTACCTTGGAAGTCTCACATATCAAAATAGTTTGGTACTTTATTGAAGACAAACTCGCAGTAGAGTTTCCTCAAAAAGTATTGCGGGACCTCATTATTATTGCATGGAGGATGGTTAAAAACCATCCACCACCTCTGCCCAAAATTGTCCCTTATCACTTGGTTGTTGTACCAATGGATAGGGAACCTCTTGCATGTAATGGGTGGAGGTTGATTTGTTTGTGGGTTTGTGAAAATGGAACACAAGTCTAATTTTGTGATTTGTAATTTTTTCACATCTTGGTATGATAGCTTGTCTACATAATAATCTCTAAACTCTCTCCTCTTATCCGTCCAACTAGTTATTTGCTTGCTAATTGAATCTACATTTGATAACATAGATTCAAGAGATTCAGCAAGCGTGGACCTATGCAAGGTTGAAGTGGAAGGATCTTTCAACCTTGCAATTATATCTTCAATTTCTTTTTTGTTGTTTTCAATTTGCCCCATTATATTTTCTTGTGTTCCAAGGGCATGTCGAGGAATGGATGGAGGAGGTTGTTGTTCTGCAGTTATTTCCTCCTCAGGATTTTATGGATTTTGAGGAGGAGGAGGAGGAGGTGCATTAATATTTACTGACAATTAATGAAATATACATCAAAAATCAACTAAAACCTACCTATTTAGAAACAAATTCAAACAAAAAAACAAATATAACTCACTCCTTTGGCATGCTCGACGTTGTGGCGGCATTTTGGTGACGAATCAATAAGGTTTTTGTGTTGAATGGAGTTTTGCAAATTGCGAGCGCGCTTTCTAGGGTTCGCAGGCCGCGGGCATAGAGGAGAAGAAAGAAATGAAATGACATTAGAAACCATTTCTTTTTTTTTATAGCAAGTCATAAGATGAGCGCGTTATAACGTGCTCGCGTTATGACTTTTTTTTTTTGAAATTAATTTGGCCACTTTTTGGCCCCCCATCTTTTTGCACTTACCCTTAACAATTAGAGCAATATCAAATCATATCAACATACATAAACATGGAAGCAGAAATAAACTCAACACACATGACACAATATTTTTGACATGGAAAACCCTGTTAAGGGAAAAAACCATGGGGTGATTAACCCAAGATTGTATTCTCTGTTAAAAGAATAAGGTAGTACAAAATGGCACTTGCCAATTAGGGCTCACTGCCCGAGCACACTGCTCACAAGAGGCTCATTGCCTACAATAGATTATAGAAGGAAACTAGGTATTTGAACTGATGAGAAGCATCCACATATGCTGAGGTTCAGTTCTAGTTAGGCTCAATACACTGATCTACTGCACTTCATTCTTTCTCTTCTTTGGTGTTGTTGTCCTGTCACATACCAAACCTGTATTACTGCTTCCAAACTGCTCTCTGCTTTTCTTTACACTTCACAACACACCACACATACCTTCTCATCAAAATCCATCTGGTATATATATCTGCACCAAGGATTTCAACATGTTTCTAGTCAGCATCTGGAATACTTAATATTTTTCCAAACTCTAGTCTGTCGGCTAAATCCTTGCTTACCAAGTAATACGTATCAAAGAGATAATTATAGAAGTCATCAGTCATGTTGGCCAATCATAAATGATCTCTTAAGAAGCTTGATCACCATCAATATCTCATCCAGATTAAGGTCTGATGCTCTACCGGTCAGTTCTTTCTTAGTCTACTCTGCCAAACAGGAACCCAACACTTAGGTGTTCATATCTTCTCACTCTTCCATCACTGGAGGCTCAATCTCTAGAATGTATCAGTCATGATACTCCTCTTGACTTCCCCAAGTCCACACTTTACTGAGATACTTCCTCTAAGAGATCCAGACCTGATTGTCAGACCTTGTTGTATGCTCTGTTCTTGGTCACTAGACCAAAATACTCTTTAATCTAACTTTCAGTATAAACACACCATGTCCTGCGGATGTGTGGGATGGACTTTGTTGCCATCAATGACAACACCCATGAAGTCACATAGTGTCTCTTGCCAACAGATCAGTGGTGTTGTTAGTTGATAGACTTTGTGCTCCAACTGGTGATACAATTACTTTTAAAATCTTTCTAGGGATAATTTGAAGACTTTGTACTTGCGATTATTCACTTGGTTCGTGAATCTTTTTGTGAAGTAAGTTGAAATACTTTGTGCTTCAACTTACAAGAATATTGTTGATTATTGTTTAAGTGTAGAAGCATTATTGAATATTACCGTGAAACATTGTAAACATCTTTTCTGAAAGAAGAGAAAAGGATGAATGTAACACACCCCAAAAGCTAGTATTTAGTGTAAATAAGTTTGTAATAGTTAAAAGGGAACCTCCCCTTGCTGAGAGGAGAGATTTATCTCATCACATTATGGTTGATATAACCATTTTTCCATTAGTTAGCTAAACAGAAAAATATTCACCCAACATTTTTTCGTGACTCTGTTGGGGAATGAATGCACAACCAAGAGCCTCTCACCTTTGGTTGAAGCGTAATGGCCTCATCTTTTATAATATATTTTTTTTTATTTGCTCTATTGTTAGTTTAGAATATGGCTGTCCTAGGTCCATGGGGAAACACTTTTGGGCCGTTGAATTTGACTTAGCCTCTACATGAACTACCTCGGGGTTCACGTAAAAAGTTTCCCAAGTTCTATGGGGATGGTAAACAACATCTGGATGAACACATTGCAGCTTTCTACATTGCATGTGGTGTTCTCAGAGTTGAGTATGAAGATGTTTTTGTGAGACTGTTTGTAGAAACACTCCAAGGTGTTGCTGTTGATTGGTTCTTTCACCTTGCATCTGGAACTGCCACTGGATGGAATACACTTCGAACCCAGTTCGAAGCTAGATTCAAGCTAGCAGAAGGTGCTTACGCCTTGTTGGCCCAACTTACTCAAATGAAAAAGGAATTTCATGAGCCCATGCGCGAGTTCATGGCAAAGTTCAATAAGCTAAAGAATAGGATTCCAACTATTGCTCAACCCACATCTGAGAACCTAAAATGCTTCTTCATCAATTCACAATTGCTGAAAGTAAGTTTTCTTTTACGAAGAGCAGCACCAGCTGATCTTGCAATTGCTCAAAGTTTTGTAGTTGAAGTGGAGGATGATTTGATGGATAGTTGAAGAAGGAATCTATTGGTTCTAGTGGGCAGCCCCCTTTGGCTTTATCTTCTACAAACACTATGGATCCTACAATGCAAAAGTTGGCTGATGAGTTGTTAGCTCTAAAAAAATAGATGTCATAGAGTTTGTCCATTCCTCTCTACAAGGACACACCAAGGGGAACTTCTCTAAATGCTCTAAGTTACCAAGGTAATGTTTCAAGGGATCAGAATCAAAACAGGTTTCCTCCACAATGGAGAATACTTGCTTTGGAAGCACCACCTATGAATGCAACAATCTTCTATTATGAATCAAAGCAAAACAATCTTCTTCAATCAGACTATGATCAAGGAGAAGATGTTGCTAATCTTTTCATGGAAGGTGAAGAGCAATTAGCTGGCGACTCTACCACTGGGTTCCTGAACTTGGAAGGTGAGATGAAACAAGAAGAAGATGCTTTTGATGAATCTTATGTCATTCTTACATGGTCACAGAATCAATTTAATCATCAATATGTGGCTAGTGACAACCAAGTAAGTACATAAGATCTTCCTACTTCATCCCTTGTTCCTAAGACCAGTACCCCCAATGAAAAACCTCAAGATGAGAGTTTTTAATTTTTTGTACCAAATCCATATCAACCTATTGATATCATAGATCATGTTGAGGAGATAACGATTCAAATGTCAGAGGCAAGAATACTTGTTAAGGGTATTATGCAGGAGTTCCATCCTGAAAGGGAGACCAAGTACATAGTGACAAAATCTAAAGATCCAAAGGCTTAGATTCTCTTTGAGTTTTTTGATATGGGTACTTATTTCTAGACCATTGATGAAGATTCTGAGTCATTGGATATTGTTTTAAATGGAGATTTAGAAACAGATGGATCATTCTCTTCAAGTGAAGGAATTTTGTAGCTGAAAGGAATAAAATTTCCAAAGGATTGGTTTCTCCAGAGAAACTTTTTGATAAGCATGACTGCTTTGTCAAATGGCGATGATAGTTGGGACCAAATTCATCAGCAAGAGTGGGACAATCCAATCTGGATGCAGAAGAAGATCCCAAAATAGCAAATACTGGGAAATGTTACTCTTTCAATAGTAAAAGAAAAATAAGTGGAATATATTTTATGCTGCCTCATAGCAGACAACATCTGAAGCTTTTCTCAAAGTAAAGCGACAGATAAGTTCATGTATTTTTGTAAAGTTTTTATGTTTTTTTTTCATTTTTTAGTCTTTTTATGTTTTGTTTAGTCTTTTTGTGTCTTTTTATTTTGGTAGCTTGACTCTATGGTCCAATGGCATGGATGAAGGCACTTAGAGACTAGATTCTTCTCCCTTTGATTGTTTCAAAGAATGATCGAAGGAAGTTCTCCAGTTAGAGCCAGTTATTGTCCTCAAAATCCACTGAGCTCATTTTGTAGGATGACCCCTACAAAACTTGTCTATTTCATAGCCTACACTCTAAGTTCACAAATCGAGGCAAGTCTTCTTGATCTCATGCGAAGTCATTTGACACCTTGGAACAACTTATGACATTCCCCTCAGTTAATTTTTTGAAGTCCGTGAAATTGACTAGGTCGTAAGCTTGTTAGAATATCGATTCTAACTTTTTAAGGTGTTAGTCATTTTTCAGAGTATACATGCACTAGCGGTCATTTCTACTGCTTGTGCATGTGTCTTGTTTCATCAACATGCATCAAGAGTCATTTCCACCACTTGTGCATGTTTGTATTGTTTGTCTCAGATGCAGGAGCGGTCAAACTGACCGCTCGTGCATGTTGGTCATATTATATCTAGAGGCGGGTAAAACTACCGCCAATACATGTTTCTACTCTTATAGATGTAAGGGTGGTGTTTGTCACCACCTTCACATTCTTTCCTTGTTTCCCGTCGATATGTCTTGCTTTCAGTTTTTCCTTACATGCATCGGCGGGTGAATTCACCGCTAGGACATGGATTATCAAGAGCTAACATGTAAGAGCAGCTATTTTAGCCACCCTTACACATGATCACCAAGATAAACTTTCACATGCAAAAGCGGTGGAAAAAGCCACTATTACACATGTGATTTTTGAGTTCAATGTGAGAGCAGTCATTTTGACCGACGTTGCATCTTACGACTGTACCTTACAACTTGCAATTTTCCCACATGTAAGGGTGGTCATTTCAACCACCACTACATGAAAACCTCAATTTGATCCCACATGCAGGAGAGGGCCTTTTCACCGCTCTGACATGAGATGCAACCTTCTCAAATGCAGGAGTGGTCATTTTGACCGCTCGTGCATGACTTCCTTCAAATTTCCTAACATTGGGAAATTCCTGAAAATGATGCCTTTGGCCCACTTTTGCCTGATTTCTTGACTTGCGTACACTTTAGCCCTTTCAAGCTTATCCTTGTGATCATGATCATTGACATACAATTTCCCAAATTGCCATTTTCCCCTTAACTGCAAGATCATGACTTTTTGTTGCAGTTTCTTCTACGAATTGCCGAGGTCATCACGTCATCTAAAGGTGCTTATCTTCCAAATGACTGACCTATCACCGAAGAAGGCGATAAAGATGGTGAAAGATATAATTGTCAAAGCTCATGCTATTTTAGACAATATCATTGGACTAGACATTTATGAGATGGAAGCAATAAAGGACATGTACCATAATTCCCTGAAGAAGAATGATGGTGGTAGTTGAAATTCTTCTTCATGCCTTAGTTTATTTTCCATTTTGTATATGCAATTTTTTTTTAGATTTGGACATATTCACATGTATTTTTCCAAAATGTAATTACATGTGAGACAAAGGAAGTCCCAAGTCAAATAGGACTCTTTTGTTGAATAAGTCAAAGTAGTTAGATTTTCCTATTTTTGCTCCAGGCCTCTCCCTATAAATAAAGAGGGCCTCTATTGTAATATATATCTTTAATCTTATGCAACAAAGTGCTACCCAAATTGAGACTCAACTTTGAGACTTTGTGTTCAAATTGTATGATCAATTCCAATCAATAAATAAGGTGAGTTTTGATATGAAACTTTGTGTTGAATCGAATTTGTATGAGTGAGGATGTACATATGGCATTTTTACTGATTTCTCTTGTTGATTGATTGGAGAAAGTGGTGTTTGGTTATTACGACTGGAGGATGTTCAAGATAAGTTATATAAACTTTGTGTTATATTATTTCCTTAAATCTATGTGTGTTGAAAGCATTTCTTGGTGAAGGATTATAAAGACTTTGAGCTTGTAGTTGTTCACTTTGTATATGAATCATGTTGAGAATTTGTAGACTTTGTGCTATGATTTTCAATCACATTCGTGTGGATTAGTGGTGTTGTTAGTTGACAGACTTTGTGCTCCAACTGGTGATACAATTACTTTTAAAATCTTTCTGGGGATAATTTGAAGACTTTGTACTTGAGATTATTCACTTGGTTCATGAATCTTTTTGTGAAGTAAGTTGAAAGACTTTGTGCTTCAACTTACAAGAATATTGTTGATTATTGTTTAAGTGTAGAAGAATTATTGAATATTACTGTGAAACATTGTAAACATCTTTTCTGAAAGAAGAGAAAAGGATGAATGTAACACACCCCCAAAGCTAGTATTTAGTGTAAATAAGTTTGTAATAGTTAAAAAGGAACCTCCCCTTGCTGAGAGGAGATATTTATCTCATTACACTGCGTTTGATATAACCATTTTGCCATTAGTTAGCTAAATGACAAAATATTCACCCAACACACTTTTGCTTCCCATTTTGCTTCTGGTTTTGCTTCCAATTTTGCTCCCAATTTTGCTTCCAATTTCACTTCCAATTTTTCTTCTGGTTTTGCTTCCAGTTTTACTTCCAGTTTGGCTTCCAATTTTGTGTCCAGTTGTGCTTCCAATTTTGCTTCCATTTTTGCTTCCACTATTGCTTCTAATTTTGCTTTCGATATAACGTTGCTTGTTGCTTCCAATTTTGCTTCCATTTTTTTTGTCTTTTGTTGCTTCTAAAAATGCTTATTGTTTTGCTTACATTTATTAATTTAATATGTTTTATTTCAATTTAATTAGTTAAATATATCATGCCTCTTAAATAACTCATATGATTATAAAGTAAGTAATTTAAATATTTAACTCATATGATTAAATAACAAGATAATTATTATAACATGTTCATCATCTATAATTAAAACAAGTGAGTCAAGTATCTATAATTTAATTGAATTTGACAACATCCATCCTGAGTAGTAAATTAAAATCATTATACATAATAAATATCCATCCAAAAATCATCGAGCACTTTCAATATATATAAATTGACAAGTCAATATGGGTAAGATCATCATCATATATAACTAAAACAAGTGAAAGTGAAATATGCCAGTGGATCAATAACATGTCTAAATGATACATGTACAAATGATATAAGTAAAAATGATAAATTACGTAAATCAAAATGATACAAGTCAAGATGATACATGTCCAAATGATATAAGTCAAAATGATACATAAATTTATGATACAACTCATTAATATGGCATTACAGGCCGTGAAAATGATACATATGATAGCTAGTGACTATGAAAAGAGGCATCATACCAATATATCAACAATGATTCATGATGCAGTCTATATGATCATGAATGTCACTGGATACTACGTGCAACTGCCTCATCATCATCATCATCATCACAATCATGATCATCATCATCATCACCATCGTGATCATCATCATCATCACCATCATCATCGTCATCATCGTCGTCATTGGCCTCAGTGTCTTATGTATCTGCGTCATCATCATCCTATGCCATTTGATCTCTACTAGAACTAGTACCAACATAATCTGGATCTCTATCAGAAGGATCATCTTGATCTTCTGGAAGACCCGTGTTCTACAAAAAAATATTTAAAATGAAAAGTTATTATTTATTTCATGCAATAATTTATTTTTCTATTATATATCTAATATTACAACATATGAAATGAAACCATAATCATATTACATCATATCAAAGTGCACATACCATAATAAAATTTCAAAAAAGTTACAGTTAATATGTCATTCCAATGATGTAAAACATGCAACAATTCTAATAAATGTTAGTAAAGATCATAAAAAAATTTGTTATACAATTTAACTATCAACTATAAATTCTATTACATAACCTTAAGTGCTACAAATTGCTTGGTCGAAAGCTCCCATTTTGACATAGGTAGGGAGGATAGTGGCAAAGGTTGTAGAATTTGGCTTTACACCAGTCAATTGCATTTGCTTTAAAATTTCTGAAGGCTTTTCAACAAATCCATTTCGTGCATAGCCTACAGTCATTGCAGTCCATGAGACCACATTTCTTTGAGGCATTTTGTCAAATAGTTCCCGTGCCTTGTCTATGCTTCCACATTTTGCATACATGTCTAATAGGGCAGTTGCAACTACAACATCTGACAAAATTCCTCTTTCCTTTATGTATTGATGGATGTCCATACCCTATTCCAAAGCTCCCATTTTGACATAGGCAGGGAGGATGTTGGCAAATGCTGTGGAATTTAGCTTTACACCAGCCAATTGCATTTGCTTTAAAATTTTTGAAGCCTTTTCAACAAATCTATTTTGTGCATATCTTGCAATCATTGCAGTCCATGAGACCACATTTCTTTGAGGCATTCTGTCACATAGTTCACGGGCCTTGTCTATGCTTCCACATTTTGCATACATGTCTAATAGGGCAGTTGCAACTACAACATCTAACAAAATTCCTCTATCCTTTATGTATTGATGGATGTCTATACCCTATTCCAAAGCTCCCATTTTGACACATGCAGGGAGGATGTTGGCAAAGGTTGTGCAATTTGGCTTTACACTAGCCAATTACATTTGCTTTAAAATTTTTGAAGCCTTTTCAACAAATCCATTTTGTGCATATCCTATAGTCATTGTAGTCCAAGAGACCACATTGTTTTGAGGCATTTTGTCAAACTATTCATGTGCCTTGTCAATGCTTCCACATTTTGCATACATGTCTAACAGGGCAGTTGCAACTATAACATCTGACAAAATTCCTCTATACTTAATGTATTGATGGATGTCCATACCTTATTCCAAAACTCCCATTTTGACACAGGCAGGCAAGATGGTGGCAAAGGTTGTGGAATTTGGTTTTCAAACAACTCATACTCATAGAGTTATGGTTTTAGGTCACATATGTTATTGTAACAACAAGGGATTCCAACTATGGTTATGATAGCTAAGACTGCCCTCATTTGTGATCGTAACAAGGTTCTTGGACAACACTATCTTGCTCTTCACACTGGGTACTATATAAGCCAAGATTGGGTTGAAGAAATCACTTGATGGTTACTTATATAGTGATACCACACCCTAATACTCCATGCATTCTAAATAGCTTGAGATTTATACAATACTCAACCAAGATGAAATTGTATCATTGTACCACACTTAACTATGATAGTCCTTTCTTGACAATAATTTGTAATATTTAGACTATTGGGATACTTGCCACAAATAAATATTAGGTCAATGACACTATTAGGTCTCAAAAATGTAGCTTACAAATCCTAAGAGGATGCCAGGCTCTATGCTTAGATTTGCAACAATTTTGAACTAACGAAACAGAGTTAATCTATAGGGTTGATGACTCCCTACACTTCAGGTTCTGCTAGACCTAGGCGGGTGCACCTTACTAATGAAGCAGATTAAATGGATGTGTGATCTTGGCTAAGTGATGGATCTACCCACAATGGTAAATGGTGCAGAATAGATGATTACTTATTGCCTACTTTTTATATTTAATGTCTGAACAGTGATTGAAAATGGTATGGTTCTAATTTGGTATAAATTATACAAGCAATATCAAGGCAAAACTAATGGATATGTTCAACTAATGAAAATGAGTAAGACTAGTGCCTAAATCTATTGGGCTATTTAAGTCAGTGAATGGAAACCGATGTATGTTATTGGTGAGCTTATCTTCTATCTTAACTCTAAGAGTTGGGCACTTTGGATATTTACACCTTGTACAAATGTGTAGGTTTGTATGTGATAGTGCTCTTCTTATATAATCTCAATGATATTCCCTTGAATTACTGTGAAATTATGAAAGGAATTTAATTCTTGAGTTGATGGAAACCAATCACAATAACTTCTTCAAAAGGATTCAATCTTTGACAAGAACCAATTAAAGTCAATTATTAGAAATGATTTTTAATTCACATCAATTGGAAACCAATCAAAGAACTTCACACTGACATCAAATATGCCCCGACAAATGTAAATATGAATAATTCAATAGAACCACTTTGGAGACAGGACAATAACATATAATCATGAAAATTAACACAACTGTTGAACACCAGAAATAAATCACCATGTAGAAATATTCTACTCCATTATGTTTTTCAGAAAATAAACATGTGTAACTAAAATTCTTTAATTAAAATAGAACTGACAATGTCTTCTTTCTATATGTAATATATACAGTCTTCTTTAAATTAAAGAGAGATACCTATCAATCGATGATCTTATGACCATCATATGTTTTAACTTTTATATCAATATTAGTGAAGAGACCACGTCTCTTCATAGTGTCTTTTGAGAACTAACAAAATAATGAAAATAAACAAATAAATTTAATACTAATCCCTATTGAGCCATAAGTAGATTTGAGCAAGTTGATCCAAATATTTCTGGCTTAGGTGTGTCTCTGCATACTCAATGACATCCCTAACATCCACCTCTATTGAAACCATCTTCTCCAGATAAAAGCAAGCTTCCTTAGATGCTGAATCTTCATATTTTACAATTTCTAGGGCCTCATCTAATATTCCTTGACACTCCTTGACCCATTCATCCTTGCTCTTCAAATCTTTGTCATTCTTGAGTAACACAAGTACACCTATCTAAAAGTCTCAATGCATTCTTTCACTTCATCTTGGAGCCTGTCATGGTACTCCTTATGTTGTTTAATAAGATTGTTTGCATCAGATGTGCTTGCACTGTCAGAGGTGTGTTTACCCTGTATTTCATCTAACTTATCGTGTATTCTGTTATTTAGTATTTCATGTTCTTGAATGACCTTTTGGTTTTCAGAGAAAATATCCCATAATTTAGGCATCCATTGCATCACATGAGCATGCCTGCCTTGCAGGACTGTAGTGAGTGTATCTATTCTAACCTTTGCCATTTGATCTTTTGAGGGTGATTGGACTTGTTGTGAGCTTTCTGCCTATGTAATAATTTCAAGAGGGACTGAATCCTTTAAGAAATCATTTTCTTTTTTCAACCTTTCCCAGCTCATTTTGTAGGTATCCCTCTCCTTTATCAACAACTGAATCTGAGCTTTATTTAGTTTTGCCACATTTACTCCAAGTTCTGCTATAACGAGTGGATCAATTTCTCCATCTTTTAATGTCATAACATAGCCAAAAGATTTTTTAGTGTCAATGACATAAATCTTTTTGTTTGGTAGGTATAGAGCCCATATCATGAGGGAGTTCTCATCTGGATTGTATTTTGTTCCAATAAATACTTCAACAACCCTTTCAGAACTAAGCTTGTATTTTGTATCATTATTGTGGAGAAAACTATAAAAAAGAAGTGCTAAATTTGAATCAAGACCCAAGAAGATCATTACACCAGATTCTCTGAGCAACTCTCTTCCTTTCTTAGGAGTCATATCTTCCATCTCCTTTTCAACTTCTGCTTTTAAAGGATTCATTAACTGCATCTAGTTGTCTGGTGTAACATCTGAGACTGATTCTCTAATAGCCTTCCCCTTGTGTTTGTATAAAAAGGATCTAAACTCAGGGGTATGAATAAACTGGTCATCTGAAATAAAAGATTTATATGCAACCTGTCTAGCATCATTATCCCCCGTTTCTTCAATTTCCAATTCTCTTTCTAGGGGATGGTATGGTTCAATTCTACATTTTGAAATTGTATCAGAAAAGTCATGGGGTTTAGAGGCCACAAACCCTTCACTATCGGAGGAAAACACTTCAATTTCTTGTGCTTCCCTTCTTCTTTCCCTTATTTTTTGATTAAATTCATCAATGGCTATTTCAGCATCTCCTTGTTCCAAATTTCTGATTACATCATCATGAGGGTAAGGTACATGAGTATATCCACTCAATTTTTGCTTCTTCTTAGCATAATCAATAAAGCCCTCTGGGGCAAAATTTTTTCTCTATATTGCTTTCCTAAGATTAAAATGAGATCATAACCTTCTCTAGCTAACATAGTAAAGTCACCAAAACATAAGGTGCTTGGCATAAAATACTGTTTATCATATGCACTGAGATTCATCACATTTGAGTAGTCAAGCTGCCTGACTATTCCCAAGTATGCCACCCTATCTGGTATAGTTTTTGGCAACAGAAAAGGGGTATCCTCAAACCCGTATACTCTGATCATTGTGGAATCATGAAAACAATACCAATTCCCCCAATTGTGGTTTACAGTAGGCGGCCCATCAAAATCCTTGGGTCTCAAAAACCTTTTAATTTCTTCTAATAAAGTCTAACTGCATGGGTAGGCATAACATCTGTATAGGGTTTTTACAAAGGATTCTTCAAAGTGAACATAACTGGAATTCACAAACCTGTTGTCCCATATTGAGGTCCATAATTGTGGGGGCAATGATTGACCATCTTTATCAACTTGTGAAATGTTAAACCACTCTGGCCATAGATTAAATTCTTGTCCAAAATACCAAACCATATGCATGAGAATAGAATAGTGTCTGAAGCTGATTGTGGGGGAACTATTTTTTAAGGCCTTCAGACCTGAGTCTATTTCCTTAAAAATAAAAGTAGCATAGTCAAATGTCCTAGCATGATGGCAATGGATATCCATAGCGATAACCATGGGCACTATGGACATAAATTCTGGAACTTCAGTTCCTAACACCTGCCCCACTGAGTAATATGTGTATCTCAGGTAAGGTTCAAACAACTCGACCTGAAATAGTGGTTCATCCCCTTCTTCAAATGGCACTAGATTCCCCTCATTCTGTGGCCTATGTAATGGTAGTCTCCAGCCCTTATATGTGGTATCCAATCTGAAATATTCCTTTTCTAGGGCTTCATGTATGATAGGGGTGTTATATGTGTCATTTAAATTAAAAACTTCACAAATTGCATTTTTAGATATATGAAACAAGGGCTTTCCCTATAGATTGCTTATGGCCTTTTGGTCAGGATCATAATGGTATGCTAGCAGTTTCAAAAGGTCTATATTGACAAAAACATCTGTGACTATTAATTTCCCTAAATTGAGTTACCAGGGGTTGCGGACGGGTTTCATTCTATGTCTCCTATAATTGTGGAGCATGAATAATTCATACCCTCGGATAGGAGTCCATATATTTCTAACATATTTGTATTTATCTTCAAGTTTTTCCACATTTGCCCTCAATTATGCAGTTCTTCTAGCCTTGGATCTAGAACCGGGCAATTGGTCCACAAGATCTTTCTTTAGTTTCCTTTCTGATGTTTTCTCTCCCTTCTCTGTTTCAATTTTCTATTTTTTGCCCTTGGTTTGGCTCTTTTCAGTGTGTTGTCTTTTCTTTGTTTCAGAGGAGCCTTCCATTTTATACTAGAACTTGACTATATCAAAGAAAGTTCAAGGACTTGCCTGTATATGCTCCGCACAAATCTTCTAATTCCCAATGAATTCCTTCTTCTCCGTCTGCAACCCTTGTGTTGAGTTTAGTGGGATTAGAATGGCTTTTGTGTTGATTTTTATGGGTATTATGTTCAATCAACCATTAATCGTTGCCACTAGAATTGAATGCAGGGAATTCACAAATTTCAAAATGTTGGGAATTAAGGTGTCTCAACCTTGGCAATTCCTTACATCATTAATGTTTGTGTTTATTATTTAATTGCATGTGTTGTAAATATTTGTAAATTCCATATTGTCATATTGTGGGATGTGGCATGGTAATGTGTCGATCCTACATGGAATATGACAACTTGTAATTTTGTCCTCACATGAGGAGATAGGCATCCCACTTTGTGTTAGGAGCATTTTTCCATGTGTCGGCATCTTCCATGTTGTGTAAGGGAATATTGACCGAAACGGTTATGACGGATTCCTATGATAGAATCTAAGACATGTAAGAGTCAGAAATAGAAGTTTGTAAGATAGGTAAGGACATGTGTCATGAAGCATCTTTGAATAAGACATATTTAGGCACCCCAAGGTGGAATATGACATGTTGTAAGAGAATATGCTATTTATATCATATGTATGATAGATTCTCTTACAGCTGTAAGTTGTAACCACTATGACAGATTCTATGACAGTCGTAAGTGTCGTAAGAGCATCTATCATAGCCCATTTTGGAAATAGGCAACCTCTTTGGAATGGGAGCTGTGGACACGTGTCAAGCACAATATACAATATTGACCAAGTGTCCTTAGGCGTGGGTCTTGGTCCATGAAGCCAATTGGATGCCCGTCCCAAGATATGTCTAATATTGCCTTGTATTTCCTATATAAACAGATGCTTGGAGATGGAGTTTGTATTACAGGTTTATAGGTACTATTATGCTGCCAGATTGATTCCAGAAATGAGTGGCAAAGACCATTGAAGCTTTCATTGCAAGTGTATTGTAAACAACTTTCAGATTTGTTAATACATTGTGCAGGTTTATGAGTGTGGGGTTTTTCACCTGATAAGGGTTTTCCCCACCGTATATCTTTGTCTCTCTTCTTCTATCTTCTTTTTGGTTCTTTTGTATTGCTGTAATAACTCTGCTAGATGTTGTATGTTGTTGTAGTGATAAGGATTAAATTGAATTTGTATAGGTCTCCCCTCATTAGATTAGTGTAGGAAGCGATTTACGCACACCTAGCGTCCTTTCAGTTGGTATAAGAGTCTGGCTAGTTTTGGTCTTAGCTATTGGGTAGGGGTTTTGTGAGCTGATCTTAAGTTGAGTGGGAGTCTATGCAGAGTATTTGGATTTATATTGTAGCAAGGAAATGGAAAGCACATCAGGAAGGTTTGAAGTGGAGAAGTTCAATGGCAGTAATTTCAAGTTGTGGAAGTTCAAAATGGAAGACATGCTTGTTGACTGAGACCTTTGGGAAAGTGTTAATGGAACTAAACTAGCTGCAATATCACAAGATGACTGGGATCTCAAGGATTGGAAGGCTAAGGGTCTCATAAGACTTAGTCTTGTTGATTCTATGTTGTTAAATGACAATGAGGAGACTACTGCAAAACTACTTTGGAAGAAGTTGGGAGATGTGTATCAAGCAAAATCCTTGTTAATAAACTTTTTCTGAGAAAGAAGTTGTATTCTCTTTGAATGGAGTATGGAGGATCTGTTGCTAAACATATGAATTCTTTTAACATGCTAGTTGCACAATTGACATGTATTGGTGTAAAGATGGAGGAGGAGGATTAATATATGACCTTGCTTTGTTCTTTGCTGGACTCATGGGATCATCTTGTCATGGCTATTGGAAGCACCACATCCACATTCAAAATGGAAGAAGTGGTTTCATCGCTGTTATCTGAAGAGAGGCAGAGAAAGTCTTCTGAGGCAGCCAAAGAGGCCCTTACATTTCGTGGAAGACCCAAGGAGAAAGGGAAGAAGAAGGATAAGAAAGCTGAGAAGGGTAGATCCAAATCCCGTGGGAGATCCAAATCTCCTAGAAAGTAAAGGCTCTTTGTTGGAACTGTGGCAAAACTAGGCATTTCTGAAAGGAATGCAAAGAGGAGAAGAAAAAGAAGAAGAAGAAGAAGAAAGCTCCTAATTCAAATTCTTACAAATCACAAGATGATGGTGATGCCTTCATCGCAGCCCTGGAAACCCATGTATCTGATGATGTGTGGCTGATCGAATCTGGTGCATCATTCCACATGACCTCGCATCGAGACTGGTTCACTAAGTATGAGGAGTTCGATGGTGGAAAGGTGTATCTGGGTGATGACTCTCATCTAAAGATTATTGGTTGTGGAAGAGTCTCTATCTGATTCCCTGATGGTTGACTGAAGGGGATCTCTAGGGTTATGCACATCCTAGGTTTAGCATGGAACCTACTTTCTGTAAGTAGTTTGAATGATGCAGGTGTGCATGTTGTCTTTTCGAAAGAAGGATGCAAGATGACTAGAGGAGCTATGGTGCTTGCTAAGGGTACTAGGAAAGGTACTCTGTTTCAGCTGGAGGCATGCATTTCATAATGCAATAGTTCTTCTGACTCAAGGAAGAGGGCAACAGTCACTTCATCCCCATTTGAATGAGCAGTGAAGAAATATGTTGTTTCTAGTCTTGATGGTTGTAATCATGCATTGGAAGTTAAACTTCCTACTGAAAAGATAATGTTATGTCATAAGAGATTTGGCCACATTGGTGAGAAGGGTCTACGTACCCTAAAAAATAAGAACCTCATTGAGGGGTTAGATGATTGTAATCTTGAGTTTGACTTTTGTGAACATTGCATTTATGGAAAGCAAAACTGTGTTCAGTTTTATTCAAGTTCTCACAAGTCTTCTGGTGTGTTGGACCTTGTTCAATCTGATGTATTTAGTCCTGTTAATGTTCCTTCATTATCAAAATCTATATACTTTGTATCTTTTATAGATGATTACAGTAGAAGGACATGGATTTATTTTCTCAGAAGCAAATCTGAAGTCTATAGCAAGTTTAAGGAGTTTAAGGCCTTTGCTGGAAATCAGACTGGTAAAAAGATTAAATGTTTGAGAACTGACAATGGTGGTGAGTTTTGTTCTACAAAATTTGATAAGTATTGCAAGGAACTTGGGATTGAAAGACATAAGACAACTCCATACACCCTGCAGTAAAATGGAGCTGCAGAGAGGATGAACAGGACACTGATGGAGAAGGCTCGGAGTATGCTTAGTGGAGTTGGCCTAGAACAAAAGTTTTGGGCTGAAGCTATTGCCATTGCTTGCTATCTTGTTAATAGATCTCCTACATCAGCTCTTTTTGGAAAGACACCCATGGAGGTGTGGTCTGGTAGAAAGCCTTCAATAAGGCATCTTCATGTTTTTGGTTGTGAGGCATATGCTCATGTGCCTAAGGAGAAGTGGTCAAAATTGGAGAACAAGGATGTTAAGTGTATCTTCATTGGCTATGGTGTTGGTGTGAAAGGATACAAGCTTTGGGACCCTATGGCTAAAAGCATGTTGTATAGCAGAAGTGCCTTCTTCAGAGAGCTTACACCTTCTTCCACTATTTTGTAGCCAGAAAAAATGGCAAAGAAAGAGGATGTTGTTCAGTTTCCTTCTACCCCTAAAAAGACTAAACCTAAATACAATGTTGGACCTGATGATGAGGAGAGCTCTAGCAGCTCTGGAAGCTCAGATGAAGAAGATGAATCTCAACCTCAGCTCATGAGGAGGTCTACACGGATAAGAAAGGAACTTAAAAGGTTTGGTTTTACATTGCTTGATTGTAGTTGTGCTTATACTTTGGTTACTAACAGTGATGAACCTAGAACTATATTAGAGGCTATGGACATGAAAGATGTAGGTTCCTGGAAGGAGGCCATGGAGGGTGAAATGGCTTCTTTGGAAAATAATCAAACTTGGGACTTGGTGCCTTTGCCTCCTAGATGGAAACCTGTTGGATGCAAATGGGTGTTCAAGAAGAAATTTGGTGCAGATGGCAGTGTTGAGAAGTATAAGGCCAGATTGGTTGTGAAGGGGTATGGTGAGATCTTCTCTCTCATTGCAAAACTGACATCCATTTGATTCCTGTTGTCTCTCGCAGCAGCTTATGAATTGGAGGTAGAACATATGGATGTGAAGACAACTTTCCTTCATGGTGACTTGGAGGAAGAAATCTACATGTCACCGCTAGAGCATTACATGGTGAAAGGTAAGTAAAATTTGGTTTGCAAACTTAAAAAGTCTTTGTATGGTTTGAAGCAATCCCCTAGTAAATGGTACTTGAAATTTGATGCCTTTGTGTTGTCAATTGGATTTGTGAGATCGAAATCAGATCACTGTGTGTATTATAAGTTTGATGGTGATCATATTCTCATTGTTGCACTGTATGTTGATATGTTGCTCATTGGGAATGGTAAGAATATGATTTTTGATTTTAAATCTTAGTTGTCAACACAGTTTGAAATAAAGGATTTAGGGGCTGCCAGGTATATTCTAGGAATGGAAATCAGAAGAGATAGAACAAATAGAAAACTTTGGTTAAGCCAGAGTAAGTATGTGAAGACCGTGTTGGATAGGTTCAGCATGGTAGATTGTAGACCATTGTGTGTTCCCATTTCTTTGGGTATGTTGGTTATTTTCCTAGACTAGATGCTTATTCCCAGTAATCCCTACAAAATAGCCATCATTGATCAACAGGATCCCCAGGCCAGGGGCCAATAGTATAGGAGATAGACTCTATAAATATCTCCTCTTCTTCTTTAGGCTTTACAGAACCAAGGATGGTATTCCCTATTCAACATCTATAAAATGCATCTATGTATTTGCTGGGATGTTGACACAAAGCAGATAAATCCTCTATTAAGTAGACCAAAACTATGAGATAAGTGCAAAGGGGCTAGCTTTGGGCCTATGTTCAGTTGTAGACAGAGAATTTTGGTCCTAAAACTATTTCTAAAGTCCTAAAAGGTTTGTTTATGAAGTTTGAGTTTGATTTATATCTAGATGCAAAACTAGGACATTGGGTTACAATAGAGATACCAGACCAGATTAGTGCCTATCCAGGGCTTGGAGTCAATAGACATATATATGTGAATATCTACCACAGACTTGAGACAATAATCAAATTTCAAGGGGCTTCTGAAATGTCTGCCTTATAGACAATACCCAAGAGAGAGTATTTAGTTATTTCTGCTTACCAACATCCTTACTGCAATGTATTCTTCTTAACACTTAATCCAAAACATTCAATCTACTCTTTAAGCAGAAGTAAGAGACTAAGTACTCAATATAGAAAACCTATATTCTAGAATCTATAACACCCCTTAGATGTTCAGAGTCAGAAGAAAAAACACATTCAGTTTGGAGACAAATAATGAAACACATGCAATGGAGCATTACTCATTTAAATCAACATGAAATTGATGATTCGGTGCATAATACATACAACATACAATTCATAAACTTACGAGACACCTGAAACAGAGTCACCAAAATGTTGTATTCCTACTGCAGCCAGAAGTTTGTCCAGTTTTCAACAACCAAAAATGAGTAACACAGTCCTCCTTATACACCAAGGAAGTGTACTCAACACATTAATTACAAGGCAAATCAAAAATTCGCTAGATACAATGCATGATCAGAAATGGCACTCAAAATAATAAATGTAGCTAGGGACAAAATGGGAAGAAGTAAGAGAAGGGCAAGGAATGGTTGAGCTCGAGCCCTGTGCCATCGCTGGAAGACTCCCCATCACAAATCAGGTACTTGACCATTCAACCACTGGCCCATGCCTATCTGGAATCCTGCCATAATGGCTCCACCACTGGTAGCTCCTCCCAGAAATAGTAATAGCGCACCCATGGAAAATTTCCGCTCAAAAATGACCGCAGACACAAGGGAAAACCATCGCTAAAAGTTCAAAACCCGACCATCGATCTGAAACTCATCGCAGGAATCAACGGTCCCAAAATATGGATGAAGAGCTACCAACCAATGATATCGTGCCACGTAGGCACTTTAACTTTCTATCGTTGACCTTTTTCTCCATCGCGTCTGGATTGCATGTCTCTCCTTTTGCATATCTTCAAATGTATAACTGCATATACATTTGCCTCATACATACAAGGTGGATTTCAAATTTTAATGAGGCACTCGAAGTTGTTTTGAAATTCAGATTGTATCTAGCCTTTGTACCTTTTCAATGTATATCAGCACATACAAGTGCCCAATATACATGCAGTGGACCTGAAATACTATTAACTTCATCTGATTTATCCCTCGGGTCCAGAATGTATGTCCTCCCATATGCCGAATATACAAACCTGTTTGTATATGCCCGCGGGCCCTACCACATGCATCACCTCCACCGCACTATAGCAAATGTATATTTATTTGTATGTCAAATATACAAACACAAACATACAAACCCCTTCATACAACTACAGAATCTGCGATGGAATATTCGATGAATGCATACTTTCCTTGTATCTCTTAATGCCTACATGTTGACTTGTATGTTAGAGATACATTCACCCTTGTACATTTTCCATTGTATGTGCCGGCGATGAACCTTTACACTATAGCAGATGTATATCAGGCCTCCTTGTATATTTTTCATTGCATAAGACCCGATGTATAGACATACATTCATTCCTACATATACAAACACAGGATCTTCTACAAAATATTCCCTCAATGTATCTTCCACCTTGAACCCAATATGCAATTGAAGATGCATACAAGTGCAGAATATTCCTGGGAGTCTTGCGAAAGATTCCACTAACGTATATGCAACCCGATATACATTAAAACATGCATATAACTCAAATTTTCAACATTTTATGGAAGCCAACAGAGATTTCACAAGCCCGCCAATGCACATTTACGATTGCACATGCAAAAACTTAACATTTTTCATGAGTGTGATAAGAAAAGGTGATAAATCATTACATGGGGACTGGTCAGCCAATGAAAACTAAAACATGAGGATGAGACTATAACCAGGAACCCACCACAGAAGGCCACCAACAGAACAGACAAAACAATGCAAGACCCCAAGATCTAGAAAATTTAGGATCTGAAAGAGAAAATCAGCACACATTCAAGCTTAAAACGCTAAACATAAATGATTACCAACATAGGCTCTAATTGGGGACGTGTAGGTGCAAGACTGCAGCAATCACCAGACTCCTCTAGGGCAGACCAAACAAAATTCAAAACTTAAAACACGACCGACTATATAAGGCATGTACAAAATATTTACAACTAATTTATAGGGTGCACAGAAGGTAGTCATTTATGTGAAAAAAGTTTTAAGGAATTTACCGTGCACTGGCAATTCCATTAGTTCACCATTTAGGGCTTGGAGAAAAAATGAATCATCTCCATAGACATTGCTAATTTGATATGGGCCGATCCATAAGGGCTCAAATTTGCCGTGCTTACCCATATCCTAGCTCCTTGCATTCCACATAAGGACCAGATCACCTATCCGAAACCTTCTCTCTTTAGCCCTTTTATCAAATAGATACTTCACTCTTTGTTGTTTCTTGATGTTTGTCTACTGTGCTTCTCTTCTGATTTCATCTAGTTCAACCAGCTGATTTATTCTTTCATTCATTGGATCTCTAATCTCCTCCTTGTTTCCTTGGATGAACTTATAAACTAGCAGGAGGTTATTCATAGGCAATCTAGCTGCTGCACCATATACGAATTCATAAGGTGACCCTCCAGTTGCCTTTTTCACTGTCACCCTATCCCCATAATGCTAATTTCAGCTTTGAATCCCAAGATTTCTTATTTTTATACACCATCCTTTTGATGATTTTCATGAGGCTCCTGTTGCTTGACTCTGCCTGGCCATTTCCTTGCGGATGGTATGGTGATGTATGACACAAATTCATTCCATAATTATTGCAAAAACCAACAAACTCATTAGACCTGAAGCACATAGCATTATCTGTAACTAATTTTATTGGCACTCCAAATCTGATAATGATATTTTCTAAAATAAAATTGATCGCCACCTTACTTGTGGCCTTTTTAGTTGAAATGGCCTCAATCCATTTAGTGAAGTAATTAGTGGCAACCAGTATCCAGCTATGCTCTCCACTTGATTTTTCTGAGATTTCCCCTATGAAATCAATTCCCCATTGCTGAAATGGAGCTTCTACAACTATAGTCCTAAGGGGCAATGCACCTTCATATCTTAATTTCCTTGAGAACCTTTGACAAGGATCACATTTTCTTATCATTTTGTGTGCATCTGAGAAGAGGGTTGGCCACCAGTAGCTTGGTTTGAGAATTTTATGGGCTGTTGTATAGGCAGCATAGTGTCCACCACACACTCCATTGTGTAGGTCACTGAGAATATTTTTGGCCTGATTTTTATCAACACACCTGAGTAACACACCATCATGATTTCTCCAATACAACTCTCCTTGAACAATGATGTATTTAATAGCCTGTAGCTTCAAAGTCCTTTTCTGACTATCACTGAAGTGGGAAGGACAGTTAAAATTCTGCAAATAGTATATTATGTCCTTATACCATTCGGATTCTGACATATTTATAACTTCATTATGCACTTCATTCACTTGGCATGCCTCTAGATTTGACTGTCATTAGCTTTGCTAAAACCTGTCCTCTTACCAATTTTGTGATCTGTATCTCTATGTTGAATTCCTGCAGTTTGTTTATCCACCTGCATCTTCTTCCAGTTACCTCCTGCTGAGTAAATATATCTCTGACTGCTTCATGAGGCACATATGCAATTACTTGTGAGCCTACCAAATAGGGCCTGAAGCTCTTAACTGCTCTGACTAATGCATACACTTGTTTCTCCTTTATATCATACTTTAATTCGGTAGCCTACAATGACCTACTAAAGAAAGCTATAGGCTGTTCAAACCCTTCTTCATTTTTTTGCAATAGGCATGCAGCAACAGTATGGAAAGAAGCAAATGAAAACAATTGAAATGGCCTAGAAAAATCTAGAAATTTTAAAATAGGAGCCATCTTTATTGCCTCCTTTATGTCTTGAAATGATTTGGTTGCTTCATCTTCCCATTTAACAATTGCATTCTTCAGCATTTTAGAGATCTCCTTGGTGGTCTCTGCAAAATTAGGAACAAATCTCCTAACAAAATTAATCTGTCCAAAGAAGGATTGAACACCTTTTACTATTTTTGGGATCTGAATTTTGTCAATTGCAGCCACCCTTTCAGGATCAATCCTGACTCCATCCTTGGAAACAATGTGTCCAAACAGTTTTCTGTCTACAACCCCAAAAGCACATTTCTTTGGGTTGAGTGAGATGCCATACTCTAATGCTCTAATAAAAATTTGTTCCAAATGCAAACAGTGTTGTTCTTCTTTCTTTGAAAAGGTAGTTAAGTCATCTTGACACACAACCAAGATTGAATCAATCAATCCTGCAAAAGCAACATCCATTGCCCTCTGAAATGTGGCACCTACATTTGTCAGTCCAAATGGCATCCTAACATATACATATGTTCCCCATGGAGTAGTGAAAGTAGTCTTGAACTGTTTTGACTCCTTTACTTTCACTTGATTGTACCTTGAAAATCCATCCATGATGGAGAGAAGCTCACAGCCGGTTACCTTCTGCAACATGGCCTCCATGTTTGGCAATGGATAATTGTCTTTCAAAGAAGACACATTTAAATTTCTAAAATCCACACACAGTCTGATATCACCATTCTTTTTTCTGACTGGGACGAGGCTAGACACCCAAGTTGAATGTCTGATAGGCATGATTATTCTAGCCTCCCTAAGCTTCATAAGTTCCTCTTGCATTTTTGGAGCTAAGGTTGGGTTGATAGGTCTCTATTTTTGTCTAAATGGTTTAGCTCTAGGCTTCAAAGGGATTTCATGCTGAACTAAATCCTCCCTATAAGCTTTCAGGTCCTCATATGACCAAGCAAACACATGCTTATACCTTCTTAGCAATGCAATCAGCATAATTATGATATGTGGTTTGAGCTGTTTGCCAATGTATACCTTTTTGGGAGCATGAGATGTCCCCAAATTTATCTCTTCTAAATCATTCTTGTTTGTTGGAGATGACTTTGTGACGAGTTGGCCCCTATTGTCAAAAACTCTCTCTAAAGCAACTAGCCCTCTAGGGATTTTATTTGTCTTTAGCTGAATTACTGCCTTCCCTAGGAGAGTTTCTTTCCCATCTACTACCTCTACAAAATTCTGAAAATCCATTTCTTGGTTCTCATATTCATCAATACAATGTAGAAATCTTAGTAAATCTTTATCATCATCAAATACTTGCTAGCTGCATACATTATCGGGTGCTGCAGGTCTGAGTTTGACCTCAACATTTGTTACATCTGATAGAGTTATATCATCTGGCCTTACAGCTACATTAGCTAGAAAATCTGCCCTGACATTTTTTGCTCTTTCTATCCAATTTATTGAGAAGGCATCAAACAATTCAATTGTATCGCAAACAGCATGCTTATATTGCTTTAACCTCTTATTTTTTTATGCATACTTATCCCTAACTTGGGAAACAACTAGCTCTGAATCACCAAATACCTTGAGCATCTTCACTCCATGCTTCAAAGAGACATTCAATCCTAATAACAGAGCCTCATACTCTGCAATATTATTTGTACAGGCAAATTCAACAAGAAAGAGAATTTTAGAATTTTACCAGATGGAGACAAAAATACAATCCCAGCACCAGAGCCTTCCTTCAAACAAGCTCCATCAAAATACATGGTCCAGAGGCCTTGTTGATCAGACTTTTGAATGCACATGTCTCCCTCTTTACATTCTTTAACATCTTAGACAACTCTAAAATTATCACAGTTGGTGTTCACAAAGCATATATGTTCCTCTGATTCTTGATTCTCCACTGTCTCTAATGATCTTTCCTCCTTGATCAGTTTGGCATTCCTACCATTCATAGGGATCATAGCGTATGACAGATCTAATTGCATACTTCCACCAATCAACGCTGCCCACCTTCTTAACAACAACATGCCATATTGTGGCTTGATATCAACAACTTTTATGTTCATTTTGTAGGTCTTTTCAGGATATGCTGCTAGTCTGAAATCGACATCTTCATAATTCTGATGATAGGTACCTCCCTAGCATCCATGGCATAGCACTTCCCACATGCCTTATCTATCTTTAACCTTGCTTGCTGCATGATGGCTAAAGGCATGATACTTGTTGATGCTCATGAATCCAACATACAATTCTTAATCACTTTTCCATTTATGACAAGAGAGACATAAAATGGTTCAACCTGCGAGGGTCATTTTGTCATGGTCATCCCCAAATATACCTTAGGAACTTCATCTTCTTCAATGCACAGGGCCTTTTTCTTGCCCTGAGGTTCATCATTCAACTTGGCTTGACAAGGTACACCTAAAATCAGGGATACTGCTTTATTTCTGAACTCTTCTACTTTCATCAGTTCCATCAGTGGAATAGAGACTTTTATCTGCGATAAGATTTGAGTGATATCAAATAGAGCATAATTTTGTATGACAGTTGTAGCTTGCTCCACGGTTTTACTTGTATCCTGAGATGATCCAGCTTTAGTCTTTATGGCTCCTTGATTGTCATTCTTGCTCTCAGAATTTCTACTTTGATCCTCAACCTGGGGAACTGTGTTTTTTATTTTTTGAGAATTGTAACCTATTTTTTGCTTAAAACCTTGTTTATTATTGTTCCATTGTTTCTTATATGTTTCAGTCCCCTTATAATTTTGTATTGGTTGGCTCACAAAAGTGTTCTCTGGTTCAGGTGTACCACTTACCTAAGCCTTACCTCTGAGATTGTAATTGCTCTTGACTTGAGCTACTGCTGCTACTGTGAGGGCTCTAATTTCTTCATCTGAAGGTCTCCTCAAATTACTCAGAAAATTATGTGAATCCTGAGCATAGGCATAATTGTCCTCTTCATCCTCATCATATGGGAATTGTTGGCAGACCTAAATTTCATTATCTACACTTGCATTAGCATCATGAAAAGAGTATCCTCTATTTGTAGACAACATATTGACATTATCATCCTCCATGCAATGCGGCTCATTGCATTCATCACAGGCAACATCATTATTATATAGAGACTGAACAATCATACATTGTGACTGTGAATGAGGCATTTGGCAGATTATACACCATGGGGTGTCATTAACAATATTTATAGCTTTCTTCAAAGGATCAGGAGTTTCCTTTGTATTCTGAGCTCTTGGATTTGTATTGCTGTGTGGGAGGATGGGTTTACCATCACGCTAATTAGTATGATATGACATATCATGTAATGATGGTCTTCTTTCTTGCCTTGGGTAAACTGGCCTGTCAAGACCTATCCCCTTTTCATTTTTAGCTATTCTATAACTCAAGTCCTTAACAACATTTGTTAATTTATCTATTTTATCCTTAGAAGTAGATGCATTACCTTGGATACTCTGAGATTTAGTGTTTGGATTTTGCAGAATTTTCACATCATCCCTTTTGTTTGTCTTACCAGACGCTTTTCTATTATTTTCAATATTTGTTGCAATTTTGAAGGCATCTCTGAGGCTGTGAGGTCCCTTGTCTCTTAATCCATAAGCTATCTTGGCATCAAAAGCATTTATGTACAACACTATGCACATAGGTTCATTAGGCCTCAAGTCCTGTGGTAATTTGTTCAATACCTTCATGAATCTAGCATTGAAATCAGCAACTTGTTCTTTTGATCCTTTGGCAATTCCAGTAAATTCATTAATGAAGAAACTAGGATCAGTTTTGTCACCATATTGTTCCTTGAATATTCTCCTAAATTCATCCCATGATGAAATGCTTTTGTCAGGCAGGCCTTTGTACCATTCCATGGCTTCATCAACTAAGGATTGCATGAATGATTTCATGAAAACATCCTCATGCTCAACCTCAAAATTGTCCATGATATTCTGAAAAGCTTTTAGATGGTCTTCACCTAAGACAGTATTGTTTCCTAAAAATTTAGGCACTTGCAGCCTCACATGTTTGTCAATAGGGTTTGGATAACCCAGAATGCCATCAAAAACTAGTTGTCTGAATCTGTCCAGCTGCATTGGCTATCTACCAAATTGGTTAGCATTGGCATTTCTATTTGCATTCTGATTTCTTATGTTATTTAATGGTATTCTAGCATTATTTGCATTCTGTCTTTGATCATTATGTTGATCCTGGACCTCATTCCTTTGCTGATTTGTCTGCACATTTATATTTTCAAGGGTAGGAATTGAATCATTTTGAGCAACTCTTAGGGCTTGCACTTTCTGTCTCATGTCATCTCTGATTTTCACTGCTTGCAGATATTCTAATTATGCCCTTAAGCTCTTAATTTCATCAGCTAGTTCCTCCTCTCTAGGCATAGAAGAGGACAATTTTATCACATTCTGATCATCATTATCATCATCCCTTAGGGATTCAGCTTCTTCAAATCTGTCAGGGGAGTCGTGGAAAGGGCGTTCTTGAAACACTTCTGACCTTATTCTCAATCCACCACCCTGTTGTCTCTCATACACATTATGAACATCAGCCTCAGTGTTTGAAAAAAAAGGTATTGTCTGCTCTGAAGATCCTGGATTGTCTTGAATAAATTTATTTTTCATTGGGCTAAGAGAACCATCTTGACTGGCTTGAATAGTCCCCTTTTTCCTATACATCATTTTTGTGGGTAACTCTTCAAATAGAGTATTATGCTGGGATCTTCTCCCTTGCATACAAATTTTTTCTTCACTTGTTGGGAGATTGGTTCGGAGTCACCACCTATTACTAGGAATTATTTTCTTTTAAAATCAAGGTTCTTTCACTTCACTTCCCCAGCGGAGTTGCCAAAATCTGTTGGTTATTTTCCCAGACTGAATGCTTTTTCCCAGTGATCCCTACAAAATAGCCATCATTGATCAACAAGATTCCCGAGCCAGGGGCCAACAGTATAGGAGATAGACTCTAAATATCTCTTCTTCTTTAGGCTCTGCAGTACCAAGGGGGGTATTCCCTATTCAACATCTATAAAATGCATCTATGTATTTGCTGGGATGTTGACACAAAGCAGATAAATCCTCTATTAAGTAGACCAAAACTATGAGATAAGTGCAAAGGGGCTAGCTTTGGGCCTATGTTCAGTTGTAGACAGAGGATTTTGGTCCTAATACTATTTCTAAAGTCCTAAAAGGTTTGTTTATGAAGTTTGAGTTTGATTTATATCTGGATGCAAAACTAGGACATTGGCTTACAACAGAGATACCAGACCAAATTGTTGCCTATCTAGGGCTCAGAGTCAATAGACATATATATGTGAATATCTACCACAGACTTGAGACAATAATCAAATTTCAAGGGGCTTCTGAAATGTCTACCTTATAGACAATACCCAAGAGAGAGTATTTAGTTATTTCTGCTTACCAACATCCTTACTGCAATGTATTCTTCTTAACACTTACTCCAAAACATTAAATCTACTCCTTGAGTAGAAGTAAGAGACTAAGTTCTCAATATAGAAAACCTATATTCAAGAATCTATAACACCCCTTAGATGTTCAGAGTCAGAAGAAAAAATACATTCAGTTTGGAGACAAATAACGAAACACATGCAATGGAGCATTACTCATTTAAATCAACATGAAATTGATGATTCTGTGCATAATACATACAACATACAATTCATAAACTTACAAGACACCTAAAACAGAGTCACCAAAAAGTTGTATTCCTACTGCAGCCAAAAGTTTGTCCAGTTTTCAACAACCAAAAATGAGTAACACAGTCGTCCTTATACAACAAGGAAGTGTACTCAACACATTAATTACAAGGCAAATCAAAAATTTGCCAGATACAATGCATGATCAGAAATGGTGCTCAAAATAATAAATGCAGCTGGTGATAAAACAAGAAGAAGCAAGAGAAGGGCGAGGAATGGTTGAGCTCGAGCCCTGTGCCATCACTGGAAGACTCCCCGTCACAAATCAGGTACTTGACCATTCAACCACTTGTCCATGCCTATCCGCAATCCTGCCATAATGGTTCAACCACCAACAATTCCTCCTAGAAACAGTAATAGCGCACCCATAGAAAATTCCTACTAGAAAATGACCGCAAACGTAAGGGAAAACCATCGCTAAAAGTTCAAAACCTGACCATCGATCTGAAACTCATCACACGAATCAATGGTCCCAAAATATGGATAAAGAGCTACTAGCCAATGATATCGTGCCACGTAGGCACCTTAACTTTCTATCACTAACCTTTTCCTCCATCACGTCCGGATTGCATGTCTCTCCTTTTGCATATCTTCGAATGTATAACTACATATTCATTCGCCTCATACATACAAGGTGGATTTCAAATTTTAATGAGGCACTTGAAGTTGTTTTGAAATCTAGCTTGTATCTAGCCTTTGTCCCTTTGCAATGTATATTGGCACATACAAGTGCCCAATATACATGCAGTGGACCTGAAATACTGTTAACTTCATCTGATTTATCACTCGGGTCCGGAATGTATGTCCTCCTATATGCCGAATATACAAACCTATTTGTATATGCCCGCGGGCCCTACCACATGCATCACCTCCACCGCACTGTAGCAAATGTATATTTGTTTGTACGTCAAATATACAAACACAAATATACAAAACCCTTCATACAATTACGAAATCTATGACGGAATATTTGATGAATGCATACTTTCCTTGTATCTCTCAACGCCAACATGTTGACCTGTATGTTAGAGATACATTCACCCTTGTACATTTTCCATTGTATGTGCCAGTGATGAACCTTTACATTGTAGCAGATGTATATCAGGCCTCCTTGTATATTTTTCATTGCATAAGACCCAATGTATATTGACATACATTCATTCCTGCATATACAAACACAGGATCTTCTACAAAATATTCCCTCAATGTATCTTCCACCTTGAACCCGATATGCAATTAAAGATGCATACAAGTACAGAATATTCCTGGGAGTCTTGCGAAAGCTTCCACTAATGTATATGCAACCTGATATACATTAAAACATGCATATAACTCAAATTTTCAACATTTTATGGAAGCCAACAGAGATTTCACAAGCCCACCAATGCACATTTGCAATTGCACATACAAAAACTTAACATTTTTCATGAGTGCGATAAGAAAAGGCAATAAGTCATTACATGAGGACTGGTCAGCCAATGAAAACTAAAACATGAGGATGAGACTATAACTAGGAACCCACCACAGAAGGCCACCAACAAAACAGACAAAACAATGCAAGACCCCAAGATCCAGAAAATTTAGGATCTGAAAGAGAAAATCAACACACATTCAAGCTTAAAACCCTAAACATAAATGATTACCAATAGGGTACAAAGTTGTTTGTTGAGGATTGTCCAAAATCTCCTAGTGAGGTGGAGGACATGAGCAGAGTACCTTATGCTAGTGCTATTGGCAGTTTGATGTATGCTATGGTCTACAGAAGACAAGACATTGCCCAAGCAGTGGGAGTCCTTAGTAAATTTATGGCTAATCCTGGATGGGTTCATTGGGATGCAGTTAAGAGAGTGTTCAAGTATTTGAGGGGTACTTCTGAGTATTCCATTTTCTATCATGGTAATGTTTCAGGACCTCTACATTTTGTCGATATTCATCGATTTGTGGATTCAGATTGGGCAGGTGACATTGACAGCAGGAGATCCACTAGTGCTTATGTGTTTACACTGTTTGGTGGCGCTATTAGTTGGATGAGTAACCAACAACCTGTTGTTGCTTTGTCCACGATAGAAGCTAAGTATATGGTAGCAACTCATGCTTGTAAGGAAGCCATTTGGCTTAAGAGATTGTGTTCAGATATTGGTGTTGATGCAGGTCAGATCACGATCAGTTGCGATAGTCAGAGTGCAATTTGCCTTGCAAAGAATCTAACTTTCCATGCTAGAACAAAGCACATTGATGTTCAATTTCACTTCATACGAGACATGGTTGAGGATGGAAAGGTAAATTTGGAGAAGGTAGATACTTTGAGGAATGTTGTAGATGCACTGACGAAACCAGTGGGCATAGAGAAGTTCAGATGGTGTTTGGAGTCTATCGGCCTCTCGGCCTTTAGCAGTTAAATCTTGTTTTTCTATTGGCTCTTACAAGGTATTTGACAAGTGGGAGAATGTTGGGAATTAAGGTGTCTTGACCTTGGTAATGCCTTACATTATTAATGTCTATATTTATTATTTAATTTCCTATGTTCTAAATATTTGTAAATTCCATATTGTAATATTATGGGATGTGGCACAGTGATGTGTCAATCCTACATGGAATAGGACAACTTGTCATTTTGTCCTCACATGAGGAGATAGACATCCCACTTTGTGGTAGGATCATTTTTCCATGTGTCAGTATCTTCCATGTTGTGTAAGGGAATATTAACCGAAACGGTCATGATGGATTCCTATGACAGAATCTATGACATGTAAGAGTCAGAAATAGAAGTTTGTAAGACAGGTAAGGACATGTGTCATGGAGCATCTTTGAATGAGGCATATTTGGGCACCCCAAGGTGGAATATGACATGTTGTAAGAGAATATGCTATTTATAGCATGTTTATGATAGATTATCTTACAGCTGTAAGTTGTAACCGCTATGACAGATTCTATGACAATTGTAACTGTCATAAGAGCATCTGTCATAGCCCATTTTGGAAATAGGTGACCTCTTTGGGATGTGAGCTATGGACAAGTGTCAGACACATTCTACAATGTTGACCAAGTGTCCTTAGGCATGGGTTTTGGTCCATGAAGCCAAGTTGGATGCCCATCACAAGATAGGTCTAATATTGCCTTGTATTTCCTATATAAACAGGTGCTTGGAGATGGAGTTTGTATTACAGGTTTACAGGTACTGTTATGCTGCCAGATTGATTCTAGATGCAAGTGTCAAAGACCATTGAATCTTGCATTGCGAGTGTATTGTAAACAACTTTTAGATTTGTTAATACATTGTGCAGGTTTCTGAGTGTGGGGTTTTTCACCCGATAAGGGTTTTCCCCACCGTATATCTTTGTCTCTCTTCTTCTGTCTTCTTTTTGGTTCTTGTGTATTCCTATAATAACTTTGTTAGATGTTGTATGTTTCTGTAGTGATAAGGATTAAATTGAATTTGTATAGCTCTCCCCTCATTAGATTAGTGTAGGAAGCAATTTCTGCACACCTAGCTTTGTTTCACAAAATGTCAGGGCGATGCTCTTTTTATCATATCGGTGAGACCATTTTATTCTTTCACCGATCTTCATATTTTTTTAGCACCATTTTCTTTCATATGTTTCTGGTTGGTTGCTAAGGGTGCATTGGTGTCTCCATGAAATACTCTTTCCATAGAGTTGTGAACCCTTTATTGTCATTTCAGGGAGATATTATAATTTTCATCTCGATGTCACTTTGATCAGGTGTGGCAAACGTTCTCCTTGGCATCGGTGAGTGTTTCTCTGATAGATAGGGGTTACCTCATCTTTATCAGCATGACAATCTCCATGTCAAGAGAATATGATAGTCTCCCAATGGGTAAGGTCTTCCCAATGATCTTATCTCCATCGCTCATTTTTATTAGAACATATCGGCTAGTGTCTTACAAAAATCCTTTTGTCTCTTGTGTCAGGGTGACTTTTGTGGTCGGGGAAGCTTAAGGATTTCATTCCAATTGTATATGTCATGCCGATAGTCTTAATATTACACGTCGAGGAGAGATTGTTTGCTTCCTAGTGATGAGGCATTGGTCGATGTGACTTAAAGGCTCGGTGTAACTTTAGGATTTCACTCTGATTGTTCTACTCACACCGATGAGTATGTGTAAGTGATACATATAGAATTTTTCCATGATATTTTGACATATGAAATTTTGATTGTTCAGACATCAATCATCTCTCACCGATTATCATCACATTATACTTCAAGAATGTGTTTTTCTATTCAGGGTGAGTTACTTAAGGTCTTGTTGATATAGATAACTTAGTATCAGAATTAGGCTGTGGTCAGAGAGCTAGGTATATTCATGAGATTGTTTATGTGCAGATTTTGAAATGGATCTTGTCACACAAGTATTTGGTGGTTGGTTTTGTAAATGAGGGACATTAGTCACATTATGTGAGACTTGGTGAATTCTCAGCAGATGAATAATGTGAAATTTTTTAGTTCCAACAGACACAAGGCTTTTAAACAAAAACCATAATCCCAACTCTATATCCATCCCCGTGGCAGTCTCAAGGGCCACCTTGAGACAAAAAATGCTAATGTACTATTATGATAGTTATGATTGTCCTCCATCAGTTCATTGTGCATTTGAAACTTGAGATTAGGATTGGGGAGGTCTCCATTTGTAAAAAACATGGAAAATACTCATGGCAAGATCTTTAAAATAGGCATATTCAACTTCAGGCATTTTTGCAGACCCTAGGAAGCTGGATGTAGACTTAGTGACTTTAATTACCACCACAAAGACTATCCCCTTTGTGACTATGACAAGGTAACATTGTCATGCTCTTTATGACAATCCCTTCTCCATTGGGTGATGGCCTAATAACATTTATCTCCTTTGTGATTTCAATGCCTCTTTAATGCACTATCATAAGAGTCTTGATAGTCCTTATGTATTATTGAAGAAGGCTTCCAACAAATTAGAAAGGAGGGCTTAAGATTACATACAAAATCCTAGTCTTCATAGCCTAGTCACATATCACCCCTCTAAGAAGACCTCTTGAGATAATTGCCCTTTAATAAAGGAAGTCAATGTAGTTTTAAAAGATAAAGTGCAAGAGGCCAAAGGACAAGAAAACTTAAGGCCTTAAAGGGTTTAAAGGAATAAAAATATAGGCTTGCAGACTCGACATAAAACCCTAACCCTAGGTATAAGGTGGGTACCACAAGAACCCTTTAACTTGGAACTACACAACCTTGTCTAATTTGATCGTGGGAAGCCGAAATCAAGCATGTACACTCACATATGATAGATAAGTATGCCTACTGAGTGGTTTGACATAAAAATGAATAGGCTTCAAATTATAAGCAAGCACAAGACTAGTATACTCATTATGATCCTAATGGAACCAAGAAGGGTCCCCATAGATATAAGAGTAAAGCTTCAGCATCCATCAAGTCACCTCTAAAGTATAATGTACAGTTACCTCCCTCACAATCCTGGAAAATGGAAGCGTAGGGATAACCAGCTCAAAACTCGTCTGATGAGCAATAGTTCCTCTCAACCTTTTGGATGAACACTGAGTGCCTCCTGCACTAGCACTGGCACTAGAAGATTCAACAGCAGTACCACTTCCACTTCTCTTCTTTTGCCAAGCCATTTTCAGATATCTCAGTGGGTAGAAATTGACTCAAAAACTGATGCTCTTAGAGAGATCACACGTTATCAGCTTCTGAACAAATAGGGAACAGAAGGTTATCAACATCATCTCTAAACATTAGGGTTTTAAATTTAGTGTCACCTGTTGTTTTAGATTAAATAGCTTACAAGAAAGAAAGCACAAGGCTAGTATACTCATTATGATCCTAATGGCACCAAGAAGGGTCCCCAAAGATATAAGAGTAATCATTTGTCATCTAAGAGAAATCTTACATTTAAGGGCGCTAGGGCTAATAGAGAAGCACTTCAAAACTCATCCATGTCTTGGATAATTGCTTTTTGCAGGTGCATGGGTATCTTTGAGAATGGCAAATGTAGATGGTCTTTGAACCATTGAAGGCATGGTTCCTTCAACCTATTCACAAATGTTTTCCTAGCATCTATCATTTGGACGTCCCTTGAAACCACAACATATTTTATCTTGGTATCGTAGGTACCAATGCAAGATGCAAAACATGGCATGGTGGTTGAAGAAGTCTATGTCCCAGGAGTGGGTGGGGCATTGGAAGCCTCTATTCCATGTTCCACATTCTTAGAGGTTATTGTTATAGATTTCCTCTTGGATCTTTTGCTTGATCCATGACTGGTTGGGGAATCAATTGATTCCCTTTGACACTATTGATTTGGTTGTAATTTTTCAGGGGCTTTACCAGATCATTTTTCTATGTATCTAACAAGTATTGTCAAGTCCACACCATCCAATTTGTTCACTGCCTCTACCCCCAATATGGAAGCCAATGCCTCTTTATCTTTGTCAGTATCATGTTCCTATAAAATAAATTTCTTCTTTCAAATTTACAAATAAAATACTAAAAACTAAAAATCAAAGAAACAATGGAAACATTTACAAATCTATAATTGACAATGAATTACCTCATTGTGGCTAGAGTCTCTCCCTTTTCTCTCTTCCCTCTATTGCTTGACATTTTGAGGTGACCTAGGGCAAATTATTTTCGTTCAAACTGTGGAGGAAAATAAAGTACACATTGCTAGGTATGAAAGTTTACCATCTATCATAGCCTATCTTGGGACAAGGCACCCACATTGGGATGGGATGTTGGACAAGTGTCCTTAGGCATGGGTTTTGGGGCATGAGTCCAAGATGGACGCCCATCTCTAGAAGGTTCCATATTTTCCTTGTAAACTCTATAAAAATAGGTGCTTGGATGGGAGATAAGTAGTTTTTTGTACAGGTACTGTTATGCTGCTGGAATATCTCTAGATTCAACATTTGAAGACTCTTGAAAGAGCATTGGCTCTGAAACTATATTGTAATCTATTATTGTTTACTTTAATACATTTGAGTTGTGTTTTGGAGTGTGGGGTTTTCACCCGTAGGGGTTTTCCCCACGTATATCTTATCTCTCTCTCTCTCTCTTCTGTCTACTTTTTGTGTGTATGTGTATTGCTGCAATATCTCTATTAGATGTTCTATGTTGCTATAGTTGTAAGAATTAAAATTGAATTTGCATACATCTCTCCTCATTAGATTTGTGTAGGAAGCGATTTCCGCACACCTAGCTTCCTTTCAAATTTAAGAGATCAAACCCAAGGAATACTCCACTTCCCACTGATCTACTTGGGGAATGGGGCAAAGATTGTACACTAGAATGGGTTACTGAACAAATTCAAAATCAAATAGAAGATGCAAGTATAGATTCAAACATAACAGAAGATGAAATCAACATGTCTAGAGGTTGTGAAAGAAAGGTACAGTTGGAATTTTACAAAATGTTGTTTCCTTACAACTTTGACACTATTAACTATTTTAATATTCATCATTATATTTGTTTTCACTAAAATAAATGGTCTTTCACAGGTGAGGAAATATCCAGCAATGTGGGCATATGGTCGACATTATCGTGTAGAAAGTGTAGATGTAAAGAGACGATCCTTTGATTGTGGCATCATGGTTGACTTCAAGCAATCCAGTCGATCAAGCTCAAAATATAAGAATATAATTGAAGGGAATCTACAATATGTTGGGAAAATACAAGAAATTATTGAGTTGGATTACCGCTCTTTTAAATGTTGTATTTTTAAGTGTAGATGGTATGAAGCATTTGAGAGGACACGAAAACATGATACCCATAGTGGATTGTTTTCTATAGATTCCTCATGTTTCCTACCAGAGGATAAGGAGCCTTATGTTCTACCAATTCATTATGAGAAGGTATTTCTTTAACTCAAACAAGAAGCGGTAGTGATCATTAATCTATTAATTCATAGTTTATTGTGAATATATACATGTGTTTATTAATCAATAAAATTGTTATACCATACGTCTAATATATGTATGTCGTTCATGTGTAGGTATTTTTCTATGAAGATATTTTGGACTTAAAATGGATATTTGTCATACATTATGATCCAAGATTAAGTCATGTATTTGACAATGCATTAGTGGATACTGAGCAAAACAATGATGGCCAACAAAATGAGAGAGAGGGATTAGAGAACATTGAATAAATTGACATCCATGATGATGTTGAAGATGGTTATGTTCAAGAACAAGATGACAAAAATATAGAGTTGGATGATGTTATGGAAGACAACAATATGGATGGTATACAAAATGATGATCTAGATGGGCTACGAAGTAGATGAGAAAATTCTAGAGCTACATGTTCAACACCTACTGAGTCAGCCAAAGGACCCTGAGGCAGAAAGGTTTGGAACCTATCAAGAATTGAGTGTAAAAATACATGTTGAACTGAGACAACCAGAGATAAAAAGGAAAGTGAGAAGGGAAGTGGAGGAAATCATCAAGAAATATGGCATATCAAAGGAGGCAGTTGATGCCAATAGAGAGAAAGTAGAAAGAGTAGAGAAAGAGAGACAAGAAGCAGAAAAAGAAAGTGTTTTGATGCAAGTCCCCTCCCGGACTAGATCCTCAAAGAGCTCTACACCTGCCTCCTCTAAGAACCCCAAAGCCTCAAAATCAGAAGCCAAGACATCTGGAAATAGAGAGAAGAGAACAAAGACAAAGGCCACAAGGTCATACACAAGCCAGAAAGATGATGAAGAAATAGAATCAGATGAGGAAGTTAAGAAAATGAGGAGGAAGAAGAAAACATCCGGGGAATCCTCTACTGGTCAAAACAAGGAAGAAGAGGAAGAAGAATTTGTTGAAAGGCCTACTCTCTCTATTGATGATGTCATCAAATCAGTCACTGTGGATGGAAATCTATAACCAATTACTGAATTTTATGATGAATATAGTGAAGCTAATAAGAAGATCTTGGAAGATACTACAGTCAGGTATCTAAACATCTATAATAAAGCATTTATTGAAATCATCTCCCTAATCCCCAAAAGTCTGGAGAAGGAACTTGAACTAAGAAAGGAGAATGCTAAAGCTAAGGACTTAGAGATCTGAGAGCAGATTGCTATTCAACTCTATCCTTCTATTACTCCAAAACAAATGTACATGATCTTTAAGGACTGCAAGGATGAGTTCCAGAGCAAAGAAAGAATGAACAAACTAATGCTTGGAGAGACTGATCATGTAGCAAAAGAAACATAAGACATCCTTCGGAATGCATTTAAAAGATTCAATCTTCCTGTTATAGAGGACATAGATGATGAACCCTCTGCCATGGATGATGAAGGACAAAGTACATCAAAAGAAGAATCTACTGAGAAAAATGTAGAAAAGCCAAAGGAGATAGGTGAGGAGAAGACTAAGGACTTGGATTCCTCTATTCCAAAAGAGGAAGTCCATGAAGAAGTAAACATCTCTCTTCTAGATCCCCCTGCTAACTCTGGAACTAAAGGAGAAGGAAGAAAAGAGGAGAAATTGAGTCAAGTAGAGGAGGAAAAGGGAAGAGAAGAAGAACACACAGAGAAAATCTCTGGTGATAGTTCTGAGGCTGCAAAAGAAAAGAAGACTCTGTCTCTGGCAAGAGACACTGCAGAAGCAGTGAAAAACTTTATGACCAAAGAGATGATGGAAATAGATGAACTAGAACTATTTCAAGGACCACTCAATTTTGACTCCCTCTCTCCGGTCCAGACAATGAAGGTAGCATCTTTTGCTCAAGCTAAAGGAAAAGAAAAGCTTCTGAAGTCTCACATGGAAGACTGTGAGCTGATAGAGATTGCATCTGGTGTGTTGGAGAAGATCATACCATCCTTCCAAAAGGATCTTTCGGTCTCTGCATCCAGTAACTTGAAATCTCTTGTTAATTCTGTTAGTACACATTTTGCCTCCTTGGAGAAATCGACAAAAGAGAAAGTCTGGAAAGAGTTTTTGGGAAAGAGATTCTCTGAAGTACAGGGACTCATAGCAAATGATAGGAGAAATTTGGATATTGGGATAAAGAGCCTAGAAAATTCTCTTGAAGATGGTGGAGAATTATACAAATTTTGTCTATCTTGGTCCACAGTGACAGACGACATTGCAAAGAAGGTGGAAGAACAAGAGGGTAAACTATCAAGTTTAACTCAAAATTTTGATCCTCTGACCTCATCCATAATGAATCAAGAGTGCCAGGTTATTGCCACTATAAATGAAATAAAGAGGCTTGAAAAGGAAAAGAAGAATAGAATAAGTAGGATGAGTGAGCTAAGAGGGATAATTATCCCTAATTTAGAGGCAATGAATGAGGCCTTAACTGATGCTCTGACCACAGCCCGGACCAGTGATCTGGTAGACTTAAAGAGGGTAGAAGATTTTACATTTTTGTTGAGTGGTCACATCTCAATTTTGGATAGGATGAAGTAGAGTTGGGCAACAGAATTTGTCCAGTTGAAAACCACTTTTGCAAATATACTTAAGTATATGTAAGTATAACATATATACTTATGCAGCTATGTATAGGTTGATTTTTGAAAATTTTGGTGTGCGGATTCCACCCTTTGCCATTGATGTCAAAGGGGGAGTGAGGAGTAGTGAAAAATGTGGAATCTAGGAAAGGGGGAGCTCCAATAGAAGTATACATAAGATAGAGCATCAGCCAAGGGGGAGTTTGCTATGACACTTAGTCATTTTTCACTAAGTGTTGCCATCAATGCCAAAGGGGGAGATTGTTAGCAAAAGACACCGTGTGGCTTCATGATTGTTTTCATTGATGACAACAAAGTTTATCCCACACATTCGTAGCACATAGTATGTCTTTACCAGAAGTCAGATTGAAGAGTGTTTTGGTCCAGTGAACAAGAATAGAGCATGTAGCAAGGTTCGACAATTAGTTCTGGATCTCTCAAAGGATGTATCTTAGAAAAGTATGAACTTGGGGAAGTCAAGAGGAGTACCATGACTGCTACATTCCAGAGATTGAGCCTCCGGTGATGAAAGAGTGAAAAGATATGAGCATCTAAGTGTTGGGTTCCTAATAGGCAGAGCAGACTGAGGAAGAACTGACCGACAGAGCATCAGACTTTAATCCAAGTGAGAAATTGATGATGGTCAAGCTAATTGAGAGATCATACATGGTTGGCCCACTTGATTGATGACTTCTAACTCTATGTCTTGAATACACATCACATATCAAGCATGGATTCAGCCGACAGATCAGTGCCTTGAAAATATCTTGATTATTCCGGTTGCTGACTAGAAAGATGTTGAAATCCTTGATACGGATATATATACCAGATTGATTTTGGTATGAAGGTGTGTGTGTTGATATAGTGTGTCAGGAAAGGCAAAAGAGCAGAGTGGAAGTAGGAATACAAGTCCGGTATGTGACAGAACATCAACACTAAAGCAAAGGAAGAATGAAGTATAGTAGATCAATATATTGAGCATAACTAGAACTGAATCTCAGTATATGTGGATGTCTCTGATCAGTTCAAACACTTGGTTACCTTCCATAAACATTGTAGATAGTTAGTCTCTTGTAGGCAGTGTGCCTCTTGTGAGCAGTGTGCTCAGGCAGTGAGCCCTAATTGGCAAGTACCATTTTGTACTTCTTATTATTTTAACAAAGAATACAATCTTGGGTTAGTCACCTCATGGTTTTTCCTTTAACAGGGTTTTCCATGTAAAAATCCTTATGTTATGTGTGTTGATCTTATTTCTGCTCTCATGATTATGTATGCTCTTATGTTTTGATGTTGCACTAATATTAAAGAAGAGAAGAAATTTAAGATATTTAAGATAACTAATTCACCCCCCCTCTCAGTTATCTACCTTGTTTCCAACAGTTGGTACTTCCTCCATGCCTTCTAAATCCACCCATTCCCATTGCACATCCTATCATATTCCCAAAACATATGTTGCCATTCTGCCTCCCTCATCCTACAAATCCCAAAAGCATGTGACCATACACCTTCCACCGTCCAATCTACCTCCACTACTTCCAACTCCTAACATCTCTCCATTCATTTTACCATCACTTCTCCCAACACGAAATCCATCCATCCACACATTCCCTCACATTTCAAATCATGACTGAGAAATGTACATATTGTCTAAACATGAAGCTTCCACTCATTCCACCAAACCTATGGGATTCAAAAATAAACATTGGGATGCCTCCTTTCATAAAGTCAAAAATCCTGAGGGTCCTAATACCTTAAAAAATCAATCCAAAAATTCAAAGTAAAATCCATCTAAAATGCTATCCCAGCCCATACCTCCAAGAGTGAAGTCCAAAAGCGAGATGGTATGGGTCCCTAAGCAAAACAACAAGCCAAATGAGGCATCCACCTCTCAAAAATCCCAACCATCCACTTCCATTCAAAAATCCTATTCCATACAAAAACATCATATTCCTTCATCCCACATCAAAAACCAAAATCATAAAAATACTAAGACCATGTGGGTTCCTAAATGCCTAACTCACCCATCTCCTAAGCAAACATTGCCATTGCTTCCTACACCACCTTCCAATCACAAGCTTCCATGTTTGTCATAGTGTGTGCAACCATTGGTCATGATTCCTTTTCACACCTCCATCACCCCATCATTCAACCATTATCCTACTTATCTACCCTATCACCGTCCTATGGTCCATGCTTTTGCAGAAATATTTCATCCATCTTCCTTGCATAAGTCCTACATAATCCACATCATAATCCACTTTCGTTCCCTACATAATCCACATCATAATCCACTATTATTCTTTTCACAATTCACTATCTACCTAATCCATTTTCCTTTCATTCAATCTCCTTACCAACATCGATGGGGGCATTTGATATGGTCCATGCGATGGCATCTTTCTTGAATGGGACACTATCACTTTCGTGGAACTGGACATTTGAGTCCATCCTTTCCATATTCCCACCTATCCCTATTCAAAAAAAAAGAAGAAAAATCCTTTCGTCAAATGGTGAAAACCACCCTTGGTGACACCTTGGATAAGTACCATGATGAAAACTTGGCAAACAAGCATCATGTGTAGGTTGATCTTCTATGTCACTTACTCTTGGGAGCACATTGTCTCATTGACCCTATCATTTTCCATCCTATCTTACCAAACCCTCCTATCATTCTTATCCTATGTATACCTATCATATTGAGTCCATTCATCCTCCATTCCTCTTTTGATCTTGATAAAGATATGGGGGCAAAATGTCGAAACATGCTTTGGAAAAAAATCTTGATATACCTTATCTTTTTCAAAACAATCCAATCCTATCATCCTCCTTCGTCATAAGCATTGTCATGTCAAATCCTGAGTTATTCCTATGCGACATAGTCCTTGTAGATCACATCCTTGTTTTCTTCTGTGTGCATTCATTCTATCCCTTATCACCCATCCTTTTATCCAATCATTAATCCTCCTAACTCCAATGCAAGGGAATCATTTAAGCAATGTCAGTAATAAACTGCTTCCTCCATCTCTTAGGATTTTATCCCTCATCCATCTAGTCACATAAGGATACCTATCATGGCTTGTTGTTCACTTGTCCTTATTGCCTTGTTCCATCAGGCTGTCCATCCAATCCTTTGTACATCTTGTCATCCATCATGACCCTATCATTAGTATCATTGTCGAACTACATCGCCTCTAAGATATCACGTAGGCAAGGCCATCATTGATGAGCCCCCGAGGCTTCCCATCCATTACATCCCTTATCACCCATCCTTTTGTCCATCCATTTCCACATAATTCCCATCACCAAGGTCTTAGGTCCACATGGTCCACACCCCGAACTACTTTGCCTTTGTGTCGTCACGTAGGCAAGGCCATTTATCAATGAGCCCCTGAGGCACTAGGTCAATCCCTTAGGGCTCATTTCTTCCTGTCTATTATTAGTTTATCCATAATAACTAGAACATTTACTTGACTGGGGGCATAATCCTTGACCTAGTTGGAGAATTAGATTCTTTAATGTCACAATCTCAGAGGGTAACATATCGGATCATGGTTTTATCATTAGACGGCAAGCAGCACAACAAACAATCTTTAAACATCATCTTGACAAAGAGACATTAAACTAAAAATTACAAATCCCTACCTGCCTAAAACTATCAAAAGGACTCTATCAGTTATTGCAAGAAAAATATATCTATGGCAAGAAGGTTTTTAACGGTTGTTTAAATTCTTATATCATGATTTTTGTTGTTATGTCTTTTTATGCTATTCAAGGATGTCAAAACTAGAGGAGCTATGATGGGGGTATAATTATTTTATTTGTTTGTTGTTTGTGGGTTTATCTTTAGTAATGTGAAGCCTTGTCTAAAGACATGATCAACATAATGATCATTGAGGACATCAAGGGTCTAAACATGAAACAGGTGTAATCCTTGTTTGTTGATACGCAAGAAATACTCAGGTCATCTAGGTTCAATTTTGACTAGACGCTTGTATTAACTTGCTAAATCAAATTCCATGTAAGAGATACTCAGGTCATGATGGTTTACTTATACCTAGATGCTTGTATTTTCTTACAACATTTTAAAAGCTCAATGATGAAACAAAGTACTTCAAAAACTTATACAAGAAGATGACAAAATCCACTCTTATACATACCAAATTGCATTTCATTTCATTTATAAGAATTTCATACATATCATTTTCCAAGTGGCTTAAGATCTAAGTCCTTTCTTTATCTACTCACCCTTTTCTCTCTTTTTGTTTTGAGAGCACACCAATTATCCTCTCGACGGGGCATCGTCATCATCATTCATCTTATTTGCTAACTTACCATTTTCTTTCCTTGTCGCCCTCACTCTTGAGTGTCTGGGGCCTCACCAATCATCAATCCAAGCATCAATTCAATCATCAAATCAATCTAATCAATCCAAGCAATGATCCAAATGTAGGTGCATTCTTGATCTATACCAATTGAGTAAATCAATCTTGTCAAATTATCCAATCGCAATCAATGATCTTGATCCTAATCTTGTCATAAACTAACTCAATTAATCAATCAATCATCATCATCAATGGGATATATCTTTCCCACATATTTGTGTTGATCTAGGGATATATCATTCCCTGCAATGAAAAACACTATCATTAATCATTATCAATTAATCATTGGTTTACAGCTTGACAAGGGCAATACCTTGTTTGTTCTTGTATCATTTGTGCATACTTGCTTGCTTGCTTGTGTGTGTTATCATTTTATCTTGCATAATGTGTCATTCAACTCTTTTGTCCATCCCTTGTCTTGCATCCTCCATTTTCTTAGCCATCCTTTATCATTCTTGTTCATCGTGAGATCATCCATCATCTTGTCGTTACATTCTTCCCATCTAATCTCCCGAGGGGGCATCCTATCATCACTTAACCTGTACCAGGGGCAAACTGGGGCATGTATTATAACCAGAAATTTTTTATTCTTTGAAACAACGTGATAAAACACATTGTATCAAAGAGGGGCAAAATGTATCCACCTAAAAATGGTTAAGTCGAATTAAATAACTCTTTTAATATTTATTTTATTCTCATTTCTCTATCAATTAAATAAATATCCTAATTTATTTAAATGATTCACATTCCTCCAATAATTAAATAAAATCAATTTATTTAATTAATATTTCCTAATTCCTCTAATGTCTCATCTAATTTAATAATCCTAAATTATTTAATTAATCCTAAATTCCTCTATCCCAAAGTCTTAAATTCCATAATTCCACATCATCTTATCCATGTCATTCTTCCACCTCACCATGTTGCACACATAATTAAATATTTTTAATATTTAATTAGCTCATATCCTCTAATCAAGATCAGTTAACTCACCAGTCAAATCAGTTATCTAATCAATCAATTCACTTAACTGGTTAGTCTATTCAGTTAACTCCCATAACTCATGAAAGGAGCTTGGACACTTGTCCTCTTCTGATTCATGCACATTCTCTCAAGCTTCCTCAACCGTACACATCACAGGTAATTCATCCAGTCATGGATCTATTGACACTTGGATTTGGCCTCTCTTGAGCCTATAAAAGGAACCCTCATTCCCTCATTTCACATCACTCAAGCTTTAGCAATCTTACTCTGCAAAAATCCTACCATTGTGCCTTTGGAAAAGTATCTCCACTGCATTTGCATAACCTCATTATCATCATAATCATCCAATCATGTCAACATTATCCATCATCCATCTTCATTAGAATTACATTGTTAGTTTAGTCTTCATTGCATTATCCATCTACAACCATTCTCCTATTGTCATCTTCAATAACAAGGAACTACAACTTCTGAGAGCTAAAATCATACACGAGATCAATATGAGATATGCAACAATGGAAGTTACGAGGTGAATCAATCTACGAAGGTACCATCTTTGTTTATTGTATTTGCATCAATTTCATTGAAGTTATTGGATAGTAAGTAGTTTGATACTGTTGTTCAATTTTCCATAACATAATTAATTAAACTAAGAAATGTGAGGACTAGGTTGATCAAATGAGAAAATGTATAGATAGATCTCACTATTTCAAAAAACTAAGCATAGATCTAAAATGAACAAAGTAAGTGGAACTTGACACCAGAGACTAGAGCTTACTTCCCAGAATGCTAGTGTGTTGCATGGACAATAGTGCATCGCTCTTTAATCCGTATGACACTGTAGTGTGGAAAAAGAGGGACTTTCAATTTAATGAAGGTTTATGTTAGATCCTCCTTCCACATCTACATTCAAGGACATTAAATTGAGTAGAGGCCTCTACTACAGATCTCCTATCACTTGGAATGAAGAGGAAACTTGAAATTTACTGATTAATTAATTAATTAAAGCCTGATTATGCTTAAAACCCTAATTTCATAAAATTGTAAACAAACAGATGAAACATGACAAATATTCGCAGATAAAGATATAATATTTATAGTAAATACATACCAAACTTTGAGATTCTAGATGTGGGAAATTCAGAGACTAATGAGCGAGCACCCAAGTCTAAGCTGCTATATTCTATCAGCATCTCTGAAAGTTGTCTGTAACCTTTTTCTATTGTTTCAGAGATTTCTGTGTCTCGAGATCTAGGGGACTTCGGTGCAGGCACCCAAGTCTAGGTCCTACTTTTCTTCTTAGATCTATAATTCTGACACTTAGTTATGCCTCCCTACAACTCCACTTCTTTCGCTTCTGCATCTGTAACTTGCAATCACAGAAAAGGGGGTTAGGGGTTGTGGTGTCTAGGAGCTTGCCTTAGTCAAGCCCCAAAAGGACATTCAAGTCTTCCAAACACCATTATCAGATAGAGAGTGTGTAGCCCTATAGGATAGAGGCAAAAAATAATTGATAAATGATTAAAAACACAAATAAATATCACCTCGGACGTGTATCTCACATGTAGATGAAAATGCTTTAACACATGAGAAGATGAAGCCAAATCTACATACAATAACAAGACAATTCTACTCTATAACAATGAATACTTTGAATGCTCTCAAATCATAAGTGCACCAAAAGTTCATAATCATCTTCTAGTTTACAAATGAATCCCTAAACATGCTTATATATGCAACTAAACACATTCCCACTTTAATTTCATAACTCAAGTTTGAGATGTAGGGAACAGACACTTCTAACGGTCACATAACTGACATTTAAAATTTGGGACCCCGCTAAAAAGGACAAGACTAGGGCGCGGGTACCCAAGTCTTCAACCTCATTTTCAAGGCAAGGTCAAGCTCATCATAGTCCCCTAGGTCCATTTTGACATGGATTTTCAGGGATTTTCCATCGAGAGTTAAAATAAACATGCTAAATGCAAAACAAGGGACCTGGGAGCTAAACTTAGGGGAAAATATCCTAGGGAGACATTTTCTGACATAAAATTTAGCCCCCACTTTAATGTATGCATGAATGCAAGGCCCATACATGTATTAAAGTATGGTCAACAAACACATCAAACACGACAGGTACTTAGAGCTAATGTATACAAAAAGAATGAGAAACTATTTCTAGCACCTAATCTCAAGTAGACATTAGAGAAGACACATCATAGACACCCCAAACACAATGAAGACAATAATAGGCAGGCAAAAACATGGAGAAGATAGTGACAGTCACGTAAAATGCAGAGAAGATATCATTGAAGACATGCAAAACACAGTGAATGTAATGATTATTTCTTTTTCATTTTCATATATAAATGGATGAAAATACAAATGCATGGAAAGTAAAAATCCAACACACCACCCAAAATGTAGGAGGGGCATTTTGCCATGCTCTTTGGACTACATATGGGGAAACAAACATGCATTATAAATCTCAAAATGTAGGAGGGGCATTTTGCCACACTCTTTGGACTACACTTGAGAACAAACACGCCATACAAATCCCAAAGCATAGGAGGGGTAGTTTGCCATGCTCTTTGGACTATACTTGGGAACAAACACTCCATACAAATCCCAAAGCATAGGAGGGCCATTTCGCGATGCTCTTTGGACTATACTAGGGAACAAACATACGAAGACACATGGAAAACACAAGCACTATATAGCATGCCAAAGACATACTATACATCTAAAACATAGCAAACAAGGCAATGGAAGGAACTTATTTCTAAGCCACCAGCATCTTAGACACATTACAGGCACACCTGATGGTTGGGATTATGCCATAACAACCACCAAAGACATGCTTAAGGGAAGATACACCAACCCCGCCTACTTGGAGGACTTTTAGAATAAAAATGATGTGCACTAGCTCAAGAGATACACCATCCCCGCCTCCTCAGAGGGCTTTGAATAAAAGGATATGCATGATATCTTACCTCCATATGGGGCTTAAAATAAAATGATATTTATGATATCCCACCTCCACAGAGGGCTTTCTTATTGCAAGATAGATAAAGATGTGCACTCGTGCTAGAGATACAACATCTTGCCTCCACATAGGGCTTACAAACATGCTTTGTAAGTACAAAAATCATCAGATAGCTTACCTTTATATGCCCCACCTTAACGTGGTTGATGTCATGTACTGATATCAAGCATGTTAAGGTAGAGAGAAAAAAGACAAGGAAACAAGAACTCTCGCAAAGCCCATGCCCCCAACGTGACATGTGATTTACGATCGCCGAATGTTTCCACAAACACACACAATGCATGAAAACAAAGATATGAAGCGCCAAGGTTATACTACAAGTTCAGAAGCTGAGTATAACTATTGGGCTATACTACAGGGATCTCAGAACCGAGTGTAACTAAGCCAAGATTCAAAATAATCAAAGTGTGTGGAGCAGATGCATTGTTATGAAATTGTTAGAGAGAAGACCACACTATATAGCACATGAAGTGATTCTACTAGTCAAGAGTTGGATAATATATATCAACCCCATCGTCATGTATGGACTAGGTCCATTTTTCCTTACTTGCTGAAGGGACTCTTGTTTATCAGTATTATTTGTTTTTCATCATCCACTGACTACATAGAACCACTAGAAAAAGGTAAACAATAAATCAAGAGTGGAGAACAAGTGCCTTAGGGTTTTCACATAGTAAAGTACCCCCAGGTCACCAACTACAATGCTATACCCCTAAGGCATGACACACAATAATAAAATAGAGGAGAGGAACAATATAGAAGAATGGTCACAATAGAGGTGGTCCCCTAGTATCCTTGACCTTACAAGAGTATCAAGGATCATCCTAGGAGGCCTAAACAACACATAACACATCACAGGGGAACACAACATAGAGAGAAGAGTTAGAAATACTTACCTAATGCAACCTAATGTTAAGAACATATATATATCTAGGAGGAGGTCACCCTTGAGAGCAACTATAATAGATGCTACAATGAGCGTAGCTTGAAGGGGGAAAAATACTTACCTGTTTCAATGGGATATTTCTTGGTGGACAATTATTGTCTATTAGCCCAAGATATCTCGCATGTCATTTTGGTCTTGTTGATATCACAGTAATATTAAGTTTAGGATGACTAGAGGCTTTGGTAGGTTTCAAAGAGTGGTACCCTATATCAGCTATGTAATTAATTCCAGCAACTTCTAAAGGTACTCTAATTCCTTGCTGATTTACACCACATCCATTACCTGCATAGTCAAAACTTTTGTACAAAATCTGAAATCCATGACCATATAGAGAGTCCATTTCCTTAGAAGAAGGTGAAGCCTCGTAGGTATCATAATCTGTAGTATAAGTAAGAGTATTGTCTTTGTTTTCTACCAAGGATGCTTTAGATTTCTTAGGTGTTTTAAAAGTTTTCTTAGATGAGACCGATGCGACTTTTGATGTGTCAAAGTTATTAAATTTATATTCCCCATTAAAGGAAGGAGTAAAATCTAATGAACCCCAATCGTCACCAAAAAGTGGATTCGATGTTTTAGAGTCTTGTACAACATTATTTGTGGCAAGAGGCATTGATGAATCAGCTCATAAATTGTTTAAGCTCATATGATTGTAAACCTATTTTTGTGCTTCGATATGTAAACAACTATCTAGCTCAGGATTGGCTTCCACAGTGTAGCACTTTTTTTGATAAATAAACTTTATTGATCTATGAAGGGTAGATGGAATTGCCCCCATGACATGTATCGACGGTCTACCAAGAATTATATTATATGAAATTGATTCGGGCATGACATGAAAAAAGGTAGGCAAAGTCACAGGTCTGAGCTTTACAGGTAAAATTATAGTACGCATAAATTGTCTACCAACATGGCCATATATGTTAGTAACTATAATGTGCCAAGAGTGAGACACATACCACTATAGTTATTAATATTATAATAATAATATTAATATTAATCTATAATATTAATGATTAAATATGTTAATAACTTAAATTATGAACATAATTTACTATATTTACATAATATTATATAAATAATCCCATATGATACATTAATAATTTTATGACCATAGCATTCTAGATATTTGTATATACATCTAGTATATATAATTTTAATATATAAAAATGTCACATGACAACTTAAAAAGGAAGGTATAAATACAATGTGCTACCATAATTTAATGATTATGGTATAACACAAATACAGTATACTGAATTAATGTTATATTAATACTATAACATGATAAAGTTATAATTAACTTAATTGTATTTTTATTATTGTAATTAATATTAAATTCACATATAATGAAGTAATTAATATTAATAATCATTAATATTTCTTGTTGCAATCATATAAGGGAGTTTATAACATTGGAGTTTATTTATCATATGGGATTACATTATATATATTTCAATGTAACATCTTTTAAAATACCTCACCACTATTGGTATATAATTAAACTAATTAGTTATGATTAAATCATGATATAGACAAATGATTATCATTGTAATATTATGTATAATTACAATATGAGGAATTATATTATTAACCTGCCATTATTACTTCACTTTTATTATGCCAAAGTATATGTTTATATGTTATTAATCAACATTATATTATAATGATGTAGCATTAATATATTAATATAGATAAATATCTGGATTAATATATGATTTATAATAATATGTCAAAAATCATTAATAATAGGTTATTATAGATATACAAAATATATGTTATTTCAATTATGATTTAAATTAATACATATAATTTTATTATTATTATTTAAATAATTTATAAATTAAAAGATAATTTATGATTTAATATAATTTATATAATATATATGCTATTATAGTATAATAGCATATAAAAATTTATAAATTAAATTATATGTATAATGTGTATATTAATAAATAAGGAACTTATTGGTATACACAACATTTAAGATACATTATTTATTATTAAGGAATTTATTTTTTTATAAAGAAACATAAAACTAATATTTGGATTGGTTAGGATGTATTTTCCCTATTGACCTTATGGGCATATATTGTTAGGTGGTGTTGTGCCTGCATATGGGCATTTTGTAATGTCCCCTTCTTGGCTCATGGTTAGTCTATCATAGAATTCCGGTGGACTAGCCATTTGGTTAAGTGATGAAAAATGAAGAATTTAAAGGGTCACTTAAGTTACTTTTTGGAGCGCTCGCTTTGGGAAATATTAAAAGTGATATTTAAAAGAAAAATTTCCCTCCTAAAATGTAACGTCCCTCGTGGAGAGTTTAGAAGAGGGAAAGGTGTGTCATTTGAAAGGATGCTTATTTTATGATATTTCTCTTTGGGAGCTCTGGTAGCGTTTCTTCTTGTGAAGGGTTTGAGGATTCGAACCAGAGGCTTGTGGAAACGGAAACCTCCATAGGTAACGGCATTCTACAGGTGTGAAAGACCCCCCAACGGTGCCTTTGTGAGGGGATGTATTCGACATTCACATTTGTGCTTCATTGGAGTCAATAGTTGACGGATTGAAGAGGAATTTGAGATATTTCATTACAGATTTATTCTAGTTCGACAATTGCAGCCTGGGAGTTTAGTTTACTAGCAGAGATAAGGCAGATGTTGTGAGTTTGGGACTATTAATCTTTGTTGCTATTGGTCGTATTACCCAGTCCTACCATATCATGTTTGAGGGCATTTTGAGGTTGTTTCTTGCATATATCTCTTCCAAATCTAATCGTCCCTCCTGGTTGACAGCCTACAACACTTCACAAAGGTATTTTGGTGGCTCGTGACATTTCTCCTGACTGTTCGACCCTTCTAGCCATGGCTGTATACCACCAGGTTTGACGTGGGATAGTGTGGAGCTTATTTCTCATTGGGGCAGTGTTTGTTTTGCATTGTATGAGGCCTCCAAGGCCTATTGTATTTCTATTAACAATGAATGCATGATGCTCTGTGATTTTTGATGATTCTGAGCAATATTGTAATATCAAGTGGCTGGTTCGGCAATAGCCACAAACTAAAGTTTCAAATCTACATATGGGTATGTGATAGAACCTCTTTATTTGTTGATATATGAACTGGGACTTTCATATTTCTCTTGCATTCCTTGTATATTTTCTAGGTTCTAGTTATATGCTCTATATTGTATGATCTAGGAACACAATTGCAAGAAAATAGAAACCCCTTCTGCATTCTTCTATCTATTCTGAAAGAACACATAATAAAATAATAAAATAACACATAAAAGGATTTTAAAATATACAAACAGGTACGGCACATTACAGTGGTATCAGAGCCATGATCTTGCCATCCTGTGAGGTGAAATAGACATGCAGAAATAAAAATGAGATATGCAACCGGCATATAGATATTCCTTCAGGAACACCAGAGCAAGATAGGGAACACAGATCCCATGGTTGTTAGTTCTAGAGAATCTAGTACCTATAACCGATCCTTTTGAGTCAGACCCAGAGTTAAAGGTAGCAGTGGCAGAGAATGATTCTCAGGTTTCACGGACAAACCCCTTTTTTGGAGAGTTACCTCCATATACAGAGCATACAAAGGAAATGGGAGATACAGAGATTGAAGAACCAAACACACGAGATATCCTAAATGACTTGGCTAGAGGTCAGCAACAAATCGTGGCTAGCTTGGACAGGTCTCAGCAGGCACTTGGGAGGCTTCTGGGCCAGTTATTTTTTGAGCTAGAAGAAGATGAGGAGGATATAGGTTGAAATAGATATAGAAATGACAGAAATGGAGGTAGGAATGATAGGCATGGAGATCAGCATGACAGGAATAGAGACCGAGCGAATGGAGATAGGAATGATGACCAAAACATTGGTGATAGAAATGGGCACAGGAATCATGATGGAGAGGCTTCGGTGAATAACCGGGTGCTACGCAACTCACGACTGCAGATAGACCAGGTATTTCAACTTTCAAGCTAAGGGATGAGATACCAGACAGGGATGCTACACAGTTGGAGTTTCAGGAAGAGATCTTTAGGGATTGGCAGGCTTCCAGCGAAGGGTTTAGAGCTGAAATGACTTTCAGAGACTACTCAGTTCTTTGAATAAGACACAAACCCAAAGGGGCTAATAGACAACAGAACAATGAGCTACAGAAGAAGGTCAGCAAGATGACCTTACCATATTTTGATGGTTTGGGAAAAACTTCAGCAAGAGCATGGGTACAAAAGTTGGACAGTTACCTTCAGATCAACCCCATGCCAGAGACAGATGCCATCACATACACAGCCTTACATTTGGAGGGTAGTGTGCATTTAAAAATATCCAAACATACAAAGCCGACACACCTCCTCTAGTAAATTTTGGTAAGTTAGAACTTCTGGAAAATACTAGAGCTATTGATGCAATGAGGTCATGGATAACAAATTATATTGCTACTAATCCTGATGTAGAGGAAAAAGAAGTGATTAAGCAGGCTTTGAATGCTATGACAGGTACAGCTAAACATGTTTGGGAAAGGTTGCCAAATGATTACAAAGAAAATCTGTTGGATAGAGGAACAGATCAGGTATGTGCGCAACTCTTAAGAATGTTTGTTGGTAAAAGAGATGTGATGGAAAAACTTGAGTATAACAGGTCAGGTTTACTGATTTTTATGCAAATAATGAATCTCTCTTCACAGAAGGTGAAATAAGTGGTAATGCTTTAGATCAGATTTCAGTAGTAGGTGTCGAAGAAGAGAAACCCTTTAAAGTACCTAAGATACCAGCTCATGATATTTATAGGGATGTTCCTAAAGGAATTATAGATATGATAAATAATAAGGATATAGGTTTGCGTGATTGGTTTGGTTACAAGTCTTCTCAGAACTGTCATATTGCAGAATTATCTCATGTTGTTAAAGGTGGAAACCAGGGAAAGCTTAATATATTTTCTGATGAGTTAATTAAGAAGTTCAGAAAAAGAGCTTATGAAAGTAAGTCCAATCCCCAATTTATGCACTTGTCCTATGTTAGGATTGGTATTTGTGGTCATTACCGTAAAGGTTTACCAATTGTGGTTTTGATGATGCTGAAGGATGCTAGGTTCTTAAAGCTGTCTCATTCTCTGCTAGGTGCAGGCTGTGATTCAATGGCAAGAGGTCCCATTTTTGTAGATTGTCTGTTAGACTTTCCAGTTAGTTTGAAAGACGAGAATTTAAGAGATGTTTTAGAGTATAAATTCAAAACTATGAATCTGTTTATGAAGCAAGATTCTGTTGATCATTCTCTTGTATTCTTAGTCCACTATCGGTTGTATAACAAGGTTATGCCTATAATGATAAATCCCCGAAAGCATCAGGGATTAGAAGGAATGTCTACTATATGGACCTCCAGTAGTGATAGTACACAGTTGACAGCTCCCAAGATTGTTCAGCATAAGAATATAAAAATGCCTGAAGAATGGGCAGTCGATCTTTGGGAATCTGAAGCTAAAGAAACAGACAGTGGTTCAAGGAATAGAATGAGAGGAATTTCTATAGAGGAAATAGAGGATCAAGCTGTTATTAAGTTTGGTAATGTGTCAGGAAGTCAAGTTTCCAGTCAAGCCTCTAGCAGTCGGTCTACTCCCTCTGTTAGTAGAGAAACTTCCTTTAGACAACCATCCTCTGTTTTACCACGTACTCCCTCTACTAGAATTCAACCTAATCAAGGTTTTGAGAGTCTGTTTAAAATACCCAAAGCGCCAACTCAGTCTAGATCGTTTAGACATACTGAAACCCAACCACCACCTGTCCAAGCTATGACTAGGTGTAATCATCAAAAGTTTTCTGAGTTGGATAATGGTTTGTATCAATGTGAAGACTGTTCTTTTGTCTTCCCTCCAAGTTCTGGTCATGTTCGTATGATGACTCAAATGTCTCAAACAGTGTTTGACTTTCCAGAACAAGATGTTAGTGCCGGAGAAGAAAAGATTGTTGATACTCCGGGTGGGAAGGTGACTCTGGTACATGACCAGATCACATCTTATGTTGAGTTCACAGCTAGACTCATAGACAGGTTCGACAAGAAGGATCCTGAATTGCAGTTCAAGGAGCTAGCACACTTGAGACAGAGTGGATCAGTGGACTCATACATTTCTGAGTTCCAGGATCTCTCAGTCATGGTTTTAGATATATCGGAGAGGCGGTTAATCATGCTCTTCATTGATGGGTTGTCTGACCCTTTAAGGGGATGGGTGAAGGGTTTAGACCCTATGACATTGTAGGAGGCCATGAAAAAGGCCCATGATATGGAATCGTCCGCATGGGGGAGCAAATTTTAGAGTAAGAACTTTCAGCATAGGAGAGATAAGGAGAGAGATAGGAGACCTTTCCACAGGGGTTTGGGAGATCAGCCACATAAGAGTTCTTCCAAGATAGATAATGATTAGCTAAATGACCTCAGGAGGAAGAAGCTTTGTTTTCACTGCAGAGAGCCTTAAGATCCTAAGCACAAGTGTGCTACCCAAGGGAAGGCAAAACAAATTGAGTACTTCTCAGTAGATGAGTCTGTGGAGTCAGACATGCATTCGGAGCAGCATACAGAGGATGATGATTTAGAGACAGATGTTGCATCTGAAGTACCAGATAAGGATAATGATACCTCCCTACCCACAGCCCACATTTCTAGCATTCAGAGAGAAAGGTCATTCAAGATCTGAGGAGTATTGGGTGGACAAAGGTGCATTACCTTGCTAGATATAGGTGCCACTCATAACTTCATAGATGAGGGCTTGGTTGTTAAGAGGGGGTTACAAACAGAGGAGTTTGCAGGATTTAAGGTAAAGGTAGCCGATGGGTTTGTACTCACTTGCACTAGGAGGATTCCCAACTTGATGATCTAGCTAAACCATTATACTTGCTAGTCAGAGTTTTATGTGGTTAGCATGGGTGACATGGATGTTGTACTGGGAATGAAATGGCTTCATGAGATAGGGGAGTTCACTATCAATTTGAGGACAATGGAAATGAAGTTTGAAGTGAACGGAGTTAAGCACATGTGATCAGGGGAATTTCAGATGGTGGACTGAGAGTTGTTTCTCTCAAGCGAATGGAGAGATTGATTCGCCATGATCAGGTACAATGGGTAGCAGAGATATTGGTGATGTCTGAAATTATGGAGCAACAGAAACATGGCTATCCACCTGACATACAGGCTCTTCTAACTAAACACACCAAAGTGTTTAGTGATATTCCACCAGGCAGACCACCCGATAGGGGTATCGAGCATGTGATCGAGTTGGAGGAGGGTGTAAAACTGGTGATCATCACACCATACCAGCACCTGAAGAGATCCAAAGATGAGATCAAGAAAGCTATCAAAGAGCTTCTCACCCTGGGACACATAAGACTGAGTAAGAGTCCGTTTGCATCATCCATTGTGTTAGTAAAGAAAAAAGATGGGACTCTTAGGATGTGCATTGATTATAGGGAACTCAATAAGAAAACAATCAAGAACAGGTATCCTATACCCAGGATAGATGAGTTGATTGATGAGCTACATGGGGCATGTTATTTCTCTAAGATAGACTTGAGGTCTGGATACCATCAGATTAGGGTCAGAGATGAGGATGTGGAGAAGACGGCATTTAGGTGTCACTATGGGTACTTTGAGTTCTTAGTCATGCCATTCGGTTTGACTAATGCACCAGCTTCTTTCCAGTCTTGCATGAATAGAGTCTTCAGAGAGCAGTTGAGGAGGTTCATCTTTATATTTTTTGATGACATCCTGATTTACAGAAAAACGTGGGAAGAGCATGTGAAACACATTGACATTGTGTTGAGTATTCTGGAGAGGAAATCCTTATATGCCAAGATGTCAAAGTGTGAGTTTGGGATGACCGAGTTGCTATACTTGGGTCACATCATCAGTGCTGGTAATGTGAAGGTAGACTCAGAGAAGATTCGGGCAATAGTAGACTGGCTGCCACCAAAGAATCTTACTCAGCTGAAGGGATTCTTGGGTTTATGTGGATAGTACCGTAGGTTCGTGAAGGGGTTTTCTTAGTCAACTGCTCCCCTCACAAATTTGACTCGCAAGGATGCATTTAGTTGGATAGGGGGTACACAGGAGTGCTTTGACCAATTCAAACAGATTATGAGTACATGCCCCATATTGGCCATGCCAGATTTCAACAAGTCCTTCGAGTTACAGTGTGATGCTTCAGGGAAAGGCATTGGTGCGGTAATTATGTAGGATAAGCACCCCATAGCATTTGAGAGTAGGAAGTTGAGGGGTGTGAAACACAGTTATAGCATTTACAACAAGGAGATGTTAGCCATAATGCATGCATTGGCTAAGTTCAGACAATACCTTGTGGGCAGTAAGTTCGTAGTCAAAACAGATCACAACAATCTGAAGCATTTCCTTGGCCAGAAAGACTTAAATGAGAGGCAACAGAAGTGGGTCAGTAAGCTACAGGCCTACGACTTTGATATTTTGTATGTCAAAGGAAAGAAAAATGTTGTTGTCGATGCCCTATCCAGGAGGCCCCATTTATGTGCACTTGGAGCCATTGCAGATGATTGGAGGGAGATGATATCAGCTGAGTATGCGAAGGATGCATGGGCTATGGGGATAATTGATGGCACCATCAAGGATGATAGGTATACAGTGGTAAATGATTTAATCATTTACAAGAACAAGATTTTCTTGGTGACAGACTCTCAGATGAAACAAAAGGTTTTGAGGGCATTTCATGACTTGCCAATGGCAGGACACCCGGGGTACTTCAAAACTTATAGGCAGGTTAGAGAGAGGTTCACCTGGAAGGGCCTCAAGATGGAGGTGATGCAGTATGTGAGAGAGTGCCTGATATGTCAGCAGAACAAACAAGAGCACTCATTCCCAAGAGGTTTGTTGCAGCCCCTACCCATTCTTGAAAGGAAGTGGGATATCATTTCTATGGACTTTATCATAGGTTTACCATAAGTCCAAGGTAGGGATTGCATTTTCGTGGTAGTGGATAGGTTGACAAAGTATGCACACTACTTTTCCATCCCTACCACTTTTTTTGCAGCACAGGTTACAGAATTGTTCTTTCATGAGGTATTTTGACTCCATGGGTTGCCTCAGAACATTGTTAGTGATAGGGACAGTAGGTTCCTTAGTAATTTTTGGCAGGAGCTCTTCAGGTTGACAGGGACAAAGCTCACCCCCAGTACAAGTTACCAACCTCAGACAGATGGTTAGATGGAGATAGTTAATAAATGGGTGGAAGGATACCTCTGAAACTATGTTTCAGGGTAGCAAAAGGCATGGGTTAAGTGGCTCCACATGGGAGAGTATTGTTACAATTCCACATACCACATGTCTATTTAGATGTCACCATTTATGGCCCTGTATGGGTATGAGGCACCGAGCTTTGTTGATTTGTTGTTTGGTGATAGCAGAGTGTCGAAGGCCAAATACCTTCTCCAGGAGAGTCAAGACATCATGAGGTCTTTGAAGGAGAACATACAGAAGGCTCAAAATTAGCAGAAAAAATATATAGATCAACAGAGAACTAAGCGGTCTTTTGTGATTGGTGACATGGTGTATCTCATGTTGCAACCCTATAGACAATCCACTCTCAGAAAGAGTGGGGCAGAGAAGTTGAAGCCATGGTACTATGGACCCTTTCGGATCTCCAAGAGGATTGGGGAAGTGGCTTATGAGTTGGAGCTTCTAGCAGGTACCAGGGCACATAATTTATTTCATGTATCTCACCTCAAGAAGGCATTGGGGCATAAGGTGATACCATCAGCGGAGTTGCCTCCTCTTGATGAAGAGGGGAAGTTGATATTGGTACTCAAGGCTATAATTGATACCAGGGAATGTAATTTGAGGAGGAAGAACATCAGAGAGTACTTGGTTAAATGGAAGAACCTACCCGTGGAGCATGCTACTTGGGAGAATGAGCAGATATTAGAGCATCCTGACTTGAGATTGCTTGAGGCAAACAATCTTAGGGAGGGTAGACTATAATGTCCCCTTCTTAGCTCATGGTTAGTCCATCATAGAATTCTGGTGGACTAGCCGTTTGGTTAAGTGATGAAAAATGAAGAATTTAAAGGGTCACTTAAGTTACTTTTTGGAGCACTCACTTTGGGAAATATTAAAAGTGAATTTTAAAAGAAAAATTTCCCTCCTAAAATGTAACGTCCCTCTTGGAGAGTTTAAAAGAGGGAAAGGTGTGTCATTTGAAAGGATGCTTATTTTATGATAATTCTCTTCGGGAGCTCTGCTAGTGTTTCTGCTTGTGAAGGGTTTGAGGATTCGAACCAGAGGCTTGTGGAGACAGAAACCTCCATAGATAACAGCATTCTACAGGTGTGAAAGACCACCCAACGATGCCTTTGTGAGTGGATGTATTCGGCATTCACATTTGTGCTTCACTGGAGTCAATAGTTGACGGATTGAAGAGGAATTTTAGATATTTCATTACAGATTTATTCTAGTTCAACAATTGCAGCCTGGGAGTTCAGTTTACCAGCAGAGATAAGGCAAATATTGTGAGTTTGGGACTGTTAATCTTTGTTGCTGTTGGCCGTATTACCTAGTCCTGCCATCACATTTGAGGGCATTTTGAGGTTGCTTCTTGCATATATCTCTTCCAAATCTATTCGTCCCTCCTGGTTGACAGCCTACAACACTTCACAAAGGTATTTTGGTGGCTCGTGACATTTCTCCCAACTATTCGACCCTTCCAGCCATGGCTATATACCACCAGGTTTAATGTGGGACAGTGTGGAGCTTATTTCTCATTGGGGTAGTGTTTGTTTTGCATTGTATGAGGCCTCCAAGGCCTATTGTATTGTTTTTAACAATGAATGCATGATACTATGTGATTTTTGACGATTCTGAGCAATATTATAATATCAAGTGGCTGGTTTGGCAGTAGCCACAAACTAAAGTTTCAAATCTGCATATGGGTATGCGATAGAACCTCTTTATTTGTTGATATATGAATTGGGACTTTCATATTTCCCTTGCATTCCTTGTATATTTTCTGGGTTCTAGTTATATGCTCTATATTATATGATCCAGCAACACAATTGCAGGAAAACAGAAACTCCTTCTGCATTCTTCTGTCTAGTCTGAAAGAACACACATTAAAATAATAAAATAACACATAAAAAGATTTTAAAATATACAAACAGGTACGACACATTACACATATATTAATCTTTAACTTTAGGTCATTCTATAGTATAAATATGGTATATGACACTAAATTTTTGACACTAGCATTAGGTCATTCTATGTAGGTCATAAGTTATTAATCTTTAACCTAATTACAATAACACTAGGTTTACATTATGTACTATTTGAAACCCTTCCTTAATAATATAATGACTTATGTTATTAATCAAAATTACATTATTCATCTTTAACATCATTATAGTTTAATGTAGGTCTAAATAACTAATGTCATAAATCTATAACTTGCTATAGATTAAGGATATACATGAATATTAATATACATTATAATGTGTCTCATTATAAAAATGTACTAACATATAAATTTGGAATTATAGAATGACCTAAAGTTAAAGATTAATATATGTCCATATGTAGGCACAACACCACCTAACAACATATGCCCATAAGGCCAATAGGGAAAATACATCCCAGCCAATCCAAATATTAGTTTTTTATTTTTTTATAAAAAATAAATTCCTGAGAAACATGAACATTAGAAAAATAGAGTAATTTTTCCTTGCATTGGTTTCTACACAAAAAGAAAAACTTAAAAGTGAAAACAATGGGAAGAGACTCATATACTTACTCATTTTCTCAATACCACCAATTCCATTCATCCTTAAATTATTGCAGCACCCACATTGTAGGTCGTAACTAGTTATATATTTATGGAATTGGCAAACCATATTGGTAGGTCAATACCAATAGAATGACCTCCAATGTGTCATATACCATATGACACATTTACAAGCCAGTCACTAAATTTATGTATACTTAGCAAAAAATGTATAATCTTTCTATGCTATTTTGCATAAGTATGGAATATGGCATAACTTATGACAACTTCTGGTATAGTAGTATAATGTTGATTACTAACATATGAAGTTATTAATTTATTAAGTTATGTCATATAATTTATGATATAGAGATTATATCATTCGTATAATTTGTATTTATAGATTAATTATAACAACAAATACTGGGATTAGTATTAATTATAACAAGTGTTATTCATTGTTATACGTTTGATTATAGATAAGTGAAAAATTCACGTATTTAGTTATTACAAGGATATATTTCAATTTATACCATATATTCAAAACTTAATAAACATTAATAATATCTGGAATGTTATTAATGGTATATACATTAAATAAAGTAGATTAATATATTATGACTCAAAATTAATATATAATTAGTTATTGATGGTATATACATTATAGTTTGATGAAATATGGTCTATATTAAGTTAATGAAACCTATTAATGTAGGTCACAACACTATAAATTATTTATATAAATAATTTATAAATATTACTATATTTTCTTTAATATATAGGTCATTATTTTTTTCCTATTAGATAGCATATGTATGAGATTATACATTATCAAAATGTATAATCTTTCTATGTAGGTTTCATATGCCCATATGTAGGCACAACACCAATACCAAAAATATTGGTATTCCATATTTACCATATGGTGTAGTGTAAATATTGGTATTGGTAGGACAATACCAATAGAATACCTACAATCTGTCATATATAGTGTAATTAAACTTGAATGTTATAGGAATTAGTGGTGAGGTATTTTAAGAGAGGTTACATTGAAAAGGTATAGAGCATCTTCTCAATTTGGATGTTATGATAAAGCATTGAATACCCTCATAGAGAACCTAGATTTTTTAAATTTGGTCAATTATATCATTATGACAAAATCTATTATACTTAAGAGAGGTGTAAAATGGCATAACTTAATAAATTAATAACTTCATATATTAGTAATCAACATTAAACTACTATACCAGAAGTTGTCATAAGTTATTCCATACTCCATAGTTATGTAAAATAGCATAGAAAGATTATACATTTTTTGCTAAACATACATAAATTTAGTGACTAGTTTGTAAATGTGTCATATGGTATATGATACATTGTACGTCATTCTATTGGTATTGACCTACCAATATGGTTTGCCAATTCCATAAATATATATAACTAATCATGACCTACATTGTGTGAGGCCTACCTTTTTTTTTTAATAAAAGGGGTAAAAACTTTATTTAAATTCAGAAAAGAGCATTACAAAACATCACAGGGCCAAGGCCCTAGGAATCCATAAGAAACAACCATACAAAGCATGAAACAACATCATCCTTCACCAATACCATTCCCATCCTCAGCAAGAATCCTCTCCCTTGGAAAATGGATGAAAGACACCATCTCCATCAAAGAACTTATTTGCAGAATCTGTTGCACCATCATAGCCAACTGCCAACTAACATCAGATACCTTCTGTTTATTCAAAAAAAATCAAAACCTATGAATCAAACTCACAGATAACCTTGCGCCATTCCAAAGCATAAGCTCTCTCCAAAGCATAAAGGATCGCCAAACCTTCCATAAGGTTGATAGTCTGCAATCCTTCATGAACAGAAAAGAAAAAAACCACCGATCTTGAAAAATCCCTGCCAGCCCCACCAATCCTAGCAGGCTTAGGATTGCCTCTTGAAGAACCATCAGTATTGAGCTTCAGAATGCCAGCCGAAGGGGGTAGCCAACTCCCCACCCTTTGAACTTTCTTTTTCACCCGCCTTCCTCTCTTGACATAAGCAGAAGCTGGAGACAACCCCTAAATACCCAATCTATCCACCAACTCAGCATCCCCTTTCTCCAAAGGGAACACCACATCACACTTAGCTTCCACTGTCTCCCGAATCATACCCATAATTTTGTGCCAAACTTGTTGAATCAACAGCTTCTCACCTTGAAATATTCTTCGATTCTGTTCCAACCAAATATGCCATAGTATGAAGGAAGACCCAACATACCACACCTCTTGCAAGAAAGAGGCCATAGAAGGAGGTCTACCCAGACTACTCCAAAAATCCACCAAGGAGGAAGCATGAACACAGGGGCTTTTCCAAACTTCCCACCAAAAATGCCAAAGCTGCAAAGTCAAGGGACAATGGAAAAACAAGTGAGAGGAGTCCTCCTCTCCACATCCAGAGAAAACACACATAGAAGGACCCTAAAAACCCCACTTTCGAATATTATCCCATGTCAAGCACCTATTCCAAGACAAAGTCCAAATAAAGCAGTTACACTTCGGCCAAGAAAGCTTATTCCACACTTTCTTCCACCAGTGAACCTCCACCCCATCTAGCCGATGAGATAACAACACTTGATATCCAGAAGCAACAGTATAGACACCCTTAGGATTAGGAGACCAAGAAAGAACATCCCCTTCCTAGAGGGAGCTACAACGTCTATGAGAAAGGATACTATGAATCTCATCACACTCCTCCATACCAACAACAGGCCACTCATTAGGATTCTTCCATCTTGCCACCACCAACTACCCATGAGAAGATAAGGACTTGAAGTCACTCACCCTTGACCATCCTACCTCACAGAGCCTCTGGCACAGAGTCAGCAAATTAGGAAACTAAGAAACAATGGGAGGGAAACCATCCCAAGAATTAGACCAAAAATGAGCTTTCATCCCTCTTTTACAAATCCAAAATAAGCCATCCTTGACCAGAGCAGCCCCTTTCTTGAGCATACTCCAAATCACTGAGCCTTTTCCCACCAGGGGATAACAAGGAATATCAATCTGGGGGATCCCTGGAAAGTCCTTTTGTGTTAAAATCCTGGCCTAGATCCCATCCTATTCCACACACCACTGCCAATACAATTTACCAGCCAACGCCATCCCTGACAATGACGACCGCCTTAACCGAAGGCTGCCAAACTGCTTCGGGCTACAAACAATGTCCCATCTGACAAGGCACCATTTAGAGGACAATAAGCTACTAGCCCATAAAAACTACCTTGCTAAGGAATCCAATTCCTTAACAAAACCCAAAGGGGCCACCTGAATCATACATCTACAAATGGGGAGGGCCTGCACCATAGACTTGAGCAACTAAACACAACCCACAAAGGACAACCAACGATGGGTCCAATGATTAACTTTCACACGAAATTTATCCAGAATATTCTGCCAAGAATCCTTGGGTAGTCTTCCAACAGAGATGAGGATACCAAGATAGGTCAAGGAGAGAACCTCAGTCTGAAATCTCAAGATATGAGCAATTTGCCTCTGAATGGAACCCAGAGTATTGAAGAAAAAGATGGAAGACTTATCTTCATTAATCAATTGGCCTGAAGCTACAAGATAAACATCCAACACCTTGCACAAATTCAAAGCTTCCCTAATTGTAACCATACCCATCAAAGTAGTGTCATCAACAAGCTGCAAGTGAGACTGTGGAGGTAAACCACCTCCCCACCCCCACCCCTGAATGAAACCTAACTCCACATTCCTTCTTATCAAACATCCCAAACCTTCAACAAGAAGAAGAAACAAGTAAGGAGAGAGGGGGTCACCCTACCGCAAACCTCGAGAGGCACCAAAAAGCTCAGAGTGCTCACCATTAATTAACATAGAGAAGGAGACCAAAGTAACACAACTCATAACCCAATAAATCCACTCATCCCCAAAACCAAAAGCACCAAGAACCTTTCGAAGGAAGGACCATCGAACTTTGTCATAAGCCTTAGTCATATCAAGCTTGATGAACATTGCCTTATCTTTTGAACTGGCCATAGAGTGAATGGTTTCAGTTGCAATAACAACCCCATCTAGAATCTGTCGTCCCGCCACAAAACCACTTTGTTCCTCAAAGATCAGCACTTTAAGTTACTTTTTCAACCTACTAGCAATCATTTTAGAGATAATTTTATAAATCACATTACAAAGAGAGATAGGACGAAATTGACTTAACCTATCTACCCCATCACACTTTGGGATGAGAGCAAGGAAGGTAGAATTCAAAGTCTGTAACATCTGTTTATTCTTTTGAGACTCCTGAACAACCACCAACAAGTCCAACTTGATAATCTCCCAAAATTCTTGAAAGAACTCAATTGGGAAACCATCAGGGCCAGGAGCTTTACCCCTCTTCATTTGAAACACAATCCCCTCTAGCTCCTCAATTAAGATATCACTCATAAGATGCCCATTCATCTCCCTAGATACCAAAGAAGGGATACAAGAAAGGACCTAAGCTTCCTCATCAGAACCCCCTTGCGAGTCCTCCCTGAATAAGGAAGCAAAATATTGGATAGCTTCATGTGTGATTTCATGAAAAGAAGAAAGAGTTTCACCCCTATCATTCACCAGAGCAGAAATAGAATTGCCATGTCTCTTGGCTTTCACCGAGTTGAAGAAAAAAGCAGTATTTTTATCCCCTTCCTGAAACCACTCAATCTGAGCCTTTTGTTTCCAAAAAACTTCCTCTCATAGCTCACACTCTTCTAGTGCTTTCAAAGCCCTAGTCTCTTCCTACAGTAGGTCCTCAGTCACTCCATCCTCCCTGATCAACCTCATAATACCATCCAACTCAGCCTAGGTAGCAGTCTTAGCATGGAAAATGTTTCCAAAGCATTGTAGATTCCAACGTTTAAGATGATACTTGACAAATTGAAGTAACTTAGCAAAAGTATACATTGTTGTACCATAAGCAGGTCTACCATACCTCCACCACTCAGCAACATAGTCATGGAGAGAGGAGCCACGTAACCACATAAGTTGGAACTTGAAAGAAGGAGATCGAGGCACACGAGCTAAAGAAATAGCTAGCTTGATAGGCCAATGATCTGAGCCCCTCCAATCCAAAATTTCAGAGCTAGAAGACCACAACCCACCAACCTAGTAGCAAGAAACCAGAAAGTGGTCAATTCATTCTGCAATGCAATTATTCCCAATCCTCTGATTGTTCCAAGTAAACTAGCCATTAATGGGCTTGATATCAATAAGATTTAAAGCTGAGATGTTATCCTGAAGTAGCAACATAGAAGGCTCAAGTCTCGCAATACCACTCCACTTCTCAGCCAACTCAGAAATAGCATTGAAGTCTCTAGCCATAATCTACAGATGGAAAGGAACCATGCTTTGGACAAACCAGATATGGGACCACAAAATTTGTTTACCCTGAAGTTTAGTAGGCGCATAGATATTGGAGAAGACAACAGACTCCCCCATCTCAAAACAAGATGCAATCATAGAGATAGAAGACTGAAAGGACAACCACCAAAGAGGGCGGATCTTCCAAGGATTTCATAAACAAGCCACTCCCCCAGTAGAACCTTGAGCACCAATAAACTGGCACTCTCCACTCCCCCACAACTTAGGCACTAAACCAAACATACACTCCACTGATAACTTAGTCTCCTGTAGGAAAAGAACATCAGGAGATTGACTTCTAACCAAATCACGAACAACTTTTTGTCGAGGGCCACTGTTCAAGCCCCTTACATTCCAAGATAGAACAATCATTTCAAGGGGCTCAAAAAATGAGAATCCAGAGTCTTAACAAACCCTGACTCTACCAAAGTTTCCCCTGTTAATTTAATCTTTTCCAAATCCTTTTTTCTACCAAGCTTGGAAGACTTCTCCCCAGCCCCTTTTTTTGGATCTTTTTGATGAAGACCCAAATGAGAAGAAGAAGACTTATTATTATTCACCCCTCAGTACCTACATTCAAAACAAGAGGAGATCCATCCTCACCACCCTTCTTCCCTACTATAATAGAAACCGATTCCACCTAGACTTCCATTTGAGCATCTGTCTCCATTTGCAAAGCCCTATTATCCTGCAAAACTTGAGTAGCTTTAGAATGAAGGCCCTCCTGTCCTATACCCAAAGCACCCTAATCTAGATTCACCAAGCCCAGATTCACTTCCTACTGGATGAGATCATCTAAAACTTCAAATCTATTGAAAGAATCTTCATCCTGCCTTTCCTTCAAAGTCCTCTTTTGAACCCGATTCCTGTTTCAAGCCTTGACAAGAATGAAACCATCAGCCCCATCCACATCACCAGGAATGGGTTCCTTCCCCTTTTCAACCTTAGGGGGATTTTGGGGAGACTGAGAAGGTTGGGAATCCATAGGCCTAGCCTTTGGGCATCTCCTCTGCAAATGGCCATATTCATGACAGAGACAACACCGAAAAGGAAGAGTCTCATAGTCCAACTACTGCACCCAAGAGTAAGGACCCACGCACATATCCACCGAATCTGGCAAAGGTTTACTTAAATCAATCTCAACATAGATACGAGCAAAAGTCATCACCTTTTTAACTTGAGTCTGTTGTGAAGGACCAACTGGTTTTCCTAGCATCGAAGCCAGCAAGTGCAAAACATCATCCCACCAACATTCCACAGGAAACCTCAGAAGATGAACCCACCAGAACCCAGTTCAGAAGCTCTTCAGCAGGATTGAAGCCCACATGCCAAGGTTTAATAAATAACCCAATCTGATTATGAAAATAGGGGCCTCCTTCAAAGGCCTTGTTGTGATCTGCCAGGCAATTGAATGAAACCATGAAATAGATATTTGCTAAAAGCATAACCTCCATTTCTCCCTTTGGTATCCAAGTCTATTGGGCCCATGATTCAAGAAATTGTAATGAAACCTGCATCCCCATAAACTTGCACAACAATGCGTGATTCGAATAATAGTCAATATCTTCTGCAATCATCTCCAGCGGGATAACCAATTTTGGCCTCTCCTGACAATGTTCAAGACATCCATTGATCTTCGTAATTTGTGTACCACTAGACAAACCTAAACCAACCAACCCCATATTTGGTGAGAACAAGTTATTATTAAAAACCTTCGAAGCATGCGAAGGAGAATTCGCACTGATTGCTGCTAAGTGAAAATCCATCTTGGGACTAGCCCCTGAAGACTCCCCGATTGACATTGAAACTAAACAAGACCTAAGGCGGGCATGCAGGCCCTTGAGAAAAAAGAACCACCACTAGGGTTTAATCGACCCACCACCCAGTACTACCTTCAAACTGTAGACCCAAACCAACTAGGCACAAAAACCCCACTCGCGGCCTCCAACCAGGTACAAAACCCCCACACACTCAGGGAGAAAGAGACACCGATGCAGATGAAAATTTTTTTGCACTGATAAAAATCACAATCCCAGACCTCCCCAAAATGCATGCACTCCCCACACTTTGCATGGCCAAGAAAAAACCAAAGGATCGGGCTAGGGCACAAACACCCTAGCTCGACATGTAGAGAAAAAAATTGACATCCTTTGAAACATAGTTTGCAAAAAATATTTAATTTAGTTTCAATTTGGCTCTGAGGCCTACCTTTTCATTCCCATATATTTGACTACTTTATTTTACTATTGGTGATACATACTAGACTTGTGGGACTATTGATCCCGAATTTCACGACTATTAGACTTTATGCTTTGTGTGGATTTATTATGTTTGGCATGATTACGATGTGATTAGACCTTGTTATTGATTCACTGATGATGTTAGACATATGATTTATATTATGATGTTATTGGGATATTATTCATGTGATGTTAGTTCAAAATTTATTATGTGATTCTATCTTGGGATGGATTTTTGAAATGCAAATTTAGAATTTGATTACGATGTGATTCGTTGATGCTTATATGATCATGTGATGATGTGAGTGTATGTTTCACTTTGCTTTGGCTATTATATACATGTGGGATTAATGTTTCATTTGAGTATGCAGGTGTTTCTAACAAAGCCACGGATACTCGGAGATCATCCCACACACTGTGTTGTTTTCCCATGTGAAGCTAATCTAGTTCCAAGAGGAACCAAGATCAACTATGTTTGCATGATGAATTTGTGTAATGTTGTTGTATGGTGTAAGTTGGGTTAGCTCTACCCTTCTTTTATTTGATTTCTAATTGGTGTTGTAAGTTGTAATGTCATTTGAATTTTATTTTTGAGTTTTAATTTTTGAGACCCCTTTTTTATGTGTTTTTACTCAACCTTTCGTGCTCAAAATGGGTTAAATTTGACCCTGGGTTGTACCCCTATGGTCTAGGGGTCATTTGGACTTGTCTAACCTTAGGTGAACTCTCATTTGGTCACTTTAACTTCACTCTGAAGTAAAGTGATGAAAATGGAAGTTTGGGAGGGAGAGGAAGAGTGGGTCAAACACTCAATCTCTTCCTTTCCTCTTCGCTAGGTTGGGGGAGTCTTCAAGACCCCTTAATTGTGGGGGACTCAACTGCAAGCCTCTCCCACAATTGGTGAGGGTACCTTGGGGTTGAGTGGGCTTTCTTAGGAGGAGAGGATTGGGGCACATGTGGCACCCACTCCTTCTTTGGCTCCACCTTTCTCTCCCACATATTTAAGAAAGAGCAAGTGGATGGGAGAAAGACTTGGTGGAATGGGTGAATGGTATGTGTCACCACTCCATTCCAATAGTTGCAAGTAGTTGGGTGGAGGAGTGAGGAGGTGACATGCGTCACCTCCCCATTCCTCAAGGCTCATGAAAAGAGCCTATTTTAATGCCTCTTGAATAGGAGGAGGGGGTTGTTGAATTTTTTCTAATTTTTAGGAATTTTAATTGTTTTGGGGACAAACGTTAGAGGAGAAATTGGTGGCTCAACTTGGAGAAGGAGTTAGAGAAGCTCTTCTCAACTATCTTCCATTTGGGCTTTATAACGTAGGATTCAACACAAATGCCTTATGCATTTTCTTTACTTGCATGTTGTGTGTAAGTGAGTTCATTTTGTTGTCTTTACTTTATTGTTGTGGGAAAATTGGGTATGGGAGTTGTGAGAGCCTCTCCTACTTGGGAGAAAATGCTCAACATGTGTGGGGTGGGGGAGGAGTGAACCTCCTTAGGGTCACATCCTTGTTTTCATGGAGTTTTGGCCTTGAGGGCAAAATTGTGAATTCAAGTAATGTATATGAGAAAATTGTGATATGGCTTGAGAGCCAAGAGAAAGTTGTGAAATCATGTTTATAAGTGTGGGCTTGAGGCCTTGAGGAATTTATGTTTTTTGGAAAGTTTTTGGAGTGGCACTCTTGAGTTGAGAGATGTCTACTCCCCTAGCCCACTAAACTCATCTTGAGTGAGTTTTTGTCATGTGGAAGCCATGGGAGTATTCTTGTTTTGTGTTGAATGAATTTGTTGTTAAGTGGTGTGTGTCTGCCTTGTGTGAGGATGACCTCCTAGCTCAGGGGGTGACTCATGAGTGAGTCAATGGTAGGGAGGAGAGTAGTTTGAGTGGCTTCTTTTCCCTTCTATGTGTTTTATGTAGGTTTTATTTTGGAGCTAGGTGGTGTTGAAGAAATTATTATTGTCCATATGAGTTGTTATTTCTGTGCTCTTGAGAGAGCATGGCCAAGAGAGGCCTTGTGTATCATCATTTAAATTTCAAAAGAGGAGACCCTTGTTCTCCCTCTCAAGTTGTATGAGTTTATATTTTTATTTGAGTTGTATGAAACTATTTGTATTTGGAAATAAAAGATTTAGTTTGCTGGTTTTAAGTGCCATATGAATTTAAGAAAAATAGAGTGTTGAAAGAAAAGCATGTCTAGTTGATGTTTCACTTGTATGTTTAATTTCAAAAATGGTAGTTGCTGTTTTATTTTGTAAGACAAAATGAGCTTTACATTTCTCTTAGGAGAAGGAAACTAGATGTTGTTATTTCAAAGGATTGAACTATATACATTTGTTTTAAAAAAATAAATAAATAAATCTTATGAGGTGTTGATTTAAGTTGGCTGCAATACTTCAATATCAACATTTTTTTTTTTGTTTTAATGTGGAAGAAATTTTCATTCCATGTCTTCTAGTATGTTTGTTGGTTTTACAAAAAAAAAATTGAGATCATTTACTCAAAGTAAACACGTTTAAGATAAATGTTCTTTGATTTTATGCATTCAAAAAAATATCTGTGGAATTTAAATGACATAAATATATTCAAGTATATAGATATATATATAAATACACACACACACACACACACACACACACACACACACACACACACACATATTTTGGGGATACACAGATCTATTCTATTTCACCCCTATGTATATATATATAACAGATCTGTGTATCCCCAATATATATATATATATATATATATATATATATATATATATATATATATATATAAGTAAAATAAGTGTTCATACTATAAAAAATATAACAATTTGAATGACTATTGTTTCGTGGGCAGACCACAGTTTTAAATAAATAAATAAAAGTGAGGGTTTGATGGGGGCTTCGAGCCCCCACCCCGCTGTTGTTCCCTTTGGAGTGTGGGGAGGGGTCGAACCTCACCCACACTCCACCGTAGTGGAGTGTAGGTGGGGTTTGACCCCTCCCCACACTCCCCCATCTCTGCAACACCCCCATCGCCCTCCACCACTAAAGCCCCTTCCATTGACCTCCCCACGCAGTCCCTTCCACCACTGCGTGGTCTCCCCCATTGACTCCAACTCAGTCATGGCTACTGTGCGTGGATAGTGGCATTTATGCCATCCAGTCACCCCTTGTTGCATTCGGCCTTTGGCCATTTTTTAGGGCTGCAAGAATATTATTTTTTTTTACCCTGCACCCATCTCATAATAACAAAAAGGTATATATATATATTCCTCTAGCCATGTCTTTTAATCGAAACCCTCTGTGGAAACTAGAGGTATATACGGAAAGAATTATAAATTATTAATATAAATAATATATATATATATATATATATATATATATATATATATATATATATATATATATATATATATATATATATATATATATTATTCACGGGTTTTCTCAATGGTTAAACCTCCCTTGAACTTCCATGCATGGAGGCCATCTATCCATCCTACAAACAAAGAAAACAAACAATTTTGAGAGGAAGAAAAAAAAATAAGGAAGAGAAGAGTGAGAAAGAAAGAAAGGAGAAGACAATAAGGAGGCTAGGGTTTCTCCTTTCCCACTCATAAGGAAATTATTTTTCTATTGAGAGGACTTTTTAGGGCTTAGTAATTTAAAATTGCCCTTATTTTAATTCCCACTATTTTAATTATTTTCTTTCATTTGTTTTATGTACTTATTTTTAAAATGGGTTTAGAGATAATTTTAAAAGATGTGGGTAGTTTTAATCTTTTTTTTTAAGTGGCTAGTATTATTATTTATTGATTAGCGGTAAGGTAATTTATTAAGTAGGATGAGTTTATGTTAAGACAACTGGTCAAGCAATGGAAAAATTACAAAATTTTGGCTCAGTGGTTTCATCATTTTTTTTACTACTTGGAACACTACTTCATTCCAAGGCGCTTCCTGCCATATCTAAATGAAGTTAGTATAACATGCTTCCGTGATCTGGTCTACTAAGAAATTAGGAATAACGTAAAGGATGCAGTGATAGCTCTGATTGATAGAGAACGCGATGGAGAACAAATTGATCGAGCTTTGTTGAAAAATGTTGTGGGCATCTTTGTAGAGATTTCATTAATGAGTTTTGGGAGTTTTTAATTAATCTTATTAACTTTTCTACCAATTTAACTAGTGTAACATAGGTAATTTAAAACCAACCCAGTAAACTTTTGATAAAAATTAGTTTTATTTTAATAAACCCTGATCACGCCAGTGAGGCATTATGCTACCGAATTTTTTTCAAAATTTAGAGTTTAGCTAGGCTAGTAAAATTTAACCTCGCTTAGGATTAATCATTGTTTTTGCCGGTTATCGACATCATGTTTTGATATTAAATATATTTTTCTTGCACTAGAATTAGGCTTTTGATTTTGACTTATGTCAAGATCCCATCATCCACTTAGGTTAACCCAGGGTTTTGATCTTTGAACCTAACCCTATTAGCAACATTAATTGCATCGCATCAACCCCCTAGTTGGCCTTCATCATGTAGAGGAATGTGCAAGTGTACGCATTACCCCACCTACATCTGAATTGTTCATGCCTTATGCGTATTGCCACCGAGCACGCTTACATGTGCGAGGGGGTTTTTAGGAATGCGTGGAAATTTTTTTGATATTTCGTGTCATGACCACATGACAAATGTGGACATGACATGTGTGATGTGTGTCGTGACCGAATGGGAAATGTGGGCATGACACAATGTGGGTGCTGCAATAATTTAAGGATGAATGGAATAGGTGGTATTGAGAAAATGAGTAAGTATATTAGTCTCTTCCTATTTTTTTCACTTTTAAGTATTTATTTTTGTGTAGAAACCAATGCAGGGAAAAATTACTCTATTCTTCTAATGTTCATGTTTCTCAAGATTTTTTTTATAAAAAAAATAGAAAACTAATATTTGGATATTAATGTTTAACTTTAGGTCATTCTATAGTGTAAATATGGTATATCACACTAAATTTTTGACACTAGCATTAGGTCATTCTATGTAGGTCATAAGATATTAATCTTTAACGTAGTTACAAGAACACTAGATTTACATTATGCACTATTTGAAACCCTTCCTTAATAATATAATGACTTATGTTATTAATCAAAATTACATTATTCATCCTTAATATCATTATAGTTTAATGTAGGTCTAAATAACTAATGTCATAAATCTATAACTTGCTATAGATTAAGGATGTACATGAATATTAATATACATTATAATGTGTCTCATTATAAAAATTTACTAACATATAAATTTTGAATTATTATAATAAAATTAATTTTAAATTATATGTTGCAAAACAATATCTTAATTCATATAAATAGTTATCTCTTAAAGTTCATGTTGGTATATAATTAGTTAACATTATAGATATACATCAGGGGTAAGATATCATGATGTGTCTATATACTATAATAATATTAATGATTATTATTTGGTCAAAATATCAGGATTTATATATCTCTTCCAAATAAATTATATAGATAATTAGATATTTAAATAAACCTAGTCCAAATTTAAGACAAGCAATTAGTTACTAACATGGAATTACATAATTAAATTATGGTAATATTTGAATCATATCAAGTTATATATAATCATATATAACATATTTTTATTAACTAATATATAAGATAACTTATTTAGGATAATGGTAAATATTTAATGTTTAATGTGTACATAGTTTAATGGGAGTTTAGCAAAAAAAAAACTGTTATATCATTATCATTACCATATAAAGATTATACATTGGCATGGTTTACTCCATGGTATTTCAATAATTATAACTATATCATTACTTTATATTACATGTAATATAATGCCATTTAAATTAGTCAATGTTCTAACCATTGATTCAAATAGCATTAATGGTTATAATTAAAGTATAAGCATTAATTATAATATAATGTTTTTATAATCTATATGCTATTTACATGTCATCAATAATATTGGAAATAATATTAATAACTTATTATATAATCATGATGTCATAATTATTATATGTATTGAATGAAATAATTAATCATGATTTACAAAATCTATAACATTATACGTATGATTATGGTAAATTTATATTGTTGTATATACTTATATTATGACTAGTTGTAATATAGCTAACTTAGATATATCCTTTTCAACTATTCAAATACACTAGATTACCATAAAACTTTATTAATAATTTATATATTAATGTCATAAATATTCATATACATTGGAGTTCTAAGGTATTCCATTGGAGACATGTGGAAGATTCTCATTTGTTTTAGGGATTTACAACAAGTCTTTAGAAATTTCTATATGACACATTCCATCTAGAAATATATAATGATAATACACTAAAAGTGATGAAATTGAGAAATCATTATAATGATAATACACTAAAAGTTATGAATTACCCTATTTCATAACTTAAAAGTTATATGAATAGAATGTAGGTCATTCTATGTAGTGTAAAGTACTTATGTTTATATGCATTAATATTATACACTATATAATATAGGTCAATCCATATAGATTATTATTAATTTATATATGGCATGTCCTGACTATATAATAAATAGTTCATTATCATATATAATAGAATATATAATATCTATCCCAAAAAAATAGTTATATAACTTTGACATATGATAAGTAATCTATATGTAGTGTAATGACCCCCGTGTTCGCATTTTGGTTGTTGCTTTTCCTTGATAGATTCTGATACTATTATGATGTTGACATGATTAGTTATCATGTTGGATTACATGCATATATGTTTATATACTGATATCATTGCAATTGTATGATTATGGATAAGAAAGGGATGATGTCGTAACACTCGTATCCGAGAGGCTTACGATGTTCTGACCCTCTTCCTGATGTCCATTGATGCTTCAACTATATGATATATATTATATGCACATGTAGTTTGACATGTGATTGGAGTGCTGCAGGTACTAAGTATCGACTCCGCCTGGATTCACAGGCCCGTGCGTACTCGTATCCCCTGATGGTGGTTACTGGAGATAGTCACAGGCCCCATTCCCTACCCTAGCCCACTGTACCTTGTTAGTGTAGTGTTCCTGTGTTGCTATCTTACCATCTGGTTACCTAATGGTAACGTCTGGATTACCCTACAATCGTATGTGGTTTACCGGTATGTCTTGTTGAGGTATTTTGTCTAGGTTTCCATTAATCTTATTATGTGGCTATATATCTTAGTTGTCAATGTTGTGATGTGGTTTCCTTGGCATCTTTACGTGGTTTCTAATGCATTTTTTAATAGTGTTTAATTTTATTGGAGATTTGAATTAGATGGATTTTAATTTGTAAAAGGAGGTTATAGAAGAAAGTTGCTACAGATTTGGATAATATTGTGGGTCCAGCACCAACCAACCCTCCTTAAAGATTGTAATTCTTTTACAAAATCTAGCCACTCCATATTTTGGAGTCTTGTGTGATTTACCATGCTAGGAAGGGGTCGTGGGTCCCTCTACAATAGGCCTTTCTAATTAATTAGTGTTGAAAAAGGAAGATTTTCTATTGCAAGAAGGACATGGGGCCCTCTGAGGACCAAGCCACTCCAATATTAGAAGATTTACTACCCTCTTTGCTGACAAACATCATACTCATTACTATTTCTGTGGGTGAATGATTTATGCAGCCAGAAATATCTTTAAAGTCAGGTGAGCAAAGGGATGTCTTGTGGAGAAAATTGCATATGGTGGAGAGGAAGGCGAAGTGAAGGAGACACCTCATGCAGAGGCTCGTAAAAGAAAAAATAGAACTGAAAATAGAAAATGAAAAAAAAAGTGCATGAGGAAGCATTAACCCAGGCGAGAATATCAATTTGCAAGATTTGAGGTGAGGTGAAGCAGAGTGTGATCATAATCGCCTGATTAGAAAAAGGCAGGTGCATCTGTTATTTGTTTTTCTAGTACAAAAACTAAACTTTGTCTACTGCAATTTTATTAACCACAAAAAAAAACTGAAACCCATTACTGCATTGAAAGAAATATACCAAAACTTATTTCAATGCAAGATATTTACATTGCCTTTTTCCTTGAATTTATTTTAACATGAAAAACTATTTCCTTAATTCTTTTGATAAAAGGGTTTTCAGAGAAAGATCATGCGATTTCTGATTTATAGTTTTAGGTAAAACATGGGTTCGATCTTATAGAGAATATAATGGGGGCAGCCATACAAAAACTGGGACACAATGATAGTGATTGAAGAGATCCAAGTCCCATGGAACCCTTTTGTTATAAGATGACTTCTCTGAAGAGATTTTCCTAACAAATACCCCCCTTTCATTATGTTTTGCAAACGTCCTTACCCTGTTCTAAGGCTCTCATTTTGGTACGATGACAAATTTAGTGGAATCTGGCTTTAAACCCACCAGTAGCATTTGCTTAAAAGTTTCTTTAGCCTTTTTGACAAATCCATTTCGTGTTGATCCTGTAGTCATTGCTTCCATGTGATGACGCCTCCTTGGAGACATTATGATAAACATTTCACATGCCATCTCTAAGCTACCTTCTTGGCACAGGTAATGAGGATGTGGCAAAGGTTATGTAATTTCTCTTTACACCTTCCATTTTGTATTTGCATGAAATTTTCTAAGGATTTTCCTTTAGATCTTTTTTGTACATATCCTGCAATCATTACAACCCATGAGACGATCTTCTTTGAGGCATTCTATCAAATAGTTTGCGTGCCCTATCCATGTTTACACAGTCGTGTTGCTTGAAAGTTTTTAAAGTGTTTTTTTTCTAAATAGATCCATTTGAGCTGATCCTGCGGTTGTTGTAGTCTACGTGACCATGTGTGGCACATGTTCCTTTGTCAATATTGCAATCTTGTAAATCATAAAAATTGTATGTCTTCTGGATTTTAGCTTGATAGTTTTCTTTATCTGACCATGTTTTATATTGCTATCTACTAATTAGTGATCAAATTGGGGTCACTGGAGTTATTACACAACTGACCTAACTGACAAAGGGCTATTTTCAATAAAATGTCATTGTCATCGAATGCTTTTGTCTTGTAGATCACTTTGTTCTTGGTTGGCTGATTTGAACATTTAAATAGCATTTTTTTTACTTGACGAATTTAATTAATGTTATCATGGATTGTGACCGGTTATGGAATTGTTTTAGTTTAGTTTTGTACACCCCATTTGGTTAAATGATATGATCTTAGGTCTAGGATAATGAGTCCTCGTGCATGGCCTTGAGAACTTGTAAATGCTAAGGATGCATATGAGAAGGTCTATCCGTCTGCGGGGTGTCGAGTTATCTACTTGCGGGGTGTTGATTTGGGCATGATTGAGTCTCCTCGTCTGTATGAAAGGTGTACTTGGTTTCATGTGGTGCCATCCCTTCAAGCACGCATGATGACACTCCATGTGATTTACACTCTAGTATCTAGTTCCTTAGTAGTCATGAGTAGTACCTGAGCTATGATTGAATGAGCATCTCTATGTTATGACATTGGCTTTATGCATTGTTTTTCGTGTCTACTCCGTGATTGACGTGAGTGTTGGCCATCATGTATACCCTTACTTTGTTACCTTTGTTTGGGCCTGTGACTACCTCTGAGAATGGTGGGGTAGTCTCTTATGAGTCCACATGGTTGGGAGGCGTTGCCACCACCATTGGGGACCAGTGAATAGGTTATTGGAGAGCCAGTTGGAGATGTTCTCTCTCTCTCTCTCTCTCTCTCTCTCTCTCTCTCTCTCCATTACTTTATCATTTGTTGTACTCATTCAGTTATTGTATCGTATTCATGGCTATGCCATTGTACTTATGTATATTCTTTTATGTAATTGTACTCTCTGGGGAGGGTTGATGTAAATTATATTAATGAGAAGAAATGAGATGTTTTATATTTGGCTTACGATTTTTCGGTGTTGGTATTGGACCCACTTGTACTATGATGATCATTATGGCTGTGTTTTAAAGTGGAAATGGATATTACGAACATTTGAATTTGGTCTTTAAAAATGAATATAGTTTTCAAGGAGGGTGATTTAGTCCTCTCCTTTGGGTTGTACATTCGGCCATACTTGGCCATGAATGTTGTCGATCTATTGAGTTGGCAACTGTATTATATGTATGTTATCTATTTATGTCAAAAAAAAATCTTGCCCTCTTTTGGACCTTACCCTTCGGGGTTGTGGGTCGGGATGTTACATCTAGTATCAGGACCCATGTTCACACATTGGGAGCTCTAGCTTACTTGAGCCTTCTATGTTTTTCTATTTTTGGCATGTATGGTGTGAGCTTGTTATATTGTTTTTATAGTCTTGATTGCTTTCATGCCTTAGCATGGCATTAGTGGGTTAAGTTACAACCCCATTTTTAGAAATCGTGGAGGAAATAGCCTCCTTGGCCTTACCTTACTCAATGGGACTAGAGTGTTGACCTTGGTTGAGAGTCTCCCATGGTTAAGAGTGATCACTCTCCCATGTTATAAGACGATGGTTGGAATGTCTACGTTGTGTGTTTGTCGGTTGAAGGTAACTTGGGTTGTCTAATTACCCTTGCTTGGATATGCTCTTCTTGTGTCTTCCTTTATGTTGCTAGTGAATGAAATGACCCTAATTGGTCATGAATTGCTCTTGTAATTCTTTCTTGTATTATAGATGTAAAGGATGAAAGTGTGTCGATGTTTGTGGATGTGGATAGATTAGAATGAATGTTGCATGCCTTCTCATAAGTGAAGTATGGTTGCTGAAATTGGTGTAATGTGACCAAATTTTGCTTGTAACTTCTTGATGTGCTAGATTACTACATTTATCATTCTTTAGTAACAAATTGAATTAATTGTACAATATTACCAATCAACTATATGACTAACAAAGTTATCTAAAGCCCATTTAAAAAAGGAAGAACTAACATAGCATAATATTTGAGAAGAGAAGAATGGGTGAGATGACTGTTGGTGAGCGAATGGTTTCTGTTGGCAAGCAGGATGCATAGGAGTCCATTGGGGTGCTGGTGTTACAAGTTTGATCCCTATTCAAGTCGTCACTAAAGGGGTGGTAGTGCTGGAGATGGATTCCATCCCATCTCTTGGGTGTGGTATTCCTCTGGCTGGCGGCCCCCTATCCCTGTTGAGAATGGTATTCCTCTTAGGGTCTCTCTGTGCCCTCATTTGGTGCCTTTGACTGACGTTGTTGCATCGGGATGCCCTCTAAAATTGTTTTCTGAAGTTGTCCTTAACTCTAAGGCCCATGGTGCTGCTAGAGCTTTATTGCAGGCTAGAGCTAGGCCCTTGCCCTGCAATCATTCCTCTCCTATGGTGATTTGTGGCCCTCAGGTCTCTGAAAATGAGGAGTATTATCTAGGGCATGGAGTTATCTGTAGATTCAATGGATTGTGGCCCTCTCTCTGCAACCTACATAAGTGGGTATCTGAATCCTAGAAGCCTGTTATTGTTGGACCAATAGAGTTGTATCCCTGTGCTATGGGATTTTTCATAGCGACGATCGATTCTTCTAAGGAGCGAGATGTTGTGCTAGATAGGAGTTGGATGTGGGGGGATCACTCATTGTCCATTAAGCCTTGGTCTTGTTCTTTCAATCCCCTCACTGAGATGATGAATATCAAACCAATTTGGGTTCAATTACTGAATCTCCCTCTTCAGTTTTGAGAGGATTCTTGTTATGAAGCTATTGGTAATATGCTAGGGCATTTTTTGAAGGTGGATGCTACAACTTCGAAGATAGAGCATTCTATAGTGGCTCACATATTAGTGTATATAGACATCTCTAAACCCCTCCATAGTGATGTGGTTTTGATGGTGGAGGACAGGCCTTGGATGTAGCTTCTAGACTATGAGGGTCTCCCCTTTCGGTCCAGGCGTTGTTTCTCTATTGGTTGTTTAGCCTCAGGTTGCCCTTAGTCTCAACATAAGGGTGTGGCAACTTGGTGGAAGGATGTACTGCTAGATCATCTCATTTTTTAATGCTCCCCTATTTGTTGACTCTTCCCACGAGGACATGTTGTCCAGGGTGAGTGTCTCCTCCCAGCCTTTTGCAATGCCCCTAGTAGCAATGACTGTTGTTGATACTGATGATTTAGTTGGACCTATTCTAGCAGCCCTTGATGTGTCATCAGCCCCCTTGTTGGACCCTTCTACTCCTGGCTCACTGTCAATCCCTGATTCTAGTTCTACATTACCATCTACAACGCGTGTTTGCCCTCTAGATGCGGAGGCAACTGAGGGGCCCCTTCTCTCACCATGCTCTGATGATTTTGACTCAATGTTTTCTTGGACTATTGTCTAAAGAAAGAAGAAAGGACTCCCTAAGTCTTTTGTAGCTTCACGATAGAGAGTCAAGGGAGTTAGATTTTTGCCTTTGGGACCTGGTGTTGTTTAGGTCCCCTTGTTCTGGTTGTCGTTTGGTTGTTGTTCCTCTATTGTTTCTATTTTTTTCTTTTTTTTGGCTTGTTGGTTTTGGGTGCAGCCCTTGTTGCTGCTTGCTTTGTTTTGCCCATGGGGCTTCCTTGTAAAGGGTTCTGGACCATCTTTTCCAGCTGAATTAATCAAAAACAAATTGAAGTAATTGGTGTGCTAATGGTGCCCTAAACTTCCCCTTAGGAGAAATTACATGTTGTATGATGAATATTGGATGGCATGTAATGTCTTGACTTGAGAGGAAATCTATCTTTCTCTCCTCTTCTTAGTTGTCAATAGTGACAAGATGTTAGAATAATGGCATATGTATTTAATTAGTATGTTAAAATTACAATAAGTGAAAGATTTAGTGAGATAGGAGTGAAGAAGACCTTATACTTGTTATGGTTATGTATTGAAAGTGATTATATGTTAATTAGTGCCTCTTTGCTTAATGGGCTTGAATGAGGATGGTAATTGCTTAGTGGATATATCTTGTTGATGAACTTTGATCTCCTTAATTACATTGTGGTTTTAATGAGGTCATATAGGTGAAAACTTGTACTTTAATGAAAACTAAAAATAATGAATGCTAAGGTAATAAGAATGTTGCATATCTTGCTTTGAGTGAGCAATTGAATGCGATTGACATAGCCAAGGTTACTTATGCTTATATATATAGATGTGAATGTTGAGAAATGAGTAGGTTTCCTCAACCAAACTCATTTAATTGTGTTGTTAGTTTCCCATTTTCTTGTGAATGAATGGTATTATTGTGACTTGTGATATGATGTCGCATTATGTGTTATTATGAGATGAGAGTGTAATCGGTGTAAAATGAGATGTATATCATTATGTGAATATAGAAGTGAGTGTAATGGTGATTGTGAAGATGTTGCTTATATTTATGCACTAATTTGAAGATGGTAGTGACGATGCTATACATGTTCATGCACTATTGTGTTATGTTGAAAGTAGTGCAAGTGAATCTATGATGTTATGGGTAAATGAGTTGCCCTTGTGAAAAGAGAAAATTGGTATGGATATTTGGGAATACTTATTTTTTGGTAAAGTTGTATATTTTGCATCATGTTGCATAGTCATGTGTGGGCTATGGTTATGCCTAGGTAAGAGAAATTGTGATTGTATTCCCTGTGATGGGAACATCCATTGATGTATTCCTATTGAGTGTTGTGATTAACCAGTGCTTGAGATGTGTGCCCATGGGATGGTGATACTGCATACCCATCCATGGAGGATATGCATGGATTATGTGTATGGGATAAAACCATACCATCTATGTGTTTTCTTGTTGTCACCCTATTGACTGGCAACCTAAGGGTTGTTGATAGGTCAATATGTGGAGGGGTACTAGAAGCAACAAAGTTCCTTTGGAGGGAATTGAGCAGTGTATGTATAATAGCTGCACAAAATGATGGTGATCATTTCAACCTCCTAGGAAAGTACTCACTACTTCCCCTTATTAATGGACCAGATACTTGGCTCATACATTGTTAGCCTAATCTACACAATTCTTGAGGATGGCATTAGTTTGTGGTATGAGCACCTGTGACAGCTATGATCTTACCCTAATGTGATTGTATATGAGCCACAACATGTGTAGATGGATGTTACCCCATGCTGAGAGGTATTATGTATTACTCGTGTCCCGACACGATGCCTTAGATATGATGCCACACCCCATTGATGTTCTGACACAGTGCTGGTGATGATGCCATGTCGCTAATGGTAGTAAGATGAGCACAAGGACATGATGCCACGTACATAAATACATGAAGGTGTAGTATATATGTTGTGTAGCTACTTGTGCTAAGAGGAGCACAGAGTAGAGGGTTTTCTCAAGATTGCTTCGATTCTGATTGGGTGGCATGCGAGTGGAACCTATTGGAATTAGGGCTGACAACTAAGAGGGGGGATGAATCAACTGTTATAAAACTTTAATGCTTGCTGCAGTTAATTCTTCTTTACCACTAATTAACAGATTAATGATATAACCATAAAAAGCAAGAATCAATAACACGTGCAAAAACACAAATAACACAATTGACACTAAGATTTTTAACGTGGAAACTTGGTTAAGAACCACGGTGGGGGTTAGCCCACAAAGATTATACCCTATTAAAAGTATTACAAAAGGGGAAGGCACATGCCTTCGAGATCACTGCCCAGAGCTCACTACTCAAGAGAGGCTCACTACCTACAAGAATGATTACAAAGGGATTACAAATTGTTTGAACTAATGAATAGCATCTACCAATGCAAGAATTCAGTTCCAATTAAGCACAAAATACTGATCTTACACACTTCATCTTTATTCTATCTTGTTTACTGCTATGCCATAATCCAGACCTTAGATCTCTTCTCTTTTGCACTTTAATCTACCTTTTTCGCACTTACTCCATCATTGCACTACAATCACACCAAAACATTTTGAGTCCATCGGCTATATATATCCGCATCAAGAAATTCAATCAACTACACTTGGCTGCAAGGAAACTTAGAACTTTTATTAGGAACTCTGCTTTGTTGGCTAAATCCATGCACAAACAACAATGTGGACAAAAAACTTGTGTTTCAAATCATCAATCATGTCAGCCAATACCACTTATTATCACTAATTGCTTATCCAACAACTTTTCTTCATTTGGACCAAGATCAAATACCAGGTTGGTCTATTCTTCTTCTGACTGTACTGACTAACTGGAACCCGAAACTCAGACACTTATAACTTTTAAATCCTTCATCACCGAAGGCTAAGATTCTGGATTTATATTGTCCTGACAATCCTTATCAATTCCTTAGTGTTGGTATGTGGCGACTGATCATGCAAGTACTGTACACAAGTTATGTATCCCTCTTTTTTGTATGATTAAAGTCGATTGTTAATTTTTGTTAACCGACAAAAGAAAAATGACATTGTAAAACCCTAATTCTAGAAGCTTCTGAAAAGCTTGTTATAAGCGGTTGGGATGTATGGTGTAGTGATGTATTCACGAGATAGTAATCTATTTTGCAATGGATAATAAAATCATTGGATGGCTGAGTTTCTGTGGATGTAGCCCATATTGGGTGAACCACGTTAAATTTCTGTGTTGATCTCTTTTGTGTTATTCATCATTGTTATATTTGGGTTATTTAATCTACATATAATTGTTAGTGTTTATTGCTTTGATCTATCCGAACCCTAACAACTGGTATCAGAGTGGGTTGCGTTTGATTATTATCTGTAGGAAGGTCTCATGGTTGAGTGGGAGTCTCATGGTTAAGTGGAAGCAATGGTGGATGAGGGTAAATTGAAGGTAGATAAATTCAATGGGTAAAACTATCAATTATGGAAGATGCAGATGGAGGATTATCTCCATCAGAAGGATTTATGGAGGCCGTTGGAAGGAGCAGCCAAGAAACTGGCAGCAATGGCTGATGAGGATTGGGAACTTCTGGATAGAAAGGCATTGGGAACCATTCAGTTGTGCCTGGGACCATTTGTGGCATTCAATATAACAAAAGTGAAGACAACAAGTGAACTGATGAAAGTTTTGGCTAAATTGTATGAAAAACCCTTAGCCTCTAATAAGGTATTTCTCATGAAGCGTTTGTTTAATCTGAAAATGATTGAAGGTGGATCTGTGTCAGATCATTTAAATGAGTTTAATATGATTACCAGTCAGTTAACTTCTGTAAAAGTGAAATTTGATGAAGAGGTAAGGGCTCTCTTAGTTTTATGTTCTTTGTCAGAAAGCTGGAATAGCTTGGTAATGGTTGTAAGTAACTCTATCTCTGGTTCAAATACTTTGAAATTTGATGATGTTGTTGGTGTTATCCTTAGAGAGGAAATGCAATGAAAAAGCACAGGTGAGACTTCAACATCTGGTAATGCTTTGACTATAGAGAATAGGGGAAGAACAAAGGAAAGAGGAAAAAGTCCTACAAATCATGGGAAGTCACAAGGAAAGTCAAGGAAAGGCAGATATAAATCCAGAGGAAGAATGGATTGCTGGCACTATGGAAAGCCAGGACACTTGAAGAAGGATTGCTGGTCTCGAAAGGGCAAACAAGGAGACGGGTAAATGCAAGAAGTTATGTCCACTTAAGGTGGAAGTTTCAAAGTTAGAAAAAATTCTGAAATCGTGTTAACCAAAATAGGATCCCACTTTTTATGAAACGGGATCCCATTTTACTTCGGGAACCCAAGCCAAAAGCGGGATCCTGTTTTCTAGAAACGGGATCCCATTTTGAATTTCATAAAAGGTTAATATTTTAACCTTTATGAAATGGGAAACGGGATCCCATTTCATAAAGGTTAAAATATTTACCTTTTATGAAACGGGATCCCGTTATTTAAAATTTAAATTTTAAGCTCGGGTTTTGCTTTGTAACCCGGTTCGGGAAATGCTTTGGGGACCTGAACCTGACCTCTGGACCTAGTTTGACCTGCAACTTGAAGGTCCTTGAAGGTCCTGTCAATGTCACAACAAAATAGTGACTTTGGGCATATATCTGAAGGTCTATTTTGCAGAATATTTTGACGAAATTAAAACCAATTATAGATGAGACAGTCTAGATTCCAAATATATATATATTTTTACAATTGGATTAATTTTTCTATTTTTTAATCAATTTCTGATGAAATAGGTCCATAAACTTGAATTATCATGGTTTTTTAGTATTTTAATAACTTTTTATTAAAATATTTTTTTGTAAAAAAAATTGTAGGAAAACGTACTTTAGACAATTCTTTTCAATTTTAAAAAAAATTCAAAAAATGTTAAGTTTAGGTCATCTTATGCATGACGTACACGATGATTTTTTAAAAGACCAAAAATGGCCAATAAAAAATTAATTAAAAAAAAACTATTCTATAAAAAATTATAAAAAAATATGGAAAACGTGCTTCAGTGAGTTACAAATCTTTTCCCAAAAGGATTTTGAAAAATATGATTATATAGGTCAAAATACGGATGACGTACACGTACATGGTATAGTTAAAAAAAGTGACTTTTAAATAGTGGTTTTTAGAAACGCCTATTCAAAATCAATTTCTATCATCTAGGTATTGAAAAAAATTATATATTTGGAAACTAGACTTCGAGTACTACATAGTGACTTTTTCCAAGATTCCACCTTTAAGTGTTTCAAATTTTTAGGTCAAATGTGACAAATTCTGAAAATCAAGGAAAACACTTCCACTTTTTGGCCAATAAGTTGACACAACTTCTTACACACACCCAGACAGACAACATGATGATAGTAAGGAAGCTAATGTTGCAAGTAATAAATTACAAGATGCTTTAATTCTATGTTTAGATAATGCTAATGATTCCTGGGTAATAGATTCAGGGGCTTCATTTCATGCTACAGCCCATAGGAAATATTTTGTAGATTATGTTCAAGGTGATTTTGGACATGTATATCTGGGTGATGATGAACCCTGTCAGATTGTTGGAAAAGGAAAAATAAAAATCAAGTTACATAAAGGAAATGAATGGTTGCTACAGGAGGTAAGACATGTTCCAAATTTGAGAAGGAATTTAATCTCTGCATGACAACTGGGTAGTGAAGGTTGTATAGTTACTTTTTCAGAAAAAATCTGGAAGGTCACTAAAGGTGCATTAGTAGTAGCTAAAGGTGAAAAGGTAGGCACATTGTATTTGTGTACTGGTAATACTTATTCTACCTTAGCTGCTACAAAAATAGTTGCTACTGAGATAGTTATAACACTTGCTACAGGGACAGAAACAGAAGTGTGGCACCATAGACTTGGACACATGAGTGAGAAAGGGATGAAGATTCTTCACTCTAGAAAGTTGCTACCAGGTCTGAAGAAGATTGACTTGGAGTTCTGGGAAAATTTTATTTATGGAAAATAGAAAAGAGTCCGATTTCTTAAAGTTGGGAAAGAGAAGAAGAGTGAGAAATTAGAGATTGTGCATTCAGATGTATGGGGACCAACTCAGGTATCTTCTCTTGGAGGCTCTTGCTATTATGTTACTTTTATTGATGATGTAACTAGGAAAACATGGGTGTATTTCCTAAAATAAAAATCAGAAGTATTTGAAACTTTTAAAAAGTGGAAAGCTTTAGTTGAGAATGAGATAGGGAAAAAGTTGAAGTGTCTCAGATCTAATAATGGAGGCGAGTATTGCAATAGAGAATTTGAGAATTATTGTTCATATAATGGAATTCATAGGCAGAAAATAGTTCCTAGAACCCCACAAGAAAATGGTGTGTTTGAGAGGATGAATAGGACCATTATGGAGCGTGCAAGGAGCATGAGGTTGCATGCTAGACTACCCTCACACTTTTGGACAAATGTTGTACATACTGTTGTTTATTTAATAAACAGGGGACCTTCAAATCCTTCGGATGGTGGCATTCCAAAGGAGGCATGGATGGGAAAAAAGGTAAACTATTCATTTTTGAATACCTTTGGTTATGAAGATTTTGTCCATGTTGATAATGAAAATAGAACCAAGCTTGAGGTTAAGTCTAAAAAATGTGCCTTAATTGGATATGGAGTAGATGAATTTGGTTATCGGCTATGGGACTATGAAAATCATAAAATCATTAGGAGCGGAGATGTTGTATTCAATGAGAAGGTCGTGTATAAGGATCAGCTGCAGGAAAAGAAGCATGAACAGGCCAAAAATGAATATGTAGTACTGGATGAGATTCCAAAAAATAAAATGCCAGTGGTACCTGATGCTCAGCAACAACAAGTTATCCCACGAACTCCTGCAAGTGTTAGATGTTCTACAAGGATAACTATACCTCCTGAAAGATTTTCTCCAACATTAAATTCTATATTATTAACTGATTCTGGTGAACCTGAAGGTTATGAAGAAGCAATGCAGGTAGATACCAAAAAGTAGTGGGAGCTAGGCATGAAAGAGGAAATGGATTCCTTACTACAGAATTAGACATGGGACTTAGTTCAATTGCCTACAGGTAAAAGAGCATTGCCAAATATATGGGTTTACAGGTTGAAGGAAGAAGATGGAGGCAAGAAAAGATATAAGGCCAGACTTGTGGTAAAAGGTTTTGCATAAAAAAAAGGTATAGATTTTGATGAAATATTTTCTCCGGTTGTAAAGATGACTTCTATTAGAACAATTCTAAGTTTTGTGACTGTGGAAGACTTGCATCTTGAACAGCTAGATGCTAAAACAACTTTTCTGCATGGGGATCAAGAAGAGGAAATATACATGCAGCAACCACAGGGATATAAGGTCAAGGGTAAGGAGGATTTTGTGTGCAGGTTAAAGAAGAGTTTGTATGGCCTGAAGCAAGCACCTCGGCAATGGTATTTGAAATTTGATAGTTTTATGGCTGAATAAGGTTCAAAAGATGTCATTCTGATTATTGTGTTTATTTCAAGATATTGGGTAATGGTAGCTATATTATCTTGTTGCTTTATGTTGATGACATGCTTATTGCCAGGTCTAACATGCAGCATATTAATGAACTTAAGAAAAAATTAGCAAATTCATTTGCTATGAAGGATTTGGTTGCAGCAAAACAAATCCTTGGTATGAGGATCACACGAGATATGACAAACAAAAAATTATTTTTGTCCCAAAGTGAGTATGTAGAGAAGGTGTTGAAAAAGTTTAACATGCAGAAAGCAAAAGCAGTTAGTACACCTTTGCCTAGTCATTTTAAGTTGACTAAGGAGATGTGTCCAAAGACACAAGAGGAGGAAGACAAAATGTCTAAGATACCATATGCATCAGCAGTTGGTAGCTTGATGTATGCAATGGTATGCACAAGGCTAGATATTGCACATGCAGTAGGAGTTGTGAGCAAGTGTATGAGCAATCTAGGAATGGAACATTGGAATGCTGTAAAATGGGTTCTCTGATATTTGAGAGGTACTACTTCAAAGAAACTATGTTTTGGAGGAACAAAATTTACTCTAAAAGGATATGTTGACTATGATCTGGCTGGTGATATTGATAGCAGGAGGAGTACTACAGGGTATGTTTTTACTGTAGGAGGTACTGCAGTTAGTTGGATTTCAAGGCTGCAAAAGGTTGTTGCACTTTCAACCACTGAAGCTGAGTATGTTGCTGCTATAGAAGCTACCAAGGAGATGATTTGGTTACAACATTTTCTAGAGGAATTGGGGCAACAACAAGAAGATAGCCCTTTGTACACTGATAGCTAGAGTGCTATTCATCTTGCAAAGAACTCAGCTCTGCATTCAAAAACTAAGCATATACAGCTCAGATACCACTTCATCTAGTCAGTTTTGGAGGATGGGCAGTTGAAGCTAGAGAAAATTCACACAAGTGAAAATCCTGTAGATATGTTCACAAAGGCAGTTACACGGGAGAAATTGATTTCCTCATCAGTATCTATTGGCCTTCATGAATGATAATGGTGGACTTAAGAAACTAGCCAGACCTGTAATCCAGTGGGAGCTGCAAGCACAACGGTGTCGTCCAGGATTAGTCTCCAAGTGGGAGATTGTTTGGTGTGGAGCTTGATCAGTCTCCAAGTGGGAGATTGTTGGTATGTGGCGACTGATCATGCAAGTACTGTACACAAGTTATGTATCCTCACTGGGGTTCGGGGCTAAGCTGAGCCTCAAGTGGGGTTCAGGGGTGGCAGCCCCCAAGAAGCAGGGGTTTGGGGGCACAACCCCTGAGAAATTTGTTTTCCCTCTTTTTGCACGATCGGAGTCAGTTGTTAATTTTTGTTAACCAACAAAAGAAAAATGACATTGCAAAACCCTAATTCTAGAAGCTTCTGAAAAGCTTGTTATTGGCTGGGCTGTATGGTACAATGATGGATTCATGAGATTGTAATTTGTTTTGCACTGGATAATAAAATCATTAGATGGCCGAGTTTCTATGGATGTAGCCCATATTGGGTGAACCACATTAAATTTTTGTGTTAATCTCTTTTGTGTTATTCCTCATTGTTATATTTGGGTTATTTAATCTGCATATAATTGTTAGTGTTTATTGCTTTGATCTGCCCTAACCCTAACATTATTTCCCTACATTTTTTTGAACTTACAATTTCCATGCCTATGTTTTGGATAAAAAAAGATTGATTTTTTATTTTAAGATTTTTGTGGTTTGCATTTGTTGGAAACAACCCAATGCCTTTAATTTTGCATTCCTAAGAAACATCTAGGATCCTTATGTCCCCTTCAACAAAGTACTAGGTCAAACCCTAACCTTGCAAACATGACTACCTTTTTCTCCTACTTCCTATGATGATCACATGTTGCATTCTAATAATAAAGAAGAATATTATGATCATGATGTCTTTATTAAAAGAGTTGAAAATAGGATAGAATAAAGATGAAGTGTGTAAGATCAGTATTTTGTTCTTAACCAAAACTGAATTCTTGCATTAGTAGATGCTATTCATCAGTTCAAACAATTTGTAATCTCTTTGTAATCATTCTTGTAGGCAGTGACCCTCTCTTGAGCAGTGAGCTCTAGGAAATGAGCCCAAAGGCATGTGCCTTCCCCTTTTGTAATACTTTTAACAGGGTATAATCTTTGTGGGCTAACCCCCACCATGGTTTTTCCCTTAATCAGGTTTCCACATTAAAAATCTTTGTGTCAAGTGTGTTATTTGTGTTTCTGCTCATATGTTATTGATTCTTGCTTTTCATGGTTATATCATTAATCTGTTAAGAAGTGGTAAAAAAGAATTAACTACAGCAAGCATTAAAGTTTTATAACAACTGATTCAGCCCCCCTCTCAGTTGTCAGCCCTAATTCCAACAATTGGTATCAGAGCAAGGTTCCTTGCAAGAATTCTAATAGCTTGAGGAAGATTTGGGAATGAGTTCAATGGGTTCACTCAGAGAACAACTTCAATTAGATTTAGAAGATCTTGATCAGTCCAAAGTAGAAGTAAATGAACTAAAAGTGAACCTCAAAGATGTTGATGATTGCATTGAGATGCTAAAATAAAAACTAAAAAAATGTATGGGAAAGAAGAAGGAGCTACTTCAGCAGCTAATTAATATTTCTGAAGAAAATGGCATGAATGAGGCTCTGGAAGAAAAAATAAAGGAATGTGAGAAGATGACAAAAGAAGTTTTTGTTCTTAAACATGGGATGGAATCTAGGGTGATGAGGCTAAGCAAAGAAATTGAGGAAAGGAAAAAGAATGAAGAAAACCTAAATCAAACTTTGAAGGAAAGAACAAAAGAATGTTGCAAAATGGATAGAGCAATTAGTCACCTAAAATATGATCTACAAGAATGCAAATATAATGAGGAAGAACTTGAAAGGCAAATTGTCATCCTTAGACATGACCTAGAAGTTGCAAATGAATACAAGGAGAACTTCAAAATAAGCTCAACTAAACTTGAAGTGCTGCTTGAAAGTTAAAAGAAGGCTGATGACAAGCATGGTCTTGGGTATGAGAAAGGTGAAAGCTCCAGATCTGGAAAAAGAAATTCTCAATCAAGGAATGGGAGAAACAAACCTAGAAGACCTTCGGTAAGACAACCTAATGCTCAAAAGTATCCATCTTTCAATGGAAATTGTTTCAATTGCAGTAAATTTGGTCATAGATCTACTCAGTGCAGAAGGAGAGTAAATCAAAGTGGTCCATCCTTCTCTGGTCAATGCTTCAAGTGTAAGAGGTATGGTCATAGATCTAATGAATGTAGAAGTATGATAATGAATAACTTTAACAATAAAGAAAATGGCAATTCTTTCAATGGCTACTGTTTTGCTTGCAATGGATTTGGACACATGGCTAATCAGTGTAGATCAACAGGAAATCAAGTAAATGAGCAAATAAATGTTGTGTGGTTTAATTGCAATAGATCTGGTCATTTTGCAATATTCTGCAGAACCAGGAATAATAAAAGAAGAGGCCTTGTAAACAAAATACCGGATGAGCAGAGACAAGATAAAGACAAGGGTAAAATTGATGTGAATGAGATCCAGAATGAAATAAGCAAGACATGGGTCAAGAAAGTGTTATGAGTAATAATAATGGGTCTGCACCAGAATCCAATGCTAACAATTCCTCTAGGAATTGAATTAGGAGCTCTGGCTTAGGGGGAGATGCATTAAAAATCAAATTCCCCTAGCCAGTAAGTGGGTGCCTGAATCTGGCACGATGAGAGAAAATAATTTGGGTTATGATAGATCATTTGAAAGGATTTCTGGAAGAAAAGAAGTGGATATGACGATTTGCGAAACAATTGAAGGTCAATTGTATGCAAAAATAATGCAACTAGATGTTTAGGGTAGAGCATTTATTGCAAAGGCAAATTAGGCTTTACGAAGCATAAAAAGGTCATTCACCTTTCATTTGAAATACTTTGCATTCAAAGAGAGCAAGAAGAATAGCGTCTGAGCTGAGATTTCAAGGATTTGAAGTGTGCCCAGTGAATCTGTCCACCAACCCTAATTTCGTGAGAAAGGTATTTATCTGCGAAGCTTTGAACTTGTAATCTTTTGCAATCGCTACACCTTTGGTTGTTGATATTACTGAAAGGCCTTGACCCAAATTTAAGAAGCATCCACACAAATCAATAGAAGTCGACCCATTAGGTGCATTTTCAAGTGTTCCGTATGGAGTGCTGCATGTTGAAGATATTAGGGTTTACATTCATGTGAGCATAGATGAATTTGGGGATTCAAGGTTTGTAGATCTGTTTGCAAGTCATCTAAAGGATGAAAATCATGATCTTAAACCTGAGTATAAGGCACTGCATGCTAAACATTTCATTCAGATTATGGGGTTTCCAACATTCGACGAAGAGGAATGGGTCTGGTATGGTTTAAGCTGAATGCATGATGAGTTTTTGTGGCTATTGAAACCATTCAAAATTACAAAGGATGCTATTAGGATTTTGACTGGGCTGAATTTAATTGGTGGTTTACCCATGCTAAAATCTGTGAAGAACTAGACTGTAATTGATGCAACCAGTGTGAAATTTGACAAAAGGATAAGGTGAAATATATGGATCTCTTGGTCTATGAGGTGACAATGCTGACCGAGGAAGTGAGACATGTATTCTTGACAGTTACATAGTTTAGCTATCAGCCAATAGCATACAGGTGATATCATTCTTTGTTGATTGTTGTTCTTACATTTTCTTAACAGTTATATGGTGAAAAAGGTTAATGTTTTATTGAGCAAGAAAAGTAATTTGTTTTGGGTTTGAGTAACCCTAGTGTTTACATGGCTTGTTTCCTGATAATTTGCAAAGCTTATACAAAGGATATCTATTGTTTCTTTGTTGACTGTGAGGATTTATCCTTCTTCAAGCCGTGATAGTTTTGAGCTTTAACTTGGGTTTATATCATGAATCTTTTGACTCTAAGTTGGGGTCTATAAATTCATTTATTTTTGCTGAGAACAAAACAGTTAGGTGAACAGCAAACAATTTCTATACAATGCAAGAGGGTTTGTAAAATATTGATAAACTCTTGGTTAGGGTTTGATTCACCCTCTTGATTCGACACTTGGGTCTTTAACAATGATCTTGAAAATAGTTTTAACAGGCTAAGAACATCATATGAACTACCACAACTTTTTTTTGTGAAAGGCATTTGATTAAAGTTTGAAATATCTTCAAAAAGGCTTTGTGAAAGTTCTACATTCTTCTACATGGGTCTATTCAACCATACTCTCTTGATAGTTACTGTTGCAGTTGAAAACCGCCAGAGACAGATGGAATGGTTTAGTTACAAGTTTAAATTATTTCATGAAAGAAGGAAGGCATTGTGAAAATGTATAAAAAGGCATGTAATTAAAACATCTAACGTGATGTTGATGATGTGTGTTCATTCCACTATTATTAAGATTATATCAGTGTGTTGATGAAAGAATATTCTTGAGTTGTTGTATAGTTGATTCTTGAGTCTCAAATAATGAGACAGTCAAGGACTGGAATGTAGAGGAACAGAGTAACCCTTTGTATTGATTCATATTCTTCATTGTATTTGATTATGATATGCCAGTGAGGTAGTGATAAAAACAAGCCAATGAGGCAGTGATAAAAAGGTTAGTGAGACATTTTTCTGTAGCCAGTGAGGCATGATTCTTGAATAAGCTAGTGAGGCATTTTATTGAGTGGTTTTTCTACCATAAGAGGGTTTTCCACTCCTGAAATCATCATCTTATGGTCTCATTTGTTGCATGATTAATTTGTCCAGTATACTTGATTGTTTATTTTTTCAATGCATTGTTACTTGCATTGATAGAGCCTATATTAGCATCTGCTTCAGTTTTGAAAGATTGAGATACAAGTGTTTAAACTTGCTTTGTTTTCTACAACACTGATTCAACCCCCCTCTCAGTGTTGTCAAGTACTCCAACAACATTTGATTTATTGTTGAAGATTATTCACATTCTTCTTATTTTATTGTTAGAATTGAGATTTATTCTTCATTATTTATATTTTTGGTGGCTAAACTCATTGACTTTTCTATTTTTGAATGTTGGTCTTGTGTTGTGATCTGATTCCTCATCAGGTATGGTGAGATCCATCCGTTTGAGTGTATACAAGGAAGCAAACGCAGGGAAACCCTTAAGGATGGGGGTATGTGTGAGTTGTTCTAAGCTCTAATTCACTACCTTCCTATTGTTTGACTATCTCTTGGAGGCTAAAACCCTTACACAAACAAGAGATATGTCATTCTCACCGAATCATAATGGAATCATGAGTTTTGTCAGATATTAAGATTGGAATAGCTCTGGTAAATAGGTAACCAAAAACTAGATCTTAGACAAAAGGACGAATTATTTAAAAGAGAAATTGTTTTGAGAGATGCAGGTCATTTCCATCATTAAAATAGAATACCTTGAAACCCAAGTGACAGAGAATGCATTGAAATATTTATTGGAAGAGCTTCAAAGAAAAACTAAGATAAGATACTGAAGTCAATAAAACCTGGATTCCAAATGCTTGACTGGCTAAAGATTTGATGCCGAGTCAACTTCTATAGCTGCATACCAATCTCTCTAGTCTCCAGACGATCATTCCCCCAATCTTGCCAATTTCTTCTAGATGGTTCCTCCAAAGCTCTCTCATACATTTTCAAATTTTTCATGCTCCAAATTCTGTTAATGACAACCAAAACTCCTCCTTTACCCTCTCACATTTTATCTATTTATTAAATTTATAACATTACAATGAAATTTTTATTTTATTTATTTTAGTATTTACTATATATAGGTTTAATGACAAATCATAATTACTTAACAAAACATTTTCTTATTTATATATTTATTTTCATATTAATGTTATCATTCATATTCCCGTTTTGTAACATTTTATTTATCTCGCTATTATTATTATTGACCTTAGATTATGTTATAGTAAATTTTCCATGTAAACTATAATATACATTATGGCAATTATATTTATTGATCAAAATGCCTTCTTAACTTAATAATTCTTACTATAATGTAACAATTAACCAAAGCATTGATCAACTAATTCTAACTAGGTAAATCCAAATGCCGAACAATACCTAACCACTATGCATGATTACAAAGCATGACCACAACCAAAAGCAACTGGCTATCATGCCCATACTGACTACACTGACTGGGTACAAAACTGGACAGTCGTCCTTTTCAAGGATGATGGCTAACTAGGGGACCTTATGTTATCTCCGTTCAACAATTTTCATTAGTGTTAAGGCATGCTCGGACCTGTCAATTCAGGTGGAGTCGATGCCTGATACCTACAACTTACAACAAACAAATTGGTCGAACATATAGATATATAATCATATAGTCAAACACACCATGAAAGGGAATCACAACGTAGCAGGGTACTCACTCATGATTAATGTGACACTGTCCCCTTCACAACAACAACACATCAACAAGTAACCACATCATGCATAACCATCAGTATCTGAACAACTAGATAAGAAACATCATTAGATAATCGCATGATACACCTAATAAGATTGGTCCACAAAATCAATTAAGTCCATAAACTAGTCATAGCAAAGGCATAACACACCAGTAATAGAAGTATCATCAAACTGTCATCATAGCAAGGAGTCCAACATCAAACAAAATGCCATAATATCTCAATCCAACAAAACAACTGTGAATCTAACAGAGAACAACTGAGGGGCACTACATGATTTCTATAAATTATATAAAATTATAGTTTTGGAGATCATTAAAATGGAAATATAAAATTAATTTTAAAATGGAAATATATAAAATTATAGTTTAATCTTTAAAAACTAAAACATAATTTTTTATAATTTAATCATCCTAAAACAAAAACATAAAACATATAATATAGAAATATTTGAAGAAACTAAAAAATTTAAAATTCCCTATTGAAACACCTTAGCTTTTTGGGTGGTCTTAAAAACTCTAAAAATTAAAATAGATTAATTTAATCACTTTGTACTTACAAAATAGTAATTTCTTTACTAATTTCAAAAAAAAAAAAAAAAACACAATTAAAAATGTTAAAACTTAAGAATAAAAATTAAAAAACCCAAAAAAAAAATACATTAATTATATATATAAAAAAACAAATTAAAAAATACCAAAAAAAAGTGCTTTTCACATTAGTGGCATTAAATGTCTTAAATAAAATGCGTTGCAATCTGACACTGGACTTGTCCATGAAGATTGCATGATTTACCGTGTAGCCTATAAATAGGCCTCTTGCCTATAACTGAAACACCATTCCTCTATCATCTCTGTTAGTCTAATCCAGATAGCAGAATAACTTGCAATGGCAAGTGCAATGATCAAAGTACAGGGTCATCCCAATTCCACATGCACAATTCCACATGCACAGCAAATGTGTTGGCTTCCTTTCATGAGAAGGAAGTCCATTATGAGTTACAGACAGTGGATCTCTCAAAGGGCGCCCACAAGCAATCTCCTTTCCTCACTCTCAATGTAAGAAAACAAACATAAACCCTCTCACTTCTTTTTCCTCTTTCATACATTTTCATGGCTCACCATTTGAGATGATGCAGCTGTTTGGACAACTGCCCGCCATTCAAGATGGCGATCTCACCTTATTTGGTACAAATTCAACTCCACTCCGTTAGTTCACATAATTTATCTTTAAAATACACATAACTTATCTATAATATATGTATTTTAATGTAGTTTGAGGGTTTTTTTTTTTTGGTTAAACCGAGTCGAGAGCAATCATGAAATATGTGGTAAAGAAGTACGAGGGGCAGGGCAGCAATCTGTTGGGCAGTACGCTGCGTGAAGAGGCAGTGGTGGAGCAGTGGTCTCAAGTGGAAGCACAGTCATTAAATCCGCCCTGCTTTGCTATCATTTTTCATATTATTTTTGCTCCTATGTTGGGCGGAAAGACAGACAGGCAATAGTGGAGAACAACATTGCAAAGCTGAGCAAAGTGTTGGATGTATACGAAGAAAGGTTGACCGATTTTTCACATCTTTCTTATACACATTACCTGGTGAATGTGGCTGCCAAAGGAGACCTCATTACCTCTCGCAAGAATGTTGCTGCATGGTGGGAACGCATCTCCTCTCGTCCTGCCTAGAAAAAGGTTTTAGAGGCCACCAAATCTTAAAACTGTTGTTTGCCATCCACATTGTTGGATAAATAAATGTGAGGCTGTAGCTACCTCTTGCAGTTTTTGGAAAAATAAATAAATGTAGTTGGAGTTGTTTTGAGTTTACAGTTTGATATAAATTGTAGTAGTCCCTGCCTTTGGCAGAAAAACTAAAGTTTTCATTTGCTCGATTTTTGCTTCTGTTAGAGTGTAATTTTCCAAATGCTTCAATTTTTGGCCTATTTTGCAAATGCTTCAATTTGTTCGAGTGTAATTTAGAACACCCGTATCTTAAACATATTTTTCCCATCTATTGTATTTAGTTTTTATTTAGTGCTCCTCTTAGGAAGGACCTCTAGGAAAATTTAGGTCCATCTCATCTCTCTTGGCAAGGAAATCATCTCTGATGATTGTTGGTAATTGCAAGTGATCATGGCACACATTTCAATTAGCTACTATTGGATTCCTATGGCAATCAATGAAAGAAATTTAAAAAAAAAGCCTAAATTATTAAAAGCACTGAATATTCATCTTTGTGCATGACTAAAAATTAAAAAAACTGGGAACTGTAGAAACAACGATGAGGAAAAAATAGAAGGCCCAGTGAAAAACAAAGCAAAGCCTAAAAAGAAAAACATGCTAATAAAAATAAATAAAAACAAATAAAAAAGCCACTAATGGCTGTTTGTCACATCAGTAGATAAGCAATGCTTTCAATCAAGAAGCAAGGTTACCTACCATATGTTATTTTTAAGCTCAAGAGATATTTTCACGATGATGTTTAACTTATTCATGTTGCTTCTTGGGTTACAAGGTTGGTTGTGCATTTTCTTGGCATATTTAGTTAGAGACTTTCTTTGCACCTCTGTTAGTAGATGGATGCAGTTATTTATTATGTGGAGCAATAGAAGATCTATAATAAAGAACTAAGTCTAGGACACTCTAATCTCAAACATTTTCTGGCAATGTTTTTCTTTCTAAAAATAATAGAACCTTCATTTCAAACACATTTCCCACTCTGCTCCACAAGCAAATTAATTGTGAGATCATCTATTTGAATTTGCCTTTCAAATATTAAAACATCTATATATTTACATTGAAATTTTGACAGTTTACTTGAAAATCTTGTCTTTCAAATATTAAAGCACATATATATTTACATCGAAATTTTGACAGTTTACTTGAAAATCTAACCTTTCAAATATACAATCTTCCTAAAATTTTAATTATATTTTACGGATAAAATGACTAAATACAGCCATACGACCATCAAATTTAAGCCCTGACAGGGGCATTCACATATCAAACTTTTTTTTTAAAATGTTGCTCTTATTAAAAATCAGGCACCCGCACCTTAAACATTTTCTGCCCATTTTGCTCCTAAAATTAAGGAAAACAAAATCACAAACAAGGACAACCATTTCTATCCATTAAGGTCTATTTATAAAGTAAGGGCACACTCAAAATAAATGGAATGGAAATTAAGAGAATATTGGCACCATTGAACAAGACAACTCTCATCAATGTTTGAGCTTCCCAAAGTGAATATCAGCCTGATATCTACATCAGATATACCACCAGGAATGGTAAGATGTTTTTTAACTGTATGGAACTGGTACTGTTGTGTCGGTTGTGGGCCAATTGTAGCTTTCCCCATGGTAGCAACATTTCTTGCATTGGAAGGAGTCCCGCATGGAAGAATACATGCAAAGAGGCTCTATTGAAACCTGTCGGCCACGTGGAAGAATACAGGCAAAAAGGCATCTACAATAAGTGCAAGAAAATTTATGGAACTTGTCTTATGTTTCTTTTATGGAGGGTTATGTAAAATAAGTTAAGTTGAATGTTGTGGAAAAGACACATATATTGTATTAAAATGTTTAAGATTCTCATTTAGGGGTATTTAGATGATCAAGATTCACAATACTTTTCCATTAATATTAAATATTGTATTTAAATATTTGAGCTTTAAATGATTTAAATGATTATCTGGTAAGAATAATAGTTAGTCTAAGCCCTTAACTATAACAAATGAAATAACTACATGCTATAAAAGATATGTAATTTTTCTTGTGTTATTAAAAAATATTGATTAATATTTTTCTTGCTTTTTAAACAATTTTAACAATATTATTTTTTCATTTTTACATTTTTTAAAATACAAATTTTTATTTCTTGATTTTTAATTTTCAAATTAAATAGATTATGACTTTTTTAGATGCTTTCTTTTATTTTTAACGATTGTTTTTCTTTCTTGTCTTTTTAAAAATATAATGCACCTAGTAAACTTTTTAATGTGACCGTGACTCTGGTGCGGCACACCCTCTGGCTCCCACAATAATGCTTTTTGCCACTACAACTGAGTGACTTAACCACTGAACCATGCCCTTATCAGCTTCTTTCTTGTTTTATTAAAAAATATTCATGTTTCCTTTTCATTTTAAAGTTTTGTTTTTTTTTTTATAATATTTTTAAAAAATATATTTTATTATTTTTTCATTTTTTTTAAATTATAAATTTTTAACTGTAACCCTATTTTTAACATGAATCCAAACCCTAATTCAAACACTAATTTTATTAAAATGTTTAAGATTCTTATTTATAGATGATCAAGATTCACAATACTTTTCCATTAATATTAAATATTGTATTTAAATATTTGCATTTGCAATGATTTAATGATTTAAATGATTATTTAGTCTAAGCCCTTACCTATAACAAAAGAAATAAATACATGCTATAAAAGATCATAGGATTCATTCATCTATTCAATCATTGAATATTTATATTTAAAAAAATATTGATTATTTTGCATTTTTTTCTTGTTTTTTAAAGATTTTTAAGGATATTATTTTTTCATTTTTACATTTTTTTAACCATTATTTTTCTTTTATTACCCGAGAGGCCTTATACAGTGACATCACAAGATGTGTATACATTTTTATTCTCTCGATTTAAATTGACGTGCATAACCTGTCACAAGATAAAATATTTAAAATTAAACTATATAAAAAGTATAGAGGGAATTTCCTACATCCCATCAGCTCACATATTAGAGGAGAGAATATGGGGAAGGCTTGGTCGTGGGTAGTTATGGTTTGGGAAGCGCCATTATCACCCACTTCTTCCGCATTCAATTTGAGCTCTCCCAACACCCACAAGTTGTTGTTTCTCAGTTTTCTCAGGGGAAAATAGCATCGTATTCTTCTTGCATGGTGGTCTTATGTTTTGTGGCACTCCTTACCAATGGAGGTGTAGCTCATCAGTTTACAGTGGGCGGCAAGGTAGGAAGAACCGTTTCTTAACCATCGACACTGTTGGTAATGTTTTTTATGTTATTTGTTTGTTTTTCATTAAATTGTAATCTTGGAAAAGAGCTTGTAATTGTTTAGGAGTGGTGGTGAGAATGCAGTTTTCAAATCGATGTTACACTTCTGCTGCAACGACTTTTTTTTGTGCACTGACAAGGGACAAGCCTCACTACATATTCAAAGCTCATTGTTATAATATCTCTATGCATTTAATTCATTTCAAGGGCTTTGGTAGGGTTTAAGGCTTTGGGAGTATAGTTTAGAGAAGGTTTTCTTGGAAGCTTGGGTAAGTTGCCTTGTTTTTAATTTTTGGGTTTATGACTTTTGGCAATGGCAATGAGTGTTTTGGGTAACTTAGGACCAATTTTGTTTTTTTAGTTACAATTTTGTGGTAGGGGTTGTGTTGGGGTTTTATGTGGCTAGGGTTTTAATTGGGTTTATGTTGTTTTGTAGGCTCTGGTGAAGTAGTTACTATTTGTAAGTGGTTATAGCCTACAACTATGTAATGCCCCGCTAAGGAACTTAGAGGATAACGCAACTAAGCTTACAAAAAGGGCAATATTTTTTTTTTTTAAACGAAAGAAATAACAACAATCATATATTTATTCATAACTTTTAAATTAAGCTTTATCCTCTAGGGTTCCACAGATGCATTACTAATGAACTAAAACAAGATCTAACCAACATCATATAACATAAAACATCAATTGTCTAACATACCCTAAATATTCCTATTATTTTACCTTCACCTTCATGCTCCTTAGCCAGACCACCTGCACATCCAAGGTGAGAATGGAGGGGCACTACATCCCCCCTAAAACTTGACTTACTCCTAGAAGTCACGGACTAGGGTGGAAACATAACATATTAGTATTGCAATTTTCTATTGCCAACATACGCATCCATATTAAGCAATTGTTCATAAGACATACACAATCGTTCAATAAAGACAAGAAGGACATCAATTCCTCACCTTAAGATGTATCATGTAATCTACTTATAACCAATCACACATATTTTGAGAATTTCAAATGACATTCACATATTAACAAGGAAAAATACATCTCATCTCTTATTTCCACTATGGTTCCAACTAATTACCAAACATGCAAGTACATTTTTTCATGGAATCTTCCCTTGTCCATACTATCAGAGGCTTGAAATGAACATGATAGAAACAACACTTAGCACGAAATGGGGCCAACAAAAACAAACATTCAAAATAGCCACCATAGAAATTAAAAAAAATGAAAACCCAAGTGGGGAAATAATTAAATTCAATCTTAAATCACAAAATGCCAGAAATTTTCAACAATAATTCAAGTATAAATAAAGGAGTTTTGGTGGCCACTCCTATCATAAGAGAGTTCAAAGAAAACAAATTCATTGTTATCCCACCAACAACACATAAAACAACTATCAAAAATTCCAAAACAACCAAATTACAAACAAATCCACATCACAGTGTGACTAATTTTAGCCACAAAAGGGAGTATCCACTACACAACACCCAAGGACACAAGGTTTAGAATGCATTAGAGAATGTACACCAAACACACAGACAAATAATTTATCTACATCTTCTTATCTAAGAAACTTTTATATAAGGATTTAAGGCAACATAGTTGCTACTTATTTACAAAAATTTTCTATCTTTAAGGTAATACAATTCCTTTTTACCAAACTATGAACATGTGCAATTACTTCCTTATGCAAAAACATACTTACAGAGGAAATGTATGATGTCACACACAAGAATAATATAAAATTCTAATTGACTTACAATATCACATTCATGATCTCCTGGGTCCAACACAAGCTCCAATTTGATCTTTTGCACATGGTTCTTACACAGGCATACACGATGAGAACTTTCATAAACCACAAAAGAACTTCCACATGAGGTCATGGCCAACTAGGAGATAGATAATAGGTTATCAAGAAACCACCTTAAGATATGACAACACCACATGACTCACGATGCATGATGTTACCAAATGATTAAATCATTCTAGTACTTACACATATACAAAAACAATGCAATTAACATAAAGATGGTATGGTGCTTCCATACCCATAGCTAAACATAACCCCTAAGTATGATTACTTCACCAAACGAGGGAACACAAACACCATTGGTCTTTCACAACACTCCACATAGAATGGGTACAGGACATTCACATCACTAGAGGGTAAATACCACACCCCTAATTACATGCACTAATAGTAAACATGCTTCTTTCTTCTAAAGCACTAGAGACCACAAGAGGAACTCAAGGCGTCAAAAAATCAACAAGCATTAACATTCAAAAAACACATATTGTCAGATATATCATCACATTATCAAAAAAGAATGAGAAAGAACACATAGCAGACACATAAGTAAAACAAGGCATAAAGAATTTATTTCTTCTAGAATCAAAGAACAAATCTATAAAGTTATCAACCTTCTAACATCATACTAAGGCACATAGGTGAGAGGTACTATTACCAACTCGCCACAAGTAGAAAAATGCTTAACCTAGAGCAACAACAACAATCCAGAGATCCTAGTGTTGCAACCTAGGCTCTGATACCAAATGTAATGCCCCGCTAAGGAACCTAGAGGATAACACAACTAAGCTTACAAAAATGTCAAATATTTTTTTTAAATGAAAGAAATAACAACAATCATATATTTATTCATAACTTTTAAATTAAACTTTATCCTTACTAACAAACTAAAACAAGATCTAACCAACATCATATAACATACAACATCAACTATCTAACATACCCTAAATATTCCTATTATTTTACCTTCACCTTCATGCTCCTTAGATAGACCACCTACACATCCAAGGTGAGAATGGAGGGGCACTACAAACTATGGCTACTATGGCCCTTTTTGTGCAAAATATTAGTCCTCACCCAATGTTAGGTTGTATTCTGGAAATTATTGCAGTGTAAAGATGGAGAATATTAAGGGGGAAAATGAAGGAAGGAGCTCAGAAGGTTAAGGAGGAGTAATGATTTGTTTTCTTCGAAAAAGAAGGAAAAAAATTGGCAAAGATGCAAGGCTATATGCATAGATGGTTGCTCTTGCTACAATTAGTGATTCTTCTAGTGTTAAGTTTCTTTCTAAAGTATTTTTTGTTAATCTTTTGTCTGATATATTTTTTGTATTGTAATATTTTTTAATTGACATGAAAATGATTTGGAATGGTAAGTATATTGAAAGGACATCTCTCTGCACCAATAGAAGTAGAATTTTTTTGCCGCGGAGATGGAGATTATGTAGATATTTTCCTCATATTTTTTGTTCAGTGATTTCTAAGTCATTTTTATTTGTCATAGAGAACTAGAGATTATGCATGTAGTTTCCTTGTATTTTTATGTTTATGGGTTACTAGGTTATGTTTATTTTCCCTTTAGAGATGGGGAGTTTGTAGTTTTATTTTATTTATTTTTAGTATAGTTTTTTCCCTAAATAGATTTCTAGGGTATATGTTTATTTATCCCCCATTTTTATCCCAAGGATTCTTTTTTGTTCTTAGATTGTTTATTTCTAAGAAGATAGACCACAAACTCCCAACCTACAATAGTTGTTTAATAGTTTATATTATTGGATTTCATTTCAGCATTCCAAATTGGAAAAGAGTAGCTTAGATTATGGATGATGATTTAATGTGGGAGATTATTGATCAACATTCAAAAATAGATTTTAGTGATGGCTTGTTGGAGTGGTTCTATAACATCCCGCCCCATGAACCCCAAAGGGTAAGGGCCAAAAGAGGACAAGATAATTTTTTTTGTTGACATAAATAGATAACATACACACGAAATGGTTGCTGATTTGATATGTCGACAACATTTATGGCCAAGTATGGCCGAATGTACAAGCCAAAGGAGGGGACTAATTCACCCTCCAGATGAAAACATTATAAAACTACATTCATTTTAAACACCAACCCAAATGTTCCTATAACCCATTCCAAATATAAACATGAATCCAAAGGCATCATAGTACAAGCAGATCTGATACCCACACTGGAATCCGTATACCAAAAAGAAACATCTCATATCTTCTCATTAAATTACATGATTACATTTTCTCTCTTAAGAGGGTACAATTACATAAAAGAATATATAGTGCAATGGCATAGCCATGAGTATGATATACAAGTACAATAACTAAATGAGTACAATAACTAAGAAAGTAATAGAGAGAGGACATCTCCAACTAGTGATCCAATAACATGTTCACCGCTCCCCAATGGCGGTGACAATGCCCCCCAACCATGTGGACTCAGAAGAGACCACCCCACCTTGCTCAGAGATAGTCACAAGGCCCAAATAGATGTAACAAAGCAAGGGTATATAGGATGGCCAACACTCACATCAATCACAGAGTAGACATGGAAAATGATGCATAATGCCACAGTCATAACATAGAGATGCTCATCAAATAGAATGTCAGGTACTACTCACGACTACCAAGGCACTAGACACTAGAGTTTAGATCAGATGGGGAGTTGTCATGCATGCTCAAAGGGATGGCACCACATGAAATCAAGTACACTACTCATACCGATGAGGAGACTCACATATGCCTGAATCAACACCCCGTAGATGGATAACTCGATGCCTCGCAGATGGATAACTCGATGCCCCACAGATGGGTAGGACTTCTTGTATGTATCCTTAGCCTTTACAAGCGCTCAAGGCCATGCATGAGGACTCATAGTCCTAGACCTAAGCTCAGCTCATTTAACCAAACGAGGTGCACAAAACCAAATTGAAACAATTCAACATGTAACAACCAACCATTTAACACTAATACCATGATAACTCATAATTCAACTCTAAAGTCACTATTTTCCAATTAATTAACTATTTAGTCAAAGACCTTAATTTGTTTACCAAACCCATATTAATAATTCTCAAAAGACAATGTTAATCATGCAAACAAAGAGTTTTAACCTATAAGGCCATTCTTAAGCATCCTGTTAACTCTTACCAACATCAAATCTGGCCATGTCCTCCAAAATTATTAGAATAGGTTAATTATGCAAAATATGCATAGGTATGTTTTGAACTAGAAATTATTGATTTGGTACTCTAGTTTGGGAAACTTATTCTCTAGTGGAGACTAAGGTTCAAATTGATAAACGACGAGTAACATGCTGCATCCAAACCTAGTTGTAGCATACCTCAATGTATGGGGTTGGGTGCTAATTTGAAGTGAATTTGAGGGCATAGATGCCCCTCGATAATGGCATTCAAGCCAAATGAATGTCTTGGCTGTAGTTAAAAGGAGCTAACTTATTTCATACTAAAGGCCAAGGTTTACATCACTTAGAGATGTCTTAGATTCTTAAGTAACATACTGCATCTAATTGTAAGTGTTGCATACCTCAATGAATGAGGCTAGGTGTAAGTGTCATAATAGATACTTTCTTAGCCATGGCATCTAAGTTGAAGGTATGCCTTTGTGGTGATTAAGAGGGGGAGATTATTTTTGAAAAGGATGTTCAAAATAAGATATCCATTGCTCGTGACATCTAATCAGTATGTCTCTACCATTATTTTAATCGATAAATAGGGGTCAGAATTGAGGCCCCACATAAATATATCCCAGATGAGAGATTACCTCAGAAATGAAACTGATAGTGATTCAAAATCTTGAAGCTTAAAACAACAAAATACACCTGATTTTAGAAACTTTTAAGCAATGCAAATAGCAGTTGTAAAGCTAGACTCCACAACCTTACACAGGATCCTCACTGCTCGTGCCAAAAAGGGAGATTAGGAATAGGGTGTGGACATCCATCAAAACATAATGGAAGGGGATTTTGTCAGTTGTTGTACCTACAAGTGTGCTTGTATATAGGTATGCAAAACGTGGAAGCATAGACAAGGCATGAAGCTATTGACAAAGTGTCTCAAAGAGATGTAATCTCATGGACTGCGCTGATTGCAGAATACACACAAAATGGGTTTGTTGCAAAGGCCTTTAAACCTTTAATAAAATGTTTCACAAAAGAGCAAATTGTAAATACCAGAAGAGCAAAAAGAATTACAGAAAAATAGAGTATAAATAGAATAGAAAGCATAAACAACACAACACACCAGTTTTATCATGGTTCACCAAATTTGGCTACATCCACATTGAGCAAAGGAATTGTATTACTGTCAAAGAATATTTTTTACAATGAGATAAGCAGCATATATAATGTTTCATTACACACCAAACAAGAATGTGAATAGTCAAATAATCGACATGAGAAATAATGTGTCCATTGGGCTTCATCTCCTAACAATCTCCCACTTGAAGTCCATCGGATGCTGCAACTCACCAAAAATTCCTCTGCTCTAAACTTATGGTCACTTCTTCTTAACCAAACCAAGAGAAGTCCTGGCACATTCAAACTTCTCTTTGGGAACAACCTTGGTCAAAATATCTGTCGAATTGACCTTTGTGTCAATTTTTGCAACTTGTAACTAGGCCTCCTCAACCACATGATGAATAAAATGAGCATGTATGTCAATATGTTTAGAATGATGCTGAGATGAATGGTTGTGAGCCATAAAATGGCACTGCGACTATCAAAAAATAGAACATAATCACTTTGTTGACATCTCAAATCACTAAACAATCGCTATAGACAAAGCATCTCCCTAGAACCTTCGGAAAGAGCCATATACTCAACTTTGGCAGAAGAAAGAGAAATAGAATGTTGCAGCCTCAAGACCCAACTAATAGAAGCTCCAACAAACATGAAAACATAGCTAGTAGTAGATCTTCATTTATCTAAATCTCTGGGAAGATCAGAATCAATGAAACCTTGCAGTTATACCTTATTGCCATCAAAACATAAAGCATAATTGGAAATACCTTTAAGATACCTTAATATCCATTTGACTGCTTCGCAATGAGGCTTACTGGGATTGCTCATGAACCTGCTCACATCTCCCACTGCATGAGAAATATTGGGACAAGTGGAGACCATAGCATACATAATGCTACCAATAGTGGATGTATAAGAAATACCTTGCATAAACTCCTTATCCTCTTGTGTTTTCAAACACAAATAAGAAGATAAATGAAAATGGGCAGCAAGAGGAGTAGAAACAACCTTCACATTAGCCATACCAAATTTATCTACAACCTTGTCATTGTATGCCTTTTGTGACAACATGATCTCCTTCTTTCATATATCCCTAGTGATGGTCATTCCAAGAATCTTCTTGGTTGCGCCTAAGTCTTTCATAACAAATATCCTAGTTAATTATGCTTTCAACTCAGAAACAATCATCATACTTGTACTAGCTACCAACATGTCATCAACGTAGAGTAAGAGAATAACAAACTCACCATTAAGAAGATGCTTATAATAGACACAAGGATCTGATTCACATCTTAAGAAGTTTTTCTCAATCATGAAGGGATCAAACATGAGATACCATTGTCACGGGGCTTGCTTAAGCCCATACAAGCTATGCTTCAACCTACAATAAACATGATCCTATTCCTATTTTTTAAATCCTTCCAGTTGCACCATGTACAACTCTTTATCAACATCACCATGTAGAAAAGTTGTCTTGACATCCAACTGATCAAGTTCAAGATCCCAAATTGTAACCAATCCCAAAACTACCCAAATTATGGTCATTCTCACAGCTGGTGAGAAAATCTCATTAAAATCTATACCTTTCTATTGATCATACGCTTTGACAACCAGTCTAGCATGATAACGTTTGTTGCCCCCATCTTCCTCTTTCAACTTGTATACCCAACGATTCTTCAAGGGTCTTCAATTAGGTGGAAGAGACACTAAATCCCAAGTGTTATTAGCCTACAACAAACTCATTTCATCTTGCATCACCTCTTACCATTTCAAAGAATCAATTGCCTTGCAGGCCTGTTTATAAGTAGCTGGTTTAGGTTGATCAAAAATTAAAAGTTCAGGCTCTGCCTCCTCTGAATACAATAATTCATAATCTATGAATTTGGAAGGACGCCACCTCTCTCAGGTAGAGCTCCTTAAGTGAGAACCCTCCTCTTGCAAATTTGAATCATCCAGATTCATCCTGTGTAATTGATCTTGAACATTTTCTATTTAACTTTGCAAATTATCTCTGTTCTAAAAATTTTTTCATGACTTTGCCTCTGTATATCTACAATCCCCTGTGCCTACACATTTCCTTGTGCAATTTTTCCAATGTTCTACCTTTGCAAATGAAAACTCCCCCATCTTTGGATATTACCTTGTTCTGGCATATTGTCTTGTAGATACAAATTCCTCTCATTAGAGGATTCAACATAAGGTTGGGAAATGACAAAAGGAGACTACGAATTAATTATGGTAGGCTGCATTTGGACTTGAGTAGGCAATGTTAAGTCTTTCAAAGGCAGCGAATGAGATTGACTTAGTTACGTATGTGTTTGAGGAGGCTGCATGGGAGCTGGGGAAGTCAGCGATTGAAAAATAGATGGTTTGGTTAGCAGATTAGCTCCAACGTTATCTACAGGTGTGCCATCTGGTATTTGTCCTTGCATAGGCTATGTTTGAACTATGGAAGGAGGCAATGTTGGATGTGAATGAAGATATGAGGTGTCTTCTGGCAGCGATGACACCATAGAAGGCTGCATATTACCAAATAGAGAGTTTGAATGTGTCTAGGAATTATCAATCATTAAAAACAGAGGAGGCTACATACAAGAGATAGGAGTCTGCAAGCTAACACTATAAGTCTAAGAACTGACAGTGGGAATATTTCCCTATTTCTTAGCCACACTAGTTCCATTATTAAACAAATCCACTGATATATATTCATTTGAAGATGTATTTTCATTATGCAAACCTAGGAAGACTTTTTCGTTGAAGATGACATCCTAACTGCGAGTGATCTTTTTGGCAATAGGATCCCAGAGCCTGAATCCATACTGATCCTCGCCATACCCAACAAAAATACACTTCTGTGATTTGGGATCCAATTTGGATCATTTCTCCTGGGAACAAGAGAAAATGCTTCACATCCAAACACCCATAGATGATTGTAAGAAATACGTTTGCCCAACCACCATTCCTTGGGAATATCAAAATTTAATCGACATGAAGGAGCTTGATTAATGAGATAAACCACTGTGTTGCAAGATTCTGCCCAGAATTCTTTTCCTAGTCCAGTATTGGAAAGCATACATCGTGCTTTTCCCAAAATCATTCTATTTAACCTCTCTGCAGCCCCATTTTCTTTTGGTGTAAAAGGAACAATTTTGATTCTTCAAATACCATTTTCAGCACAAAAATTATCAAACTCTAGTGAACAAAATTTTCCACCATTATCTGTTTGCAAACACTTGATGTTATGCCCACTCTAATTTTCAACTAGAGCTTTAAAAATTTTGAATTTACTAAACACTTTAGATTTTTTATTGAGCATAAAAATCCAAACTTTCCTAGTGCATTCATCAAGGAAAGTCACAAAATAATTAGAACCTCCAAGAGAAGTTACCTCAGTTGGCCCAAAGACATCCGAATAAACAAACTTCAAAGGTGAGGTATTCTTCTCATGACCCATCTTCAAGAAGCTGATCCGCATCTGCTTGCCATAAAGACAATGTTGGCAAAAATCCAAATCCATGGATTTCAATCCTAGTAATTGTTCTCTTTTGATCATCACTTCAAGACCTTTCCTACTCATATGTCCAAGCCGTTGGTGCCAAAGCTTGGTTTCACTGTCTATCACTGCCATAGTAGCTTCCACTTAAGAGTCATTCTCAAAAACATATAAACTACCCTCTCTATTACTGTTAGGAACCCGTGTTTAACCCTTCTCTTTACTTTGTTAGTATATTGTTGTTGGACTTACATGCTTTGTAAGTCATCCTGTGGGGAGTAATAGTTTAGATTAGACTTAGTATATAAGTACGCATTAAGGCCAATGAAGGCATTCATGAATTTATTGTATTGAGCTTGCTCAAAGGAGGTTGCCCCCTCAAAGTGGCCTATGATCAATAAATTGCTTTTGTGTTTCTACTATTTCTATTATTTTGTACATTTTTCATTATATTGTTGCAAGAGGTTCCTCTCATCTGGTATCAGAGCACTTTCTTGGGCTCACTGGGTGGAACTTCTACTGAATTTTTTTCTGCAGTAGCCTCCAAGCACTGTGATTATTGCAGTAGTTCTTTCTTTTTCACATATGTATTGTTCATTCAATTGCAGGTTCAAATCAGGGAATAATCCCTATCCGCTTAACTATGGGAAGTGACTGGGCATAGCCCTAAAACTCAATGTGAGGAGTACCATAGGAACCTTGAAGTAGATGGCCCATTGAGAGGACCTACCAGCAAAAAGGGCAACGGCCCCTACCTGATTGACTAGTTCCCATCCATGAGGTAAACCAAGAGCTGTCGTTTGTGGCAAAGTGGTTATCAGAGCCATGGAGTGTAGGGTACTACCCCAATATGCAAGCCGTTAGACAACATTGGTGGCCAAGTGACTCCCTTGAACCTTTAGGCAGCCAAACATACCTGGGGCCCATATCTATTGCCAGCCAGTAAATTGTAGATTGAATCTGTCCAGTCGTTCGATTAAAACAAATTCTATTTTTTTGCCATATCTTCCTTGCTTTAGCTCCATTTCCTCTAAAAATTCACTAGAACCCCTGAAATTCCATTCTGCATATTTCCTTCCTTGAGGACCATATCCCAAATTCCACTTATCGAAGCCAAAAATCCCACATTTGTCTTTTTTTAGGGTTTGCCATAACTTCTTCGATTCTCACCCAATAGCCCTCAAATTTCTTCATAGTGTTCATTTCCTATCTCTGCTCCTTTGTCCCTCTTGGACAAATTCTCCCATTCTTTCACCCACTTTTGAAATCCCCATTTTCTGCTTCCTTGTCCCTTAGAAAGTGTCCAAAACCTAGTCAAACCCCAATTACCCATCAAAGTTTTTCCCAAATCCAGATTTTCCTTTACTAAAAAAGTTCCTATTTTTGTTTTTCTACCCATTTCCAAAAAAAAAAAATCTCTTGGTTATGGTTGTCACCCGCATAGGAGCAAAAAACATGGAGGATAAACTTGCAGCCCTTAAGACCAAACTCCAAGACCTGGATAAAAGAATTCTCAGCCTCAATCTTTAGCATTCAGCCATGAACAATAGACGGCAGCTAGAGTCTTCTGCAGACACTGGGTTCTCTTCTTCCACCAATTTTTGTGGGCCAAAGCTTGATTTTCTTCGCTTCAATGGTGATGATCTGACTGGATGGATATATCAGGCAGAACAATATTTCAGTCTACATAATACTTTTGACATCAACAAAGTCCCACTTGCATCCTTTCATTTGGAACATGAGGCCCTTCAATGGTTCCATTGGTACTTCAAGGCTCATGAAGAGCCAAAATGGATAGATTTTTGCAAACTTATTTTGCAATGATTTGGCCCTAGTGCTTTTGATGACTTCATAGGAGCACTCACTAAACTTCACCAAACTGGCACTGTGAGAGAATATCAGATAGAATTTAAGAAACTAGCCAGTCACATAGAGGGATTGTCTGATGAATTGTTCAAGAGTTTTTTTGTTAGTGGTCTGAAGGATGCAATCAGCTCTGAGGTTAAAATGTTCTATCCCAACACAATGATGGAAGCCCTAGGGTTGGCTATGTTGGCGGAGGACAAGATCACAGCTTAAGAGCACTCTAAATCTAATTTTATTCCATTCAGAAACATGGTTTCCTAAAGACCTCCAATCACACCAGCTCCTAGAATAACTCCTATCAAGCATTTGACTTAAGCAGAGATGCGGGCACATAGAGAAAAAAGGGCTTTGTTATAATTGTGATGAGAAATTCACTCAGGGACATAGATGTGTTGAACAAAAGCTCTATCTCTTGGATGTGGATTCTCCAGCTACAACTAAAGTTTATGAAGATGCTCAGGATACAGTAGATGATCAGGTTGAAACTCAATAGCTGCCTGTTGGCCCTACTTCTCCGGAAGACCACCCAGAAATCTCTCTCCATGCTTTATTAGGAGTCACCACCCCACAAACCATGTAGGTCAAGGGTTACTTCAAGAAGCTCCCTCTTACAATACTCATTGATTCTGGTAGCACTCATAACTTCATTAACCCTCGGATCACTAAATAGGCTGATTGTTTTGTCCATCCTTGCTCCAACTTTGAAGTCATGATTACTAATGGGGACACATTAACTTACAAAGGAAAGTGTCGTAATGTGTGTATCTCTATTGGAGATTATAACCTATGCTCCAACATGTTTGCCTTGCCCTTAGGCGGATGTGATGTTGTTTTGGGTACTTAATGGTTATGCACACTTGGACCCATCTTATGGGATTTTGCTAAACTTTGGAAGCAGTTTTCAGACAATGGGCAAAAGCACACATTGAAGGGCTTACAACCAAGGTCTCTCGGCATCATCAGTTCACATTGCATGGAAAAGCTCCTTAAGAAGAATTCACATGTTGTTATCACTCAACTCCATTCCATTTAGATGTAACCATCAGCAAACTCCACTACTCCTTCAGATCTACAACAAATTTTGGATAGATATGCATGTGTCTTTACTGAACCAGTGGGATTGCCACCTTCATGACTAGAGGACCACCATATTCAGTTCCTTCTTAGAAGCGTTCCTCACAACATCAAGCTCATTTGGGACCTACTGAAGCAAGGTATTATTCACCCTAGTACCAGTTCCTTTTCTTACCAGTTCTTCTTGTCCAAAAAGAAAAAAAGATGGGTCATGGTGCCTCTACATTGACCTCCGAGCACTTAACAACATCACAATCAAGGATAAGTTTCTGATTCCTATTGTTGATGGGCTTCTTGATGAGCTTCATGGCACTCATTTTTTCTCCAAGTTGGATCTTCGTTCTGGGTATCACCAAATTCAGGTTCTTGAGGATGATATCCCTAAAATAGCTTTTCACACGCATGATGGCCACTATGAGTTTTTGGTCATGCCCTTTGGCCTCACTAATGCTCCTTCAACATTCCAGGCATTGATGAATAACATATTCTGACCCTACTTGCAGAAATTCATTCTGGTCTTCTTTGATGATATCCTCATCTATAGTAAAACATGGGCTAAGCATCTCCAACTTTTGGATCTTGTACTACAACTTCTCTCTGATCATCATCTCTATGCAAAATAGTCTAAATGTGTTTTTGGCTAGGAGGAAGTGGAGTATCTCGGGCATATTGTTTTAGCCCAAGGGGTTTGAGTGGATCCTGCCAAAATAGAAGACATAAAAAATTGGCTGCATCCTCAAACACTCAAGAGCCTCTGTGGTTTTTTGGGACTGACTGGCTACTATCACATGTTTGTCAACAATTGCAGGAAGATTGCAGCTCCATTAATAGCTATGTTGAAAAAGGATACTTTTACATGGACACATGCTGCTAAGTATGCATTTGAAAAACTGAAATAAGCTATGTGTACTACATATGTTCTAGCTATGCCAGATTTTTCCAAGACCTTCACTATTGAGAGTGATGCTTGTGGCAATGGACTTGGTGTTGTTCTCCTTCAAGATGAACATCCCATTGCATTCACTAGCAAATCCCTTTCTGGTAAGAATTTAGTACTTTCTACATATGAGAAGGAAATGATGGCTATTTTGCATACAATACAGAAGTGGCAGCCATACCTACTAGGGAATCATTTCTGCATCAAGACTAATCACCAAAGTTTGAAATATTTCCTGGAACAATAGGTCTCCTCCCCAACACAACAGAAATGGGTTAGCAAACTCATGGGTTATGACTATGAGATCACTTACAAGAAGGGTAAGGACAATATTGTGGTGGATGCTCTTTCTCGCACATTTGATGACCAATCTTCTCTTTCAACTATTTCTATGCCTATTCCAAATTGGTTGGAATCCATCTAGCAGTGCTATGTCAATGACTCTTCATTATCTCAAATCATCTAGCAGTTGGCCAATAACCCTTCTGCTATACTACATTACTCTTGGGATGGTGCTTCTTTGAGATACAAGGGTCGTCTAGTCCTTCCCCAAAGCACAGATCTTCAACAAGCTGTCTTCTATGAACTCCATGCTTCTCCATCGGTAGGGCACTCTGGGTTCCTCAAAACTTATGAGCGGGCACGACGTAACTTCTTTTGGAAGAGAATGAAAAGGGAAATTCAATAGATGGTGGTTGAATGTGATACCTGCCAGCACAACAAGGGTGAAATGACACTCCTTCCTTGATTGCTCAAACCCTTGCCCATCCCTACACGGATTTGGACAGATATTTCTATGGATTTCATTGAGGGGCTCCCTAAATTTGGAGGGAAGACAGTGATCTTGGTTGTGGTTGATCACCTCTCCAAATATAGTCATTTTTTTGCCCTCATCCATCCCTATACCACCTCCTTAGTCACACAAATTTTCATGGACCGGATCTTCTATCTTCATGGTATCCCTTTTCCATTGTCTCAGATCGTGATGCAACTTTCACTAGTCATTTTTGGATAGAACTATTTCGACACATTGGCACCAAACTAAAGATGACTTTAGGGTATCACCCACAAACATATGATTAGATTAAAATTATCAACAAATGTTTGGAAACTTATCTTCATTGCTTCACCTCAGAATAACAGCATCAGTGGGAAAAGTGGCTCCCTCTTGCTGAATGGTGGTACAATACCTCCTACCACACTGCATCTAAAATGACTCCATATGAAGAAGTCTATGGTCAGGCACTACTAGTGCTCCTTCCATACAACCCTAGCAGTTCACCAATTTAGACAGTCGACACAGTTCTCCGAACTCGAGATCAGATTCTTCTCATTTTGCAAGACAATCTTCACATGGCAATAAATTGGATGAAACAACAAGCTGATCAACATCGTTCTGAGTGCACTTTTCAAGTAGGTGATATGGTTTTTCTTCATCTATAGCCATACAAGCAATCATCCCTGAAACTTAAAGGGTGTCATAAGCTGGCTCCAAAGTTCTATGGGCCATATAAGGTTCTTCAGAAGATTGTGTCAGTTGCATATTCTTTGGAGCTTCCTCCTTCCCATGTTCATCCAGTATTTCATGTCTCTTGTCTAAAAAAAGTTCTTGGCACCAACATCAGAGCACAAACTATTTTACCAAAACTAGATAATGAAGGATCCATCATTTTGGAGTTGGAGGCAATCCTCAATAGGTGCACTTGTCATCTTCACTCTTGATCCTTCACAAAGGTATTAATTCATTGGAACAGAATGCAACCAGAGGATGCTTCATGGGAACCACTCCTTCAGATTCAGCAATAATTTCCACATCTTAAGCTTTGAGGACAAAGATTTCTAAGGGGGAGGGGATGTTAGGAACCCATGTTTAACCCTTCTCTTTACTTTGTTAGTATATTATTGTTGGACTCATATGCTTTGTAAGTCATCTTGTGAGTATATTGTAATATCTCACATTCATGGGGAGTAATAGTTGTTTAGATTAGACTTAGTATATAAGTATGTGTTGAAGCCAATGAAGGCATCCATGAATTTATTGTATTGAACTTGGTCAAAGGAGGTTGCCCCCTCGAAGTGGCTTGCGATCAATAAATTCCTTCTGTGTTTCTACTATTTCTATTATTTCGTGCATTTTTCATTATATTGTTGCAGGAGGTTCCTCTCAATTATCTTTGGCAATCTACAGGACACCTTTAGTAACCTTCTGAGAATTTGGAAAGAAGGAAGTATTGCAGCCTTGTGAAAAAAGTTGGCTTAGAGAAATCATATTCTTCTTAAGCTTTGGGACATGTCTAATGTCTTGCAAAAACTATTTACTTCCATTCTTGGATTGTAGGAGAACATCACCTTTACCAATAATTTCTAATGATTTGTTATCCCCGAAGTAAACTTTCCCGAACTATCCTTCTTGATAATTTGAGAAGGCATACGTACAAGAGGTGGCATGAAAAGATGCACCTGAATCTAGAACTCACAAATCTGAAGTGGTTTCATTTACAGATAAAACCAAATCACTATCATCCTTGTCATAAACAACATTAACCTCATTGTCTTTAACCTTCTCTTGTGCCTTCTTATAGGAATAACAATTTTTTTTGGTGTGACCAGGCTTACCACAAAACCAACAGTCACTAATTCTACCTCTGGATTTTGACCTCTTCGCATATTTTGATCTTCTTCTATTATTATCTTTGCCTCTATTCTGAGGCCTTCCTCTATTGATAGCAGTTAAGGCTTCACCGGAAGAAGTTTCTTGGTTCTTTCTTCGCATATCTTCGCTGAGGAGTGGGTATGTGCAGGATCATGATGGGCCAAACTATACCTCTAAGTGGCAATGAAAATACAAAAAATCAGACTTTATCAAGTTCATGTGAAAATTTGAATGGATTATCTACACAATTTGAAAAAAATGTAAGAACAAAATTTGTAGAGAATTGAATCTAGTTTATAGGCTACTATTTAAAAAAAAAAAAACTAAATTTACTTAGTGAAAATTGAATATTTCAATGAACAACTATTAAATTTTTCAGAAAAAGATAAAAAGTGGGTGTCTATCCAGCCAACCTAACTATGAGTAAAAATATATATATATTTTTTAAACTTTGAAAATAAGTACAGGACTCATGTCCGGATGTGACGCATATTTATTTGAAATTTTTTTCCAATAAAATAATTAGTTATGATTTTTTTACTGTGACTTTTTTAAAAAACTAAAAAGTAATTTTCCAGCCAACGTAACTCAATAAAAAAAATTGAAATTCAACTTTTTTTTTAACCTATAGCCAGAAAAGCATAGAGTGTGATGCAGGTTTTGGATCTCAAAAAGGTGAAATGGTTTGAAAGTTATAGGTGTTTTTCAATTAGTGTGTCCATCAGGATTTCAGAGGCACGGTATATAGACAATTATTAATAATTATTTAATAAAATGATAACCAAACAAATCTTATATTTTAACAATTTTTTCTATAAACCCTTTTCGTTTTATCAATTTTGCATTAAAAAAAGTCATCAACATGAAGGGTGAAGTTTGAAGAAGAGACTGAAACATGAAAACACGCTAGAATCCATGAAAAGTCAACAACCAAAATAGATATCCATCTTGCTTTGTACCAAAGCAAGATGGATATCCATTTTTCTTCAGTAAAAGCAACTCAAAACGGATATCCATTTCCTTGATCTATGAAAAATTTTGTACCATTGGTTTTGGATGAAGAGAAGCAACATATTTGAAACATTGAGTCAATAATAGAAGAAGTTAAAGTTAGTTGGTCATTTATAGGTGTATCTATTGTTTCATATCACATTACACATAGAATTCTAATTAACAATCTAGTTTCCTCATTTGGGGGAACATTTTTTAATCCATTTCTAATGGAAATATTTAGTTAAAAATTGGTGGCTCCTTGTAAAGTATGGGCTCTTATCACACACACATAACCAAGAAGGTTTATATCCATTTTTCTTACATGTTTGTTGATCACATCTTATGAAACGGATGTTGCTTGGTGATAGTTCTAGGTTTAGTGAACAATATTCTCAAGCTTATTGCAATTTTTACACTTGTGACCAAATTTGGTACCAAACCCTTTCACCTTTTCAATTAATCCTGATAGTGTCATCTCACTCCATGAAAATCAAACCAACATTAGGACCATGTGAATGAGATTAAGGATAGCCTTGAAATATGAATCTTTGTACTGTTGACTATCCTTTTAGCATGACAATCCTTTAGGATCATTGTACCCAGGTGCAACAATCCTTCAATCTTCTTTTATTTATATTTCTTTCCTCTTCATACACAAGATTCTCGTGCCTTGTAGCCATGACAATCCACAAATCACCTAACTCTCCTTAGTGAGACTATATCTTATTTTGACAGTGATAGTCATCGTCCATTCACAACTCTCCTCTTTAACATAGATACCCTTTGCACATGTTTTGACTTCGTGATTTTCCTTTTGTATGTTGTATTATGGTATGAAAATACTATGGCCCCTTCTTCATCCTCTTGTATAATGAAATTGAAGGTTGACACTTACGGTTACTCTTCTTTATTACTTGGTGATAATGAATCCCTAAGCTCATTTTTGATTGTCTTGAAGCCAAATTTACCATTGCTGAGACAGTCAGAGTTGATTCTTGATCATGAATATTACGAATTACTTCAAATATCCATGGACAATTTCAATTGTGTTTCTTAAGACAACCATGCCTTGGCTATCCCTTGATGTTGGTCATGATTGTGCTTGGATGACACAATAGTTCAATATTAGATTTTTGCCACTAAAGTTTTCCTTTGACAAAGTCGTATTTGTAGTCCACCTTTTGATGATGTTCAAACAATATAAATACTTATTCTTAACATAAGAAATACATTTCTCACAAATACCAATGTATTCTACTCATAAGGTTCATGGCACCATGCCTAAAGGCATGATAGTCAACAGTGTACTATTATGGCAGCCTATGGTTGGTTTGACAATCTATAATAGTGATAGCATTCATGCCTAATAGTGTGTATCATTATTGTCATGTTCTGACTTCATGATTTTCCTTTTGTATGTTGTATTATGGTATGAAAATACTATGGCCCCTTCTTCATCCTCTTGTATAATGAAATTGAAGGTCGACACTTACGGTTACTATTCTTTATTACTTGGTGATAATGAATCCCTAAGCTCATTTTTGATTGTCTTGAAGCCAAATTTACCACTGTTGAGACAGTCAGAGTTGATTCTTGATCATGAATATTACGAATTACTTCAAATATCCATTGACAATTTCAATTGTGTTTCTTAAGACAACCATGCCTTGACTATCCCTTGATGTTGGTCATGATTGTGCTTGGATGGCACAATAGTTCATAGTTAGATTTTTGCCACTAAAGTTTTCCTTTGACAAAGTTGTATTTGTAGTCCACCTTTTGATGATGTTCAAACAATATAAATACTTATTCTTAACATAAGAATTACATTTCTCACAAATACCAATGCATTCTACTCATAAGGTTCATGGCACCATGCCTAAAGGCATGATAGTCAGCAGTGTACTATTATGGCAGCCTATGGTTGGTTTGACAATCTATAATAGTGATAGCATTCATGCCTAAAGTGCTTATCATTATTGTCATAATATATTTTACATTTGAGGCCTTCTCTACAACATACAAAGTTTACCTTTCTCACCCATACCTTCAGTATATAAAGGACATTGATAGGGAATTTTTAATTTCCACTTAGTTAGTGCAATCTAGGAGAGGATAGATTGTCTAAAGTTGTAATCTATTTCCATTTACACTTGCCATAACTACAAATGCTTAGTGTTTATTCTCAACCCTGGTATATGAATAAAATGTGACCTATTTTTCTAATAGGCCTATAGGGACAAAGAGGTGATAAAGCCTTTAATTTTAAACATGACATGGTTTTGATAACTTCCCATATTGGTAAGGTCCTGGATGACAATCCTTTGATGCACCTAATTGTAATAGGTGTTATGATAGTCCTTGGTATCTTTTCATTTCTTTCTTGAATGACCTACAAATAAGACATAAGACCTATTAGATCCTTCATAAATAAGAATTCTCATACATTACACTTAAACTTAAACTCCCTAAACATCCATCAATCCATCCATTAATATCAAAATGCCATGAATATCCTATGATCAACCATTCTAATTCCTAGGATAGTCATATATTGCAATTTTGCTTCTCTATACTAAAATAGCCCAAGGAATATCTACCCTTGAATTTGTATTTTAACAATATAATGTCTTTACGAATAACATTGAGCCTTCTTTTGGGACAACATTTTTGCCTTTAGAAGCTCCTAATTTCATGATAGCCTAAAATAGAATAAGGGGATAGTCATAACATTTTAGCATAATGGGAAAACCCTAAAGTGTGATAAAGTCTATACATTATCTATTCCCATCCATGTCATGAAGCAACTATTCAAATGCTAGGCCAACATGATTTAAACAATCATAAGGGCCAACAATCCACTTCAAATGCATTGGAAAAGGACAACTCTTGGATCCCATATTAATCATGTTCACATGGATGCTAGCATCTTCAAGTGAGTCAATACAAAAATTGAAAGCCTCAAACTCATACACTTCAGAAAAATATACCTAATTATAAATTTGATATGCATGAATAAGGAAGTCCTCATGCAATACAAACTAAAATGTGTCGTATTTAGACATGTCATCAAGTTGAACTACATCATGTTGAGACTCGTGTTTACTCAAGCATTACAAGTCACTTGCCTCTTTGTATGCTTCAAAGTTCCAAACAAAGGACTCAACTTTAGGTGTAGCAGAGTCCTCATCAATGAATGATTTACATGGCCTTCAACAAACTAAAATTATATATCATCTTTATGCTTATATGGAGGCTATATCATCTTTACAATTGTATGTCCAGGCTCTTTAGGAGTCTTCACAAATGTGTCCAAAGTAAGATTACTCAAATCAAATAATGGCTTATATCTAGACCTTTATAAAGTTGATACCTAGGTGGATTAGTGTGTAAACATTCAAATTAGATGGTAATCCACAAGTTTATAGAATAATAAAATTAATCCCTAGTCTAGAATCCAAATGTACATAATAAAATGGATAATTATTTTGTAGTAGCGATATGGACGTTGCAGAGTGTCCATTGGCAAAGAAATGAGATTCAAGAAACGGATATCTGTTTCTAAACTGGATATCCGTTACGTAAATGCAGAAAAAAGAAAAAAGGAATATTGTTGGGCCCGACATCTGCAACCAGAGACCCTCTACTATCAAAATACTCATGATTTCTGGCTATGACAGTGAAAGGAATATTTTTATGCACTTTTGGAGACACAATTTTCTTGTTACAATCATAAGGGTGATATTTTTGTTCCCCTAATGGGGAGCAACAATCATCATAAAGCAAAAAGGAGGAGGAAATTTACATTGGAGGAAATTGAAGCAATTAGGGAAAAAGATAGGGAAAGGAAGAGGATTGGAAGAGTGGGTTTGGCGGATGCTCATCAAGGTGAATCTTCTTGTTTACCATCTAATGACATGCAAATTGAAGATGTTAATTTTGATTATAATGAAATGTTAGATAAGAATGAAATTCACCATGATATTGCAAATGAAAATATTGAAAAATGTTATGAAACACCTATTCATAATAGCAATACCATGGACAAAGAAGAAGAAAAATGAAGACATGCACTTGAAGAAAGTGGATATGAACATCATGATGTTGAAATTGCACTCGATAATCCATTTGTTGATAAAATTGATGAGGTTGATAACATGGATGAAACAAGAATAATCAATGTATCTCCAAATTTCATAAGAATTGAGGACATTTGTCAAGAAGAGAATAACTGTGATGAAATTGGAAAACACCCAAGAACCCCAAAATGGTTACTTGAAATTGATGAGAACATAATGGAAAAACTTGAAGGCAAGAGGTCGTCACGAACGGTTCGGTTGTGGGATACAAAACTCTTCAATGAATACTTTGAGAAGAAAACATTAACCAAACAATGCCAACTTTTTGTGCAATTATTAAAGATGTACAAAATGAGACCTTTACTAAAGAAATTAAAGATTTGGTTAAACAAAGTGTCTGATCGGAATAAAATTATTGTTAGAAGCCTTTTCAATGCACTCAATTCTATTGGAAAGACTAGCAAGGAGAAAGATAAAAGACCTGCTCATAAAGTAATAACAACCTCAATAGTAAGCAAACAATTAAGAAATGCTTAATTAATGAGGCAAACTTGTGTTGACTTAAGATTGAATTGTAAAACATTGTCAAAATCACTAGCATTAAGATCAAGGCTAGATAGTCCTCTTGCCAATGATACTTAGGCTTTTAGTGGTAGGCTTCCACGAGTTGACATGAAGCTAATTGATAGCACAAAGGAAGAAATTGAACGATTTTGGCACACTAACTCTAGGGTATCACTGAATGCAAAAGATGTTGTAAAGTTAAGAATTGGTGATAAAGACCGCACACCACATCCTAAACATTACTTGGAATGTAGCCAAACAACATTGTACAAACAATATTGTGAAACTCACCTAGGTATGACAATCTCACAAAGAGCATTTGAATCTCTTAAGCCATTTTATTGTGTTCCTCTTAAAATTCATAATACATGTTGTTGTAAATACCATGTAGAGTTTTCTATGTACCATGAATTATTATGCAATATTCATTCTACTTTGCACACTAAGGAAATCTTATAGGAGTGTGGTGTAATTCAACTACCAAAGTCATCTAGGGACTTATTGGATTTATTTCTATGTATTAGAGATGATGGTTGCATGTTCTACAAGAATGATTGTTTAAATGAAAAGTGTTTACAATGTGGTGGGTTATCAAAGTTTGTATCATGTTTTCATGAGGGAAATGAGCATGATTTTGGAAAGAGAATGGTTGAGAAAAAGAGATATGAGACAGTGAAATACAATTTGAAAAGTGGAGGTGAAGGTTCTAGATGTGAGTTGATTGTCAGAGAGGTAAGTATTACTGATTTTATTAATGATTTTAAGAAAAATCTTTTCTACAAGTATGTCAGACATAGCCATAGGTTTTGATGGTTAGATCAACAGTTCAGGATGTGTAAAGACTCTTTCCCGATTGGAACTATTGTCTCTGTAGTTGATTTTGCAGAAAACTATACATTACAACCCCATAATGAAGTTCAATCCCAGTACTACAATTCTATTTAGATTGCTATTTTTGTTCACATCACATATAGACACACCCCCAAGAGTATAGAAGAGAACAGGAAGATTGTTAGAGAATACCATTTTTACATGAGTGATGATCAATCTAATTCAACAGAGTTTGTGCAATATTGTTTTCAACAATTTTATGGGTTCTTGCAAGAAAAAGATATTAGAATGGATCAACATCTCATTTGGTCAGATAATTGCACTGGTCAATTCAAGAATATTCATAATTTCTATTGGTTGAGCAAAATGCATGGAGAGAAGGGTATACCTCATATTTGGATTTTTTTTGAAGCAGGGCATGGAAAAGGTGAACATGATGGAGCAGGTGCATGTGTGAAGAGATCTCTTTTTAAAGAACAACTAAAGATTAGAGGTGGTGCTACATTCAGTGATGCAGAGTCCATTGTTAAGTGGTGTAACTATGCATTGTCATGAGGAGTGGCTCTTGATTATGAAGTGTGCAGGTTCTTTTGGTTTGATGATGGGATAGCGATAGAGAAATTAGAATGTCAGTGAATCATTAAAGAGGCATTCATTTCAAAGCTCAGATGCAAGTACATGGACTATTTGGACATGAGAATTAGCTTGTTTTTGTTAGAGTTGTATTAAATGTGATTGGGACAATTGTGAGTCAAGTGAGTGGGTAGATGCATGGATTCCACAATATTTAATCCCTTTATATGAAGGTCAATCATTTTCTATCAATGACATGAAGAGCTAATTTGACTATGAACATCTTTCAGACCTTGTACAACCAGGTCATGTTTATGCAGTTGTTGCACCGCATGGAAATGAAGAGAGGTCAGACTATTGGTTGGCATGATGTGTATAGGGAAAACAAAATCTAACACAACCTATGACAGATGATGATGGGTTCACATATCCTACAGGATCAGTCGTTATTGCTGGGACTTGGTTACAAACATATATGATTAAAAAGAATAGCATCCCGGCCTTTGAAGACTTTAAGAAACATAAAACCATATTGATGTATTCTCACCTAGTTGTAGCAACAAATGTCAAGTTACTAAAGTATCATGGAAAACCAAAATCAAAAGAACTATGGACAATTAGTAATGCTGATCATGAAGCAATATTGGATACTTTGAAGGTAAGAGATGACCCCTCAGGTACACTTGACTAGCATTTAAACTTTCAGATGGACAGGTATGACATTTTTTATCTTAACTTGTTCTTGTTTTTTCTATTTTTTCGAATTGTTTTATTAAAAATCTTGTTTCTTTAACTATAATGCATGCTTTTGACTGACTGCGAATAAAGTTATTTTACATGGCATCGTAGATTATTTTGCATGGCATCGTAAATTATTTTGTATGGCATTGTAGGTTATTTTGACTATACTCTAAGTATGATTTTTAGTTCTCATTTACATATTTCTTAATATTGCACATTTGTACCTTTTTCTACATAAGGCATTCCATGAGATGACATGTATTTGATGTCTTTTGCCCAACAGTTCATGTGCCTTGTCTATGCTTTCACATATTACATACATGTGTCACATGGTAATTACAACTACAACATCTAACAAAATTCTCATTTCTTTGAGGTATTCCACCAAATAGTTCATGTGCCTTGCCTATGCCTCCTTACTTTGCATTCTTATAAAAGTCCTATAATAGTCATAATTAATCTTCATACTAATCTTGATAGTAATCTTGCCATCATTGTAGTCCATGAGATGACAGTCCTATAACAACCCTATACATGTCTACTAGGATAGTTTTAACTACAACAATCCTACAAAGGTCCTAAAATAGTCCTAGAACAGTCCTATAATAAGTGTAGCATTTAATGTACATATTTATGATACTCATGTTTACTTAAATTTGCTTGTCAATGCTTCTCATAGGACATCACCTCCCCTACCCATCCAGCTCTACAGAAGAAGAGAGACAACAAATGATCAAGAGGGATCACTAATTGGCGGTAAGTGATTGATTACTTATGTCATGTTATATATTTTGAATATTAAATTCTATATTAATGTGCACATTGTTTGATTGTATTAATAGGTGGAAATTCAAAAATCTCTATCGAGGAGGTCTAGTCGATGAGCGATAGAGGATGAGTCATTGACTGGTTCACCATCTTCATGGCCTAGCAAGAGCCATAGATTATTTGATAGTAATCCATAGGATATTTGATTTTGGGACATTTTGTTACATATGCCTATTTGGCTTTGTAAACATACTTTTGTATGTTATCAATGTATATCATTGTATATACCCATATGGTTTTATTTGTACATGCCTATATGGCTTGATATATACACTATACATTATTTTCATTACATTATGCATATATGTATATATAAGACCCTAATTTGGCACAAGTAGGAAGAATGCTTGCAAAGGTTATGGAATTTGGTTTTACACATTCTAATTGTATTTGCTTCAAAGTTTCTAAAGCCTTTTCAAAAAAACCATTTTTTACATATCTTGCAATCATTGTATTCCATGAGATAGCATCTCTTTGAGGTGTCATGCCAAACTGTTCACATGCCTTGTCTATGCTTCCACACTTTGCATACATGTCTACAAGGGCAGTTGTAAATACATCCTATTCCAAAGATCCCATTTTTACATAGGCAAGGAGAATGGTGGATAAGGTTGTGGAATTTGGATTTACACCCACCAATTGTATTTTCTTAACATTTCCTTTCAATCCTTATAAAAAATTTTGTTTTGTGCACATATTGCAATCATTGCATTCCTTCATTTACAACACATGATTAAATAAGAAGATTCATATTTACAACACTTAAGAATATGTAGTAGTGTTGCTCATGTCACCAATACTATGTTTACATCTTCACATACATGGCTTACAACATGTGACAATATGAAGTGATGAAGAAACTTGTTATTTTGATGTATTTCAACTCCAAACTTGTGCCTAGAAGTGAAGGCACTAATCCTTGATCAAACTAACCTAAAAGTACACCTTGGTACTTAGGGCGCTAGATTATGATTGATCAACCTAAAATGTGCACCTAAGGCTAGATATTGAATTGGAAGGATAAAATGCATCATCAAAGGAGTTTATGTTTATTAAAGGCATCAAATGATGACTTGGGCACACATCTACCTCTCTACACCATCAAATGTGCACCTAGATTAGTGAGGCACCACTTCATATCTCTATGACTTTAGATATGCACCTTGCTAATGAATTGATCTTGCAAGTTGAGGTTGTCTCCACAAGTTGAAAGAATGTCCAAAGAATACAAGGAGCCAATTATTGAACAAACAACCTAGATTGAGTGCCTTACTATTTGAGGTGCTAGTTCATGCTTCAAGAACACCAAAAGTGTGCCTAGATGTTGAGGCACTAACTCTTGCTCAAGCAACCTTGAAAGTGCGCTTTGACAAGGAGGTTAAAATGTATTATCAAAGGATTAAGTTGAATCAAGGAATCATCATTGAAGACAAGTAAAACATGATTGTGAATGAGGCGCACTTTTCATCATCTCCAACCTCAATTGCACCTTCCCTTGGAAGCTCATATTGTGCCTAAAGGAATGGTACTGAGATATCATCCATGTCAATGATTGAGAATGTGTCAACTACAACAATATTTTTTGTTTTTCTCATAGTAGGGTCAAACAAAGTGCACCAATGCATCGGGTTGGGTAGGTAAATGCTAGTGGAGTTCTCATTTTGTTTGCCAAGAATCCTAGTCATTCTAGTCAAGAGGCTACCGGCAAAGTCCCTTAAGATCCCTAAGACCAAAAAATTGCCAAACTTTGATGGAGTAGTTCTTAGAATTTGTGATAATTGGGAATGTTTTGTTTGGACCTACAGGTGCACATGGGGACCATCCACAATAACCTCTCTCATTTTTGTTCAACTCCATTCCCTTTGACTGTGCCAAAATCAAACGCATTGTTGCAAAATGCTTCAATTTGGTGTAGTGGAAAGGTGATCGGTGTGACATTTTTCATTCCATATATCATGGGGTTGAACAGACTACGCCAACATGTCAGGGTGGTCGGGTAAATGCTAGTGGAGGTCTCGTTTTGTGCACCAAGTGTCCTAGTCATTCCGGGCAAGAGGCTACCGGCAAAGTCCCTTAAGATCCCTGAGACCAAAAAACTACCAAACTTTGACGGAGTAGTTCTCATAATTCATGATAGCTGGGAATATTGTGTTTCGATCTACAGGTGCATGTGGGGTCCATCCACAATAACCTCTCTCATTTTTGGTCAACTCCATTCCATTTGACCGTGCTGAAATCAAACGCATTGTTGCAAAATGCTTCAATTTAATGCAGTGGAAAGGTGCTAGGTGTGACATTTTTCATTCCATAGCTTGTGGGGTTGAATGGACTATGCCAATGCATCGGGGTGGGTAGGTAAATGCCAATGGAGGTCTCATTTTGTGTGCCAAGCATCCCAATCATTCCAGGCAAGAGGCTACCGGTAAAGTCCCTTAAGATCCCTGAGACCAAGAATGTGCCAAACTTTGACGGAGCAGTTCTCAGAATTTGTGACAACTAGGAATGTTGTGTTTAGACCTATAGGGGTACATGGGGTCCATTGATAATAACCTCTTTCACTTTTGGTCAGCTCCATTCCGTTTGACCGTGCCGAAATCAAACACATTGTTGCAAAATGCTTCAATTTGATGTAGTGGAAAGGTACTAGGTGTGACATTTTTCATTCCATAGCTCGTGGGGTTGAACGGACTATGCCAAAGCATCGGGGTGGGTGGGTAAATGCCAATGGAGGTCTCGTTTTGTGCACCAAGCATCCCAGTCATTCCGAGCAAGAGGCTACCGGCAAAGTCCCTTAAGATCCCTGAGACCAAAAAACTGTCAAACTTTGACGGAGCAGTTCTCAGAATTTGTGACAGCTAGGAATGTTATGTTTAGACCTACAGGTACATGTGGGGTCCATCAATAATAACCTCTCTCATTTTTTGTCAACTCCATTCTGTTTGACCGTGTTGAAATCAAACACATTGTTGCAAAATGCTTCAATTTGATGTAGTGGAAAGGTGCTAGGTGTGACATTTTTCATTCCATAGCTCAATGGGTTGAATAGACTGCGCCAACGTGTCAGAGTGGGTAGGTAAATACTATTGGAGGTCTCGTTTCGTGTGCCAAGCATCCCAGCCATTTCAGGCAAGAGGCTACCGATAAAGTCAAAAGTTGCTAGGATTGAAATTTTGCATTCCACAGGTCCTGGGGCTGAACGGATTATGCCAACACATCAAGGTGGGTGGGTAAATTCTAGTGGAGGTCTCGTTTTGTGTGCAAAGCATCATAGTCATTCCAAGCTATAAGCTACCGACAAAGTCACTTTGCCGGTAGCTTACAACTCAGAGGGACTGGGAGCCTTGGCACATAAAACAAGACCTCCCCTAGCAATTACTCACCCACCCCGACATGTTGGCACAATCTGTTCGGCCCCAGGACCTGTAGAATGCAAAATTTCAATCCTAGCAACTTTTGATTTTGTCGATAGCTTATAGCTCGAAAAGACTCAGACGCTTGGCGCACAAAACAAGACCGCCACTGGCATTTACCCACCCACCCCAATGCGTTGGCATAGTTTGTTTGACCCCACAAGCTATGGAATGAAAAATGTCACACCTAGCACCTTTCCACTGCATCAAATTGAAGCATTTTGCAACAATGCGTTTGATTTCAGCATGGTCAAACATAATGGAGTTGACCAAAAATGAGAGAGGTTATTGTTGATGGACCCCATGTGCACCTGTAGGTCCAAACATAACATTTCCAGCTATAACGAATTCTGAGAACTGCTCCGTCAAAGTTTGGTGCATTTTTGGTCTCAAGGATCTTAAGGGACTTTGCCGGTAGCCTCTTGCCCGAAATGATTGGGATGCTTGGCACACAAAATGAGACCTCCAATGTCATTTACCCTCCCACCCTGATGTATTGGAGCAATCCTTTCAACCCCATGAGCTATGGAATGAAAAATGTCACACCTAACACCTTTCCACTGCATTAAATTGAAGCATTTTGCAACAATGCGTTTGATTTCGGCACGGTCAAACAAAATGGAGTTGACCAAAAATGAGAGAGGTTATTGTTGATGGACTACACGTACACTTGTAGGTCCAAACACAACATTCCCAGCTATCACAAATTCCAAGAACTGCTTCGTCAAAGTTTGGGACATTTTTGATCTCAGGGATCTTAATGGACTTTGTCGGTAGCCTCTTGCCTGAAATGACTGGGATGCTTGGCACATAAAATGAGACCTCCACTAGAATTTACCCACCCACCCCGACCCATTGGCGCAGTCCATTCGACCCCACGAGATGTGGAATGAAAAATGCCACACCTAGCACCTTTCCACAACATCAAATTGAAGCATTTTGTAATAATGCGTTTGATTTCGGCACGGTCAAACGGAATGTAGTTGACCAAAAATGAGAGAGGTTATTGTTGATGGACCTCACGTGCACCTGTAGGTCAAAACACAACATTCCCAACTATAATAAATTCTAAGAACTACTCCATCAAAGTTTGGCACATATTTGGTCTCAGGGATCTTAAGGGACTTTATCGGTAGCCTCTTGCCTGAAATGACTGGGATGCTTGGTGCACAAAACAAGATCTCCATTGGTATTTACCCACCCACCCCAACCCATTGGCACAGTCTGTTTAACCCCACGAGGTGTGGAATGAAAAATGCCACACCTAGCACCTTTCCACTGCATCAAATTGAAGCATTTTGCAACAGTGTGTTTGATTTCGGCACGGTCAAACAGAATGGATTTGACCAAAAGTGAGAGAGGTTATTGTGGACGGACCCCACATGCACCTGTAGGTCCAAACATAACATTCCCAGCTATCATGATTCTAAGAACTTCTTCGTCAAAGTTTGGCAATTTTTTGGTCTTAGGGATCTTAAGGGACTTTACCGGTAGCGTCTTGTCCGAAATGACTAGGATGCTTGGTGCACAAAATGAGACCTCCCCTGGCATTTACCCACCCACCCCAATGTGTTGGCGCAATCCATTCAGTCCCATAATAAGCAGAACAAAAAATATGGCACCTGGCAAGTTTTTTGCTCATAGGATCTTAAGTGACTTTGCTCTTACGGAATAATGTATTGGCAAAGACCCTAGTTTTCATAAGGGGAGACATGTGATTTTAAGAGGTTTTTGGGAATGTGACTTTATCCTTCCACTCCTTATCCAATGACGAGTTTATTCTCAGAGTTTGATGGCTTTTATGAACATATACACGATGTTGTTTTAGGATAGTCATAAAGGGCAGTTTTGGACAGCCATGTGTATCTTTTTAACAATCATAAAGGGCAAGTTGTATATGGACTGTGACAGTCCCAAAACTCATATAAATCATCCATTTTGGTGTTTGACAACCTTATAAATCCATTAGATCATTTATACAAACCCTAATGCAACTTATAAACCCTCTTTGCATAGTAATTTCATGAATGACTGTCTTGTATGATTGTTTTGTGCATTTTGACAGCCCAATGAGCATTGTATGGTGTTGTGATCTTCATGATTTTAAATTGATGCAGAGATAGGATCCAACTCAACATGATAGAGGCATCGTTACAAATGGATTGAATTACAATAGTCAGAGAGCCAACCTCCTATCAATGAGAGTTCAATGATAGTAAATAGAGAGCTACTTGACCATAAATAGGATTTACATACATACATACATATATGATCTCCATACACAAATTGCAATAGTTGTAGAGCCAACCTCCTATCAACGAGAGTTGAATAATAGTAAATAGAGAGCTTATCGGCCATAAATGGGATTTGCACACACACACACCCAACTAAAATAGTATCCTTATTAGTCTTATTAGCACCTCTCCCCAAGATGTAAGTTTTTTATGTTTATAATGTGCCCCTAGTGTCCTTATTGGCCTTATTGGCACCTAAAACACAAGAAAGTAGATTCCACCAGCTTTCAATTATAATTGCTCTCAGGCCCTAACACATCCATACAAGGCTGTACTAAACAAAGAAATAGTAGGAAAATAGTAAAATCCACAAAAATAGAGTTTCTTGACATTAATTTCATTCAAACTTGTCTTCAATTCATCTTCAAAATGTTTTCAATGCATCTCCAATGCCTTTTCCACGAAGGTTTATGCATATTTATACATGATTTGAGGGAAACCAATAGTCTCCAACTGATTTTTGAGTACTTGATTATTCATCTTCGATACTTTTGCATTTTTTGTACATTTTTCATATGACAACTTTGACATATTTACAAAATTTGACAAGATGAAGACTAAATACATTAGGAAATGGTCTATCATGACCTTATTAGATTTCAAGCTACTATGTTTGATTAGGGCATATAAGGAATTTTGTCATATTGATTCTATTGATTCTATTGATCTAAAACCATTCTCAATGCTAAACATATCATCAATGGACTAAAGAACTATCATCATAATGTATGGAATCATGGGAAGTATCATGACATGCACATAAGGAATTTAAATTATATTGTATATCAAGGTGTATATATATTAAAATCTAGTCCATAATGGTAGACATATACAAAAATTTGGCAAATATGCCAACTCAAAACATTTTTTACAAAATGTGGCATATGCCATGTCTCAAAATCTATATACAATCTACATGCCAAATAGCTACATCAAATACTACAAGTCCACTTGACCCTCAATCTATGATGGATCCTCAATCTGTGATGGATCCTAAAAAAGTGTCCTCTTTGTACCAAAATGTCTAGTAATTGATGGAGGCAAAGTTTCCTGCATTAACAAGTCAAAACACAAATTTGATTAATCTCTTCAATGGTAAATAAAAATAAGTTAAAGTTAGTAAATAGATTCTTATCTACTACAATTAAAAACTTTCATTTATTAACATACATCTAAATCACTACAATCAACTATAAGACCTCTAGATAAACTATCAATTATTTAGAAAAATTCAATTCAATTACCTCGACTCTATGTTGTTGTTCGGACAATCGTTCTACAAATGATTTTCTCTTAAGATGATCAGGTGTCCTAGTGAAGCATGATGGCAAAGCTGGCACATCACTCACATTCTCAAGAGACTACATAAAAGCAAAGTAACATTGAAATAAATTAATATATAATTATTAAACAAAATAGGAAATGCATACATTTAAAAAGATTAGATGTGCTACACACAAACAATCAAATTACCTCCACCCTTTGTTGGTGTTGAGAAAGTCGTTCTGCAAATGATAGTCCCTTGGGTTGATCAGGTGTTCGAGAAAAGACTATTGGCAAAGATGCCACATCATTCACATTTTTTGATTGACTATAAAATAAAATTAACATCAAGATATAAATTAATATATAATTACTTGAGGCTTCAGTATGTGAAGTATAAGCTAAAGTATTGGAATAAGCATCAGTTTGGCAACGTGTTTCAGCAAAAAAGGGTTGCCCAAGAGCATCTAGATTCTATTACCAGGCAGATCAGGGAGCATGATTTGGATGCGGCTTTGTGCAGGTTAGAGGATGAAGTTGTCAAAGCACTTGAGGAATGGGAGCTTCGTGAGGAAATCTTTTGGAAGCAAGGCTCATATTGATTGGCTCCAGGAAGGGGATAAGAATACCTCCTTCTTCCATAACTTGGTAAAGGCTAGAAGATAGGGTAATACTATCTCTTTTCTCTGTTCGTCTAAGGGATCTGTTCTTTCTTCCTCTTTGGAAATTTCCAATGAGGCTATTCGTTTCTTCTCTAATCTTTTTTCTGAAGATACCCCTCTGGCCATTGAGGAGGAAGACTCTATCCTGGCTTGTATCCCTCCTTTGGTGATAATGGATATGAATGCCTCTCTTATCTAGCCGATTTCTCTGAAGGAGTTAGAGGAGGTGGTGTTTCAGCTGAAGAAGGGGAAAGCCCCTAGTCCTGATGGATTCCCAGTCGAGTTCTACCAGGAATTTTGGGAAGTGATCAAGCTTGACTTGCTGGAGGTTGTGAAAGAATCTCTAAGGAATAAGCAAATGCTGAGAGCTTTGAATGCCACTTTTCTTGCCCTTATTCCAAAGCGTGAGGGTGCTGATTCTTTAGATCTCTTTCGTCCAATTGCTTTGTGTAATGTGGTGTATAAAATCATCACTAAATTAATTGCTGAGTGTTTGAAGCCTTTGTTGGATAAGCTAATCTCAGCGGAACAAGGGGGCTTTGTAGCGGGTAGATAGATTCTTAATGGTGTTGTGATTGCGGCGGAGGCTATTCATTATATGGCCTCTTCAAGGGAAAAGGCTATGTTCATAAAATTTGACATGTCAAAGGCCTATGACAGGGTCAAATGGGGCTTTCTGATCAAAATTCTTGGAGCCTTTGGGTTCAGCAAGGAGTGAATCGATTGGGTCATGTGTTGTGTAATGACGCCCTCCTTTTTGGTTCTCATAAATGGGGAATCCTCTGCTTTGTTTGGTGCCTCGAGAGGTCTTCGATAGGGAGACCCTTTATCCCCTTATCTGTTCATTTTGATGGCTGAAGGTTTGGAGAGATTCATTAAGTCACAGGTTGCAGCTAGGCTTTTACATGGATGGAACTGGAATAATTCCCTTGACCCACAAACACATCTTCAGTTTGTGGATGATTCGGCCCTGATGGGGGTTGCTAAGGTGGCAGAAGTAGTTGCTTTTTGTCAGACTTTGGATTGCTACTTGGCTGCCTCAGGACAACGCATTAATGAATGTAAGTCTTGCATTTATTTCTTTAACACCCCCAGGCTCATTCAACAATGTATTGCCAGGATCTTAAGGTTTCAGGTGGGGAATCTTCCCTTTACCTATCTGGGTATCCCTCTAGATGTGCGCCCACCTCCCAGGTGTTTTTGGCAAGAGGTGATTGATAAATTTTGAGGTCTGGTTTGTCATTAGACCTATAGATGGTTATCAACGGCAGGTAGAGTCACTCTTTTAAAGTCTGTTGTGCAAGCTCTTCCTATTTACAGATATTTTGTGATGACTGCCCCTTCAATTTTCATCAAGGATTTTGAGGGGCTTTGCAGGCAATTTCTTTGGTCGGGTAATCTCCTCTCGAGAAAGTGGAGCTTAATTAAGTGGGAAGTGGTTTGTCGGCCAAAGCAGGATGGTGGCTTGGGATTGCGTAGAGCGGATTGGAATGGGCAAGTGTTGGCGCCTAAGTTGTTTTGGAGGTGGTGTTCACATCAACATCAGACTTGGGCCAAGATTCTTACCTTCAAATATATTGGGGAGGGGATGGTGCTGAGGTTTCTCAATTTAGTCTTTTGAGGAAAGGGTCTATGATCTGGGAAACTCTCAAGAGGGGAGCTCTGTTGGTTAAACAAAGCCTATTCTGGATTTGCAATAGAGGCTCTGATGCCCTCTTCTGGCTTGACTCTTGGGATGGCTTCCCGCCTATCCTCTCCTCACATCCTCACTTGGAGACTTTAAGCAAGATTTTTGTTCAAGCTGGCTGGAGCAGAGTGATGGATTTCAAAGCCCCTCGGGTCTTGGGGCAAACTATCATTTATCAATGGAAGGATATGTAGGAGTGGTCTTTGGGTGGATCTTTGGAGGATAGGACGGAGTTATCCTCCATTTTGGCTGCTAGATTGTGTTGTTCGCTTCCGGAGAGGGATGTGTTGGCTTGGGGCTCAGATCCTAAGGGGAAGTACTCTGTTGTTTCAGGGTATTGTGCTTTGGATAGACAGGCTTTAGGCAGTGCTGAGGTTCCTTGGTGGAAAAATATTTGGAATAAATTCTCCTAGCCAAAATGCAACTTTTTCTCTTGGCTTGTGGTGTATGGCAAGTGCTTGACTTGGGACAACCTTTGCAAGAGGGGTTTCCAAGGTCCCTCTTTATGCTTTTTGTGTCTCAAAGATGTTGAGACTGTTTCTCATCTTTTCTTCCAATGCCCCTTTGCTAAAACTATTTGGCACTTTTGGTGGGGGGCTTGGAATATGTCCTGTCAACATTCTTCATCTCTTGACGAGCTCTGGCAGAATGTTGGACCTACTACGACAAAGACTTCTTTTTTGCACACTGCCTGGCCTATTGGCCCTAATCTGATTATTTGGCAGATTTGGTTGGAGTGCAATCAAAGGATTTTTCTAGATAGGAAGTTACAGGTGGGCTATGTTTGGGCTCGAATTCTTGGGGCTCTTCAAGAGACGTTACAAGTAAAATGTGATTTGTCTGTTTTGGTTGATCCTGGGGATACTAGAGTGATTTAGAAGTTGAGGATTTCTGTTGGTAGTACGGGAAGACCCAAGGTTGGGCGGGGTAGGTGCTCTTGAGGGAAGGTCTTTAGAGGAGGGAACTGGATGCTTCCTCCCACTGGTGTCTTGAAAATCAACACTGATGGGTCTTCAAGAGGTAATCCTGGGCCTGCTAGTATTGGTGGGGTGGGCAGAGATAGTTTTGGAGTGGTTGTTTTCTTTTTCTCTGAGTATATGGGGCATCACTCTAATAACCTCATGGAGGCCTTGGCGTTTCTTTCGGCCTTGAGGAGAGCTTTCGCTCTCAGCTGGAATCAGATTATATGTGAATTTGATTCTCAGGTAGTGGTTGACTTAATAAATGGATGGCACTTTGATGCTGTTAGTTGGCATTTAGTGGTAGTGGCAAAACAAATTGCCAACCTTGGAGATTTACTAGATTCTGTCACCTTTTCCCATATCCCTCGTGAATGGAATAAGGTGGCTGATGGGCTAGCAAAAATAGCTTCTGAGAAGAATGGGACGTGGTTGGTGGATGATTGGGACAGTTTACTGAGGGACCTTGCCCAGGATTTGGAGGGTTGGGTTACTGAGTATGTGAAATGCTGCATTAATGATTCTTGATCTCTTGCTTGTTGTCTTGGGGCCCCTTTGGGGTTTTCTTTTGCCTAATGCTTTGTACCACTCTTGTTGATTAATAAAAGTTTTTACCCCTCTTTTTACTAAAAAAAAATTAATATATAATTACTCACAAAGAAATAAATGCATAAAAAAAAAGTTGATGTGTAGAACAAATTATACCAGCAAATCCAAGCCAAATTGGATGGTAGACAAAGTTCCATGATGAACTTCTGTCAACTTCTCCTCTGTCATTAACTGTTATCCCACTTAAATACATTAGTACTAATAAATTTGTTTATATATCCAAATGGAATAGACCATAAAATTTAACTTTAAATTTTACCTGCATAAATGATTGCTCATGTATTTCTCCTTCTCTATGGTTCACTGATCTGGTACCTTCTACTCTTATCCCTAATCCCGCAGCTTGAGTTCTGGACCCCATTGCCTCATCTCATGAATGGAGATCATACTTTGATGTGTTCAACGGTGGCTCACTACTCTCCAAAATAGGACCTAAGCATAAATTATTGCAAGAAATGCAATGATGGGGCACACATACATGTGTGGACGACGATAGTCTAGTAGAACCAGGTGATCCAATATCATCGCCTTCATCATGTGTTTGTGCAAACTGAGATGTTTGTATAATCAAATGCTCGGTCAAAGAGTGTATGGTGCTAAGGCCCTGTTGTGTTACATTTGTAACAATGTCTAGGTGCTACATTGGGGGTGGAGAAGGGATAGTAGGAGGGGGAATATAGGGACCTTGTACTTGTCTCACTACCCCAGGTCTATCTTGAGGCATTCCCTTACCCACTCCTTGAAACTCTCTAAAATCAAAATAATTAACATGTTGACCCATGACGAACTCTACATAGAGTTTACGAAGGAAATACAAAGGTACATCTAAATTGTTGTTGGGTGGTTTAGCAAAAATCATCCACCAACTATCCCAAAAGTTCTGACTAATACCCTCATGAATACACTATTTGATTGAAAACTTGGGCTTACGGACATCAACATGCAATCTGGTTTTAGGATTGACAAAGCATTGGGCTAACATAGTTTTTGAAATCTCTAATTCTTTGACTTCATCATATGACAAACTATTAGCATATTCAGCCTTCTTGGCTTCTGGCCATTGCCTAAATGATTCGTGTTGGGTTGACAAGGTTTGAACATGATTAATGATTCCCTCTAAATTTGATGTCATTGTAGACAATCGAGGGTGGTGGCGATACATTTCTATGATTCTACTTATTTGATCAATATTTCTTTGAATATTCTCTTCTATTGTTGGAGGAGGAGGGTTTGGTGGTGGAGGGTTTGGGTTTTCATTTTGTGCATCCATTTTAACTAATTAAAATATAAAACATACCCACTTAGCATAAAAAACCAAAAAAATTGCTTGAATATACAAAACAAACAAAAAAAATGTGAAAGATCTTACCTTTTTGGATTGGATATCTATTCTTCACCTCTGATATCCATTCTTTAGAGATGACACTGCGTTTTGCAAGCCGCGGGTTTGCAAAAACGTGACCCTTTTTAGCTTTTTATGTTTTTTTCAAAACGGATATCCGTTTTCTTTTTCGCAATTGTTTTCATTGTTTTTTTGTTTAGCATTTTAGCATTTTAGCATTTTAGTATTTAGGCATTTTAGCTATAAAATACAATCCAATTTTAGAAAGACTGTATCATATGAAAGGAGAGAATTTGGACAAACTACCAAATTTATATAGGATTATGATGATATATATATTTGATTTTTATATGATTTACTTATACTAAGGTATCTCATAGTATTTCAAAGGCACTTTTGAATAGATAATTGTCATAAAAAAATTGTAAAAGCAAGTAGTTTTGGTGTAAATTCTAACAAATCATTTCATGTTTAACTTACATATTAGATGATATTTATGTCAACAATTGAGATCAAACTTGTGACACTATGGATCAACCTCTCATTTTTCTATACCTATTCAAATTCCAAGACAATCATTGGATTGATGTCATTTATTTTCTAAAGGTGACAAATCAATTTAGCACATCCTCAAAATCATTGGATTGATGTTGATAGAGAGAGAAAGATGGCATTTAGCTATCCCCACCATTACCAATCACACTTTCTAGCAATCCCACATAAGACACCTTACCCATCACTTCATCTAGGTCATCACCAATTAAATCACCTCATTACTCCATTCAACCATACCCATACCACCCCTTTCTCACTCCACAACCTGTATTAATGCATGATTAAACCTAACCCCTAAACCCTAACCCCTAACCCCTATTTCCTAACCCCTAAACCCTAAACTTGAGAAAACATAAACCCCTAAATCCTAAACACTAAACCCAAGAAACCCTAAACCTCTATCTCTCTATCTCTCTATCTCCCTATCTCACTATCTCCCCATCACTATCATTCCTCTACCTCTCAATCTCTCTCCCTATGCTTTGGCCATGTCCCTCACTCTATATCTCCCTATTGGTCCTCTCTCTCTAAACACTAAACCCTAAACCTCTAAACCTTAACCCCTAAACCATAAACCCTAATCCCTAAATAATGCCCCTAAACCTTAATCCCTAACCCCTAAACCCTAAACCCTATCTCCTATCTCTCCCTTATCTCCCTATCTCTACCATCCCTCTATCTATCAATCCTTCTCCCTATTTCTCTGGACATCTTGCTCACTCTCTATCTTCCTATCTCTCCCCTTTGTCACCTCTATCTCTCCCTATCTGTCTCCTCTCTCTTTCTATCTAGCTATCTCCAAAACTGAGAAACCCTAAATCCAATCAACTCTAAACCTATATCTCCCCATCTCTCCCCTATATCCCTGTCTCTATCATCCCTCTACCTCTCTTGATCTCTCTCCCTATGTCCCTAGCCATGTGCCTCACTCTCTATCTCCTTATCACTCTCCTCGGTCTCCTCTCTCTATCTCCCTATCATTCCTCTCTCTCTATAAACCCTAAATCCAAAACCCTAAACCTCTAAACCTAACCCCTAACCCCTAAACAATTTAAATCCTAAACCCTAAATAATCCCCCTAAACCCTAACCCCTAACCCCTAAACTTGAGAAACCCTAAACCCCAAACCCCTAAACCCTAAACCCAAGTAGCCCTAAACCACTATCTCCCTATCTCTCCCCTATCTCCCTACCACCTTTGTCCCTCTACCTCTCAATCTCTCTCCCTGTCTCTGGCCATGTCCCTCACTCTTTATCTCCCTATCTCTCCCCTCAGACTCCTCTATATCTCCCTATCATTCCTCTCTCTCTCTCTCTAAACCCTAAATCCAAAACCCTAAACCTCTAAACCTAACCCCTAACCCCTAAACAATAAATCCTAAACCCTAAATTATAATGCCCCTAAACCCTAACCCCTAATGCCTAAACCTGAGAAACCCTAAACCCCAAACCCCTAAACCCTAAACCCAAGTAACCATAAACCACTATCTCCCTATCTCTCCCATATCTTCCCATCACCTTTGTCCCTCTACCTCTCAATCTCTCTCGTTTATATCTCCCTATTAGTCCTTTATCTCTCTCTAAACCCTAAACCCTAAACCTCTAAACCTTAACCCCTAACCCCAAAACCATAAACCCTAAACCCTAAATAATGCCCCTAAACCCAAGCAATCCTAGACCTCTATCTCCCTATCTCTATCATCCCTCTACCTCTCAATCTCTCTCTCCCTCTCTCTATATATGTCTCTGGACATGTCTCTCACTCTCTATCTCCCTATCTCTCCCCTCTGTCTCCTCTATCTCTCCCAAACTCTATCAGTCCCCTCTCTCTATCTCTCTTTAAGCTGTAAACCCTAAACCCCTAAACCCGAGCAACCCTAAACCTCTAAACCCTAAATAATTCCGCTAACCAACCTCTAAACCACTTCTCTATATAGGTGCAACTAATACCACTTTTTCATTGTTTTCCACATTTAATTATATTCTTTTCCATTTTCCAAGTCCTACATGTGTCCAAGTTGTATTGTTTGTCAAGTTTTTAGTCTAATTGTTAGTCCCAGCTCTCATGGTTATTAAAATGTTAGTATAGTTAGATTTATCCTTAGGTAACATTAATTTACACATTGTTGCACAAACAACCACACTGAAACATAACCTTACCTAATTAAGGTTAACCTTTAAGGTTCTTTCATAAATGGCGAGCTTAATAGATCCAACTAGTTCAATGTTCTTATAGTCCATGCTTACCCTTCCAAGAGAGTTCATGCCATGTTAACTTTGCATTATGTCCTAACATATCACATGAAGGACATCATCACAAGGAATAACAATGTCATGAAGGATTAATGAAGGTGTAGCTTCACCACATAAAGTATCATTCATAATTTTATCACTAGAGGGTAAGGGTATATCATGTGTATCCTTCTCAAGCCAGGTATCATGAATTAATTCATATGAAAGATTGGGTAAAACAAATTAGGGCATGAAATCCAAAATGGATATCCGTTTTGTATTTCTAGAAACGGATATCTGTTTTGGTTTGGTATCCAAACCAAAATAGATATCCGTTTCAAAGTCAAACTTTGCCAAGTCGCGAATTTGGCCAAGTAAAAACGCAATTTTTTTCCTATTGCCACTGTTTGGCTCACGATGATCCTGCACATACCCGAGTGTAGCTCATGGCCATCACGACACCTTCCCAACTATTGGGTAAAGAGCATAGTAGCAAGATTACTTTAATTTCATCATCTAACTTCATACCCACTGAAGTCAATTGGGTAACTAAGGTATTAAACTCATTCAGATGGTTTGACATAATTCTGCTTTCTTTGATTTTTAGGTTATAAAGCTTTTTCATAATGATCAATAACTTATTAGATGTTGAAGCCATCTCATACATTGCATAAAGTTTGTCCCACAACTCCTTCGAAGTCTTCTCCGCTGAAACATTAAACAATACATTGCTAGACAGCAAGAGGAAAATCGTAGCTCTTGCCTTCCTATCCATCTTCTCCCACTCTTCATCCCTCATCAAACTTGGCTTCTTTGCTTTCCCATCAAGCGTGAATCGAAATTCTGACCTGAGAATTTCTCAATCTTCGTTTCCTCCATGACTCAAAAATCCAAAACCAATTTTCACAATCAGCTATACCGTCACCTACAGCTCTGATACCAATTGTAAATACCAGAAGAGCAAAAAGAATTGTAGAAAAATAGAGTATAAAAAGATTACAAAGCATAAACAACACAAGACACCGGTTTTATTGTGGTTCACCAAATTTGGCTACATCCACACTGAACAAAGGAATTATATTTCTGTCAAAGAATGTTTTTTACAATGAGATGAGCAGCATATATAATGTTTCAATACACACTAAACAAGAATGTGAATAGTCAAATAATTGGCAGGAGAAATAATGTGTCCATTGAGCTTCATCTCCTAACACAAACACCTTACAACCACAACCTACAAAGCGACCAAATTCAGAACCTTACGAAATCTAGCCATTTTTGGCTCTAGTGATCGGAAATTCTCACCTGATTGTGCTGAACACCTGTGATCCAGAATTTCCTCAAACTAGAGATTTCACACTTGAAAACTTTGAACCCTCGACTAATTTATATGCCGGAGAAAAGAAATTTTGTTGATTTAGTAGTTACAGTTTATTTGATCACCTAGTTAACCAGTAAATAGTGGATTGCAGAGAGAGTCCCCCAATTCTTTAGGACCCTCACGTCATATAATATATATTTTAATGAAGATTTTAAAATGAATAATATGCAGCCCGACATGTTTAGTTTTCACGCTGGAAAGACAAAGAACTGAGGTAAATACCTCTAGTCCAAATGCCACAGATGTCTATTCGCACTCCCTTTCAGTGCACCTCCAATCCTTAACCTGATCGTACTCCCTTCAACACACATCTCATCTTGCAAAATGATATGCTCGCCTGAGTATGTTGTCCCCTGTCTTTAGGTGTCACACCCAGATCTCTCCCAAATTGTGGTTTTCTGGCTTCAAATCAGAGAGTCTTCTCTCCCAAACCATTGATTTTTTCCCATGTTTTCTTTGTTCTCCCTTCTTGCACGCCATCTCCCTCGTCCTTTTTGCAAACTTATTAATTCAGTAGAAAGGGATGTCATGCCTTCATAATGGCATCGCACTCGACCTTCTTGAGCCCAACAGCTAGATATTTTCCCTAGCCTTAAATCCACTCACTAACCTTTCTCACCAAAAGCCATCGAATAGGAAAAATAAAATAAAATAAAAACTGACTTGTAATAAAGTCCAATGGGGAGGGTTGTTACAGGTTCTATGAATAGGTTGATGGTTTACTTGGGGGCACTCAGTATGTGTTGTGTTGTAGTGGGTCATTTGGGAAACTGGCGGCTCAGTTCATTTATGCGTGCCATTTGCTTTGAGAATTTTGCATGATTTATTTTGACTGAGAGCTGGTGAGGTTTAGGGCTCAAATAATAATCTTTTTTAAGGAAGCCCAATTTCTAGGCTTGTCTGCAGAATTTTTTTGACAGGGTATAGGCACCAGAGATCTATGCTTTTTTATGAAGCCAGGGATCAAAGCTTAGCTATAGAGAAATTATCCAACAGAGGGTGCCCACCATAAAATTCTAGCTTAGCTGCAGAGAAATTCACCATGAGAAGGTACCCACCATAGAAACCCAATGACCTGGGAATCGCACTCAATTGACACTCAATTGCAGGAGGATCACAAGCTCAATATTCTTATTCTAATCTCTATGGAAATGGAAAAATTGACCTACCTGATTGATTATAGGTTCGAGGTAAATTGGCAGTCTAAGAGAAACCTGCCAATGATCAAGAGTTTGACCCACCTGATTGGTTAGAGGTTGGAGGGAACATAGTTGTTTGATATAAACCTGCCAATGATCAAGAGTTTGATACACCTAATTGGTTATAGGCTTGAGGGAAAGTGGTAGTATAAGAGAAACCTGTCAACAATCAAGGCTTCTGCAGGGCTCAGCTTGGAAAGAGTGGCAAAGCAAGAATAAATGAAAAGGCTGAATGTTCCTTGAAGGGTTGTACATATATGGGTTAAAAACATGGGTTAGCTAATCCTTTGAGATCTTTATTTACAAATATATGGCCAATAATTGTTTGGAACATTATTTTTTATTAATGAATGTTATGGGGTGTTGTGGTCAATTTGATTGCAGTCTTCTACTAAAACCATTTTTGGTTTATGGGAAAGTGACTGATTTGTCCAAAAGTGTAGCGCAATTATGATTTGGTTTCTTTGCTTTTTGAAACACTTTGGTCTGTGTGGAGTCTTCTACCAGAAGTATGCAGATTTTTGGGTGCAATTCTGATTTGTCAAACATTCTCAAATGAATGCAGTAGAGACAATTGTGATTGCCTTATTTGTTTTGTGCAGCATTTCAGCCTACATTGTATCTTATACCCCAACCATGTAGATTTCTGGGGGCAATTATGGTTTGTCCAAAATTTTCAGCTTGAATGATGTTGAGCTGATTGCAATTCCCTTATTGCTTCTAGCAGCACTATAATTTGTGTTCAAATATGTTCAGTTTCTTGTGTATCAAAGGTAGAAACATTTTTATCAATTGTTTATTTTTCTGAATTGGTTATCTACTAGGCAACTGATATATCTATTGAATTTGAAGCTCCATATGCTTTACCAAAGGCTGATAAAAAATGTTACATAAGAAATTTAAAATCAAATGAAGCTCCAAAAGATAAGTTATGTCTGATAGTTCACACGTGACATAGAATCAGAAACTGAGGATAGCAGGGTTTCTGGCTCATATCTTGATCCATCTGTTGTGACTTTGTTTGCATAGTTGTGGTCATCTTTTTCTATAATTCTCTACATTTGAGAGAAAGAGGAACCACAGCATTCAAATGCATATTTTTTTGTCCACCATTAAATTTGGAGCCCTTGAGTTGAAGCATGTATAATATGTTTTTCCCTATTGTAATATGTTGCCTTTCCTTTAGTAAGTTATTACCCAAAGTAGTTAAACCTATAGAATGCCAACAATTTGATGTACTTTTGTAGTGTTATTTTTAAGTTATATTTGCAATTATAAGTTTTATGTAATCATTTTAAGGTGTCAAATTTTTTAAAAATAATTTTATTATACAAAAGTTTTATTAAAATGTATTTTTTTTCTTCAAAATTTTGAGATGATTAAATATTATTTAAGTGAAATATTTCACATAAATATTTATTAATATGCTTATAGATATGTGGTGTATTGCAAGTTTATGTAGTTTGAGCACTTTTAATGTTGTGCTTGAATTTCTAAACATTAAAACAACAAAATAACCACTTGATTAAATTTAAGCACATGTCAATAGAAAACTAAGAAATCTATTATCAACAAATTTTATGTCATATGGAAATATTGCATTCATTAGATTTATTAGTATGCCTCTAATTTTTTATTAGATTGTGAAATCTTCATTGATATTGTTGAGATAGTTAATAAAGAATGTCTATATTATATTAATGTTTATTATAATAATTTTGAGATTTTATAATTATTTTATTTATTGAAAACATAAATTAATCATAGCAATTGGCTCAAATATGGTTAAATATACCATGCAAAATATGATAAGAAATTGTCAAATAAATATTAGTAATACATTAAGAATAGTTTGATAAAAATTACTAAAATATTAGTAGGGCATAATTAACAATAGTTTTTATTTGACAAATAACAATTCTATTTTGAGAGGCACTAGATTAGGCTGGTTGTTGGTTGCTTGCCCTATATTTATGTGATTTGAAGATTTGAATGGTGTAAGTTTTCCTCTTCCCTTGGTTTTAATAAGGCATAAATTTTATTTATTTTTACTTTTTTGTTGTTGCATTTTATTTTAGTGTGATATATTTAGTTTATGTAAATAAATTTATTTATAAATAACATAATAATAAGAAAGTTTGTATAAAATATTATGAACTTTATTTATGATGAAATATAAGAAATAATGTTTTCTACATTTTCTCACCTTAATACCCAGTAAGTTTTTATTGTCAAAGAATTTAAATGTATTTTATGTAACTACACTTTTTTAATAAAATGTTAAAAATAAATTACAATTATCCTAAATAATAGGTTGTCTTGTTATATAAAACAAAATAAATGATTAATAAGAAGATAGATGAACTTTTAGTCATCATTTTGTATGGTAAGTTATTGCATGTATATATTTATGTGGTTTGAGGACGTGAATGGAGAAAATTTTCCTCTTCCATTGATTTTAATAGAGTTCTAATCTTATCTATAATCCTATGACAATGGAAACTTAATGGGATTGAATAGGGTGCCTAGGGTGGGTAAAGGATAGATCTCAACAAAGTACAAAACTCTAAAAAAAAAGATATAATAATGAAATAAAGATAAATAAGCATTTGAAATGACCCAACCCTAACCCTAACCCTAACCATAATTCTAAATAAGGTTAAAATTAGGGTTACGTATTAGAGTTATATTTATTTATATTATTACATTATAATAATAATATATAGTATTATTATATAATATATTATAATTATATATTGTATTATATATTAATAATAATATATCTAATATAATATTAATTATTATAAACCCTAACTATTTTATAGTACTAATTATTAAAAACCTTAATTATTTTGAATCAAAATTATATGACATAACATTATTAAATATAATAATTAAATTTATATTATTATTACATTATTATAAAAAGTTAATTAAATTAATATATATTTATATGTATAACATGTAAGACATTGATTAAATTAATATATAATTATATAGTATAACATTATTAAATATAGATTACAACCAGAAACTAAAGGCGTTTCCTTTTCTAAAACCCTAGAGGATAATACTAGGAAGGACATTCATACTCCTACCTTTAAATGAAGTGTGAAGGGGAAGAATCAGAAATTTAAGGAGGTGGTTTCTACTGTGGAGGTCATTGAAGTAATGGATATAATGGGGGCCCATAAAAAATAGAATAGTGATAGTGAGGAACCTAAAAAAGCCAAAACTAAATCTGCGGTCAAAGCTAAGAATGAGTGTTACTCTTCGGGTATAAGAAGGTCTAAGGTCTGGGAGAATTGTTGGCAAACCAGCTCCTCAGGCTAAGCTAATTGATTATTTTGAAAGTAACTCTAGATCTTCTACTCAGGGAGATGAGTAGTCTAAAGGTGATGACATTGAGGTTCATGAGGTCTCAGAGGAGATGGAAGGGATAGATGAAAAGGAAATGCAAGCTGTGGATACTGAGGGAGAGGATTTTAGACCTAAGAATAATGCTCAAGAGGAGGAGAGGGTGACTATGGAGGAAGCTGAAGAGGTTGCTAAGGAAGATGGCGATGGTCAGGAGGATGAAATTGCTGTTCTTAGAGGCCATGTGGATTTCCTAGAACAAAATGTCTGATCTATGAGATGTTTCATTAGCAGTATGCTTTAATGCTCTGCTATGCTCAATTTGTCTCTACTGGAGGGGAACGACACCCTTGCCCATGGAGCTGATGAAGAGAAAGTTGAAGAGTTTGACAAGATTTATGAATTTCTGGCTAAAGGTTGGGAGGATGTTTCTCTCTAGCTTTGTTTATTTTCTTTATGTTTATCTGTTGTTTGACTGCTACTCTTACTATCTGTTGTTTATCTGCTGTTAATGCTATGTTTTGCTATAGCTAGGTTTGGTGGCTCTTTTTATTTTTGAGCCTTTGCTTTTCCTTTTCGAGTTTATGTTGTAAGGGTTTAGCCCCTGGTTTTTGCCAACTTATATTATCAAAAATATTATTAAATATAATAATATTATATTTATATTATTATATTTATTTATATTATTGTATTATTGTAGTATTTACATTATTATTATAGAGAATGTTAATAATAATAAAAATAATAATAAATATAGTAATAAATATAATAAAGAAATTTACTTAATTATAATTAATATTATTATTACCACACATTATTAAATATTATTAATATAATATATAATATAATAATGTAATATTATATATTATTATTTATTACTGTTGTTTTAAAATTGAATATATTTATAATAATTAATTATATTATTTCAAAATAGAAAATGGCACGACAGTTTGCAGAGTGACAAAATTTAGAATGGCAATATGCAGAGTTGGAGGGAAGCACCGAGGAGCGAAGAGTTGTGCGAAGGATCCCTCAAAGGGAGAATGGGCAAGCTAGATACCAAGAGAACTGGGACAGAAGGGCCGGTGCTGGCCAAAACTTTTTTCACCAGGAAGAAGAACCATGGAGAAGGCATGGTGATTGGGTCCCCCAGGGAAGGCGGTGACAACAAAATGGAGGTTTTTGCTAGCCAAGGCAGTGGAATCAAAGATAGCATGATATTCCTCAACAAAGAAACCCTAATGTGCACTGGAGGGGAGGGAGAAACCCTAGAGGAGTCGTCCAGCGAAGGGACTTTCAGAGGCAAAATTTGCAACCCAGAAATCAAATACCTAGAAGGAGGGAAGAAGATAGAGGAAGAATTGACAATAACCCTCAACGCAAATTAGATTTGGGACCAAGTCTCAAAATTGGAAGACACAACATTAATAATTAAATGGCACGGGAAGAACTTAAATTGGAAAAGTTTGGAAACCTAGTGGTATGGCAAATGGGGGGTTGGAGAATGATTTTTTTGTGGTCATTTGCCCTACGACAGCCATTCGGCCATTCTGGATTCTGGATGGAGGCAGCTTTTACATCTGCCGTTGGAAGGCTGGGTTTGAACCAATATTGCATCAAATTAAAAAAATTCAAGACTGGTATATCATGCCCAATCTCCCCCTTGAATATTGGGATCCTAGGATCTTGGAAGAAATTGGAAATGGCATAGGTACTTTTCTATGTGCTGAAAAAAGATCCAACCCAGAAGGGTCTGGCACGCTTGTCAGGTTAGGCATCGAGAACAACCCAAATCAAAGAACCCCTAGAGAAATCAAGATTTTGTTAGGATTAGGTAGTTGGACGCAGAGCCTAATCCTCAACCCCCTCTCCACAGACACATTAGTCAAAATTCTAGGGTGGAAAAGTGATAATCTTCCAGGAGAATACTTTGAGCAATCTTCAAACAAACAATCTATACCTTTCGTAAAGAAGGATCAAATCTTCAATGAAGAAGGCCTTCCTCCTCCTCCTGAAGCAATACCACAAGCTAAATATAAATTAGGGCAGAGACTAGAAGACAACCAGAGTATCAAATCCATAGATCAACAACTGTTGCATGTTATAGAGATGATTAGCAATAAGGTGAATAAGGAAGATTTGGATTCTCTTATAAATGTGGGCAATGAACTGGTCGACCTTGCCAATGCAGCTAAAAAAGGTGAGATCGACATTGATAACTTTGAAGATGTAGACTGGTTGGCAAAACATGAGCTAGAGCTGGTGGGAAATGAAGCCTTTCTGGATAAAGGGGGCAAAATCTTCAATACTTCTATTCCAAAACCCATAGAACAAGGGGTGCTCGGGCTGAGAACTAAGGAACCAATTAAAACATTGCCAGATTGTGGAGAACCCAGAGGAAAAGGAAGAATTTCAAACAAGGAAAAGCTAAAATGGGATGGGGAAGCATCAGGTCAATTAAAACTTGAAACATTGTTGAAAGTAGGGAAGGGAGATCCCCTTCCTGAACAACAATGAAAATCATTACCTAGAATGTTAGGGGCTTAAATGCCCCTAACAAAAGATGCCTGCTTCGGCAGCATCTGAATGCTTAGCAACCAGACATATGTTTGATTCAGGAATCTAAACTAGGGGAACAAGAAAGAATAAACCTAGGTCTAAAAATGAATAGCTGGAAAATGTGTGGAGTCAACTCGAAAGGAGCCTCAGGAGGTTTGCTAACTTTATGGAAACCTCAATCAGTTCTGGTTGAAGAAGTAGCTTCAAGCAATTTTTGGTAAGCCTTTAAGGTAAGGAGTCTAGCCTCAAATCTAAGTTTTTTGTTGATAAATGTTTATGGACCTAATAATCACATTCAAAAAAGAACTTTATGGAATGCATTGGACATACTCTGCAAGCTCCCAGAAGATGAGGTTTGCATTATAGGTGGGGATTTCAATGCTATCCTATCAGGAGCAGATAAGAAAGGGGGAGTAGGAAGGAAACTCCAGTCTCAGCTTGACTTTGAAAATTTTGTGGAAAGGAATGAGCTCTGCGACATCCAGATGGGGGGCGGGTAGTATACTTGGACTAACAGAAGGATGAGCTTCTGCAATATAGCCGAGAAGTTAGATAGATTCCTGTTTAAAGGCAATCTTAGTAGATTTCCCTTCACCCTTGATAGTCAGCTGCTACCTTTACCAGGGTCAGATCATTACCCAGTTTGTTTGGAAATCAAGGGCGAAAGGGGCCCAGCAAGAAGCCCTTTCAAGTTTGAAAATATGTGGTTTAAGCATAAGGATTTCTTCGATCTGATCAAACAATGGTGGAATACAACACAACTAGACAGAACTAAAATGTTTTGCATTACAGTCAAGCTGAAAGTAATCAAGCAGAATCTAAAATTATGGAATAAAAACAACTTCAAAAATATTTTTGTAGAAAAGAAATAGTATGAATCAGAGTTGAAAGTCCTCTCAGAGAAGATTATTAGAGAAGGAATGGATAATCAAAGTTACTTAGAAGAAAAAGATTTGATGGCAAAACTAAATGATATTCTCTCCAAGGAAGAAATATTTTGGAGACAAGAGTCATCGGAAGTTTGGCTGTCTGTAGGTGACATAAACACAAAATACTTCCATAATGTAACAAAAGCAAGAAGAGAGGCAAATAGAATTACAAGGGTAAGAGATAAAGACGGTCGAATTCTGGAGGAGGTGGAAGAGGTAAAACAAGCTGTGGTGGTTCATTTTCAGAACCTGTTAAATGAAGAGGAAGGCTCCAATCTCTCAGCCCAAAATGAGCTAGTGGGCAACATTCCCAAGTTGGTAGCAAATGCTCAGAATGATATGCTAAACAATAAATTCTTAGAAGATGATGTTAAGACTACACTCTTCTAACTCCACCTAGACAAGGTACCAGGCCCAGATGGCTTCCCAGCAGGGTTCTTCCAAAAATGTTGGGACATAATCAGGAAAGACATTATGGAGGCTTTAGAGGAATCCAGGACCTCTGGACAACTTTTAAAGGAAATTAACACCTTTTTAGCTTTAGTCCCAAAGAAAGAAAAGCCAGAACTTTTGGATGATTTTAGGCCTATTTCTCTCTGTAACACCCTTTACAAAATTTTAGCCAAAACAATGGCCAACAAGTTAAAAAGACTTCTTCCAGATCTGATCTCAGAAGAACAGATGGGGTTCGTCACAAATAGATCTATAATACATGGGGTAATAATAGCCTAGGAGGCCATTCATTCAATTCAAACCTTGAGAAAGCAAGCTTTGCTAATAAAACTAGACATCAAAAAGGCATATGATCATGTTAACTGGCATTTTTTGTTTAAAGTGTTGGAAGGATTCGGTTTCAATAAGATTTGGCTAGATTTGATTTTCTCCTGGATTGTAAGCCCAAGATTCTCAATCCTGGTGAATGGTTCTCCTAAAGGTTTCTTCAATGTCTCACGTGGGCTAAGATAGGGTAATCCAATATCCCCCTTTCTTTTTATACTAATGGTTGAAGCTCTTAGAAGATCAATACCCAGAGCCTGGGATTTAAGGGAGATTGTTGGCATCCAAGTCACAAGTGGGGTCCCGAACATCACCCACCAGCAGTTTGTTGATGACACCATGTTGTTTGGGGAAGCCCATACTAGGGAGGCTCATAGATTCAAGTCAATTCTCCAAAAATATACAATAGCTTCAGGACAAGAGGTCAGCCAGGAAAAATCAGAGGTTTTTTTCTTCAACACAGCAGCAAGAACGGAAGGTCAGATTTTGAGAATCCTTGGCTTCAAGAAAGGATCTCTTCCCAACAAATATTTGGGGATTCCATTGGATAAAGGTCTCCATTCGGGCAACACTAGGAATAGTTTATTGGAGAAAGTTAGAATGAAGGCAGCTTCCTGGAAAAATAATTGGCTTTCTTGGGCGGGTAGGCTTACAAAACTCAAATCAGTAATCTCCGCCCTACCGACTTACTTAATGTCATGCCTCCCTTTGGCAAGAACAACAAGCAAAGTGCTAAATAAGAAGATGAAGACTTTTTTCTGGCAGGGGTCGTCGGAACAATTCAAGTTCCCGCTAATCAAATGGAAGCAAATTTGTGAATCTAAACAAAATAATGGAATGGGATTAAAAAATCTATTGCTTCAAAATAAAGCCCTTGGAGCCAAATTGGTGTGGACAAACTTTTTCAACCAAGAACTTAAATGGGTAAGAATCGTCTGTGCCAAATATTTGGATGTAGATGCAGACAACATTTTCACTTCAAGGGAGCTACCCACCGGCTCTAGAATCTGGAACTTCATCCGCAGTTGTAGAAACCTCATCTCTGACAATCTTTCTTGGGAAATCAAGAGTGGGGACCTAGCAAATTTTTTGGATGACTCATGGCAAGGTTTTTCTAAACTAGCCGACATAGAGGATTTGGCAAATGTCAAAATTATTACAAACAGGCATGGGGGGATAAGGTAAGAGATTATTTAGCTCCGTTCTTTCACAATGGTTTGTTGATAGCCAAATGGAGGAGTCCTATAAACCTCAGTTTAAGTCAGGCGAAAGTAGGCATTTTTGACAAGGTTCTAGGGGAAAGGTGGATCAGCTACAGGCAAGGCCAAGATTTGCTTCGATGGATAGGGTCTCCTAACGGAGTCTATAGTGTCAAAGAAGGTTATAAAAAAGTTTTAGAAAGCTATGAGGAAGCTTCTGCAATCCCAAGGGATTTGTGTTGGAACCCCAATAGTCTTCCAAAGGCAGGGGTGTTCCTATGGATAGCTTCACAAGGCACAGCCCTAACTGCTGATAGATTGGCCAAACTCAAAATTCAGGGACCCTTGAGATGTTGTTTGTGTAGAGAAGCCTCAGAAGATGGTGATCATCTTTTCCTAAACTGTCCTTTCTCTAATCAATGCTGGATTTGGCTAATGAATAAACTTCTTTGGAAATCTGCAATACCAAAGGATCTATTAGAATGGCTCACGAGCTGGCCAAGTGTGAACAAAAAAGTAGCATATCACAAACTATGGTCCATTAGCCCCTCACTACTGATCTGGGAGCTCTGGAAAGAGAGAAATAGGAGACTCTTTCAGGATAAAGAAATGTCTCTTCTCTCATTTCACAATAAAGTTGAAAGTAGTATAGTTGAAGTCTTCAATTCCAAATTGAGTGAAGTGAAACCCTCATAGCAATTTTTCATAGTTTGGGATGCATCGATAAAATAAGGCTGGCTAGGTCTTAAAATGCCACCTATCAATATGGAAGGTGGTCAACAAATAGCTCTAAAAAGGAAACTCTCCAAATGGTTCCCACCGGAACACGGCTGGCACAAACTAAATTTTGATGGCGCGTCACAAGGGAACCCTGGCAGATCAGGAGCTGGGTGCATCATCAGAAATTGGGATGGTAAAACAATGGGCAACTTGATTGAGCCACTGCCAGATAGTACAAACAATGAAGCAGAGTTGGAAGCTTTAATCCTAGGCTTAGGGCTTTGCCATGAACTTAAGCTTAGGAAAGTGGCCATTGAGGGAGACTCCCTGGTGGTAATAAATGGTCTTCGATCGAGGAGATTGCAGAACTGGAAAATTGATGCAAAATTGGAAATAGCTCTATATCTAATGGACCGGTTCGAGATGACAATAATCATTCACATCTTGAGAGAGGCCAACTGAGAAGCAGACTCTCTTTCAAACTAGGGCCGGATGGAGTAAGAGTTAAAATTTTAAATTCCTTTGAATAAATGGGTTGGGTACTAGGGTGGTTGGGTGGGCACCCAATCCACGAATTCCTGGATGGGTCGATTCCATAAGCTAGCATTATGGAAAATCACTCCCCGTGTGAATGAGTCCGGATTGACTAGTCACACGCTCCAAATCTAATGGAGGTTCCTCCTTCTCATCCTCTCCCCACTTTGAAATGATTGAATACAGCGTATGGTGTCTGACAAAGAAGCATCCAGATGGTTATCTTTTCCTTTATCATCTATAATTGCCTATTCGATCGGACAAAGTTTGCTGTGGAATTGTTAGAGTGGCATAATGGCTGGAGGCTCTGGCTTCATAGCTAAGATTTCAGTTTATGGTCTGTTAAACTTGGGTATGGCAACTCCGGTCCAACTGGAGAGCACTGTCCGTCAGATGGCTTTCAAAGGAGCCATTACGGACCAAAGACTCAAATGGATCCTTCAGAGGCATGACGGTCTGAAAATACTGGCAGTGAAGATTATTGTGGGGAAAGCTTTCCCTTCAGCCGATGAGTTTTATAGGGTCGATACTCATGTTTCCTCCTAGTTTCTAGCCTCCATCCTGGATGCAAGAGTGTCAAAAGAAGTAGTGAAAGGATTGATGGTGAAACTCTTCAAACTAGAATTTCTCGGCGGCCTCAATCACACTCTTGGAGTAGTCATTCAGGGGGTGGGAATCCCCCGCCCAAAAGATATCCTGGCCCAGAAGGACCCTCTGGAGGTGCTGAAGATTTTTCCTCTCATTCTCAACCTGAACGGTATGGCTCTGATCGAGCACCAGGAACGAGTGCTTCAGGTCTATGGTTTTCTTCACAATATGTTGATCAAGGATGGGGACAATAGGGAGAAGGAATGGGAAGGTAAGCTCTAATGAATGGAAACGGAGCTCGACCTTCTCTAAGAGCCCGAGCTTTGATATACTTGATTCCTTATAGTAAGTATCAGTAGGGAATTTGCATATGGCTAAGTCTCTGTGTCCAGTAAGCTGTAATGGCAATTTTGGTATATACTATGATAGGTCCTTTTGGAATCTGCTTTGGTAATTAGTTTTTTGAAGGTCTGCAAGTAAACAACTTATAGGCACCTGCTTGTAAATTTCCACTCCATATCTATACAAATCTACATATTTACGAATCAAAAAAAAAATTGAATATATTTATAAATAATAATATTTAAATTTGATTTTAAACCAAAAAAGTATTAATTTTCATACTTGTGGAGGTGATCTAAATTACTTTCCCAAATACAAATCTAATCCAAGATAGAGAATTAAGGTTAGGGTTAAGGTTAGGGTTGGGGTGAGGGTTACCATTAGAATAGGGTTAGGCATTGCCAATCTCTTAGAATAGTAATTAGTTCACAATATCTTTCCTCTTTGAGGTAAATGGCATATTACTTCAAATGAAGTTCATATGATTGAAGCAATAATAAGTTCATATGATCGAAGCAATAAAAGGGTTAAGATTAGGGTTAGAACCTAATAATAGGGTTAGGGAAAACATCAAGATTAGAATTATAATTGGATTTAGGGTTAGGGTTACAATTAGGGTTAGAGTAGGGTTAGGATTATGGTTAGGGTTAGGGTTTAGGTTAGAATTATGGCTAAAACTATGATTAAAATTAAGGTTAGGGTTGGGGTTAGAATTAGGGTTAGTATTAATAACTTCTTATCCTAATAATTATTATAACCCTAATTATTTTTAACTTAATTATTTTTACATTATTATAAAATAATTAGGATTTATAATTTAATTATGATTTAAAATAGAGTTTATAATAATTAATATTATTATTAATATAATATATAATATAATGATGTAATATAATATAAACTAAACTAGGGTTAGAGTTTAAAATATTTATGATTTAAAATAATTAAGGTTTATAATAATTATGATTTCAAAGAGTTAGGGTTTATAATAATTAATATTATATTAATAATATATTATTTTGATTATGTTTATAGGTGAATTTTTTTTTTGTAGTATATCAAATACTATAGAGAGGAAGAGAGACAAAGAGAGTGCGAGGGAGGGAGAAAATGTGAAAGATATAGAGAGTGCAAAAGATAAATATATAGATATTAGAGAAAGAGGCAAACAGAGAGATAACTAGAGCAAATATGTATAACCAAAGAACATATGGTTAAGATTAGGGTTACAATTAGAGTTAGGGTTAGGGATAGAATTAGTTTTAGGGACAAAATTAGAGTAAGGGTTACAATCAAGGAAAATATTTATAATCAAAAAAATTGTTAGGGTTAGAGTTGGAATTAGACTTGGTATTAATAACCCTAATTATTTGTACATTATTATAATAATAATAATTATTTAAAACAATTAGGGTTTATAATAATTATGATTTAAAATAGTTAGGGTTTATAATAATTAATATTATATCAATAATATATTATTTTTAAAATTGTATATATAATAACATAAATATAATTATGTTATATTATATTTATTATTATATATAATAATATAATAATAAACATAAATATAATATAATATATAATATTATTATCATATTCTAATAATATAATAATATAAATATAATATTACTAAATTTAATAATGTAATAATAATATAACTATTATATTATAAATATTATATTATTAATTATGGTAATATTATTAATAGTCAAATAAATTTTTGTTCTATTTATTACAATTATAGTTTAAAATAAATTGATTAATAGGCACCTCCGAGGATAGGGCATACTTTAGATATATTTTTTTAAATATAGCTATACTAGTATTACATATTGTATTTAAATATTTACATTTTAAATGATTTAAATGATTATCTCATAAGAATAGTTAGTCTAAGCCTTTAGCTAGAAAAAAACAAGAATAAGTTTTTGCCAAAATGTTCATGAATAGTCATGTTTTAATTTATTGTGTTTGCTTAGTTTTAGCAACAATGTTCCAAAGCTTGTGCATATTTATAAATGAAAGTCAAAATGAATTCTCAAATTAAGTATTAGCATCTTGGAATTAGAAAATTGCTCTGGCATAAGAAAGAGATTTGTATAAATAAGTCAAGTAGAAGAGAAAGAGATTGAGCAGACAATTATATTAATAATAAAAAGACCACTATTAATGTAACATCACCTCCCATATATTATGATAGACTAAAATAAACTTAAAACCCACATTTAAACTTTCTAAAATTATAAAATTAGAACTTCAGAGCCTTGTCTATCCATTGTTTTTTATTAATTCAGCTGGAGAAGAGGATCCAAAACCTTTTATAGAATAGCCTAGAGGGCAAAGGAAAAGCCACACATAGGCCAGAAACAACACATGAACAACAGACAAACAACAAAGCCCAAAGAGGCAAAGCAATAACAAGGTAGCAAGGCTGCAAGGAACAACATACTAAGCAATTTCATAACCTGACCTAGCAGGTCATACACCCTTGGCCCGAGAACGGGTCTGAGAAACCTGCTTAGGAAGGCCTCTCTTCTTTCTTTGGACAATAGTCCAAAAGACATCATTATCTCCATCTGTAGAAATAGGAGATGAAGGAGGTGAAGTACTCACCATATCCTTAGAAGGGGGCAGATCTTGGGGAGAGGAAGAAGCTGTCACAACAACAGTAGCCCCAGCAACATACGACGTACCTACAGCAATAGTCCTAGTCATAGAAGGCACACCAACAATAGTCTTGAAGCAACAACAACAACAGTAGTTTCCTATCCATTGTTGGACAAGGCAAGGGGGTTTGGTTTTGTTCATTATGATAATCATTCAGAAAACAAATGTCGCTTAGAAAAGAAGAAATACCATTAATTATTTGAAATTTTTCCAAAATAGTTGTAGTTTTGTTTTAATTGCAGCAGAAGCAATTATAATTTTTAATGGATAAAGAAATAGCTCCAAATGTTAACTAGCACTTTTTAAAGGAACTAGCAAACCACAAGAAATTTGTTGCTATTAGATTAGCCCTTAATAACTTAAGTCATGTTAAAATTCTATGTAGAGAAAATTAGAGAACCAGAATTTGCAGCAAACCTAACTGTTTTGCATAAAGTTGTCAAAGAAATTGATTGTTGCTAAACCTCCTCAATTCCTCCAATATAGTGGGAAAATGATATTTATCAGATGACAAGAAATCTTATGCCTAGACTCTTAGAGTGCCACTAAATCAAAGACTAAGTTAATATAAATCCAAAGAGAGCACGATTGATGCAGAGAATCAGTAGAAAAGTGAGAAAGAGCAAAAGGAAGATGAAGAGGATCACTTTCCTCGAAGCGAACTACTTTGTTATCGCCATGCCAGTAGATGCGGTTGGAACACTATCAAATGGAGGAGATTTCTTTTCTGTTGTCCTTGCCAAGTTAATAGGAAAAGGCACCTAAGCTATAGCCTATGTTAGAAGGCACTAGGGTTTCGATCATGTGATAGCAGAAATTAAAATAAAATTCTATGTAAAATAATATTTGAGGTCTATATTGAACAATTATTATTGCAATTCCAAATCATACATTTTCCAGTCACTAGCTCTGATCGAATGCCTGGCGGCTAAACTTACACCTAAATACTGCACATGCAACACTTCCTGAGATCAAACCATCAATACCCAACTTCTCCAATCTGGTATAGACTTTTGGAATGGATGAAATATAGCTCCTACAATAACATGCAATGACATACAACAAACTACAACTATGAAAATAAACATTGTCGACACCGCCAAAACACCATAAACCCAACTCAAACTGATAGAGTTAATCTCATATGCCTGGGATAGATGTACAGCAGAAAAAACATAGCTATCTATGTTCTACACAATAGAAAAACCATACAATGCTCGAAAAGACACCGAAACAACATCTGCAGACAACTACAAAACCAAAACACTGAAAACTACTAATCTTCCCTGAATCTTTTAATGCAAATGTAACGTTTGGGTGAGATTACCCTTTGAGATCCAAAGTTAAACGGCCTTAGACAATCTAAAATCATCAAACAAATGCCCAAGAGTGTCCAACTTCAATGAATGCATCACCCACTGAAAATACACAAGCTAAATAGCTCTGTGAAGAAAATTGATCAAATAGCAATAATGTTACAAATGAAAACCCTTTGATTTTTTATATGTCATTGCTAATTTGGGCACCCAAATAACAATGCCATGCTTGCTGGAAAATCATTATTAATTCCCAAAATAATATTTTCTAAAAAACTCTACCACTCCAAGTTGTCAGTTCAACCAAAAAAGCCATAAATGGAGAGATTTCCCATAACACAAAATCTACTTTTTTGCTCCACTAAATCTCAACACCTTTCTTTATGCATGTATTTATTTATTATTATTTATTTAATATTTATTTGCTAGGATTTGGAAGTTGCACCTAACAATATAATATTAAATAAATATTATTTTCCAATGCAATCTTGTGATTTTGACCTGCTATTTTCGGACATCGGGAGTTACTAAAAATAGAAACTACTATTTTTGGAAAGGGGACATGACAAATCCTCTCTCCCAAAATTACTTGTGCTCAAGAAATTGCAATCACAGTGCTCCAAACTCCTTATGTCAAAATGATAAATCATGCTAAACTGCTAAAAAAGCCTTGATCTTGTACCTGTCAAGTGAGACAACTCTTGCTAAAGAATATAGTGCCAACCCAAAGAATCAGATGTCTTTGTGACAATACCATGTGCTAAACAACAATATCCATGGAATGTAAGCCTTTTGATATGTGGATTATTGAGGCCTTCTATTTGATTTCGAAACTAAACTACATCTTCCCACAAAATTTTTATCAATTTGCCAAATACAGTGTTGTCTATCTTCCCTCCTAGCATCTTGGTAAATCTATGAGATGTGTACCTGTGCTATGTTATATTATTACAACAATATTTGATGTACAACAAAATATTCCATGTTACATGTGGGTTTTTAATATGGCTTGCATCTTTCCCAACGAACAACTTCTCTCTTTTAGCTTGTTCTTCCCAAAGTATATGTGCACTGTCACAAGACAAGTTAAACCAAAAACTCCTGCAACCTCTTCCAATGATATAACTCTACTCTATAGGACAATTATAGTAGTCCATGCATCCTCCATAACAGCAAAGACAAATTTTTAAAATTGTTACCTCTTTTACCTTCACATGGTGAAGATACACCCTACTGAAATCATCACTAATTGCTTCATACTTTGTGTCATCTTGAAGGATGTTAAATATGACTTCAATAATTGATCTAGAACAACAATAGTACTATTGAGGGATAGAAGTTAACATCATATAATAGTAGCAAACAATCCACCATTTCCCAAAAAATAAACCTGCAGGCACTAGTTTGCTCGGGTAGAAGACTGTGCTGCGTATGTGCCCATTCACTAGCAAATACTGATCACCCAACACACTTTTCAAAATGATAGTAGAAAGTACATCATCATCATAACCTATGATCTAAAAATTGCTCCACCCTTTATCCACAAGTACCATTCAAGTCACTCTTAAGTATACATGTATGAATTTCCATGGTGACTAGTTAGTAAAACAACATTCATGATAAAAAGTTATTTTGTAGGCTCCCAAGCAATCTTCTCCTAATTATTATTGATCTCTAATAGGAAAATACAATGGGGTCTAGTACAACATAAAATCACTACCACAAACTTCTGTAACAAAATCAGAAATATCAGCATACAAACTAGACAAAGCTATAGAATACCATAGTTTATTTTCTTCCAGGCTGCATAGTCAAACCGTAACAACAACAAAAAGTGCCCATACTAAAAAGATATAGTTTCTAATTCCTAGAATAGATCATGAACATAAAACCTATAGTAACACATAGAAGTAATACCACACAACATTCTTGTATGAAGTTTGTTTATTGAAGTAACATAACCATGCTCATACTTTGACTTTTTGATATGTATGATGACTCTTGTGAAGATATGAGGATACTCAGCACAACTCCTTAACTCACAAGAGTAGTGGTAGTTACTACTTCTTGAAGAACTCAGATATGTGAGTATAAACACCATACAAGGTTGATGCAACACATAGGAAAATCCATCTTAAAAATATACCTTAACTAGTTCTAAAAAATTGCATACCTTGATTTCAATCCATGAGTCATCTAGAAGTTGAGTCTTCACACAATTAGAAATGATGAAGCCTCCATTAATCACCACATTCCATGTGGAAATATCATCTTCAACCACATTAGTACACTCTTCATCAGGTGGTTTACCAAGAAAATTACCAATAAGAAGCCTATTGCACTTGTCTAGATTATTTTGTACCTTTTCATGTGAACATATGAGTTGTCTATGATGGAAACCTCTTTCCCTAAGCTTATATCATTGTTTCTCTTTCCAAGTGCCATCTATTTTATGCAATCTTCTATCTAGTTACAATCCCAAGAACAAAATAGCTTGCATGCTTTTCTTCATTACACCACTTGCTGTCCATGGAACTTGTCCTTTATGAGTAGTCCCTTTAACTTTGAACTCTTCTCTAAGACCATGGAGTATCCCAAGCATCATACTTTTGTCTTCAATTGTAGAATTAAGTTCCAAGGAGTAATTTATGAGTTGAAAACATTTAACTCCTACAACTTCATTAGAACTTAGAAAATAACCTTGAAGATTCTTCATGAATTTCTTTTCCACTCCAATGGAAGAGATGAAGAATTCAAAAATGACATCAAATCCTCTATGCTCTTTTCCTTTTATAAACTCACTTAGATCCCAAATGCAAAAATTATCTTGAATTTGAATAAATGAATTTACATGCCCTATTTTGTAAAGTGTATCTCTTACCCTATTCTCCTTTTTAGCATGCTCACTTTGGTGACAAGAATTGTGTATTGGCATAGAAAGAGGCAACAAATCTGAAAATTGAGAATTTTTTTCATACCTTGGGCTGCCATCAACAAATTCATCTTCTTTTGTAGAACTCAAATTTGTGGACACACCACCATGCTTCCATTGTGCTACTCCGATATAGCTAGAAGTTGAGGATTTTAAACCAGAAAAGAACTTTGCAGCTATGACATTGAACTTATCAAACATTTCAGCTTCTATATGCTCGTCAACATCTTCTTTTTGTGGCTCTTTGGAAAAAGCACAAGGATCCCACACCTTATGTATGAGAAATTTTGATTTATTTCATCCTTCGATGCTTTTCATGGTTACAAGGAAATTGTAATGATAAATTATTAGGCATCAAATCTTTGCTAGTATTAGTACTTTCATGCCATAAGCTATACTCATGGAAATAATGAAACTGCATGCCATTAGTTGCTGATCCAAAAGCATTAGCAAGCTGAAATCCAGCATTTGTCTATGGTGAAGGACTTTCTTCATGTGCATGCAAATCTCCTTTATGTGGTATTGATTCAATCTTTCAAAGATTTATTAAATATTTTTTAGCAAGAACAACTCCCTCATCTATGCATTCAATAGGGGATACTTCCTTCTTGACTTCATCAATATTCTCCTGACACATACAATCATTAGAAGTCAATAAAGCATCTTTTATTACCAAAGAATTTTTACCTTCAAACTAAATGGTGGATTCCTTCAAATTTTGCTTCCTATCCATCTCTTGCAAATCTGATTTTTCTTTTCTACTGCGCCATCACCATCTCTTCTATATCTTGAATTTGTGACTGAGGCGTTTCTACTGCTATCTCTGGTTCTTTACCCTCCTTCAACTTTTCTTTTTCCCTTCTAAATTTGATGTAGTACCTGTATTATGTGACTCTAACATCTTCAAGTTCTCGTAGGTATTTATCAAATATTTCAATGGTTTCTTCTTCCACAGGTGTACATATTGCTATTAATATCAAATATTCTTGAAATGACAGAAGGTCCTTATAACCTTTATATTCTTTACTCCATTTTGAAAGTTGTCTTACAACATCATTCTGTCACATGCTCTTAAACATTGATTCCAAGAAACCTCCCATGATTCGCATCAACACTTCAATACCATAAAGGCTAGCAAGACCTTTTCTTTGATACCACTTGAAATATCCCAAATGATATTTAAATTAGATTTGAAAATGATTTCCCAAAGCTTCACCAAAATTACATCAAAATCCACAAAGACTAGTAAACTGGTGCACTGTAAATGACCCAATTGACCAGAAACTTATGCAACATATATATTTTATATTTTTCTAAATTTTACACCACATATAACCATTATAATAGCAATAGCACCTGCTACAACAATCAATACAAATATGGGGCAAATTTGAGAAAACCCACAAAAACTGTCAACTATCGAATGGAGCAAAAACCACTGGAAACACAATATAATGTTTTTGTTTGTATTTTCTAATGCAAATAACATGTAAACAGGTTTGATGTAGTGAATACAATAGCAGAAAACTCCAGTAACAAGATTTCAATAAAAACAATGCAAACCCACAATTACAACAACTAAACAATGTGTATTTCAACACCTAAACACTGCACATGCAACACTTCCTGATATCACACAATCAATACCCAACTTCTCCAATCTAATATTGGAATGATGAAATATATCTCCTACAATAACATGCACTAACATGCAACCACAAATACACAAAAAAATTGTAACTATGAAAATAAACATTGTCGACATCGCCGAAACACCATAAACCCAACTCAAACTGATAGAGTTAATCTCAGATGCCTAAGATAGATGTGCAGTAGCAAAAACATAGCTATCTACATGCTACACAACAGAAACACCATATAATGCTCCCAAAAACACTGAAACAACATCTGTAGACACCTGCAAAACCAAAACACTAAAAACTCTAGGTGAGATTACCCTATGAGATCCAAAGCTAAATAGCCTCAGATAATCAAAAACCCTCAAACTAATGCCCAAGAGTCTCTAGCTTCAATGGATGTATCACCCATTGAAAATACACAAGCTAAATAGCTCTGTGAAGAAAATTGATCAAATAGAAATAAAGTTGCAAATGAAAAGCCTTTGTTTTTTTATATGTTTTTTCCAATTTGGGCACCCAAATAACAATGCCCTACTTGCTGGAAAATCATTGTTAATTCCCAAAATAATATTTTCTAAAAAACTCCACCACTCCAAGTTGTCCGTTCAACCAAAAAAGCCATAAATGGAGAGATTTCCCATAACACAAAATCTACTTTTTTGCTCCACTAAATCTCAACACCTTACATTATGCATGTATTTATTTATTATTATTTATTTAATATTTATTTTCTTTCTAGAATTTGTAAGTTGCTCCTAACAATATAATATTAAATAAATATTATTTCCCAATGGAATCTTGTGATTTTGAGCTACTATTTTAGGACATCAGGACTTACTAAAAATAGAAACTACTATTTTTGGAAAAGGGACATGACAAATCCTCCCTCCCAAAATTGCTTGTCCTCAAGAAATTGCAATCACAGTGTTCCAAACTCCTTATGTCAAAATGATAAATTATGCTAAACTGCTCAAAAAGCCTTGATCTTGTACCTGTCAAGTGAGACAATTCTTGCCAAAGAATACAGTGCCAACCCAAAGAATAAGACGTCTTTGTGACAATACCATGTGCTAAACAACAATATCCATTGAATATAAGCCTTTTGATATGTGGATGATTGAGGCCTTCTATCTGATTCCCAAACTAAACTACATCTTCCCACAAATTTTTTATCAATTTGCCAAATACAATGTTGTCTATCTTCCCTCCTAGCATCTTGGTAAATCTATGAGATGTGTACCTATGTTGTGTGATATTATTACAACAATATTTGATGTACAACAAAATATTCCATGTTACATGTGGGTTTTTAATATGGCTTGCATCTTTCCCAACCAACAATTTCTCTCTTTTAGCTTGTTCTTCCCAAAGTATATGTGCACTGTCATAAGACAAGTTAAACCAAAAACTCCTGCAACCTCTTACAATGATATAACCCTGATCTATAGGACAGTTATAGTAGTCCATGCATCCTCCATAACAACAAAGACAAATTTTTAAAATTATTACCTCTTTTACCTTCACATTGTGAAGATACACCGTACTGAAATCATCACTAATTGCTTCATACTTTGTGTCATCTTGAAGGATGTTAAATATGACTTCAATATTTGATCTAGAACAACAATAGTACTATTGAGGGACAGAAGTTAACATCATATAACAGCAGCAAACACTCCACCATTTCCCAAAAAATAAACCTGCAAGCAGTAGTTTGCTCAGGTAGAAGACTGTGCTCCGTATGTGTCCATTCACTAGCACATATTGATCACCCAACACACTTTTCAAAATGATAGTAGAAAGTACATCATCATCATAACCTATGATCTGAAAATTGCTCCACCCTTTATCCACAAGTACCTTCCAAGTCACTCTTAAGTATACATGTATGAATTTCCATGGTGACTAGTTAGTAACACAACATTGATGATAAAAAGTTGTTTTGTAGACTCCCAAGAAATCTTCTCCTAATTATTATTCATCTCTAATAGGAAACAACAACAGGGTCTACTACAACATAAAATCACTACCACAAACTTCTATAACAAAATCAAAAATATCTGCATACAAACTAGACAAAACTATAGAATAGCATAGTTTATTTTCTTCCTTGCATAGTCAAACCTTATCAACAACAAAAGTGCCCATACTAAAAAGATATAGTTTCTGATTCCTAGAATAGATCATGAACATAAAACCTATAGTAACACATAGAAGTAATACCACACAACATTCTTGTATTATGTTTGTTTATTGAAGTAACATAACCATGCTCATACTTTGACTTTTTGATATGTATGATGACTCTTGTGAAGATATGAGGATACTCAACACAACTCCTTAATTCACAATAGTAGTGGTAGATACTAGTTCTTGAAGAACTCAGATATGTGAGTATAAACACCATGCAAGGTTGATGCAACATATAGGAAACTCCATCCTAAAAATATACCTTAACTAGTTCTAAAGAATTGCATACCTTGATTTCAATCCATGAGTCTTCTAGAAGTTGAGTCTTCACACAATTAGAAATGATGAAGCCTCCATGAATCACCACATTCCATGTGGAAATATCATCTTCAACCACATTAGTACACTCTTCATCAGGTGGTTTACCAAGAAAATTACCAATAAGAAGCTTGGTGCACTTGTCCAGATTATTTTGTACCTTTTCATGTGAACATATAAGTTGTCTATGATGGAAACCTCTTTCCCTAAGCTTATATCATTGTTTCTCTTTCCAAGTTCCATCTATTTTATGCAATCTTCTATCTAGTAACAATCCAAGAACAAAATATCTTGCATGCTTTTCTTCATTACACCACTTGCTGTCCAAGGAACTTGTCCTTTATGAGTAGTCCCTTTAACTATGAACTCTTCTCTAAGACCATGGAGTATGCCAAGCATCATACTTTTCTCTTCAATTGTAGAATTAAGTTCCAAGGAGTAATTCATGAGTTGCAAACATTGAACTCCTACAACTTCATTAGAACTTAGAAAATAACCTTGAAGATTCTTCATGAATTTCTTTTTCATTCGAATGCAAGAGATGAAGAATTCAAAATTGACATCAAATCCTCTATGCTCTTTTCCTTTTATAAACTCACTTAGATCCCAAATGCAAAAATTATCTTGAATTTGAATCAACAAATTTACATGCCCTATTTTGTAAATTGTATCTCTTAGCCTATTCTCCTTTTTAGCATGCTCACTTTGGCTACAAGAATTGTGTATTGGCATAGAAAGAGGCAACAAATCTGAAAATTGAGTTAGAACTAAAATTTGTGGATACACCACCATGCTTCCATTGTGCTACTCCGATATAGGTACAAGTTGAGGATTTTGAACTAGAAAACAACTTTGCATCTATGACATTGAACCCATCAAACATTCCAGCTTCTATATGCTCCTCAACGTCTTCTTTTTGTGGCTCTTTGGAAAAAGCACTAGGATCCCACACCATTATGTATGAGAAATTTTGATTTATTTCATCCTCCATATGATGCTTTTCATGGTTACAATGAAATTGTAATGATAAATTATCAGGCATCAAATCTTTGCTAGTATTACTACTTTCATGCCATAAGCTATACTCATGGAAATAATGAAACTGCATGCCATTAGTTGCTGATCCAAAAACATTAGTAAGCTAAATTCCAACATTTGTCTATGGTGAAGGACTTTCTTCATGTGCATGCAAATCTCCTTTATGTGGTATTGATTCAATCTTTCAAAGATTTATTAAATATTTTTTAGCAAGAACAACTCCCTCATCTATGCATTCAATAGGTGATACTTCCGTCTTGACTTCATCAATATTCTCCTGACACATACAATCATTAGAAGTCAATAAAGCATCTTTTATTACCAAAGAATTTTTACCTTCAAACTAAATGGTGGATTCCTTCAAATTTTGCTTCCTATCCATCTCCTACAAATCTAATTTTTCTTTTCTACTGCACCATCACCATCTCTTCTATATCTTGAATTTGTGATTGAGGTGTTTCTACCGCTATCTCTGGCTCTTTACCCTCCTTCAACTTTTCTTCTTCCCTTCTAAATTTGATATAGTACCTATATTATGTGACTCTTACATCTTCAAGTTCTCCTAGGTGTTAGTGTAGGTTTTTTATTCCTTATTACAAGGTTTTTCCTACACATTTATTTAAGCTTGCTTAGGTTAATAAAGCATGTCTTATTATGTGAGTGGTTGCGAGGTGTCACCTTCCTACATGTGAGCATCCATTAGCTATCTTGGGAAGATACTTTGCTATCTTTAGTCCGATAGATGGTTGCTTCTCATTGGTCGGTGTTTCAACCTCCTCCCTCTCTCTGGTCTATATAAGCATGCTACCTAGCTTGTATTTTCATTCAATATTGGAGATAGTTATCTGATGCTATTTTGCCATTCGATCATTTCACATCAATCTCATGGTATCGATGTTATTGTGTTTTGCATTTATAGTTTATGTTTCTAACTCTTTCAATTGAATTTGGGTTATAATCTGTTTTACAGATTTTAACATGGTATCAGAGTAAGTTTTGTAAGGTTAGATTCTTTGTAGAGATCTTGTAAAATCCCGTATGCTCTTCTCTTGCATTTTTCAAACGATCTGGAGAATCAGAAAGGATTTATGAAGATCCGGTAAATCTTGATTTTCTCAAATTTGTCAATCGGCTTGCATATTTGGTGTCAATCTCATGTATTGCAGGTTGCAGCATGCCTTTGCTTGACTTAGGTAGTTGATTCTACCTTTGCATGCCATTTTTTGGTTGATGGGGTCAGTTTTTGCAGCTAAAGGCATCTGTTTTACACTAGATCTACATCTTCCATACATTAGCAAGAAAAATGCCTTCTAGGTTTTGTTCGCAACACAGAAAAACCATCTGGGTATCTTTTAGGTTTTTTCATGCAGACTGTATATTTTGCAGAAACAAATTCGAAAAGCTACAGAAGACCCCCTCTTTGTTGGTAGTTGCAGATTTGAATGCAGTTTTCAAATGCTCTGTTCTTGCTCATACGGACTCCATTTCTCACGAATTTTTTTTGATCTTGGCTATTTTTTGTGCTCTATGCACTAGTACAGTCATTTTTTGATTTTAGTGCAGAGATTTTTTAGAAATTACAGATTCTTAGTCGGGACACTACGTAGTCCTCATTTTGAGAACTCCGAAGAGGCATAACTTTTGCATTAAACCTTGGATCAAGGTGATTCTTTTTTTGAAAGTGGATTTTTTTCATGTAGTTTGCAGTGGTACTGTTTATTTTACTAGGCATTGGCCATAAGTATTAGTTTCAGCATATGCTCTTTTTGAGGATTTGTAATAGCATTGAAATCAAGTCCACTCAGTATTTCTTGCTGGTGGAAATTGTAAACGCACTAAATATAAAGTGCCAAATCAAATTTTCTTGGGGGGATTCTTTGATTGAGTGGAAAAGGGGGGGTGCCTTGTGTATTCTTGCATCTTTTTTTTCCTCACAACAACAATAACAACAATCTAATTTTGCATTAAGATGGATCAATTAACAATGCTTGTTCTAACACCCTACAACTACTATGAGTGGAAGTCCAAGATGACTATCCAACTTAAGAAGTTAGGACTATATAGAGTAACAATGGGTCTAGAAACTGAACCAACCTTAATTATAGAAAGGCCTAAATTTCATAACAGGCTAGATGAAGCTTTTGGAACTCTATGCATGTCTGTATCTCCTGATTTTCCTTTTTATGTTGAATCTGCTACAACACCAAATGATGTATGGACTACTTTAGAAAATCTCTTTGGTAAACAAGATGAATTAAGGGGACATCAATTGGAGAATGAGCTAATAGGGTTAAATCCATGTAATTTTGATACAATACAAGACTTCTTCACAAAGCTAAAGGCCATTAGATTACAGTTGAAGCAATGTGGGATTGAAAAGAAAGATCCACAATTGATCTTAAGTATTCTTTCTAAGCTTGGTCTTAACTACTCAGTGTTTGTTCCTACATTTTATGCCACCAAAAGTGCTCTTGGGACTACCTACAAAATGCCTTCTTTAGATGAATTTGCTGCTGAACTCACTAAAGAGTAGGATAAATTAGTTCACATGGGCACTATTAAGCCTTCTAAGTCTCATGCCTTGGCTACAAATCAGGGCACTAAAGATCAGAAAGGCAATGAAAAGCAAAATAAGAAACAAAAGGATCAAGGAGAGAAGAAACAAGGTCCAAAACAAGCTGCAAACAATGCAGCTCCTGAGTCTTCCTCTAAAGACAACATGTCTAAAAAGGAGAAGATAAAGTGTGCCTTTTCTAAGAAATCTAGTCACAATGAGCATAAGTGTTTGAAAAAGTAAATAGCTCATCTCACTTATCTTCTTGAGAAGAATAATATCAAAGTGCCAGATTCAGCTAAAGAAGATTCTTCACAATCTTCAAAGGACATGAAAAATAGTAAGGGGAAGGGCAAGGCCCTTGTTGCAGTTGCTACACTACCAGATAGTTGGGTAATTGACTTAGGTGCTTCTCACCACATGGCCAATACAAAGGAAAGTTTCTCATCCTTGGAGTCATGTTCTATGCCTGATATTCTTATGGGTAATGATACACTAGAGGAAGTTCTTGGGAAAGGATCTGTTGACATTGGTGATGGGACATTCCATGATGTTCCTTGTGTGCCTTCTTTGTCAACTAATCTCCTATCTATCTACCAGATCACCCATACAGGTTCCAGCAAGAGAGTTGAATTTACACCTGACTCAGTGGTTATCAGTGATCTGCACAGTGGGTCTACAGTTGTTGTAGGAAAAGTTGATAACCATTCTAGGCTCTATCACTTTTCTCATTTTGTTCATGATTCTCCTTCACTTGCATTGCTCACTCACTCAGATGAGGTGAGTCATTTGTGGCATCAGCGGTTTGGCCACTTGAACTATCACTACTTGCAATAGCTCAGTCAGCATGACATTGTTACAGGGTTGCCTTCTATTCGATTCTCTGATGGAGTTTGTCAAGGTTGCATTCTTGGCAAGCATCCTAAAGAAAAATTTGACAAAGGCAAAGTACAAAGAGTCACACAGTTCTTGGAGTTAGTACACAGTGATTTGGCTGGTCCATTTCAACATCCTTCATTCAGCAGAGCTAGATATGTATTGACCTTCATTGATGATCTTTCCCAATACACCTTTGTATACTTTCTTAAACAAAAGTCTGAAGTCTTTGAGTCTTTTCAGGACTTTAAATCTTTTGTAGAGAAACAATCTAGGAAGGTTGTCAAGATTCTGTGCACCGATAATGGCGGGGAATATGTCAACCAAAGGTTTGAGCAGTTTTGTGCCTCAAAGGGCATTGATCTTCAGCACACAGTTCCCTATAGTCCATAGCAAAATGGAGTTGCAAAATGAAAGAATCGGTCATTGAAGGAAATGGCCAATTGCATGATTCACTCCAAATAATTGGCACCTCAGTATTGGGCAGAGGCCATCAACTGTGCGTGTTATATCTAGAACCAGGTTCCTCATCGAGCTGTGAAGGGGGTAACTCCTTTTCAAGCTTGGATTGGTCGGAAACCCACAGTTAAGCACTTCTGAGTATTTGGGTCTCCTGCATGGGCCCACATTCCAATAGAGAAACGCAAGGCTATGGATCCACAGAGTAGGCCTTGCATATTTGTTGGCTATCTAGATGGTGTCAAAGGCTATAGGCTACTCCACCCTACCACACATGAGCTCTTTATTGAGAGGAGTGTTTGGATTGAGGAGGATACTTCTTCTACCACTTCTCCATCTTTCATTCCCATGGAGACACTGCGAATTCATGATGATAGTTCTTCTGAGGACCTTAATCCTCCTAAGGAGTCTTCTTCCTCCACTTCAGATGGCGATGATGAGGGTTCATCTTCCTCCTCTCTTAGTCATCATTCAGAGGATGTTGATTCTCCTCCAGATTCCTCTGCCACTGGGCCTCTTTGGGCTCATCAAACTTTGGAGTCAGTAGGTGATTGGCTTGGTGATCCTTCAGATGCGAGAAGAACAAGGTCACAGTTTGAGTAGGCTCCTCATCTCTTCTTTGCTTAAGCTTCTGATCCACAGTCCTTCAGGGAAGCTTTTGGTGTCCCCGAGTGGGATGCTGCTATGCAGGAAGAGTTCAGTTCCTTGGAAAGGAACCATACATGGGATTTAGTCCCACTTCCTAAGGGAAGAAAACTTGTTCGGCAAGTGGATCTATCAAACAAAATTTGCTGCAAATGGGTCGGTTGATAAACATAAGGCTTGCTTGGTTGGAAAAGGATTCTCCCAAGTTCCTGGGATTGACTACTTTGAGACTTTTGCACTGGTTGCCAAGATGAATTCAATCCGACTTGTCCTTGCCATTGCTGCAGCCCATCGCTGGGAAGTTCATCAGATGGATGTGAAGAGTGCTTTTCTTCATGGTGACCTTCAGGAGGAGATATATATGGAGCAGCCACAGGGGTTCATCCAGGATCCTTCACTTGTCTGCCAACTTTGGAAGTCTCTCTATGGCCTTAAACAAGCCCCTCGCACCTAGTATGCCAAGATGGACTCCTTTCTTCTATCAGTTGGGTTCACTCGGTGCCAGTTTGATCTAAACGTCTACATTTTGCAGCAGGATGATACTCTCACTTTCCCTGTTCTCTATGTTGATGACTTGCTGATTACAGGGAGTTCCTCATCCACTATCAAGGCAGTGAAAACTACCCTTCATGATCATTTTTTGATGTCTAACTTGGGTCTTTTTCACTATTTCTTTGGCATTGAGATTACATAGTCTTCAACTGGTATCTTTCTTTCTCAGCCCAAGTATGCTCTTGATATGCTCTCTAGATTTCGCATGGCTAACTGTAAGCCTACGCCGACTCCCTTTTTGTCAGGAGTCAAACTTGAGGCTTCTTGTTCTTCACCTTTAGTAGATGCTACCTTGTATCACCAATTGGTTGGAAGTCTCATATACTTGACTCAAATGAGGCCTGATATTTCATATGCCATGGGCCTGGTCTCCAGGTTCATGCAGGAGCCACATGATCTACATTGGAAAGTAGTTAAGAGGATTCTTCACTATGTATAGGGCACTCACAGTTATGGGATTCATTATAAAGCAGGCATGGATATTAACTTGGTGGGATACACAGATTTAGATTGGGTAGGTGATTCTCAGGATCGCAAGTCTACTTCAGGGTATTGCTTCTCTCTTGGTTTAGGTCCAATTTCTTGATCAAGCAAGAAGTAGTCTGCTATTTCTCTTTCATCTACAGAGGCTGAGTATCGAGGAGCACTTAATGCTACTACTAAAGCTATTTGGCTTCAACACATTCTCATTGAGTTTGGTATTTCCTTCAAGAAGCCTACGGTCATCTTTTGTGATAACCAGAGTGCTATTTAGATCTCTCGCAATCCGGTCCATCATCAGTGGACCAAACACATTGAGATTCACATGCACTACATTTGGGAGTTGATTCATGAGTAGGTTCTTGATCTTCAGTATTGTTCGACATCAGATCAGATAGCTGACATCTTCACCAAACCCTTCACTGAGAGCAAGTTCATTCATTTGCGAGCTTTGCTTGGGGTGCGGCAAGTGTCCTCCTTTTAGGGGGCTTCTTAGCTCCTTCTTTCTCTCTTTATTCAGGGGGGTGTACTCTCTTTTGTGGGGGGGGGGCTACTTCTCTTTTGGGGGGGAATTCATTGTACATGGGTACCTCATCAGGCTTGATTTGCCGGGACCCATCTCTTTACCCACCTAAGCTATGCTTATGGGGGGGTGTTAGTGTAGGTTTTTTATTCCTTATTATAAGGTTTTTCCTACACATTTATTTAAGCTTGCTTAGGTTAATAAAGCATGTCTTATTATGTGAGTGGTTGCGAGGTGTCACCTTCCTACATGTGAGCATCCATTAGCTATCTTGGGAAGATACTTTGCTATCTTTAGTCCGATAGATGGTTGTTCCTCATTGGTCGGTGTTGCCACCTCCTCCCTCTCTCTGGTCTATATAAGCATGCTACCTAGCTTGTATTTTCATTCGATATTGAAGATAGTTATCTGATGCTATTTTTCCATTCGAGCATTTCACATCAATCTCATGGTATCACTGTTATTATTTTTTGCATTTACAGTTTATGTTTCTAACTCTTTCAATTGATTTTGGGTTATAATCTGTTTTACGGATTTTAACACTAGGTATTTATCAAATATTTCAATGGTTTCCTCTTCCACAGGTATACATATTCCTATTAATATCAAATATTCTTGAAATGACAGAAGGTCCTTATAACCTTTATATTCTTTATTCCATTTCGAAAGTTGTCTTACAACATCATTCTGTCGCATGCTCTTAAACATTGATTCCAAGAAACCTCCCATGATTCACATCAACACTTCAATACCATAAAGGCTAGCAAGACCTTTACTTTGATACCACTTGAAATATCCCAAATGATATTTAAATTAAATTCGAAAATGATTTCCCAAAGCTTCACGAAAATTACATCAAAATCCACAAAGACTAGTAAACTGGTGCACTGTAAATGACGCAATTCACCAAAAACTTATGCAACATATATATTTTATATTTTTCTAAATTTTACATCACATATAACCATTATAATAGAAATAGCACCTGCTACAACAACCAATACAAATATGGGGCAAATTTGAGAAAACCCACAAAAACTGTCAACTATCGAATGGAGCAAAAACCACTGGAAACACAATATAATGTTTTTATTTGTATTTTCCAATGCAAATAACATGTAAACAAGTTTGATGTAGTGTATACAATAGAAGCAAACTCTAGCAACAAGATTTTAATAAAAAGAATGCAAACCCAGAATTACAACAACTAAACAATGTGTATTTCAACAGCTAAATACTGCACATGCAACACTTCCTGATATCAAACCATCAATACCCAACTTCTCCAATCTGATATTGGAATGGATGAAATATATCTCCTACAATAACATGCACTGAGATGCAACCACAAATACACAAAAAAGAAACTGTAACTATGAAAATAAACATTGTCGACACTGTCAAAACACCATAAACCCAACTCAAACTGATAGAGTTAATCTTAGATGCCTAGGATAGATGTGTAGTAGAGAAACATAGCTATCTACATGCTACACAACAGAAACACCATACAATACTCCCAAAAACACCGAAACAACATCTGCAGACACTTGCAAAACCAAAACACTAAAAACTCTAGGTGAGATTACCCTCTGAGATCCAAAGCTAAATAGCCTCAGATAATCTAAAACCCTCAAACAAATTCCCAAGAGTCTCCAGCTTCAATGGATGCATCACCCACTGAAAAAACACGAGCTAAACAGCTCTGTGAAGAAAATTGATGAAATAGAAATAATGTTACAAATGAAAAGCCTTTATTTTTTTATATGTTTTTGCCAATTTGGGCACCCAAATGACAATTCCCTACTTGCTGGAAAATCATTGTTAATTCCCAAAACAATATTTTCTAAAAAACTCCACCACTCCAAGTTGTCCGTTCAACCAAAAAAGCCATAAATGGAGAGATTTCCCATAACACAAAATCTACTTTTTTGCTTCACTAAATCTCAACACCTTACATTATGCATGTATTTATTTATTATTATTTATTTTCTTTCTAGGATTTGGAAGTTGCTCCTAACAATATAATATTAAATAAATATTATTTCCCAATGCAATCTTGTGATTTTGAGCTACTATTTTCGAACATCGGGACTTACTAAAAATAGAAACTACTATTTTTGGAAAGGGGACATGACAGTTTATTCTTCCACTCACCAAGAACATACTAATTTAGATTTTTATTTCGGTGAATTGACGATTGGAAAATACAAGAGAATTTTAGATCACTTGGCTCCCTTAACTTTGTCTTGAAATAAAATAGAACCTAAATAAGGTTCAACAATTGTGAGACCAATAATCATGTGCATACCTATTTTTTAAGAGTTATCATCTTGCATGTGTCAAACATATAATTAGAGGATTGTTGTGCTAAGTCTATTTTATTTTGTTCCTTAGCACATATTTTAATACCTTTCATAGTACTTTATAGCTAGTCATTTAGGTGACACAATCACTGGTAACCTTGGTGTCCTTAAGTTCCCTCTATTGAGTTGTAAGATAAAGTTCAAATTATTACTTGTAGAAAGAACATTTTATTTGGAATATAAAATTATATCATTTGATTTTAAGACTAGGGATTTTATTTCATAAATTCTTGCAGGACATCTAATGCAACCGTGTTCATACATAAGCCATACAATTAATAACATCGAATTTATATCACATTTCCATGTTATATCTTTGAATACATCTATCTAAATTGGACTATTGAATTAACACCCTTTTCTAGAACACACCTTTCAAGTTGTAAGTGACTAATTGATCAATGTTATACGACACAAGCAACTCAAAGTTATAAATAGACAAATTGACTAATTACCAAAAGTCACATACTAACTAATAAGCTCACTTTGTCAACCAAACTCATGCTTCCCTTACAAGGGACCCAATAAACATCTTTAGAAATAAATTCATTGCATTCTAAATGTGTTGATATAAAAGCATACATGACCATCAAGATCATTGTATTTCACTCTTTAAGAAATAGTAAGTCAAATGCTACAAAAGCACTAGTGATAGTTAGAATGACATAATGGGCACTTAAGATATCATATATACGCACAAGCCCATGCACCCTCCTATCAACACAAAAAAAATTTGTAGTTGGGTGGCACGTGGCCTCATTATGTTTTGTGTTATTGTTGGCCATGAACTACCTAAGAAATATATTATGCCTCTTGTTGTATAATTCTTTTCTATTACAGAATAAATTTCATGATAAGGTCTAGCAAGTGTATGTAGTGCAATATAGGTAGTGACACATTATTGAGTGTCCAAGTTATTACAAAAGTGACACTTGCCATAATATTTCAAGGTAGATGGTTCACTAAACATGAAGTAAATCTGATTGTCTACATGTTCTTAAAGTGATGGGAACTATTAAAAGTACAATGGGAGAAATGATAATCAACATCATGGTGTTAAATTTGACAGTTGGAGGAGTATCAGTGTTTTAAGAAGGCAAGGATAAGGATGTTCTACTGGTCACCATAAAAAAACTTGAAAATATAAACATTGAATGAGGTGACAAGGATGAGTTAGGAAGCCTACTCTCTTAGAGGGTAGTTGAATAATCCAATGTCATGCCCAATATAGATGAAGAACAATGGGCGTATAAGAGAACTTCCATTATTGCAAGGTATTGCTTTAAAAATAAAATGTCGACAATAACGAGGGACATATCGAGCCCACCTTATTTTCTAAAGTGGTATTAGGATCCATATGAGTATAAAAGAAGGAATTATTATTCCCTTTGATAATACAAGGAGAACAAGTTTAGTTTTTTGGGAATATTTTCCAAGTCATTTGAGGCTAATAATAAAATCACATATCATCATGGTTCTTTTGTATGATAAAAAAAATATAAACTAAGAACTTCTTGCATGTTCAGCCACAAACTATGTACATACATTCTTCCCATGTACATGTATACTAAGCATGATGAATGGTGACATGACAAAATTCCCACACAACTATGTGATGTTCCTAATGAAATGAGGGGGCTACTTAGATTTATCTAAAAAGCACTTACATGCAAGGTAAAATATATTATTCTAGGTGTAATAAATCATAAAATACATTATTAAAATAAACATGTAGGAGGTGTTATATGCTTTTATGTGATGGAATATGTTAACAAAATCTCTCATATAGTTCTCTAAATCTATTTTTATATGGTGAGAAGACATAACTTCTAAGCTTAAGTGAAATAAATACAACATAGTTGTCCCATAAAAACAAAGAACAACTTGAAAGTAGAGAAATTAAGGAAAGCTTGTTATAAAGTACTCAAAAGCTAGTTAGATTATAAGATTCTTAATTAAGCCACATCCCTGGTGGGAAAGACTAAAATAATTCTTTATGACTCTAGAGATGACCTTTCTTATTATAAACTCTAATATTTTTACAGTTTGAGCTTATATTTTGGCATTTATATGGGTTTGCATATTTTTCTTTAATTTTTTTAAAAAATTTATAGAGATGAGAATGAGGTTTATTCTTTCACTCACCAAGAACATACTAGTTTAGATTTTATGTTGTCGAATTGACGATTGGAAAATACAAGAAAATTTTAGATCACTTGGCTCCCTTAACCTCATCTTGAAATAACATGGAACGTAAATAAGGTTCAACAATTGTGAGACTAATAATCATGTACATTTTTTAAGAGTTATCATCTTGCATGTGTCAAACTTATAATTAGAGGATTATTGTGATAAGTCTATTTTGTTTTGTTCCTTTTCACACATTTTTAATACCTTTCTTAGTTCTTTATAGCTAGTAATTTAAGTGACACAATCACTAGTAACCTTGGTGTCCTTAAGTTTCCCTATTGAATTGGAAGATAAAGTTTAAATTATTGCTTGTAGAAATAGTGTTTTATTTGGAATCTAAAAAAATATCATTTGAATTTAAGACTAAGGATTTTCTTTCAAAAAATCTAGTATGACATCTAACCCAACTATTTTATATGACACAAGTAACTCAAAGTTGTAAATAAACAAATCAACCAATTGCCAAAAGTCACATACTAACTAATAAGCTCACTCTGTCAACTAAACTCACACTTCTCTTACAAGGGACTCAAGAAACATCTTTAGAAATAATTTACTGCATATTCAAAATGTGTTGATATAAAAGCATACACAACCATCAGGATAATTGTATTTTACCCTTTAAGAAATATTAAGCCAAATGTTACAAAAGAACTAGTGATAGTTAGAATGGTGTAATGGGCACTCAAGATATCATATATATATATACACAACCCCATGCACTCTCCTATCAACACAAAGAATTTTATGTAGTTGGGTGGCATAGGTCCTCATTATTTTTTTTCTTGTTGTTGGCCATGAACTACTTAAGCAATATATTATGCCTCTTATTGTATAATTCTTTTCTTTTGCAGAATAAATTTCATGATAAGGTCTAACAAGTGTATGTAGTGCAATATAGTCAGTGACACATTATTGAGTGTCCAAGTTATTACAAAAGTGATGCTTGCCATACTATTTCAAGGTAGATGGTGCACTAAACACAAAGTAAATTTGACTATCTACATGTTCTTAAAGTGATGGAAACTATTGAAACTACAATGGGAAACATGATAATCAACATCATTTTGTCAAACTTGAGAGTTGAAGGAGTATTACTGGTTTAAGAGGGAAAGGATAAGGATGTTCTATTAGTCACCATCAAAAAACTTGAAAAGATAAACATTGAACGAAGTGACAAGGATGAGTTAGCAATCCTACTCTCTTAGATGGTAGTTGAATAACTTCCATTATTGTAAGGTATTACTTTGAAAATACAAGGTCAACAATAACATGGGACATATCAAGCCCATCTTACTTTCTAAAGTGGTATTAGGATCCACATGAGTACCAAAGAAGGAATTATTATTCCCTTTGATAATACAGGGAGAATAAATTTAGTTTTTTGGGAATATTTTCCAAATGACTAGTCATTTGAGGATGATAATGAAATCATATATCATAATGGTTCTTTTATTTGATAAAAAATATAAACTAAAAACTTCTTGCATGTTGGGCCACACACTATGTACATACATTCTTCCCATGTACATGTATACTAAGCATGATGAATGGTGACACGACAAAATACCTACATAACTATGGGATGTTCTTGATGAAATGAGGGGGCTATTGAAACTGAGATTAATCTACAATGGACTTAACATGCAAGACAAAATATATTATTCTAGTTGTAATAAACCATAACATACATTCGTTAAATAAACACAAAGGAGGTGTTATATGCTTTAGTTTGATGGAATATGTTAACAAAATCTCTCATATATTTCTCTAAATCTACTTTTATATGGTGACAATACATACCTTCTAAGTTTAGGTGAATTAAATACAACATAGTTGTCCCTTAAGAAAAAAGAACAACTTGAAAGTAGAGGAAATAAGAAAAGCTAAGTGTTATAAAGTACTCAAAAGTTAGGTAGATTATAGGATTCTTAATCAAGCCACATCCTTCCAGTGAGAAAGACTAAAATACTTCTTTATGAATCTAGATATGACCTTTCTTATTATAAACACTAATATTTTTATAGTTTAAGTGATTCTCATTAAACACAAAAAATCAAATTACAAGGAAAAAAATCAAATTTACGTACAGTAGATTATTACTTTCATTAAGGATGATTATTTTTTCTAAACTAAGAGAGGAGATGGTATGAAGAAAACTACCATAACTTACACATGGTGCATAGTTAGTGTCAATCTTGTGTATTTTTTAATAATGTCACTATAACATCCAAATCAATTATAAAAAATTGGAAAAAAAATTAAACTAAGTGAGGTCATGGTATGAAACAAACCAACATAACTTACACATAATGTATAATTAGTATCAATCTTATATATTTTTTAATAATATTAATATAACATTCAAATCAATTGTAGAAAATTGGAGAGAGTACATTACTAAAGAATATAAGAATCACTTCACAAAATTATAAAAAAAATGATTTTACATTTATCATCAACTTCACATGTTTGAAGTTTTTCTTGTTTATGTCAAATTTAAAAGCTTATATATTCTTCAAAACACATTAAAAAATGCCAACCCATGTCTCATATGAAATATTTTCTCACACTCTTTGCATCAATAGAGATTCCACTAAAAATCTTTTGACATGAAAAAGAGAAACACAAACAAAGAGAGATGAAAAACACACACCATATAAGTTTGTGTCATTCTTGTCTATATTGAAAGTCATTTATGGAATCTATATTCATGGATTGTAACACTACAAAGAACATTGTAAACAAGAGAGGCATTACTATATCCAATCTAAACAAAAACAATGCATTTAGCTTCAAATTTAATCATTTATCATCAATCTCTCACACACATGAGCTTCTTGAACCACCCTATGTTTGAAACCCTCATTTTCATTCAAAACTCATCTAAACTTCACAATCAATCTCACAAGAAAGCTGACATCATCCTCTTTACACCAGAGAAAATTCCATTAGGAAATGTTCTGAAACGAGGGAGATCTAGCAATGGAAAGAGATGAAAAGAACAAAAACCATAAGATTCTTCAAACCAGAGCACTTGAACATTACTGTCGACCACTGTCATAAAGGAAAGATAGCTTGTGGAGCACCAAATCATGAACCATTTGAACTGAAGGTACATAACATCATCCTAGACTTAATTCTAGAACCACAGACTGTAAAACTTAAATGTGGAGAAATGCGGATCATAATACATTCTCCCTGTCACCGTTAAATACACAGAAAAAATAGTTTTTACTCTGGTGAACATAACTCACTTAAATCTTCATAGCGGAGCCTCAAACTTGAAATAGAGCAACTACAGACATCCCTTAACATAACTTCCAAACTGCAGATAGAGATATTCAATCCACAAGATATGCGGAGCAAAACATTGTATTGTTCTTCTCAGATAATTGCTCAGACTCATTCAATAATTTCCTTAGATGCTGACCGTAGGTGTTGACATCAATGACAACACTTACTACTCATACTTGCAACAATCTCCCCCTTTGTCATTGATGGCAACACATGATGTGAAAAACCATCAAGACCTACAATCTTTCTTTGTTTCTTTTCTCCCCATTACTTGATGCTTTCTCTGACTACAACTTTCTTCTTAAGTTTTTCACATGAACTTCTCTCCCCCTTTGACATCAATGGAAAAGGGTGCCAGACCTTTTATTTCTCTTTATTGCACACCTCCCCCTATCATCAACACTACAACAATTACTGCTCTTAATCAGAAACTCATATTAGCAACATCTACCAGCTCCCCTTGAGAGGTAGCCTACAAAACATCAATCCAGATGAAAGAATGAGACTTTGAGCACCACTGGACTAATGCATTTCTTATGCATCTCAGTTTAGAGCAGGAGGGGTGATAACCCCTAACTTCTCCCTAAGATACTCACAAGTATCCTTAGGCAGAGGCTTAGTGAAAATATCTGCAATCTGATCCTTTGAAATCTTTTTCACTCATAACATCTTCAATTGCTGACACTTGTGACCATTAGATATAGGCAATGACCTAAGAATCTTCAACACAACCTCATCCTCGTTAATAGTTCCTCCAAGACCTTTGATTCCATTGATAATTTCATCAACTTTTTGCATGTAGATTGTTATGTTCTCATCTTCATTCATCTTCAGGGCTTCATACCTTGCCTTTAAGTTTTGTAATTTGGCACTCTTATAGAATCATCTCCTTCATATAAATTTTTCAACTTAATCCAGATCTCATGATCAGTCTCCAAATCCATAACTTTCACCAACTCAGTGTTAGATAAGGCATTTAATAGAGCATCTCTAGCTTTTCCATTTAACTCATATTGTTTGCCCTTGAGAATCTTATAACGGTGATAGAGGTCTTGCATCTCATGTCTGTACCAATAAGAAATTTAGTACCTTTGGCTCATTGTATGGAAAAAAATGATTTTGAGGATTTGTTGGTGGGGCTACTTAAATTTATAGTTTTTTTTGTAGTTGTTTTTAAGAGTCATTAAGGTCATATTTTCTTTGTTTAGAAACTACTAAATAGGCTACTGGGTGTGGAGGGTGTTTGCTTCTATATAGAGCATTTTGGGAATATATTTGGAGGCATGTGAGGTTGTCCTTGTTGTTGTGGTGTCCCCATATAGGTCAGTTACATCAATCCTCCAGCTGTGAATAAGTACCAGGTCATATACTTTCTTCATTAGCTCTGTATTTGCATTATTATTTGGTTGTTTCTTAGCAAGGTTAATTCATAACACAATTTTCATTAGTTGAGACAAAATCTAAATAGATTAATTTTGATAATAATTGTAGATACAAACTAAAAACATGTCATAAGTTGTATTTTTTTAATTTTCTATTGAAAATGGAGACAATATAATCTGCATAAAGCATAATGATCAGATATCTCTCCTTCCAGCTAACAAAAATAAGGTCAGATTGTATTCTTTCTCTAAGTATTTGTTTCTTAAAGGTTTGGAATTTTTTCTTAAAAGAACAAGGAAGAAGAATTTGATGAGTTTGGTGTTTGTGATTGCAGATCGATTGGAGGAAAATGTGGATGAATGAAAAAATGAAACAATTGAAGGGTCACCAAGAAGGAAGTATTCATGTGAGGGAAATAAAGCATGAACATGTTGAAAGAACTGGATCTATGGCTCGGTTCATAGGAATAAATAATCTTGGGAATATATGATGGAAACAGAGGTGCCATTGTTTGGCACACTTTTTCTTAAAATAAGCAATAGACCATCTTCAATATTTTATATGTATTGCAATGTTTCTTAGGAATGACAATAAATTGTATTAGTTTTCTTAAATTTTTTTTTTTTCTGTAGTATGCCATGGCAAGCCTCCTCTTTGGTGAAGGTGGATTGTGAGATCTACAGGTGTTGTAGGTTTTAATTTTGGCATCTTAGTATTATAGTTTAGGATGTTCTTGGGATAGCTAGCACCATCAAGAAAGTCAACCATGTGCACATTTCAAGCAATAGTAGCTATAATGCAATAAGATTTATTCATGTGGTTGAAGTATGTACAACTCTCATCTTCTTAAAGCATCCTTTTGAATCCATTCTGTACATAACTTGCAATCATTGTATTACATAGGATGACATCTCTTTGAGGCATTTTGTCAAACAATTTGCGTGCTTTTGGAGCTGAATTTTAGATATTACCTAAAATGATGGTTGATGAACTCTTCCTTGAATGCCATTACCAGACCCCTACAAGAAGAAGCAGTAGTAGAGGAGATCATACTGGGAGTGCCCAGTACTCTATGGTTTTCTCAGAGAAAGAGGTGTTGCAGTGCATCAATGGTGGGGATAACACAATTAGACTATATAATTAGTCCTCTTTTTGAAAAAAACTAAACACATTACATGCATAATGATTTTTAATTTTCTTGGTTATAATACTATTTAGAAGCTGCAGTAGCAAGACTTCATATATTTTATCAACAAATGAGTGTACCATGGGAGCATAGCATGCTCAACATGAGACCATTGCTTTTTATTATGTACTTTCCTTTAGTGACTATTAAATATTATGGTTTTTAGGTGTATCATTGCATATGGAGAATCTAACAGAAGGAACATAGTTTTAACTCTTTTGTAATCTGTGTTCTCTATTTTTTTTAAACAATTTTGTTTGCCTATATGGTGTGGATAAGTTATATGTACTTATTATTAAGTTATATTTGCAATTTTAAATTTAAATATTATGGTTATTGGTTTTTGGGAGTATTATTGTATAATGAGCATCTAACAAGTACTATGTTTTTCTTTTTAGAGTTTTGTTTTGGTGTGGATAAGGTGGTTGTATTTTTGTAGTGTTATTTTTAAGTTATATTTGCAATTATAAGCTTTATGTAATCATTTTAGGGTGTGTTAAGTTTTAAAAAAAATAATTTTAGTATACAAAAGATTTATTACAATATATGATGAAAACACTACCTCTCCCTACAAGTGACCTTCCCAACATGCAAAACCAAAAACTCAACAACAAGATTGCAACACAAAGAAACACTAATTCTTATTATTCTTCTTTCAAATCAAAATACAATCTATATTATATCTACACATTTCATGACCTTTTGGATCATTCATATACATAGATTTCATCCTCCTTGGCAGTGACTCCCTTCAACTCTCTATCTAGCTGCACACCTAATCACTTTTTCTTCACTCAGCATATGACATCATGCGCTATTCTTTCTTCCTAAGACCAATTTTTTTATGTGCTTATCCTTTTCACTAAAGGTCTGGCAGCCATCTCCATCACTCGACACAGATCACTTTAATTTGGCGATGTTTCCTTTATAGAAATGAATCTTCTATGTTTTCCATTCAATTTGTCACTCAATCTATGTCGCCCACCCAATTTCCTATTCATACCTATTTCTTATTGGATGATTAGATCTTCTAAGATCTTTCAATTAACTGAAGCTCTTGGGCTTCCCCAAATCACGAATCGACCTCCTATTCTCTATCAATTTGCTGTGATCTTTTTTTCTATGTGGCATTTCACCTTCCACATCGGAACACCATATACTCAAAAGGGAGTTTATTTATCATGCAAAGCTCCAGAAAAAAGAGTGAAAACTCACCCCTTCATTTGCCTCTAATATAATAAAAAAAATTGTTAGCAAGTCTAATATAGTGTGCTTCACTGCCCTTAGAAAACTGCTAAATTAGATACTTTTCATATTATATTAAAGTGGTTGTGTACATGGCACTTCTGCACTCGACTATTTGCCCACTTTCTTCCCTAATAGATATATTACTTGTTATTGAAAGACATCTCCCTATGGCATATAGGAACCTTTAAATCGATGCCCAAAGATGAAGTTTGTTAACAAAACTTCGCTGCTCAACTTTCAAGCCGTACGATCCAGGCTCCAAGTGGAAACATATGTGAAGAAATTTTGGGTTTCAAAGTTATAAAATTCCCCTTATACCTCTATTCCAGCCTTATTTATGTTAAAATGTTTCAAGTAAGGCTTCAATATGTGCAATCAATGCTTTCCAAAGATCATTAGTGAAATGCCTTTGCTGAAGACTGGGCACAAGAGTGATTCCAAAAGGAATACAAACATGTCAGATTCATTCCCAAATACCTCCCATGATCTTAGAGGCAAATATCTAATAGAAGGAAGGTGATGCATATGAATATGGATTCCCATTATGAAATTGGCTTATCCATCACTTTGAAAATATAATGTTGAGATTGTAGTTACTATCAAGCTGAAGAGATAATGATGTATGTGGACATTTTGTCAAACAAATGATGACGACAAGAACCCAAACCATTACCAAATGAATGCATTAGGTTATACAATGTTAATGTAGTATTTGGTCAAACAAGTGATGACAACACCCTGTCGCCAAACCATTCCCATAATTGCAAATACAATAACTCTTTTGTGACTTTTTATGGTAATGAAAGTTTGACTTTGCTTGATGTGAATTGCATAAGTGAAACTGTTGCCATGAAATGCCATAGGAAGTTCAAACAAACAAACAAAATTAAACATTAAATCTACACTTTATTTTTGGTTGATGCTAAATAACTCATTCGCCCAGGATGCTCCTGTATCAAACATGCTGGGTAGAAAGTTTGTGAGCATATGCTCACAAAAGTGGAGTTGAGTAGTCGAACTACCCTTTCAGGTTGCAACCAACCTGTAGTGAACTCCATCGCTGGGAAAATGTGCACATGATTATTTCTTCTTCCTCTTTTTCCAACACTTCGCTAGCACAAGCGTCATTCTCCTCCCACAACTCCATTCACCATTCCTTCCTTTTCTCATGGATTCACATCCACCATAGGCCATCCTCCACCACCAAATGCTCTCTACTCTCCTCTCCTCCTTCATGGGAACCAACCCACCACAAACTGACCACTTCCACCAAATTACACCTGCATCAGCATCCACAACCTCTACAAGAAAATATGCACTATCCACACACCAATCTACAACTACATAGTCACTTTTTCTATCTACTAACTCCTTATGCAACTCACAAATTGTAAAAAAATTAAAACTTACCTCTTCATTCTTTGTTATACCAACATCATCCTTCGCTGTAGTGTTCATCTTCTCACCTTCACTGGCTACAACATATCTCTTACCCTTACCCATTGTAATCTTCTCTAACCATTCATTCTCCACTACCAAAATCTGCAACAATAAGTCATCCTCTACCTCATCCTTTGCTGCAACCTCTTTGTATTCCATTGCTGAATCTTTCTCCTCTTCATTCTTGCTACCCACCTCTCCATCTTCCACTATTGTTGCACTTGCATCCTCTTTCTTATCTATATCATACTTGACTAATTCACCACACTACCATGCTTCCAATCAATCCAATCTCATTTTTATATCAACTATCATTGCCAAAATCTTCCTCTCTTGATATTGTCTACAACCCTCCCATATCACAAGCTTCTTCCTCACCAATATCCCCATCTTATCTCACTACTGGAATCTCACCTCATGGTCTGTAATCTTCCATTACACTCTCAATCGGCAAAACAAATTCTCTCCACGGCTTCCTAGCTCTCACTTGCTTAGGACTCCTCTCTACCTACAACAATCTCTTGAGCTCTTCTTCACTGCGCTTCCTCTACTCTACCTGCAGGTCCTGGTGGATAGTCTCCACACTCAGGATTACCAGCTCTGATACCATTTTATGAAAACACCACCTCTCTTTGCAAGCGACCTTCCCAACATTCAAAACCAAAAACTCAACAACAAGATTGCAACACAAAGAAACACTAATTATTATTCTTCTTCTTTCAAATCAAAATTCAATCTGTATTATATCTACACATTTCATGATCTTTTGGATCATTCCTATACATAGATTTCATCCTCCTTGGAAGCGACTCTCTCCAACTCTCTATCTAGATGCACACCTAATATCTTTTCCTTCACTCAGCATAATACACCATGCCCTATTCCTTCTTCCTGAGACCAATTCTTTTATGTTTTTATACTTTTCACTAAAGGTCTGGCAGCCATCTCCATCACTCAACACAAATCACTTTAATTTGGCCATGTTTCCTTTATAGCATTGAATCTTCTATGCTTCCCATTCAATTTGTCACTCAATCTATTCCACCCACCCAATTTCCTCTTCATACCTATTCCTTATTGGATGATTAGATCTGCTAAGATCTTTCAATTAACTTAAGCTCTTAGGCTTCCCTAAATCACGAATCGACCTCCTCTTCTGTATCAATTTGTTGTGATTTTTTTAATGTGTGGCATTTCACCTTCCACATAGGAATTCCATATACTCAAAAGGAAGTTTATTTATCATGCAAAGATCCAAACAAAAGAGTGCGAACCCACCCCTTCATTTGCCTCTAATATAATAAACAAAAACTATTACCAAGTTTAATATAATGTGCTTCACTGCCATTAGAAAATTGTTCATTTTAATACTTTTCATATTATATTAAAGTGGCTATGTACATGGCACTTATGCACTTGACTATTTGCCCACTTTTTTCCCTAATGGATATATTACTTGTTGTTGAAAGGCATCTCCCTATGGTGTATAGGAACCTCCAAATCAATGCCCAAAGATGAAGTCTGTTAACAAAACTTCACTGCTCACCTTTCAAGTCGTACCATCCAGGCTCCGAGTGGAAACATATGTGAAGAAAATTTGGGTTTCAAAGTTATAAAATGCCCCTTATACATCTGTTGCAGCCTTATTTGTGTTAAAATGTTTCAAGTAAGACTTCAATATGTGCAACCAATACTTTCCAAAGATCATTATTGAAATGCCTTTGCTGAAGACTGGGCACAACAGTGATTCCAAAAGGAATACAAACATGTCAGATTCATTCCCAGATACCTCCCATGATCTTAGAGGTAATTATCTAATAGAAGGAAGGCGATGCATATGAATATGGATTCTAGTTATGAAATAGGCTTCTCCATCACTCTGAAAATATAATGTTGAGATCGTAGTTGCTATCAAGCTAAAGAGATAATGATGTCTACAGACATTTTGTCAAACAACTGATGACGACAAGAACCCAAACCATTACCGAATGAATGCATCAGGTTATACAATGTCAATACAGTATTTGGTCAAACAAGTGACAACAACACCATGTCGCCAAACCATTCCCATAGCTATAGATGCGACAACTCTTCCACGACTCTTTATGGCAATGAAAGTTTGACTTTGCTTGATTGAAATCACATAGGTGAAACTACAGCCAAGAAATGCCATAGGAAGTCCAAACAAACAAACAAAATTGAACATTGAATCTGCACTTTACTTTTAGTTGATGCCGGATAACTCATTCACCCGGGATGCTCCTGCATCAATATATTATTTTTTCTTCTAAATTTTGAGATGGTATAATATTATTTAATTGAAATATTTCACATAAATATTTATTAATATGCTTATAAATATATGGTGTATTGCAAGTTTATGTAGTTTGAGCATTTTAATGTTGTGCTTGAATTCCTAAACATTAAAATGACTTGAGATTATGATTAAGGAATACTCTTGACATCTATATTAAAAAGAAAAAATGACCACTTGATTAGATTTAAGCAATCTATTATCAACAAATATGTCTTATGGAAATATTGTATTTATTAGATTTATTAGTATGCTCTAATTTGTTATTAGATTGTGAAATCTTCATTGATATTGTTGAGATAGTTAATAAAGAATGTCTTTATTAATATTAATGTTTATTATAATAATTTTGAGATTTTATATTTTTTTAATTTGTAAAATAAATTTATTGAAAGCACAAATTAATCATAGCAACAAGTATGCTTAATTATACCATGCAAAATATGATAAGAAATTGTCAAATAAATATTAGTAATACATTAAAAATAGTATGATAAAAATTACTAAATTATTAACAAGGCATAATTAACAATAGTTTTTATTTTGACAAATAGCAATTTTGTTTTGAGAGGCTCTAGATTAGGCTGGTTGTTGGTTCCTTGGCCTATATTTATGTGATTTGAAGATTTGAATGTGTAAGTTTTTCTCTTCCCTTGGTTTTAATAAGGCATAAATTTTATTTATTTTTTCTTTTTGTTGTTGCATTTTATTTTAGTGTGATATATTTAGTTTATGTAAATAAATTTATTTATAAATAACATAATAATAAGAAAATTTGGACAAAATATTATGAACTTTGTTTATGATGAAATATAAGAAATATTGTTTTCTACATATGATTAGAAATAATGTTTTCTACATTTTCTCACCTTAGTACTAAGTAAATTTTTATTGTCAAAGAATTTAAATGTATTTTATGTAACTACACTTTTTAATAAAAGTACATTTTTTATTGTCAAAGAATTTAAATGTATTTTATGTAACTATATTTTTTTAATAAAAGGTTAAAATAGATTACAAGTATCCAAAATAATAGGTTGTCTTGTTATATAAAACCAAATAAATGATTAATAAGAAGATGATGAACTTTTAATCATCATTTTGTATGTTAAGTTATTTCATGTATATATTTATGTAGTTTGAGGACTTGAATGGAGCAAAGTTTCCTCTTCCATTGATTTTAATAGAGTTCTAATCTTATTTATAATCTTATGAAAATGGTAAACTAATGGGATTGGCTAGGGTGCCTAGGATGGGTAAAGGAAAGATCTCAACAAAGTGCAAAACTCTAAAAGAAAACATATAATAATGAAATAAAGATAAATAAGCATTCGAAATGACCCAACCCTAACCATAATCATAATTCTAATTAAGGTTAGAATTATAGTTATGGTTTGATTAGGGTTACATTTAGTGTTAGTATCAGAGTTATATTTATAATTAGGTTTAGGAATAGGGTTGCAGTTAGGTATATAATTAGGGTTTGAAGCATGGCTAGAATTAAAATTAAGGTTAGAATTAAGGTGGGTTGCTATTAGAATTGGGGTAAGAATTAATTAGGGTTGTAGTTAGGTATATAATTAGGGTTTGAAGTATGGTTAGAATTAAAATTAAGGTTAGAATTTGAGTTAGAATTAAGATGGGTTACTATTAGAATTGGGGTAAGAATTAGAGTTACAATTAGGGTTAGGGTTCAAATTAGAGTTGGGGTTAGAGTTACAATTAGGATTAAGGTTAGGGTTAAGGTTCCAATTATAGTTAGGCTTAGTGTTGGAGTTACGGTTAGGGTTAGGGTTAAAATTAGGATTAGGGTGTTGAACTGCACCAGACAACTGAGAGGGGGGATGGTGAATCAGTTGTCCTAAAACTTTTAATCAAATATGATCATCCACTTATTAATTACTTATAATCAGATATAACCATCAAAGCATCAAATGAGAAGCTCAACACAAAAACATAAACAACACAGGAGACACAAGATTTTTATGTGGAAAACCCTAAAAGGGAAAAACCATGGTGGGTGTTAGCCCACAGAAATATATGTTATATCAGTACCAAAAATCAGAGGTTCATTGCCTACAGGGCTCACTACCCAAATGCTCACTGCAAAGAAAGGCCCAATGCCTAAGGATGGATCATTGCCAAAGGGTGGCTCATTGCCAAAAGAAGGCTCACTGCTAAAGATTTGAACTGAGATAACAACATCTACTTCATGCCAAGGTTCAGTTCCATTGAAGCACAAACACCTCTGCTCTACTCTACTACCTTATTCACTTTTATCTTCGCATCTTCGCACGTTGATATGTTTTCACAACTCAATTAAAAATATTTATATACTTCATCAACCTTGGAATGATCATCAAGGTTGGCATTACAATCATCAATCATTGGAACAATTTTCAAGGACAACATTACAAACATACATCAAATAGGTCTGGACCTAATACAAATTTAACTAAGGAAAAGATGTAAGAATGTATGTGGATCATACCACACCTTAGCTAGGACTCAAACACAATCTTCCACACTACAACATGCTATCACAATCTTCGATGCATCTCCACATATGATGGATTCAACCAAGTCAGCCAAGACTCATATTAACACGAGCATTCAAGAACACGCTTCATGCACGATCTGAATTACACCTTGCAGACCAATCCAAACATAGGAGCATGATCAGGAGGCATCCACAAGAAAATTATAATCACCAGGAACAACCGCATGATCTCTACCCACTCTATTAGTAAGATTCTTCAAATAGGAGCACAAGAACAACACTATCCACCACACTCATAAGTGAAAGATAGCTTGTAGACCACCAAATCACGAACCATTATAATTGAAGGCACTTAACATTATCACAGACTTACTTCCAGAACTACAGATCAAAATACTTCAATGCAGAGGAATACGAAGTAAAACACTTTCTCCCTATCACCACCAAGCACACAAGAAAAACTGTTTTCACTCTGGTGAATATAACTCATTCAATTCTTCATATAGGAGGCTCAAACTCAAAATATAACATCTTCAAATAGGTTTCTAAATAACTTCCAATCCACAGACAAAGATATTTATTCTACAGGAAATGCAGAGCATTCTTCTAGACTGTTCTTTTACATGTAATGCACTATTTCTATTGCAACACATTGTTATCATCGGAGGGGCTAATTTTCTCAATATCCTCAACAAATGATGCAAGTCATAACTTTTGACTCGAATGTGGGCTATCTATGAAATTTTGTAGGTGGATGCATTATGAGGTGGCATGTGATTTCCCAACCCATCCTAGTCGGTTGGACCCCATCTTGGCACTTTTTTGGGGGTTGAAACTTTCATATTGGTCCTCAAAATGGCAATTTAGTGTTTTTTCCTAGTTTTTTAAAAGTTGCTTTTTTTAATAACTTCAAACTCATGTTTTGAATTTAGGATATTAGTTGTTTTTTCATCCTACCTTAGTTTTAAGAAGTTTTTGGGAAAAAACTGGATTCTCAAGATATGAATGTAAAATTACCTAAAATGGCAAAATCTGTCAAAAAAGGTGATTTTTTTTATTTTTTGTTTTCTTGGATATAAGAGAGTTTTCTCTAATTGTAGCAGCAGAATTGGTGAATAAAAGTTTTTTTTCCTGTTTTCCAAATCTTTGGCTCTCACACATGATTAATGGAATAATTTTATTGAGTGTATGTTGTTGGCTACATCATCTCGTATCAGAACAGGAAGATGGCTGGGAAAGGAAGAGGAAGAGGCGGTCTTGCCTAGATACATAGAGAAATGGAAAATCTGCTAAGGCAAATAGTAGAATTTACAACACGGATGGAAAACCAAAGACTGGGTAGAGGAGGAGATGAATCTGATGATGAGATAGGTCGAGGAGGTGCAGATCAAGATACAAAACATGAAGAAGAAGAATTAGAAGGCATGAGTTTTTAAGAGAGGATGCTCAGGGCCTTAGAAGGGAAAAATGAATGGGTCAAGGTAGATGTTTCAGATTATGCAAGTAGTCTTAAACCAGAGGAGTTGATAGACTAGTTGAATGACATGAGAATTTTTTTTGAATGGAAATCCATGACAGAGGAAAAGAAGGTGAAATTTGCATGCACCAAATTAAAGGGTCATGCAATGATTTGGCGGGATCACCTTCAAAAGGAACGAACCAGGAAAGGCAAGGATAAGATCAGGACATGGAGTAAAATGGAGAAGTTGAGAGAGAAAGTTTTGCCCATAGATTATGTACACACCCTTTTTCGTAGGTTTCAAAATTTAAAGCAGAACCTCTCTTCTATGCAATATTATACAAATGAGTTTTATACATTGTCTATACATATAGAGCATCAAGAAACTGATGAACAGATGGATACTAGATAGGTGAATGGCCTAAAATTCTCTTTTCAAGATGAATTGAGCATGCATTGACTCAACAGTATGGAAGAGGCTTACCAATTGCCTCTAAAGGCTGAAGAAAAACAAAACAAACTGTACCATCAGAGGAATAGAGGGGGAAGAAGGGGTACATCAACCCCATTTCAAGGAGGTCCAAATTATGGCAAGGGAGAGTCATCCCATGGATTTCAAAAACAAGTAGACACTCGACAAGATCCTCCAAATCAAGAATGAGGAAGGGGGTTTCAAAGAGGTAGAGGTTATGGTAGCGGTAAGGATGGGAAAACTAGAGAAGGCCTTTCACTTGTTTCATATGTGGAGAAGAAGGTCATAGGGCATTTGAATGCTCAAATTATAACATGCAAGAAAGAAATCAAGGAGGACAACCTAGGGTGAACCTGAATCAAACCCAGTATGAAGTAGAAGGGATGGAACTAGAGGTTCCACCAGATGTGGGAGAAAGTCTCATGATGAGAAGACCAATGGTGATTCCAGAGAATGAGAAAACACAAGCCAAAAGCTTTGATGGTTCATGGCTTTGAACCAATATCTTCAGAACCAAATGCACTTCGGGTGGCAAGGTATGTCAAGTTATTATTGATGGAGGTAGTTGTGAAAATATGGTTTCTATAGAAATGGTAGAAAAATTGAATTTACACTGTGAAAAACATCCTCATCCATACCGCATTGCATGGTTTAAAAAGGGAAATGACGTCACTATTGATAAAAGATGCCTAATTAAGTTTAGAATAGGGAAGATCTATTAGGATGAGATATGGTGTTATGTTGTCCCAATAGATGCCTGTCATGTGTTATCGGGAAGGCCATGACAGTATGATAGAAAAGTTATGCTTGATGGAGAGAAAAACACATACACCTTTTGGAAAGATGGCTCTAAGGTGATTTTATTGCCTGTCAAGGATGAAGGAAAAGGTGAGACCATGTTGTCTAAAAGAGATCTTGTTAAATAAATGAAGGCGACAGGGTGTTGCTATGCATTAGTAGTGAAAAAAGGTGAAGAGGAAGACATTTTAGTTCCCCCAGAAGTAGCAGAGCTATTGAAAGAATTTGTTGATGTTTTGCCTGATGAATTGCGTGATGGTCTACCACCAAAGAGAGATATTTAGCATCATATTGATTTAATTCCAGGAGCAACTCTACCCAACCAAGAAGCTTATAGGATGAATCCAACACAACATGCAGAGTTGAATAAGCAAGTAACAGAACTCATAAGTAAAGGTGTGGTGAGAGAGAGCATGAGCCCACGTGTTGTACTTGCATTGTTGACCCCTAAAAAAGATGGAACATGGAGGATGTGCACTGATAGCAGACCAATTAATAAGATTACCATCAAGTATCAATTTACTATACTTCGCATGGAGGAAATGATGGATGTCCTTGCAGGGGCCAAATATTTCAGCAAGATCAACCTACGAAGTGGCTACCACCAAATTTGGATCTGAGAAGGGGATGAGTGGAAAATAGCTTTTAAGACTGGAGATTATATGAGTGGATGGTTATGCCATTCAGGTTATCAAATGCACCTAGCACATTTATGAGATTGATGAACACTATACTACAACCTTACATTTGTAAGTTTGTGGTAGTTATTTTGATGATATTTTGGTATTTAGTAATAGCAAAGAAGAGCACCTACAACACTTTAGGATCATCTTTGGTGTGTTAAGGAAGGAGAAGCTCTATGCCAATTTGAAGAAGTGTAGGTTCATGCAGGATAGTTTAGTTTTTTTAGGCTTTGTCATTTCTAAAGATGGTGTCAGAATGGATCCAGAAAAGGTCAGGGCAATTCTAGAATGGCCTAGTTCAAGCAGCATCACAGAGGTCAAAATTTTTCATGGCTTGGCCACTTTCTATCGAAAGTTCATTCAAAATTTTAGTAGTATTGTGGCTCCTAGAACAGATTGTACCAAAGGAAGGGAGTTTGTATGGACCAAGGATGCTAAGGAGCGCTTTAAGTACTTGAAGCAAAAGGTAACAGAAGCACCTATACTTGCATTGACAAATTTTGATAAGGTATTTGAAGTAGAATGTGATGCCTCCCATCTGGGAATAGGTGTTGTGCTTAGCCAAGATGGAAAACCTATAGCTTTCTTTAGTGAGAAGCTGAATGAAGTGAGAAAGAATTATTCTACTTATGATTTGGAATTTTATGCAATTGTTCAAGCATTGAGGCATTGGAGACATTATCTAGTTTCCCAGGAGTTCATATTGTTTAAAGATCATATTGCACTAAGATACTTGAACACACAGAAAAAGTTGAATAGTAGGCATGCCAAGTGGATCTCTTTCTTGTAGGGTTACAATTTTGTGTTGAAGCATAAGTCTAGAAAACAAAATCAGGTTACAGATGCGTTAAGTAGGCATGTTGCACTTTTGGCCACAATGGAAACGGAGGTGATTGGTTTTGATGCCATCAAGAATTTGTTTGAGTTTGATGAGGATTTTTGGGAGATTGTGGAACAATTGAAAGCACCAGTATCTTGTAACTTGGATCACTTTAGGCATGAATATTTCATGCAAGATGGGTATCTATTTAAAGGAAAACAACTATGCATACCAGTTGGCTCTATGAGGGAAAACATTATTAGAGAATTTCATAGTAGTGGGTTGGCTGGACATTTTGGCAAGGACAAGACAATAGCCTTGATAGAAGATAAATATTACTAGCCAAAGATGAAAAGGGATATAACGAATTATGTAACAAGGTGTAGAATCTAGCAAGTAGCTAAGGGACATTCACAGAATAAAGGGTTGTATATGCCATTACCAGTACCAACTGCACCCTGGACAGATTTGAGCATGGACTTTATGTTGGGACTTCCACATAGTCAACGAGGTAATGACTGCATTTTCATAGTTGTTGATAGGTTCTCCAAGATGGTTCATTTTATTACCTATAAGAAAACTAATGATGCAACAACGGTAGCAGAGTTATTTTCTTCAAAAGTTGTTTGACTACATGTTGTTCCAAAGACTATTACCTCTGATAGGGATACCAAATTCATCATTCATTTCTGGAGGACTTTATGGAAGAAGATGGGGACTAAGTTACAGTTTAGTAGTGCTTATCATCCTCAAACGGATGAGCAAACAAAGGTAGTCAATCAGAGTCTGGGAAATTTGTTGAGGTGTATTGTTGGAGAAAAGCCAAAACAATGGGGTGTGGCATTACCCCAGGCCAAATTTGCCTATAATAGTTTTGTTTAGAGATCACAAGAAAGTCCCCTTTCTAGATTGTGCATGGTAGGAATCCTCAGGGTGTTCTAGATTTGGTATAGCTACCAATGAAAGATAGGGTCAATGATGATGGGGAAGCATTTGCAGAACACCTTCAACAGTTGCAGAAAGATGTGAGACAGAAGTTGCAAGATAGTAATGAGAGGTACAAGAATACATTAGATACTAGTAGGTGACATCAGACATTCAATGAAGGTGACTTAGTGATGGCATATTTGAGAAAAGAGCGGTTTCCTATTGGAACATACCACAAGTTGAAGTATAGGAAAATTGGTCCTTGCAAAATTACAAAGAAGATCAATGATAATGCATATGAGGTTAGTTTACCAGATGATCTTGATATTTCTCTTGTGTTTAATATTTCTAATTTATATGCATTCCATGGTGAGGATGATGCTAAAGATAGTCAACCAAAAGTGGCTTGGCACCACCACATTCTCCATAAGAAGAAGGAAAAGATTGCACAGGTTCTTGATAAGAAAACTATCTACACTCGGCAAGGGCATTACAACAAGTATTTAGTATAGTGGGAAGGATTGCCACCAATAGATAGCATGTGGATTATAGAGTGGGAAGTGCAGAGGTTAGATCCAGTCAAATGGTAGCAATTCAAAGACACTCACTTGCAGTAGCTGCATTCTTTTCAACCAGAGGAGAATGATGCAGGGACTTCCAGAGGTCATAACTTTTGACTCGGATGTGGGTTTTCTATGAAATTTTATAGGTGGAAGTGTTATGAGGTGGCTTGTGGTTTCCTAACCCACCTTAGTCAATTGGACCCCATCTTGGCACTTTTTTAGGGCTTGAAGCTTTCATCTTGTCCCTCAAAATAGCAATTTAGTTTTTTTTCCTAGTTTTTTAAAAGTTACTTTTTTTAATAACTCAGAACTCATGTTTCAAATTTAGGATATTAGGTAGATTTTCATCCTACCTTAGTTTTAGGAAGTTTTTGGGAAAAAACTGGATTCTCAAGATATGAATGTAAAATTACCTAAAACGGCAAAATCTGCCAAAAAAGGTTATTTTTTTATTTTTTTGTTTTCTTGGATATAAGAGAGTTTTCTCTCATTGTAGTAGTAGAGTTGGTGAATAGAAGTTTTCTTTCCAGTTTTCCAAATCTTTGGCTCTGACACATGATTAATGGTACAATTTTATTGAGTGTATGTTGTTGGCTACATCAACAAAGTAAGAGCACAGTTGACACCAATGACAACATAGATATGTTGACATCAATGACAACACCGATTAGGCACATACTTGAAACAATCTCCCACTTTGTCATTGATGGCAACATATGATGTGAAAAACTTGATGACCATCAAGACAAGATTCTCCCCCTTTCTCTTTACAAATCTGCATTCTTTCTCCCCCTGAGTTTTTCACATGATTTCTCTCCCCCTTTGACATCAATGGCAAAGGGCACATATATGCATTCTATTGTTTTGATCCAATTAAACAATTACCAATACATCTAGCTACTCCCCCTGAGAGGTAGCCTTCAAAACATCAATCCAGATCAAAGAATGACACTTGAGCTCCACTAGATTGATGCATTCCTATGCTTCTTAGTTCAATATAGGAGGGGTAATGACCCCTAACTTTTCTCTGAGATACTCAAAGGTATCTTTAGGTAGAGGCTTAGTGAAAATGTCAATAATCTAATCCTTTGTGGACACATATTCCAACTTTACTTTAATCTCTGCCACCTTCTCTCTCAAAAAGTGATACCTTATAGATATATGCTTTGTTCTTGAGTGCATCATTGGATTCTTAGAAATATTTATGGCACTTGTATTGTCACACAAGATTGAAATTAGATCTTCATAAACAACTCTTATATCCTTCAAAGTCTACTTCAGCCATAACACTTGAGTACAACACCATGTTGTTGCAATCTACTCTGCTTTTGTAGTTGACAAAGAGATTGAATCTTGTTTCTTGCTCAACCATGAAACTAGTCTATTACCCAAGAAGAAGGCACCTCCACTTGTACTCTTTCTGTCATCAACATCTTTGACACAATCTGCATCTGTATGAGCAATGAGAGTGAAATCATTGTCCTTTGGATACATTAAGCCATAATCTGGAATACCTTTCAAATACCTCAGGATTCTCTTAACTGTCATCACATGTGATTGTAATGCCCCACCAAGAAACCCATGTAGTGCCCTTCATTTTTGCTTTCTATTAGATTGATAGTTGTTTTATTAGATCTAGACATTATGACATTTTTCTTGACGATGGATTTACAGTTATGATGTTAGTTGATGATACTTTGTTGATGTTAGACCTGCTACTATGATGACATTTGATGATATTTTGGTGATATTGTTATTTACTTGGGTTATGCATATGTTATGATAGTTTTACGGACATATTAGATGATGTGAATTAATCTAGCTCTGAGTTTTATGCATGTTTATCTGATTATGGTTCTGATGTTGTTATTTGGTAATTGCTCGTATTATCATTATGTAACTATTCATTCTATCTTGGTTGTTAAGCGACTGTAGGTTATGCGTGATGTGGTTATTTGTTTGATGTGTTGGTGAAAGGGACAGTGTTGCATTACTCATGCGTGAGTACCCTTTTATGCTATGATTTCCTTTCACAGTGTGTCTAACTAGATGATTATATATCTATATGTTTGACCATTTTGTTTGCTGCAGGTTGTAGGTATCAGGCATCGACTCCACTTGAATTAATAGGTTTGAACATGCCTTAAACCCAATAGAAGTAGTTGGATGGAGATAACATAGGCTCTCTTAGCTTGTCACCATCCTTGAAAGGATGAGTATCCCGTTTTGCATCCAGTCAGTAAGGTCGGTATGGGCATGATAGTTAGTCTCTATTGTTCGATCATGTATAGTCATCAAGTATGGTTCGATATTTGATTTATTTAGGTTGTAATTGTTTGATTAATGTTTTGGTAAGTTGCTTCATTAAAATAAAGTTATTAGTCTAGAGGGCACTGTGATAAATAAATAATAATACTAATGAAGTAAATAAAGTGTTTTAAAACGGGAATATAATTGATAATATTAATATGAAAAATAATTTATATACAAGTAATATTTTGTTAAGTGTCCTTAAAAATAAATTTATTATAATTATGTGTTGTCATAAAATATAATACATACAAAATAAATAAAAATAGACATAAATTATTTTGTTTGGTTGTTAATGAAATAAAGTGCGAGCTATCAGAAAGTAATAAAGCCAGAATTTATTGCCTTTAGTGGGGGGAATCTTTGGGAAGAAATGTGGGATTTCTCTCCCAATAAAAAAGGCACGGCATGAAGGTGGACGAGGGTAGTTGGAAATTTTTAATTGTTCTGATCGCCCATGGAGCTAAGGAGGGCGAGGGAATTGCCTTGATTTTGGATGTTTTTCATTTATATTGGAAGGGAACCTTTTGAAAGGTTGCGGAGTTGGAATCTAGGAGGAAGATGACAGTGTTGATAACTGAGAGGGGGGGTGCATCAATTATCTTGATTATTTTAACTTTCTGTTCTTCTTTAACAATTAGCACAACATCAAAACATATAAGCATACACAACTATGGAAGTAGAAATAAACTCAACACACATAACACAATGTATTTGACATGGAAAACCCTATGAAGGGAAAAACCATGGGGTGATTAACCCAAGATTGTATTCTCTGTTAGAAGAATAAAAAGAACAAAATGGCACTTGCCAATTAGGGCTTACTACCTGAGCACACTGTTCACAAGAGGCTCACTGCCTACAATAGTTTATAGAAAGAAACTAGCTACTTGAACTAATGAGAAGCATCCACACATGCTGAGGTTCAGTTCTGGTTAGGCTCAATACATTGATCTACTACACTTCATTCTTCCTCTGCTTTAGTGCTGCTATTCTGTCACATACCGGACTTGTATTGCTACTTCCACACTACTCTCTGCTTTTCTTCACACTTCACAACACACAATAGTACTCATCAAAATCCATCTGGTATATATATCTGCACCAAGGATTTCAACATTTTTCTAGTCGGCATTTGGAATACTCAATATTTTCCCAAACTATGGTCTGTCGGCTGAATCCTTGCTTACTAAGTGATGCATATCAAAGACATACTTGTAGAAGTCATCAATCATGTCAGCCAATCATAAAAGATCCCTCAATAAACTTGATCACCATCAATATCTCATCCGGATTAAGGTCTGATGCTCTGCTGGTCAGTTCTTCCTCAGTCTTCTCTACCAAACAGGAACCCAATACTTAGGTGTTCATATCTTTTCACTCTTTCATCACCGGAGGCTCAATCTCTAGAATGTATTAGTCATGGTAGTCCTCTTGTCTTCCCCAAGTCTGTACTTTACTGAGATACTTCCTCTGAGAGATCTGGACCTGATTGTCAGACCTTGCTATATGCTCTGTTCTTGCTTACCGGACCAAAATACTCTTCAGTCTGACTTCCGGTATAGACATACTATGTGCTGCGGATGAGTGGGATGGACTTTGTTGCCATCAATGACAACACTTATGAAGCCACATACTATCTCTTGCCAACAATCTCCCCCTTTGGTATTAATGGCAACACTTTAGTGAAAAATGACTAAGTGTCATACTACACTCCCTCTTAGCTGATACTTTGTTCTAATGTACACTTTTCCAGAGCTTCCCCTTAGCTGGATTCCACATTTTTCACTACTCTTCACTCCCCCTTTGACATCAATAGCAAAGGGTAGAATCCACACACCAAAATTTCCAAAAATCAGTCTATACATATCCACATAAGTATATATACAAGTTATACTTACATATACTTAAGTATATCTACAAAAGTATTCTTCAACTGTACAACTTCTGTCACCCAACTCTGCTTCATCCTATCCAAAATTGAAATGTGGCCACTCAATAGAAATGCAAAAGCTTTTGCCCTTTTTAAATCTACTGGATCACTGGTTCAGGCTATAGTCTGAGCATCAGTTAGAGCCTCATGCATGGCTTCTAACTTAGGGATAATTATCCCTCTTAGATCACTCATTCTACTTATTCTATTCTTCTTCTCCTTCTCAAGCCTCTTTATCTCATTCATAGTGGCAATAGCCTGACATTCTTGATTCATTATGGATGAGGTGATAGGATCGAAAAATTGAGATAAACTTAACAATTTACTCTCTTGTTCTTCCACCTTCTTGGTAATATCTATTGTCATGGAGGACCAGGATAGACAAAATTTGTATATTTTGCTGCCATCTTTAAGAGCATTTTCTAGGCTCTTTATTCCAATATCAAGATTTCTCCTATCATTTGTTATAAGTCCCTGTACTTCTGAGAATCTTTTACCCAAAAACTCTTTCCAGACTTTCTCTTCTGCTGAGTTCTCCAAAGAATCAAAATGTGTGCTAATAGAATTAACAAGAGATTTCAAGTTACCAGATGAAGAGGCCAAAAGATCCTTCTAGAAGGATGGCATGATCTTCTCCAATGCATCGGATGCAATCTCTATTAGCTCACAGTCTTCCATGTGAGACTTCAGAAGATTTTCTTTTGCCTTTGCTTGGGCAAATGAAGCTATCTTCATTGTCTGAACCAGGGAGAGGGAATCAAAATTGAACGGTCCTTGAAATAGTTCCAGTTCATCAATCTCCATCATTTCTTTGGTCAATAAATCTTTAACTATTTCTGCAGTGTCTCTTGCTAGAGACAAAGTCTTCTTTCCTTCTGTAGCTTCAAAACTGTCATCTGGGGTTTTCTCTGGTTGGTCTTTTTCTCTTCCCTTGACCTCTTCTTCTTGACTAATTTTCTCATCTCTTCTTTCTTCTCCTTAAGTTTCGGATTCAGTAGGGGGATCCAGAAGAGAGATATTTGCTTCTTCATGGACTTCCTCTTCTGGAATAGAGGAATCCAATTCCTTAGTTCCCTCCTCACTTATCTCCTTTGGATCTTCTGCATTTTTCTTAGTAGGTTCATCATCTATTTCCTCTATAACAGGGATATTAAATCTCATGAAGGCATTCCAGAGGATGTCTTTAGTTTCTTTTGTGACTTTGCCAGTTTCTCCAAGCATAAGTTGATTCATTCTTACTTTCCTCCAGAACTCATCCTTACTATCCTTGAAGATCATGTTCATTTGTTTTGAAGTGATGGAAGGGTAGAGATAAATAGCTATTTGTTCCCAGATCTCTAGGTCCTTTGCCTTAGCATTGTTCTTTCTTATTTCAAGTTCTATTTCTAAACTTTTAGGAATTAAGGAGATGATTTCAATGAATGCTTTGTTATAGATGTTTAGATACCTAACTGTAGCTTCTTGTAGGATCTTCTGATCATCTTCACTATAATCATCATAAAATTTAGTCATTGGTTGCAGGTTTCTATCCACAGTGACTGATTTGATGACATCATCAATGGAGAGAGTAGGCCTTTCAACAAATTCTTCTGCCTCTTCTTCCTTGTTCTTGCCGACAGATGATTCCACAGAAGTTTTCTTTTTCTTTTTCATTTTCTTGATCTCCTCATCTAATTCTATCTCTTCATCATCCTTTTGACTGGTGTAAGACCTTGTGGCCTTTGTCTTAGTTCTCTTCTCTCCCTTTCCAAATGTCCTGACTTCTAGTTTTGATGCTTTTTGACTCTTAGAGGTGGCTGGTGTGGAGATTTTAGAGGGTCTGGTCTGGGAGGGGGCTTACATCGGAGCACTTTCTTTTTATGTTTCTTACCTTTCTTTCTCTGCCCTTTCCACCTCTCTATTGGCATCAACTGCCTCCTTTGATATTCCATATCTCTTGGTGACTTCTTCTACTTCCATTCTCACTTTTCTCTTGATCTTAGGCTATCTAAGTTCAACATGAACTTTTACACTCAACTCTTGGAAGGTTCCAAACCTTTCTACCTTAGGGTCCTTATGCTGACTTAGTAGGTGTTGGATATGCAGTTCCAAAATTTTCTCATCCACCTCATAGCCCATTGGCATGATCCACACTATTCTCAGTTCCACTGTCTCCATTAGGCATTGATCAGTGTCTACCATGAAGCACATTGTATCCTTATATTTTTCAACTAGAGATTGGGGGATTCTTTCTCTAGCCTACATCATGCCTTGGAAGTTTTTGAAGTAACCCCAGAGAGTTGTGCTTTGTGCCTTGGCATCACCAAGCCCATACATACAGTCTCTAATTTGTATGGCAACTGGTCTATCATTTTGCCATATCCAACCACAAGATCTAGATAGCTCATTCATGTAATAGAAGAATATACATAATATTAAGCCACCATACTTGAATGAATTCTTCTTATCCTTCTTTATTTTCTGCAGCTTCTCTAATAGTTGGTTAAGGAGAAGCTCGCATAGATCATAGTTTGCATTTTTCCTTAGCATTTCATATGCAGTATATATAGCAGTTCTGAATACTAAATTCTCCCTACTGGAGTGATAGATTTTGTAACCAATTATCATAGAGGCAAATTTGATATCTAGATCTATGATGTCTTCTATTGTCATTGCCCTCTTATCAAATTTTGATCCGGTAGCCTCACTCACAGTTTGGTTTTTGACTAATTTGAGAGTAGGCAACTCACTAGATGAGTGCAGTCTGGTTACCACCCTAATGGCATCTTTTGTGATTTTAAATGGCCTCAACAAACACATGAAATTGTCATACATTCTGCTCAGAACATGCTGGACCCATTCATCTTTAGTAAAATAGGGGAAATGGATGCAATGTCTAAAATGCTTATCCTGGATAGCCTTGAATTGGGGTTTAAGTTCAAATGATTCATCTATCAGTTCCTTGTGGTAGATATCCATCAGCTTGGATTCCCCAAATTCTTCAATGTTTGCATTAATGTAGACCCTAACATCTTCTACATGCAAAACCCCATACGGAATGCTAGAGAATGCGCCTAGGAGATCAACTTCTAGGGATTTGTAGGGATGTTTCTTGAACTTAGGGCATGGTCTATCAGTGATTTTAACTACATTTGGAGTAGCCATCTTTCAAAGGATTCAGAGAGAGATTCAAGAGCGGAAAATACCTTTTACGCTTCTACGGTTCACGATAAGAGCCGAAAAGATTATTGGTTGAGTCAAATTCTACGGTTGATCCTTGAGAGAAAGTTGAAGCAATCTTGTTGCAGAGCTCTTTCTTCCTTCTTCTCGAATGCAATTGTACAAATGATGAACAAAAGAACCCTTTTATTTCTGTGCAAACCCTAATTCCATTTTGCAATAAATGTACAACTTAAGTTATTCTAGTAGCCTTGTTCTCCTTGTTCTAAGAGATCTTTCTAGATCACTGAGATGCACTTAGAGTTATTCTCTATCTACCTTTCTTTTATCCGTAGATCAAGATACCTTAATTTTTGAATCATACCGGATCTAACTATGTAAATCCTGCTCTTATCGGATGACTGTTAAACTGGATCAATCTTGGATGATTAACCTCTTCAAAACCTCTTATGGATCTTTTACCAAGGGTTATTTAGATATCTCTTGAGGACTCTTCAATCTGCAACACTCCATGTGCCAATTTCAGGCACCAATTGACTGGCTGGGGGAAGTTGTTTTCCTTTTTGACTCCCCTTCAACGAGAGCTCATCTATTTAGATTCCGAAAGGAATATCAGCACCAAATTCTAGTGTGGATCCATCCCCAATAGTTTATGTACTTCTCTTTACCCAAATCTTGTTCATCTCCCTTTGAACTTCATCCACATTCACTTTTCCTTTTCCTTTGTCTTGATTTTGATTTTGATGCACCGGACCCCTTTTATCCTAATTCTTACTTTTGCAGAATTTGGCAATATGACCTAATCTATTGCAATTGTAGCAAACAACATTTCTTTGCAGATTTGACTAGTATCCTCTTGATCTACATTGATTAGCCATATGTCCCATTCTATTGCATGCAAAGCATCTACCATTGAATGAATTGTTCATTTGCATATTTCTACATTCATGAGATTTGTGACCATACCTTTTGTAGTTGAAACACTGTCTGGAGAAGGATGAATTAGTCTGATTCATTCTTCTTCTACACTGATTTGCTTTATGACCAAAGTTATTGCAATTGTGGCAATATCCATTGAAGGATGGATATCTTTGAGCATTTGGTTGCTTTACCAGAGGTCTTCTAGGCCTGTTCCTTGGATTTCTTGATCCAGAGTTCTTCTGACCGGATCCGGAGCTTTCCTATTTCTCATATCCCAATCCTTGCTTGTCATCTACCCTCTTTTGGCTTTTGAGAAGAACTTCAAGTTGAGCAGAGCTTATCTTGAATTTCTCTTTGTATTCATTTGTTGTTTGAAGATCCCTTTTAAGAGTGTCTATCTCATTCTCAAGTTGTTCTTCATTGTCTCTAGCATCTTCAAGATCAGATTCTAGATGCCTGATTATTCTATCCATTTTGTGGTAGTCTTCTGACTTCTCCTTGAGAGATTGTTTTAGATTATCTTCACTTTTTCTTTTCTCTTCAATTTCTTGGGTGAATTTCATAACTCCTGATTCCATTTCATTTCTTACCATAATGACCTCTTTTGATAACTTTTTACATAACTTGGTTTTCTCATTCAGATCTTCATTAGTATCATTGGCTTCACTTTGACTTGAGTTCATTTATGAAATCATCAGCTTGTTTGAGTCTTTCCCTCAGGTTATTAACTTCAGAGTGAGATTGCTCAAGATCATCTAGGGCAGACTAAAGTTCTTCCCTCATACCATACATATCCATTCAGATTCCTAGATCTTCCTCAAGCTATTAGGCTTTGCTAGGAGGAACCTAGCTCTGATATCAATTGTTGATAACTGAGAGGGGGGGTGAATCAGTCATCTTGATTATTTTAACTTTTTGTTCTTCTTCAACAATTAGTGCAACATCAAAACATATAGGCATACACAACCATGGAAGAAGAAATAAACTCAACACACATAACACAATGTTTTTGATGTGGAAAACCATGTTAAGGGAAAAACCACAGGGCTATTAACCCAAGATTGTAGTCTCTATTAGAAGAATAAAAAGTAGAAAATGGTACTTGCCAATCAGGGCTCACTGCCTGAGCACACTGCTCACAAGAGGCTCACTACATATAATAGTTTATAGAAAGAAACTAGGTACCTGAATTGATGAGAAGCATCCACACATGCTGAGGTTTAGTTCCAGTTAGGCTCAATATACTGATCTACTACACTTCATTCTTCCTCTGCTTTAGTGTTGTTGTTCTGTCACGTACCAGACCTGTATTGCTACTTCCACATTGCTCTTTGCTTTTCTTTGCACTTCACAACACACAACACTACTCATCGAAATCCATCTAGTATATATATCTGCACCAAGTATTTCAACATCTTTTTAGTCGGCATCCGAAATACTCAATATTTTCCCAAACTATGGTCTATCAGCTAAATCCTTGCTTACTAAGTGATGCGTATCAAAGAGATACTTGTAGAAGTCATCAATCATGTTGGCCAATCATGAATGATCCCTCAAGAAACTTGATCACCATCAATATCTCATCTGGATTAAGGTTTGATGCTCTGCCAGTCAGTTCTTCCTCAGTCTTCTCTGCCAAATAGGAACCCAATACTTAGATGTTCATATCTTTTCACTTTTTCATCACCGGAGGCTCAATCTCTAGAATGTATTAGTCATGGTACTCCTCTTGACTTCTCCAAGTCTGTACTTTACTAAGATACTTCCTATAAGAGATCCGGACCTGATTGTTAGACCTTGTTGTATGCTCTATTCTTGCTTACCGAACCAAAATACTCTTCAGTTTGACTTTCGGTATAGACATACTATGTGCTGCGGATGAGTGGGATGGACTTTGTTGCCATCAATGATAACACTCATGAAGCCACATAGTGTCTCTTGCCAACAGACAATAGCTAAGATCTTTGGTGATTTCAATACGAGGTATGTGGTTGAAATCTCTTTCTGTTGATGATAAGATAACACTTCATTTAAACCTTATGAAGATTCAATTTCATTCTTATAAATTTCTGAAGAGTTTTTAGGTTTGAGTGTTGCTTTCTAGAATGTTTAGTTATCCATATACATTTGAGAAATGTTCCATCTTATGGTGATTTGCATTAACTTGAATGCACTTTCGTAAAATCTTTTCTTCTCTCAATCATGCTTAGGGGATTTTTCTTTGTATCTCACTCAAGTGCTCAACCTTGAGCAATAGCATGCATGACTAGTTTATTCCCATTAGGTCTAATTGTTTAATGCTTCTATTTTTAGTCCTTTGAATTGTGAATTGTAATACTCTTAGTATCTTTTTAAGCTTTTAATTTTGTAACCTGCAGATTTGGCACCATAGTATTAATGATGAAGTCAGTTTTCTTTTTGGTTCATATTCTTCTTGAGTGTATCTAGTGAATTTACCTTCTTGTGATCATGCCTATTCCAATGTTCTCATTTTTTCTCAGGCTGTGAGAATGCTAGCAAAGGTCATGGAGTTTGTTTGGCACCTGCCAATCTCATTTGATTGAAAGTTTTTAAAGCCTTTTTAATGAATCTATTTTATGCATTTTATACTTGCTTATTGCATTTGTTTGAAGTTTCTAAAGCTTTTCAGCAGCTCCATTTTGGGCATTCACATCTTCCAATAGTGTTTTCTTGATAGTTCCTAAAGTCTCCTCAATAAATCTGTTTTGTGTGTATGTTGCAATTATTGCATTTCATGATTCTTTGAGGGATTTTGTCAACAGTTCATGCGCTTGCACATGCTTCCATAGTTTGCATATATGTGATTTGGGGCATTTGCAAACTTCATCATCTGATGGAATTCGTCTTTCCTTTATGATTTGATGTATGTCCATGCCCTGTTCCAACGCTCCCATGTTCACATAGGCTATGAGAATACTGGAAAAGGTTGCGGAGTCTGTGTTAAGCTTGCCAATTGCTTTTGCTTGAAAGTTTATAAAGCCTTTTCAACAAATCCATCTTGTGTGTTGCCTGCAATCATTGCATTCCATTTAATGACATTTCTTTGAGACATTTTGTTAGATAGTTATTGTGCCTAGCCTGCACTTCCTTACTTTGAAAAAAGCTATCTCAATCCATTTTGTGCATTACCAGCAATCTATGTTGTCCATGACATCATTTTTACCCTTTGAGGTGTGGTCTCATTATGCAGAAAGTTTAGTACTGCAGTTCGTTTACAATATCTGACAAATTTCATTTATTAGAAAATCTCATTTATTAGAAAGTTTCATTTGGTAGAACTTCATTTATTAGAAAGATTCTACAAATCTACAAAGTTATTTATAGTAATCATGATATATATATATATATATATATATATATATATATATATATATTGTAATAGATTATGAATCATAATCTGATATAAATCAAATATAATAGTTAAGTTATTGTATTTATTTAGATAATGTTATTGAAATTTAATTGATTAGATTATTTTATTTATTGAACTCTACATTGAAAAGGAATAAGATAAAGAAAATTCATGATTTAGATTGTATTTGTTTTAAATGAATTCAATGAAAATCAATATGTTTATAGATTTAAATGTCGATAAGTTTGATTTAAATTAGTATTAATTTTATTACAGATTCTTTACAATGGTTGTTAAGCTGAAATTTGATTACAAGTGTTGCATTTAAATAATTGCTTTATTGTGAGTTGAACCGCATTATGCGAGTAAAATTCATGTGGGATAGACCATTGGTTGTAATGGGGGTCCTTGTGCAAGTTGTAAGATTTAATTCCAAAGGCCTATAATGTTTATGTTTTGATTTCTTGTATTGTTGGTTCATTATTGAACTTGAGCTTAGATTTGTGTTTGATAATGGGTGGAAACTTTGGTAATCATAAATGAGGGAGGACATTCTTGTGGTGATTGCCTCAATTGGAAGTATTGGGCAATGATTTAAGAGTTGGTCCTCGTGATCATGTTTGTATGCAAGAAGAGAAATGCCTTGCATTGTATATGTATACTTGTCATTATGATGGTCATTGTCTTGTTTGATAGGGTCTTCTAGATGCAGATAGGGGAGTGGCTTTCAATTTGGGGCTGGTGCCCAAAGTGGCTGCCAGGGTAACCGATTGAAAGTTAATAACCAAGTGATAACCTCAAATGAATTAGGGGATTGGGTAGTTGTTCACATTAAATAAGATAATTGGATTCCTCACCCATACCTATAGTGCTAGTTTAGACTAAGGATGCAATGAGAAGGCCTAGTTGGCAAAATCAACTTCCTTGTCCTCACGAAAGGAATGTTGGTTCCACATGTGTCACCCTATGGGGCCGACGTTTAGTGAGAGACTACTAGGGTAACCATAGATGGGGGTTGGTGTCTAGTGAGAGACTACCAGGGTAACCTATGTCAAGGCCATGCGATGACACTCTTCGCTACTGCAACCTAACATACCCTAGTCTTGTGTTCGTCTTGTTTTAGGTGTGCCTCTGGAAGTGGTGACTCTATTGTGTAATGTTATGTATAATTTGTATGTTGGAGTCTTGTTAGGCCTTTTATGTTACTATCCTCTTAACTATTTCATGTTATGGGACCTTATTGTTATCTCCTAGCACGAGGGGTGCACATTAGGGTTCCACATGGTCGGGTGGTTGTGCTTTTATCTCCATTGGTTCCTTGTTGTTAATTGTGCATGAGAAGAATGTATCACAAGTATCATATTTTAGATCTTGATCTAGCTCAAGGAGACAGATATTTATGTTCCTGTCTTGTTGAATTATGTATTGCTATCTTGATGTATGTACTCCCAGTTTAATCAGGAGAGTGATGTTGTAAATAATGTAATTGTGTACTCTTATGTAAAGGAAATTGTATTTGTACTAGGATCCTTTATGTAGGATTTTGATGTTTACCTATTTGATGATATAATATGGAAATGTATGTGTTTATTCAATTCATGCAATTAGATTTAGAATGAACTATGGTTGTTAGTTAATTCATAATGTTGGTTAGATCTTGTTAATAATTTGTAGTAATGCAGTTGTGGAACCCTGGAGGATAAATCTTAACTTTGATGTCATGAATAAATATGATGTGCATTTCTTCATTATTTCTTTATTAAAAAAAAAATTGTCCTTTTGTATAGCATAGTTGAGCTATTCTCTAGGGTTTCTTGGTTGGGCATTACAATGATTCTCTTGGATTAGCTTGAAACCTTGCAACAAGACAAACTGCCTGGATAATATCAGGTCTAGTTTGAGTTAGATAAAATAATCCTCTAATCATGGATCTGTATTTTTTCTGATCAACCTTGGGTGATTCATCAGTTTTGCTCAACTTGCAACCAGTTACCATGGGAGTACATATAGGTCTAGAGTCTTCCATCCCAAACTTGTTCAACAACTCTTAATTCACATACTTAGACTGAGATATGAAGATTCATTTATCTAATTGATTAACTTGGAGACATAAAAAGAAATTCATTTCACCAAACATGGACATTTCAAATTCACTTTTCATCTCACAGGCAAACCTTTTACACATACCTTTATTTCCTCCAAAGATAATGTCATCAACAAAGACCCCAATAATCAAGATCTAATCATCATTGATTTTGAAGTACAAATTGCTATTTGTCTTACCTTTACTGAATCCCAATTGCAATAAATATATGTCCAACATTGCATACCAGGCTCTAGGAGCTTGTTTGAGTCCATACAATGCTTTCTTCAATCTGCATACCATATCACCTTTGTCTGATAACTTAAATCCTTCTGGTTTCTCAATGTAGACTTCCTCTTCTAACTCAGCATTCAGGAATGCAAACTTTACATCCATCTGATACACTTTAAAATCTTTGTGGGCTGCAAATGCCAAGAACATTCTGATTGCTTCAATCTGAGCTACATGAGCAAAAGTTTCTTCAAAATCTATCCATTCAATTTGAGAATATCCTTTACATACCATTCTTGCTTTATTCCTTACAACTTCTCCATTTTCATTCAGCTTGTTCCTGAAGACCCATTTAGTTCCAATAACATTTTTCTCAGCATGTTTAGGAACTAATTCCCAAGTTTCATTCTTCTCTATCTACAATAGTTCTTCCTCCATTGTCTTCACCCAATTTTCATCATTGCATGCTTCATTCACAGTTTTTAGTTCAAAATTTTAAAGCAAATAGTAATTGACCTGTTCCTCTGCATCTCTTCTTCTTGTTAGCATACCTTTGTTCTTGTCATCTATAACCTGATCTTTAGAATGATTGATCCTTACATACCTAGGAGTCTTGACAATACTTTCCAGAGCCTCTTCTTCATTCGGACTGTCATCTTGCTTATGTTTCTCTTCATTTTCCATAGTCACGGGTTCATCTGGTTCATAGCAATTCAGGTATGATATTCTTTCCTTGCCTTCATCTACCTTCACATTTGCACTCTTAACAATCTTTTTGAGCCTTTTGTTGTAGCACCGGTAAGCCTTACTCTTGGCAGAGTAGCCAAGGAAAATTCCTTCATCACATCTTGAATCAAACTTTCCTAGATCTTCATCTCTCCTAATATAACATTTGCTTCCAAAGACTTTGAATTAGAATCAGGGTAACTAACTTAGGGTAAGCATTAGAGTTACAGTTAGGGTTAGGGTTAGGGCTAGAGTCAGGGTTAGAATTAAGGTTAGGTGTTAGGGTTAAAATCATTGTTAGAATTAGCAAATTTGACTCTTCATTTATTTTTGTTTCATTTATTTTTAATACATACATACATACATAAATATATATGTCATTTACATTTATATCTATATAGAGACCTATGGTTAGAGTTTAGGTTGGAATTAATGTTGTAATTAGTAATAGAGTAAGGGTTAGGGTTAGAATTATGGTTAGAATTAGGGTTAAGGATAACATGAAGATTAGAATTATAATTAGATTTAGGGTTAAGGTTACAACTAGGGTTAGAATTAGAGTTAGGATTACAGTTATAATTAATGTTAGAATTAACGTTACTATTAATAACAATAATATATTAATTTGTAGAAGTGATAAAAATATGCGACAAAATGTCATACAATTTTGAGGTCTTTCCTAGAAGACCTCTGCGCTCAGAACAGATTTTGTTTTTTGAGGCTTCTAGGGCAAGAAGGTACTCATCTTTTCAGGAGAATGAAGGTTTAGGGTTTCGAGGAGCTTTTTGTAATCCTCGATAGAGTCACTTCCCATTTCGCTATGTCTCCCCTAGCTCTCAAAATTTTGATTCTTTTCATTTCTTTAATAGCAGAAGGTTCAATGTCCAGAATCCGTGCTATACAAATACTCAAGCTAATGATCTAGGAAAAGCAGAATCTGGAAGTGGCTTTCATCAGGTATGGAAGGAAAAAGCAATTCTGGTTACCCCTAATAATCGTGAAGATGGCTCTAAAATTGTTGATAGGGTTTCTACAGAAATTGTTAACATTCATATTTCGGATGATATGGTAAACCCCTATATCCAAGATCTAGCTTCACGGGCCCTTATTGGTAAGGTTTGGAATTCCAAGTTTAATTTTGATAATTTTCTTGATTGGGTTAGGGTTTCTTGGAAAGGGGCTTCAGATGTTTTTTTCTTACATAAATATCTATGTGTTTTTACAGTAATTTTCAAAAATGGTTGTTTTCGTGATGAAACCCTAAATCAAAAACTGTGGTTTTTCCAAGGTAAAGGGATCTGTATACAGAAATGGGAGCCTAATTTTGATCCTATTAAAGCTAACATGAATTTTGTTCCATTTTGGATCTCAATGCCTAATTTACCTTTGGAATACAGAGATCTTAATATTATTGAATTCTGTGCTAAGAAAATGGGTTTTTTTATTAAACATGATATGTCTAATTTTCAAAAACCAGAGATGCCAGTAAGGTTTTCCATAATCCTTAATACTTCATTTCCTTTTCCCAAATTTATGGAATTTCATTCTAAATTTGGGATATGGAAACAAGTAGTTGTTTTTTAAAATCCTACGACTATGGAAAAACCAGAGCTTTTTGAGCCAAAATGGGCTTCTAAGGATTCAGAAAAAAACAATTTGTCAAGGGAAAATCTTGATTCTGTTAATATTGGGGATGATTCTATTAATATTGGGGAAGCTTCTTTAAATCATCTAGTTAATTCTTCTATTTTGAATGAGGCACAACATTCTGTTCAGGATCTATCAAAAGAATGTTCTTTTGAGTTTGCTTTTGGTAAAATTGAGGATTTCGATACCCCAAATTTTCATAATGATAAAATTAAGAAAAAATTATTCTCATCCTTTAATAATGAGGAGGATATCAACATGTTTAATGTTAATTAGCAGGATGGTTCAGGTTTGGCAAATTTTCCTTTTTCCGAAGAGGAAGCAAAATCTTTTGTTGACAAAACTATTCAAAAAGTTGCTTCCGAACTCAATGAGGAATTAGCGGATGAGGTAATCATAGAAAAATCAAATTCCACTAAAGGTGTTTCTACTAATAATAACACTTTTGTTCCATGTTTAGGGATGGATAGCCAATTAAATCAGGGGAAATCGAATTGGAAGGTTTTGTTAGGTGATGGGATTGGTAGTGAGGTTTTTGATTTTGACAAAAAGCTATCTATTTCTCAATCTTTAAGTCAAGATTCGCCTACCAAATCTAGCTCTATTTCTCCTTCTAAGAGAGGATGTAAACCAAAATCTTTTAAAAATTAGGAAGAGATTAAAGCTGGCTTGTAGGCTACCCTTGAAACATGTCTGAGATCGGGGAGAGTGAGAAACTCTCCCCGCGACCAATGAAGATCCTATCCTGGAATGTTAGGGGCATTAATGCCCCTAACAAGAGACACTTGGTTAAGCGTCAGTTAGATTCCTCTGGTATGGACATTGTTTTTCTTCAAGAAACAAAATTATCTCAATCTCAAGCTAATATTATTTTTCCAAACTGGTTCAAATGGAAGTTCGATCATTTTCCTTCTTAGGGGGCTTCAGGAGGCCTGGCTATTCTTTGGGATTGTAAAAGTTGTGATGCAGATCTGATTTTTTCTACTCAAATTTTTTTATTGGTTAAAATAACTTCCCCATCATTAAGTTTCTGGTTATTTAATATTTATGGACCAATTGTGACTAGAGAAAAAATAGTGTTGGGACATTTTAGCAGCACTTTTAGAACAGCTAGCTAAAGAGAAAGTTATTTTAGGAGGAGACTTTAATGCTATTTCATGTTTATCAGAAAATTCGGGTGTTATTTGTCCACCTCAGTGGTTAATTGAAGATTTCACTGATTTTATTTCAGAAAATGCATTAGTTGATAGTCCATTATTGTATGGGAGTTTCACTTAGTCTAATAGGAGAAAGGATTTTTTAAATATTGCAGAAAGGTTGGATAGATTTTTGTTTTCTCCTGAATGTTGTCTTCATTCTAAAATCCCTGGTTCATCTGTTCTCCCTTATACTACCTCTGATCATTTTCCCATTTCTCTCCATCTGGAAGTGGATAGGATTAGAAAGAAATTTAGGTCTTCTTTTAAGTTTCAAGCTATATGGTTCAAAGATAAAAACTTCTTATCCTTAATGGAATCTTGGTGGAAGAGTGCTCCTTTTGTGAAAGGATCACGTATGTTTTGGCTTAATAAAAGGTTGAAATTCATAAGGGGAAAACTTCAGGAATGGAATAAAACTTCTTTTGGTAACATTTTTTCTCAAAAAGTATCATTAAAATCTCAATTAGAATAGTTGAATGAAGTTATTATTAAACAGGGTGTGGATAGGGCTTCTTTTGAATATGTAAAAGTCCTTCAATCTAATTTAGAGGAAGTTTTAGCCCAGGAAGAAATTTTTTGGAGGCAGAAATCTAGGGAGTCGTGGTTGAGGGAAGGAGATCGAAATGCAATTTTTTTTCATGTACTTTGGTAAGAAGACACAAGAATTCTATTTTTTCAATTAAAGATTCTATGGGGAATATTTTGTAAGATGATGTTCTCATTCAAAAAGAAGGAATTAATTTTTTTCAGAATCTCCTTTCTAAAGGGATCAATACTATCTCCAATTCAACTGTCGGAGAAGTTTTAAATCATATTCTTAATCTGATTTCACAAGAAGACAATTTGGAATTGATGAAACACTTTTCTTTAGATGAAATCAAGGCAGTAGTCTTCTCCCTAGATTTGGACAAATCTCCTAGTCCAGATGGTTTTACCCCTATTTTTTTCCAAAAAAGTTGGGAATTTGTAGGTAATGATGTCTGGTTGGCTGTAGAGGAAGCTCGTAGAAATAGAACTGTTTTGAGATAAATTAATTCTACTTTCATTGCTTTGATCCCTAAAGTTGCTTCCCCTTCCACTTTTGCTGACTTTAGACTTATTTCTCTTTGTAATACTTTATACAAGATCATTTCTAAGGCAATTACTTTAAGATTGGCTACTCTTATCCCAAAAATTTTATTTGATGAACAAGGAGGTTTTGTTCCAAGCAAGGAAACTTCAGAAGGTGCTTTGGTAGCTCATGAGGTATTGCATTCAATCCGCCAACATAAACTTCCTGCTATGTTGGTTAAGCTGGATATGTTAAAAGCTTATGATAGAGTGTCTTGGGATTTTTTATTTCAAGTTCTCCTTAAATTTGGTTTCTCTTCTAAATGGTGCAAATGGATCTCATCTTGTATTTCTGGTACAAGCTTTTCAGTCTTGATTAATGGTTCTCAATCTGATTTCTTTAAGTCCTCTCAGGGATTAAGGCAAGGTGATCCTCTTTCTCCTTTTCTTTTTATAATAATGGCTGAAGGCTTGAGTAGATTAATTATGAGGTAAAATTCTTTAGGTAATTGGAAAGGGATAAAAAATCCTAGAGTCCCTTTTTCTATTACACATGCTTTGTTTGCAGATGATACTTTACTGTTTAGTCAGCCTGTGATAATGGAAGCTAAAGTTTTGAATGATGTTATTTCCAAATATTGTTTAGTATCGGGTCAGAAAGTGAATCAGAGCAAATCTAAAAAAGAAATCTTCTTTTCATCCCTCTTGGTGCAACAAAGGATTGCTAAGATTCTCGATTTTCAAGTTGATGTTCTCCCTTCAAGATATTTGGGAATTCCTCTTTTCTCGGGCTCAATTAAAAACATGTTTTCGGATAAACTTATTACAAGTATTAAAGCTAAGATTTCTTCATGGAAAGGTAAATGGTTAACATTGGTAGGGAAAATTCTTATGATCAAATCAGTCTTATCAGCAGTTCCTATTTATATGCTTGCAGTGCTTATGGTTCCCAAATCCATCCTTCTTGTAGTGTGAGTATTTTGAGAAATTTTTTGTCGAATGGCTCTAACTTGAATGGGAAAAAGATTCCCCTGATTTCTTGGGATAAAATTTGTACTCTGAAATAGCTAGGAGGCTCTGAGATTCATAACATTGAAGCACAAAATAAAGCTCTTGGAGCTAAATTGGTTTGGAGTTTATATGAAAAGTCAGAATCCAAGTGGGGGAAAGTACTGTATGCAAAATATTTAGATTCCTTTTCTCCTGAAAGACTCTTCACTGTTCTTAATCCGAAGGAGGGTTCTCATATTTGGAATTTTTTGATAAATTGTAGAGAGGTGATTTCCCCCTTTTTATCTTGGGTGATTCATGATGGAAATTTTGCTCTTTTTTGGGATGATTCCTGGAACAATCATCCACCTCTATCTAAAATAGAAGGTCTTCAAGAGATCAATTTTTTTTTGTGCCAGGTCTCGGGTATAAAAGTTAGAGATTATTTTGAAATTGACCATAGTTTAGAAATTAATAAAGTCAAGTGGAAAATTTTTGATGATTTTTTGATTCCTCAAGAGCAGAAGATTTTGCTTAAGAATATCTTGCAGGATACAATAATTTTTATTTCAGGGGAAAAGGATAAATTAGTTTGGGCTCCTTCAAAGTCTGGTCGTTACTTGGTCAAACAAGGATATTTGACTATCATTAGTAAGGATTCTAATTCAACTATTAATTGGCCTTACAAGCTCTATTGGAGTGGTCCTTGCCTGCCTAAAGCGGGGGCATTTGCCTGGTTAGCTCTGAATTATAGAATCCTTACTAGTGATAGGTTAGCTAAGCTTGGGGTCACTAATTCTTTCTTATGTCTTTCTTGCTATGAAGTGGAGGAATCAGTGGATCATCTTTTGCTGAATTGTACCTTTTCCTTGAAGGTTTGGTATTGGCCCATTTCTAAATTGAGTTGGAAATGGCCTCTTCCCTTTTCTCTTCTTCAAGTATTCCAAAGTTGGCCTATGTTATTTTCAAAGTCCACTTTTTCTGCTTTATGGCTGGTTTCGCCAAGTATTGTTATTTGGTCATTGTGGCTAGAAAGAAATAGTAGAATATTTTTAAAAGTAAGCAATTCTTTTTATATAGTTATTGGAAAAATTGAAAAAATAATTTCAGAAGTAGTCTTAGCTTCTTTAGTTACAAAAAAGGAGGGTTCTCTAATTTTTACGTCTTGGGATGATTCTATATTAAAAAGTTGGAAGTTTTTAAGACTACCTAACTCAAACTATTTTAATTCTGAAGTCAAGATTGATAGATCCACTATTAAATGGATTCCTCTGCTTGAGTCTTTTATTAAACTCAACTTTGATGGTGCGAGTAGAGGTAATCCTGGTAACTCTAGTGTTGGTTGTGTTATGAGGAATCATAATGTTTTTGTTCTTAGAACTTTGTCAGTTAAGCTGGGTGTGCGCACAAATAATGAGGCAGAGGCATTAGCTTTAATAGCTAGTTTAAATTTAGCTTTGAAATGTGGTATTACAAATCTTATAGTGGAAGGGGACTCATTGAATATTGTAAGAGATTTTTCTAATAATTCTTCTCCAAGCTAGAAAATAGATTATATTTTAAAGTCTGGAAGGAATATATTGGAACATTTCCAGTCTTTTCAAATCGTTCATACTTACCGTGAAGGCAATCTGCTAGCAGATTTTTTGGCCAATTTTGCATTCAGCAATAATGATCCTACTATTGAATGGGACTCCAACTCTTTTCTATTGATCCCCAGAGTTAGTCATATCGTGGATAAGGACAAAAACTTCTAACTTGGATATCATTTGTTGTAATTTTTAGTGGCTACCTTGATCATTATTAACTTCTTCCCTATTATAGTAGCACAAACCATGCTGACAAGCTGACGATGTTCAAGTGTTTTGAATTTACCTTCATTTGGTGCATAGTACTTTGATGCATTTCTCAGATGCAGGGTGGTAGATTTTGCACAATGGGAATCTAACAAGATTGATCTCATTTATTTGATGTTATTCGCCTTTATACTATACTTATAATTTGTTGCAAGTCTAGTTTCTTTTTTCAGTTCTATCTTTTCTTGCAACTTTTAGTTCTCAAGCTTTAAGCACCAGTATGGGCTCTATCCAATGAAACAACATAATTCTTTTGCCTATCCAGAATTGGGAACAACCCCTTTTGGGTTTTCTTAATCTGAATTCAATGCAGAAAGTTTTTCAGATCTATGAGGTTTCAGTTGAAGGGGCTATCACTCAGGTTTGTGGATTGCATGTTTTACATTCTCCAGTTTCTATTTAGCCTTCTCAAACAGTATCACATTTTATGTCCAATGCTATGGACCTTTTGCAAAACCATGACAGGGTAAGGAATTTGGGTGTTATGTCTGTTCAGAGTGTTCATTGTTTTGTAGACTCTTTCAATAATGCTTCAGAAGACTATGATTTGCATTCGGGTACTGCTCTTGTGGGAGGTTTGTTTGATTGCAGGTTTCTATTTCGTACTCCTGAGCTCCACTACCTTTTCAATGTGTTTATGCATGGCCTCCAAAATAATTGTGTAATATCCTTCTAGAATGCCATTCATTGCCATAGGCGAGAACTAGGGAACCAATTGGTAGATTCTACTACATAAATCTTTAATGCTCTTCATTTTTTGTTGAATTATGTTCCTCCTCCTCCGCCTCCTCCTCCTCAGCTAGTGGAAGATGAGGTCTATGTTCCACAGGTTATTGATATTGAAGAATAATAGGGAATCCCCTATTTTTTTGTGTTAGCAGTAAGTCTTAGTTTATGATTTTGGTCGATTCTAGCAGCTATCGTGTAAATATTATGTTGTCTCAGAATAAATCCTGCTAAGGCTTGAGACACAGACTTCTATTTTTGGATTGACTCATTTTTATGAGTCGATTTTGTTATGTATTTATCTAAAATGGGCTATAACCAGAGGTTTTCTTTGCTCATTCTTTCCTACCGATATGCCTCCTTGAATCTAGCATTTTGTATTTCTCTCTTTTTAATTAATATAATTTCAGTGGTTTTACCATTTTTTCCAAAAAAAATAAAAAATAAATATAATTATATTATATGATATTTATTATTATACATAATAATATAATAAATAAACATAATACAATATTATATATTTAAATGTATTAATTATATAACTATAATTTTATACTATAATTATAATTATAATAAATATTTATAATAATATTAATTAATGTCTTACATGTTATACATATAATTATATATTAATTTAATTAAATTTATATATTATTATTACATTATATAATAACATTATTAAATATAATAATATTTATTTATATTATTAAATTATAATAATAATATATATTATTATAATAATTTTGTAAAAAAAATTCACAATGTCGAATTCTGCAGAAGCTAGGGTTTTGGCATTTTTAAATTCTGTAGAAGCTAGGGTTGGATCGACATAGAAGTTGGTGGAGCAAAGGTTTGATGGCCAAAGACCAAAGCAAATGCATAGCAAGGATCTGGAATTGGCACGGGGGACCACCGCTTCTTGTCTAACTAAGAGCAGTAATGGAATCTGGGAGATAAAAAAAATTTCAACCCCAGAAATTTAGGAAGGAAGGTGTTTGTGATTTCAATTCCTCCTAGATGATCTAGCCTTTACAAAGCACCATGGAATCACCCATGCTAGAATTTGGAGAAGAAGATGAGAAAGAAGTGGAGGAGAATGAAATATTTTTCTCAAAAATGGCTTAATAGGGAGGTTCGTCAAGTTTTGTCCCAGCCTCGCTGATCTACACAAGTGGATTGCTAAAACTTGGAGTCCCATCCTGAAAGGTTATCTTCAGATTTACCCTTGTGCTTGGGGCTTTTTTTATTGTGACTTTCGATAGTGAACAAGACAAAAATACAATTCTTTGTGAACAACAATGGAGTTTTGGTGAGCACTTAATAATGCTTATACCATGGCTCCCAACATTTAATCCTACTTCCGAGTCTTTCTCTGTAATGCCCACATGGGTGCAATTACTCAATCTTCCACTCCAATTTTGGTTTGAGTCTTGTTTTGAAGCAATCAACAAAAAATTGGGGAAATTTTTGGCTATTGATGAAGGCTCCTCTGAGTTTCTGCACACCACTTCCCTTCATATTTTGGTTGGTATAGATACCTCAAAAAACCTCCCAACTGAGATCACTCTAAAAACCTCTAATAGTAGGTGGATTCAAATGTTGGATTAGGCTTGCCCTTCCGATGTCACAGATATTTCAATACAGGACACATGGTTGCAAATTATTCCAAATAGAGGTTTGATACACAAGCCACATGGTGGAAAGAAGCATTCCTCCATCATTATTTAGTGGAAAAAGAGGATTCTACATTGGCCTAGGTTTGTATTCCATAGGAGAATACTGAGAAGGAATTATCTCTAAAGTTGAGGACTCTGGAGAAAAGTACTACAACCATTCATGAGTCTCCTCCTTTTGGGGAAAGAAGCAATAATTCTTTAGAAAAGAAGGTATCTATGTCCAAAAATTAACATACACAAAATTTAGAAGTGTCAGATATTAATTTGCAGTTTTGAAAAGGCAAAAATTTCACCTCCCCAGGCATTGGTGTTGAGGCCTCAAATGACAGGATCGTCAGTGAAAATTGGACTATAGTCGGGGAAAAAAGAAGAAGGATTCAACTAGCCATAATATGTGACTTTGTTCCCACTCCAAAAGCAATGTTATTACCTTGAACAGTTATGTTTGATTGTTGGTGTTTTCCGTAGAGTAGTTGGGACTATGTTTTTCTCTATAATCTTGAACATGTTTTAATACATTCTGTAGGTGGGTGGCATGGTTTTACCCATGGCTCTGTCCTGTGTCCATGTTCATAAGTTTATATGTATGCAATTAGATAGTATGTGATACAGGGACTTCTAGAGGTCATAATGTTTGATTCAGATGTAGGTTTTCTATGAAATTTTACAGGTGGATGTGTTATGAGATGGATGGTGGTTTCCCAACCGACCCTAGTTAGTTGGACCTCATCTTGACACTTTTTTAGGGCTTGAAACTTTCATCTTGGCCCTCAAAATGGCAATTTAGTGTTTTTTTCTAGTTTTTTAAAAGTTTCTTTTTTTAATAACTCGAAACTCATGTTTCCAATTTAGGATGTTAGTTGGCTTTTAATCCTACCTTAGCTTTAGGAAGTTTTTGGGAAAAAACTAGATTCTCAGGATATGATTGTAAAATTACCTAAAATGGCAAACTCAAACAATTGTCAAAATCTACCAAAAAAGGTAATTTTTTTTTGTTTTCTTGGATATAAGAGAGTTTTATTTCATTGTAGTAGCAAAGTTGGTGAATAGAAGTTTTTTTTCCAGTGTTCCAAATCTTTGGCTCTCACACATGATTAATGGCACAATTTTATTGAGAGTATGTTGTTGGCTACATCATCTAGTATCAGAGCAGGAAGATGGCTGGGAGAGGAAGAGGAAGAGGTGATCTTGCCTAGATGTATAGAGAAATGCAAAATATGCAAAGGCAAGTAGCAGAACATACAACACAGATGGAAAACCAAAGACTGGCTAGAGGAGGAGATGAATTTGATGAAGAGATAGGTCGAAGAGGTGCAAATCAAGATACAAAACATGAAGAAGAAGAATTAGAAGGCATGAATTTTGAGGAGAGGATGCTAAGGGCCTTAGAAGGGAAAAATGAAGGGATCAAGGTAGATGTTTCAGATTATGTAGGTAGTCTTAAACCAGAGAAGTTGATAGACTGGTTGAATGACATGAGAAATTTTTTTGAATGGAAACCCATGACAGAGGAAAAGAAGGTGAAATTTGCATGCACCAAATTAAAGGGTCATGCAATGATTTGGTGGGATCATCTTCAAAAGGAACAAACAAGAAAAGGCAAGGAAAAGATTAGGACATGGAATAAAATGGAGAAGAAGTTGAGAGAAATTTTTTTCTCATAGATTATGCGCAAACCTTTTTCGGTAGGTTTCAAAATTTAAAGCAGAAACTCTCTTCTATGCAAGATTATACAAATGAGTTTTATACGCTGTCTATATGTATAGAGAATCAAGAAACTGATAAATAGATGGCTGCTAGATATGTGGATGGACTGAAATTCTCTATTCAAGATGAATTGAGCATGCATCGACTCAACAGTATGGAAGAGGCTTACCAATTGGCTCGAAAGCTTGAAGAAAAACAAAACAGACAATACCATTAGAGGAATAGAGGAGGAAGAAGGGGTACATTAACCCCATTTTGAGGAGGTTTGAATTATGGCAGGGGAGAGTCATCCCATGGATTGGAAAATCAAGTAGACACTCAACAATATCCTTCAAATCAAGAATGAGGAAGGGGATATCAAAGAGCTAGAGGTTATGGTAGCACTATAGGATGGGAAAACTAGAGAAGGCCTTTCACTTGTTTCAGATGTGGAGAAGAAGCTCATAGGACATTTGAATGCTCAAATTATAACATGCAAGAAAGAAATCAAGGAGGACAACCTAGGCTGAACCTGATTCAAATGCATCATGAAGTGGAAGGGATAGAACTAGAGGTTCCATCAGATGTGGGATAAAGTCTCATGATGAGAAGAGTAATGGTGATTCCAGAGAAGGAGAAAACACAAGCCAAAAGCTCTAATGGTTCATGGCTTCAAACTAATATCTTCAGAACCAGATGCACTTCGGGTGGCAAGGTATGTCAAGTTATTGTTGATGGAGGTAGTTGTGAAAATATGGTTTCTAAAGAAATGGTAGAAAAATTGAATTTACACTGTGAAAAACATCCTCATCCATACCGCATTGCATGGTTTAAAAACGGAAATGAAATCACTATTGATAAAAGATGCCTAATGAAGTTTAGCATAGCAAAGATCTATCAGGATGAGATATGGTGTGATGTTGCCCAATGGATGCCTGCCATGTGTTATTGGGAAGGCCATGGCAGTATGACAGAAAAGTTATGCATGATGGAGAGAAAAACACACACCTTTTGGAAAGATGGCTCTAAGGTGATTTTATTGCCTCTCAAGGATGAAGGAAAAGGTGAGACCATGTTGTCTGAAAGAGATCTTGTTAAAGAAATGAAGGTGACAAGGTGTTGATATGCATTAGCAGTGAACAAAGGTGAAGAGGAAGACATTTCAGTTCCCCCAGAAATAACAGAGCTATTGAAAGAATTTGTGGATGTTTTGCCTGATGAATTGCCTGATGGTCTACCGCCAAAGAGAGATATTCAACATCATATTTATTCGATTCTAGGAGAAACTCTACCCAACCAAGAAGCTTATAGGATGAATCCAGCACAACATGCAGAGATGAATAAGCAAGTAACAGAACTCATAAGTAAAGGTGTGGTGAGAGAGAGCATGAGCCCATGTGTTGTACCTACATTGTTGACCCCAAAAAAAGATGGAACATGGAGGATGTGCACTAATAGCAGAGCAATTAATAAGATTACCATCAAGTATCAGTTTCCTATACCTTGTACGGAGGACATGATGGATGTCCTTGTAGGGGCCAAATATTTTAGCAAGATCGACCTACGAAGTGTCTACCCCCAAATCCAGATCCGAGAAGGGGATGAGTGGAAGACAACCTTTAATACTAGAGACGAATTATATGAGTGGATGGTTATGCCATTCGGGTTATCAAATGCACCTAGCACATTTATGAGATTGATGAACACTATACTATGACCTTACATTGGTAAGTTTGTGGTAGTTTATTTTGATGGTATTTTGGTATTTAGTAATAATAAAGAAGAGCACCTACAACACTTGAGAATCACCTTTGGTGTGTTAAGGAAGGAGAAGCTCTATGCCAATTTGAAGAAGTTTAGGTTCATGCAAGGACATTTTGGTTTTTTTAGGCTTTCTCATTTCTAAAGATGGTGTCAGAATGGATCCAGAAAAGGTCAGGGCAATTCTAGAATGGCCTAGTCCAAGTAGCATCACAGAGGTAAACATTTTCATGGCTTGGCCACTTTCTATTGAAAGTTCATTCAAAATTTTAGTACTATTGTATCTCCTATAATAGATTGCACCAAAGGAATGGAGTTTGTATGGACCAAGGATGCTAAGGAGAGCTTTAAGTACTTGAAGGAAAAGGTAACAGAAGCACCTATACTTGCATTGTCAAATTCTGATAAGGTATTTGAAGTAGAATGTGATGCCTCCCCTGTGGGAATAGGTACTGTGCTTAGCCAAGCTAGAAAACCTATAGCTTTCTTTAGTGAAAAGCTGAATGAAGTGAGAAAGAATTATTCTACTTATGATTTGGAATTTTATGCAATTGTTGAAGTATTGAGGCATTGGAGACATTATCTAGTTCCCCAGGAGTTTGTATTGTATACAAATCATATTGCCCTGAGATACTTGAACACACAAAAAGAGTTGAATAGTAAGCATGCCAATTGGGTCTTTCTTGTAGGGTTACAATTTTGTGTTGAAGCATAAGTCTAGAAAACAAAATCAGGTTGTAGATGCATTAAGTAGGTGTGTTGCACTTTTGACCATAATGGAAATTGAGGTGATTGGTTTTGATGCAATCAAAAATTTGTGTGTGTCTGATGATGATTTTTGGGAGATTGTGGAACAATTAAAGGCACCAGTATCTGGTAACTTGGATCACTTTAGGGGTGAATATTTTAGGCAAGATGGGTATCTATTTAAAGGAAAACAACTATGCATACCAGCTGGCTCTATGAGGGAAAACATTATCAGAGAATTTCATAGTAGTGGGTTGGCTAGACATTTTGGCAAGGACAAGACAATAGATTTGATAGAAGATAAATATTACTGGCCAAAGATGAAAAGGGATATAACTAAGTATGTAACAAGGTGTAGAATCTGCCAAGTGGCTAAAGGACATTCACAGAATACAAGGTTGTATATGCCATTACCAGTACCAACTGCACCATGGACAGATTTGAGCATGGACTTTGTGTTGGAACTTCGACATACTCAATGAGGTAATGACTCCATTTCTATAGTTGTTGATAGGTTCTCCAATATGGTTCATTTTATTGTCTGTAAGAAAGCTAATGATGCAACGAGGGTAGCAGAGTTATTTTTTTAGAAGTTGTTCAACTACATGGTGTTCCAAAGACTATTACCTTGAGGACTTTATGGAAGAAGATGGGGACTAAGTGATAGTTTAGTAGTGCTTCTCATCATAAAACAGATGGGCAAATAGAGGTAGTCAATCAGAGTCTGGGAATTTGTTGAGGTGTATTGTTGGAGAAAATCCAAAACAATGGGACGTGGCATTACCCTAGGTCGAATTTGCCTATAATAGTTTTGTTAACAGATCAACGGGAAAGTCTCCTTTCTAGATTGTGTATGGCAGGAATCCTTAGGGTGTTGCAGATTTGTTATAGCTACCAATGAAAGATAGGTTCAGTGATGATGGGGAAGCATTTGTAGAACACCTTCAACAGTTGCAAAAAGAAGTGAGACAGAAGTTGCAGGACAGTAATGAGAGGTAAAAGAATACAATGGATACTAGTAGGTGACATCATACATTCAATGAAGGTGACTTAGTGATGGTATATTTGAGAAAAGAGTGATTTTCTACTGGAACATACCACAAGTTGAAGTACAGGAAAATTGGTCTTTGCAAAATTAAAAAGTAGATCAATGATAATGCATATGAGATCAGTTTACTAGATGATCTCGATATTTCTCCCATGTTTAATATTTCTGATTTATATGCATTCCATGGTGAGGATGATGCTGAAGATAGTCAACCAGAAGTGGCATGGCACCACCACATTCCCCATAAGAAGAAGGAAAAGATTGCATAGGTTCTTGATAATAAAACTATCTACACTTGGCAAGGGCATTACAAGAAGTATTTAGTATAGTGGGAAGGATTGCCACAAACATATAGCACGTGGATTATAGAGTGGGAAGTGCAAAGGTTAGATCCAGTCAAATGGCAGCAATTTGAACACACTCACTTGCAGCAGCTGCATTCTTTTCAACCAGAGGAGAATGATGCAGGGACTTCCAGAGGTCATAACTTTTGACTCAGATGTGGGTTTTCTATGAAATTTTATAGGTGGATGCGTTATGAGGTGGCTTGTGGTTTCCCAACACACCTTAGTCAGTTGGACCCCTACTTGGCGCACTTTTTCAGGGCTTGAAGCTTTCATCTTGGGCCCTCAAAATGGGAATTTAGTGTTTTTTCCTAGTTTTTTAAAAGTTGTTTTTTTTAATAACTCGAAACTCATGTTTCAAATTTAGGATATTAGTTGGATTTTCGTCCTACCTTAGTTTTAGGAAGTTTTTGAGAAAAAACTAGATTCTCAAGATATGAATGTAAGATTACCTAAAATGGCAAAATATGCCAAAAAAGGTAATTTTTTTTTTGTTTTCTTGGATATAAGAGAGTTTTCTCTCATTGTAGTAGCAGAGTTGGTGAATAGAAGTTTTCTTTCCAGTTTTTCAAGTCTTTGGCTCTAACATATGATTAATGACACAATTTTATTAAGTGTATGTTGTTGCCTACATCAACAAAGTAAGAGCATAGTTGACACCAATGACAACACAAATATGTTGACATCAATGACAACACCGATTAGGCACATACTTGCAACAATCTCCCCTTTGTCATTGATGGCAACATTTGATGTGAAAAACTTGATGACCATCAAGACAAGATTCTCCCCCTTTCTCTTTACAAATTTGCATTCTTTCTCCCCCTGAGTTTTTCACATGATTTCTCTCCCCCTCTGACATCAATGGCAAAGGGCACATACTTGCATTCTATTGTTCTGATCCAACTGAATAGTTACCAAGACATCTAGCTACTCCCCCTAAAAGGTAGCCTTTAAAACATCAATCCAGATCAAAGAATGACACTTGAGCTCCACTTGATTGATGCATTCCTATGCATCTTAGTTCAAGATAGGAGGGGTAATGACCCCTAACTTTTCCTTGAGATACTCAAAGGTATCTTTAGGTAGAGGATTAAAGAAAATGTCTACAATCTAATCCTTTGTGGACACATATTCCAACTTTATTTTATTCTCTGCCACCTTCTCTCTCAAAAAGTGATACCTTATAGATATATGCTTTGTTCTTGAGTGCATCACTAGATTCTTAGAAATATTTATGGCACTTGTATTGTCACACAAGATTGCAATTGGATCTTCATAAACAACTCTTATATCCTTCAAAGTTTGCTTCATTGATAACACTTGAGTACAACAACATGTTGTTGCAATATACTAGGCTTCTACAATTGACAAAGAGATTGAATCTTGTTTCTTTCTCAACCATGAAACCAATCTATTACCCAAGAAGAAGGCACCTCCACCTGTACTCTTTCTGTCATCAACATCTCTGGCCCAAACTGTATCTGTATGAGCAATGAGAGTGAAATCATTATCCTTTTGATACCATAAGCCATAATCTAGAGTACCTTTCAAATACCTCAGGATTCTCTTAACTGCCATCACATGTGATTGTAATGCCCTCCAAGAAACCCATGTAGTGCCCCTTATTTTTTATTTCTATTAGACTGATAGTTGTTCTATTAGATCTAGACATTATGACATTTTGCTTGATGATGGATTTACTGTTATGATGTTAGTCGATGATACTTTGTTGATGTTAGACCTACTATTATGATGACATTTGATGATATTTTGGTGATATTGTTATTTACTTGGGTTATGCATATGTTATGATATTTTTATGGACATATTAGATGATGTGAATTAATCTAATTCTAAGTTTTATGCATGTTTATCTGATTATGGTTTTGATGTTATTTGGTAATTGCTCGTATTATCATTATGTAACTATTCATTCTATCTTGGTTGTTAAGCGAATGTAGGTTATGTGTGATGTGGTTATTTGTTTGATGTGTTGGTAAAAGGGACAGTGTTGCATTAGTCATGCGTGAGTACCCTTTTATGCTCCGATTTCCTTTCACAGTGTGTCTGACTAGATGATTATGTATCTATATGTTCAACCATTTTGTTTACTATAGGTTGCAGGTATCAGGCATCGACTCCACCTGAATTAACAGGTTTGAGCATGCCTTAAACCCAATATAAATAGTTGAACGAAGATAACGTAGGCTCTCTTAGCTTGTCACCATCCTTGAAAGGATGAGTATCCAGTTTTGAATCTAGTCAGTAAGGTCGGTATGGGTATGATAGTCAATCTCTGTTGTTCGATCATGTATAGTCGTTAGGTATGGTTCGGCATTTGGTTTATTTAGGTTGTAATTGTTTGATTAATGTTTTGATAAGTTGCTTCATTAAAATAAAGTTATTAGTCTAGAGGGCATTGTGATAAATCAATAATAATACTAATGAAGTAAATAAAGTGTTTTAAAATGGGAATATAATTGATAATATTAACATGAAAAATAATTTATATACAAGTAATATTTTGTTAAGTGTCCTTAAAAATAAATTTATTATAATTATGTGTTGTAATAAAATATATTAAGTACAAAATAAATAAAAATAGAAATAAATTATTTTGTCTGGTTGTTAATGAAATAAATTGCTAACTATAAGAAAGTAATAAAGCCAAAATTTATTGCCTTTAGTGGGGGGAATCTTTGGGAAGAAATGGTGGATTTCTCTCCCAATAAAAAACACATGGTAGGAAGGTGGACGGGGGCAATTGGAAATTTTTAATTGTTCTGATCACCCATGGAGCTAAGGAGGGCGAGGGAATTGCCTTGATTTTGGAGGTTTTTCATTTATATTGGAAGGGAACCTTGTGAAAGGTTTTGAAGTTGGAATCTTGGAGGAAGACAATAGTAGCTAAGATCTTTGGTGATTTCAATACGAGGTATGTGATTGAAATCTCTTTATGTTAATGATAAAATAACACTTCATTTAAAGCTTATAAATATTCAATTTCATTCTTATAAATTTTTGAAGAGTTTTTAGGTTTGAGCGATGCTTTCTGGAATATTTAGTTATCCATATACATTTGAGAAATGTTCCATCTTATGGTGATTTGTATTAAATTGAATGCACTTTCATAAAATCTTTTGTTCTCTCAATCGCACTTTGGAGATTTGTCTTTGTATCTCACTCAAGTGCTCAAACTTAAGCAATAGCATGCATGACTGGTTTATTCCCGTTAGGTCTAACTGTTTAATGCTTCTATTTTTAGTCCTTTTGGATTGTGAATTGTAATACTCTTAATATCTTTTTAAGCTTCTAATTTTGTAACCTACAGATTTGGCACCATAGTATTAATGATGGAGTCAGTTTTCTTTTGTGTTCATATTCTTCTTAAGTGTATCTAGTGAATTTACCTTCTTGTGATCGTGCTTGTTCCAACGTTCTCATTTTTTCTCAAGCTCTGAGAATGCTGGTGAAGGTCATGGAGTTTGTTTTGCACCTGCCAAACACATTTGATTGAAAGTTTTTAAAGCCTTTTTAATGAACCTGTTTTATGCATTTAGCACCTTCTTATTGCATTTGTTTGCAGTTTCTAAAACTTTTCAGCAATTCCATTTTGGGCATTCACATCTACAAATAGTGTTTGCTTGAAAGTTCCTAAAGTCTCCTCAATAGATCCATTTTGTGTGTATGCTACAATTATTGCATTTCATGACTCTTTGAGGGATTTTGTCAATAGTTCATGTGCTTGTGCATGCTTCCACAGTTTGCATATATGTGATTTGGGGGATTTGCAAACTTCATCATTTGATGGAATTCATCTTTCCTTTATGATTTGATGTATGTCCACGCCCTGTTCCAATGCTCCCATGTTCACATAGTCTGTGTTAAGCTTGCTAATTGCTTTTGCTTGAAAGTTTTTAAAGCCTTTTCAACAAATCCATCTTGTGTGTTGCCTGTAATCATTGCATTCCATGGAATGATATTTCTTTGAGACATTTTATCAGTCAGTTATTGTGCCTAGTTTGTGCTTCCTTACTTTGCAAAAAGCTATCTCAATCCATTTTGTGTGTTACCGGAAATCAATATTGTCCATGAGATCATTTTTAACCTTTGAGGTGTGGTCTCATTATGGAGAAAGTTTAGCACTGCAGTTCATCTGCAATATCTGACAAATTTTATTTATTAGAAAATCTCATTTATTAGAAAGTTTCATTTGGTAGAACTTCATTTATTAGAAAGATTCTACAAATCTACAAATTTATTTATAGTAATCATGATGTATATATATATATATATATATATATATATATATATATATATATATATATATATATTATGAATCATAATCTAATATAAATCAAATATAATAGTTAAGTTACTGTAGTGCCCCTCCAGCTTCACCTTGGATGTGCAGGTGGTCGGAGCAAGGAGCACCTGAGGATGAATGGAAATACTTGGAACATTCAGAGTATGTTAGATCTGTTGTTATGAAAATTCAAATGCAGTGGTTATAATCTTGTTCAAGAGCAGGGATGGTGTAGTACTACTCACTTCGAGCACCCTACTACATCATAATTCTCTGACTCTATGTGTGTGCTAACATATATGTATTTGATCACATACAACCAATTGTTCAGATGCAGGCTGTAGGTACCGAGCCTCGACTCCACTGGATATAGCAGGTTTGAGCGGGCTCTTGCACCAATGGGTATCAGTGATGGGAGATAATATGAGGTCTATTCCACTAGGTCCGTCCTTGTCTTCTATTGTGGTCTCATGTTGTGTTGTGACGCTTTGTCCTTGCCTTTTATGTGTGGTAATCTTGTGTTGTGGAGTATCATTGAGTTGTGTTTAATTATGCCCATGTGTAGTTGGATAATACTTTAATGATTTACTATTTAAATAATAATGCTTCTATTATGTTTATTGGATAATATTTGGTTTATCCTAGAACTTGGTATGACACCTTAGTTAAATTTTAAAATAGACTAGAATTGATTATCTGTTTCCAAGAGTATTTAATGTCACGAGTTGTCAAGTGTAAAATTTTAAATTTTGGAGAATCTCTTTTTATAGCAAGATTTTAAATTCTTGGAGGTGTGGGATGCTAGGTAACGGATGCATGTCTGTATTAATTTATGAGCTGAGCCATTTTTATAGGGTGGGATTTTTGGTTCTGGGGAGGGAATGGGAAAGAGAATACAGAAATTGGGGGAAAAACAAGAATTGGTTGCTGGTGGGAATACCAAAGAAATTGGAGGCTCCAGATCAATTTTGTTGTTCTGAGTATGTTTCTGTATAATTCTTGTTTGAGTGTTATGTGTTCTTGGATAAATTATTTCTTCTCCCTCGTTCTTTAGATTCCATTAGTCTGAGGTTTTGTTCTAGTTTGCCTGTCGCTTTCTCCCATCTTGATTTCTGTAGCTGATCATCCTTGGAAATTTATAAATCAAATCATGTGGCCTTCTCAGAACCTTGTGTCGAATCAATCCTTTTTTGTTGTGTCTTATTACCATCTTTATCTCTACAAATTTTAATCTCTAGATGCTCTTATGTCGATTTCCCATCTTGGCGTTCCTGCATTCGTTGCTGAGACTTTTCTTGAGGGATTTTGTCAACAGTCATCAGGCTTTGTCTATGTTTCTCCGTTTTTGCATTTATGTCTAGAAGAATATTTCCAACCATACTTTCTAACTAAAATTTCCTTTCCTTATGCTATTCCAAGCACTTATTTTGCTGAGACAAGGTGGGTCCTATCTAGGGCTGTAGGTTTGGCCTTACAACTGTTAGTCATTTTTGTTGAAAATATTTTTCTAGGTATTTAACAAAATCCATCTTGTTCATATCTTACAAACCAAAGAATGTTATGAGACCTTATTGCTTTTGAGTATTTTGTAAAATAACTCATGTACCTGTCTATGAATCCATGTTTTGAATACGTCTTTTCTGCCATTAAAATCTAGCATAAACAAGTAAGAATCTTCTGCTATATATGAGCTTCACATTTATCCTTAATCTTGTGCCTTTTCACTACCATTTAATGGCATTATGCTCTACATATATCTTATCGAATTCCCTTATAGAAAATTGAATTTTTTCTAGTTTTTCTTCCAAAGGTCGTCTTGGTTGAATCTTTGATAAATTTGCCTTATTCTCATAATCCTAGAAAATTAAATTGTTTAAACATTGTGGATGCATCACCAGTGCCTAAGCCAATTAAATTTCTGTATGATCAGATTAGAATGTGAGTCATGTTTGGCAGTTGATCTTTTATCCTCTAGTTTTTGTTTCCTTTTTGATGGTCGACTATGTCTTGAGTATGGACGTGGGTTGTTTTTCTGTCAGTTATCTTCCAAATTTCTGCAGATACTAATTGCATCCATTCCATGTTTTTTACTAGAGGCTTGTATTATTATCGTGGTTTATAATGTTTGGTATCCGTATATTTTGGTCATTTCTTTTTAGACAAGGTAGTTTGTATTGAAGTCGCTTTAGTAGGCTTTGCAGCTCGTAATATGGAATGGGGATCGCATTAGTAGTTGTTATATTAGAAATTTGTAGTCGTAGAAAGTTAAGGTGGGGTAGTCGATGTTCTAGCAAAACAAATGTTTTTTGTAGTTGTTGTTAGGTAGGTGGATATCATTAGAAAGTGTATTTTGGTAGTTGTTTTATTAAGATACAGTAGTTGTATGATGTTGATGGAAATTCATGCTTTAGGATAAATAGATATATTTATATATATAGTTTTTTTTAGTTGTTTTACTAGATTTTACGGTTGGTTAGAAGTTAGAAGAATTATATATATGTAAGTGTAGATGATTGATGGGAAGTTTTATTATGGTTATAGCAAATCTATTTATTTATAATTGTTTTATTAGAAATGTTAATGGTTAGGTGTTCAACGAAAAGTTGTTTTTACTATAGCAAGATGTATATATTTATTTGTAGTTGTTTCATAAGGAAATTGTTGTTAGTAAGAAGTTTATTCTTTTGGTAATCATATATCTATATTTATAGTTTGTTTTTAGTAGAAAATGGTAGATAGTAGCATGTTAATAGTTGCTTATGCAAATAAGGAAAATATCTTTTCTTATAGTTGTTTATATTAGAAATGATAGATGGTAATCCATGCAAATAGGGAAATATATATGTTTTGAGTTGAAATTATAAGTGGTAAAATGGTAGGAAAATATATATATGTTTATAGTGTTTTGAATTGAAATGATTTTGGTAAGATGTTAGTTGGGAACCTATGCATAAAGGAAATTAGGTAGGTTTATAATGTTTTGAATTGAAATTTTAATATGTTAGATAGTAATTTATGTTATGGGAAAAGAAATATAGTTGTATTGAAGATGTTTAATAAAGAATTGTTGTTAGTAGTAGGTTGATGATACTTTTTGCTCATAGGAAGATATATATATATATATATCTGTGTGTGTGTGTGTGTGTGTGTGTGTGTGTGTGTGTGTGTGTGTGTACATGTATATATATGTATATGTACATGTATATATATGTATATGTACATGTATATATATGTATATATACATACATACATACATATATACATACATACATATATATATACATATAGTTGTTTTAACAGAATTGGTAGTTGGAAGTTAAAATCTCATAGTTGTTTTCATGATTAAATTTGGAGTACACTGAATCTCTTATGCTTGATCATCCTCCTTGTCGTTTCTATATGCTTGTATTGGATCATTGTGTTTATTTTGGGGTGAAGTTTATGTCTATGATTTGGCTAATTGTGAAGTGGGAATCTTGAGAGATGTCATGACTACTTGGTGTCAAGATGCGAAAGCGTTGTCCTTGTTGGATAATGGTTACTTTATCATTGATTTTGTACCTAACTACAGAGGAGTGGTTTCTTGGCCCTTAGTTTAAATTATGGCATGTCAATGTAATGGGTAAACTAAAAATTTGAGTCTGGTAATGAATGGGAAATGGTCTTTTGGACATGGAACTTGGTATCTATTTTTGTATCATGATGGGTTGTGGGAAGTTAGATGTCTTATAGTCCCCCGCTCATGCATGTCATTTGTTTCAAATGTTGTATAAGGGCTGCTAGTGTAGAAAGGAGAGTGGCTTCCATGGTGGGGCCGGTGCCCAAAGTGGCTGCTTGCATAACCCCATGGAAGTTGTAATCAAGAGATAACTTCAAATATATTTAGATGGGTCAGGTAGTCTTTCACATAACAAGATAAGTATGTTGCCTCACCCATGCCTTGAGTCCTCTCAAAGGCTGAGGATGGGTTGAGAAGGCCTAGTTGGCAAGGTCGACCTCCATGTCCACATGAGAGGATGTGTCAGCTCCGCATGTGTCACCCTATAGGGCTGGGACCAAAGGGTCGCCAGGATAACCATAGATGGGGGCCAACTTCTAGTGAGAGATAGCCTAGATAACCCATGTTTAGGACCATGCGATTACACTCTCCTTGCTGCAGCTTAGCTACTTTCCCCTTTATGCTTTCATTGTTGCCTCTAGAGTGATGCCTTGACTTGTGCAGTTCTGTTGATATGGTAAGTTGTGTCGAGTCTATTTTTGTTTGGTATTTAGATGTTGTCACTTTGGCTTACTGGAATCCTCGTTGTTATCTCCTATCTCGGAGGGGTGGACCTCAGAGTTCCACATGGTTGGGTGGCAGAGCATTCCATTGGTCTTCTTGGAGATTTGGTTTGCAAATGAATACATATGAAAGTATACAACAACCCTGAAGGTGGGAAGCAATCTGGAACTGGAACACCTCTACACACAAGTGAATATTTAAAACCACACAAGTGATATACATTGTACTGCTAGTTATGTTTCCCTAGAGGAGTTAGAAGTGCTATTTTCTTTATGTTGTGTGTTATGATATCTGTGGTTACTAATATTGCAATTTCTTGCTTTCAAAAAAAAAAATATTTCTGTAAATTTGCACTTTTTAGTCTAGCGCTCTAGGGTTGCCTGACGGGGCATTACAGTTATTGTATTTATTTAGATTATGTTATAGAAATTTAATTGATTAGATTATTTGATTTATTGAACTCTATATTGAAAATGAATAAGATAAAGAAAATTCATGATTTAGATTGTATTTGTTTTAAATCAATTAAATGAAAATTAATATGTTTATAGATTTAAACGTTGATAAGTTTAATTTAAATTAGTATTAATTTTATTAGGGATTCTTTACAATGGTTGTTAATCTGAAATTTGATTACAAGTGTGGCATTTAAATAATTTCTTTATTGTGAGTTGAACCGCATTATGTGAGTGAAATTCATGTGGGACAGACCATTGGTTGTAATGGGGGTCCTTGTGCAAGTTGTAAGATTTAATTCCAGAGGCCTAGGATGTTTATGTTTTGATTTCTTGTATTGTTGGTTTGTTATTGAACTTGAGCTTAGATTTGTGTTTGATAATGGGGGGAAACTTTGGTAATCATAAATGAGGGAGGATATTGCTATGGTGATTGCCTCAATTGCAAGTATTGGGCAATAATTTAAGAGTTGGTCCTTGTGATTATGTTTGTATGCAAGAAGAGAAATGCCTTGCATTGTATATGTATACTTGTCATTATGATGGTCATTGTCTTGTTTGATAGGGTCTTCTAGATGCAGATAGGGGAGTGGCTTTCAATTTGGGGCCGGTGCCCAAAGTGGCTGCCAGGGTAACCCATTGAAAGTTGATAACCAAGTGATAACCTAAAATGAATTAGGGGATTGGGTAGTTGTTCACATTAAACAAGATAATTGGATTCCTCACCCATACTTGTAGTGCTAGTTCAGACTAAGGATTGGATGAGAAGGCCTAGTTGGCAAAATCAACTTCCTTGTCCTCACGAAAGGAATGTTGGTTCCACATGTGTCACCCTATGGGGCCGGTGTCTAGTGAGAGACTGCTAGGGTAACCCATGTCAAGGCCATGCGATGACACTCTTCTCTACTGCAACCCAACATACCCTAGTCTTGTGTTCCTCTTGTTGTAGGTGTGCCTCTAGAAGTGGTGACTCTGTTGTGTAACGTTATGTATACTTTGTATGTTGGAGTCTCGTTAGCCCTTTTATGTTACTTTGATGTTTACCTATTTGATCATACAATATGGAAATGTATATGTTTATTCAATTCATGCAATTAGATTTAGAATGAACTATGGTTGTTAGTTAATTCATAATGTTGGTTAGATCTTGTTAATAATTTGTAGTAATGCAGCCATGGAACCCTAGAGGATAAATCTTAACTTTGATGTTATGAATAAATCTGATGTGCATTTCTTCATTATTTCTTTCTTTTAAAAAAATGTCCTTTTGTATAGGATAGTTGAGTTGTTCTCTAGGGTTTCTTGGTTGGGCATTACAGTGATTCTCTTGGATCAGCTTGAAACCTTGCAACAAGACAAACTGCATGCATAATATTAGGTCTGGTTTGAGTTAGATAAATTAATCCTTCATTCATGGATCTGTATTTTTTCTGATCAGCCTTCGGTGATTCATCAGTTTTCCTCAGCTTGCAACCAGTCACCATGGGAGTACATACATGTCTAGAGTCTTCCATCCCAAACTTCTTCAATAACTCTTAATTCACATACTTAGACTGAGATATGAAGATTCCTTTATCTGATTGATTAACTTGCAGACCTAAAAAGAAATTCAATTCACCAAACATGGACATTTTAAATTCACTTTTCATCTCACCGGGAAACCTTTTACACATACCTTCATTTCCTCCAAAGATAATATCATCGACAAAGACCACAATAATCAAGATCAGATCATCATTGATTTTGAAGTACAAATTGCTATCAATAGTACCTTTACTAAATCCCAATTGCAATAAATATATGTCCAACCTTCCATACCAGGCTCTAGGAGCTTGTTTGAGTCTATATAATGCTTTCTTCAATCTTCATACCATATCACCTTTGTCTGATAACTTAAATCCTTCTGGTTGCTCAATGTAGACTTCCTCTTCTAACTTAGCATTCAGGATTGTAGACTTTACATCCATTTGATACACTTTAAAATCTTTGTGGGCTACAAATGCCAAGAACATTCTGATTGCTTCAATCTAAGCTACAGGAGCAAAAGTTTCTTTAAAATCTACCCATTCAATTTGAGAATACCCTTTGCATACCATTCTTGCTTTATTCCTTACAACTTCTCCATTTTCATTCAGCCTATTCCTGAAGACCCATTTAGTTCCAATAACATTTTTGTTAGCATGTCTAGGAGCTAATTCCCAAGTTTCATTCTTCTCTATCTGTAATAGTTCTTCCTCCATTCCTTTCATCCAATTTTTATCATTGCATGCTTCATTCACAATTTTTATTTCAAATTTTTAAAGCAAACAATAATTGACTTGTTCCTCTGCAACTCTTCTTCTTGTTAGCGCACCTTTGTTCTTGTCAGCTATAACCTGATCTTTAGAATGATTGATCTTTACATACCTAGGAGTCTTGACAATACTTTCTGGAGCCTCTTTTTCATTCTGACTATCATCTTGCTTATGTTTCTCTTCATTTTCTATAGTCACAGGTTCATCTAGTTCATAGCAATTCAGGTCTGATATTATTTCCTTGCCTTCATCTACCTTCACATTTGCACTCTCAACAATCTTTTTGAGCCTTTTGTTGTAACACCGGTAAGCCTTACTCTTGGTAGAGTATCCAAGGAAAATTCCTTCATCACATCTTGCATCAAACTTTCCTAGATCTTCATCTCGCCTGATATAACATTTGCTTCCAAAGACTTTGAATTAGAATCAAGGTAACTAAATTAGGGTAAGCATTAGAGTTACAGTTAGGGTTAGGGTTAGGGCTAGATTCAGGGTTAGAATTAAGGTTAGGTGTTAGGGTTAAAATCATAGTTAGAATTAGGAAATTTGACTTTTCATTTATTTTTGTTTCGTTTCTTTTTAATACATACATACACACACACACACACACACACACACATACATACATACATACATACATACATACATACATAAATATATATATATGTCATTTACGTTTATATCTATATAGAGACCTATGGTTAGAGTTAAGGTTGGAATTAGGGTTGTAATTAGTAATAGAGTAAGAGTTAGTGTTAGAATTAGGGTTAAGGATAAGATGAAGATTAGAATTATAATTACATTTAGGGTTAAGGTTAAAACTAGGGTTAGAATTAGAGTTAGGATTACAGTTATAATTAATGTTAGAATTATGGTCACTATTAATAACAATAATATATTATTTTAAAAATATATTCTAATATAAATATAATTATATTATATGATATTTATTATTATACATAATAATTATAATAAATAATTATAATAATATTAATTAATGTCTTACATGTTATACATATAATTATATATTAATTTAATTAAACTTATATATTATTATTACATTATATAATAACATTATTAAATATAATAACATTATTAAATATAATAATATTTATTTATATTATTACATTATAATAATAATATATATTATTATAATAATTTTGCAAAAAACTTTCACAATGTCGAATTCTGCAGAAGCTAGGGTTTTAGCATTTCCAAATTTTGTAGAAGCTAGGGTTGGATCAACACAGAAGCTGGTGGAGCAAAGGTTTGATGGCCAAAGACCAAAGCAAATGCATAGCAAGGATCTGGAATTAGCACGGGGGACCACTGCTTCTCCAGCTAAGAGCAACATTGGAATCTGGGAGACAAAAAAAAATTCAACCCTAGATGATCAAGAAGGAAGGTGTTCACGATTTCAATTCCTCCCAGATGATCTAGCCTTTACAAAGCACCATGGAATCACCCATGCTAGAATTTGGCGAAGAAGATGAGAAAGAAGTGGAGGAGAATGAAATATTTTTCTCAAAGAATGGCTTAATAGGGAGGTTCATCAAGTTTTGTCCCAGCCTCGCTGATCTACACAAGTGGATTGCTGAAACTTGGAGTCCCATCCTGAAAGGTTATCTTCAGATTTACCCTTGTGCTTAGGGCTTTTTTTATTGTGACTTTCGATAGTGAACAAGACAAAAATACAATTCTTTGTGAACAACAATGGAGTTTTGGTGAGCACTTAATAATGCTTAAACCATGGCTCCCAACATTTAATCCTACTTTTGAGTCTTTCTCTGTAATGCCCACATGGGTGCAATTACTCAATCTTCCACTCCAATTTTGGTTTGAGTCTTGTTTTGAAGCAGTCAACAACAAACTGGAGAAATTTTTGGCTATTGATGAAGGCTCCTTTGAGTTTCTGCACACCACTTTCGCTCATATTTTGGTTGGTATAGATACCTTAATAAACCTACCAGTTGAGATCACTCTAAAAACCTCTAATTGTAGGTGGATTGAAATGTTGGATTATGAAGGCTTGCCCTTATGATGCCACAAATGTTTCGATACAGGACACATGGCTGTAAATTGTTCCAAACAGAGGTTTGATGGACAAGCCACATGGTGGAAAGAAGCATTCCTCCACCATTATTTAGTGGAAAAAGAGGATTCTACATTGGCCCAGTATTGTATTCCATAGGAGAATACTAAGAAGGAATTGTCTCTGAAGTTGAGGACTCTAGAGAAAAGTACTACAACCATTCATGAGTCTCCTCCTTTTGGGGAAAGAAGCAATAATTCTTCAAAAAAGAAGGTATCTATGTCCAAAAATTCACATACACAAAATTTAGAAGTGTCAGATATTAATTTGTAGTTTTCAAAGGGTAGAAATTTCACCTCCCCAAGCATTGGTGTTGAGGCCTCAAATGATAGGATCACTAGCGGAAATTGGACTATAGTGCGGGGAAAAAAGAAGAAGGATTCAACTGGCCATAATATGCAACTTTGTTCCCACTCCAAAACAAATGTTATTACCTTGAATAGTTGTATTTGATTGTTGGTGTTTTCCATAGAGTAGTTGGGGCTATGTTTTTCTCTATAATCTTGAACATGTTTTAATGCATTCTGTAGGTGGGTGGCAGGGTTTTACCCATGGCTTAGTCCTGTGTCCATGTTCATAAGTTTATATGTATGCAATCAGATGATATGTGATGTAGGGACTTCCAGAGGTCATAATTTTTGACTCAGATGTAGGTTTCCTATGCAATTTTACACCTAGATCTCTTATGAGGTGGATGGTGGTTTCCCAACCCACCCTAGTCTGTTGGACCTCATCTTGGCCCTCAAAATGGCAATTTAGTGTTTTTTCTAGTTTTTTAAAAGTTTTTTTTTTTAATATCTTGAAACTCATGTTTCCAATTTAGGATGTTAGTTGGCTTTCCATCCTACCTAAGCTTTAGGATTTTTTGGGAAAAAATTGGATTCTCAAGATATGATTGTAAAACTACCTAAAATGGCAAAATCAGACAATCGTCGAAATATAACAAAAAAGGTAATTTTTTGATTTTTTTGTTTTCTTGGATATAAGAGAGTTTTCTCTCATTGTAGCAGTAGAGTTGGTGAATAGAAGTTTTTTTTTACAGTGTTCCAAATCTTTGCCTCTCACACATGATTAATGGCACAATTTTATTGAGTGTATGTTGTTGGCTACATCATCTGGTATCAGAGCAGGAAGATGGCTGGGAGAGGAAGAGGAAGAGACAGCCTTGCCCAGATGCATAGAGATATGCAAAATCTGTAAAGGAAAATAGCATAACTTACAACACGAATGGAAAACCAAAGATTGGGTAGAGGAGACATATTTGATGAAGAGATAAGTTGAGGAGGTGCAAATCAGGATATAAAACATGAAGAAGAAGAATTAGAATGCATGAGTTTTAAAGAGAGGATGCTCAGGGCCTTAGAAGGGAAAAATGAAGGGATCAAGGTAGATGTTTCAGATTATGCAGGTAGTCTTACACCAGAGGAGTTGATAGACTGGTTGAATGACATGAGAAATTTTTTTGAATGGAAATCCATGACAAAGGAAAAGAAGGTGAAATTCGCATGCACGAAATTAAAGGGTCATCCAATGATTTGGTGGGATCATCTTCAAAAGGAACAAACAAGGAAAGGCAAGCAAAAGATTAGGACATGGAATAAAATGGAGAAGAAGTTGAGAGAAAAATTTTTGCCCATAGGTTATGCACAAACCCTTTTTCGTAGGTTTCAAAATTTAAAGTAGAACCTCTCTTCTATGCAAGATTATACAAATAAGTTTTATACATTGTCTATACATATAGAGCATCAAGAAACAGATGAACAAATGACTTCTAGATATGTGAATGGACTAAAATTCTCTATTCAAGATGAATTGAGCATGCATTGAGTCAACAGTATGGAAGAGGCTTACCAATTGGCTCTAAAGGCTGAAGAAAAACAAAATAGACAGTACCATTAGAGGAATAGAGGACGAAGAAGGGGTACATCAACCCCATTTTGAGGAGGTTCAAATTATGGCAGGGGAGAGTCATCCCATGGATTGGAAAATCAAGTAGACACTCGACAAGATCCTTCGAATCAAGAATAAGGAAGCGGATTTCAAAAAGGTAGAGGTTATGGTAGCAGTAGAGGATGGGAAAACTAGAGAAGGCCTTTCACTTGTTTCAGATGTGGAAAAGAAGCTCATAAGGCATTTGAATGCTCAAATTATAACATGCAAGAAAGAAATCAAGGATGACAACCTAGGGTGAACCTGATTCAAATGCAACATGAAGTGGAAGGGATGGAACTAGAGGTTCCACCAGATGTAGGAGAAAGTCTCATGATGAGAAGAGTAATGGTGATTCCAGAGAAGGAGAAAACACAAGCCAAAATCTCTGATGGTTCATGGCTTCGAACTAATATCTTCAGAACTAGATGCACTTCCGGTGGCAAGGTATGTCAAGTAATTGTTGATGGAGGTAGTTGTGAAAATATGGTTTCTAAAGAAATGGTAGAAAAATTAAATTTACACTATGAAAAACATCCTCATCCGTACCGCATTGCATAGTTTAAAAAGTGAAATGAAGTCACTGTTGATAAAAGATGCCTAATTAAGTTTAGCATAGCGAAGATCTATCAAGATGAGAAATGGTGTGATGTTGCCCAATGGATGCCTGTCATGTGTTATTGGGAAGGCCATGGCAGTATGATAGAAAAGCTATGCATGATGGAGAGAAAAACACACACTTTTTGGAAAGATGGCTCTAAGGTGATTTTATTACCTCTCAAGGATGAAGGAAAAGGTGAGACCATGTTGTCTAAAAGAGATCTTGTTAAATAAATGAAGCTGATAGGGATTTGCTATGCATTAGTAAAAAGGTGAAGAGGAAGACATTTCAGTTCCCCCAGAAGTAGCAGAGCTATTGAAAGAGTTTGTGGATGTTTTTGCTGATGAATTGCTTGATGGTCTACCTCCAAAGAGAGATATTCTGCATCATATTGATTCGATTCTAGGAGAAACTCTAGCCAACCAAGAATCTTATAGGATGAATCCAACACAGCGTGCAGAGATGAATAAGAAAGTAATAGAACTCATAAGTAAAGGTGTTGTGAGAGAGAGCATGAGCCCATGTGCTATACCTGCAATGTTGACCCCAAAAAAAGATGGAACATAGAGGATGTGTACTGATAGCAGAGCAATTAATAAGATTACCATCAAGTATCAATTTCCTATACCTTGTATGGAGGACATGATGGATGTCCTTGCAGGGGCCAAATATTTCACCAAGATCGACCTAGGGAATGGCTACCCCCAAATCCAGATCTGAGAAGGGGCTGACTGGAAGACAACCTTTAAGTCTAGAGACGGATTATATGAGTGGACGGTTATGCCATTTAGGTTATCAAATGCACCTAGCACATTTATGAGATAGATGAACACTATACTATGACCTTACATTGGTAAGTTTGTAGTAGTTTACTTTGATGATATTTTGGTATTTAGTAACAGCAAAGAAGAGCACCTACAACACTTGAGGATCATCTTTGGTGTGATAAGGAAGGAGAAGCTCTATGTCAATTTGAAGAAATGTAGGTTCATGTAGGACATTTTAGTTTTTTGAGGCTTTGTAATTTCTAGAGATAGTGTCAGAATGGATCCAGAAAAGGTCAGGGCAATTCTAGAATGGCCTAGTCCAAGTAGCATCACAGAGGTAAAACATTTTCATGGCATGGACACTTTCTATCGAAAGTTCCTTCAAAATTTTAGTACTATTGTAGCATCACAGATTTCACCAAAGGAAGGGAGTTTGTATGGACCAAGGATGCTGAGGAGAGCTTTAAGTACTTGAAGCAAAAGGTAACAGAAGCACCTATACTTGCATTGCTAAATTTTGATAAGGTATTTGAAGTAGAATGTGATGCCTCCCACGTGGGAATAGGTGCTGTGCTTAGCCAAGCTAGGAAACCTATAGCTTTCTTTAGTGAAAAGCTAAATGAAGTGAGAAAGAATTATTCTACTTATGATTTGGAATTTTATGTAATTGTTCAAGTATTGAGGCATTGGAGACATTATCTAGTTCCTCAGGAGTTTGTATTGTTTACAGATCATATTGCACTGAGATACTTGAACACATAGAAATAGTTGAATAGTAGGCATGCCAAATGGGTCTCTTTCTTGTAGGGTTACAATTTTGTGTTGAAGCGTAAGTCTAGAAAACAAAATTAGGTTGCAGATGCATTAAGTAGGCATGTTGCACTTTTGACCACAATGGAAACTAAGGTGATTGGTTTTGATGCCATCAAAAATTTGTATGAGCCTGATGATGATTTTTGGGAGATTGTGGAACAATTAAAGGCACCAGTATCTAGTAACTTGGATCACTTTAGGGGTGAATATTTTATGCAAGATGGGTATCTATTTAAATGAAGACAACTATGCATACCAGCTGGCTCTATGAGGGAAAACATTATCAGAGAATTTCATAATAGTGCGTTGGCTGGACATTTTGGCAAGGACAAGACAATAGCTTTGATAGAACATAAATATTACTGGCCAAAGATGAAAAGGGATATAACTAAGTATGTAACAAGGTTTAGAATCTACCAAGTGGCTAAGGGACATTCACAGAATACAAGGTTGTATATGCCATTACCAGTACCAACTGATCCATGGATAGATTTGAGCATGGACTTTTTGTTGGGACTTCCACATACTCAACGAGGTAATGACTCCATTTTTGTAGTTGTTGATAGGTTCTCCAAGATGGTTCATTTTATTGTCTATAAGAAAGCTAATGATGCAACGAGGGTAGCAGAGTTATTTTTTTCAAAAGTTGTTCGACTACATGGTGTTCTAAAGACTATTACCTCTGATAGGGATACCAAATTCCTCAGTCATTTCCAGAGGACTTTATGGAAGAAGATGGGGACTAAGTTACAGTTTAGTAGTGTTTATCATCATAAAATGGATGGGCAAATAGAGATAGTCAATCAGAGTCTATGAAATTTGTTGAGGTGTATTGTTGGAGAAAAGCCAAAATAATGGGACGTGGCATTACCCCAGGTTGAATTTGCCTATAATAGTTTTGTTAATAGATCAATGAGAAAGTCTCCTTTCCAAATTGTGTATGGCAAGAATCCTCAGGGTGTTCTAGATTTGTTATAGCTACCAATGAAAGATAGGGTCAGTGATGATGGGGAAGCATTTGCAGAACACCTTCAACAATTGCAAAAAGAAGTGAGACAGAAGTTGCAGGATAGTAATGAGAGGTACAAGGATATAGTGGTACTAGTAGATGACATCAGACATTCAATGAAGGTAACTTAGTGATGGTATATTTGAGAAAAGAGCGGTTTCCTACTTGAACATACCACAAGTTGAAGTACAGGAAAATTGGTCCTTGTAAAATTACAAAGCAAATCAATGATAATGCATATGAGGTCAGTTTAGTAGATGATCTTGATATTTCTCCTATGTTTAATATTTTTGATTTATATGCATTCCATGGTGAGGATGATGCTGAAGATAGTCAACCAGAAGTGGCATGGTACCACCACATTCCCCATAAGAAGAAGGAAATGATTGCATAGGTTCTTGATAAGAACACTATCTACAGTTGGCAAGGGCATTACAACAAGTATTTAGTATAGTTGGAAGGATTGTCACCAACACATAGCACATGGATTATAGAGTGGGAAGTGTAGAGGTTAGATCTAGTCAAATGGCAGGAATTCGAAGACACTCACTTGCAGGAGTTGCATTCTTTTCAACTAGAGGAGAATGATGCAGGAACTTCCGGAGGTCATAACTTTTGACTCGGATGTGGGTTTTATATGAAATTTTATAGGCGGATTCGTTATGAGGTGGCATGTGGTTTCCCAACCCATCTTAGTTGTTTGGACCCCATCTTGGCACTTTTTCAGGGCTTGAAGCTTTCATCTTGGCCCTCAAAATGGCAATTTAGTGTTTTTCCTAGTTTTTTAAAAATTGCTTTTTTTAATAACTCGAAACTCTTGTTTCAAATTTAGGATATGCATTGGCTTTTCGTCCTACCTTCATTTTGGGAAGTTTTTGGGAAAAAACTGGATTCTCAAGATATGAATGTAAAATTACCTAAAATGGCAAAATCTGCCAAAAATGGTATTTTTTTTATTTTTTTGTTTTCTTGGATATAAGAGAGTTTTCTTTCGTTGTATCAGCAGAGTTGGTGAATGGAAGTTTTCTTTCTAGTTTTCTAAATCTTTGGCTCTGACACATGATTAATGGCATAATTTTATTGACTATATGTTGTTGGCTACATCTACAAATTAAGAGCACAGCTGACACCAATGACAACACAGATATGTTGACATCAATGACACACCAATTAGGCACATACTTGTAACAATCTCCCCCTTTGTCATTGATGGCAACATATGATGTGAAAAACTTGATGATCATCAAGACAAGATTCTCCCCCTTTCTCTTTACAAATCTGCATTCTTTCTCCCCCAAAGTTTTTCACATGATTTCTCTCCCCCTTTGACATCAATGGCAAAGGGCACAAGCTTGCATTCTATTGTTCTGATCCAACTGAACAGTTACCAATACATCTAGCTACTCCCCCTAAGAGGTAGCCTTCAAAACATCAATCCAGATCAAAGAATGACACTTGAGCTCCACTAGATTGATGCATTCCTATGCATCTTAGTTCAAGATAGGAGGGGTAATGACCCCTAACTTTTCTCTGAGATACTCAAAGGTATCTTTAGGTAGAGGCTTAGTGAAAATGTCTACAATCTAATCCTTTGTGGACACATATTCCAATTTTACTTTATTCTTTGCCACCTTCTCTCTCAAAAAGTGATACCTTATAGATATATGCTTTGTTCTTGAGTGCATCACTGGATTCTTAGAAATATTTATGGCACTCGTATTGTCACACAAGATTGCAATTGGATCTTCATAAACAACTCTTATATCCTTCAAAGTATGCTTCATCGATAACACTTGAGTACAACAACATGTTGCAATATACTCTGCTTTTGCAGTTGACAAAGAGATTGAATCTTGTTTCTTGATCAATCATGAAACCAGTCTTTTACCCAAGAAGAAGGCACCTCCACTTTTACTCTTTCTGTCATCAACATCTTTGGCCCTATCTACATCTGTATGAGAAATGAGAGTGAAATCATTGTCCTTTGGATACCATAATCCATAATATGAAGTACCTTTCAAATACCTTAGGATTCTCTTAACTGCCATCACATGTGATTGTAATGCCCAGCCAAGAAACCCATGTAGTGCCCCTCATTTTTAATTTCTATTAGACTGATAGTTGTTCTATTAGATCTAGACATTATGACATTTTTCTTGATGATGGATTTATAGTTATGATGTTAGTTGATGATACTTTGTTGATGTTAGACCTGCTACTATGATGGCATTTGATGATATTTTGGTGATATATTTATTTGCTTGGGTTATGCATATGTTATGATAGTTTTATGAACATATTAGATGATGTGCATTAATCTAATTCTGAGTTTTATGCACGTTTATCTGATTATGGTTCTGATGTTGTTATTTGGTAATTGCTCATATTATCATTATGTAACTATTTGTTCCATCTTGGTTGTTAAGCGACTGTAGGTTATGCGTGATGTGATTATTTGTTTAATGTGTTGGTGAAAGGGACAGTGTTGCATTACTCATGCGTGAGTACCCTTTTATGTTGTAATTTCCTTTCATAGTGTGTCTAACTAGATGATTATATATTTATATGTTCGACCATTTTGTTTGTTGCAGGTTGTAGGTATCAAGCATTGACTCCACCTGAATTAAAAGGTTTGAGCATGCCTTAAACCCAATAGAAATAGTTGAACAGAGATAACGTAGGCTCTCTTAGCTTGTCACCATCCTTGAAAGGATGAGTATCTAGTTTTGCATCCAGTCAGTAAGGTCGATATGTGCATGATAGTCAGTCTCTGTTGTTTGATCATGTATAGTCGTCAGGTATGGTTCGGCATTTGGCTTATTTAGGTTGTAATTGTTTGATTAATGTTTTGGTAAGTTACTTCATTAAAATAAAGTTATTAGTCTAGAGGGCATTGTGATAAATAAACAATAATACTAATGAAGTAATAAAGTGTTTTAAAATGGGAATATAATTGATAATACTAATATGAAAAATAATTTATATACAAGTAGTATTTTGTTAATTGTCCTTAAAAATAAATTTATTATAATTATGTGTTGTCATAAAATATAGTAAATACAAAATAAATAAAAATAGAAATAAATTATTTTGTCTGGTTTTTAATGAAATAAATTCCTAACTATAAGAATGTAATAAAGCTAGAATTTATTACCTTTAGTGGGGGGAATCTTTGGGAAGAAATGGGGGATTTCTCTCCCAAAAAAAAAGGCATGGCAGGAAGGTGGACGGGGGCAGTTGGAAGTTCTTAATTATTCTCATCACCCATGGAGCTAAGGAGGGGGAGGGAATTACCTTGATTTTGGAGGTTTTTCATTTATATTGGAAGGGAACCTTGTGAAAGGTTGTGGAGTTGGAATCTGGGAGGAAGACAACAGTAGCTAAGATCTTTGGTGATTTCAATACGAGGTATGTGTTTGAAATCTCTTTCTATTGATGATAAGATAACACTTCATTTAAAGCTTATGAAGATTTAATTTCATTCTTATAAATTTCTGAAGATTTTTTAGGTTTGAGCATTGCTTTCTGGAATATTTAGTTATCCATATACATTTGAGAAATGTTCCATCTTATGGTGATTTGCATTAACTTGAATGCACTTTCATAAAATCTTTTCTTCTCTCAATCACGCTTAGGGGATTTGTCTTTGTATCTCACTCAACTGCTCAAACTTGGGAAATAGCATGCATGACTAGTTTATTCCCATTAGGTCTAACTATCTAATGCTTCTATTTTTAGTCCTTTTGGATTGTGAATTGTAATACTCTTAGTATCTTTTTAAGCTTCTAATTTTGTAACCTGCAGATTTGGCACCATAGTATTAATGATGGAGTCGGTTTTCTTTTTGGTTCATATTATTCTTGAGTGTATCTAGTGAATTTACCTTCTTGTGATCGTGCATGTTCCAACATTCTCATTTTCGCTCAGGCTGTGAGAATGCTGGCGAAGGTCATGGAGTTTGTTTTGCACCTGCCAATTGCATTTGATTGAAAGTTTTTAAAGCCTTTTTAATGAATCTATTTTATGCATTTTGCACCTACTTATTGCATTTGTTTAAAGTTTCTAAAACTTTTCAGCAGTTCTGTTTTGCACATTCACATCTGCCAATAGTGTTTGCTTGATAGTTCCTAAAGTCTCATCAACAGATCCATTTTGTGTGTATGTTGCAATTATTGCATTTCATGATTCTTTGAGGGATTTTGTCAACAGTTCATGCACTTGTGCATGCTTCCACAATTTGCATATATGTGATTTGGGGCATTTGCAAACTTCATCATTTCATGGAATTCATCTTTCCTTTATGATTTGATGTATGTCCACGCCCTGTTCCAACGCTCCCATGTTCACATAGGTCGTGAGAATGCTGGAAAAGGTTGCAGAGTCTGTGGTAAGCTTTCTAATTACTTTTGCTTGAAAGTTTTTAAAGCCTTTTCAACAAATCTATCTTGTGTGTTGCCTGCAATCATTGCATTCCATGGAATGATATTTCTTTGAGACATTTTGTCAGTCAGTTATTGTGCCTAGTCTGTGCTTCCTTACTTTGCAAAAAGCTATCTCAATCCATTTTGTGCATTACTGGAAATCAGTGTTGTCCATGAGATCATTTTTAACCTTTGAGGTGTGGTCTCATTATGCAGAAAGTTTAGCACTGCAGTTCATCTGCAATATTTGACAAATTTCCTTTATTAGAAAATCTCATTCATTAGAAAATCATGTTTATTAGAAAGTTTCATTTGGTAGAACTTCATTTATTAGAAAGATTCTACAAATTTATTTATAGTAATCATGATATATATATATATATATATATATATATATTTCATTTGGTAGAACTTCATTTATTAGAAAGATTCTACAAATTTATTTATAGTAATCATGATATATATATATATATATATATATATATATATATATATATATATATATATATATATTGTAATGGGTTATGAATCATAATCTGATATATATCAAATATAATAGTTAAGTTACTGTATTTATTTAGACTATATTATAGAAATTTAATTGATTAGATTATTTGATTTATTGAACTCTATATTGAAAAGGAATAAGATAAAGAAAATTCATGATTTAGATTGTATTTGTTTTAAATCAATTAAATGAAAATCAATATGTTTATAGATTTATAATGTTGATAAGTTTAATTTAGATTAGTATTACTTTTATTATGGATTCTTTACAATGGTTGTTAAGATGAAATTTAATTACAAGTGTTGCATTAAAATAATTGCTTTATTGTGAGTTGAATTGCATTATGCGAGTGAAATTCATGTGGGATAGACCATTGGTTGTAATGGGGGTCTTTGTGCAAGTTGTAAGATTTAATTCCAGAGGCCTAGGATGTTTATGTCTTGATTTCCTATATTGTTGGTTCTTTATTGAACTTGAGCTTAGATTTGTGTTTGATAATGGGGGGAAACTTTGGTAATCATAAATGAGGGAGGATATTGCTGTGGTGATTGCCTCAATTAGAAGTATTGGGCAATAATTTAAGAGTTGGTCCTTGTGATTATGTTTGTATGCAAGAAGAGAAATGCCTTGCATTGTATATGTATACTTGTCATTATGATGGTCATTGTCTTGTTTGATAGGGTCTTCTAGATGCAGATAGGGGAGTGGGTTTCAATTTGGGGCCAGTGCCCAAAGTGGTTGCCAGCGTAACCCATTGAAATTTGATAACCAAGTGATAACCTAAAATGAATTAGGGCATTGGGGTAGTTGTTCACATTAAACAAGATAATTGGATTTGTCACCCATACCTGTAGTGCTAGTTTAGACTAAGGATTGGATGAGAAGGCCTAGTTGGAAAAATCAACTTCCTTGTCCTCACGAAAGGAATGTTGGTTCCACATGTGTCACCCTATGGGGTCGGCATCTAGTGAGAGACTGCTAGGGTAACCATAGATGGAGGTTGGTGTCTAGTGAGACACTACTAGGGTAACCCATGTGAAGACCATGTGATGACACTCTTCCCTACTGCAACCTAACATTGTAATGCCCCTCACTTTTTGCCTGTGATAGATGTTATTTTCGTGTTTCCTATGACAATTCTGGTTTAGATGATAGTCTTGTAGCACATGTTTATAGTTTCGAGATATTTTGATCTCTATGTTATGGTCTATGTTCTCCTTGATCTTGATGGACACTTGGTTATCATGTGAGCTAATTATGGATCTATATTAGGATGATGCTTGATTACTTGTACTTTGTGCCTTCACAGTTCGATGGACATGATTATAGATTAGTGTTATTTTATGTTTAATGTGTTGTTTGATCATGATTATGCTGTATGACTGGTATTGGATGTAGTTATTTAATGATGTGTTACTTGAACGGAACAGTGTTGCATTACTCGTGTCTGAGTACCCTGCCACGCTGCGACTTCTGTTCATTATGTTTGTGATTACATGGTTATATATGTATATATGCACAACCATTGTTGTTCATTGTAGGATGCAGGTACCGGGCATCAACTCCACCTGAATTACCAGGTCTGAGCGTGCCCTAGCCAATGGAATTGTGGATTGGAGTTGACATGAGATTCCCTAATTAGGAAACATCCTCAAGGAGGATGCATTTTCAGTGTTGTACCCTGTCGTCACCGTCAGTGGACCGTTGTCGTCATTTGTCATTATGTCATGTGGCTTCACTTGGGTCAGGTATCACCTTGTAAATTAGGGTACATCCAATTTAAGTGTCAATTCAAGCATGATTAATATTTCATTTAAATAAGGTTAAATTAAAGCTTAAATTAAATAAACATTGCTAGGGATTATGTGTGTGGTTTATTAATTATAAATAATTTAATTTTGATAAATGGGTAAAACTAATATGAAAAAATAGTAATTAAATAAATAAACTGGATAAATAATTAAATGTATAAAATGAAATAATTAGTCCTAAGTTATAAGAGGATTTAATTAAAAGAAAGTAAGATTTATATGTAAGACGATTAAACAATTACCATTTTGATTAAATGAATTGATAGTAGTAAAAGTAATGTTCTAAAGATTAAATAATAAGGTTGTCGCTTGGTTTTGTGAGTTCTATATTTGGAGATGAGTAAAATTAATGTCTTTTGCCGTCAACTGCAAGTTTGAGGAATGGAATTCCTTGGTAAGTAAAATTGAAGAATCTCACAAGAATGTGGGATGTTGGAAGAAGAGAGGCATGGCTCTTGCAATCACCTGAGGAATGGACCCATGTTTTGAGACAGTGGGTTGTCAGGAAGTGAGGCAGGCCTTTTGCATTTATCTGAGGAGATAGAGTCTTGGTGGGAAGGGGGGAAAAAAAGAATTCGGGAAGAGAAGAGGAGGGGATTGGATTCAGAAAAAAAAGAAGACTCTTGTGAAAAGATTAAAAACTTCAGGTATGCACTGTTAATATGCTTTTTTCATGTGAAATTGTATTAGAACTAGGTTAACTGTGTTTTCCTCCAGTGAGGAGAGTTCTTTCGGAATTGATATTTAATTCTTTCTATTTCTAGTTTTGAGACTTGTCGTAATCCTCCATGTGCTTCAAATACAATTGAATGTCTAGAACCTGACTTGTCCATATACCCCGGTTTGTATTCTGGAATGCTAAGTTAAATCCTTCTGTGGAATCGAGTCTGCACCTCTCCTGTGGGAAATCTCTTGTTGTGTTTTGTGATTCCCTACCTAACAATTTGCAAACTCTTCCTTTTCTCTTATATATACTTGACCTGCAAGGAAATAAAATATATGTTACAACGGAGAGATGTTCTGTGTTTTACCTTCCAAGCAAAATAAATCAATGTAATTTTAAGAGTTTCTATGATTGCAACTTGGGAGATTAGGCAGCCCCAGAGGCAGCATCCCAACCGAGCACAAAGGATGCTGGCAAGGCTATGGAATTTAACTTTGCACCTCCCAGTCACCTCTGGCTGAAGAATTTTTTTTTAAAAGATTTTGACAATTCCATCTTTTTTTTTAAATCTTGCACTCATGGTATTCCATGAAATTCCATTTTGAGATAGTTTATCAAGGGCTCATATGCCCTATTAGTGCTTCCACAATTTGCAAACAGGTCTACTAGAACACTTGTAGATACACGTCTGACAAATACCCACTTTCAATGGTGCTTTGAAGAAGTGTGGAACTTGACTTCAAATCACCAATTGCATCTGCTTTAAAAATTAAAAGTCTTTTTATTAAAACCATTTTGTTTGTGTGCTTCCTACTAACATTTCGTTCCATGAGAGGGCAATTTCTTGAGACATTCTTTCAATCAGTGCATGCTTTTGTCTATGCTTCCTCATCACACATACATTTCTACTAGGGCATTTGCAGGATTATAGTCACATAGCTCCATTTGAATGTAGAGAATATCATCCTCAAACCAGGCTGTGTGAAATCCCACAATATCTTGTGAGAACCTGTTAGCAAACTCAGGCCATGTTTAGACCTTGACATGTTTTGCTCTTAAACAAGGTTTTGATGAAGAAATAAGTACACTTTATGCTGCTAGCACTTGAATTTCTTAGAATGTCGCCTCCCTGAGGAAATACAAAAAAAACAATTACAGTTCACTTCAAGCTACGACTTTTGTACTGAACGTTTTACTGCCTAACAGCAGCCATCAATTATAAATTCTTCAGCTTTAATTCTTCTATTAGGAGATCTTTTGACCGCTTCCAGCCATGGCTTGTAGAGGAAATAAAAGTTAGTTGCAAGGAAAAACTCTGGTATAAGGAAAATCGTTGGAAAGCCTGTCACATAGTAACTTCCATTTTGGATGATAATTAAACTAGTAACCCACGATTTGATATCCATCCTTTTAGGAGTTAAGTTCATCTATTTTCTTTTGGAACCGATTTAGGAATAGAAATGGCGAAACATACTATTCGATTTTAGTTTAGAACTGTTAGTTCTCAATTTCTTTTTTTTGTGCTTTGACTATGCCTTAAATTGACGAATTTGCATTATGTTATGGGTCAAATTTAGCTGTAATGATTCGGTACTAAGAAGTAGCCAACATTTAACTTTCACATTAGTATTCTTATTCATCAGATTCTTGTAGCAGCTAAAGTTTTACCATTTTACTTGGATGTGTAAAGAGTTACCATAAGAAGGTCATGATTCAAATAAAATAACAAAATTTAGCTTCATATGGTTGCACAGGATTAACACTTAAACAGCTGGCATGTTTCAAGTGGAAAACTATATTATTTTAACATCTACAGCTCAACCATATGCAGGTCAAGTTGCTGCTCAGTATTTAGTAGTAATAAGAGGCTGATTAGTTTTGTTTAGTACTAATTTCTAGCGAGGTTATTCTCAATAGCCTCCTTTCAAGGTGATCCCAATTTGTCAATATCATTGAGGTGTCTGTAAGAATTGGGGAACCAAATGGGTTGCCAATTGTTTCATAGCTTTTCTATCTGTTCCTCTTCCCTTTACAAGTAGCATCTCTTCTTTGTAGCTAGTCTAGAGCCTTAGGCATCTTATATAAATTTAAGGTAGGAGCTTCTATATACACATCGATTATAAATACCTTTAAACTGGAAGTCAACTTGAAACTAACAATAATTAATTTATTAGTAGACCAGAAGTAACTCATTTAAAAACAATTTGGACTCAATAACACAAAAAAAAGTAACTCAAGGGAGGATGGAATCCCATCTCTACTTGAAGGATAAAATGTTATCTAGTTTTTTTTATATATATATATACATGGTTAGAAGACATTAGGAACCCTCAAGTTATCCGCATGTATCGAATTTAAATTACATTGAAAAATATTTGTTACCAAGTGATCTAGGGAATAATATTATTATTATTATCATTTACTATTAATATGTTGGACACGTGACTTGTTTAAATAAGCTAATGAAATTTATGTGATCAAATTATTAGGTTTAGTAAATTTAGTATGTAATTGGATCATGATAGGAAGATGGCATATGAGATTGAAATAAATGGAAACATTGATATGAGGAATAATAGACCGGATAAATGAAATTTAGTGTAGTATTAAACACTGTCACCTTCTCTTGATAAATGACTTATGAAACTAGAACGCATTCATGTGTTAATGTACTTTGATTTCTCATAAATGTGATGATAAATAGACCGATGTTATTGATCTATATGTATTTGTAATTGTTGTTACGTAGATGGGATGTAAATTATTTCTTTTATTTTTTGTGTATGGTTATAAATTAGATCGGAAACTCTCAAATTTATCTGTATAAATTAAATTTAAAATTATATTATAATCATTTAATCAATTTGATTTATAGCACTAACAATAGTTGTCTACTTTAGTTACGTTAACGATGTTTGCATCTTGTAAATTAAATTAAATGTTCAGTTAATAAATATTTACATATAGTTCGCTTCATTGTAAATATGGATTTATTTCTTAATATGAATACAATCAAATGACAAGCTAAATTTTAATGATTAGTATACTATTGTAATAATTTAGTTAATTGCAATCTGTTTTAGTGGATTAGTTGTAAGGAAAGTAAGAATTAAATTATAAGTATAATTGATTTCTTGTAATGTGTTAATTCTATCTGTGGGGCATAACCCCATTCATATGGTCTTTTGATTCCATATCTATCCGTGTGGCTAGAGTTCCAGAGGCTTATCTTGGGATGTCTTGATTTCATGTGTTGTGTTGATAGATGTCTTAAGATCCTGATGGTCTACGAAGTATGTTGTCCCTAGTTTGTATGGACTAAAAGACAAGGGGAAGGATGAATGCACTTCCTTGTGGATGTATTGTTTATTCAACTGAATGTAATAGTCTTGTATCCAGTTTGTGGTGAGTTATGGAATAGGATGACATGGAGGTTATAGAATTGTAATGAAATGTGTTATTATGGGCAATGGTCTAGGAGTTTTGCCCTTATGATTATGTTAGGAGGGTTAATGCCTTGCATCGTTATATACATGTTGATATAAGAAAAGTTGTTGTGTAAGATGGCTAATGCCTTGCATGGTTCCTATACCCTCATTGTTGTGATGACTTGCTATGTTGTTGAGTAGGGTTTTCTAGTTGTAGGTAAGGGAGTGGCTTTCAATGTGGGGGCCGGTGCCAAGTGGCTAGCTAGGGTAACCCGCTAGGAGTTGGTAATTCAGTGATAACATAATAAAATGCCTAGGGGTTGGGTAGTTTTCACACTAACAAGATAATAAGATTTTCTTGTTCCTCACTCATGCCTGTGGTGCTAGTTCAGACTAAGGATGAGAGGAGAAGGCCGGGATTGGCAGATCTACTTCCTTGTCATCACGAAAGGAAGGTTGATTCCGCATGCGGCATCCTATGGGGCTGGAGTCTAGAGAGAGACTGCCAGGGTAACCGTAGATGGGGGCTAGTGTCTAGAGAGAGACTGCCTGGGTAACCCATGTTAGGACCATGCGATGATACTCTCCTTACTATAGCCTAGCATTCCCTAGTTGTTCTCTTCCCAGTTGTTAAGTGTTGCCTCTGGATGTACTGTTGTGTTGTTGAGATATTGACTTGTGATGTCGGAGTCATGTGTCGCCTTATAGTCTACTGTCCACCTGACTGTATGTCATAGTGGGAACCTCAGGGTTCCACATGGTCGAGTGGAAGAGCTTATTCCATTGGTTCCTCATGCATCAGACATCAGATCTTGTACCTGTTTATGAAGACACTTATTATGCTCATGTTCTTGCTGGGTATCAGTTGATTTAGATTGTATGTATTCAAATGTAATTAGAATAGTGATGATGTAAATTACACAATGATGTACTCATTTGTATAGACTTGGAATATGTGCATGTAATCTTGATTAAAATTGAGTATCTATTTGATGTCATGAAATGGAGATGTATATGTATCATCAATATTGTAATAGAGATAGAATGATTTGTTGATGTTAGTTAGTTATGCATGTATATTATGTTGGTTATTTGTCAAGTAGTGCAACCATGGCACCTTGGGAGACAAGATGATAGTTAATGATGTGTTTTGAACTGCTAAACCTTACTTGTTATCTTATTCAAAAAAAAATTTATTCCACTTTGCTTGCTTAGATGTGTTATCTTCCAAGGTGTTCATGGCGGGGCACTACATCTGGTATCAGAGCCAAGTTTAAACACTAGGTACCTTGGTTATATTTGAGTCCATTATGTAACCTAGTGTTTAAACTCTTTAGTACGATTTAACTCTTGTTGTGACCCTTTTCTTAATATAATATTTGCCCTTTTCTGTGTAGGGAAGATGCCTAGACGTAGGGACCGAGGTCAGGGCAGAGGAAGGGGTCGTGGGAGAGGTGGTGGCGGTATTCCTCCTCCTAGTTCTCCTCATGGGAGTGGCCATGATGGTGGGGGTCAAAACATGGAAGGTCAGGGTCAGCTTGATGGAGCCTAGTTGAGACAAATTCTTGAGGAAGCCCTTGCCCGTTTAGGTCCCAGAGAGGTGGGTGAGCACCCCAGAGGTGGTCAGGAGGTAGACCAATCAGGTCCCAGAGAGAGAGAAAGGTCTCCTGGGCATAGGGAATTGACAGCCGAGTAGGAGGCCATGCAAGCCAACCATATGAGGGACTTACTAAGAGCACGTCCTCCCATCTTTGATGGAACTAGTAGAGGACTTGAGGCAGAGACTTGGTTGTTGGACCTAGGTAGATGTTTCACCATGCATCCATATGGTAGCAATACAAAAGCCAGATGTGCTATTTTACACCTTCGAGAGTTTGCTTCGACTTGGTGGAGGCTAGAGGAGCAAAAGCTACATTTGGAAATTGGCACGGTGTCTTGGGAGTTGTTTGAAGATAGATTTAGAGCTTGCTTCCTTTCTGACCATTAGAGGTAGCATCGAGCAGACGAGTTTCATGAGCTGAGGCAGTTGGCCATGACAGTTGAGCAATATGAGTGCAGATTTTATGAGCTCAAACAGTATGCAGGTATTGGGGATGACGAGCCCATGTTGGTGCAGCATTTTATCAGGGGCTTGAATGCCCAGATTAGTGGAGGGGTTCGTGTATTCAAACCTAAGACCATGGAGGTTGCCATGGAGAAAGCCCGTCTAGTGGAGGAGAACTTGGCTATGGCCCTCGGTGGGCATACTGGTGTGCGCATTGGTAGTACACCTTCGTCAGGACATGGTTCTCAAGGTGGTCACAGCCAGGCATCAGGTTCTCATGCACACTCAAAGAGTGGTCAGTAGCAGTAGTATTCACAGTCCAAACTGAGGAACTCTCAGTATCAGTAGGGAAATAGGTTTCAAAATAAGAAAGACTGGTCTTGGCAGCGCAACAAGCGTAACCGTTATGATCAGTCAGCCCAGAGTGCGCAGTCTACAGTAAGCAAGGGTAGTTTCCAGTAGTCTAGTTTCTTCCAGGGTAACAGTGGATTTGGTAGAGGCACCGGGTGCTTCTCTTGCGGCCAACAGGGCCATATTGCCAGACAGTGCCCGTAGAAGGGTGCATCAGGATTTGGACATCGACCGGCGGCATCTGAGCCAATGGTTGGTGATGTAGGTAGGTCGCATTGAGTCTTTGCAGCAGTAGATGACTGACAGGTAGAATATTAGGGCACCGTGGTGGAGGCTTCTAGTCGCATGCGAGGTATTGATTTTTCTATTCTATTTGACTCTGGTGCATCTGATTCATTTATATCTCCTTCCCTTGTGGAGCATTGTGGCTTAGTGGCAGAAAAGCAAGATGATAGGTGGCAGGTTGAGTTAGCTTCTAGGACTAAGTTAGCGGTTGAGTCTCTAGGTTCAGAGTGTAAATTGAAGATTGGCTCTCTATCTACTTCTGTGGACCTTCACATTCTACCCCTGGGTTCATATGACATAGTTTTGGGGATGGATTGGCTGGAGGCCCATCAGACAGTGATAGATTATCAGCATAAAATGGTTAGATGCATGGATGATTCTGGTGTTGAGGTTGAGGTCGTAGGAGTTCAGAGACCTATTTCCCTACATATGGTCTCTGCTATGCAACTCAAGAGATGTATGTGTCAAGGATGTCAGCTTTTTGCAGTGACAGTTAGTGATTTAGAGATGGAAGAGAGTTGAGAGGCATCTCTTGACGATCACCCACTCTTGAAGGAGTATGCAGATGTCTTTCTTCTGACATTCCAGGGATGCCACCTAAGCATGACATCAATTTTAGGATTGATCTAATTCCTAGTGTAGAGCCTATCTCACGAGCTCCATGCAGAATGACCACTCAGGAGCTCAAGGAGCTTCGACTGCAGTTGGAGGAACTATTAGCCAAAGGGTTCATACAACCTAGTGTTTCCCCTTGGGGAGCACCTGTGATCTTTGTGAAGAAGAAAGATGGATCTCTACGGCTATGTATCGACTATAGGCAGCTCAACAAGGTAACGGTGAGAAATAGGTATCCCTTGCCTCGGATCGATGATTTGTTTGATCAGATTAAGGGGGCGAAGGTATTCTCTAAAATTGACCTTAAGTCAAGATATCACTAGTTGCAGATTTTTGAGGCAGATATTCACAAAATAGCTTTTCGCACCCGTTATGGACATTATGAGTTCACACTGGTACCATTCGGGTTGACCAATGCACCTTCAGTTTTCATGAGCTTAATGAATGGTGTGTTTTACACCTATCTTGACCAATTTGTTCTAGTATTTTTTGATGATATATTGATCTCTTCAAGGACTATGGAGGAACATGAGCAGCATTTGCATCAGGTGTTGCAGTGTCTGAGAGAAAATCAACTTTATGCAAATTTGTCAAAATGTGCATTCTTCCAGACAGAGGTTAAGTATTTGGGTCATGTTATCTCTAGAGAGGGTATTGCAGTAGATCCCTCAAAGATCCAAGCTATTATGGACTGGCCTATACCCACCAATGTTTTCGAGGTTTGTAGCTTTATGGGGTTGGTAGGTTACTATCGTCACTTCGTCATGGGGTTTTCGAGAATTGCTCATCCCATTACTTCTCTTCAGAGGAAAGGGAAAAATTTTGTTTGGTCAAAGAAGTGTCAGGAAGCCTTTCAGACCCTTAAGGAACAGTTGACCAGTGCACCTATACTTGCGGTTCTTGATCCTGATAGGGACTTTGTTGTTTGTACTGATGCCTCCTTGGAGGGTTTGGGGGCAGTTCTAATGCAGGATGGTCGCGTGATTGCCTATGAGTCTCGCAAACTCAAGGATCACGAGTTGAACTATCCCACTCATGACCTGGACTTGGCAGCAGTTGTGCATGCCTTGGTGAGATGGAGGCATTTTCTATTAGGGCATCGGTTTGAGCTACACAGTGATCATCATAGTTTGCAGTATATTTTCACGCAGCCCAACTTGAATGCCAGGCAAAGACGTTGGATGGAGTTCTTGTGCGAGTATGACTTCAAGGTCAAATATATTCAGGGCAAGGAGAATGTGGTAGCAGATGCTCTTAGTCGTCGAAGGCATGAGATCTCAGCAGTCTCGCTCATAGTTGATTTGAGAGGATAGATTCTTGCTGCTCTTCCTTCTGACAGTTGGTGCCAAGAGGTGAGGACTGAGATTGAGTCAGGTAGACCTTTAGAAGGTAGATTCTCTGGTTAATCTTTTGAGTTAGATAGTCTTTTGCGACATTTGGGTCGTATCTATGTCCCTAATTCTGAGGGTATTTGCACCCTAGTTTTGTCGGAGGCACATCGGGCACCCTATTCCGCTCATCTAGGTGTCAAGAAGATGCATGCAGATCTACGTCAACAGTACTTTTGGAGTGGTATGAAGCAGGATATTACTGATTTTGTGTCAAGATGTCTTGAGTGTCAAAGAGTGAAGGCAGAGCACCAGTACCCTATAGGTCTTTTGCAACCTCATTTAATCCTTGAGTGGAAGTGGGATAGCATTTCGATAGACTTCATTGTTGGATTGTCGATGTCCTCTCGACGACACGATGCTATTATGGTCACTGTAGATAGGTTGACAAAGGTAGCTCACTTTTCTCTAGTCCGTGCTTCTTACAATGCCTCTACGGTGGCTACAGTGTTCATGGAGGACATCGTCAGACTTCATGGGATTCCTCGTAGGATCATCTCTGACAGGGACCCAGTATTCACTTCCGCCCTGTGGACTTCCTTACAGCGTGCCTTGGGGACACAGCTAAACTTTAGTTCAGCTTATCATCCTGAGACTGATGGTCAGACTGAGAGGGTTAACCAGGTTCTCGAGGATATGTTGAGGATGTATGTTATGGATCAGTAGAGCTGTTGGGAGGACTACCTTTACTAGTGGAGTTTGCCTATAATAATGGTTATCATAGTTCTATTAGCATGTCTCCCTTCTAGGCCTTGTATGGTTGTCCTTGTAGGACCCCCTTGAGTTGGGATCATTTGGAGGATAGAGTTCTTCTGAGTCTGGACATGCTTAGAGATATGGAGCAGTAGGTTGAGAGGATTAGAGAGCATTTGGTGGTAGCTCAGGATAGGTAGAAAAAGTATGCAGATGCTCATAGGATCGATCATCAATTTTCTGTTGGGGATTGAGTGTTCTTGCGTGTGCGACCATGAAAGAGTCTGATCCACTATGGGAAGGGTTCTAAGCTAGCACCGCGCTTTGTTGGACCTTTTGAGGTGTTGGAGAGGATCGGTCCAGTTGCTTATTGTCTTGCCTTGCCGCCTAGCCTTTCACACATCCATATGTGTTTCATGTTTCAGTACTTAGACCTTACTATCTAGATATTGCTCATATTCTTGATTGGATTGCTCTACAGGTAGAGGATGGGCAGCTGGCTTTAGAGCCCATAGGCATTCTTCAGCACATGAGACTCACTCTTAGGGGCAAAGATGTGGAGTAGGTCAGGATCCAATGGGATCCTAATGATGAGACCTCTGCTACTTGGGAGGATGCTACCAGAATGAGGGAGTTATATCCTCACTTATTCGCAGGCTTCCAGGAGTAAGCCTAGTTCTAGGGGGGAGGATGTAATGCCCCTCACTTTTTGCCTGTGACTGATGTTATTTTTGTGTTTCCTATGACAATTTTGGTTTAGATGATGTTCTTGTAGCACATGTTTACAGTTTTGAGATATTTTGATCTCTATGTTATGGTCTATGTTCTCCTTGATCTTGATGGACACTTGGTTATCATGTGAACTAATTATGGATCTATGTTAGGATGATTCTTGATTACTTGTACTTTGTGCCTTCACAGTTCGATGGACATGATTATAGATTAGTGTTATTTTATGTTTAATGTGTTGTTCGATCATGATTATGCTGTATGACTGGTATTGGATGTAGTTATTTAATGATGTGTTACTTGAACGGAACAGTGTTGCATTACTCGTGTCCGAGTACCCTGCCACGCTGCGACTTCCATTCATTATGTTTGTGATTACATGGTTATATATGTATATATGCACAACCATTGTTGTTCATTGCAGGATGCAGGTACCGGGCATCGACTCCACCTAAATTACTAGGTCTGAGCATGCCCTAGCCAATGGAATTGTGGATTGGAGTTGACATGAGGTTCCCTAATTACTCAACATCCTCAAGGAGGATGCGTTTTCAGTGTTGTACCCTGTTGTCACCGTCAGTGGACCGTTGTCGTCATTTGTCATTATGTCCTGTGGCTTCACTTGGGTCAGGTATCACCTTGTAAATTAGGGTATATCCAATTTAAGTGTCAATTCAAGCATGATTAATATTTCATTTAAATAAGGTTAAATTAAAGCTTAAATTAAATAAACATTGCTAGGGATTATGTGTGTGGTTTATTAATTATAAATAATTTAATTTTGATAAATGGGTAAAACTAATATGAAAAAATAGTAATTAAATAAATAAACTGGATAAATAATTAAATGAGTAAAATGAAATAATTAGTCCTAAGTTGTAAGAGGATTTAATTAAAAGAAAGTAAGATTTATATGTAAGATGAGATAGAGTCTTGGTGGGAAGGGGGGAAAAAAAAGAATTCGGGAAGAGAAGAGGAGGGGATTGGATTCAGAAAAAAAAAAGAAGACTCTTGTGAAAAGCTTAAAAACTTCAGGTATGCACTGTTAATATGCTTTTTTCATGTGAAATTGTATTAGAACTAGGTTAATTGTGTTTTCCTCCAGTGAGGAGAGTTCTTTGGAAATTGATATTTAATTCTTTCTATTTCTAGTTTTGAGACTTGTCGTAATCCTCCATGTGCTTCAAATACAATTGAATGTCTAGAACCTGACTTGTCCATATACCTTGGTTTGTATTCTGGAATGCTGAGTTAAATCCTTATGTGGAATCAAGTCTGCACCTCTCTTGTGGGAAATCTCTTGTTGTGTTTTGTGATTCCCTACCTAACAATTTGCAAACTCTTCCTTTTCTCTTCTATATACTTGACCTACAAGGAAATAAAATATATGTTACAATGGAGAGATGTTCTATGTTTTACCTTCCAAGCCAAATAAATCAATGTAATTTTAAGAGTTTCTATGATTGCAACTAGGGAGATTAGGCAGTCCTAGAGGTAGCATACCAGCCAAGCACAGAGGATGCTAGCAAGGCTGTGGAATTTAACTTTGCACCTCCCAGTCACCTCTGGCTGAAGAATTTTTTTTTAAAAGATTTTGACAATTCCATCTTTTTTTTCTAAATCTTGCACTCATGGTATTCCATGAAATTCCATTTTGAGATAGTTTGTCAAGGGCTCATATGCCCTACCAGTGCTTCCACAATTTGCAAACAGGTCTACTAGAACACTTGTAGATACACGTCTGACAAATACCCACTTTCAATGGTGCTTTGAAGAAGTGTGGAACTTGACTTCCCATCGCCAATTGCATCTGCTTTAAAAATTAAAAGTCTTTTTATCAAAACCATTTTATTTGTGTGCTTCCTACTAACATTTCGTTCCATGAGAGGGCAATTTCTTGAGACATTCTTTCAATCAGTGCATGCTTTTGTCTATGCTTCCTCATCACACATACATTTCTACCAGGGCATTTGCAGGATTATAGTTGCATAGCTCCATTTGAATGTAGAGAATATCATCCTCAAACCAGGCTGTGTGAAATCCCACAATATCTTGTGAGAACCTGTTAGCAAACTCAGGCCATGTTTAGACCTTGACATGTTTTGCTCTTAAACAAGGTTTTGATGAAGAAATAAGTGCACTTTATGCTGCTAGCACTTGAATTTCCTAGAATGCCGCCTCCCTGAGGAAATACAAAAAAAAAAATTACCGTTCACTTCAAGCTATGACTTTCGTGCTGAATGTTTTACTGCCTAACAGCAGCCATTGATTATAAATTCTTTAGCTTTAATTCTTCTATCAGGAGATCTTTTGACCACTTCTAGCCATGGCTTGTAGAGGAAATAAAAGTTAGTTGCAAGGAAAAACTCCGGTATAAGGAAAATCGTTGGAAAGCCTGTCACATAGTAACTTCCATTTTGGATAATAATTAAACTAGTAACCCATGATTTGATATCCATCCTTTTAGGAGTTAAGTTCATCTATGTTCTTTTGGAAATGATTTAGGAATAGCAATGGCGAAACATACTATTCGATTTCAGTTTAGAACTGTTAGTTCTCAATTTCTTTTTTTTGTGCTTTGACTATGCCTTAAATTGACGAATTTGCATTATGTTATGGGTCAAATTTAGCTGTAATGATTCGGTACTAAGAAGTAGCCAACATTTAACTTTCACATTAGTATTCTTATTCATCAGATTCTCGCAGTAGCTAAAGTTTTACCATTTTACTTGGATGTGTAAAGAGTTACCATAAGAAGGTCATGATTGAAATAAAATAACAAAACTTAGCTTCATATGGTTGCATAGGATTAACACTTAAATAGCTGGCATGTTTCAAGTGGAAAACTATATTATTTTAACATCTACAACTCAACCATATGCAGGTCAAGTTGCTGCTCAATATTTAGTAGTAATAAGAGGCTGACTAGTTTTGTTTAGTACTAATTTCTGGTGAGGTTATTCTCAATAGCCTCCTTTCAAGGTGATCCCAATTCATCAATATCATTGAGGTGTCTGTAAGAATTGGGGAACCAAATGGGTTGCCAATTGTTTCACAACTTTTCCATCTATTCTTGTTCCCTTTACAAGTAGCATCTCTTATTTGTAGCTAGTCTAGAGCCTTAGGCATCTTATATAAATTTAAGGCAGGAGCTTCTATATACACATCGATTATAAATACCTTTAAACTGGAAGTCAACTTGAAACTAACAATAATAAATTTATTAGTAGACCAGAAGTAACTCATTTAATAAACAATTTGGACTCAATAACACAAAAAAAAAGTAACTCAAGGGAGGATGAAATCCCATCTCTACTTGAAGGATAAAATGTTAGGTAGTTTATATATATATATATATATATATACACATGGTTAGAAGACGTTAGGAACCCTCAAGTTATCCGCATGTATCGAATTTAAATTACATTGAAAAATATTTGTTACCAAGTGATCTGGGGAATAATATTATTATTATTATCATTATTATTATTATTACTATTAATATGTTGGACACGTGACTTGTTTAAATAAGCTAATGAAATTTATGTGATCAAATTATTAGGTTTAGTAAATTTAGTATGTAATTGGATCATGATAGGAAGATGGCATATGAGATTGAAATAAATGCAAACATTGATATGAGGAATAATAGACCGGATAAATGAAATTTAGTGTAGTATTAAACATTGTCACCTCTCTTAATAAATGACTTATGGAACTAGAACCCGTTCATGTGTTAATGTACTTTGATTTCTCATAAATGTGATGATAAATAGACCGATGTTATTGGTCTATATGTATTTGTAATTGTTGTTATGTAGATGGGATTAAAATTGTTTCTTTTATTTTTTTGTGTATGGTTATAAATTAGATCGGAAACTCTTAAATTTATCCGTATAAATTAAATTTAAAATTATATTATAATCATTTAATCAATTTGATTTATAGCACTAACAATAGTTGTCTACTTTAGTTACGTTAACGATGTTTGCATCTTGTAAATTAAATTAAATGTTCAGTTAATAAATATTTACATATAGTTCACTTCATTGTAAATATGGATTTATTTCTTAATACGAATACAATCAAATGACAAGCTAAATTTTAATGATTAGTATACTATTGTAATAATTTAGTTCATTGCAATCTGTTTTAGTGGATTAGTTGTAAGGAAAGTAAGAATTAAATTATAAGTATAATTGATTTCTCGTAATGTGTTAATTCTATTTGTGGGGCATAACCCCATTCATATGGTCTTTTGATTCCATATCTATCCATGTGGCTAGAGTTCCAGAGGCCTATCTTGGGATGTCTTGATTTCATGTGTTGTGTTGATAGATGTCTTAAGATCCTGATGGTCTACGAAGTATGTTGTCCCTAGTTTGTGTGGACTAAAAGACAAGGGGAAGGATGAATGCAATTCCTTGTGGATGTATTGTTTATCCAACTGAATGTAATAGTCTTGTATCCAGTTTTTGGTGAGTTATGGAATAGGATGACATGGAGGTTATAGAATTGTAATGAAATGTGTTATTATGCACAATGGTCTAGGAGTTCTGCCCTTATGATTATGTTATGGATGGTTAATGCCTTGCATCGTTATATACATGTTGATATAAGAAAAGTTGTTATGCAAGATGGCTAATGCCTTGCATGGTTCCTATACCCTCGTTGTTGTGAGAACTTGCTATGTTATTGAGTAGGGTTTTCTAGTTGTAGGTAAGGGAGTGGCTTACAATGTGGGGGCTGGTGCCAAGTGGCTAGCCAGGGTAACCCGCTAGGAGTTGGTAATTCAGTGATAACATAATAAAATGCCTAGGGGTTGGGTAGTTTTCACACTAATAAGATAATAAGATTTTCTTGCTCCTCACTCATCCCTGTAGTGCTAGTTCAGACTAAGGATGAGGGGAGAAGGCTAGGATTGGCAGATCTACTTCCTTGTCATCACGAAAGGAAGGTTGATTCCACATGCGTCATCCTATGGGGCCGGTGTCTAGAGAGAGACTGCTAGGGTAACCATAGATGGGGGCTGGTGTCTAGAGAGAGACTGCCTAGGTAACACATGTTAGGACCATGCGATGATACTCTCCTTACTACAGCCTAGCATTCCCTAGTTATTCTCTTCCCAGTTGTTAAGTGTTGCCTCTGGATATACTGTTGTGTTTTTGAGATATTGAATTGTGATGTTGGAGTCGTGTGTCACCTTATAATCTATTGTCCACCTGACTATATGTCGTAGTGGGAACCTCATGTTAACTCCTAGCTCGGGGGGTGGACCTCAGGTTTCCACATGGTCGGGTGGAAGAGATTATTCCATTGGTTCCTCATGCATCAGACATCAGATCTTGTACCTGTTTATTAAGACACTTATTATGCTCATGTTTTTGCCAGGTATCAGTTGATTCAGATTGTATGTATTCAAATGTAATCAGAATAGTGATGATGTAAATTACACAATGATGTACTCATTTGTATAGACTTGGAATATGTGCATGTAATCTTGATTAAAATTGAGTATCTATTTGATGTCACGAAATGGAGATGTATATGTATCATCAATATTGTAATAGAGATAGAATGATTTGTCAATGTTAGTTAGTTATGCATGTATATTATGTTGGTTATTTGTCAAGTAGTGCAACCATGGCACCTTGGGAGACAAGATGATAGTTAATGATGTGTTTTGAATTGCTAAACCTTACTTGTTATCTTATTCAAAAAAAAAAATATTCCTCTTTGCTTGCTTAGATGTGTTGTCTTCCAAGGTGTTCGTGGCGGGGCACTACAAACATACCCTAGTCTTGTGTTCCTCTTGTTGTAGGTGTGCCTCTAGAAGTGGTGACTCTGTTGTGTAACGTTATGTATACTTTGTATGTTGGAGTCTCGTTAGCCCTTTTATGTTACTATCTTCTTAACTGTTTCATGTTATGGGACCTTATGTTATCTCCTAGCATGAGGGGTGGACCTTAGGGTTCCACATGGTTGGGTGGTTGTGCTTTTATCTCCATTGGTTCCTTGTTGTTGATCATGTGCGAGAAGAATGTATCACAAGTAGCAGATTTTAGATCTTGATCTAGCTCAAGGAGACAAATATTTATGTTTGTGTCTTGTTGAATCATGTCTTGCTATCTTGATGTATGTACTCCCAGTGTAATCAGCAGAGTGATATTGTAAACAATGTAATAGTGTACTCTTATGTAAGAGAAATTGTATTTGTACTATAATCCTTTATGTAGGATTTTGATGTTTACCTATCTGATGATACAATATGGAAATGTATGTGTTTATTCAATTCATGCAATTATATTTAGAACGAACTATGGTTTTTTTGTTAAGTCGTAATGTTGGTTAGATCTTGTTAATAATTTGTAGTAATGCAACCGTGGAACCCTAGAGGATAAATCTAAACTTTGATGTCATGAATAAATATGATGTGCATTTCTTCATTATTTCTTTCTTAAAAAAAAATTGTCCTTTTGTATAGTATAGTTGAGCTGTTCTCTAGGGTTTCTTGGCAGGGCATTACAGTGATTCTCTTGGATCAGCTTGAAACCTTGTAATAAGACAAATTGCATGCTTAATATTAGGTCTAGTTTGAGTTAGATAAATTAATCCTCCAATCATGGATCTGTATTTTTTCTGATCAGCCTTGGGTGATTCATCAGTTTTGTTCAACTTACAACCAGTCACCATGGGAGTACATACATGTCTAGAGTCTTCCATCCCAAACTTCTTCAACAACTCTTAATTCACATACTTAGACTGAGATATGAAGATTCCTTTATCTGATTGATTAACTTGCAGACCTAAAAATAAATTCATTTCACCAAACATGGACATTTCAAATTTACTTTTCATCTCACCGGCAAACCTTTTACATATACCTTCATTTCCTCCAAAGATAATGTCATCAACAAAGACCCCAATAATCAAGATCTGATCATCATTGATTTTGAAGTACAAATTGCTATCTGAAGTACCTTTACTGAATCCCAATTGCAATAAATATGTCCAACCTTACATACCAGGCTCTAGGAGCTTGTTTGAGTCCATACAATGCTTTCTTCAATTTGCATACCATATCACCTCTGTCTGATAACTTAAATCCTTCTGGTTGCTTAATGTAGACTTCCTCATCTAACTTAGCATTCAGGAATGCAGACTTTACATCCATCTGATACACTTTAAAATCTTTGTGGGCTGCAAATGCCAAGAACATTCTGATTGCTTGAATCCGAGCTACAGGAGCAAAAGTTTCTTGAAAATCTATCCATTCAATTTGAGAATATCCTTTGCATACCATTCTTGCTTTATTCCTTACAACTTCTCTATTTTCATTCAGCTTGTTCCTGAAGACCCATTTAGTTCCAATAACATTTTTGTCAGCATGTCTAGGAACTAATTCCCAAGTTTCATTCTTCTCTATCTACAATAGTTCTTCCTCCATTGCCTTCACCCAATTTTCATCATTGCATGCTTCATTCATAGTTTTTAGTTCAAATTTTAAAAGAAAATAGTAATTGACTTGTTCCTCTGCAGCTCTTCTTCTTGTTAGCACACCTTTGTTCTTCTCAGCTATAACCTAATCTTTAGAATGATTGATCCTTACATACATGGGAGTCTTGACAATACTTTTCAGAGCCTCTTTTTCATTCTAACTGTCATCTTGCTTATGTTTCTCTTCATTTTCTATAGTCACAGGTTCATCTGGTTCATAGCAATTCAGGTCTGATATTCTTTCCTTGCCTTCATCTACCTTCACATTTGCACTCCCAACAATCTTTTTGAGCCTTTTGTTGTAGCACCGATAAACCTTACTCTTGGTAGAGCATCCAAGAAAAATTCCTTCATTACATCTTGCATCAAACTTTCCTAGATCTTCATCTCTCTTGATATAACATTTGCTTCCAAAGACTTTAAATTAGAATCAGGGTAACTAAATTAGGGTAAGCATTAGAGTTACAGTTAGTGTTAGGGTTAGGGCTAGAGTCAGGGTTAGAATTAAGGTTAGGTGTTGGTATTGAGAAATGGTGAGAAAACATACACAAAATTAAACCATAATAAAATAATATAGTATTGTCTTCAGGATGATTTTAGAATGCAATACATTGGCTTTTTAAAGCCTTAGTTATTCCCGTATATAACTTCTTACGGGAAAGTAACTTCTCGTAACTTCCCAAAACCTAACTTATAAACTAACATTTATTTAATATGCATAAACTAACAATGTAATACTATATACTATTATGCCAACATTCCCCCCCTTATTACATTGTTCTTGCAAAAGTACCGGGTACCCCCCCTTAATGCTAAAATACTCAACAAAGCTGATTACATAATATGAATACATATTTTATAGAAGATCTTCCCCCAAAGAACAAATCCTGAACCAAGCGAGGCTCCATCATGCTGTCTCGTCTACCCTCGAAAAGGCGTCGCTTCGAGCTGTGTTCTTGAGCTCTTTAGTCCCAAGCTCTCAAATCACAGAGTCTTGAATTATTCAACAATGGCCCCTAAGAGATACGACAGATCTCTGCCATGTTGTCTAGTGACCGCGAAAGGGTATAATTCAAGATCATATACTCTTTGAAGCTCGCTGGACAACAATCCATATTGAGCTCAACACCAAACCCCAAACCTGTCTCCAAAACCAAATCTTCACAAAACATACATTCTTCAAATCTGTCAGCTCCATCAGCATCAATAAAGAAAAACAAAACAACCAAAACCAAAAATGCTTCTCATGCAAAGCATCATCTCAAAGCGAGAAGCTAACTTGAGATGATGGAAAATCCTCCATCCTCTGATGCCGCCTGCCTCCAATATGACCCTATTACACATTAACCAGCTGATGTCTTGGATGAGTCTTTCGAGGCCTCATCAGGTGTAGTATAAATGGATCTGAGAGCAATTGATGTAGCCATGATAAAACAAGGTGTCAGATTCCACCAAAAGTGCACCTTTTACAATATAGTGTAAACACAATTATATCCTTATAACTCCAATGTTTTCCACCTTATTACTCCAAAATAAAACCTTATATCTCCAATGACAAAATAATATTTAAAATTTATACCTCCCAAATTTTGAACTCATAACCACCTCATACCAACTATTAATTCCTCCAACCTTCATTTAAATCTTTTTTTTTTTAATTTTATTCCCTTTCAAAATTTTGGTTCCAAAAATAGCTATGAACCATAATTTTCCAAATGAAAATAACATTAATGTTTTTAAATGTGAACTTACTACTGCGCGTTCAAATCAAAACCTAAAAAATGCCGCACATTTTACTCTCCTTAATATTTCCTCTTAGAAACTTTTTAACTTTATCCAAAAGGAAATTGTATTACTCTAGGTAATAAGTGAAAACTTTTCAATGTTTGCTATAAACTCATAAAACATTTTCCCTCATGTATCATTAAGAAATTTTAGTCAGTTTTAATCTCACCATATGAATTGCCTCTTTCACTTACATTCAATGCAACAGAGAAAATATTTTTCCTTTCACAAGTTTGCGCTGCCAGCAATCATAAATTCATCATCCATGGTTTACACTTCATAGTTGTCTTTATCAACCTTCTTCAAACACACCAACTCCCTGATTCAAAAATGTGAAATAGGCATCCACAGTTGCTACTGTGTATGTAAATTAACCATCTAAACCGCACCTTTCTTAAACCTTAATTAATTTCCCCATATTGATCGGCCACCTTCTCTAATCGTTGGATGCTTGGAGGCTGCATTTAGAAACAGATTCGTATACCTTCTATCTGCTACAATAATTATATTCCATAAGATATCATCAAAACGCCTCAAAAAAAAATATCTCCAAAATCACATATCTATGGGAGATCAAACATCAATAAAAACTATCATGAAAAACAACTAAGGACTTCATTCAAATGTCCATTCTTGCGCGCAGTCATACAATGTGCTCCAAAATTTTTCTTTATATATATTGAACATCTCCTTTATCCAGTGCACCAATAAATCAGCAATAATGGTAGTTTTAGATCCTTTATCACGCAGGCCATTATTGAACCATCTCTATGCTTCCCCTAGATTCTAACGCGCAGGCACAACAAGCTCTGATACCATATTGAGAAATGGTGAGAAAACATACACAAAATTAAACCATAATAAAATAATATAGTATTGTCTTCAGAATGATTTTACAATGCAATACATTGGCTTTTTAAAGCCTTAGTTATTCCCGTATATAACTTCTTACAGGAAAGTAACTTCTCGTAACTTCCCAAAACCTAACTTATAAACTAACATTTATTTAATATGCATAAACTAACAATGTAATACTATATACTATTATGCCAATAGTTGGGGTTAAAATCATAGTTAGAATTGGCAAATTTGACTTTTCATTTATTTTTGTTTCATTTCTTTTTAATACATACATAAATATATGTCATTTACATTTATATCTATATAGAGACCTATGGTTAGAGTTAAGGTTGGAATTAGGGTTGTAATTAGTAATAGAGTAAGGGTTAGGGTTAGAATTAGGGTTAGAATTAGACTTAGGATTACAGTTATAATTAAGGTTACTATTAATAACAATAATATATTATTTTAAAAATATATACTAATATAAATATAATTATATTATATGATATTTATTATTATACATAATAATATAATAAATAAACATAAATATAATATTATATATTTAAATCTATTAATTATATAAATATAATTTTATATTTTAATTATAATTATAATATAATATTATTATAATTATAATTATAATAATATTAATTAATGTCTTACATGTTATACATATAATTATATACTAATTTAATTAAATTTATATATTATTATTACATTATATAATAACATTATTAAATATAATAATATTTATTTATATTATTAAATTATAATAATAATATATATTATTATAACAATTTTGTAAAAAACTTTCACAATGTCAAATTCTACAGAAGCTAGGGTTTCGACATTTCTGAATTCTATAGAAGCTCAGGTTGGATCGACACAGAAGCTGGTGGAGCAAATGTTTGATGACCAAAGACCAAAGCAAATGCATAGCAAGGATCTAGAATTGGCACAGGGGACCACCGCTTCTCCTCCAATGAAGAGCAGCATTGAAATCTAGGAGATAAAAAAAATTTCAACCCCAGACGCTTAGGATGGAAGGTGTTCGCGATTTCTATTCCTCCTAGATGATCTAGCCTTTACAAAGCACCATGGAATCACCCATGCTAGAATTTGGTGAAGAAGATGAGAAAGAAGTGGAGGAGAATGAAATATTTTTCTAAAAGAATGGCTTAATAGGGAGGTTCGTCAGGTTTGGTCCCATCCTCGCTGATCTACACAAGTGGATTGCTGAAACTTGGAGTCCCATCCTGAAAGGTTATCTTCAGATTTACCCTTGTGCTTGGGGTTTTTTTTAATTGTGACTTTCGATAATGAACAAGACAAAAATGCAATTCTTTGTGGACAACAATGGAGTTTTTGCAAGCACTTAATAATGCTTAAACCATGGCACCCAACATTTAATCCTACTTTTGAGTCTTTCTCTGTAATGCCCACATGGGTGCAATTACTCAATCTTCCACTCCAATTTTGGTTTGAGTTTTGTTTTGAAGCAATCGTCAACAAACTGGGGAAATTCTTGGCTATTGACGAAGGCTACTCTGAGATTCTGTACACCACTTTCATTCATATTTTGGTTGGTATAGATACCTCAAAAAACCTCCCAGTTGGGATCACTCTAAAAACCTCTAATCATAGGTGGATTGAAATGTTGGATTACGAAGGCTTGCCCTTCCAATGCCGTAGATGTTTCAATACAGGACACATGGCTGCAAATTATTCCAAACAGAGGTTTGATGGACAAGCCACATGGTGGAAAGAAGCATTCCTCCACTATTATTTAGTGGAAAAAGAGGATTCTACATTGGCCTAGGATTGTATTCCATAGGAGAATACTAAGAAGGAATTGTCTCTAAAGTTGAGGAATCTAGAGAAAAGTACTACAACCATTCATGAGTCTCCTCCTTTTGGGGAAGGAAGCAATAATTCTTCAAAAAAGAAGGTATCTATGTCCAAAAATTCACATACACAAAATTTAGAAGTGTCAAATATTAATTTGCAGTTTTCAAAGGGCAAAAATTTCACCTGCCCAAGCATTGGTGTTGAGGCCTCAAATGATAGGATCATCAGCGAAAACTGGACTATAGTGCATGGAAAAAATAAGAAGGATTCAACTGGCCGTAATATGCAACTTTGTTCCCACTCCAAAAGCAATGCTATTAGCTTGAACGGTTGTGTTTGATTGGGGGTGTTTTCCATAGAGTAGTTGGGGCTATGTTTTTCTCTATAATATTGAACATGTTTTAATGCATTCTATAGGTGGGTTGCAGGGTTTTATCCATGGCTCAGTCCTGCGTCCATGTTCATAAGTTTATATGTATGCAATCAGATAATATGTGATGCAGGGACTTCCAGAGGTCATAACTTTTGACTCGGATGTAGGTTTTCTATGAAATTTTACAGGTGGATGTCTTATGAGGTGGATGGTGGTTTCACAACCCACCTTACTTGGTTGGACCTCATCTTGGTACTTTTTTAGGGCTTGAAACTTTCATCTTGGCCCTCAAAATGGCAATTTAGTGTTTTTTTCTAGTTTTTTAAAAGTTGCTTTTTTTAATAACTCGAAACTCATGTTTCCAATTTAGGATGTTAGTTGGCTTTTCATCCTACCTTAGCTTCAAGAATTTTTTGGGAAAAAATTGGATTCTCAAGATATGGTTGTAAAATTACCTAAAATGGCAAAATCTGACAATTGTTGAAATCTGCCAAAAAAAGTAATTTTTTGATTTTTTTGTTTTCTTGATAGAAGAGAGTTTTCTCTCATTGTAGCAGCAGAGTTGGTAAATAGAAGTTTTTTTTCCAGTGTTCCAAATCTTTGGCTTTCACACATGATTAATGGGACAATTTTATTAAGTGTATGTTGTTGGCTACATCATTTGGTATCAGAGCAAGAAGATCGCTGGGAGAGGAAGAGGAAGAGGTGGTCTTGCCCAGATGCATAGAGAAATGCAAAATCTGCAAAGGCAAATAGTAGAACTTACAACACAGATGGAAAACCAAAGACAAGGTAGAGGAGGAGACGAATCTAATGAAGAGATAGGTCGAGTAGGTGCAAATCAGGATACAAAACATGAAGAAGAAGAATTAGAAGGCATGAGTTTTGAAGAGAGGATGCTCAGGGCCTTAGAAGGGAAAAATGAAGGGATCAAGGTAGATGTTACAAATTATGCAGGTAGTCTTAAACCAGAGGAGTTGATAGACTGGTTGAATGACATTAGAAATTTTTTTGAATGGAAATCCATGACAGAGGAAAAGAAGGTGAAATTCACATGCACCAAATTAAAGGGTCATGCAATGATTTGGGTGGATCATCTTCAAAAGGAACAAACAAGGAAAGGCAAGCAAAAGATCAAGACATGGAATAAAATGGAGAAGAAGTTGAGAGAAAAAATTTTGGCCATAGATTATGTGCAAACCCTTTTTCATAGGTTTCAAAATTTAAAGTAGAACCTCTCTTCTGTGCAAGATTATACAAATGAATTTTATACGCTGTCTATATGTATAGAGCATCAAGAAAACTGATGAATAGATGGCTGCTAGATATGTGAATGGACTAAAATTCTCTATTCAAGATGAATTGAGCATGCATCGATTCAATAGTATGGAAGAGGCTTACCAATTGGCTCTAAAGGCTGAAGAAAAACAAAACAGACAGTACCATCAAAGGAATAGAAGAGGAAGAAGGGGTACATCAACCCCATTTTGAGGAGGTTTGAATTATGGTAGGGGAGAGTCATCCCATGGATTGGAAAATCAAGTAGACACTCGACAAGATCCTCTGAATCAAGAATGAGGAAGGGAATTTCAAAGAGGTATAGGTTATGGTAGCAGTAGAGGATGGGAAAACCAGAGAAGGCCTTTCACTTGTTTTAGATGTGCAGAAGAAGATCATAGGGCATTTGAATGCTCAAATTATAACATGCAAGAAGGAAATCAAGGAGGACAACCTAGGGTGAACTTGATTCAAATGTAGCATGAAGTGGAAGGGACAGAACTAGAGGTTCCACAAGATGTGTGAGAAAGTATCATGATGAGAAGAGTAATGGTGATTCCAGAGAACGAGAAAACATAGGTCAAAAGCTCTGATGGTTCATGGCTTCGAACTAATCTCTTAAGAACCAGATGCACTTCTAGTGGCAAGGTATGTTAAGTTATTGTTGATGGAGGTAGTTGTGAAAATATGGTTTCTAAAGTAATGGTAGAAAAATTGAATTTACACTGTGAAAAACATCATCATCTGTACTGCATTGCATGGTTTAAAAAATGAAATGAAGTCACTGTTGATAAAAGATGCCTAATTAAGTTTAGCATAGCAAAGATCTATCAAGATGAGATATGGTGTGATGTTGCCCAATGGATGCCTATCATGTGTTATTGGGAAGGCCATGGCAGTATGATAGAAAAGTTATGCATGATGGAGAGAAAAACAAACACCTTTTGGAAAGATAGCTCTAAGGTGATTTTATTGCCTCTCAAAGATGAAGGAAAAGGTGAGACCATGTTGTCTGAAAAATATGTTAAAGAAATGAAGATGATAGGGTGTTTCTACACATTAGTAGTGAAAAAAGGTGAAGATGAAGACATTTCAGTTCCCCCAGAAGTAGCAGAGCTATTGAAAGAATTTGTTGATGTTTTGCCTGATGAATTGTCTAATGGTCTGCCACCAAAGAGAGATATTCAGCATCATATCGATTTGATTCCAGGAGCAACTCTACCCAACTGAGAAGCTTATAGGATGAATCCAACACAACATGTAGAGATGAATAAGCAAGTAACAGAACTCATAACTAAAGGTGTGGTGAGAGAGAGCATGAGCCCATGTGTTGTACCTGCATTGTTGACCCCAAAAAATGATGGAACATGGAGGATCTGCACTGATAGTAGAGCAATTAATAAGATTACCATCAAGTATCAGTTTCCTATACCTTCTATGGAGGACATGATGGATGTCCTTGTAAGGGCCAAATATTTCAGCAATATTGACCTACGAAGTGGCTACCCCCAAATTTGGATCCGAGAAGGGGATGAGTGGAAGACAACCTTTAAGAATGGAGACAGATTATATGAGTTGATGGTTATGTCATTCGGGTTGTCAAATGCACCTAGCACATTTATGAGATTGATGAACACTATACTATGACCTTACATTGGTAAGTTTGTGATAGTTTATTTTGATGATATTTTGGTATTTAGTAACAACAAAGAAGAGCACCTACAACACTTGAGGATCATCTTTGTTGTGTTAAGGAGGGAGAAGCTCTATGCCAATTTGAAGAAGTGTAGGTTCATGCCAGACATTTTGGTTTTTTTAGGCTTTGTCATTTCTAAAGATGGTGTCAGAATGGATCCTGAAAAGGTTAGGGCAATTCTAGATTTGCCTAGTCCAAGCAGCATCATAGAGCTAAAACATTTTCATGGCTTGGCCACTTTGTATCGAAAGTTCATTCAAAATTTTAGTACTATTGTAGCTCCTATAACAGATTGCACCAAAGGAAGGGAGTTTGTATCGAACAAGGATGCTGAGGAGAGATTTAAGTACTTGAAGCAAAAGGTAACAGAAGCACCTATACTTGCATTGCCAAATTTTGATAAGTTATTTGAAGTAGAATGTGATGCCTCCCATGTGGGAATAGGTGCTATACTTAGCCAAGCTAGAAAACCTATAGGTTTCTTTAGTGAAAAGCTGAATGAAGTGAGAAAGAATTATTCTACTTATGATTTGGAATTTTATGCAATTGTTCAAGTATTGAGGTATTGGAGACATTATCTAGTTCCCCAAGAGTTTGTATTGTTTACAGATCATATTGCACTGAGATACTTGAACACACAGAAAAAGTTGAATAGTAGGCATGCCAAGTGGGTCTCTTTCTCTCAGGGTTAAAATTTTGTGTTGAAGCATAAGTCTAGAAAACAAAATCAGGTTGTAGATGCATTAAGTAGGCGTGTTGCACTTTTGACCACAATGGAAACTGAGGTGATTGGTTTTGATGCCATAAAAAAATTGTATGAGTCTGGTGATGATTTTTGGGAGATTTTGGAACAATTGAAGGCACCAGTATTTGGTAACTTGGATCACTTTAGGGGTGAATATTTTATGCAAGATGGGTATCTATTGAAATGAAAACAACTATGCATACTAGCTGGCTCTATGAGGGAAAACATTATTAGAGAATTTCATAGTAGTGGGTTGGCTGGACATTTTGGCAAGGACAAGACAATAGCTTTCATAGAAGATAAATGTTACTGGCCAAAGATGAAAAAGGATATAACTAAGTATGTAACAAGGTGTAGAATCTGCCAAGTGGCTAAGGAACATTCACAGGATACAGGGTTGTATATGCCATTCCCAGTACCAACTACACCATGGATAGATTTGAGCATGGACTTTGTGTTGGGACTTCCACATACTCAACAAGGTAATGACTATTTTTTTAGTTGTTGATAGGTTCTCTAAGATGGTGCATTTTATTGTCTGTAAGAAAGCTAATGATGCAATGAAGGTAGCAGAGTTATTTTTTTCAGAAGTTGTTCAACTACATGGTGTTCCAAAGATTATTACCTCTGATAGGGATACCAAATTCCTCAGTCATTTCTGGAGGACTTTATGGAAGAAGATGGGGACTAAGTTACAGTTTAGTAGTGCTTATAATCATAAAATGGATGGCTAAATAGAGGTAGTCAATTAGAGTCTGGGAAATTTGTTGAGGTGTATTGTTGGAGAAAAGCCAAAACAATGGGACGTGGCATTACCCCAGGTCAAATTTTCCTATAATAGTTTTGTTAACAGATCAACGGGAATGTCTCCTTTCCAAATTGTGTATGGCAGGAATCCTCAGGGTGTATTAGATTTGGTACAACTACCAATGAAAGATAGGGTCAGTGATGATGGGGAAGCATTTGCAGAACACCTTCAATAGTTGCAGAAAGAAGTGAGACAGAAGTTGCAGGACAGTAATGAGAGGTACAAGAATACAGTGGATACTAGTAGGCGACATCAGACATTCAATGAAGGTGACTTTGTGATGGTATATTTGAGAAAATAGTGGTTTCCTACTGGAACATACCACAAGTTGAAGTACAGGAAAATTGGTCCTTGCAAAATTACAAAGAAAATCAATGATAATGCATAGGAGGTCAGTTTACCAGATGATCTCAATATTTCTCTTATGTTTAATATTCTGATTTATATGCATTCCATGGTGAGGATGATGCTGAAGATAGTCAACTAGAAGTGGCATGGTACCACCACATTCCCCATAAGAAGAAGGAAAAGATTGCATAGGTTCTTGATAAGAAAACTATCTACACTCAGCAAGGGCATTACAATAAGTATTTAGTACAGTGGGAAGGATTACCACCAACAAATAGCACTTGGATTATAGAGTGGGAAATGCAGAGGTTAGATCCACTCAAAAGGCAACAGTTCGAAGACACTGACTTGCAGGAGCTGTGATGTTTTCAACCAGAGGAGAATGATGCAAAGACTTTTGGAGGTCATAACTTTTGACTTGAATATGGGTTTTCTATGAAATTTTATAGGTGGATACGTTATGAGGTGGATGGTGGTTTCCCAACCCACCATAGTCAGTTGGACCTTGTCTTGGCACTTTTTCGGGGCTTGAAACTTTCATCTTGGCCCTCAAAATGGCAATTTAGTGTTTTTTTCTAATTTTTTAAAAGTTGCTTTTTTTAATAACTCGAAACTCATGTTTTGAATTTAGGATGTTAGTTGGCTTTTTGTCCTACCTTAGCTTTAGGAAATTTTTGGGAAAAAACTGGATTCTCAAGACATGATTGTAAAATTACCTAAAATTGCAAAATCTGATAATTGTCGAAATCTGCCAAAAAAGGTAATTTTTTTATTTTTTTGTTTTCTTGGATATAAGAGAGTTTTCTCTCATTGTAGCAGCAAAGTTGGAGAATAGAAATTTGTTTGCCAGTGTTCCAAATCTTTGGTTCTCGCACATGATTAATGGCACAATTTTATTGAGTGTATGTTGTTGGCTACATCAGTATGCAAAGGGTTTAGCTAGTTTTGACAACATTTTGTGGTAGGTTGCCTAGTAGTTTTTTGGTAGGAAGTTGGGATATCATTTTTGACCAGGGTGACAGTTTATTTTCCCCTGTTGCAATGTAATGTTGATACTTTTTAGTTAATATAAAGGTGCAGCCCTAGCTGCTTTGAACTGATAAAAAAATAATATATTTTATTATATAATATATAATATAATATAATTATATATTATATTATATAGTAATAATAATATTACTAATATAACATTAATTATTATAAACCCTAACTATTTTATATTACTAATTATTAAAAACCCTAATTATTTTAAATCAAAATTATATAACATAACATTATTAACTATAATAATATTTTATTTATATTATTATATTATTGTAATATTATTACAATGTTTATAATAATAAAAATCATAATAAATATAGTAATAGATATAATAAAGAAAATTATTTAAATTTATATTATTATTATATTATTATAAAGAGTTAATTAAATTAGTATATCGTATAACATTATTAAATATAATAATATTATATTTATATTATCATATTATTGTAATATTATTATATTATTATAGAGAATGTTTATAATCATGAATAGTGGTGTTTAATTTGTTGTGTTTAGTTAGTTTTAACAACAATGTTGATAATATAATAACTTTTATAGTAATCTTGAAATTTGTCAATTTTTTGGTTTAAGTTAGAGTTGACAGTGTTATAATATTTGCACTGAATGCTGAAATTTGAGGAACTTTGAGATTTTAGATTTCTGCCTAGTACATTTTATCACATTTAATGTCATGGGTAAAGTAGGTGACTTTTGACAATACAAATAACAACACACCTTGAAACAATAATGATTATGCTTATAATTGTACATAGTATCAATGTATATGTAATTCATGCTTTGATTATGATTATAATTGTACATAGTATCAATGTATATGTAATTCATGCTTGTAGGTGATGCTTGCAAGACTATTTTAACTATTTAGCTATTCTTAATTGATAGAAAATAGAGTAAACAAGCCAAAAGCCTTATTCAATAAAATATTGTAATAGAAATCTTCGAACATTTAATGGGTAAAAGTTTTCTACCAATTAGATTGAAGAAAAATTATTGACATAACAAATAAATAAAATAAGCACATCTTAATTCAAATATCTTGAAACTGTAGCCCAAAACACCATTTATTATTTTTCAAGAATGATGAGAACAACATAACCTTCACTCGGTCTAGACTCATAGTTGATGACAAACTGAAACCTAAAACATAACCAGGAAAAGGAACCCCATCTCAACCCTATTACCTTTATAAGTAATTAGGCTAAACATTTACAAAGAATGTAATAAAGTAACACAACTGTGTCTTTTTATTGAATAAAGCTTGAGCTAAATGTTTGCAAAGAGTAACAAGAGTAACAACTAACATAACTCATCACTAGCTGGTCTTTCTACAATCCACGGTCGTATAAATTCCAAAAATCTATAGTTGAAAAGCCTTCCATTAAACCTTCTACACTACTCAGATTTCCCTCACTATCTAATCTTCCATATTAATTATACATCTTAGGCCCTCTCCTTCCATCATGTAATCAAATGCCTTGTTGATCTCAGAAAGAGGGATTTCATGAGTAATGAACTTTTCTAGTTCAATCTCCTGCATAACCATGTAAACTAATTTAGTACTAGTAACTTGAAAATTGAAATATATAATAGAGGGCTCTGGCCTTTTTTAAAATCTTATTTCAGTTTATAACTCATGTCAAAAACATTTACCCATAATCTAAAAATAATATAAAATTTATGAAATCACATAAAAAGAATCCTAATTTTGTTTTACCTTGCTCATATATTTCTCTGCAAGACCTGATAGATCTATCATGGGCTTATAGTTACCAAAGAATGTTCCTTTTAATGTTTTCTCATTCAAAAAATTCATAGGATTGGTAGAGAAAACTGCACTTGAATGAGGCACTGCTACTAAAACAGTGACACCCCACCCCTTCGAATCAAAACAAAGATGAACTCCAAGTTACCAGCATATAGACACTCCTCTTTACTTCAAATGGAACACACCTAAAATATTTTAGTTTAAATCTAAGAGGAGGAAGGTTATGTGCATCAAGTGTTTGAAATGAGGTGTCTCAACCTTGCATATTTCCTGTAGAATTATTTTGTATTTAATATTTTCCCACAGTCAGTTATTGTTATTATTTAGCTCCAAATTAATGAAGGGGCATTTGAATTCTTAACTGGCACTTTTGCCACATGTCGGTGCCTTGAAAATTGAAATATTAGTTGTCAAAAGATGCCCACATGGTAGTATATCATGGAAGGACTATTTTTAGCAATATTATGACAAATTCTATGACAACTGTAAGGGCTAGAAATAAGGGAGAATATTTTGGACGTGAGAGCTTATTTTTAGACTAGAATCCTGGCTGAGAAGTTAAGCACATGGTTTTGTAAAACCACAGATGGTTTCTTATATAGCTAGAAGTCTATAAATTAGAGGCTTGAGGAGAAGTTTGTGAGAGGAGAGTTTTATGTAGGGTTATGCTGTCAGTTTTTCCTCCAGAGGAGCAAGATGTAAATCTCCATGTTTGTTGTTGAAGATTAATACATTGGTTCGATGCTTTGGAGTGTGAGGATTTTTACCCGAAAGGGTTTTCCCCATGTATATTGGTGTCTCTTCTCTTCTATCTATCTTTCTTCTATTCTTCTTCTTTTCATGTTCTTAAAGTGTTAATTTATATGTCGTTATGCTACTGAAATTTATTTAGATCTATAAGCTACATTATCTTTCCTCTAAGGGCTAATGAGATGGGAAATCAACTATGTCTATTCCCACTTTAAGGGCATAGTAGTATGTGCTTGCATCAAGTTGTTGAATATTTGTTTAAGTAAAATATAGGATGTTGTAAGGTGCATGTTGGGTTCTCTTTTTCCTTTCAATTGGTATCAGAGCTATAGTGGTTCCATGGTTGCATGAGATTGCATGTGTTCATTCCATGGTGTTTAAGGTTCTGGGTATTTCTTCTATTATGATTTCTTATCTTGGAAAGCTTGACGGAATATGTAGGAAGGAAATGGCTGATTATTAATCCTTGTTTGAGTGGAAGTCTTGGAGTTGATCTTGTTTTTAGGTTACAGTAGGCATATGAAGGATGGAAAAGATGGAGGATAATGGAGTTGATCATGTGGTTACATTTAATATGATATTGATATGGAGCTCTTGTTTGTTAGTATATAATAACCCTCATGCATGGTGGTTATGTTCTTGAATCATTCTATGGTCGTTTGTAGCACAGTATTCATGTTGGGTGTTTATTCTTGGCTCCCTGATCACATAGAAAAACTTGGGTTGTCATGAGTATGGTTTGGTGTACTTATGTTGGGTGTTTGGTTTTAGTCCCTGGCATTGGAAGGCATTGTTTTGTTAACCTAGAATGCATGTAGGTTGTGAAGTTGATCATTGAATGATCTGAAAGCTTCTAGAACAACCTAGCTCCTTTGTATGCTTGTACATGGTGGTTGTTGAGTTGGCCTACAAGTGGGCTTGAAGTTCCTGGACCTCTACTTCATTTTGGTTGGTTGTACTTGCATGTCTCAGTTTCATATTGATTTGATCTGAGGGTTTTGTAGATTTTCTGTTCAAAATCTATGGTTATGCTTATCTGTGTTATTCCATTATTTTCGTTTAACTATTTTGGTGGTTTTTAGACTTGTGGGTCTTCTAGATGATAAGTGGATATGGATTTGCATGTATGTCAGTGACATGGTGGTTTTGCAAGTTTTACACAGTTAATCAAAACTTGTGGTTTTGTAGATTTGTAGACAAACTATTTTTTCAGATTATGATTCCTTGGGGGTGTTTTTGGATGTAAGATAGTTGCAGGTTTGCATATATGCTTCATGCACGGTGTGAGGAGGTCTGTAGCTTTGTAGACAAACTTGTGACATGGTGGTTTTGTAGGTTTACACAGTTAATCAAAACTTGTGGTTTTGTAGATTTGTAGACAAACTATTTTTTCAGATTATGATTCCTTGGGGGTGTTTTTGGATGTAAGATAGTTGCAGGTTTGCATGTATGCTTCATGCATGGTGTGAGGAGGTCTGTAGCTTTCTCAGTGTGGAGATGTTGGTATGTGATTAGTCACTCATCATTTCTACAGTATATGCTTGATGGGTTCCTTGACTATGGTTACTCATATGTGGACTTGTTTGGTAAATCGAATATAGTGATGATTTGGTGTTTGAGTCTTGAAGTCTACAGGTTGTCTTCTTTGATATCTCAGTTTGTAGGTTATTAATGTAATGATGAGTTTGCATGTTACATTTGTTTTGGATCTTTGAGTTATGTAGTTTGTGGATTAGCTACCCATTAGTTGCAGTGGGATGACTTGAATGTGTACTATCTTTATCTATGAGATTGATTCAGTGTTTATGTGGACTTAGTTAGTTGGCCTTGTCTGTGGTCATTTGTGCATTGGTATGTTGCATTGGGATAAGAGGATGGATAATTAGAGTGCCTGGATAGTCAGTTATTGGGACTTATAGCATGTTTATCATGATGTCATGGATAGCTTGGTTACACAGTTTAGTGTGAGCTTTTGACAGTGATTGTTTTATCTTCTTCACTTGGAGATCTTGGTTCTACTTTATTCTTTTGTGTTGCTGGTATTGTACAAGTTAATTATTAGATTGTGTTAAAGCCATGGATGATCTTCATTGAGAGGATGGTTATCATAATGCCTTGATAAGCTCAGTATCACAGTTTTAGTGGGAGCTTCGGCAGTGATGTGGATCTATCACTTGGTGATGGATGATCTTCTATAGTGGTTGTAGGTGTCATGGTAAGGCTTTTGAATTATGATTCTTATATGCTATGAAATTATTTTGACATCTTGAGTTCCATTGTTAGGGGATGGTTATCTTCATGTGATTGGAGATCGTATTGTGCCATGATGGATTCTTATTTCTAATAATGTAGTTTTGGCATGATGGGACCCCTTTGGAAAGATATGTTCATTGGAGTAGGTAGTGATCTCCTAGGAGGATATGTTAGATCATGATGTTATGTGTGTTCCTAGATTTTGTAGATGTGTAGTGGGAGCTTTGATAGTGGTCTGGTGAACTTCTCTTCAGTTTTGAGTATTAATCATTTTCTTGAAACTTTATGATTTTGTAGTATGCTTTTGAAGTTGGCATGTACTGGTTGATGGATTCTCATGGATAATAGACAAACTTGACGTGAGGCTAGAGATCTCTTGTTGTGGGGATCATGTGTTAGAATGGTGAAATTTTAGCAGAAAGACTGAGGAGCATTTGCTTGTTATGGACATGAGTTCATGTTTTGAACTTGAGAGGAGATTATTCTTGGAGAGAGTCTATGAGGCTTGGTGTATCTCAGTTGAGCATTCTCATTCCCCACTCTTAGTTCATTCGATAGAAAATGATTTGATAGGTATTGCCCAAGTTATTTCAGATTCATTTTGTTTTATGCTTTGATTTCTCATGGATATGGGTCTTGAGCTATAGTTTCTAGTTCTGGAGGGTTCATTTGACGATTACATGGGATGGTTATCTCCTTAGGTATATAGTTTGATTTATGAGAAGTTTTGGAGATGTTAGTGGGTTGTATTCTTATTTTTGGAATGGATTTTTTCTTTGAGCTTGATCTTCTTTGGTAAGAGAAGCTTATATCCATTTTTGTTATATGAGATTAATATGTTTTGTTTGATCTTTTGAGATTGAACATTTGGGTGTTGGTAAGGCTTTTTAGTTGGGGTTTTATGAAGGAGATCTTACTTAGCACAGCTTAGCACTTGGTGGTGTTGGCATAAAGACATGATATGGTTTGCAGTTTCTCTTTTTGGTCTCATATTTCTTCCTAGAGGTTCTTATTCATCTAGTATGATCATTGGGTTTGTGGTCATCTACTGTTGTTGTACTTTATTATTTTTAGCAATAGTATGTGTTCTTTTGATGTATATCATTTGAGATGTGGAGGGCTTGGGAGAAGTGGAGGAGATCAAAGGTAAGAGAGTGAGCATAAAACTATTTGTGGAAGTATGCTCTATTTTACAGTAGTTGGTTGCAGTTTACAAATCATTGTGATTGTTCCTTGTATTACATGATTTGATTATAAGCCATACTTTTATGTAAGTGCTGATTGGTAGACTTTATCTTGCTTTGGTTGACATTGCTCATGCAGTTTGATTCCTAGGATGTATGAATGTCTTTGGCAGATTGTTTTCTTTGGACTGCAGTATCAAAGCTCCTCAATTTTTTTGCACATCAATGGTTTTGGTGTGGTTGTTATCATGGAAGATGGTAACTCTGAGTAGGATAGTGGATTATATAGGGATGAGAGTTGCAGTATGGGCTGAATTGTCATGTGCAAAAGTTCTATCAATGGTGGGTTTTTTAGTTGGATGTAAACAACTAGTTGTGGTTGTTGTTCTAACTATTCTAGAGCATTCATGATCAATCTTGTTTTGGAGGTGTTTGGCCTTCAAAGTTGTGTTTTGGTAATGGGTTTGAAGTTGGATACATTGGTGTGTCTATGTGACATTTAGTGTTTCATCATGTTTTTGGAATTCTAATCTTTTTGTCATGTTGGTGATCACTTGGAAGATGATACAGGTGCTTCTGTAAAGCTTGTGAGCATAGTGGAGTTCAGTTGAGGTAGTATGGTAACCTTGGTTGTTCATAGACTGTTGTGATTCCCTTGGTTCTTGCAAGGTATTCGACAAGTGGGAGAATGTTGGGAAATGAGGTGTCTCAACTTTGCATATTTCCTGTAGCATTATTTTGCATTTAATATTTTCCCACAGTCAGTTATTGTTATTATTTAGCTCCAAATTAATGAAGAGGCATCTGAATTCTTAATTGGCACTTTTGCCACATGTCGGTGCCTTGAAAATTGAAATATTAGTTGTCAAAAGATGCCCACATGGTAGTATATCATAGAAGGACTATTTTTAGCGATATTATGATAGATTCTATAAGCAACTGTAACAGTCAAAAATAGGGGAGAATATTTTGGATGTGAGAGCTTATTTTTAGACTGGAATCTTGGCTGAGAAGTTAAGCACATGGTTTTGTAAAACCATTGATGGTTTCTTGTATAGCTAGAAGTCTATAAATTGGAGGCTTGAGGAGAAGTTTGTAAGAGGAGAGTTTTATGTAGGGTTATGCTATCAGTTTTTCCTCCAGAGGAGCAAGATGTAAATCTCCATGTTAAGGCTTTGAGCCTGCAAGTGTATTGTAACATGTTTGTTGTTGTAGATTAATACATTGGTTCGATGCTTTGGAGTGTGGGGTTTTTTACCCAAAAGGATTTTCCCCACATATATTGGTGTCTCTTCTCTTCTATCCATCTTTCTTCTATTCTTCTTCTTTTCATGTTCTTAAAGCGTTATTTTATATGCCATTATGTTGTTGAAATTTATTTAGATATGTAAGCTACATCATCTTTCCTCTAAGGGTTAATGAGATGTGAAATCAACTATGTCTGTTTCTGCTTTAATGGCATAGTGGTATGTGCTTGCATCAAGTTATTGAATATTTTTTAAAGTACAATATAGGATGTTGTAAGGTGCATGTTGGGTTCTCTTTTCCCCTTCATCAAGGTGGTAGGTTATGTGAATCAATATACCAAAATGAAAAATATGTTTCTACAATAAGGGTGGGGAATATACATCATGACAAGCTTCGAATGCCTGAATCATTGCATTCATATTCCTTGTGCATTTGATATTGTAGTCTCCTCCTGCATCAGTCATTTCTGTAATTACCTATAAAAACAAAACAAGAAAATTATCATTCTTCTTGTGTTTGAATATAACATATGGATGAAATACCTTAGAAAGCAATAGAATTAGACAATTACACCCTGAAAAAAGGAGAAATCATCTTCTTAAAATAGCTAGGTTTGAAAAAAGAAATACCATTCATAGAAAAAAAAACATTCACCCCTTAAGTCTCACAAGCCCAAACAACTTAAGTATATGTTATAAAAACAAAGTGAAAAGGGGAGTTTAACAAACCTGTTGAACAGGTTTTCTATGTTCTTGTGGGTTTATAAATTTGGTTACTCCAAACTGTTTTGCTGAAAAGAAGCAGCAAAGAAAAGATTAACAATGAGACACCGTTCAAAAGATAAGTAGAGACAGAGAAAACTTCAAACCCTAAAAACCTGAAAGGAACTTCTAGATCAACCTTTGCATTAAAGGGGGAGGCTTATCAGTTATACAGATTTGCCTGTGTATTTTTTGAAAATAAAAAAAATCAAGTGGGCTGCATATAGCTAACAACCTTTTAGAAGTGAAAAAGTTGTTAGTAGTTGATGAAAGAGAACAATATTTTTTCTATTCTTAACAAATGGCAAACATATTGTTAAGTAGAACCACATCAAAGTACCCTTTAATACCTTTCTCATAACTTCTAGAGTCAAAATCAATGCCTATAATTCTAGAAGCTCTAGCAATTCTCACTCCTTTAGCAGCCTGAAAAATCACTCAAATTTTAAGTTTCAGGCTTCCACAATCCTTGGTAATAAAAACTAAATCTTGAAAAAATTGGGTGTAAAGATCTTTTACCATAGTCGTTTCAAATCACTCTTGGTGAGATGAAACGTAGAGTATGATCAATGGCTATGATATAAATCTATAGACAGTTTTTTAAAATTTGTATTTTGGATCATAGCAATCAATTACACTCTAGAGATCAATGCTATTCATACCGCAAGTCCAACACCTCCAAGACCGAATACTACTACAATCGAACCCTTCTTTGGTTTGGCCACATTTAGTGTAGCGCCCATCCCTGATTTAACACAAAACTGTAACTACTATTGATGTTTTGGTGGCTTCAGGAGGTAAGCCTAAAGTCAAGTCGGCCAAGAAGAGTAAGTTAATAAAACACCAACCTCCCTTTTTGAATACTCACCTCTCCTTGGAGGATCACCTCTCTTGGGTGAAGAGGCATTTGAGAAGATATAAAAAGGAGATGGAAAGGGAGTTAAAATGTAGTATGAAACAACAAACAATACAAGGAATAAATTCAGCATATCTAATCTAAAAATTAACATGGTATCAGAGCAGTGTTGATTCTGTGCCTATTCTTTGGTAGTAATAATGATTGTAGGTCACACTCAGAATGGTTACCTTAAAGAAGTTGTTGCACTGTTTCATGGAATGTCAAGCCCAGATGTGGTTTCTTGGACTGCGATTATAGCAGGGCATGCACATAATGGTTATGGTGAAGAGTCATTGAATTTTTTTGAAGGAAATGCAAAAGACAAACTTGAAACTAGATGGTTTTATCATGGCTACTATTCTCAGTGTATGTGCCAACTTAGCAGCACTTGAATCAGGGAAGCAGTTCTATGCGCATATCATTGTAAGTAAATTTGAGAAGGATGTTGTGAGTAGTGCACTTGTTGGTATGTATGCTAAATGTTTGACAATATGCGTGAACGGAATGTGGTTTCCTAGAATTCAATTATAATAGGTTGTGCCCAGCATGGGAAAGGGAAAGAGGCTATGTAACTATTTGAACAAATGGTGCAGGGTGGCATGAAACCCAATGAGGTTAGTTTTGTTGGTGTGCTCTCTGCATGTAGCCATGTTGGCCTAGTTGATGAAGGTCACTGCTACTTTGATTCTATGGTTTGTGATCATGGTATTGTTCCAGATGTATCACACTACACCTATATGATTGATCTTCTAGGATGTGCTAGTCGTTTAGATGAGGCAAAGAAGATTTTAAATGGAATGCTAGTTGAACCTGATGCTCATGTTTGGGGAGCCTTTCTTGGAGCATGTTGAATCCATAACAATATGGAACTAGTAATTAATGTGGCAAAACACCTTCTTGACATGGAAGTACATGATGCAGGAATTTATGTTTTGTTAGAAAATATGTATGCTGTTGTAGGTAGGTGGGAGGATGTAGCCAAAGTAAGAACACTGGATTTGAATGATGGATCCCACGAATCTTCAGATAATTCACATCCACTAAGACTGTCAGAGTGAAACCATTTCAAGAGATTGAGTATCGATGGCAAGGGAAAAAGAGTATAACCTTTGATGCCAATTCTAATAAGAAGTCACAATTGACTGACTACACTCACATCGTGCATGGCATATTGAAGGTGGCCGATTTGAAAGCGAAGGTGATATCATTGAAGATCGACGTTATTCAAGATCTGAAGGTCTGCTCACGATTAAGATCATGGAACAAATTCAATAGGAAATCATCGTCAGAGGTGTTAGATACAATGTGGTGAGGAGTTGAGCATTGACGAGTAAGAGATTTGCATCGCAGGCTGCTGAAACACATATCATGAGATGAGTAGACTGATGACGAGTCACCTTGTGTCATAGACAAAGAGGCCACTCCATCTTGAATCTATCTTTTTTAATTCAAACTCCACACGCTAGCCGATCGGTAACAAAAACTTGACCAATGGTTGCATTCAAAAGATTCCTTCACAACCTCACTACAGCAACTACTTGAGATAAGACTGACTGAGCACAACAGAGGAAGGTTCGTAGCATTCAAGGAGGAATATTTGTTTCTATAAACTTTACAGAGGCATTTGATGCAGCTTGCTTTCCCCTTACTCTCTTTTCTAGTGCAATCGATCCGAGTTGGGCATCTGGAATTGCAGCAAGTGCAATGCAAGGCTTGTTAGGAATGCTTGTAGAAGGAGGAGCTAATAATGTCACTCAGTGCCTCCTTGAAAGCTGCAAGGTTTGGAAGCACTAAACTTGTACGGATTCTTGTACATTTTGCCCAATGAAACAGTTTGGATGTGGATGTGGATCTTGCACTAGGATTTGCTTCTCACTATAGGAAAATTAGCACAATGGAATGCCTTGTGGAGGATAGGAATGCAATTGCATTTTTGGGTCCACTCATGAGAGCTGCAGAGAGGGGAGACATGCCAGTTGTGAAATGGTTTGTAGAGAGAGGTTGCAGAGACATGGAGCTATGTCTTGCCCTCACAGCAGCATCACTAAGTAGCAAGTGGAAATAACCACTTATCTATTGCCACACATGCCTCAAAGTATCATCAACATTGAGTGTAGAGATTATTAAGGTTGTTGGGGAGCGCAGTGGTGGTTTCTTGAAGGGTGTAGCTTTCCTTTTGCAAGTAGATTTCCTCAATAATCTTGAAGCTACATACAAGGCAGGGATCTTGCAAGGAAGTCTGGGACTCACAATTAAGAGGGAGTGCCAGTGTCTGGCACATTGGGTGCATCAAGTATGTCAAGGTTAGAAATGGTGTAAAGTAATCCAACTCAAGTACATTTGCACTGATGATTAGATGGCTGATATTCTCACCAAACCTCTCTCTAGAATGAGGTTTGTGCATTTTCAAGACAAGCTTGGAGTTGTGGAGAATGAAGCCCTTACTGAGAGGGAATCTCAACATCAGTGATTTGTGTTATCTGATATAATGCATTTTTCTCTGAGACAGAGAAATTTGAGGTGAAATCCCTTGTCCATCTCTAAGATGGAGATGTGGTTCTTTCCACCCTTTTGGAGTAGCCATGGTGGACGTCATGTTGAGTGACTCCATGACGATGTATTTTTTCCACTAATGGGAGTAGCCATGGTGGAAATCACGGAGACTCCATGATGAATTCTTTGTACTTGTGTTTATCCACCCTTTGGGAGTAGCCATGATGGACGTCATATTGAGAGACTCCATGACGACATCACGTTGACTGACTCCATGATGGGTACTTGTTCACATGTTTCTTTCCACACATGAGAGTAGCCATGGTGGATGTCATGTTGAGAGACTCCATGACAACATCACATTGAGAGACTCCGTGATGAATCCTTTGTACTTGTGTTTTTCCACACATGGGAGTAGCCATGGTGGGCGTCATGTTGAGAGACTCCATGACAACATCACGTTGAGAGACTTTGTGATGGGCACTTGTGCCCATGTTTCTTTCCACACATGGGAGTAGCCATTGTGGACATCATGTTGAGAGAATCCATGACAAAACATATGACACATCTCTGAGACTGAGATGTGCTTCCCATAATTGGGTGTAGCCATTGTGGATGTCATGTTGAGAGAATCCATGACAAGACATGATACCCTTGAGTAGGACTCAAGGAATACTTTTTCTATACCTCCCTAGCTAAGAGGGAGTGTTAATGTTTGTAGCTTAGGGAGGTTATAGATTTCATGGCCGAATAGTTCTAGCGCTAGAGAAAACAATACATCCTTTGGCCAACTCCCTCCTTATTCACTCCAATGACAATAGTTAATGATAATAACTATTATTGATTATGGAAAACTGATTTGGGAAAGTAATTGGTCAAATAAACTAAAGATAAACAAATCGATTCCATAAAATGCTGCCTTTTGAAAGGGTAGTGGCTGATGGTAAGAAAGCAACCCTTCAAGGCACATAAGGACTTAGTGGAGACATTGCTATACCTCCCTAGCTAAGAGGGAGTGTTGATGCTTTGGTAGCTTTGGGAGGTAAGCCCAAAGTCAAGTCACCCAAGAAGAGTAAATTAATAAAAGGCCGACCTCCCTTTTTGAATAGTCACCTCTCTTTGGAGGATCGCCTCTCTTGGGTGAAGAGACATTTAAGGAGATATAAAAATGAGATGGAAAGAGAGTTAAAATGTAGTATGAAACAACAAATAAAACAAGGAATAAATTTAGCATATCTGATCTGAAAATTAACAACTAATACTCAGCAATTTTGATGATTCAATTAATGTCAATGGTACCTATGGAAACACCGCAACTTAGAATGCACACTTTGTTGAGAGGAGCTGTAGGGTTTATTTTGGCAATAGAGTTGATGACTGAATGAGGATGTCCCCAGAAAGTGATATAGTTTCCTTGGAGGAAAACAAAAATAATGATAGCAACATGCGATAATGGTTCTAGTTTTTTTGAATAGGTTCAGTAGTTTGTCACTCCCTTTCCATAAGCATCCATTATTGTAATCGATGCGTATTAAAAGTTTTCTGTCAATTAGATTAAAGAAAAAATATTTTTCAAATATGTTTTATTATAATATTTGCATCTGTACAATAGCAATAGCTAAATATTTTTTAAATTGAAAACTATTTCAATTCTCTTTGGTTAGAATTATTAATAACTAGTTAAGAACAGGCTTGGTAGAAACTAAAAATAATAATAAATATAGTAATAATATTATATAAATAAAGACAATTACTTAATTATAATTAATATTATTATTGACACATAGGTAGAATAGGCAAGAAGGATATCTCTAGCATACTTTAGATATAATTTTTTTAAATTATAAAAATAAGACTAATTCTAATAAATTAAATTTTAAAGGCAACAATAAATTCTAAATTCACAAAATAAGTATATGAAGCTAAATTTAAGGAAAATAAATAGAATTAGTTAAGAAGTATATAAAACACACCTTGACAATCCCTCTTTTCACTCCATGTTTATATGTTTATTAGTACCTGCCTTCGGCTGGTACTATTGCAATGAGTTCAACTTGTCTAGTTATTAATCTATTGATTGCAAACTAATCAAAAGATAGGATTGTAGTGCCCCTCATCTCGTCGTCCATCAGATTGATGTTTGCTTAGACTTTATGATAGTGTCTTAGACCGTAGATGATGGATCTCTTGTTATCTTGTTACTTCATTATGGACCTAATCAGTATAGTAACAATTGTTGATGTTAGAATAGGTTATTTTATGCTTTAGAATTTGATAAATAAACTAGATGTTACAGATGTTTGATGTTAATTGTGATATTGGATTGTAAGAGGATTGAATGTTTTATGTTGTTGATTAATATCAGATACTTTGTTCAACATAGTTGATCGTTTATTCGTAAACGTGAATGGAACAGTGTTGTATTACTCACTCTCGAGTACCCTACACCACTGCAATTTCCATTCACTATAGGACTGTATGTGGATATATATCTTGTTATGTTTAACCATGCAGGTACTAGGCATTGACTCCACCTGATTACAGGTCTGAGCGTGCCTTCACCAATGGATTAGTTGTTTGGAGTTAACGTGAGGTCCCATGTTAGTGTTGTCTAGTTGTCAATTTATCATTTTGGTCATTGTCGGTCATTCGATTATGATTTGCAGACAGGTAATATTGCACCTTGGAGTCTAATTAGGTCCGAAGGGGTCTAAGTGTGCAAGGTGTCATTGTGCATTAAATAGAATTATACTACGGAAAGTATAATGTTGATAATTAAATGTATTGATAAAAGATAATATTGGGTATAATGTCGATAATTGTTGATTATTGTTGTAAATAAATTATTATTTTATTAGAAGTATAGTTGTTAAATAAAGATTGTAAGAGGTTTTGTATTATTTAATATAATATTATTTGCAATAAATATTTAAATAAGTATAATAATTGTAAGTTATGTTGTAATTCGTAATTTGCAACTAAATTAATAAAATAAATTAATATATAGTTGTACAATTATAGATTGTTGTAATGTTATAACTTTATTAAATGCAATATGGTTGGTCGGCTCTAAAGTAATTAAATGTTGTCAGAATTATGTGTTAATATTTAAAAAGGAATAACCTCTTGGGATTATTAAATTAAATAAAAGTTTATCTTGAGGAGGGAGATGCACGGGATCACATGCCGAGTTCCTTGGTAGATGAGAGAGACTGTGTTATAAAAGAAAAGGCTTGTTGAGGCAAGGAGGGGGATTACAGGTGAAAGAAGAAGACTGGAGAAGAAGCTTGGTCTATAGCAGTGGGAATAGCTTCCTCGATTTGACGCCGCAGCCAGGTTCCTTTAAATGCATAATTCCTTTCCTCTGAATTTTGAATCTGTGGGTGTTGATTGTTTCCTTGATTCTAAATGGATTGTCTTGGTCGAATTTGTGCTTCAAGAGATACTTCAATTTGCAATTAAGCTATTTTCTGTGTCCCTCCGATGTTTTTAACCGAGTGCCAATTGTCTTTATTTCCAATTCTTAGTTTATATATCAAGGGAATTTTTGGGCCTTACATCCCCGTCCAGCCTTCGCTGACCTTGGATTCGTTCCTCTTTTAACGGATTTCCTCTCCATGAAAGGATAGCAGGTGAGAAGAAGAAAGAGGATGGAGGATCTTCACCTAAACACAAAACACACATATATTCATGAATGTCATTAATTACCGCCAATTTCTCCTGTCTTGTACCTCCACACACAGGTCAGCTATATCTGTCTCTAACATTGGAATTCCGCATGCTTTGTTGGACTATTTTTCTATTCGATTGGAGCATAATTCGATCATCTTGTAATGCGTTGTGAGGATCTGCAAAGATTGCAGAGGATGTACCTCATCATTGGGTTTTAGTCAAGTGCACGAGGATTGGATTTCGGCGATACCCAATTGAATACTTGTTTTGTTGGAATGTGAAAGGGATTGCCGAGGAACCCACAGTTATCTAAGCTGGAATTTTGAATCCTCCGGGACTAATTAAGTCTCTCGTGGATTTTACGTCTCTCAGAAGTATAATGGAGATATAAAGGGGGGATTTTGAAGGGGGCGTGAGTGTGATGGTAGTTATAGATAGGAGTCTGAGTTCGATTTGAAGTTGTAGCTACTCTGGCAGCGTTTTCTAATGTTCCATAGAGATCCCAGAGGTGGGGACTCGCACCATTCTAAATTGGATTTGTGGCTGATACATTGTAGGGCGCACTCTGATTTGACTTGCTGTTATTAATGCAGAGAAGCAATTGAATTGAGATGCTATTGTGAATTGTCACCAATATGGAATTCATATTGCAAAGACTAATAGCAATTGGGATGGGTTTGTCTACAGACAATCTTGATGGGGTGTCACTCACTCACTCATGGACAGTGTGCAGCCGCCTTGGAATTTCACGTGGTCAAATTGTTGTTGTTATAGATCCTCCTTACAGAGCCTTCGAATTCTTCAATTAATTGCAGAATCGTGTAGATTTTCTCCCCAATTTTTGACAACAATGTTGCTCCGTAGCTCCTCAACACCGATACTGGGATCCTTGATCCCTCATCCAGATAATATGAGGGAAAATATAGGGAAAGCAATTACCTTGTCAGAAAATGCCAATCGGTTTTGTTTCCACAGTACATATTCTCACTCTCACTTGCACTCTAGCTATAACACCATCCCTGCCAACAATGAAAAAGAAGTGAACTCCTTGTCCAATTTCAGGAGAGTTCAATCGGAAGGCAACCTGGAGACCTTGGTCAACCCAGAATCCCCTGTTCTAGCAGATGGCTCTGCTGAAACGTTTGATGATTTTAATCTCACTTCATTAAACAAGCCATTGTCTAAAAAGCCATCTGCCTACAAGAGATTGCCTTCTCTGAAATCTAATCCATCACTTTCTTGGTACTGTAATGAAAAGAAGGAAGCAGAAATTCAAAAGAATATGCGAGAAGACGATGATAAAGAAGAGGTGCATGTATCTGACGGAGGAGATATTGAAGGAAAACCCCAATGTGTGCGCCTACATGGCGCAATCGTTGGATGCTAGGTAGGTCAATTGAAAGATTCGATTTGCAACACAAGCCGAACAATACACTGTGATGATAGTTGTCATACTCAGGGAATATACAATGATCTCACAGTTGGTAATCGTGATCAATCTGTGCAGACTCAATAGTTACCTCTGAAAACCTAGTAATAACAATATTATGTCTTTAGAATGCCCCATCTTAATAGAACAGCATTCTTTCATGCCAGCACCTTAATCTCAGTGTAATTTGGTCCTCTCTGATGTCAAATTTTCTGAGCCTGGGGCCAACTATATGTCTTGACATTACTTTTCTAATTTCACATATATTGAGTTTCTATTTATTTCTATTGTGATTATCATTTTTGTGCATATGATGCATGAAGTTTGGCATCTTTCTAAAGTTATGCTCCTAATTTCATAACTTTTTTTACATGATAGTTTTCCTGCCTTGATAGATATTGTTCCAACATGATTTATGTCAAACTTGTTAATGGAGCTTGGGAACAACATAAGCATTCTTCATAAATACTTGTATGTGGGAAGTTATAATTTATCAAGAACCGCTCGACTAATTTCCCATGAAATGTTCCCTGACTACCTTAGAATAATCGCCACTTTCAAAGAAGTTGAAACAACTCACAGACTGGTTATAAAGAAACCATCTTCTTAAGGAGTAATGAAAGTAAGAGGCCGATCTTAGTGATGGAATAAATTCAGATTTAATTACTTTAATAGGATGAGGTGCGTTCAAAATACAATAGTAAGTATACAAATTGCATGGACAAAAGCAACGATAGCATGGAATGATTTGTATTCGTTATTCGTGGTGAAAAATAAATATTAACTTAAAGAAGAGAAGCCGACTCCCATATAACACAATAGAGGATGCGATTTTATTTATAGGGGATGTTGACTTGTGAATAAAGATTACTAATAAGACAAAGTCTTAGTTATTCAATACATACCAAGACATGATCCTTTACTCTCATTGTCTCTCGACATGTAGGCTATTGTTGTGCATTCAGTTATCCACAACATCAACAATGCGAATAGTTAATCCATAATTTCGTAATTCCATTTGATCTCATTTAGGAGTTGTTCTCTTTTTAGGAGTTGTGGCTTCAATTTTTTTCTTGGAAGCATTTACCAGAAAACTGTAATGCCTTGGGGACGAACATAGTTGATACATCTATCAAGTTTTGACAGTGTGAGAATGACCAGTCCCAATCTTCTTCTTAGATAGATTTAAATCATCTTTGATTAAGACATTTCAGAGACATCGTTATGATGGAGAAATCCAAGCATATTAAACTGTTACCTGATTGAGGTCAAGAATTGTTAAAGGACCGTATCATGTGGCAGAAGAGATTTTGAAACAAATTGTCAAAATTTACATTGGGTTATGTTGATAAGTATAATAGGGTATGTCTAATTTACTTATACTAAAAGTAGGATATAGTGTTTTAGAGGCATTGTTGAATAACTGATTGTCATATTGAACTCATTTACAATGTTGATTTAATGTTTTTTTTGGATGAAAAATATTTACTATCTTTTATTCCATTGAATTTATTATTATTGTTATTGTTAATATTATTATTATTTATGTTTTGTTTAATATTATTATTATTATTATTTCAAAAGTATAGTTGACTGTTTAAAAGTCAAATAAAATTGGGAATTTAGAATAATGTTGTCATTATTTATTAGATTAAAAGAAAATCATTGTGATCATATATTATGGTTAATGAAATTTGATTTAGATTGACATCGGTTTTAATATGGCTTCTTCTTTTTGTTAAGATAATGGGTTAAGGATTAGGTATATAATTATTGTATTGGAAATTTGATTTAAAGGTATTAGATAATTAGTTAGTGTGAATTGAAAATTGTATGAAATGGTCAAGGTGTAAGTTGTCAAGGGTTCATTTCCAGAGGCCAAGGTTGTTGTGTTTTGACTTCATGTAATGTGTTGATAAGTGTCCTAAGTTATTGAAGTCATGTCGCCTTTTGTTATGTATAAGGAATTTGGTTATGGTGTAGTGGAAGAATGTAAATATTCTGAATGCATCTTGTTGTGTAGAAAGGCTCTTCATGAATGTTGTGATTGATTTATTTGTTGTTTGGGATGTTGTATTGGATTAGACAATGGGGAGACATTGGTATTTGTGAAAAAGTATTTTTCTTATGAGTTACTTCATTGGAAACCATGGAAAATGTATTAAGAGTATGTCTTTGTAGTTGAGATGATATGCAAGAAGGTAAATGCCTTGCATCATTACATATATATGTTCATATCAGAATAATTGTTATGCAAGATGGTTAATGCCTTGCATGGTTTATGTATCATCGTCGTCATGATGATGTTTGCTATGTTTGTTGAGTAGGGTCTTCTAGATGCAGGTAGGGGAGTGGCTTTCAACGTGGGGCCAGCACCCAAAGTGGCAGTCAGGATAACCCGTTGGAAGTAGATTAATCAAGTGATAACCTAAATAATGAATTAGGGGGTTGGGTAGTTAAGCACACTAAACAAGATAAGTGGATGCCTCAATCATGGCTCAAGTGCTTGTTTAGGCTTGAGATTAGATGAGAAGGCCTGGAATGGCAAGATCAACTACCTTATCCTCATGAAAGGTATGTTGATTCCGCATGAGCGTTGTATGGGGGCCGGGAGTCAGGAGAGGCTGCCAGGACAACCCAAGATGGGGGCCGGGGCCTAGGAAGGCTTACCAGGACAACCCATGACAAGCCATGTGATGACACTTCTCCCTACTGTAGCCTAGCATTCCCTAGTTGTATTCTCCCCATTCGTTATGTGTTGCCTCTGGAAGATAATTTGTGTTGTGTTGTTTATGTTATTGCCATGTGTTGTATTGGCGTTTGGTCGTCCTTTGTTCTTGTTTGTCTTTCGTCTACCTGACTGTCATTGTTTGGGACCTCATGTTAACTCCTAGCTCGGGGGGTGGACCTTAGGGTTCCACATGGTCGGGTGGAAGAGCTATTTTATCCATTGGTTATTCTTGTCGAAGTTCATATGCAAAAAAGATTTATTCCAGATTTCAAACAATTGTACTTGTACCAGTTGGTGAAGATGTATGTGTATAATCTTGTAGCAGATTTGTGTAACAGATCCATCATAATGTATGTGATTCTGATGTAGTCTGAAAATGGCAATGTAATGATGTCATGATGTACTTATGTGTAATAAAAGCATTTTAGTTATGTTTTGATCATGTAGATTGTATTATTTGACGACGTGTAAAGAATATGAATCAGTTATTCAATTGTACATTTGAATTAGATCAATTACTGATGAATGTTAAATTATGTTAGTTGGTTTGTAAAGTAATGCAGCCTTGTATCCTTAGAGAATATGTCGTAGTTAGTTATGTTAACATTATTTGTTATCTTAAACATTAAAAAAAAAATTATTCCTGTTTCATGTAGCATAAATGTGTATTTCTTTAAGGTGTTCAAGGCGGGCGTTACATCTGGTATCAGAGCAGGTTTGCTAACACTGGGTACTCTGGGATTTATATTAGCCCATCAAGCTATACTACTTGTTTAAACTCTGAAGAATATATTCATTCGTAGTCCTCGCCTAGCAACCTGAAGATGTTAAGTGGCAAGTGGAATTAGCCCCTGGATCTAGGGTAACAGTAGACTCTTTTGTGTATGGTTGTGAGTTGAAGATAGGTCCCTTATCTACCACGGCGGATCTTCGCATTATACCACTAGGATCCTATGACATAATGTTGGGGGATGGATGGGTTGGATGCCCATCATGTAGTGATGAGATTTCAGTTACCTGGCAAGATGCATTCCGAATGCGAGAGCTATATCCTCGCAGGCTTCCAGGAGTAAGCCTGATCCTAGGGGGGGAGGATGTAGTGCCCCTCATCTCGTCGTCCATCAGATTGATGTTTTCTTAGACTTTATGATAGTGTCTTAGACCGTAGATGATGGATCTCTTGTTATCTTGTTACTTCATTATGGACCTAATCAGTATAGTAACAATTGTTGATGTTAGAATAGGTTATTTTATGCTTTAGAATTTGATAAATAAACTAGATGTTATAGATGTTTGATGTTAATTGCGATATTGGATTGTAAGAGGATTGAATGTTTTATGTTGTTGATTAATATCGGATACTTTGTTCAACATAGTTGATCGTTTATTCGTAAACGTGAATGGAACAGTGTTGTATTACTCGCTCTCAAGTACCCTACACCACTGCGATTTCCATTCACTATAGGACTGTATGTGGATATATATCTTGTTATGTTTAACCATGCAGGTACTAGGCATCGACTCCACCTGATTACAGGTCTGAGCGTGCCTTCGCCAATGGATTAGTTGTTTGGAGTTAATGTGAGGTCCCATGTCAGTGTTGTCTGGTTGTCAGTTTATCCTTTTGGTCATTGTCGGTCATTCGATTATGATTTGTAGACAGGTAATATTGCACCTTGGAGTCTAATTAGGTCCAAAGGGGTCTAAGTGTGCAAGGTGTCGTTGTGCATTAAATAGAATTATATTACGGAAAGTATAATGTTGATAATTAAATGTATTGATAAAAGATAATATTGGGTATAATATCGATAATTGTTGATTATTGTTGTAAATAAATTATTATTTTATTAGAAGTATAGTTGTTAAATAAAGATTGTAAGAGGTTTTGTATTATTTAATATAATATTATTTGCAATAAATATTTAAATAAATATAATAATTGTAAGTTATGTTGTAATTCGTAATTTGCAACAAAATTAATAAAATAAATTAATATATAGTTGTACAATTATAGATTGTTGTAATGTTATAACTTTATTAAATGCAATATGGTTGGTCGGCTCTAAAGTAATTAAATGTTGTCAGAATTGTGTGTTAATATTTAAAAAGGAATAACCTCTTGGGATTATTAAATTAAATAAAAGTCTATCTCGAGGAGGGAGATGCACGGGATCACGTGCCAAGTTCCTTCGTAGATGAGAGAGACTGTGTTATAAAAGAAAAGGCTTGTTGAGGCAAGGAGGGGGATTACAGGTGAAAGAAGAAGACTGGAGAAGAAGCTTGGTTTGCAGCAGTGGGAACAGCTTCCTCAATTTGACGCCGTAGCCAGGTTCCTTTAAATGCATAATTCCTTTCCTCTGAATTTTGAATCTGTGGGTGTTGATTGTTTCCTTGATTCTAAATGGATTGTCTTGGTCGAATTTGTGCTTCAAGAGATATTTCAATTTGCAATTAAGCTATTTTCTGTGTCCCTCCGATTTTTTTAACCGAGTGCCGATTGTCTTTATTTCCAATTCTTAGTTTATATATCAAGGGAATTTTTGGGCCTTACATCCCCGTCCAGCCTTTGCTGACCTTGTATCCATTCCTCTTTTAATGGATTTCCTCTCCATGAAAGGATAGCAGGTGAGAAGAAGAAAGAGGATGGAGGATCTTCACCTAAACACAAAACACACATATATTCATGAATGTCATTAATTACCGCCAATTTCTCCTGTCTTGTACCTCCACACACAGGTCAGCTATATCTGTCTCTAACATTGGAATTCCGCATGCTTTGTTGGACTGTTTTTCTATTCGATTGGAGTATAATTCGATCATCTTGTAATGCGTTGTGAGGATCTGCAAAGATTGCAGAGGATGTGCCTCATCATTGGGTTTTAGTCAAGTGCACGAGGATTGGATTTCGGCGATAGCCAATTGAATACTTGTTTTGTTGGAATGTGAAAGGGATTGCCAAGGAACCCACAGTTATCTAAGCTGGAATTTTGAATCCTCCGGGACTAATTATGTCTCTCGTGGATTTTGCGTCTCTCAGAAGTATAATGGAGATATAAAGGGGGGATTTTGAAGGGGGCGTGAGTGTGATGGTAGTTATAGATAGGAGTCTAAGTTCGATTTGAAGTTGTAGCTACTCTGGCAGCATTTTTTAATGTTCTATAGAGATCTCAGAGGTGGGGACTCGCACCATTCTGAATTGGATTCGTGGCTGATACGTTGTAGGGCGCACTCTGATTCGACTTGCTGTTATTAATGCAGAGAAGCAATTGAATTGAGATGCTATTGTGAATTGTCACCAATATGGAATTCATATTGCAAAGACTAATAGCAATTGGGACGGGTTTGTCTACAGACAATCTCGATGGGGTGTCACTCACTCACTCATGGGCAGTGTGCAGCCACCTTGGAATTTCGCGTGGTCAAATTGTTGTTGTTATAGATCCTCCTTACAGAGCCTTCGAATTCTTCAATTAATTGCAGAATCGCATAGATTTTCTCCCCAATTTTTGACAACAATGTTGCTCCATAGCTCCTCAGCACCGATACTGGGATCCTTGATCCCTCATCCAGATAATATGAGGGAAAATATAGGGAAAGCAATTACCTTGTCAGAAAATGCCAATCAGTTTTGTTTCCATAGTACATATTCTCACTCTCACTTGCACTCTAGCTATAACACCAGCCCTACCATCAATGAAAAAGAAGTGAACTCCTTGTCCAATTTCAGGAGAGTTGAATCGAACGGCAACCTGGATAGCTTGGTCAACCCAGAATCCCCTGTTCTAGCAGATGGCTCTGCTAAAACGTTTGATGATTTTAATCTCACTTCATTAAACAAGCCATTGTCTAAAAAGCCATCTTCCTACAAGAGATTGCCTTCTCTGAAATCTAATCCATCACTTTCTTGGTACTGTAATGAAAAGAAGGAAGCAGAAATTCAAAAGAATATGCGAGAAGACGATGATAAAGAAGAGGTGCATGTATCTGACGGAGGAGATATTGAAGGAAAACCCCAATGTGTGTGCCTACATGGCGCAATCGTTGGATGCTAGGCAGGTCAATTGAAAGATTCGATTTGCAACACAAGCCGAACAATACACTGTGACGATAGTTGTCATACTCAGGGAATATACAACGATCTCACAGTTGGTAATCGTGATCAATCTGTGCAGACTCAATAGTTACCTCTGAAAACCTAGTAATAACAATATTATGTCTTTAGAATGCCCCATCTTAATAGAACAGCATTCTTTCATGCCAGCACCTCAATCTCAGTGTAATTTGGTCCTCTCTGATGTCAAATTTTCTGAGCCTGGGGCCAACTATATGTCTTGACATTACTTTTCTAATTTCACATATATTGAGTTTCTATTTATTTCTATTGTGATTATCATTTTTGTGCATATGATGCATGAAGTTTGGTGTCTTTCTAAAGTTATGCTCCTACTTTCATAACTTTTTTTACATGATAGTTTTCCTGCCTTGATAGATATTGTTCCAACATGATTTATGTCAAACTTGTTAATGGAGCTTGGGAACAACATAAGCATTCTTCATAAATACTTGTATGTGGGAAGTTAAAATTTATCAAGAACCGCTCGACTAATTTCCCATGAAATGTTCCCTGACTACCTTAGAATAATCGCCACTTTCAAAGAAGTCGAAACAACTCACAGACTGGTTATAAAGAAACCATCTTCTTATGGAGTAACGAAAGTAAGAGGCCGATCTTAGTGATGGAATAAATTCAGATTTAATTACTTTAATAGGATGAGGTGCATTCAAAATACAATAGTAAGTATACAAATTGCATGGACAAAAGCAGCGATTAGCATGGAATGATTTGTATTCGTTATTCGTGGTGAAACATAAATATTAACTTAAAGAAGAGAAGCCGACTCCCATATAACACAATAGAGGATGCGATTTTATTTATAGGGGATGTTGACTTGTGAATAACGATTACTAATAAGACAAAGTCTTAGTTATTCAATACATACCAAGACATGATCCTTTACTCTCATTGTCTCTCGACATGTAGGCTATTGTTGTGCATTCAGTTATCAACAACATCAACAATGCGAATAGTTAATCCATAATTTCGTAATTCCATTTGATCTCATTTAGGAGTTGTTCTCTTTTTAGGAGTTGTGGCTTCAATTTTTTTCTTGGAAGCATTTACCAGAAAACTGTAATGCCTTGGGGACGAACATAGTTGATACATCTATCAAGTTTTGACAGCGTGAGAATGACCAATCCCGATCTTCTTCTTAGACAGATTTAAATCATCTTTGATTAAAACATTTCAGAGACATCGTTATGATGGAGAAATCCAAGCATATTAAACTATTATCTGATTGAGGTCAAGAATTGTTAAAGGACCGTATCATGTGGCAAAAGAGATTTTGAAACAAATTGTCAAAATTTACATTGGGTTATGTTGATAAGTATAATAGGGTATGTCTAATTTACTTATACTAAAAGTAGGATATAGTGTTTTAGAGGCATTGTTGAATAACTGATTGTCATATTGAATTCATTTACAATGTTCGTTTAATGTTTTTTTTGGATGAAAAATATTTACTATCTTTTATTCCATTGAATTTATTATTATTGTTATTGTTAATATTATTATTATTTATGTTTTGTTTAATATTATTATTATTATTATTTCAAAAGTATAGTTGACTGTTTAAAAGTCAAATAAAATTGGGAATTTAGAATAATGTTGTCATTATTTATTAGATTAAAAGAAAATCGTTGTGATCATATATTATGGTTAATGAAATTTGATTTAGATTGACATCAGTTTTAATATGGCTTCTTCTTTTTGTTAAGATAATGGGTTAAGGATTAGGTATATAATTATTGTATTGGAAATTTGATTTAAAGGTATTAGATAATTAGTTAGTGTGAATTAAAAATTGTATGAAATGGTCAAGGTGTAAGTTGTCAAGGGTTCATTTCTAGAGGCCAAGGTTGTTGTGTTTTGGCTTCATGTAATGTGTTGATAAGTGTCCTAAGTTATTGAAGTTATGTCGCCTTTTGTTATGTATAAGGAATTTGGTTATGGTGTAGTGGAAGAATGTAAATATTCTGAATGCATCTTGTTGTGTAGAAAGGCTCTTCATGAATGTTGTGATTGATTTATTTGTTGTTTGGGATGTTGTATTGGATTAGACAATGGGGAGACATTGGTATTTGTGAAAAAGTATTTTTCTTATGAGTTACTTCATTGGAAGCCATGGAAAATGTATTAAGAGTATGTCTTTGTAATTGAGATGATATGCAAGAAGGTAAATGCCTTGCATCATTACATATATATGTTCATATCAGAATAATTGTTATGCAAGATGGTTAATGCCTTGCATGGTTTATGTATCATCATCGTCATGATGATGTTTGCTATGTTTGTTGAGTAGGGTCTTCTAGATGCAGGTAGGGGAGTGGCTTTCAACGTGGGGCCGGTGCCCAAAGTGGCAGTCAGGATAACCCGTTGGAAGTAGATTAATCAAGTGATAACCTAAATAATGAATTAGGGGGTTGGGTAGTTAAGCACACTAAACAAGATAAGTGGATGCCTCACTCATGGCTCAAGTGCTTGTTTAGGCTTGAGATGAGATGAGAAGGCCTGGAATGGCAAGATCAACTACCTTATCCTCATGATAGGTATGTTGATTCCGCATGAGCGTTGTATGGGGGCCGGGAGTCGAGAGAGGCTGCCAGGACAACCCAAGATGGGGGTCGGGGCCTAGGAAGGCTTACCAGGACAACCCATGACAAGCCATGTGATGACACTTCTCCCTACTGTAGCCTAGCATTCCCTAGTTGTATTCTCCCCATTCGTTATGTGTTGCCTTTGGAAGATAAGTTGTGTTATGTTATTTATGTTATTGCCATGTGTTGTATTGCCGTTTGGTCATCCTTTGTTCTTGTTTGTCTTTCATCTACCTGACTGTCATTGTTTGGGACCTCATGTTAACTCCTAGCTTGGGGGGTGGACCTTAGGGTTCCACATGGTCGGGTGGAAGAGCTATTTTATCCATTGGTTATTCTTGTCGAAGTTCATATGCAGAAAAGATTTATTCCAGATTTCAGACAATTGTACTTGTACCAGTTGGTGAAGATGTATGTGTATAATCTTGTACCAGATTTGTGTAACAGATCCATCATAATGTATGTGATTCTGATGTAGTCTGAAAATGGCAATGTAATGATGTCATGATGTACTTATGTGTAATAAAAGCATTTCAGTTATGTTTTGATCATGTAGATTGTATTATTTGATGATGTGTAAAGAATATGAATCAATTATTCAATTGTACATTTGATTTAGATCAGTTATTGATGAATGTTAAATTATGTTAGTTGGTTTGTAAAGTAATGCAGCCTTGTATCCTTAGAGAATATGTCGTAGTTAGTTATGTTAACATTATTTGTTATCTTAAACATTAAAAAAAAATTAATTCCTGTTTCATGTAGCATAAATGTGTATTTCTTTAAGGTGTTCAAGGCGGGCGTTACAAGGATTATTTTTCTTGTCAGACAAATTTGATTTAAATTTGTACTTTTCCTATGTGAACATGATAAATTTTTAACAAAAAATTATTTAGAAATGATTTATTTGTATTGTCATTGGCTGAAAAAAAATGACCTCTTCTCTGCGGATTGTCGATTTGTCGGGAGAGTGCAACAAAAAACTATAAATGCTGAGAGAATTTTGATTTGAAGGGAGTACGTGGCAAGTAAACAAATTATGAACACAAATTTTGTCTCCCACTAGTTAAGTCATGCCTAAATGGATGGTGATTAATTTTTTGGTTCATTAGCTAAAAGTAATATAATTTTAATTTAGTTTTTAGTGTTCTACAAATTTTATTTTATGTAATTAGATTATTTATTTTATTTAGTCAAAACTTTAAAATATATAGTATCATGAATTTAATTATATTTTTTATTTTATTGTTCAAACTTACAATATTTTAATACATTTTAAATTATAAAAGTATTAGTATTATTACTATACTTTAGGGTTCTACACATAAATAACCTAATTTCACTAAAATATTTCTTATCTATTCATTTGATCTTAACCATTGATGTCTAATTAAATGGAGCTAAACTACATAAATGAATGCACCCAAAATTATTACTAAACCACAATATTACATTAATTAAAATAATTAAAATCCTGTTGTCTAAAAGTACTTAGTATTATTACTTAAATAAAAAATTAAGTGACTAAGATAAAATACTGTAGTGATGTAAATATGAATATGTTTTTGTTATTATATTATGTAATTAGTCTTCAAACTTACAATATTTCAATGCATTTTAAATTGTAATAGTATTCAATATTATTACATTTTAATACCACACTGTTATTATATTATTATTATATTATGTAATTATTCTTCAAACATACAATATTTTAATGCATTTTAAATTGTAATGGTATTCAATATTATTATATTTTAATATTTTAGGCATACATTTCAAATCTATCCACACCCAGTTAAGGTTAGGGTTCTACACATTTTATTTTATGAAATTAGATAATTTTTGGGATTTCAATTTCATTTAGTCAAGAGTTAAAAATCTAGGATTTCAATTTTATTTAGTCAAAAGTTAAAAATCTACATTATCACAAAATATACTAATATACTAAAATATTAGGCAGTAAATTTTTTTAGCATCTCACCTATTAACCGATTTAAATATATTATAACTAAAATAAAAATAAAAATATTAAGAAACATGTATTTAAATTCCTATTAATATTAATATTGATAATATTATTAGACAATAAAAATATTATAGTTATATAAGATTCCTATTACTAATCAATATTAATACTAATAGGAATTTAAATACAAATATAATTTATAAGTTTATCCCAAATTTATATATATGTCTTTAATAATTAATAATAATGATAATATATCATTTACATAGCTAATATCCTTAATCTATGATAATAATATACTAATACATCAAAATTTTAAAATATATATTAATGCATAGATAGGAAAAATTGACCAGTGATCAATTCCATAAGTCCTCCCTTCACATGAAATTTAATTAATTTTAATTAATTAATTAAATTTCCCTTAATCCCTAATCTACCTTTAATCATAAGATTTAATTAATTTTAATTAATTAATTAAATCTTTCCTCTATAAATAAAAATAAAAATTAAGGAATTTAATTTATTATTTGCAAACCTAAAAACCTAAATCAAAACCTATTCCTAACAAATTGAAAATATTAAAAACCCGTGCAATTCACCTAACTATTACAATTTTATAAATAGCCTACATTTCCTAAATCAAATTTATGATAGGACAATCTACCGAGTTATGCAACTTTTGGTACATTTATGAAGATATTTTGATTTCAAGGTATTGCAAGACTGAAAAAATTTAAATTGTTTTTTGGGTTCTTGCAGTAGTTGTTATTTCTATCATTGGCTCAACAATTTCTTTCATTATCTAATCTCATTATCTAATCTAAAACTGAGGGAAGATATTGCTTTTGCCGCGTGCTATCAACTATCACATTCTAATATCTTCTTTACAGAGTCATCTTCATATTTTGAGTTGCAGAAAACTATTTGTATTTTGTAGTCTCATCATTTAATTATGATGTTAAGTGATTTTTATAACACTAACAACTCTTTGTATTCATGATGTTAAGTGATTTTTATAGCACTAACAACTCTTTGTATTGCAGCTTAAGTGCAAACTGTTGAAGGCTAGTGCATTTATCTACTTCTACATTTTCCTCTTGTCAGACCATCAAGAACCAAGTTTTAATTGCCAGGGTGCCCATTTCTAGCTTTAGGAGGCTGTATCAATCAAATAATCCATTTTGTCAAGTTCACCATAAATCTTGAAGTATAATCATAAATCTTTAGGTATAATAAAAAATCACTTACTTTGTAACTTCCATTTTATGCAATCTAATTATTAAATGTAGAATCTCAAATAATCCATTTTGTCAAGTTCACCATAAATCTTGAAGTATAATCATAAATCTTTAGGTATAATAAAAAATCACTTACTTTGCAACTTCCATTTTATGCAATCTAATTATTAAATGTAGAATCTCAAAGTTCTTCAATTTTCAACATTCATTGTAAATATTACAAAACTGTCAACTCTAACTTAAACCAAAAAATTCACAAATTTCAATATTATTATAAAGTTATTATATTATCAACATTGTTGCTAACACTAAACAAACACAACAAATTAAAACAAAACATGACTATTCATGAACATTTTGGCAGAAAATTGGCTGCTTTGCAACTCTTGTTTATTTTATTCTTCAAACTTACAATATTTTAATGCATTTTAAATTATAAAAGTATTAGTATTATTACATTTTAAGGAAATATTTGTGTTATTTAATAGACTTTGTAAAAGTTTAGTTTTATAGTTAGGAAATATTTTAATCCTATTTTATTTTTACCAAATTAGATTGTTTTTGAGATTTCAATTTTATTTACCTAAGACATTTCAACACTCTTCAAAAATTAAATTTTCAATTATTGGAATGCAATTTGTTTATACAACCAATACCTAATCAACAAAAAAAATTACAACTAAACAAATACTATATACAACCAATAGCTAATCAACAAGAAAAATTACAACTAAACAAATACTATAATAACAACACTACAAGGCAAGTACTGGCCACTACGTGGCACTTGTTAATATACATTTTTTTGTTTTGAAACCCTACCTTTGAATTATCTGGTTGTTGCATGCCTATACATCAAAGAAAGAAGAAGATTTAAATTAAATATGTATGGTAAGGAATGAATCAATAAAAAAATTAAAATTAATATTTATTTTTTGTTTTAAAAACAAAGTGGTTTACTATAGATTATATTTGTTTTTATTTTTCTGATTTTTTTTTTAACAATAAAACAATAAGAAAAATAATTAAAATAAGTTAAAGTAAATTTTAAGTCTTAATAATTGTAAATCCTAATTTTATTTTTAAAAAATCAATTATAGGAACTCATTAATCGTTAAAGGAACTCTATTAATCAATTATAGATTTTTTTGTCTTTTTATTTTGTAGTTTTCCCTGTAACCTAATTTTTTTCAATGTAATTAGTATTATGATGTGGTTTTGGTATGTTTTCTTTTATGTTTAGCCATTGCTTTACTCTTTACTGCTTTTAAAGATTTTTTTTATAATTTTTTAATAATTTTTAAAAAAGTGTATAAGGTAAAACTTAATAATTTTCTTAAAAATTAAATCTTAATTTATTGTGCAATTGTTTTTATTGTTTTTATTGAATTAAATTCAAATTAAAACATACTATTATTACTGAATTATTTATTCAATTTCCCACCCATTCTAATGATTTTTTGAATTTTATGATTTTGTTTAGAGGGATCTCTCAGCTCTTTCCTCCCTAGGACGTCTAATTAGTTAAAAATAGTAAGATTTGTTTCATTTCCTTACATTTCCCTGATTTGAATAAAGAAGTAATATAATTTCATTTGATGCAAGCACAGACAGCTTTCTTAGAAGCCAAAAGGTTTCAGTCTACAATTTTTCTTAAAACATAAACTGAGAAGCAGATAACTGATAAAATCTTGATTAGGTTGACAGTCAAATTCCAGGGCTAATTCCCATTAAAACTACCTACAAACATTTTTAATACTAACCTAGTGGTCCCATTGAGGGGACATATGCATTTGTTTCTGTATTTTCTGCTCTGCTTATGTCTTTTCGATTTTTTTGGAAATAATTACTAGTAAATTTTTAAACCCATATTCAAATCCCTTGATTTGTAATGGGCTTGCTCTTGTATAGCTGTGTAAATTTCAATTTGTGTGTTGAGAAAAAAATTAATTATTGTGCAAACTATCAGCCTTCAACAGCTAGTTGGGTTCGAAATTAGTCTCCCTGAGGAGTAGTTGCTCCTCAAATTTAGAAACAGTTTTATTGCATAGGACATTTGAAACATAAAGATAAAAGCAGCAACTCCCTCCATGGCTGCCCTGCCTAACTATATTTAACACTGTATTGGACTGCAAACAGAACAATCTCAAATGTATATAACATTATAACAAGTGAGAAGATTACTTTTGAAGATTACCTGTTACTGTTGTATATAGACTTTTGAGAGCTTTTAGCCCATTAACACTAATTATCACTATCAGATGAGTGTCCTGTATCATCTGGGACTATAAGTCCAAAGAAACAGGTTTCTATCTACAAATTCCTCAAACTGATGCTCTGCTTTATGGTGTTGATTAAACCTACCAACAATACATGTACCCGCCTGAGACTCATAACATGTTTCACACAAATCAAATCCCTCAGACTCACTACAATCTTTACATCTGTACCTCTTTCCCACAATGGGATAGAGCCCACAGTTATCACATACAATGAGTGGATGAACAAGTGTTTCCATTTGATATGACGTCTCTGCTATCTCATCAGTTGGGAACTCCTCCTTAGGTTCGTTATTTTGCACAAGAATTGATTTCTCTCTATCTGCATATTCCACCGTGAACATGCTCTGTAAGAAGTGATGCAGCTGCAGACAAACAGCGCATGATTTTGCAGGGTGCAAGCTTTGACAAACTTGGCATTTAAGAGTTGTTCCTTGAGAGACATTATAAATAACGCATGATTCACAGAATGCATGCCCACAATTGAATACTGTGGGACGATAAATTAGATCTTTGCAATAGGCACACAAAGCATCACTTACCCTAAGTTTGCTTCCTGAAGTAGAAGTAGAAGTAGAAGTTCCTGCACCTTTTCCTTTATCGCATCCTAAGACCTTATTTGCTTGACCATTCAAATCCAGAGTATCTAATTCTAAATCCAGAGTACCCACTTGAGGAGAGAAGTTATCCATTTCTCTCTCCCATTCTAAGATCTCTTCAGCCCTTTCTTTATATTCCTTGGGAAATGCTTTCCACAGAATGTAATGAAGCAACTCACACACTCTGGGGAGATGGTGGCATGAACTCCTGCAGACAGGGCAATATAATGTGTCAAAACCATCCATGGCTTTGTTAAGACACCAATAGCAGAAGACGTGACCGCAGACTTGAACAACAGGCTTGTACGCAAGTTCCAGGCAGATCTGGCATGGGAAAGCTTCGCCACCATCATCCATGTTTCTCTCCATCTCGCAAATATTAATTAAGCCAATGAAGAAGAAAGCAACCCAAGTTAATATAATCTTACGCCAGGAGTTTATTACAGAGATTTCGGCTGTCGTGACGGCTTTAAAGATGGTGACACCCACTAACATAGATCAAATCCCTTAGTTTCTGGAATGTTCAGCGTGAATAAATACACCCTACAATGGCGGATGAAAGATTCAGATTTTCCTAACCAGTCATTAATTTCCTTCTATAGGTTCCCTAATCATTTCTCCATGCAAAATAATAATATTTTATTTATTCAACATACTCCAAAATAGTTTTTTGTAGTAAATAATTATGAGATACCCTACAATGGCAGATGAAAGATTCAGAGATGAAAGATTCAGATTCTCCTAACCAGTCATTAATTTCCTTCTATAGGTTCCCTAATCATTTCTCCATGCAAAATAATAATATTTTATTTATTTAACATACTCCAAAATAGTTCTTTGTAATAAATAATTATGAGATGCTTCTCCAACATGCACAATAATAATATTTTATTTATTCAAAATACTAACCTGAAAAAAACTCTTTGTAACTTGACCAAAATAGCTCTTTGTAATAAATAATTATGAGATGCTTCTCCAACATGCAAAATAATAATATTTTATTTATTCAAGATACTAATAATTCTTTGTAACTTTGCTTATCATGACCCTGTCATAATTTTGCCATAAACAAAGATGCCAAAATGTTTTGGAATTACAATATGCTCCATTTATGAATTCTCAGCACCATTTAAACAATTAAATAATATTTTAATATGTATATAGCCCATCTCTTTGATTTTCAGAAATAATAATTAATTGGAGTCCAAATAATTAAGATTAATTAAAATCTATTTCCGTGCCCACAAGAAAATATGGGAATGGCTTTTGGTTCCAAAAAATAATTAACTAAAAAAGAGATTAAATTAGTGCCACAAGTTAGATGAATGACCCCTTCCTAGTTTTTCAACTACAATTTAAATCAAGTAAACTATTTTTTGAATATATTACAACAAAAATTAGTTGCTACACAATCTACAATTTAAATCACAAAGTAAACTAATTTTTGAATATATTACACTAGCATACCTATATTTGAAAAATATATCTCAAGTACACTGAGAGATATCCTTCTGGAGGCGCCTATTTCCACCTGTGTAGGAAATTGATTAAAAAATAGGTGCCTAGAGAAGGATATCTCTCGTTGTACTTTAGATATATTTTATATTTTTAAATATAGATATACTAGTAGAGCGACAAGCATAATTCTAACTATATTATATATCTTATTAAGAATTATTATTATATAATATAATATTATAACATAGATTAGATATATTATTATAATATATTATATCTGCATATTTTATACTAAATTGAGCCTAAAGGTCTTAGCCCTAATTATGTCATATTATATAATTATATAGGTTAGATATATTATAATAATTATATATTATTTTTTAAGGTTCGAATGAATGTTAAATTTAGATATATGGTTTTGTTTAGGGATTGGTTTAGGATTAGGCTTATAAATAGGGTTAGATTATGGTTAGAATTAGAATTAGGGTTAGATTGAAGGTTATTATTACAATTAGGGTTCAAAGGGTTGGGTTTAGAACCAAGGTTAGATTAGAATTAGGGTTTTGTTTACGAATATAGATAAGGTCAAGGTTATAACCCTAATTCTAATCATAATTCTAACCCTAAACCTGATTATATTCCTAACCCTATTTCTACCCCTAGATCTACTTAACCCCAATTCTAACCCAAACCCTAATTCTATCTCTAACTATAATTGTATTGATAATCTTAATTTTATCCTTAATTTGATAAATCTAATGCTATCCCTAAATGTAACTATAACCCTAACATTAATTGTATTCTTAATAGTAAACATAATTCTATGTATAATTCTTACCTTGATAGAATTAACCAAAACATGATTCTAACCCAACCCTACACCTAACTCTAACATTCAAGCTAATACTAACCCTAATTCTAACCTAAACCCTAAGTCTAACCCTAATTCTAACACTAATTAAAACTGTAACCCTAATTGTAACACTAATTCTAATCATAATTCTAACCCTAATAATAACCCTAATCGTATTTCTAACACTAAACCTAATTCTAACCATAAACATAATTCTAACCCTATTTTAATTATAACCCTAACCCTAAACCTAACCCAAATTTTAAACAAACTATAACCCTAATTCTAATCATAGATTGAACTCTAATTATAACCTAAACCCTAACCCTAAATGTAGCCCTAACTTGTAATTCAAACCCAAATTGTAATGATAACCCTAACCTTAATCCTTTAAATAGTAATGCTAACCTTAGCTCTAAATCTAATCCTAACTCTAATTCTAACCTACACCCTAACCCTAACTCTAACCATAACCCTAATTCCCTCCCTAATTGTAACCTTAACCCTAACCCTAATTCTAACCATAGTTGTAACCCTATTTCTAACTCTAACCATAATTCTCATTGTAGGTAATTCTAATTGTAACTCTAACCCTACTTCTAATACTAACCCTAACCCTAACCCCAAGTTTTATTCAAACCTTAACTATAATTCTAACCCAAATTCCAATCCTAAACCTAACCTTGTTTCTAACCCTAACCCTAATTCTAAATGTTAGTGTAGGAATATTAACACTATTACTTATATTTAAATAAGTATTTATGTGTATATTCCCCACATGGCATAAGACACCTCAACTGGGTGTGTGGTAGTTAGGAAGAGTCCTTCAAACTCTTTAACTCCACTTAGCTTGCTACATCTGCTTGAGATTTCCTTAAGTTATGGGATTGACTCCCATTAACTCATACTCTCAACACTATTTGTACACCACACTTGTTCATAATTCATTACTAATTATGTGATTATGTAATTAATCATCTTTTGTGTCATTTGTTCTCTTTTGCTCCATTTGTGATTAGCATTCTATCAGTGATCTAAGTTCTATCATGGTATTAGAGTGGGGCTAAAGTTCATTTGCTGGTCCATTTGGAGCCGAGGCCAATTTGGACGTCGTGTATTCGAGGCATTTCTGGTACAAGTTTTTTTTTGTAGGGGCATCTTTACGAGGGTTTTCTTTTTCCTAGTTTGTGGATGTAGGCCATGGATTAATCTCCATGTACTAGCCATCGTTCATGTGAAGGTTGCGTTTGAAGTAGAAGTCGTGGCTTCATCAGGGTTACCTTTTATTTCCCAACTGTTTGAAGGTTACAGATCTGGTTTTCACCAGTCACATTTCATGCTCATGGCACCTTCCAATACAAACTACCACACTCATGCATTCAGGGTTCGATGATTCTAGATTGGTCTATGTGGGAAGGGTTCGATGACCACAAAGGAGGAGGCGTTCCAAAGGGTCGACAGCCAATTTGTTTGCAATGTGGAGGCCAAGCATTCTGTACATCAGGGCGAGCCCAAGATGAACACCATATAACCTGTTAAGGCTCACAGCCTATTTTCAGGCCAACGACTTGCACATAAATCTCATATTTAGAGGTCATAGTGCATTTTGGAGGCTTGCAACCGCCTGGTCGAGTGTTGTTTGCTATTCTTTCTGCCCACTTATTGATCACCCAACACATTTGTTATGCCAAACTCAGACATAGATGGCAAACTTCCTATTTTTTGGTCGCTATGCCAGGAGATCATGAATACCTTTTTCATCAAACTCATCTCTATGCTTTACATTCTATTAGCTTCTATCTCCTTCAAAGATCTATCAAAGACTTTTTTTTGGTTGTTGTTTACTCTGGCTAAAGTCTTTTCTATTCATGGTCATGGCCTTCCACCAGTAGCACCATCACAAACCTGTCATTTCTTCACAGGTAGTGGTTATTTACCATTGAGGGTTGAAGTTATTTATCAATGGCCACACCTTCTCTGTGGCTTTCCATCAATCTCTGTCAGATCGACATTTTGGAGAATAGTGGCCACTCAAAGTTTGCATTCACAAGTTTCTACCATCATTCTAAACACAGAGCATCCTGAGAGTAGTGCCAACATCACTACTAGGAGTCACAGTTTGATCCAATCTCAAACAGACTTCATAAGTCTCCATTATGGCACTCACTCTCTTTAATTAATACTTGTGGAAGTTTAGTTAGTGGTAATTAATGTTTGGTTATAGATTTCAGTATACTACTTAATGGTATCATTATGGTGATATTTGTAAACAACTAGATTTAATGTTATAGACATTAGTGCCACATCTAAGCATATAATGTAAATGTCACAAATATTGTAAATGTAACAACTATTGTAAAGTTCAAATTTCATGTTAACTATTAACAACTATTGTAAAGGAACCTTAACTTTGTAACTATTAGTAGTTTATGCTAACCCTTAGAGGTTAGTTAACTATCCAAACCAAAACATTTTTTCTGAAGAAAACCTATTTTATTCTTTTGTATATGGGTACATGATCAGGCCTAGTTGCGAAGACCCATGTTTATTGTGCCCACCTAAGCTGTGCTTAAAGGGGGGTGTTAGTGTAGAAATATTAACACTATTACTTATATTTAAATAAGTAATTATATGTATATTTCCCACATGGCATAAGAGACCTCAGCTTGGTGTGTGGTAGTTAGGAAGAGTCCTTCAAACTCTTTCACCCCCCTTAGCTTGCCACATCTACTTTAGATCTCATTAAGTTATGGGATTGACTCCCATTAACTCAAACTCTCAACACTATTTGTACACCACACTTGTTCATAATTCATTACCGATTATGTGATTATGTAATTAATCATCTTTTGTGTCATTTGTTCTCATTTGCTCCATTTATGATTAGCATTCTATCAGAGTGCAGGTCATTAGTTCGAGTCCCTCAAGCCCTCGACCCTTCGTCCGCGTAAGCTTGGCTTATCGACATGGTACATAGTGCGTATGAATCCCACATGGTACATGGTTGTATCCAGCTCCATTGTGTGGGGGAGTGTTGGCGTAGTGATTATATCGATGATGAGATCCCTCTCCACCACAAGTACATGCTTTTGGTGTGACGACAAAAATCTACATGGTATCAGAGCACAGGTCATCGGTTCGAGTCCCTCGAGCCCTCGACCCTTCATCTGTGTAACCTCATCTTATCAACATGGTATGTAGTGGGTACGAATCATACATAGTACATGGGTGTATTTGGATCCATCATGTGGGGGGGTGTTGGCATAGCGACTATATCGATGATGAGATCACTCTCCACCAAAAGTATGTTCTTTTTGTATGACGGTAAAAATCTACACTAACTATAATTCTAAGTCTAATACTTATCGTAACTCTTTCCCTAATTGTAATCCTAACCCTAATACTAATCTTAACCCTAACCTTAGTTCTACCTATAACTATAACCCTACTTGTACCCATAACCATTATTGTAACCCTAGCCATAATTGTAACTTTAATTCTAGTCCTAATCCTAACTATAATTGTAATCCTAACCCTAAACCTAATGCTAATTCTAACTGTAACCCTAATTATAACTCTATTTGTAATTGTAAACCTAACCATGTAACATCTCGCCCTACAACCCCGAAGGGTAAGGGCCAAAAGAGTGCAAGAATTTTTTTTTTGAATAACAAGTGTTAACATTCACAAGATATGGTTGCCGATTCAATATGTCAACAACATTCATGGCCAAGCATGGCTGAATGTACAACCCAAAGGAGGGGACTAATTCATCCTCTAGATGAAAACATTATAAAACTACATTCATTTTAAACACCAACCCAAATGTTCCTATAAACCATTTCAAATATAAACATGAATCCATAAACTGTTGATAACTAAGAGGGGGGGGTGAATTAGTTATCTTAATTATTTTAACTTCCTATTCTTCTTTAGCAACTTGTGTAGCATCGAATCATATAAGCATGCATAACCATGAAAGTAGAAATAAAATCAATACACATAACACAATGATTTTGATGTGGAAAACCCTGTTAAGGGAAAACCCACGGGGTGATTAACCCAAGATTGTATTCTCTGTTAAAAGAATAAGGTAGTGCAAAATGGCACTTGCCAATTAGAGCTTACTGCCCGAGCACACTGCTCACAAGGGGCTCACTGCCTACAATAGTTTATAGAAAGAAACCAAGTACTTGAACTGATGAGAAGCATCCACATATGCTAAGGTTCAGTTCCAGTTAAGCTCAATATACTGATCTACTACACTTCATTCTTCCTCTGATTTAGTACTGCTGTTCTATCACATACTAGACCTGTATTACTATTTCCACACTACTCTCTGCTTTTCTTCGCACAACACACCACAACACACAACACTAATCATCAAAATCCATCTGGTATATATATCCACACCAAGGATTTCAACATCTTTCTAGTCGGTATCTGGAGTACTCAATATTTTCTCAAACTATGGTCTGTTGGCTGAATCCTTGCTTATTAAGTGATGCGTATCAAAGAGATACTTGTAGAAGTCATCAATCATGTCAGCCAATCATGAATGATCCCTCAAGAAACTTGATCACCATCAATATCTCATCCAGATTAAGGTCTGAGGCTCTACCGGTCAGTTCTTCCTCAATCTTCTCTGCCAAACAGGAACCCAATACTTAGGTGTTCATATCTTTTCACTCTTTCATCACTAGAGGCTCAATCTCTAGAATGTATTAGTAATGGTACTCCTCTTGACTTTCCCAATTCCGTACTTTACTGAGATACTTCCTCTGAAAGATCTAGACCTGATTGTCAGACCTTGTTGTATGCTCTGTTCTTGCTTACCGGACCAAAATACTCTTCAGTCTGACTTCCGGTATAGACATACTATGTGCTGCAGATGAGTGGGATGGACTTTGTTGCCATCAATGACAACACTGATGAAGCCACATAGTGTCTCTTGCCAACAACCTCCCCCTTTGGCATTGATGGCAACACTTTAGTGAAAAAAGACTAAGTGTCATACTACACTCCCCCTTAGTTGATGCTCTGTTCTAATGTACACTTTTCCAAAAGCTCGCCCTTAGCTGGATTCCACATTTTTCACTATTCTTCACTCCCCCTTTGACATCAATGGCAAAGGGTAGAATCCACACACCAAAATTTCCAAAAATCAGCCTATACATATCCGCATAAGTATATATACTTGTTATACTCACATATACTTAAGTATATCTGCAGAAGTATTCTTCAACTATACAACTTTTCTCACCCAACTCTGCTTCATCCTGTCCAAAATTGAAATGTGGCCACTCAATAGAAATGCAAAAGCTTCTGCCCTTTTTAAATCTACTAGATCACTGGTCCAAGCTGTAGTCTGAGCATCAGTTAGAGCCTCATGCATGGCTTCTAACTTAGGGATAATTATCCCTCTTAGATCACTCATTATGCTTATTCTATTCTTCTTCTCCTTCTCAAGCCTCTTTATCTCGTTCATAGTGGCAATAGCCTGGCATTCTTGATTCATTATGGATGAGGTGATAGGATCAAAATTTAGAAATAAACTTAACAGTTTACTCTCTTGTTCTTCCACCTTCTTGGTAATATCTGCTGTCACGGTGGACCAAGATAGACAAAATTTGTATATTTTGCCGCCATCTTTAAGAGCATTTTCTAGGCTCTTTATTCCAATATCAAGATTTCTCCTATCATTTGTTATAAGTCCCTATACTTCTAAGAATCTTTTACCCAAAAACTCTTTCCAGACTTTCTCTTCTACTGACTTCTCCAAAGAATCAAAATGTGTGCTAATAGAATTAATAAGAGATTTCAAGTTATCAAATGAAGAGGCCGAAAGATCCTTCTAGAAGGATGGCATGATCTTCTCCAATGCACTGGATGCAATCTCTATTAGCTCACAGTCTTCCATGTGAGACTTCAAAAGCTTTTCTTTTGCCTTTGCTTGGGCAAAGGAAGCTATCTTCATTGTCTGAACTGGGGAGAGAGAATCAAAATTGAACGGTCCTTAAAACAGTTATGGTTCATCAATCTCCATCATTTCTTTGGTCAAGAAATGTTTAACTATTTCTGCAGTGTCTCTTGCCAAAGACAGAGTCTTCTTTCCTTCTGCAACTTCAGAACTGTCATCTAGGGTTTTCTCTAGTTGGTCTTTTTCTCTTCCCCTGACCTCTTCTTCTTGACTAATTTTCTCATCTTTTCTTTCTTCTCCTTCAGTTCTGGATTCAACAGGGGGATTCAGAAGAGAGATATTTGCTTCTTCATGGACTTCCTCTTCCGGAATAGATGAATCCAATTTCTTAGTTCTCTCCTCACTTATCTCCTTTGGATCTTCTGCATTTTTCTCAGTAGGTTCATCATCTATTTCCTCTATAACAAGGAGATTGAATCTCATGAAGGCATTCCGGAGGATGTCTTCAATTTCTTTTTCCACTTTGTCAGTTTCTCCAAGCATAAGCTGATTCATTCTTGCTTTGCTCCGGAACTCATCCTTGCAATCCTTGAAGATCATGTTCATTTGTTTTGAAGTGATGGAAGGGTAGAGCTGAATAGCTATCTATTCCTGGATCTCCAGGTCCTTTGCCTTAGCATTGTTCTTTCTTATTTCAAGTTCCTTCTCTAGGCTTTTGGGAATTAAGGAGATGATTTCAATGAATGCTTTGTTATAGATGTTTAGATACCTGACTGTAGCTTCTTATAGGATATTCTGATCAGCTTCACTATAATCATCATAAAATTCAGTCATTGGTTGCAGGTTCCTATCCACAGTGACTGATTTGATAACATCATCAATGGAGAGAGTAGGCCTTTCAACAAATTCTTCTGCCTCTTCTTCCTTGTTCTTGCCAGAAGATGATTCCACAGAAGTTTTCTTTTTCTTTTTCATTTTCTTGATCTCCTCATCTGATTCTGTCTCTTCATCATCCTTCTAACTGGTGTAAGACATTGTGGCCTTTGTCTTAGTTCTCTTCTCTCCCTTTTTGAATCTCCTAACTTTCAGTTTTGATACTTTTTGACTCTTAGAGGTGGCTGGTGTGGAGCTTTTGGAGGATCTGGTTTGGGAGGGGGCTTGCACCAGAGCACTTTCTTTTTCTGTTTCTTGCCTTTCTTTCTCTGCCCTTTCCACCTTCTCTCTATTGGCATCAACTACCTTCTTTGATATTCCATATCTCTTAGCGACTTCTTCTACTTCCCTTCTCACTTTTCTCTTGATCTTAGGCTATCTAAGTTCAACATGAACTTTTACACTCAACTCTTGGAAGGTTCCAAACCTTTCTGCCCTAGGGTCCTTAGGCTAACTTAGTAGGTGTTGGATATGCAGTTCCAAAATTTTCTCATCCACCTCATAGCCCATTGGCATGATCCACACTGTTCTCAGTTCCATTGCCTTTATTAGGCATTGATCAGTGTCTACCATGAAGCACGTTGTATCCTTATATTTTTCAACTAGAGATTGGGGGATTCTCTCTCTGGCCTGCATCATGCCTTGGAAGTTTTTGAAGTAACCCTAGAGAGCTGTGCTTTGTGCCTTGGCATCACCAAGCCCATACATATAGTCTCTGATTTGTATGGCAACCGGTCTATCATTTTGCCATATCCAACCACTGATCTAGGTATCTCATTCATGTAATAGAAGAATAGACATAATATTAAGCCACCGTACTTGAATGAATTCTTCTTATCCTTCTTTATTTTCTATAGGTTCTCTAACAATTGGTTCAGAAGAAGCTCACATAGATCATAGTCTACACTGTTCCTTAGCATTTCATATGCAGCATCTATAGCAGTTCCGGATACTGAATTCTCCCTGCTGGAGTGATAGATTTTGTAACCAATTATCATAGAGGCAAATTTGATATCCAGATCTATGATGTCTTCTATTGTCATTGCCCTCTTATCAAATTTTGATCTGGTAGCCTCACTCATAGTTTAGTTTTTGACTGATTTGAGGGTAGTCAACTCACCGGATGAGTACAGTCCAGTTACCACCCTAATGGCATCTTTTGTGATCTTAAATGGCCTCAACAACCACATGAAATTGTCATGCATTCTGTACAAAACATATCGGACCCATTCATCTTCAACAAAACAAGGGAAATGGATGCAATGTCCAAAATGCTTATCCCGGATGGCCTTGAATTGGGGTTTAAGTTCAAATGATTCATCTATCAGTTCCTTGTGGTAGATATCCATCAGTTTGGATTCCCCAAATTCTTCAATGTTTGCATGAATGTAGACCCTAACATCTTCTACATGCAGAACCCCATGCGGAATGCTAGAGAATGCGCCTAGGGGATCAATTTCCAGGGATTTGTAGGGATGTTTCTTCAACTTAGGGTGAGGTCTATCAGTGATTTTAACTACATTTGGAGTAGCCATCTTTCAAAAGATTCAGAGAGAGATTTAAGAGCAGAAAATACCTTTTACACTTCTAGGTTTCACTATAAGAGTCAAAAAGATCGCTGGTTGAGTCAAATTCTATGGTTGATCCTTGAGAGAAAGTTGAAGCAATTTTCTTGCAGAGCTCTTTCTTCCTTTTTCTCAAATACAATTGTGCAAATGATGAGCAAAAGAACCCTTTTATTTCTGGGCAAACCCTAATTCCATTTTGCAATAAATACACAACTTAAGTTATTTCGGTTGCCTTGTTTTCTTTGTCCTAAGAGATCTTTCCGGATCACTAAGATGCACTTAGAGTTATTCTCAGTGAATATTGACAATCTATCTACCTTTCTCCAATCATTCCATTTATCTGTAGATCAAGATACCTCAATTTTGAATCATACCGGATGTAACTGTGAAAATCCTACTCTTACCAAATGACTGTTAAACTGGATCAATCTTGGATGATTAACCTCTTAAAAACTTCTTGCGGATCTTCCAAATCTTTACCAAGGCTTATTTAGGTGTTTCTCTGAGAATGCTTTAATCCGTAACTTTCCATGTGCCAATTTCAGGCACCAATTGGCTGGCTGGGGGAATTTATTTTCCTTTTCGACTCCCCCTGAGCCAGAGCTCATTTTTTTTAGTTCCTAAAAGGAATATCAGCACCAAATTCTGGTGCAGATCCATCCCCAACATTTTATGTACTTCTCTTTACCCAAATCTTGTTCATCTCCCTTTGAACTTCATCCGCATTCACTTTTCCTTTTCCTTTGTCTTGATTTTGATTATGATGCACCGGACCCCTTTTATCCTGATTCTTACTTCTACAGAATTTGGCAATATGACTGGATCTATTGCAGTTGTAGCAAACAACATTTCTTTGCATATTTGATTGATATCCTCTAGATCTAAATTCATTAGCCATATGTCCCATTCTATTGCATGCAAAGCATCTACCATTGAATGAATTATTTATTTGCATATTTCTACATTCATGAGATCTGTGACCATACCTTTTACAGTTAAAACACTATCCAGAGAAGGATGAATTAGTCTGATTCATTCTTCTTCTACACTAATTTGCTTTATGACCAAAGTTATTGCAATTGTGGCAGTATCCATTGAAGGATGGATATCTTTGAGCATTTGGTTGCCTTACCGGAGGTCTTCTAGGCCTGTTCCTTCGATTTCTTGATCTAGAGTTCTTCTGACCGGATCTGGAGCTTTCCTGATTCTCATACCCCAAGCCTTGCTTGTCATCTACCCTCTTTTGGCTTTCAAGAAGAACTTCAAGTTGAGCAGAGCTTATCTTGAATTTCTCTTTGTATTCATTTGTTGTTTGAAGATCCATTTTAAGAGTGTCTATCTGATTCTCAAGTTGTTCTTCATTGTCTCTAGCTTCTTCAAGATCAGATTTTAGATGCCTAATTATTCTATCCATTTTGTGGCAGTCTTTTGATTTCTCCTTGAGAGATTGTTTTAGATTATCTTCATTTTTTATTTTCTCTTCAATTTCTTGGGTGAATTTCATAACAACTGATTCCATTTCATGTCTTACCATAATGACCTCTTTTGATAACTTCTCACATAACTTGGTTTTCTCATTTAGATCTTCATTAGTATCATTGGCTTCACTTTGACTTGCTAATTGTTGAAGCAGTTCCTTTCTTTTCTTCATTGAGATACTTAGTTTTTCTTTGAGTTCATTTATGAAATCATTAACTTGTTTGAGTCTTTCCCTCAGGTTATTGACTTCAAAGTGAGATTGCTCAAGATCATCTAGGGCAGATTGAAGTTGTTCCCTCATACAATACATATCCATTGAGATTCCTAGATCTTCCTCAAGCTATTAGGCTCTGTTAGGAGGAACTTAACTCTGATAGCAATTGTTGATAACTAAGAGGGGGGGTGAATAAGTTATCTTAATTATTTTAACTTTATATTCTTTTTTAGCAACTAGTGCAGTATCAAATCATATAAGCATGCATAACCATGAAAGCAAAAATAAAATCAATACACATAACACAATGATTTTGACATGGAAAACCCTGTTAAGGGAAAAACCATAGGGTGATTAACCCAAGATTGTATTCCGTGTTAAAAAAAATAAGGTAGTACAAAATGGCACTTGCCAATTAGGGCTCACTGCCTGAGCACACTGTTCACAAGAGGCTCACTGCCTACAATAGTTTATAGAAAGAAATCAAGTACTTGAACTGATGAGAAACATCCACATATGTTGAGGTTCATTTACAGTTAAGCTCAATATACTGATCTACTGCACTTCATTCTTCCTCTCATTTAGTGCTGTTGTTCTATCACATACCAGACCTGTATTGCTATTTCCACACTGCTCTCTACTTTTCTTCACACAACACACAACACTAGTCATCAAAATCCATCTGGTATATATATCCACACCAAGGATTTCAACATCTTTCTAGTCGGCATCTGAAATACTCAATATTTTCTCAAACTATGGTCTGTCGGCTGAATCCTTGCTTACTATGTGATGCGTATCAAAGAGATACTTGTAGAAGTCATCAATCATGTCAGCCAATCATGAATGATCCCTCAAGAAACTTGATCACCATCAATATCTAATCTGGATTAAGGTCTGATGCTCTGCCGGTTAGTTCTTCCTCAGTCTTCTTTGCCAAACAGGAACCCAATACTTAAGTGTTCATATCTTTTCACTCTTTCATCACTGGAGGCTCAATCTTTGGAATGTATTAGTAATGGTACTCCTCTTGACTTCCCCAAGTCCTCACTTTACTGAGATACTTCCTCTGAGAGATCTAGACCTGATTGTTAGACCTTGTTGTATGCTCTGTTCTTGCTTACTAGACCAAAATACTCTTCAATCTGACTTCCGGTGTAGACATACTATGTGCTATGGATGAGTGGGATGAACTTTGTTGCCATCAATGACAACACTCATGAAGCCACATAGTGTCTCTTGCCAACATAAACACCATAGTACAAGTGGATCCGATACCCTCACCGGAATCCATAAGTCAATTATAGAACAACATCACATTTCTTCTCATTAAAGTATGTGATTACATCCATTCTCTCAAAAGAGTACAACTACATAAAATAATATACAACAACAATGGCATAGCCATGAATATGATACAATAAGTGAATAAGTACATTAACTGGTAAGGTAACAGAGAGAAAGAACATCTCCAACTGGTACTCCAAAACCTGTACACCAGTCCCCAATGGTGGTGGCAACACCTCCCAACCATGTGGACTCATAAGAGGCCACCCCACCATGCTTGGAGATAGTCACAAGGCCCAGACAAAAGTAACAAGGTAAGGGTATACATGATGGCCAACACTCACATCAATCATGGAGTAGACACGGAAAATAATGCATAAATCTAGAGTCTTAACATAGAGATGCTCATTAAACGTAATGTCAGGTGCTACTCACGACTACAAGGGTACAAGATACTAGGGTATAATTCAGATGGAGTGTTGTCATGCGTGCTCGAAGGGATGGCACCACAAGGACTCAAGTGCACCTCTCATATAAACAAGGAGATTCAATCATGCCCGAATCAACGCCTCGCAGACGGATTGGCCTTCTCGTATGCATTCTTAGCCTATACAAGGGCTCAAGGCCATGCATGAGGACTCAATATCCTAGACCTAAGCTCATCTCATTTAACCAAATGAGGTATACAAAACCAAACTAAAACAATTCCCTAACCGGTCACATTCCATGATACCATCAATTAAATCCAACAAGTAAACAAACACTATTTAAATATACAAATTAGCCAAGCAAGAACAAAGTGATCTACAAGAGAAAAGCTTTCGACGATAGTGCAATTTTATTGAAAATAGCCCTTGACAGTTAGGTTAGTTGTGAAATAACTCCAGTGATCCCAAATTTGGTCATGCTTCACAAGTGTAGCATAGACCTATCTCAACAAGCCCTTTACTAACTCTCAAAAAATCTCAAATAATACTAAAATTAGCATAGCATGAGATAGGGAACATTGAAAACCAAGCAAATTTGTTAAGCGTTAGAGATTGAATATTTCATAAAATTCAAATAATGAATAAATAAACAGAATATAAGCAACTTATTTTAAGTGTTGAAAACTCAGTACATTGTTAAAAGTACCTACCCAGCCAACCCTTATTTTTAATTCACAAACATTTAAATAACACTAAATTTAATGCAATATATGCAAGCATTATAAGTGTAGCATAAACCTTGGCGGAACCAGCCCATTATGGGCCATATATTGATTCACACAAATTCGTATCATACTAAAGTTGTCCACATATGAGACAGTGCGATTGTGGAGCACAAAAAATAGTGCTGAATAATTTGAGGACACCCTAAACTTTATTATTGTTGCCTTTTTTCTGTTGGTAGCACTCTGAATATCAAATTGGCCATGAAGGACTAGTAAAATCATCTTCAGTGTACAATGATGAATCTTTTCAATTCATAAAATAAGCGATATAATTAATACACAGATTTTAAAAATCGTACAATTTCCTCATTATGCTTGAAACTAACAATATAATTAATTTGAGGTGAAATTTGTTTTTTAAAAATAATTGGTTGCTTTCATATTTGAAATGAAAATTAGTTTAGAAAGATGTAGTGATAAATGCTTTGACCGATTCATGTTAACTTTCCAAATATTAATGAAGATTTTACAATCAAATCCAGAAGACATTATTGGCCAAAACCTCTAAAGTAAGAAATTGTAAAATGGTTTATTGGCACCTGTAGATCACATATGAATATGGGCTTAGGAGTATTTGCAGTGATTTTGCTTTTTGATTGGGGTCCTAAAATGCTACAAGATTTATGTTCTTCTCTCAAACATCGACGCAGAAGTGGGCAGGTGCAAACCAGACTCATGGCCTGGGCTATGGCAGAGCACCAAGAGGAGTCATCTCATGGAATGCATTGATTGTAGGATACACACAAAATGGAATTTTTTAAAAAACTTTAGAAACCTTCAAGTGATGCAATTGAATGGTGTAAAGCTAAATTCTCAATGCTTTGCTAGTATTATCACTTCTTGTGCCAAGATGGGGCTATGAAATAGGGTACTAGCATCCATATAAAACACAATGAAAAGGAAATAAATGTATGGCATATTTTAAATGTAGTAATGGGATTCAGATTTTCTGTGGTTAAAACTTGTACCAAATAGAGTTTAGTTTATGTACTAGAAAAACAAAGAACTGATGCACCTACCTTTTTAATCGCACTCCACTTCAAAACATCGACTACGTCTGGTAATTGGGACTACAGAAGAAGGTGTGATTGTTCTCCAACATGAATGGCTAGCATCCACACTACCATGGAAACATAGACAAGGATCGCACACTATTTGACAGAGTGCCTTAAAGAGTGTAGTCTTGTGGGCTGCAACGATAGCAGGATATGCACTTAAATGGATTTGTTGAAATAGCTAAGGTTGTTGGCAGGCATGAAGCCAAATTCCTCATCCTTTGCCAACATCCTCATTGCCAACTGTAGAGAAAATGGAGGCCACCATCCACCAGTCTCCCCTCTCCTTTTCCTTAGATCTTACAATTTTGATATGTCTGCCTCCTCATGATATCCACTCTAATTAGTTGTCCCCAAATACTGGTTTGCAAAATAGCCAGCCCCTCTATTCAAGAAATCCCTCCTCCATAAATCTTCTGTTCTCTTTTCATCTGTCCCCGCAGATATTTTTCTCCATCCTTGACTTTATCTGTCCTTCCTTCCTACGCGCTCCTCCATCTACCAAAAAGATATTTTTTCCCCAACATTAATTCACTCGCCAACTTCTCAAAGGGCCATCGTATGGCATGGGAAAGAAATTAAAATAAAATAATATAAAAATAAACTGACTTCTTTTCCATCGGTGACTTCCACCTATTGCCTCTCATTACTCTCATCACCAACGTGGAGGGTTGTTACAAACCATAAACATAATTCTAACCATAAAGCTAATTTTAATTGTAATTAGATATCTCTAACTCTAATTCTAATTGAAACCCTAATCCTAATTGAACCCTAACCCTAAGACAAATTCTATCCATAATCACAATTCTAATTTCAACTCTAATTCTAACCCTAACAATAACCCTAACCTTAATTGTAGGCCTAAATTCTAATTTCAATGCTAACCCTAACCCTAACCCTAACCCTAATTCTAATTCTAACCATAATCAAATGATTGTACTTAGCATAACCCTAACCCTAATTCTACCTCTAGATCTAGTTAACTCTAATTCTATTCTTTATTCTAACCCTAATCCCAACCCTAACCCTAACCCTAACTCCAACTCTATTCCTAATTATAACCCTAAACCTAATTCTAACAATAAACATAATTTTAACCCTATTTTAATTGTAACCCTAACTCTAACCCTACTTTTAAAAATATAAGCCTAACCCTTACCCTAATTCTAACACTAATACTAACTATAGCCCTAACCCAAATATTTAGGCGAATACTAATTAAAATTATTATTAGAATTAGGGTTATAACCTTGATCTTAACTATATTTGTAAACAAAACCCTAATTCTAATCTAACCTTGGTTGTAACCATAAATTTTATAATCCCATATCTTGTTTTTTGGCATTCTAATTATTTAAATAAGAGCTTGTCTTTTTCTTAAAATTTTGTAATTGTTTAACTATATTCTTTAAGTATATAAATATTTATATTTAAAAATATATATTCTTTAACCATTTCATCTAACTATGCATATTCTTTTAAAAAATATGCATATGTTAGTTTTTCTTACACTATCAAATAGTTGTTATATTTGTCAAATATGATATATTGTTATTCAAATAATCCATTACTTCTTCTATTATGGATAATTTATATAGATAAAAGAATGAATTGTTTCTTTTCTACTTTGGAGAAGCTTTTTGGTTTTAAAAGAGAAAGAAAAATAAAATTAGTAACTTTAAAGAAAACTAAAATAGAAAATGGAAAAAGATAAAGAAAAAAAATTAGAAAGAGGAAATGATTCATTAAAATATAATATAATATTAGCAATGGTAATATAATATAATATTAGCAATGGTAATATAATATATATTGTGACCTGGGGAAATTTGGTTATTCAAATCAATGAAAAATAATCCCAAACATCTACAGAATAATAAAGATAAAAGAGATTTAAAATAAAGAACAGACAATATCTCACCTTTTACCTTTTTGCCTTCTGTAGTTCGCCTATCTTCGTTCGATCTTGATTGTGAAGCCCTCAAAAGCTGTTGCTTGCTTTCTTGTTTAAAGATGACAAATGAAGAATGGCTAGGATACTTTGGTATTTGAAGATGAGCTTCAAATACAGAAATGGAGGATGCTATGAAGTGCTCAAATATAATGGGGGTGCCAAAGGCGCACTTAGATTCCTACAGCATAAGTTTACACAAACTCCAGATATTGAAGTGAAGAGAAGAAGGTTATATTTATAGAAGAGAGTGAGGGAAGATCAATGGTTGAGAAGAAAAGAATGAATCAACGGAGGAGGATTGTTGAGGAACGTGCAACAAATGGAAGAAAGACATGTGTCATTCAAAAAGAAACTTTGTTGAGTTAAAAGCTTTCTTGAGGAGTTTTCATTTTCTTTAAATTAGAATTTATTTTTCTAATTTAAGAGCAAAGTTGCTTTAACTCAGCTTTTACTTTTGTATGACAAGAGGAATTTATTTTTAGAAGATATTGAAGATAAGAAAAAGAATTAAATAAATAAATTTATTTAATTCATTTTTAGAAGATTTGGAAGATAAGAAAGCAAATTAAATAAATAAATTTATTTAATTTTTTTTTAGAAGATTTGGAAGATAAGAAAGTAAATTAAATAAATAAATTTATTTAATTTACTTGCACATGATTTTGGAAGAATAAATAAAATATTTAATTATATTTTATTTTTGGGGATTTTAATTTAAATAAATTTGCATTTTATTTAAATTAGGAAGAATGAAAGATTTAATTAAATAATTAAAATTATTTAATTACTTAGAAGAATGGATGTTTTAATTAAATAATTGAAATTATTTAATTATTTAGAAGAATAAAGTTAATGTAGATGAAATTAATTAAATAAACGAAATTTATTTAATTAAATGGGAGGAAGTGAATCAAATAAATAAATAAATTTATTTATTTATTGATAGAGGACTATGAAGATGAAATAAATATTTAAAATATTTATTTAAGTAGAGTCATGTCATTTTTAGGTGTATACATATATTATCAAAACTTAGTGAAATATTACTATCAATACATTTATTAAAAGCATCAATAAAATTAAAAAAACAATTAAGAAACATTTTTCTAATTTTTAAAGACCACACTAATTCTTTTCATAAAAGAAAATCTAAACAATAATTTAGAATTTCTTTACACTACTTCTTTATTTAATTTTTTTTTTGTTTACTACACAATTTTTAGAGTTGAGCAAGAAGGGGTTTTATGAGATGAGGTAAATTTATTCATACTCCTCATGGATTTGTTGTTGTTGATTTTTTTTTCCTATTTTCATTTTTATTTGGCTAATCCTATTGACTCTTTTCCTAGGATGTGAGTTCTTGCAAGGATGAAGGGTTTTGAAAGCTTAAATGAAAAAATCTTGCCCAAATTTTAATTTATTTGATTCAGAAAATCCCAAGAATCTAACATGCATGTGGGGGTTTCCACTTCAAATGTTTGTATGGAATCTGGATTAACCAGATGTAGCCTCTCATGCAACAACTTTAAAGATTTTCCTACATAGGCTTTATTACATTCTTGTCTTTGTTCTGTTCTACATTGATTGTGGGTTTTACAGAGATTTGAGTTTTATTATGGGTGGTGATAGGAACAGAGTCGAACCGTCGTCCTATGAGGGGACCAGTTAGAAACATAAGGTCTGGAAAATATTGGAGGAAGGGGGGTTAACTCCCTAAATGGAGAAATTACATGGAGCTAACCCTAATGTTACAACGTTGTTTGTGAAAAGATATAGGAATAAGACAGTCTCTGCATATGGCTTGGAGTTAGCCATTACACAAGACCTCATTGCCTCTATTTCTGGGCTTTTGACAAGAGGGAAGAAGTTCTTCAGTGAGCGGAAGTATAGAAAATAAGCCCTTAAAAACTTCTTTAAAGGCAGTGAAAGGGATAAACTGGTTAAGATGCAGTTGGGAGGGTATAACCGCCTCTCAATCAAACCCATATGGGCCAAGGTGGCTAAAGTGATCATGAGATATATTACATTGGATGGGAGGTACATTGTTGTTTACAACTACCATTTCAATCTGCTCAACCATTTCTGTCATGGTATGTTTGTTTCTATCTCCTTCCACTTGCTTTCCTCTCTAGTGTATGGCATTAAAAAAAATAGCAGAATCCCTAAGCTGCCTATTTTGCATGAAAGTCTCATTCTGCTGATCATGGAACATACGAAAATTAACACTCCAAAAAAGGGCCTAAGGAAAAACATAGTGGTAAAAAGAAGGGGTGTGTGGAGTCAAGTGAGGATGAATCCAAAATGGATGATGAAGAGTGGAGATTGAAAGGAGAAGAGGATGATAGTGAAGCAGAGTCTACCAAGAAGAGGAGGAGAACTCAGAAACAGGAAGTTAACATATCTTAGTCTAACTAGTCCAACACTGGAGATTACTCTGATACCTCTATCAAAGAGGTTACTGGCAAGAGGACTATGCTAGCGAGAAGGAAAATGCCCACTCTGGTGAAGAATGGTAAGAAAAATTTGGAGAAAGATAGTGATGAAGAGTGGGTGGTACCTGGTAATGTTAACATCTCCTAGAAGTAGGGGACCAACTCGAAACAGGGGACACGGGAAAAGTCGAGTGACAAGGGTGTTGAAAGTGGGATGGAAACCTAGGGTAAAACTATGCAAATCCCTAAAACTAGAGTTGGCCTGAATTTTCCTGAGATCCATGATCCTTCAAGCAACCTTCCTCCTAATTTTGATAATATGCTTGACCAAGCCAAGAACAGAGACCAGATTGAGGAAGTGTTTGATTTGGTTAAGAACGTTGTTAATTCTCAGCACAAGATGACAAAATGGTTTTTTCTCGAGATTAATAGGATCAATATAAATTTACATCTAATGCAGGAAAGCTTGGGGAGAGGTAATAACATCACCACTAAACAGGGTACTCCGATCTTAAAAAATGGGAAGCAATTCCAAAAATGGAGGAGATTGATTGGGAATTGGGTGGGATGAGCATGGTTACAGCACTGGGATCTTTGGTTAACATTGTCACCCATGTCTAGTTATAGTAACTTTCTATATGCATGTGTTCTTAGATATCTGATGTATGGCTAGAAGGTCATAGGGACCCTTGTGTTAGATACCATGTTTTAATCTAAACACCCACTTAAGATGTTAGGTAGAGGATTAGATGCTTTGTGCATTCTCCTGTTGGGTGCGAATCCTTGGATGTTTGTAAATGTTGATTTCCCTTGTGTGAGCTTGTTTCATTTCCATGACTTCTAGTTCTTTAAAAAGTACAAATTTAGTCTTGGAATGCATGTGCAAGTGCGGACTAATTAGCTAACAAGTTGGCATGTGGATTTCTTTTGTTTGACTAAATGTGTATTAGGATAAGATATTGTTTTGAACAACTAGGTTACTAATGTGGCTCAATGTAAGTGGAAACATATGTTATGTGGCTTAAAAGGGAATTCCTGGCCTGAGTATGTCATCTCTTTGTCTATTTTTCCATGGTTTGCATAAGTGTCTACACCCATATGTTGTTTAGTGCATTTCATAATATTAAGAATATACTGCATGTAAAAGGGTCATTAGAATAGACTAAGGAAAAGTATGTAGGTAGTTTATAAATGAATTATTGTCTATCTTTTGTGATTTCAATAATGCATGCAAAGTGATGTAATGGAATCCTAATCTTGTGTTTAGAAATGGAAAATCTACCTGTGGGAGGTAGTTAAGATTTGGGTAGAAAGTGTGACTTAATTTTCTTTTTATATAGATGCTTTGTTTGGAAACGTTGTGTTTGCAAGTTGCTTGAATTGAATTAAATTATTTTCCTCTTTCTCTTAACCCACATATAGTAATAAAGAGAATTAATCTTAAACCACATTATAATAGAAAATCATTTAGGCCTTAAATTTGTATGCTTAAACCTTGACTGTGAATCAAAGAAATTATGTCTAAAATTACTTGAGTGACGGATCTTATGTTCTCCTAAAACTGCACTCCTTAATTTTTGGTTTATGCATAAAAGATAGATTATGAATGAGACTGGGTGTAGTTGTTCGGTATTTAATCTATGCATTTGGAAGTAAATTTATGTGATTAAGTTTTGCATTACATGATGTGATATGTTTTTATTGGAAAGTGCTACTTTTGTGGAATAAATGAGATGCTAGTGCATAGAACTAGGTTTCCATTTTAAGAAATTATGATGATGGTGTTGTTATTTGAAAATCGTAGTTGCAATGTGTAGTTGAAACCCATGATATAATGTCTTTCTCTTTTCTTACTATTGTATAAATAGTAAGGATGTATGCGATGTCTTGCATATCGAATTGTTATGAGGGGGCAACATGTGAAGTAATTAATCTTAGGTATGGAACAAGGATGTTTGAGTAGGCATAATCACTATGTAAAGAGTTAGTGTTCTTGTATAGGCTTGGGATAAAGTTTGAGAGAATGTGAGATTGTGTTTTGGGAACAAATATGTGAATCCTTTTTTTCTGTGAAACTTTGAATAACTTGTGATGAAGTAAGAGTTATTTGTGTTTAGGAAAGGCCTACATGAAGTACTGAGAGTTAAGTAAAGGATCATTATTGTTCTTTTATGAATATGGAAATTGTGTATAATTTGAACTTGATGTAGGGACTTCTGGAGGTCATAACTTTTGACTTGGATGTGGGTTTTCTATGAAATTTTATAGGTGGATGCGTTATGAGGTTGCATGTGGTTTCCCAAACCACCCTAGTCGGTTGGACCTCATCTTGGCACTTTTTCGAGGCTTGAAACTTTCATCTTGGCCCTCAAAATGGCAATTTAGTATTTTTTCCTAGTTTTTTAAAAGTTACTTTTTTTAATAACTCGAAACTCATGTTTCAAATTTAGGATGTTAGTTGGCTTTTTGTCCTACCTTAGCTTTAGGAAGTTTCTGTGAAAAAACTAGATTCTCAAGATATGAATGTAAAATTACCTAAAATGGCAAAATCTGACAATTGTCGAAATCTACCAAAAAAGTACTTTTTTTTTTGTTTTCTTGGATATAAGAGAGTTTTCTCTCATTGTAGCAGCAGAGTTGGTGAATAGAACCTTTTTTTCCAGTTTTCCAAATCTTTCGCTCTCACACATGAATAATGGCACAATTTTATTGAGTGTATGTTGTTGGCTAGATCATCTGGTATTAGAGCAGAAAGATGGCTGGGAGAGGAAGAGGAAGAGGAGGTCTTGCTTAGATGCATAGATAAATGTAAAATCTAGAAAGGCAAATAGAAGAACTTACAACATGGACGGAAAACCAAAGACTGGGTAGAGGAGACGAATCTGATGAAGAGATAGGTAAAGGAGGTGCAAATCAAGATACAAAACATTAAGAAAAAGAATTAGAATGCATGAATTTTGAAGAGAGGATGCTCAGGGCCTTAGAAGGGAAAAATGAAGGGATCAAGGTAGATGTTTCATATTATACAGGTAGTCTTAAACCAGAGGAGTTGATAGACTAGTTGAATGACATGAGAATTTTTTTTGAATGGAAATCCATGACAGAGGAAAAGAAGGTGAAATTCACATGCACCAAATTAAAGGGTCATGCAATGATTTGGTGGGATCATCTTCAAAAGGAACAAACAAGGAAAGGCAAGCAAAAGATCAGGACATGGAATAAAATGGAGAAGAAGTTGAGAGAAAAATTTTTGCCCATAGATTATGGACAAACTCTTTTTCTTGATACATATAGAGCATCAAGAAACTGATGAACAAATGGCTGCTAGATATGTGAATGGCCTAAAATTATCTATTCAAGATGAATTGAGCATGCATCGACTCAATAGTATGGAAGAGGCTTACCAATTGGCTCTAAACGCTGAAGAAAAATAAAACAGACAGTACAATCAAAGGAATAGAGGAGGAAGAAGGGGTACATCAACTCGATTTTGAGGAGGTTTGAATTATGGTAGGGGAGAATCATCCCATGGATTGGAAAATCAAGTAGACACTCGACAAGATCCTCTGAATCAAGAACGAGGAAGGGGATTTCAAAGAAATAGAGGTTATGGTAGTGGTAGAGGATGGGAAAACCAAAGAAGACCTTTCACTTGTTTCAAATGTGGAGAAGAAGGTCATAGGGCATTTGAATGCTCAAATTATAACATGCAAGAATGAAATCAAGGAGGACAAGCTAGGGTGAACCTGATTCAAATGAAGCATGAAGTGGAAGGGATAAAACTAGAGGTTCCACCAGATATGGGAGAAAGTCTCATGATGAGAAGAGCAATGGTGATTCCAGAGAAGGAGAAAACACCAGCCAAAAGCTCTGATGGTTCATGGCTTTGAACCAATATCTTTAGAACTAGATGCACTTTGGGTGGCAAGGTATGTCAAGTTATTGTTGATGGAGGTAGTTGTGAAAATATGGTTTCTAAAGAAATGGTAGAAAAATTGAATTTACACTGTGAAAAACATCCTCATCCGTACTGCATTGCATGGTTTAAAAAGGGAAATGAAGTCACTATTGATAAAAGATGTCTAATTAAGTTTACCATAGGGAAGATCTATCAGGATGAGATATGGTGTGATGTTCTCTCAAAGGATGTCTGTCATGTGTTATTGGGAAGGCCATGGGAGTATGATAGAAAAGTTATGCATGATGGAGAGAAAAACATATACACCTTTTGGAAAGATGGCTCTAAGGTGATTTTGTTGCCACTCAAGGATGAAGGAAAAGGTGAGACCATGTTGTTTGAAAGAGATATTGTTAAAGAAATAAAGGTGACAAGGTGTTGCTATGCATTAGTAGTGAAAAAAGGTGAAGAGGAAGACATTTCAGTTCCCCCAGAAGTAGCAGAGCTATTGAAAGAATTTGTTGATGTTTTGCCTGATGAATTGCCTAATGGTCTACCGCCAAATGAGAGATATTCAACATCATATTGATTTGATTCCAAGAGCAACTCTACCCAAACCAAGCAACGTATATGATGAATCAAAAAAAACATGCAGAGTTGAATAAGCAAGTAACAAAACTCAAAAGTAAAGGTGTGGTGAGAGAGAGCATGAGCCCATGTGTTGTACCTACATTATTGACCCCAAAAAAAGATGAAATATGGAGGATGTGCATTGATAGTAGAGAAATTAATAAGATTACCATCAAGTATCGGTTTCCTATACCTCGTATTGAGGACATGATGGATGTCCTTGCAGGGGCCAAATATTGCAGCAAGATCAACCTACGAAGTGGATACCACCAAATCCAGATCCGAGAAGGGGATGAGTGGAAGACAACTTTTAAGACTAGAGATGGATTATATGAGTGGAGGGTTATGCCATTTAGGTTATCAAATGCACTAGCACATTTATGAGATTAATGAACACTATACTACAACCTTACATTGGTAAGTTTGTGGTAGTTTATTTTGATGATATTTTAGTATTTAGTAACAACAAAGAAGAGAACAGGTACAATACTTGAGGATCATCTTTGGTGTATTGAGGAAGGAGAAGCTCTATGCCAATTTGAATAAGTGTAGGTTCATGCAAAACAGTTTAGTTTTTTAGGCTTTGTCAATTCTAAAGATGGTATCAGAATGGATCCAAAAAAGGTCAGGGCTATTCTAGAATGACCTAGTCCAAGCAACATTATACAGGTAAAAAGTTTTCATAGCTTGGCCACTTTCTATCGAAAGTTCATTTGAAATTTCAGTAGTATTGTAGCTCCTATAACAGATTGCACCAAAGGAAGGGAGTTTGTATGGACCAAGGATACTGAGGAGAGATTTAAGTACTTGAAGAAAAAGGTAACAAAAGCACCTATACTTGCATTGCCAAATTTTGATAAGGTATTTGAAGTAGAATGTGATGCCTCCCATGTGGGAATAGGTGTTGTGCTTAGCCAAGATGGAAAACCTATATCTTTCTTTAGTAAAAGCTGAATGAAGTGAGAAAGAATTATTCTACTTATGATTTGGAATTTTATGCAATTGTTCAAGCATTGAGGCATTGGAGACATTAACTAGTTCCCCAGGAGTTTGTATTGTTTACAGATCATACTGTACTAAGATACTTAAACACACAAAAAAAGTTGAATAATAGGCATACCAAGTGGGTCTCTTTCTTGCAGGGTTACAATTTTATGTTGAAGCATAAGATTGGAAAACAAAATCAGGGTGCAAATGTGTTAAGTAGGTGTGTTGCACTTTTGACCACAATGGAAACTGAGGTGATTGGTTTTGATGCCATCAAAAAATTGTATGAGTCTGATGATGATTTTTGGGAGATTGTAGAACAATTGAAGGCACCAGTATCTAGTAACTTGGATCACTTTAGGGGTGAAAATTTTATGCAAGATGGGTATCTATTTAAAGGAAAACAACTATGCATACCAGTTGGATGTATGAGGGAGAACATTATAAGAGAATTTCATAGTAGTGGGTTGGCTGGACATTTTGGCAAGGACAAGACAATGGCCTTGATAGAAGATAAATATTACTGGACAAAGATGAAAAGGTATATAACTAAGTATATAACAAGGTGTAGAATCTACCAAGTAGCTAAGGGACATTCATAGAATATAGGGTTGTATATGCCATTACCAGTACCAACTACACCATGGACATATTTGGAGCATGGACTTTATGTTGGGACTTCCACATACTCAACGAGGTAATGACTTAATTTTTGTAGTTGTTGATAGGTTCTCAAAGATGGTTCATTTTATTGCCTGTAAGAAAACTAATGATGTAATGAGGGTAGCAGACTTTTTTTTTAGAAGTTGTTCGACTATATGGTGTTCCAAAGACTATTAGCTCTGATAGGGATACCAAATTCCTTAGTCATTTCTAGAGGACTTTATGGAAGTAGATGGGGACTAAGTTACAACTTAGTAGTGCTTATCATCCTCAAATGGATGGGCAAATAGAGGCAGTCAATTGAAGTCTAGGAAATTTATTGAGGTGTATTGTTGGAGAAAAGCCAAAACGATGGGACGTGGCATTACCCCAGGCCGAATTTGCCTATAATAGTTCTATTAACAGATCAATGGGAAAGTCCCCTTTCTAGATTGTGTATGGCAAGAATCCTCAGGGTGTTCTAGATTTGGTACAGCTACCAATGAAAGATAGGATTAGTGATGATACGGAAGCATTTGCAGAACACCTTCAACAGTTACAGAAAGATGTGAGACAGAAGTTGCAGGACAGTAATGAGAGGTACAAGAATATACTGGATACTAGTAGGAGACAACAGACATTCAATGAAGGTGACTTAGTGATGGTATATATGAGAAAAGTGTGGTTTCCTACTGGAACATACCACAAGTTGAAGTACATGAAAATTGGTCCTTGCAAAATTACAAAGAAGATCAATGATAATGCATACAAGGTCAGTTTACTAGATGATCTCGATATTTCTCCTGTGTTTAATATTTCTGATTTATATGCATTCCATGGTGAGGATGATGCTAAAGATAGTCAACCAGAAGTGGCATGGCACCACCACATTCCCCATAAGAAGAAGGAAAAGATTGCACAGGTTATTGATAAGAAAACTCCCTACACTCAGCAAGGGCATTACAACAAGTATTTAGTATAGTGGGAAGGATTGCCACCAACAGATAGCCCGTGGATTATAGAGTGGGAAGTACAGAGGTTAGATCCAGTCAAATGGAATCAGTTCAAAGACACTCACTTGTAAGAGCTGCATTCTTTTCAACTAGAGGAGAATGATGCAAGGACTTTCGGAGGTGATAACTTTTGACTCGGATGTGGGTTTTCTATGAAATTTTATAGGTGGATGCATTATGAGGTGGCATGTGATTTTCCAACCTACCCCAGTCAGTTGGACCTCATCTTGGCACTTTTTTGGGGCTTGAAACTTTCATCTTGGCCCTCAAAACGACAATTTAGGAATTCATGGTACTTATGTAAAATTCCTATTGTGTGCAAGAAAAGTTAGTTTGCATATGCGTATGTTATGAGGATGGAATGCTATACCATAAAGGGATTATGGATAATAGGTAATGATATGATTTTGGAAAGGGAATCATATTGGTACGTATGGTATGTGATCTTTTGAATAGTAATGGAATTGAGCATGTAAACGTAAACCCCCTATAAATGTGAGAAACTAGTAACTGTGCATTTGTTGAGTGTTGTGAATACCCCATACTTACTTGGTGTGCCCATGGGATGGCGATACTAGGTACCCATCCATGGGGAATATGTTGTATGTTAGGTGTGGGATTAACCATACCATTATGTGTGCTTGTATGTTTGTTACCTGATTAAGGGCCAACCCATGTGTGGTTGAAATATATATATATGAGAGTAGCCAAAAGTTGGTTTCGTAGATTCTCTTCTTTTGGTTCTCCAGTCCCTCAATCCCTGAAGGGGTAGTAGCAGACACAAAGTTCCTTGGGCAGGGTGTGCAGGGTACACATATTGTGGCGTAGAGCGGTCCCAGCTCAACCAATCCTGAGGAAAGTACTCACTACTTCGCCTTATGATGGATCAGGGTACTTGATCCATATGTGCTAGCCTAATCCCCATAGTTTTGAGTATAGCAGCATTAGTTTCTTAGTATATGCCTAGCTGCCTATAGGGGCATTGAGCTGGCAGGAGCAAGTGAACCTCCTTTGTATGAGAGGTGAAGCTCGAGTAGCCCCATATTTATGTACTCATATATATGTATTATAGATACTGTATCTGCATGTGTTCCAACATGATGCAATGGATACAATGTACCGTATCTGCATGTGTTTCAACATGATGCAATGGATACAATGTCATACCCCACTGATGTTTTGACATAGTGTGGGTGATGATGTCATGTTGCTAATGGTAACGAGTTGGGCTCAAGGACACGATGCCACATGCATAGACATGTGAAGATGCACTATGCGATTGTGTTTGATAACCTACTTGTGTAATGAACATAATGGGGCCTTATACACTTGTAGAGGAATGCTCATGTTTTCTTTTGATAGTGTTAGGGTTGGTTAGCATATGGGTATGTCCTAGTCATGTATACCTCTAGATACAGCAAGTACCTGCATGTGCCTTCTCCACAAGGTGTCGCTATGCGGGTCGTGTTATGCATGTGCCTACTTTTGCGGAGCCACAGACACAGTGCCATGCGGCATATGAGTAGTATGTGCCTTCTCTGACTGGTGTATGACCATGCCACACTAAGACACGATGTAGGATGTGGGTGATGTGCACATCCCATGTGGGTAGCCAAGGAGTGCGTGGGCCACTTGGCTAGTCCATGTCATGTGACGACGCAATGTAGGGTGTAGCCAAGGAGTACACTCTAAGCCATGTGGATGGTGTGCTCACTCTGCACCACATGAGGGCTACTGCCATAGCCTAAAGTTGTTCTCTCCTTCCTTGTTTAGTGGCTAGTATCTAGTCACGCAGTGTTGTACAGTGCAATTTCAAAGATTGTGTATTTTCTTTTGGTATTTGAATTTCTATTGACTGTGAAGGCTGACATTTTGTTTATATTTGTTTGTAATGGTTTGGCCACACCTTGTGATTTTATTTGCATGTAGCCCTCGTGGTTACATTTGATTTAGTGTTGAAATTGCGCACATTTCTTGCTTTATTGTTGAAATTGAATTTTTATTTGATCTTTGTTTATGACTTTGGTGGCTAAACTAGTTTATCCTTATTGTTTTCTATGTCATCCATGTGTCGTATTGTGATTCCTTTCCAAGGATGTATGAGGTGGACTTGGTGAGTGTATACGAGGAAGTAGATGCAGAGAACCTTGAGTATGGGGGTATGTGAGGCTGTTATACAGCTAGGACCACTACCCACCTATGTGTGATGACTATCTCTTGGAGGCTAACCACCTTATACAACAAGAGAGAGGTCATTCTGGTCTTGTTTGGATGGTCTCACCTGGTGTGTCTAGCCTAACACTAACAAGACACTGAGTGTGAGGTATGGATTATGTGAGATGGATATTGGCTCTGGCTCATGGATTATGTATCATGGTTAGTATGCAGCTTTCCGGTGTCCAAATGGACCCTTGTGTAGCCTTGTGATGTGATTCCCAATGATGTGCATTTGTGTGTATATGAAGAATGTATATAGTATTTATGAAATGATAAATTGTGTTCCCATGCTTCTAAAAAGGTGTAAAATCATGAATTGTGTTGAATATGTTATGAAATTTAGTGTTGTAAAATCAAATGGTAATGCATATGAAATTGAATACCATTGTATGTTTCGGTTATGAGAAATTCTTCCAGTTAGGACTAAAAGAGTACAATGTTTTCTTTGTTTGGAAAGAAACTAATGGCTGTTAATGCAAATATGTAAGGATTTTGAGTGCTTTATGTACTATGGAATCATTTTTTTCCTTTTCAAGTCTTGATTGTGTTATTATTGTGACATTGAAAACTAAAAGGATAGGTCTTGTTTGAAATGGACTATATATGTATATATTCTTGTGAGATAAATTATTTTCATAGGCAAAACTAAAGTATATCATTTTGATGTAATGAATCAGCTTTGATGTTGGTATTAGAAAGTTGCAGTACTAATGTGATATGTTTCCACCCTAGTTGTGACTTCCAAGAATAAGTCAAGTTTTTTTGGGGGGGAGGTAGTGCCCTCCATTCTCACTTTGGATGTATAGGTAGTCTAGCTAAGTTTCTGAAGCTTGTTCTACAAATCCATTTTGTGTATATCCTAATATCATTGCATTCCACAAGATGACATCCCTTTCAGGGGTCCTATCAACCAGCTCGCATGCCTTGCCTGCACTTCCACATTTTTGCATACATTTTTAACAAAGCATTTACAAATTTTAGTAACTATTAAAATGTTATCTCACCTTTTCAACGCTTTCACGTTTTTAGGGCTCAAAACCAACCGATTGCATATGCTTGGAAACTTTCTAAATCCTTTGCAACAAAACCCCATTTTCTCATAGGGCACAAGTATGTTAGCAAAGGTTGCAGAATCCGAGAAGCACTTGGTCATTGGCCAGTCGGTAATTCTAATCTGGTTGCCAATTTATATAGTGTTTAATTTACTCTTTTTCATCATTCTTTATCACTATTACCTAGCCCATCATAGTTTTTAGGCATTTTGGTAGAATGGCTTGTGTGACTCTTTTTTATTCCTCCTAGTACACCTAACTACCAGAGCACATACAACTATATCATCTATCAAAATTTAAACTAAATTAATTTGCAACCATTGCATTCCTTGAGACCACCGTCTCTTCGAGGTATTATGTTATCAATTCGCATGTCTTCGTTTTCCTCACGCATGTCGACCAGGACTTATTAGAATTGTTCCTTTTAAATTAACCTTGAAACCATCTTCCTCATGTTTATGTTTCTAAAATGACGCGACAGGAAGCGTTGGCATAGGTTATAGAATATGGCAACTATCCTACCGTTCTCAAATATTTTTCTCTGTAGCCTAAGACTGAAGTGCCTTAATAGAATGCACTTTGGTTCTTTTATATAAATTAGATAAGAATCGCATTATTCTTCCTCTTTTCTAGGGTGTTTTATTTCTAATATTAGAAGATTATATTGAGTTAAATTATAGAACCACTCGAGTGATCTTATGTTTGGAAGTTTCTAAATCTAAATTGTGGTATGAACTTATCTTTTCTTGTCTTAATTAACATTTTGATTTTCTTAAATGGTTCCTTATTAAAGTTAAAGTATGATTATTTGGAAGTTGTTGATGGATTTCATTAAAATAAATAAGTTGTTTAATAGGTGGTAAAGAGTTATGTAAATTTCATGAATTCTCTATGAAGCTAGAGCTTATTTCTTTAAAGTAATATTTTAACACATTTATATATGGTAAATTTTTATCACATTTGTTTATGGTTAGGATTTATGATGATAACTTATTTCTAGGTCTTTAATTTAAAAATAGTTATCCAAGGATAAAGATAAAATTATTCTTTTGATTAGTGGTTTCAGTTTACATCATAATTATGTTTTGAAATGATTTATGTAGATGAATATAGAAATTGAAGTCTCCAACTTGCTTAATTAATTTCTTAATAAAAATTATTACTATTCTTCTATATCTTAATTTAGGAAAGCTTATCAGGTCATCAATAGGTCATTTTTTTACCTTGACCTCCATACTTAGAACTATAACTTAATAAGGTTCGAATCAACAATTGTAATAGTTATTTTGATAGGATATTTTCATATTCAAAACTTCATTTTCTTTACTTCTATGTTAATTTAATTATTTTGACAAAAGTCGTTGACTTGTTATCATTATTTATCATGTTGCTTTATAAAAATCGCCTCATCTTAATGCTAGTCCTTTCTACTCGACCCTTACGGACTTATACTTGATTGGGACCTTGCCACTATTGGAATCAACTCATGTATTAGATTTTATTTTCATAAATGTGTTATGTTAGCATGGGAGGTTGATAAAATGAAATTGAGGTTAAATGTAGATAGATGAATATTAATTTTTAATGCAATTCTTCTTACATCTTCAGTATGATTTAAAGTAGTTTTAGAAGGATGTGTTACTTACTTGGTCAACATTAGAATTCATGATTATTTCTTAAGGCATCTCTCTCTAAGTCTCTCAAATAAGAATATTTTCCTCTAGTAAATGCTTATGCATTATTTAAAATAGTATTATTTTTTAAATGGAATTTATTTTTAGTTAAATTATCATTATTTTCAATAGAGAAGAAAATTAGGGTAACTTTATTTGTGTAATACTCATTTTAAGATATGTAAATATTTATAGTACACTCTTGATATATTATTAAGGTGATCGTAAGAAACTTATGAATTGACATTTAAGCTTGAATTTCTAGTATATATAAAGATAAGGCTTTATTTTATATGTGATTATTTCTCAATCTTAGATACTTACACGACTAAATTAAGTTGGCTTAGATTTTTGTTGCTTAAAGAAGTATTAAATCATGATTACTATTTTGAATTGATTAGATAAGTTCATAGATGTTATATTTTAATTAGTTTTATAGGAAGTATAGAAGGTATAACTTGAATGATTTAGTTTTAGCTAACAATTGAGAAAGTGATAGTTAATCTAGGAAATCTTATTATTCAATCTTGATGTTTGATAATTAGTTGCCACATTATGGAAGTGAGTAATATAGGATCATTTAATTTGGTGCCTTAAAGTGAACCTTGTATGTTAGATCAATTATGTAGCCTTATTTCTTGTAATCTTGATTTCTGAGTAGCACAGTCGAGGAGCCTTAGAGGACCTAGGTTTAGATTATTATGTTATGTTATGCATTCTCATATTATTTTCTTTAAAAAAATAAAAAATTGTTCCATTAATTTGACCTAGTTTAGTGTTGTCCTCTGGGGTTCTTTGGCGGGGGTGATACATGATGAGGGAAGAGTTTAATACTAGAGTTTAGTATTTGGAGGAGAAACTCATGGAGGTGAATAGAAATCTTGAGAAGATAATGCACATCAGTAAACTTATAATTCATAATAGTCTCAATGGGATGAAGATGTTGACCGATAAGCTGAAACAATTGAAGAAAGAGCAATTTAAAGATTTTAGAGTTGAGGATATCTTTAATGTCGAAGACTTGGGTGTTCAGAACAAAGAAGAGGTTACTAAAGGTACTGGTAAATAGGGGGCTATGGAAGACTCAGGTGGACCCACTACCCATACAAAGAGGAGTAAGAAGAAACAATTTGAAGCTAAAAAGAAGGAACTGATCGACTTTGCCATGATGCATGAGACATTTTATGAAAAAGAAAAAGAGGCAATAGAGACCCTAAAGAAGATGAATTAGTTTAGCTTGGTCTATTCCCTTTTTGCTATGTTTTCTATGCTTATGTTAGTCTGATAGCTTTCAGTTGGTTGTTGGTTAGCTTATAGTTTTTGTTTGCTTCCTTTTGTAAAGGGTTTTGAGGTCCCCTTCAAAACCTATTTGACCATATTAATAGAAAAAGGGATTTGATTTAAAACTGTGTTGAAGAATTTTCATTCATGTACATCTAGAGGATAAACCAAAATATAAAATAAAATAGATTGTTCTATTTCTGTTAAATGCAATGAATTAATTTCTCTTCTTTTTTTAATCCAAGTAATTTTTTTTAATTATGAATAGAATGATTTTATATGCATGTGCACAAATTAATGAGGGTAATATTTTATATCTTATGCTAAAAGAGATGTGTTATTTTTGTTTTAATTCTTTAATTTAAGAATAGAATATTGTTTTTATTTTATTATTTATTTATTTTATTTTATTTTAATTTAATTTATATAAAAATAAATATTCTAAATTCTCTAAAACAATTCCAATTTTTAAAAGCATGAATTTTTATTTATTCTTAAAAGCTTCTATTTCCTTCTTTTTAAATCTCTTTCTATATAAATGTGATTTTCCCCATTTTTAAGTCTCTTTAGGGGAAAAAATGGCTCTACTCCCATCTTTAAGGCCTATGTAATAGCTCATACTGCACTAAAAAAACCTCTTCATATTTTAATACCTCATATTTTGTTTTAACCTTCTCATAAGATTTTTTTCACATAGGGCAGCCTATTCTATTCTTTCAAAATTTAATTCAAAGGCCTCTATCTTGGCAATTTTAGATTTTATTTTTTGTAATGCCACTTTGCTAGTCTTTCACAGGCAGTTGGTAGTTAATTATTGAGATGCCAACTGAAAGGAAATAAGCATTGAATTATGGATATAAGAGAGTTTTCTCTCATTGTAGCAGTAGAGTTGGTGAATAGAATTTTTTTTATTGTTTTTATTTTCTTGGATATAAGAGAGTTTTCTCTCATTGTAGCAGCAAAGTTGGTGAATATAAGTTTTTTTCCAGTTTTCCAAATCTTTGGCTCTCACACATGATTAATGGCACAATTTTATTGAGTGTATGTTGTTGGCTACATCATCTGGTATCAGAGTAGGAAGATGGTTGGGAGAGGAAAAGGAAGAGGTCTTGCCCAAATGCATAGAGAAATGCAAAATCTGCAAAGGAAAATAGCAGAACTTACAACATGGATGGAAAACCAAAGACTGGGTAGAGGAGGAGATGAATCTGATGAAGAGATAGGTTGAGGAGGTGTAGATCAAGATACAAAACATGAAGAAGAAGAATTAGAAGGCATGAGTTTTGAAGAGAGGATGCTCAGGGCCTTAGAAGGGAAAAATGAAGGGGTCAAGGTAGATGTTTCAGATTATGCAGGTAGTCTTAAACTAGAGGAGATGATAGAATGGTTGAATCACATGAGAAATTTTTTTGAATGGAAATCCATGATAGAGGAAAAGAAGGTGAAATTCCCATGCACCAAATTAAAGGTTCATGCAATGATTTGTTGGGATCATCTTCAAAAGGAACAAACAAGGAAAGGCAAGGATAAGATCAGGACATGGAATAAAATGGAGAAGTTGAGAGAAAAAATTTTGCCCATAGATTATGTGCAAACCCTTTTTCGTAGGTTTCAAAATTTAAAGCAGAACCTCTCTTCTATGCAAGATTATACAAATGAGTTTTATACGATGTCTATACATATAGAGCATCAAGAATCTGATGAACATATGGCTGCTAGATATGTGAATGGCCTGAAATTCTCTATTCAAGATGAATTAAGCATGCATTGACTCAACAGTATGGAAGAGGCTTACCAATTGGCTCTAAAGGCTGAAGAAAAACAAAACAAACAGTACCATCAAAGGAATAGAGGAGGAAGAAGGGGTGCATCAACCCCACTTTAAGGAGGTTCAAATTATGGCAGGGGAGAGTCATCCCATGGATTGGAAAAACAAGTAGAAACTCGATAAGATCCTCTGAATCAAGAATGAGGAAGGGAATTTCAAAGAGGTAGCGGTTATGGTATCGGTAGAGGATGGGAAAACCAGAGAAGGCCTTTCACTTGTTTCAGATGTGGAGAAGAAGGTCATAGGGCATTTGAATGCTGAAATTATAACATGCAAGAATGAAATCAAGGAGGACAACCTAGGGTGAACCTGATTCAAATGCAGCATGAAGTAGAAGGGATGGAACTAGAGGTTCATCCAGATGTGGGAGAAAGTCTCATGATGAGAAGAGCAATGGTGATTCCAGAGAAGGAGAAAACACAAGCCAAAAGCTCTGATGGTTCATCTCTTCAAACCAATATCTTCAGAACCAGATGCACTTCAGGTGGCAAGGTATGTCAAGTTATTGTTGATGGAGGTAGTTGTGAAAATATGGTTTCTAAAGAAATGGTACAAAAATTGAATTTACACTGTACAAAACATCCTCATCCATACCACATTGCATGGTTTAAAAAGGGAAATGAAGTCACTATTGATAAAAGATGCCTAATTAAGTTTAGCATAGGGAAGATCTATCAGGATGAGATATGGTGTGATGTTGTCCCAATGGATACGTGTCATGTGTTATTGGGAAGGCCATGGTAGTATGATAGAAAAGTTATGCATGATGGAGAGAAAAACACATACACCTTTTGGAAAGATGGCTCTAAGGTGATTTTATTGCCTCTCAAGGATGAAGGAAAAGGTGAGACCATGTTGTCTAAAAGAGAGATTGTTAAAAAAATTAAGGTGACAGGGTGTTACTATGCATTAGTAGTGAAAAAAAGTGAAGAGGAAGACATTTCAGTTCCCCTAGAAGCAGCAGAGCTATTGAAATAATTTGTTGATGTTTTGCCTGATGAATTGCCTGATGGTCTACCACCAAAGAGAGATATTCAGCATCATATTGATTTGATTCCAGGAGAAACTCTACCCAACCAAGTAGCTTATAGGATGAATCCAACACAACATGGAGAGTTGAATAAACAAGTAACAAAACTCATAAGTAAAGGAGTGGTGAGAGAACATGAACCCATGTGTTGTACATGCATTGTTGACCCCAAAAAAAGATGGAATGTATGGAGTATGTGCACTGATAGCAGAGCAACTAATAAGATTACCATCAAGTATCAGTTTCTTATACCTCATATGGAGGACATGATGGATGTCCTTGCAGGGGCCAAATATTTCAGCAAGATCGACATACGAAGTGGCTACCACCAAATCTAGATCTAAGAAGGGGATGAGTGGAAGACAACCTTTAAGAATGGAGATGGATTATATGAGTGGATGGTTATGCCATTCGAGTTATCAAATGCACCTAGCACATTTATGAGATTGATGAACACTATACTATGACCTTACATTAGTAAGTTTGTGGTAGTTTATTTTGATGATATTTTGGTATTTAGAAACAAGAAAGAAGAGCACCTACAACACTTGAGGATCATCTTTGGTGTGTTGAGGAAGGAGAAGCTCTATGCCAATTTGAAGAAGTGTAGGTTCATGCAGAATAGTTTGGTTTTTTTAGGCTTTGTCATTTCTAAAGATGGTGTCAGAATGGATCCAGAAAAGGTCAGGGCAATTTTAGAATAGCCTAGTCCAAGCAGAATCATAGAGGTAAAAAGTTTTCATGGCTGGGCCACTTTCTATCAAAACTTTATTTGAAATTTTAGTAGTATTGTAGCTCCTATAACATATTGCACCAAAGGAAGGGAGTTTGTATGGACCAAGGATGTTGAGGAGAGTTTTAAGTACTTGAAGCAAAAGGTAACATAAGCACCTATACTTGCATTGCCAAATTTTGATAAGGTATTTGAAGTAGAATGTGATGCCTCCCATGTGGAAATAGGTGCTATGCTTAGCCAAGATGGAAAACCTATAGCTTTCTTTAGTGAAAATCTAAATGAAGTGAGAAAGAATTATTCTACTTATGATTTAGAATTTTATGCACTTGTTCAAGCATTGAGGCATTGGAGACATTATCTAGTTCCCTAGGAGTTTGTATTATTTATAGATCATATTGCATTGAGATACTTGAACACATAGAAAAAGTTGAATAGTAGGCATGCCAAGTGGGTCTCTTTCTTGCAGAGTTACAATTTTGTGTTGAAGCATAAGTCTGGAAAACAAAATCAAGTTGCAGATACATTAAGTAGGTGTGTTGCACTTTTGACCACAATGGAACCTGAGGTGATTAGTTTTGATGCCATAAAAAATTTGTATGAGTCTGATGATGATTTTTAAGAGATTGTGGAACAATTTAAGGCATAGTATCTGGTAACTTGGATCACTTTAGGGGTGAATATTTTATGCAAGATGGGTATCTTTTTAAAGGAAAACAACTATGCATACCAGCTGGCTCTATGAGGGAGAACATTATCAGAGAATTTCATAGTAGTGGGTTGGCTAGACATTTTGGCAAGACAATAGTCTTGATAGAAGATAAATATTACTGGCCAAAGATGAAAAGAGATATAACTAAGTATGTAATAAGGTGTAGAATCTGCCATGTGGCTAAGGGACATTCACATAATACAGGGTTGTATATGCCATTACCAGTACCAACTGCACCATGAACATAATTGAGCATGGACTTTGTGTTGGGACTTCCACATACTCAACGAGGTAATGACTCCATTTTTGTAGTTGTTGATAGGTTCTCCAAGATGGTTCATTTTATTGCTTGTAAGAAAACTAATGATGCAACGAGGGTAGCAGAGTTATTTTTTTCAGAAGTTGTTCGACTACATGGTGTTCCAAAGACTATTACCTCTGATAGGGATACCAAATTCCTCAGTCATTTCTAGAGGACTTTATGGAAGAAGATGGGGACTAAGTTACAGTTCAGTAGTGCTTATCATCCTCAAATGGATAGGGAAACAAAGGTAGTCAATTGGAGTCTAGGAAATTTGTTGAGGTGTATTGTTGGAGAAAAGCCAAAACAATGGGACGTGGCATTATGCCAGGCCGAATTTGCCTATAATAGTTTTCTTCACAGATCAATGGGAAAATCCCCTTTCTAGATTATGTATTGTAGGAATCCTCAGGATGTTCTAGGTTTGGTATAGCTACCAATGAGAGATAGGGTCAGTGATGATGGGGAAGCATTTATAGAACAACTTCAACAGTTGCAGAAAGATGTGAGACAGAAGTTGCAGGACAGTAATGAGAGGTACAAGAATATAGTTGATACTAGTAGGTTGCATCAGACATTCAATTAAGGTGACTTAGTGATGGTATATTTGAGAAAAGAGTGGTTTCCTTCTGGAACATACCACAAGTTGAAGTACATAAAAATTGGTCCTTACAAAATTACCAAGAAGATCAATGATAATGCATATGAGGTCTATTTACTAGATGATCTCGATATTTCTCCTATGTTTAATATTTTTGATTTATATGCATTGCATGGTGAGGATGATGCTGAAGATAGGCAACCAGAAGTGGCATGGCACCACCACATTCCCCATAAGAAGAAGGAAAAGATTTCATAGGTTATTGATAAGAAAACTACCTACACTCAGCAAGGGCATTACAACAAGTATTTAGTACAGTGGGAAGGATTGCCACTAGCAAATAGCACATGGATTACAGAGTGGGAAGTACAGAGGTTAGATCCAGTCAAATGGCAATAGTTTGAAGACACTCACTTGCAGGAGCTGCATTCTTTTCAACCAAACAAGAATGATGTAGGGACTTATGGAGGTCATAACTTTTGACTTGGATGTGGGTTTTCTATAAAATTTTACGAGTGGATGCGTTGTGAGATGTCATGTGGTTTCCCAACCTACCCTAGTCAATTGGACCTCATCTTGGCACTTTTTCGAGGCTTGAAATTTTCATCTTGGCCCTCAAGGTGTCACTATGCGGGTTGTGTTCTACACATGCCTACTTCCACAGAGCCACAAACACACTGCCATGTGGCATACGACTAGTATGTGCCTTCTCCAACTGGTGTATGACCGTGCCACACTTAGACGCAATGTGGAATGTGGTTGAGGTGCACATCCCATGCAGGTAGCCAAGGATTGTGTGGGCCACTTGGCTAGTCCATGTCGTGTGATGATTCAATGCAGGGTGTAGCTGAGGAGTACACTCTAAGCCATGCGGATGGTGTGCTCACTTTGCACCACATTAGGGCTACTACCATAGCCTAATGTTGTTCCCTCCTTCCTTGTTTTGTGGCTAGTATCTAGTCACACAATGTTGTACAGTGCAATTTTCAAGATTGTGTATTTTCTTCTAGTATTTGAATTTCTATTGACTGTGAAGGCTGACATTTTGTTTATATTTGATTGCGATGGTTTAGCCACACCTTGTGATTTTATTTGCACGTAGCCCTCGTGGTCACATTTGTTTTAGTGTTGAAAATGCACGCATTTCTTGCTTTATTGTGGAAATTGAATTTTTATTTGATCTTTGTTTATGACATTGGGGGCTAAACTAGTTTATCCTTATTGTTTTCTATGTCATCCATGTGTCATATTGTGATTCCTTTCCAAGGACGTATGAGGCAGACTTAGTGAGTGTATACAAGGAAGCAGACGCTGGGAACCTTGAGGATGGGGTTATGTGAGGTAGTTATACAGCTAGGACCACTACCCACCTATGTGTGAGGACTATCTCTTGGAGGCTAACCACCTTATACAACAAGAGAGAGGTCATTGTGGTCTTGTTTGGATGTTCTCACCCGGTGTGTGTGGCATAACACCAACAAGCCACTGAGTGTGAGGTATGGATTATGTGAGATGGATATTGGCTCTGGCTCATGGATTATGTATTATGGTTAGTATGCTACTTCTCAGTGTCCAGATGGACCCTTGTGTAGCCTTGTGATGTGATTCCCGGTGATGTGCCTTTGTGTGTATATGAAGAATATATATAGTACTTATGAAATGATAAATTGTGTTCCCATGCTTCTAAAAAGGTGTAAAATCATGAACTTTGTTGATTATGTTATGAAATTTAGTGTTGCAAAATCAAATGGTAATGCATTTGAAATTGAATACCATTATATATTACGGTTATGAGAAATACTACCAGTTAGGACTAAAAGAGTGCAATGTTTTCTTTGTTTGGAAAGAAACTAATGGGTGTTAATGCTAATATGTAAGGATTTTGAGTGGTTTATGTAGTATGGAATCATTTTTTTTTCCTTTTCAAGTCTTGATTATGTTATTATTGTGACATTGAAAACTAAAAGGATAGGTCATGTTTGAAATAGACTATATATGTATATATTCTTGTGAGATAAATTATTTTCATAGGCAAAACTAGTGTATATAATTTTGATGTAATGAATTAGCTTTGATGTTGGTATTAGAAAGTTGCAGTACTAATGTGATATGTTTCCACCCTAGTTGTGACTTTGAAGAGTAAGTCATGTTTTAGGGGGGGAGGATGTAGTGCCCCTCCATTCTCACTTTGGATGTATAGGTAGTCTGACTAAGGAACATGAAGACAAAGGTAAAATAATAGGAATAGTTAGGGTATGCATTAATTATGTTAGATAGTTACATGTTTATTTCATATCATACGTGAGGATCGAACCTCGTTAAGAGAGACATTAACCTCATACAAAAAAAATTAAAACAAATAAGATCAGCGAAGAGATGTCGATCATATCATAAGCAATGATTAAATAAACCAAAAAGTAACATTTGACATATAAAAGATGTCGATACATTCATCAAATTCCTCAAAAGGCAATCGTTGTCATGAAACTGACTTTTGGGACAGTTGCAACCCTCCAAGAATTATAAATGGATCCGTCCTTTATTCTAGAGGGGAGGTACAGAGGAAGAGAGAAGGGACAATGCATATACAGGTGTAGCCTTGTTTTATTTACCTTTATACAAATATAGTTTAATCTACATAGTAGAATAAGGCGCAACCTATATACCGCAGTTTATTATTGTCAATGTCGTCTCTTAGTTTCTGCCACTAGCCACTATGACTACATTATCAATATCTAAGTTTTATGCATTTATCTTGATGTACTGGCAAACTATTTTATATATCTTTATCTAAAGCATATCCAGCAATCATTGTGTTCTGGGAATCAACATCATATTTAAACCCTTGAAAAATATTCAAATGTACTATGAATTTTCTGATATCATTTCACAAGCATTCCTATCTTATCTAGAGTCTTTCAAGATCTTTTTCTCAGTGTGTTCCAATCTGTATGGAGATGTGTGGCATTCCTACTAATTTGTTTTAACTTAGTAGGTTGATATTAGTGTCAGCGTTTTGATATCTTTCAATATTTCTAGTTCTGTCAAATCTTAGCTAAAACCATAGCTTGCTAGTTGTCTCTGCATAATTATTATACAAAATCTGATGCCACTGTGGTATGAAGTGGACATAATGGTCTATCATTAAATGTCCTCATCCCTTGGGAGGAATTGTTAAAGTGAAAAGTTATAATTCAAAGTTCAAAATCTTGGGGCTTCATGACTTAATTTTATGTCAATCTAATAGAATTTTCTAGAGGACATCTAATTATAATATCTTCCATAAATTCACTTTCCATTACGCCTTAATGGATGTTCGTAACCATTTTCAGAGCTCCCATATTGGCTCACGTAGAGAGGATGCTATTAAAGTTTGTGGAATTTGGACTCTCACTATCGTTTAGATTTGTGTGAAAGTTTCTGAAGCTTGTTCTACAAACCCATTTTGTGTATATCCTGATATGATTGCGTTCCACAAGATGACATCACTTTCCTGGGCGTCCTATCGACCAGCTCAAATGCCTTGCCTGTGCTTCCACATTTTTGCATACATGTCTAACAAAGCCTTTCCAAAATTTAATAACTATTAAAATGTTATCTCACCTTTTCAATACTTTCATGTTTTTAAGTCTAAACGCCTACCGATTGCATATGCTTGGAAAGTTTCTAAATCCTATGCAACAAAACCCCATTTTATCACAGGGCACAAGTACGTTAGCAAAGGTTGCAGAATCTGGGAGGCGCTTGGTCATTGGCCAGTCGGTAATTCTAATCTAGTTGCCAATTTATATAGTGTTTATTTTACTCTTTTTCATCATTCTTTATCACTGTTACCTAGCCCATCGTAGTTTTTAGGCATTTTGGTAGAATGGCTTGTGTGACTCTTTATTATTCCTCCTAGTATGCCTAACTACCAGAGAACATACAACTATATCATCTATCAAATTTAAACTAAATTAATTTGCAAACCATTGCATCCCTTGAGACCACCATCTCTTCAATGTATTCTGTTATCAATTCGCATGTCTTTGTTTTCCTCACGCATGTCAACCAGGGCTTATTAGAATTGTTCCTTTAAAATTAACCTTGAAACCATCTTCCTCATGTTTCTGTTTCTAAAATGGCGCAACAGGAAGCGTTGGCATAGGTTATAGAATATGGCAAACTATCCTACCGTTCTCAACTGTTTTTCTCTGTAGGCTAAGACTGAAGTGCCTTAATAGAATGCGCTTTGGTTCTTTTATAGAAATTAGATAAGAATCGCATTATTCTTCCTCTTTTCTAGGGTGTTTTATTTCTAATATTACAGGATTACATTGAGTTTTTTTTAGAACCACTCCAGTGATCTTATGTTTGGAAGTTTCTAAATCTAAATTGTGGTATGAACTTAGCTTTTCTTGTCTTAATTAACATTTTGATTTTCTTAAATGGTTCCTTATTAAAGTTAAAGTATGATATAGAGGTTCTACTGAGACCTTTATATATTTATTTGGAAGTTGTTGATGGATTTCATTAAAATAAATAAGTTGTTTAATAGGTGGTAAAGAGTTATGTAAATTTTATGAATTCTCTTTGAAGCTAGAGCTCATTTCTTTAAAGTAATATTTTAACACATTTATATATAGTAAAGTTTTATCACATTTGCTTATGGTTAGGATTTATGATGATAACTTATTTCTAGGTCTTTAATTTAAAAATAGTTATCCAAGGATAAAGATAAAATTATTCTTTTGATTAGTGGTTTAAGTTTACATCATAATTATGTTTTGAAATGGTTTATGGGGATGAATATAGAAATTGAAGTCTCCAACTTGTTTAATTAAGTTCTTAATAAAAAATTATTACTATTATTCTATATCTTGATTTAGGAAAGCTTATCAGGTCATCAATAGGTCATTTTTTTTTACCTTGACCTCCATACTTAGAACTATAACTTAATAACGTTCGAATCAACAATTGTAATAGTCATTTTGATAGGATATTTTCATATTCAAAACTTCATTTTCTTTACTTCTATGTTAATTTAATTATTTTGACAAAAGTCGTTGACTTGTTATCATTATTTACCATGTTGCTTTATAAAAATCACCTCATCTTAATTGTAGTCCTTTCTACTTGACCCTTGTGGACTTATACTTGATTGGGACCTTGCCACTATTGGAATCAACTCATGTATTAGATTTTATTTTCATAAATGTGTTATATTAGCATGGGAGGTCGATAAAATGAAATTGAGGTTAAACGTAGATAGATAAATATTAATTTTAAATGTGATTCTTTTTACATCTTCAATATGATTGAAAGTAGTTTTAGAAGGATGTGTTACTTATTTGGTCAACATTAGATTTCATGATTATTTCTTAAGGCATATCTCTCTAAGTCTCTCAGATAAGAATATTTTCCTTTAGTAAATGCTTATGCATTATTTAAAATAGTATTATTTTCTAAATGGAATTTATTTTTAGTTAAATTATCATTATTTTCAAAGAGAAGAAAATTAGGGTAACTTTATTTGTGTAATACTCATTTTAAGATAAGTAAACATTTATAATACACTCTTGATATATTATTAAGGTGATCATAAGAAACTTATGAATTAACATCTAAGCTTGAATTTCTAGTATATATAAAGATAAGGCTTTATTTTATATGTGATTATTTCTCAATCTTAGATACCTACACGACTAAATTTAGTTGGCTAAGATTTTTTTTGCTTAAAGAAGTATTAAATCATGATTACTATTTTGAATTAATTAGATAAGAATAGATGTTATATTTTAATTAGTTTTTTAGGAAGTATGGAAGGTATAACTTGAATGATTTAGCTTTAACTGACAATTGAGAAAGTGATAGTTAATCTAGGAAATCTTATTATTCAATCTTGATGTTTGATTATTAGTTGCCACATTATGGAAGTAAGTAATATAGTATCATTTAATTTAGTGCCATAAAGTGAACCTTGTATGTTAGATCGATTATGTAACCTTGTTTCATGTAATCTTGCTTTGTGAGTAGCGCAGTCGAGGAACCTTAGAGGACCTAGGTTTAGATTATTATGTTACGTTATGCATTCTAATGTTAGTTGCTTTAAAAAAAATTGTTCCATTAATTTGACCTAGTTTAGTGTTGTCCTCTAGGGTTCCTTGGCGGGGGCGTTACATAACAAGGGAAGATTTTAATACTAGAGTTTAGTATCTAGAGGAGAAACTCATGTAGGTGAATAGAAATCTTGAGAAGATAATGCACATCATAAAACTTACAATTTAGAATAGTCTCAATGGGATGAAGATGTTGACTGATAAGCTGAAAGAATTGAAGAAAGGGAAATTTAAAGATTTTAGAGCTGAGAATATCTTTAATGTCGAAGACTTGGGTGTTCAGAACAAAGAAGAGGTTACTAAAGGTATTGGCAAACAGGTGGCTATAGAGGACTCAGGTGGACCCTCTGTGTGTACAAAGGGGAGTAAGAAGAAACAATTTGAAGCTAAAAAGAAGGAACTGATCGACTTTGCCATGATGCATGAGACATTTTATGAAAAAGAAATAGAGGCAATAGAGACCCTGAAGAAGATGAATTAGTTTAGCTTGGTCTGTTCTCTTTTTTCTATGTTTTCTATGCTTATGTTATTCTGATAGCTTTCAGTTGGCTGTTGGTTGGCTTATAGTTTTTGTTTGCTTCCTTTTGTAAAGGGTCTCGGGGTCCCTTCAAAACATGTTTGACCATATTAATCAAAAACAAAAAGGATTTGATCAAAATATAAATAAAATAGTTTGTTCTATTTCTATTAAATGCAATGAATTAACTTCTCTTCTTTTTTTTAATCTAATTAATTTTTTGTAATTATGAAGAAAATGATTTTCTATGCATGTGCACAATTTAATGAGGGTAATATTTTATATCTTATGCTAAAAGAGATGTGCTATTTTTTTTAATTTTTTAATTTAAGATTAAAATATTATTTTTTATTTTATTTTTTATTTATTTTATTTTATATAAAATATAAACTCATTATATTTTAATATTATATTATATCTTTCATAATTTATTTTATTTTATTTTAATTTAATTTATATAAAAATAAATATTATAAATTCTCTAAAACAATTCTAGTTTTTAAAAGCATGAATTTTTATTTATTCTTAAAAGCTGCTCTTTCCTTCTTTTTAAATCTCTTTCTAAATAAATGTGATTTTCCCCATTTTTAAGTCTCTTTAGGGAAAATGAAAATGAATCTACTCCCATCTTTTAAGGCCTATGTAATAGCTCATACTACACTGAAAAAACCACTTCATATTTTAATGCCTCATATTTTGTTTTAACCTTCTCATAAGATTTTGTTCACACAAGGCAAGCTATTCTATTCTTTCAAAATTTAATTCAAAGACAGTGTCTTGGCAGTTTCATATTTTATTTTTTGCAATGCCACTTTGGTAGTCTTTCACAGGCGGCTGTCAGTTAATTATTGAGAGGCCAATTGAAAGCAAATAGGCATTGAATCGTGGGTACATTGGACATGCAAAGGTCATTTTAATTTAGTTGTTTTTTTTAAATATTATTTCACACACATGGCACCATCAATAAGGCTCTGCAAAAACAAAATTAGAGGCTTATTTGCCTTGCCCCCCTTAACATAAATTTTTTTTAAAGCTTTTTTTCTATTTTTTATTTAATTTCTAGGGATTTTTTGAATTTTATTTACATGTTTATTTGTTTGCAGGATTCTGCTCTTTCTTATTACCTTGGAAACTAATTATTATAAAACACTTATCTAATCAAAAATATTAAGAAAAAAACCATAAAACTAAATATTAATTTAGAAATATTAAATTTACTCCTCCACCTATGGTTTTCAATGAAGCTTAATATAAATATATACAATTTAATCTTATAGGTTCATCCAATGAACCTCTTTGAACCTCTTTTTGAAACATCTCACCGTAATCTCAACCTAAAAAACATATAATACTAGCATACCTATAATGCTCCGTCATGCAACCCTAGAGCGTTAGACAACAAGAGCAAAAATTTATAGAAATATATATATTTTTTAAACAATTAATTGCAATAATCAAAAGATATAACTACTCAATTAACAACATTACATCAAGGAACATCTAACACCTCTAGGGAACATAACCACATCAGAAAAATGTACAATTACAACAATACAAGAGATAAACATAAAATACAACCGATGAGGATTTCCATCATTCTCCTTGCATACATGAATAGTTACATAAGATCATAACAAGATTACAAGATTACAAGAATACAAACTTGATGACCGATTACATCGGTTTACAAAATACCATAAGATTTTACCATTTGGAAGGTGCGATACAACCTTGAGGATACAAGTACAAACTAGAACTTGAACACATCTGCAGTGAAAAAGAATCAAGACAAACAGGAATATCCAATGGATAAAGTACTTCCACCCAACCATGTGGAACCCTGAGGTCCACCCCTCCAATCTAGGAGATGACAAAAGATCCCACAACAAGAATAGTTAGCTTGACAAGGAACAAAAGAAATATTGGAACCACAAAAGACTACATACTCACGTAGATAAAACATAGACCACTTTCCAGTGGCAACATCAACCAAGAGGGAAATAGTTCAACTTGGGAATGTCAGACTGCAACAGGGAGAAGTGTCATCACACAGCTTGTCATGATTTGTCCTGGCAAGTCTTCCTAGGCCCTGGCCCCCATCCTGGGTTGTCCTGGCAGCCTCTCCCGACTTCCGGCCCCCATGCAAACCCATGCGGATATTAATCATACCTTTCGTGGAGACAAGGTCATTGATTTTGCCATTCCAGGCCTTCCCATCTCATCTCAAGCCTAACCGAGCACTTGAGCCATGAGTGAGGCATTCACTTATCTTACTTAATGTGAACTAACTACCCACCCATGATTTAGAAATTAGCTTATCACTTATTTAAGGCACTCTCACATGGGTTGTCCTAGAAGCCACTTTAGGCTCCAGCCCCCATTGAGAGCCACTCCCCTAGCTGCATCTTAGCTAACCCCACTCACAACACATAGAAAGATCAACCATCCAAGAACTATCAGAGCATTAACCTCTCTTGTATCAACAGTAACTCATAAACAACTTCCACATGACCCAACCATGGTTCCCATCACAAAATTGTTACAATATCCAAAACCATACACCTAGTTTCCTCAACAGTATCAAAGATGACCAAAGAATCCAAGCAAGACTTATAACCAACTTAGCAAAATCAAGCATAGGTGAGAGAACAAAACTTTCGAGGAGGATTCTAAAATCTCATCACGATCCTTAAGAGTAGTCGACAACATGAGACCATGACAACAACAACATATGCCTTTGGATGACTAACTTGACTCTACTATGACCACTAACATAGCTTGCACAGTTTTAACCAAATATCTAACCAACTAGGTACAAGGTTTTCACACATCAAAATCTTGCATTCTAGTTTAAATTTACCTGTACTAAATAATAATTTTAGATCAACAATATGCCCATAAATCACTATCCCAAAAGATCACTTATTTTATAACAACCCTATTCCTCATAAGACATAAATTACAATGATATTAATTTGCTAACCAAAGAGGTAATATATAAAAAGGAATACTACTATTAATAATAAAAAAAAAACTAACATTACTAGTCCATAATCTTCGATTCCACTGACCTAACTTAAAAGACCATGACCATTGTTTAAAACATAAATATTAGCAATTTCTAACAATACCAATTAGGCCAAATTTAATGATATCTAAAGAGAATATATAAAGTGATCTATAGTGATAAATCGATACATATAACACCATAGAACCTAAAATGACTCCTATTAAATTAAATATGCCATAAGATGACTACATAAATTTCTAACTCTAGACACAGTTTAAGTTTACCACTAGGTTATAGTCTAGCATGATATTCCTAATAAGACTTAACTCTATTAGAAATACTTATAATCATTTGATAATACTAATTAAATCCCATTTCACCACATTTAAATGCAATACATAAAATTTAGGAAGAGAATAACAATTTAAAATTCAATTTAATTCTAAAAGGTTCCTTATGACCAAATCTCCCAAAAAAATTATTATTTCAGTGGTATAAATACAACCCGTTATCTAGAAGTAACACTACATCAGTAATAGTAATAGTACTAAATATGAAAGCAATCTTAATTACGATACTAGTAGTAGTGATAGTAATAACTAGAATCTAGCGAATAGCAATCGCCACTCAATTCCTATAAAATAGGATTAACAGAATATTATAGAGACTTACTATAAATCAGAATATTACAGAGATTTGAAACAGGTATAATAACTTACCAAACAACGTTGCATGAATTAAGAGAGCGACTCTAATTTTGGGACAATTTATAAAGGCTATTGATTGAAAGGAAATGATAGCCCAAAAGGCATATCACACACTCATTTCCTACAATAGAGAACAAGAGCCCGCGGTCAAGAAATAATAGAGGTCGTGGTTCACGGCTGGGTGAACATTTAAGATCCAAGGAGACTTGGTGTACCAAACTGGTTGGCAGTTGATGACCCAAGATTCGGTGATTACCAAGAAAAGAAAATAAATCTTTAGGAAACAATGACAGACCCTAGCCTGGATAGCATCTTTCCTACAAAGTTAATGGATAGGTTATAGAAACCTACCAACAAAACAATGCAAGAGGACAGCCAAAAAAAGTGCAAGAGGTAATACTAACAAAGCAAACAAAACTAGAAGTTTCTTATCTTATTAAAGGAAGACACAAATGAAGATGATCAGTAAAACCTCAAACATAGGAATGCCAACTCTCAGATGGTCGAAGGAGAAGAAGAAAACTACGAAGATAATGGTTCACGCCCCTCACATTGATGGATTAGACTACCTTCGCTGCATGAGGCTGTTGATAACTGAGAGGGGGGTGAATCAGTTATCTCAATTATTTTAACATTCAGAACTTTCTTATTAATTAATGCAGCATTAATTCAATTAAGCAAACATAACCATGAAATTGAAATACACATGACACAATATTTTTGACGGGGAAACCCTGTTAAGGGAGAAAACCACGGGGTGATTAACCCAAGATTGTATTCTCTGTTAGAAGAATGGAAATACAAAATGACACTTGCCAATTAGGGCTCACTGCTCGAGCACACTGCTCACAAGAGGCTCACTGCCTACAAGAGACTCACTGTCTACAAGTTGTAAGAAGAATAACAAAATCCTTGAACTGATGAGATGCATCCACATATGTAGGGGTTCAGTTCCAGTTAGGCTCAATACACTGATCTGCTGCACTTCATCTTTCCTCTTCTTTTGTGCTGCTCTCCTTTCACATACCGGACCTTTCTTACTGCTTTCACTTTGCTCTACTACTTTTATTCACACATCTCAAAACTAGCACACCTCTCACAACTAAATCCATCTTGTATATATATCCGCACAAGTGATTTCATCACCTTTCTAGTCGACATCCAGAATAGTCAATATTTTCCACGAACTCTGATCTGTCGGTTGAATCCTTGCTTACCAAGTAATGTGGATCAAGGATATACTTGTAGAAGTCATCAATCATGTCAACCAATCATAACTTATGCCTTAAGAACCTCTACCATCATCAGTAACACATCCAGAATAATGTCTGATGTTCTGCCGGTTAGTTCTTCCTCTGTCCACATTGCCAATCAGGAACCTGACATTCAAGTATTCATATCTTTTTCTTCATCTATCACCAGAGGCTAAATCCTTGGAATCTATTAGTCAAGGTAGTCCTCCTGACTTTCCCACATCCACACTTTACCAAGATACTTGCTCTGAGAGATTTGGACCTGACTGTCAGACTTTGCCACATGCTCTGTTCTTTCTTACCGGATCACAACACTTTGTAGTCTGCCTTCCAGTAGAGACTCATCATGTCTTGTGGATGTGTGGGTTAACCTTTGTTTCCATCAACGACAACATTCATGAGTCTATATAGTGTCTCTTGCCAACAATCTCCCCCTTTGGCATTGATGGCAACACTTAGTGAAAAATGACTAAGTGTTTACACTATGCTCCCCCTTCGCTGATGCTCTATTTTTATATACATTTTTTAGAGCTCCCCCTTAGTTGGATTCCTCATTTTTCACTGCTCCTCACTCCCCCTTTGACATCAATGGCAAAGGGTGGGAACCACGCATCAAAATTTTAAAAAATTTAACTATACTTAGCCACATATAACATACTCACATATACTGAAGAATGTCTACAAAAGTTGTCTTCAATTGGACAAATTTTTCTGCCCAACTTTGTTTCATTCTATCTAAAATTGATATATGACCACTCAGCAGGAATGCAAATGCATCTGCCCTTTTTAGATCTTTCGGATCACTGGTCTAGGCTGTGATCTGAGCTTCTTTTATGGCCTCATGCATGGCCTCTAACTTAGGGATAATTATCCCTCTGAGTTCACCTAACCTGCTTATTCTACTTTTCTTTTCCTTGTCAAGCTTCTTGATTTCATTCAAGACTGCAATAGCCTGACATTCTTGATTTTATATGGAAGATGAGAGAGGATCAAAATTCTTTGATAGATTTGTCAGTTTGTCCTCCTGTTCTTTTACTTTCTTCTCGATGTCCAATGTTACTTTGGACCATGATAAACAAAATTTGTACATTTCTCTGCCATTTTTAAGAGTATTTTCTAAGCTCTTTATCCCAATATTCATATTTCTCCTATCATTAATTATCAACCCTTGTACCTCTAATAATCTTTTTGCAAGAAATTCCTTCTGGACCTTATCTTCTGCTTATTTCTCTAGAGAATCAAAATGTGTGTTAACACTATTGACTAGAGATTTGAGATTTCTGGGTGAGGAAGCTGTGGGATCCTTCTAAAACGATGGCATAATCTTTTCTAGCACTCCAGAAGTAGCTTCTATAAGCTCATAGTCTTCCATGTGAGATTTCAGTAGTTTCTCTTTGGCCTTTGTTTGAGCAAATGAAGCTCTCTTCATTGTTTGTACCAGAGAAAGAGAGTCAAAATCAAATGGCCCTTTTAGCAGTTCCGGTTCATCAATCTCCATAGTCTCTTTTGTCAAGAAGTCCTTGACAGATTCTACAGTGTCTCTTGCTGGAGACAGATTCTTCTTCTCTTCTGCAGTGTCAGCTTCTTTACCTTTCACATCTTCTTCTTTTTCTTGTATTCTTTCTTCTCCCTTAGATCCAAAGACTGCAGGGGAAACCAAAGGAGAGATGTTTGTCTATTTATGAACTTCCTCTTCTGGAACAGAGGATTCCAAGTCCTTATCCTTTTCTGCACCGGTGTCCATGACTTCTTCTACCATTTTCTTAGTCGATTCCTCTCCAACACTTATGGCCGAGGGATCAGCACCCAAGTTCGAGCTATGACAAGAAGATTTAATCTTTTAAAGACATTCTAGAGGATCTCTTCTATTTCCTTGGCTACCTTGTCAGTCTTACCAAGCATGAGCTGATTCATTCTGGGTTTGCTCCGGAATTCATCCTTACAATCTTTGAAGATCATACTAATCTGCTTTGGGGTGATTGAAGGATATAGTTGAATAGCTATCTGCTCTCGGATCTCAAGGTCTTTTGCCATGGCATTATTCTTTCTTATTTCTAACTCTTTTTCTAGACTTTTAGGAATAAGAGATATGATTTCAATAAAAGCCTTATTATATATATTTAGATACTTAACTGCAGCTTCTTGCAAGATCTTCTGGTTAGCTTCATTATAATCATCATAGAATTCAGCCATTTGTTGGAGATTTCAATCCATAGTGATTGATTTGATGACATCATCTAAAGACAGAGTGGGCTTTCAACAAATTCCTCTGCCTTTTCTTCTTCACCTTGACCGGTAGAGGATTCACCGGATCCTTCCTTCTTCTACTTCTTCATTTTCTTTATCTTCTCATCTGATTTAGTTTCTTCTTCATCCTTTTGTCTTGCATAGGACCTTGTTGCCTTTTTCTTTGTTCTCTTCTCTACTTTACCGAATGATTTTGCTTCCGGTTGTGACACCTTTGAGCTTTTAGCAGTGGTAGGTGTAGATTTCTTTGATGATCTGGTCCGGGTGGAAGGTTCTACCGGAGCACTTTCCTTACTTTCCTTTTCTGCCTCTTTCTTCTCTTTCTCAGCCCTTTGCCTCTTTTCCCTATTGGCATCAAGTGCCTCTTTTGAGATGCCAAAGCTTTTGGCAACTTCTTCAACTGCTTTTCTCACCTTCCTCTTGATCTCTGGCTACCTTAGCTCTACATGGATCTTCACACTTAGTTCTTTAAAGGTTCCAAACCTTTCTGCCTTAGGATCCTTTGGCTGACTGAGCATGTGTTGAACATGCAGCTCCACAATTTTCTCATCAACTTCATATCCCATAGGCATGATCCAGACTATCCTTGGCTCCACTGCCTCCATTAGGCATTGATCAGTGTCTACCATGAAGCACACTGTGTCTTTGTATTTCTCAACTAATGATTTAGGGATTCTTTCTCTAGTTTGCATCATATTTTGAAAGTTCTTAAAGTAACCCCACAGAGCTACATTCCTTGCCTTAGCATCCCCAAGTCCATGCAAGTAGTCCCTGATTTGAATTGCTATAGGTCTGTTACTTTGCCATACCCATCCAATGGATCTGGGCATCTCATTCATGAAATAGAAAAATAGACACAATATCAGTCCTCCATATTTGAAGGAATTCTTCTTGTCCTTTTAATCTTCTGTATGTTTTCCATCAATTGGCTCAGAAGGAGTTCACAGAGATCATATTCTACATTTTTTCTTAGCATCTCATAAGCAGTATATACTGCAGTTCTGGATACTGAGTTCTCCCTGCTGGAGTGATATATCTTATAATCGATTATCATAGATGCAAACTTGATATCTGGATTAGAGATATCTTCAATGGTCATTGCTCTCTTATCAAATTTTGATCTGGTGGCCTCAATTACAATTTGGTTTTTGACAGATTTTAGGATAGGTATCCCTTCGGAGGAGTGTAAACCGGTTACTGCCCTAATTGCTTTCTTACTAGTTTTGCAAGGTCTATTCAGCCATAAGAAGTTATCATGTACCCTACTCAGTACATACCAGACCTATTCATCTTCTTCAAAATAGGGGAAATGAATGTATTGATCAAAGTGTTTCTCCTGGATGCTCTTATATTGTGGTTTAAGCTCAAAAGCATCATCTATCAACTGATTGTGATAGATATCCATTAACTTTGAATCCCCAAACTCTTCAATATTCATGTGTATGTAAACCCTAATATCTTTTGTATGCAACACACCATGTGGAACATTAGAAAATGCTCCTAGGGGATCTACTTCCAAGGATTTGTATGGATGTTTCTTGAATTTGGGGCGAGGCCTATAAGAGATCTTCACAATCTTTGGAGTGCCCATCATTTAAGGATTTATAGAGAGATACTTGATAATGGAGAATACCTTTTGTGCTTGTAGGGTTCGCAGAATGAACTTGAATGATTTGCTGATTGAATCAACTCCAACGGTTGGTCTTTAAGAAGTTTGAAGCAATTTGTTGCAAAGCTCTTCTTTCTTTCTTTTCGAATGCGAATGTGCAAATGACAAGCACATGAACCCTTTTATTTGCAAGAGAAACCCTAAATCCATACTGCAATAAATGCCCAACTCAAGTTATTCTGGTTGCTCTGTATACCTTATTCTAAAATAGATCTTTTTCTGGATCACTGTAATATGCTTAGAGTTGTCCTTGGAAATTAACAACGAACTTTCTTACTTTCCTCAGTCATTTATTCACAGATCAAGATGTCTCAATTTTAGAATCACACTGGACCAAACTTGTAAGAAACCTGCTTTTACCAGAGGACTGTTAAATCAGATCTAACTGAAGGGATTAGACTCTTTAAATCTTCATGTGGATCTTTCAAATATTTGCTATGGCTTATCTAAGTATTTCTTTGAAAACTCCTTTGATCCGCAGCCTTTCATGTGTTGATTACAGCACCACTTGACTAGCTGGGGGAATCAGTTTTTCTTTTGTTACTCCCCCTGAGCCAGAGCTCATCTTTTAATTTTTGGAAGGAATATCAGCACCAGATTTTGGTACAGATCCATCCCCTATATTCTCTGTACTTCTCTTCACCCAAATCTTGTTCATCTCACTTTGAACTTCATCCACATTCACTTTTCGTTTTCCTTTGTCTTGATTCTGATGATGTACTGGACCTCTTTTGTCTTGATTCTTGCTTCTATAGAATTTGGCAATATGACCAGATCTATTGCAAATTTGGCAAACAACATTTCTTTGTATATTTGATTGATATCCTCTTGATCTACATTGATTAGCCATATGACCCATTCTATTGCATGCAAAGCATCTACCATTGAATGAATTGTTCATTTGCATATTTTTGCATTCATGAGATTTGTGACCATACCTTTTACAGTTGAAACATTGTCCAGAGAAGGATATATTAGTCTGATTCATTCTCTTTCTGCACTGATTAGCTTTATGACCAAAGTTGTTGCAGTTGTGGCAGTATCCATTGAAGGATGGATATCTTTAAGCATTAGGCTGCCTTACCGGAGGTCTTCTAGGCCTGTTCCTTTGATTTTCTGATCCAAAATTCTTCTGACCAGATCCAGAGCTTTCACCTTTCTCATATCCCAAGCCACACTTGTCATCTACCCCTTTTTGGCTTTCAAGTAGAACTTCAAGTTGAGCAAAACTTATCTTGAATTTCTCTTTGTATTCATTTACTGTTTGAAGATCCCTTTTAAGAGAGACAATTTGATCCTCAAGTTTTTCTTCATTATCTTTAGCATCTTGAAGATCAGATTCAAGATGTCTGATTATTCTATCCATCTTGTGGCAGTCTTCTAATTTCTCCTTGAGAGATTGTCTTAGATCATCTTCAGTTTTTCTTTTCTCTTCAATTTCTTGGGTGAACTTCATAACCCCCGATTCCATTTCATGTCTTACCATAATGATCTCTTTTGATAACTTTTCGCATAACTTGGTTTTCTCCTTTAGATCTCCATTTGAATCATTTGTTTCAACTTGACTTGCCAGTTGCTGAAGTAGCTCCTTTCTCTTTTTCATAGAGAGACTCAGTTTCTCTTTTAATTCATTTATGAAATCATCAGCCTATTTGAGTCTTTCCTTCAATTTATTGACTTCAGAATTTGACTGCTCAAGATCATCTAGGGCAGACTTAAGTTGCTCCATCATACCATACATATCCATTTGAATTCCCAGATCTTCCTCAAGCTGTTAGGCTCTGTTGGGAGGAACTTGGCTCTGATACCAATTGTTGATAACTGAGAGGGGGGGTGAATTAGTTATCTCAATTATTTTAACATTCAAAACTTTCTTATTAATTAATGCAACATCAATTTAATTAAGCAAACATAACCATGAAATTGAAATACACATGACACAATATTTTTGACGTGGAAACCCTGTTAAGGGAGAAAACCATGGGGTGATTAACCCAAGATTGTATTCTCTGTTAGAAGAATAGAAATACAAAATGGCACTTGCCAATTAGGGCTCACTGCCTGAGCACACTTCTCAGAAGAGGCTCACTGCCTACAAGAGACTCACTATCTACAAGTTGGAAGAAGAATAACAGGATCCTTGAACTGATGAGATGCATCCACATATGTAGGGGTTTAGTTCTGGTTAGGCTCAATACACTGATCTGCTACACTTCATCTTTCCTCTTCTTTTGTGCTGCTCTCCTTTCACATACCGGACCTTCCTTACTGCTTTCACTCTACTCTACTGCTTTTATTCACACACCTCAAAACTAGCACAGCTCTCACAACTAAATCCATCTTGTATATATATCTGCACAAGTGATTTCATTACCTGTCTAGTCAGCATCCGAAATAGTCAATATTTTCCACAAACTCTGATTTGCCGGCTGAATCCTTGCTTACCAAGTAATGCGGATCAAGGATATACTTGTAGAAGTCATCAATCATGTTGGCCAATCATAACTTATGCCTTAAGAACCTTTACCATCATCAGTAACACATCTGGAATAATGTCTGATGTTTTGCCAGTCAGTTCTTCCTTTGGCCACACTGCCAATCAGGAACCCGACACTCAAGTATTCATATCTTTTTCTTCATCTATCACTAGAGGCTAAATCCTTGGAATCTATCAGTCAAGGTAGTCCTCCTGACATCCCCAAATCTGCACTTCACCAAGATACTTCCTCTGAGAGATCCAAACCTGACTGTCAGACCTCGCCACATGCTCTGTTCTTGCTTACTGGATCACAACGCTTTGCAGTCTGCCTTCTGGTAGAGACTCATCATGTCCTGCGGATTTGTGGGTTAACCTTTGTTGCCATCAATGACAACATTCATGAGTCCATATAGTGTCTCTTGCCAACAGAGGCAAATAATACACCCTAAATCATGATGAGGTACCAGTTAAAACTATGGTGAAGGCGTGGACGTGCTTTCTAAGTGCTAGAATTACACATAAGAATATAACACATGAATCACAAGGTTACGTGGAGGAGGATACCAATCACATTGCAGGCCGCAAAAATTAAAGGAAGGTTAGAGAGAATGCCTTGACAGATGATGGCAACAGGGTGCATACGTCATGTGGGCAAGATTAGTAGTCAGACAAAGAAAATATGAGACTAGGTCATGCATAGGTAGGACATAAGACTGTGACCCAACCATGTGATTGAGGCTGACAAACGTTATCTTACAAAAACATTGAAGTGAAGAGATGAAATTATCCATAAAGGTTAGATAAAATTATTAAAGACCAGTGAAGGTAACACAATAATGCACATTGTAAATCAGAGATTGACATTATCTACACATCAAATATAAAATTTACACATTCAACAATATCTAGTAACTTGTTGCTGGAAAAAGCTAGTTTATTTCCCCCCCTCAAGCTTCCAACTCCTCAATCTCGGTTCTCTTCCTCTATTCCTCCCAATCTGTAAGAAGCTGTCTAGAAATGAAGAGAATACTCTGATGAACAAATATGCAGAGATGCTCCTCCTCCCCCTCGATCACAATTACTTCCCATTATACCATGCATGACCAACAGAAAATCAAATCCTTCTGGTAATAATCACACAAGATTTTTTGACAACATGCAACAACCTCAAAATGACCTTAAATTAAATGATGGAATATATTAGAGATATCATTCACCAGAAAATATTTCATACAATTAAATATAACTCAAAAAAACACTCAAATTTATCATTCTTAATAAAATACTGCTATTGTTATTATTATTATTAATGTGCTCACAAGGCCCATAATTCATACAACAACAAATATTGCCATAACATCATCAAACCATTATGACAAGACTATCTAATACCAACAACTGACAACCAAGCACTAACGACACATGCCCACAATGAAGGTGACTGACCCTTATTCACAACCGATCAAACCGATAGATCACAGAACGAGACAACTCATCCTCTTCGAGGATGATATCAAGCTAAGGGATCTTCTGCTATCTCCAAACCACAATTCTCCATTGGATATAAGGCACGCTCAGACCTACCAATTCAGGTGGAGTCGATGCTTGGTACCTGTAACCTACAGCCAATGAAAAGGGTCGAACATACATATGCATACATATAATCATCAAATCATTACGCCATGGAAGAGAGTCGCAACGTCGCAGGGTACTCACATGTGAGTAATGCAACATTGTCCCTTCCACCACTAACATCACAAATGTCCTCATGAAGCATATTTATTAGAACTAAACAACTATATAAAACATCATCAAATACGCATATGTTAAGATTTGTCCACATGATCAATTGAGTTTGTATCTATCCATAAAATAAGACCATAGTTCAACCAGTATCATCAGAGCAATAATCAAATGTCTAATAATCTCATGAAGCATAGTTATATCAAATTAAATGAACACATAATTAATCATAACATAAGCATAAGCATTAGAATGTCATCCTAGAAAACATAAATGAATGTCATCACCAGTTGTCAAAATAAGACCATCAGAAAATACCATCAAGTCTAACCATATGGAGACTAACTAACAGAAAATTGGAAAGCCAAAATGAGGGGCACTACATCCTCCCCCCTAGGATCAAGCTTACTCCTGGAAGCCTGCAAGCAAGCTAAGGGTCACTATTGCTCCAAAGCCCCTATCCTTGAGGGTCAAACCCTGATGCTGAAGAACGCGCATGTGCTCCAAAGAAAGCTGCCCGATCTCTACCTGCAGTCTCCAAAACTGTCTCCTGATGCCCTGACTGGCAGTGATCCATAGTTGCGAATGCTTGATTAGACCTCCCTGCATCACCTATAGTCAGCTCTGAAGCTACCAACCTTTGACCAAATCCTGCCGCACTCCTCTGTGGACAATGCCTAGCTATGTGACCCTGCTGGCCACAAGAGAAGCATCCTGAACCTCTACCGTAACCTCCACCACCTGAGAAGGCAATAGGCTACTGGAAATCATCTCTGTTGACTGCAGACTGAGTGGGATGATAACTCTTGGCCCGTCACCAATTATGGTCTTTTCCTGACTGAGCACTGCCACCTTGCTGAGGCTTTGACTTTGATTGGAAAGACTTGTTGTTGCTATTGTTGTCTGCCTTTAGTGCGTACAAGATGGCTTCTCAAAGAGCTAACTACTTGAAACTGACCATTATGAGGTTCAACACCTGTCGGAGACGCACTACCAACCTACACACATGTATGGCCACCAAGAGCCATTACCAAATTCTCCTCAACTAGACAAGCTTTCTCTACGGCTACCTCCATAGACTTGGGCTCAAAGACACATACTCCTCCACTGATTTGGGCATTCAAGCCCCTAATAAAATGATGTACTAACATGGCCTCGTCATCACCAATGCCTGCATACTGCTTGAGCTCATAAAATATATGCTCATACTGCTCTACTGACATGGCCATCTGCCGAAGCTCGTGGCACTCATCTGTGTGACAATGCTTCCAATGATCAGATAGGAAATGGGCTCTGAATCTCTCTAAGAACAACTCCCAAGAAATGGTGCTAATATCCAAGTGTAGCTTCTGATCTTCTAACCGCCACCAAGTCAAGGCAAAACCTCAGAGGTGCAAAATAGCACATCTAGCCTTGGTGTTTCTACCATAAGGATGCATGGTGAAACACCTGCCTATATCCAGTAACTAGCTTTCCGCCTCTAGACCATTACCAACTCCATCATAGGTGGGCGGGCGTGCCCTCAGAAGATCTCTCATATGGCTGGCTAGTGTGGCCTCCTGCTCAGCTATCAACTCTCTCTGCCTAGGTGATCTCTCTCTTTCCCTAGGTCATGGCTGATCTACCTCATTTCTAGGGCCCATATGCACAAGAACCTCTTCAAGCAACTGGGGCAACTGAGCTCCCTCTGGTTGACCCTACCCTTCCATATTCTGACCCTCACCTTCTTGAACACTTCCATGAGGGGAACTGGGAGGGGGAGTACCTCCACCACCCCTTCCACATCCCCTGCCTCGACCCTGACCTCGACCTTGACCTCTAGGCATCTTCTACACTAAACTGACAAAGAGCAACCTCAGGCCATAAGACGAGGATAAGAAAAACCACACCTTACAGAATCTCCGCAACTAGGAAGACATCATAGGCTTATACATGTACCCAAAGTACCCAGTGTTTGAAAACTTGGCTCTGATACCAAATGTGATGCCCCGTCATGCAACCCTAGAGCATTAGACAACAAGAGCAAAAATTTACAGAAATATTTTTTTTTAAACAATTAATTACAATAATCAAAAGATATAACTACTCAATTAACAACATTACATCAAGGAACATCTAACACCTCTAAGGAACATAACCGCATCAGAAAAATGTACAATTACAACAATACAAGAGATAAACATAAAATACAACTGATGAGGATTTGTATCATTCTCTTTGCATAGAAGAACAGTTACATAAGATCATAACAAGATTAAAAGATTACAAGAATACAAACTTGATGACCGATTACATTGGTTTACAAAATACCATAAGATTTTACCATATGGAAGGTGCGATACAACCTTGAGGATATAAATACAAAATGGAACTAGAACACATCTGCAGTGAAAAAGAATCAAGACGAACAAGAATATCCAATGAATAAAGCTCTTCCACCCAACCATGTGGAACCCTGAGGTCCACCCCTCTGATCTAGGAGATGACAAAAGATCCCATAACAAGAATAGTTGGCTTGATAAGTAACAAAAGAAATACTGGAACCACAAAAGACTACATACCCATGCAGACAAAACACAGACCACTTTCCAGAGGCAACATCAACCAAGAGGGAAATAGTTCAACTTGGGAATGTCAGACTATAGAAGGGAGAAGTGTCATCACACAGCTTGTCATGAGTTGTCCTGGCAAGTCTTCCTAGGCCCCGGTCCCCATCTTGGGTTGTCCTAGCAGCCTCTCCTGACTTCCGGCCCCCATGCAAACCCATGCAGATCTCAATCATACCTTTTGTGGAGACAAGGTCGTTGATTTTGCCATTCCAGGCCTTCCCATCTCATCTCAAGCCTAATCAAGCACTTGAGCCATGAGTGAGGCATTCACTTATCTTACTTAATGTGAACTAACTACCCACCCATGATTTAGAAATTAGCTTATCACTTATTTAAGGCACTCTAGCATGGGTTGTCCTGCATGCCACTTTGGGATCTAGCCCCCATCGAGAGTCCCCTAGCTGCATCTTAGCAAACCCCACTCGTAACACATAGAAAGATCAACCATCCAAGAACCATGAGAGAATTAACCTCTCTTGTATCACCAGTAACTCATAAACAACTTCCACATGACCCAACCATGGTTCCCATCACAAAATTGTTACAATATCCAAAACCATACATCTAGTTTCCTCAACAGTATCAAAGTGGACCAAAGCATCCAAGAAAGACTTATAACCAACTTAACAAAATCAAGCATAGGTGAGAGAACAAAACTTTCAAGGAGGATTCTAAAATCTCATCACGATCCTTAAGAGTAGTCGATAACATGAGACCATGACAACAACAACATATGCCTCTAAAATGACTAACTTGGCTCTACTATGACCACTGACATGGCTTGCATAGGTTTAACCAAATATCTAACCAACTAGGTAAAGGTTTTCACACATCAAAATCTTGCATTCTAGTTTAAATTTACATGTACTAAGTAATAATTTTAGATCAACAATATGCCCATAAATCACTATCCCAAAAGATCACTTATTTTAAAACAACCCTATTCCTCATAAGACATGAATTACAATGATATTAATTTGCTAACCAAAGAAGTAAGTTATAAAAAGGAATACTACTATTAATAATAATAAAAAAAACTAACATTACTAGTCCATAATCTTCGATTCCACTGACCTAACTTACAAGACCATGACCATTGTTTAAAACATAAATATTAGCAATTTCTAATAATACCAATTAGGCCAAATTTAACGATATCTAAAGAGAATACATAAAGTGATCTACAGTGATAAATCGATACATATAACACCATAGAACCTAAAATGACTCCTATTAAATTAAATATGCCGTAAGATGAGTACATAAATTTTTAACTCTAGACATAGTTTAAGTTTACCACTAGGTTAGAGTCTAGTATGATATTCCTAATAAGACTTAACTCTATTAGAATACTTATAATCATTTGATAATACTAATTAAATCCCATTTCACCACATTTAAATGCAATATGTAAAATTTGGGAAGAGAATAACAATTTAAAATTCAATTCAATTCTAAAAGTTTCCTTATGACGAAATCTCCCAAAAAAATTATTATTTCAGTGGTATAAATATAGCCCGTTATCTAGAAGTAACACTACATCAGTAATAGTAATAGTACTAAAAATGAAAGCAATCTTAATTACGATACTAGTAGTAGTGATAGTAATAACCAGAATCTAGCGAATAGCAATCGCCACTCAATTCCTATAAAATAGGATTAACAGAATATTACAGAGACTTACTATAAATCAGAATATTACAAAGATTTGAAACAGGTATAAAAACTTACCAAACAACGTTGCATGAATTAAGAGAGAGACTCTAATTTTGGGACACTTTATAAAGGCTACTAATTGAAAAGAAATGATAGCCCAAAGGGCATACCACACACTCATTTCCCATAATAGAGAACATGAACCCGCGGTCAAGAAATGATAGAGATAGTGGTTCGCAGCTGGGTCAACATTCAAGACGCAAGGAGAGTTGGCGTACCAAACCAGTTGGTAGTTGATGACCCAAGATTCAGCGATTACCAAGAAAACAAAATAAATCTTCAGGCAACAACAATGGACCCTAGCCTAGATAGCATCTTTCCTACGAAGTTAATGGATAGGTTATAGAAACCTACCAACAAAATAATGCAAGAGGGCAGCCAAAAAAAGCGCAAGAGGTAATACTAACAAAGCAAAGAAAACTGGAAGTTTCTTATGTTATTAAAGGAAGACACAAATGAAGATGATTAGCAAAACCTCAAACACAGGAATGCCAACTCTCAGATGGTCAGACGAGAAGAAGAAAACTACGAAGATAATGGTTCACACCCCTCACATTGATGGATCAGACGACCTTCGCTTCATGAGGCAAATAATACACCCTAAATCATCATGAGGTACCAGTTAAAACTACGGTGAAGGCGTGGACATACTTTCTGAGTGCTAGAATTACACATAAGAATATAATACAAGAATCACAAGGTTGCGTGGAGGAGGATAACGATCACATTGCAGGCCGCAAAAATTCAAGGAAGGTTGGAGAGAATCCCTTGACAGATGATGGAAATAGGGTGCATACATCATTTGGGCAAGATTAGCAGTCAGACAAAGAAAATATGAGACCGGGTCATGCATAGCTAGGACATAAGATTGTGACCCAACCATGTGATTGAGGCCGACAAACGTTATCTTACAAAAACATTGAAGTGAAGAGATGAAATCGTCCATAAAGGTTAGATAAAATTATTGAAGATCAGTGAAGGTAACACAATAATGCACATTGTAAATTAGAGATTGACATTATCTACACATCAAATACAAAATTTACACATTCAGCAATAGCTGCTAACCTATTGTTGGAAAAAGCTATTTTGTTTCCCCCCCCCTCAAGCTTCCAACTCCTCAATCTCGGTTCTCTTCCTCTATTCCTCCCAATCTGTAAGAAGCTATCCAGAAATGAAGAGAATACTCCAATGAACAAAAATACAGAGATGCTCCTCCTCCCCTTCAACATCACAATTACTTCTCATTATACCACGCATGACCAACAGAAAATCAAATCCTTCTGGTAATAATCACACAAGATTTTTTGACAACATGCAACAACCTTAAAATAACCTTAAATTAAATGATGGAATATATTAGAGATATCATTCACCAGCAAATATTTCATGCAATTAAATACAACTAAAAAAAACACTCAAATTTATCATTCTTAATAAAATACTACTATTGTTATTATTAATATTAATGTGCTCACAATGCCCATAATTCATACTATGTCAAATATTGACATAACATTATCAAACCATTATGACAAGACTATCCAATACCAACAACTGACGACCAAGCACTAACGACACATGCCCACAATGAAGGTGACTAACCCTTATTCCCAACCGACCAAACCGATAGATCACAGAACAAGACAACTCGTCCTCTTCGAGGACGATATCAAGCTAAGTGGTCTTCTGTCATCTCCAAACCACAATTCTGCATTGGATATAAGGCACACTCAGACCTGCCAATTCAGGTAGAGTCGATGCCTGGTACCTACAACCTGTAGCCAATGAAAAGGGTCAAACATACATATGCATACATATAATCATCAAATCATTACGCCATGGGAGAGAGTCGCAACGTCGCAGGGTACTCACATGTGAGTAAAGTGACATTGTCCCTTCCACCACTAACATCACAAATGACCTCATGAAGCATATTTATTAGAACTAAACAACTATATAAAACATCATCAAATACACATATGTTAATATTTGTCCACATGATCAATTGTGTTTGTATCTATCCATAAAATAAGACCATAGTTCAACCAGTATCATCAGAGCAATAATCAAATTTCTTATAATCTCATGATGCATAGTTCTATCAAATTAACTAAACACATAATTAATCATAACATAAGCATAAGCATTAGAATGTAATTCTAGAAAACATAAATGAATGTCATCACTAGTTGTCAAAATAAGACCATCAAAAAATACCATCAAGTCTAACCATACGGGGACTAACTAACAGAAAATCAGAAAGCCAAAATGAGGGGCACTACAATACCTATATTTTAAAATATCTCTAAGGTACGTTCTTGAGGCCCCTAATCCCCTAATGTTAGGATTAGTAATTAAAAAATAGGCATATCTCTCCGCGTACTTTAGATATATTTTTAGTATATTTTTAGTTTATGCCAAGGAAACTATAGACAGGATGTTCTTAACTAGTTATTAATAATTCTTTTTGCAACCAATGAGAATTGAAATAGTTTTTCTATTTAAAAAATATTTATCTATTGGTATTGTATGGAAGCAAATATTATAACAAAACATATTTGAAAAATTATTTTTCTTTAATCTAATTCACATATTGATAAGGGCAATTAATACACATCCATTACTTTAATGGTGGTAATATTGGCTTATAGAAAGGGAGTGGAGACTGGCCAATGAGTTTTTATTATCTAGTAATTATTCTATCTAAAATACAACCTCATCTCAATGCAAGACAAAGAAGGTGGTTAGAACTAATATCAGATTATGACTTTGAGATTGCTTACATCATAGGTAAAGAAAAGCAAGTAGCTGATGCTTTAAGCAGAAGAAGACACATAGTTTCTATAATCTCTATTCTTGCTAATTTTAAAGATCTAGTATTGCAAACTTTACCTAGAGATGAATATTACGAACAGGTGAAGAAAGCTCTACAAATAAACTTCAAAGATCGAAGATATGATGGATTCTATTTTGAGTCGGACGGATTAATGAGATTTAAGGGAAGAATCTACATTCCTAATTCTATAGAACTAAGAAACCTTTTTTGGAATGAAGTTCATTATGCACCTTATTCCGGACACTCAGGAGTAACAAAACTTTTAGCTGATGTCAAACTGCTATACTTCTGGAAAGGAATGAAAAGCGACGCTACAAGGTTTGTGGCAAGTTGCTTGGAATGTTAGAGAGTGAAGGCAGAACACCAACATCCTGTCGGATTGTTATACCCATATGATATTCCAGAATGGAAATGGTAGGTTGTTAGTATGGATTTTGTTCAAGGGTTACCAATGTCTAAGAATAGACATGATGCAATTTTGGTGGTAGTAGATAAACTAACCAAAGTAGCACATTTTATTTCTGGAAATTTAATAGACGGAGCTCATATTTTGGCTTGAAAGTTTGTGCAAGAAATATTTAGATTGCATGGGGTACCTGAAAAGATTATATCTAATAGAGATGCTTGAATAACCTCCTGATTTTGGAAAACTTTATTTTCAACACTAGGGACTAAACTCAATGTGAGCACCGCTTACCATCCTGAAACCGATGGACAAACAGAAAGGGTTAATTAGGTTTTAGAGGATATATTAAGAATGTATTGCATGAACCAACAATATAGATGGGAGGAACATTTACCTCTTGTTGAATTTGCCTATAATAATTCCTATCATTTTGCGATTAAGATGGCAACATTTGAAGCATTATATGGAAGAAAATGCAGAACTCCTATAAGATGGGACAAGTTAGAAGATAGGATAAGCATTAGACTAGAAATGCTAGAAGATATGGAAGAAAAACTGAAAATGATTAGGAAAAGGTTGGCGGAAGCCAACGACAGGCAAAAAAGTTATGCAGATCGCAAACAGGTGCCTAGACAATTCTCTATTGGTGAGAATGTTCTTTTGCAAGTGAAACCCCATAAAAGCTCAATCTCGTTTGGTAAATCATCAAAGTTGGCTCCCTGATATGTCAGACCTTTTGAAGTCCTTGAGATTATCAATCCAGTGGCCTACAAAATTGCTCTACCACTAGTCTTGTCTAAAATGCATAATGTTTTTCATGTTTCTTACTTAATGAAATATTTTGTAGGTAATGACCACATTATTAAATGGAATTATTTATAGATACAAGAGCTAGGAATGGTTGTGATCAAGCCACTCAAGGTGCTCAAAATGCGTAAACTCTGTTTACGTAATCGAGAGGTTTTACAATGCAAAATTCAGTGGGACCAATATGGCAAGGATAGCGCCACTTGGGAAGACTATAATGACATCCACCAAATATTTCCTTATCTTTTCAAAAACATTAATGTTAAACTATAAAAGCTTGTTTTTATGTTAGAATTTTGCTTGATAAACTCCATCATCGGGGATGATGATTCTATAGGGGAAAGATATGTTACATCCCCTTTTTGGATTTAGTATTACTATTTACTACTTCTTAAATAGTACAATCATGTGGATATGTTTTAACGTCATAGAAAATGATGATATGATTAGAAAAGGTTAATTTTATGAAATCATGGATTTTTAGTTGATTATGATCAATCTGATGTTATGAATTAAAATGTCTTTTCAATATGAAAGTGAACTGATTCGATGTAAATGTGTTTTGATCAAAACATTGGTACTCTGACCACAAATTGTATGTGAGATTGTTAATGACAGGAATAGAAGGAACATGTTCGCCAAGAAGAAAGAAGAAGAGAAAGTATCTTCGAGAAAGAGAGAATAGACTTTGGAATAACCCATGGGTGCTTGCCACTGAAAAAGAACATCAGGTAGATAAGCCTAGTTGCCTAGAGATAAGTATTGATTTTGGGTAAAGTCAATTTTGGATGAGAATGTCAAGGTTTTTAAGAACGGGTCTTTCTTCCTTTCGTAGTTGTCATAATGAGTATGGGAAATCGACATCTATGTCGTAATACTCTGAATCATGTCGTCAAATATGGATGACCAGTATATTTTTATATATATAAATGTATACACTTGAGAATGAGTTGTATGCCGTGTCTTGTTTAGTGGTTCAGTGTAAAAGTTGAAAGCTGTGTGTAAAGTCAACCCCAAACCTTGTATTGTGTTCACGCTCAAATCGTCGTCATCGTCATAAAGCTCTACGAGTATATGATGTAAACATTTACTTACAAAATTTGACGGATGTAGAATTGTTTCTACTATGGGCTATTATTGTATAATAAAAGGTTTAAATAATGTTTTAAATCTTTAAGACCGTCGAGTGTAATACCACTGGTCGTATTGTAATGGTAATATACAAAATTATATTTAGTTATATTTAAATAGTCAATATGGGGTAATTCTTTTATTCTTTTATGATGTTAGTAATCGAGTAGTAGCTCGAAGGGTTCACTCAAGTTGTTATTATGACGTCTTTTATTCCAAAACATTCTATTTATTCTTGAGCTTCAAACTTTATTGATGGGTTGTCGGCTCAGCCATTATTTCTAGTTATGCATTTTATTTTAACTCAAAATCTGTTAAGAATAGTGTGGCATCATGTCCAAACTGAAACCGCCACCTCACATAATGTTAAGCTCCACTTTGCGGATCAGCTGTGAAGTTAGTGGAAACCAAACCATTTCTGTGTAGTGATCACAGAAAGGAGGCAGATGGTTAGCCATGTGGGGTAGTTACCAAGTTGATTGGGCATGGTTCAGGGGAGAGGAAGTTAGTTTTTCTTCTAGGGAGAATGGGATATAGAGGAAGTAGGGAGTTAGTTTTTAGATAGAGAACGGGGAAAAAGAAGTTGAGAGGAGGTTGAGCGTGAAGAGTATGTGAGCGGGTAAGAAAAGAATGAGCTTTTGGACCAGTTTATAAGCAGTCATCAGAGATTTTCTTCAGCTTCCATTTCATCTCTCTTCTACGCTGTCATGGTTAAACTGGAATGTCTTAATAGGAATGGCTCCACTTTGTAATACAAAGGAACTTAGTATTTTATTGATGATGTATTATGCAGACTGGTTACCAACTTTAAGACCTGTGTGTTTACATTTCTTTTAAAATGAAAACAATGCTATTTGTTCCTAGAACCACACCACAGTCTTAAACCTTACAATTGTATCATACTTGTTCCTTGAAGCATCTTCGATGGTCGATTTAAACTATGTAGTTGTATTCGTTTAACTTTAGAATTATATGGATGTGGAGAGCACATGGTAGACTGTGTTTTGGTCGATTTCTAGCTATAAAGCTATCCTAAGCCACAGTAGTCTAATCTTGGTCGACATTGGAAGCGTCATTAGTTGGCCTGCCAACTATTTAGAGTTGGTCTTGTTATAGCCAAAAATAATTAGTTTAATGAAAGACTTGAAGAATGTGTCATCCTATCGGCAAATGGGGAACAATGGTGTGGAATGTATGTCGTTGTATGTGTGACTACTTAGTCTTCCACAAGTTCTGAATCTATAATTGGTTGGCCGAACATAGAGTTATAATTTTCTTGCTGCGAAAGATATCTAGTTATAGTCCATTTATTTATTGTATATAATTCTTTCTGCTTTAAAAACATTCAAATTGTTGTGTCTTCAAAAGAGGGTATAGAATTATTATTGGTCTAAACTGTCAAACATGCTAGATAATGAAGTTTTAGAGCAGACACGATGAGTCTATAGTTAAGTGTTTAGTTTAAACTTGCATGCATTCTTCTTGCAAATAGAAACAACAAGTTAGGATTGTTAAATGCTTAGTTTGATAAAAGATTAAGCTATGCCAAAGAAGACTTTTAAGAGTATTTAAACTTTAAATCTGGGTCTTCAATTACTTGAATTCTATAATTGGTTTATTGTTAAGCCCCTTCTGAAATTACTATGTTAAGTTTAGTGTCCTCTCTTGACTGGATAATTTAAAGTAGTGGCAAACTTAAAGATCAACTGATAAACTTATAGCATTAATCGATTAACCCGTAAGCTAGAATTCCATTTCTTTAACATATGGATGGAAATGTCTCCAAGAGCCATAAAGAGAGAAGTAAACCTAACTACCATGCGTTAATGCATGATGAGTTTGAAACACCAAGAGGTTATCGTGGTTGTTATATTATACTTATACATAGGTAACTGTAGGATTGTGATTAATTCAAGTTGAGTTGGGGTGGGTGAACTTACTACTTGCGTTGACACAATGCTAAATATATTCAAATCCTTTGGCCAAAGTAGTGCACCTGCCTCAAGTGCATTGATAGTTCACCGTGACCAGATGGCATAGCTTGTGGAGTGGTCATGCTTGACTAGAGGGTATCTAGGGGATTGCATGATAACAAGTTATGTAGGTCAAAACACTAGTACTCAGATGGCTAACACCATTGGTTATCCTAAGTCTATCCTCTTTGAGTAGGGTAGGGCCACTTCTGGGTAGGAAGGAGTGTGGGAGACTGACAGTCTGTGGTTGGAGGTTAAGCTCCTTAAAGATACTTTCTCTTCTATATTCCAAGAGGCTTGCCGACACTTGAATTTGGATGGTCGACAATCGAGATGCAGTGACTTTGGTAAGTTTCTATTTTGAAAATGTTCTAAGTAACTTTAATCATCATATTGTATAATGTTGTAGATGGTTAGACCCCTTTGTATAACTTATAATTTCATGATTATTATTTAGTCAATGAATGAACATCTTGGTTTTAAATGAAAAACAATTTATCTTTTTTTGCATTAAACTTTAAAAAAAATTATTACCTTTGGTTAAACTTAGTTTTTAGGGTGAAAACTAAAGTTAGTTTGGTGACTAGAGGGTATCTAGGGGATTGCATGATATTAAATTTTCCCTAAATCTATATGCAAATATTTGTTAAAAAAACTAATGACAAGAGAGTATTTTTTTAAATGTTAAACAAATATTAAATTTTTCCTAAGTCTATATGCAAATATTTTAACAAATATTATTGAAAAATCAATCATCAATCTTGTCATTGGCTCAGATTTTTTAAAATATAATATAATACTATATAAAAACAAATATATAATATAATACTATTTAAAAATATTATAATATTAGAATAATGTAATAATATAAATATATTATTATCATATTTATTTATAAACATTATTTATTATCAATCAATAATTAATTATACTATTTCATTAATATTTAAACTAAAAAAATTATAAAGTATACTATAAATATTACAATTTTGTTATAATATTTATATTGGTTTTAAAAAAATATATTTGTTTAACATTATTTGAATCCAATTTGTCTACACAACAAATATTTATTCTAAGAAGAAATTTAAGGCTGCATGCGAAAAAAACCTATCGACGAACTTGTGAATTAGCTTTCCGGCTGATGTCGACTCCTCTGACCATGATCTGCAAACGGAAGGTGGCATCAGCGGCTTGGTGGTGAGGTGGAGGAGAGTCTCTCTCCTCCACGTGGTTTGAATTTGTCCTCTCTTCTCTGCATTGCTTTTATTTCTTTCCATTCTCTATTTTAGTTTTCTGCCTGCCTTCCTTGTGCAAAACCCTGGTTTCATTTATGGACGTTGTCCAGCCTGATGGCTCTCTCCCCAAAGCCCCTGATATTTACTTGGCCCCTAATCAAACTCTCAATGTTTCTCCTCCTTCCACCTCTGTGACTGTCATTTCGTCTGCTCAAACCCTCAAAAAAATTTTGCTGAAACGGTGGCTCCGGCTTCTAATGGCGTCTCCCCAGATGCTCGCTTTATTAAGACTCTTGGAAGCAAATAACCAGTCGAAGAAGGTAAGGCTTCCTTCTCTGCTTTGGCTGATTCTTTTATTTCGCCAAATAATGAAATGATGAAGGAAATTGCATTGGAGAAGGATAGGTTAGCAAATACTACTATCTTTTTTGCTTGCATAGATGTTGACAAATGCCCTCAAAAACTTTTAGATGACTGGTTTAACAGCCTATGGAATATCAAAATGGGTTTGAAAATTTTGTTCTGCAGGCAAATTCAACAGGGTTTGTTCATTATCTTTTTTCAAAATCATGAGTCCCAGTTGGAAGCCCTAAACTGCCATTACTGGACGGTTGGCAAAACTTCTTTTAGGGCTCTTCCCTGGTCTCAGGAAGCTATTGAAGATGAAATTTTAGCCCTTTCATGCCCTAGATGGCTAATTTTGAGGAGTGTTCTTCCCTTTCTTTGGAAATTTTTGCCCCAGCTTCTTGAGGAATTTGGCAAGATCATCTGGATTGATGAAACTGCCTGTTTGGTCCCCAATCTCGATGCTAGGGTTCTAATCTCCATCAAACTTGGGATTGATATTCCATCGGACTTGAAGGTTAATATTAATGGTCAATTTTTCGTTTGCCCTATCGAAATCCTTAGGGGGTTAAATGCATGCTTTCTATGCAAAAGGGAGGGTCATCAAAGAAAGGACTGTCCTATTATTACTAATTGGAAAAAACCTAGCATTAATACTGAGAAATCCAACCCTGACCCGATCTCTGCTGGTAATTCTATGTCGGATGCTCAAGTTGTTAACCCTAAAACTCATACTAAACAACCAGCTTCTCCTAAAACCTCTGTTCCCCCCCTCAAGAACCCTACCACAATTGCTTTAACCACTCCCAGTGTTTCTCATTAAACTATTAACCCCTTATCTGAATCAAAAAATGGGAGCAAATCGGCACCAACTTGCCCTCTATTTGCCTCTAATGAAGATGTTTTAAATAAGACTGCCTGCCCTGATGACTTCCAAATTGTTGCAGACTGGAAAAGAAGACAGAAAAATGCCCAACAACTGGCTTTAGAACAAATTTGACCACACAAGGCCAGGACCAATCCTATTGAAATTATTAACTCTAGCCCTATTTTATTACTAGATAACACTCCTTATGTTGATAATGGGAAACTTGATGATGCTATGTTAGACAGTCAAAAGTGTATCCCTCTGGACCCAGGGTTAGCTCCTTGTCCTAACCTCTGTGCTCTGGATAATGATAGCACTATGAATCTCTCAATTAAAAATTTGTTTTCTACTTTAAATGAAATAGAGGACATCTCAATGATTAAGGTTGTCTATGCCAATCCCCTGTTTAACAGTAACCGCCCTCCTCCTGGCATGGATCACTCCATGAGTCTAGAATGTGAGGGAAACAGTGATGAAGAGGATGAGAATATTAAAAGTCTCTCCTCCAAAAAGAAAAGAAGACCTCTTGGGTCGAAGAACAAAAAAAGACTGGAGACCAAGTGGGTCTCTCTACTAGATCTAACAATCCTAGTTCCTCATGACGATCTTGTCTTGGAACGTGAGAGGCCTTGAGTCTCCTGATAGCAAGTTTATTGTTAAGAAGTCTATTAATATGCACAATAACCTTGATTTCCTGATGTTGCAAGAAATTAAAGCAGTTGGTTTTGCTCTTGATCTTGCTCTTGATTGCATTTGGAGGGATGCTGTTAAGATCTTCTCCAACCATCCCAAATGAAATGGAGGAGTTGCTCTTCTTCTACATCCTAAATGGGCTAAACAAATTTATGACTTGGGTATTTCTCCATGCAACAGAGCGGCTTGGGTTGTCATTAAAGATTATGACTCATGTTTTGGAATTTGCTCTTTATATGCTTCCAATGATTATAGAGAAAGATCTCAGCTTTGGGATTGGATGATCTCCCTGCCTAACATCCCATGGATATTTGGGGGGGATTTTAATATGATTGAATCGGATATTGACAAATTTGGAGGTGCTCCTTTTGAATGGAAAGGTTTGGAAAAAATCTGTTGGGATAGATTTTAAAAATATTTTAATCTCTTTGACCCCTTTTATGATCATGCTTGTGATAATTCTGTCCTTAATTACACTTGGTGCAATTTTCAGCAAGGTGTCAATCGTATTTATTCTAGACTAGATAGATTCTATGCCAATCTTGATTTCTTCTCCTTCTTTTCCTCTACCTCCTCACCTGCCATTGCTGTTCATCCTTCCAGTCTTTCTGATCACTACCTCATATCTGCTACCATCAATGATAGAAATGCCATCCCTCCTTCTGCCCCTCACTCTAGGAAGTTTATTCTTAATACTTCTCTACTTGATGATCAAAATGTTCTGATTGCCATCAAAATGGTTAGACTTTTTAACCTGAATAATAAGAATATTTTGCACATAACTAGATGGAATACCAATATTGAGTCTTGGCAAAAGGTCTTTCAGACTTTCGGTCAGAAAAAAGCTAAGGATTTTAGAAGAGTGGAAAACTCTTTATCTGAGCATCTTCTTTCCCTCGAAGCCAATATCCAAACCCAACCTACTTCTTCTATTCTAGCTGAGCAAGTTTCTCTTGCTAGAAATAAGCTTAGAAAACATCAACAAGCTAAAATTAAAGGAGCCTCCATTAGATCTCGAAATCAATGGCTGCAATTTGGGGATAAAGGATCAAAATTTTTCTTTAATTTCTTAAAACAAAAACATGCGAAGGAGAGAATTGACAGGATTGTCATTGAGGACAGAGAGCTTCTCTCTCTTCACGACATTATCAATGCCTTTCAGGAATTTTATTCCAATCTCTTCTCATCTGAAGATTCTTCTAACTCTGTTGATATTAGAAACTGCTGCATGAACCTTATTCCTACCAATATTTCTAAAGAAGACTCTATTCAGCTTCAAAATATGGTTTCCCCTCAGGAGATTGCTAATGCTATTCGTAAGCTTAAGGATGATAAAGCTCCGGGTCCTAACGGGCTCCCTGTTGAATTCTATAAGACTAACATTGATTGGATCACTCAGGACCTTTATAATTTATATTATGAAGCTTTTGAAAATGGTTCCTTGGGGTCCTCTATTAATACTGGCATCATTAAGCTCATCCCCAAGGCTGGTGACAAGGTTCTTATCAAGAATTAGTGGCCTATTACATTGCTTAATGTTTCATACAAGATTCTTGCTAAAGTCTTGGCCACCAGACTCAAAAAAGTTCTTCCTAAATTTATTTGCCCCACTCAGACTAGGTTCATTAAAGGCAGATACATTTTGGAAAATTTAATCACTAGTTGGGAAACTATGGAATGGGCTAAGACTTCTAATCAAGATACTGCTATGTTGCTTGTTGATTTTGAGAAGGCTTATGACAGAATTGAGTGGGACTTCATTGTTAAAATGCTCAGAGCTTTTGGTTTTCCTCCTAACTTCTATAGTTATGTTAATGTTTTGCTTGCTAATGCCTCTGCTCTTATTGAAGTTAATGGTAATCTTTCACAACCTATTATACTTTCTTGTTCCATTAGGCAAGGATGCCCTCTTGCTCCTGCCCTTTTTGTCATTGCCTCTGATGCTCTTTTTTATCTTCTTCGGAATGATTCCCTCTCTCCTAGAGTTCATGGGATTATCCTTCCTGATAATTCTGAACTTTTAAACATTCAGTTTGTTAATGATACCTCTCTTTTTTTGGAGCTTTCTCAACATAATATTCATTGTCTTAATCAAAAACTTGAGCTTTTTGGGAAAGCCTCAGGAGCTGGTGTTTCCAGCTCCAAATCTATTATGCTTGGCTAGAAAGAGACTCCTCCTGACTGGTTGAATCAGTTTGGTTATTCATGGGGTGGCCTCATAAGATTGTCAGATATCTTGGTATTCCCTTTTCTGTTGCTCCTTCTCTCAAGGATATGTGGGGGTGGGTCAAGGACAAGATCATTAATAAACTGAATAATTGGAATCATAAGACTCTCTCACTTGCTAGAAGGGCTCAAGTGTGTCAAAAAATCTTATCTTCTTACAGTATATATTACTCATCCACTTGGATGTTTAGTAACTACCAGATCTTTGAAATTCAAAAGGTTATTTGCAACTTCCTATGGTCGGATGGTAAAGGAAAGAGAAAGACTCACATAGTGAAATGGAATTGGTGTCATCTGGATAAAAAAGTTGGTGGCCTCGGACTTAAAGATCTTAGATTGCAAGGAATCTCCCTTGCTTCCAAATGGATCTTCCAGGCCTTTGAGGGTAACGAGCCTTGGAAGGTCCTTATCAGAAATAACATCCAGTGTGGTGTCCCAAAACAAGCTAAATCCTAGAAAGGTCTTCCTTTCTGTGATTTGGTGGTTGGCTGTTTTGTTGTTTCCGTTTAAGGGACCTGGGTCTTTAGATCCATTTGGAAGGCTTGGGAGATGGTCCAAGGTTTCATTGACAACTCCAGTTTTGATTATCAGTATGCTATTCATGGAGAGCGCTCTATTTGGTGGAACCTTACCAACTCTGATAAGCCTCTTGCTCTTACCAAAGGATGTTCTGCTAGATCTTGGAATGCTAAGGGCATCAAATGCATTATGGATATCATGGAACATAACACTTTTATTAGCTGGAACAGTCTGTCCAGAATGTATGATCTTCCTAATTCTCAAATTAGAACTTATAATTTCATTAAGAATGCTTGTGCCTCCTTAAATCTTCCTAGAAGTACTGATGTGGATTCTCATCATTACCTATCTTTTAGATGGAGAGATGGGTCCCTACTAACAAAAATTAAAGCCAAAGACATATACAAGTTTCTCAACACTTACACTGCTGTGACTAATCATATTAACAAAATTTGGTATTGTAATCTCAGTTCCACTAAATGGAAAAAATCCTTTAACATTTTATGGAAATCCCCTATTCCTCCTAAAGTTAAATGTTTTAAATGGTAGCTCCTGCTTGATAAGCTTCCTGTTAGAAATCATCTTACTGGTTATGATACTTCTTCTATTTGCAGAGTTCCTGAAACTATGAGGCATATATTTTTTGATTGTAATTTTGCAAAAGAAATCTAGTTAATGTTTGGAATTTCTATTACTAAACATGTCTATACTATTGAGATTGTTACTAGCTTTATACAAGGATTGAGAAAAGATGCTAACCTTTTTTGGCATATTCTTTCATCTTTCATTCTTTGATTCATATGGAAATTTACAAATAAAGCCAAATTTCAAGGCATTGATAGAAGTCTTATTGGGTTTTACAGAAAACTCACTCATTTTAAGATTGCCTCTCAGGTTTGCTACATTATGAATCTAGAACGTGATAAGCTTCTGAGATTTCTTAAACATGGACACACCTTGAGGTTTATATATGAGATGAATCATGGATATGAATGGGCCAGTATCTTAGAAGACAAAAATACTTTTGACAAAGCCCTTGATAACCTGACTAAAGAGATTAGAGATAATGGTACCCCTCCTTATGAGAAACTGGATATGTATGCCCAGATTCTGGACAGGAAGAAGGTGGTCTAGATGGAAGGATCGCAAGGATGGATGACCTAGTTGGAAAACTGAGATGATATTCTTACTTAGCTGCTCTTGGTTACTCTCTCCTTTTGTATCTCCGTACTATTTATTATGTGATTTTGATACTCTAGTTTGACCCCTTGGGCTAGCTGTTTGCCCTTGGGTCTCTGTTGTATATTTGATACTTTGAACTCTCGATGATTAATAAAAAAAAAGAAGAAATTTAAGTCATATATTATCAATTAATATTATACTATATTATAATACTATAATATCAATTAAAATAATATAAGTGTTATAATAAATATTAATAATATAATTAATATTATAGCTACAAATAATAACCATTTTGTTGGTTTGACAAAAAGTAAATTTGAAGTTTACCTAATGAATTAAAAAATTAAAAATAAAACACTTATTTTATTAGCCATAATATATCATTTAATCAATGATTTTTTTATACTTTAAATATTACAATTTTGTTATAATATTTATATTGGCTTTAACAAAAATTATTTGTTTAACATTATTTGAATCCAATTTATTATACAACAAATATTTATTCTAAGAAGAAAATTAAGTCAAATATTATCAATTAATATTATACTATATTATAATACTATAATATCAATTAAAATAATATATGTAAGTTTTATAATAAATATTAATAATATAATCAATATTATAACTATAAATAAGAATTAAAAAATTAAAACTAAAACACAACTATAATTACAACTAAAACACATACTATAATTACAACACTACAAGGTAGGTAACGTGGCACTTGTTTAAAATTGTGTCTTTCTTTAAACCTTGCACTTCTATATGTTTTAAAAGAGACTTATTATCAGCCATAATGTATCACTTAATCAATGATTTTTTTATTTAGAAATAACTGGGAACTAGTAGTTTATATTTGCATATCAATCATGTGTAGTTGCATATTTGTTTAAAAACTTATTAAAAATTTTTAAAGTAATTAATTCCCATAGTAAAAATCTAAAACAAAGGTCATTAAACTAAACATTTATTTTCTTTGTGGCTTTTAAAGATTGATGAACCCTAACCCACTGTTAATATTAATTTATTTAATAATTTAGCCTTAGTTTTCAAAGATTTATTTATGCAATAAGAGTATTAAATAAATTATAATTTATACATTGCATAATTTAAGCTACACTTTAAATGCAATAATAATACACAATGCCTAATCTAACCTTTTATAAATAATAAGCATTGTATCACTTCATAAATTCATTTGGCAAGAAAAACAAAAAAAAATGGCCTTCTATAAATAATAACAACATTGTATCACTTCATAAGTTCATTTGCCAAGAAAAACAAAAAAAATGGCTACATAGTCCCCTTACCAAGTAAACTTCTCTCTTCATTGATTTAATAAACTATATAGAAAAAAATGGTTGCATAGTGCCCTTACCAAGTAAACTTCTTTCTTCATTGATTTAATAAACTATCTAGGCTTTAAAAACACTGTGTCGGTTCTATTTTGTTTTTATGTACCTTAATGCCACTGGATCACTAATTATACCAAAAACTTATTATAAAATTCTCTCTTCACTGATTTAATAAACTATCTAGGCTTTAAAAAAATTATGTCGGCTCTATTTTGTTTTTATGTACCTTAATGCCATTGGATCACTAATTATACTAAAAACTTATTATAATTTAATCTAATGATACCAAAAACTTATTATAATTTTTTACAAGAACTAATTCCCATAGTAAAAACCTTATTATAATTTTTTAAATAGTCAACTCTAACTTAAACCAAAAAATTGATAAATTTCAAGATTATTATAAAGTTATTATATTATCAACATTGTTGCTAAAACCAAGCAAACACAACAAACTATTGCTCTCTGTAGCACTTGTTTAAATATATGTATGCTAGTAGCATCCAAAATGGCAATCCTAATTCTAACTATATTACATACCTTAAGAATTATTATAATTATATAATAAAATATTATAATAATTATAATTATAATTATATATTATATTATATAATAATTATAATTATAATTCTAAATTAATTTTAAGGTTCCAATGAAAGTTAGATTTATAATTATGGTTTTGTTTAGGAATTGGTTTAGGATTACACTTATAAATAGGATTAGATATAGGGTTAGGCTTACAAATCAATGTTAAGTGTAATCTTATAGTTATGGTTATAATTAGGGTTAGATTTACAATAGGGTTTGTGTTAGGGTCAAAATCAAGGTTACATTAGAATTAGGGTTTTGTTTAAATTAGGGTTTAGGTTAGGGTAAGAATCAAGGTTAGATTATAATTAGGGTTATGGTTAAATTAGGATTAGAATAAGGTTTTACTCTAATTAGGGTTATGGTTATGTTTTTAAATCTCATTACATTGAATGTTTTAATTATGTACCAAATTATGTTTAGGGTTATGGTTCCATGAAGAATAGGGATATAATTACGATTTAAATTAGTGTTAAGGTTAACATATTTATCTATAAAGATACAATATGCTAAGTGTAATGTTAGCACAACTTGTTAGAATTAGGTTTAGAGTTACGGTTTGAATGAAGGTTAGATTTAGAATTATGGTTTTTTTAGGTACTGGGTTACAATTAGGCTTATAAATCAATCCTAGATATAGGGTTAGGCTTAATCCTAATTCTCACCTTAACTTTGATTGTAACGTTACCCCTAACTCTAATTCTAACATTAACCCTAATTATAGTTGTAACCCTAATCTAACCCTAACCTTAACCATACTTCTAACATTATCCCTAATTATAGTCATAACCATAATTTTCTTACTCTAATCCTAAGCCTAAATTTAACCCTAAACATTACTCTAATTCTATTCCTAACCCTAAGTCTATCACTAACCCAAATTCTATCCCTAACCCTAATTGTAATTCTAATTATTAACCTAATTCTAATAGTAACCTTAATTCTAACACTAACCCTAACCTTATTTCTAACTCTAATTTTGTCCCTAATCCTAAGTCTCAGCCTAAACCTAACCTTAATTCTAATTCTAAACCTAACCCTAATCCTTAATTCTAATTATAAACCTAACCCTACACCCTTATTATAACCCTAATTCTAACCCTCACCATAAACTTCATTCTAACCATAAATTTAATTCTAACACTGATTTGAACCCTAACCCTAATTCTCACCCTAACCCTAACCCTTATTATAACCCTAACCCTACTTTGATCCTAATTCTCATTCTAATTCTCACCCTATTTTTAGTTGTAACCCTAAAATAGATCTAATTTAGCCCCTAACCCTATCCCTAATGGTGATCGTAATTCAAACCCTAACCCTAACCTTAATACTAACCTTAACCTTAATTATAACCTTAAACTTAACCCTAATTTTAAAATTAACCATAATTATAGTTGTAACCCTGATCCTAATCCTAACCCTAACCCTAATTATAACACTGACTCTAATGATAATTCAAACAATAACACTAACCATAATTCTAACCCTAACACTAACCCTAATTCTAGCCTTCACCCTAATCATAATTCAAACCCTACCCCTAACCTTAGTTCTAACCCTAACCCTAATTCTCACCCTAACCCTAATCCTTATTATAACCCTAACCTTTCTTTTGACCCTAATTCTCATTCTAATTCTCACCCTATTTTTTACTATAACCCTAATTATAATTGTAATTCTAACCCCTATCCTAACCCTAATTATAACTACAATTCCAACCCTAACTCTAATTTTTCCCTAACCCTAACCCTAATTCTAAAATTACCCCTAATTATAGTTGTAACCTAATTCTAACCCCAACCCTAACCCTAACCCTAATTGTAATCCTAAACCTAACTTTAATTCTAAACCTAACCATAATTGTAATTCTAACCCTAATCTTAAAGCTTATTCTAACCCTAAACATAGCTCTAATTTTAACCCTAGCTCTAACTGTACCCCTGACCATAATTCAACCCCTAACCCTAACCTTAACACTAAACTTAATCCTAATTGTAACCCTAACCCTAACTCTAATTATAACATTAGCCCTAATTATAATTGTAACCTTAATTCTAACCCTAACCCTAACCATAATTCAAACCCTAACCCTAATTCTAACTCTAACACTAACCCTAACCTTTATTCTAACACTAACCCTAACCCTATTTCTAATTCTAATTTTAGCCTTTTAACCCTGATTTTTAGGCTAACCATAACCTTATTTCTAATTTTGAACCTAATCCTAGCCTTTATTATAACCTTAAACTGAAGTCTAACTCTAGCCATGACCCTAACTCTAACCTTAACCCTAATTATATCCCTAACCCTAACCCTAACCATATTTTTATCCCTAATTCTTTTTTCAACTTGAACCTTAACCCTAACCCTAATTGTAGCCCTAATTTATAATTTCAACCCAAATTGTAACTATAACCCTAACCCTAACCCAAATTCTACCCCTAGATCTACTTAACCCTAAATCTATTCTTAATTCTAACCCTAACCCCAACCCTAATTCTAACCATAGTTCTACATATAGATATAAATGTGAATGACCTTTGTTGTTTTATTTCAATTAAAATTGATTGTATTTCAATTAAAACTAAAGGGTAAGCTCTTCCCTTAACCTTGTTATTCATTTATTTGGAATACTTACAATGAGATAATTCTCACACAAAATCACATTTGGTAACATGTAATCTTTTATAAAACCACATAAACCAAGTGAATATTTAAATATTCTTTAAAGTATAGTGTCCTTAAGAAATTATGGTTAGTATTCCATAAAAGAAATATTTATTTTTATTTTATATATATATATATATTCACATGAATTATTTTACTAAACTCAAATAATTTTTGTAGGGCATCTTTTTTCATGATAAAACAAATTTTAGAAACCTTATGTATTCTATGAATTCATTTTGAAAAATTTAGTAATTTATTCAATGGAGTTGTCTTAATTTAGAAGGAAAGTAAATTGTGTTATTTTATAAACCATATAAATATTTAAGTTTAATATTCTTTAAAGTATAGTATACTTAAGAAATTATGGTTAGTATTCTTTAAACCAATCAGAACAAAGTATTATTTTTCATGTTGGACAAATTTTAATTTTTCCTAAGTCAACATGAGAAAATTTTAACAAAAATTATTGGTAAAATGAATTATCTCTATTGTGATTGGCTAAAAAAATGACATCTTAAGGCAGATTTTGCCGAAACGAAACAAACACCTAAAATTGAGAAGAAATATCCGGTTAGAAGCTAGGAGGTGGCAATGCTAACAAATTAAATTGTTTAATTTAATTATGAAACAAATAATATTTTGGTTATTAAACAAATATTTTTTAATTTAAACAAATAAATTTTTTTCTTAAAGTCTATGCAATATTATAATAAAAATTGTAATATTTATATTGATATAATATTCACATTAATATCATTATGTATGTTTTATATTTGGGATGTTTTATATTCACATTAATAGTGGTAAATAGTATACGAATTGAACACTAATCTTACCTCCCATGACTTAAGTCATGCTAGACGGATGGTGATAATTCTGATATTGTTGCCACATATTCAATGAAGATTACGGTCAGTTATTGCCATCAAACAGTAGGTTGTTAATGGTATGTGTTAAAGAGATTGTTTTTAATATTCAATTTTGGTATTTACTCTTCAGTTTCTATTTTTCTCTCATAAATTTGATATTCATTTACAATTTGGGGATGCCAATTGAAACATTAGGTTTGATGCAAGGAAGTTTCTCGAAATCATTCAAAATAAGCATATTGTATTTGTGGGTGAAATCTGAAGTGGATTCCCATTTAGGGATTTTAGAAAAAGGCCTGTAAAAAATTTTACTTCTAAAATCTTCCTTTCATGTTTACTTTCCAGAACAGTCTTGCACATGCCAAGTGTTATATAGCTCATTCTTTCCAATCTTAAATCTAGACTACAAACCCTTGATACTCTTCCCTTTTCCTCTTCTTTCTCTATTCATTTCCCTCTTTCTTCCTCCTTTCCCCAACCCTTTACCCATTATTTTCTCCTAGGTGTTACGTAAAGAGAGTCAAAGGCTAGTTTAGAAAGGTGTAAAAACATTTTTAGCACAAGTCTTAGATTCGATTCTTAGGAGAGAACTCACCTTTTTAAAAAATTAGGATTTGTGGTGTTTATTAGAGGAGAAGAAATAGCTAGCTGGGATGTTAGAGAGTATAAAAAATCAAAGCTTCCCTCACTTTCAAAGTTAAATAATTAGTGCCTACCTTTAAGACATAAATGTGAAAAAAATGCATTCAATTTGGTGAGTACACTTCCTTTTCCATCATTAATAGATTGATCAATGGAAAATTTGTGCCATGAATTTTTGAAATGAAATATTTTTTAGAGCTCTAGATGGTTTACTCATTATACAATGTACTTATTTTGAATTTAATAAACTAGACTATTCATGGATGGGAATCTCTATATCAATATAAAAAAGAGATGCTACGACCCATTAGTTGTGCAATACTCGAAGCATGGTTTGCTTTGTAATATTACTTGGATTTAATATAATGGTAGTATCTTTTATGTTTGGATGCTTGGTAAAACTATAGATTGTGGCCTCGTCGTTTACCTCTATGCATGCATGGCGTAGCCTGACTATTACAACCAATCTTGTCAAAATCTACTGTGTATAGTTAGATCTACAGTAAAAGAAGTTGTGGCAAAAGAGCCTAGGATTGGTACTTCAATTTTTCAAATTCACTTTCATGATTGTTTTGTTCAACTAAAATCTAAAAAAGCATAGTTTTCCTTTCTATTTCAAAATTGTATAACTAGTAATTACTAGTAGACAAATTTTGGATGCTGTGGTTGTGGCAATGGAGGTTATTCATTCAATGGCAGTGTCCAAGGAGAAAGCAATGTTCATTAAGCTGGATATGGCCAAAGCCTATGATCAAGTTAAATGGACTTTTCTCTAAAAGGTGTTGTTGGTGTTTGGATTTGTATCCAACTACGTGGACTGGGTTATGAGCTGTGTTACTTCGACTTCCTTTTCTATGTTTATTAATAGTGAGCCTACTGATTTTTTTGGTGCTTCAAGGGGTCTTTGATAGGGGGACCCTTTGTCTCCATACTTGTTCATCCTCTTGGCTAAGAGTTTAGGGAGACTCATAAAATCTCATGTGGCTCAAGGTTTGATCTAAGGTTGGAGTTGGGGCAGCAATTTGCCTCCTCACTCTCATTTACAATTTGTTGATGACACTGCTCTAATGGGTTTAGCCAAAGTCAATGAAGCAATTAACTTAAGAAAGGCTTTGGATATTTATCTGGCTAATTTTGGTCAAAATATTAATGAAGACAAGTCCATCTTTTTCTTTACTATTCCTTAGCGTATTCAAGACAAGATTGCTATGATTGTCAGATTCCAGATTGGGACTCTTCCTCTTGTCTATCTTGTGATCCCCATGAATGTTGGCAGTGTGTCTAGGGGTTTCTGGCAAGATATCCTGGATAAGTTTCGTAAGCACGTTAGTCACTGGACTTGTAGATGGTTGCCCTCTGTTGGGTGTAACAATCCCTGTGTTCATATTCTGTTGTTGTTTTTCCTTGATGGATTCTGATATTATTATGATGTTGATAGGATTAGTTGTTATGTTGGATTACATGCTTATATGGTTATATATTGTGATCATTCCCTTTGTATGATTATGGATAGGAAAGGGATGATGTCGTAACACTTGTATCCAAGAGGCTTAGATGTCATTCAACCCTCTTCTTGATGTCCATTGATGCTTCGGCTATGATGTATGTTATATGCACATGTACTTTGATGTGGGATTTGAGTGATGCAGGTACTGAGTATCGACTCTGCCTAGATTCATAGGCCTAAGCTTACTCTCATTCCTTGATGGTGGTTACTAGAGATAGTCATAGGTTAAACATTCCCTAGCCTAGCCCACTGCATGTGATGCCCCATCATGCAACCCTAGAGTGTTAGACTAACAAGTGCAAAATTTACAAAAAAAATTTTTTTTGAAGCAAGTAAATGCATTAATCATTAAATATAATTACACTATTAACAACATTAAATAAAATGAATAGCTAACACTTGTAGGGAACATAACTGCATCAGATAAACATAAAATTATAACAAAACAAGTGATATACATTATAATACAACAGAAGAGGATTTACATCATTCATTTGTAGAGATGAATAGTTACAAAGGTTCACATACAAGATTACATGACCGATCGCATCGGTTTACAATATACAATAATATAATACAATACTGAAATTATAATATAACTCTTGAGGATGCAAGTACAAGTCTGAAACTAGAGAATCATCTGCAGTGATTACGAATCAGGTCAGCCAAGAAAAACTAATGGATTAAGCTCTTCCACCCAACCATATGGAACCCTAAGGTCCACCCCTCTGAGCTAGGAGATAACAAGACAAGTTAAATCAACAAGACAAGTCAAATCAGCAAGACAAATCTTCAAGACAAGTCAATCATCAAGACAAGTCAATTCTTTAGGTCAAGTTAAATCAATAAGACAAGTCAAATCATTATGACAAATCTTCAAGACAAGTCAGTTCATCAAGACAAGTTAAATTAGCAAGACAAGTCATATCATCAAGACAAATCTTCAAGACAAGTCAAATCATCAAGACAAATCTTCAAGACAAGTCAAATCATCAAGACAAGTCAATTCTTCAAGTCAAGTTAAATTAGCAAGACAAGTCAAATCATTAAGACAGACCTTTAAGACAAGTCAATTCTTTAGAGGCAACAACCAAAACAAAGAGCAAGTAACTAAGCTGCAGTAGGGAGAGCGTCATCACATGGTCCTAGCATGGGTTTTCCAGGCTATCTGTAACGCCCCACATGAACACCTTAGAGAACAATACATCTACACTATGCAAAAATGGAATAATTTTTTTTTTTAAATGAATAAAGTGACAAAGTAATGTTTAACACATCTAAACACATCATTTGATCTAACGACTAGTCATCTAAGATATCATGGGAGCATTACTTTACCAAATCAAACAACATAAACTGACATACATCATTAACTAGCATCATTAAAACATTCTAAACCTAATGCATTAGATCAATAGCATTTACATCAATTAAATAATCATTAGGATCTAGTACATATGTTACAATCTCTTGTCACATGCGAGTACATCATTACATTGTTACTTAACACCTACTGAATACATACATTATGGATCAACTGATATACAACAAGAACATGAATACAAATCGCTTACCTCATACCTGGTACAAGATCTGACGACTGATACACAAGATACATCATCCTAGCACACGAACAATAACAAGGAGAAAAACCAATGGATAAAAGCTCTTCCACCTGACCATGTGGAACCCTAAGGTCCACCCCCCGAGCTAGGAGTTAACATAAGGTTCCCACTACAACATACAGTCAGGTAGACAGTAAACTATAAGACAAGACAACACATAACTCCAACAACACAAGTCAATATCACAAACAACTTAACAATACTTCCAGAGGAAAGCACATAATGAATGGGGAGAGTACAACTAGGGAATGCTAGGCTGCAGTAGGAAGAGTGTCATCGCATGGTCCTGACATGGGTTATCCTGATAGCCTCTCACTAGGCGCCGGCCCCCATCTATGGTTATCCTGACAGCCTCTCACTAGGCGCCGGCCCCATAGGGTGACTCATGCAGAATCAACCTTCCTTTCGTGAGGACAAGGAAGTTGATCTTGCCTACCAGGCCTTCTCTACCCATCCTTAGTCTAAATGAGCACTACAGGCATGGGAGAGGAAATCCAATTATCTTGTTAATGTGTAATTTACCCTTTCCCCCCAGTTCATTTTAGGTTTTCACTTAATTAACAACTTTCAATGGGTTATCCTGACAGCCACTTTGGGCGCCGGCCCCACATTGAAAGCCACTCCCCTACCTGCATCTAGAAACCCTAACCATCAAGCAAGAAAACATCATCATGACAACGATGATACATGAACCATGCAAGGCATTTAACCATCTTGCATAATATTTATCCTGATATGAACACATATATGTAACACTGCAAGGCATTCACCATCTTGCATAACAACTTAATTACAAGGACATACTCTCAAAATATTATCCATAACAGTGCATCAACATCACAACCGTTACAGTACTCAATGTCTCCCCATTCACAAAATCCAATTCAAAAATCCATTACAAATAAATATAATTAAAATGGTCAACAAGCCATCCACAAGGGAATTACTATCACCCCAAGGTACATTCACAAATTAGATCATGCATCCTTCATGTTACCCTTTGCCTCATACATGACTAGCGACAACATAACATCGTATAATCAATACACATAAAACACTATACTCGAAAACCAATCACGTTAAACTATGCCTCTGGACTAACAACCTAACAACTTGCACAGTAGACCCCATTACATCCAACAATCTCACCACAATGCTAATAAACCCACTATCGAGACTATTTAACCAATCTTCGATTAACAAAACCTTCATAATGAGGTTGTAATAAGATTGTTACCAGAATTAAATTAATCAACAATAATCGTAACAATTTAAATTAAACTTTGTAATTAATATCACCTACTTTTCTATAAAGTTCAATCTAATAATCTACATTTGATTTTGCACTTTTAAAACTAACAATCATACAAATACTGCAAATTTCTCATTAGACTTCACCCATACATTTTCTGGACAGCTTGGAGATGACACAATATCATTTAAACTAATAGTAACAATAATATTATTAGACCATAATAATAATACTTTACTAGGAATGAATTATGCATACAAGTTTAGGAGTTTATACAAGACAGTTTAGAAAAGGGGACCAACACATCTAAACAGCCTAAAGCTCAAAATAAGGCTTCAAACCAAAACAACTATTTCGTATAATAGGTCTTCCTTAAGAATTAGACTCCACAAACGTTTTTCCATGCCTTTACCTTAAGATACACTATTGCAGCCATAATTAAAACACTAACAACTAACAAGCATCTAATTTATATATTTAATTCACTGAGACATTTCACATAAATTTCAATTAATCTATACGAGTTAGCCAGATGGTCATGTTTCTGACGGGAATTATAGAGGTAAAGAAAATACTACAGAACATTTGATGAAGCAGCTACTGAAATATGATATTATAGGCAACAGGTGCACTTTCTATTATCACCTTATTCGGATCCAGCCTTAAAAATTGGCAAAATGCATTATGTCATTTTAACCCTCATGCAATGGCGAATTTCCCATTAAACTGTATTCTATTACTAGCACCCATAGAACTTTTCCCTTGTATTTTTCATATGCCTTATTGTAGATAGATATAATGTAAAATATTTCAATAAAAGGTGATTCAAAAAAAAGTCCCACAATTTAATTTCATGTTGCTGCTAATCTTTACCTTTCATCTATAGAACATGGGCTTAGTCTTACTGTTTATTCACAAGTTCTTATCTCCTAACCTAAATTTTCAATATCAATTAAGTATCTTCCAATATAAAATGAGATGATCTTCAATCATCCTTCAGCCTGGACAGATTTGTTAGATATGTCAGATTTTATTTATGAAGATTTGGAATTTCAATAAGCTCTTATGAGTTTAGGATGTATTGGTTGATTGACAGATCATACCATTTCAACTGAAGTGCATTTGAATGATATCCCATTTACAAAACCTTTAGCCTATATTGTATATCCTAAGTTTTTACTTTAAAATTGTTCATTGTACAGTACAAATCCCTATTCTAAAACTCTATATATTTTGTTTTATAAATCATCTGAATTTTCAGCATACAATAATTTGGATATCATTTTTTTTAAAATCAAGCCCTAAATAATTCAACCTATAAATTAAGTTTGCTATGTAAAAGGCATTAATAGAGTGGTAACTAAATTGAAGAATGGTCCTCGTGTCAAGTGATTCTATTGTTTGAAATACAGGGAGTGTAATGAGTGGGGAAGGAAGAGTGCTTGCACCCAGGCAAGCCCTGCAATATGGGTCAACATGGTGAATGAGTTTTAGAAAGGCGCCATGTCTACCCGGCTTCAGAACCCAATAATCTATGGTATCAATGATGTTCATGGCCAGAACAATGTGTATGGGGATACCATCTTTCCTCATAACATTGGCCTCGGAGCTACCAGGCAAGTGAAATTATACAAGTTAGAAATCAACACAGTTGTATGTGTATCTAATCATTCTGCTTAAACATAATCCATTTAAATGGTTGAACAATCACAAACAATTTTATACCTCAATCACAATAAAAAGTTGTAAATATTTGTCCTATTTTTATTGGTCAAAATTAACTTTTAACTTTTGAAGTGGATGATGTTTACGAACAGCCGTATCTGATCACCCAATTTGAAACCCTGTCAAAACCACTAAAATAATTTATTATTTTTTTTTTCATTTCTATTGTGAAGGGACATTGATCTTGTCAGAAGAATTGGTGCTGCCACTTCAAGAGCTACTGCAATTCAATATACATCTGCTCCATGTGTTGCAGTAAGGCTCTCAAAGACTTAGAGTTAAGTATGCTTATTTATATTGTGGTTTTACTTATAAAATTCTTTACTTACAAGTTGCATCATGTGGCTTTTACCTAAAATTACGACCCATTGTGAAAACCTTGTTTAACAATGCCTGTCTTGGTTCAAGGAAACAGTCAGTCGTCCTTTTTTTTTATTCTCAGTTCCAGAGGTATGTTGGGCATGCTATTGAAGCTAAAGCGTCTTTTTTTAAACAGGCAAATGTGGCCTAAAATATTGCTCGAATGGTTGGCTAATCTATTTTAACTATTGGAATTTGCGATTTTAGTCATCTCTTTAACTCGCCAAATGTATTGTGTGGAATTAGGAATGGGCGATGTTATCCCGAGCCTTCCTGATGAAATCATTCGTTAATGTTTATTGATAATGGGGTACACTTCCATCCGAATCTGAAGTCTATATGCAGAAGGTGGGAAATTGTTGTGAGGAGCCCGCGGTTCTATGAGAATAGAAAGCATTTGGGGTTGGACCAACAGTACCTATGTTTGGTTGTGGCTCTTCCCAAAGACAAATGTAGCAATGAAACCCTCCCTCCTATTTCACATTTCGCCCATGGGATTCCGCTCTCGTGTCATCTTCTATCAACACCCAACGGAAAGCTTGTAATAACATGATATACCTAGAGAATAAATGATGCCAGATAGATTCCTAACACAGTGATATGGATGCATTTTCTCAGAGCAGATCTTAAAAGCTTATATTCTAAATTTGTTTGCCAAAATAAATTGTAGATCATTCAAGTAAATGCAGTGATTATAGGATGCATACGAATAGGATAGACTGAGAGCTGTAACTCTTTCAGACAGAGTGGATTGATAGATACTGAAATTGATTGCAGATTCCATACAAAATGATAGAAGATAGAAATCGCTTGTTGAATAAGGGTGAAGGTATGCAGATTATTATTGAAATCTTGAATGATAAAGATTATTGAATAGAGATTGGTTACAATTCATATACAGGAACAAATATTCAATTGCATAAGAGAGATAGAGAGACCAGAAGATAAAGGAACTTGAACACCAACGTTTGACTGGGTGAAGATTCATTGCCAGATCAAAATCAGTCTCTTCCAATCTCCCAAAACCTGCAAGATCCTTCCCAGATCTCCAACTCCCCCCCTTCTCTCCTTCTCTCTGCTTATTTTATAGCATTCCCCCTTTAGGGCATAAGCACACGATCCAATGCCCACCGCCAATGAAAAATACAGCCTACATACTTTTTTATTAACATTACAATATAACCCTTATATTTTTATTTACTCCAGGGTAACTTCCATTTAATATAATACAACTTAAAATTTTTACTTTATTTAATTTAGTATTTTATAGAGGTACTTAATATCCGACAACTCATAAATACATATTACTTTATTAAATCATTTATTTACTCGACCACATATATTTACCTTCATGTTTATTTTATTAATTATAAAATCATTCCACAACTATAATGCCACTTTATAACTAATTTAACTCCTTTAATATTTATTTATTTATTTAATAATCAACAACTAATAATTATTTACAAATCTATTTAGTAGACATTAAACAAATTTATCGATTTATATACCACAATTAACCAATCATAAAACATACAATTACTCGACCATCAAGCATGCAAAGAAAGCAAGACGACAACCCATGGAGACAAACGAAACTGAGAACAACGACTAGACGCAAACTGAAGACTTATCCTCTACAAGGACGACGGATGACTGGGGAACCTTATGCAAACTCTGATCAACAATTCCATTGGCTAGGGCATGCTCAGACCTGCTAGTTTAGGTGGAGTCGATGCCCGGTACCTGCATCCTACAGAAAACCTCCAGGTTAAACATATATATACAAACATGAAGTCATGCACACAGTAAATAGAAATCGCAGCGTGACAGGGTACTCGGATACGAGTAATGCGACACTGTTCTGTTTACCTAAATCCATCCACAATTAAGTATTCAGTTGTCTACAAGAAAATAGAATAATCAATAACAATTATTGTTAAAGCATCATAACCCTAATTAAATATCACCTTAAACTCAGAAGTAACATTAATCCATTACACCAAATATGTCCATCAACCTGTGAAACATAAAATATTAGTAATCCAAAATCACCGATCATCATCATAGCAATAGGTCCATAAACAACTCAGCATAATAACAGAGAGTCCAATGTCATGATATCCAATCCTACTAGAAGAACCATCAGAGCCAAGTTCTTCTAGTAGGATTGGATATCATGACATTGGACTCTCTGTTATTATGCTGAGTTGTTTATGGACCTATTGCTATGATGATGATCGGTGATTTTGGATTACTAATATTTTATGTTTCACAGGTTGATGGACATATTTGGTGTAATGGATTAATGTTACTTCTGAGTTTAAGGTGATATTTAATCAGGGTTATGATGCTTTAACAATAATTGTTATACTAGATCCTATTGTTATTGATTATTCTATTTTCTTGTAGACAACTGAATACTTAATTGTGGATAGATTTAGGTAAACAGAACAGTGTTGCATTACTCGTATCCGAGTACCCTGTCACGCTGCGATTTCTGTTTACTGTGTGCATGACTTCATGTTTGTATATATATGTTTAACCTGGAGGTTTGCTGCAGGATGCAAGTACCGGGCATCGACTCCACCTGAACTACCAGGTCTGAGCGTGCCCTAGCCAATGGAATTGTTGATCAGAGTTTGCATAAGGTTCCCCAGTCATCCGTCGTCCTTGTAGAGGATAAGTCTTCAGTTTGCGTCTAGTCGTTGTTCTCAGTTTCGTTTTTCTCCATGGGTTGTCGTCTTGCTTTCTTTGCATGCTTGATGGTCGAGTAATTGTATGTTTTATGATTGGTTAATTGTGGTATATAAATTGATAAATTTGTTTAATGTCTACTAAATAGATTTGTAAATAATTATTAGTTGTTGATTATTAAATAAATAAATAAATATTAAAGGAGTTAAATTAGTTATAAAGTGGCATTATAGTTGTGGAATGATTTTATAATTAATAAAATAAACATGAAGGTAAATATATGTGGTCGAGTAAATAAATGATTTAATAAAGTAATATGTATTTATGAGTTGTCGGATATTAAGTACCTCTATAAAATACTAAATTAAATAAAGTAAAAATTTTAAGTTGTATTATATTAAATGGAAGTTACCCTGGAGTAAATAAAAATATAAGGGTTATATTGTAATGTTAATAAAAAAGTATGTAGGCTGTATTTTTCATTGGCGGTGGCCATTGGATCGTGTGCTTATGCCCTAAAGGGGGAATGCTATAAAATAAGTAGAGAGAAGGAGAGAAGGGGGGGGAGTTGGAGATCTGGGAAGGATCTTGCAGGTTTTGGGAGATTGGAAGAGACTGATTTTGATCTGGCAACGAATCTTCACCTAGTCAAACGTTGGTGTTCAGGTTCCTTTATCTTCTGGTCTCTCTATCCCTCTTATGCAATTGAATATTTGTTCCTGTATATGAATTGTAACCAATCTCTATTCAATAATCTTTATCGTTCAAGATTTCAATAATAATCTGCATACCTTCACCCTTATTCAACAAGCGATTTCTATCTTCTGTCATTTTGTATGGAATCTGCAATCAATTTCAGTATCTATCAATCCACTTTGCCCGAAAGAGTTACAGCTCTCAGTCTATCCTATTCGTATGCATCCTATAATCACTGCATTTACTTGAATGATCTACAATTTATTTTGGCAAACAAATTTAGAATATAAGCTTTTAAGATCTGCTCTGAGAAAATGCATCCATATCACCGTGTTAGGAATCTATCTGGCATCATTTATTCTCTAGGTATATCATGTTATTACAAGCTTTCCATTGGGCGTTGATAGAAGATGACACGAGAGCGGAATCCCATGGGCGAAATGTGAAATAGGAGGGAGGGTTTCGTTGCTATATTTGTCTTTGGGAAGAGCCACAACCAAACATAGGTATTGTTGGTCCAACCCCAAATGCTTTCTATTCTCATAGAACCGTGGGCTCCTCACAACAATTTCCCACCTTCTGCATATAGACTTCAGATTCGGATGGAAGTGTACCCCATTATCAGTAAACATTAACGAATGATTTCTTCAGGAAGGCTCAGGATAACATCGCCCATTCCTAATTCCACACAATACATTTGGCGAGTTAAAGAGATGACTAAAATTGCAAATTCCAATAGTTAAAATAGATTAGCCAACCATTCGAGCAATATTTTAGGCCACATTTGCCTGTTTAAAAAAAGACGCTTTAGCTTCAATAGCATGCCCAACATACCTCTGGAACTGAGAATAAAAAAAAAGGACGACTAACTGTTCCCTTGAACCAAGACAGAGGCATTGTTAAACAAGGTTTTCACAATGGGTCGTAATTTTAGGTAAAAGCCACATGATGCAACTTGTAAGTAAAGAATTTTATAAGTAAAACCACAATATAAATAAGCATACTTAACTCTAAGTCTTTGAGAGCCTTACTGCAACACATGGAGCAGATGTATATTGAATTGCAGTAGCTCTTGAAGTGGCAGCACCAATTCTTCTGACAAGATCAATGTCCCTTCACAATAGAAATGAAAAAAAAATAATAAATTATTTTAGTGGTTTTGACAGGGTTTCAAATTGGGTGATCAGATACGGCTGTTCGTAAACATCATCCACTTCAAAAGTTAAAAGTTAATTTTGACCAATAAAAATAGGACAAATATTTACAACTTTTTATTGTGATTGAGGTATAAATTTTTTTGTGATTGTTCAACCATTTAAATGGATTATGTTTAAGCAGAATGATTAGATACACATACAACTGTGTTGATTTCTAACTTGTATAATTTCACTTGCCTGGTAGCTCCGAGGCCAATGTTATGAGGAAAGATGGTATCCCCATACACATTGTTGTGGCCATGAACATCATCGATACCATAGATTATTGGGTTCTGAAGCCGGGTAGACATGGCGCCTTTCTAAAACTCATTCACCATGTTGACCCATATTGCAGGGCTTGCCTGGGTGCAAGCACTCTTCCTTCCCCACTCATTACACTCCCTATATTTCAAACAATAGAATCACTTGACATGAGGACCATTCTTCAATTTAGTTACCACTCTATTAATGCCTTTTACATAGCAAACTTAATTTATAGGTTGAATTATTTAGGGCTTGATTTAAAAAAACAAATGATATCCAAATTATTGTATGCTGAAAATTCAGATGATTTATAAAACAAAATATATAGAGTTTTAGAATAGGGATTTGTACTGTACAATGAACAATTTTAAAGTAAAAACTTAGGATATACAATATAGGCTAAAGGTTTTGTAAATGGGATATCATTCAAATGCACTTTAGTTGAAATGGTATGATCTGTCAATCAACCAATACATCCTAAACTCATAAGAGCTTATTGAAATTCCAAATCTTCATAAATAAAATCTGACATATCTAACAAATCTGTCCAGGCTGAAGGATGATTGAAGATCATGTCATTTTATATTGGAAGATACTTAATTGATATTGAAAATTTAGGTTAGGAGATAAGAACTTGTGAATAAACAGTAAGACTAAGCCCCTGTTCTATAGATGAAAGGTAAAGATTAGCAGCAACATGAAATTAAATTGTGGGACTTTTTTTTGAATCACCTTTTATTGAAATATTTTACATTATATCTATCTACAATAAGGCATATGAAAAATACAAGGGAAAAGTTCTATGGGTGCTAGTAATAGAATACAGTTTAATGGGAAATTCGCCATTGCATGAGGGTTAAAATGACAGAATGCATTTTGCCAATTTTTAAGGCTGGATCCGAATAAGGTGATAATAGAAAGTGCACCTATTGCCTATAATATCAGATTTCAGTAGCTGCTTCATCAAATGTTCTGTAGTATTTTCTTTACCTCTATAATTCCTGTCAGAAACATGACCATCTGGCTAACTCGTATAGATTAATTGAAATTTATGTGAAATGTCTCAGTGAATTAAATATATAAATTAGATGCTTGTTAGTTGTTAGTGTTTTAATTATGGCTGCAATAGTGTATCTTAAGGTAAAGGCATGGAAAAACGTTTGTGGACTCTAATTCTTAAGGAAGACCTATTATACGAAATAGTTGTTTTGGTTTGAAGCCTTATTTTGAGCTTTAGGCTGTTTAGATGTGTTGGTCCCCTTTTCTAAACTGTCTTGTATAAACTCCTAAACTTGTATGCATAATTCATTCCTAGTAAAGTATTATTATTATGGTCTAATAATATTATTGTTACTATTAGTTTAAACGATATTGTGTCATCTCCAAGCTGTCCGGAAAATGTATGGGTGAAGTCTAATGAGAAATTTGCAGTATTTGTATGATTGTTAGTTTTAAAAGTGCAAAATCAAATGTAGATTATTAGATTGAACTTTATAGAAAAGTAGGTGATATTAATTACAAAGTTTAATTTAAATTGTTACGATTATTGTTGATTAGTTTAATTCTGGTAACAATCTTATTACAACCTCATTATGAAGGTTTTGTTAATCGAAGATTGGTTAAATAGTCTCGATAGTGGGTTTATTAGCATTGTGGTGAGATTGTTGGATGTAATGGGGTCTACTGTGCAAGTTGTTAGGTTGTTAGTCCAGAGGCATAGTTTAACGTGATTGGTTTTCGAGTATAGTGTTTTATGTGTATTGATTATATGATGTTATGTTGTCGCTAGTCATGTATGAGGCAAAGGGTAACATGAAGGATGCATGATCTGATTTGTGAATGTACCTTGGGGTGATAGTAATTCCCTTGTGGATGGCTTGTTGACCATTTTAATTATATTTATTTGTAATGGATTTTTGAATTGGATTTTGTGAATGGGGAGACATTGAGTACTGTAACGGTTGTGATGTTGATGCACTGTTATGGATAATATTTTGAGAGTATGTCCTTGTAATTAATTTGTTATGCAAGATGGTGAATGCCTTGCAGTGTTACATATACGTGTTCATATCAGGATAAATGTTATGCAAGATGGTTAAATGCCTTGCATGGTTCATGTATCATCGTTGTCATGATGATGTTTTCTTGCTTGATGGTTAGGGTTTCTAGATGCAGGTAGGGGAGTGGCTTTCAATGTGGGGCCGGCGTCCAAAGTGGCTGTCAGGATAACCCATTGAAAGTTGTTAATTAAGTGAAAACCTAAAATGAACTGGGGGGAAAGGGTAAATTACACATTAACAAGATAATTGGATTTCCTCTCCCATGCCTGTAGTGCTCGTTTAGACTAAGGATGGGTAGAGAAGGCCTGGTAGGCAAGATCAACTTCCTTGTCCTCACGAAAGGAAGGTTGATTCCGCATGAGTCACCCTATGGGGCCGGCGCCCAGTGAGAGGCTGTCAGGATAACCATAGATGGGGGCTGGCACCTAGTGAGAGGCTGTCAGGATAACCCATGTCAGAACCATGCGATGACACTCTTCCTACTGCAGCCTAGCATTCCCTAGTTGTACTCTCCCCATTCGTTATGTGCTTGCCTCTGGAAGTATTGTTAAGTTGTTTGTGATATTGACTTGTGTTGTTGGAGTCATGTGTTGTCTTGTCTTATAGTTTACTGTCTACCTAACTGTATGTTGTAGTGGGAACCTTATGTTAACTCCTAGCTCGGGGGGTGGACCTTAGGGTTCCACATGGTCGGGTGGAAGAGCTTTTATCCATTGGTTTTTCTCCTTGTTATTGTTCGTGTGCGAGGATGCTGTATCTTGTGTATCAGTCATCAGCTCTTGTACCAGGTATGAGGTAAGTGATTTGTATTCATGTTCTTGTTGTATATCAGTTGATCCATAATGTATGTATTCAGCAGGTGTTAAGTAACAATGTAATGATGTACTCGCATGTGACAAGAGATTGTAACATATGTACTAGATCCTAATGATTATTTAATTGATGTAAATGCTATTGATCTAATGCATTAGGTTTAGAATGTTTTAATGATGTTAGTTAATGATGTATGTCAGTTTATGTTGTTTGATTTGGTAAAGTAATGCTCCCATGATATCTTAGAGGACTAGTCGTTAGATCAAATGATGTGTTTAGATGTGTTAAACATTACTTTGTCACTTTATTCATTTAAAAAAAAAAATTATTCCATTTTTGCATAGCGTAGATGTATTGTTCTCTAAGGTGTTCATGTGGGGCGTTACACTATCTCTCACTAGAAACTAGCCCCCATCTATGGTTTTCCTAGTGACCTCTCTATAGGCACCGGCCCCATAGGGTGACACATGCGGAGCTGACACATCCTCTCATGGAGACAAGGAGGTCGACCTTGCTAACCAGGCCTTCTCATCCCATCATTAGCCTGTGAAAGCACTCAAGGCATGGGTGAGGCATCATACTTATCTTGTTATGTGAATTACTACCCAACCCACCTAGATCAATTATTAAGTTATCACTTGATTACAACTTCCATGGGGTTATCTAGGTAGCCACTTTGGGCACCAGCCTCACCATGAAATCCACTCTCCTACATACAACTAGCAAGCCTTAACCATCACCCATAAACCAATAACATGCATGGACAATTGATTGAAAGACATCAAACTTTTCGCAAACCAAACATTACATAGATTTTTTTAAATCCAAACTCTCAACCACGAAACTTCCCCCTGTCCATTTCAAAATCCCAAATCAAATAAAACATTTAATCAAAAAAATTCAAATTCAAAACAACAATCTTTTCCAATATACATCAAGACCTCATACCAAAAGACACATCACCAAAACATCCTTGCCACAATATCACACTGAATTCAAGGTAACAAGCCTCTGGAGCTAAAAAGATTTTAACACAAATACCAATACACAACTAACCAAAGCATGACGCTTAAAAACCTTGACCTCTCACAAAACTAACATGATCACCATTACATTAAGCTAGACAAAACATAACAGCAAGACTCAAAACCAAATTAAATACAATGACCCAATTGCATCGTTGATACACATCGGTTTAAAATTAACAATAAACAATCAAAGAATATATATATATATCCAAGACCCAAATACTACAACACTTTTCAAACTATTCAACATGCATTCAATAAAAGATTTTAAATCTCTCTTTTTAGTTAAATCATAAACTTACTTAAGATAACAATATTCTAATCAAATCTCAAGATCTATAATTCCCTCTATGATTTATTTAATAACTTACTACTACAATTCACATCTATACACTCTAAAAAAAAAATCAGCAAGACAAGTCAAATCATCAAGACAAGTCAAATCATCATGTAAAGTTAAATCAGCAAGACAAGTCAAATCATCAAGGCAAATCTTCAAGACAAGTCAATCATCAAGATAAGTTAATTCTTCAAGTCAAGTTAAATCAGCAAGACAAGTCAAATCATTAAGACAAATCTTCAAGACAAGTCAATTCATCAAGACAAGTTAAATCAGCAAGACAAATCATATCATCAAGACAAATCTTCAAGACAAGACAATTCATCAAGACAAATCTTCAAGACAAGTCAAATCATGAAGATAAGTCAATTCTTCAAGCAAGTTAAATCAGCAAGACAAGTCAAATCATTAAGACAAATCTTCAAGACAAGTCAATTCTTCAGAGGCAACAACTAAAACAAAGAGGAGGTAACTAAGCTGCAGTAGGGAGAGTGTCATCGCATGGTCTTAGCATGGGTTTTCTAGGCTATCTCTCACTAGAAACTAGCCCCCATATATGGTTTTCCTGGTGACCTCTCTATAGGCACCGGCCCCATAGGGTGACACATGTGGAGCTGACACATCCTCTCATGGAGACAAGGAGGTCGACCTTGCCAACCAGGCCTTCTCATCCCATCCTTAGCCTGTGAAAGCACTCAAGGCATTGGTGAGGCATCATACTTATCTTGTTATGTGAATTACTACCCAACCCACCTAGATCAATTATTAAGTTATCACTTGATTACAACTTCCATGGGGTTATCCAAGCAGCCACTTTGGGCACTGGCCCCACCATGAAAGCCACTCTCCTACATACAACTAGCAAGCCTTAACCATCACCCATAAACCAATAACATGCATGGAAATGGGATTGAAAGACATCAAACTTTTTGCAAACCAAAACATTACATAGATTATTTTAAATCCAAACTCTCAACCATGAAACTTCCACCTGTCCATTTCAAAATCCCAAATCAAATAAAACATTCAATCAAAATTTTTTAAATTCAAAACAACAATCTTTTCCAATCTACATCAAGACCTCATACCAAAAGCCACATCACAAAAACATCCTTGCCACAATATCACACTAAATTCAAGGTAACAAGCCTCTGGAGCTAAAAATATTTTAACACAAATACCAATATATAACTAACCAAAGCATGACGCTTAAAAACCTTGACCTCTCACAAAACTAACATGATCACCATTACATTAAACTACAGAAAACATAACAGCAGGACTCAATATCAAATTAAATGCAATGACCCAAGTGCATCGTTGATACCATCAGTTTAAAATTAGCAATAAACAATCAAAGAATATATATATCCAAGACCCAAATACTACAACACTTTTCAAACTATTCAACATGGATTCAATAAAAGACTTTAAATCTTTCTTTTTAGTTAAATCATAAACTTACTTAAGATAACAATATTCTAATCAAATCTCAAGATGTATAATTCTCTCTATGATTTATTTAATAACTCACTACTGCAATTCACATCTATACACTTTTTAAAAAAAACAACTATAATCATGCCAATCTCAACTCAACCGGCAAGTAAATCTATGACCCTAAAAGATATAAAACAAAAATTATTTATAAAAAAAAAGCAATAAAACAATATTAAGATTCGAATCATGACATCAAGCTCCTACCACCTTACTATCAAGAATGTTAGTCAAAGCCATGATGCAATAAAGTCCTATTCCCATTACTAAGAACCCTCAATATATAAGGTTACTAATAACATTATATAACTCTATCCCAACCAAGCTGAACATAAAGGATCGTAAGATAGATTTAAAACTATTCATTCATTTAAATCCTTGGAAAGTGTACGAGTAAATGCTAAACACTCTCTATATTATCAATATTCTACAAACAATATGATCATACATCAGAGTACATAATGCAAGAGAATGACTTTACAAGATTATAAAAAGAAAGTACATTATTCCTAATGTAAGAATTTGCCTTAATATGAATCTCTATCTACCTAATTTAACAAGCTAGCATTCTGATTAGAGACTCTATTGAAATTATTCTTATTCTAATAATAATAACATATACTATTCTATTCTAGAATTTTAATTTCATCTATTATTTGTTTAATCAATACCATAATAACTCAATTCACAATAAATCTTTAATTTATTATTTATTAATTAAAATCAATGTACCACAAGATAGTATATTACTAAATCATAACTAAACAAATTTATATTTAAATAAGATAAAAAGAATATAACTAATACTTAACTCAATATATTTAATTCTAGAATTATAATATTATTTATCATTTGTCTAATAACTAGCATCACCATAAAATCTACTTTACATTAAAAGAAAAGCTAATTTATTTATTTAACAAACTTGCATCTACTAAAGCAAATTTATTTAAATAAAATTAATTTTCAAATAATACAACTCTATCATAATATTTTAAGATAAACTAATATTATCTTATCACTATTGCCTTTTAATGAGTTTGATAAAAAAGAAAAGTTAAATTAACAATTTTAATAAATCAAAACTACAAAAAGCACAAGGCAAGATTTATGAGTTGCTCAAGGAGTTTCAGAATAGAAGTTTTCCTAATTCATAGCTTACAATTGCATACATTCTAAAGAAAACTTATTTATTAAATATTTGTACATTTACTAATTCAATTCCATTCTTCATAAGGGCATTTATTCTAAAAAATAAAATATTACAAATTTATCCTATCATATATATATATATGTGTGTGTGTGTGTGTGTGTGTGTGTGTGTGTGTGTGTGTGTGTATCTATCTACATATACATATATGTATGCATATGTATATATATGTATGCATATATATGTATATATATGTATATATATAAGTTATACTAATAAATTATCTCCTTATTTTTAATTCCTACAAAGAAAATTAAATTCTATTCAACAATTTTAACTAACTCAAAAAGATAATCATTTATGCAAGTTAACTAAACCTTCCTGGAGTTTTGAATTCAAAAAGGAGAAATGAAAGAAGACTTTTGAGGTTTCAAAAATGAAGAATGAACTACCAGGAAAAGCCATGAGAGCAAGATGGAAATATAGAATCCAAAATAAATTTTCAAGGATTCAAGAATTTGACAGAGAAACCATGATTTTCAAATTGTTTGGAAGAGGAGGAGAAAAATTGCAGAAGATTTAGGAAGAGAAGAAAAGAAAACTCCAAGAAGAATGATCCCCAGGCAAGATACAGATTTAATATCCTTTTTTTTGTATGGACTGGCAAATTCCAGCAAAATGTTGTACAAGGGCCAAGAGAAGGAGTAGAGTTAAGTTTTTTAAAAAATATTAAATCAAAGGCAAAGATTAAAGGCAAATTGGAATTCAAGAAAGGCTCAGCTGAGCTGTACATTGGCAACAGACATGGTTTGTGGGTTGTAGGTTACAATCAAACAAAATCCCCCAATAACACATTAACATAGTCTGACAAAGTAGAGGATATGAGAGGTGTATAACAGAGGTAAAATATTGATAGAATGCCATAGAAATTTCATATCATTGCCTGGCTTTGAAATCTTATTTTCTGGGAATGGAGTCTAGTGAAAGATTTTAATTAGAACCATTTCAAATTATTAATTTTTTTGATAAACTTTGTAGATTTTACATATGGATCAGCTGGGGTTTCAACAAGACGGAAGAAGAGGACTGACTTAGAGTTTCTCAAAGCACTCAAGCAACAAGGCCAAGTTATCAAGTTCAAAACTACAGGATCTTCAGGCAATAGGAAAACAAGAATAAAGAAACAAGTTCAAAAAAGCACATACAAGAAATTCAGCAGAGATGCAAACTAATCTATCAAAATAGCTCAAAAGAACAAGTAAGCATACCCAAAATTTCAATCCCAGGCTCCAAAAATTCTTTAGCTTCCCACTTCCTCAGCTTCCCATGATGATTTTTTTGAAATTTATGTCTATCCCCTCTCAGAATTCCTCTCTCCACAAATAACTTCCCATAAACTAAAAATAGACAAACTCCATTAATTTTTCCACTACCAAAAATCCATTACAGAATCCCACTAACTCCCTAAAAAAGAAAAAAAAAATTTACTTTCCACAGAGACTCTCCAAGCAATTAAATTTTTACTTTTTAGAGAGATTCCCCAAATCTAGAATCTTATTTGACAACTCACAAGAATTAATTTGTTGACTAATATTATTTTACTAATTACCATATACTATTTTAACCATATTAAATACTTATGACTCATATTCTATAAAAAATATTATTAAAATAATTAATTTAATCTTTATTAAAAATTTACTTAAATAATATTCCTAATTTCACATTGCTAAATAATGACTAATAAATAATATTATAACTAACTTATTAACTAATAAAATCTTTCTCGTAAAACTAAATACAATTTCAGCAATAAAATAATACCATTCACTTATGACAAATGTCAATAGGATTTAATTATTAAAGCTATTACTTTAATTCATAGTTAAAATATTTTTCATTATTTCTCAATTTACAATTTTAATTAATACTAACATAAATATCACTATATTAAGCCTATTATTACTATTATATCATTCATTAATGTGTTACCAAAATACACATAGGCTTAACTAAACAAAACCCGACAATAACTCCACATACCACATGACGACCAACATCCTGAAGCAAGGACCAAAGGGTGACACCTTAACTCACGGTCACAAACTAAAAACTAAAACTGACCTAGGGAAAACCCCATGTTATCTCCTTTCAACATTATCTATTGGCCAAGGGCACGCTCAGACCTACTAAGTCAGGTGGAGTCGATGCCCACTACCTGCAACCTGCATCAAGACGATAGGTTGTATACAACATACTCATAGTCAGAGTATTGCAGCATAGTAGGGTGCTCAAAATGAGTAATACTACACCGTTCCTACTCACAAACATAACAATAAACACAAACATCTCTAATCAAACAACATTAAATCCATATAGCATAGTAACATTATTCTGCATAAGAGAGCTAAGGAACAAATCTTATCTATGCTATATTTGCAATATTCAATTATACCAGTAATGTTGTGAATCCTCCTATGTTCATATTCATATGAGACCTCCAAATTCCAAGAAATTAGAATCACCATTGAACCCTTTATTGCATGACAAAACTTCTTCATTGAGATAGGAAATAAATCTGTGTGGCTATGCTTCATCATTTTGCATGAAGGTACAGTGTATTGCATCTTGATCAATTGCTAAATTGAGCTCCTTGCTGAGAAGCCGAACCTATCCAATGTCAATGTAGCAATAAGTACAGTCTAGGAAGCTCTGAAACTTGTATCTTTTTATCTTAAACCACCAATAAGAAGCTTTTACAAAGAAATGTGGAATTAGATCCTCCGTAGTTTATAAGTATTTTTTTTGGGTACCAAATCATCATGAATCTTTCCTCTGGATGTTTTTCTTGTTGCATGCATCCCTGCTCTTTGAAGAAATTCTATCTGCATACTCTTCTCTGTAGAATCTTTCCTTTCACCTGTACCTATCCCTATTGCTTTGAAATAAAAACAAAATAAATCATCAAAAATATCAAATTAAAATTTATAGAGCTCTTCCTATGGAGGCCATATGGCCTGATTTATTCCATAAACTAATTCAAATATGATAAAAAAATTAAAAAAAAAAGAGGCAGTTTTACCTTTGCAGCCTCACCACAAATTCCCCCTCAGGGATCAAATGACAAAATTATGTTAAAAAATTTGGTGTTGCATTCTTTTTATATATTTCATAGGAGGTTGTACGGTCTGTACGGTGCTCCCTCCTATCCCTTCTTTTAATCCTATCTCTTCCTTTTATTTAGCACGTTTCTTAAAAAAAAAAAGAACTCATGTTATTAAGGAAAAGAACCGTAGGAGTTAGAAGTTTTAGTTTTTTTAGATTTATTTAAAAAAGAAAAAAGAAAAAAAGCAAGTAGCTAAAATAAAAGAAATTTAACTTTAGCTTTTAGATTTGTTTTTTTTAAGTTAGAATAAATGAACTTTAGTTTTAGTTTTTAGATTTATATTTAAAAAAAAAATAAAGGAAATGAAATAGTTAAAATAAATGAATTTAGTTTTTTTAGTTTTATTTTTTTTAAAAGAAAAGGATAATTAAATAATTAAATTTTGGTTTAGTTTTTAGTTTTTAGTTTTATTTCCTAAGGAAAGGAAAATATGTTTTATTTATAAATTTATGAAATTATGATTCATATGTAAATTTATGATTATGTAAATTGGGAAAATATTTTGTTAGAATAAAAATAATATACTTAGTATTAAAATTATATAGTTGAGTTTGTTACTTTGTGCTATAAGATGAATTTGGTATAAGTTGTTACTATCTGTTAAAATAGAATAAGACTCAAATTATTATTGATTTAGTTATAGGGAAATTATTTTTAGATAAGTGAAATCCTTGGAAGAAGTTATTTTGTAAGTTTACGTCTTGGATTTTGATTTTGATAATTGGTTAACTATGAGTGAAACTTGTGTAAGTCGTATTAGTGGTCATAGAAAAGTCATGTTGTCAAGGTTAGTTCCAGAGGCATAGGTTTTAATGTTTTGTTTTAATATATATGCTATGATTGTAAAAGTGTCATGATGTGGAATGAAGTCTTACGAGGATGATATGGTTCATTATGGTGTTGATTATGCATTAAGTAGTGTGTCAAGTTTTGTGAATGGGAAGATGTAAAATGTAAAAAGAATATGTTGGTTATGGTTTGCTTCACATGGAAGCTATGGGCAATGTTTTGTGAAAATTTGTCCTTGTAATTCAGTTGGTATGCAAGAGGGTTAATGTCTCGCATAGTTCATTTATACTTGTTAATTGCTATACTTGGTGAGTAGGGTCTTCTAGATGAAGGTAGGGGAGTGGCTCTCAATGGGGGCAGGAGTCCAAAGTGGTCTCCAGGACAACCCATGTGGGAGTTTCTTAACTCAGTGATAACCTAATTAATGACTTAAGGGGTTGGATCGTTAATCACATTAAACAAGATAAGTGGAAGCCTCACTAATGGCTCAAGTGCTCATTTAGGCTTGAGATGAGATGAGAAGGTCTGGAATGGCAAGATCAACTACCTTGTCCTCATGAAAGGTATGTTGATTCCGAATGAGTTTGTATGGGGGCTGGGGGTTGGGAGAGGCTACCAGGACAACCCAAGATGGTGGCCGGGGCATAGGAAGGCCTACCAAGACAACCCATGACAAGTTATGTGATGACACTTCTCCCTATTGCAGTCTAGCATTCCTTAGTTGTACTCTTCCCATTCATTGTGTGGTTGCCTTTGGAAGTGATGTTGAGTATTGCCCTATGTTGTGTTAGTCATGTGTAGTCCTTGTTATTCATAGTTATTGTCTACCTAACTATTCATGTCATGGGACCTTATTGTTATCTCCTAGCACGGGGGGTGGACCTTAGGGTTCCACATGGTCAGGTGGTTATGCTTTATCTCCATTGGTCCCTTTGCTGTTATTCGTGTACGAGGAGGATATATTATGTAGAAGATCATTGATCTTGTTTTACTTGAGGAGACAAATATTTATGTTTATATTTTAGCCTTGTATATTAATTGAACCATGTATTATTATATTGATGTATATCCTCAAGTGTAATTAGGATGTGACATTGTAAACATTATTTTGATGTATTCTATTGTAAGGAAATTGTAAACATATTTGTAATTGCATATGGTAGGTCTTGATGTTATTATCTGATGTCTTATTATAATGGAAGTATATATGTGTTGTCTCTTTGATGCAATTGGTTTCAGATTGAATCATGGATGTTAATTAAATTATGTTAGTAAGTAGTAATGCAGTCATGGATACCCTAGAGAATAAAAGTTAACTTGCATGTTAAGTGATTATATGATTTACACTTTGTTATTATTTCTTCTTTTAAAAAGAAAAATTGCCCTTTTGTAATGCATAGTTAAGCTTATCTCTAGGGTTTCGTGGTGGGACATTACATTTGGTATCAAAGCCAGGTTTAAACACTGGGTACTCTGGGTGTATATAAGCTCATTATGTTTTCCTAGTTGCTTAGATTCTGTAAGGTATGTTTTTCCTTTTGTCATCCTCGCCTTACAGCCTGAGATTGTCCTTTATTGGTTTAGAGTAGAAGATGCCTAGAGTTTGAGGTCAAGGTCGAGGTCGGGGTCGAGGTAGGGGACGCAGAAGAGGTGGTGGTGGTACACCCCCTCTTAGTTCCCCTCATGAGAGTGCTCAGGAAGGTGGGGTTCAGAATATGGAGAACCAGGGTCAACTGGAGGGAGCTCAGTTGTGCTAGTTGATTAAGGAGGTTCTTGCGCGTATGGGCCTTAGGAAGGAGGTAGATCAGCTAGGAGGGGGACAGGAAGTAGATCAGCTAGAAGCTAGGGAGAGAGAGAGATCACCTAGAAGGAGAGAAATGATAGCAAAGTAGGAGGCCACCTTAGCCAGTCACATGAGAGATCTTTTGAGGGCACGCCCTCCTACTTTTGATGGAACTAGTAGTGGATTGGAGGCTGAGACCTGGTTACTAGATTTGGGTAGGTGTTTTTCCATGCATCCATATGGTAGTAACACCAAGGTGAGATGTGCTATATTGTATCTCAGAGGTTTTGCTTCAACCTGGTGGTGTTTAGAGGAGCACAAGTTGCACTTGGACATTAGTACTATTTCTTGGGAGTTGTTCTTAGAAAGGTTCAAAGCTCACTTCCTATTGGATCACTGGAAGCAGTTTCGCGCAGATGAGTTCCACGAGTTGAGACAGATGGTCATGTTAGTAAAGCAGTATGAACGTAGATTTTATGAGGTCAAGCAGTATGTGGGCATCAGAGATGATGAGGCGATGTTAGTGCAACACTTTATTAGGGGCTTGAATGCCCATATCAGTGGAGGAGTCTTTATTTTTGAGCCTAAGACTATGGGGGTGGCAGTTGAGAAAGCCCATTTGGTGGAGGAGAATTTGGCGATGGCTCTTGGTGGTCATACAGATGTGCAGATTGGTAGTGCGCCTCTGGTAGGTGTTGAACCTCATGGTGGTCAGATTTAGGTAGTTGACTCTTAGAGAAGCCATCATACACCTACTAAAGGTAGACAACAGCAGCAACAGTACTCCCAGAATTAGCAAGGTGGTGGTACTCCGTCGGGAAAAGACCGTAATTGGCAATGGGCCAAGAATTATCATCCCAATCAGCCAGTTCAAAGCACATAGTTTGTAGTTAGTAGAGATGATTTCGAACAGTCCAATGCTTTCTTAGGTGGCAGAGATTACATTAGAGGTACTTGATGTTTCTCTTGTGGTCAGCAGGGCCATATAGCTAGGCACTATTCACAGACGAACGTTGGAGGTTTTGGTCATAGGCTGGCAGCTTCAAAGCCGACCGTAAGTGATGCAAGGAGGTCTCATTGAGTGTTCATAGCAATTAAACACCGCCAGGTAGGGCATCAGGGGATAGTCTTGGAGACCGAAGGTAGAGTATGGGTAGCTTTCTTTGGAGCCCGTGCATGTTCCGCAGCATGGGGAATTGATCCTCGAGAGTAGGGGCATTGAGCAAGGACTAACCCTCAGCTTGTTTGCAGGATTCTAGGAGTAATCCTAATCCAAGGGGGGGAGGATGTAGTGCCCCTCATTTTGGCTTTCTGATAGTTATTCTATTTATACATTATGACATCTTGGATTTACTGTTCTAATGATGATACTTGTCTATTGCTATGATGATACTGTTAGAACTATTGGTTATACTTATATTATGATTAGTTATGGACTCAGTTGATTATGTGGATCAATTTTATCATGTGCTTAATTTGATTATCTGATGATGTTTCCACTTAGTTGTTTAGCTACTAATGTGCATGCATGATATGGTTAGTTATGAATGTGATTGGTGGAAGGGACAATGTCACATTACTTATGCATGAGTACCCTGCTACACTGCGATTTTCTTCCATGGTGTGTTTGATTAGATGGTTATATATATATGCTCAACATTTCATTTGTTGCAGGTTGCAGGTACTAAGCATTGACTCCACCTGAATTGGCAAGTTTGAGCATGCCTCAAATCCAATGGAGAATTGTTGATTAGAGATGACATAAGGTCCATCAACTTGTCATCATCCTCGAAGAGGGTGAGTGCATGTCATGTGGTCTGGTCTGTTAGTCCGGTTGGTTGGGCATGATAGTCAGTCACCCTGGTTGAGGTCATCTGGTATTGTTTGGTATGTGGGTTTCAGTTTGTAATTGTGTATTTATTATTTGGTTAATTTGCTTCATTAAATATAGATCATAAGTCCACCTTAGTAAATAAATAATAACATTAAAAGGTAAATAAGTGTTTTAAATCGAGAATATAATGGATAATCTTTGTATATGAAAATTAATAGTACTTAAGCAAATGTTATATTGTGAGGAAGTGATTATAAAAATATAATATTAATAAAAGTCATTGTTGAGTAGGAATATAAAATATTCTATGTTCTAATTGAGATTAATAAATTAGAATATATTGTGTTGTCAGAAAATCTGGTTGGTGCAACCCAAAATAAATAAACTTTTGAAATTTTCGATGGCCAGTAATGAGAAGGAATTAATTATTTTTACTATTTTATTCTTTGGGGGAAATGCATATTTGAGGAGTTTTCTGGGGATTGAGGGGGCATGGTTTTTTTCAAGATTTTTGAAAAGATTAGTGAATTGGGTTTTGGTAAAGAGTCATTATGCGCATGTGTGTCTTACGGCCGCATTTGATTATCAGCAAAAAAATTTCTTGCAATCCATGTGATGAATATTACTTGAGGCTTTCCGTAATCATTTTTCAAGTTTTGTTAAGCCATGTAAATAAACTGGTATAAATTCATTTTTTTCCAAAAGTCTTCTTAATTTCTCTCCCCTCATTAGATTTCAAACCCTACCTCCTCTTGTCTTGTTTGCATATGCATAAGAGAGATAAGGAACAGAGCTTATCTATGCTATATTTACAATATTCAATTATATCAGTAATCTTGTGAATCCTCCTATGTTCATATTCATATGAGACCTCCAGATTCCAAGAAATTAGAATCACCATTGAACCCTTTATTGCATGACAAAATTTCTTCATTGAGATAGAAAATAAATATGTGTGGCTATGCTTCATCATTTTGCATGAAGGTAGAGTTTATTTCATCTTGATCAATTTCTAAATCGAGCTCCTTGCTGAGAAGCCGAACCTATCCAATGTCAATGTAGCAATAAGTACAGTCTAGGAAGCTCTAAAATCTGTATCTTTTTATCTTAAACCACCAATAGGAAGCTTTTACAAACAAATGTGGAATTAGATCCTTTATAGTTTATAAGGATTTTTTTGTGTGCCAAATCATCATGAATCTTTCCTTTGGATGTTTTTCTTGTTGCATACATACCTGCTCTTTGAAGAAATTCTATTTGCATACTCTTCTTTATAGAATCTTTCCTTTCACTTGTACCTATCCCTATTGCTTTGAAATAAAAACAAAATAAATCATTAAGAAAATCAGATTAAAATTTGAAGAGCTCTTCCTATGGAGGCCATATGGCCTGATTTATTCTATAAACTAATTCAAATCTAATAAAACAATAATAAAAAAATAGAGGCAGTTTTACCTTTGCAACCTCACCCAAAATTCCCCCTGAATGATCAAATGACAAAATCATTTTAAAAATTTTGGAGTTGCATTTTTTTTTATATTTCATAGGAGGTCGTACGGTCTGTATGGCGCTCCCTCATGTCCCCTCTTTTAATCCTATCTCCTCCTTTTATTTAGAAAGTTTCTTAAAAAAAGAACTCATGTTATTAAGGAAAAGAACCGTAGGAGTTAGAAGTTTTAGTTTTTTTAGATTTATTTAAAAAAAGAAAAAGAAAAAGAAAAAAAGCAAGTAGCTAAAATAAAAGAAATTTAATTTTAGCTTTTATATTTGTTTTTTTTAAGTTAGAATAAATGAACTTTAGTTTTAGTTTTTACATTTATATTTAAAAAAAATAAAAGGAAATGAAATAGTTAAAATAAATGAATTTAGTCTTTTTAGTTTTATTTTTTTTTAAAAGAAAAGGATAGTTAAATAATTAAATTTTGGTTTAGTTTTTAGTTTTTAGTTTTATTTCCTAAGGAAAGGAAAATATGATTTATTTATAAATTTATGAAATTATGATTCATATGTAAATTGGGAAAATATTTTGTTAGAATAAAAATAATATACTTAGTATTAAAATTATATAGTTGAGTTTGCTACTTTGTGCTATAAGATGAATTTGGTGTAAGTTGTTACTATCTGTTAAAATAGAATAAGACTCAAATTATTATTGATTTAGTTATAAGGAAATTATTTTTAGATAAGTGAAATCCTTGGAAGAAGTTATTTCATAAGTTTACATCTTGGATTCTGATTTTGATAATTGGTTAATTATGAGTGAAACTTGTGTAAGTCATATTAGTGCTCGTAGAAGAGTCATGTTGTCAAGGTTAATTCCAAGGCATACATTTTAATGTTTTGTTTTCATGTATATGCTATGATTGTAAAAGTGTCATGATGTGGAATAAAGTCTTGCAAGGATGATATGGTTCATTATAGTGTTGATTATGCATTAAGTAGTGTGTCAAACTTTGTGAATGGGAAGATGTAAAATGTAAAAACAATATGTTCATTATGGTTTGCTTCACATGGAAGCTACGAGCAATGTTTTGTGAAAATTTGTCCTTGTAATTCAGTTGGTATGGAAGAGGGTTAATGCCTTGCATGGTTCATGTATACTTGTTAATTGCTATGCTTGATGAGTAGGGTCTTCTAGATGTAGGTAGGGGAGTGGCTCTCAATGGGGGCCAGAGCCCAAAGTGGTGTCCAGGACAACCAATATGGGAGTTTCTTAACTTAGTGATAACCTAATTAATGAATTAAGGGGTTTGGTAGTTAATCACATTAAACAAGATAAGTGGATGCATCACTCATGGCTCAAGTGCTTGTTTAGGCTTGAGATGAGATGAAAAGGCATGGAATGGAAAGATCAACTAACTTGTCCTCGTGAAAGGTATGTTGATTCCGCATGAGTTTGTATGGGGGCCGAGGCCCAGGAAGGCCTAACAAGACAACCCATGACAAGCTATGTGATGACACTTCTCCCTATTGTAGTCTAGCATTCCCTAGTTGTACTCTTCCCATTCGTTGTGTGGTTGCCTTTGGAAGTGATGTTGAGTATTGCCCTATGTTGTTATAGTCATGTGTAGTCCTTGTTATTCATAGTTATTGTCTACCTGACTGTTCATGTCGTGGGACCTTATTGTTATCTCCTAGCACAGCGGGTGGACCTCAGGGTTCCACATGGTCAGGTGGTTGTGCTTTATCTCCATTGGTCCCTTTGTTGTTGTTCGTGTGCGAGGAGGATATATCATGTAGAAGATCACTGATCTTGTTTTACTTGAGGAGACAGATATTTATGTTTATATTTTAGCCTTGTATATCAGTTGAACCATGTATTATTATATTGATATATATCCTCAAATGTAATCAAGAAGTGACATTGTAAACATTGTATTGATGTATTCTATTGTAAGGAAATTGTAAACATATTTGTAATCATATATGGTAGGTCTTGATGTTATTATCTGATGTCTTATTATTTTGGAAGTATATATGTGTTGTCTCTTTGATGCACTTGGTTTCAGATTGAATCATAGATGTTAATGAGATTATGTTAGTAAGTATTAATGTGGTCATGGATACCCTAGAGAATAAAAGTTAACTTGCATGTTAAGTGATTATATGATTTACACTTTGTTATTTTTTCTTTTTAAAAAAAAAAATTGCCCTTTTGTAATGCATAGTTAAGCTTATCTCTAGGGTTTTGTGGTGGGGCATTACACAATGCCCAATGGATATTCAAGGCAATTGACCTGATGCTTAGTAGGCAAGCATATTACAGAGGTCACCATAAATGTTACCAATTTTCTCATAGCTCAAATTGGCAAAGCTTGAATTTATTCAGTTCATCCTAGATGAAAAAGTTTTTAACATTTTCTGCTAATAGTTATTTGCATAGTTGGAATAAGCACTAATATTACAGTTCAGTCATGTTGTTCAAGAAAAGAAAATATTTTTTGATCATTCATTGCATAAAGAACATTCACAGGAGAGATAAGTATTTCATTCACTACAATGATTATTCATTTACAAATTGAGATACATAAAAGGATAAATATTGCATTGAAAGAAATAATGACAAATCAAATGTCCCAGAAAAGCCGTGGGTATAGCTGAACTAATACAGTCATAAGAAAGATACTATGTATCTAAAGACAAGAAAGAAAATATTTCCATCATTGTCTATTTGTCTCAGTTGATCATCCTTGCAGTTGAATCTTCCTCGCTCCCGATCTTTGACAAGAACCTGCAAAAATGTGGAAAAGGCCTATTAGAGCTCCAGAAATAATTCTTTGTATGCCTATCAGAAGATACAAAATATATTGCTTATGGTGTACTACATCAGACAAACATGTTATCCATGAGTAAGATAGATTGAAAAGGAACAATCATTTGTATTGCAATGTTTTTAATCTAATATGTTTGTTTCATGTGCAGTATAGGTGAAAGTATGTTGTTGTTCAGAAGATAATTCAGCATGTGGTACAAAATTGGCTCCCACAAGGGTAGAGCTCAGCATGCTATCTCAAAGGGGATGAAATAGGCATACATGTTCTTATTGTTCAGATAGAGTACATTTAATTGAAGCAAGAATCTTACACCGGGTTAATACATGAGCTTCAAGCTCAATGCCCATAGATGACTATTAGTTTAGGTGATTCAAAGTAAGAGACATCAATGAACATTGATCTACTTTTCAAGACTGCCAAATGATACAACATGCCTAATGGGTGAATATTTTTTCGTCAACTCGTTGATGGAAAAATGGTTATATCAACCATAGTGTGATGAGATAAATCTCTCCTCTTAGCAAGGGGAGGTTCCCTTTCTTAACTACTTTCAAACTTATCTATTATAACACTAATCTTCAGGGTGAATCCATATCATCCATTTCTCTTTTTTCAGAAATGATGTTTACAATTTAAAATAGCAACTTCACAATACAAATCAAATATAACCAAGAAACCCATGAGAGCACAAAGTCTATCAATGTTCCTTTTATTGATTTAAAATTTAGAAACAAATAGGATAAGGTCTAGCCCAAAGTCTTCACCGAATACTATAATAAAACACATGATCATAAAAGATAACGGCAGCTCAAAGTCTTTCCAATATCTCTTACTCCAAAACATAAAATCACAAACCCAAAGATAATTATTACAGCACAAAGTCTCCAATATTGGCTTTAGAACATCTCCCAGATTATCCAAACTCACACTACAACTCGATCAAATAGATAAGGTAGTATAAGGAAAAGGACATAAGAACAATTTCCAATACACCACAAGTTATTCCAATGCAAAAATGAACGATCGCTTGCTTTTCTATTCACTTGATAAAATATGATTTACAATTTTGAACACAAAGCCTCAAAATGCTCTTCAATTTGGCAGAGTTTTTCTTCAATAACTAAAAGATGATAATTACAATGGGGCGTCCTCTTTATTTATAGGAGAAATCGAGAGCAAAAATAGGAAAATAACAGCTAAGTATGACTTATTCAACAAAGGAGTCCTTTTTGATTTGGGACTTCATATGTTTTTACATGTAATTACATATGAGAAAAGTACATGTAAAAATGTGCAAACTATTTCAAAAGTACATCTGAAAAATAGAAAATAAACTAAGTGATGAAAAAGTTGCTTCAACTTGCATTGCCTTCTTTCTTCATGTGGCAATCATACATAGTAAACGCAGCTTGCATCCCCAAACTATCTGGACTGACTATGGTAATTGATTTTACATGGCTAGTTAACTTGGCCTTCAGATTATCTAAAGTTAACTAGTTATCAAGAATATTATCCATGGAAGCTACTAAAAATGTTTTGTCCTCAAACTCCTTCTGAAACATATTCTCAAATTCCTGGGTCATCTCCTCTACAGAAACAAATTGATTGTCCTTTGACACCAAATTGCATGGAAGCTCCTCCAACTTGTGTAAGAGACTAATGTCACTTTGGTCACTCAGCTTCCTTGCAGTTTCTAAGTCATTGATCAGATCTTTCAACACACGACTCTGATATGTCAATGCCTCCTTAGTCTCAATATATGAATCTTGATTTCGAATAACACCAATTGATATCAAATCACTTATTTTTAACTTCCTCATTTCTACCCACTTATCATGATTCTACTCTAAATGCTCAATATCCTGAGAAATAGCATCAATCAAATCATCAAGTTCTACCATGATTTTCTCCATTTTTCTTGTTTTCTTAGCTAGCTTCGTAAGAAGAGAGATTCCCTGTGTGTGCATCCTTTCCAACTATTCTTCAAGCACTTTTCCCTTAAGGTGAGTCTTTTCAGCTTTCTGGATGATAGGATCTTCAACAGAAATGGCTTCAGGAGTCACTGATTCTAAATTCAAAGTAATCTTCCTTACCACTACAGTCAATTGCTCTACCATTGCTTTGTAATGATCTTTCATCTCTTTTTCTTTATCAAACTTCTGAATCAAAATATCCATTGCCGATTGCATGTCAGTCTTTGCATTCTCATGTGTTATTTTGCCTAGTTCAATTCTAGAAATAGAGTAATCACTCATACTGAAATTTTCTATGGTAGCATCCTATGGGGGCCTTGCAATCTCCACAAATTTGTGCCCTTTCTCTCCCAGTACTCTTGAAATAATTTTTGGCTTCTTTGGAGTCTTAGCCCTAATAGGCACCAACTTACTAAAATCAAAGTCATCTCGAGAGATGGCTTGTTTCTTTCTTTTAGGCATATATGCTGACAACCATGGAGGAAGCACATAAGTACTCACATTCGGATCCAGTTCCATTGTCAGTGTTACGGGAACTGTACTAGTACTGGAAGTAGAAAAAATAGGTGGAGTATTAGTAAACACTACACATGACACATTCACATTCGAAACTTGCTCAGAACTTAATACAAGGTGATCACATATTGAAAAATCTCCAATATCAAAAGATGAGGAGGACAGACTAGGAATGGAACCAGAAGAATGAACATCATCAAAAGTAGTTTGAGGATTATCAAAAATTATTTTTAAGGGTGATGGAGATTCAGAAGATGGGATGTTGATAGGTGAAACAAGGATGGTAGGTGAAACAGACAGAGGAACTAAAACAGGTATGTTAGGCAAAGGAGAAGAGACTCAAGTATCCTGTGGTACATTCTTTTGTGGGGAAATAACTTCATCCCTTTGTTCTTCTCCCTATTTCTTCTATAGCTGGCTCATTAGTATTTTGTTTCTCAATTTCCATTTCTTCTACCTCAGATTCTTTCTCTACAGCCTTTGACTTCTTAGACACAAATTTGATCCTGGGTTTATGTGTCTTAGAAGAAGAGGGAATGTCACTCTTATTTTTTGTCCTATTCTCCATCTTCTTACATGTTTATTCTTGGACTTCGGTCTCTGATCCAGTAAGGAATTCTTTTAAAGCAATCCCCTTGCCTTCTAACCACTTATTTGTGTTAGCCAATATAGGTTCAAATCTTTTCTTTAAAGAAGTCAATTCTTTCTGAGACCATTGAATAGGTGGAAGAGAAGAATCAACAATTTGTTTAGTGTTATACCTAGGATCAATCAACTCTTCATAATCCACCAGGTCTTTAGGAATATCAGCCAAACCTAGATACTCAATCTGTTCCAGAGATAATCTGCTATAGTCCAATTTTCTGATATCCTCTTCTATCCTTAAGTCCACCCAGATATCTTCAACCATTGGTTCATGAAACTAGGTCTTCCTTTTGATCTTGTCTTTTACACCCCTGTAATCAAACCTTGGTCTTCATTTGAACTATTTCATGGTCACTAGTTGCATCTCGGTCTCCATCACCCTGGCATTTGCTGCAGTTGACACTGAGTATCTGCCAATTTCAACAGGAAATCTAAAACCTGGTTTCTTGAGTTCCATTTGCTTTTTATGTATGACAATCATTTTCCTACATAACTCCATCAGAACAAGCTTATCTAAAGGAAATATGGGCAACATATAAGGATAACCTTGAAAAAATCCAACCCTTAAATATGAGAAAGTTTGAAATTGTAAGAACATGCACCCATAATCATTCACAACTGACCAAGCTTCATTTGAAACTCTTCTTTTCTCTAACTGAGAGTCAAAAAAACACAAGAACACTACAAAGAAAGCATCATTTACTCTCCTGAAATGATGAATTGAACCTTTCAACATCAGCTGAGGATAGTATTGATACATAGGAACCACTCTCCTATCTCCTTTGGATGTCAAACCCAGAAAGATCCTCATTGAGGCTGCTATATACACAAGGTAAGAAGTCATATAGAATTTGAAAGTAGTGGATACCTTAGTCAATTGCTCATGCAGAGCATTGCTAATTTGTTCACCCCAAAAGATGGCTTGCTTGCCTTGAAGTATAACCTTGATAAAAGGATACATCCATTCATGGAAAAGAGAGGAAGAAACCAACCCCCTTATCCTACTAAGAAGAGTTACGAGATCACCAACTTCTTCAATAAAATCACTTCTGGGAAAGCTCCTTGGCCACCTAGACAAATTTGGCCTTGAAGTCTTAAGCCACTTAGTGTTAATTGTCTTCTTAGTCTTCTCAAAATTCTTGTCATATTCTTTTTGAGCTTTAGCAAAATCTTGTTTCACAACCCCTGTAGTAGTAGGACACATGAAAACTTTATCAATGAATTCCAGATCCAATCTAATGATCACATTGCCATTCGTATCCACCACTGCTCTAGTATCTCTATTGTAGAACTGAGCACATTATAGAACAAACTTTGTATTATGAGCTGCCACTGAGAACGATGACACCAAGTGAATATTTCTATCAACAATCTTCTTCATCGTAGAACTAGGGTTAGCAGACTTAGTTCTTTCCATGAACTCAGCCATGTCTACATGGCCGATCTCCATATCCTGAATATCATCAATCTTGGAGGTAACTGAGGTGATTAGAAAAATGCCTTGATACTTATACTTCATTGCTTTCGACTTCTTTGGAGACAACTCAGTCATTCAAAAAACTAACACAAGGAGTGTCAATGAAGAGAGAAAATCCATAGAAGAAACTGCAACAAAAGCCATGATCATGCAATTAGGGGAAATACTAGTAATCTGGGAAAATTGCATGTTGACGATCATGACTATGGGGGTAAGCTTGAAAGGGCTAGAGGCACAAGCAGGTCGAAAAAATAGAGGAAAATGGGCTTGGGAAAGTAAATTTGAAAATTTCTTAGAGTTGGAAAAAATTGATGTATGAGATAGTTGGCAGGTGTCAGGGCGGCAAAATTTGCCTACCCTGCATATTGGAGAAACATTTTCATGTCTGAGTGGTAATTTTTGCCAACTACATATGAGGGGTAGATTTGCAAGCTTATGTGTGAGCGGCAAAATTTGTTGATCTAGCATGATAGGGCAGATGTTTGATTCATGTAAGGGTAGTAAAATTCTCCGCCCATACATGTTGGGATGAAGCATCAAGTACACAAGCGGAAAAATTTGCTAACCCGTCATATAAACTAAAGTTCATAAGTTTGCATGTTAAGGCAATGAATATGACCGCTTGAACAATGGTGGGTAAAATCTTATGCATTGATTTCATGTAGGGTGGCTTATTTTGCCGCCACTACACACAAACAGAAAGTCTGACACTAATGATGAAATAAGCCGACTAAACATGAATTTTAAACCAATTTTTTTTAACTCTAAATCTTCAGAAAATGGGATTTAGAAGAACTAGGTTTTCATTTAGCTAAAAATTAGTGAATCTAGTCATCAAAACAATGACTAGATTCAACCAAAACTAGGGTTTCATAAAAAACAACTCTCAAAGGAAAAATGATTCACAAAAAGAAGAAATCTAAACAAATAACAACTTCATAATAACATTTACAAGAAATATAAATCAACATTCCTAGGTAAACCCTAAAGAGAGAGAAACAAAAGAAGAATAAAAATGTCGGCATACCTGGAAAAGCCAACGTCAACTTGAAAACGACCCTGAAAACTAAAATTCACAGAAACCCAAAATTCGTGTGAATCCAACGACCTCAGGAAGAAATTACCAGTTGCTTAGAAGGTTGGAGGAATGAAAAATAAATTAAATAAACTGAATTAAAACAATTTAAAAGATTAAGATGAGATCTTAAAATCAACACGAATGGCAATAAATGCCACTCAAATTTCGTGATTTGCAAGATCGTACTTGGTTGGGGAAAATAGCCGACACAACATGTGTCATCCACATGCAACATGTAAAGGTGAAAATCACCACTCGGACATGTCTAATTAAAAACAAGACTAACATGCGAAAGTGGCATGTTTGGCCACCTTTACATATAAAAATAGAAAAGTATGCAAGAGTGGTAGATTTTGCTGACATTGCACATAAAGACTTAAAAATTTACTAACACCCTAAGTGATCAAAATTGATATTTTGACAAGCTTACGACCTAGTCGATTTTCACAAATCTCAAGTAATCAACCTAGAGGATTGTCACAAGCTATTCTATGATGTCAAATGACTTTGCATGAGGCCAAGAAGGCTTGTCTCAATTTGCGAACTTAGAGTGTAGGCTATGAAACGGACAAATTTCATAGGGGTTGTCTACAAAAATGAGCATAGCTAATTTTGAGAACAACAATGCCTTTCAGATATAGGCAGATACAAAAAGGAAGTATAATCTTGATATTGGAGTAGCCATGTGTATGATGAATTAAATAGAAAGGCATGACTGAATTGACAGTAGAATTGCATGGACAAATAAACAAAAGTGCCTTAATGATCATCAAGTAAAGGTGCCACATGCATCAAATAGAGTGTACATGAGTATATAGTTGTACCAAGTACATGTAAACAACATCAATAATGGTTTAATCAATATGGCATATGATACATAGAGCTGGACAACAAAACATATGCCATGTCATGATTTGAAGTGACCATCATCCGTGAATCATCCAATTCATCTTCAAAGGAGAAGTGTACTTCAGTAAATTTAGTTCAAAATAAAAAATGGACTGCAAGTATCACATGTTACAGGTGGAATAAAACATGCCAAATATATCAGATACAGGATAAAGTGCCAAAAAATAGCAAGAGGAGGTTATGCAATGAGAGACAGTGACAGTCAACATGGGATGTGAAGATTGGTTATCGATTCAAGGCATGTGGAATAGTACAAGTTTATTATCTGATGTATGCTGAAAAATGGATATATAAAAATAATTTTAGGGCCATGGAGGTCCCAGCCAGGACAAGAGACATATTGACCAAGGGAACAGTAACAACTTTTGGTTACAAGAGAAAGGAAAATGAAGTGCAACTGGATGAGATTCTTTGTACATAGTAATGAAGCTATACAGTTGTTTCCTTATGTAAAGCAATAATGTATACTCCTTCAAAAATGAAAACCCTTATAATGTCTCATGTCTCAACTAATGTTTCAGGTATTGAAGGAATAATAGGAGATCAACATATATACAGCCACAATTCCCAACTGAATAGATACTCAGGAAAAATGGACACATGCAGCTCATAGTCACAGTCTTCAAGTGAGTGAGAGATACAAAGAAAATATAGTGGTTTAAACAAAGTATGCTAGTTACAAGTTATGCCTAGATAAACCCATTAATATAGAAGTCGCGGGCCAGTGAAAAAAGAAAATGCCTTCATTTTTTATTCATTGAGCTCATATCGAGCTTCACACAAATAGAAACACATAGACTTAGAAAAAATGGTTGCAGCCAAAGCATGTTATTTCTCACAGCAAGTTCAAATTACTTGGTTTTTTTTTGCAAAGGGAAAAGAAGTAAATATTGGGGAAACATAAAGTTTCAAGCTTATTTGAACAAAGCTACAGAATGCATAGGAAAGCTACAATAAAAGGAGAGATATCTAAGATTAAAGGAGTTACCTATTCTTTGTCTAAAATATCATGTGAATGGCTTCATGGGTATCTCTCATGGCATCCCAAACGGCAGTGAGTGACACAAACACAAATTCATCAGGAATAATACAGAAGCCACAACCTTAAAAGCTAGAATATCCCTTTAGAATGGAAAAGGAATGCATCAAAATGTATGACAGAGAGCCATTTACCTTATTTTCTTCGTATGAAATCCATGGCAGATCTTCCAGAAAGATGCAAAAGGGTTAATTTTAGTTCCAAACCCTAGAATGTTAGCTAAGCAGCAAAACTTTCCATCGAGTGACAAAGGGCAAAATGATGCAAAAGTTAGGGTTACGATTTGTTTTGTTTTAGGGTTTCAAGAAGCCCTAAGGCCGAATGTGGTATTTATCACATGGAATTTTCATTTTATTTGCCTAACTAATGCCATTGTGGTATCATGTCAATGTTGCAAAACCTAGGCTTTAATGCCTTAGAGAGATACTAGAACACAATGCATAGGTCTACATGCCTTAACACATTGACACCTTAAGTCTCTTTGGAAAATAGCCCCAAGGCCTTATGCCTTTAAGATTCTTTTAGCCTTTTGAAAATGTATCTGTAGGTTCATATGCCTTATGTGATTTTTCTCTTGTAGAGATAGATGGAGATAAGCCCTCAAAGGCTTTTATTTTTGCAAACTAATTATATTATGCCTTTATTTTTATGATTTTTTATAGAAAAATCAATTGATATGTATTGTAAAGACAGCAAAATTATAAGCCATGTGCTATTATTATTGCAAAAATCAAATCGAATAAGGATATAGATTAAAACTTCAAGCATTGTAAAGTTTTATTTTAAAGCAATAGTTTATAAATTGCTTCAAAATCAAAACTATTTTAAGTAGTTAGAGGCAAATAAAACAAATGAAATCTTGCTTTCTTTTTTACTTTCTTTGGGCAAAATTGGACAGATAATGAAAAAAATAGTGTCTTTTTGGGTAGATAAAGCATATTTTAAGGAAGATTTTGGTGGAGGATACTTGACAGAAATTTTTGACAGCTGTTATTTCTAGTTTGGAGGCATTTTGGGCCCTATTTTGGAGGATTCTTTATGGAGCTCAGGAATGGCTTGGAAAGTTGACTTTTTGGGATTTTGATGAGCTATTCCATCCTTTCTCATTTTTAGAAAGCCTTTCTGGATATAAAAGGAGGGTGGAGGACTTGGTTTTAAGGGGTTGATATCTTTGTTTCTTCTCTCTGGAGCATAGGCAGAGAGTTTGTAAACCGATATTGACTCATATTTTTTAGAGTTAGATGTACCCCTTTCATTTCAATGCAAGAAAGCATTCCTATTTCACATTTGTTGCCTCCCTTATAATTTTGATTTGATGTTTTCACTATGATTATGATGTCTAATCCTCTGATTATGTCTCAATATTATTGAAATATGTGCAGCTCTTGCCTATCTAATACAAGTTGTGTGTTGTGTTTAAGTTAAACCTTCATACAAAGTATTTTTGGATTGTTGGACTTAGGTGAAACTGAGAAGGTTATAGGCTTGAGAGTTGTTTGTGGGTAAATAATTAGATTTTAGGATCATCTTTAAAAAAAATAGAATTTCATTTCAGCTATTCCTCTTCCCTTTTCTCAGACAAATCAATAGTTTAAAAAATAATCATAAGGAGAACCATCTCACTCTGGAGATTCACTCTCGCTATAGGAAACCCACATCTTGAGAGTGTTTCCATGTGTCAATAGATAGCTAAGTCTTCTATAGGCTTAGCATAGAGTGCATATCTATTTGACAACAATTTGACAAATAATTCCCTTCTGTCATACTTTCTTGGATGTCCATGTTGAAATTAGGGCAGACAATTGAGAGGGGGATGAATCAGTTGTCACAAAACTTTTATCCTTTGCTATAGATTAAACTTGTTTACCACTTATTAATAGATGAATGATATAACCATGGAAGCATAGATCAACAACACATGAATAGAAACATAATCAACACACATAACACCAGGATTTTTACATGGAAACCCAGTTTAAGGGAAAAGCTATGGTGGGGGTTAACTCACAAGAAATTATACTCTGTTAAAAGTATTACAAATGGGGAAGGTGCATGCCATCAGGGCACACTGCCCAGAGCTCACTACTCCAAGAGGCTCATTGCCTATAGAAATGATTACAAGAAGATTACAGAATGTTTGAACTAATGAATAGCATCTACCAATGCAAAAAATTTAGTTTCGGTTAAGCACAGAATACTAATCTTACACACTTCATCCTTGCTCTGTCCTATTTCACTCTTCAGCCATAATCTGAGCTTAGATCTTCACCTTTGTACTTCTTTCTGTCCTTTTCACACATACTCCATCATTACACAACACACACACTTCAAAACACTTGAATCCATCAGCTATATATATCTGCATCATAAAATTCAATCAACTATAGTCTGCTTCAAGAAAACTTAGAACATTTATTAAGAACTCTTCTCTGTCAGCTAAATCCATGCACAATCAACAACGCGGACCAAAAAATTATGTTCTCACATCATTAATCATGTCAGCCAATACCACTGATTATCACAAATTGTTTAACCAACAATGTTTCTTCATTCGGACCAAGATCAAATACTAGGTCAACTTGTTCTTCTTTTGACTATACTGACTAACTGGAACCTGATACTTAGATGCTTATAACTTTTGAATCCTTCATCACCAAAGGCTAAATTGATGGATTTAGATATTCCTGACAATCCTTATCACTCCTTCAGATCCACAACACACTGTGATTTACCACCGAAGAGATCCGGACCAAGATACTAGACCCTGTCACATGCTTTATTTCTAACTTCCCAGACTTAGACAAATCTTTACTTTGACTTCCGGTATGAACAAATTATGTAATGTGGATGTGTAAGATAGACTTAGTTGCCATCAATGGCAACACCTGTCATACGTAGCAATGTCTCTTGCCAACAATCTCACCCTTTGGCATTAATGGCAACACTTAGTGAAAAATGACTAAGTGTCAGAATAACTCCCCCTTACTATGTGCACTTATGCTTTTCACTATTCTCTAGTGCTCCCCCTTTGTTGGATTTCTTATTTTCTACTGCTTTCCTCTCCCCCTTTGACATCAATGGTAAAGGATGGACTTTTTAGATGTAACAATTCCATAATCTCACATTCCTCCACAATGGAGTGTATATGCAATACAACTTTATAGCTAAGAGTGAATATTGCCTTGTGGTCTAGTAGTTCCAATATCTATAATTGATCATCAAACTCAACAAAATCTGCATACCAAATTCACCAAAAATTTTATGTACATGGGCATATATACAAACAACTGTATGGTTTATTTACATAAGTTTTGAACACATCACCAAAGACATTCTTCAACAGTGCCAACTCATTGTCCCAACTTTTCTTCATGTTGTTCAAAACTGTTATGTGACCACTAAATAAAAATGCTTGAGACTCTGGTTTCCACAAGTCAGTAGGACCACTTGACTTAGCAGCAACTAGGGTTTCTATCATGGTATTGAACATTGCTTCCAACTTGAGGGAAGTCAATCCCCGGAGCTCACACGTCCTTGTCTCAATGTTGTCCTTTTCCTTCATCAATTTCTTTATTTCTTCAATCAAGTTTATTACTTGACATTCTTGGCTCATTACTAACAGTGTCAGAGGATCAAAAGATTGGGATACACTTGACAGTTTTTTCTTAGTCTCCTTTATTTTTATTTCAATGTCCTCTACAGCTGTAGGACAAGATAAACAAAATTTATATACAATCCCTCCTTCTGTAAAAGCATTTTGAATGCTCTTTATACTAGTATCTAGCACAATTCTATCTAATGCAATCATCCCTTTTAGAGCACCAAATATTTTATCATTGAATTCATTTTTAACCTTGAGCTCTGTAGATTTTTTAAGGGACTCAAAATGAGTACTTACAGAATTTATCAAACTCTTTAACTGACTAGAGGGGGATGCAAATGAGTCCTTTTGGAATGTTGGCATGATTTTCTCCAGAATCCCAGATGCAAGGCCAAGCAACTCGCTATCTTCTATGTGAGACTTTAAGATATCTTCTCTTGCCTTGGCTTGAGCAATAGAGGCCAATTTTATCTTTTGCACTGGAGATAAAGAATCAAAATTGATTGGACTTTGTATTATGTCTTGATCTTTTTCAATTTGTTTATCTCTTTCCAAAATTTCTTTCGCTACTTCTACAATGTCTCTTGCCCAAAATGTTGATGTATCTATTTGATCCTTATCGGTACTGTCAATCAGATTATCCTGCTTGGGCTCTTCATCAACCTTTACAATCTATTCTTCTTTTTCATTTTTCTCCTTGGCCTTTTCTGCTTCTCGGTCCTTTGCTTCTTCTATTTCATGCTCTCTATTCTTCAATGAATCATCTTCAGTTTGAGCATCTTTTTCAACATTCATCTCTGTATCTTCTTTGCCAGATTGATCCAAAGGAGTTTGAATACCTCCTGCATCATCAGTTTTATCTGTCATCTTTTCATCTTCTTTGATTATTGCTTCCTCTTCCAGAACAAGGGAGTCATCCATCTCAGTTTGCTGCTCATTAATCTTTAATTCTTCAACATCCAGAATTGAGGAATCAATCACTTCATCAATCTCTTCTTCAACAATGGGAAGATTATGCCTTTTCAATACACTCAGAAGAATCTCCTGAGTATCTTTGACTATCTAATCAGTTTCACCAAGCATGAATTTATTCATTCTTTTCTTACTCCTAAAGTCATCTTTCACTTCCTTGAATATCATGTTCATTTGTTCTGTAGTAATCTAAGGGCACAATTTTATCAGTATATGCTCCCTAAGCTCAATGTCTTTACTTTTTGCATTTTCTTTTCTTAACTCTAGAATATCTACAAGCCCTTTTGGAATTTCAGTTTAGTTATTTCAATTAAAACCTTATTGTAGATATTTAGATATCTGACTATTGCTTCCTCTAGAATCCTCTTATCAGCATCACTGTAATCATCATAAAATTCAGTCATTGACCTTAAGTTCCCATCTACAGTGACTGATTTGATGATGTCATGCACAGAAAGAGTAGGTTTTTCAACATATGTTTCAGTCTTTTGCCTCTTGCTTGCCCTTTTTCTTCCGAAGGGCTTCTCCTTAGATACCTTGGCTACTTTTGTACCTGAGGCCTTCAACTCTTTGACCTCAACATCATAATCAGTTTCTTCTTCATCATTTTTCATGCTTTTATATGTTTGGGAGGCCTTAGTGTTCACCCTTTTCTCTTCTTTTCCAGATGATTTGCCTTTCGGTTCCTCATGTTTGGCAGGTTTTGGGAGAACAGGGGCAGCAGCAGAGCTCCTAGTAGTCCTTGATGTGGAGGAAGATTCTACTAGAGCACTTCCTTGTTCCTTATCCTACTTCTCCTTCTCAACTTTTTCTATCCTTTCTCTATTATGCTTCACAACTTCCTTAGTTATGTCAATGCTTTCAGCATACATTTCAACTTACCTTTGAATCTTTCTCTTAGATTCAGGCTTTCGAAGCTCAACATACAATTTCACACTGAGTTCACTATATGTCCCAAATCTTTCAACTATGGTCTCCTTTGGTTTACTTAGAAGGTGTTGACCATACATATCCAATACTTGCTCATCAACCTCATACCCCATGGGCATGATCCATACTATTCTTGGTTCAACAGCTTCCATTAGACATTGATTTGTATCCACCATAAAACAGACTATATCCTTGTATTTTTCAACCACAAATGTAGGAATTCTCTCCCTTGAATGCATCATGTTCAAAAAATTCTTGAAAAATCCCCAAAGAGAACTCATTTGGGCATTGGAGTCTCCAATATTGTTCAAGTGCTCCTTTATCTATATTGTAATAGGTTTATCATTGGTACAACACATGTTTTCGTGTCAAGTAACTCATTCATGAAATAGAAAAATAGACATAGAACCAAAGTACCATATTTAAAGGTGTTTTTCTTGTCTTTCTTGATTTGTTCAAGTTCTCAATTAGTTGGTTCTGCAATGACTCACACAAGACATAGTCTGCATTTTCTTTTAACATTTTGTATGCAGCATATATGGCCATTCCAGAAACAGAGTTCTCCCTGCTGGAGTGATAAATTTTGTAACCAATTACCATTGAAGAAAACTTAACATCCGGATCAATAATGTCATTGATAGTCATTGCCCCTTTGTAGAATTTAGCACCGGTTGCATCAGTTACTGTTTGATTCTTTATTACTTTCAACATTGGCAGTCCCCAGATGAGTTTAACCTTGTTACGGCCTTGATGACATCCTTGGTGATCTTGGAAGGTTTCATTAGCCACATAAACTCATCATGCATATGGATTAAAACATACCAGACCCATTCATCTTCATTGAAGGATGGAAAGCCTATAATCTGAATGAAATGTTTATCATGTAGTGCCCTATACTCAAGCTTATGACCGTGAATTTCATCCCTTAGATGATTCTTGAGAAAATCTACAAACCTTGAGTCCTCGAATTCATTTATGCTAGCATGAATATAGGCCGTAATATTGATTTCTATGGATGCTTCTCGAAATTGGGTTGGGGCCTTTCAGTAATATCAACAACCAATAGTGTAGCCATTGCAAAAGATCACAAGTTCAAAGATTCATAGAAAAATACCTTTTTCTTCCATGGAATTAGGGTTAGTTGATGAATTCGCTAATCGCACTTCAAATCCCTGAAATCTTAACTTAGGTGCTCTTTTGCTTGCTTTCTTCGAATGCAAAGTGATCCAAATGATGAAAGAATGACCTTTTTTGCTCCACAAAACCTAATACTCCATTGTAATAAATGTGTTGCCCTAACTTCATTTGGTTACTCTGTTTCTTGATGTAGTTTCTCATGAATCAGTCTGTAAATCACCATATCCACTTTTTTGCTTCCGAAAATCCTTTCAAGTGATCTGTAATACCTCAAATTATCTTTTCTCATCATGCCAGATTTAGGTACCCACTTACTAGCTAAGAGAATTTGATTTTCAATGCAGCTCCCCCTAAGCCAGAGCTCCCATCTTAGTTCCCTGAGGAATTCTCAGCACCGGATTCTGGTGCGGACCCATTACCATCATTTCTTACACTTTTCTTCACCCATGTCTTGTTCATTTCATTCTAGATCTCATTTACATCAATTTTGCCCTTGCCTTTGTCTTGTCTCTGCTCATCTGGTTTTCTATTTACTAGACCTCTTCTTTAATTATTCTTGCTTTTGTAGAATCTTGCAATATGACCGGATCAATTACAATTGAAACACACAACATTTCTTTGCCCATTTGATTGATTTCCTCTTGATCTGCACTGATTAGCCACATGTCTAAATCTATTGCATGCAAAGCATTTGCCACTGAAAGAATTGCCATTTCCTTTATTGTTAGAGTTATTCATTATCATACTTCTGCATTCATTGGATCTATGACCATACCTCTTACACTTGAAGCATTGATCAGAGAAGGATGGACCACTTTGATTTACTCTTCTTCTACACTGAGTAGCTCTATGACCAAATTTATTGCAATTGAAACAATTTCCATTAAAAGATGGATACCTTTGAGCATTAGGTTGTCTTACTAGAGGTCTTCTAGGTCTTTTTCTCCCATTCCTTGATTGAGAGTTTCTTTGTCTAGATTTGGAGCTTTCACTTTTTTCATACCCAAGACCATGCTTATCATCAGCCTTCTTCTAACTCTCAAGCAGCACTTCAAGTTTAGTTGAGCTTATCTTGAACTTCTCCTTGTATTCATTTGCAACTTCTAGGTCATGTTTGAGAATAACAATTTTCTTCTCAAGTTCTTCTTCATTTTCCCTGGTTTCTTGTAGATATGACTCTAAGTGGCCAATTATTCTATTCAAACTGTAGCATTCTTCTATTCTTTCTTTCAAACTCTAATTTAGGTTTTCTTCATTTTTCTTCCTTTCCTCAATTTCCTTGGTTAGCTTCATTACTTTGGATTCCATTTCATGTTTTAGGACAACAATCTCTTTTGCCAACTTTTCACATTCCTTTGTCTTCTCCTTTAGAGATTCATCCATGTCATTGTCTTCATTCTGATCGGCTAACCGGTGAAGTAGCTCCCTCCTCTTTTCATTGGATTTTCCCATATGACTTTTTAATTTGTTGATGAAAGCATCAACATCTTTAAGATTCTCTTTCAGTTCTTGGATTTAAGATTTGGCCTGACTAAGATCTTCTAAAGCAAGTAGAAGTTGTTCATTGAGGCCATCAGAATACTTGTGTGAACCCATAGAAATACCTTCCCAAATCTTAAGCTGTTAAACTTCTTCAAAGGAACCAATCTCTGATACCAATTGTTGAAATTAGGGCAAACAATCACAAAATTTTTATCCTTTGCTGTAGATTAAACTTCTTTTACCACTTATTAATAAATGAATGATATAACCATGAAAGCATAGATCAACAACACATGAGCAAAAACATAATCAACACACATAACACCAAGATTTTTACGTGGAAACCAGGTTAAGGGAAAAACCACTATGCGGGTTAACCCACAAGAAATTATACTCTATTAGAAGTATTACAAATGGGGAAGGCACATGCCTTCAGGGCACACTGCCCAGAGCTCACTACTCTAAGAGGCTCACTATCTACATAAATAATTACAAGAAGATTATAGAATGTTTAAACTGATGAATAACATCTACCAATGCAAAAATTTAGTTCTGGTTAAGCACAGAATACTGATCTTATACACTTCATCCTTGCTCTATCCTGTTTCACTCTTCAGCCATACTCCAAGCTTAGATCTTCACCTTTGTACTTCTTTCTACCCTTTTCTCACTTACTCGATCATCACACAATACACACTTCAAAACACTCAAATATATCAGCTATATATATCTGCATCATGAAATTCAATCAACTGTAGTCAGCTTCAAGAAAATTTAGAACATTTATTAAGAACTCTGCTCTGTCGGCTGAATCCATGCACAATCAACAATGCAGACCAAAAAATTGTGTTCTCAAATCATTAATCATGTCAGCTAATACCACTAATTATCACAAATTGCTTAACCAACAACTTTTCTTCATTTGGACCAAGATCAAATACTAGGTTGGTCTGTTCTTCTTCTGACTATACTAATTAACTGGAACCCGATACTCAGATGCTTATAACTTTTTAATCCTTCATCACTGAAGGCTAAATTGCTGGATTTAGATAGTCTTGACAATCCTTATCACTCCTTCAGATCCACAGCACAATGTGATTTACCACCAGAGATATTTGGACCAAGATACTGGACCCTGTCACATGCTCTATTTCTGACTTCCCGGACTTAAACAAATCTTTACTCTGACTTCTAGTATCAACAAATTATGTAATGTGGATGTGTAAGATAGACTTAGTTGCCATCAATGACAACTCCTGTCATGCATAGCAATGTCTCTTGGTAACAGTCCATACCCTGTTCCCACGCTTCCATTTTGATACAGGCAGAAAAGGCATTGCTAAAGCTTTTGGTGGACGGAGATGGGCAAGTTTGGAGGAGAATAATTGGAGGAGGTTGGAAGAAAAGTTGTAGGCTAGATTAAATATTGCATTAATTATGGATAGTATTGGAATCATTTGTCATTGCACCAAAAGCTTGAACTATCAATGCTCGCTACAAATGCCAGACTTAACCCAAATCCATGGGAGGCTCACTGCCATGTCATGAATCTCGAGGTGAGTGTTGAATGCCTCATTGACAAGGGGGCAGCTTACTGCCAACAATCCACCCTCAACGTAACTTGAGGGATTCGCACCCATGACCCATGGATCTGATACCAATTGTTGGAATCGTTTGTCATTGCACCAAAAGCTCGAGCTATCAATGCTCGCTACAAATGCCAGACTTAACCCAGATCCACGGGAGGCTCATTGCCATATCATGAATCCTGAGGTCAGTGTTGAACACCTCACTGACAAGGGGGCAGCTCACTACCAATAGATAGAAGGAGGATCTGCAAAGAAAAGGAGGAGATTGAAAGGAGCGGTCAACTCCCTTGTAGAGGTGACGATCCCAGGCTTAGCCAGAGAAGAAGTAAGCTAACAACCTTTATGTTTTGTTTATCTTCCTCGAGCTGAAATTTGCAAATTAGTATTCTATGTATTTTGTTTTGTGAAAGCCCCAGTTTAGAAATACTATTCTTGTGGGGAATGAAAAACAAGTTAGAATTGTTATTACATTGACATTTCCTCAAACCCTTGTGTAAGCCCGATAGGCCATTCTTCATGGCATACTGTTTGAAAATTTTGATATTTGCCAATTTCACTATGATGGTAGAGAAATAATTATTTTTCCCTCTTGTGCAACATTATGTAAATGTCTTGATTTTAGAAAATACCCTGCTAGCTTCATCGTCCAAGCCAGTTACTCCAACTTATGTGTTATCTTGACAATTCTGTTGGCATGCTTTCCAATGCAATACATTATAGAACAACTCAACCATTCTCATTATTAGAGGCAAAAGGCAACAACCAACTTAACAACTAGCATGGGCATTAATGACTTACAAACCTTTCATAAATCCTAAGGCTTGATACTCAATAAAGTAATAATTGATATAAGGGACAGGGAAAGACAAGTTTTGTATGTTCCTCAAATTTCACTAGCATTTATATGAGAGAATGGAAATTGGTGCACGAGAAACCTATGTGCATTTTGCATAATTAACTTATTCTGATAATTTCGGGGTACATGGCCATAGTTGATGTTGGTAAGAGTTAACAGGATTCTTAAGAATGACTTTATAGGTTAAAACTCTTTGTTTGTATGTTAGTTCATTGTCTTTTGAGAATTATTAATAAGGTTTTGGTAAACAAATTAAGGTCTTTAATTAAATAGTTAATTAATTGGAAAATAGTGAATTTAGTTGTTGAATAATGAGTTATCATGGTATTAGTGTTAAATGATTGTTTGTTACATATGGGGGTTAAATGAGATGAGCTCAAGTCTAGGATAATGAGTCCTCGTGCATGTCCTTGAGAACTTGTAAAGGCTAAGGATGCACATGAGAAGGCTTATCCATTTGTGGGGCGTCGAGTTATCCATCTATAGGGTGTTGATTTAGGCATGAATGAGTCTCCTCGTCTGTATGAGAGGTGCACTTGATTCCATGTGGTGTCATCCCTCCATGCACACATGTTGACACTCCATCCGATCTACACCCTAGTATCTTGTACCCTTGTAGTCGTGAGTAGTACCCAATATTATATTGATGAGCATCTCTATGTTATGACTACATTTATGCATTGTTTTTCATGTCTTCTCCATGATTGATGTTAGTGTTGGCCATCATGTATACCCTTACCTTGTTACTTATGTTTGGGCCTTGTGACTACCTCTGAGCATGGTGGGGTGGTCTCTTTTGAGTCCACATGGTTGGGAGGCATTACCATCACCATTGGGGGCCGATGAATAGGTTATTGGAGCACTAATTGGAGACATTCTCTATTGTACTTATTTTTATCAGTTATTATATCTCATTCATGGCTATGCCATTGTACTTATGTATATTCTTTTATGTAATTTTTGTAATCTCTTGCAAGAGGTGATGTCAATATAGTAATGAAAAGAAATGTGATGTTTTCTATATGTGGCTTACAGTTTTTCAGTGTTGGTATTAGACCCACTTGCACTATGATGATCATTATGTCTTGATGTTTATAAGTGGAAATGGGTATTTGGAATATGTGAATTTGGTGTTTAAAATGAATGTAGTTTTTAATGATGTTGCAAGGAGGGTGATTTAGTCGTCTCCTTTGGGTTGTACATTTGGCCATACTTGGCCATGAATGTTGCTGATCTATCAAATCAGCAACCGTATTATGTGCATGTTATCACTTTTTACTCAAAAAAAACATTCTTGCCCTCTTTTGGCCCTTACCCTTCAGGGTTATGGGGTAGGATGTTACATCTAGTATCAGAGCCCAATTCACACACTGGGAACTCTGGTGTACTTGATCCTTCTATGTTTCATTGTGTTTGGCATGTGTGGTGTGAGCTTGTTATATTGTTTTTTCATTCTTGATTGCCTTCATGCCTTAGCATGGCATTAGTGGGTTAAGTTACAACCCCATCCTCAAAATCATAGAGGAAATAGCCTCCTTGGCCTTACCTTACTCAATGGGACTAGAGTGCTGACCTTGGTTGATAGTCTCCCATGGTTAAGAGTGATCACTCTCCCATGTTATAAGATGAGGGTAGGAATGTGCTACCTTGTGTGTTTGTGGGTTGAAGGTAACTTGAGTTGCCTAATTACCCTTGCTTGGATATGCTCTTCTTGTGTCTTCCTTTATGTTGCTAGTGAATGAGATGACCCTAATTGGTCATGAATTGCTCTTGTAGTTCCTTCTTATATTATAGATGTAAAGGATGAAAGTGTGTGGATGTCCACGGATGTGGATAGATTAGAATGAATTTTTGCATGCTTTCTTGTAAGTGATGTATGGTTGCTGAAATTGGTGTGATGTGACCAAATTTTGTATGTAACCTCTTGATGTGCTAGATTACTACATCTATCATTCTTTAATACAAATTGATGTAATTGGCGTATTAATGGTGCCTTAAACTTCCCCTTAGTAGAATTTGCATGTTTGTATGATGAATATTGGATGGCATGTAATGTCTTGACTTGAGATGAAATATATCATTCTGTCCTTTTCTTAGTTGTCAATAGTTGACAAGATGCTAGATTGATGGCTTATGGATTTAATTAGCATGTGAAAGTTACAATAAGTAAAAGAATTAGTGAAGAATAACTTATGCTTGTTATGGTTATGTGTTGAAAGTGATTATATGTTAATTAGTGTTTCCTTGTTTAATGAGGTTGAATGAGGAAGGTAATTGCTTAGTCGATATATCTTGTTGATGAAATTTGATCTCCTCTATTGTATTGTGGTTTTAATGAGATCATTTAGGTGAACACTTGTACTTTAATGCAAATTGAAAATAGTGAATGCTAAGGTAATAAGAATGTTAAATATCTTGCTTTGAGTGAGCAATTGAATGCCATTGACATAGCCAAGGTTACTTATGCTTATATGTATGGATGTGAATGTAGAGATATGACTAGGGTTCCTCAACCAAACTCATTTAATTGTGTTGCTAGTTCCTCATTTTCTTGTGAATGAATGGTATTATTGTGACTTGTGATATGATGTCGCATTATGTGTTATTATGAGATGTATGTCATTATGTGAATATAGAAGTGAAAGTAATGATGATAGTGATGATGCTATACATGTTCATGCATTATTGCATTATGTTGAAAGCATTGCAAGTAAATCTATGATGTTATGGGTAAATGAGTTGCCCTTGTGAATAGAGAAAATTGGTATGGCTATTTGGGAGTACCTATTGTTTGGTTAAGTTGTGTATCTTGGATTATGTTGCATAGTCATAAGTGAACTATGGCATTGCCTGGGTAAGAGAAAATATGGTTGTACTCCTTATGATGAGGACATCCAGTAATGTGCTCTTGCTGAGTGTTGTGATTAATCAGTACTTGAGATGTGAGCCCATGGGATGGTGATACTATGTACCCATCCACGAAGGATATGTTTGGATTATGTGTGTGGGAGGAAACCATACCATCTGTGTGTTTTCGTGTTGTCACCCTATTGACTACCAACCCGAGGGTTGTTGATAGGTCAATATGTGGAGGGGTAGTAGCAGAAACAAAGTTCCTTGGGAGGGAATTGCATGGTGTACATATAATGGCGGCACAAAATGACAGTGATTGTTTCAACCTCCCAGGAAAGTACTTACTACTTCCCCTTATTAATGGACCAGATACTTGGTTCATATAGTGTTAGCCTAATTTGTATAGTTCTTGAGGATGATATTAGTTGTGGTATGAGCACCTGTGACAGCTATGATCTTACCCTAATGTGATTGTATATGAGCTCCAGCATGTGCAGATGGGTGTTATACCATGCTGCGAGGTATTCTGTATCGCTTGTGTTCAGACATGATGCCTTAGGTATGATGCCACACCCCACTGATGTTCTGACACAGTGCTGGTGATGATGCCATGTCACTGATGGTAGCGAGCTGAGATCGAGGACACGATGCCACATACATAGATGCGTGAAGGCATAGTATACATGTTATGTTCCTACTTGTGCAGCATGGAGTGAGTGCTAGCATAGAGTAGAGGGTTTGTTCAATATTTCCTCGATTCCAATCAGGTGGCATGCGAGCGGAACCTAGCCATGTGCACCTTTGGCTTGATGTGTAGCCGCATGTGCTTTCTTCGTGGGTACACACTATGTAGGATGTTCCTATGAGTAGGACATTGCCATGTAGTATTCAGACATTGTGTGGTTTCTCCACTTGGCATATACCATGCACAGTTGTGCCACATGAGGTATGTGACCTGGGAGTTTTGGTAGAATACCTTTCCATGTGGAGGTTGCATGAGTTACCCGCACCCACATGAAGGACTGTGGAGATAGTCACGCTTGTTTTCCTCTTTCCTCATGTGGTGACTAGCAATAGTCACGTAGTGTTTTAATGTGTATATTTCAAAGATTGTGAATCTTCCTTTCAGTTATTGGTGACTTTTACTTTTCTTGTGTCAGCCAGCATGGTGGTTTATCTTGCTTGTATTGGTTTTGCCACAAATGATTTTCTTGGCATGTAACTCTTGTGGTTACATTTGATTTATTATTGATACTATGTGTATGTTTCTTACCTTATTGTTGGAATTAAGATTTATTTCTCTTTATTTACATTCTTGGTGGCTAAACTAATTGACTTTTCTATTTTAGAATGTTGGTCTTGTGTCATGATGTGATTCCTCATTGGGTATGGTGAGATCTTCCCATTTGAGTGTATACGAGGAAGTAGACACAGGAAAACCTTAAGGATGGGGGTATGTGTGAGCTATTCTAAGCTCTAATTCACTATCTTCCTATTGTTTGACTATCTCTTGGAGGCTAAAACCCTTAGACAAATAAGAGATATGTCATTTTGGCTTGTATGGAAGGGCTCACTAGGTGGGTCAATGCCATCAAGACACATGGATTTGGATATTGGACATGGTTATTGGTTATGGACTCATGGATATTTTGGATACGGATGGTACTACAATGTCCACGTGAACCCCTAATGTAGCCTTGTGATGCGAATGAGTATGTATGTATATGTAGGTTGTGTATTTTATCATGTATGTGGTTCCATATTAGATTGTAGTAGAGAACAAAATTACATCATTATGCCTTGAAAAGTGACAAACTATTGCATTATATGTAAAGAGATGTTATGCATGCTATGAAATCAAAGGTTAAAATTATGTATATGTGTCTTTGTGTGCTCCATTTTATAGATAGCTACATATGAAAAGTTAGAGAACTAGAAATTTTGTATGTTGAAAAGTACATTTTACTGCAATTTATGAGAAAATTGTGTGGTTTATGCTAGTATAAATGTGAAAATTGATGGTTGTGAGCAACTAATAGGTTGTTTGAGATAGCAAATTTTGAGAAAATTTAATGTTATGGCATCATTCTTTATTCTTATTGGAGAAAATTGTTTTATACTAATGTATATTTTGTATGAAATGAGTGCCTTGCCTATTCCTTACCCATGTACTGGGACTGATTGCATGTAATTGTGCATGTGATAACCTAATTTTTATATTTGTATCAAGTTTCATGGACTAATGTGTGCTTTGGTTGCATCTTAGCATATTGCAGGCTTCCAGGACTACCCCTAGTCCTACGGGGTAGGATGTAACAACCCTTGTGTTTGCATTCTATTGTTGTTTTTCCTTGATTGATTCAAATATTATTATGATGTTGATAGGATTAGTTGTTATGTTGGATTACATGCTTATATGGTTATATACTGCATGATCATTCCCTTTGTATGATTATGGACACGAAAGAGATGATGTCATAACACTCATATTCAAGAGGCTTACGATGTCATGACCCTCTTCTTGATGTCCATTGATGCTTTGGCTACAATGTATGTTATATGCACATGTACTTTGATGTGGGATTGGAGTGATGCAGGTACTGAGTATCAACTGCGCTTGGATTTGCAGGCCTGAGTGTACTCTCATTCCACGATGGTGGTTACTGGAGATAGTCATAGGCCAAACGGTCCCTATCCTAGCCCACTACACTTGGTTAGTGTAGTGATTTTGTGATATGTGTTTACCTCCTAGTTACCTAGTGGTAATGCTCGGATTGCCTTCTGGTCTTATGGTTTTCCTATACTATTTGTCAGGGTACCCCGTTGTGGGTTGTCAGTATTTTATTGTGGCTTTACATTAATTTATTATGTGTTTTTAATTATGTTATTTTAAGTGATTTTATTGAGTATTATGTGAGAATGATATATTTCATTTATTAATTTCTAATGATTTTATTTATCCTTCGTGTGAGCTCTTATAGTTGTATTTAAACCTGATTGGGGAGCTTTGTTTGTGGGGAATGTTGGATTTTATTTAAAAGTCAGTTTTCTTTATCTTATTTTTTTCCCATGCCATACGATGGATTTGGGGGAGAGATGGTGAGTGGGTTTAATGCAGCAAAATATCTGGTTGATGGTGGAAAGTTTGGGGGGAGGTCGCCCTTTTTGGAAAGTGGTGTGATGGCTTAAAAAGAGTCTCTATTTTTTGAACAAGGGTTTGGGAGATTTATGTTGTTTTTAGGGTTTACAAGGGAAGGTAGAAGGAGGGGGTAGAGGAGGCAGGGACACTAAGGAATGGCACGGCTATGGAATTTGGCTCTACACCTGCCTTTACATTCTCTTTCTCGCACCTTGTTTGTGCTTCCACATTTTGCATAGATGTCTACCAGAGAATTTCCAACTATAATATCTGATAGAAATCTGCCTTCCATTATGCATAAATGGATGTCCTTGCCCTGTTCGAAAGCTACCATTAAGCACAGGCAGGTAGGATGTTGTCGCGGGTTGTGGAATTTGGCCTTATAACGGCCAAATGCACTTGTTTGAAAGTTTCTTAAGACTTTTAAACAAATCCTTTTTGTGCAAACCATGCAGTCATTGCTTCCATGTGATGACGCCTCTTTGAGGTGTTCAGTCAAACAGTTACATGCCTGGTCTAGGCTTCCACTTTTTGCATACATGTATACCAGCACACTTGCAGCTACAACATCTAACAAATAATCCCCTTCCGTCATACTTTGCTAGATGTCCATACCATGTTCCCACGCTCCCATTTTGATATAGGTAGAAAAGGTATTGGCCAAGGTTTTGGTGGACAGAGATGAATAAGTTTGTAGGAGAAGAATTGGAGGAGGTTGGAAGAAAAGTTGCAGGCCAGATTAAATATTGCATTAATTATGGATAGAAGGAGGATCTGTGAAGAAAAGGAGGAGATTGAAAGGAGGGGTTGACCCCCCTCTAGAGGTGATGATCCTAGGTGTTGATGAGTGTTTTAGCACACAACAATGTAGGTGTGATTGTTGGTTTCACACCTCTCTTGAAAAGTATCCTACCCTAGATAGGACTACTCCAAGGATAATACAACTAGGTCTTAGCTTGCTTGGAATCTCCCAGTTGCTATGTTCTAGCTGTACCTACAAGGGTTCTTACATCCAATCTACAATTTTTTTTTGAGTTGAGATAGCAAATACACACAAACAGCTGATAAGACAATGTGAAATGCTACTGAAATTTCTAATCCAACAATGGTTTTCAAAGAAAATGCAAAAGAGTTTAGGGTTTTACAAAAATCCTACATGACATTCACAATGTATGGGTTGCTTTAAGTAGACAAATAATCAGAGACTTAACCAGTTTTCTAAGTTACCCAACTAAAAATTGATGTTACAACACTGCAGAAAATGATGCTATCTTTAATGGAAATCAATAGATTTTCATAATACATTCATTTGTTAAATACCCAACAAATGACACAATTTAACTTGTGAAATGTAATTGAACTTTACCATAAATGATCAGCCCAGACTAACTTTGCACAGTTATCTACCATCAACAAATAACTAAAAGTATGGACTTAGAGTATTCATCAGATACTTTTAGCAAACCATGAACATAGTAAAAGCACCACTAACTAACTATGGGAGAGCAAGAAGTGAACCATGAAAACCAAATAAGGAACACAATACACAAATTCTTAGAAACACTGCAGAAAATTGCTTTGCATTACTTCAAATGGCAGAATGTCAACAATTCGGCATCAAATTCTCTCTTACAAATAGTGGAAATTGCATCCCTTTATATAGGAAAGTGGCATACCGAGTTTTTTCAATGAATGGTGGAGATTAACTCAACACCAATGGTCCAGATTACATCAATAAATGCACTTGCAATAGCTCAATAAATCCCAAAATACATTTTGTCTTTTATGACAAAGACAAAAACAGCCTCCAGATACATTGAATCTAGTCAATTTGAGTACCCAACTCAATATATTAATAGAAAAGATCATTTTTAAAGCACTAAAGAGACAAAATAGAGTCACATGCTATCTCAAATATAGCAATTTCCAATTATGACGGGATTACACTCCAGAATATTCAAAAAAACATATCAAGACTCTTCATTCAAATTGATTTTGTCTTCTTCAACTAGCTTATTATGGTAGTTGAGCTATGATTCAAGTGCTAGATTGACCTCCAAGGGATCTAGATTCTTCAAACAGTTGACTCGGTATTCAAACATTTCCAACTCTCGACTGAACCTATTGTATATTTTCTCTATTTCTGCCCCAACCTTGTGGAATGCACTGAACTCAGCCTTGAGGTTGCTAGCTTTATCCAATCCGTCCTCCATATTCAACTCAGTATTCTAAAAAATAACCTTATGCAATTTGTCTTTGCATTTTTCAACATCATAAGGTGCATAGTCATTATAAGCCTCTTCTAGGCAATCCATTAAAGAATTATTAATATCATAAATTAATGCACAAAGTTCTTCATCTACTACCTTATAAGCTTCCTTTAAGTTCTCAAAAGTTTCTTTTCTCAAATTCACCTATTGATACCACTCGATAGCCTTTGACAACTTATCTCCAGTCAGAATATTCTCAACGACAAGGGTCTGCGCTAGCAAATCTTTGATGGTCTTTACCCTAGGAAACATGTGGGAATAATATTGTTTGAATGAGTCACACTCTTCCCATAGATCCTTCCACTTTTCAAGAAGTTCAACCAATTTCTTATGTGCTTGGATAGAGGCATCAATGGTTTCACATCCTTTTTCAAATACTCTGATTAACCATTTATGAGTCCCTTGTGACATGGTTCTTACCTCACCAAGCCTGGCCATTTCATCCATGGATAGGAAGGGAGGCACTATCCTTATATCTCCTCCTACATCAACTGGTTTGATCAAGAATTGGAGGCAAGTCCAGAATTCCTCATTCTATTGCTTTAATTCTTTCTTTGATAACTCATCTTTATCCAATTGCTCCAGAATGGAGGTGATAGGCCCTTTGAAATCATCAACTCTTTGAGCACGAGTGGTTGGTCCTAGATCAACCGTTGAGACCACGTAGTCCTCAGCTCTAACTTGTTCTCTATTCATATTGGCTGGTGGGACAGCTATTTTAGCAATTCTGGACCCTATCTCATCCTTATAGATTCTTGATTGTACCTTTGCTTTCTTTTGTTTCTTTGGACTTTGAGCTTGAGACAAAATTGTGCTCAAATCTAACTGCATTACTTCCACCTATGGCTCGAGGTATGTCATTCTGTTCTATAACCATTCAGTTGCTGAAGAAGAAGACTTACTTAATTCATTGACATTCTCACTATCAGTTTTGGTGGGCTCTTCAAGTGATCCTTGCTCTTGTTCTGACCCCTTATCTTTATCCATTTCCTTATCTCCTTCATCGGCCAGGTTTCTCCAGTTTATCATTACTTTTTCATGGGCTGATTTGAAGACTTCTTTTATTAGACCCTTTTCTAGAGGATTGTTGGATATATCAATCACTTCAATGCTAACTGCTTCAGCCAAGGGTTCATCTAGAATTTCATTGCTTGCCTCAACAAATGTGTCTTTATCTGATTCGGGCAATGCTTCTGTACTTTCTGGCTCTTGTAAACCCAATTCTGCACATACCTTATCAATTCCTGGTAGCAATGGTATAGCTAAGGAGGTTGAATCTTGATCCATAGGTATCTGATAGATAGGAATGGTAGAGGATATGGACAATGCAGGCAAGTTCGTTTGTGTTAAATTAGCAAGCATGGTGGACCCCAAAGTTGGTGGGATGGAAGAGGTTGGTAAGACAAAGGAAATGATGATGGGTGAAGAAATAGATAGTGAGGGTAAGGGAAGAGAAGGTGAAAGAATTGTAGAAATAGGAGGTAATGCTATAGAAGTAGATAAATGAGTGGAAGAGATGGAAGGTAAAGGTGTGGTAGTGGTAGAGGAACATGAGGTGGTAGCAATGGAGGAAATAGGACTGCTAGGGGCATTGGAAGATACTACCAATGAGCAAGAAATAATTGAAATAGTTGTGGTGGATGAAGTAGCAGCAGGGACAACTTCTTAAACAATAGTAGCTGAGGTCATAGGTGCAACAGTAGAAGTAATGGAAGTGGGGACAGTAATAGTAGCTATAGAAGTGGAGGCAGTTGTGTTTACACATGGAGAAACAAGAGATAGGAGATTGGAAAACTAGTATGCTCATGAGTTGTAGCAACATCTTCACTAACCTTCTTTACTTTGACTTTCTTAGCATTGGAACCTTCTCCAGGACCACTTGGCATATCCCTTTTCTTGGAGGCTCTTGTTCTAGCAGAAGGGGGCTGGTCTTTATTAGGAGGTTTTGTAGAGGTTTTCTTACTCTTTTGTGCCTTAGCCTTTTCTGCTAACGGTACATGTTCTTCACTGTCAGATTTCTGGTTTTGGGCCAGCTCTACCTCATCTGTTATGTTTATTGGTTTGTCCTCTTCTCCTCTAGATTCTCTATCCAATTCCAGTGCAATTTATGTAAGCTGCACTCCTTGTCCTCCAAAGCAGCTATCTGACCCCTTACCCATGCCTTGCTTAGTTTGATAGGCTCTTTCATTATGATATCAAGGGAACTCTCTTCAGCATTGGCCCAATTAGGTAGAGAGATTAACTAGTGGTACTGAACCTCCCAAGTTCCTCTAACCATGACATTCTCATCATCTTCCAACTAGTCAGGTACTGCAATGATGTGGAACTTCCTTATGAAGGCCAGGGATAATCTTGAATGAGCCTTCTTCATTACCTCACAATCATCCATACAGTTGGCCCAAAAGTCCTCGATGTGCATTTTGTGAAATAGCTTTTTGCTTACAAACTTCTCCATCACTTTATTTGGATCAAAATGATCCCTTGCATTATAGTAGTGGAGAATAAGAAGTTGAAGTTCCTTATCTAAATGGTCAGCTGATGCCAATGAAGGACATGCATAATTCCCTTTGCCATATCTGATGGGAAACTGTACGTTGGTGCTATGCAGGTGCTTAAGTTTCTCAGCACAAGGGATCAATTACCTAGATAATTCCAGGAGCATTATTTTATCATCAAGATATCTAGGGAGTCTATAAGCAATCCCAATGAAACCATGTACTCTTAGATATGTGAACTTCTCGAACTGGATCTACCACCTCCTGTATTTGGTTACTTCATTCATAGCTTTTGTGGAAATCCTCAAGGCTGTGTTACCTTGCAACAATCTCACTATATACATTGTGAAAGCATTGTTCACCGTTTTGAAATGCATCAGATATTGAGATGAGGTGAGTTGTGGATAACACTCATATACTTTGACTTGGGTCTACTAATCATTCCCAACATCTCCTATTTTAGACAACATAGGATGTCCACCTAAAGAATCTTTTCTCCTTGAAGTTGCTAAAGACTTCATGAATATTATCACTAAGAATTTGTGACTAGTGGAATTTAGTTCCCTTCAGTATCTCTTCAACTATGACAAACATCCACCCTTCAAAAGTTGATGTTGTAGGTAATCCATAAATTCTACTGAGGAAGGCTACCAAATCCCCTATATCATCATGGAAGTCACTTCTGTACAATATTTGAGGGAATTTTCTCACGGTAGACCTTTTACCTTTTGCCCAATTCTCATTCATGTTCTTCTTACATCCCCCTCTATCTTTCTTATATGTGGCCTCTGAATCTGACTTCTCTGGCATGGTCATTATTGTGTGCCATGGGATGTCAAAAGTTTTAGCCAAGGAAGGTGGACTCAAGTCAGCTAAGATGTCTCCATTGGCAGTTTGGACTGTTCTAGTCATGATATCATAGCTATCTGCACTTGTCACTATGAGTTCAGCACACTGAATGGATCTAGGGAAGGCAACAGCTTGTGCAATCCCACTGTCTTTTACTTTCTTTGCCTTGGGTGTTGGGTTTGGACCAAAGGTTCTTTGTTTGAAGTCATCTAGGTCTATGTGACCTAGATCTATGTCTCCTACATCACTCCATCCTGTATGAATCTTTATCTCTAGAGGGATGCCTTTGAATTCGTACCTCATGATTTGGGATCATGCAGTCATCTAACCTACAGGACTAGACCTCATAAGCTTGATACCTTAAGAGATTTTCATTAACTCCTAAGCTTAAGTTCTTCATCATCAAGAGGATCACGAGAATTTCAACCTTATCAAAATCTAATGGCTTTATAATGCATCTACTAAGTTACTAGACATGCTCTTTGAAATATAGGAATCTGATATTTACGATTATTACATCCATTTTATAATCTAACTTTAAACCAATCAGCATTAATGCATGCAATAAACATTTCAAAACTACAAAAATCCCATTTAAAACATGTAAAACATCAACATTCATCATTTACAGTCATCACTACATCCTATCAGACATTTCCCTTTCAAAAATTCCTTAAAAAATAGTCATTTTATATCACTTGCACTAATTCTAGGGTCACCCAACCTACAAACAAGAAAGTGCTACTTTTGAGGTCAACTGACCTCAGCGAGGAAAATGGGTTCATTCGATCAGTAGTTCTTTCAGTGCTTATGTGTTTCCAACATTTTGTGTGAGTTTCAAGGTCAACCAACCTACGCAGATTTCTGAGGGTACCGACTTAAGTTAGTCATTCAGTTAGTGGCTTGGATTTTAGTGCCAAAAGGTTTGATCAATGTTATTACCTTTGTGCAAGATTAGGTCTTGTCAGACTTGCATAGGATTTGGAGTCAACTGACTGGGTCGGTGGTTGCCTATTTTAGTACAAGGTCATATGAACTTAGTTTCATCACAAAATCAATCCTTTGTTTCCAGCAGGAGTTTTGGTATCTGCTGACTAGTGGAGATTTCCCAGGCATCCGACTGAGTCAGAGATGGAGTCTTTTAGGGCAAAGTCAGTGCAAGGTGATTTCAAGGCAAAATAGTTTTCGATACTTTGCAAGGCTTTTGGATCCCACTGACTACATCAATTGAATCAAAAAACATGGAGTTAGAGGAGGTTTTTAGCACTAAATTGTCTAAAACTTTGGCATTGATTTTCACAGTCGCTGACTGACTAGATGGATCAGGGTTTCGAAGGTCAGTCGGATGTTGTTCTAGCACAAAACCAAGTTGTTTAACCATTTTGAGGATAAATTCAGTGTGTTCAAAATTTTCTAAGTCTGGTGAGTTTTTCATTTTGCCTACGACAATCAAACTATGCTTTCATGAGAGATTTCAAGCTAGGGTTTGAGGAAAAATGAACTACTTTATGCATGAAACCCTAGCTGTATGCCCAAATTCATTGCTTAAAAGGAAAATGTGCTTGAATTAAGCGTGAAACCCTAACCGCATAAAGAAAAAACCCAAAAGGTGAGTTGGAACCCTACCTAGTTTGCTAAAGAAAATGTGTTCGAGCTACGCGAGCAGGGAGCGATCGCTGGATCAATTCCGAGGTCAAGGCAGGAAACGAATGCTTGGTAGGTTGCAAGGGCTCTCAAAAATCTTTGTTCAAATGTAGAAAATGAGTTCAAACAATGTAAGACAACCTTTTATTGTCCCCAGCTAAATCGCCATTAATGTAGTCGTATGCAGTGTCAGCTGGGAGGTTTGGAAATTTTAGGTTTTTGCATGACTTTTCATAAGCTCTGACTTGGTGGGGATTCAAAGTGTGTTGGACTTTGTCAGAGGAGAACATTTTTAGTGTAGTGGTAACATGTTCAATAACATGCATTCTATGAGGTTTTGAGATTTCTCAGACCGGCAGGGATTTCGGCATCCTCTGACCTAGTCGGTGATCGAAAAATGTAGCAAAAGTTAGAGATACCAAGAATTAGCGCAAAAATTCTTGCAAGTGCAAAATCAGTCAAGAGAAAAAGTAGCGCAAGTTTGGTGGCAAAGGTTTTTAGCACAAAAGTTAGTTGGAGGGAAATTTAGCGTAAAGGTCAGTTAGGACTGGATTTAGCACAAAAGTCAGTTGGAGGGAAATTTAGCGTAAAGGTCGGTTAGGACTAGATTTAGCACAAAAGTTAGTTGGAGGGAAATTTAGCGTAAAGGTCGGTTAGGACTAGATTTAGCACAAAAGGACTGTCTGACCTACTGGGAGAAATGCAAAGATCCTAACTTAGCAAACTTTTGAAAAGATTTTCAACATCATCCTTCTAAAATGGAAAAAGTGAATTTTGATCACTTGACTACTTAGGAGGTGAAAAACTCACTTGACATTCTACACCAAATTTTGAAAGAACGGGGTCCCTATTTTTTGAAATGGGGCATACGTGCGAGACACAACACCAGGCTTAGCTAGAGAAGAGGTAAGCTGAGAACCTTTATGTTTTGTTTATCTTCCTCAAGCTAAAATCTATAAATTACTAGTCTATGTAGTTTGTTTTGTGAAAGCCCCAGTTTAGAAATACTATTCTTGTGGGGAATGAAAAACAAGCTAGAATTGTTATTATATTGACATTTCCTCTAAACCCTTGTGTAAGCTCGATAGGCCATTCTTCATGGCATACTATTTGAAAATTTTGATATTTGCCAATTTCACTATGATGGTAGAGAAATAATTATTTTTCCGTCTTGCCCAACATTATGTAAATGTATTGATTTTAGAAAATATCCTACTACCTTCATCGTCCAAGCCAATTGCTCCAATTTATGTGTTATCTTAACAATTATGTTGGCATACTTTGTGATGCAATACCTTATAGAACAACTCTACCATTCTCATTATTAGAGGCAAAAGACAACAACCAGCTTAACAACTAGCATGGGCATTAATGACTTACAAACCTTTCATAAATCTTAAGGCTTGATACTCAGTAAAGCAATAACTGATATAAAGGACAGGGAAAGACAAGTTCTATATGCTCCTCAAATTTCACTAGCATTTACATATGAAATATATGAGAGAATGGAAATTGGTGCATGAGTAGCCTATGTGCATTTTGCATAATTAACTTATTCTAATAATTTTGGAGTACATGGCCATAGTTGATGTCCGTAAGAGTTGATAGGATGCTTAAGAATGCCTTATAGGTTAAAACTCTTTGTTTGTATGTTAACATTGTCTTTTGAGAATTATTAATATGGTTTTGGTAAACAAATTAAGGTCTTTGATTAAATAGTTAATTAATTGGAAAATAGTGACTTTAGTTGTTGAATAATGAGTTATCATGGTATTAGTATTAAATGATTGTTTGTTACATCTAGTGGTTAAACAATGTAGACACCGAAAATTGGATTGCTCTGTAAACCAATTTCCTGTACCTCTACACTAATCCACTCTCCTCATCTGCATATCCCTGGTTCACCTAAGTAATCCATTTAATCTTACAACCCTATCCTATCAATTGAATGAATATTCCTAATATTTATTTAGTTGATTTATCCATTTCCCTAATCCCTTTTAATTAGGATAAATCATGCTTATCTGATTAACCTAGGCTTAAGTTAATTAAGATAACACTTAATTAACCTTGCTTACCTCATCCTCCACTATCCTCCACTAAACTGAATTTAAAATTTAGTTGTCCCCCACAATCCTCCACTAAACTGAATTTAAAATTCAGTTGTCCCCCACTATCCTCCACTAACTGAATTTAAAATTTAATTATTCCCCACTATCATCCACTATTGAATTCTTAATTCAATTGTCCCCCACTGTCCTCCACTATTGAATTCTTAATTCAATTGTCATAACCCACTATCCTCCACTATTGAATTCTTAATTCAATTGTCATAACCCACTCTTCTCAAAAAAGAATTTTTAATTCATCCATTATGAATTAAAGATTCACAAAAAATGAGAGCCATTAATCTCATCTTTTGATCCTCACCCTCCATTCCTTTTTCAAAAATCTATAAATGAAACCCTCACCCAAGCCATTCATAACAAATTCTTCTTTCATCAAAACTATGCTCAAATTTCTCTCAAATCTCTAATCTATCTATCCTCTAATCCTTCATCTATATTTGTGTTGAAAGCAAGAGCAGTCCACATTTGAATCAAATAGGGTTATCTAATCTAGGAGCTCTTGGGTGCAAGCTTCCTCCTCCCTTGATGAGATTGGGTCTTCATGTGAGGTATAACTTTGTGTTTTTATGCAATTAGTTTGTGTTTTCACTTCATTTTGTTTTCCTAATCTACAAACAAGATGAGCTTAGGTCTAGGATAATGAGTCCTTGTGCATGGCCTTGAGCACTTGTAAAGGCTAAGGATGCACATGAGAAGGCCTATCTGTCTGTGTTGCTTCGAGTTATCCATTTGCAGGGCATTGATTCGGGCATGACTGAGTCTCCTCATCTGTATGAGAGGTGCACTTGATTCCATGTGGTGCCATCCCTTCATGCACACATGTTGACACTCCATCCAATCTACACCCTAGTGTCTTGTACCCTTGTAGTCGTGAGTAGCACCCGAAATTATATCGATGAGCATCTCTATGTTATGACTATGGCTTTATGTATTGTTTTTCGTGTCTGCTCCATGATTGATGTGAGTGTTGGCCATCATGTATACCCTTACCTTGTTACTTCTATTTGGTCCTTGTGATTACCTCCGAGCACGGTGGGGTGGTCCCTTTTGAGTCCACATGGTTGGGAGGCGACTGCCATTGGGGACTGGCAAATAGGTTATTGGAGCACAAGTTGCAGATGTTCTCTATTGTACTTATTTTTATTAGTTATTGTTGTAACGGGTAAAATGGGATAATCCAAATGAATAACAAAAACCCAAAACATCAATGGAATGTGTAGATAAAAAAGATTTAAAATAAGAAGAAATGATACTCACAACCTTTTTACCTTGTGATTTCCATTATTCGCCTATTCTCTTTTGATCTTTTGGTGATGAAGATGGCCCTCAAGAAGCTTGCTTCCTTGCTTCGATTCCTCAAGATGACAAGGAGAAATGGCTCGGATACCTGTTGTGTTGAAGATGAGCTTCAACACAAATATGAAATGGATGATAGATGGTAGATGTGAAAGTGGGGGTGCCAATGGCGTGCTATGGATTCTGCAGCATAAGATTATTCAAAAGATTGATATTGAAATAGAAGAAGAGGGTTGTATTTATAGACTTGAGAAGGAGAAGATCAACTGTTGAGAAGAAATAAGAAGATCAATGGTAGAGGATGTTTGAGAGAACGTGCGTGAATAGAAGAAGGACATGTGTCATTCAAAAAGATGCTTTGTTGAGTTAACTACTTTCTTGATGAGGATGAGTTTTTATTTCTTAAATTAGAATATATTTTTCTAATTTAAGAGTTTGTTGATAGTTTTAAATCAGTTAACTTAGCTTTTGCTTTTGTATGACAAGAAGAGTTTATTTTTAGAAGATTTTGAAGATTTTTTAGAAGATAAGAAAGCATAATTAAATAAATAAATTTATTTAATTACTTGTAGATAAATTGGAAGAACAAATAAAATATTTAAATATATTTTAGTTTTTGGAGATTTTAATTTAAATAAATTTGCATTTTATTTAAATTTGGAAGAATGAAAGATTTAATTAAATAATTAAAATTATTCAATTATTTAGAAGAATAAAGTTGATATATAGATGAAATTAATTAAATAAATGTAATTTATTCAATTAATGGGAGAAAATGAATATATTTATTTATTGATAGAGGAATATTAAGATGAAATAAATATTTAAAATATTTATTTAGGTAGAGTCATGTCATTTTAGGTGTATACATTTTGCTGCACTTTGATGCAATGTGTTTTATCACGTTGTTTCAAAGAATAAGAATTTTTGACAATGATACATGCCCGAGTTTGCCCCTGGTTCAAGTTTAACGACAGGATGCCCCCTCAGGAGATTAGATAGGAAGAAGGCAGAAGGAGTGAGACGGACAATCTCACAAAGAAGAAGGTGAAAAACAGGTTAGGATGGAGAAAAATAGGACATGGTTAGGAGGGACAGACATGGGCAGTAGTCATAGTTGTCACACAGTCAGCTATGGTTCACTTGCTATATATAGAAGCTGGGTCCACAAGTCCTATTCATTTGCACACTTGTCCTTAGTTGATTGGTCTTTGAGAGCTTAGGAGATTATGGGAGCTAGAGCAGTCGACAGAGATATGGATATTCCATGCAAGGAGCACCGGTTTGAGTGAGTTTGACGGTTGGATTGGCCACTCGAGGCAGGACCATTGGTATGTAGTTCATCAAAACTTGCTAAAAGTCATTTATTAGGTCAATAAATGCTTACAAAAAAAGCTAGGATAGATGCGCCGAACTATACACTCTGAAATGGCGTATATGCTACGAAGTCGTGCATCTGAGAGATCTTCTGGTGCATATGATAGTTGTGTGCATATAGGCTATGAATTGGCGCATCTATCATGGAACTGTGCATGTGACACTAGAAGCGGTGCATGTGCCAAAATGGCACATACATGTCAAGAATTGGCGCATTCATGGTCAATCAACACATATGATATGAATCAGCACATTTGCCACCTAGTTTGACACATTTGCACTAGGATAATTAGTTGACTTAACGAAATTTACCCAATTGGCACCTTGATCGATGCATCAATTGATAAGCGATCTCTGAAATTGCCAAGAATCTAGTCAAGAGATGATATGTTGTTTTGATTGATTTGATATGTTAAGTCAATGATAGGATAGCTTGATTGCTTTGAGTAAGTTTGCTTGGATATGGATTTCTTTGATGCTATGCTTTGCTTGGTTACAGGAGGATATCCAAGATACCTTGATGTCACAACAGTAGTTCCCTTTGCTATTGTTGCAGTGGTATATGTTGACAGAGATAGACCGCAAGGCTCTTGGTGCTATGGGTCTTTATTACATTTGTTTCATGCCTGAGGTTCACGCGAACCATGGTTTGTTGACTATAGTGGTGGAGCGGTTGTACAGCGAGGATGGTACATTTCATCTACCAACTGGGGAGATGGCGATCACTCTAGAGGATGTGTATAGGATTTTGCACCTCCCTATTCAGGGAGAGTTGGTAGAGTATGAGTCACAACATGATGCGGGATTAGCTGAGTACAGATGCATTTTGGACGACCCAAAGTTGGTTGAGCAGGTGATTTCGTGGCAGGACATTCATGACTGCTATGACTACTTCCCGGGGATAGTGGCGGGGCTAATCAGTGGTGTAGTATGCCCCGATAAGAGGTCCCACAGGTTTTCGATTGGCTGGGGGAGAGTGTTGGAGAGCATGATTACTGATGGGACTTGGTATGCATGGGGTGTGTGCGTGCTAGCACACTTATACAGGGATATGCACTAGGTTGTGTATCACAGAGGGGCTAGCCTATCAGCAGGTGTGTCTCTTTTGCATTTTTGGTTATGGGAGCACATAGCTATCACACAACCAATATGTCTTTTTCATAGGCAGAGAGGTGATCCTTATAGCTATGCGTATGTAGGTGTGATTTCCCAACACAAGTTGGGAAAGCTCAAGTATTGGAGACACATGTTCGATAACATGGATCTAGTTATCTGGCGCCCATACCTAGACTGTGAGGTATGGGAGGATGAGGTGGACGAGCTTCCATACTACTTCCAGACTTGGTGGCTCATTGGTAGGACAAGGTACATATTAAAGCGACAGATTGTTAGCAGGGTACAGAGGCAGTTTGGCAGAGTGCAGGACAGGCCACAGGGGTAGGTATGATTCGCGAGGACCCATGCAGAGAGATATAGGTGGGGTCTTGTGGCATCATATGAGGAGGCCTTAACAAACTTTTGGTAGATCCCCTACATAGCACGGCCTATGAGGAGGGACATAGTGGATGCAGGCATGACGCTAGACTATGAGGAGTGGTTCGCTGCTCATCCATTTCCTAGATATTGAGGACCTAGAGAGTTGGCTCCTCATATAGATGAGGATGATTTAGATGATGAGGGTGGAGCTGGCAGGAGGAGGAGGAGACAGAGGGGGGAGAGGAGGTCAGGGGGATGATGGTGGAGATGGAGGAGTAGGTAGCAGGCTGAGACAAAGGAGGAGGTCTGGGGAGGGACCTTCAGGTTAGCAAGAGGTTGTGCAGCCGTAGGTTGCAAGGCAAGTGCAAGTGCCAGTACAGTAGTGAGCATAGTAGAGACAGATGTCACCACCTCAGTAGGTGGCATAGCAATAGGTGTAGGTATCGGGAGTGGGACAGGCTCCGTAGCCTGACTTATAGCAATAGGCTATGGTTACATTATAGGGTTAGGTTAGGAAGTTGAGGGCCCACCTAAGAGTAGCAGAGTCCTGGAGAGATGCAGACACAAGACGAATAGCAGAGATCTCTAAAGAGTGAGACGAAGCCCTAGCGAGTGTGTGGGTGATCAGAGTAGTGAGAGATGCAGTAGTGGTAGCCCTAGGTATAGATAGTGCTTGAAGATTTTTGGTTACACAGGTGCAGCAGGCACAAACACAACTGGCCCAGGTATAGGGTGAGCTTGCCAGAGCGCATGCTCAGACTCAGTACTGCAGAGGACTATACCATAGGGCAGTGTCGGTGGACCAGCGTGCGCCTAGCTACATGAGTTAGTCTGGGACATCATAGAGGGTAGGTGGATCCTGATCTATGGCATCAACGAGAGGCCCCTAGCAGTCAGGGGGGACAGAGGAGAGGGCAGTGCAAGGAGCAGTGCTCCATAGTAGTAGGGTTAGCCATATTTTGATACTTGTACCAATTTTTGACTTGATGTACACATTTTTTGCTGGCTGAGATAGCCTATTATGTATTATTTTTCCCTAAGACATGTATCACTATCTTTTTGTACTTTGTATACATTTCATGACATGACTTTGAGAGATGGACAGATATTTTGATATGTTGTACATTTGGACATGTTTTATGCTTATATGATGATACAGTTATTGATGTTCTACATGCATGTGTTCTATGTTTATATGCTATGGATGCAATCTATCTTATGATGTTCTATATATGTGATGCATACTAGATGGATTTGGGATGATTTGATATGTAATGTAGATGTGAAATGTTATTGATATGTTTATGCAATGCTATATGTATTTGTCTATGTTTTTTTTATTTTTGATAAGAGATATGGATGCAAATGTATGTGGATGACCTAATGCCCTTATTATGTATGTGAATGGTTTAATCATGTAAATGACTATCTCATGTGATATGATATGTTATCTATGCTATGTTTTTGATATGTCCAAATGTACTAAATCAACACAAAGATGATATAGATAGGTGGAAGAAAAGGGATGAAAGAAATACAAGCTTTCTTTTGATATTCTGTAGGATTTTCTTTATTGCATGGTTTATACAAGTTTTTGGATATGGGATGGATGTGGATATTTTTTCATCATTAGAGCGCAAGTGTTTTGCTTTCATCATTGGGCACTTTTTGTTTATTTTCTATTTTTGAAATGTTGTAAGAAAACACAAGCATCTAGGTATACTTAAACCGAGATTACCTGAGTATTCCTTACATGGATTTTGATATAGCAAGTTGATACAAGCATCTAGTCAAACTTGAATCTAGATGACCTGAGCACTTCTTGCATTTTAATAGACAAGGATTTCCCTTTTTCATGTTTAGACCTCCGAAGTCCTCGATGATCTTTTTCTGATCATGTCGTTAGACAAAAGTCGTCACATTACTAAAGTTTAATCTACAAACAGCAGATAAACAAAAATATTATGCCCCCATCATAGCATCTCTAGCTTTTGGCATCCTTGAGTAGCATAGGAAGACATAATGACAAAAATCTGACCTTGTAAATTAACCTATTCACAAAACATTCTTGCATTAGATGTGTCATTTTCCCATAATTGATATAGAATTGGTTTAAGTGTTTTGGTATACATTTTCTACTTTGCTTTGGATAGGTTGATGTTTTTGTGTCAAGATTTTTTCTTAGAAGCTTTCTTTGTTGCGTACGCTTGTCTAGTGAAAGGTATCACAATCCTTATTGGTATTCTCTTTTAGAAAATGTGGCATTCAAGAATCCAAATCCACAACTAGGTCGAGGAGTTGCCCCTAGTTTAGACAAGGATCAACTTATTATGGGTGAGACGACAAACAGACATAGAGAGATAGACCCTAAGGGGTTGACCTAGTGCCTCAGGGGCTCATTACTAAATGGCCTTGCCTACGTGACAACGGGAAGGCAACGTAGTTCAAGGTGAACCTGATGGACCTAAGACCTAGGTGATGGCAAAGATGCAGAAAGGGTATGGACAGCAGGACAGATGACACTGGACAGAATGGACAGAAAGGAAGGGGAGCAGAGCAGAGCCTTGGAGGCGCATTGGTAATGGCCTTACCTGCGTGATATCTTAGAGGTGATGTAGTTCAATAACAGTTCAAAGGACTAGTTCAAGATGAACGATATGATGGACACCAGAGACATGAGGTCAAAACAGATGGAGGAAGTGGTTTGTCGCAGATAGTGCCTGTTTATCAGGTTTTCACCACTTGCTTTATTTGCATGGAAGCTAAAAGTACACATGACACCTGTTTGCTAGGTTTTCATCATGGTACCTATCCTAGGTGCATGTTTGCCAGGTTTTCACCAAAGGATGATTTTTTTGTTATTTTTCCATTTTTTGACTTTTTTTTTGTTTTTGATCACTTTTCAAATTTTTTGTTATTTTTGACTCCCTTGCATTGGGGTTTAGGTATAGAACTTGCGAAGATGCATGCTATTGATACGATGATCAAATAGTTTGCCTTCAGATATAGCCAATTGATATGCTTATGACCCATAGGCTGCAATGATGACATAGTGACCTAGCCAATTGGGTTTGAACTTGCCTTTCTTCTCTCGATCTTACTGATTTCTAGGATTTTCTCTAAGGACTAGATCACCAACTTGGAATACTCGAGGCTTTACCCTATGGTTGTAACTTCTGGACATCTGTTGTTGATAATCTTTTAGGTGATTAAAGGCTTGTTGCCTTCTCTCTTCAAGCATCTCTAACTCTTGAAGTCTGGACACTCTGTATTCTTCATCAGATATGAGGCCTTTTAACAAAATGTGCAAGGATGGGATCTTGACTTCAATGGGAAAGATGGCTTCAGATCCGTAGACCAGGGAGTATGGTGTTGCACCTGTGGGTGTGCGGATGCTTGTACGATAGGCCCACAGTACTAGATTTAATTAGATATGCCAATCACGGCCAGCATCATTGACAGTCTTTTTCAGGATTTTCAAAATGGTTTTATTTGATGCCTCTGCCTAGCCATTGCCTTGGGAGTAGTAGGGGGTCAAAAAGTGGTGTTGGATATGGAATTTGTTGCATAGTTCCCTGACATCTTGATTTTTGAAAGGTCATCCATTATCTGTGATAATGGACAAAGGGATACCATAGCGACAAATGATATAGTTCAAGATAAAGGAGGCAATTTGCTTGCCTGTGATATTGGCTAAGGGCACGGCTTCAATCCACTTTGTAAAGTACTCAGTGGCGGTGATTATGAATTTATGGCCGCTGGATGAGGGAGGGTGAATCTTGCCCACTAAGTTGAGTCCCCACTGACAAAAAGGCCAAGGAGTTGTTAATGGTTGTAGCTCCTGTGCTGGTGCATGTATCAGGTTCCCATGGATTTGGCACTTCTTGCACTTCTTTACAAAATGATAGGAATCTTGTTCCATGGTTGGCCAGTAGTATCCCATGCATATGAGTTTCTTGAATAGGGTAGGGCCACTAGAGTGGCTCCTGCATATACTGTCGTGCACTTCATTCATGGCGGTTTGATATTCCTCATTATAGAGACATCCAAGGAGAGTACAATCAAGACCTCTATAATATAGGGTATTGGCGACAATGGCATACCGAGATGCCTGATGGATGAAGGTTCATTTTTGGTTACTAGAGAGATCAAGTGGGAGGGTATTCTCTTTAAGATAGGCAAATTTTTTCCATAGAGGGGGGACTCAATTCCAACAATGTGGCAAATGATATGGGATTCAGGGGTGTCATATGCAGGATGGGATGATGGCTCTACCAAGAACTCATAACATGATTGATTATTTGGAATATCAAGGAGAGACGCAATCGTTGCCATGGCATCTGCAGCTTTATTTTCAATCCTTGGTATCTATTCAAAAGAGATCTTGACAAAGTATTATTTGAAGTCATCTACGATTCATTTGTAAGGGATTAATTTCTCATCTTTTGTTTGGTAGTCATCATTTACTTGATTTATGACCAGCTGTGAGTCCCCATACACCTGAAGTTCTTGAATATTCCATTCAACTGCTAGCTTGATACCAATGACTAGGGCTTCATACTCTGCCATGTTGTTAGTGTAGGGAAAGAGTAATCTGTATGATTGAGGCATGGTGTCACCATAGACTTGAAGTATATGAGCCATGCTAAGTATATGAGCCATCGAAGTACATAAATCTCTTTTGATCTTTTGGTGATGAAGATGGCCCTCAGGAAGCTTGCTTCCTTGCTTCGATTCCTCAAGACGACAAGGAGAAATGGCTCAGATACTTGTTGTGTTGAAGATGAGCTTCAACACAAATATGAAATAGATGATAGATCGTAGATGTGAAAGTGGGGGTGCTAATGGCGCACTATGGATTCTGTAGCATAAGTTTACTTAAAAGCTTGATATTGAAATAGAAGAAGAGGGTTGTATTTATAGACTTGAGAAGGAGAAGATCAACAGTTTGGAAGAAATAAGATCAATGGTAGAGGATGTTCGAGAGAATGTGCGCAAATAGAAAAAGGACATATGTCATTCAAAAAGATGCTTTGTTGAGTTAACTGCTTTCTTGATGAGGATGAGTTTTTATTTCTTAAATTAGAATATATTTTTCTAATTTAAGAGTTTGTTGATAGCTTTAAATCAGTTAACTTAGCTTTGCTTTTGTATGACAAGAAGAGGTTATTTTTAGAAGATTTTAAAGATTTTTGAGAAGATAAGTAAGCATAATTAAATAAATAAATTTATTTAATTACTTGTAGATAAATTGGAAGAATAAATAAGATATTTAAATATATATTTTTTTTTGGAGGTTTTAATTTAAATAAATTTGCATTTTATTTAAATTTGGAAGAATGAAAGATTTAATTAAATAATTAAAATTATTTAGAAGAATAAAGTTGATATATAGATGAAATTAATTAAATAAATGTAATTTATTCAATTAATGGGAGAAAATGAATATATTTATTTATTGATAGAGGAATATTAAGATGAAATAAATATTTAAAATATTTATTTAGGTAGAGTCATGTCATTTTTAGGTGTGTACAATTGCATCTCATTCATGGCTATGCCATTGTACTTATGTGTATTCTTTTATGTATTTTTTGTAATCTCTTGCAAGAGATTCAATGTAAATATAATAATGAGAAGAAATGTGATCTTGTTCTATATGTGGCTTATGGTTTTCTAGTGTTGGTATCGGACCCGCTTGTACTATGATGATCATTATGTCTTGATGTTTATAAGTGGAAATGGGTATTAGGAATATTTAAATTTGGTGGTTAAAATGAATGTAGTTTTTAATGATGTTGCAAGGAAGGCAATTTAGTCCTCTCCTTTGGGTTGTACATTCGACCATACTTGGCCATGAATGTTGCTGATCTATCAAATCCATAATCGTATTATGTGCATGTTATCACTTTTTACTCAAAAAAAATATTCTTGCCCTGTTTTGGCCCTTACCCTTCATGGTTACGGGGTGAGATGTGACACTGGGAGGATTACTTTATTAAAATTAGTGATTCAAGCTCTTCCCATTTATAGTTGTTTTATTCAAGGAGCTCCCTCAAGCTTTATTGAGGAATTTAATGCTTTGTCCAGATAATTTTTATGGGCTGGAAATTTGGAATCTTCAAATTGGAGTTTGGTCAAGTGGGAGTTTGTCTGTAGGCCATTACAAGACGAATCCCTTGGTCTTCGAGAAGCTAGTCTTACTGACCAGGCCTTAGCTTCCAAACTATATTGGAGGTGGTGCACTTGTCAAGATCAAGACTGGGCTAAGATCCTCAACTACAAGTATTTGGGGGGAGTTGAAAGTGTTGACATCCCTAGGATTACTCTCTCTGGTAAAGGATCTATGCTTTGGGGTACTCTCAAAAGGAGGGCCAACCTTGTTAAGTAGGGCTTGTTTTGGATTTGTAATAGGGGTTTTGAGGCGTTGTTTTGGCATGACTCTTAGGATGCTCATCTACCTATCTTATCAGAATTTCTACATTTACAACCTTTGTGCAACATCTTTTTTGATGCTATTGGAGTCATGTGAGTCATTTCAAATCAGCTCAGTCTTTGGGTCGGGTGGAGGTTTTTAGATAGAAGGATTCTGCTGAGTGGCCATAGGGGGGATCACCGGCAGATCAGGAGGAGTTAGTTCATTTTCTAGTTGGTAGAGTTTGTAGTTCCTTGAAGGAGAATGATTCTTTGGCCTGGAGTTTGAACCTGAAAGGTGTGTATTCTGTTGCTTCTAGATATCAGGTGCTGGATAGACAAAAGTTTGGGGAGATGGAATCTACTTGGTTGAAGTTTGTGTGGAATAAATTTGGGTGGCCTAAATGTAATTACTTCCTTTGGTTGGTTGTTCAGAATCATTGTCTCACTTGGGATAATCTTCAGAAAAGGGGTTTTTAGGGGCCGTCCATTTGTTTCCTTTGTAATGGGGGAAGGAGTCTTAGGCTCATTTGTTCTTTCAGTGTCCTCATGCCTGGGAGATTTAGCACTTTTGGTGGGTGCTTGGAAGCAGGCCTGTGTTCGTGCTTCTTCTTTAGTTGATTTTTGGAGAAGTTCAGGTAGACCCCTGGCTAAAGCTTCTTTTTTGTAAGTGGCTTGGAATATTGGTCCTTCTTTTATTTTATGACAGCTTTGGTGGGAAAGGAATCAGAGGATTTTTTAGGGGAGGAAGTTGGTGGTCTAGCAGGTGTGGTAGAGGATTCTTAGTATGCTTTAGGAAACCCTTGAGGCTAAGTGTGATCTCTCTACTTAGTTAGACATTGGGGAGTTATAGATTGCACAAAATCTGAGTCTAGTTATTGGAGGTTCATGCTTTAGTTTGTCCAGGAAAAGGGGTCAACTTAAGAGCAAGATTCAAAGAGATGGTCGATGGTCCCTCCACCTCCAGGTATTATTAAGATTGAAATACGAATGGTTCTTCTAGGTGGGATCCTGGTCATGCTGGGATTGGGGAGATAGGAAGAGATAGCCATGGTGCTATCATTTCTCTCTTCTCTACCTATAAGGGACATCAAACTAATAATTTGTTAGAAGCTCTTGCTATTCTCTATGCTCTGGAAAAAGGGTGTGCTTTGGGATGGCATAGGGTTATCTGTGAGTCTAATTTCTCGGTGGTGATTAATCTTTTGAATGAGTAGGTAGTGGATGGGGTGCAATGGCAATTGGCATTAGTGGTTTGATAGATTAGTATGTTGAGTCACTCGATGGAGTTTATTTCATTTGTCCATGTCCCTAGGGAATGGAACAGTCTGGCTGATTGCTTGGCCAAGTGGGGTTTGGAGTAGGAGAGAGCTTGGAATGTTGATAGTTGGGACCACTTGTCCCATGAAGGTGTTTAAAATTTGGAAAGGTTGATCTCAACAAATATGGATGGATAGTTGAGGCTCTTGTTTGGAGCTTTGGGGTTATTGATGTCCCTCTTGTTCTAGTTTGGCTGGTTGTTATGATGGTACTTTGTTGTGGACTTCTATTGTTTCTGGAGGTGGTTGCCCTCCTAGTTATGTACTATTGATTTATTTTATTAATAAATTTTTATCCGTCTTTTAAAAAAAATGTATAACTAGTTATTTTATTCATATGCTTTTTTTATATAATTTTATCAAGAAGAGATATCCACAAATCTCAATTATGCCAAAATGGTCTATATGGCTTAATAAAGAGTTAATCTTAAAAGATTGTTAATTATTATTTAAGGTTTTTATAGGGATTAAGGCTACAACTATATTTACAATTTTTGTTGTAATAATCATTAACTTATAGTTTTATATTATTGTTATTGATATTTTTTTGTCATATTATGCTTATGAGATCTAACCATTTATGATAATGTTATGAAAATCTAGTAACTGATTGTTAATCAAATATTATATGGCTTTTTACAATGATCACATTTATTTAAAGTAATAATGTGAAAAATCAAATCTTCCCACAAATAAAATCTTTGCCATCTAAAAATATCAAATCATATTAATGCATCTAAGTTACAAATATCATTATTGGGACAAATCAAATGTTAAGTTACTAATACATCTAAGTTACTAGATCATTTTCTTGAAAAATCAAATCTTAAGTTACTAATATCATTATTTTCTTATGTGTGACTTGCACCTCTTAATATAGTATCATTTCAAAAAAATATCATTATGTTTTAGTTTTTATATACAATTACCATATGACTAATCATCAATTAAATTTAAGTATTTTAAATTGATATATTCTTTGAAAATATTTATATAACCTAAATAATATTTTTATTAAATTCATTCACATTATCTACATAATACTTTTTTTTCAACTTAGTAATGCAATCTATAAATATTTAACATATAAACATACCATTTTCTTTATATCTTTTTATTAAATTATTTTTAAATTAATATTCTTTTTTTATTAAGGAGTTTCTTTAAAAGGGCCTAATATTAATATTAAATTAATATTACTATTAGTATTTAAAATTATAAAATATTAGATTATAATAATATATTTTTAACTAACATTATAATTTAAATTTACATAATTATCTTTACAAAATACATGTTGACCACCTAGATTTATTTTTAGTATTTTCCTTATGAACCATTAAAAAGGACATACAATAGACTAAACCTATGAGATTTTATGATTAGTTATTCCTTCAATTTTTTCTATATTTACCATTATTTTTGTTGGGATTAAAAAAATTAACTATTGAGTATTGCCTTCCAATTTCTTGGAAATTTGGCTTTCCTCTCTCTACATCTATAATCACAACTTTATATGTACCTATAACCAACAATGAAGAAAAGATTCTACAATGACTAATATAATTGTGACTTGATAATCTGATGAACAAGAACAAAGACACAACATATATACAATAAAAAATGGAATGGTTCATACTACTACATTTACAATAACATCTACAACTACATTTCTTGAGTTACAAAATGCACTCAACCCTTCTTTACACTTTCATTTTCTATAACAAAACCCAAATTAGTTCCCTCTTATTTCTAAAAATAGTTTTCAAAAGTAACATACCATCAATGTCTTTCTTCACTACCTTCAATGTACAAATTTGATATTCTAAGATTAAACCTTTCTTTGGAGTTACTTATTATCATACAATTATAATTTTTCCAAAATTTACATTATTTTACATCTACAAAATAAGATTTATTATTACAATACTATAAAGCAGGTACTCCCACTAAGAGAATTTCCACCCAAGTTACTTAGAAAAGTTAAAATAATTTAATCATTGGACTAAGAACCTCAAGTTGTTAACAATGCTTAACATTTAACATTAATAACTAAGTCTTCTTATACTTTGTGTTTAACTACTAACTTTATTTATTGGACAATTTTGCAAAATTTAGGGTGATACCATTTACTCAAATTTAGTCACAACTTTAAAGTAATTATTTAAAATACAATTGTGGATTATTACAAGATAAAATAATAAAACTTGCTAACAATAATTATATTTTCCTTAATTTTCTCATTTATAAGTCATAATTTAGCTATTAGACTAACTAATTACATTTGTTTGAGGAAAAACATATTCCTAGTTTGTTGTGTAGGTGCAAAAGGTTAGAGGAGACAACCTTTATATATATAGAGAGCAGGTGCTAAGAAAATAAAATTTAGCTTCAACTTTTGGTGAGAATGTATTTTCCTTCTTTGAATTCACTCCATGTGTGTGTGTGTGTGTGCGCGCGCGCGCGCGTGTGTGTGTGTGTTGCAGGTGCTAAGAAAATAAAATTTAGCTTCAAATTTTAGTGAGAATGCATTTTTTTTCTTTGAATTCACTCCAGTTGTAGCCCATTGTCACATCTCCAAACTCGTCAATCACATATGCCTTTAAACTCCAATGTAGCCATATTACCACCTTCTTTGCAAGCCCCCAAACTGAAAGTAAAGCAAGCACATATGCCTTTAAACTCCAATGTAGCCATATTACCACCTTCTTTGCAAGCCCCCAAACTAAAAGTAAAGCAAGCAAAGGTGCCATGTCATGAGAAGTGTTTAGATAATCTAGATAAAATAAAAACTCTATTTTTAGGAGATCATATTCTGGGCTGCCAACATTTATTTTTCAAGATGTTTTTGCTATTTTAAAACAAAATGGCACAATTGAATTATCAATATTAAAAAATCAAAAATGAAATGTGTGTGTAAAAGTTCAAAAGGTTTTATTTTAATTTTTATATTTTAGTTTTTCATATTTTGTTGTTTTTAACGTACATGATCTAATTAGTGTGGTTACGAACTTTTTTGCTCTACTAGGGTTTCTTTGAAGCTGCCTATCATTGTTCTCTCTAGGCATCATACCATGCTCTAGGTGCAAGAATTATAGCCTTTCCTTCTATATGCCTGCATTTATTGCGGCTTTTTGGCCATTTAAATTCCTCCTACTGCTATTGACCTAGCACTTGTTGCTAGTGTTGGTGGTTTCACGGCTCTGCACAATGGCTCTCCCTCCAACCAAACATCCTCAAAAATTTGTTCTGAAGGATTTTCATGAGGTAAGCCCTTAATTTCTCCTGCTGATGTAATTTTGCCCATGCAACAATTTGATACTACTTGTTTATGGTTAGAACATCATACTCTTATTTGTTACTTTGTAGGGAGAACTCCCCCTGAATCTATGCTCAAGGAATGGGTTCAAAAGTCTTGGGTCCCTCATGGGGTCTTCCTTGATATGGTCCTGAATCAGACCAAAGGCTTTTTCCTTTTCTGCTTTGCAGAAGTTAGCCATGTTCAAGCAATTTTGAACCATGGTCCTTGGTATGTTCGGTCTTCCCTGTTAGTTTTCCAACAATGGACCTATGATTTTGTGGCTTCTGATGATACCAAACACCGGGTCCCTATGTGGATTGAATTCCCTAGCTTGCCTTTGCCATGCTTGTATTTCTTGCATGATATTACTTCTTCTCTAGGAAGAGTCATTTGTGTTGAACCAGATAGGTTCTTTCAAGTGCGTCCTAAATAATGCATTTGTGTTGAGGTGGTTCTTTCCAAAGACCTCAAGGAATTTATTGGCATTCAAATTGACCCCCTTTAGCACACTCAAAAAGTCACATACTTTAATTTGCCAAATACTTGTTACTATTGTCAGTCAACTGAGCATAAAATTAAGGATTGCCCTCTTGCTGTGCCTCAAACCCGGGCTCCACCTAGGGAGACTATTCAGCAACGTCCAGTGGAAACTGTGTCTAAGGAGGTGGTTTCCAAACCATCAGACACTTGGGCCACTATTACCACTCACAAAAACAAAGCTAAGGCCTCTATGGATGCTCTCAAAGCTACTGAGTCAACTAAGGATATTTCAAAGCTTTCTGTGAATGGTGGAAAGGACAAACTTAAGAGTCCTACTGTACTGCCATCGCAGCAAAGGTCTCTGCCTAGGGCACGAGCATGTGCCAATCCATCTTTGTCACCTTGTAGGTGCTCTCGTAGCTGAGATCTTCTTGAGGAGGGTGAAATTGTTTAGGAGGTTAAAAACAACAAATTCCTTCTCTCTAATTTGGGTCAAACCCCACCAACTTCCTACAAAATAGTTTTGCTTCCTTTGCAAGCATGGATTTTGGGGATATGGTGGAAGATTTTAAATGAATTTTCTCTTGGAATGTTCAAGGTATAATTGACCTCGCTAGGAAGTACTCTATGCAAGCTACTCTCCAACACTATGTTGCTCTTGATGTTCTATGTCTGCAAGAGGTTAAAGTTACAGGGTTTTTCTTATCTTTGGCTAGCTTTTGTATTTGGCTAGCTAGTAAACTGTACTCCACTGCCCATGAAGTTAACAAAGGTGGTGTTTTTGTCCTTTTGTCCCCTCGGTGGCATGATTCGGTGGTGGCTCATGGGGTGGACCCCACCAACCATTTAGTCTGGACTCTTCTTAACATTGATAATCATTCCTTTGGGATTATTAATGCCTATGCATCGAATGATGTGACAGAAAGATCTACTTTGTGGCAGTGGATTGCAGATTCTTTACCAGTTGTCACCTAGCTTATTTGTGGGGATTTTAATATGGTTGAAATGACACATGATAAAGATGGTGTTCTACCTTTTCGCTGGCCAACTGGTGAAAGAGAGGCGTGGTTTCATATGCGTAATAAATTGGGCCTTTTCGATCCCAATGTTGGCCACCATCAATCCCATCCTTTCTAGCATACTTGGTGTAATTTTTGAATAGGATCTGACAGGGTCTTTAAATGCCTTGATCGTGCTATGATCTTGACTCAATCTTTCTTGAATTTTTCCATGTCATCCACCCTTCTTGTTCAGATGCTAGTGGATGTGACTTTGTCAGACCACTTTCCAATTTAGTTTTCCATTGAATGGCAAGTCACACAGCAATGCGCCATGAAATCTTAGTTTTTCCTAAACACCTCCTTACTCACTCACCAACCCACCCTGGCACACATTGCAACTATATGGAATTTAGAATGCCAGCCTTTGTATTCTACTGGCTGGAAAAAGTGGTGGAATGATGCTATCACCAGCACTACGAGGTTTCTTCACATATACGGCCATCAACTTGCCACTTTTAGGTGACGGGCTTATGAGGCTACAATTAATGCTTTGAAATCTACCTTTGTGGCCTTGGCAGCTGACCCTTTTTCTCCTTCTATGCAAATCAATGTCACCAATTTAAGGCATAAAAAACAAAAGGCCGATAGTCATGCTGCCAAAGGAGCACAGCTCAAAGCCAGGATGCACTGGCTAAATTTATTTTTTTAGACTGCAGTGTGCCTGGTAAACCTTTTTCATGTGACCGGTGACACTAGCACAACACTCCCTCTGGTACCACAGGAATGAGGGGAGACTAGACCTCATGATCTTCTTTACCGCAACAGAATTTTTTAGCCAATCGAGCTAGGGCCCCCGCCCCAATGCACTAGCTAAAAATTAGAGACCGTGTTTCAAAGGAATTCTTTCTTGCTCTCTGAGCTAGACATTCCTCACACAGTATTAAGAAAATCAAAGAAGATACTATTGTTCATACTGAACTACCAGACATTCTCTAGGTGTTTGTAAGGCATTATGAAAAAAATTTCATAGCCCAAGATTATACTCCTGAGCGACAGACTGCACTGTAGGATTGTCTTGCAGTTTTTCCAAAACAACTCTCCTTAGCCCAGACTCACTTATGTGATCAACTATTGACAAATGAAGACTTGAAGGAAGCTACATGTTCTATGGCTGATGGCAAAGCTCCAGGAATTAATGGCTTTCCTTGTGAGTTTAACAAAGGCCTTTGGGATTGCTTGGGAAAGGATTTGGATAATGTTTATCTTGAAGCTTTTCATTCAAATTCTTTAGGAAATCTTATTAATCAAGGAAACATTAAGTTCATACCTAAAACTGGTGATCCAGAGGATATTTGCAACTGGTGACCCATTACACTCCTCAATGTCTCCTACAAGATCATTGCCAAAGCCCTTTTGCTCAAACTCTACCACCTGCTTCCTTTGATTGTGCATTTTGAATAGACTGGTTTTATTAAATCTAGATATATTTTAGATAATATCATTGCAGTCTTGGAGGGAATGGAATGGGCAAGAAAATCAAATCAAAAAGCCATTTTCCTAAAAATTGATTTTGCCAAGGCTTATGATCACATTGAATGGCGCTTTATTCTTGCAATGCTTGCTGCTTTAGGGTTTGGACGTTCTTTTATCCAATCTGTCAACATGCTCTTCTTAGATGCCTCCGCATGTATCACTATCAATGGCCAACAGTCACATACCTTTGGCCTTTTTTCACAATCCAGCAAGGTTGTCTGCTTGCTCCAGCCCTATATGTTCCAGCAGTAGAAGGTATTGGATACCTTCTTGCACATTCTGTTTCCAATGGGCTTGTTCATGGAATTTCTCTACCCAATTCTTCCAGCTAGTTGGTTAATGGTCATTTTACTAATGATTCATTTTTAACATTACTAGAAGAAGAAAATACTATCAAAAATGCACTTGGATGTCTCGAGACCTTATGCCTGGCCTCAGGTTCTTCCATCTAGTGGCACAAAACATTATGTTATAGGCACTCAATTCTTCCCCTTCCTCATTGGTTCCAGCAATATGGATGGCATCGGTTGCTCATGGTGAAATTTTTTGATTCCTTAGTATTCCTTTTTCCTTCCAAGGCACTTTTGGTTGGAAAGTTGTTCTTACCCGTGTGGAACAAAAGCTTGCAGTCTAGATTATTAAGCCACTATCTCTGGCTAGTAAATTCCAGATTTATTCTAAAGTCTTAGTAGCAACCCATGTTTATTACTCTTCTTGCTAGGCACCTTCAAAAGTATCATATGCCAAGCTAGAAAAACTATTGAGGGATTTCCTCTAGACCTCTTCTGACACTCGTCATGGCTTTCACCATGTTGCATGGGAGTTTTGTTGTTTACCTAGAGATTCTAGAGGTCTTGGTATTGTTTCTACTCAATGCCAAGGCACTACCTTAGCTGTCAAGTGGATCATTCATGCTCTCACTAGAAATGAGGCATGGAAAGTTTTACTTAGGCACAACATTGAAATGGGACATCCTTTGCACAAGCCTGCTTGGGAAGGGATTGGCTTTTCTACTGTCCTTGTCATGAGAGATCCAATTCAAATCTCAGGCACATTGTGGTTAAATGTATTTGGAAAGCCTGGGACAAAGTTAAACCTTGGCTATACTATTTTGGTGACAAATTTCATGCTGGTCTTTCCTTTGATCACCTTAATATTTGGTGGTCACCTCTTTTATCCACTCCAGGCCAGCCTTTGGCCAAATTGCTTGGGTTAAAGGCTCTTAGATTTCATAAAAAAAGGTGTTCAAACCTTATAGGATATGTTTCATTGACCCACTATGAGCCTCATGGCATGGGAGCCATTTCATGTCAAATTTGGTCTTCAGAGAACTGATCAAGCTACTTATAATAGAGTTATCATAGCAATTCCAACAAAAATTCTTCACAAAGTTGGAATTCAATCCACCAAGCCTTGGTGGAAGGACTGGAAACGGTATCCAGAAACACCAATGCATCATTACAAGCCAAGGTTGGCTTACAGATGGCTTTCACCCCATTTACCAATGATAGATATGCATAATAAGTAATGGCTCATTCATAGTTCAATGGCTCTTTGGCAGAACAGATTTAAAACTGTTTGGTCTGCCATTCTTGAGACAAAGTTAGCTCATTTTACCTAGTGCATTCTTTTTCAAGGGCTGCCAGTCGGATTTAGGTTGTTTCATCTTGGGGTTTAGGATCCCCGATGTCCTTTTTGTTAACAACCTAAGACGTTTCAACATCTCTTCTGGTATTGCACCAGAGCCCAACAATTTTGGCTATGGATTCATGATTTCTTTTACACTTTTAGACCAGAGCTTTTATCATGGTAAATTATCCTTGTGGGTGATTTTCCCAAGTTTCTTGCAAGATTTACTCAGATTTGGCATATATTCAGGGTGGAGATTCTTTTTACATTATGGAAAGATCGTAATTCTTGTATATGTTGGCAAGATATGCTGCTATGCATAACAGGTGTTGTCATTGATGGCAACTAAGTCTATCTTACACATCCGCATTACATAATTTGTTCATACTGGAAGTCAAAGTGAAGATTTGTCTAAGTCTAGGTAGTCAGAAACAGAGCATGTGATAAGGTCTAGTATCTTGGTCCGGATCTCTCTGGTGATAAATCACAGTGTGTTGTGGATCTGACGGAGTAATAAGGATTGTCAAGACTAGCTAAATCAAGGAATTTAGTCTCTGGTAATAAAGGTGTAACATCCACATTCTATAAACTTAGTAAGAACCAAAAATTTACCATAAAGTAACTTAACAAGGTAAACTTGAGATAGAGAAAAAAAATTGTTTAATATATAATCAAGTAACAACAATTACAAGATTTCTCATTACAAAATTCAATAAACCACATTGTCTTTTTCAAGTACAACGTTTACAAAAATAAATCAATTATAAATATTTGTTTTAAATAATACTTTACATAGTCTCAATAATCACAAGTCTCAAAGATATACTGCATCTGGAAATATGACATCTTTATCGCAAGCCTCAGCATGTCTTCTGCTAGAGAGAGTATCTTTCTAGTGATTTACCTCCAACCATAGACCGGCGGTCTCCCACACATCTTCCACATAGGAAGTGGCCCTACCCTTCACGAGAAGTATAGACCAAGGTGACCAGTGGTAATTTGCCTTTCCAAGTACATAGTGTTGTATCTTACAAAACTCTATCTATCATACAACCCTAGATACCCTCTAGCTAAGTATGATTCCCGATAGGATGTGCAATCAAGATACAGTGAACCGACAATGCATGCAGAGACATATGCATTACTATGGCCATAGTTTTCAATATAAACTGACATTCGCAATGAACATTGTCGTAATGTTCACCCACTCCAACTCGACTTGGATACTATCATATTCCTATAGTTTGACTTGGTCAACTATGTTTAACTTATGAAGTCATGATGATTTCAACAATTTAGTCTTCCCGACCCAATACATGTTTTCTTTCTCTGTCTAAAATCCATAGACTTTTTCTTTCATCTTTCTTTCTTTACAAGGACTCTCATTGCATCATTGCAATACCTAAGGTCCATGACTTATTGTCTCATAATAAATATAGATAGATTAATTATGACTAAGATGATAACCTTACCCAAGTTAAGCAATATAGTCTAGGAATCTAATTCCCTTCTTGCAAGTAAGAACAATTACACATAGTCAAGGCACTTGACCCTTCAATCACGATCTAAATAATGATCTCAATGCCTTAATATAATAATTACCATATCTAGGTTAAGTTAAGGTTTAACTAAAGAGTTTTATCCAACTCCAATCTAGTCTTTCTAACTTAGGTGAATTCTCAAGACACCGTCGTTGCACTATTAACATTATGGAATGACTATCCATTCTTAAGTATCTCTCTTTGCATCTTTGCAACATTAGAGATTCACCCCCTTGCCAACAAGTTAATATCTCAAAAGAAGTTGTGTCCAAAAGGTATAATGAATTTAATGTTTGACCAACCATATAATGGCACCTCTTTCATGCTTACAAAATCTGAGGCTTACGACTTATATCACAAGTCAACTTGTAACCAAACAAATAGGTTTCTCTACCTAAGGTTAAACATTATCGACTAACAACAAATCTCTTTTCCATAAGATAGATGAAACATTTATTGTTCAGGGTTCTCAATTCTTTAATGTCTACCCCCATACAAATAACTAAATTGAGTTATAACCATTAAAGGTGTCGTCAAATAATCTTAACCCTTATGTGTCAAACTAGGGTTTTATTTACCCTAATCCAACACAATGGAATAATAAGTTCATACTTCTTCTAGAAAGTAAGAATATCATAAGAAAGATATTATCCTCTAGTCTTTTTTGAGTACGAGGTCGTTAAATCTCTCAAACCATGATTAGTTCATTATACAAGTATATCCTTAGATTTACCTAAACCAAGGTTCTATATGAGTTTAAACTTTGACTAAGTTTGGTTTGATTCAAAAGGATGGTGGAATATTTCAGTTTGCTATCCACTATGTTTAAAGTTGAAAAGTTACTCTTTCGTTGATATACTATGATATATCTAATCATTGATATACGAGTGTTTCCATCTACGTCTACAGGGAACAACTCACTCAAACATCATTTTGAAACAAAGTATTCTCCTTGAGATAATAACTATCATATAGCATGACTTATATAGCGGTTTACTCAAATAATGATCATGCAAAAGTAGAAAGCATCTATATCATACTTTTAGTTGTATAGAACCCTATCTTGCAACAACAGTGATATATATAAAACTACCTTATATCATAGATAGTTTTTGACATAAGCATCCTATTCAAGTTTATATAAACCTTTGATACCATATAGATTTCTACACATAGAACGATATTCTTGGTCTGTCAGAGATTCGACACACATATTATACAACTTACTAGTGCAACAACTTACTGGTATTAACTGAGAGTTTGTGAGCTCTATGTTATGCATTCCATGCTACAATAACACTCAACATTAAGTTCATTTGAAGACTATGAACTCCCTCAAATATATATAATGCACTCTCCTATGATTACTACGTTCTCGAAAGAGAGAATTTTAGATAAAGCAATGTTTTAATGAACTCCATGACAAAGGAATTTGTAAGACTCGGAACAAAGGTTTGGCCCTTACCTGAGCTCACCTTCGCACTGTGTTACAAGAACATTTATACTTATATTGTTGAAAACTCTGCTGCTACAACTTTAACGGTCAGTTGAATAGCTCACAAATAATCTCATACATTGTCTAGCTTACACCAGTTGAAGGATAAACTTATTCTTGGCTGGGTCGATGCTTAAAGAGTATTCTCCCTCTATAGATCTCGGTGCATAAAGAGGTAGACACAACATGTGAAAGTTTCCCACACATCCTTTTCACAGTCCTATCTCCACCATCTCTCCAAGCCCCTCCCTTCTTGCTATATCCTAATGCCCTTCTCCAGTATTTTCATACAGCTTCCAAAATAGCCTCCCCCAAAACATTCCCCACAACTCAGCTATGAGTCATTTCTCCTATTTCCCCCATCTCATAGTCATTGAGACTCCACAAAAATAGTTAGAACCTCCTTCCTCCGGTCATGGCATCCTCCTCTTAAAATACGCCCATGGCGAAGGAAATAACAGCTCACATAACTCCCATTATGAAGAAATCAATCCACCCCCAAGCTGTCGACCATGCCAAATAAGATGGAACATCTTATGGCATGCAAGGTCAATTCCTAAAACTTAGCAACCACTCCTCATCATGGAGTTTCCTACGGCAGGGTGGCGGTTGGATAGGGTATCGACCCGTCCACCACTCATGAGTTAAGGACCACATGCCATTTGATTTGCCACTACACATAAGAGTGGTGCCAAGATTCTTATGAAGTGGTAGATTTAAATAATAGAAACATCCCCACACTCTAAACCAAACATGAGAATAAACGATTGCCACCTTAGCAATAACAGTTTTGGTCGATAACTACTTGGTGGTCTATAACTTGAACACAAAAAGAGTTATTTGAAAGAAAAGACATCATAAAAAGAACTAAAAAGAGTTCCTCTTCAAACTTCAAATCGATTCTGTCAACAGACAAGAATAAAAGGAATTCCTTGACGTCTACTAACATATAACTTTATAATTTAGCATATTCCTTTACATTACGACAAAGGTTAAAACACACCTAGGTCTCTAATTCAACGTCCCTCAAATTTTTGCAAAAGAAGTTTACGACATACGCTTGAAGCACTTTACGATGATAAAGATGACTTGGGCGCAAGCGCAGAACAAGACTCAAGATTTCATTTAGATATCACATAGCTGTGAAAAACCTCTACCCGAAGTTGTTAAAAACTCCTCTATTTGTCCCATTTTGATCACTAAGGATTTCAGATGATGTGAATGGGTTGAGTTTACCTCCCCATCACCATTCGGCGACAATATTTGTGCCATCTAACTTGATGAGAACGTCTTGATGTTTAAGAAGTGACAATAAAAGCTCAAGTGACTCAAGAAGAATAACACAATCGTTTTATGTCAATGATGTTGTTTACTTTACAAACGACTATGTCGACTCACCATTGACTTGACTAGATGATAATCAAGATATCGACTACCTGTCGATTAGATTCAAAAGTAAACTAGCAAGACAAGACTTACCTCTTACAACTCATTGGTTCACATTATCGTTTAACATTAAACTCGTTTGGCAAATAGACCACTCATAATCTAAGGTCTATATCTCTCTTCTCAAAAGATACTCTCTCTCTCTCTCTTCTCTGAGAGTCATCTGATAACTTGTAACCTGTTTCACTTGTCATCAAACAATATGTGATCAGTGCATCATTATTCAATTAATTCAACTAATAAATCAAATCTCATCATATAGATATTAAATCGACAATAACATAATCATTTCCATTATTTCATAAATGATATTCAATATAATTCCATGTCATATCTTGTCATAAATCTATAACATCACAATAAATTTACTTATGCCCAAGTAAAAAGTAAAAGTATAGCAAGTTAGAAATTAGGGATGTAACATAAGGATTCAAAAGTTATATGCATATGAGTATCAGATTCCAGTTAGTCAGTACAGTTAGAAGAAGAACAGGCTGACCTAGTATTTGATCTTGGTCCGGATGAAGTAAAGTTGTTGGTTAAGAAATTTGTGGTAATTAGTGGTATTGGATGACATGATTGATGATATGAGAACACAAGTTTTTGGTCCACATTGTTGATTGTACATGGATTCAGCCAACAGAGCAGAGTTCTTAACAAATATTCTAAGTTTTCTTGAAGCCGACTACAGTTGATTAAATTTCTTGATGCGGATATATATAGCTGATGGATTCAAGTTTTTTGAGGTGTGTGTGTGAAGTGGTGATGGAGTAAGTGCAAAAAAGGCAAAAAGAAGTGTGAAGATAAAGATGTAAGCTCATATTATGGATTAAGAGTGAAACAAGGCAGAATAAGGATGAAGTGTGTAAGATCAATATTATGTGCTTAACCAAAATTGAACTTCTAGATTGGTAGATACTATTCATCAATTCAAACAATCTTTAATCTTCTTGTAATAATCTATGTAGGCAGTGAGCCTCTTGGAGCAGTGAGCTCTAGGCAGTGTACCCTGAAGGCATGTGCCTTCCCCATTTGTAATGCTTTTAATAGCGTATAATTTCTTGTGGGTTAACTCCCACCGTGGTTTTTCCCTTAATCGGGTTTCCATGTAAAAATCCTAGTGATATGTGTGTTGATTATGTTTCTACTCATGTGTTGTTGATTTATGCTTTCATGGTTATATCATTAATTTGTTAATAAGTGTTAAAGAAGGTAAATTGCTACAAGTGATAAAAGTTTTTTGTGAGAACTGATTCACCCCCCCTCTCAGTTGTCTGCCCTTATTTCAACAGTATATTTTTAGACAGCCACATTGGAACATTTGTTTCTCTTTACATTAAAACTATTATATGTTCTAATGTTCTTCTGATACAAGTTCAAGCAAATAAGGTTGCCTTGGAAGTGGCTCACTTACAGGAATTACTAGATCATTGGGGAAATGCCCCTTCTACTATGGCACAAGTCCCTCTCCTTCCTCTGTCAGAGACTGTTCTCCTTCTCAAGGCAATAGTAGAAGAAGTGGATCAGCTAGAGACTCTCGGCCCTATTCCTAGCCTCCTCCATGCCATGGACCTCACTGTCGCAGACGCTCAGCCTTTCCATGTAATCATGGATGGACTTCTAGCCATCTTGCTAGTGCTACTGGGGATCATACGGGTTGGCCTACTAGAGATAATGATGCTTGGCCTTCAGGTGATAATGTAGGATGGAATGCTCTTGGTCCTTCCAATCCAACCAACACTAGTTGGGACAATACAAAAGTCTTTCCATGGTTAAATTGTTGGGAATTAAGGTGTCTCAACCTTGGTAATTCCTTGCAATAATTTGATTGTATTTATTTATTCATTGCCTATGATGTAGATTAATTGTAAATTCCATATTGTCATCTTGTGGGATGTGGCACGGTGATGTGCCATCCTACATGGAAGATGACAACTTGTAATTTTGTCCTCACATGAGGAGATAGGTGTCCCAATTTGTGGTAGGAATATTTTTCCATGTGTCAACATCCTGGATGTTGTGTAAGGGAATGTTGACTGTAACGGTCATGACAAATTCTTATGATGAAGTTATGACATGTAAGAGTCAGAAATAGGAGATTCTATGACAAGTGAAGACATGTGTCGAAGAGCATCTTTGAAAAAGGCATCTTTGGGTGCCCCAAGGCAGACTATGACATGTTGTAAGAGAATATGCTATTTATAGCCTATGTATGACAGATTCTCTTACAGCTATAAGTTATAACTGCTATGACAGATTCTATGATGGTCGTAAGTGTTGTAAGAGCATCTGTCAGAGCCCATTTTGGAAATCGGTGACCTCTTTGGGATGGGGACTGTGGACAAGTGTCAGAAGCATCTTAAAATGTTGACCAAGTGTCCATAGGCATGGGTTTTGGGCCATGAGGCCAAGTTGGATACCCATTCCAAGATAGAGGTAATTTTGCCTTGTATTTTCTATATAAACAGGTGCTTGGAGGAGATGTACTACAGGATTTACAGGTACTGTTATGTTGCCGAATCATCTCCAAATCTATGAGTGTCAAAGACTCCTGCAAGAGCATTGGCTTTGATTTGTATTGTAACCTCTTTGTTTACGTAATACAGTTGAACAGTGTTTTGGAGTGTGGGGTTTTTTACCCGTAAGGGTTTTCCCCACGTATATCTTGTGTCTCTCTTCTCCTATCTCATCTTATTTATGTGTTTGCTGCAATATCTCATGTTAATGGTTTGATGTTGCTGTAATAGTTAGGATAAATTTGAATTTTCCCTCTCCTCCCCTCATTAGATTAGTGTAGGAAGTGATTTCCACACAAGTTGAGTGGGAGTCTTGTGTAGAGTATTCTGTATCTTATTATAGTAAGGAGATGGCAACCACATCCGGAAGGTTAGAGGTTGAGAAATTCAATGTCACTAATTTTGAGTTGTGGAAACTCAAGATGGAGGACCTACTTGTTGATCATGATCTATGGGAAACTATTGATGACACTAAACCTACGACAATGTCACAAGTTGATTAGGACCTCAAAGATCAGAAGGCTAAGGGTCTCATAAGACTCTATCTAGTTGACTCTGTCCTATTGAATATCCATGAGGAGAAGACCATGAAAACTGTTTGGAAGAAGATGGGAGATGTTTATCAGGCCAAGTCCTTGGTGAACAAGCTCTTTCTGAAAAAGAAGTTTGCTCTAAAGATGGAAGACAGAGGATCTGTTATGGACCATATGAATGCTTTCAACATGATCATTGCACAGTTGACATCCATGGGTGTGAAGATGGAGGAGGAGGATCAGTGTATGACCCTACTTTGTTCTTTGCCGGATTCATGGGATCATCTTGTGATGGCTATTGGAAGCACCATATCCACATTCACAATGGAAGAAGTGGTATCTTCATTGTTGTCTGAAGAGATGCGGAGAAAGTCTTTTGAGGCAGCCAAAGAGGCTCTTGCAGTTCATGGAAGATCCAAAGGGAAAGGGAAGAAGAAGGACAAGAAAAGTGATAAGGGCAGATCCAAATCCCATGGGAGATCCAAATCTCCTAGAAAGTCCAAGGCTCTCTATTGGAATTGTGGTAAAAATAGACATTTCTGAAAGGAATGCAAAGAGGAGAAGAAAAAGTAGAAGAAATCTCCTGATTCAAATTTTGACAAGTCACAAGATGATGGTGATGCCTTCATCGTAGCCTTGGCCACCCATAAATTTGATGATATGTGGTTGATTAATTCTAGTGCATCATTCCACATGACCTCTCATTGAGACTGGTTCATGAAGTATGAAGAGTTCGATGGTGGAAGAGTGTATCTGGGGGATGACTCTCATCTGAAGATTGTTGGTCGTGGAAGAGTCTCAATCTAATTCCCTAATGGACGAGTGAAGGGGATCACTAGAGTTATGCACATTCCAGGCCTTGCACGAAACATGCTTTCTGTAAGTATGTTGAATGATGCAGGTGTATAGGTTGTCTTTTTGAAGGATGGATGCAAAATGACAAGAGGATCTATGGTGCTTGCAAAGGGTGATAAGAGGGGTACTCTATTTTAGCTGAAGGCATGCACTTCACAGTGCAATTGTTCTTCTGACTCAAGGAAATGAGCTATTGTCACTTCATCTACACCATCTGAACATGCAGTGAAGAAATCTGTTGTAACTGGTTTTGATGGTAGTGCACATGCCATGGAAGCCAAGCTTCCTGCTGAAAAGACTATGTTATGACATTTGAGATATGGCCACATTGGTGAGAAGGGTCTACGTACCCTGAAAAATAAAAACATTATTGAGGGGTTAAATGATTGTAATCTCAAGTTTGACTTTTGTGAACATTGCATTTATGGAAAGCAAAAACATGTTCAGTTTTACTCTAGTTCTCACAAGTCTTCTGGTGTATTGGATCTAATTCATTTTGATGTGTTTGCTCCTGTGAACGTTCCTTTGATTTTAAAATCTGTATATTTTGTATCTTTCATAGATGATTATAGTAGAAGGACATAGGTTTATTTTATCAGAAGCAAGACTGAAGTCTTTAGTCAATTTAAAGATTTTAAAGCCTTTGCTGAAAATCAAACTTGTAAAAAGATTAATTGTTTGAGAACTGACAATGGTGGTGAGTTTTGTTTGGTAGAGTTTGATAAGTTCTATAAAGAGCAAGGGATTGAAAGGCATAAGACAACTCCATATACTTTGCAGTAAAATAGAGTTGCAGAGAGGATGAACATGACACTGATGGAGAAGGCTAGGAGTATCCTTAGTGGAGCAAGCCTCGAACAAAAGTTTTGGGCTGAAGCTATTGTCATTGCTTATTATCTAGTAAATAGATCTCCTACATCAACTCTTGTTGTCAAAACACCTATGGAGGTGTGGTTTGGTAAGAAGCCTTCAGTAAGGCATCTTCATGTTTTTGGTTGTGAGGCATAGCACATGTGCCCAAGGAGAAATGATCTAAGATGGAGAACAAGGCTGTTAAATGTATTTTCATTGGCTATGGTGTCGGCGTGAAAGGATACAAGCTTTGGGATCCCATCACTAAGAAAGTGTTGTATAGCAGAAGTGTTATCTTTAGAGAGCTAACACCTTCTTCCATTGTTCTACAGCTAGAACAGTCAGAAAAGAAAGAAGATGCAGTTTAGTTTCCTTCTACCCCTGAGAAGACTGAACCGACAGACCCTGTGAGGATTGATGATGAGGAGAGCTCTAGCAGCTTTGGAAGTTAAGAAGAAGAAGAAGTAGAAGCTCAACCTCAGCCATTGATGATGTCTACACGAACAAGAAAGCAACCTGATAGGTTTGGTTATTCATTACTTGATTCTAGTTGTGCTTTTTCTTTACTTTCTAACATTGATGAGCCTAGAACTGTGAAAGAGGCTATGGGCATGAATGATGTAGGTTCTTGGAAGGAGGCCATGGAGGATGAGATGTCTTCTTTGGAAAAGAACAAAACGTGGGACTTGGTGCCTTTCCCTGATGGATGGAAACCCATTGGTTGCAAATGGTGTTCAAGAAGAAATCGATGCAGATGGCAGTGTTTAAAAGTACAAGGCTAGATTGGTTGTGAAAGGGTACTCACAAGTGGAGGGAATTTATTATGGTGAAATTTTCTCTCCCATTGCAAAGCTGACATCCATTAGATTTATGTTATCTCTTGCAGCTACTTATGATTTACAAACAGAACAGATGGATGTGAAGACAACTTTCCTTCATGGTGATTTGGAGGAAGAAATCTACATGTCACATCTAGAGCATTACATAGAGAAAGGTAAAGAAAATTTGGTTTGTAAGCTTAAGAAGTCTTTGTATGGTTTAAAGCAGTCTCCTAGGATGTCATACTTTAAGTTTGATGCCTTTGTGTTGTCAATTGGTTATCTGAGATCGAAATTGGATCACTGTGTGTATTATAAGTTTGATGGTGATTGTATTCTCATTGTTTCATTATATGTTGATGATATGTTGCTAATTGGGAAGGGTAAGAATATGATTTCTAATTTTAACTCTCAGTTGGTAGCATAGTTTGAAATGAAATATTTAGGGGCAGCCAGGTAAATTCTAGGATTGGAAATCAGAAGAGACAGAGCTAAAAGAAAACTTTGGTTAATCCAGAGTAAGTATGTGAAGACTGTGCTGGATAGGTTCAGCATGGAAGATTGTAGACCAGTGAATGTTCCTATTTCATTGGGAACTAAGTTATCTATTAGTGATTGTCCAAAATCTCCTAGTGAGGTGGAGGACATGAGTAGAGTAGCTTATGCTAGTGATGTTGGCAATTTAATGTTTTCTATGGTCTGCACAAGACTAGACATTGACCAAGCAGTAGGAGTCCTTAGTCAATTTATGGCTAATCCTAGACGGGTACATTGGGATGTAGTTAAGTGAGTGTTCAGATATTTGAGGGGTACTTCTGAGTATTCCATTTTCTATCATTGAAATGCTACAGGACCTTTGCATTCAGTTTGTATTCATGGATTTGTGGATTCTAATTGGGCAGGTGACATTGACAATAGGAGATCCACCAGTGCATATGTGTTCACAATGTTTGGTGGTGCAATTAGTTGGATGAGTAAGCAACAACCTGTGGTTGCTTTGTCCACTACAGAAGCTGAGTATATGGTTGCAAATCATTCTTGTAAGGAAGTCATTTGACTTAATAGATTATGTTCACATATTGGTGTTAATGTAGGTCAAATTACGATCATTTGTGACAGTCAAAGTGCAATTTTCCTTGCAAAGAATCTAACTTTCCATGCCAGAACAAAGCATATTGATGTACAATTTCACTTCATGCAAGACATGGTAGAGGATGGGAAGGTAAATTTGGAGAAGGTAGATACTTTGAAGAATGTTGCAGATGCATTTACAAAGCTAGTGGGCACAGAGAAGTTTAGATGGTGTTCGGAGTCTATGGGCCTCTCAGCCTATAGCAGTTAAATCCTGTTATTCTATTGGCTCTTACAAGGTGTTCGGCAAGTGGGAGAATGTTGGGAATTAAGGTGTCTCAACCTTGGTAATTCCATGCATTAATTTGATTGTATTTATTTATTCATTGCCTATGATGTAAATTAATTGTTAATTCCATATTGTCATCTTGTGGGATGTGGCACAGTGATGTGTCATCCTACATGGAAGATGACAACTTGTAATTTTGTCCTCACATGAAGAGATAGGTGTGCCACTTTGTGGTAGGAATATTTTTCCATGTGTCAGCATCTTGGATGTTCTGTAAGGGAATATTAACTGTAACGGTCATGATAGATTCCTATGATGAAGTTATGACATGTAAGATTCAGAAGTAGGAGATTCTATGACAGATAAAGACATGTGTCGAAGAGCATCTTTGAAAAAGGTATCTTTGGGTGTCCTAGGGTGGACTATGACATGTTGTAAGAGAATATACTATTTATAGTCTGTGTATGATAGATTTTCTTACAGCTGTAAGTTATAACTGCTATGACATATTCTATGATGGTCATAAGAGTCGTAAGAGCATCTATCATAGCCCATTTTGGAAATAGGTGACCTCTTTAGGATGGTGACTATGGACAAGTGTTAGAATCATCTTACAATGTTGACCAAGTGTCCATAGGCGTGGGTTTTGGGCCATGAGACCAAGTTGGACGCCCATTCCAAGATAGAGGCAATTTTGCCTTGTATTTTCTATATAAACAGGTGCTCTGAGGAGAAGATGTACTACAAGTTTTATAGGTACTATTATGTTACTAGATCATCTCTAGATACAAGTGTTGAAGACTCCTACAAGAGCATTGGGTCTGATTTGATTGTGAGCTCTTTGTTTATGTAATATAGTTGAGCAGTGTTTTGGAGTGTAGGGTTTTTCACCCGTAACGGTTTTCCCCACGTATATCTTGTGTCTCTCTTCTCCTGTCTCATCTTCTTGTTTATGTGTTTTCTACAATATCTCATGTTAATGGTTTAATGTTGCTATAATTGTTAGGATAAATTTAAATTTGCACTCTCATCCCCTCATTAGATTAGTGTAGGAAGCAATTTCTGCACACCTAGCTTCCTTTCATAAATTTGGCTGTCTCACCTTAGCACGAGGAGCCAAATGCATAGAATGAAAACCAGGAGAATGATGATGGTTGGGTACCACCAGATGTCACCCTAGATCCCACAACAATATGGGGGAACCCGAATGACAGGGATCTACCATCTGCATGCGTGGCTTCGCCACTTAATTCTGCTTTCTATTATGTTTTCATAAATTCTGTTATGCTTTTATGATTTGATACTTTGATACTCTAGAAGTTTCTAGGCTAGGCCCATTTGACATTTGGGGTGTGCCTTTATACCACCCATCTATTTTTTGTGAAGATGTTTTTATTTACCTATAATAGATAGATTAGCATTTTCATCAACAAAAAAAATACCGATCTATTCCCACGATAGCTTTTTCTCAGCCAGGAAGATGTTGAAGTAGGTTTTGATATTCTTGGGGTCGCATGGGGACCACATCATCAAATCTCATTTCCATGGAATCATTGATTAATATAAAGGGCCTCAATTGTATGTCCTTTCACAACTCAAACAAAATAAAATTAAAATCGGTTTTGATATTAAATATAGACTAGCATTTGTTTTTTAAAGAGGTGTAAGGGTTTCATCAATAAAAAAAATAATGATATTCCTAATATAGATACATTTATTATGATTTAATATTTTTTCATGGTCAAGATTTAATTTGTGAGATTATTTAATTTTTAAGATTTGATTCTTCACATTATTGATTTTTGAAGATTTGATTTCTTGAATTTACTTTTTCACATTATTGATATTTGATGACCTAAAAATGATTTAATGATAAGTTGGAAAGTTGTTTTACAGGCTAAAAATAATATTAATTTTAATAAAACAATATTTGTATATGAAAATAAAATCCAAATAATTTAGTAGATAAATTATACTTAACACAAAATTAAATGTGAATTTTTTTTTAAAGATTAACATTTTATTACTCTTCTACTTGGCAAATTGGTTGGTTCTGCTTGGAAAACTAAGGATAGGAAGGTAATCACTTATGCTCAAAGTTGTGTTGATATTGACTTAAATAACCCTTTGTTGGGTTCTGTGGAAATATGTCTTGGATCTTCTTCTTGGATTCAACAGCTTGACTATGAGATGTTGTCGTTCAGATGTCGAATCTGTCATGAGTATGGGCATTTGCAAAGGAGATGTCACCAAACTACTTCAGCCAATACTTCAGCTAATGCTCCTCCCAAGTCTTCTCCTAAGAAGGATAAAGGGAAATCCCCTCTGGCTGAAGGGGTTGCAAATAAAGAGGCCTTTATTCCTGTTATGTCTTGCAACAGGGGGAGAGGTCAAAAGAGAACCCTAAAGGATAGGCAAAATGATGAAAATTTTAATTGGTTTGATGTTTTGGATGACTTGGTATAGGAAGAGGGAATTCCTGTTGAGACACCCCATGGTTATGGGTCATTAGATGGGGCCTTGTTAGAGGATAGAGAATGATAATATGATCATGTTTTTGGAGGACTAGCAAGATGGGTAGATGGATACAGATTTACCTTCTTAGATTCCAGAGGTATCAAAACTAAAAGGGACTTTCATCTTGAGGGATGGTGAAGTTTTGGCAACTCCAATCTTTTCTCTAGTGAGAGAGGCTTCGGAGGCTGGGAAAAATACAGAGCCCTCTCCTGCTCTGGGCCTATAACAGAAATCCCTGAAGAAAGGGCCTCAGGAGAAACCTTTGAAGGTCAGGCACAAGAAATACTAGAAGGTAAAGTTAATTGGAGTTACTTTGGTGGAATCCAGGTCAGTGAAGACCATTGACTCCCATTTACCCCATTCTCACAAATGATTGTAGTATCATGGAATGTCAGGGATATGAATAGCATCACTAGACAAAAGGTTATTCGTGATTTGATTGGTGCCCATTTTCATGACATTTTCTTCATTCATGAAACTAAAGTGACTGTGGATGTTATGTTGAATGTTTCTCCTAGAATTTGGTCTCGTGGCTCTTGTCAGTGCATTAGGGCTCATGGTAGTTTAGGTGCAATGGCTTGTTTTTGAGATCCTAGGAAGGTGGTCCCTCTTCAGTCGATTTCGAGCCTCTCTTCTATCTCTTTGGTTGCTTCTATTGTGGATTTAGGTGAAACCTATTTTTTACTAATGTTTACGTTCCTACTAATCTCTTAGGTAAATTGTAGCTTTGGGATCACATTAGGTTTGTTAGATTTCAAGAGTCATATCTCCCTTAGATTATGGCTGGTGACTTCAATGCGGTGTGTAGCTTGGAGGAGAAAAGAGGGGGAACTATCATGCTTGATTTTTCTACTATCCTCCTTAGGGATAATATTGATCTCTTGAATGTCATTGATGTAAAAAGATATAATGGGACCTTCGCTTGGAACAATAGAAGAAGTGGAGCAGATGCAATCTTAGAGAGGCTAGATAGATTTCTTGTCTCCTTCTTTCTGATGGGTGATAGATGGATCACCAGCTCAGAGATCTTGGATTGGAGAGGCTCTGATCATTGGTTGATCAAACTCTTAGTAGTTGCATTCAAAGCTTCAAAGAATCCTTCTTTTAAGTTTCAACTTATGTGGTTGCAGGATCAGTCTCTCTAGGACTTAATGACAAATTCTGTTACATCCCTAACTTTTGATTTAAATTAATCCTACTTTTACATGAAAAACAAGATAATTAATCATAGGTTAATGATTTGATGTTTACAAAAAATATAAAGTAAAATCATTGACAACGTGGATATGGATTGATGTTTAGATTAGACATGTGATCAATATATTGTTAAGATTTTTTTGTCATAATGATTTATGAATTTAATGATGATGCACTGATCATGGTTATATGGTTGTGAGTGTAACCAGGAAAAGAATCTTCCTTCAAGGATGGAAGGAGAGTATCACCTAGGGAAAAGGAAATAAATGTTCAGAAAAGATCAAAATACCATCTAAGTATCGAGAATGACCATTCGTGAACCCATGTAAGATGGGGTGAGTTTAAGTCTTTTTTCCCTACAAGTCGATTTCGATTTAAATATTGTCAGTAAAGTCAAATTAAGGTTTCTCGACATTATTTACATCAAATCAACTAAGTAATGTTCTCAAAATGTTCTTGTAATCAATAGTAATCTTGCGTGGTGTCGAGTTTTCCTATGTTTATGTATCTATTTCTTTATTAGACCTTTTGTTTACCATTTAAATATCTTATCTATAGTCCAATATAGTGAAGTGGGGGAGTGAGACTCGACCCCATATTCACATTTTAATGTTACCACATTAACAATGATAACATGTCTTGATGATATCCTACATTATTCTAATACTCACACAGTATAATTTAAATGAATGATAATATTTGAAACATATCTATTATCTAGTAGTGGTCAAGCACTTTATTGTATAAGTATATATACTTTGTTACCAACTGTACCACTTTCCACGATGAGTGGAGAGAGTGGTAACGATGGTAGAGCTTATCAAAAGCTCAAGCATTTCTAATGACTCTCGAATGGGAGGTATTATGGACTTGGTGGACTCTACAAATCTACGAGGTGGCAGGATATGTGGTGCAGGAGCACCTAGCCCAAGGTGGCCTCCATGAGGCATTTAAATTCATGTTTTGTTTTTGATATCATGTTTGTTCAATAAGGTCCTTGAGACCATCTCCATGTTGTAATAAGGCTTGGATGCCATATATGTAAGGGACTATGTCCAAATATCTAAAAACTACTATCATGTTGTAATGGGCAACCTTATGAAGGACAGTCCTATAAGTTTTCTTGTTTGTGAGCATTGTCAAGGCATGAAAAGAAGCTTCAAGCACTTTCAAAGAGTTTAGAAGGTGGTCAAAAGGTCTATTGCCTTAATCAAGGCCTAATCATCTTGTAATCTTGGTTGAAGACATCATTTTGCAAACACATTCGCTGCTGCTCAAGAGGAACAGTTCTCCAAGGTAGTTTGGTGGTTCCACACCTTCCATCAACCCCAACTACCTTGCAACCAATCCATACTGTTAGGACTTCTTAAATACCTCAAGCATGAGGAATGTAACCGGTGAAGGAGTTTTTGAAACAATAATATATAGTTCTCTTCTTTCCTGTGTATTTTCTAAGTTTTCTGTGCATTCAAACCCATACTTCTGTGTAGTACAATTCTGTCATGGGGCCTTGAACATCCAGTAGTAAAGTGTGATGAGTTGACTATCAAATAAGACAAGTTTAGATCCATGATATTGTGGAGAATGCAGTGTATGATCATTGGATAGCAAACTACTCTTTAAACCTGTTGTTTCTTTCAGAAATTCATTGTTTTCCTGCATGTTCTGTACCTGTACGGCCAAGTGGTGATTGGGGTTCATGATGGAGAGTTAGGTTGGTGAGTGACCTTCCATTTAAAAGTTGTTTGGGCTCTTGACATTCATTTATAACTCTGTATTTCTCCTTTCTCTGCAAGTAGGTTGAAAACCCTCAACTAGGGTGCTGACAGTAACAATATGATGTTTTCTTCATTCCACTGAATCACCAAGCCCTGTGGTCAGTGGAATGAGTAGTGTAGAGTATATTTTCATGTCTTGGAAGGTCCATTTGTGTAGAGGACTATTGTTGTTGAGATCCTATTGACTGCACTTAGCAAAACCATGTGCTAAGTGACTGTCAAGGGTTACAATAGTGCCACTTTTTGGAACAGTCAGTCAAAATAGCAAAGGGAAATTGAATCTTATGGTTTTAGGGTACCATTGACATGTTCAAATGGTCAAGAGAGTTTCAAACCAACATCTGAGGGCACTTGCTTCACAGAATAGGCCTATTTAGGGCTAAAAGACACTAGGAGGGTTATTGGTTAGGGCAAACTTTCTAAAACAACCTATACCCATCTTGAAGTATACTGTAGGGAGGCATAATGGGTATCTTTTGCATGTCTTAGATTTGGGTTTGAAGCTCTGTGTAAAAAGATAAGAGGATTGTTCTCTATTTCTAAGGCTATAAGCCATTTAGAGGATTTGTGAAGCAAGTACATGTTTCAGGTGTAATCTGCCTTAACCAATGGGTGGGATGAGTCCTTTGGCACCCCAATCCAACCTTTCCATGAACAAACAAAGATTCCCTTCTGTTGTTCCCACTTTTTCATGAAGGACTTGGTTTTGGACCTATAGGTGTGGTTGAGTCTTGTTGAATCTATTCCTCTTCTTACATCCCAAGTGCCTATGCATCATATTGGTATCAGAGAAGCAAGTAGATCCTTGAGGGAGTAGTAGGATCTTGTGAAAGAGTAAGGGTTGGTGAAAGTTGTGAAGATGCCCCCTAAGAATCAGATGGCTATGGAAAACAATGAATTGAGAGAAGCCTTAGAGACTAGAGAAAAAGAGTTGAGGGAGAGAAAAGGACAGGATGCTGCAAGAGAAAGAGAGTTAAGACAAGTGAGAAGGGAGAATGCATCAATCTTGGCAAGGTTGGAAGCATTGGAGAAGAATCCTAGAAGGGATGAACAAAATGATTCAGAAGGAGATGAGGAGGCAGATGAGAATCCTCCTGAGGATGAATTAGATCCTGAAGAAAAGAAATTTGTGAGATTACTGAAGGTAGTTCAAGGTAGTGGAACAAAGGCAAACATAGAGTTACCTATCTATCAAGGGAAGATGGATAGTGAAGAGGTATTAGGGTCGATAGATGCCCTTGAAAAAAATTTTGAGTATGAGGAGATGAGTGATGAGAAGAAGATTAAATTTGCAAGAACAAAGTTGAGAGGGACAACACTTACATGGTGGAGTAGTGTGCAAACAGAAAGAGTGGCTAGAGGTGGAACAAGAATCACTTCTTGGGGTAGGATGAAGGATATGATGAAGGATCAATTTCTTCCATCCGATTACTCCATTCAAACAAAGAGGATGAGGTAGAATTTGAAACAAAAATGACATGGATGTTATGTCCTATACTGAGCAATTTCATAAGCTTAGTATTAGAGGAGGATTGGAAGATGAAGAAGAGAAAGTGGCAAGGTACCTTAATGGACTTAGGTACAACTTGCAAGATGAGATTGGTTTGACCATACCAAAATCACTTGGAGAATGTTTTCAGTTGGCCATAAGGGCTAAAGAGAGGGTGAAGAGGAAGCAAAAAAGACAAGGAGGTAGTGGTAGAGGATATAGAGGTAGGGGCAGACCTACTAATGAAGGACAGAGCAGCAATGAGAAAGGTAAAGAGTTTTCTACGGATCAAAGAGGTGGATATAGAGGTGGAGGTAGGTTTGGATCAGGTAGAGGAGTATTCACAAGTAGATGTTATCATTGCAATGAAGTGGGACACACATCTTTCAAATGTCCTAAGAGGGATGATGCTGATAAGAGCAAGGATAGAAGAGTTCACTTGGCACAAGAGGAGGAGAAGCAACAAGACCAGGAAATATTATTAGCCTCTCCAGAAATGGTTGGAGAATTGCTCATGGTGGAAAACGACAAAATGCAGCAAGCACCACAGGTATCCATTTTTAAAACTAATTGTTTAAGCCATAGAAAAGTGTGTAAGTTGAATATAGATTCAGGTTCACATGATAATTTAGTTTCCTGGGATATGGTGCACAAATTGGGATTGCAAACATTTGATCATCCTAGTCCTTACAATGTCACTTGGGTAAGTCAAGAGCAACAAGTAAGGGTTAGTCAGAAGGCATATGTTGATTTTTCAATTGGTCCATATCAGGATTATGTTTTGTGTGATGTTATTTCAATGACATGTGGGCATGTAATCTTGGGTAGACCATGGCAACATTTAAGGAGGACAATTCATGATGGTTATACTAATAACTATTTGGTGCACAAAGATGGTAAACAGTTTAGACTAATCCCTTTACCTCGTGGAGACAAGAAGGAACATGTTACTATCTGTTTTGGAGAGAAATTGAAGTTGGATGTGCAGATTAGACAGCAAGAACAGTTGTAGTAGAAGAAGGTTTATAACAGTCCTAAAGAACAGCAAATTTGGGACATAAATTGCATCAAGGTTGGGGACATTGATTGCCCTATTGGGAGGCAAGAAAAGGAAGGCAAAAAAAAAGGAAAAACTGATAAGAATCTCAAGATGGGAAGAGCAACAACACCACAATAGGAAGGTCCTAGGCAAGGACACCAAAACATGTTTTATGATGCTAACCTTGTTTGTAAGAGCCATGCAGGTTGGAGAAGAAGAAGGAACAACCCTTGGAGAGTTCATGTTTCCTATCACAAATCAGAGGAACATTTCAACAAGACTGTAGGATGTTTGGAGCCAAGCATATAACTCTTGGGACAAGAGTTTTTTTCATCATGTTGGGGAGTTTGGTGCAGGAGCACCTAGCCCAAGGTGGCCTCCATGAGGCATTTAAATTCATGTTTTGTTTTTGATATCATGTTTGTTCAATAACGTCCTTGAGACCATCTCCATGTTGTAATAAGGCTTGGATGCCATATATGTAAGGGACTATGTCCAAATATCTAAAAACTACTGTCATGTTGTAATGGGCAACCTTGTGAAGGACAGTCCTATAAGTTTTCTTGTTTGTGAGCATTGTCAAGGCATGACAAGAAGCTTCAAGCATTGTCAAAGAGTTTAGAAGGTGGTCAAAAGGTGTAGTGCCTTAATCAAGGCCTAATCATCTTGTAATCTTGGTTGAAGACATCATTTTGCAAACACATTCGCTGTTGCTCAAGAGGAACAGTTGGCCAAGGTAGTTTGGTGGTTCCACACCTTCCATCGACCCCAACTACTTTGGAACCAATCCAAACTATTAGAAGGACTTCTTAAATACCTCAAGCATGAGGAATGTAACCGGTGAAGGAGTTTTAGAAACAATAACATATAGTTCTCTACTTTCCTGTGTATTTTCTAAGTTTTCTATGCATTAAAGCCCGTACTTCTGTGTAGTACAGTTCTGTCATGGGGCCTTGAACATCTAGTAGTAGAGCATGATGAGTTGACTATCAAATAAGACAAGTTTAGATCCATGATATTGTGGAGAATGTGGTGTATGATCATTGGACAACAAACTACTCTTTAAACCTGTTGCTTCTTTTAGAAATTCACTATTTTCCTACATGTTCTGTACCTATACGGCCGAGTGGCGACTGGGGTTCATGATGGAGAGTTAGGTTGGTGAGTGACCTTCCATTTACAAGTTGCTTGGGCTCTTGACATTCATTTATAACTCTGTATTTCTCCTTTCTTTGCAAGTAGGTTGAAAACCCTCAACTAGGGTGTTGACAATAACAATATGGTGTTTTCTCCATTCCACTGAATCACCAAGCCCTGTGGTCAGTGGAATGAGTAGTGTAGAGTATATTTTCATGTCTTGGAAGGTACATTTGTGTAGAGGACTATTGTTGTTGAGATCCTATTGACTGCACTTAGCAAAACCATGTGCCAAGTGACTGCCAGGGGTTACAATAGTGCCACTTTTTGGAACAGTCAGTCAAAACAGCAAAGGGAAATTGAATCTTATGGTTTTAGGGTGCCATTGACATGTTCAAATGGTCAGGAGAGTTTCAAACCAACATCTGAGGGCACTTGCTTCACAGAATAGGCCTATTTAGGGCTAAAAGACACCAGGACGGTTATTGGTTAGGGAAAACTTTCTAAAACAACCTATACCCATCTTGGAGTATACTGTAGGGAGGCATAATGGGTATCTTTTGCATGTCTTAGATTTGGGTTTGAAGCTCTATGTAAAAAGATAAGAGGATTGTTCTCTGTTTCTAGGGCTACAAGCCATTTAGAGGATTTGTGAAGCAAGTACATGTTCTAGGTGTAATCTTCCTTAACAAATGGGTGGGATGAGTCTTTTGGCACCCCAATCCAACCTTTCCATGAAAAAATAAAGATTCCCTTCTGTTGTTCCCACTTTTTCATGAAGGACTTGGTTTTGGACCTATAGGTGTGGTTGAGTCTTGTTGAATCTATTCCTCTTCTTACATCCCAAGTGCCTTTGCATCAATATGCCAATGAATAACCCACTTCCACTTCAAATGTGGCAGATTATGTGGGGTGGTGTAAGAACAACATGCAAAGAAAAGAGCCTTTTTGATAGACGAAGAGGATTATCATTATCATTGTTGTTTTCTTTTTTTGGAGAGTTCAGGAAGAAGAGGCTGCAGGGTAGCACATCACTGATTGTGATCTCACAAAAGTGGAGCTAGTAGAGGATTCAAAATATTTCTCTTAGCTAGACATAGCTTGGCTACGATACATTACCATAGGTAAGATTGTTAATATAGTCATGTTAATCTGTAGAATGTAGTTGCATTCATAAGATCACAAATGGTAATCACATAGTAGCTGAATGCAGACCATGCTATCCTTTATGAATGTTTTAAAATGTTTGCTAATTATGTTGCAGCCTTAATGGCTGAAGAGATAAAGATAATGTGTTTTAGTTGAATGAAAGAACTGCATGTGCTTTATTATTATTGTTGAGGCCAAAAGGCTGAATGACCATGTGTATTGTTATAGCAATCTCATGCTCTCGAAGTCGTTAAGGCTAAGAACAAATGACATTATTTAGAAGCACTGTGAAATGATAATATTCTTTGGGTAGGCCGAGAGCCATACCCACTAATGATAACATCTTTGAGAAGGCTGAGAGCCATACTCACTGTGAAATGTTAATACCCTTCAAGTAGGCCGGGATCCTTACAATATAGAATCATGAGCCTTTTATTAGGTAGATAGCTAATACCTCATAGAGAGGCAGTATACTTTAAAAAGGGTTGATCGCCATGCAAATGAATGATGAATTGTTCATGATAACCTTAGCTTTGGCAGTGTCTAAGCCATTGAGGCATTCAAGGCACTTAGAAGGGAAAAGAAACACTTGTGTGTTTATGAAAGATAACACTATTCTTTCGGGTGTAAGTTGTTCATGTTATAAAAGAGTAATATCACTCTTAATGCCATGGTGTAAAACTAGTTTAATATTGATAAGCTTGTTTAGACTGCATTGAGTGCATGCCAAATTTTGCTTGTCAAGGGGGTAAATCCCCGACGGTTGTTATATTTCCATGTAGGAAAGAATTTGAAAATGAGTTTGATAACTCCGTTGTTGAAAATGTATTATGTATGTGTCTCTTTATGGTATAGCAGTGCTTCGTGGATGAAGCTTTGGGTTTCAGGAACCCATTTGAACTCTTTTGACCAAAGGTCTACCTATCATTGTCGACTTATTAGCCTATATTGGTAAGTCATATAGTCGATATGAATTCGATGAAAACCTTGAACACAAGGTATCCATAGAAACTTAGAACGGGGATGGTTCTTTGAAACTAAAAACCATGAACATGCAATTGAAAACAAAGAAGAACGGGAATAGAGTGACATGGAGTCACAAATTCCCTATTGCATAGGCAACAAAATAATTAATGAATGCACTCTTGGAATCGGATTCAAAAGTCCAAGATAGATGGACTGAGGGTGAATTGAACCCATCTTTTCTTCTATGACCTAGAAAGGTCAAAATTAAACACTGTAAGATGAGACAACTTCTAAGTTGAGTTGAGGTGTGTGAACATTTGACTACGTTCATTGCGAAATGTCATGTATATAAATCTTTGGCCAAAGTAATGCATCCATCTCTGCACGCATTAGTCAGTTCACTGTGCTCTAGAGGGCATAATGCTTCTAGTAGTGTCATACATAGTTAGAGTGGATCTATAGTTGTATGACCATGAAGAATGAAGGACACAACACCAGATACTCAGATGGAAAACCAATTGGTTCCTTATATCTATTCCCTTTGTAAAGGGTAGGTCTGCTTCCAGGTAGTAAGTTGTGTAGTGGACTATCAATCTGTGGTTGGAGGAAAAGAAATTGGGTGATGCTCTCCTTCCCAAGAAGAAGACAAATCAAGACTTATGAAGACAAATGTCAAATTTCTAGATACAGTACATTCTTTCATATGACTTCAAAGTCAAAATTATGTGTAAATTTATCATTGATTCTATGAGCAAAATATTGTAAATGTATAGTGAAAGTAAATCAATAATATTATATCTTTGGAAATGTTGTAAATTTTAGTTTTGAAATGTCCAGAAAAGATATGCATATCGATTTTGATTATGATATTGATTATCACTTGTTTAACTCTGATTATGCTAATCATGACTTTAGTCGTAATGGTAAGTAAGTTGGTTAATTTTGGGTAAACAAGAGATGGCTTGTTACATATGGTATCAGAGCTATCGAGTTCAATACATGGACCTATGAGCTCACTATATAACATCTTCTCCAACATTAATAGTTGCTAATGTTTGGATGTTCTTATGCAAGAATGGTAAGAATAAGAATGACACCCAGGAAGAAGGTAATGGGAAATGGATGTTATCTTAAGGCTATGAGGGAGCGAGCCTCAAGAATGAAATGCCTTGAACATACTAGTTTCTTGATGGGAACATGGTTGGCTGATGCTATTAAACACATCAAGAAGGAGATGAAGAAAGTGGTTAGGGTTACTGTTCCTATCTCTGAAAATGAATCAGTGAAACCCTCTGCACCTAACAAACCAATCTTGGAAAGTTATCTTAAGGATCCTAATGTTACTTGGGAGGTTGTGGATGAGTACCTACAAGTATTTCCACCTCCTAATTCTGATTTGTTGAACCTCAAGAATGAGGATAAATGTGGGAAGATATCCTAGTTTGATAATGATTTGTAGTAGCAAGATGTAAAGAATATTTTTTTGTAAGTATGGATGGATTATAAGTAATCCATGGAAACTATAATGCATTTTGCAAATTTTAGAAAATCTTTCCTTTCTCATTAAGATTGCATGAATGGAAATGGATTTACATTTATGAATGGATTCAATAGTATGAGAAAACTAATTGAATGATTATTCTGCAAACTTTAGAAGTAGATTGCAGCACGGTTTAGACAAGAACCAATATGGGAGATAGCCAGGAAGAAGGGCAACCTGTAGGCCTCTCTAATTTCAAACTCAACTAGATCCTTTCTATGCTCCATGAGACGAGAGTGAGAATTGGAACTCTCAAGTAGGAGGCTAGCAGTCAGCATGGACCTAGGCGGGAATCTTATCATGGGGGTGATGGTGAGGCACATCATGAGGACACCACCCAAAGTGAATGCGGAGAGAATAACTCTGAAGAAAGGAAGGAAGAGGATAGAAGAGGCTAGTTGGCTTTGTAATTATCTAGAGATATGAAAAAGGTTGTGCCTCCCAAGTTTGATGGGACTATAAGCAGAGATTTCATGGAGGCATGGCTTATAAAAATGGAAAAATAATTTGAAATAAGAAATTATACTGAAATCACCAAAGCGGTATGGGGAGCATACCAATTGGTAGGCGAAGCATCCACTTCATGGATGAACAAGAAAATGTCGTTAGGCTTGAGGTCCACGAGTTTAATCTGGAAAAGGTTTGTGGAACTTTTTAGGCAAAGATGATTGCCTCAACTATACTATGACCAAAAGTTGATAGATTTCCAAAATATGAGACAATGTGATGTAACTGTGAATGAGTACTGGGAAAAGTTCACAGAAGGATGAGAGGTTTCACATCCAAAAGTTTATTATGGGATTGAACACTTAGATTGGGGGTGAAGTTGATGTGCACAGTCCCACTATAATGGAATAGGTTTATAAAAAAGCTATCAAACAAGAACAAAAGTTGAAATCTATGTCTTCTTACAGGGAAAGGAATTGAAAAAGGTATAACTGGTCCCAATCCTCCCAATCTTTTAAGAAAATGGGCAAAAAGAAGGACTTTTCAGAGAAAAATGATAAAAGGTCCAAGAATAAGCAAAATGACTCCAAGGGGGGAAAGAAAGGAAATAATAACTCCTCCAAGAAGAATGGAGATAATTTTGGAAAGCCTTACGAAAAGCAAGGACCTGTGGGAGGATGTTATACATGTGGCAATGATCATTAAGCCAACTAATGTCCTAATCAGATGTAGGGAACTCAGCCTCGAGGGAACTTTTTCCCATCTCAATAGACAGCGTTCCAGCAACGCGTACATGCAGCCCTGGATAATAGGCAAACTGAATACCAAATTATGCCCATTGAAACTATAGGTATTTTATCTGGATTGCCAATTTTAGTTTTAATAGATACTGATACAACAAAACGTTTTGTATCTCCTAAAATTTAAAGTAAAATTTATAGAAAAGCTAGATACATGTAAAATACTTGGTCAATTAAATATGCAAATCATACCAAAGCTCAGGTATAGCAATGCTTGTTTGAGGCTAAGGTTGAACTTCCAAGTTTCTCCACTCAGGTAAACCTTTATGTAGCCCCCTCAGGCTCCTATTACATCATCCTTGGGATAAATTGGTTATGGAGACATTGGGCTAAAGTGGATTGTTATGCCAAAACAATAGAATGTTTAGAAGACCTTGGGAATAAAGTCTTCCTACAGGGTAACCCTAGTAAGGTCAAACTGAGGCAAATATCTGTCCTATAGATGAAAAGAGCCCAAAGAAAGGGATGCCAACTCTTTATTGTTAAAATGGAGAAAATAAATAGTTTAGAGGAAACTGATTTCCAAGATGATTTAACATTCTATGAATCTCAGAAACTCCAAGGAGTTGAGAATAGGGAGTCCATAGATCAGGAAAGATCAAATATGGATAAATTTATTTTTCGTAGAGATTATAAGGATGTGTTCCTAGATGAGCTACTTGGATTGCCTCCTAAAAGAGCTTTTGATTTCTCCATAGATATAATTCTGGTTCATAACCTATATCTAAAGCTCTATATAGGATGACCACAACCAATTTAATGGAGCTAAAGGCTTAATTGCAGGAATTGCTTGATAAAGGACTAATAAGACCCAGTGTGTCACCCTGGGGAGCACCAATAATTTTTGTGAAAAATATTGTGGTTAATTATTTATAGATTACCACATGCTAAATAAAGCAACAATAAAGAACAAATCCCACTACCCCGCATTGATGATCTCTTTGATCAAATGAGAGGAACAACCATGTTTTCTAAGATCACTCTTCAATCTAGGTACCATCAATTGTTGTTAAAAGATGAAGATATTCACAAAACATCCTTCAAAATAAAGTATGGGCATTATGAATTCATTGTCTTGTCCTTTGGATTAACAAATGCCCCTACTGTGTTTATGAATTTAATGAATAGTGTGTTTAAAGACTGTTTGGATAAGTTTGTCCTAGTTTTTCTTAATGATATTGTAATTTACTCTAAGAACAAGGAAGAACACCTTCAACATTTAAGGATCATTCTTTATAGATTAAGAGAGCATAAACTCTATGGCAAGCTCTCTAAGTGTACTTTCTTTCAAAAGGAAGTAAAGTATTTGGGTCATATAATTTTAGCTAAGGGAACAACTGTGGACTCAACCAAGATTACAGCGATATTAGAATGGCCAACACGAAGAAATGTACATGAGGTCTGAAGTTTCATGGGCTTAGTGGGTTATTGTAGGAAATTTGTGAAAAACTTTTCCAAGTTTACTTATCCTATTCCTTCTTTGTAGACAAAAGGCAAGAAGTTTGACTGGTCAAACAAGTGCCAGGAGGCATCTGACCAATTGAAGGAAAGGTTGACTACAACACCTACCTTAAAGGTACCTAACCCAAAGGTTATTTTGTAGTCATTACTAATGCCTCAGTGGAAGGATTATGTGATATACTTGTCCAAGATGGATAGGTTATTTCATATTAATCAAGGAAACTGAAAACTTATGAACAAAACTATGCCCCACATGATTTGGAATTGGCAGTAGTAATTCATGCACTATAAATATGGAGACATTACTTGCTTGGGAAGCCTTTAGTACTGAAAACAGACCATCAAGGGCTTAAATATCTGTTCACCCAACCACATCTAAATGCTCGCCAAAGAAGACAGTTGGAGTTAATCTTAGATTATGATTTTGAGATTAAATATATTCAAGGCAAGGAAAATTGAGTGGCAGATGCCTTAAGTAGCAGAAGACATATATCTCCACAATGATCTCCATACATTTTGATTTTAAGAATCAGGTATTACAAAAGCCTAAAGGAGATGAGTTTTACAAGCAAGTAAAATAGGCCCTTTTGGAGAATCCCCAGAATTTGAAATATGATGGATTTTACCTTGAACCAAATGGGTTATTAAGGTATAAAGGAAGGATGTATGTTCCAAACTTTAAGGAGTTGAGGAATATCATGTGAAAGAGGTCCATTATGCACCTTATTCGAGACATCCTAGAGTAACAAAGTTACTAGCTGATGTGAAGCCCTTATACTTTTGGAAGGGAATGAAGAGTGATGCTACAAGGTTTGTAGCTCGATGTCTAGAATCCCAGAGGGTGATGGTAGAACACCATCACCTGACAGGACTTTTATACCCTCATGAAATTCCATAATGGAAGTGGCAAATCATTGGTATGGATTTTGTGCAAGGACTTCCTATGTTAAGGAATAGACATAATGCTATTATGGTTATGGTGGATAGACTCACCAAAGAAGCACATTTTATACCTGGGAATTTGACAAATGGGGCACCAATCATAGCATGTAAATTTGTGCAAGCAATTTTTAGATTGCACAGTATTCCTTAGAAGATTATCTTAGATAGGGATGGCCGTATGACATTGAGGTTTTGGAAAAACTTATTTTCCTCACTTGGAACCCAGTTGAATATAAGCTCTACTTATCATCCCAAGACAGACGGCTAAACTAAAAGGGTAAACCAAGTGCTGGAAGATTTGTTGAGATTGTATTGCATGGATCAACAAATACAAATGAGAATATTACCTTCCTCTTGTGGAATTTGCTTATAATAATTTATATCATTTTGTGATTAAGATGGTTCCATTTAAAGAATTATATGGAAGAAACTGTTGAACCCTTATAAGTTGGGATAAACTAGAAGATAGGGTTAGCCTTGGTCCAAAAATGTTGTCAAAAATGGAAGAGAAAGTCCATCTGATTAAGAAAAGGCTAGCAGAAGCTAATGATAGGTAGAAAAGTTATGTTGATGCTAAACTCAACACAAGATATTTCTCAGTGGGAGAAAAAGTCCTTCTAAGGGTTAAACCCCAAAAGAGCTCCATTAAGTTTGGAAAGACATCCAAATTAGCTCCTACATATGTGGGTCCCTTTGAAGTTCTCAAAGAGGTCAACCTAATTGCATACAAAATTGCTCTACCACCAACTCTTGCCATGATACATAATGTTTTCCATGTTTCCTATTTGAAAAAGTTTATTTGAGGAGATAATCATATTCCTATTCTTGATTGGAACGCTATACAAGTGAAGGAACCAGGAGTGGTAGTGATCGAGCCCATTAAGGTGTTTGAAATGCATAAGCTACACTTACATAATAAAGAGATAACTCAATGCAAGGTCCAATGGGACCTATATGTAGAAGAGAATGCCACCTGGGAGAACTATGAGGATATTTATGAAATATTTCCCCATCTCTTTAAAAAAACTTTTTACTATGTTGAGTAAACACTTTTCTTTTATATTGGTTTGATCTTTGGAGACATTAAATCATCAAGGATGATGATTCTTATGGGGGGAGATATGTTACATCCCCAACTTTTGATTTAAATTAATCCTACTTTTATGTGGAAAACATGATAATTAATCATAGGTTAATGATTTGATGTTTACGAAAAATATCAAGTAAAATCATTGACAACATCCAGATATAGATTGATGTTTAGATTAGACATGTGATTATATATTGTTAAGATTATTTTGTCATAATATTTTATGAATTAAATGATGATGCACTGATCATGGTTATATGGTTGTGAGTGTAACCAAGAAAATAATCTTCCTTCAAGGATGGAAGGAGAGTTTCACCTGGAGAGAAGGAAAAGATCAGAATGCCATCTGAGTATTAAGAGTGACCATTCATGAACCCATGTGAGATGGGGTGAGTTTAAGTCTTTTTTCCTTGCAATTCAATTTCAAACAACTATTGTTAGTAAAGTCGAATTAAGGTTTCTTGATGTTATTTATGTCAAATCGACTAAGTAATGTTCTCATAACATTCTTGTAGTCGATGGTAATCTTCTCTTGTGTTGAGTTTTCCTATGTTTATGTATCTATTTCTTTATTAGACCTTGCGTTTACCATTTAAATATCTTAGATCTATAGTCTAATATAGTGAAGCGGGGGAGCGAGACTCGACCCCATATTTGCATGTCAATGTTACCACCTTAACGATGATAACATAACTTGATGATATTCTAGATTATTCTAATACTCACATAGTATTATTTAAATGTAAATGATAATATTTGAAACATATCTATTATCTGGTAGTGTTTGAGCACTTTATTATACAAGTATATATACTTTGTTACCAACCATACCACTAGCCATAATGAGTGGAGAGAGTAGTAATAGTGGTAGAGCTTATCAGAAGCTCAAGCATTTCTAATGACTTCTTAATCAGAGGTATTATGGACTTGGTGGAGTCTACAAATCTATGAGGTTGTAGGATATGCCAATGAATAACCCACCTCCACTTCAAAGGTGGCAGATTACGTGGGGTGGCGAAAAAACATGCAAAGAAAAGAGCCTTTTCGGCAAACGAAGAGGATTATCATTACCATTGTTGTTGTTTTTTTGAGAGTTCATGAAGAAGAGGCTGCAGGGTAGCACATCACTGATTGTGAGCTCACAAAGGGGGAGCTAGTGCTATGGATTCAAAACATTGCTCTTAGTTGCATGTATCTTGGTTACGATACATTACCACAGGTAAGACTGTTAGTACAATCATGTTAATATGTAGAATACAGTTGTATTCATAAGATCACAAATGGTAATCACACAGTGGTTGAGTATAGACCGTGCTATCCTTTATGAAGGTTTTAATATGTTTCCTAATTATGTTATGGCCTTTGTGGCTAAAGAGACAAATATAATGTGTTTTAGTTGAACGAAAGAACTGCATGTGTTTTGTTATTATTGTTGAGGCCAAAAAGATGAATGACCATGGGTACTGCTATAACAATCTCATGCTCTCAAAGCTGTTAAAGCTAAGAGAAAATGACATTATTTATAAGCACTATGAAATGATAATATTCTTTGGGTAGGCCGAGAGCCATACCCACTAATGATAACATCTTCGAGCAAGTCGAAAGCCATAGTCACTGTGAAATGCTAATACCCTTCAAGCAGGCTAAGAACCTTGCAATATATAATCATGAGCCTTTTATTACGCTGATAGCTAATGTCTCATAGAGAGGTAGTACAATTTAAAAAGGGTCAGTGGCAGTATTACACATTTGAAAAAAGACTGAACTATCTTGTATATTTGTAATCCTATTTCTACAAATGAATATATACATGGTGCTCTCTTTTCTTGGTGGAGTTTTTTACCAAAAGGGTTTCTCCACATAAAATTTGTGTTATAATGGTTTACCGATTTTAATTATTATTTGCTAAATTGATCATGTTTACAATCTTTATGTTAATCTCATAAAAAAAATCTCAAATTTGCACATTCTATAACTTGCTAGAAACCTACTTTAATATCAAAGTTGAATGAATATTAAAATATTGTTTATTTCTAATGTTATGTTATATAAATCTAATGAAGCAAACCATGTAATTTTACTTCATTAAACTAATAATAAAGCATGTAATTTTGCTTCACTAAAATAAACAATAAAAAACTCTTAATTGTGCAATTATGTCTTCAACCGCATTCTTGAGAATTGTTAGTATTTTATCACTATTAACATAGTTATGACCCCCAGATCATTTGCTATCACAATTTGAGCATAGATCTTTTTCTCTTTTGGTTTCCTCTTGTTGAGGAGAGTGCTTACTAATTTTTCTAAGAAAATAAGTTGTCCTCATTTCTATCAATAGGATTAGTCACAATTTTATCTTCAAATCCTGTTGTTTGACCTTGTGTGGAACTTTTGATGGTGGATTTATGTTTCTCAATATCTAATTCTTGTTGCATAGCTTTTCTATCTGTCCAAGGTTTCAACAAACGAACATCATGTTTAATAATTTGGTCATTAAATCCATTGATGTAGAGTTGTAGCCTCTGATAAGGTGTCACATCTTGAGTTTGAATTGCTAATCTCATATGCTCAACATTATATGCAGCTACATACCCTATTTTTTTTAAATTTGTTAGTTACGTAAAATAGCTTCCATTCCCTGGTAGCTCATAATGGGCTACTAAGTCATTTGTAAATTCTTTCCAACTAATCATTTGCCCTTGCTTTTTACTTATCATCCATTGGTACCATTGATAAGGTTCATATTCTAAATGTTATGAGGCTAAGTCAACCATTGCATTATCTGTTATATTATGGATCTTAAAGTATTCTTCCATGAAAATTATCCATGAAGTTACATCAGTACCATCAAACTTAGAGATATTTATTTTGGGTAGGTTCAATTTTGGATCTTGAAAAGGTTGTTTTATCCCTTGATTTTGACTATTAGGGTTGTCCTTGCCTAGATGGTTTTGTTGGGACTTCAATTCATGTAATAGTTCTTGTTTAAACCTATATAAACCTTTATTGAAAGATGATGTAAATGTGTCAATCAAATTATCCTTAATAAAATGTACCATTGTTTCACATCTTAGAGGAATTTTACCTTCATTTTTAGGTGGTGGAGAATAAAGGTCATTGGATACAATTTTTTTAGAAAAGACTTTGAATCCTAAAGATGACATGGATTTTTATGTGTATGTATTTTAAACTATATTTTTTCAACATCTTTCCTAAAATTAAAAAAAATTCCAAAATTGTGACCTATAGAACAAAATAATAAAATATTTTGACCTAACTTTGACTACTAAATTGAGGACTATATTTTATCTCTAATAATAAATTACAAAGAACTAACCTAGCAGAATTTTTTATAAGCTTTCCAAAAATGTAAGAATTTTTAAAAAATTCTGCAAATTGTGGTCTATAGTGCCAATTAATGAAAAAACATAAAATTAAAATAATTTACACAAAACTTATGATAGAAATCTAAGTTTTTACCTTGAACCTTATTTGATACTTACCTCAAAACCTAGAAAAAATCAGCTCCAAATTCGTAATGGTTTGAAAGTTATGGTGGAAACAAAATCTTGGCCCAAATCGTAGCTCTGATACCATTTGTTATGATATTTCTTGGAAATAAATGTAAAAATTAGTAAAATAATAGAACACTTGAATGGGGTGACCTCCAATAATCAGAAAATAATATGTAAATTCAATATTAGATGATATGATGGTTTGAGAGAGTCTCTCTTCCTTATTTATATGCATAACTATGTAGGAACACGCCCCTTCATCCTAACTAAGTTATCTTATAGAATAACTAAGACTAATAAATGAATATATTAAGGTTAAGCATGCCACAAGTGCTTAACTTATTATAATTAAGACTATCATATTAGGATCATAACATTTCATCTCTAGCCACCTAGACTATTAATACCTACCATTGATTGAATTTAGTTGCTAGGTTTGGTCAGTGAAACATCTGTTTTACATGTTATTCTTTAGTTATTTGGATTATTAACATGTTTTTTTGTTAAACATTAGAGTTTTCATATTTTCCCACTGCATGTGATTCTCTTGAAAGCTTAGTATTAAGGTAATTATTTCTTTATCTAATTTTTTGTTATTTTGGCAATGTTTCTTTTATTCGTTCAATTAGTCATGAGTTTCTCATGCATTAGAATGGTCACAGTTTTAAATTCACTATATTGTTCTGTACAATTAGTTATGAGTTTTTCATGCATTGGAATAGTAATAGATTTTATTTGCAATCTAATTCTTTTACAGTAAATCATTCTGAGACTTCTATGCTTGTACTTAACTACCTTTATGTTCATGGTCTTATTGCTTATTGGAATATATATGTTCTAACAAAGGTAGCCTTTGAAAATGGTGAAAATTTTCTAATATTCAATGATGTCATAATGTATTGCAGTAGCATCGAGTGAAATTCAAAATCTTTTGAAGGATGAGGAACTCCAAAAAGTCATATTAAAAATTGATTCCTCCATAAATGCCGAGGAAATAATTTCTCTTATATTTCTCTTACACATGCATGCATCATTTTGTATATTTAACACTTACCTCTATGCGAGGGGTAGGATTTCTTGGCAGATGCACTCACAAAGACATGGTAAAACTTTTTATTGTTTTATCTCTTTTCAGGAACTTGATAAGGCCATGGAAGGGCCACTTTTTAGAGAGTTCACAGAAAGGATGTGCCATCTACATGGTCAGGCATCTTAATTATAACTTATAATGAAAATATGAAAAATCTACTCTTGAATTCATAATTAATGGATTTAACATTTGTACATATCTTTCCTGTGTAGATTTCATCTATTATCAATCTAGAGGAGCAATCACTTCTAACTCAAGTTTGATGGTTGTAGGTAGTTTGCTTCCCCAAAATGTCTTAGAGGAAGTTGATAATTGTTAACTATCCACTTCATTTACCCTATCATATACTAATGATCATGGCATAACAAGATCTTAGAGAGTAATTTAATTATTTATTTAGCTCATGTCCTTGTCTTCACCTAGGTTGAAGTGGGACTGAATCTGCTCTAGCCTTAAAAATTGAAAAAGTGTATTTGAGGAGATAATCATATTCCTATTCTTGATTGGAACACTATACATGTGAAGGAACTAGGGGTGTTAGTGATCGAGCCCATCAAGGTGCTCAAAATGCGTAAACTACGCTTACGTAATAAAGAGATAACTCATGCAAGGTCCAATAGGACCAGTATGCAGAAGAGAATGCCACTTGGGAGAACTATGAGGATATTTATGAAATATTTCCCTGTCTCTTTTTAAAAACTTTTTACTATGTTGAGTAAATACTTTTCTTTTATATTGGTTTGATCTTTGGAGATGTTAAATCATTGGGGATGATGATTCTTATGGGGAGAGATATGTTACATCCCCAACTTTTGATTTAAATTAATCCTACTTTTATGTGGAAAACAAGATAATTAATCACAGGTTAATGATTTGATGTTTGCGAAAAATATCAAGTAAAATCATTGACAACATCCAGATATGGATTGATGTTTAGATTAGACATATGATTATATATCATTAAGATTATTTTGTCATAATGATTTATGAATTAAATGATGATGCACTGATCATGGTTATATGGTTGTGAGTGTAACCAAGAAAAGAATCTTCCTTCAAGGATGGAAGGAGAGTATCACTTGGGGAGAAGGAAAAGACTAGAATGCCATCTGAGTATTGAGAATGACCATTCATGAACCCATGTAAGATGGAGTGATTTTAAGTCCTTTTTCCTTGAAAGTCAATTTCAATTCAACTATTGTTAGTAAAGTTGAATTAAGGTTTCTCGACGTTATTTACGTCGAATTAACTAAGTAATGTTCTCATAACGTTCTTGTAGTCGATAGTAATCTTGTGTGGTGTCGAGTTTTCCTATGTTTACATATTTATTTCTTTATTAGACCTTGTGTTTACCATTTAAATATCTTAGATCTATAGTGTAATATAGCAAAGTGGGGGAGTGATACTCGACCCCATATTCTCATGTTAATGTTACCACCTTAACGATGATAACATAACTTGATGATATCCTAGATTATTCTAATACTCACACAATATCATTTAAATGTAAATGATAATATTTGAAACATATCTATTATCTGGTAGTGGTCAAGAACTTTATTGTATAAGTATATATACTTTGTTACCAACCGTACCACTATCCACAATGAGTGGAGAGAGTAGTAATAGTGGTAGAGCTTATCACAAGCTCAAGCATTTCTAATGACTCTTGAATCAGAGGTATTATGGAATTAGTGGAGTCTACAAATCTATGAGGTGTGATTCCCCGTCATGCAACCCTAAAGAGTTAGGCTAATAGGTGCAAAAATTACAGAAATATTTTTTTTGAAGTAAGAAAATGCATTAATATTAGATAAAATTGACACTATTTACAACATTTAAATAAAATGAACAGCTAACACCTCAAGGGAGTATAACGACATCAGATAAACATAAATCTTATACTAATACAAGTAATATACATTAAGATACAATAGAATTACATTATTCATTTTCAGATATGAACAGTTACAAAAGTTCAAATACAAGAATTACAAGATTACAAGGTTCATGACCGATCACATAAGTTTACAAATACAAGATTGTACAATTTTGAAAGTAAATACAGCTCTACAGATGCAAGTACCAATCAGGAACTAGGAATACTTTTGCATTGATCATGGACCAAGTCAACCAAGAAAACCAATGGATTAAGCTCTTCCACCCAACCATGTGGAACCCTTAGGTCCACCCCTTGAGCTAGGAGATAACAATGAGGTTCCACTAAGTCAAAGGATACAAGCAAGCAGATACAGACTTAGATCATTGAGACTACACGAATCATCAAGACAAGATAGAACTCCAGAGGTAACAACAAAGATGAAAAGGGAAGTAACTAGACTATAGTAGGGAGAGTGTCATCGCATGGTCCTAGCATGGGTTACCTAGGCTATCTCTCACTAGAAACCCGCCCCCATCTATGGTTACCCTAGCACCCTCTCTCTAGGCACCGGCCCCATAGGGTGACATATGCGGAGCCGACACATCCTCTCATGGAGACAAGGAGGTTGACCTTGCCAACCAGGCCTTCTCATCCCATCCTTAGCTTATGAGAGCACTCAAGGCATGGGTGAGACATCATCCTTATCTTTTTATGTAAAATTACTACCCAACCGACCTAAATAAATTATTAAGTTATCACTTGATTACAACTTCCATGGGGTTACCCAGATAGCCACTTTGGGCACCGACCCCACCATAGAAGCCACTCTCCTACATGTAACTAGCAACCCCTAACCAACATCTAAAAACCAATAAAATAACATGCATGGACAAGGGACCGAAAGGCATCTATCTTTTTGCAAACCAATACATTACATAAACCATTTCAATCAAAAACGTCAAACAACAAAATTTTCCCCTATCCACTTCAAAATCTCAAATCCATTAAAACATTTAAAACAACATGACTTAATGTTGTACTGGAACCCAAGAAGCCTAACCTTTGGAGTCGGGTAACTCTTAACACACAAAACTACTATCTATATATCCATTTCCCGATATGCAAAACAGGGTTTAAGCAACTTGACACTTATTTAGCACAATATGACTTAGAACTAAAGAATAGTATAATAAACCAATTACATCATTACTACTTGACACCATTAACTGACAATGAAATTTCAAGCAAGATCATATTACAATTAACTCAACATTACACCATTGAACAAATTAAATTAGAAAGCACTCTAAGGTTTTCACTCTCTTTAAAATAAAATAACATATACTATTACCTCTAATATTTGCATGACCTTTACCATAGAAATCTAATATAATAACTCAATCACACTAAAAATCTAACTTATTATTTACTTACTAAAACAATGTAACACAGGATAGTATATAATCATAACTAAATAAATTTATATTTAATAAGATAAACTGAGTATAACTAATATTTAACTCAATGTATTTAATTCTAGAAATTGTAACACCATTCATCTTTTGTTTATTCTCTAGCATTACCATTGATAACTTCTTCAAATTCAATTTCCAAGGAATAGCTAAAAATTATTCTAAATATTCCAAACCTAACATAAACAACATTACCTTTGCTCAACAAGGTCATTAACTAAATTTACTAATAATTTCATAATATGGAAAAGAAAACAATTGGATTTAAATAGAAAGATTTGAATAATAACCTAACAAAACAATACAAGAAAATTAGTGTTTCTTTATTCATATCACATATATCATTAATGAATTGACTATAATCAAAATATACCTTAATGGTCAAGTGATATAACTAACACATTACTAAGTTCACTTAGGCCAACGTTCACTACTAGATAGTCTTGGCAAATTTAAGGAAGCTTTCTAAAATAACAGATATCCAATCCTCCTAACTATCATTTATTCAAACTATTAGATAATTCATATTGCAATTAAGTCTATTATATGCCTAGGATTGTTCTAAACTTTTCTTCACTGACATGTAACAATTTAAATAATAGCACTAAAACATTAAATCTGAATTAATATAACACATCAACCACTTACTACTACTATGAGTGAAAATAATATTTATTTCCTTAGTCCATTATACTTAGGAATTGGTTAACATCATATAAATTGGCCAAATATATAAAACTGAGTTACTAAAGGCACTCATGGAGTTTACTTAGAAACCTTCTAAAAACCTATTTATTAATCCTTCTATGCAAGCTTCAAAAGTCTTGCTAAAAAGCATAAATAATAATGAGACTATACTTGCAGATAGAGGCATGAGATTCAGAGAGAGAGAGCTAAGAAAGCAAAAACAACAAATCCCTTAAACCCACAGAGTACGGTCTGAAGATTACAAGGGTCAAGATGAATGAATTTGTAGAGGGAAGGAAGGATTGCAAGCCAAAAGAGGATTTAGATCACAGCTTACAAAATTTAGGTAAATAATATTTAATACTTGATTTGAAGAATAGAGGTTTAGAAACTGTTGTACGACCAAATGTACAACCACATATAGGGAGGAGGATAAGGATAAAGAAATCTAATAAAAACATCAGGAACATCCAATGATCTCAGTCTAAAGCAGATCTTTCAGGCACATAGAAATTAGAGGAACCGAGGGTACGACCGTACGACAAAGACTAGAAGAGGTTGATATTAGCAATTTAAAAATTTGGCAAAAGAAATTGACCCAAATACCCTTAATATAATCTGGTAGAAATAGGGACATGAGAGGTGTATATCTAACAAAGGTACAATTTTGATAGAATGCCATAAAAATTTCATATCAATGCTTGACTTTAAAAATCTCATTTTCTAGCAATGTGTTCTGAGAGGCAAAAGTTGGTTATGCAAAAATCCATCACTAAGGGCAGAAAAATAGGTAAGGATAGGGAAAGATATTTGAATAGAGCAATTTCTCATGAATTCAGGTGACCAACAACTAATAGGCTCAAGGTTACAGAGAACTTCAGTTTTAAATGGCGACAAGAAGACAAGAATTTCACTGGAATAAAGAACAAGTTCAAAAATGCACACAAGAAATCTAACAGAGACACAAACTAATTTATCAAATTGCTCAAAAGAACAAGTAAGCATACTCAAAATTTTGATCCCAGGCTTCAAAATTTCTTTAGTTCCCCACTTCTTCAACTTCCTGTAATAATTTTTTCCCCTAATTTTCTATCTCTCTTTCTCAGAAAAGACCTTTCTCAATATAACCCCCCAAAAATAAAAATAGGCAAACTCCAATAATTTTCCACTACTCCCAAAATCCATTACAGAAAATCCCACTAACTCCCTAAAAATGGAAAACAATTAAATTTACTTTCTAGAGAGATTCTCCAAGTCAGGAATCTCATACGACAACTCACATGAATTAAATTATTAACTAATATTATTTTACTAATTACCATATACTATATTAACCATATTAAATACTTATGACTCATATTCTATAAAAAACACATTAAAATAATTAATTTAATCTTTATTAAAATTTACTTAAATAATATACCAAAACTCATTAATAATTTACGACTAAGAAAATACCATTATATTTGACTAATAAATAACATTATTATTATAATAATAAATTCATTAATGCATTACCAAAATACACAATGGCTTTATAAGCAAAACTTGACAATAACTCAATATACCACATGACGACCAAAACCAAGACAAGAATCTCAGAGCGACTTCAAAACCCATGACACAGACTAAAAAATAGAACTTGACCTAGGGAAACCCCATGTTATCTCCCATCAATGTTATCCATTGGTGCAAGGGCATGCTCAGACCTGCTAATTCAAGTGGATTCAATGTCCAGTACCTGTAACCTACATCAAAATGATAGGTTGTCTACGAAGAAATGTATATATATCAAACACACACATAGCCAGAGAATTGTAGCATAGTAGAGTGCTCAAAATGAGTAGTACTACACTGTCCCTGCTCTGAAATAAGACAATAACATAAAAATTTCTATTTAATAGTTAGATATCTACAAATCACATAAAACATGATACTATCAAATCATTACTGATCATGTCAATTACATCATAAACTTGAATATCACTAATGTCATCTTAAAACTCATTACACATTGTTGGTCTCTTACAATGATTTAACAACTGAGCTCTTAAAGCTGTAACTTAGAGATTGGACATCTAACCTAAATAGATGTCTTAATCACTATGGAGATGCATTTCACTTGTCAACCCAGGGATGTGAACTTGAAATGGGTCAGCACGGTATGTGCACTAAGAACTTCCAAAGTAGCCACATTCACTCTATAGCTAAGAAAGACATAATGTTGAAGATAAACTGCTAGGAAAGAAATAACAAGAATGCTGAACATCAACCAAAAACTATTCTAAGCTCAAGTACATAACAAAAGATAAAAGTCTAGGCAAACAAACAAGAAACTACTCTGTCTATTTTGGCTGCAGGAACAGACACAAAATAGAATTCTAGTGGCTGCAGGAACATTCAATGCTAGATTTAACTAAATGCTTAACAAAAAATACAACTAACTAGAGGATGGAATTCTCACCAAGTGGGCCCCCTTGGATGAGTATTCTCTAAGACAAATGTAAACTTAGAAATGCAAACTTATAACTTCATTTTATTCATTGAAAAAGATGAGTACAACTAAACATCATAACTGTATTACCGAAAATTGGATAATGCAAATACAATCTCTAATTAATCAACAACCCCTCAGAAGGAGCATCAGAGTCTTATTTATAGGAGGAAAACTACAAAACTAACTACCTAGCAAGGCGGTCAACTCCAATAGAATAGGAGGATGCCACTTTATGGAAAGCATACAAAGTGGAAAGGAGGTTGTGCATGCATGGAATCTAGTCAAGCAAGTTGCTTCAACGTAGATCTAGCATAACAGTAACTCCTAAATTTTCTCAACAAGTATTTAAAATTAGTTACAAGGTGGTTGTCTTCCCTCCATTTTACATTTGAATGATCACCATGTTTGACTTTTTATGGCAAGTAACCAACCACCAGAATCTTCCTCTACTTTATGGATGCTGATTATATCTACATAACAATATTAGTACACACAATAATTGCACATCCATAACTACCTTGGAGTAACATTCATTAACCATATGTAAAATTAACATAGATAGTTCACATAGCATGTCTTTGTCATAAAAGATTATAAGAAAAAACCTATGCTTAACATCTTATAGTTTTGAGGCAATGACATAAAAAGATCAGGATCAAAGTACTAAAGTCCAAGATAACTACAGCAAGTGGATAATAAAGTTTAACAAAATTGAGTCATAAACTAGACTCATCACTATCCCCAACCTAAGACTTTGTTGGTCCTCTAGCAGAGGAAGGGTTGTTCTTTTACTTGGTTAATGCCCCAAAATTAGCAACTGCCAGTTGTCCTATATCAGTTTCTCTAGTGTGTGAATTAGGATCCCAATAGAACCCTTGCTGCCTATCCAATCTGTTCCATCTCTGGCTCTCTTCAACAATATCATACTGGTAAAATATGTAATTTGGCATAGGCCACAATAGGATAGGTGGTTGAAGATTAAGGGAAGCTAGAATTGCCCCTTTGTCCTCCCAATCTATATATATCTATCCACTCTTTTACATGCTACAATATAATTCTACAGAGAGTGAGGCTCTGCTTGTTTTAGCTCATCAAACAAACTGTTCCACCTTTGTGTCAAATGTCCCTTCACAGATTCTCCAATAGTGTGTGCAATCTTCTCATATTCTCTGTAAGCTGCGTCTCTCTTAGGCAAGATTCTATTACCATAGCTTGGTCTATAAAGCATTCTATGCCAATCATTGAAAATGCTTCCTGGATTTCCAGATTCATCTCTAATGGGCAATGGAGTGCTGAATTCTAATTGTTTATAAGCCCTAAACTGTTGTCCCCAACTAATCTGATTTTGCAACTAGGACATAAATGCCCTCAATTGAACATCCCCAACATACAACAAGGGGTTCCACTCATGGTCTTGGGACACAGCAAAATTATGTAAATAGAATTCACACAACAAATTCTTTATTTCCAGAGGAGCAATCCTATAAGCATTGAAAAATTCAAGAGGAGATTCAATGGAAGGGTTCAAACCAAAAACAATCCTTTCTAACTTAAAAGAGAGGTATCTTCCTTTAAATGCAAAGCATAGACTCTCGGGGGAGTCCTGCATTCTAATACCTGAGGCACCAAAGCTGCCATATTATCCACTCTCTCTTTTAAAGTTGTAATTTCTGCATTCTTGTCTTTAATCTCTTCATCCTTCTATTGAATTTCATCCTTTAATCTGCATTTCTCCTTCTTCCATTCTTCTTCTCTCCTCTGCATCTCATTCCACAAATTCATGGCTACCATATGCATCAAAAAATTAAGAGGTCTGTGTATTCCTACCAAAGGCTTTCCTAGCACAAATGGTTGACCTTCATATAGCACAAGCTACAGAGTTTCTGATTGCTTAGCCAATTCTGGTTGTAGGGTGTCTTACTGCAGGAACTTCTATTTATCTTCATGTTCCTGTCTCTCAATATATTCAGCAGTGGCAACAAGGTTTGCCAGAGCTACATTTGTTGCTTCCTTAATTATGTCTTTTTCTACAACATTCACATGCCCCATTGGAGCCTCTATATCCTCAGCTATCATTTCTTCAACCCTAGGGCTTGTCTATGGAGATGCACTGGAGGCAAGCTCAGTAGGTCTTGATTTACTAGAAGGACTCTCATGTTTCTCTTTAGCTATAGGAAGAACAGTGTCAACCTTCCGTTTCCTAGAGCGCGGAACCTTCCTTCCTGTGGTTTGCTTTTTGGTTTTACCCTTCTTTATTTCTGCCCTTCTCCTCTATACCCTAGTTTGAATTAAATTTCTAAGAGGAATATCATCATCATCATCAGAATCTAAAGAACTTTCTTTGTCTGCATGCTCTGCTTCAGAAGAACTAATCTCAATAGCTTGTTTTGCTATAGGAGGGTTTGCACTAGAAGTTGAGGTTCCCGAAGTAGCTTCAATAGAACACACTCTTCTCCTAGTTCTACGAGGTTGTGGCACAACCACAGGTTGCAAATGGCTTGGTCTTATTTGATCAATATTCAGAAATTACTCCCAAGTCATATTAGACACATCATGCAGAGACTTTTCAACTAGCAATTTGATCAAACAATGGTGAGAGATAGAATTATCCCTACCTTTTTGGCTCTTGGTGGCCATGATTGAGAGAAGGTGGTATAGAACATTTGGCACATTCATTCTTCTCCCATGCCTCATATGATTCAGTAGTTTGAAATGTACAGAATGAAGATTCAACAGATGACCTTCACAAGTAATGTACTTCACCACACGAATAGCTACCTATGTCCATGGCTCAGGTAGAAAGGTTCTTTTGGTTCCCTACTTGTTTATAGTCAATTGAGGATCACCAGGTTCTATAAATTCAGCCCTAGCTAACCTAGAATCTCTGGCAACAGGGTAATTCTCTCCATCAACAAGCAAACCTGTAACTTCTACAATTCTTTCTTTAGTAGCCAACACCTCCAACCCCCTTACCATGGCTTTACTATCAAACAATGTCTGAGCAAATTCTAATGCATCATTTTCATCAAAACCATTCATCTTCAAGAAATAGTCTATCCATCCACAATTTCTAAACTCAGCCTGGCTGAGTACATCCTACAATAATACATCATGAACTGTGGGTTCATTCTAAATTAATCCACCTCCCATTGACTTAGTTGCCTAAAAACAATCACACTACAAAGTCTTTTTCTGTAAAAAGTTTGAAAACTAACTTCTCCTTCCTGCAACCCTGTTAAATTTTTAATAACTCATGTCGTATGTATTTTCCTTTTTGGCTTTTTTGGGAACACAAGATTAAGACAAGGGTACTACATGCAATAATGAATGATCGATGAAGGCTATCATCTCACACTTGCGAGCCTTCAGCTCACTCAGAATTCAAATCATTCAATTTTAAACTTTGCTGACATGCTAGCATAAAGCATATGGACTGACACGTGGACATCATATTAACACTCCCTCCCCAACCTAAATTTGAGCTTGTGTCCACACATGCAGAATGGTGATGCGTGACAAGACAAGGAAGGGAATAATGACATACTATGGGAAATATCAATATTAATATACAATAATTAAATGAATGTACCAAAAGATAATTAAGAGAGAATTATTAAAGTGTGCGTACCTTGATTTGTGGAAGATCGGTTGCAAAAATCATGGAGAAAGTACTGGTTAATGCTTAAGAATTTATTAAGCAATGAATGAAAGTGGAGTGGGATAAAGTGAGGTGGGATGAAGTGTAATCAATACACATGATGGAAGAGAGAATAGTGGATATGGGTGGGTGGATGGGCGAAGAAGTGAAAAAGTGGACTCCCACAAATGTGGAAGTCTTTATTATGACAAGTGTCGTACCTTGGTTAGCTAGAAGGAGGGACACTAGGTCCACTACCTTTGGCTACAGGAAGTTCAGGAGTTGCATGCTGAGTGAATTGTTGTAGGAATTCTTCTTTTGAGGTTGGCTTGTGATATAACTTGAGGCGATGACCATTGACTAACAGCTTAAATCTGATAGGGTCAATAGTGGTAAGTTGAATAGCACCATTGGAAAAAACTTTAGCAACCTCATATGGTCCTAGCCACCTTGTTTGTAATTTACCTACATTATCTGAATACCTTGAGTCATAAAGCAAAGCCCAGTCACCAGGCTGGAATTTCTTATCTTTGATGTATTTGTCATGCCACTTTATTCTCTGATTCTGCACCACTTCTATATGATGTAAAGTTGCTTTTCTCATCTCATCCAAAGCATTGAGTAGCATGATTCTTTCTTTTTGTGGCTTAGAGAGATCCATCCCCAAGTCAAGTGTAGTTCGAAGAGTTTTATGTTCAAGTTCAATAGGCATCATGGCTATTTTGCCATACACTAACTCAAAAGGGGTGAAGCTGGTAGTTGTTTTCTAGGTTGTCCTATAGGCCCAGACAGCTTCTGGCAGCCTGTTCACCCAATCCTTCCTATGGACAACCATAGTTTTAGTCAAAATAGATTCTATTTCTCTTTTAGTCACCTCAATTTGGCCATTAGCCTAAGGGTGATAAGGAGTTGGTTTCTTGTGCCTTATGTTGTACTCTTGTACTAGTGCTACAACTAGGGTTGAGGTGAATTGAGCTCCTTGATCAGTCACTAATTCTTTGGGAACTCCATATCGTGCGAAAATTTCCTCATAGAGAAATTCTGCAACCTTACTGTCTCTTGCATGTTTCATGGCCTTAACTTCTACCCATTTAGTTACATAATCAGTGCATACTAAGATATAGGATTTACCATTAGATGGAGGATCAATGGGTCCTACAAAATCTAATCCCCACTTATCAAATGGAGTAATCACAAGTTGAGGATAATGGGGCATCTCATCAGATTTTGTTGGTTGTCCCATCCTCTGACAGCTATCACATTTCTTGGTATATCTTGTTGCATCCTTGTAGACTGTAGGCCAGTAATAACTTGCATTCAAAATCTTCATTGTTGTTCATTTTGTGGCAAAATGTCCTCCACAAGGTTCATTGTGACATGCATACAAAATGTCATATGTTTCATCTTCTCTCACACATCTCCTCATGACATTGTCTAGTCCAATGTAGAACAAACATCCAGCAATCCATGAAAAAGGAAAAGATTTTTCAATGAGTACCCTTCTCTCCTTAGGAGAGAAGTGAGGAGGGACTCTTCATGTTACAAGATAATTCGCTGTGTCAGCATACCAAGGTGTTTACACAGTGAGTGAAAACAAATGTTCATCAGGAAAAGAGTCATCAATGACTTGGTTATCCCCTAATGTAGTCATTCTTGAAAGAATGTATGCAACCACATTGGCCTTCCCTGGCTTATCCACAATGGTGATGTCCAATTCCTGCATTAGCAACACCCATCTTGCTAATCAACCTGATATTAGAGGTTTGTTCATGAGATACCTAATGGCTGCATGATCTGTGTGCACAAAGATTTGATAGCTGATTATGTACTGCCTAAATTTATTGAGTGCATAGATGACTGCTAGCATTTCCTTCTCTGTTACTGTATAGTTGAACTCAGCACCCTATAAGTTTTTTCTAATAAAATAAATAGCATGCTCAATGACTCCTTCTTTCTGGCCTAAAACTACTCCTATGGCATAATCTGATGCATCAGTATGAATGTGGAAAGGAAGTTCCCAATTGGGCCCTTTAAGTATAGGAGCATGGGTTAATGCTACCTTTAAAGTAGAAAATGCTTTGTTACAGTCTTCATTCCACTAAAATTCTTCATCCTTTGTGAGAAGAGTATATAATGGGGATGCCATTTTACTAAAATCTTTGATGAAACAACTATAATACCCTACATGACCCAAGAATCTTTTGACATCTTTTTCTTTGCAGGAATGGGCAGATTGATGATGACTTCAATCTTTGCTGGGTCTACCTGTATTCCTTTTGGAGAAATGTAGTGGCCAAGTACTACTCCTTCCTACATCATCATGAAGCACTTTACACTATTCAAGGATAGACTGTGGTCTTCACATCTTTCCAACACCTTCCCTAAGTTTGCTAATGCCTCTTCAAAAGTAGTGCCATAAGTAGTGAAATCATCCATATAGATTTCCATACAATCATGTGAGATATCTAAAAATATGCTAATGACCGCCCTTTGGAAAGTTGCAGGTGCATTGCATAAGCCAAATGGAAGTACTGAGTAGGCATATGTCCCCAAGGACAGGTTAATGTTGTTTTCTCTTGATCTTCAGTTGCAATCTGAATCTGATTGTAACCACTGAATCCATCCAAAAAGGAAAAGTACTGCTTTCCTGCAAGTGAGTCCAATACTTGGTCTATGAAAGGAAGGGGAAAATGATCCTTTTTGGTGGCAGAGTTTAATTCTCTATAATCAATACAGACTATCCATTTTCCTCCCTTCTTGGGCATAAGAACCAAAGGAGACACCCACTGGCTATCTGAGATTGGGTAGATAAATCCTGCATCTAATAACTTCTGTAATTCGTCTTTGACAATTTCTCTTAGTGCAGGGTTGATTCTCCTTTATGGTAGTCTTACTAGTGTATAATCTTCCTTTATGTAAATCCTATGGGTGCATAATGTAGGATCTAATCCTTTCATGTCATGATAATCCCATGCAAAGGCATTTTTATGTTTCTTTAACAAATTTGTCAAGGACAGATGTTGTGCTTGAGTCAAGTTACTGTTAATATTGAGATATCTTTCTTCTAAAATTTCCACTTGAGTTGTTAAGTCAACCATAGTTACTTCATTAATGCTTGGTACCTTAATTTCTTGTGGAAGCAATGTATGTAACATACCTAATGCTGTAGGAAAAATTAGAATAAGTATCCTCACTGGATCAGCAGAATGAGAGGATGATACTTCCTCTACTTCACAATGATTTTGAATTATATTAGACAACACCTCCTCCTCTCCTTGAAGCTACATGAAAGAACTTCTGCCTAACATCATAAGCTGATCCATAGAATTAGCTTCCTCTGCCTCTTCACCAACATGAGGCCAAATAGGATTATCCATATCATGAGATGGTTGTGTAGGTGGGTAAAGAACAAGTGTTTTAGTGCTTCTCCCATCAGAGATGGTCATGTCTCTTGACTGGCATCCAATATAAGCATCTGCTGTGGCTAACCACGACCTTCCTAGAATGATGGGGTATCCTCCCAATGTAGCTTTAGGAGAAAGTATCATGAAATCAGCTAGATATTCCCATGAGTCCAGGGATACCACAAGGTCCTCGACTATCCCATCAGGTTTAATAGTAGAGCTATCAGCAAGCTGCATGACAGTATGAGTTGGTCGCATGGTTGCAACATTTAGTTGTTGCAAGATATCCTTTGTCATTACATTTATGGCTACTCCAAGATCAATTAGATCATTTTTTATTTGGATCCCATTTATAACAATTCCTACCATAGGACTTCCTGGATCATTATATTTGGGAATAGTCACTTTCCCAAGCATGATGTCAGCCAACTGTCCCACCACATGAACCATGTGGGGTCTTCCCTTTTTCTACCTGGCTTCTTAAGGCATGCTTCTTTGATTGCTTTGCCATATATAAGAACATCTTTTATGGCTTGAAATAGAGGGATCTTGACACATACATGTTTTAACTACTCTAGAATGTCAAAGGTGGCTTCCTCTTCTTCTACCTTTTGTTTCATAGTTTCTAACCTTTGTGGAAATGGTGGTTCTTGGGTAGTCTGCTTGACTATCATTGGTTCAGGATTTCCAGGTACATTTGATTGAAAGGGAGTTTTGATAGGTTCCTCTTCTTCCTCAGAAAGCTCAGTAATAACGGGTCTTGAAGGAGCTACCAAGGTAGTTCCTGAAAGCAGATGGATATCACTTACATTCACAACATATGCAGGGAATTGGTTTGGATCAACAAAATATACTGGCTATTGTTGTGGTCTATTATTTAGGTTAGGTGAGGGTTGAGTTGGTAACTGAGTAGGTTTAGGTGTATTTGAATTGGAGCTAGCAGGTGGAGGCATTATAGTAGGCTATTGGAGCTGAGAAGGTGACTGCATGTAATTAATGATCTGATTTGGCCATTGTTGTCCTCCTCTCCATTGAGATGTTTGTTGCCAATTCCCCTGAGGCTGTTGCCACTAAGGTGCAAGGTTTTGGTAATTTTTCCAAGTATTTTGAGGGTTGTTCCAAGACTGAGGTGGATATCCTCCATAACTAGATGGGAATGGCTATTGCCATTGGTTACCAAATGCATAAGTATTAAAATATGGTCCAGCATATGATAATGGATCTGGTGACATACCTTGTCTTGGAGCCCATGGCCTCCTTTGTGAAACATAGAAGCCTTGATCTTCTTCAACTTGTATTGGCTTGAACTCAGGTGGAATCTTCTTACTGTCAATGTTAGCTACCATCTTGCATCTGCAGTCCCTCTTCTTTTGTCTATAATGAGGACAATATTTTGCCAACATTGCATCAACCTCTTCATGCTTCTTCTTTGCCTGAAGTGTGTCCAACTAGGTGGCCATATTATTTATAATATCTTGCTTAAAATCAGATAGCAAGTGACTTATCTCCATCCTTGAAACTCCATTGGTAGAGGTTTTGCCCATAAGGGAATGGTAACCTCTTCCTTTCTTCATGGCTACTCTGGAATAATTCTCACACAACTTCTTAATATCATCCCAAGACACTTGGGTAATATCTCCTCCTCCCATTAAATCCAAGGCATCTGTGCAATGCTCACTTATTCCCCTGAGGAAGAGCAATTTTTGAGACTCCTCATTGAGTGCATGATGGGGAGACTTTTGTAAACAAAACAAAAATCTTGAGATGTAATCCTCCAAACTTTCATCTTCTTTCTGCTGCATTCTGAAAATATCATTTCCTCTCATATCCCCACTCCTACAGTAGTCTTTATATTTCTCAAGAAATTTATCTTTCATGTCTTCCCAGGTATTGACAATATCACTACCTAGACTCATAAACTATCTTAATGCAGCCTCTTTCATTGTAGTAGGAAACAACTTAAGTTTATGAGCATCAATAGTGTAGTCATAGCTTCTGCAGAGGATATCAAATTCAAACAAGAAGGTGTCTGGGTCCTCTGTTGCAAGTCCATACAACTTGGGCAGAGCTGAAGTAGGGATGTTCTTGAGATTATCCACTTCATTTTGATGAGCAATCAGAAATGGAAAGGTTGGTTGATTAGGTACGTTTTGGGCAGCCATAATTGCTTGACCTATTATCAAGCAAATGGATTTTCAACTAGGTTTGGGGCAACTTGTTCTTCATAGGATGTTTTAGAACTATTCAAATTAGGGAATGCATCAAGGAAAGGATTTACTTCTGCTTCTTCTACTATGTAAGTTGAATCATTAGGAAGGAATCTCCCTAAAGCATCTCTTCTCCTACCTCTATGCATGCAATATACTCAATATCAACCACCTCTCACAAAAAATGTTGTGGATGGGTTGTAGATGGTTGCTTCCTAACTAAAAACACATTTTAAGGAAAAAAACTATAAGGAATAATACTAAAGATGACTCCAAAGATCTCTTCTTAGTTTGACACCATCCCCGGCAATGGCGCCAAAAATGTTGGTCTCTTACAATAATTTAACAACTGAGCTCTTAAAGCTGTAACTCAGAGATTGGACATCTAACCTGAATAGCTATCTTAATCACTATGCAGATGCATTTCACTTGTCGACCCAGGGATGTGAACTTGAAATGGGTCAGCATGGTATGTGCACTAAGAACTTCCAAAGTAGCCACATTCATTTTATAGCTAGGAAAGACATAATGCTGAAGATAAACTCTAGGAAAGAAATAATAAGAATGTTGAACATCAACCAACAGTTATTCTAAGCTCAAGTACATAACAGAAAATAAAAGTTTGGGCAAACAAATAGGAAACTACTCTATCTGCTTTGGCTGCAGGAACAGACACAGAATAGAATTCTAGTGGTTGTAGGAACATTCAATGCCAGATTTAACTAAATGCTTAACAAAAAATACAACTAAACTAGAGGATGGAATTCTCACCAAGTGGACCCCTTAGATGATTATTCCCTAAGACAAATGTAAACTCAGAAATGCGAAATTATAACTTCATTTTATTCATTGGAAAAGATGAGTACAACTGAACATCATAACTGTATTACTAAAAATTGGATAATGCAAATACAATCTCTGATTAATCAACAACCCCTCAGAAGGAGCATCAAAGTCTTATTTATAGAAGGAAAACTACAAAACTAACTACCTAGCAAGGCGGTCAACTCCAATAGAATAGGAGGACGCCACTTTATGGAAAGCATAGAAAGTGGAAAGGAGGTTACGCATGCATGGAGTCTAGTCAAGTAAGTTGCTTCAACGCAGATCTAGCATAATAGTAACTCCTAAATTTGCTCAACAAGTATTTAAGATTAGTTACAAGGCGGTTGTCTTCCCTCCATTTGACATTTGAATGATCACCATGTTTGACTTTTTATGGCAAGTCACCAACCAGCAGAATCTTCCTCTACTTTATGGATGTTGATTATATCTACATAACAATATTAGTACACACAATAATTACACATTCGTAACTACCTTGGAGTAACATTCATTAACCATATGTAAAATTAACATAGATAGTTCATATAGCATGTCTTTGTCATAAAAGATTATAAGAAATAACCTATGCTCAACATCTTATAGTTTTGAGGCAATGACCTAAAAAGATCAGGATCAAAGTACCAAAGTCTAAGATAACTACATCAAGTGGATAATAAAGTTTAACCAAATTGAGTCATAAACTAGACTCATCACACATGTCAAAACAACATTAGTCAAACATAATCCATCATAATCATAATAAACATAAACCATGAGTCTAATAATTCAAATGTCTCAAAACTGTCTAAATGCAATAGAAGAACTAACAACTCTCACAAGACAAAATCAAGGGGCATTACATGAGGTGGCAGGATATGCCAACGAATAAGCCACTTCCACTTCAAAGGTGGCAGATTACGTGGGGTGGTGAAAGAAGAACATGCAAAGAAAAGAGCCTTTTCAGCAAATGAAGAGGATTATCATTATCATTGTTGTTTTCTTTTTTTGGAGAGTTTAGGAAGAAGAGGCTGCAAGATAGCACATCACTGATTGTGAGCTCGTAAAGGGGGAGCTAGTAGCGGATTCAAAAGATTGCTCTTAGCTACATGTATCTTGGCTACAATACATTACCATAGGTAAGATTGTTAATACAATCATGTTAATCTATAGAATGTAGTTGCATTCATAAGATCACAAATAGTAATCACACAGTGGTTGAATGCAGACTGTGCTATCCTTTATGAAGGTTTTTGAAGAGATTAATGTCTCATATTATTGTTTGGAACCTCATATATTCAAATGTTCTTTATCGGGTTGACAGACCACTATCAGCGGGAGTGAGAAGCCATTGGGTGATATGTAAGGTTTCACTGATATGGATATATCGGTGTGAGAACTATTGTTGGCTCAGCCTTCTGAAGTCCCTCTGATGCTATCCATCATCCCAATGGTGTTTGACATCGATGTGAGAACTGCTATCGGCGAGAGTTTGAAATCTTTGACTGATGTGTAATGTTTCCATCAATGACATGTGTCTATCGGCGTAAGAACTTCTATCGGTCAAGCTTTGTGGAGTCCTTCCAATGGGAACGTTTTCACCGATGGCGGTTTCTTCTAATGATCGGCAAGAGAACATCTATCGGCACAGCTTAAAGTCTTTGGGCCGATGGACAAAGGTCACTCTGATGAAGGCATTGCATTGGCGTCGATGGAACAAGGATTAGTCGGAGTAAGTGATGATCAGTTCGCCGATGATGAAGGTTATCCCGATGAGTCTTTGACTGTCATCGCCAGCAACAAAATTGCCGACGATAGTCATATTGATCATTTGTGGTTATAAACTGGAATAGTATACGTGACCTGGTGCATGTGGGATTAACGATCTCATGAGAATGTAAACCATTGCGACGGTTGAAAGGCAGCGATGCCAGTGAAATATGATCGATTAGTTAGGGCAGAAGAGTGTAACGGTTTTGCTCTTGATGACTGGAAATAGAAATACAGATCTGTAGGTGTCATGTGTAGATGATGATACTATTCAAATTATACAATTTTTTTTGTAGATGTGCAGATGAAAAAAAATGGCTTTTGTACAATTGCTTTAGCATCGATACCTGAAATAGAATGGGTGATCTTTATTGTATATTTAGTTTTACTATAATAAAGTTGGTTCTACTGTGGTGGTGGGTTTTTTACATAAAAGGGTTTTCCCACGTAATACTAGAGTCTATGTTGTCAATTTTGTTTCTCTGGTGTATTTATCTGATTATTTTGTTTTGAATGTTACCTGTCTGCATTATCCCCTTAGAATTAACATTAGGGAAGCTATTTTCTGCACCTGTGCTTTCCTGACAAGTGGTATCAGAGCCTAGCTCGTTGTGTTATCCTTGTTGGTAGGTTGGGTTTTTTGTGTTAGTTCAGTGAGTGGGAGTTCTGTAGAGGTCTATTATGTTAAATAAGACGGCAAGTACATCAGGAAAAATAGACATTAAAAAATTCAATGGCACAAACTTTGAGTTGTGGAAGATTAAGGCTGAAGATTTGCTAGTCGATAGAGATCTTTGGATTGTTGTGTCTGGGGTTAAACCTACAAGCATGAAACAAGAAGATTGGGACCTAGCTGACAGAAAAGCCAGAAGACTGATAAGATTAAGTCTTGCAAATTTTGTTCTATTGAACGTCCATGAAGAGAAGTCAGCCAAAGATCTATGGAAGAAGTTGGGAGATATTTACCAGGGCAAGTCCTTGGTGAATAAACTGTTCCTCAGAAAGAAGTTGTATTCTCTGAAGATGGATGAAGGTGCATCTGTAGCAGACCATCTAAACACATTCAATCTGATTGTTGCACAGTTGACGTCTGTAGGTGTAAAAATAGAAGAGGAAGATCGTTGTATGCTTCTAATATGTTCCTTACTTGACTCTTGGGATCATCTTGTGATGGCTATTGGAAGTACAACAACCATGTTTACAACTGAAGTGGTTGTTACCTCATTGTTATATGAAGAGATGCGGAGGAAATCTTTTGAGACAGCTAAAGAGGCTCTGTCTGTTTGAGGTAGATCAAAGGAAAGAGGCAAGAAGAAGGACAACAAGTCTAAGTCCAAATTAGAGGGGAAATCAAAATCTCCTAGCACAAAGTCCAAGGTGAAGCGCTGGAATTGTGGGTAGAAAGGACAAATCAGAAGAGATTGCAAAGAGGAGAAAAAGAAGGAGAAGAAGAACTCTTCTGACAACGATTCTTCTCAGAGTGATGCTAATGCTTTCATTGCTGCCTTGGCAACGCCTACATCTAAAGATGTATGGTTGGTGGATTCAGGAGCATCTTTTCATATGACATCTCATAGAGAATGGTTCACTAAGTATGAACTATATGTTGGCGGGAAGGTGTTCCTAGCAAGTGATTCGACACTGGAAATTATTGGCCAAGGAAGAGTCAGAATCCAGTTCCCGGATGGCAAAATAAAGGGAATGAATGGAGTTTTCAACATACCAGGTCTAGCTTGAAATTTACTTTCTGTTGGTAAGCTTAATGATGTTGGTGTGCAAGTTACTTTTGTGAATGGTGGCTGTAAAATGACTAGAGGGTCTATTGTACTGGCAAAGGGTGAACACATTGGAACTCTGTATAGGTTAAATGCTAAACCAGTGTGCTGTAATAGTGTCTCTATAAAATTTGAAAAAGCTACTATTGTAACACATGATGTAAACTCTATGGAAGTTAAACTTCCTACAGAGAAAACAATGCTCTGGCATCATAGACTTGGTCACATAGGTGAAAAAGGTTTAAAAACCTTAAAGAACAAAACCCTGGTAGATGGACTGACTGATTGTAATCTGGAGTTTAATTTCTGTGAACATTGTATATATGGAAAACAAAATCATGTTTCTTTTTACTCCAGTTCTCATAAATCTTCTGGTGTTCTGGACTATGTACATTCTAATGTTTTTGGTCTAGTTGATGTTCCTTCTCTCTCTAAATCAAGATACTACGTATCGTTTATTGATGATTATTCAAGGAGGGATTTTGTATATTTTTTGAAAAATAAATCAGAAGTGTTCAGTCGGTTTAAAGAATTTAAAACTCTTGTGGAAAATCAGACTGGTAGAAAAATAAATTGCTTGAGAACAGATAATGGTGGTGAATATTGCAATGCAGATTTTGATAAATATTGTGTAAATCATGGTATAAAAAGGCACAAAACTACACCTTATACTCCACAGCAAAATGGAGTTGCTGAAAGGTTGAATCGGTCACTGATGGAGAAAGCAAGAAGTATGTTGAGTTATGCTAGTCTTGAACAAAGGTTCTGGGCTGAAGCAGTTGCTACAGCTTGTTACTTGTTGAATCATTCTCCTACTTCGGCATTGGTTGATAAGACGCCTATGGAAGCGTGGTCTAGAAAGAAGCCCTCTCTAAGACATCTTCGTGTCTTTGGCTGTGAGGCATATGCTCATATTCCTGAGGTAAAAAGGTCTAAGTTGAATTACAAGGCAGTCAAATGTATCTTTATTGGCTATGGAGTCAGTGTTAAAGGATACAAGCTTTGGAATCCTAAAACTAAAAAAGTAATTTACAGCAGGAATGTAATTTTCAGAGAACTAAAAAATTTGGTTATTGATCCTCAGCTGGAGAAGACAGAAAAGAAGAAAGAAAAGAGTGTTGTTACTATTCCTCTGAGCCCAATAAAAAGGGAACAAGCACCAAGTGTCAATGGTTCAGATGTGAGTTCAAATAGCTCTGAAGATTCAGATCCAGAGCAAGAACCTGAACCTGCACCTCAACCATTGAGGCGGTCTACACATGAAAGAAGACAACCAGATAGGTATGGATTTTCAATACTTGATTCAAGTTGTGCCTATGCTTTACTTACTGATACTGATGAACCTAAGACTATAAAAGAAGCCATTAGTTTACCTAATTCAGATTCTTGGTTGGAAGCCATGGATAGCGAAATGTCATCATTGGAGAAAAATGGAACTTGGGATCTGGTGCCCTTGCCTGAAGGTAGAAAACCTGTGGGCTGTAAGTGGGTATTTAAAAAGAAATATGGTCCAGATGGTAGTGTTGATAAGTACAAGGCAAGACTAGTTGCTAAGGGGTATTCCCAAAAGGAAGGTATTGATTATGGAGAGATCTTTTCTCCTGTAGCTAAGATAACATCCATTAGATTTCTTTTGTCACTTGCAGCAGCGTATGATTTTGAAATTGAGCAAATGGATGTGACGACAGCATTTCTTCATGGGGACCTTGAAGAAGAAATTTATATGTCCCAGCTAGAGCATTTTATGGTAAAAGGTAAAGAACATCTGGTATGTAAACTTAAAAAGTCTCTTTATGGTTTGAAGCAATCTCCCAGAATGTGGTATCAAAAATTTGATACGTATGTTTTATCCTTGGGGTATGTGAGATCTAAATCTGATCATTATGTCTATTATAAAACTAAAGGTGATCGGATACTTATAATTGCACTGTATGTGGATGACATGTTATTCATTGGCAATGGTAAGGGAATGATCTCAGAATTAAAATCTCAGTTGTCCTTGAAATTTGAAATGAAGAATCTAGGGGCAGTGAAGTACATTCTAGGAATGGAAATCAAAAGGGACAGATCTAAGAGAAAGATTTGGCTTAGTTAGAACAAGTATATCACAAATGTTCTTGATAAGTTTCATATGTCTGATTCTAAATAGTTAGTTGTTCCAGTTTTGCAGGGAATGAAATTATTTGTTGAAGATTGTCCAGAATCTTCGTATGAATTTGAAGACATGAAAAGAGTGCCTTACGCAAGTGTTGTTGGCAGTTTAATGTATGCAATGGTCTATACTAGACCAGACATTGCCCAAGCAGTGGGAGTTTTGAGCCAGTTTATGGCGAATCCAGGAAGATCACATTGGGATGCTGTGAAAAGAGTTATGAGGTATTTGAAGGGAACTTCTGACTATGCTATTTGCTATCATGGAAACTCAGTTGGATCATAGAGATCTATTAGCATTCAGGGATATGTGGATTTTGATTGGGCAGGGGATATTGACAGTAGAAGATCCACCAGTGGATATGTATTCATGTTAAATGGTGGTGCTATCAGTTGGATGAGTAAGCGGCAGGCTATAGTCACTTTGTCCACAATAGAAGCAGAGTACATGGTAGCTACTCGTGCATGCCAAGAAGCCATTTGGTTGAAGAGGTTGTGTTCTGACGTTGGTTTTAATGCAGGGCAGATACAAATACATTGTGATAGTCAAAGTGCTATATGTTTGGCGAAAAATCCTACATTTCATTCTAGGCCAAAACATATTGATGTCTAATATCACTTTGTTCGTGATATGGTGGAAGACAGGAAGGTAAAGCTGGAAAAGGTTGACACTTTGGAAAATTTTGTTGATACCTTAACAAAACCGGTGAGTATGACCAAGTTCAAATGGTGTTCAGATGAATGGGTCTGCAGGCCCATAGTTCTCAGTAATATCTTTGACAAGTGGGAGATTAAAGAGATTAATGTCTCATATTATTGTTTGGAACCTCATATATTCAAATGTTCTTTATCAGGTTGATAGATCACTATTGGCGGGAGTCAGAAGCCATTGGACGATATGCAAGGTTTCACCGATGTGGATATATCGGTGTGAGAACTATTGTTATCTCAGCCTTCTGAAGTCCCTCTGATGCTATCCATCATCCTGATGGTGTTTGACATCAATGTGAGAACCGCTATCGGCGGGAGTTTGAAATCTTTGACCGATGTGCAATGTTTCCATCGATGACATGTGTCTATCGGCGTAAGAACTTCTATCGGTCGAGCTTAATGGAGTCCTTCTGATGGGAACGTTTTCATCAATGGTAGTTTCTTCTAATGATCAGCAAGAGAACATCTATCAGCGTAGCTTACAGTCTTTGGGCTGATGGACAGAGGTCACTCTGATGAAGGCATTGTGTTGGCATCAGTGGGACAAGGATCAGTCAGAGTAAGTGATGATCAGTTCACTAATGATGAAGGTCATCCCGATGAGTCTTTGACTATCATCGTCAGCAACAAAATTGTCGACGATAGTCATATTGATCATTTGTGGTTATAAACTGGAATAGTATATGCGACCTGGTGCATGTGGGATTAATGATCTCACGAGAATGTAAACCGTTGCGATGGTTGAAAGGCAGCGACGCCAAAGAAATATGATCGATCAGTTAGGGCAAAAGAGTGTAACGGTTTTGCTCTTAATGATTGGAAATAGAAATGCAGATCTGTAGGTGTCATGTGTAGATGATGATACTATTCGAATTATACAGTTTTTTTTGTAGATGTGCAGATGAAAAAAAATGGCTTTTGTATAATTGCTATAGCATCGATACCTAAAATAGAATGGGTGATCTTTATTGTATATTTAGTTTTACTATAATAAAGTTGGTTCTACTGTGGTGGTGGGTTTTTTACCCGAAAGGGTTTTCCCACGTAATAATGGAGTCTATGTTGTCAATTTTGTTTCTCTGGTGTATTTATCTGATTATTTTGTTTTGAATGTTACCTGTCTGCATTATCCCCTTAGAATTAACATTAGGGATGTTGTTTTCCACACATGTGCTTTCCTGACAGTTTTAATATGTTTTCTATTTATGTTATGGCCTTTGTGGCTGAAGAGATAAAGATAATGTCTTTTAGTTGAACGAAAGAACTGCATGTGTTTTGTTATTATTGTTGAGGACAAAAAGATGAATGACCATGGGTGCTACTATAGCAGTCTCATGCTCTCGAAGCCATTAAGGCTGAGAGAAAATGACATTATTTATAAGCACTATGAAATGATAATATTCTTTTGGTAGGCCGAGATCCATACCCAGTAATGATAGCATCTTCGAGTAGGTCGAGAGCCATACTCACTGTGAAATGTTAATACCCTTCAAGCAGGTTGAAAGCCTTGCAATATAGAATCTTCTATCTTTTATTAGGCTAATAGCTAATGTCTCATAGAGAGGTAGTACAATTTAAAAAGGGTCGATGGCAGTATTACACATTTGAAAAAAGACTGAACTATCTTGTATATTTGTAACCATATTTCTATAGATGAATATATTCATGGTGCTCTCTTTTTTTGGTGGAGTTTTTTACCGAAAGGGTTTCTCCACGTAAAATTTGTGTTATAATGGTTTACCGATTTTAATTATTATTTTCTAAATTGATCATGTTTACAATCTTTATGCTAATCTCATAAAAAAAAAATCTCAAATTTGCACATTCTATAACTTGCTAGAAACCTACTTTAATATCAAAGTTGAATGAATATTAAAATATTGTTTATTTCTAATATTATGTTATATAAATCTAATGAAGCAAACCATGTAATTTTACTTCATTCAACTAATAATAAAGCATGAAATTTTGCTTCACTAAACTAAACAATAAAAAACTCTTAGTTGTGCAATTATGTCTTAAAATAATACCACCATATATACATATGGCATGGACATGGACAATCTCTAAGGGAAAGTTACCGAATGATACTTTTATTTTTGATGACATATACTTGGTTAATATTTAGTATCATATATGTGGTCTTTTAAAATGTGTGGCAATATATATCTTTTGGTATAATAAAAATGAGTAAACTAGTCATTATTTTGATGTAGGTGAGTAAACTAATAGTTCACATGGGCCCAGCTGAGGAATGGTTGCTCATTGTTATAAATTTCAAGTACTCCATTAGATTCTAGGTGCATCAGGTCACTCCATCATTCAGTTGTTACATGCACACTATGGTATACATACCTTGTATGTAGTGAAGTCTAATGTGGCTATCAAAGTTTTGCCTAATCCTTATGAAACTTATAATGAAGAGTTGTTATCGATGCATAAATAGCTCATTATGTGAAACTGTTTAAGAAATTAGTTTTTTATGGTAGTAAATATATATGAAATATGTTTTGACAAATGTTTAGAGACTATTCACACATTGTATCCATGGCTAAATTCAATTTTGAAAGGGTTTTTATAAATGTTGTTGTAATGGCGCTAATGGGAATGATACTGTTCTATGATTTCTATCACACAATCATGTCATCAATTTTAAGAATTAAATATGTATTGAAACTTTAAAATAATTACACTTTAAAATAATTATGATTAAGGTTTAAAATAATCATTAAGGTTAAGGTTTATAAGAAGTAGGGTTAGGGTTTAAAATGAGCATTAGGGTTACAGTTTAAAGTAATTAGGGTTAAGGTTTAAAATATCTTTAGGGTATAAAATAATTTGGATTAGGGTTTAAAATAATTTTGATTTAAAATAATTAGGGTTTATAATAATTATGATTTAAAATAGTCACAGTTTATAATTATTTATAAACCTATTTATGTAATAATATAAATATAATATAGTCATGCAATTTAATAATGTTATACTATATAATTATGATTTAAAATAATATATATTATTATCATAATATTATTATTATAATATTAAATACTATTATTGGGGGCTTAAAATAATAATAGGCACAGTCATTTATAATAATAGTAATAATATAAATATAATATTATAATAATGTAATAATACAAATAAAACATTATTATATTTAATAATGTTATACTATATAATTTTGATTTAAAACAATTAGGGTTTTTAATAATATAATATTATAATAATGTAATAATATAAATATAATATTATTATACTTAATAATGTAATAATAATAACATAAATATAATATTATTGTATTTCATAATGTTATACAATACAATTATATATTAATTATTTAGTTAATTTAATTAATGTTTATATTTTTTAATCAATTTACCACATATAAGTGGAATAAGAAAGGAAGTACAAAATATGCTTGATTCTATAAATAGAAAACTTCTCATTTCTATAGAAAAAGTGGAGAAACCTTATAGAGAACCCAAAATTCTTGCGGAATATATTGCTCTACAACTAAAGGGGAGAGTTGAAAAAAGAAAAATAATGAAAAAAGATATTGAACTAGCTGAAAAGGCAGATGTAGAAGGTATTAAAATAAAAATTAAAGGACATCTTAATGGGATTGAGAGAGCATGTAAAGAATCAGCTATGCAAGGTAGAGTGCCCCTCCAGACCTTTCGAGCTAAAATTTATTATTTTTATTATGTGGTTCAAGTCATTTGTGGAGTATTGGGGATCAAAATTTGGATCTTTGTTGAAGATGAGCAATACCTTTCCATAATCTGACCAATTATAAATCTTAAATTGTATACCTTCAAAAGAATATCTCTAGGCACACTTTAGATATAATAATATAAATATAATATTATAATAATGTAATAATATAAATATAATATTATTATATCTAATTAATATTTTAATTAGGGTCAAGATTACAATCAAGGTCAGATTTAGGGTTAGGGTTAGTGTTATGGTTATGATTATGCTTGTGGCTCCCAATACCACTAGCATACCTATATTTAAAAATATATCTAAAGTATGTCAAGAGATCTTATCCTTCTTGAGGTGCCTAATGTTAGGATTAGTGATTGAAAAATAGGTGCCTCGAGAAGGATATATCTTGGCGTACTTTAGATATATTTTTTTAAATATAGGTATGCTAGTAGCATTTGGAGCAACAAGCCTAATTCTAACTATATTATATATCTTAAGAATTATTATAATTATATAATATAGGATTATAATAAATGTTAGATATATTTATTATAATATATTATATAATAAATATAATTATATATTATATTATATAATTAATTATAATTATAATTCTATATTAATTTTGAAGGTTTGAATGAAAGTTAGATTTAGAATTAGGGTTTTGTTTACAATTGGGGTTTAGGTTAGGGTTAGAATCAAGGTTAGATTAGAATTAGGGTTATGCTTAAAATTAGGATTAGAATAAGGTTTTAATCTAATTAGGGTTATGCTTATGTTTATAAATCTCGTTACATTAAATGTTTTATTTATGTACCAAATTATGGTTAGGGTTACTATTTTGGATTTTGGATAGTGATATAGTTATCATTTAAATTATTGTTAAGGTGAGAATATTTATCTATAAAGATACAATATGCTAAGTGTAATGTTAGTACAACTTGTTAGAATTAGGTTTAGAGTTAGGGTTCGAACGAAGGTCTCATTCTAATTCTCATGTTGTTTTTAATTGTAAACCTATAAATAGCTCTAATTTTAACCCTGACCTTAACCCTAACTCTAATACTAACCATGGTCATAATTCAAACCCTAACCCTAACCTTAATACTAACCTTAAGGATATTTTTAAATGTATCCCTAAATGTAATTTATATGTAAAGATACAATTTGTTACTTATGTAATGTTAACACAACTTGTTAGAATTTGGGTTAGAGTTAGGGTTCAAATGATGGTAAGATTTAGAATTATAGTTTTGTTCTTCTTATAATCCTTATCAAAAACCTAATTCTAACATCAATTCCAACTCTAACCCTAATTATAACCCTAAACCTAACTCTAACATTAACCTTAATTATAGTCATAACCCTAATTCTTACCCTAACCCTAAGCCTAAATTTAACCCTAACCATTATTCAAATTCTATCCCTAACCCTAAGTCTATCAATAACCCAAATTATACCCATAACCCTAATTGTAAGTCTAGTTCTTAGCCAAATTCTAATAGTAACCCTAATTCTAACTTTAACCCAAACCCTAACCCTAATTCTAACTGTAACCCTAATTCTAACATTAACTCTAACCTTATTTCTAACTCTAATTTTAACCCTAACCCTAATTCTCTATCTAACCCTAAATTTAATTCTAAACCTAACCCTGATCCTTATTATAACCCTAACCCTGATTATAATCCTAACTCTAACTTTAACCATAACCCTAACTCTAACCTAAACCCTAATTCTAACCATAACCCTAACCCTACGCCTAAAAATAATTTTAACCGTAACACTAATCCTAATTCTAACTCTCACCATAAACTCAATTATAACCATAAATTTAATTCTACTATTGATTCAAACCCTAACCCTAACCCTAATTATCACCTTAACCCCAACCTTTATGATAACCCTAACCCTAATTATGAACCTAACCCTAACCCTTATTATAACCCTAACCCTACTTTTGACCCTAATTCTCATTCTAATTCTCACGCTATTTTTCATTGTAATCCTAAAAATACCTTTAATTTTAACCCTAACCCTAACTCTAACCCTAACCCTGACTGTAATTTAAACCCTAACCCTAACCTTAATACTAGTTCCTTAAATTTTATTGTAACATTATCCCTAACTCTAATTCTAACATTAACCCTAATTATAGTCAGAACCCTAATTCTAACCCTAACCTTAACCCTAATTCTAACATTAGCCCTAATTATAGTCATAACCCTAATTCTTACTCTAATCCTAAGCCTAAATTCAACCCTAACCATTACTCTAATTATATTCCTAGCCCTAATTATTTGGTGTAATAATTGGAGGAGCATCTCATAATTATTACGCCAAGAGGCGTACTATAGTTGCAACAGGGTGGAGGAGAGAGCCCATATTTTTTGGTTGTAAATAAAAATAACAAAATATGAAAAACTAAAATATAAAAATTAAAATAAAGCCTTTTAAGTGTTTCACTCTACTACAAGAGTGGGTAATAGTTACTGGTAGGTACTTCATTTTTTATTTTTTAATATTGACAATTCATTTTTGATGTTTTGTTTTAAAATAGCAAAAGCATCTTGAAAAATAGATGTTGGCAGCATTACCAGAGTATTATTACGCCTATCTCATGGTTGTCTATGATCTCCAAAAAATGGAGTTTTTGTTTTATCTAGATTATTTAAACACTTCCCATGCGATGCACCTTTGGTTTCTTTACTTTCAATTTTAGGGCTTGCAAAGAAGGGTGGTAATATGGCTACATTGGAGTTGAATAAGGGCCTTAAGGGGATAGGTGATTGATGATTTTGGAGACTGTGACTCTGGGCTGCAAGCACACCATGATACATATTCTTCTTTAGGAAAGATTGGATTTATTCTCCTCTACATATAAAATTTCTGCACCAAAATCTCCCAAATCTCGGTTTTGCTTTGTCACCTCAATCATGCTTATCTTTTGGAAACCCCATTAATGGATAAAATCTATTTTTGTTTCAATTGCGTAGTCTTGTTTTGTTTTTTCTATAGAAGATCCCCAAAAACAAGTGGGGGAAATTACAAGTGATCTTAAGTGAATTGAAAGAAGGAAAATGCATTCTCGCCAAAATTTAAATGCATTCTGACAAAAAATTAAAGCTAAATTTTATTTTCTATAACACCTGCAACATCTCTACATAATTTACTTATATATATAATCCATTTGAATATCTCTCTATAACATCTCTCCCCTGTAACTCTTGGCAGCTCCAAACCTGCACAACAAACTAGCAATATGTTTTTTCTCAAACAAATGTAATTAGTTAGTCTAATAGCTAAATTATGACTTAAAATTAAAAAATTAGAAGAATGAAAAAAATCAAGGAAAAGATAATTTTTTTGATACATTAAATTGGAACTAAGGGGGCCAAACCCAAATACAAAACAAACCAGAATAGTGACACCAATCCAACACTGGTTACAAAGATTACAAAAATCCAAAATGCCACCAAGGATGTCGATCTCTCAAAACCACTCTAATTCACTACATTATCAAATGACCTCCATCGCCAATTCTTCTTCCTTTCTATCCTCCTCCCTAGATTCTACATCAAGAAGGGATAGAATCCTTGGGACTTCCACCACACAGTTAATGCATATCAGCTCCTTCAATACTACAACATGGCCCTTGACCACCTTCATCCTTGATCTTTGTCTTCCCTGACAAGTTCCACAAAATAAATGGAATCCATGGACCACTATACCTCGATGTGAGCGCAATCCATATACCATCTAGTGGATTAAGACCCATCCCTGGCACCACCTACTCCATGATCTTCTCGATCCCGACTCTCCATTAGGCTTTAAACCATTTCTATATTAACCACTTCGTCACTTCCCACTCCTCACATACTTACAGAAGCCACGTAAGAGCCATCGAGGCCACATCACTGTTAACCCTAAACATGTAGTTAGCCAACAGAAAATGAGTGCCCAAAATACCTTAAACAACTTCCAACATTTCATCGCCATTGATGTTGAAGGCTTTCTAGAGACACTTGTTGGAAACCTTACCTCTAAACACCATATACCTCTCTCTCGCTTCCAAATAGATTATTGTATCCATCATTTCTTCCTCCAAATACTAGTCCCTTTGAGCTCTTCAAATGTCATCATTCCTACCGTTCCCTTCATAAAGGCCGCTGACAAAGTAATTAATCTGCCAACCTTGCCCTCTTCACTTTGGTCTCCATCACTCATGTGAGCATTCATTTCAACCTCCCAATGTTCTATCAATGGCTAGATTTGATAATCTATCCACCTCCCCATTTCCCTCCCTATAGATATGAGACAGTTTAAATTCATCTAGGGAATCCAAGTCCTCCCATATTTGTTTAATAAAACTTTGAATCTTCTAGTTGGGTGTCTCCTTTTTTTCTGAATGGTGTTGATAATGATCAGTGAGTCACCTTCCAGATGCAGTCTCTTGAAGCCCATTCTTCTCTACAAATCAATTCATATCTAGGGTGCTTCGACCTCTACCTCATTGTGTAATGCCCCTCCATTCTCATCTTGGATGTACAGATGGTCTAGCTAAGGAGCATGAAGATGAAGGTTAAATAATAGGAATATTTAGGGTATGTTAGACAATTGATGTTGGTAGATGCTACATTCATGTTGATGACATTCCTGATTATGCTCATGTGTGGTTTCATATGATAGTTAGTATGTTTTATCGATAATCTTTGTTGCGACACTGATAATTTATATGCTCTAACATTGTTTAACATTTAGGTGATTATGATGTTGATCTTACTATGATTGACATATGTTAGAATTGATTTTTATACGATTGATTCTGTATCATAGGATGTTATGCTGTGATGTTTTGTGTGGATTAATCTTATTATGTGTATCATGTGATTATCTAATGATGGTTCCTATTTAGTCATTCAGTAACTGATTGCTATGTGTGCTGTGATTACGTGTTTGATGTGATGGTGAAAGGGACAATGTCACATTACTCATACGTGAGTACCCTGCTATGCTACGATTCCCTTTCACGATGTATTTGACTATATATATATCTATTTGTTTGACTGTTGGTTGTTGTAGGATGCAAGTACCAGGCATTGACTCCACCTGAATTGATAGGTCTGAGCATGCCTTAAACCCAATGGAAACTATTGAATGGAGATAACATGTGGTCCCCTAGTTAGCCATCATCCTTGAAAAGGATGAGTATCTAGTTTTGCACCCAGTCAATGTTGTTTGTATGGGCATATTGGTTAGTCATTGTCATTGTGGTCATACTTTCAATCGTGCATTGTGTCAGGTATTATTTGGCATTTGGGTTATTTTGTTTGGAATTGTTTGATTAATGTTTTGGTTAATTGCTTCATTACAATAAAATTATTAAGTCAAGAGGGCACTTTGATAAATAAATATAGATGCTTTTATGTAAATTATAGCTGTGAGGAAATATGTATTATTATGCCTGAAAAAAAATTCTCTTTCTTTATTATTATTGCCTTGAGTAATTATTTTCCATTTTGGCCACTTGGAAGAAGTGGCAGTTACGCACCTCAAGAGGGAATCTTAGAAATAATTGTTTCTTTTGTGTAAGAGACTAATTTTAGAAAAGTAGAAAGAAACTATTTTTGTTTGGTTGTAAATGAAATAAATAGCAAATTCTAAAATAAATAAAATCAGAGAGAAATTATTGTTTGGTTAAAAATAGCAAATTGTAAGAAAGTAATAAAGGAGAATCTTCTGGAAGAAATTATGGGCACTGGTTATGCATGCTCAACTTTATTTTGAAATCTCAAGACATAATTTGGGGGGATCATGCATTTCAAATGCGGAATATGTTTTATGTTTTGAGGATCTCTCTCTCTCTCTCTCAGGAAGTTTTCATTTTTCTTTTGGCACCATAAACCATAGTTTCTAGAGGAAAAGACTTGGGGTGATGCAGAGGTAAACGCAACGGGAGCTTACTAACAGGAAGGAGGAGTCAATAATACAAACAGCATGTTAAAAAAAATCCCTATCGGCTCAGCACCATCATCATATTTCCTGCAAACACCAACAGCATCATCATATTTCGGACGAGCACAATTATCCTCCTGCCGACTACTGTTCACTTCCTCCGCCTGTCGCCTATCATCATCATCATGATACTCAGCAAGCGCAAACATCCTCCTGTTTCACTGTTCACCGGGCGCCAAACTCTATCGGCATCATCATGATATTCAACACCACCTTCGTCAGCAGGATATGAAATATCCGGTTGTTCCAAAGATCTTGATGACGACAACTTCAGCACCTTCCCTTCGATGCCCCGATAGCCGACTATACAAACAACAGCATCATGATATGACTTATCCGGTCCGATTGAAACATCCTGATGATGTTACCCTAACTTTATGCCAATAACTTATGCCGATGCCTAAACACTTAGCGACAGCAGGATAAACTTGCATAGAGTGATATTCGCAATATCCTGATGACGATGACGTCACATCCTGATGACGATGACATCACACAATATCCTGATGACCTCTTCAACACTTAGTCAAAAAAATGAACTTTCACTCCCGCATCTGCCAGCGATATGCGGATGATGGGCACACCCGAGCGATGATCCTGACGACGATATATGCATTGAGTATATATCCGACTTATAACATCCTGATGCACTTGCAACATGCAAACTTCAACAGTTTCATAACCCGATCCTGATGGCGATGTATTCGCAGATGATGATGTGGTTCGTTCCGACTGGAAAAGCACATGCAGACTCCTGTATATCCGTCCGCTGCATGCAAACACTCAGAACCGCACAATTTCACAAAGACAATATGATGATCGGGTTGGATCACCTTCAGATCAAAACTTAACAATTTATCCTTCTAAACCTAGCACCTGAGGATGCTAGGCTGATTCACAGCATGCTACTACCTGATCTCTTGAACAATGAAATGCATAAACAGAAAACTAACATGCAACCTAAGCTATCATACATGACCTTTCCACCGATTCACAGAAATCAACCGGTGGAAGGGTTGAAAGTACCCATTAATCTGTAAACAGAATAGAAATCAAAACACCAGCAACTGATAAACCACAAAATGCAATTGATGAGATCTTATTCAAATGAAATTCAAATGTCCTGAATACTGTTTCACAATGTCTGAACTGTTCTCCTGAATCTCAACTCAATCACTAACACAACACCATAACATAACACTACTAACATATCATAACATATTAAACCCTAACAGATCGAAGGTATATATAGCAATATCCTACGAGTACTACCAACTCACTTCCCAGCGGTTGGGAGAAGGACAGCTCAGACTACCTGATCATGATCTCTAACTGCCTACACACTCTCCTAGGCTGATCTAATACATAGCATTGGTCCAATGGACCTTATTACATGATGAAGTCAAACATACTAAAAATAGACTGATGTCCTGTCATGATGTGGACAATTAACCTATATCCTGTCTTGTACGGGTGCTCCTGCACCATGGGGGAAAATGGATGTGAGCTGGGAATTTTGTGAAGATGTGATAGAAGTAATATTCTAGGTATGGACTAAGATATGAATTTGATTTATTGTTGCATTAGATGTAGTAAAATATTCTGTGAATTCTCTTCTACATTTTTTGAACCCAGTCTATTACATTAGCCACAACTTTATTTTAACGAACTGGGTTTCTCTAATTTTTTTATATATGGTGTACGGCCTGGATATATAAATCATATCCCAAAATCAATCATACCCAGTTTTTAATTTTTGCGATATGAATATTTTATCACTATCTACCTCTCACCTATTTCGTCTATGTTAAAACAGTTAGTTGTGTCACCAATAACTTTATATTTTTGAACTGGGTTTCTCTGAGATTTTTCAACAAATTCATTTTGTACATATCCTACAATCATTGTTTTCCATCATATGACTCTCTTTGAGGCATTCTACCAATCAGTCTGTGTGCCTTGTCTATGCTTTCACATTTTGCATTGTTGGTAGCATCTAAAGCCTTCTCAACAAATTCATTTTGTGTTGATCCTATCATATGCATGTGGTTAAAAGTATGGTAGATTTGATGAAGATGTTAGATCTATAGGAATGTTTTATTGTTTTGTATTCCTTTCCTCTCAAGCTAACCATAGAACAAGGTTCTTTCATTGTAGCTTTGGGTTTTGTATCTTGTCATTCTAACTAATGTAAGATATTTATAGCATTCTTATATTATAGGCTTTTAGCCTTGCTTATACAGTTATATTTAATAGTATTTACAAAATTGTCTAGATTATTAATGAAATCTACATCAGTGTAAATAGTGTAAATAATTGTTGTGTTTAATTTGTATGCCTTAGAGTTATTTATAGTTTGTTCGCAATCATTTTAATTACATGAAATTAACATAAGTCTTGGGAACTATTAGTTAAAATATTGTTACTTGTGGACTCTTATATCTTATGATCATAAAAGTAACTATTACTAGTGGTTGGAATATGATAGTTTTATATTGTTGAGGAAGATTCACTTTATTATTGTTAGATGATTGATCATGATTCATCTAATGTTACATTCTTCAAGATCCATAATTAGTGCATTATGTCATATGTCGCAATTGTGGTGTTGTATTTGAATTATTGATGAAGGATCTTAGTTTGGTCTATTAGGTGATGATGTGCATTTGAGAGTGAATGTGATGTGCAACCATAGTGTTTAGTGTATCAAGTGTTTGTGTCATTTGGGAAAGTTGATTCCAGAGGCCAAGAGGGGAAGTCGTGTGTATGACACCTATGATTATGTAATCTTGCTAATGGTTGAATATGTATTGGTTATATGTTGACTCCCCTCTATTTATGGATTCATGTGGTTATTATGACTATGCAAGATGGATAATGCCTTGCTTAGTGTACCTATTCATGTGGTTATGATGACTGTGCAAAATGGATAATGCCTTTCTCAGTGTACTTATTCATGTGGTTATGATAACTATGCAAGATGGGTAATGCCTTGCTCTGTGTAATGTGAAATGATGTATATTTTGTGTTGTAAATGTATCATGATGAGAAATGTGATAGTTCATGCTTGGGTTTTGTTTTAGGATTTGAGAATCTAGATGCGGTGAAGGGGGAGTGGCTTTCAATGTGGGGTTGGTGCCCAAAGTGGCTTGTCAGGGTAACCCATTGGAAGTTGTTAATCCAGTAATAACTTAATAATAAATTTAGAGGGTTGGGTAGTTTTCACACTAATCAAGATAATTGGATGCCTCACTCATGCTTGTAGTGCTCGTTCAATCTAAGGATGAGATGAGAAGGCCATGGTTGGCAAAATTAACTTCCTTGTCCTCACGAAAGGAATGTTGGTTCCGCATGTGTCACCCTATGGGGCTGGTGTCTAGTGAGAGACTGTCAGGGTAACCATAGATGGGGGTCGACGCCTAGCAAGAGACTATCAAGGTAACCCATATGGGGGCCAGCGTCTAGCTAGAGACTATCAGGGTAACCCATGCTAGGACCATGTGATGACACTCATCCCTACTATAGTCTAGCATTCTCTAGTTGTGTTCTCCCCTTTGTTTTGTGAATGCCTTTGGAAGTGTTTTATGATTTACTTGTGATGTTCTATTTGACTCGTAGTGTATTGAAGTCTTGTGTAGTCCTTGCACCTATTAGTCTACTATCTTTCTTGATTGTTTTCATAGTGGGACCTTAATGTTATCTCCTAGCATAGGGGGTGGACCTTAGGGTTCCACATGGTTAGGTGGTTGTACTTTTATCTCCATTGGTTTCCCTTGTTGTTCATGCGCAAGAAGGATGTACCTTATATGGTAGATTTTAGATCTTGCTCTAGCTTGAGGAGACATATACTTATGAGCATGTTTCAGTCTTGTATATCAGTTGATTCATGTACTGTTATCTTGATATATGTACTCCAATGTAATCTGGATAGCGATATTGTAAATAATGTAATGTTGTACTCTCTTGTAAAGGAGCTTGTTTATGTACTTATGATCCTATGTGCAAGATATTGATGCTTACTTATCTGATGATATAATATGAAATTGTATGTGTTTATTCATCTAATGCAATTAGACTTAGAATGAACTATGTTTGTTAGTTAATTCATAATGTTGGTTAGATCTTATTTTAGTTCGTTAGTAATGCAGCTATGGAACCCTAGAGTATAAAGCTTAATTTAAATGTTATGAATAAATATATGATTGTTGTTATTTCCTTCATTTTAAAAAATATATATATTTGTCCTTTTTGTAAGCTTAGTTGTGTTATCCTCTAGGTTCTTTGGCAGGGTGTTACACATTGTTCGTTCTTGGCAAGAGTGGTCTTTCTTCCTCTACCAGTGTTTTACCTGTATGATCTCGGAGAATGCACCCCACCCCTGACAGTCTTGGGTTGCCACCTAAGGCCTTGTCAAAGTTCACTTTCACCCATCCTTTGTCGGGCAGTTGCCATTTCACGTCTTTCCTTTAGTTTTCTAAAGGATCAACCTGAGGCTTCCCATAAACAAGGAAGGAAAAGATAATTATTGTTAGCAAGTTTTTATTATTTTATCTTGTAGTAATCCATAATTATATTTTAAGTAATTGCTTTAAAGTTGTTACTGAATTTAATTAATTTATTTATTTTATCAATATTTTTTGGTAAGTTATCTTGAAAATTAGTAATGAAATCATAATCATAGTGTTTTATTTATGGATTTGATCAATTGTTTTTCTTTTGGGTTTGATTTTATTTAATTGGTAACTTAAATTAGTAGAATTGTTTTATTTAACTAATCATTTAGTTTTTTGAGTAAATGGTAGATCACTCTATTTATTGAATTTTGCAAAAAATGCTTAATAAATAAAGTTAGTAGTTAAAAACCAAGTATAAGAAGTCATAGTTAATAATGTTACTTATTTATTAATGTTAAATGGTTAAACCTTGTTAGGACAACATAGAGTTTTTTAGTCTGAATGGTTAAATTGTTTTAACTTTTCTAAGTAACTTGGGAGGAAATCCTCTTTACAACAAACTTAGTTAAAATTCTAACTTAATGTATTATTAACTATTTTAATCTTGTTAAGTTGCAAAAAAAAAAATTGCTAAGACAACTCCAATGAATAAATTACTAAAGTTTCTAAAATGAACTCTTAGAATGTGTGTGTGTGTGTGTGTGTGTGTGTGTGTGTTTAGAGGTTTTTAGTCTGAATGGTTAAATTGTTTTAACTTTTCTAAGTAACTTGGGAGGAAATCCTCTTTACAAGAAACTTAGTTAAAATTTTGACTTAATGTATTATTAACTATTATAATCTTGTTAAGTTGCCAAAAAAAATTTGCTAAGACAACTCCAATGAATAAACTACTAAAGTTTCTAAAATGAATTCATAGAATATATAAGGTTTCTAAAATTTGTTTATATATATAAAGTATTTTATATTATATTAGAAAAATAAACTCATATATTTTTATAAATAAATATTTCTTTTATGGAATACCAACCATAATCTCTTAAGTAAACTATATGTTACCATTTTTTCACCACAGTTCAAAATTGGCAGAGATGATGTGACATGTTCATTCTTAGAGTGAAGGTTAACATTCTACCATTATGAGTTATTTGCATAGTTGATTGTGCTTCAGTATTAATTGCAGTTCAGTTGTTCAAAAGAAGGGAAAATTTTAGATCATTCAATGCATTGCAGAACATTCAAGAGAGATAAGTATTTCATTCATCACAATGATTATTCATTTACAAAGTTGAAATACATAAAAGAATAAGCACTACATTGAAAGAAATAATGACATATCAAATGTCCCACACAAACCGTGGGTATAGCTAAACATATGTAGATATAAAGAAAATACTATGCATCTAATGATAAGAAAAGAGGTCATAGCCATCATTGCATTGGAGGTTTTCGATCTTTGAAGTTGTCTTCTATCCTACTCCCGATCTTCAACATGAACCTGCAAAAATGTGGGAAGGGTCATGTTAGAGCTCTAGTTATGAGATCCCTATATCCTATCAAAAGAGGCATAACACTTTGTTTATAATGCATTGATCAATGATCATCATCCACATGCAGAAGGAACTGAGAAAGAAACAACCATGGAACTTCATTGTTTTATTCTAATCTATTTGTTTCATATGCAGGTATAGGATAAGTCATGTAGCTGATTGAAGACATATCAGCATGTGGTGTCAAGTGGGCTCCCACAAGGGTTGAGTCCAGCATGCTACTTCCCCTTAATCTCAGAAGGGATGAATGGAGAAAGAAAGGATCATTATTCACATTGTCTTAATTGCATGACAAACTGAAGGGGTAGAAAGTAGTCAGAGACATTGATGTCAGGAACATAATACACCTAGGACTGCACCTCAAAGGGTGAAATCAAATCATAAGAGTAAGCTTAACTCTTTTAGGACAACATTCAATGCAAAATGATAGCTATCATTACTATTTCAGTTTATCAGAAATAATATCAAATGATTACAATAAAAAGGACTCCAGGATGTAGTTGCAAGTAGTTAGAAGAACTAGAAGGATTTATTTGGTATGTATATGCATTTGCATTTGATATGATACACTGATAGAATGATCAAAAGTCAAAGCAATAAGACAGATTTGTTTGAAGATATCCAATGAATGCATATCAAAAGTAAACACTGATACAAGCTATCTAGTTTCCTTTCACATTGTTAGACTTGCTTCAGAAAATACGAGAACAACTACATCATGGAGAGACAAATATAAATTCTAGCAGACAGTGCTACATGAGAAAGACAAATGAAACAACAGGGGCTACACTGTCCACATGGAGTAGTATCTCATTCATAAGATAGTCTCAATGATTCCAAGTGACTGTCATGATAACAAGAAGAATTAAATACAGTTGTTCATGTCCATCTATAGAAAGTGCAACATTCAATTCCAACACAAAAGGTACCTTATCAATAAAGTTTGTTGTCATGTCCCCTTTCTAAAATAATTAATTAATGGTCAATAGTAACCCATCTTATTCTTCCATGGGTTAATGGGGCAAGGATAGGAAGAATAAATATTTCATATTAAATATTGTCCAACTAATATCTATTTCAAGAGCACAATTAAATATTAAATTAAATATTTTGAGACTCAAAAAGGGACATTGGGTTGGGTGAGGTGTCCATTTGCATGAAGATTTTAAAAATCTTAGTAAATCACAAGTGGCCGGGGACTTTATGACAATGTATGACAGCTTATGACAACTGTCATACCCCAAAATAGCAAGGAATCAAAGAAAAATGTGGGAATCTTGGATTTCCCTCTCTCCCATGAAATATTGATACAAAATATGTAATTTTGGTGATTTGGGGATATGGTTGATTTGATATTTTCTCTCAAACTTACAGATTTACAGATTTTGGCTTTGATGGATGAAAACCCATTAGAGTAAAGAGACTTATGGATGAAAACCCATGAGTTTCAGGTGGCCAGAGGATGTAAAACCTTTGATCACAAGGAGTAGCTTCATCCATAGGTTGCACAGAGCTTCAAAGATTCAGTATTTTTTGGTAGTTTCCATTGTTTGTGTGTGCAGGGCTTCATGTGTCACAGCAGTGGATCCAAGAGTGTTTGAATATGCTGCTTTTGTTAAGTTAATTTGTTTTTAGTGTTGTATCTTTATATTCCCATTTCATAGTGCCAGAGATCAGCTCTGGGAGTTCTAGGTTGTGTTGTGTAGTTTTTTGGCTTGTGGGTTTGAATACACAATGTGTATTTCAGCTTGTAGTGAAGATTTGGTTGTGTAGTTTGTAGCTGAGTGCTGTAGGTGTTTTTTGCAGATATTTTAATCATATCAGATTATATTTCATGTGTTTTCTTTTTGATAATCAAACAATATCATTTTATGGTGTTTGGGGTACATCTGGGTGTCTGCCGGTGTTAGCAGTTTTTGTGGGTTTTGCCCAGATTTTGGCTATTTGAAGTTGTAATGTTGCTGCAGCTATAGATCAGTATTCTAGACCTGATAAGATGTCATTTCCATCTGAAAATTAATAAAAATCATCTTGGTGAAGTTTCAACATATTGGGTGTTAATTTCTTGCAAGACTAGCTAGCTAGTTACATCAGTTCAGTGTAGTTTTGGGTGGATTTGTTGAAACTATATTTTCAGATCTGATATTTTATATTAAATTTGAGTTTGGCTCATTATAGTGGTATCATAGCATGATCTTTCCAACCTATAGGTTACTCAGATGATTGATGATACTGAGTGACAGAGAAATTAGATATTTGAGGAGAGAGCAAAGGAAATTGCAATTGGAGGAAACAATGGTAGATAGAAGAGATGCAGAAGAAGATGATGCTTCAAGGAAATTTACTCAAATGGTTGAGGTACAAACCAAAATTGCTGAAATGTTTGTGCAAATGATGCAATGGATCCAAAACAACAACAACAACGAAAATAATGGTGGTAGTACTTCGAGTGCAAACAACAGTAACAATGGAAAAGGAAAGGAAATTGAGACTCAAAATTCAGGGGCTGCAAACAAACCCTTATTCCTACCTGAAGAAGAACCTAAACAAGTTGAGTCAGCAACTACTAGTTTGTTCAATGCAAAAACCCTTAACAAATGGCATGGAGAATACAATTCATTAGCAGAGGAGATCAAGAATGATATGTCTTGGGAAGAATATGTAGAGTTCTTGAGAAGAGGTGAATCCCATAAGAAGAGAAATGGGAAAAATAAATAACTAAAACACAAGTTGGGAAAGCTAACCATAGCCTTCTTTGATGGTAGTGAGAAGATTTCTGCTAGAGCTTGGCTGCAAAAGATAGAAACATATTTTGTGCTCAACCCCATTAAAGAGAAGGATGCAGTTTAGTTTGCCACCTTGCATTTGGAAGGAGAAGCCTATGAATGGTGGTATCATGGTCGCACTACTTTGGGACATGATTAAGTACAAACCTTTGGTGAATTAAAACAGAGGATTCTTGAGAGGTATGAATTGAAAGAAGAAGAATATTTCAGCCAACTTAACATATTGAATTGAAAACTTGGGTCCCTGGACATAGGTGTTTGGGAAAGGGACAAGTCCATTACATAGAGGTTGTTTCAGATAAGGAATCAGACTCAGATGATAATGAGGAGTTTCATGACATAGAGGAGTCAGAACCTAAGGTTGAAGAGAAGGAGACTATAAAAGAAGGTTCATTAGCTACACTTTCAGGAGCACCCAGATATTATCCTTTCAGGGTTGATGGAGTGCTAGCAGGGCAGTGAATGACCCTTTTGATTGATAGTGGGGCAACCCACAATTTTATTGATGAAGGATTGGTTATGAAGAGAGGCTTGAAGAGTGAAGAATTTGAAGGTTTCAATGTCACTGTTGTAGATGGATTCACTATGCCATGCACCAAAGTGATCAAACAGTTGAGCATCACTATGGGAGACTACAAGGTTTGCGATGATTTTTATGTTGTTGGTATTGGTGAAACTGATGTTGTATTGGGTGTTCAATGGTTGCATTCTATTGGAGGACACTATCAAAACTACCAAACTATGGAATTCAAGTTTCAGTCTGAAGGCAAGGAGATTACACTCAGAGGGTTTTCAAATGGAGCCCCAAGAGTGGTGATAGCAAAGAAGATGGAGAGGACTTTCAGAAGAGGTCAAGTTACTTGGGCAGCCACTTGCTTAATCTGACCTTCAAGCTCTCCAAATGGAAAAGGTAAATTTCATTTTGAAATTCAAGAAATTCTAGATAAGCATAGCATTGTTTTCAATGATATACCCCTAGGATTACCTCCAGATAGGGGATTTCAGCATGTTATAGAGTTAGAACAGGATGCCAAACCTATTATAACCACTCCATACAGACATCCAAGGGGTTACAAGGAAGATATAGAGAAGACTTATAAAGAGCTCTTAGACATGGGATTCATTAGACCGGGTTCTAGTCCCTTTGCATCATCTGTAGTTCTTTTGAAGAAGAAGGATGGCACTCTAAGGATGTGCATCAACTATAGAGCTTTGCATAAGAAAACCATTAAGAATAGATATCCCATACCAAGGATAGATGAACTTATTGATGAATTGCATGGAGTTGTTTACTTTTCTAAGATTGATTTAAGGTCAGGATACCACCAGTTTCGAATGAGAGACAAAGATGTGGAAAAGACAACTTTTCGCTATCACTATGGGCATTTTGAGTTCTTGGTCATGCCCCTTGGCCTCACTAATGCACCAAAAACTTTCCAATCATGCATGAACAAGGTATTTAGTAAGCAACTCAGGAAGTTTGTCTTGGTTTTCTTTGATGATATATTGATTTATAGTAAAACTTGGAAGGAACACTTAGAACATTTAGATATAGTTCTGTGTATTTTGGAGCAGCAATCTTTCTATGCTAAGTTGTCCAAATGTGAATTTGGATGAAATTCTTTACTTGGGATATGTCATAAGTTCTAAGGGTGTTCAAGTAGATCAACAAAAGATTCAAGCAATACTAGATTGGCCTCCACCTACAAATCTTACACAGTTGAAAGGATTCTTTGGGCTATGTTGCTATTATAGGAGATTTGTGAAAGGTTTTTCTTACCTTTCTATTCCATTGACTGATTTGGCTAAGAAAGGAGCCTTTGCATGGTCTAAAGAAGCTTATAAAACTTTTGACAAGTTTAAGGAGGTAATGAGTTCATGCCCTATGCTTGCTATTCCTGATTTTTCATTACCTTTTGTAGTTGAATGTGATGCTTTGGGTGAAGGTGTTGGGGCTGTCCTAACTCAAAGGGGACATCCAATTGCTTTTGAGAGTAGGAAGCTAAACAATCTAGAAAAAAACATATCACATTTACGACAAGGAAATGTTGGCAATTATGCATGCACTAGAGAAGTTCAGACAATATCTTGTGTGTGGGAAGTTTGTTGTGAAAACTGATCATAATAGTTTGAAGTATTTCCTTGATCAAAAAGATTTGAATGATCACCAACAAAGGTGGGTAAGCAAGCTGCAAGCATATGATTTTGAAATAGAATATATGAAGGGTAAAAGAAATGTGGTAGTGGATGCACTTTCTAGGAAGCCAACTTTGTGTTCATTATCTTCTATTTCTGCAGAGTGGAAAGATTCTATCATTGCTGAATATGTCAAAAATACTTTTGCATCTAATGTATTGGATGATTTAGTAGAAGATGATAGGTATACAGTGAATGATGGGCTGATTTATTACAAGAGCCAAATTTTCCTTGTTCCTGAATCAAAAATCAAGGAAAAGATTTTAAGAGCTTTCCATGACACTCCCTTGGCTGGTCATCAAGGTTACTTCAAAACATACAGGCAGATCCATGAGAGATTTTCTTGGAAAGGTATAAAAGAGGATGTCCACAAGCATATCAAAGAGTGTATGACTTGCCAAAGGAACAAAGGTGAATGGATTTTTCCTGCAGGTCTCCTATAACCGTTTCTAATTCCTGAACAGAAATGGGAGAGCATTTCCATGGACTTTATCACAAGACTTCCCAAGGTACAAGGTAAGGATTGTATATATGTGGTGGTGGATAGATTAACAAAGTATGCTCATTTCTTTCCCATCACTTTAGAGTTTAAGGCTCCTTAATTAGCAGAGTTATTTTTCAAAGAGATATTTAAGCTGCATGGTTTGCCAAAGAACATTGTTAGTGACAGAGATACTAGGTTCCTTAGTTCTTTTTGGAATGAACTATTTCACTTGACAGGAACAGAGCTCACACGAAGCACAAGTTACCATCCACAAACAAATGGACAAAAATAAATTGTTAACAAGTGGATAGAGGGGTATTTGAGGAATTATGTTTCAGATCAGCAAACTACTTGGGTCAAATGGTTGCACTTGGGAGAGTATTGTTACAATACATCACATCATATGTCAATTGGTATGACTCCATTTCAATCTCTTTATGGTTATGATGCACTTTCTTTTGTTGATTTGATATTTACAGATAGTAGAGTGCCTGCAGCTAGTGATCTTATCAATCATAGTCAAGAGATCATAAGGTCACTAAAAGATAACTTGAGGTAAGCACAGAACCAACAAAAGATATATGCAGATAGGAAGAGAACATAAAGATTTTTTGAGGTGGGAGACTTGGTATTTCTTAGATTGCATCCATATAAACAAAGCTCTTTAAAGAAGAGTGGGGCTGAAAATATTAAGCCTAAGTTCTTTGGGCCTTACAAGATCATCAGGAAAATTGGTGAGGTAGCTTATGAGTTGGAGCTTCCTCCAAACAACAGGATACATAAAGTATTTCATGTTTCTTGTTTGAAGAAGGTCCTTGGACAAAAAATTGTGCCTTAATGTGATTTACCACCTTTGGATGATGAAGGGAAGTTGATTTTGATACCTGAAAAGATTTTGGAAACGAGGGATAAAAGATTGAGGAACAGGAGCATTTCAAAATATTTGATCAAATGGAAGAATTTGCCAATGGAAGATGCAACATGGGAAGGACCATAAATTCTTGACCATCCAAACTTCCATTGCTTGAGGACAAGAAATTTCCTAGAGGGAGGACTTGTCATGTCCCCTTTCTAAAATAATTAATTAATGGTCAATATTAACCCATCTTATTCTTCCATGGGTTAATTGGGAAAGCATAGGAAGAATAAATATTTAATATTTAATATTCTCCAACTAATATCTATTTCAAGAGGACAATTAAATATTAAATTAAATATTTTGAGACTCAAAAAGGGGCATTGGGTTTGGTGAGGTGTCCATTTACATGAAGATTTCGAAAATCTTGGTAAATCACAAGTGGTGGGGGACTTTATGACAATGTATGACAGCTTATGACAATTGTCATACCCCAAAATAGAAAGGAATCAAAGAAAAATGTGGGAATATTGGATTTCCCTCTCTCCCACAAAATATTGATACAAAATATGTAATTTTGGTCATTTGGGAACATGGTTGATTTGATATTTTCTCTCAAACTTGTAGATTTGCATATATTTGGCTTCGATGGATGAAAACCCATGAGTTTAAGGTGGATAGAAGATGAAAACCCTTTGATCACAAGGAGTAACTTCATCCAGAGATTGCACAGAGCTTCAAAGATTTAGTAGTTTATGGTAGTTTCCATTGTTTGTGTGTGCAGGGCTTCATGTGTCACAGCAATGGCTCCAAGAGTGTTCGAATATGCTTCTGTTGTTAAGTTATTTTTTTCAGTGTTGCAGCTATAGATTCTCATTTCATAGTTCCGGAGATCAGCTCTAGGAGTTCTGGGTTGTGTTGTGTAGTTTTTTGGCTTGTGGGTTTGAATACACAGTGTGTATTTCAGCTTGTAGTGAAGATTTGGTTGTGTAGTTTGTGGCTGGGTGTTGTAGGTGTTTTCTGAAGATATTTTAATCATATCAAATTATATTTCATGTATTTTCTTTTTGATAATCAAAGAATATCATTTTATGGTGGTTGGGGTACATCTAGGTGTTTGCCGATGTCAACAATTTTTGTGGGTTTTGCCCAGATTTTGGCTATTTGAAGTTGTAATGCTGCTGCTGCTATAGATCAGTATTATAGACCTGATAAAATATCATTTCCATTTGAAAATTAATAAAAATCATCTTGGTGAAGTTTCAACATATTGGGTGTTAATTCCTTGCAAGACTAGCTGCTAGTTACATCAGTTCAGTGTAGTTTTGGGTGGATTTGTTGAAACTATATTTTCAAATCTGATATTTTATATCAAATTTGAGTTCGGCTCATTAAATTTGCTCATATATAATAAGATACATATATCTATTCAATCTTCCATCAGAAGCATGTCATTTGTTACAGTGAGTTGGAACAGCAAAGTATGTGCTATGACAGATTGAATTGGATCATCCAAAGTACATGTAGAATCAATGAAAAGGATGAAAGAAGGGGCAATCAACCAATTCAACTGTCATGAATATCAAATGTATGCTAAAGGAAGAAAGTAACTGCCATTAAAATGATAGATCTCAAAAGCATTAGAATAGAGAGCATCTACAGGAGCAATGAACAAATCTGAGTTTTTTTTGAAGGAATATATCAATAATGCAAAGTGATCATAGAGCTGTGGTATAATGGAGTGTCATATCAAATATCATCTGCCAAGTTTTGTCATTTCTATTTTAAGAAAGTATGCAGTCAAGGTAATGGCCAAGAGAAGGTGCATGTGACATATCATGTAAAGACATCATACACAAAGAGCACATCAAGTAGAGACCCCAAATGTATTACTCAGCCATTGGAACACCAAAGACATCTATAGAGTAATAAAATGACAAGATAATGCAGAGATACATCTTGCTAGCCGCAGCTCCATAACACAATTACAAATGTATATCAAAAGAAGAAGCTCAAAATGATATATATTTAACTCAAAACATACAAGTAGCTACAGCGAAGAGATACAAACCTTTCAGAGAGCAATAAACAGTTGTGAGTCGTGATCAAAACGAACTACATTTTTATTTTCATGATATGCCACTAGGGTTTCAGCTAAAACCAAAGAAATGTTTAAGAGATACATACTTAGAGTTTTATGGAAAACAAAGAAACCCTCAAAGAGGAAAGAAACCTTTAGATATGTAAAGCTCAGAACAACGCTCAAATGCATAGATGCAGCCACGCATACATGTAAAGATTTAGAGTATCATAAGGGTTTCGAGCCATCGAGAAAGTGTAAAGACTACATAGAGATACAAAGCTATAGCCATGGTTTTAAGAATGGGGTATTTATTGTCTTTCATAACAAGGTAGATGTTAGGGTTTCAGCTGAAACAAATGCACAAAATGTATTATGTAGGGGTGGGCCATAGGCAGTGAAGGGAGTAACCATTTATGGGTTTTTCAAACCATTCTTTACAAACCCCTACTTCAAATAGAGGTTGTGTATGATACAAAAAAATATTTCAAGTATGCAAAACTTGGAAACTTTGTTAAGCGATGGTCGAATAAGCTTTGAAAAACCCAGTTTATTTTTAAGTAAATGCAAGCTACAGGAGGTAGAAATATGGCCACAGATTTCTACAATAGAAGATGAATAGAATGCTATGAAAGATGAAAGATATAGTGATAGAGTTGAAAGTTACGTGTGTTTGAAGACAATACATAGTAGTGCAGAGCCAAAAGTTCCTTCTGAGCCTCATTTTCTCTCTCAGAAAATGCAACCATGGCAGCCAATATATAGACAAGGAACGATAGTGAACAAAATGCAAACAAAACCATCAGAATATACACATAGCCTACAGCTTTAAAAGCCTTTTTATCTCAGAAATTCAAAGTAAAATGGAAGAAATCACAGGGAAAGAGTCACATATACATTAGATGAGCCTTTTACCTTCTCTTTTCTGCAAAGATTCATGGAACTCATGCCCAGGGGTGACAGAGAGATGCAGTTTTCATGCCTGAAACCCAAGGATTTTGTTTTCAGCTGCAGAGCCAAAATCTTCAAAAGTGCCAAAGTCAAATGAGCCTAATAAGATAGGGGGAAGAGTGTTTTGATCTTAGGGTTTCATTGAGCCCTAATTGAATGTTGACATTTTTGTCACATTCTTTTCTTTTTTGTGGCTTAGATTAATACCTTCATTGTATTAAGTCATTAACAATGATGCCTAGGTTTCATGACTTAGTGAGGTCAGGCATATGGCTCCCTCTTGATTTTCATGCCTCAAAATATGCTAGGTTGCCTTGTGATATATCATATGCCATAGTCCTTGGAGATAGGGATGGAGTTCATGCCATAGAGATAATATGCAATCTTTCATTTTTAATGTGAGACAAGTCTACATGCCATGTGTGCCATAGAAGTTGCCAGTTCATGTGGAGATAAGCCATCAGGACTTTTATTTTTTGCAAAACTATATGTCATGCCTCTATATTTTTATGATTTTTTTATTGAAAAAATGAAACGTTGTAATTGTAAAATGGCAAAATTATGATCCATGGAGATTTATGTTTTGCAAAAAATCAAATCAAATAGAGATAGGATAAAACTGCTAGGTGTTCTAAAGTTTAGTTTTAAAGCAATCATTAATAAATTGCTTTAAAACATAAACTATTTTTAGGCAGTTAGAGCTGATGAGACAAATCAGATATTCCTTCTTGATTTGTTTTATTTAGAAGCAAATAAGGACAAAAAACTGAGATCTCATGAGTAGACGAAAGTAGATTTTCGGTAGCGCCAAATTAGGAAACCTTTTGGCATCATGCTTGCATAGTTTGGACTCTTTTTGAGGGCTTTTATTTATGCTTTTCTGAGGAGCTTGAAAATGGACATGGAGACCTATTTTTAGGAGTTTTTTTCCAGCTTTCAGGGAGAGATTGATTTCAGAGCATATATGTCAGAGATTCGCTTCTTTTTCACAGTCCCAGTTAGATTTTTGGCAGCATAGAGTACAGATTAGAGTATAGAGATATCAGAGTCTTCCTCTCACATCGAGTGTTGCATTCAGTCTGTGTATTCATTATTCCTTCAATTATAAAGCAACAGTTTTCCTTCATTTTTGCCTCACTTTTTTGCAAGACTGATTTGATATTGCACTGTGATAAACATTTATCCTTTGTTTTGTCTTGGTTTTGTGATAGGTTATGTATTTTTTGCTTAATTCAAGTTGCATGTTGTGTTTAATGAAACCTTCATGCGAAATATTTATGAATTGGGTGAAATTAAAGTGTTGTGAAGATCAATGCTTTGTAGTCTGATTGTGAATAAGATTTGACAGGATTTTAGTATTGGTGCATCATCTTAGATTTCATTTTTAGTTATTTACTTTAGTTTATCCTCTCTCATCCCTTTTCCCAGATAAGTCATTAGATTAGGAAAAATCATAAGGAGAACCAGCTCACTCTGGAAATTCCCTCTCGAAATAGATCACCCACATCTGGGAGGGTTTCCATGTTTCAATAGGATAGTCAAGCTTGACTTGGCTAGTGGTGCAATCCTGATTGACAACACTATACTTTAAAGACTACTTAAATATTTATGTGGTTTATGTGATTTTATGGAAGCTTACATGTTACCAAATGTGATTTTGTGTGAGAATTCCCTCTATGTAAGTATTCCAAATAAATGATTAACAAGGTTAAGGGAAAGGTGCACCCTTTAGTTTTAATTGAAATAAAATGTAACAAAAGTAATTCACACACACACACACACACACACACACACACACACACACACACACACACACACATATATTTAGAACTATGATTAGAATTAGGGTTGGAGTAAGGGTTAGAATTACTTGAATAGAATTAGGGTTAAGTAGATATAGGGGTAGAATTAGGGTTAGAGTTAGATTTAGAGTTAGAGTTACAATTTGGGTTCAAATTAGAAATTAGGGCTACAATTAGGGTTAGGATTCATGTTGAATTTAGAATTAGGGTTAGAAATATGGTTAGGGTTAGGATTGGGGATAGAATTAGGGTTAAGGTTAGAGTTAGGGTTAGGGTTAGAGTTAGAGCTAGGTTTAAGGTTATAATAAGGGTTAGGGTTAGCTTTAGAATTAGAATTAAGGTTAGGGTTAGCCTGAAAATCAGGGTTAAGGCTAAAATTAGAGTTAGAAATAGGGTTAGAATTAGTTTTAGAATTAGGGATAAGGTTTGAATTATGATTAGGGTTAGGGTTAAATTAGGGTAGGGTTAGGGTTAAATTAGGGTTAGGGTTAGGGTTTAAATTTGGGTTACGACTATAATTAGGGTTGATGTTAGAATTAGGATTAATGTTAGAATTAGAGTAAGGGTTAGGGTTACAATTAGAGTTAAGGTTAGTATTAAGGTTAGGGTTATGGGTTTAGTTATGGTTAGGGGTAGGGTTAGAGTTAGGGTTAGGGTTAAAATTAGACCTATGTTTAGGGTTAGAATAAGCTTTAGGGTTAGGGTTAGAATTAGGGTTAGATTTATAATTAGATCTAGGGTTAAGACTACAATTAGGGTTAGGGTTATAATTAGGGTTAGGGTTAGGGTTAGAATTAGGTTACAACTATAATTAGGGGTGATATTAGAATTAGGGTTAGGGTTAGGGTCAAAATTAGAGTTAGCATTGGAATTGTAGTTCAAATTAGGCTTAGGGTAGGGGTTAGAATTGTTGGAAACAAGGTAGATAATTGAGAGGGGCGGTGAATTAGTTATCTCAAAACTTTCTTTCTTTTACTTCTTTTTCTTGTCTTAACATTCAGTGATATATCAAAGCATGAAAAGAATAAGCAATCATAAGAACTGAAATGAAATCAACACACATAACACAAGGATTTTTACGTGGAAACCCTATTAAGGGAAAAACCACGGGGTGATTAACCCAAGATTGTATTCTCTATTAAAAGAATAAAGAAGTACAAAATGGCACTTGCCAGTTAGGGCTCACTACCTGAACACACTGCTCACAAGAGGCTCATTGCCTACTAGAGACTTACAGATGATAATAATGTGTTTGAACTGATGAACAACATCTACATATGCAAGAGTTTAGTTCCGGTTAGGCTCAGTATACTGATCTAGCACACTTAATTCTTCCTCTACTTAGTATTACTCTCTTGTCACATTTTGGGCTTGGATTACTGCCTTCACACTTCTCTCTACTTTTCTTTGCACTTAATTCATACACAAATCACTACTTCCTGCTTACAATCTTGAATCCATCAAATATATATATCTACATCATGGATTTCAATCAACTTTCTAGTTGGCAACAAGAATACTTAGGATATTTGCAAGATACTATTCTGTCGGATGAATTCATACTTGATAGATGATGCCCACAAAATCTTAGATGTAGAAATCATTACCTAAGTCAGCCAAAATCATATAACACCTCAAGTTACTTGATCAACACCTTTTGCACATCTAGATTGAGGTCTGATACCCTGTTGGTTGGCTCTTTCTCTGTTTGCATTGTCTAACTAAAGTCTGATACTCAAATGCCCATATCTTTCATATGCTTTGTCATCAGAGGCTAAATCTCTGGAATAAAGTAGTTTAGATACCCCTTATTACTCATCCAAATCTGCAACATGTTGGGTTTCACTATCAGAGAGTTCCAAACCCAATCTGTTAGACCATATCATATGCTCTGTTCTTGACTACCGGATCATCCTATCTTCAATCTGACTTCCGATATGAGTAATTTATGCACTGCGGATGTGTGGGATCTACTTTGTTTCCATCAATGACAACACTTATGAATTCTAGCAGTGTCTCTTGCCAACAATCTCCCCCTTTGGCATTGATGGCAACACTTAGTGAAAAATGACTAAGTGTTGTTGTGACTCCCCCTTTGCTTGTGCTCTATTTCTCCACACTACTTATTGATGCTCCCTTAATGATGGATTCCTCATTTTTCACTACTCTTTACTCCCCCTTTGACATCAATGGCAAAGGGTGGGATCCACCAACGAAAAATGTGCAAAAAGTTATTATATAAGGCCGCATATGTACATATAATCTATAGGAAAAACTTACATATACTTGAGTATATCTGCAAATGTAGTCTTCAACTGCACAAGCTCTGTCGCCCAACTTCTCTTCATCCTATCCAAAATGAGATGTGTCCACTTAACAAAAATGCATATGCTTATGTCCTCTTCAAATCTATTGGATCACTGGTCTAGGCTATACTTAGAGCATCTACTAGGGGATCATGCATTGCCTCTAATTTAGGGATTATTATCCCTCTAAGTTCACCCATTCTATCCATTATATTCTTCTTCTCCTTGCCTAGTTTCTTTATTTTATTTATTATAACAACTACTTGGCATTCTTGACTTACTAGAGAGACAGTGAGAGGATCAAAATTCTGATATAGATTTGTCAATTTTCCTTCTTGTTCTTTCATTTTCTTCTCAATGTCCTCTGTGATTTTGGGCTAGGAAAAACAAAATTTGTGTATGTCTCCACCATCCTTAAGAGCATTTTCAATGCTCTTTATGCCAATGTCTAGGGTTTTTCTATCATTAGCAATTAGCCCTTGTACCTCACTGAATCTTTTTCTCAAGAACTCATTACGAACCTTAGTTTCTACTGATTTTTCTAAAGACTCAAAGTGTGTATTAATAGAATTAACATAGTTCTTCAGGTTACTAGATGGAGAGGTAGATGGATCCTTCTAATATGAGGGCATTATCTTCTCCAGCATTCCGGATGCAATACTCAACAGCTCATAGTCCTCCATATGAGATTTCAGGAGTTTTTCTTTGGCTTTGCCCTGAGAAAAAGATGTTATCTTCATTATCTAAACTGGAGAGAGAGAATCCAGATTCAGTGGTCCTTGTATTAACTCTGGTTCATCTAATTCCACAACTTCCTTGTCCAGAAAACTTTTTACTGCTTCTGCAATGTCTCTTGTATTCTCAACTTCCTTTTCTTTGGGGGCATTCGGACTGATTTGCTTATTGCCACCAACAGAATTTGTTTCTTCTTTCTGCATTTCCTCTTCAGGAACAGAGGATTCTAAGGCCTCAGATTGCTCTTCATCAATTTTCTTTAATCCTTCGACATCCATGTCAAAAGGCTCTTCATCAGTTTTCTTTAATCCTTCAACATCCATGTCAGAAGGCTCTTCATTTTCTTCCTCTAGAATGGGAAGATTGAACCTTTTTAAGGCACACCAGAGAATTTGTTTTGTCTCATCAGCTACTTGGTCATTTTCTCCAAGCATGAGCTTATTCATTCTAGACTTGCTCTAGAATTCTTCTTTGGCATCCTTGAAAACCATGTCCATTTGTTTTTGAGTGATAGTTGGACATAACTATATCACTATCTGTTTCCGGATCTCCAAGTCTTTTTCTTTTGTACTTTCTTTTCTTGACTCCAAAACTTCTAAGCTCTTAGGAATCAAGGAAATTATTTCAATGAAGGCTTTGTTATAAATGTTTAGGTATCTTATCGTATCTTCCTCAAGAATTCTCTTGTCTGTATCATTGTAATCATCATAGAATTCTATTATCGGTTGCAGGTTTCCATCCACAGTGACTGCCTTAATGATGTCTTCAATTGAGAGAGTGGGTTTCTCAACAAACTCTTCTGTCTTTTGCTCCTCATCAGTCCTATCAGTCTTGGAAGATTTTTTCTTGGCTTTCTACAAATATCTGACCTCTACATCAGATTTTGTTTCTTCATCATCCTTAAGGCTCACATATGTTCTTGTGGCCTTAGACTTCTTTCTCTTCTCTCTTGTAACAAATGATTTGGTTGCCAGTTTTGCATTCTTTGAACTTTTAGGAGAGACAGGGGAAGAACTCCTGGTAGATCTTGTCCAAGTAGAGGTTGTTGGCAAGAGACACTATGTGGCTTCATAAGTGTTGTCATTGATGGCAACAAAGTCTATCCCACACATCCGCAGTACATAATATGCCTTCACCGGAAGTCAGATTGAAGAATGTTTTGGTCCAGTGAACAAGAACAGAGTATGTAACAAGGTCTGACAATCAGGTCCAAATCTCTCAGATGGTGTAACTCAGTAAGTTATAGACTTGGACAAGTCAAGAGGGGTATCATGAATACTATATTCCAGAGATTTAGCCTCCGGTGCTAAATCAAGAAGAAGATGTGAGCATCTAAGTGTTGGGTTCCAATCAGGCAAAGTAGACAGGAAGAACTGACCGGCGGAGTATTAGACTTCAATCTGGATGAGCAAAAGGTGTTGATCAAGCAATTTGTGGGATTATACATTGTTGGTTGACATGATTTATGACTTCTATGCCTATGTTTTTTATATGTATCACAAATTAAGCATGGATCCAGCCGACAGATCGGTAACTTGCAAATATCTTGAGTGTTCTTGTTGTTGACTAGAAAGTTGATGAGAATCCTTGATGCGGATATATATACCATATGGGTTCCAGCATGTAAGTGTGTGCAGTGAAGCTGTGAAGCAATAAGGTGCGAAGAAAAGCAGGGATAAGTGTGAGAACAACAATTCAAGTCCGGTATGTGTCTGAACAACAACATTGAACAAAGGAAGAATGAAGTGCATTAGATTGTGCAGTGAAGGTGTGAAGCAATAAGGTGCGAAGAAAAGCAGGGATAAGTATGAGAACAGCAATTCAAGTCTGGTATGTGTCTTAACAACAACATTGAATAAAGGAAGAATGAAGTGCATTAGATTAGTATATTGTGCCTAACCAGAACTGAACTCTTGCATTTGTAGATGCTTCTCATCAGTTCAAACACTTGATTATCTTCTATAAGTTCTGTAGACAGTGAGTCTCTTGTAGGTAGTGTGCCTCTATAAGCAGTGTGCTCAGGCAGTGAGCCCTAATTGACAAGTGCCAAATTTGTACTCCTTATTCTTTTAACAGAGAATATAATCTTGGGTTAGTCACCTCGTGGTTTTTCCCTTAGCAGGGTTTCCATGCAAAAATTGTTGTGTTATGTGTTGATTTCATCTTTCAGTTCTTATGATTGTCTTTGCTTCCATGTTTTGATAGAGCACTAAATGATAAGATAAGAAAAGAAAGAAAGAAAGATAAAAGTTATAAAATAACTGATTCACCCCCTCTCTCAGTTATTTGCATTGTTCCAACAATTGGTATCAGAGCAAGGTTCCTCTGAACAAAGCCTAACAGCTTGAGGAAGATCTGGGAATCTCAATGGATGCATATGGTATGAAGGAACAACTTCAGTATGCCCTAGATGATCTTGAACAATCCCACTTTGAAGTCAATAAGTTGAGAGAAAGACTCAAACAAGCTGATGAATTCATAAATGAGCTAAAAGAAAAACTTAGTATTTCTATGAAAAAGAGAAAGGAACTACTTCAAAAATTAGCCAATCAGAGTGAAGTCAATGATACTAATGAAGATCTAAATGAGGAAAATAAGCTATGTGAGAAGCTGTCAAAAGAAGTCATTATAGTAAGACATGAAATGGAATTAGGGGTTATGAGATTCACCCAAGAAATTGAAGAAAAAAGAAAGATTGAAGATAATCTAAAATAATCCCTCAAGGAGAAACCAGAGGACTACCACAAAATGGACAGAATAATCAGGCATCTTGAACCTGATCTTGAAGAAGCTACAGACAATGAAGAACAACTTGAGAATCAGATAGACACTCTTAAACAAGATCTTCAAACTGTAAATGAATACAAGAAAAAATTTAAGATAAGCTTAGCCCAACTTGAAGTTCTTCTTGAAAGCCAAAAGAGGGTAGATGATAAGCGTGGCTTGGGATATGAGAAAGGTGAAAGCTCTGGATCTAGTCAGAAGAACTTTGGATTAGGAAATCAAAGAAACGGGCCTAGAAGACCTCTGGTATGGTAACCAAATGCCCAAAGATATCCATCCTTTAATGGATACTACTTCAATTGCAACAATTTCAGTCATAGATAAACTCAGTACAGGAGGAGAATGAATAAGAATAATCCATCCTTTTCTAGACAATGTTTTAATTGCAAAAGGTATGGTCACAAATCTCATGAATGTAGAAATATGCAAATAAACAATTCACTCAAGGGTAGATGATTTGCATGCAATAGAATGGGACATATGGCTAATCAATTCTATTCAAGAGGATATCAATCAAATAAGCAAAGAAATGTTGTATGTTACAATTGCAATAGATCTAGTCATATTGCCAAATTCTGCAAAAGTAGAAATTGGGATAGAAAAGGTCCAGTGGAACATGATCAGAAACAAGATAAGGGCAAAGGTAAGGTGAATGCAGATGAAGTTCAAAAGGAGATGAGCAAGATTTGGGTAAAGAAGAGTATAGAAAATACTGGGGATAGATCCGCACTAGAATCTAGTGCTAATATTCATTCTGGAAACTAAAAAGGTGAGCCCTGGCTCAGGGGGAGTCACAAAGAAAACCAATTTCCCCCAGCTAGTCAACTAGTGCCTAAATTTGGCACATTGAGTAAACATCTGATGATACAGATTAAAGGGTTCTCAGGAAAACCTCTAAATAACCTTCAGTCAAATTGTGAAAGATCCGCATGGAGTTTTGCAAGATTTATAATTGCTCAAGTTAATCCAGTTCCGACAGCTATCTGGTAAAGTAGAATTTCATAGACAGATCCAATATGATTTAGAATTGAAATGCTTTGATTCGTGGACCCATGGCATGATTGAAGAAAAGAAGATACGTTGTCAATCCTCACTAACAATGATTATAAGTTTAGTGCAGTGATTCAAGATCTCTCTTAAAATAGGGCAACCAGATAACTTAAGTTGTGCATTTATTACAAAAGGAAATTAGGGTTTGTGCAAGGATAAAAGGGTCCCTTCACTCACTATTTACACACTTGCACTCACAAAGAAGAAGAGAAGAGCTCTGCAAAGAAGATTCTACAATTCACTCAAGATCAACTGAAAATTGAATTCAACCAGCATTTCGTTCCAGCTCCTACTTCAAACCCTAAAAGTGTGAAAAGGTACTTCCATTCTAAACATCTCTCTTTGGATCTTTTGCAAAATGGCTACTCTAATGGTTTTCAAGATTTTTGATAGGCCAAGACCTAAATTCAGGAAACACCCTTACAAATCTCTAGAAGTTGATCCCTTAGGGGTGTTTTCTAGCATTCTGCATGGAGTGTTGCATGTAGAAGATGTTAGGGTTTATATCCATGCCAACATTGAAAATTTGGAGACTCAAAATTGATGGACATTTATCACAAATAGCTAATAAATGAAAATTTTGAACTCAAACCTGAATTCAAGGCCCTCCGGGACAAACACTTCAAACATTGCATACATTTTCCATGTTTTGCAGAAGATGGTTGGGTCCGGTATGTTCTAAGTAGGATGCATGATAATTTTATGTGGCTAATGAGGCCATTCAAGATAACTAAAGATGCCATCAGGGTAGTGACCAGACTACATTCATTCAGTGGGTTACCTGCACTTAAATCTGTGAAGAACCAAATAGTAACTGAATCCACCGGATCTAAATTTGACAAAAGAGCAATGACCATAGATGACATCACAGATTCGGATATCAAGTTTGCCTCAATGATAATCGGCTACAAGATCTATCATTCGAGCAGGGAGAATTCTGTGTTTGGCACATCAATCTATGCAGCATATCAAATGTTGAGGGAAGATGCCGATTATGATCTATGTGAGCTTCTTCTAAATTAGTTGTTAGAGAACATGCAAAAGATTAAAAAGGATAAGAAAAATTCCTTTAAATATGATAGTCTAATACTATGTTTGTTCTTCTATTATATGAATGAACTGCTTGGATCAATTGGTTGGCAAAATGATAAACTAGTTGCAATTCAGATCAGAGATTACATGTATGGACTTGGTGATGCTCAAGCCCAAAACATAGCCCTCTGGGGGTACTTTAAGAACTTCCAAAGCATGATGCAAGCCAGAGAGAGAATACCACAGTCCATAGTTGAGAAATACAAGGACAAAATTTGCTTCATGGTTGACATTGATCGATGCCTAATGGAGGCAGTTGAGCCAAGAACTATGTGGATAATGCCTAGGGATATGAGGTCGATGAAAAAATCTTGGAGCTACATATTCAACACCTACTGAGCTAGCCTAAGGACACTGAAGCAGAAAGGTTTGACACCTTTCAAGAGCTAAGTGTAAAAATACATGTTAAGATAGCCAGAGATGAAGAGGAAAGTAAGAAGGGAAGTTGAGGAAAAAGCCAAAAGATTTAGCTTATCAAAGGAGGCTGTAGATGCAAATATAGAAAAAATGGAGAAGGCTAAGAAGGAGAAACAAGAAGCAAAGAAAAAAAATGTTCTAGTGCAAGCCTCCTCCCAGACTAGAACTTCCAAGAGCTTTACACCTGTCACTCCTAAAAGCTCAAAGGCTACTAAATCGGAAGTCAAGCCATCCAGCAAAAGTGAAAAGAGAATGAAGACCAAAGCCTCAAGAACATATACAAGCCATAAGGATGATGAAGAAATCAAGAAAATGAAGAAGAAGAGAACATCCAGAAAGTTCTCTGCTAGCAGAGATGAGGAAGAGAAGGTAGAGGAATTTGTTGAAAAGCCCACTCTTTCCATTGATAACATCATCAAGGCAGTAATTGTGGATGGGAACCTGCAGCCGATGACTGAATTCTATGATGAATACAATGATGCTGACAAGAGAATTTTGGAAGAGGCTACTGCCAGGAACTTGAACATTTAAAATAAAGTCTTCATTGAAATTATATCTTTAATTCCTAAGAGCCTAGAAAAGGTACTTGAGCTAAGAAAAGAGAATGCAATGGCAAAAGACCAAGAGATTCGGGAGCAGATAGTAATACAACTTTATCCTTCCATCACTCCAAAACAAATGGACATGATTTTCAAGGAGTGTAAGAATGAGTTCTGGAGCAAGGCAAGAATGAACAAACTCATGCTTGGAGAAATAGGCCATGTAGCAAGTGAAACTAAAAATATCCTCCGAAATGCTTTAAAGAGATTCAATCTTCCTATTGTAGAGGAAGCAGATGAAGAACTTTCTACCATGGATGTTGAAGGATTAAATGTAATCAATGAAGAATCTTTTGACAAGGATGTAGAAGGATCAAAGAAAATAGATGAAGAGAAGTCTGAGGACTTAGATTCCTTTGTTCCGGAAGAGGAAGTTCATGAAGCAGTAAACATAGGTGACATCTCTCCTTCAGATCCCACTGCAGCTATGACAAACATCCCATACTCTGAAGCTGAAGGAGAAGGTAGAAGAGAGGAGAAGAAGATTCAAGAAGAAGAGGTTAAGGGAAAAGAAGAAGAACAAGTAGAAAAGAATAATGATGACTCTTCTGATATTTTAAAGAAGTCTCAATCTCTAGCAAGAGACACTGTACAGATAGTGAAGAACTTCTTAAACAAAGAAATGTTGGAGCTGGATGAACCTGAGCTATTTCAAGGACCACTAAATTTTTACTCTCTCTCCCTGATTTAGACAATGAAAATAGCATCTTTTGCTCAAGCCAAAACAAAAGAAAAACTCTTGAAATCTCACATGGAGGACTGTGAACTGTTGGAGATTGCATCTGGGATACTGGAGAAGATCATGCCATCCTATCAAAAGGATCCTTTGGCCCCACCATCTGGTAACTTGAACAACTTAGTAAATTTTGTTAACACTCATTTTGAATCTCTTGAGAAATCAGTAGAAGCAAAGGTCCAGAAGGAGTTTCTGGGAAAAAGATTCACTGAGGTGCAAGGACTCATTGAAAATAATAGGAGGACTCTAGATATTGGAATAAAAAGCCTTGAAAATGCTCTTAAAGATGGTGGGGACCTATTCAAATTTTGTCTGACTTGGCCTAAGTGACAAAAGATATTGAGAAGGTAAAAGAATAGGAAGAAAAACTATCAAGCCTAGTTCAGAATTTTGACCCTCTTTCCTCCTCTCTAATGAATCAAGAATGGGCTATTGTTATCATAAATGAAATAAAGAGGTTGGACAAAGAAAAAAAGAACATAATGAATAGAATGGGTGACCTCAGAGGGATAATTATCCCTAAGCTAGAGGCAATGCATGGGGCCTTGACAGATGCTCAGACTACAGCCCGGACCAGTGATCCAACAGATTTAAGAAGGGCAGAAGCATATGCATTTTTATTGAGTGGTCACATCTCCATTTTGGATAGGATTAAGCAGAGCTGGGCCATAGAGTTTGTACAGTTGAAGACTACTTTTGTGGATATACTTAAGTATATGTAAGTATAACATATGATTCATATATACTTATGCGGCCATTTATAGGACAATTTTTGCAAAATTTTGGTATGCAGATTCCGCCCTTTGCCATTGATGTCAAAGGAGCAGTGAGGAGTAGTGAAAAATGTGGAATCCAGCTAAGGGGGAGCTCTGGTAAAATAGTGCAAAAGACAAAGCATCAGCCAAGGAGGAGTTACTACAACACTTAGCCATTTTTCACTAAGTGTTGCCATCAATGCCAAAGGGGGAGATTGTTGGCAAGAGACACTGTGTGGATTCATAAGTGTTGTCATTGATGGCAACAAAGTCTATCCCACACATCCGTAGTACATAATATGCCTTCACTGAAAGTTAGATTGAAGAATGTTTTGGTCTGGTGAAAAAGAACAAAGTATGTAACAAGGTCCGACAATCAGGTCTGGATCTCTCAGATGGTGTAACTCAATAAGTTACTAAATTGAACAAGTCAAGAGGGGTATCATGACTACTATACTCCAAAGATTTAACCTCCGATGCTAAATCAAGAAAAAGATATGAGCATCTGAGTGTTGGGTTCCAATCAGGCAGAGCAAACAAAGGAAGAACTGACCGGTAGAGGATCAGACTTCAATCTGGACGAGTAAAATGTGTTGATCAAGCAATTTGTGGGATTATACATTGTTGGCCAACATTATTTATGACTTCTATGCCTATGTTTTTGATACACATCACAAATCAAGCATGGATTCAAGCGACAGATCAGTAACTTGCAAATATCTTGAGTGTTCTTGTTGCCGACTAGAAAGTTGATGATAATCCTTGATGCGGATATATATACCAAATGGGTTCTAGGATGTAAGTGTATGCAGTGAACGTGTGAAGAAATAAGGTGTGAAGAAAAGCAGGGATAAGTGTGAGAATAGCAATTCAAGTTTGGTATGTGACTAAACAACAACATTGAAAAGAGGAAGAATGAAGTGCATCAGATCAGTATATTGTGCCTAACCAAAACTAAACTCTTGCATTTGTAGATGCTTCTTATCAGTTCAAACACTTGATTATCTTCTATAAGTTTTGTAGATAGTGAGTCTCTTGTAGGCAGTGTGCCTCTATGAGCAGTGTGCTTGGGCAGTGAGCCCTAATTGGCAAGTGCCAAATTTGTACTCCTTATTCTTTTAATAGAAAATACAATCTTGGATTAGTCACCTCATGGTTTTTCCCATAGCAAGGTTTCCACATAAAAATCCTTGTGTTATGTGTTGATTTCATCTTTCAGTTCTTATGATTGTCTTTGCTTCCATGTTTTGATAGAGCACTAAATGCTAAGATAAAAAAAGAAAGCAAGAAAGATAAAAGTTATAAAATAACTAATTCACCCCCCCTCTCAATTGATTTTGGAATTCTTTCTCTAGCATGCATCATGCTCTAGAAACTTTTGAAGTAGCCCCAGAGAGGTGTCTTTTGGGCTTGTGCATCATCAAGTCCATACAAATAATCTTTGATCTGAATTGCAACAGGTCTATCATTTGTCCAGATCAGACCTTTTGATCCTAGTAACTCATTCATGAAATAGAAGAACAGGCACAACTCCAGATTGCCATACTTGAAGGAATTTTTCTTATCTTTCTTAATCTTCTGCAGATTCTCCATCAGTTGATTCAATAGAAGCTCACAAAAGTCATAATCTACATTTTCTTTCACCATCTGATAAGCAGTATAGATTGTTGTACTGGATACCAAATTTTCCCTACTTGAGTGGCAAATCTTGTAGCCAATTCCAATTGATGCAAACTTGACATTTGGATCAGTAATATCATCTATATTCATTGCCTTCTTGTCATATTTTGATCTAGTGGCTTCTGTTACAGTTTGATTTTTCACAAATTTGAGTGTAGACAACCCACCAATTGAGTGAAGTTTGGTTATAGCCCTGATGGCATCTTTGGTTATTTTGAATGGGCTCATTAACCACATAAAGTTATCATGCATCCTACTCAACACATATTAGACCCATTCGTCCTCAGCAAAAGATGGAAAATGAATGTAATGTACAAAGTGCTTGTCTTTTAGGGCCTTGAATTCTAGTTTGAGATCAAAATTCTTAGTTCTCAACTGTTTATGGTATATTTCCATCAATTCTAAGTCTCCAAGGTCTTCAATGTTTGCATGAATGTAAACCCTAATATCTTCTACATGTAGAATACCATAAGGGATATTGGAAAACACACCGAAGGGATCAACTTCTACAGATTTTTGTGGGTGTTTCTTGAATTTTGGTCTTGGCCTCTCAGTGACATTCACAACCATAGGAGTAGCCATTCTAGAAATGAAATTTGGAGAGATTTTGTAGAGAAGAAATACCTTTTTCGCCTTACGGTTTGTTGCAACTGCTGAAGCAAATTTCTGCTTGATTTCAATCTTCAGCTTTAACTTGTACAATCTGCAGGATCTCTTCACAGAGCTCTTTTCTCTTCTTTGTGAGTGCAAAGTGTTGTAAATGACTAATGGAAAGTCTTTTATCCTTGCACAAAAACCTAATTCCTCATTGTAATAAATGCACACTTTAAGTCATCCGATTACCCTATTTTGAGTGAATTTCTCATGAATCATTGTGCGGATCTTCAAATTGTCATCTAAGTGAGTTGACAACATAACTTTGGCCTTTGAAAACATGTCTCTAAATCTGCAGACCATAAGATTGCATTTTCAGATTATACTGGACTTGTTTATGTATATCTATTTTTACCGGATAGCTGCTGGAACCTGATCAATCCATAACTTCTTCAAAAGTGCATTTCTCAACTTTTAACTAATTTTTCAGATGAAACTTCAAAAGCCCTTTAGTCTGCAACCTCTAATTCTTCCTTAATGTGCCAATTTCAGGTACCTACTAACTTGTTGGGGGAAAATTTGGTATTCTCTACAGCTCCACCTGAGCCAGAGCTCACCTTTTAGTTTCTGGAAGAATTATCAGCACTGGATTCTGGTGCGGACCCATCACCAATGTTCATCACACTCTTCTTTACCCAATTCTTGCTTATCTCCTTCTGAATCTCATCTATATTCACTTTACCTTTGCCTTTGTCTTGCTTCTGATCATGTTTCACCAGACCTTTTCCATCATGATTTATGCTCTTGCAGAATCTAGCTATATGACCGGATTTATTGCAATTGTAACACACAACATGTCCTTGCTTATTTGGTTGATATCCTCTTGACATGCACTAATTAGCCATGTGCCCCATTCTATTGCATGTAAAGCATCTACCATTGAAAGAATTGTTCATTTGTGTACTTGTGCATTCATGAGATTTGTGACCATACCTTCTGCAATTAAAACATTGACCGAAGAAGGATGCATTATTCTAATTCATCTTGTTCCTGCACTGAGTTGCTTTATGACCAAATTTGTTGTAGTTGAAGTAGTTTCCATTGAAAGATGGACATCTTTGAGCATTAGGTTGTCTTGTCAGAGGTCTTCTAGGCATGTTTCTTTGTCTTCCCGATCCAAAGTTATTTTGACTAGATCTAGAGCTTTCACCTTTCTCATATCCCAAACCACACTTATCATCTACCCTCTTTTGACTTTCAAGAAGAACTTCAAGTTGAGCTGAGCTTATCTTGAATTTTTCTTTGTATTCATTTACAGTTTTAAGATCTTGTTTAAGAGTGTCAATCTAGCTCTCAAGTTTTTCTTCATTATATCTGGCTTCTTCAAGATCAGACTCAAGATGTCTAATTATTCTATCCATTTTGTGGTAGTTTTTTGTCTTCTCCTTAAGGAATTGTTTTAAGTTATCTTCAGTCTTTCTCTTCTCTTCAATTTCTTGGTTGAATTTCATAACCCCTGATTCCATTTCATGTCTTATCATAACAACTTCTTTTGACATCTTTTCACATAGCGTTATTTTCTCATTTAGGTCTTCATCAGTGCTATTGGTTTCATTCGTATCTGCTAACTTCTGAAGTAGTTCTTTTCTCTTTTTCACAGAATTACTGAGTTTTTCTTTTAGCTCATTGATGAAATCATCATCCTACTTAAGTCACTCTCTCAAAACATTGGCTTCAGACTGGAATTGTTCAAGGTCATATAAGGAAGACTGTAGTTTATTTTTCATACCATATGCATCCATTAAGATTCCTAGATCCTCCTTCAGCTGTTAGGCTTTTTCTAAGGAACTCAACTCTGATACCAATTGTTGGAAACAAGGTAGATAACTGAGAGGGGGGGTGAATTAGTTATCTCAAAACTTTCTTTCTTTTACTTCCTTTTCTTGTCTTAACATTCAGTGACATATAAAAGCATGAAAAGAATAAGCAATCATAAGAACTAAAATGAAATCAACACACATAACACAAGGATTTTTACGTGGAAACCCTGTTAAGGGAAAAACCATGGAGTGATTAACCCAATATTGTATTCTCTATTAAAAGAATAAAGAAGTACAAAATGGCACTTGCCAGTTAGGGCTCACTACCTGAGCACACTATTCACAAGAGGATCACTACCTACTAGAGACTTAAAAATGATAATAATGTGTTTGAACTGATGAACAACATCCATATATGCAAGAGTTTAGTTCTGGTTAGGCTCAGTATACTGATCTAGCACACTTCATTCTTCCTTTGCTTAGTATTACTCTCTTGTCACATTATGTGCTTGGATTACTGCCTTCACACTTCTCTCTTCTTTTCCTCACAATTAATTCATACATAAATCACTACTTCCCCCTTACAAGCTTGAATCCATCAGGTATATATATCCACACCACAGATTTCAATCAACTTTCTAGTCGGCAACAAGAATACTTAGGATATTTGCAAGATATTGTTCTGTCGGCTGAATTCATACCTAATAGATGATATATACCAAATCTTAGGCATAGAAATCATTACCTAAGTCAGCTAAAATCATATAACACCTCAAGTTACTTGATCAACACCTTCTGTACATCCGGATTAAGGTCTGATACCCTATTGGCTAGCTCTTTCTCTATCTGCACTGTCTAACTAAAGTCTGATACTCAGATGCTCATATCTTTCATATGCTTTGTCATTGGAGGCTAAATCTTTGGAATAAAGTAGTTCAGATACCCCTTATTACTCACCCAAATCCGCAACATGCTTGGTTTCACTATCAAAGAGTTTTGGACCTGATCTATCAAACCCTATCATATGCTCTGTTCTTGACTACCGGATCATCCTATCTTCAATCCAACTTACGGTATGAGTAATTTATGCACTGTGGATGTGTGGGATCTACTTTGTTTCCATCAATGACAAAACTTATGAATTCTAGCAAATTCTCAAGTGCCAAAAAGAATTACAATTAGAATTAGGGTTATAGTCAAAAATAGGGTGAGAATCAAAATGATAATTAGGGTCAAAGTAGGGTTAGGGTTATAATAAGGGTTAGGGTTAGGGTGAGAATCAGGGTTAAGGTTAGAACTAAGGTTAGGGTTTGAATTAGAATTAGGGTGATGTTTAGAATTAGGGTTAGGGTTTGAATTATGGTTGGGTTAGGGTTAGAATTAGGGTTACGGTTAGAATTAGACTTGCGACTATAATTATGGTTAATTTTTATCATTAGAGTTAAGGTTAAGGTTACAATTAGGATTAAGATGTAACAACCCCCATGTTTACATTTTGGTTATTTCTTTTCCTTGATGGATTCTGATACTATTATGATGTTGACATGATTAGTTATTATGCTAGATTACATACTTATATGTTTATATACTATGATCATTTCTTTTGTATGATTATGGACAGGAAAGGGATGATGTCGTAACACTTGTATCTGAGAGGCTTATGATGTCATGACCCTCTTCCTGATGTCCATTGATGCTTCAACTATTATATGATATATGCACATGTTCTTTGACTTGTGATTGAAGTGATGCAAGTACTAGATATCGACTCCACATGGATTCACAGGCCTGAGCATACTATTATTCCCCGATGGTGGTTACTGGAGATAGTCATAGGATAAATGTTCCCTAGCCTTGCACATTGCACCCAGTTGGTGCAGTGATTCTGTGATATGTGTTTACCTTCTGGTTACCCTACGGTAACATCTGGATTGCCCATCTGGTCTTATGTGGTTTTCTAGTATTGGTTGTTGAGGTATCCCGTTATAGGTTGTTAATATTATTTATGGTTTTGCATTAATTTATGATGTGGTTTATTTTGGTATGTCATATCAGTGATTTAAATGACAATGTTTGCAAGGTTGTGTGAATAGGGTTTTATGTGATTTTAAATAAATCAGCTTGAGAACCCTATTAAGTTAATTAGATTATTGATATTTTAAGTAGTTGTGCTAATTGGTATTTTATGTGTATTAAGGGAGCTTTCTATATTTGGTAATTTTATTCAAAGATTTGGGTGAAGTTTTGTAGAGGGTTTATACCCCATTTCCCAGTGCTACATTTTATATAGTTGATAAGATTGAAGGTGCCATATCTTTCAGGGTCACAACTGCAAACATATGTTAGCCGCTTCCTATATTCAAGAGAAGACATTATTTTTGGAAGGCAGCGACAGTGAAAAGTGAAGTCATGGTATTGAGAGAAAAAGTCTTAGGGCTGAGTCACATGAGAAAAGGGAGGGGAGCTAGGGTTTGGAAAAAAAAAGAGAAAGGAGAGCAGGGTAGCGGCTGGATGAGAAGGGGGTTCCTTTTGTAGATTGCCTTTGCACGTAAGTTTCTAAAACCTTCTCTACAAATCCATTTTTATGTATATCATGCAATCATTGCAGTCCATGAGACCACATTTCTTCTAAGAATTTTTGTGAGGCATTTTGTGTGCCCTTTCTATGCTTACGCATTTTGCATACATGTCTACCGTAGCTTTTCCAACTACAAGATCTAGAAAATTCCTCTATCCTTCATGCTTTGATGAATGTTCTTACCATGTTTCAAAGCTCCCATTTTGGCACAACAAGGATGCTGTAAAAGCCGTGGTTTTGGGTTTACATCTACCAATTGCATTTGCTTGAAATTTTCTAAAGCTGCTTCAACAAATCTATTTTGTGCTTATCCTATAATCATTTTATTCCATCAGGTGACGTTACTTTGAGGCATTTTGCCTAGCAGTTCACGTGCATTGTCTATGCTTCCACATTTTGCATGTTTCTGCCAGGGCAGTCGCAACTACAAGATCTGGCAAAATTCCCCTATCCTTCATGCTTTGATGAACATCCTATTGGTATGTGGTGACTGATCATGCAAGTACTATACACTTATAATGTATCCTCGTTGGGGTTCCCTCTTTTTTGCCCATTCAGAATCAGTTGTTAATTTTGTTAACCGACAAAAGAAAAATGACATTGTAAAACCCTAATTCTAGAATCTTCCAAAAAGCTTGATATAAGCGGCTGGGATGTATATTGCGGGTGTGGAATTCACAAGATTGTAATATGTTTTGGACTAGATAATAAAATCATTGGATGGCTAAGTTTCTGTGGATGTAGCCCATTTTGGGTGAACCATGTTAAATTTTTGTGTTGATCTCTTTTGTGTTGTTCTTCATTGTTATATATTTGGGTTATTTAATCTACATATATTTGTTAGTGTTAATTGCTCTGATTTGTCTGAACCCTACCAACTGGTATTAGAGTGAGTTGTGTTTGATTATCATTTCAAGAAGGTCTCATGGTTGAGTGGGAGTCTCATAGTTAAGGGGGAGCAATGGCGGACGAGGGTAAATTGAAGATAGATAAATTCAATGGGCAGAACTATCAATTATGGAAGATGTAGATGGAGGATTATCTCTATCAAAAGGATTTATGGAGGCTATTGGAAGGAAAAGCTAAGAAACTGACAATAATGACTAATGAGGATGAGATCTTCTGGACAGAAAGGCATTGGGAGTAGGCATGAGTTTTCCACAGTCCATGAAGCAAAAACATACACATCTTAATCTAGAAGCACTATCTACATTAAGGCATTGGGAACCATTTGATTGTGCCTGGCACCATCAATGGCATTCAATTTAATAGAAGCAAAGACAACATATGGTCTGATGAAAGGTTTGGCTAAATTGTATGAAAAACCCTCAGCCTCTAATAAGGTATTTCTCATGAATCATTTGTTTAATCTGAAAATAATTGAAGGTGAATTTGTGTCAGATCATTTAAATGAGTTTAATATGATTACCAATCATCTAACTTCTGTAAAAGTGAAATTTGATGAAGAGGTAAGGACTCTCTTGGTTTTATGTTCTTTACCAGAAAGCTGGAATAGCTTGGTAATGGCTATAAGTAACTCTGTCTTTGGTTCAAATACTTTGAAATTTAATGATGTTGTTGGTGTTATCCTTAGCAAGGAAATGTGACAGAAAAGTACATGTGAGAGTTCAACATCAGGTAATTCTTTGACTGTAGAGAATAGGGGAAGAACAAAGGAAAGAGGAAAAAGCCCTACAAATCATGGAAAGTCACAAAGGAAGTTGAAGAAAGGTAGATCTAAGTTCAAAGGAAGAATAGATTGCTGGCACTGTGGAAATCTAGGACACTTGAAGAAGGATTGTTGGTCTCAAAAGGGAAAACAAGGAAATGGACAACATGATGACAGTAAGGAAGCCAATGTTGCAAGTAATAAATTATAGGATGCTTTAATTTTGTGTTTAGATAATGCCAATGATTCCTAGGTAATAGATTTAGGGGATTCAATTCATACCACACCCCATAGGAAATATTTTGTAGATTATATTCAAGGTGATTTCAGACAGGTATATTTGGGTGATGATGAACCCTGTCAGATTGTTGGAAAAGGAAAGATAAAAATCAAGTTACAGAATGGAAATGAATGGTTTCTACAGAAGGTAAGGCATGTTCCAAATTTGAGAAGGAATTTAATCTCTGCAGGACAACTAGGCAGTGAAGGCTGTATAGTTACCTTTTCAGACAAAGTTTGGAAGGTCACTAAAGGTGCATTAGTAGTCGCTAACGGTGAAAAGGTAGGCACATTGTATTTGTGTATTGGTAATACTTATTCTACCTTAGCTGCTACAGAAACAATTGCTACTGAGAAAATTATAGCACTTGCTATAGGGATAGAAATAGAATTGTGGCACCATAGACTTAGGCACATGAGTAAGAAAGGGATGAAGATCCTTCACTCCAGAAAGTTGCTACCAGATCTGAAGCAGATTGACTTGGAGTTCTACAAAAATTATGTTTATGGAAAATAGAAAAGAATCTGGTTCCTCAAAGTTGGGAAAGAGAAGAAGAGTGAGAAATTAGATCTTGTGCATTCAGATGTATGGGGACCAACTCAAGTATCTTCTCTTGGTGGCTCTTTCTATTATGTTACTTTTATTGATGATGCAACTAAGAAAACATGGGTGTATTTCGTAAAATAAAAATCATAAGTATTTGAAACTTTTAAAAAGTGGAAAGCTTTGGTTGAGAATGAGACAGGAAAAAAGTTGAAGTGTCTCAGATCTGATAATGGAGGCGAGTATTGCAGCAGAGAATTTGAGAATTACTGTTCATATAATGGATTCCATACGCAGAAAATAGTTCTTGGAACCCCACAAGAAAATAGTGTGTCTAAGAGGATGAATGGGACCATTATGGAGCATGCAAGGAGCATGAGATTGCATGTTGGACTACCCTTACACTTTTGGGTAGATGTTGTACATATCATTATTTATTTAATAAACATGGGACCTTCAAATCCTTTGGACAGTGGCATTCCAGAGGAGGCATGGATGGGCAAAAAGGTAAACTATTCATTTATGAAAACCTTTGGTTGTGAATCTTTTATCCATATTGATATTGAAAATAGAACCAAGCTTGAGGCTAAGTCTAAAAAATGTACCTTCATTGGATATGGAATAGATGAATTTTATTATCGATTATGGGATTATGAAAATCATAAAATCATTAGGAGGATAGATGTTATATTCAATGAGAAGGTCATGTATAAGGATCAGCTGTAGGAAAAGAAGCATGAATAGGCCAAAAAGGAATATGTGGTGCTGGATGAGATTCTAGAAAATAAAATGCCAATGGTACCTGATGCTCAACAACAAGTTATCCCACAAACTCCTGCAAGTGTTAGACATTCTACAAGGATAACTAGACCTCTAGAAAGATTTTCTCCATCATTATATTCTATATTATTAACTGATTCTGGTGAACCTAAAGGTTATGAAGAAGCAATGTAGGTAGATACCAAAAAGTAGTGGGAGATAGGCATGAAAGAGGAAATGTTTTCCTTGTTATAGAATTAGACTTGGGACTTAGTCAAATTGCCTACAAGAAAAAGAGCATTGCCAAATAAATGGGTTTACAGGTTGAAGGAAGAAGATGGTGGCAAGAAGAGATATAAGGCCAGACTCATGGTAAAAGGTTTTGCACAAAACAAAGGTATAGATTTTGATGAAATATTTTCTCTGGTTGTAAAGATGGCTTCTATTCTAGAACTATTCTAAGTATTGTGGCTTTGGAAGACTTGCATCTTGAACAACTAGATGTGAAAACAACTTTACTCCATGGGGATTTGGAAAAGGAAATATACATGCAGCAACCACAGGGATATGAGGTCAAGGGTAAGGAGGATTTTGTGTACAGGTTAAAGAAGAGTTTGTAGCCTGAAGCAAGCACCTCAGCAATGGTGTTTGAAATTTGATAGTTTTATGGCTAAACAAGGTTACAAAAGATGTCATTTTGATTATTGTGTTTTTTTCAAGAAATTGGGTAATGGCAGCTATATTATCCTGTTGCTTTATGTTAATGACATGCTTGTTGCCGAGTCTAACATGCAGGATATTAATGAACTTAAGTATAAATTAGCAAATTCATTTGTTATGAAGGATTTGGGTGCAGCAAAACAAATCCTTGGTATGAGGATCACATAGGATAGGACAAATAGAAAATCATTTTTGTCCCAAAGTGAGTATGTAGAGAAGGTGTTGAAAAGGTTTAATATGTAAAATGTAAAAGTAGTTAGTACACCTTTGCCTAGTCATTTTAAGTTGACTAAGGAGATGTGTCCAAAGACACAAGAGGAGGAAGACAAAATGTCTAAGATACCATATTCATCAACAGTTAGCAACTTGATGCATGCAATGGTATGTACAAGGCCAGATATTGCACATACAGTGGGAGTTGTGAGTAGGTATATGAGCAATCTAGGAATAGAACATTGGAATATGGTAAAATGGATTCTCTAATATTTCAGAGGTACTACTTCAAAGAAACTATGTTTTGGAGAAACAAATTCTACTCTAAAAGGATATGTTGACTCTGATCTGGTGGGTGATATTGATAGTAGGAGGAATACTACAAGGTATGTTTTTACTATAGGAGTTACTGTAGTCAGTTGGATTTCAAGGCTGCAAAAGGTTCTTGCGCTTTCAACTACTGAAGCTAAGTATGTTGTTGTTACAGAAGCTAGCAAGGAGATGATTTGGTTACAACATTTTCTGGGGGAATTGGGGCAACGATAAGAAGATAGACCTTTGTACACTGATAACTAGAGTTCCATTCATCTTGCTAAGAACTTAGCTCTGCATTTAAAAACTAAGCATATACAGCTTAGATACCACCTCATCCGGTCAGTTTTGGAGGATGGACAGTTGAAGCTAGAGAAAATTCACACAAGTGAGAATCCTGTAAATATGTTCACAAAGGCAGTTACATGGGAGAAACTAATTTCATGATTAGTTTCCATTGGCCTTCATGACTAAAAATGGTGGACATAAGAAACCAACTAGGCTTGTAATCCAGTGGGAGCTACAAGTGCAGCGGTGCCATCCAAGATCAGTCTCCAAGTGGGAGATTGTTGGTATGTGGTGACTGATCATGCAAGTACTATACACTCATAATGTATCATCATCAAGGTTCCCTCTTTTTTGCCCATTTGGAGTCGGTTTTTAATTTTGTTAACTAACAAAAGAAAAATGACATTGTAAAACCCTAATTCTAGAATCTTCTAAAAATCTTGATATAAGCAACTGGAATGTATGTTGCAGGTGTGGAATTCGTGATATTGTAATATGTTTTGCACTGGATAATAAAATCATTGGATGGCTGAGTTTATGTGGATGTATCCCATTTTGGGTGAACTACGTTAAATTTTTGTGTGGATCTCTTTTGTGTTGTTCTTCATTGTTATATTGGGGTTATTTAATCTGCATATAATTGTTAGTGTTAATTGTTCTAATCTGCCTAAACCCTAACATGTCCATACCCTATTCCAAGTCCCCATTCTGGCAGAGGGAATGAGGATGCTGACAAAGGATTAGGAATTTAGCTTTACACCTGCCAACGACTTTTGCTTAAAAGTTTCTAAAGCCTTTATCCCCTTCTAATTCCTAAAAATGACACAACTCGGTTCAAATAAATACTCTTAATATTTATCCCCTTCTAATTCCTCTATCAATAAATAAATAAACAAATTTATTTATTTGATTCATATTCTTCTAAGTTAATTAAATATCAAAATATTTAATTACCTCTTCTAAAATCAAAATTAAATAAAATCTTTTATTTAATTAAATTCTTCCAAACAATTAAATAATTCCTAATTATTTAATTAAATCAATTCATTATTCTAAATTTAAATAAATCAATTATTTATTTAAGTTGTTTTTTCTTCTAAATTGAGTTATCTCTAAATATAATTCAAGCTTTCTTGCACATGAAATTAAATATTCCTTATATTTAATAAAACAAAATATCTTCTTATTCTCATGCAAATCCCTTCTTCTTGTTTTAATCACTTAATTGATTATTATATTCTTTTAATTGCTTTAACTCATTCTTCTATTCTTAGCAAATCCTCTCATGCAAAATAAAGAAAGACACATATCTTCTTCTTATTCATTGCACGTTTCTCAACCGTTCTATACCATTGATCTTCTCATTCTTTCTATACCATTGATCTTATTTCTCTCGCGCCTATAAATACAACCTTGATCTTTCATTTCATTAATCCAAGCTTTAAGCATCATTACTCTGCAGGAATTACAGTGCGCCTTTGACACCAATTCCTTCATTGCTTGTGATCACATTCGCTACTACGCACTACGCATTACTACCATTGTTGTGAAGCTTCTCTTCATTGCGATATTATCATAGCCATTCCCAATTGACATTCTTGAAGCATAGAAAGGAAGTGCACTCTCTGAGGGCCCTATTCCATACATGCAAGATTGATTGTGATAGGCAATCAATGGAAGCTTCGAATTGAGTAAGGTTTTCTTTGTTGTTCATTGTTTTATTTGATTAGATCTTCTTAGTTTACTATTTCATTGAGTTTTGGGTAACTTGATATTGATATTATTGTTTACTCATTTGATCCAATTTTCCCTTAACATTTTTGGCGCCCACTATTCAATTTTATGTTTTTTGCAAATTTTTGTAGTAAAAATGTATGTTTCTCTAAACCCCATTGTTGAGTTTTGCAATGATCTATCAAAAGGTGACCTCCTAGGTTGAAACTGACATCACCAACGTGCTCAAAAGGGTCAAAAACCTTAGAATCACCTATTAATTCACAAAAATCAGAGACTAAAAAAATCTTTGTGATTTTTTTGAGGGTGCATCATTTTATCCAGCGGTCCAAAGGGTGCATCTGTAGGGTGCATTTCTTTATCTAGTAGTCTGAAGGGTGTTTCCATGTCCTTTTATCCAACTGTCTAAAGAACTTTTTCGCAGGGTGCATCCTTTTATCCAGTGGTCCGAAGAGTGCTTCCGCAGGGTGCATCCTTTTATCCAGTGGTCCAAATGGTGCTTTCATAGGGTGCATTGCTTTATCCCAATGTCCGAAGGGTGCTTCCACATCCTTTTATCCAACTGTCCGAAGAGCTCTTTCCTAGGGTGCATCCTTTTATCCAGTGGTCGGAAGGGTGCTCCCGCAGGGTGCATCGTTTTATCTAGCAGTCCGAAGGGTACTTCTGCATCCTTTTATCCAGTGGTCTAAAGGATGCTTCCATAGGGTGCATCATTTTATCCAACAATCCTCCATCCTACCTTCTTCTACATGCTATAAGGGTGGTATCTTTTTCTTTTTGCCATAACAGAGCATACGAACTCGTAATCGTGCAAATAAACACTCGTTGGAAAGGTAATTATGTGAACTTCACAATGGAGTAGGTTTGATCAAGTGATTTTATCATTTTATTAGCTATTTTTATAGTCAAATTTTAGCTATCTTTATAAGCTTAAATCTAGTGTTTTTTCTTGGAAACTAATGATTTATCTGTGCAGCTTGACTTAAACACTTGTCAAAGAAAGGTGAAAAGAAATTTCTGATATATCTTCTGCAGGTTCGAGCGGTCAAAGAATAATCATTTAGCACTAAATTAGGCACACTTTTGTTTTGAGCTTTAAAATAAATCTTTGTATGTTTAGTTAGGCAAACATTTCATTTCGACTTCAAATTGAACCATTGCTAACTTGTTATCACTTCAAAGTTAACAAATCATTGCTATCTGGGTAAAAATTGAACACATCATTGCTATCTTGGTTAAAACTAAACCAATGCTATCTTGATTTACCATCACTTCAAAATTAACAACTCGTGCTACATGGATAAAACTAAACTCATCATTGCTATCTTGGTTAAAACTGAACCATTGCTATCTCGATTGACCATCACTTCAAAGTTAACAATTCATGCTACGTGGATAAAATTGAACTCATCATTGCTATCTTGGTTAAAACTGGACCATTGCTATCTTGCTAAATCACTTCAAAGTTCTATGCTTGCCCAAGTAGATAGCTCATCTAGTTTTTCTCATTTTAACTAGGGGAAAAGAACCATTGTATTATGTGTTTTGGGAATGATACCAGGCCTATGCTCTCACCTATCTTGGGTGACCAAAATGCCTGACATATCATTTTTGCATGTGTTTTTCCTTTAGAGGGGCCTGCTCTTGGATACCGTTCATCCAAGTAGGAACGACCCTAAGTGGTAATAGGCTAGACGCCAAGCCCTTCCAAGCCACTATAAATAAATTGTGTTTGGAGTGAAAGCTTCAAACAATGAGTGAAGTTGTGTTATATCAACATCCAACCTCCCCCAAAACCCTCCAAGGCACAACCCTTGCAGGCTGGGAGACTCCATAACGGAGAGTAGTGCTGCCACATGTATAACCACTCAAACGGTTACCTTCATTAAACACCTTTGTTCTAGTGGCCAAAAACCCTTGTTATTTATTTGAAGCCTAGGATTTGTACTTGTTTTTTTCTTTTTAGTCCAAAAAGAGTTAAAAAATCACACAAAAATGAAAAAAAACCATAAAAATATTCTTGGTGTTTACTGTGTCTTCTTGCCATAATTTCAAAAAATCAGATCAAAAAGACCTTCTTGCAACCAAAGTACCAAAAACATCAGAAAATTTCCAAAAAATTGCAAAAACACTGAGAAAAGCTAGAGCGACGCATCCGTCCTCTGTTGTAGCGCTTTTGTGTCAACTTGTGGCACATCTATTCAGACCTGCTGCGCTTTTACTGTCTGTTACAACGCATTTATATTTTACTAGTGCAACGCATTTGTTGTGACTTACAACAAATTTATCAAATCCTGCAGCACATTTGCTCTGGTGCATCAGTGACAGTGAGTACTTCCACATCTTTTCAGAGGAAAATTTCAAGTTTTCTAGGTACCCATTTTAGTCTTGTGTCAGTTTCTGTTGAAATGACAAACCAATTAGAAGTAATTGCTCAAGAACTCCAATACCTACAAGAGCAATTAGACTTTAACGCCTTGCCCCAAGATCGTATAGCAATTACTCAAGAATTCCAAGTCATACAACAAGAAATTACAATCTTACAAGCTGAACGTGTCAGTACTAGCTACACCTTGCCCCAAACTCATACATTTGTTTCCCATTTTATTGATGCTCATCACAAGGCAAGCACCACCTCAAGTTGGAAATCATATACCACTCTGTCTACTAGTCCTCCTTCACCATCTTCTAAGACACCTATCCCAAAGCATACCAATCCTACACCAACACTACCATCAAGTTCCCCGAGCTCTAAATGGACAACCAAAAAATCCTCAAATGATTTTTGGGAAAGATGTTTTCTAGATTTACACAACAAAAGAAAAGCTAGGGAGAGCTCCAAATCCACTCATCCATTGCCTCACTCCTCTACTTATGCACCTACCAATGATGTGATCCAAGGGCTAATAGAAGAAAGTCAACCATATCCCCAAATTCTGGTCCTTGACCTTATCAAAGAACCTTCAAGCATGTCCATTACTCTAAGCTCATCATGTCACTGGCAACCCCTTGAGCATATTGAAGAACCTCCTACCATGCACCAAAGTCAAGGTCCATCACACCTTCATGTTGTTGACCAAGAGCCTATCCAAGAGTCTTCTACCTCAACTTCAATTCAAGCACATCAAGAGTTATGTCAAGAGCACACTTTAGAACATGTGGAAACATCAACCCCTTGTCTAAATCAAGATCAAATCACTCCCATCTGACCCTTACATAACCTTTATCTTTTCGATGATCCTATACCTATACATGAGCAAGAAGTCCAAATTCAAACCATTCATAACCTATATCTTTTCCATGATCAAGATACTACCTTTGATGAAGAAGCTATCCATGAGCAACTTGATCATGTACATGAACAAGAGATCAAATTCCAATCTCTCCATGGCCTATATCCTTTCTATGATTAGGATATTATCGTTGATGATGAACCTATACAAGAACATCTTAATTTTATCATGCTAAATCCTATCTATGATCAAGATCCCATCTACAATCACGAGCCTATCTATGATCAAGTAGACCATGATGATCCTCTTAGTCCACTTTATGCATTCCATGGTCCTAAGCTTATAACCCCATCTAGTCCTATTCAAGATTCAACAACTTCCTCTTCCTTTGATGAGACACTTGCCTCCCAAGCAAGCATAGAAGATCCAACCAATAATACTCCTCCGCCATCCATTATCGACCATGCTGCAAATCCCCCACCATATATCCTTGGTCTTACTGCTTTCATTCATGAGTGTTCCTCCTTAGAACACCAGCAACCAGTATCCTCTATCTCGCCTTCTCCACCCAATAAGGAACTCGTGTCTAGTGTTCCACCTATACACAATCATGTTGTCCACCGCATGCTCCAACACATGAACTATCAAGGTAAAGGCTTAGGCCTTCACGAACAAGGTATTTTGGAGCCTATCCATGTCAATGTTCCTCCTCCTTCATATGGCCTTGGATACACACCCCAAGGTGAACAATCTTAAGATGTTGGTACTTCCTCCACTCCTCCTAAATCTCCCACTTTCCATTGCAAATGCTATCATATCACCAAAACATATGTCACCATTCTACCTCCATCATCCTATACATCCCAAGAGCATGTGACCATACACCTTCCACCATCCAATCTACCTCCACTACTTCCAACTCCTAACATCCCTCCATGCATTTTACCACCACTTCTCCCAACACCTTATCCATCCATCTATGAATCTTCTAACAATCCCAATCATGGCCAACAAATGCACATGTTGTCTAAACAAAGAACTTCCTCAAACCTCACTTCCACCATCCCAAGGGAATTTCACAGCAAAAATCTAGATGCCTCTACCTATAAACTCAAAAATCCTAAGAGTCCTCATGACCTAGGATACACAAACCAAGAATCAAAGAAGCATCCTTCTCAAGAGCTGCATACACCCACACACCTATACGCCAAGCTGAAAAAGGTGTGGGTCCGCATCCAACAAATGATTACTCCAAAAGTTGCATACACCCAAACCCATACCTTCATAGGTACTATCTAAAAACAAAATGGCTTGGGTACCTAAGCAAAAAGCCCTCAAGTTACATGAGGCATCTAACTCTCAAGAATCCCAACCTTCCACTTTCTCCCATTCCATCCAAAAGTCTCTAATTCTTCCATCCCACATTACAAGAAAAAATTAGAAAAATACTCAATCTATGTGGATCCCTACATGCCTAAGTCATTCATCCACAAGGAAAAGTCTCCATTGCTTCCTACACTACTTTCCCATCACAAGCTTCAATGTTTATCATGGTATGTGCAACTGTTGGTCATGATTCCCTTCCATCCCACAAATATTTTCATATACCTCTATTCTCCCCTTCCTTCCACTATTATCCTACATGTCTTCCTCATCCTATTCCTATGGTCCATGCTTTTGCATAAGCCTTCCCTCCATATTCTGCATCATCATCCACTATTACACCTTCCGCAATCTGCTATCTACCTTCTCCATCTCACTGTCATGCAATCTCCTACCAACATCTATGAGAACACTTGACATGGTCCATGCGATGACATCTTTCTAGTGGGACTATCACCTTTCATGGAACCTGGCCATTGAGGCCCTCTAATCCATTCTACCTATCCAAATGTTCAAAAAAAAAAATCAAAAAAGTCAAGAAAAATCCCTTCGTCCAACGATGAAAATCTGGCAAACAGGTGCCTTGGATAAGTACCATGATGAAAACCTGGCAAACAAGTGTCATGTGTAAGTTGATCTTCTATGTCACCTACACTTGGGGGCACCTTGTCTCATTAGCCTATCACTCTTCTGCTATCAGTTTCCTTCTGTACCATTTCCTATCCTATCCTACCTATACTATCTAGTCTATCCATCCTAATCTTCCTTTCCTCTATTTCTTTGGTCTTGATAAAGATTGGGGGTACAATGTTAACAAATGTTTTAGATGTCTCTTGACATACCTTATCCCTCCAAACCATGAAAATCCTTTAGTATCCTCTCATCCTCCTATCATCATAAGCATTGTCATGAAAAATCCTAAGTATTCTACCTACAATGGGGCACGTTATTCCTATGTGACTTAGTCCTTGGAGATCACATCCTTGATTCCTTCTATCAACTATTACCCATCCTCGTACCTACCCGTTCCATTCCTTATCACCCATACATCTGCTTATCCATGGTGTTTCCTTGTCATCAGTCTTATCTGATCCATATCATGTCTCATCTAATCCATATCTTAGGTCCATCAAGGTCAATCCATGAACTACATTGCCTCTACGTTGTCACGTAGGCAAGGCCATTTCTTAAATGTGCCCCCAAGGCTCCCACGGTCCCATCCATCCCATTTCTTGTCATCTTTTCTTCTATTCCATCCATGGTCCATTAGGGTTTACCCTGAACTACGTTGCCTCTACGTCATCACGTAGGCAAGGCCATTTAGCAATGAGCCCCCGAGGCACTAGGTCAGTCCCTTAGGGTCCGTCTCACCAATAAAGATTGTGGAATCTCCTCACCAGGAAAGCAAGTGCAAGCAAAGCCCGCTTTCAAGCAGAAACCCTGGTGCAAGACATTAACCTATCCAAAGCAAAGCAAACAAACTCCTTAGGCCGTCTAAATGATTTTACCCAAATTATTGCAAGAAACAAACACATCTAAATGCAAAAATGTTTTGTAGATTGGAAACAAGGTTAAAATACAAAGTCTTGATTTTTGCTATCATGCCTTTCTATGCTACTCAAGGATGCCAAAAGCTATAGATGCTATGATGGGGGCATGATTATTTTCTTTGTTTGTTGTTTGTGGATTAAACTTTAGTAATGTGAAACCTTGTCTAAAGACATGATCGACAAAAGATCATCAAGGACATCAAAGGTCTAACATAAACGAGGGCAATCCTTGACTGTTGATATGCAAGAAATACTCAGGTCATCTTGGTTCAATTATACCTCGATGCTTGTATTAGCTTTCTATATCAAAATCCATGTAAGTGATACTTAGGTCATCTTAGTTCAATTATACCTAGATGCTTGTATTAACTTACAACATTCAGAAAAAGTAGCAAAAAAATTGCCCAATGATGAAATAAGCACTTCAAAATACTTGCACTATCAAGATGTCACATCCACTCACATCCATTCACATCCGCAAAGCATCCATACCGTATCCCATGCAAATAACGATCCAAACCACAGAGTATCTAACAAAAGCTTGTGATTCCTTCTGTCGAGTCATTCTTCTATCAAATCAACTTTCTATCTATCATTGTGTCTCTCATCAACAGTTCTATCTGGTCAGTCTGAGTAGTGATCCAAATGCAAGTCCATCCTTAATCCATACCAATCAAGTCAAGTCAATCTTGTCAAATGATCCAATCACAATCAGTGGTCTTGATCCTTGTCTGGTCGTAAACCAACTCGATTATAATCAAACAATTGTCTTATACAGGATGTAACATTGTCAAAATCAGACCAACACACGTGTCTTACACAACATGCTTCATTTCCTGAAACCAGATATTATCCTTCATGTTTGCTCTAAGGATCCATCGTTCCCCGCTATGACAACATGCCTGCCATGTTGGTCTAGGGATATATCATTCCCTACCATGACAACACTATTGTATATCATTATTAATATATCATTGGTTTACCACTCGACAGAGGCAATACCTTTCTTGTTCTTGTATCATTTGTGCATACTAGCTTACTTGCTTGTGTGTGTTATCATTCTATCTTGCATAGCATATCATTCAACTCTTTCTTCACCCTTCGTCTTTGTGAGATTGTCCATCTCACGCCTTCTGCCTTCTTCCCATCCAGTCTCCCGAGGGGGCATCCTATCATCATAAATTATACTAGGGGCAAACTGGGGCATGTATCATTGTCAGAAAAATTATATTCTTTGAAGCAATGCCGTAAACTGTATTGCATCAAAGAGTGGCAAAATGTATACGCCTAAAAATGACACGACTCGGTCTAAATAAATATTCTTAATATTTATCCCCTTCTATTTCCTCTATCAATAAATAAATAAACAAATTTATTTATTTGATTCATATTCTTCTAAGTTAATTAAATATCAAAATATTTAATTACCTCTTCTAAAATCAAAATTAAATAAAATCTTTTATTTAATTAAATTCTTCCAAACAATTAAATAATTCCCAATTATTTAATTAAATCAATTCATTCTTCCAAATTTAAATAAATCAAATCAAATTTATTTAAATCCTTTCAATCTCCAAAAATAAAATATAATCAAATATTTTATTTATTCTTCCAAATCATGCACAACAATTAAATAAATTTATTTATTTAATTTGCTTTCTTATCTTCTAAATTAAATAATTCCAATTATTTAATTATTTCTTCCAATAATATCTTCTCTAAATTTAAATAAATCAATTATTTATTTAAGTTGCTTTTTCTTCTAAATTGAGTTATCTCTAAATATAATTCAAGCTTTCTTACACATGCAATTAAATATTCCTAATATTTAATAAAGCAAAATATCTTCTTATTCTCATGCAAATCCCTTCTTGTTTTAAATCACTTAACTGATTATTATATTCTTTTAATTGCTTTAACTCATTCTTCTATTCTTAGCAAATCCTCTCATGCAAAAGAAAGCAAGACACATGTCTTCTTATTCGTTGCACGTTCCTCAACCGTTCTATACCATTGATCTTCTCATTCTTTCTATACCATTGATCTTATTTCTCTCGAGTCTATAAATACAACCTTGTTCGTCTATTTCATTAATCCAAGCTTTAAGTATCATTACTCTGCAGGAATTACAACACGCCTTTGGCACCAATTCCTTCATTGCTTGTGATCACATTCGCTACTACACACTACACATTACTACCATCATTGTGAAGCTCCTCTTCATTGTGATATTATCATAGCCATTCCCAATTGACATTCTTGAAGCATAGCAAGGAAGTGCACTCTCTGAGGGCCTTATTTCATACATGCAAGATCGATTGTGATAGGAAATCAATGGAAGCTTTGAATTGAGGAAGGTTTGCTTTGTTGTTCATTGCTTTATTTGATTAGATCTTCTTAGTTCACTATTTCATTGAGTTTTGGGTAACTTGATATTGATATTATTGTTTATTCATTTGATCCAATTTTCCCTTAACATTAACAAATCCATTTTGTGTGTATCCTGTACTCAGTACATCCCATGAGATGACATCACCTTGAGGCATTTAGTTAAACAGTTCGTGAGCCTTATCTCTGCTTGCACAGTTTGCATACATGTTTACCTAGGTAGTAATGGGTGAACATATTCTTGGAGATTTAGGTTTAATAAATTTGTCTTCTAGAAGGAGATGTTTCCCTATTAACTTGTTCTTTCACCCAGTCAACTTTTACCATTGGGATAAAGCTCATTAGCTGAGTTGATATACCCTTGTTGTAGTTAGATGATCCCCAAAGTTCAAAATCAGTTGAGATTATAGAAAACTAGAACAAGTTGTTGGCACTATTTCTTGTTTCCAAAAAATTCATGCAGTTGTGCTCTCGTGCTCTCATAAACCTATGTTGACAACCAATCAGAGACAATGTATGTTAGGGTTTCAAGTATGTGTATGATTGGTTTTTAGTTCTAGGAATTAGTCTTAATGGTGGTCAAGTTGTCATTGTATGTCTTGGCTTGCAGGTGGTCTATATGGATTATTGTCTTATATTCTTGTGCTCTGTCTTAGAAACCTGTAGGCAGTGACATGAAGATGAATCTCTTATTACTACAGTGGAGTGGTTTTCATGAATTTTAAATGATGAAATATGGATTGTTTTTAATTATTATTATAGGATGGAATTTGTTCTTGCTTGGCTGATTTGAATATGCTAATAGATGTTTTTACTTGACGGTTTTCATTGATGTTATCATGGATTGTGACTAGTTATGGAATTGTTTTAATTTGGTTTTGTATACCTCATTTGGTTAAATGAGATGAGATTAGGTCTAGGATATTGAGTCCTCATGCATGGCCTTGAGCACTTGTATAGGCTAAGGATGCATACAAGAAGGCCTATCTGTCTATGGGGCGTCGAGTTATCTGTCTGTGGGGCATTGATTCGGGCATGATTGAGTATCCTCATCGGTATGAGAAGTGTACTTTATTCCATGTGGTGCCATCCCTTTTAGAATGAATGATGACACTCCATCTGATCTGCACTCTAGTGTCTAGTGCCTTAGTAGTCGTGAGTAGTACCCAACATGTTATTGGATGAGCATCTTTATGTTGTGACATTATATTTATGCATTGTGTGTCGTGTCTACTCCATGATTGATGTGAGTGTTGGCCATTGTATTCCTTACCTTTATTCTTCTATTTGGGCCTTGTGACTACCTTTGAGCATGGTGGGGTGGTCTCTTTTGAGTCCACATGGTTGGGAGGCATTGCCACTGCCATTGGGGATCGACGGATAGGTTATTGGAGCACCAGTTGGAGATGTTCTCTCTTGTATTTATTGTATCAGATATTGTATCTTATCCATGGCTATGCAATTTTACTTATGTATATTGTTTTATGAAATTTGTACTCTCTTGAGAGAGATGATGTAAAATTATAGTAATGAGAAGAAATGTGATGTTGTTCTATATTTGGCTTACAGTTTTCTGGTGTTGGTATCAGACCCGCTTGCACTATGATGATAATTAGGGCTTTATGTTTAAAAGTGGAATTGGGTATTAGGAACATTTGAATTGATTTTTAAAATGAATGTTGCTTTAGCAATGTTTCACTCGAGAGTGATTTAGTCCTCTCCTTTGGGTTGTACATTCAGCCATACTTGGCCATGTATGTTGTCAATCTACTGAGTCAGCAATCGTATTATGTGTATGCTATCGATTTATGTCAAAAAAAAATATTCTTTCCCTCTTTTGGCTCTTACCCTTCGAGGTTGTGTGACAGAATGTTACATCCAGTATTAGAGCCCATGTTCACACACTGGGAGCTCTAGCGTACTTAAGCCTTCTATGTTTCACTGTGTTTGGCATGTGTGGTGTGAGCTTGCTATATTGTTTTTATAGTCTTGATTGCTTTTATGTCTTAGCATGGAATTAGTGGGTTAAGTTACAACCCCATTCTTAGAAATCATGGAGGAAATAGCCTCCTTGGCCTTACCTTACTCAATGGGACTAGAGTGTTGACCTTGGTTGAGAGTCTCCCATGGTTAAGAGTGATCACTCTCCCATGCCATAAGAAGGGGGTAGGAATGTTCTGCCTTGTGTGTTTGTGGGTTGAAGATAACTTGGGTTGCCTAATTACCCTTGCTTGGATATACTCTTCTTGTGTCTTCCTTTATGTTGCTAGTGAGTGAAATGAACCTAATTGGTCATGAATTGCTCTTGTAATTCTTTCTTGTATTATAGATGTAAGGGATGAAAGTGTGTAGATGTTTGCGGATGTTGATAGATTAGAATGAATGTTGCATGCTTTCTTGTAAGTGATGTATGTTTTCTGAAATTGGTGTGTTCTGACCAAATTTTGCTTGTAACCTCTTGATGTGCTAGATCACTACATTTATCATTCTTTAGTTACAAATTGACATAATTGGTGTACTAATGGTGCCTTAAACTTCCTCTTAGTAGAATTTACATGTTTACATATGATGAATATTGGATGACATGTAATGTCTTGACTTGAGATGAAATCTATCTTTCTCTCCTCTTCTTAGTTGTCAATAGTTGACAAGATGTTAGAATAATGGCATATGGATTTAATTAGTATACTAACATTGTAATAAGTAAAATATTTAGTGAGATAGGAGTGAAGAAGACCTTATCCTTGTTATGGTTATGTATTGAAAGTGATTATCTATTAATTAGTGTCTCCTTGCTTAATGAGCTTAAATGAGGACGGTAATCATTAAGTGGACATATCTTGTTGATGAAATTTGATCTCCTCAATTGCATTGTGGTTTTAATGAGATCATATAGGTGAACACTTCTACTTTAATGCAAACTGAAAATAGTGAATTCTAAGGTAATAAGTGTTGGGATTAGACTAAACAACTGAGAGGGGGGGTGAATCAGTTGTCACACAATTTAATCTTTTTATGCTTTTAACCTTCTTTATTTTCTTACTACTAGATTAGTGATGTAAACCTTAAAGCATAGATCAACAACATAAGAGAAGAAACATAATCAACACAGTTGGCACCAAGATTTTGACGTGGAAACCTAGTTAAGGGAAAAACCATGGTGGGGATTAACCCACAAAGATTTGTACCCTGTTAAAAGTACTTTAGAAAAATAGAAGGCGCATGCATTCAGGCTCACTGCCCAGAGCTCACTGCTCAAAAGAGGAGGCTCACATCCTAAAAAATTAATTTAGAATAGAATGAATTAACTGAGAAATAGAATCTACTTCATGCCTTGTTCAATTTCAATGAATGTTCAAAAACTTATGCTTTGCCCCAGATTCTTCTTTACTATCTTCACACTCTATACTACTCTCACTCCTTTTCTTCTCTTCTCTGCTTCTAATCATTTATTTGGATTTAATTTGTTTTGTACAAGGATGATGTTTGACAACTCTTCAACAAGTATTAATATACTTTATCCATCTTGGAATGATAAACAAGGTTGGCCAAACTTAACGCAGATCTTTACACTATCGGCCAATCATAGTTGAGACTTGAATCTTCCTCCATTAACACACCATGCTTCATAAAATGATTTTTAGATCATTTACAATACACTAGGAACATCCAGTTGGCCAAGACTGGGAAGAACAACAACAACCAAGAGGAAACCTTCAATCACGAGCTCCTTTGTCAATGTGGACCATCAACATAGTAGCCACACGATCCAGAGACCACCACAAGTACAATTAAGTCAACAAGAATAACCACACCACTTTGCATCACTAGAATCACTTGCATCTTCATATTGAACCTCAAGAACACACATTGCCATGACTGTCAAACTAGAAAGATTGCTTCTAGATCTCCAAACCATCAACCACTTGAGTTGAGGGAATAGACCAACATCCCTGACATGCCTCTAGATCCACAGATCACAATATTCTCATATCAAACCAACTTCTTGCCACTTTGTCACAATAGAACAGCTGCAGAGACCTGTTCTACTCAGAGGGCCATAACTTCACAAAATCTTCATGCAGACCTTTCAAATCTTAACTAGAGAAACACTAGGCAACCCTATACAAACCCTTTAATCCATGAACTCTGATCTTCACCTTACTGGAAATATTGCTCATTCCTCTGCACTATCTTCACTATTTCTAACAGAAGGATATGTTGACATCAATGACAACACATCAGGCACATATTTGCAACAATCTCCCCCTTTGTCATTGATGGGAACATATGATGTGAAAAACTGATTTATCCATCAAGACAAGAACTTCTCCCCCTTTCTCTTGTCACACCTGTAACCACTTTCTTCACTACTCCCCCTTTCACCAGCAACTACTTACTTCCAAGTTTTTCACATGACTTCTCTCCCCCTCTGACATCAATGGCAAAGGGTGCATATTTGGAATCATCTCTTCCCTTTTTATTGCAAACTGATCTCCAACATTTACATGTTGACTACTCCCTAGAGTAGTATTCTCTCAGCATCAATTAGGATCTCAAGATATGACTGAGAATTCCACTGGACTGATGCACCTTAGTGCATCTTAGTTCTGATTTGGAGGGCTAATGACCACTAACTTCTCTCTGAGATATTCAAAGGTATCCTTGGGAAGAGGCTTAGTGAAGATATCTACAATCTAATCTTTGGATGACACAAACTCCAACTTGACTTCATTCTCATTTACCTTCTCTCTCAAGAAGTGAAATTTGATAGATATATGCTTTGTCTTTGAATGCAACACTAGATTCTTTGAGATACTTATTGCGCTAGAATTTTCATAAAAGATTGTGACTGGTTCCTCAAACACAACTCTTATGTCATTCAACATTTGCTTCATTCATAGAACCTGAGTACAATTGATTGTTGCTGCTATATATTATGCTTCTGTAGTAGATAGAGATATTGCCTCTTGTTTTTTGTTCATCCAAGAGACCAATCTCTTTCCCAAGAAAAAGGCACCACCACTAGTACTTTTTCTGTCATCCACATCTCCTACCTAATAAACATCTGTGTATGCATGAAGAGTAAAGTCATTGTCTTTTGGATACCACAATCCATAATCAATTGTCCCCTTACGATATCTAAAAATTCTTTTGACTGCAACAACGTGGGATTCTTTTTAGATTGAAATCTAGCAACAAGTCTAATAGCATTCATGATGTCAGGTCTAGTCTGGGTCAGATAGAGCAGTCCTCCAATAATTGATCTATACCTTTTCTGATTTTCCTTTGGTGAATCATCATCTTTACTTAACTTGCATCTGGTTGCCATAGGTGTGCCTACTAGTTTTGAATCTTCCATTCTAAACTTCTTCAGTAATTCTTTCACATACTTGGACTGAGATATCAAGATACCTTTGTCTGACTGAACAATTTGTAGACCTAGGAAGAAATTCATTTCTCCAAACATAGACATTTCAAATTCACTTTTCATTTGGTCAACAAATGTTTTGCACATACATTCATTTCCACCAAAAATGATATCATCAACAAAGACTTCAACATTCAGGATGTCCTCATGATTAATCTTGAAGTAAAGATTACTATCAGCAGTACCTTTGTTAAAAGCTATCTTGAGCAAATATTTATCCAATCTTGCATACCAGGCTCTTGGAGCTTGGTTGAGTCCATACAATGCTTTTCTCAGTCTACAAACCATGTCACCATCAGACAACTGAAATCCTTATGGTTGCTCAATGTAGACTTCTTCCTCCAAATCTCCATTCAAAAATGCTAATTTGACATCTATCTGATACACTTTAAAATCGTTGAAAGCAGCAAATGCAAGAAACAATCTAACTGTGTCTATTCTTGCCACCAGAGAAAAAGTTTCTTCAAAATAGCCTTTGCATACCAACCTTTCTTTGTTTCTTACAACTTCACCATCTTCATTTACTTTATTCCAAAAGACCCATTTGGTTCCAATTACATTTTTGTCCTCTGGCCTAGGAACAAGATCCCAAGTGTGGTTCTTTTCAATTTACATTAATTCTTCTTCCATTGCTTTTACCCAATTTTCATCAGTGCAGGCTTCACCAACTTATTTAGGTTCAATCCTTGAAATTAAACAAATCTCTTCTTGACCATTAGCAACTCTTCTCCTAGTTTGAACACCTTTGTTTCTATCCCCTATGATTTGATCTTTAGTATGATTCATTCTTACATACCTAGGGGTTTTGGGAATTGCTTGAGCTTCTATTTCTTGAGCTTGTTCCTCAACATCTGTATTAATTTCTTGAGTCTCTTGAGTTTCTGGATCAGTTTGCATTAGAGTTTGAACTAACCTTCCTTGATTTTGAGTCTCAGTTTGATCATCTGAATCATATCCATAGAACCTAGAATGTCCTTCCTGGCTCTCATCAACTCTAACATAGCACTTTCAACAATCTTTTTGAACCTCTTGTTAAAGCACAAATAAGCTTTACTTTGAGTAGAGTCTCCCAAAAATATTCCCTCATCACTTCTTGTATCAAATTTATGTAAATCCTCATCTCTTTTGATATAGCATTTACTACCAAAAACTCTAAAATATCTCACAGTAGGAGGATGACCAAACCATAGTTCATAAGGGGTCTTACTAGAATTACCTCTGATCCGCACCTGGTTAAGAGTGTAGATAGCAGTACTTACAACTTCTCTCCAATAAGCTTGAGGAACATTTGTTTCCATCATCATGGTCCTGGCAGCTTCTTGAATGGTCCAGTTCTTTCTTTCCACAACTCCATTTTGTTGGGGAGTCCTAGGAGCAAATAACTATCTTTTTATGCCATGCTTTTCATAGAAAGCATCAAACTCATGGCAAGCAAATTCTCCACCTCTATCGGATGTCAGACATTTCAACTTTTCACCAATTTCATTTTCCACCATCACTTTGAACACCTTGAATTTTTCAAGAGCTTCTGATTTTTCTTTTAAGAACATTACCCATATCATCCTAGAGTAGTCAACTATCAGCAACATGAAATATCTATCTCCCTATACACTCCTAATTCTAACAGGATCACAGAGATTAGTATGTACTAGTTCCAATCCTCCATTTGAGACATGTTCCTTACTTTTGAACGAAATCTTTCTCTATTTCCTGAATTGACATTCTCTAGACATGCTACTAGGTTTCACAAGTTTTGGAAGATCTCTCACAGCCTGAGTGGTACTTATTTGACATTATTAGATCAAAATTCACATGACACATCATCCTATGCCATCACCAACTTTGATCTATCCAAGCAATAAAATAGCTTTTACTAGAGCTACATAAATGAAAAATGTTACCTCTGGTTTGAGTACCAGATGCAATTTTAGTTCTAAAACTTTCCAAGATTCTACACTTTCCATCTTTGAATCGAAGATCACAACCTTTGTCAACCAACTATCGAACACTGAGAAGATTATGTTTTAGTCCTTCCACATACAAAACATCATTTGTGTTATTCTTACCATCAAAAGAGATGGATCCTCTGCCACAGATTTGACCAGCTAGGTTATCTCCAAATTTCACAAGCCCACCTTCATAATTTTCAAAATTCACAAACTTACTCTTGTCTCCAGTCATATGATGAGAACATCCACTATCAATCACCCATTCATCTTTCTCAACAACCTGAGTAGCCAAGGCACTTTCCATATTTGCATAGCTAGCAGATTCAGTAGACACCAGATCTTCTTCTTTAATGGCAATGAATACCCAATCATGTTCAGGGGAACCTCCATGATTAGATTCATCATCTGTGACTCTATCTTCACTAGTTTCTTGGACATAGTAACATTTGTTCTGATTTCAATATGTGTTAGGGTTTGGTTTTGAAAACCTCCTTGGACATCTTGAGGCAAAATGACCAATCTTATTACAAGCAAAACATTTGAGTGGCAATTTTCCTTTATACTTACGAGATCCTCTTGGTAATCTTTTGGTGAGAAGAGCTTCAAGATCAACAGCTTCAAATTCAATATCTTCAAGATCCTTCCTTGTCTTCATTAATCTGTTTGATCTTGTAGAAGAGCTTTCACCCGGATCATATCTTTGTTTTCCATATACACTGGCCTTAAATGCAGATTCAAATTTGGGAAGAGAATCACCAAACTCACTTAATTCAAAAGATAAAATTTTGCCAACTAGATGATCACTTGTAACATTTGAGACAGTCTTGATCTCCTCTATAGTAGCAATCTTATGTTTGTAAGAATCAAGTAAAGATTTGAGTACTTTTGATACAATCTCTAATTCTTCCAAAGTTCCACTAGCACACCTGATACCACACACAAGTTCATTTATCTTTTGCATGTAGATTGTGATGTTTTCATCTTCACTCATCTTCATAGTTTCAAATTTTCCTCGTAGACTTTGCAGCTTCGCCCAGTTGACATACTTATCACATTCATACAAATATTCCAACTTTTTCCATATTTCATAAGTAGTTTTTAGAGCAAATACATTTGTCATCTCAGAATCAATCAAGGCACTCAACAAGGCTTCTTTAGCTTGAAGGTTATTTTCAGTGTCTTTGACTTGATCTGGAGTTGAAGGACCTTTCTTTGAAGGTTTATACTCAACACTGGTTATCACCCAATAGACATCGCCCATGTATTGTAAATGGAACTCCATGCGATTCTTCCAAATAGAATAATTTGTTCCATCAAATCTTAGACTATCCTTCTTGTAGGTCGACATACTAGATCTCCTCAAGCGGTCAGGCTTTTAAAAGAGGATCTGGCTCTTATACCAATTGTTGGGATTAGACCAGACAACTGAGAGGGGGGGTGAATCAGTTGTCACACAATTTAATCCTTTTCTGCTTTTAACCTTCTTTATTATCTTACTACCAGATTAGTGATGTAAACATTAAAGCATAGATCAACAACATAAGATCATAAACATAATCAACACACTTGACACCAAGATTTTGATGTGGAAACCTGGTTAAAGGAAAAACCATGGTGGGGGTTAACCCACAAAGATTTGTACCATGTTAAAAGTAAATTAGAAAAATAGAAGGCACATGCCTTCAGGCTCACTTCCCAAAGGTCACTGCTCAAAAGAGGAGGCTCACAGCCTACAAAATTAATTTAGAATAGAATGAATTAACTAAGAAATAGCATCTACTTCATGCCTAGTTCAGTTTCAATGAATGCTCAAAAACTTCTTCTTTGCCCCTGTTAGGACAGTAAAAATTTTGAAAATTTTACTATCTTTTCACTCCATTATACTTGAACAAATCCTAAAAAAACACCCCAAAAGACCATAATAAAAATTTAATGTATCTCACAAGGTGTCTATGGATGAGCAGTGCCAAATTTCTTCAAAGTCAATCCATCGGCAAGATATTGTTTTGTTTACACCGATACATAAGGAATCATTTCAAAATAGCCATCGACGTGAGAAGGCAGATCGGAAGGAGATATATGGAAGTCACCGATGGAATAAGTAATACCAATGACTTTACATCGGCAAGAGAAGCAAGTGGTCATACTGATCGGTATGATAGACAACTATCGGATGACCTTTTAAAAGTTGCCCCGATGGTATATATCATACCGATGAAGTATTTCGGCGAGAGTCTCACCGAACATCCTGCGGGGGTAATGAAGCAAATAGCCATCGGCAAGAAGTAAACTATCGGGATAAGATACAAAGAAGTTTCCGATACTCGATGTCTTGGCGATAAGAGAGCTTTCGGCAAGACTCACAGCGATACAAGTATCTGTCAGGACAACTCAACATATCAGAACAAGGGAATTAGGTCTCGCTGATTCACAAGTCACGGTGATCAAAAGGTATCGGTAATACCTTAACATACTCTGCCCGATAAAGAATATGAAAGAACCATCGGTGAGATGATTCGGATCGGGTTATCTTTTGAAAGCTATCCCGATAGTATGTTTCATTCCGATGGGTATACTCTGGCGGCAAGACATTAAAACAGTCATTCCGATCCAAAGTAACATGACTATCGGTGGGACAACAAAAGTCGGGGAAACATAATTATATTATCTTGATAGTATTAATCACCCCGATAAACAAATTATATTGGTAAGACTCATTACTTCGGAGCGAAATCTAAATCACATGGCGATGAAGGAAGTCATGCCGATGGTCGCGCCCACTGGAAGATATGACATTACATAGCGTCAGGAATACAATTGAAGGGACTGTTTGCACCATAAAAGCATTAAGGTCACCCAGACATTTTAAAATTCACGCCGATAAGAAGAGTTATGGCGATGTGACATTTCACAGCGATGAACATTGAATTGATCAGATAATTAAATACAAACGGCTACGAAATTTCTATGATCATTATAGTTGCAAAAAACTGTCCGAGAAGAGAATACAGAAGAACTCTTAAGGCAAAAGTAGAGGATTCCAATTCCAGCCACCGAACGACAGGTACATATACACAAACCACTGTATAGCCTGTATTTAAATTCTCTGCCAAAGTTTTAAAATGGAAAATCCGAGAAAGGGAAAAGGAAGAAAGTTACAATGGGAAACCAGTAAGCCTAAGAAACAAAAAACTAAACAAACCCCTGAGGAGAAAGTGAAAGAAAGAAAACTCAATCAGGACCTAATTGACCAATTACCTGGGTCAACTCCCAAGGCCAGAAGGTCTGCCCAACTCAGGGCAGAAGTGGAGAAATTAGAAGATAAACACAAATGCCTAGGAGATATCTGGACCCCAATTCGGGGATATGAACTTTTCAGATTCCACTATAATAGAAGGTTTAGGAATGCTCCTGTGTCAAACCCATGGCACATGAATTTAGGAAAATTGGTTGTACCCAATGTATTCCTGAATGTGGAACTCCTTCAATTGCTTGCTAGACATTATAATTCAAACCTGAAAGCCATCTGCAACCCACAGGGAGAACCAATTGTGCATTTGTCAAAAAATGCTATTTGTGAGGTTTTTGATTTAGATGATTTATGCACTGTCCCTATCATTTATGAAGATCTAGATAAAGAGTATTAGAGAATGGACACAACTTACAATGGATGGAGGTTGCCCATTCATAGGCCCAGGGTTGAAGGAGAAGTGATGCCCTTAACTGAAAATGATGGCCCTCCCTTTCATGTAGCCATATTTGAACCATATATACAATATACCTATTTCTCTGTAGGCCACATCCTAGATTCAGAGGTCCCTGAGTTCATGACCATTCCTCTGATGGTCATAGCCTCTAACATTCAGTGTCATAATGCAAGACAATTTGATTATGCTTCCTATATTGCTAATAAAATGGACTCTGGTCTATCTGCGATAAAAAACAATGCTCCAGCATGCTCTTTTGAGCATTACTCAATGCTTATGCACATAGTGTTATATTATGGCCAGGAAGTAGGGTTATGGCCAAGTGAGTTTCAAGTTGTTGCTGCAAATAAGAAAGGGGAAAAGATACCTGTACAAATGTGGACCAGAATTTGGGATAGTAGATATGCCCATTCCAGCTATGCTCAATTTGAAGAGCATTGTGTAAAAGTGCTGTATAGGTATTTTAATCACCCCTGTGAATATTCAATTTCAACTAAAATAAAAAGATTCCTCAGACCAAAAGATTTTGGTGGCCCCCCTACTGTCACTCATAATTGGGGAGACTGGTATTGCTTTGAAGATGCTACTATGATCAGAGTTTATGGTTTTGAGGATGCTCCATTCATATTGCCCAAGACTATCCCTGACAGGCTGGCATATCTGGAGATAATCAGGCAAATGCATTGTTCAAATGTGATGCATTTGAGTTCACATGACAAACAATTGTTTATGCCCAGCACCTTATGTTTTGGAGATTTTACTATGGTTTCAAAAGAAGGTTACAATCTCATTCTGGATAAATTAATGCATTATAACATGATGACTGCTGAGATGAGAAAAGGATTTGACCCTGAAGGCTTTATTGACTCTGCAAGAAGAAAACAAAATCTCAGTGGGTACATGCATATACATTATCCACATGATGATTTTATTAGAAATTTAGAAGAAGCAGAAGTCGAATTGGTGGTAGAAAAATATAACAGGGATCTAAGTGAAAAGAAAAAGCAGTTAGCAGAAATTGAGGTTGTATCCTCTGAAGATGAAGAACTGATAGGGCAAGAATAGCCACCAGATAAAAAGGTAGAGATGTCCAAGAGGAAAATGCAACAATATCAGCCTCCTATTGTACTACATGATGAGGAGGGGTCTGCTGATGAGGATCCATGCCAAACAGCCTATGATTCTTTCATTTCAGATGATAAGTTTATTCAATCAAAAGAATTTAAATCATTTTTATATAAATACAAAGGGAAAGAAATCAGAGAGTCAGTAGATGACATCTCTGCTGATAATGAAAGACAATTATTAGATATGCTGAAGGAAACAATAGATAAAGAGATGCAAGACATGACACCTAGCAAGGGTAGACAGTTACTTAAAGATGCAGGGGTCATGATTTTTCCTGGTCTAGATTTAAATTCTGCTTTGGTTTTTGACAGTTTTCTGAATAACACAGATGATAAGTATAAACTTACTCCAGAAGGAGTTAATGAAGTATATATGGGAACAAGGTATAATAATGATGAAAATTCCTTGATGATATGGGCGCTATACCCTCCCCATAAGAAGACAGCCATCATAGATACTGAAAAGACTTTTGGCCACGTTATGACTTTGAAAGCAGAGGAAACTGACCCTATAATTACAGCAAACATTGGTATCAATGTTGCAAAATTGAATAAAGCACAAGCTCAAATGTTGATCAAAGAAAGAGATGCATACAAATTGAATTGTGAAAGACTGACAAAAGAAAATGATTACTTGAAGGACGCTGTTAAGAGTACTTTTGGCCAGTTCACAAAAAGAATAACTCAAGGTGAGAGCTCACAGGGCATTCAAGTGTTATCCCCTGATCAGGCAACCCAAATTCAGATAGATGCATTTGTTGCAATACTGCAGAGCAGGTATGCAAACATGGTGCGGTGGTTAAACCAGTTTTGGGATAATTTCTTAGAGAATCATAAAGCAGTTCAAGAACATGAAAGACTTGAAAAGAGAATACGAGAAAAATTGACTGAGCTACAAAACAGAAGTACTGCTGATAGTATAGATATCTCTGATGCAAAAGCATTTCTCAAACAGCACCAAAATTATTATGACAAACTTAAAGCTGATTCTAAAGAAGGAAATGATGCCTCAAACGCAGGAGTGCCCAAGATATTTAAAGACAATGGAGAGGTAAAGAGCAAGGAAGAATGGATTATTGATTGTCAAAGTATATTACACAAAGCCACAGGAGCTCTGAAAGACAAAGCCTCTGCGTCTAAAGAAGTTTGCAAACAATTGGAGAGCATGATCACACTTGATATAATTACCAGAAGTGCTGTTGACCTTACTGATTCTCATCATGAGCAGGATTACTTGGATTACTTGGCTAAAGTCTACTTGTGGCTAAATAGAGCCTAATCATAATTATGTTATAGTTGTTAATGTTTGTTAAGTTCCCAAAAAAAACTTATTGAAGAGTTATGACTCTTCATAGAAATATCTATATAAGTCCAAACAATCGATGCTGAGAGATCATCAGCAGTAGAATATATTCAGATACATCATATATACAATGACTATGTTGCATATTTTATTTGAAGAAGAAGTTTGAAGTTCTCTGATTTAGTGGTTCTGCTTTGGTATCAGTTGTTTGTTAAGATTATTCAATTGTGTGGCTGTCTCCATTTCTGCATTTCCTTGATATTCAGATTAAACATATCAAGTATATATTTGATCTGTCAATACACATTTGCTGTATCTATGTGATTAAATAGGTTGGTATCCATTTGAGGAATTAAACCCTTCTGATTTAGTTACAGTAGCCTGGAAGTATTAAGTTTGGACTACTAAGTAGGGCCATACAATTAGATTGCCATTCTGTCTCCAGTAAAATATTATCTATTAATCTTGTCCATTCATTTCATTTGGTTCCTTCAAGTAAGGATTAAAATACCTTTTGGTGAATTATAAGATATCTGATTTTATTTGGTTGGATTATCAAGGAGAGTTTGTCAGTCATTTACTTGCACGTTTATACAAGTTATAAACTAAAACTGTGCCAAACAACTAGAATTATTACTATTAGGAAACCATTAGTCCTGGTCCTTCAAACTGGCTCTGTTACCCAACAAGGCACTAGTCTTATTTTACTTAAAACCTTTTACCTTGATATTGCTTATACAATTTTTACCAATCACTCATTAGACATTAGACATAAAGCATTTAGCAAGCAATTCATCTATCCTACATCCTATGCCATTGTAGATAGATTTGATTAATCCATACATTTACATTTAGTCTGCCTTAATTTCCCAAGGTTCACCTGCCTAGGTATAGCAGGACCTGAAGCGAAGGAAATCATCAAACCTTGAAGGTTGATTTCGTCAAGTTAGTTCAAAAATATTGCAAATCCAAACATAGAGTTTGGCATCCTCTTAGGATTGGCAACCTACAATTTTGAGACCTAACAGCCCCAAATTCTTCTTTACTATCTTCACACTCTATACTGCTCTCACTCCTTTTCCTCTCTGCTCTACTTCTGATCCTTTATTTAGATTTAATCTGTTTTGTACAAGGATGATGTTTGACAACTCTTCAACAAGTATTAATATACTTTATCCATCTTGGAATGATCAACAAGGTAGGCCAAACTTAACACGGATCTTTACACTGTCGGCCAATCATAGTTGAGACTTGAATATTTCTCCATTATCACGCCATGCTTCATAAAATGATTTTTAGATCATTTACAACATGCTAGGAACATCCAGTCAGCCAAGACTAGGAAGAACAGCAACAACCAAGAGGAAACCTTCAATCATGAGCTCCTTTGTTAATGCATACCATCAACACAGCATCCACACGATCTAGAGACCACCACAAGCACAATTAAGTCAACAGGAATAACCAAACCACTTTGCATCACCAAAATCACTCACATCTTCATACTGAACCTCAAGAACACACACTGCCATGATTGTCAAACTAGAAAGATTGCTTCTGGATCTCCAAACCATGAACCACTTGAGTTGAGGGAACACACCAACATCCCTGACATGCCTCTAGATCCGTAGATCACAATATTCTCATACCGGACCAATACGGACCAACTTCTTGCCACTCTGTCACAACAGAATAGCTGCAGAAACTTGTTCTACTCAGAGGGTCATAACTTCACCAAATATTCATGCAAACCTTTCAAATATTAACTGGAGCAACACTAGGCAACCGTATACAAACCATTTAATCCGTAAACTCTGATCTTCACCTTACTAGAAATATTGATCACTCCTCTGCACTGTCTTCACTATTTTTGATAGAAGGATATGTTGACATTAATGACAACACATCAGGCACATATTTGCAACAATAAGAATGTTGCATAGCTTGCTTTGAGTGATAAATTGAATGCCATTGACATAGCCAAGGTTACTTATGATTATATGTATGGATGTGAATGTTGAGAAATGACTAGGGTTCCTCAACCAAACTCATTTAATTGTGTTGCTAGTTCCTCATTTTCTTGTGAATGAATGGTATTATTGTGACTTGTGATATGATGTCGCATTATGTGTTATTATGAGATGTATAGAATTATGTGAATACAGAAGTGAATGTAATGATGATAGTGATGATGCTATACGTGTTCATGCATTATTGAGTTATGTTGAAAGCATTGCAAGTGAATCTATGATGTTATGGGTAAATGAGTTGCCCTTGTGAAAAGAGAGAATTAGTATGGATATTTGAGAATACTTATTATTTGGTAAAGTTATATATTTTACATCATGTTGCATAGTCATATGTGGGCTATAGTATTCCCTTGGAAAGAGAAAATGTGATTGTACTCCCCATGATGTCAACATTCAGTAATGTACTCTTGCTGAGTGTTGTGAATAACCAGTGCTTGAGACGTGTGCCCATGGGATGGTGATATTGTGTACCCATCCATGGAGGGTATGTTTGGGATTATGTGTATGGGAGAAAATCATACCATCTATGTGTTTTCTTGTTGTCACCCTATTGACTACCAACACGAGGGTTGTTGATAGGTCAATATGTGGAGGGGTAGTAGCAGCAACAAAGTTCCTTGGGAGGGAATTGCATGGCATACGTATAATGGCAACATGAAATGATGGTGATCATTTCAACCTCTTGGGAAAGTACTTACTACTTCACCTTATTAATAGACTAGATACTTGGTTCATACAGTGTAGCCTAATATGTACAGTTCTTGAGGATGACATTAGTTTATGATATGACCACCTGTGACAGCTATGATCTTACCCTGATGTGATTATATATGAGCTCCAGTATGTGTGGATGGATGTGATCCCATGCTATGAGGCATTCCATATTGTTCGTGTTCTGACACGATGCCTTAGATATGAGGCCACACCCCACTAATGTTCTGACATAGTGCTGGTGATGATGTAGTGTTGCTGATGGTAGTGAGCTAAGCTCAAGGACACAATGCCATGTACATAGATATGTGAAGGCATAGTATATATGTTATGCTCCTACTTGTGCTGAGAGGAGTGGTTGCTCGCATAGAGTAGAGGGTTCGCTCAAGATTGCCTTGATTCAGATTGGTTGGCATGTGAGTGAAATCTAACCATGTGCACCTCTGGCTTAGTGTGTTGCCACACGTACTTTCTCTATGGATATGCACTATGCAGGATGTTCCTATGAGTAGGACATTGCCATGTGGTATATGGCCATTGCCATGCGGTATATGGTCATTGCATGCTTTCTCCGCTTGGTGTATACCATGTGTGGTCATGCCACATGAGGTATATGATGTTGCAAGTATGTGCCTAACCTTTGTTTTCATTGATGTCAACATAATCCTATTGCATTAATGATAAGAATTGGATGAGCTGTGTGCTAAGGATATTGAGAAAATTAGTCCCAATCAGGAATAGTGAAGAATAGTGATGACAATAAGACAAAAGTCCAAGATAGGATGAGGATCAGAGGATGCAGTTTAAAGGGTTTGTAGATATGTGTCTTAAGATGGTTTGGTAGAGATTTTAGAGGTCCGCATGAAGATCTAAAGAAGTTGTGGCCACACAAATAAAACCAGTTTCAACAGATGTTTAGTGGTGACAGAGTGTTACAGATAGGTCTAGTAAGATCCAGAAATGCATTATCCTATTCTACAGATTTGAGGGAGTGTTGAGGAAGTCCTTGTGAAGTATCAACTTGATTGGTTCATGGTTTGAAGATCCGCAAGCATCTATTCCTTTGTGACAGTAATGACAGATTATGTTCTTGAGGTTTCAGATGAAGGGGAGAAGGATTTCAATAAGCAGATGAAGTGTGGATGTTCTTGGTGATTCAGGTAAGCTTGTGGAGGTCTTTGGACCGTGCTCAGTTTGTGTTGGTGATCCACATTAAAGTTGGAGCTCGCAATTAATAAATCTTCTAGATAAGGGTGTTCTTTTTGAGATTGGCTGACCGGATGAGTTACACATCCTGTGGATGTTCTTGTTGATGTTTGTCGATTTAGATGATCATTCCTAAGTTGATGTCTTGTATAAATAAGGGATTGCAAAGTCATTTTAGTTGAGTTGTTGTGCAGATGAGAGTGTGGTAGCAAGGAGGAGAGCAAAAGGCAGAGCAGAAGTATTGGGCTTAAATGGAACTGATTCAAGCATGGTGAAGATGCTATTTTCCAATTCAAGTAGGTGATACTTATTTCCTTGTAGATAGTGTGTCTCCTATAGGCACTGGGCCTCTTGTGAGCAGTGTGATCGGGGAGTGAGCCCTAATTGGCATGTGTCATTTTGTTCTTTATATTCTTCTAACAGAGAATACAATCTTGGATTAATCACCCCGTGATTTTTCTCTTAACCAGGTTTTCCATGTTAAAACCTTGGTGTCTCATGTGTTGATGTGTTTATGCTCTTGATTCATTGCATTATGTTTCCTTGATTATTTGCAAAGTGAAGTTAAGTGTTTAATTGGAAGAAAGTTTTGTACAACTGATTCACCCCCCTCTCAGTTGTCTGCCCTAAGTCTAACAATTGGTATCAGAGTCAAGTTCCTCCTAACAAAGCCTAACAGCTTGAGGAAGATCTGGGAATCTCAATATGTATGGTATGAGGGAACAACTTCAGTCTGCTCTAGATGATCTTGAGCAATCACACTCTGAAGTCAATGAATTGAAGGAAAGACTCAAACAAGCTGATGATTTCATAAATGAACTAAAAGAGAAACTGAGTACCTCTATGAAAAAGAGAAAGGAACTACTTCAACAGTTAGCAAGTCAAAGTGAAGCCAATGTTACTGATGAAGATCTAAATGAAAAGAACAAATTATGTGAGAAGCTATCAAAAGAGGTCATTATGGTAAGACATGAAATGGAATCAAGTGTTATGAAATTCACTCAAGAAATTGAAGAGAAAAGAAAGATTGAAGATAGTTTAAAATAATCTCTCAAAGAAAAATTAGAAGATTGCCACAAAATGGATAGAATAATCAGGCATTTGGAATTTGATCTTGAAGAAACTAGAGATAATGAAGAACAACTTGAGAATCAGATTGTCACTTTAAAAAGGGATCTCCAAACAGCAAATGAATACAAAGAGAAATTCAAGATAAGCTCTGCTCAGCTTGAAGTTCTTCTTGAAAGCCAAAAGAGAGTAGATGACAAGCAAGGCTTGGGGTATGAGAAAGGTGAAAGCTCTGGATCAGGTTAGAAGAACTCTGTATCAGGAAATCCAAGGAATAGGCCTAGAAGACCTCCGGTAAGACAACCAAATGCTCAAAGATACCCATCCTTTAATGGATACTGCCATAATTGCAATAACTTTGGTCATAAAGCAAATCAATGCAGAAGAAGAATGAATCAGACTTATTCATCCTTCTCTGGGCAATGTTTTAATTGAAAAAGGTATGGTCACAAATTTCATGAGTGTAGAAATATGCAAATGAATAATTCATTCAATGGTAGATGCTTTACATGCAATAGAATGGGACATATGGCTAATCAGTGCAGATCAAGAGGATATTAGTTAAACATGCAAAGAAATGTTGTTTGCTACAATTACAATAAATCCAGTCATATTGCCAAATTCTGCAGAAGTAAGAATCAGGACAAAAAGGGTCTGGTACATCATAATCAAAACCAAGACAAAGGAAAAGGAAAAGTGAATGCGGATGAAATACAAAGGGAGATGAACAAGATTTGGGTGAAGAGGAGTACAGAAAATGTTGAGGATGGATCCACACTAGAATCTAGTGCTGATATTCCTTCTAGAAACTAAATAGATGAGCTCTGGCTCAGGGGGAGTCACAAAAGATAACAATTTCCCCCAGCCAGTCAATTGGTGCCTGAAATTGGCACATGGATGGTTGCGGATTAAAAGGGTTCTCAGAGAAACATCTAAATAACCCTTGGGAAAGATATGAAAGATCCACAAGGGATTTAAAGAGGTTAATCATCTAAGATTGATCTGGTTTAGTAGTCATCCTACAAGAATCAGGAGTGTACAAGGTGATAGATACTTTATGTTGCTAATTGATGACTATTCCCGGATGATGTGGGTAACCTTTCTAAAAGATAAATCAGAAGCTCTTCAGAAATTCAAAATATTCAAAGCTATGGTAGAGAATGAAACTGAATTAAAATTGAAATGTCTAAGGTCTGATAGAGGTGGAGAATTCACATCCAGTGAGTTCATAGAATTCTATGAGAAACATGGAATAAAGAGATAGTTGTTTACTCCTAGAACTCCATAGCAGAATGGAATAGTGGAAAGAAAGAACCGGACCATCCAGGAAGCTTCTAGGACCATAATGATGGAAATAAATGTTCCTTAGATCTATTGGAGAGAAGTTGTCAGCACTGCAGTCTACACTCTCAATCAAGTTTAAATTAGAAGCAATACTGGTAAGACTCCTTATGAACTCTGGTTTGGCATCACTCCTACTCTGAGGTATTTCAGAGTTTTTGGTAGAAAATGTTACATTAAAAGAGATGAAGATCTAGGAAAGTTTGATGCTAGAAATGATGAAGGAATATTCTTGGGTTACTCTACTCAAAGCAAAGCATACCGGTGTTACAACAAGAGACTGAGAAAGACAATAGAAAGTACAAATGTGAAGGTTGCTGAGGGAATTGAGAAACCCTCAAGGTTTTGTGAATATGATGAAGATGATTAGAATGGTGTTCTAATTCAAGGAGCCCAAACCTCTTCCAAAAATCAGATCCAAACTGATCCGGTAAATCAGGAAGAAGAGATAAGTCTGAATGAGCCTGATCAAGAAGCAGAAGTGCAAGAAACTCCCAAAGTTCCAAGGTATGTAAGACTGAACCACTCTGAAGATCAGATCATAGGTGACAAAAGAAAAGGTGTGCAAACTAGAAGCAGAATTGCTCAAAACTTAGATGAGTATTGTCTGATTTCAAAGATTGAACCTAAGACAATAAATGAAGCCTGCAATGATGAAAATTGGACCAAAGCAATGGAGGAAGAGTGGATACAAATTGAGAAAAATCACACTTGGGATCTTGTTCCCAGACCTAGAAACAAGAATGTGATTGGAACCAAATGGGTCTTCCGGAACAAACTAAATGAAGTTGGTGAAGTTATTAGAAATAAAGCCAGATTGGTCTGCAAGGGCTATTCTCAAATAGAAGGAGTTGATTTTGAAGAAACTTTTGCTCCAGTGGCAAGAATTGAAGCAGTTAGATTATTTCTTGCATTTGTTGCCTTCAAAGATTTCAAAGTATATCAAATGGATGTCAAGTCTGCCTTCCTAAATGGTGATTTGGAAGAAGTGTACATTGAGCAACTGGATGGATTTCAATTGTCTAATCATGGTAATATGGTTTGCAAGTTAAAGAAGGCACTGTATGGACTAAAGCAAGTCCCAAGAGCCTGGTATGAAAGATTGGATAAACATATTTTGAAGATTGGTTTCAACAAAGGTACTACTGACAGTAATTTGTATTTCAAAATTGACCATGAAAATATCTTGATTGTTGAAGTGTTAGTTGATGACATCATTTTTAGAGGAAGAGATAGTATGTGTAAAACCTTTGCAAATTAAATGAAAAGTGAATTTGAGATGTCCATGCTTGGTGAAATGAATTTCTTCTTGGGACTGCAAATCACTCAAACAAAGAAAGGAATCTTCATTTCTCAGACCAAATATGTGAAAGAATTGTTGCAGAAATTTGGGATGGAAGACTCAAAACCAATGAATACTCCCATGGCAACCAGATGTAAATTGAGCAAAGATGATAACTCTCCTAAGGCTGATCAGACAAAGTACAGGTCAATGATTGGAGGACTGTTGTATCTTAGTCAAACTAGACCAGACATTATGCAGGTTGTTGGTCTTGTAGCTAGATTTCAGGCTGATCCTAGAGAATCTCATGTCATGGCAATCAAGAGGATTATTAGATATCTGTAAGGGATAGTTGAGTATGGTCTGTGGTATCCTAGAGATCATGATTTTTCTCTTCATGCATATACAGATGTGGATTGGGTAGGAGATGTGGATGACCAGAAGAGTACTAGTGGTGGAGAATTCTTTTTGGGGAAGAGATTGGTTTCTTGGCTAAGCAAGAAACAAGAGGCAATATCTCTATCTACAACTGAAGCAAAATATATTGCAGCAGTAGGTAGTTGCACTCAAGTCTTGTGGATGAAGCAGATGCTAAGAGATATCAAAGTGGAGTATGAGGAACCTATCACAATCTTCTGTGACAACTCAAGTGCAATAAATATATCTAAGAATCCAGTGTTACATTCAAAGACTAAACACATATCCATCAAGTTTCACTCTTTGAGAGAGCAAGTGAACAAGAATGAAGTTAGATTGGAGTTTGTACCTTCCAAGGATTAGATTGCAGACATCTTCACTAAACCTCTACCTAAGGACTCTTTTGAGTATCTCAGGGAGAAGTTAGGGGTTATTGCCCCTCCGGTGATGAACTAAGGAGCACTGAGGTGCATCAGTCTTGTGGATATCATAGTCATATCTTGTAATCTGGATTGATGATGGGGAGTTGCTACTCAGGGGGAGCAGTAGGTATGATTCTAAAGTGGTGAAATTGTAAGTATGTGCCCTTTGCCATTAATGTCAAAGGGGGAGAGAAGACATGTGAAAAACAAGTAGTTACTGATCAAAGGGGGAGTAGTAAAGGGAGAAAAGACATGTGAATGGTTGTTGCTGATAGGGGGAGTTGTGACAGTAAGGAGAAGTTCTTGTCTTAATGATCAAAATAGTTTTTCACGTCATATGTTGCCATCAATGACAAAGGGGGAGATTGTTGCAAGTATGGGCCTAACCTATGTTGTCATTGATGTCAACATACTCCTATTGCATTAATGATAAGAATTGGATGGGCTATGTGCTAAGGATATTGAGAAAATTAGTCCCAATCAAGAACAGTGAAGAATAGTGATGACAATAAGACAAAAGTCCAAGATAGGATGAGGATCAGAGGATACGGTTTAAAGGGTTTGTAGATATGTGTCTTAAGATGGTTCAGTAGAGATTTTAGAGGTCCACATGAAGATCTGACAAAGTTGTGGCCGCTCAAGTAAAACTAGTTCTAGCAGATGTTCAGTGGTGACAGAGTGTTACAGATAGGTCCAGTAAGATCTGAAAATGCATTATCCTATTCTACAGATTTGAGGGAGTGTTGAGGAAGTCCTTGTGAAGTATCAAATCAATTAGTTCATGGTTTAAAGGTCCACAAGCATCTATTCCTTTGTGACAGTAATGACAGACTGTGTTCTTGAGTGATGCAGAGCCACATATATTCTATGCCTGCATTACCCCAAAAACCCTAACATACCATCCTGGACATACGCACATGCACCACTTTACATGTATTTTCCACTGTTTATGCCTTCTCTATCGGCATCAAACCATTCTCCTTACCTATCGGTGAGACGTCTATCTATAGGCCAACTAAACATGGCCTACACCGATCACCCACCTTATGCCGATGCACTTCTATCGATTAAGTTGCCTATCGGCAAGACTTAACCCATCGGCCTCACTTAGACTCTTCACTTTGATCACATTCCTCATACCGATGGACACCCTTGACTTGTTGACCATTGGCAACACCTCCCACCGATATACATAGTATCAACTCCCATCGCCAAGACATGAACTATCAGCAACACATTTTCACCTCCACCTAACAATCAAGCTCTTCTCGATACACTTATCAGCTAACACTATCACTGAGACATACGACTATTGGCTCCCTCTCCACATCTTATGCCGATACACATCTCACTTCGATGAAGCCTTTGCTCCCTGCGACCATCAATGAGACCTAACTCATCAGAAGACATTGAAAATCCTTTGCCGATGCTTCAACTCACATCGACGAACTCCCTTCGGTGACACTTGCCTATTGTCACCCCGATGCCAACTCCAAACCCTTCATTGGCAAAGATTCTACCATCGGCCCAACCTTTATCACTTCTGCCGATATGTTTCCTCATGCCGATAGCTTCCCAAAATTGCACCGACCCTCTGAGCTTGACCCGATCCTCTTCCTTGGTGGTTTCTCAGACCTGACACAACCTAGAAATGCCTAGCACATACCCATGCTAGGGTTTCTCAGTATCTCTCGACGGTGATCCTACAAACAAGCATACGAATGAACAGAACATGCAAACAAAAACCTAAACTACTGTACACAGCCATTCCACTGATTCAACGAATCAATCGGTGGAATGGATAAATGAATCCATACACCCACCAGAAGAGAAATTCAATTACACAGTGTGATCAAAATAGAGAAATGACACAAAATAGAATCTCTTTATTACTTTCAAAAGATGCGATTACAATACCTTGTTTTCAACAGCACAATGTAACTTCTCAATATGTCTCCCCTCTAAAATGACCTGATCTGGGGGTATTTATCTGCTCACAACAGTAGTACTAATATTTGCCTCCAAGCAGCTGGGAGACCCAACTGAACTAACAAACTAAACAGCTATCCAAACGAGCTACCTAAAAATAGCAAAGCATGGTCAACTCAGACCTTATTACATGCATTGGTCTTATAAGACCTTCTTGGAAACATCAACAAGATTTAAAACTAACTAACTACCTCATGGAGGCCACTGTAAGGTAGGTGCTCCTGCACCATACTCCCCAACAGAAAAAGAACTCATGTCCCATGAGTTAGGTCATGGAAGAATTCCACCTTTACTCTTTGCCATCTCAATGTTTTGACCTGTTCCAGCTTTATACTCTACTGTCTTTTGGCTGCTCCAAGAGTTCTGAACTGTAACTTGCTATCTGGCAAGTAAACCTTCCTGCCTATTAATGTAGGCTCTGTTCATGCATACCCTATGTTTGCCAGTTTGTCTTACTAGCACCTTTGTCTGAATACCTGGTTGAAGAACCTCAGTAATTGCCTCTTGAACTTCTGCAATGTTCAAATATGTCTTCCTTTCAACTTTTATAGGACAAACAATAGTCCCAACTACAATCACATCATTGTCATTGATGTCACTGTGTGGCTTCATGAGTGTTGTCATTGATGGCAACAAAGTCCATCCCACACATCTGCAAGACATGGTGTGTCTATACCGGAAGTCAGATTGAAGAGTATTTTGGTCTGGTGACCAAGAACAGAGCATGCAGCAAGGTCCGACAATCAGGTCCAGATCTCTCAGAGGAAGTATCTCAGTAAAGTACAGACTTGGGGAAGTCAAGAGGAGTACCATGACTAATATATTCCAGAGATTAAACCTCTGGTGATGTAAGAGTGAAAAGATATAAACACCTAAGTGTTGGGTTCCTGTTTGGCAGAGTAGACTGAGGAAGAACTGACCGGCAGAGCTTCAGACCTTAATCTGGATGAGATATTGATGGTAATCAAGTTTCTTAAGGGATCATTCATGATTGGCTGGCATGATTGATGACTTCTATAAGCATCTCTTTGATACACATCACTTGGTAAGCAAGGATTCAGCTGACAGACCAGAGTTTGGGAAAATATTGAGTATTCCAGATGCTGACTAGAAAGATGTTGAAATCTTTTGTGTGGATATATATACCAGATGGATTTTGATGAGAAGGTGTGTGTGGTGTGAAGTGTGAAGAAAAGTAGAGAGCAGTGTGAAAGCAGTAATACAGGTCCAGTATGTGACAGGATAGCAGTACCAAAGAAGAGGAAGAATGAAGTGCAGTAGATCAGTGTATTGAGCCTAACCGGAACTGAACCTCAGCATATATGGATGCTTCTTATCAATTCAAGTATCTTGTTACTTTCTTTATATCTTGTAGACAGTGAGTCTCTTGTAGGCAGTGAGCCTCTTGTGAGCAGTGTGCTCAAGCAGTGAGCCCTAATTGGCAAGTGCCATTTTGTACTTCTATTCTTTTAACAGAGAATACAATCTTGGGTTAGTCACCCCGTGGTTTTTCCCTTAACGAGGTTTTCCACATCAAAATCATTGTGTTATGTGTATTGATTTTGTTTCTGCTTTCATGGTTATGGATGCTTATTTGTTTTGATGTTGCACTACTTATTAAAGAAGAACAAAAAGTTAAATTAATTAAGATAACTGATTCACCCCCCCTCTCAGTTATCAACAGGTTATTGGTTATGGACTCATGGATATAATTGGATATGGATGGTACTATGACATCCACGTGAACCCCTAATGTAGCCTTGTGACGTGAATGAGTATGTATGTATATGTGGGTTGTACAATTTGTTGTGTATGTGGTTGCATATTAAAAATATAGAAGAGAACAAAAAAAATTGCATCATTATGCCTTGAAAAGTGACAAACTATTGCATTATATGTAAAGAAATGTCATGCATGCTATGAAATTAGAGGGTGAAATTATGTATATATGTGTTTGTGTACTCCATTTTAGAGATGACGACATATAAAAGGTTAAGAGAATTGAAAATTTTATGTCTTGAAAGTGCAATTTCCTATAAATTATGAGAAAATTATGTGATTTATGCTAGTGTAAATGTGAAAATTGGCGGTTGTGAGCATCTAATCAGTTGTTTGAGATAGTGATCCTTTGAGGAAATCTAATTTTATGGCATCAGTCTTTATTTTGATTAGATATTTTTTTTATATGCTAATGTATATTTTATATGAATTTGAGTGCCTTGCCTCTTCTTTACCTGGGTACTAGGACATATTGCACATAATTGTGTATATCAAAATGAATGTGACACACTGAATATTATATTTATATTAAATTTCATGGACTAATGTGTGCTATGGTTGCATCTTAGCATTTGCAGGCTTCCAAGAGTAAGCCTAGTCCTAGGGGGTAGGATGTAACAACCCCCATGTTCACATTTTGGTTGTTTCTTTTCCTTGATGGATTCTGATACTATTATGATGTTGACATGATTAGTTATTATGTTGGATTACATGCTTAAATGTTTATATACTGTTATCATTTCTTTTGCATGATTATGGATAGAAAAGGGATGATGTCATAACACTCGTATCCGAGAGGCTTACAATGTCATGACCCTCTTCCTGTTGTCCATTGATACTTTGGCTATTATATGATATATGCACATGTGCTTTGACTTGTGATCGAAGTGATGCAGGTACTAGGTATCAACTTCTCCTAGATTCACAGGCCTGAGCATACTCTTATTCCCCGATGGTGGTTACTAGAGATAGTCACAGGCCAAATGTTCCCTAGCCTAGCCCACTGCACCTGGTTAGTGCAGTGATTCCGTGATATGTGTTTACCTTCTGGTTACCCTGCGGTAACATCCAGATTGCCCATCTAGTCTTATGTGGTTTGCTAGTATTAGTTGTTGAGGTATCCTATTATGAGTTGTCAGTATTTATTATGGTTTTACATTAATTTATGATGTGGTTTATTTTGGTATGTCATATCAGTGATTTAAATGATGATATTTGCAAGGTTGTGTGAATAGGGTTTTATGTGATTTTAAATAAATCAGCTTGAGAACCCTATTAAGTTAATTAGATTATTGGAATTTTAAGTATTTGTGCTAATTTGTATTTTATGTGTATTAAGGGAGCTCGATATATTTAGTAATTATATTCAAAGATTTGCGTGAAGTTTTGTAGAGGGTTTATACCCCATTTCCCAGTGCTACATTTTATATAGTTGATGAGATTGAAGGTGCCATATCTTTAAGGGTCACAAATGCAAACATATGTTAGCCACTTCCTATATTCAAGAGAAGACATTATTTTTGGAAGGCGGCGACAACAAAAAGTAAAGTCGTGATATTGAGAGAAAAAGTCTTAGGGCTGAGTCGCATGAGAAAAGGGAGGAGAGCTAGGGTTTGGAAAAAAAGTGAAGGGAGAGCAGGGCAATAGCTGGAGGAGAAGGAGGTTCCTTCTGCAGATAGCCTTTGCATGTAAGTTTCTAAAATCTTCTCTGCAAATCCATTTTTGTGTATATCATGCAATCATTGCATTCCATGAGACCACCTTTCTTCTATGATTTTTTGTGAGGCAGTTTGCATGCCCTCTCTATGCTTACACATTTTGCATACATGTCTACCATAGCTTTTCCAACTACAAGATATGGAAAAATTCCTCTATCCTTAATGCTTTGACAAACGTTCTTACCTTGTTTCAAAGCTCCCATTTTCGCACAGTGAGGATGTTGTAAAAGCTGTGATTTTGGGTTTACATTTGCCAATTGCATTTTCTTGAAAGTTTCTAAAGCCACTTCAACAAATCTATTTCATGCTTATCCTATAATCATTTTATTCCATGAGGTGATGTCGCTTTGAGGCATTTTGCCTAGCTATTCATGTACATTGTATATGCTTCCACATTTTGCATGTTTCTGCCAGGGCAGTCGTAGCTACAAGATTTGGCAAAATTCTTTTATCCTTCATGCTTTGATGAACGTCCATACCCTACTCAAAGTCCCTATTCTAGCACAGGGAGTGAGGATGCTGGCAAAGGATTAGGAATTTGGCTTTACGCCTACCAATGACTTTTGCTTAAAAGTTTCTAAAGCATTTTTAACAAATCCATTTTTTGTGTATCCTAGAATCAGTGCATCCCATGAGATGACATCACCTTGAGGCATTGAGTCAAACAGTTCATGAGCCTTGTCTCTGCTTGCACATTTCACATACATGTCTACTTGGACAGTAATAGGTGAACATATTCTTGGAGATTTAGGTTTAATAAATTTGTCTTCTAGAAGGAGATGTCTTCCTATTAACTTGTCCTTTCACCCAGTCAACTTTTACCGTTGGGATAAAGCTCATTAGCTGAGTCAATATACTCCTGTTGTAGTTAGATGATCCCCAAAGTTCAAAATTAGTTGAGATTGTAGAAAACTGGAACAAGTTGTTGGCACTATTTCTTGTTTTCACAAAATTTGTCAAGTTGTGCTCTCATTCTCTCATAAACCTATGTTGACAACTGATCAGAGACAATTTATGTTATGGTTTCAAGTATGTGTATGATTGGGTTTTGGTTCTAGGCATTGGTCTTAATGGTGGTCAAGTTGTCGTTGTATGTTTTGGCTTCAAGGTGGTCTATGTGGATTACTATCTTATATGCTTGTGCTTTGTCTTAGTGCCCTGTAGGCAGTGACAAGAAGATGAATATCTTATTACTGCAGTGGAGTAGTTTTAACAAATTTTAAATGATGAAATATGGATTGTTTTTAATTATTATTATAGGATGGAATTTGTTCTTGCTTGGTTGACTTGAGTATGCTAATAGCGGGTTTTACTTGATGGTTTTAATTGATGTTATCATGGATTGTGACCGGTTATGGAATTATTTTAATTTGGTTTTGTATACCTCATTTGGTTAAACGAGATGAGCTTAGGTCTAGGATATCGAGTCCTCATGCATAGCCTTGAGCACTTGTATAAGCTAAGAATGCATACGAGAAGTCCTATCCATCTACAGGACATCAAGTTATTCATCTCTGAGGCATTGATGAAAGGAATCTAGGTGTGTGGAAATCGCTTCCTACACTAATCTAATGAGGGGAGGAGAGTACAAATTCAAATTTATCCTAACTATTACAACAACATTAAACCATTAACATGAGATACTGTAGAAAACATATAACAGAGAAGGTGAGACAGAAGAAGAGAGACACAAGATATACGTGGGGAAAACCCTTATCAGGTGAAAAACCCCACTTCAAAACCTGCACAATGTATTATCAAAACAAAGAATGTTTACAACACACTTGCAATTCAAGCTCTTAGGAGTCTTTGACACTTGTATCTGGAGACAAAATGGTAGCATAACAGTGCCTGTCAAACCTGTGATACATTTCCTTCTTTGAACACCTGTTTATATAGAATATACAAGGCAAATTGGTCCTATCTTGGAATGGGCGTCCAACTTGGCCTCATGGCCCAAAACCCATGCCTAAGGACACTTGGTCAACATTGTAGAATTTGTCTGACACTTGTCACAGCTTCCATACCAAAGAGGTCTCCTATTTCTGAAATGGGCTATGACAAATGCTCTTACGACTCTTACGACTGTCATAGAATCTATCATAGCAGTTACAAGTTACAGCTGTAAGAGAATATGTCATACACAGGCTATAAATAGCATATTCTCTTACAACATGTCATATCCCACTTTGGGGTACCCAAATATGCATTTTTCAAAGATGCTTCATAACACGTCTTCAACTATCTTACAAGCTTCTATTTTTGACTCTTACATGTTATAACTTCATCATAGGAATCCGTCATAACCGTTTCAGTCAAACATTCCTTTACACAACATCCAAGATGTTGACACATGGAAAAATACTCCTACCACAAAGTGGGATGCCTATCTCCTCATGTGAGGATAAAATTACAAGTTGTCATCTTCCATGTAGGATGACACATCACCATGCCACATCCCACAAAATGACAATATGGAATTTACAATTAATTTACAACATACACAATGAATAAATAAATACAATCATAAATAATACAAGGAATTACCAAGGTTGAGACACCTTAATTCCCAACATTCTCCCACTTGTCGAACACCTTGTAAGAGCCAATAGAATAACAGGATTTAACTGCTATAGGCCGAGAGGCCCATAGACTCCAAACACCATCTGAACTTCTTTGTGCCCACTGGCTTCGTCAATGCATCTGCAACATTCTTCAAAGTATCCACCTTCTCCAAATTTACCTTCCCATCCTCTGCCATGTCTTGCATGAAGTAAAATTGCACATCAATATGCTTTGTTGTAGCATGGAAAGTTAGATTCTTTGCAAGGCAAATCACACTTTGAATGTCACAACTGATCGTGATCTGACCTGCATCAACACCAATATCTGAACATAATCTCTTAAGCCAAATGGCTTCCTTACAAGCATGAGTAGCAGCCATATACTTAGCTTCTGTAGTGGACAAAGAAACCATAGGTTGTCACTTACTCATCCAACTAATCACACCACCAAACATTGTGAACACATATGCACTGGTGGATCTCCTGCTGTCAATGTCACCTGTCCAATCAGAATCCACAAATCTATGAATACAAACTGAATGCGAAGGTCCTGTAGCATTGCCATGATAGCAAATGGAATACTCAAAAGTACCCCTCAAATATCTAAACACTCTCTTAACTGCATCCCAATGTACCCATCAGGATTAGCCATAAACTAACTAAGGACTCTCACTGCTTGGGCAATGTCTGGTCCTATGCAAACCATAGCATACATCAAACTGCCAACATCACTAGCAGAAGGTACTCTTCTCATGTCCTCCACCTCACTAGGATATTTTAGACAATCATTAATAGACAACTTTGTCCCCAATGAAATAGGAACACTCACTAGTCTACAATCTGCCATGCTGAACCTGTCCAACACGGTCTTCACATACTTACTCTAGCTTAACCAAAGTTTTCTGTTAGTTCTGTCTCTTCTAATTTCCATTCCAAGAATGTACCTAGCTGCCCCTAAATCTTTCATTTCAAACTATGCTGCCAACTGAGACTTAAAATCAAAAATCATATTCTTACCCTTCCTAATGAGCAACATATCATCAACATACAATGCAACAATGAGAATACGATCACCATCAAACTTATAATACACACAATGATCCAATTTTGATCTCAGATAACTAATTGACAACACAAAGGCATCAAACTTCAAGTACCACATCCTAGGAGACTGCTTCAAACCATACAAAGACTTCTTAAACTTGTAAACCAATTTTTTTGTACCTTTCTCTATGTAATGCTATGGCTGTGACATGTAGATTTCTTCCTCCAAATCACCATGAAGGAAAGCTATCTTCACATCCATCTATTCTATCTCTAAATCATAAGTAGCTGCAAGAGATAATAGAAATCTAATGGATATCAACTTTGCAATGGGAGAGAAAATTTCACCATAATCAATTCCCTCCACTTGTGAGTACCCCTTCGCAACCAATCTAGCCTTGTACTTTTCAACACTGCCATCTATACCAAATTTCTTCTTGAACACCCATTTGCAACCAACAGGTTTCCATCCATCAGGTAAAGGCACCAAGTCCCATGTTTTGTTCTTTTCCAAAGAAGCCATCTCATCTTCCATGGCCTCCTTCCAGGAACCTGCATCTTTCATGCCCATAGCCTCTTTCATCATTCTAGGCTTATCAGTGTTAGAAAGTAAAGCAAAAGCACAACTAGAATCAAGTAATGAATAACCAAAGCTATCAGGTTGCTTTCTTGTTCATGTAGACCTCCTCAATGGCTGAGGTTGAGGTTCTACTTCTTCTTCGCTTCCAGAGCTGCTAGAGCTTTCCTCATCATCAGGCCTCACAGGGTCTGTCAATTCAGTCTTCTTAGGGGTAGAAGGAAACTAAACCATGTCTTCTTTCTTTTTTGTCTGTTCTAGCTATAGAATAGCGAAAAAGGGTGTTATCTCTCTGAAGATAACACTTCTTCTATACAACACTTTCTCAATCACGAGATCCCAAAGCTTGCATCCTTTCACATCGACACCATAGCCAATGAAGATACATTTAACAGCCTTGTTCTCCAACTTAGACTAATTCTCCCTAGGCACATGTGCATATGCCTCACAACCAAAAATATGAAGATGACTTACTGAAGCCTTCTTACCAGACCACACCTCCATAGGTGTTTTACCAACAAGAGCTGATGTAGGAGATCTATTTACCAGATAGCAAGCAATAGCAATAGCTTCATCCCAAAACTTTTGTTCGAGGCTTACTCCACTAAGGATACTCCTAGCCTTCTCCATCAGTGTCTTGTTCATCCTCTCTACAACTCCATTTTATTATGGGGTATATGGAGTTGTCTTATGCCTTTGAATCCCTTGCTCTTTATAGAACTTATCGAACTCTACCAAACAAAACTCACCACCATTGTCAGTTCTCAAACACTTAATCTTTTTACAAGTCTAATTTTTAGCAAAGGCTTTAAACTCCTTTAACTGACTAAAGATTTCAGTCTTGATTTTGATAAAATAAACCCATGTCCTTCTACTATAATCATCTATGAAATATACAAAATATACAAATTTTGAATTCAAAGGAACATTAACAGGACCAAACACATCGAAATGAATAAGATCCAATACACCAGAAGACTTGTGAGAACTAGAGTAAAACTGAACATGAATTTGCTTTCCATAAATGCAATGTTTGCAAATCTTGAACTCAAGATTACAATCATTTAACCCCTCAACGATGTTTTTATTTTTCAAGGTACACAGACCCTTCTCACCAATGTGGCCATATCTTAAATACCATAACATAGTCTTTTCAGCAGGAAGCTTAGCTTTCAAAGCATGTGTACAACCATTGGAACCTGTTACAATAGATTTCCTGAGTGCATGTTCAGATGGTGGGGATGAAGTGACAGCAGCTCGTTTCCTTGAGTCAGAAGAACTATTGCACTGTGAAGTGCATGCCTCCAGCTGAAACACAGTACCCCTCTGAGTACCCTTTGCAAGCACCATAGATCCTCTTGTCATCTTGCATCCATCCTTTGAAAAGACAACCTGCGAACCTGCATCATTCAACATACTTACAGAAAGCAAGTTCCATGCAAGGCCTGGAATGTGCATAACTCTAGTGATCCCCTTCACTCATCCATCAGGGAATCGGATTGACTCTTCCATGACCAACAATCTTCAGATGAGAGTCTTCACCAAGTTACACCCTTCCACCATCAAACTTTTCATATTTGGTGAACCAGTCTCGATGTGAGGTCATGTGGAATGATGCACCAGAATCAATCAACCACACATCATCAGATGCATGGGTGGCTAGGGATGTGATGAAGGCATCACCATCATCTTGTGACTTATGAGAGTCTAAATCAGGAGCTTTCTTCTTCTTTTTCTTCTCCTCATTGCATTCCTTTTGGAAATGCCTGGTTTTACCATAGTTCCAACAAAGAGCCTTGGACTTTCCAGGAGATTTCGATCTCCCATAGGATTTGGATCTACTCTTTTCACCTTTCTTGTCCTTCTTCCCTTTCTCTTTGGTTCTTCCATGAACCACAAGAGCCTCTTTGGCTGCCTCAGAAGACTTTCTTTGCATCTCTTCAGATAACAGCAAAGATGCCAAATCTTCCATCTTGAAGGTGGTAGTAGTGCTTCTGATAGCCATGACAATGATCCCATGAATCTGGCAAAGAACAAAGTAGGGTCATGCATCGATCCTCCTCCTCCATTTTCACACCCACAGATGTCAACTATGCAACAATCATGTTGAAAGCCTTCATGTGGTCTGCAACAAATCCTCCATATTCCATCATTAGAGCAAACAACTTCTTTTTTAGAAAATGTTTGTTTAGCAAGGACTTGGCCTGATAAACATTACCCAACTTCTTCCAAAGATCCTTCGTTGTCTTCTCCTCATGGATGTTCAACAGAATAGAGTTAGCTAAATAGAGTCTAATGAGATCCTTAGCCTTCTGATCTTTGAGGTCCCAATCAGCTTGTTGCATTGCTGTAGGTTTTACACTAGATACCGTTTCCCATAGATCACGATCAACAAGTAGGTTCTCCATCTTCAATTTCCACAACTCAAAATTAGTACCATTGAATTTCTCAACCTCTAACCTTCCGGACGTGGTTGCCATCTCCTTGCTGCAATAAGATATAGAATACTCTGCACAAGACTCCCACTCAACCTAAGATTAGCACAAAAAACCCCTACCCAACAGCCAAGACCAAAACTAGCTAGGATCTGATACCAACTGAAAGGAAGCTAGGTGTGAGGAAATTGCTTCCTACACTAATCTAATGAGGGGAGGAGAGTGCAAATTCAAATTTATCCTAACTATTACAGCAACATTAAACCACATGAGATATTGCAACAAACACATAGCAGAGAAGGTGAGACAGAAGAAGAGAGACACAAGATATATGTGGGGAAAACCCTTATTGGGTGAAAAACCCCACACTCCAAAACCTGCATAATGTATTATCAAAACAAAGAATGTTTACAACACACTTGCAATGCAATCTCTCAGGAGTCTTCGACACTCATATCTGGAGGCAAACTGGCAACATAATAGTACTTGTCAAACCTATAATACATCTCCTTCTCCAAACACCTGTTTATATAGAATATATAAGGCAAAATTGGTCCTATCTTGGAATAGGCGTCCAACTTGGCCTCATGGCCAAAAACCCATGCCTAAGGACACTTGGTCAACATTGTAGAATGTGTATGACACTTGTCCACAACTCCCATCCCAAAGAGGTTGCCTATTTCCAAAATGGGCTATGACAGATGCTCTTACAACTCTTACGACCGTCATAGAATCTGTCATAGCAGTTACAACTTATAGCTGTAAGAGAATTTGTCATTCACAGGCTATAAATAGCATATTCTCTTACAACATGTCATAGTCCACCTTGGGACACCCAAATATGCCTTTTTCAAAGATGCTTCATAACACATCTTCACATGTCTTACAAGCTTCTATTTCTAACTCTTACATGTCATAACTTCGTCATAGGAATCCATCATAACCATTTCAGTCAAACATTCCCTTACATAACATCCAAGATGCCAACACATGGAAAAATACTCCTACCACAAAGTGGGATGCCTATCTCCTCATGTGAGGATAAAATTACAAGTTGTCATCCTCCATGTAGGATGACACATCACCGTGCCACATCCCATAAAATGACAATATAGAATTTACAATTAATTTACAACATAGGCAATGAATAAATAAATACAATCATAAATAATGCAAGGAATTACCAAGGTTGAGACACCTTAATTCCCAACAGTTGATTCAGGCATGATTGAGTCTCCTCGTTGGTATGAGAAGTGTACTTGATTCCATGTGGTGCCATCCCTTTGAACATGCATGATGACACTCCATCCGATCTGTACTCTAGTGTCTAATGCCTTAGTAGTCATGAGTAGTAACTGACATGTTATTGGATGAGCATCTCTATGTTGTGATATTGACTTTATGCATTGTGTGTCATGTCTTCTCTGTGACTGATGTGAATGTTGGCCATTGTATTCCTTGCCTTTATTCTTTTGTTTGGGCCTTTTAACTACCTCTGAGCACAGTGGGGTGGTCTCTTTTGAGTCCACATGGTTGGGAGGCATTGCCACCGCCATTGGGGATCGGTGAACAGATTATTGGAGCACCAATTGGAGATGTTCTCTCTTGTATTTATTGTATCAGATATTATATCTTATCCATGGCTATGCCATTTTACTTATGTATATTCTTTTATGAAATTTGTACTATCTTGAGAGAGATGATGTAAAATTATAGTAATGAGAATAAATGTGATGTTGTTCTATATTTGGCTTACAGTTTTCTGGTGTTGGTATCAGACTCGCTTGTACTATGATGATCATTAGGGCTTTAGGTTTAAAAATGGAATTGGGTATTAGGAACATTTGAATTGGTGTTTAAAATGAATGTAGCTTTAGCAATGTTTCACTGGAGGGTGATTTAGTGTTAGGAACCCATGTTTAACCCTTCTCTTTACTTTGTTAGTATATTACATTTGAACACATATGCTTTGTAAGTCATCCCATAAGTATATTGTATTATCCCACATTCATGGGAAGTAATAGTTGTTTAGATTAGACTTAGTATATAAGTACGTGTTGAAGACAATGAAGGCATCCACGAGTTTAATGTATTGAGCTTGCTCAAAGGAGGTTGCCCCCTCAAAGTGGCCTGTGATCAATAAATTCCTTTTGTGTTCTACTATTTATGTTATTTCTTGCATTTTTCATTATATTGTTGCAGGAGGTTCCTCTCATTTAGTCATGTCCTTTGGGTTGTACATTCGGCCATACTTAGCCATGTATATTATTGATCTACCGAGTCAGCAATCGTATTATGTGTAGGCGATCGATTTATGTCAAAAAAAATATTCTTGCCCTCTTTTGGCTCTTACCCTTCAGGGTTGCGTGGTAGGATATTACATAAGGTTTGTATTAAGGTTAGGGTTAGGGTTTGAATTACGGTCATCGTTAGGGTTATAATTAGGGTTAGGGTTTTAGGTAAAATTAGAGCTATGTTTAGAGTTACAATCAAAATAGGGCAAGAGTTAGAATGAGAATTAGGGTCAAAAGTAGGGTTAGGGTTATAATAAGGGTTAGTGTTAGGGTTCAGATCAGTGTTAAAATTAAATTTATGGTTAGAATCAAGTTTGTGGTGAGGGTTAGAATTAGGATTAGTGTTAGGGTTAAAGTTAGGGTTAGGATTAGAATTAGGGTTAGGCTGAGAATTAGGGTTAGGGATAAAATTAGAGTTAGAAATAAGATTAGGGTTGGTATTAGAATTAGGGCTAGGATTAGGGTTATAATTAGAATTAGGGTTTGGGTTTGGGTTAGAGTTAGAATTAGGGTTACTATTAGAATTAGGGTAATAATTAGAGTTACAATTAGGATTAGGGATAGAATTTGGGTTAGTGATAGACTTAGGGTTAGGAATAAAATTAGAGTAATGGTTAGGGTTAAATTTAGGCTCAGGGCTAAAGTAAGAATTAGGGTTATGGCTATAATTAGGGCTAATGTTAGAATTAGGGTTAAGGTTAGGGTTAGAATTAGGGTTACGAATATAATTAATATATATGCTTAAGGCTAAAATTAGAGTTAGAAATAGGGTTATGATTAGTGTTAGAATTAGGGTTAGGGTTAGGGTTACAGTTAAAATTAGGGTTAGGGTTTGAATTATGGTTAGGTTTAGGGTTAGGGTTAGAATTTGGGTTATGCCTATAATTAGGGTTAATGTTAGAATTAGATTTAGGGTTAGGGTTACAATTAGGGTTAAGAATAGTATTAAGGTTAATGTTATGGGTTGAACTCTGGTCAGGGATAGGGTTAGAGTTAGGGTTAGGGTTAGGGTTAAAATTAGAAATATGTTCATGGTTAGAATAAGCTTTAGGGTTAGGGTTAGAATTAGAGTTATGGTTAGGGTTAGAATTAGAGTTAGGGTTAGGATTACAATTAGGGTTAGGGTTGAGGTTAGGGTTAGGGTTAGAATTAGGTTACAACTATAATTAGGGTTAGGGTTAGGGTCAAAATTATAGTTAGGGTTGGAATTGTAGTTAGAATTAGGGCTAGGATAGGGGTTAGAATTACAACTATAATCAGGGTTACACTTAAAAATAGGGTGAGAATTAGAATGAGAATTAGGGTTAAAAGTAGGGTTAGGCTTAGGGTGAGATCAAGGTTACGGTTAGAACTAAGATTAGGGTTTGAATTAGAATTAGGGTGAAGGTTAGAATTAGGGTTAGAGTTGGAATTAGAGTTAGGGTTTGAATTATGGTTAGGTTAGGGTTAGAATTAGGGTTAGGGTTAGGGTTAGGATTAGGGTTACAACTATAATTATGGTTAGTTTTAGAATTAGAGTTAAGGTTAAGGTTAGTATTAAGGTTAGGGTTTGAATTACAGTCACCATTAGGGTTATAGTTAGGGTTAGGGTTAGGGTTAAAATTAGAGCTATGTTTAGGGTTACAGTTAAAAATAGGGTGAGAATTAGAATGAGAATTAGGGTCAAAAGTATAGTTAGGGTTATAATAAGGGTTAGTGTTAGGGTGAGAATTGGGGTTAGGGCTACAAATAAGCTTAGAGTTAGGGTTAGGGTTAGGGTTTAGATAAGTGTTAGAATTAAATTTATGGTTAGAATCAAATTTGTGGTGAGGGTTAGAATTAAGATTAGTGTTAGGGTTAGGGTTAGAATTAGGGTTAGGTTTAGAATTAGAATTAAGGTTATGGTTAGGTTAAGAATTAGGGTTAGGGATAAAATTAGAGTTAGAAATAAGATTAGGGTTAGTGTTAGAATTAGGGTTAGGGTTAGTGTTAGAATTAAAATTAGGGTTTGGGTTAGAGTTAGAGTTAGAATTAGGGTTACTATTAGAATTAGGGTAATGATTAGACTTACAATTAGGGTTAGGGATAGAATTCGGGTTAGTGATAGACTTAGGTTTCAGAATAGAGTTAGAGCAATGCTTAGTGTTAAATTTAGGCTTAGGGTTAGAGTAAGAATTAGGGTTATGACTATAATTAGGGCTAATGTTAGGCTTAGGGTTAAGGTTAGGGTTAGAATTAGGGTTACGAGTATAATTAGGGTTAATGTTACAATCAAAGTTAAGGTTATTATTAAGGTTAGGGTTAGGGTTTGAATTATGGTCAGGGTTAGGGTTAGAGTTAGGGTTAGGGTTAAATTTAGAGGTTATTTTAGAGTTACAATTAAAAATAGTGTGAGAATTAGGATCAAAAGTAGGGTTAGGCTTATAATAAGGGTTAGGCCTAGGGTGATAATTAGTGTTAAGGTTATAATAAAGGTTAGGGTTAGGGTGATAATTAGGGTTAGGGTTAGAACTAAGTTTAGGGTTAGGGTTTGAATCAATGTTAGAATTAAATTTATGGTTATAATCAAGTTTATGGTGAGGGTTAGAATTAGGATTAGTGTTGCGATTAGAATTAGTTTTAGGCATAGGGCTAGGGTTAAGGTGAGAATTAGGGTTAAGGTTAGAGTTAGGGTTATGGTTATAGTTAGAGTTAGGGTTAGAATTAGGGTTTGGTTTATAATAAGGGTTAGGGTTAGGTTTAGAATTAAACTTAGAATTAAACAGAGAATTAGGGTTAGGTTTAAAATTAGAGTTAGAAATAATGTTAAGGTTAATGTTAGAATTAGGGTTAGGGTTAGGTTTATAATTAGAATTAGGGTTTGGGTTTGGGTTAGAGTTAGAATTAGGGTTACTATTAGAATTAGGCTAAGAATTAGAGTTACAATTAGGGTTAAGGGTAGAATTTGGGTTACTGATAGACTGAGGGTTAGGGATAGAATTAAAGTAATGGTTAGGGTGAAATTTAAAAAATATATTGAAAGTATGCCGAGAGATGTCATTCTTGAGGCACCTATGTTAGGATTAGTGATTAAAAAATAGGTGCCTTGAGAAGGATATCTCTTAGCATACTTTTTAAATATAGGTATACTAGTAGCATCCGGAGCAGCAAGCCTAATTCTAACTATATTATCTATCTTAAAAATTATTATAATAAATGTTAGATATATTATTATAATATATTCTATAATAATTATAATTATAATTCTATATTAATTTTGAAGGTTCAAATGAAAGTTAGATTTATAATTATGGTTTTATCTAGGGATTGGGTTATGATTACGATTATAAATAGCCTTAGATATAGGGCTAGGCTTATAAATCAATGTTAAGTGTAATCTTACGGCTATGTTTATAATTAGGGTTAGATTTACAATTAGGGTTTGGGTTAGGGTTAAAAGCAAGGTTAGATTAAAATTAGGGTTATGCTTAAAATTAGGATTAGATTAAGGTTTTAATCTAATACGTCAAAAATATTTTTTGAATGATAGGTACTATTCCAAAATTAGGGTTAGGGTTGGAAATAGAAATAGACTTAATATTGGGTTGAGCATTATGGTTAAAATTAGGGTTAGGGTTAGAATTAGAGTTAGTATTGGGCTGAGTGTTAGGGTTACAATTAGGGCTATAATTATTGTTAGGGTTATAATTAGAATTCGAGTTAGGGTAAGTCAAATTAAGGTTGGGTTAGAATTATATTTTGGTTAGTATTAGGATTAGAATTACAGTTAGAATTATGTTTCTGTTAGAATTAAGGTTACAATTAGGGTTAGGGTTAATATTAGGGTTAGGGATAAGTGTTAGGGTTAAAATTATGGTTAGTGTTAGAATTTGAGTTTGTATTTGGCTAAGCATTAGGGTTATAATTAGGGTTACACTTATAGTTAGGGTTAGAATTAGAATTAGGGTTAGTGTAAGGTAAATTAGGGTTGGGTTAGAATTAGGGTTAGATTTACAGTTAGGGTTAGTGTTATGGTTATGATTACGCTTCAAATGCTACTAGTATATTTATATTTTAGTTTACAATAAGAAAGTTTATGATTTGACATAAAATGGATCCACTTTTCATAATTGACAATTGTGCAGTGTTGATATTAATAATCTTGCAACTCCCTCTCGATCAAACAGACAATTTGGAGTAGGTGCCCTAAATTTTCTTTAATCTCTACCTCAGTTGCTTAATTTATTCTGTAATTTGTTTCATGTTTTCTTTTTGCATTGTAGATTTGAAAGTGATTGTCCAAACTGATACAAATACCTTCAAAAAAACAAAGCCATGATTGCAATTGTTTCCCTTACATTTAATAAAAATGGCAAAGAATCATTTATTCTATTTTTGGTGGTTGTTTCATCTCTTTGCCACTGCTAGCTATTCATAAATTGATTAATGAATTCACATAAATGAAATGGTAGCATGAATAATTAAATGACCATTTTTAAAAAAAGATAAGAATCTAATTGCATTTAAATGATAATTGGCGATGGCAAATAGCTCAAACAGCCACCCAAAAATAGAATTATTCATAAATTAATTTATGAATCTAGAAATAATACACAATTTTTTATTTTTATTTAATTTTTTCAATTTAATTTATCATATTTTGTTGTTTTATTTACAACCAAAAAATGTGGGGTCTCTCCTCCACCCTATTGGAACTGTAGTACGCCTCTTAGTGTAACTAGCATATTTATATTTTAAAATATATATCTAAAGTACACCAAGAGATATCCTTCTTGACGCACCTATTCCACTTATATTTGGTAAATGGATTAAAAATAGGCGCCTCCAAAAGGATATCTCTAGGCGTACTTTAGATATAGTTTTTAAAATATAAATATGCTAGTGGCATTCAGAGCTGCAAGCGTAATCATAACCATAACACTAACCCTAACCCTAACCATAACTATAATCTTGATCCTAATTAAAATACTAATTAAATTTATAACCCTAACCCTACTCATAATTTTAAAAATAGGTTTAGAATTAGGGTTAGGGTAGGATTTAGAATTAGGGATTTTATTGGTAGGGTTAGGGTTAGGATTAAAATTAAGATTAAGGTTAGGGTTTTATAATCCTCATTAATAATAATAATAATTAACCTTATAATAATAATATTATGATAATATTATATATTATTATATTATATATAATATTATCATAATATTATATATTATTATATATAATATAATAATATATAATATTATAATATCATTATATATTATATTGTATTATATATAAAAAATATTATTAATATAATATTATTTATTATAAACCCTAACTATTTTATAATCCTCATTATTAAAAACCCTAATTATTTTAAATCATAATTATTAGAAACCCTAATTATTTTAAACCCTAATCCAAATTATTTTATACCTTAAAGATATTTTAAACCTTAACCCTAGAATTACTTTAAACCATAACCCTAATGCTCATTTTAAACCCTAACCTTACTTATTTTAAACCCTAACCCTAATGATCATTTTAAACCTTAATCATAATTATTTTAAAGCCTAATTATTTTAAACTTTTGATACATATTTAATTCTTAAAATTGATGATATGATTATGTGATAGAAATGAGAAAACAATATCATACCCATTAGCACCATTACAACAATATTTACAAAAAATATTTCAAAATTCAATTTAGCCATGGATACAATGTGTAAATGGTCTCTAAATATTTGTCAAAAATATTTCATATATATTTGTTGCCATAACAAAATAGTTTCTAAACACCTTTACATAGTGACCCATTTATGCACCAGTAACAACTCTTCATTGTAAGCTTCATAAATATTAGGCCAAACTTTGATAGTCACATTAGACTTCATGGCATACAAGGTAGACATACCATAGTGTGCATGTAAATATCTTGAAGCTCATGGTATAGAGAAACTAACCAGTCACAAAAATCTCCAATCTCTATTTGTAGATTATAAAATTTAACATCCAAGCTCATTGTCACCTTGGATTCATAGAGGAAATTAAAGTACTTAGCATAATTTTCAAATTTTCTTTTAGTGGTCCTTGATCCGTTTACATTAATTTTGTTAACTATCTTCTCTATAAACCAATAACAAACACTTAATTCCTCTATACGAAGGAGGACATTCCATGGAAAATACCAATGATAGTTGGACAACCAAGTTGACACCCATGTATCTGCATTATGTGACATTTTGCTCACCTACATCAAAATAGTTATTAGTTAACTCATTTTTATTATATCAAAAGATATATTGTCACACATTTTAGAAAACCACATATATGATACCAAATGTTAACCAAATATATGTCATCAAAAATAAAATTATAATATAATTTTGATCCCCTGAGATTCAATGGTCATGGAGCATTATACCTAGAATTCATAATATCATAATTTATTTCATTATAGTCATTTTATATTGAATTTGTATAAAAAAGTTTGTGAAATATTTAAAATCTTACCTACAAACCAACTATCCTCTTTTCTTACATAGGCATGCACTCTCTCTAAACATTGTATGTTGTTATACACAATTTAGCATCTCTTCATAGTCATGTTCCATATCTACTTGTGTAAGTTGCCTTGTATTTCAAAGACATGGATGTTGAACAAAATTTTTGAATACCTATCATTCAAAAATATTAATATTTATTACTTACACTAAAACATCAAATTTACATATAATTATAAACTTTAAAAACACATCAATGAAACATACCTATATTTTTCGTTGAAGTGGATCTTCTCTAGGATTCCATTCATGAATAATTGAATGGAAGTATTTATCTGCACATTTTTTTCCTGATCATTTCTCCAATCAAGATTATCCATTTTTGGTGCTCCATCTATCCATAAAAATCCATGCACATGTGGTGAACCTCTATGTTAACATTCATATCTAGACCAATAATCTTGTACATTCATTCCTTTCTCTAGTATCTATTTCCTGAGAATTGTATGTTGTGGGTGCATGTACAATGTGCCACTATATAAGGATAATCAATAATATTCTATTTTCTCCAATTTTGGGCTTATCATGGATTTGTTGGTGGTGTTCCAGGCATAATTGCATGCAAATCTAGCCAATACATATTTGTGGCACTCAAATTGAAGAATATTGTTGGTGACCCAATTTTTTGAAGCATGTATGTTAACTTTGCATGACATTTTACCCAATATGACCTTGTACCCCTTAATGTTGTTCCAAACAGCATCAAGTGATCTACTAGATGGGAGTGGGGCACATTTTTCATATGTTCACACAACTCATTGATGGTGATCGACATATCTTGAAGACCTCTTTTTGCAAAAACTGCAGATGAATTATGTACATGATGTCTCATGATCATGTTCATCATGTAATATCTAAATCATGGGTGTCAACCAAAATAGTGATCCCTATATCAAAATAGATGAACTTCACAAATTCATGTAGGTGTACTCATCACATACATGGTTCTAGCCAATCACATTTACCATCAGGAAATAATGTTGGAAATTCCATATCAAGCAAGCCTAATGTGGAGTACTCGTTAATAGGAGATACAACAATTCTTGGTTAGTTAATCAATATTCTTAGATCTGCATCAAGGTTATTTATCCATGCATGGATTAATTCCATCTCTTTTTAAGCATTAGCTGGTCTAGAAGCCATTGATGTTGTGTGATCGGTGATATTTCTTTCATCCATCTCCATCAATGGACCCATAAATACAATTGCATTTGCATATAAAGAAAACTCCATATGCATTGAGTTTTGCTGGGATAAGGTGCCATTAACCTTGTAAATCCCATTATTGTATTATTCCATTTATTATTTGTAATTACCCATAAGGGATGTACAAGTTTCACTGGCAAAAGTAAAAATTATTTACTATCCAAGGTAATTACAAAGTTACTACACGGTAAGTACCAGAGTTACTGGCAGTAGTTACAGGATGTTATTTACTATGGTAAATGGTAATTATTCAAAGTGGGGTGCACATGTGGAGGAATAATCTATTTTTAGTGTTACGACACATCATAGATGTTGTAAGAAGGTGTAAGAGATTCTATGAAAATTGTAAGTTGTCATAAGAATCTATGACACTTATAATAGCATATGACACATCATAAGATGCTGTAAGTGGCTATTTTTTGACCCAAGGCATTCAAGCTTGCATGGGCACATTTTTCCAAGTGTAGGATGCATGTATGACAGCATTTATGACCTCGTAAGAGCCTATTCTTAGCCATGGACACCCAAGGTTGTATTGTTGACTCTTGACAAGTATTATGGGCTTTTAAGAAGCCATTTAATGTCTTGACGTTGTGTAAATTCTATATAAACCATAGCATAGTAGATGAGATGCATAACAGTTTACAGGTACCCAGGTTCTACCAGAGTGAAGGTTGGAGGATAGAGGAAGTGAATGTATTTGTAATCTCCTTTTGTGAAGATAATACATCTTGACCTCTTTTCTTGGTGGAGTTTTTTACCTGAAAGGGTTTTCTCCATGTTAAACACTTGTGTTATGTGCTTTATTCTTCTTCTGGTATATTTCTATATTGTGGGTTTATGTTTTGTTACAATCTCCACTATTAATAGCACATAGTTAAAGATTGCTGAAATTTATCTCGAATCAGATTTCCATTCAAGTAGTGTTGCTTTCATTTCTAACATTTGGTATCAGAGCTTGGCCATCTTTGACTCTTGGGTGGTAGTGTGGAAGCTATAGCTGTGTTGGAAGATTTGGTTGTTTTTGTTTTGGAGATCTTGTGTTGTCATTATGGCTGCATCCACCATTGCATCAACCTCTCGATTGGACATTGAGAAGTTCAACAGAATGGGGTATGAGTTGTGGAAGCTGAAAATGGAAGATTTGTTGGAAGAAAGAAACCAATGGTTGGCTATTCAAAAAGAGAAGAAACGATGATGTCTCTCAAGATGAGTGGGATAGACTAGATAAGAAGGTATGGGGAACCATCCGGTTGTGTCTTTCAGACTCTGTTCTATTGAATGTCGCAAAGGAAGAGACTGCATACAAGTTGTGAAAATGGTTGGGTGAGATCTATCAAGCCAAGAGTATGGTAAATAAACTTTATTTAAAAAGAAAATTGTTTTCCATGAAAATGTGAGAAGGTGAATCAGTTGCAGAGCATTTAGATTCTTTTAATTTGTTAGTGAGTCAGCTTGATTTAGTAGATGTTGGGGTTAGTGAGGAAGATAAATGTATCTTACTTCTTTTTTCTTTACCTAAGTCTTGGGAGAATGTTATCATTGCTCTCACTACTAACCTTGCAGATCTGAAGTTGGATGCTCTTATTTCAGTGCTACTATCACAAGAATTGAGGAAGAAGAGTTCGGATAGTTCAGGGGAAGGTCTAAGGAAAGAGGACCTAAAGGAGATTAGAAAGGGGCTAAGGACAAGTCCAAGGGCCAGTCTAAGACTCCTAGTAAAAAGAACAGAGTTAAGTGTTGGAACTGCAGTAAAAGGGGATATGTGAAGGAGTGTAGAAACCCCAAAAAATAGTGGGAGAGTGCTTCGGATAAGTCCTCAAATGTAGGTGAAGAAGTTTTACTTTCTGTATGTAATCTTGTTTCTAATGATCACTGGTTGGTTGACTCAGGATGCTCATTTCATATGACTTTGCATAAGGAATGGTTCTCCTCATATGAAGAATATGATGGAGGTAATATCTACCTTGGTGATAACTCTTCATATCTGATTATCAGGAAAGGAAAGGTATTGTTGTGTTTCAGTGATGGGAGGATTAAAACCCTCCCAGGTGTTTTGCATGTTCCTGGATTAGCTAGAAATCTAATTTTAGTTTCGAAGTTGAATGATTTGGGAATGCATGTAACATTTGACAAGCATGGCTGCAGATTAGTGAGAGGGAACTTGGTGGTAGCAAAGGGGAAGGGATTCAGAAGCCTATTCAATCTTGAAGCCACTATAGTTTATAATGCCTCCTATGTATCTGAGGCTAATACTGAAAATGCATGTATGTTGTGGCATCGTAGATTTGGCCACACAAGCAATAATGTATTAAAAACTATTAAGAATAAAAATTTGTTGGATGGTTTTTCCTATCCTGATGAGCACTTTGATTTCTATGAGCATTGTGTTTGGTAAACAAAATAGAAAATCATTTCCTTCAAGAAGTAATAGAGCAAAAGAGAAGTTAGAAATTATTCATACAGATGTGTTTGGACATGTGGATAATGAATCTATCAAAAAATCTCGTTATTTTGTAACCTTCATTGATGATGTACCTAGATTTACATGGATTTATTTTATGAAGCATAAATCTAAAGTTTTCACTAAGTTTAAGGAATTCAAAGTCTTAGTAGAGAACCAATCAGGTTCAAAGATAAAAATATTAAGATCTGACAATGGAGGAGAATATTGCTCTAAAGAATTTGATGAGTTTTGTAAGCATGCATGTATAATTAGACAAAAGATAACTCTGTATACACCACAATAGAATGGTGTTGCAGAAAGGATGAATCAAACAATTATGGAAAGGGCCAGAAGTATGCTTAGTGATGCACAGCTAGATAAATGCTTTTGGGCAGAGGCTATGTGTACTGCTTGCTACTTGATAAATAAATGTCCTTGTAAGGCTCTTGATTTGACACCTTATGAAGTGTGGATAGGTAAGAAACCTTCTATTTCACATTTAAGGGGTTTTGGTTGTGAGGCTTTTGTTCATGTGCCTAAGAAAAAGCGATCTAAGTTGGATCCAAAAGCTAAAAAGTGTACATTCATTGGATATGGTGATAATGTGAAAGGTTATAAGCTTTGGAATCCACTAAACCACAAGATTATCTTTTCTAGAGACGTTATTTTAGAGAACTTAGAGCTATTTCTGAACCTGAACAACCAAAAGAAAAAGATGAAAAGGTAAAGAAGGTGCACTTTGATTTAGAGTAGCAAGGTGCAACTCAGGAAGAATAGAATGATGGATTGGGGGGTGAAGAAGAAGAAGAAGATTCAATTAGTTCTGATGAAGATGAATCTATTGTGACAGAAGAAGTTGGTGTAGATGATCATATAAAAGAATGAGTAGAGTCTCTTACTCCACCCTTGAGGAGATCCACAAGATAATGGAATCCAGTTGACAAGTATAGCACACCATATTTCTATTGTGTATATGCTTTATTGAGTACTAATGATGAACCTAGATCCTACAGGGAAGCTATTTCTACAAATGATAGTGAGTCTTGGCAGTTAGCCATGTAGGAGGAGATGATGGCTTTAGACTCTTGTAACACCTGAGATCTTGTTTTTTTTCCCAAAGGAAGAAAGGCCATAGGATGTAAGTGGGTCTTCAAGAAGAATTTTGGAGTAGATAGGTCATTGGAGAAGTATAAGGCTAGACTAGTAGCCAAGGGCTACTCCCAAAGAGAGGGAGTTGATTTTGGTGAGATATTCTCTCTTGTTGATAAATTGACTTCTATTAGATTTCTCTTATCCATTGCTATAGCTTATGATTGGGAGATTGAGTAAATAGATGTTAAGACTACGTTCTTGCATGGAGATCTTGAAGAAGAAATTTATATGCAATAGCCTATAGGTTTTGAGGTAAAAGGAAAAGAACATTGGGTTTGCAGGTTAAAGAGGTCTCTTTATGGTCTGAAATAATCCCCCAGAATGTGGTATCAAAAGTTTGACTCATTTGTTTTGAAATTGGGTTTTGTTAGAAGCGAGGAGGATCACTGTGTTTACATTTATTATGTTGATGATTCTATACTAGTTATTGCTTTATATGTTGATGACATGTTTTTCAATAATACTAAGGGTATGATCAGTGACCTTAAAGCCCAACTTTCAGGTGCATTTGAGATGAAGGATCTTGGTGTTGCAAGGTATATTTTGGGAATGGAGATTAGGAGGGACAAAGTTAACAGAAAGTTTTGGTTGTCACAAAGTAAGTATGTGAATACTATTTTGCAGTGATTTAGTATGCAGGACTGTAACCCAATTAGAGTTCCTTTACCCATTGGTACTAAGCCTTCATTAGATATGTGTCCAAAGACTGAGGATGATCTTAAGGATATGTCTAATGTGCTATATGGTAGTGTTGTAGGCAGTTTGATGTATGCAATGATTTGCACTAAACCAGATATTACCCAAGCAGTGGGAGTTTTGAGTAGATTTATGTCTAACCCTGGTAGACAACATTTGAACTATGTGAAGACGGTGTTTAAATATCTTGCAGGTACTCCTGACCATTGTTTGGTTTATTCTGGTACTAATAGTGCTAATAAATCTTTGGACATACAAGGCTTTTTTGATGTAGATTGGGCAGGTGACTTGGATAGTCGAAGGTCCACTAGTGGCTATGTGTTTACTTTGTTTGGAGGTGCAATGAGTTGGAGGAGTAAGAGGCAGCCCATAGTTGTTTTGTCCACCATAGAAGTAGGGTATATGGCTGCTACTCATGTCTCTAAGGAGATAGTTTGGTTGAGGAGACTATGTACACGTATTGGTTTTGATTGCAAGATCATTCAGATTGGTTGTGATAGCTAGAGTGCTATTTGTTTGGCCAAAAATCCCATGTATCATGCTCAGACTAAGCATGTTGATGTTCAATATCACTTTGTTTGAGAGTTGGTTGCAAATGGAGAAATTAAGCTGAAGAAGATATACACTGAGGAGAATGTTGCAGATTCATTGACTAAGCCTATGAGCAAAGAGAACTTTGTATGGTGCAAAGAGACCATAGTGCCTGATTATTTTTCATTTGATTTCCTATGGGTTGATTTACAATGTATAATGTCAAGTGGGAGAATATTGGGATAAGGTGCCATTAACATTGTAAATCCCATTATTGTATTATTCTATTTATTATTTGTAATTACCCATAATGTTAGGAATTAAGGTGTCTCAACCTTGGTAATTCCTTGTATTATTTTCATTGTATTTATTTATTTATTACCTATGTTGTAAATTAAATTGTAAATTCATACTGTCATCTTGTGGGATGTGGTATGGTGATGTGTCATCCTACATGGAAGATGACAACTTGTAATTTTGTCCTCACATGAGGAGATAGGCATCCCACATTGTGGTAGGAATATTTTTCCATGTGTCGACATCTTGGATGTTGTGTAAGGGAATATTGACTAAAATGGTCATGACAGATTCCTATGACAAAGTTATGACATGTAAGAGATAGAAATAGGAGATTCTATGACAGGTGAAGACATATGTTGAAGAGCATCTTTGAAAAAGGCATCTTTGGGCACCCCAAGGTGGACTATGACATGTTGTAAGAGAATATGCTATTTATAGCCTGTGTATGACAGATTCTCTTACAGTTGTAAGTTGTAACTGCTATGACAAATTCTATGATGGTCGTAAGAGTCGTACGAACATCTCTCATAGCCTATTTTGGAAATAGGGGACCTCTTTGCGATAGGGTGTGTGGACAAGTGTCAGAAGCATCTTACAATGTTGACCAAGTGTCCATACGAGTGGGTTTTGGGCCATGAGACCAAGTTTGATGCCCATTCCAAGATAGAGGCAATTTTGCCTTGTATTTTCTATATAAACAGGTGCTTTGAGGAGGAGATGACTTATAGGTTTGACAGGTACTATTATGCTACCAGTTTGTCTCCAGATACAAGTGTCGAAGACTCCTGATAACTTACATTACAAGTGTATTGTAAACTATTTCAGTTTTGTTAATACATTGTGTAGGTTTCGGAGTGTGGGGTTTTTCACCTGATAAGGGTTTTCCCCACGTATATCTTGTGTCTCTCTTCTTCTATCTCACTTTCTTGTTTATGTGTTTGCTGCAATATCTTTGTTATCTTTGTTAGTGGGTTTAACATTGTTGTAATACTAAGGATAAAATTGAATTTGCACTCTCCTTCCCTCATTATATTAGTGTAGGAAGTGATTTCTGCACACCTAGCTTCCTTTCAGTTGGTATCAGAGATTGATCACCTTTGGTCCTAGTTGTTGGGTAGGGGTTTTTTGAGCTAATCTTAGGTTGAGTGGGAGTGTTGTGTAGAGTATTCTGTATCTTGTTGTAGCAAGGAGATGGAAACTACATCTGAGAGGTTAGAGGTTGAGAATTCAATGGCACTAATTTTGAGTTGTGGAAACACAAGATGGGGGACCTACTTGTTGATCGTGACCTATGGGAAACAGTATCTGGTGTGAAACCTACAGTAATGTCACAAGCTGATTGAGACGTCAAAGATCAGAAGGCTAAGGGTCTCATAAGACTCTATTTAGTTGACTCTGTCCTATTGAATGTCCATGAGGAGAAGAGCACGAAAGATCTTTGGAAGAAGTTGGGTGATGTTTATCAGGCCAAGTCCTTGGTAAACAAACTCTTCCTAAAAAAGAAGTTGTTCACTCTGAAGATGGAAGATGAAGGATCTGTTGTGGATCACATGAATGCTTTCAACATGATTGTTGCATAGTTGACATCTGTGGGTGTAAAAATGGAGGAGGACGATCATTGCATGACCCTGCTTTGTTCTTTTCTAGATTCATGGGATCATCTTGTCATGGCTATCAGAAGTACCACCTTCAAGATGGAAGATGTGGTGTCCTCATTGTTAGCTGAAGAAATGTGGAGGAAGTCTTTTGAGGCAACCAAAGAGGCTCTTGTGATTCATGGAAGACCCAAAGAGAAAGCGAAGAAGAAGGACAAGAAAGCTGAGAAGGGCAGAGCCAAATCCCATGGGAGATCCAAATCTCCTGGAAAATCCAAGGTTCTTTATTGGAACTATGATAAAACTGGCATTTCTGAAAGGAATGCAAAGAGGAGAAGAAAAAGAAGAAGAAAGGTCCTAATTCAGATTCTGACAAGTCACAAGATGATGGTGATACCTTCATCATAGCCCTAGCCACCCATGCATCTGATGATGTGTGGTTGATTGATTCTGGTGCATAATTCTACATGACCTCACATCGAGACTAGTTCACAAAATATGAAGAGTTCAATGGTGGAAGAGTGTACCTGGGTGATGACTCTCATCTAAAGATTGTTGGTTGTGGGAAAGTCTCAATCTGATTCCCTGATGGATGAGTGAAGGGGATCACTGGAGTTATGCACATTCCATGCCTTGCACAGAACCTACTTTTTGTAAGTATATTGAATGATGCAGGTGTGCAGGTTGTCTTTTTGAAGGATAGATGCAAGATGACTAGAGGATCTATGGTGCTTGAGAAGGGTACTCGGAGAGGTACTCTATTTGAGCTGGAGGCATGCACTTCATAGTACAATAGTTCTTTTAACTCAAAAAAACAAGATGCAGTCACTTCATCTCCACCATCTGAATCAGTAGTGAAGAAATATGTTGTAACTAGTTCTTATGGTAGTGCATATGCTATGGAAGCTAAGCTTCCTACTGAAAAGACTATGTTATGGCATTTCAGATATAGCCACATTGGTGAGAAGGGTCTACGTACCCTAAAAATTAAAAACCTTGTTGAGGGGTTAAATGATTATAATCTCAAGTTTGACTTTTGCGAACATTGAATTTATGGAAAGCAAAACTATGTTTAGTTTTACTCTAGTTCTCACAAGTCTTCTGGTGTATTGGATCTTATTCATTCTGATGTGCTTGGTCCTGTTAATGTTCCTTTGATTTCAAAATTTGTATATTTTGTATCTTTCATAGATGATTACAGTAGAAGGACATGGGTTTATTTTATCAAAAGCAAGACTGAAGTCTTTAGTCAGTTTTAGGAGTTTAAAGCCTTTGCTAAAAATTAGACTAGTAAAAAGATTAAGTGTTTGAGAATTGACAACGGTGGTGAGTTTTGTTTGGCAGAATTTGATAAGTTCTGCAAAGAGCAAGGAATTGAAAGGCATAAGACAACTTCATATACCCCGCAGCAAAATTGATGCAGAGGCATCCACACTATAACCTTCGCATATAGCATGGATGTCTGCAGACCAACCTCATCATCATCATCTTCGCCATCATCATCATATTTCCTAAAACCACCAACAGCATCATCATATTTCGGACGATCACAATCATCCTCCTGCCGACTACTGTTCACCTCCTCCGCCAGTCGCCTATCATCATCATGATATTCAGCGGGCGCAAACATCCTCCGGTTGCACTGTTCATCGGGCTCCGAACTCCATCGGCATCATGATATGCAACACTACCTTCGTCAGCAGGATAACCAATATCCGGTTGCCCCCAAAGATCCTGATGACGACCACCTTCAGCACCTTCCCTTCGATGCTCCGCTAACCGACGACACAAACAACAGCATCATGATCTGCTTTATCCGGTCCTCTCGAAACCTCCTGATGATGCTTCACACTTTCTGCCGACGCCGATACTTAACCACTTAACAACGGCAGGATAAACTCGCACAGGGGGATATCTCAATATCCTGATGACGATGACGTCATATCCTGATGACGATGACGTCACCCAATATCCTGATGACCTCTTCAACACTTAGTCAAAAACACGAACTTTCTCTCCCGCATCTACTCGCGATATGCAGATGATTGGCACTCCCGATAGATGATCCTGATGCCGATACGCTCCTCCTCGGCTCCTCCAGATGATGATCACCCCGACGCACTTGCACTTCATGCAATCGAAAGCATCATGCTCTCCTCCACTTATCCGGATGACGATATCCGAACTGTCTGCAGGATATTTGCAGAAATATCCTGATGATGCCGTTTTAGCGAACTTCTTCACTTAGCGAAATTTCACTTCGCCGATCCTCCTGGGATGACCCGATCTAGTCTCAGGGTGATCTTCCAACTCAATCAGCTCGACCTAGCACATGAGGATGCTAGGCTTCTCAACATCTGTCGACCGCGATCCTGCACACCTGCATGCAAACAAACAAACTACTACCTACCCTACTGTACATTACCATTCCACCAATCAGATGAGTCAACCGGTGGAATGGATCAGGAAATCCATGAAACCACTCAAACCAGAAAATCGATTTAACAATGGAATCCAACCAGAGCAAGAACACAAACAGGATCTTTATTGATTTCAAAGATGCAATACAATGATCAACTTCTCTCTCAGTCTCACTCTCTGCAACCTAGCTGGATCGATGATATCTGTCTGTATATTCAATATCAACCGATCTCATGCTTAAATAGATTTGCCTACGAGTACTACTGACCCGACTCCAAGCGGCTGGGAACTCTCCAGGCGGCTGGGAGATCCAACCGAACATACATCATGACAGCTGTTTCTAACAAACTAACTAAAAATAGAAAAAGCCCGGTCAGCATGATCTTATCATGATCAGCATGACCTTATTACATGCATTTGGTCTTAACAGACCTTCTTGGAAACACAAACAAGACCTAAACTACGAACTGCCTCATGAAGGCCAGCTGTTAGGTAGGTGCTCCTGCACCAAAAATGGAGTTGTAGAGAGGATGAAAAGGACACAGATGGAGAAGGCTAGGAGTATGCTTAGTGGAGCAAGCCTTGAACAAAATTTTTGGGCTGAAGTTGTTGCCACTACTTTCTATCTGGTAAACAGATCTCATACATCAGCTCTTGTTGGTAAGACACCTATGGAGGTGTGGTATGGTAAGAAGCCTTCAATTAGGCATCTTTGTGTTTTTGGTTGTGAGGCATATGCATATGTGCCTAGGGAGAAACGGTCTAAATTGGAGAACAAGGCTGTTAAATGTATATTCATTGGCTATGGTGTCAGTGTGAAAGGATACAAGCTTTGGGATCTGGTGGCTGAAAAAGTGTTGTATAGAAAAAGTGTTATCTTCAAAGAGCCAACACCTTCTTCCATTGTTCTACAGCTAGACTAGACAGAAAAGAAAGAGGATGTGGTTTAGTTTCCTTCTACCCCTAAGAAGATTGAACAAACAGACCCTGTGAGACCTGATGATGAGGAGAGCTCTAGCAGCTCTAAAAGTTTAGAAGAAGAAGCAGAACCTCAACCTCAGCTATTGAGGAGGTTTGGATATTCATTACTTGATTCTAGTTGTGCTTTTTCTTTACTTATTAACACTGATGAGCCTAGAACTAAGAAAGAGGCTATGGTCATGAATGATGTAGGTTCCTGGAAGGAGGCCATGGAGGATGAGATGGCTTCTTTAGAAAAGAACAAAACATAGGACTTGGTGCCTTTGCCTAATGTACGGAAACCCGTTGGTTGCAAATGGGTGTTCAAGAAGAAATTTGGTGTAGATGGCAATGTTGAAAAGTATAAGGCTAGATTGGTTGTGAAGGGGTGCTCACAAATGGAGGGAGTTGATTATGGTGAAATTTTCTCTCCCGTTGCAAAGCTGACATCCATTAGATTTATGTTATCACTTGCAGTTGCTTATGATTTAGAGGTAGAATAGATGGATGTGAATACAGTTTTCCTTCATGGTGATTTGAAGGAACAAATCTACATGTTACAGCTAGAACATTACATAGTGGAAGGTAAAGAAAATTTGGTTTGCAAATTGAAAAAGTCTTTGTATGGTTTGAAGCAGTCTCCTAGGATGTGGTACTTGAAGTTTGATTCCTTTGTGTTGTCAATTGGATTTGTGAGATCGAAATCAGATCACTATGTGTATTATAAGTTTGATGGTGATCGTATTCTCATTGTTGCATTATATGTCGATGATATGTTGCTGATTAAGAATCGTAAGAATATGATTTCTGATTTTAAGTCTCAATTGGCAGCACAGTTTGAAATGAAAGATTTAGGGGTAGCCAGGTACATTCTAGTAATGGAAATTAGAAGAGACAGAGCTAATAGAAAACTTTGGTTAAGCCAAAGTAAGTATGTAAAGACTGTGTTGGATAGGTTCAGAATGGTAGATTGTAGACCATTGTGTGTTCCTGTTTCATTGGGGACAAAGTTATCTATTAGGGATTGTCCAAAATCTCTTAGTGAGGTGAAGGACATGAGCAGAGTACCTTATGCTAGTGCTATTGGCAGTTTGATGTATGCTATGGTCTGCACAAGACCAGACATTGCCCAAGTAGTGGGAGTCCTTAGTCAATTTATGGCTAATCCTAGACGGGTATATTGGGATGCAGTTAAGCAAGTGTTTAGATATTTGAGGGGTACTTCCGAGTATTCCATTTGCTATCATGGCAATGCTATAGGACCCCCACATTTAGTTTGTATTCATGGATTTGTGGATTTTGATTGGGCAGGTGACATTGACAGCAAGAGATCCACCAGTGCATATGTGTTCACAATGTTTGGTGGTGCAATTAGTTAGATGAGTAAGAGACAACCTATGGTTGCTTTGTCCATGATGGAAGCTGAGTACATGGAAGCAACTCATGCTTGTAAGGAAGCCATTTATCTCAAGAGATTGTGTTTAATTATTGGTGTTGATGCAGGACAGATTACGATTTCTTGTGACAGTCAGAGTGTGATTTGCCTTGCGAAGAATCCAACTTTACATGCTAGAACAAAGCATATTGATGTACAGTTTCACTTCATGCGAGACATGGTAGAGGATGGGAAGATAAAATTGGAGAAGGTAGATACTTTGAAGAATGTTGTAGATGCATTGACAAAGCCAATGGGCACAGAGAAGTTCAGATGGTGTTTAAAGTCTATGGGCCTCTCTGCCTATAGAAATTAAATCCTGTTAATTCTATTGGCTCTTACAAGGTGTTCGACAAGTGGGAGAATGTTGGGAATTAAGGTGTCTCAACCTTGGTAATTCCTTGTATTATTTTCATTGTATTTATTTATTTATTGCCTATGTTGTAAATTAAATTGTAAATTCTTATTGTCATCTTGTGGGATGTGGCACAGTGATGTGTCATCCTACATGGAAGATGACAACTTGTAATTTTGTCCTCACATGAGGAGATAGGCATCCCACTTTGTGGTAGGAATATTTTTCCATGTGTTGGCATCTTGGATGTTGTGTAAGGGAATATTGACTGAAACGATCATGACAGATTCCTATGACGAAGTTATGACATGTAAGAGTTAGAAATAGGAGATTCTATGATAGGTGAAGACATGTGTCGAAGAGCATCTTTGAAAATGGCATCTTTGGGCACCCCAAGGTGGACTATGACATGTTGTAAGAGAATATGCTATTTATAGCCTGTGTATGATAGATTCTCTTATAGCTGTAAGTTGTAACTGCTATGACAGATTCTATGATGGTCGTAAGAGTCGTAAGAGCATCTGTCATAGCCCATTTTGGAAATAGGCAATTTCTTTGGGATGGGGTGTGTGGATAAGTGTTAGAAGCATCTTACAATGTTGACCAAGTGTCCATAGGCATGGTTTTTTGGCCATGAGGCCAAGTTGGACGCTCATTCCAAGATAGAGGCAATTTTGCCTTATATTTTCTATATAAACAGGTGCTTTGAGGAGGAGATGTGTTACAAGTTTGATAGGTATTGTTATGCTGCCAGTTTGTCTCCAGATATGAGTGTCGAAGACTCCTAAGAGCTTGCATTGCAAGTGTATTGTAAACCATTTCAGTTTTGTTAATACATTGTGTAGGTTTTGGAGGGGCTTTTCACTCGATAAGGGTTTTCCCCATGTATATCTTGTGTCTCTCTTCTTTTGTCTCACTTTCTTGTTTATGTGTTTGCTACAATATCACTATTATCTCTGTTAGTGGGTTTGACATTGCTGTAATAGTAAGGATAAAATTGAATTTGAACTCTCCTCCCCTCATTAAATTAGTGTGGGAAGTGATTTTCACACACCTAGCTTCCTTTCACGTAAGGGATGTACAAGTTTCACTAGCAGAAGTAAAAATTATTTACTATCCTCAGTAATTATGGAGTTACTACACAGTAAGTCCCAGAGTTACCGGTGGTTGTTATGGGATGGCATTTACTATGGTAAATGGTAATTGGTCAAAGTGGGGTGCACATGTGGAGGAATAATCTATTCTTAGTGTTATGCCACGGACCATAGATGTTGTAAGATGTAAGAGATTCTATGACAACTGTAAGTTGTCATAAGAATCTATGACACTTATAATAGCATATGACACATCATAAGATGCTATAAATGGCTATTTTTGGCCTCAAGGCATTCAAGCTTGCATGGGCACATTTTTCCAAGTGTAGGATGCATGTATGACAACATTTATGACCCCGTAAAGGCCTATTCTTGGCCATGGACGCCCAAGGTTGTATTGTTGACTCTTGACAAGTGTTATGGGCTTGTAAGAAGTCATTTAATTTCTTGAGGTTGTGTAAATTCTATATAAACCATAGCATAGTAGATGAGATGCATAACAATTTACAGGTACCCAGGTTCTGCCAGAGTGAAGGTTGGAGGACAGAGGAAGTGAATGTATTTGTAATCTCCTTTTGTGAAGATAATACAACTTGACCTCTTTTCTTGGTGGAGTTTTTTACCCAAAAGGGTTTTCTCCACGTTAAACACTTGTGTTATGTGCTTCATTCTACTTCTGATATATTTCTATATTGTGGGTTTATGTTTTGTTACAATCTCCACTGTTAATAGCACACAGTTAAAGATTGTTGAAATTTATCTCGAATCATATTTCCATTGAAGTAGTGTTGCTTTCATTTCTAACAAGTTGAGCTTGTTGAAGATATTTTCGTTAGAGTTTAATGAAAGTTCACTAAGAAAAATTTCATCTATTTAAACATCAAAATAGAACTTGTCATGTTCAATTTTGTATTTGAGGACCTTATACACTGACTCTCTATTGACTGTAAAGTTGTAATTTGAGTCACATTGATCCCTCCTCTGAACAATAATGATTGGCAAATCTTTTATATGACATGGAAAAACCTTTGAAATATCTTTTACTTCTTGTGGAAAATTGATTGTGTGTCCTTTATATTGTATTTACCTCCAATTGCATGTGTCACTTGTAGGATATGGTTGACATGTGCTATCAGTTCATTTCCTCCACTTGTGTCAAGTTTGCAAGTTCTTGTGGTTGTGGGCCTGGATCCATATTATTTGATGCTAAAAATTGATTATTGTCTTTCTCTTGTCAACATCTATTACATACAGGACCTTGAGGTGTGCGAGAAACCTTTATTCCAAGGTAACATTCTTGACAAATATAACACATGCTTGGTGAAACAAAGTTATCTAGGCCATGTCGATAATGCATTTGGAGAGTATTAAAATTTGTGTGAAGAATTTCATTGGGGTTGGGTGTATTTAGATCTGATGTCCTGTTTTCACTTGCAATTTCAACCTGATTTGAAAGAGTTGGCCCACATGAATGAAATGAAGGAAATCTTGCATCTTTGACCTAATCCTGTTGATCACATACTGCTGGTTCATTTGACACTAGCTGATCATTAATGTTAGAACAAAAGTCCTCTATGATATTAGAGAAAATGCTCTCATCAAACTCATAATCTTGTACTAAATCGTGATGAAATTCGTCACTTTTTTTGCAAAACTAATCATTGATGTTAGTTCAACCAAGTATTGTTCATCTTCCAAAAGCTCCACCTGCACACTTTCCTTGTTGTCCTCGAATTGATTAGCCTTATATTGTTCAAATGAAAAAGGCAAAAATTTAGAAACCTGCTTTACCTTGTTGTCTTCATCATTTACTGACTTAGACTTTTGATCGCTACAAGAATCCAACAGATTGGCAAGCTCCCTACAAGCTAAATAGTCAGGATCTTGACAATCAGATATAGAATTATCTTGAAAAGATTGAATATCTTCAATTAGTTCACTTGGCTGCTTTGAAAACAAATCAGATATTTTATTTTCATGAAGAATGTCATTTGATTTAGTTCCATGTTCAGCCTGGTAGTCAATCTTATGTTCATGCAAAACAAGATTGTTAGTCTTCAAAATGGGACTGTCATTTTGCTCTTCTAGCTGAACTGAAGCCTCAACCTCATCCTTGTCCTTATGGACCAGCAGTACATCATGTTCTGCAATATCATCTGGTTGTCTTAAATCAGCTGGTAATTTGGGTACTTGTATGTGTAGATAGGGAAAAAATAGATTTAGAGTTGAAAACAACAAACTAACTAAACCCTATCAAGCACCATGATGCACAAACTAGAATGAAAATGCAAACAATAAACGAAATGCAAACTGAATCTTCAAACTAGTGTTGATTGACCTCCATGGCTCTTCTCAATCGTGCATAGGCATGCAGATTTCGAAGGGTTGATAATGGAGGAATGTTGGGTGCTCATTCCTGTAGCATAACGGTACTCAGAATTTGCCTATGAAAATGACTTGTGAAATCCTTCCTTCATAGAAAAGGCTTGATTCGAATGGATGGGTAGGATTGCAAGTTATGTTGGATGATATGCACGGTCTAGATTGATTAGGGTTGGATTAGGGTTTCCCACTCTAATAGGTTGTAGCAATGTGACAAGTGTGCGATGGAGGATAAAGGGAATCTAATTCAAATATTTTATTTGAATTAGTTTGACATGTGAAGGCATATTAAGTGGAAGATGAGACATGTGACATGTGTCGCAATGTGATGAAAGGTGAGGGATTTAATTCAAACTTTGAATTTGAATTATGTGACACATGTGAAGGGGTATTATTAACCAAATAAATGGGATTTATTTAGTTAATTGGAAAGATGATTAAGTTGGAACTATGAGTGAGATGACCTAGGACCTAGGGCAAAACATTATAAGGTCATGTCAACTAGGTGTAGACAAGGCATGGACAAATTTTAGTGTCTACATTTTGCCCCTCTTTGAGATGATGTTTAAGATGATAAAACTTGTGTCGAATAACATCATTTCAAAGAAGCTAAGGAAATGGGATGATGATGCCCCCTCGAGAGGATAGGCGGGTTGGACAAACACGGGTAGGCTCTCGAAATGTAAAGGGATTGGTCAAAGGTGAAAGATAGGGGAATGAATAGAAGAAAAGGAAGGATGTGTTATGTTGCAATGAAGGTGAGCAACTATGGTGTTTGATATAGAACTAGACGTTATGCACCAAGGTATAAGGACCAAGGTGACGATGTGTCTCGTGCTCCAGAATAATACAACCTTGTCTAGATACAAGATATGAATATTGGCTAGGTTGATTTGAATTTGAAACAAATGCAAGTAAAAATGAGAACACACACAAGCAAGCAAGCAAGCATGTTCAAATGATACAAAAATAAACAAGGTATTGCCCCTGTCAAGCTATAAACCAATGATTGATTGATTGATAGATGGTGTCTGGTTTTAGGAATGAAACATGTCATCTAAGATGTCTAGTCTGGTTTCAACAACGCAACATCCTGTCTAAGATAATTGATTGATTAACACTAGTGTTGTTGGCCATGCGAGAAACACCAGGATTTGATTGATGATCGATTGATTTGGTCTACGTCAAGATTAGGATCAAGACCATTGATGCAATTGGATAATTTGACAAGCTTGATTGATTTGATTGGTATGGATTGAGGATGACTTGTATTTGAGTTTATCGCTTGGAATGATTTGATAAGGATGAATGGAAGAGATGATTGATTTGATTTGAATGATGAAATGATGGAATTGATTAGAAGAAGTGATTTGAATGATTAATGATGATGTGATTTGATTGGAAGAAGTGAATTGATGAGTTGATTGATTGGAAGAATTGATTTGATTGAAGTGAATTAATTGGAAGAGTTGATTTGATTGGATTGAATTGATTGGAAGAATTGATGATGATGATTGATTGAATATTAAAATAAAGATGAAAGATGGAAGAGGTGTATCGCTCGTGCCTGAATCTGGGTACTTCCTCCGTATCCTAGATTGCCTACATACCCTATATCCATGAGATCAAGGCACTTAACGATGGAGATGAGATGTAATTCTGATAATGTTTTATTGATGGGATGATATGGATTGGATTGATGTGATTTTAATGGAATGTTTAGAATGTTATACTAATGTGTTTTCTATAGGGATGACTAGGAGGGTCTACTCCCTTTTCTCTTCATTTTGCAACCGTGTCTCTACAAGACTTGTGAAGCGTGGGATGCCATGGAGATGTTAATGCAAGGTGACGAGGCCCAGACTATGATAGAGGCTAATGGATATTGGTCTTCGAAAAGTCTATCTCCAAGAGGGTACTCTCATCTACTAATGACCTTTCAAAGCACAAAGTGGTTTTATCAAGACCTTGAGATGTGGATGAGATGATTGATTAGAGTGAACCATGAGTTTCAGAATTCACTTGTAAGGATGGACTTAAACTAGCCTTGGAGTATTAAGCCCAAGTGGAAGAAATGATTGATGAAAGTGAACCCATGCATTTTAGAATTCACTTGGAAGGATGGACTTAAACTAGCCATGGAGTATTTAGCCCAAGTTGTGATTGATGTGAAAAATATGTCAAGGTCTCTTGGTCCACAGATTTGTACTTGTGATACAGTCAAGCTTTGACAGTTTCTCCCTATGTTTCAACCTTAGGAAGACTAATGTTTAGGGTCCTCTATAGATGTCGAGGGCTGAATTCTAATGAAATGTTGTGATGAAATTTGACCGTAAAGGAATTAAATGGAATATGTAGTAGGTGGCTTTGACACAGTTGCAATTGGATTCGATAGGGAAAGTAGATGCTCAAAGTTTTCCCTATGATTATGGTGTATCATGATTGGGAATGATTAGGATGAATTTGATTTGGAATGAAGATGTTGTATGGTGATGAGAAGGAGATGAGTTGGATGGATTGGGATGATGACTAGGATGATTGGGAGAATGATTAGGAAGAAGTTGATTGGATTATGAATGAGGATGTGTAACGGTTTGGAATGATGACTAGGATGGATTAGGATGAAGATGATGTTGTGTTGTGATGAGATTCGAAGATGATTTGATGGTTTGATTGAATTGGAGAAGTGATTTTATTGCTTAGATTTTTGTTGAATATTTGATTTTTTTGGTATTTTTGATGATATTTTGATGTTTTTGGGATTTTGAGACTATTTGAATGTTTTTGGATTTTTGACATGTTTTGATTTTTTTTTGCATTTTTGATATGTTTTGAATTTTTTTGGATTTTTGGAAAATATTTGAATTTTTTTGGATTTTTGGAAAATATTTGATTTTTTTTGGATTTTTGGAAAATATTTGATTTTTTTTGTATTTTTTGAAATGTTCTAATTTTTTTTGTATTTTTGGAATGTTTTGGGGAAAATGTCATTGGATGAACATTTTGATAGCCTTTGTGCTAGATACCAATGACAAGGGTGAAACCAAATCTAGGTGTTGGGATGAAGGATGTGATTGGGTGGATGGATAAAAGAGGTGGGTGATAGTGGATGGAAGGAACGAACACATAAGAGGGCAAGGATGTGATCTCCAAGGACTATTTTGCATAGGAATAACATGCCCCATTCAAGGTGGAATACTTAGGATTTGTCATGACAAAGCTTATGAAAATAGGATGATAAGATGGATTGTTTGGAAGGGATGAGGTATGTCAAGAGATAGCCCAAAACATTTTTCAACATGTTGCCCCCAATCTTTATCAAAATCAAAAGAGGAAGGGAGGATGAATGGATGCAATATGAGAGCCATGCAAGTGTATGAATGAGGATGGTAAGGTGGAAATTGATAGGAGGATGAGACAATGTGCCCCCAAGTGTAAGTGGCATAAAAGATCAACATTTTTTTTGAATTAGATAGGGGGATATGGACGAGAAGGACTCAGGTGTCTAGTTCCATGAAGGTGATTGTGTCCCATTAGAAAGGAATGTCATCGTATGAACCATGTCAAATGTCATTATGCTCATCGATGTTGGTAAGTGATGGCATGAGAGTGAGATGGATAAGGTAGATAGTTAATTATGGAGGGAATGATAGTGGATTATGATGCAGATTATGTAGGGAATGAAAGAGAATTATGATGTGGATTATGTGGGGAACGAAAGTGGATTATGATGTGGATTATGTGGGATTTATGTAAGGAAGATGGATGAAATTTTTATGCAAAAGCATGGACCATAGGGATAGGATAAGGTAGATATGTAGGGTAGTGATTGAATGATGGGGTGATGGAGGCATGGAAAGAAATCATGACCAATGGTTGCACACACCATGATGAACATGGACGCTTGTGATTCTATGGCATTGTAGGAAGTAGTGGTGATGTTTTCTTAGGAGATGGATGATTGAGTGACTTGGGAACCCACATGGACTTAGTATTTTTATGATTTTTGCTTGACTTGTGGATTTGAGGAATTTGAGTTTTTGGAATGGAATGGTATTTATGAATGGATGAGGATGGTTGGGATTCTTGCAAGGTGGATGATTTATTTGATTTGATTGCTTTTTGTTTAGGGACCCATACCATTTTAGTTTTTGACTTTGCTTTTGGAGGTATGGGCTTGGATGGATTTTTGAATGTAGCTTGCTTTGAATTTTTGGATTGATTTCCTAAGGTATTAGGACCCTTAGGATTTTTGACTTTATGAAAGGAGACATCCAAATATTTATTTTTGAATCCCATGTGGCAGGTGGAATGAGTGGAAGCTTTATGTTTACATGATGTGTGCATTTATTGGTCACAATTAGGAATGTAAGGGGTTTTGTGAATGATAGGAATGTTAGGTGTGGGAAGCAATGGTGGCAAAGTGTATGGTGAGAAATTAGGGGTTGGAAGAAATGGTGGTAAAGTGGATGGCGGGAGGTGTATGGTCATATGCTTTTGACATTTGTAGGATGATGGATGTGGAATGGCCACATATGTCTTAGGAATGTGATAGGGTTTGCAATGGAAAGTGGTGGACTTAGAATGAATGGAATAATTACCAACATCATTATATTGTTGACCTTGGGGTGTGTATCCAAGGCCATATGAGCAAGGAGGGACGTTGACATGGACAGGCTCCAAAATACCTTGTTCATGAAGGCCTAAGCCTTTACATTGGTAGTTCATGTTTTCGAGTATACGATGGATGATGGGATTATGTGTATTTTGGGAACTAGAATTGAGAAAATTATTTGATGGAGAAGGTGAAGTGGACAAAGGTTGTTGTGTTCCTAGAGAGGAACATTCATGTATGAAAGAGGATAGGCCAAGTGGATATGATGGTGGATTTGAAATGGAGTTGATGGTGGATGATGTGGAGGGATCATTAGGATCTTGATTAGCATTATGTTCACTAAGATCCATGTTATTCATTTGATCTTCTATGTTTATGTGTTCTTGGGAGGTACATGTCTCATCATGGGAAGTGCAAGTGGTTGGATCATGAAGTGAAGGAGAAGTTTCTATGTTTCGAATGAAGTCCATAAAATGGGGTTAATGCTCAAGTAGGTTCACAAGACTTGCATTAGATGGAGCATGTAGGTCTTGGGTGTCTTGTTCATGAGTGGTTGTGGGGGGAATGAATAGGATCAAGATTCTCATGGATAGGTTCTCCATCATGAATCATATCCTGATCATGGAAAAGATACATGTTATGGATTGGTTGAGTGAAAAGGATTTGATCTTGACTAGGATGGGGGTTTGATATTTATTCATGCTTAGGAGTGCGCTCTGACATACCTCTTGACTTGGAGTGGAAATGGAGGTTGAAGTAGAAGGCTCTTCAATATGGTTGACATGTTTTATATGGTCAACCACATAAGGACATGATGGAGGTTGACTTGGACTCATGGGAGGAGACTCTTGAATTGGCTCAAGGGGTTGTGAATGACATGAATGAATTGAAGGACTTGGCATGATGCTTGGGGACTCTTTGGTAAGTTTAAGCATATGTGCTGGATGACATGGAAATGTTTGATTCCTTTCTTGTAGCCCTTGGGTCACATCCTTTATAGGATTAGGGGTGAAAAGTGTGGTGTAGGAGCACCTTAGAAAGATTTTGTCAATTTGAGTGATGTGAGTCATGTCAAGTAGTCATAGGGGCATAATGTGTTGTAAATAGCCTTGTGTTGTTGGAATAAGGTCTATTTGAGACCATTTATGTTGTAATGAGGTCCAAAAGGAGTAAAATTTGAGTCTAACGTCATATTATTATAGCATTACTCAAATAAAGGTTAAATATACAAGCGACTCTTTGTAAATATAGTATGCCACTTAACAAAACCATGTAGTTAAGGTCTCCCAAGGGTCATTTTGTTTAAAAATTAGTTGCAACCGATGGAAGACAAGTTCAAATATGTATATAAGGCCTTCACTCATTCAAAGGAAAGAAGACAAGGAATTGTAAGAGAAAATTTTATGAATAAAAGCTCAGTTTTTCTGATTTTCACTGCAAATAGCCTTTTCCCACCTGTACCATGGACTTGTATGGCATTACCATAGCTCCAAACTAGCTGCATCAGGTGGGGGATTGAATAACATTTTATTTGCATCAGGTTGGGGGTCATTTCATTAAGGTTTAAGAGAGAAAACCATGTTTTTCTGAAAACTGTCAAATTATTTCTTCCTAAAATCTGCTGCTCCCGACTGTACCCTGAATCTGTATGGTACATTTATGAACTAAAACCACCTAAATTTGGTAGAGAGGTGAATCAACTCTATTTTTCACTTGTTTGGAAGTAATTTCATCAACATTTAAGGGAGAAAACTCAATTTGTCTGAAAATTGTTATAAAATGCTGAACTAAGGTTTGGAAAGTGAGAATAATGTGATTTAGGGCCATCCCACCAGAAAAATCTCCTCCAAATTGGTGGGATGGAATGTTTTAGGGTAGATTTAATTATTCTAAAACTTTTTAGGAAAGAAGGTGGAGGTTTGACCAACTTAGACCAAGTTTTGGCCTAATAAGACCCACGTGTTAGGCTTGAAATTAGGATAGTCATAATTGTGGAAGATTTTAGTGGTTGTAGAGGGTGTGGTTGGACAAATTGGGTTATTGGAGATATGCTCCAGGGTTCCCAAGTGGTTTGAGAGGCTAAGACTAAAATTTGACATAGGTTCCTTTGGAAAGGTGGCCTAATTAGTCCTATTTGGTAGACCATTTTTCTTAATTTTGAGTTAGATGTCCTGAAACAACCCTACCTCCTTTTTGAATATGTTAAACAAAATGATAGAGGGTATCCCAAACATTGATCAAGTTTTTTATTAGGCTAAATCCAACAAAGTTAAGACAAAAATTCCCTCTAGGCAGGGCTAGTAGGCTTTAGGCATGATTACAAAGCAAGTACTTGCAAACCTTGATGTTGGTGAATGAAACCTACATGATTGAGTGAGTTAGACCATAAAAACACCCTCCTAGCAAAACTAGTCTAGACAAGATGCCTCCAAAAGCCAATGCAATGGCCAAAGAGATAAGGGAGTTGAAGGAGCAATTACTCCAAAAGGATAGGCTCTACAAAGAGTCTCAATAAGCCACCTTAGCAAGGATAGCAGTCTTGGAAAATAACCAAAGAAGAGGAGTGGTCAATGATGACCAAAGTGACAAGGAGGATGAAGATGAGAGCCCTCCAATGAGAGTCCAAGATGAGGATGATGACTTGGAACCTGAAGAAAGGATGATGATAAAGATGTTAAAGGCAGTAAAATGTGGCAATACTCCAAAGATGAAAGTTGAGGTGCCTATGTACGATGGAAAAATGGATAGTGAGGAAGTCTTGACATGGATTTATGCTCTAGACAATTTGTTTGAATTTGAAGAGATAGAGGATAGAAAAAAGGTGAAATATGCCAAATCTAAGTTGAAGGGACCAGCCCTAACCTGGTGGAACTTTGTTCAAGATGAGAGGGTCAAGAACGGAAAGGCTAAAATCAATTCTTGGGACAGGATGGTGGCTAAAGTGAAGACAAAATTTGTACCAGCAGACTATGCCATACAAACCTTCATGAAATTGCAAAATTTGAAGCAAAGAGACTTGGATGTGATGTCCTATACTGAAGAGTTTCATAAACTATGCATTAGGATTGGTCACCATGAGGATGAGGTTGAAAAGGTGGCTAGGTATTAGAATGGTCTAAGATTGAACATAAGAGATGAAATCAGCCTAAACCCCACTAGGACAGTAGAAGCATGCTTTCAAATGGCATGTAGAGCAGAAGAAAGGATAAAAAGAAGGCAAGAATAGTACCAAAAAGGTAGAGGCAGTACTTCTAGAGGTAGAGGGACTTTTTCTACACCAAAATAGTCCAATCAAGAACAAGAAGATGCTGGTAAGGGCAAAGAACAAAGTACGGATCTTAGAGGTGCACTTGGAGGTTCAAGAGGCAGATTTGGTGGGAGTAGAAGTGCAAACACTTTTTCAGGAAGATGCTAAAACTATCAAGAGTTTGGACATCTAGCATGGAAGTGTTCTAAAAGACAAGATTCTACATCAAAGGTTGCTGATAAGAGAGTGTAGATTCTGCAAGAAGATGAAGAGGGAAGTGTCAATTCTCCAAGTCATGATTGTGAACCAGAAGTTGGTGAAGCCTTGATGCTACAAAGACAAACTTTGAAGACATCCAAGGAGAAAGAACCATTGCATAGAAAGACTCTTTTCAAACCACATGTAAGTGCAAGAATAAGATATGCCAAGTTGTAATTGATTCAGGTTCTACTGAAAACATGGTCTCAAGTGAAATGGTTAGTAAACTGAATTTGCAAAAGATTCCTCATGAAATGCCATATGAGGTGTCTTGGTTGAGTGATGAGCAATCTCTTTTGGTTAATGAACAAGTTGTTGTGGAGTTTCAAATTGGTGGCTATAAAGATAAAGTACTTTGTGATGTTGTACCTATTAAGTGTTGTCATGTTTTGCTTGGGAGACCATGGCAATATGACAAGCATGCATTGTATGATGGGAGAGCCAATACATACACCATTGAGAAGGATGGCTATACTTTCACTTTGACTCCATTAGTGGAGGATAAGAAAGGTAAAGCCAAGGTAGTCATGTGTGGAAAGAAAGAACTTGTAAAGGTTGAGAAAGAAAACAAAAATGTTGCAGATGTGAGGACAACAGATGGAAGGAAGGAAGATAATATGAAGGTTGTAAGCATAAAAAGAATTTTGATCTTGCAAGGAAAAGATGAAATAGTGTCCAAGGACAAAGGTAAACTAACTAAGAAAGTGCAAGTTTTCTTCAACAAGCAAGCAGAGATCATGGTGGGGATAGTCATATGTCCCTTGAAAACAAAAGAAGAGAAAGGACAATTTGAGATTGTTAAGACAGAGGTGAAGTTTTTTGATACAAGGGTTCTTGAGGCAGAGGACCTAGTGACAGGAATAAGGATAAATGGGAAAGAGGGTAAGGATGGTTGGAAAATCCAAGAGAGCGAGTTGGAGTATGTTTCAAAACTGCAGGAAGGGACAGTCAAAGGAAAAGTTTAAAAAGGCCAGTATGTAGATGTCACTGAAGGCATGGCATCAATTTATGATGGCAAGAGGATTATAGGATAGTCAATTGATCAAGTGGAGCACTATGCAGGTGAAAACAAATCCAAGAAGGTAAGGTACATGGCAAGCTTCTAGTTTTTGACTCATTGCAAAGAGTCACTAGATGAAGATACAAGTTGGAGAATCTTGAAGGACCAAAGGCAATATGTTGGTAATGATTCCTCGAGGGACTTGGGAAAGTTTCAAGGCCAGGTGTATGGTGCACGAGCACCTTGGAAAGATTTTATCAATTTGAGTGATGTGAGTCATGTCAAGTAGTCATAGGGGCATAATGTGATGTAAATAACCTTGTGCTATTGGAATAAGGTCTATTTGAGAATATTTATGTTGTAATGAGGTCTAAAAGGATAAAACTTTGAGTCTAAAGTCATATTATTATAGCATTAGTCAAATAAAGGTTAAATATACAAGTGGCTCTTTGTAAATATAGTATTGCACTTAACAAAACCATGTAGTTAAGGTCTCCCAAGGGCCATTTTGTTTAAAAATCAGTTGCAACTGATGGGAGGCAAGTTCAAATATGTATATAAGGCCTTCACTCATTCAAAGGAAAGCAGACAATGAATTGTAAGAGAAAATTTTATGAATAAAAGCTCAATTTTTCTAATTTTCACTGCAAACAGCCTGTTCCCGTCTGTACCACAGACTTGTATGGCATTTTCATAGCTCCAAACTAACTTCATCAAGTAGGGGATATAATAACCTTTCATTTGCATCAGGTTGCGGGTCATTTCATTAAATTTAAGAGAGAAAACCACATTTTTCTAAAAACTATCAAACTATTTCTTCCTGAAATCTGCTACTCCCAACTGTACCCTGAGTCTGTATGGTACATTTATGAACTAAAACCACCCAAATTTGGTAGAGGGGTGAATCAACTCCATTTTTCACTTGGTTGGAAGTGATTTCATCAACATTTAAGGGAGAAAACTCAATTTGTCTGAAAACTGTTATAAAATGTTGAACTAGGGTTTAGAAAGTGAGAATAATGTGATTTAGGGGCATACCATTGACAAAATCTCCTCCAAATTGGTGGGATGGAATGTATTAGGGTATATTTAATTATTCTAACACTTTTTAGGAAAAAAGGTGGAGGTTTGACCAAGTTAGACCAAGTTTTGGCCTAATAAGACCCATGTGTTAGGCTTGAAATTAGGACAGTCATAATTGTGGAAGATTTTAGTGGTTGTAGAGGGTGTGGTTGGACAAATTAGGTTATTGGAGATATACTCCAGGGTTCCCAAGTGGTTTGGGAGGCTAAGACTAAAATTTGACATAGGTTCCTTTGGAAAGGTGGCCTAATTAGGCCTATTTGGTAGACCATTTTTTGTGATTTTGAGTTAGAAGTCCTGAAACAACCCTATCTCCTTTTTGGATATGTTAAACAACTTATAAAGGGTATCCCAAACATTGATCAGGTTTTTAATTGGGCTAAATCCAACAAAGTTAAGACAAAAATTCCCTCTAGGCAGGGCTACTAGGCTTTAGGCCTGATTACAAAGCAACCACTTGCAAACCTTGATGTTGGTGAATGAAACCTACATGATTGAGTGAGTTAGACCCTAACTACACCCTCCTTGCATCAAAGTGTTGGCTTAGGGTTTTGGTTTTGATTGGATGAAGGAGTGAATGAATTGAGTGGGTTGGTAGATTTGGGTAACTCCACATGTTTGCTTTTGTAATGTTTGAACTTAGGACGTGGAATTGATGCATTAGCAAGTGGATTAGAGGATGGTAGAGGTAATGAATGGTTTAGTGGATTGAAAGGTGGAGGAACCAATGGATTTAGACTAGGACATGGTGGCTTTTGGATAGGCTTTTGATTGGATAGTGGTATGATATACTTATAAGGTGCATGACCTAGACTAGTGTTCCCCTTGTCAATGGTGGCATTAGGACCCAAAGGCATTTGACCTTGTTGCAAAGGTTGACTTATGCTCCAATGTGTTTGTTGTGATGTGGATGGACATGAATGTTGGTTCACATGGAAGGAAGTTGGATTGGATGATGTGGCATTGACTTGGCCTATGGATGGATTAGGTTGGTATGAACACATAGGATTGAAGTCAAAATGGTTGAGGTTGTTGTTGTGTTGGTTGAATTTGACAAGTGGTGATGAATTGATTAGCTTGGACTAGGATGCATTGGATTTGGGGTGATTGGATGTGTTGGAATTTTTGGAAGAGGTCTTGAAGCCCTTGTATGGTTGATTGATCGAAGGGTTGGGGTATTTGGTGAAATGATTGGATGAGGTTTTGGAGTTGAGTTGCTAGGACCTTGTTTTCATATGTTGGCATGTTGTCACACATGAGTCTAACTCTTGGCATGTCATCTTGTCCCTCAAATTATGATACATTATTTACAAGGCTCTTATGATCATTAGAACTAGGAGGGGCCCCTCGAAGTACAATTTTACGTCTTGGATTTGTCTCATGAGTAGGAATTGGGAGGGAGCCTCCTTGAATGATGATTTTGGGCTTTGGTTTTGTCTCATTGTTTGAATTAGAAGGGCAGCCCCCTTGGACCATGATTTTGGGCTTATGATTTTGATTGGGCTTGTGTATGATTAGGGTCATTTTGACTAGTGCTTGATTAGGACTAGGTTGATGTGGAATGATGCGAAATGAAATGATTGAAGATTAGGAATGATTAGGGATGATTAGAATGAAGGTTGAATGATGAATGTATGATTATACAATGATTAGGAATGATTAGAATGAGATTAATGTGAAATGGTGATTAGGCTAATGATTTAGATAGAATGATTAGGGACGTTGTGGAATGCTAAGATTGATGACTTGGATTGATCAGGATGACGACTATGATGATTGGGATATGATATAGAACAATAAGGACTAAAATTGATTGGACTAGAATAAAGATGATTAGGATAATGTTGATAATGAAGAAGGTGACAATGAATGATTAGGATTGGATTAGAATGACTTGGATATGATTAGGATATAATGGATTAGGATGATATGTAAGGATAATGGGATTAGTGATGTGGTTGAATGATGAGGAATGGGATGATTTGGATGTTCAAGGAAGGACAAGGATAATGACTAGGATGAATTAAGGTGAAATGGAAGTGACTTGGAATGAGGATGATAAAGTGTAATGATGTGGTTAGGTGATTTGGATGGATTAAGATAATGATTAGGATAGTGATAAGGATATGTGGGGTGACAAGGATAATGATTAAGACATGTTTTGACTTGAAATGATGCTATTTGGATTAGGAAGAGGATGATGTCGAATGGTGGTAATGTAATTAGGGTGGCGACTAGGCAAGCACACACATCAATCATAACAGACACTTAGCAATCACATTGGTGGGTTTTGTTTTGGTGTCTTTTGATTAAGTTTTGAAAACACTTGTAAACAAGCACAACCCTAGGCTGGAATGAGGATAAAGAGAGTTTTTGATCACTAGTACAAATGGGTTCTAGTCAATGTTTCAACATATACTGGTGTTTATGCGTGCGGCGGTTTGCTGCATTTAGGAGGCCTCCCAATCTACAGAGGTTATGCTCTATAGGTTTCCATGCACCACAAGGGTATTGAGGGAGACATTCATCGGTATAGAACAATGGCACTAGGTGATTGATGACTTTCGTCACAATCACATTATTTGTATAGAGGACCGAAATGATAGGGAAAAGTTAGATTTAGAGTTAAAAACAACAAACTAACTAAACCCTATCAAGCACCATGAAGCGTAAACTAGAATGAAAATGCAAACAATAAATGAAATGCAAACTAAATCTTCAAACTAGTGTTGATTGAACTCCATGGCTCTTCTCAATCGTGCATAGGCATGCAGATTTTGAAGGGTTGATAATGGAGGAATGTTGGGTGCTCATTCCTGCAACATAACAGTACTCAAAGGTTGCCTATGAAAATTATTTGTGAAAGCCTTCTTTTATAAAAAAGGCTTGATTCAAATGTATGGATAGGATTGCAAGTTGTTTGGATGATATGGATGGTCTAGATTGATTAGGGTTGGATTAGGGTTTCCCACTCCAAGAGGTTTTAGCAATGCGACAAGTGTACGATGGAGGATAAAGGGAATCTAATTCAAATATTTTAGATTTCCAAGGATATGTTAAGCGAGATGACTAAGAAGTGGGTTATATGACTGACACGAATTGGCATAGGATGAAATGACAAAGAGAATGTGATTAGGAAATGTGACTTAGAATGTGATTGGGATATGAATGTGGTAACTTGGAATGAATATGTGGAATTGAATATTTAGGGTGGCAACTAGGCAAGCACACACATCAATCATAACAGACACTTAGCAATCACATTGGTGGGTTTTGTTTTGGTATCTTTTGATTAAGTTTTTAAAACACTTGTAAACAAGCACAACCCTAGGCTAGAATGAGGATAAAGAGAGTTTTTGGCCACTAGCACAAATGGGTTCTAGTCAATGTTTCAAGATATATTGGTGTTTATACATATGGTGATTCACTACATTTAGGAGCCCTCCCAATATACAGCAGTTATGCTCTATAGGTTTCCATGCACCACAAGGGTACTAAGGGAGACATTCGTCAGTATAGAACAACGACACCAGGTGATTGATGACTTTCGTCACAATCACATTATTTGTATAGATGACCGAAATGATAGGGAAAAATTAGATTTAGAGTTAAAAACAACAAACTAACTAAACCCTATCAAGCACCATGAAGCATAAACTATAATGAAAATGCAAACCGAATCTTCAAATTAGTGTTGATTGAACTCCATGGCTCTTTTCAATTATGCATAGGCATGCAGATTTTGAAGGGTTGATAATGGAGGAATGTTGGGTGCTCATTCCTACAACATAATAGTACTCAGAGGTTGCCTATGAAAATGACTTGTGAAAGCCTTCTTTTATAGAAAAGGCTTGATTCGAATGTATGGATAGGATTGCAAGTTATGTTGGATGATATGGACGGTTAGATTGATTAGGGTTGGATTAGGGTTTCCCACTTCAAGAGGTTGTAGCAATACAACAAGTGTACGATGGAGGATAAAGGGAATCTAATTTAAATATTTTATTTGAATTAGTTTGACATGTGAAGGAATATTAAGTGGAAGATGAGACATGTGACATCTGTCGCAATGTGATGAGAGGTGAGGGATTTAATTCAAATTTTTAATTTGAATTATGTGAGACATGTGAAGGGGTATTATTAACCAAACAAATGGGATTTATTTAGTTAATTGGAAAGATGATTAAGATGGAACTGTGAGTGGGATGACCTATGACCTAGGGAAAAACATTACAAGGTCATGTCGACTAGGTGTAGACAAGACATGGACAAATTTTAGTGTCTACAGTATGCTCTCTTCATCTTGGTCAACAAAAGAAGGCAGTTGATCAAACAAAGAAACTAAATCATCTTCTTTATCTAGTTTATTCTCCCTTAGAACTTGGACAATTCGTTTTCAAAATTGAAAATTTTGCCCTTGCAATCTTTGTATCTTGTTTTCATTTATCTTGTGAACAACATTAAAAAACTTCTCAAACAAATCAAAATGTAAAGAATTTGGTGTCCAAAATGAGTTAAATTCTTCAACACATGCATTATGCTCATTTTTAGCTGGGGACACAGTAAAAACAATAGCACCTTCAACTGGTAGACTGAAACTTGGAGTTTTGATAGGCTCAGATTTGACTACCTCTTCTCCTTCCTAATTTTGGATTGGTATGGAAGGGATAGCTTTAACAAGATTTGGCATTTTATAATCAGGATGTTTGGTCCAAGAAGGTTGCCATGGTTGTCCAAAACCTTGATGACTTGGTTCAGGTATTTGATATGATTCGCACTGAGGATTAATGGATGGATTTTGAATGCAAACAAGTTCTTGAGAAAAATTAGAACTTCTAAAATTTGGAATTTGATACCTACTAACCTCATTTTGAATAGGCTGATCTAAAATGAAATGAGCTATTTGGATCTCTTGCCTTCGTACTTGTGTAAGCAAGTGTTTTATTTGTGCTTCTTTGGCTGCAACCTCCCTTGCAAGATCTTCTTCATATTGTCTCCTCTGCATCAACAAGTCATGCTCATAGAGATAGGCCTGATAAGCCATCTCTTCTTATTGCTGCTCATATTCTTGTTGTTTCTTGATTTCTTCTATCTGCTTATTAATTTCTAGAAATGTGTTCTTTGTTTCATTCATGCTATTCTTTATATCTTCAACCCCTTGGAGGTGATAGAGTTTGAGTTGATTTGATATCAGAGATATTTCTTGAGGTTGATTTTGGACATATGCATGCTGATATGAATGTTGAGCAAGGGTGGGTGGGAGGCAAGCATATTTAACATGCTGGTTTCCTTGAGAAACCATAGAATTTGGGTTCAAAACAGTAGCATGGTTAATCTGATATGGCTGGTAAGATGGTGGATTAGCATCATTTTCATGACATGATGGATGATATGACATGTTCCCATGAAGGATAGACATGTTTAATCATTCAAAAGATGGAAAACAACTAAAACTAGAATTAGTTGAAATAAAATAGCACCTGATCTTGTGAATCCTTCTCATAGGCTACAAAAATTTGATCTATCAAACCAAAAAGTTAGAGTCACCAGGTATTTGAAATGAAAACCTCTAAAAGACTGTAATAACTATTGATCATACCAAAACAACAGAAAAAATAAGTTCTTTATTGAACTAAAAATTAGTTTAATGTCCCACCGGGCATGCCAAAAATTGTTGATGAGCAGGATTGCACCCATTATGCAAAGCTGTGAAGCTCAACAATCCTATGTAACATGCGATCAAACTTACGCTATGGGTGACCTATGGTGAGCTTGAACCTCTAGATTATGGGCTGGTTCCCTTAAAATATTTAATTGGATCTATGACTTTGATATGGAAAAGGGTAAAAAGGATCTTCTAAAAGCACTAAAACTATAATCTAAAATATGGTGATGCACCTTAAATTGATGGAAAACTGACAATCTAACTCATAATAGATCTTAGAAAATCTATCCACACAAACCACTTTTGGCAATTTGATCACACAAATAATTCTAAGGTAGGCTGGAAAAGATTTTCTTCTTGAAGGAAAAAGGTTTTTCACAACATAAAAGGAAAATTTTCCAATTTCATTGCCTAAGAACTGTGATTTTCAATGCTATCTAACACATGCAAGTATAAATGAGAAAAAGATCTTAAAGGTCATGATGTTTAAACACAATAAAATCTCATCAAATCATTCACAAAAGTTGCATTAATGGAAAGGTAGACACTTGATTAAGCTAGAAAATAAAGGAACAATTGCATAAAAGACAAAGTATAGAACCTATAACCTACTGTAATCTCTATAAATTTACAATAAGTGAGTTACAAAACCTTCTTTCTCTCTCAAAGTGTAAAGAGCAAAAAAGGCAAGAACTAGAAAAACCTAAGTTTTCCTTACAATATATAATCTGCTCTCTCCAAGAGACCTAGGAAGGTCAACTGTAGTCAACTGCCCCTAAAAATAAGCTCTCAAAATTGATCCACGAGCAAACAAGAAAATCCCTAAATGTAAGGTCTATAACTGTCCCAAATCAAGCAAAAATAGCTCCAAACTGCTCTCCTCTATATGTTTGACTAAAAAGTTGACCAAACTCTCCAATTTTGACCCAAAAAGCCATGCAATGAACTCAAAAGTCCTCAGTTAACTCCACTCCTCCAAATTTGCATGATTTTAGACTGCAAGTGATGTGGGCAAAGAATAAAGTAATTTGGGACAATTATTTTATTATGAGTTACATTTTGTTCTATTTTCTTGATTTTACAACTTGTGACAAAATAATAAAGTAATTCATAAGTACATTACTTTACTATTTGTTTACATTATTTGAGTTGTAAAAACATGCAAATTTGGATGAAAAGAATAAAACAACACCTTATCTCTCCCTTTGATTTACATGAATTGCATAATTGCATTAATAATGATGCCAAGAACAAACTAGGCCATCATGCATGCAAGAGATAAAAATATCTTCATCCTTATGTGATGCAGAGGCATCCACACTAAAACCTTGACATACAGCATGTATGTCTACAACCCTTCATCATCATCATCATATTTCCCTTAACACTGTCAGCATCATCATATTTTCTCTCTACCGACCGATATCCTCCTGCAGACAAACCTTCGCCCTTTCGCCTGTCAGCAGCATCATCATATCCGGCTATCGGCAGCATCATCACATTCGGCAAGCGCAAACATCCTCCTGATGTTCACTGTTCATCTTACCGCCAACCTCTATCTTCATCATCATGATGTTCAACATCATGTTCATCAGCAGGATATAGAACATCCGGTTCCTCCCATATATCCTGATGACGACAACCTCATGCACCCTTCCTTCGATGCTTACGTCACCCCGATATCCTGATGACGATTATCCTGATGACGATGACGTCACATGCAGCTCCTTCAATATCCTGCTGCCCCGATATCCTAATGATGATTATCCTGATGACGATGACGTCACATGTAGTTCCTTCAATATCCTGCTGTCAGCCAAACTTAACATTATCGGCCCGCAAAGGAATTGTCAACCCGATCTTCTACCTTATGCTGATACGCTCCTCCTCGGTAACACCTGATGATGATCACCCCAAAACACATTCACCTTATGCAAACAATTGCATCATGCTCATCTCCACTTTCTCAGATGACGCCCGAAGTAACTGCAGGATATACACAGAAATATCCTGATGATGCCGTTGTGACGAATTTTCCAACCTTAGCGAATTTCGATCCGCCGAACCTCCTGAGGTGACCCGATCCGCTTCCAGGGCAACTTTCCAGACTCTAACAACTAGCACGACCTAGCACATACCCATGCTAGGGTCCTCAACACCTTTCAACGATGATCCTGCACACCTGCATGCAAACGAACACAAAATGCAGACTAAACCCTAAACTACTGTACATAGCCATTCCACCGATTCGACGAATCAACCGGTGGAATGGATCAGCAAATCCATACAACCACCAAAATAGCAAATCGATCACACAATGGAATCCAAAACAGAGAATTGACACAATAGGATCTCTTTATTGATTTCAAAAGATGCAAATACAATATTCAGTCTCTCCCTCTGTCTCATTCTCTGCAAAGTCTGATCGATGATCTGCAATACTATATCTAAAACCAACCGCTCCTACTACATAAATAGGAATTCCTGCGAGTACTACCACTCGATTCCAAGCAGCTGGGAAATCTCTCCAGGCGGCTGGGAGATCCAACCGGACCTACAGCATAACAGCTGTCTTAACAAACTAGCTAAAAATAGTAAAGTATGGTCAACATGACCTTATTACATGCATTGGTCTTACAAGACCTTCTTGGAAACATTAACAAGACTTAAAACAAACTAACTGCCTCATGGAGGCCAGCTGTCAGGTAGGTGCTCCTGCACCATTATGTCTCCCATGCACTATATAGATCTCCTCATGCAAAAATTAAATTATGCATTTAAAAATAATATATGCATATGTCTCAACCTTATAACTCCCATGCCTATAAAATCTATGTATCACAAATCCCAATAGCAACTCATGCATCAACTATATATACTCTACCTTTTTAAAGAGATAGAAGGTATCACCTTATAGCTCCCATCATATCTTATGCCCTATCATTACCTTATATTTATAAGGCTTTCAATACTTCTCCCATGCTAACCTCCGATCTTCATGCAAAAGAAAAATATATAAAGGCATATAGCCTTACCTTTATATGATTATTTGTTTTGACTTTTGCAAAATCAAAATGAAAAAAAGGTTTAAAGAAACTTCAGCCTCACAGGCCCCTATGGAAATATTTACCTTCATCATTAGGTTGGAAGACTTTCAAGTCCTTATCTCGGTGAATAATAGATGGATAGCAATGATTTGTTAAAACAAAAGTCAAAAAAGAAAAAGAAAAGCTCATTCGAGCTGCCAAAATAGGGCTTTGAAACATTAATTCATCATTTTGACTTGTCATTTGTTTTGCTCCTCCTGAGCTCCTCTCGAGCTACCGCCATGTTTTCTAGGGTTTGGAAGTTTCTTCACTATTCTTTGCACACTTCTATGGTTTCCTGATGCACTTCTCTCTGTATCTTTGACAGGGAATTGAAGGTGAGTTGCTTTGTGTTGATTCTAAGCTATTTTTTGACTTTTCTTCACTAGTTTTTTGTTATTTTGGTTACAGCCACATAGTTATCTCTAAGCATTTTATGATCTTTTTCTCTTTGCCACTGTTTCTCCCTTGTATGGGCCACCATGGAAGCATGATTTTGAGCTTGTTTGGAAGAAACAAAAGGAAAACATTTAATAGAAAGAACCAATATCACTTCTAAAAATCTACTCACAGGCACAAAAGGATAAGGGTTTTGCATATTTCTTGTCCTCTTTTTGTATTTTCACTTGAACATAGAAGCACGAAATACATGTCCATTTTTTCTCTCTTTATGCTATTCGAAAAGGGAAAAAGAACTTTGATGTGAAAAACTAGGTCGCGGCCTCTCATTTTGGGTCTGCATAAGAACAAACTCTTTTCATTGGATTGGGTAAATTATGAATGCTTAGGGTTTCGTTATTTTGTCTACAAAACCCTCATGGCTCAAATAAACTTTCCTTGCTCGGTCTTGTAGTAGCCTCTAACATAGCACTATATATGTGTCTATATTCTTCATCTGGGTTTTTATCAAAAAGTTTCAAGAAACCTTGCTCTTTACAGGTCGTGGCCTATGCCCTCCTGGGCCTACATAAAAAATATAAGATTTGCATTGTAATGGAAAAGCATAAAATGCTTAGGGTTTGAGCACTCTTTGTCTTCATTTTTTCAAAAGATAAAAGACACACTGTATGATGATGTTTCGGCCATCTCTTCATTATTTAGTTCTATAAAAAGCTCGACCCATGATAGAGATATGTCACTCCTGTAGGATTAATGCTTTGGTTTTTTTCTCCAATGTGACATTTGTTCTTACTCTATTCTAAAAATGCAAAAACACACAACTCTACACTCTTTTAGTTGCAAGATGTTTCTTCTTCTATCTTTTGAACAAACTGATTGCATTTTGATTTTGACACTGTACCTTGGCATTTCTATGCTATCCTGTATCTGATATGTTATTGTATTTATGGAATATGGACTTGCAATAAATAGAAGGTATTAAAGAAGCTGGATATGATTTTCTTTTTTTCCGTCCATATGTAACTACATCTGCATTTGATATTTTTATTCCTTATGTTGTACCTGTACCTTTCATCCGTGATCTTGTACAATATGTTATCTATTTCATTAAATCTTCTGTAATCCTAATGCTCTTTGATCTTAATGGACTGCACTCTCTTTTGGATAAAGGCTATATTTTGGTGACTTGATCATTAAAAGATATCTTAGTCTTTCTTTATAATCTGTTGCTCTTCTTTGAAGTATGACTATATATCTTTGCATGAGAAAATTGTTTCCTCTTGATGTTGTTCTTTACTTATTATCTCCTTTTGTACATTCTCTTCATGTTGTTCCAATTGCCTTTTCATATGGTTGTAAATTATATATGTTGTTCTTGTACTTTCTCTTATGTTGTTGCATCATTTTGAACACATCATTCATGGCTTTCAAATCTTCTATATCAGATACATTTATGATAGTGATAAGGACCACTGTGTTGAAATAAGGGTAGACAACTGAGAGGGGGGTGAATCAGTTGTCTTAGAACTTTTTATCCTCTGCTACAATTAAACTTCTTTACCACTTATTAACAGATGAATGATATAACCATGAAAGCATGAATCAACAACACATGAGCAAAAACAAAATCAACACACATAACACCAAGATTTTTACGTGGAAACCTGGTTAAGGGAAAACCATGGTGGAGGTTAATCCACAAAAATTAATACCATGTTAAAAGTATTACAAATGGGGAGGGCACATGCCTTCAGGCTCACTGCCTAGAACTCACTGCTCAAATAGGCTCACTGCCTACATCAATGATTACAAGAAGATTATAGAATGTTTGAACTGATGAATAGCATCTACCAATGCAAAAATTCAGTTCCGGTTAAGCACAAAATACTGATCTTACACACTTCATCCTTACTCTACCCTGTTTCACTCTTCGGTCATAATCTGAGCTTAGATCTTCACCTTCGCACTTCTTTCTGCCCTTTTTGCACTTACTCCATCATCTCATCACAATCTCCCCTCAAAACACTCAAATCCATCAGCTATATATATCTGCATCAAGAAATTCAATCAACTGTAGTTAGCTTCAAGAAAACTTTGAACATTTATTAAGAACTCTACTCTGTTAGCTGAATCCATGCACAAACAACAACGCAGACCAAAAACATGTGTTCTCAAATCATCAATCATGTCGGCTAATACCACTAATTATCACAAATTGCTTAACCAACAACTTTTCTTCATTTGGACCAAGATCAAATACTAGGTTAGCCTATTCTTCTTCTGACTGTATTGACTAACTGGAACCCAATACTCAGATGCTTATAACTTTTGAATCCTTCATCACCGTAGGCTAAATTTCTGGATTTAGATAGCCCTGACTATCCTTATCACTCCCTCAAATCTACAGCACACTGTGATTTACCACCAGAGAGATCCAGATTAGGATATTAGACCCTGTCACATGCTCTATTTCTGACTACTCGGACTTGGACAAATCTTTACTCTGACTTCCGGTATGAACAACTTATGTAATGTGGATGTGTAAGTAGTTGCCATCAATGACAACACATGTCATGTGTAGTAGTGTCTCCTGCCAATAATCTCCCCCTTTGGCATTGATGGAAACACTTAGTGAAAAATGACTAAGTGTCAGAACAACTCCCCTTTACTATGTACACTTATGCTTTTCATTGTTCTCCAGTGCTCCCCCTTTGTTGGATTCCTCATTTTTCACTACTCTTCACTCCCCCTTTGACATCCATGGCAAAGGGTGGGATTCACAAACTAGAATTTACACAAAAATTCTATATACCAAGCCACATATGTACAAACAATCCTTAAGTCCTATTTACATAAACTTAAGTATATAGCCAAAAAAGTTTTTCAATAGTGCCAGCTCACTATCCTAGCTCTTCTTCATACTATTTAAAATTGAGATATGGCCACTGAATAGAAATGCTTGTGACTCTGTCTTCCAAAAATTAGTTTGGTCACTTGTCTGAGCAGCAGCTTGGGCTTCAGCCAAGGCATTGAACATTGCTTCCATTTTTGGGGAAATTAGTCTTTTCTTTTGTCAATTTCTTTATTTCTTCAATCAAGTTGATTGCCTGACACTCCTTGCTTGCCACTGATGTTGTCAAAGGATCAAAAGATTTGGATACACTTGATAGTTTTTGCTTAGACTCCTTTATTTTATCTTCAATATCCTCTATAACTTTAGGACAAGATAAGCAAAGTTTATATACATTTCCTCCTTCTATAAGAGCATTTTAAATTCTATTTACACTGATATCTAGCATAATTCTATCTACTTCAATCATCCCTTTTAGAGCATCAAATCTTTTACCATTGAATTCATTTTGAACCTTGACCTCTGTAGACTTTTCAAGAGATTCAAAATGAATATTTATAGAGTTTATCAAGTTCTTTAACTGATCGGAGGGGGATGTTGATGAGTCCTAGTATGTTGGCATGATTTTCTCCAAAATCCATGATGCCAGACCAAGTAGCTCACTGTCTTCTATGCGAGACTTTAAAATATCTTCTCTAGCCTTAGCTTGTGTGAGAGAGGCCCACTTTATCTTCTGAATTGGTGAAAGACTTTCCAAATTGATTGGACCTTTCAACTCTTCTGCAACTAGTTTATCATTTTCCAAAATTTCTTTCACTGCTTCTGTAGTGTCTCTTGCCTAAAATGATGTTTCTGACTTGTGTTCTTCAGGGCCTCCATCTCCTCCCTTTTGAGAGTCAACCATATTGTTCTGCCCATCATTTTCTTTCCTTTTCTTTGCTTCTACCTTTTTTGCATCTTCATCAAAAGCATTCTTGCTTTTATCTATCTCAGAGATATGTTCTACAATCTCTTCTGGAGAATTTGGTGTATCTACAGTGGTAGTTTTATCAGGTTCCTCAACATCTGGAATGGAAGAGTCAACTCCACCATTAGTTTATTTTACTTGATCTTCTTCCATCATTTCTTCATCCTCTTTATTCAATGCTTCTTCTTTTGGAAAGGAGTCATCATCTACTCAAGTTTGTTGTTTATTTTTCTGCTGCTCTTCATCATTCAGAATTGATGCATCCTTGGTATCAACCGGTTCTTCTGTAACCACATAGAACTTGTTCTTGTCCAGTGCTTTCTTTAAATCTATTTTGTTTCTTTAACAACTTCATCAATATCTCCAATCATCAGCTTATTCATCCTTGTCTTTCTTCTGAAATCATTCTTGACCTCTTTAAAAAAATTATCTACTTCTTTGTTGGAGATCACCAAACACAAACTCGATAACACATGTTCCCTCAACTCCAAATCTTTAGCTTTAGCAGCCTCTTTCCTCATTTCCAAAATGTTACTCAGACTCTTATGGATTTCAGATAAAATTTCCACAAGAGCTCGATTGAATGTATTCAAGTATTTTACAGTGGCATCCTCCAAAATTCTCTTGTTTGCATTATCAAAAGTGTTATAGTATTTTATTATGGGTTTTAGATTCCCATGAATCGTCACAGCATTCACAATTTCTTCTACATACAAAGTGGATTTTCTATCTTGGGTTTCAGTCTTTTGTCTTTTACTTACCTTCATACTTCCGGAAGGCTTTGTAGACACCCAAATTTGTCCCAACTTTGTCCATGTCCTACAACACCTTGTTAAAACATTATCCTAGACATCATGTAGCATTTTGTCCTAAATCCCACTCTTAATCCCACTAATCCATTAGCCAATTAATTAAATAAATTTTATTTATTTAATTAAAATCCCATTCAATCCCATCCTTATCCTACTTAGCCAATTAATTAAATAAATTGTATTTATTTATTTAATTTCCAACTCATATCCCAACCAATTCAAATATTTTATTTGAATTAAGTTCCCCACTATCTAATTAATTAAATAAATTTTATTTATTTAATTAATATCCAACTCATATCCTAACTAATTCAAATATTTTATTTGAATTAAGTTCTCATCATAAGCTGACTTTCCAATTAATTAAATAAATTTTATTTATTTAATTAATTTATCTTATCATTAAGCCGACATGTGTGCCTCTTTCATTTAAAAAAGATAAGTGGTACTATAGCCTTTTATTTAATATCTTTCATATGTAGTACTTTTTATGTACACAAGCACACATGAGCCTTATCCTCCCTCCACTTGTCAAATGACTACAACTCCCTTGAAGAGTGGGATAACCTAATCAATCCTAGCCGTCCACATCAATCAATTAGCTTTTTAATCTTAGCCATCCATTGGAACCAAGCCTTTCCTATAAATCAAACCCCTCATAAGCCATTAGCAAGGCATTGAGCTTCAAGTAACATGATTCTACCAAATTATCTAAAGCATGCATTGAGCCTCAAGTATCCACATGCTGTTGAAATATCATTAGAGCCTTTGCATCCTTCATCTATCATTCATTCTAGCATCTTCATCTTAATGTTATGCTGCAGAATCGAGCAACCAACACAACAAATTGATCAATCAAGCTCATCTTGCATCTTCGAGGTATTGAATTATTTGGGTTTAGGTTATGCATTTCAATTGTTTGATCATTTCCATTTATAAATCCAAATTTTTAGATATACATTTGGCACGCCCGGTGGGACTCACGTCCTTGATTAACCTCTCTTGTTTGGGTTGTTTTTATGAAGTTTAGATCTCTTGGAGCACCAATCTTTCATTTTTGCAAGCTTTTGTAGCAAAAATTTGCATTTTTCTAACCCTAGTTTGCAAAGATTTGGCTAAAAATGTATGTATATGATCTCTTAGCCCAAATATAACCTCACCATTGCGTCCAGGATGCCATTTCCATAAACTTTGAGTACAAATTTGCCTAAATTTGATGAAAAATGGAGCGTTTGGTGAAGAAAACAACAACCGGACTGCAACAATGTGCTTCTGGTAATTCAGGTCGCTTCTGATCAAACAGCAGTCGCCTGGGCTAAATCAGCTCGCCTTTGGGCAAACAGCAATCGCTTATGGTCAAATTTGGTCCGCTTTTGAACAAACAGTGCTCGCTTTTGAACAAAAAGAGACCGCATATGGTAAAATTGGTCGCTTATGGTTAACATTTGGCATTCCGTCTCCTGAAACTCTCCAGATTGCTTTTGGGTTATTATGCATCACTTTTGGTCTTTTGTTGGTCGCATATGAACTATTATTTGGCACGTTTATCCATTTTTGCATCACATTTGAGCAAAAATCAGCCGCTTTTTGTATCTTTGCATCGCTTCTACATTGAAATCGACCGCCTATAGTGTTTTGTGGATCGCTTTTGTAATAACAGTGGTCGTCTCTAACCCTATTTGCATCGCTTATGAACTAAAAATAGCTACTTTTAATCTGATATGCATCGCTTCTGAACTGACAGAGCTCGCCTTTGCAGAATAGGGTTTTTTTGTTGCAACTGTCATTTTGCAGGTACAGGTCGCCTATAGGCTGAAATCGATCGCTTAAGGGTTTATCCGGATCGCCTATAACCCTACAGGAGTCGCATTTGGTGTTTTTGCATCGCATTTAATATGCAAGGGCTCGCATGTTGCTAAAAGGAGATCGCTTATGATTAACAGTAAATCGCCTCTGCACTTTTCTTAACCGCCAAGGTTCACCTGTACCTCCTGCATGCCAAAGGAAGCTATTTTTTTCAAACTCGCATAACTTTCACATACGGAGGCCAAATCGCACAAACAAGGACTTGTTGAAAGCTAGGAGGACAAGCTTCACAACTGTACCACTTTTATCAGGTGACTGTACTATTTTTTAGGCTTTTTTATCAGTCAAAGTTTAGGTTCATTGCAAACTTCATTTGAGCATAACTTGAGCAATTTTGATTGTTTTTCAGCGAAACTTTTTTTCTAATTGCTTAGAATCTCCTGAACTTTCTGTTTATGCAATCTATTTTTCTATATCAGATCATTTTCATCAGAATTTTCAGATTTCATCTTTTTCATGTAATCATCTTCTTTGCAAGTTTACTTGTTTCTTTTTAGAATTTGGTGACTTGTAGGAGCATCCAAGGAGCTGGAGCAGCATTGGCACCAACATCTACAGCAAATTGGAAAGTGATTGTATCAGGTGCACTCATTCTAATCTTTCATCTCTTAATCTTGTTTGATCACACATTTGGACTTTGGGATTAAAACGAACATTGTTTGCTATCACATCATCAAGAAATTGGGATAAAATGAACAAGTGTCTTTCATCACATTTGGATTTGGATCTAAAACGAACAAGTGCTTGAACTGTTTGATCACACATTGATTTCTAAGGTTAATGAACCCCATGTGAGTGTGACCAAGTAAATGTGTATGCTCTCTCCTCATGTCCCAACACGAACTTGGAGATCAAAAACATTTACTTGTGTTGCTTTTGTTTAGCCTTAGAGAGGCCTGCCTTGGTATCCACCCCAAGGGAACGACCTTAAGTGGTACTTTCATCCAGTCCGCTATAAAAATCAGAGGATAAGGCAAAAGCCAAGTCTAACCGGTATTAGCGCTCACCATACAGTGCTAACTCGAAAGGAGGTGTACCTTTGTGTATATTAAAACTCCTAGTAGGGTTAATTAAAGTCTTAAGTGGCTTGCTGGATGCTCGTGGGGTGCTGGTCCCCCAGATTTTCATTAAAACCTCCTTGTGATAGTGGCCTTGCCTTAACTAGGACTTGTTGAAGTGTCTTCACGTGCTTGTTTAACCATCATCACATTATTCCAAACTAACAACTTGCTTATGTGTCTTGTGTGAGTGATTCATGTGTGTATATGCATAATCATTTGTTTGAATATTGCCACATCGAGCTCTAAACACTCAAATACATAAAGACAAGTCATCCTACACATTCTTCCAATAACATTCAAACCCAATCATCTTCATCCCAAACATAGCCTAGTTATCATCCAACCCTTCATATCCACATCATCCAAACAAGCCACATCATCATCCAAATCCCTAAACAAGCACTTGCTAAAAGGACTTAAGACAAAACACTTGGTGACAACATGTCTACACTAGAGGACCTAGAAATCAAATTCCAAAGATTCCTCCAAAATCTTTATCAAGGATCACAACCCCTAAACCAAGATGCCATTGAAACATTACACTTCTTCATCCAAAGAGCTCAACCCCATGCAAGTCAATCACCTCAACTACAACACTTCATAGCCCAAGTCCAACACCTTTTATCCACTAGTCAAGCTCGACAAGTACAACAATCCTTAGCCATTCCATACCAACCTAATCCACCTTATAGCCACATGTCATATCCATCCACTTCCTATCAACTTAATCCACCTATCCACCAAGTCAATGCCACATCATCCTATGAACATCCACCTCAAGTTTATCCAATCCCTCATGCCATCGTTCCAATACACTACCAAGCCCATCTACAAAGCAATCAAGTGATATCACAAGAACAACATGCAAGTCCAAATAGCCCTTTGTACATAAATCAAGCAGGTCCAAGTACACCTTTTCAACAAGACCATCAAGCACCATTGATAGACCTAAGTCCACCTTTACAACAAGAAGCACATCCAAGTCCAAGTGGTCCCTTGTACATAAATCAAAGCCTAATTTATCCTATGCAAGATCTAATAACCTTTGACAAGGGAGATACCAATCTAGAGTGGCCACCATCATGCAATCCCATGCCAACACATGAGCCAACAAGTTCTATCCCAACACCATCATGTGATCCCATTCCTAGTCCATTAATCCCTCTACCTTCCAAACCACCAAGCCCTCCATTACCTTCATCAGCATGCCATTCTAATCCTTCAGCAAAGGATGCGGCTGAGAGAGTTTTACAAAGAATGCTTGAAGGAAAACTCATTGAACTTCCTAAAGTCAAACCATGTGAAGAAAGTCCATATGATGAACAAGATTATTGTGCATACCATAGGACCAAAGGCCATAATACAAATCAATGCCTAATATTTGTCCCAATTGTTTACAAGGTGTACCTACCCATAATGGGAAAACATGCCACATCATCCCAATCTTATGTGTCACCCCCATCTAGTCCAAATCCTAATCCACCCAATCCAATTAGCCCTCAACCTAATCCTAGTCCTAAGCCTACAACACCATCTACTATTATTGCTCATCCATTATATTTCCCATCCACCCATACACTTGCAAAGGATGTGATCCATTGGCTACTAGATAGGAATAGACTACCCCTATGTCAAACACCAATTCATGAACCTACCAATGAACTTCCAAAGGTCATGTCCAATCCTATACTCTCATCATGTGGTTCACATATCCTTGAGCCTCTTCAAGAGCCTTCCATTAATATACCTAGCCCTTTGAGCCCATCATGTGACCTACAAGCCAACAAGTCTATTCAAGAGTCTCCAACTAAAAGCCTAAGTCAAGAGCCATCATGCCTTCATGTTGATAACTATCAAGAGCCTATCAAGTCCACTCAAGAACCTTCCACTTCCATCCAAAGTCAAGAGGTATGTCAAGAGCATAATCGTAAACATGTGGAAATATTGAACCTTAATCTTAATCAAGATCAAAGCACATCTACATTCAAACTATCCATGACCTACTTATGGGTTTCCCTCAAGCTATTAGCCATCACCATGACCTCATTCATGAGCAAATTTATCCCTTTTATAGCCCACTTAATCCTATTTTTGCTTATAGTTATGATCAAGGTTCTAGCTAAGATCATGAAAACCATGATGATCCATTTGGTAAAACTTTATCTATCTCATGATCAAGATGATATCTATGATGAAGAACCTATTGAAAGGTACCTTGATCCTATCCATAATCCCATAACCATCCATGAGCGAGATATCCAAATTGCTCGTAGTCATCCTCCATCTAGCCCTATCCATAATGAGCAAACATCCACTTGTCATAAGGAGACATGTGCCTCTCAAGAACACATAAGCATAGAAGATCAAACAAATAACTTGGATCTTAGTGAACACACTGCTAATGATCCTCCCTCCACATCTACCATCGATCCCGTTTCAAGTCCACCATCATGTCCTAATGGTCTTACCACCCTTATACATGAGTGTTCTTCCTTAGGACAACAACGACCTTTATCCACTTCACCTTCTTCATCCAATAATGAGCTCAAGTCTAATGTTCAAACCACAGCTAGTCCTATAGTCAATCACATACTCCAAAACATGAACTACAAAGACAAAGGTCTAAGCCTTTATGAACAAGGTATTTTGGAGCCAAACCCTGTCAAAGTTCCTCCATGCTCATATGGCCTTGGAAACAAACCTCAAGGTAAACAAGGCCAAGATGTTGGTAATCCCTTCATGCGTCCTAAATCTACCACTTTCCATCGTACCCCACATCATATACCCAAGACATATGTAGCCATTTCACCTCCATCATCCTATAAATGTCAAAAGCATGTGACCATACACCTTCCACCATCCACTTTGCCTCCACTTTTACCAACTCCAAATATCCCTCCATCCACCTTGCCACCATTGCTTCCAACACCTAACATACCTATCATTCATAAGTATCTTTACATCCCTAATCATGACCAACAAAAGCACACATCATTTAAGCATAAATCTTCCAATAGTTCTATCCACTCCACCCACCCCATGGGATTCAAAAGCAAAATTTTTTATGCCTCTACTTATAAAGCTAAAAATCCTACCAACAACCCTAAAGGTCTTCATACCTTAGGACATGAAGAATCAAAATCAAAGCAAAGTTCATCTAAACAATTATCTAAGCCCTTACCTCCAAATGCAAAGCCCAAAAGCAAAATGGTTTGGGTTCCTAAGCAAAAAGCTAGCAAAGCGAATGAGGCATCCTCATCCACATCTCAAGAATCCCAACCATCTATATCCATCCAAGAACCTATTTCCACCCAAAACTTCCATTCCCTTCAACAATCCCACAAGCAAAACAAAAGCACTAAAAATACTAAGTTTATGTGGGTTCCTAAATCACTTCGTCAACCATCCCCTCAGCAAACATCTCCATTGCTTCCTACACCACCATCCAATCAAAAGCTTCAATGTTTATCACGATGTGTGCAACCGTTGGTCATGGTTCCCTTCCATTCCAAAACATTTCCATATAGCTACATCTCCCCATCTTCCATCCATTATCCTACATATCTCCCCCATGCTATCCCTATAGTCCATGCTTTTGCATGAGCCTTTTGTCCCTCCATCCTTGCATGAACCTTCCATAATCCATTTCATCATCCACTATCTACCTACTCCATCTCCCATCCATGCAATCCCTTATCAACATCTATGAGCATAATGACATGGTCCATGCGAAGACATCATCCATCTCTAATGGGACTACCAACATTCATAGCACTAGACACTTGAGTCCCTCCTATCCATTACCATGGTGAAAACCTGGCAAACAGGCGCCATGTGTAATTGTCATGTCATCCCATCTAAAAGCAAAAAATAAAATAAAAAGAAAATAAAAAAATCAGAAAAGTAAAGAGAAAGCCCTTCGTCCAATGGTGAAAACTTGGTAAACAGGCACCTTGGATAAGTACCATGATGAAAACCTGGCAAACATGCGTCATGTGTAGGTTTATCTTCTATGTCACTTACACTTGGGGGCACATTGTCTCATCCAACCTATCCATTTCCAAACTATCCATCCCATTATATCATTTTCCATTCTATCTTATCCTACCATTACCATACCATCCTATCATCCTTAGCCATTACATAAACATGCTTATCCTATTGAACCCATTTATCTATCCTCCCGCCTTTTGATTTTGATGAAGACATAGGGGCAAAATGTTGAAACATGTTTGGATCTTTCTTGGCATACCTTCTTTCCAAACCAAGTCATATCCATTGACAATTTATCTATCCCATTTAAACCAATCCAATCATATCATCCCTTGGTCATGAACTTTGTCATGAAAAACTCCTAAGCATTACCACCTAGAATGGGGCAAGTTCTTCCTATGCAACATAGCCTTTGGAAATCACATCCTAGATCCCTTATGATCCATCCACTCTAGCATATCCTTATCATAAGTTTTCCATCTTATAGCTTATCCCCATCTATTTATCATGAGCTTTCCACTATAGCCTACCTATCCGTTTATCACGGGGCATGCATCCATCCCTTATATGGCCTATCCTTATATATCCATCCATCTATCATGAGCCTTTCATCCCCTTTACTATGAGCCCATCCATTTATCCATCCTTTGCACCTAGACTTGGTTTCTTCCCTTGTCATTGGTATCTAGCACAAAGGCTACCCAAATTGTAAATCTATTGATGTTCCAAAACATTCAAAAACACAAAAAAATCAAAATATTCCCCAAAACCCCAAAAAAAAATCAAAATATTTCAAAAAATCCAAAAAAAACAAATATCCAACAAAAAATCCAAGCAATAAGATCAATTCAATCATCATCCAAAACAATCCACTCCATCAACATCAATCAAAATCAAAATCATCATCATCAATTCTTCTTATCAATAACATTCATTCATCTATTTCAATCACTTCTTCCAATCATATCAATCAAATCAATCTAAGCAATGATCTTAAATCCAAGTCACATTAATCCATATCAAGCAAGCTAATCAATCAAGGAACATTATCCAATCCAATCTACAGGTTTTTGATCCTAATCTTGTCATGAGCCAAATCAATCATCATCCATGGGATATAGCGTTCCCACATCCTTGTGTTGATCTAGGGATATAGCTTTCCCCGCAATGACAACACTATCTATCATCATCAATGAAACAATCAATCATTGGTTTATAACTTGACAAGGGCAATACCTTGTTTGTTTTACATCCTTTAAGCACACTGAGAACACTTGCTTATGCTTAGATTGAGTGGACACTCCAATCATCACACTATCACTATCATCATTCAAAACAATCCAATCATCAAACAAATCAACCCAGCAATAGAAAACATCACAACCAAAGCACATCAAGCCAACCATCAAGACAAATCCAATCAAATTATTCCAAGCAATGATTCAAATGCAAGCCCATCCTTAATCCATACCAATCAAGCTAATCAAGCTAGCCAAGTTATCCATGGTCTTGATCCTAGCTTTGTTGTAAGCCAAATCAATCAATCAACTAGCCAACCAACTTAGCAAACAAACTTGTGTTGATCTAGGGATATAGCTTTCCCCGCAATGACAACACTCTCAACTATCAACAATCAGCAACCAATCATTGGTTTACAGCTTGACAGGGGCAATACCTTGTTTGTTTTTGAATCATTTGTGCATGCTTGCTTGTTTGCTTGTGTGTGCTATCATTTTTATCTTGCATTTGTATCACATCAGTATCAATTCCAGCTAATATTCATATCTTGTGTATGTTGGAATAGCTTTTTGCACTATCCTTTGCATCTAAGGTCATATCATACCTTTTGTGCCTTAGGACTCAATGCTCTAAGTTTTCTTCCTCATACGTTAGACAAGATTGTATTATGCTGGGGCACGAGACACAATGTCACCCTGGTCCTTATACCTTGGTGCATAACGTCTAGTGCTATATCAAACATCATGGTTGCTCACATTCATTGCAGCATAACACATCATCCATTTCTTCTATCTATCCCCTTATCTTTCATAGTCTAAGCCATTTCATTTCGAGAGCCTACCCGTGCTTGTCCAACCCGCCTATCCTCTCGAGGGGGCATCATTATCCCATTTCATCCTTACATCATCATCACTATCCTTTTCCTCTATCCATACCTTATCTTCTTTGAAATGATGTTACTCGACACAAAGCTCATCATCTCGAACATCATCTCAAAGAGGGGCAAAATGTAGACACCCAAATTTGTCTCAACTTTGCCCATGTCCTACAACACCTTGTTAAAACATTATCCTAGACATCATGTAGCATTTTGTCCTAAATCCCACTCTTAATCCCACTAATCCATTAGCCAATTAATTAAATAAATTTTATTTATTTAATTAAAATCCCATTCAATCCCATCCTTATCCTACTTAGCCAATTAATTAAATAAATTGTATTTATTTATTTAATTTCCAACTCATATCCCAACCAATTCAAATATTTTATTTGAATTAAGTTCCCCACTATCTAATTAATTAAATAAATTTTATTTATTTAATTAATATCCAACTCATATCCTAACTAATTCAAATATTTTATTTGAATTAAGTTCTCATCATAAGCCGACTTTCCAATTAATTAAATAAATTTTATTTATTTAATTAATTTATCTTATCATTAAGCCGACATGTGTGCCTCTTTCATTTAAAAAAGATAAGTGGTACTACAGCCTTTTATTTAATATCTTTCATATGTAGTACTTTTTATGTACACAAGCACACATGAGCCTTATCCTCCCTCCACTTGTCAAATGACTACAACTCCCTTGAAGAGTGGGATAACCTAATCAATCCTAGCCGTCCACATCAATCAATTAGCTTTTTAATCTCAGCCGTCCATTGGAACCAAGCCTTTCCTATAAATCAAACCCCTCATAAGCCATTAGCAAGGCATTGAGCTTCAAGTAACATTATTCTGCCAAATTATCTAAAGCATGCATTGAGCCCCAAGTATCCACATGCTGTTGAAATATCATTAGAGCCTTTGCATCCTTCATCTATCATTCATTCTAGCATCTTCATCTTAATGTTATGCTACAGAATCGAGCAACCAACACAACAAATTGATCAATCAAGCTCATCTTGCATCTTCGAGGTATTGAATTATTTGGGTTTAGGTTATGCATTTCAATTGTTTGATCATTTCCATTTATAAATCCAAATTTTTCGATATACAAGCTTATCTTTTGCAGCTTTTGAAGCTTCTACTTTCTTTGTCTTTATTTCCTTTACTACTTCATCTGATTCTGTTTCCTCATCATCTTTAAGGTCACATATGTTCTAGATGCTTTATTCTTCATTCTTTTACCATCTTTACTATATGGTTCGTCTTCTAGTTTCTCTATTCTGATAGGTTTTGTGTGGACAAAGGCAACAACAAAGCTTCTTGTTTTTCTGGCCTGGCTGGTGGAGACTTCCGGAACACTAGGTTATTCTTTTTCAGCTTGCTCAGTTCTCTTCCTGACTTCTCTCACTACCTCTTTGGTTATCTCTATGCTCTCTGCATACATTTCCACTTTCTTTTGAACTTTCCTCTTGATTTCTAGTTTTCTGAGCTCAACATGCAGTTTCACACTTAGCTCTTCATATGTCCCAAATCTTTCAACTGTTGTGTCATTTGGCTTGCTCAAAATGTGTTGAGCATACATATCCAATACTTGCTTATCAACCTCATACCCCTTGAGCATGATCCATATTGTTCTTGGTTCAACAACTTCCATTGAATGCATCATGTTTTGAAATTTTTTTAACCACAGATGTGGGAATTCTTTCCCTTGAATGCATCATGTTCTGAAATTTTTTGAAGAAACCCCAAAGAGCAGTCCTTTGGGCATTGGAGTCACCAATACTATTCAAGTGCTCTCTTATTTGAATAGCAACGAGTTTATCATTGGTCTAACACATGTTTTTCTTGCTGGGTAACTCATTCATGAAATAGAAGAACAAACATAAGACCATTGTACCATATTTGAAAGTGTTATTATCCTTCTTAACCTTATTCAAATTTTCTATCAGCTAGTTCTGCAGCAACTCGTACAAGTCATAATCAACATTCTCTCTTATCATCTAATACATTGCATAGATAGCTGTACCAGTTACAAAATTTTCCCTACTAGAATGATAAATCTTGTATCCAATCACCATTGAAGCAAATTTGACATCCGGATCTATAATGTCATTTATTGTCATTGCCCTTTTGTCAAACCTTGAACTAGTAGCATCAGTTACGATTTGATTCTTTACTAATTTCAACATGGGCAGTCCACCGGATGAGTTTAACCTTGTCATGGCCTTGATGACATCCTTGTGATCTTGAAAGGTTTCATTAGCCACATAAACTCATCATACATATGGATTAAAACATACTTGACCCATTCATCTTCATCGAAGGATGGAAGCCCTATAATCTAAATGAAATGTTTATCGTGCAGTGCCTTACACTCAGGTTTAAGACCATGAATTTCATCCCTTAGATGATTCTTGAACAAATCTACAAAGCTTGAGTCCTCTAATTCATCTATGCTCACATGAATATAGGCCCTAATATCTTCAACATGCAATACACCATACAGAACATTTGAAAAGACACCTAACGGGTTGACTTCTATTGATTTGTGTGGATGCTTCTTGAATTTCAGTTGAGGCCTTTCAGTAATATCAACAACCAATAGTGTAGCCATTGCAAAAGATTACAAGTTCAAAGCTTCGTAGAAAAATACCTTTTTCTTCCACAAAATTTGGGTTAGCTGATGAATTCATCGGTCACACTTCAAATCCTTGAAATCTTAGCTCAGGTCCTCTTCTTCTCGTTCTCTTTGAATGCAAAGTGATCCAGATGATTGAATGAATGACTTTTTATCCTCCACAAAACCTAATTTGTCATTGTAATAAATGCTCTACCCTAATACATCCAGTTACACTATTTATGCATGTAGTCAATCTTCAATTGCTCCGTAATCAATCATATTTGCTTCTTTTCTTCCAGAATTTGCTTCAATAGATCTACAATAGGCTTCCCTATATTCATTCATCATACCAGATTCAGGCACCCACTTACTAGTAGGGGGAATTAGATTTTCAATGCATCTCGCCTAAGCCAGAGCTACTGATTCAATTCCTGGAGGAATTATCAACACCAGATTCTGGTGCGGACCCATCACCTTCATTGTTTGCATCTTTCTTCACCCACGTTTTATTCATTTCTTTCTAAATCTCATTCACATCTATTTTATCTTTGCCTTTGTCCATCTTTTGCTCTACTCTTCATGTCTGTGAGTTCACCTTTTTGCTTCTGCAAAATTTAGTAATGTGTCCAGATTTGTTACAGTTAAAACATATAGTCTTGTTTCTCTGATAATCACATGTTGGAGCAGGTTTAGATCGAGCAGGTTTAGATCTGCATTACATTGCCATATGCCCAAACTTCTTGCAAGTAAAACATCTTCCATTAAAAACTTGTTTGTTCCTAGGAGGATTCCTTGATCCACTTCTGTATTCCTCAGCCTTATGACCTATCCTTTTTCAATTAAAGCATTGACTGGAGAAAGATGATTCATTTTGATTTACTTGACTTATGCATTGATTAGCTCTATGACCATACTTATTACATTTGAAACAATTGCCATTGAAAGATGGATACCTTTGAGCATTAGGTTGTCTTACCAGAAGTCTTCTACGATTCCTTCTTTGTTTTGTTGCTTCAAGATTTCTTTGACCGGATCCAGAGCTTTCACCTTTCTCAAATCTTAGACCATGATTATCATCTGCCATCTTCTGACTATCAAGCATCACTTCAAGTTTGGCTGAGCTTAGCTTGATTTTTTCTTTATATTCATTTGCAACTTCTAGGTCATGTATGAGAATGACAATTTGCCTTTCAAGTTCTTCCTCATTTTCCCTACTTTCATGTAGATCAAACTCTAAATGACCAATTATTTTCTCCAATCTACAGCATTCTTCTGTTCTTTCTTTTAGAGATTGATTCAATTTTTCTTCAGTCTTCTTCCTTTCTTCAATTTCCTTAGTTAGCCTCATCACCCCAGATTCCATTTCATGTTTTAGGACAACAACTTCTTTTGCTAACTTCTCACATTCCTTTGTCTTCTCTTTCAGAGCCTCATCCATGTTATTGTCTTCATTGTAATTTGCCAATTGAAGAAGTAGCTCCTTCCTCTTTTCATTAGATTTGTTTAATTTTTCTTTTAAGGTTTCAATGAAATATTCTGCATCTTTAAGGTTCTCTTGCAGATCTTTGATTTCTGCTTGGGATAGATCAAGATCATCTAAGGTTACTTGTAGTTGTTTATTGATACCATCAGAATGCTTGAATGAACCCATTGAAAACACCTTCCTAGATCTTCCTCAAGCTGTTAAACTTCTTCTAAGGAACTAGGCTCTGATACCAATTATTGAAATAAAGGTAGACAACTGAGAGGGGGGGTGAATCAGTTGTCATAGAACTTTTTATCCTTTATTGCAATTAAACTTCTTTACTACTTATTAACAAATGAATGATATAACCATAAAAGCATGAATCAACAACACATGAGCAGAAACAAAATCAACACACATAACACCAAGATTTTTATGTGGAAACTTGGTTAAGGGAAAACCATGGTGGAGGTTAATCCACAAAAAATAATACCCTATTAAAAGTATTACAAATGGGGAAAGCACATGCCTTCAGGTTCACTGTCGAGAGCTCACTGCTCAAAGAGGCTCATTGCCTATAGAAATGATTACAAGAAGATTACAGAATGTTTGAACTGATGAATAGTATCTACCAATGCAAAAATTTAGTTTTGGTTAAGCACAGAATATTGATCTTACATACTTCATCCTTACTCTACCCTGTTTCACTCTTCAGCCATAATCCAAGCTCAGATCTTCACCTTCACACTTCTTTCTACCCTCTTCAAACTTACTCCATCATCTCATCACAATCACCCATCAAAACACTCAAATCCATTGGCTATATATATATCTGCATCAAGAAATTCAATCAACTGTAGTCGGCTTCAAGAAAACTTGGAACATTTATTAAGAACTTTGCTCTATCAGCTGAATCCATGCACAAATACAAACATGGACCAAAAACTTGTGTTCTCAAATCATCAATCATGTTAGCCAATACCACTCATTATCACAAATTTATTAACCAACAACTTTTATTCATCCAGACCAAGATCAAATACTAGGTCGGTCTATTCTTCTTCTGACTATACTAACTAATTGGAACTCAATACTCAGACGCTTATAACTTTTGAATCCTTCATCACCAGAGGCTAAATTTCTAGATTTAGATAGTCTTGACAATCCTTATCACTCCCTTAGATCTGCAACACACTATGATTTACCACTGGAGAGATCCAGACCAAGATATTGGACCCTATCACATGCTCTATTTTTGACTACCTAGACTTGGACAAATCTTCACTCTGACTTCTGGTATGAACAAATTATATAAGGCGGATGTGTAAGATAGACTTAGTTGCCATCAATGACAACACCTGTCATGCGTAGTAATGTCTCTTGCCAACACATTATGCTCATCATCTCTTGGCATTTGTTTATAATTGCTTTGATGAACTTACCTCTATAGAGACTTGAATGTTATCTTTGAATGTCATCTTGAGGTTTGATCATGAATATTGTCCACTCTTTCATACACTTTCTACTCCTCTTGAGAAGTATGACTGTATGTCTCTTTGTTGTTACTTCTCATAAGAATGTAGGCTCATGATGACACAGTGACAGCAATATATGATGTAAATACTTTGTCACTCCTGCACATATGGTTCTTGTAGCTCCTCTTAAGATAATTTCTTTGACAAGACTTGGCTTCACTTGCTATCATGATGTAAGTCTTGAGGCATAATGTATGTCTTCAGTTGATTAAGACAATTGACATCCTTTATACTGATGTTCTTTATTGCATCTATTGCACCTTTTATGACATTTGATAATGACTGTCCCTGATGCTTCTATGGTTGTACTCCATTCTTTTGATCATTGTACTTCTATCCTTGCATTTCTTAATCAGGGAATATGCTCATTGCTCATTCTGTAGCATGTGTATGATGAAGGCAAAAGAATAAGCGTATGATTAGCATTTTTGAACATGATTATCTGATTTTGACAAGTTCTTTCTGAAGTGAGCATAGTTTATAGGAGTAGCTGCTCCTCTTCACTTCTCTTATGATGAATTTTATACTTCATTTGATATGTTGACAGTTCTATGCATTACATGATAGTGTACTCTGTTTATCACAATCTGATATCCTTCTTGAATGAATGAAGAAGGAAGCATGCTAGGCTCTACCCTTATGGGAGCCACATTTTTTCTCCACATGCTTAAAGAATCTACAATAAATTTTACATGTACCTGCATAGTGAACACACAAGTTAGCATAAAAACATACCTTTGAAAGCTGATTGATTTATCTCATGATGATATGATTTATTGCACATGTTTGATTTTGATCCATGTTCATTAATGCATAATGACTACAAGTTTATATGTCTACTAATAAAGCATATGATGAATTTGTATATCTGGAGCTTCTAACAAAACCTTTCTCCAACCTTGTAGGTCCACCATCTTGATTAGGAGCAAGAAGATGAAGACATGAAGACCAAGCTACCAAACAAGATAATCAACCTTCATGATAAGACAATGATGGATATCCACTTTCCTCATGTGTTCTTTTCCTTTTCTTTATCACATATGTATAGTGTAACGACCCATCACGAAACCCTAGAGATAAGCTTAACTTTGCAATACAAAAGACAAATATTTTGTTTTTTAAAAGAAGGAAATGACATTGAAATGTAAATCATGCATATTTATAACTAAGCTAAGCTTTAACCTCTAGGGATTACATGACTGCATTACTAACTACTAACATGATCTAATTACAACCATGGTTCATTTAAATCCAAACACATCAAATGAAATAACACATTCTTTTCTTTCATAACATCAGATAAGTGAACATCAAGATCTTGCATATAAGATTATAAATGTATTTAAAATTTATTTTCAAAAATGAATACATCAATACAATGTTAACAATATTGCTTTTTGATTACATAGGAATGTATACATCAATATAATGGTACATGGTTCATCTGGTATACAAGCATAAATATTTGTCTCCTCAAACTAAACAAAAACGGTGATCTGCTACAAGTGATATATCTTCCTCACACACGAGCAACAACAAGGAAACCAATGGAGATAAAGCACAACCACCCAACCATGTGGAACCCTAAGGTCCACCCCCATGCTAGGAGATAACAATAAGGTCCCACTAAGACAAATAGTCAAGGAAGAAATAAGCTGATTGGTGCAAGGGCTACCCCAGACTCTATCAGACATAATCAATATGAAACATCACAAGTAACTCAATCATTGCCTTCTAAGGTAGTCATGAAATAAAGAGGAAAGAACAAAAAGAGGGAATTTAAGTAGACTACAGTAGGGAGAGTGTCATCGCATGGTCCTAACATGGGTTATCCTGACAATCTCTCACTAGATGCCAGCCCCCATCTATGGTTATCCTGACAATCCCTCACTACACGCTGGCCCCATAGGGTGATACATGCGGAAGCAACATTCCTTTCATGAGGACAAGGAAGATGATCTTGCCATTCTCATCCCATCCTTAGCCTGAATGAGCACTATAGGCATGGGTAAGGCATCCAATTATCTTATTTAGTGAGGAACTACCTGACCCCCTAAGTTAATTATTGGGTTATCACTTGATTAACAACTTTCACTAGGTTATCCTGGAAGCCACTTTGGGCACCATTGCCACAATGAAACCCACTCCCCTACCTACATCTAGAAGATCCTATCCATCAAGAAAGACAATTAACATCAAAATGACAAGTATAAAAGAACAATGCAAGGTATTTCCCCTCTTGCATACAAAACGTAACCACTAGAATCAACTCATATATCAATGCCCAATACATCATTCTTTCTCATTGTTAAGGGAAAATTGGATCAAATGAATAAACAATAATATCAAATATCAAGATACCCAAATCTCAATGAAATGGTGAACAAAGAAGATCTAATCAAATAAAGCAATGAACAATAAAGCAAACCTCCTTAATTCAAAGCTTCCATTGATTGCCTATCACAATCGATCTTGCATGTATGAAATAGGGCCCTTAGATAGTGCACTTCCTTGCTATGCTTCAAGAATGTCAATTGGGAATGGCAGTGATAGTTTATTGCAATGATGAGGAACTTCACAACAATGGTAGTAATGCGTAGTGCGTAGTAGCGAATGTGATCACAAGCAATGAAGCAATTGGTGCCAAAAGTGCGCTGTAATTTCTGCAAAGTAACGATACTTAAAGCTTGGATGAATAGAATGGAAGAATGAAGATTAACGGTATATAATAGATGAGGAACGTGCAATGAATAAGAAGACATGTGTCTTGCTTTCTTTTGCATGAGAGGATTTGCTAAGAATAGAAGAATGAGTTAACGCAATTAAAAGAATATAATACTCAGTTAAGTGATTTAAAACAAGAAGAAGGGATTTGCATGAGAATAAGAAGATATTTTGCTTTATTAAATATTAAGAATATTTAATTGCATGTGCAAGAAGATTGAATTATATTTAGAGATAACTCATTTTCAATGAAAAGCAATTTAAATAAATATTTGATTTATTTAAATTTAGAAAATATATTATAGGAAGAAATAATTAAATAATTGGTATTGTTTAATTTAGAAGATAAGAAAGTAAATAAAATAAATAAATTTAGCTAATTGTTGTGCAAGATTTTGGAAGAATAAATAAAATATTTGATTGTATTTTATTTTTGGAGATTGAAAAGATTTAAATAAATTTGATTGATTTATTCAAATTTGGAAGAATGAATTTGATTTAATTAAATAATTGAGAATTATTTAATTGTTTGGAACAAATGAATTAAATAAAGGATTTTATTTAATTGTTGGAAGAATATGAATCGAATAAATAAATTTGTTTATTTATTTATTGATAGAGAAATTAGAAGGGAATAAATATTAAGAATACTTATCTAGATCGAATTGTGTCATTTTTAGGCATATACATTTTGCCCCTCTTTGATGCAATGTAGTTTACGACGTTGCCCCAAAGAATAGATAGTCTGATAATGATACATGCCCCAGTTTGCCCCTGGTATAGGTTATGATGATAGGATGCCCCCTTGGGAGATTGGATGGGAAGAAGGCAGAAGGATGTGAGACGGACAATCTCACGAAGATGAAGGAAACATTATGCATTTCAGAGAAATGGGAAGAAAACTGGAAGAAATGGGTGCAGGAAGTAGTCGTAGTTACCACCTAGCCAGATTAGGGTTTGCATGCTATATATAGGAGCTGGGTCCACAAGACAATTCATTTGCACACTTGTCTTTGTTTGATTCACTTTGGAGAGCTTAGAGTAGCATAGAGCATAGAGCAGTCAGCATGAGGATGGATATTCCATGCGAGGAGCATCGATTCAAGCGCATTTGTTGATTCGACCGGCCAGCAGAGGCAGGACCCCCGGTATGTATCTCAATTTCCCCTAGGGTCAAGTTTGATAGCAATAAATGCTAGGGAAAAAGTAGGATAGATAAATGCGCTAAAAGACAATGCGGCACATATGCCGTGTGAAATGGTGCATAGGTATTTCTGCGGTGCATGCATGCAATAAAGCGGCACATATATGAAAGTCATGCATATATAGGATAAGTCAGCGCATGCATATTCCTATAGTGCATATACGGTATGTTGCAGTGCATGCGTAGAAGCAGTGCATTTATAGAATAGGACAGTGCATGCATGTGCTTTTGCAGCGCTTTTGCTAGAAGTGGCGCATAGGTCAAAAAATGGTGCATTTGTGAAAAAATGGCACATTTACCACATGTTGTGGCGCATATGTTATAAATAGGCAGATTACTTAGCAAAATTGACTCGATTGGCGTCCTGTTTGATGCGTCAATCGATAAGCTATCTCTGAGATTATAGGAATCTAGTCAAGAGATGTAGTGTGCTGTTTTGATCAATTTGAAATGCTAAGTTAGTTGATAAGGTTCTATAGATATGTTGAGTATGGTACTTGCAGATTTAGGTTGACGCCTTGCTTTGTTTGCTTGCAAGAGGAGATACAGGATATGTTGCAGTCTAGGGAGCAGTTCCCTATGCCCTTGTTGCAGAGATACATGCTGACGGAGATAGATAGAGAGGTGCTTGGTGCTATGAGACTAGATTACATTTGCTTCATGCCCGAGGTTCAGGTGAACCGCGACCTGCTGACTGCTGTAGTGGAGGGGTTCCATAGTGAGGATGGGACTTTCCACTTTCCTACTGGTGAGATGACCATGACATTAGAGGACGTCTACCAGATTTTGCATTTGCCGATTAAGGGTGAGCTTGTGGAGTATGATCCACAGAGAGGTACGAGACTCACGGAGTGTAGGCGAGTGTTTGATGACCTGGAGCTAGTCAGACAGGTCATCCCTTGGCAGGATATTCATGTAATGCCCCACCATGAAACTTTAGAGAACAACACATTTATGCTATAAGAAACAGGATAATTTTTTTTTTTAAAAGATAGAAATAACAAAGTAATATTAACACATCATTTAAACTAATGACTTGTCCTCTAAGATATCATGGTTGCTTTACTTGACAAAACAATTAACATAATCTAACACACATCATGAATTAACATCAGTAACTCATTGTAAACCTAATGCACTAAATCAATAAACATTTACATCATATAAGTATTCATCAGGATCTAGTGCATAGTTACAATTTCTCCCAACATATAAATACAACATTACATTGTTACATTATCATCTTCTAAATACATATGAATACATACATAATGAATCATCTGATACACAGGTTAGCACATGAGCATAATAACTATCTCCATAACTAGGTACACGATCTGAATCTGCTACAGGAGTTACAACCTTCTTGCACATGAACAAAGGCAAGGAAAAACCAATGGAGATAAGGCACATCCACCCGACCATGTGGAACCCTGAGGTCCACCCACCGTGCTAGGAGATAACATAAGGTCCCAAAACGTCATACAGTCAGGTAGACAATTGCCTAACAGGAACAAAGACCAAACAAGACTCCATTACAACACATGACAACACCACAAGCAACTCAAAATCACTTCCAGAGGCAACACACTACAAATGGGGAGAGTACAACTAGGGAATGCTAGGATGCAGTAGGAAGAGTGTCATCACATGGTCCTGACATGGGTTATCCTGACAGCCTCTCACTAGGCACCGGCCCCCATCTATGGTTATCCTAACAGCCTCTCACTAGGTGCTGACCCCATAGGGTGACACATGTGGAATCAACCTTCCTTTCGTGAGGACAAGGAAGTTGATCTTGCCAACCAGGCCTTCTCTACCCATACTTAGTCTAAACGAGCACTACAGGCATGGGAGAGGTAATCCAATTATCTTGTTAATGTGTAATTTACCCTTTTCCCCCTATTCATTTTTAATTTTTCACTTAATTAACAACTTTCAATGGGTTATCCTGACAGCCACTTTGGGCGCCGGCCCCACACTGAAAGCCACTCCCCTACCTGCATCTAGAAATCCTAACCATCAAGCAAGACAATCACTATCATACTGATAAGTATACATAAACAATGCAAGGCATTTACCTTCTTGCTTATTAAACATAATCACAAGGACCAACCTTTACTTCATTGTCCCAAAACTTTTAGTTGATCAATCGCAATAACCATAACAACACATATCCCAAGCAAGGTATGGGTCATCTTGCTCGCAAATCTCAACCATGAACAAAAATAGTTTCTCATTACGATTTCCAAGATCTCCCCATTACAATACTAAACACAAGCTCGATATTAACACATACGTGAAGGAGGTTTAACCCCATCATAATATATTCACAACACAGTATGTACATCATCTCACATTATTGTTTACCAAGACCCACATACATAGACAAAAGACATCATGTTCTTGCAACATCTTCATTTCAAGACACCTATGAACAGAATACATGCCATCGAATCATAATACCTTATGCCTCTGGAACCTAAACTTGACAATTTACACATAGACCAACTCACATGAAAATTTTGCTTGCAATAAGCAATTTCAACTAATCCACTCATTGACAACATAAATTCTTCTTACTAGAGCAATTCTATTTAATCAAATTAGCAACTGGATTCAAGTTATATCTCCACCAAGAATTTCATAAAACCTAGGTCTAGTTTAATTAATATTAATTCTATCATCAATTATATATAACCGTCAAGCTAAACAATGCATAGATAATATTAATTACAAATACTTATAACTTAAATGCTAATTACAACATTTATAATCCAAACCCATATATCATATTTCTACTAACAAAACCATTATAATTATGTATAAGAAACCATCATTCAATAACCAATAAATGCATAATTTATAAACATGCCTATCTTAACCGAAAGCCCAATTGATAGTTGTTAGTAAGATATTCCACAATATGCATTTTATCTTTAACACCCACACATAAACCCCTTATTGTCACCTTACTAATGCATTAAAACATAAGGCCAACTATCAATCCAATTAAAACACATTTTCCATACAAACGATAGGTTCACTGCTAACCCAAAATCAACTAAAACATCACCTCATTTCACTAGTTTTTCTATGTAATAATTTATCTGATAAAGTTCTATTCCATTTACTTACATAAATAGTGAATTAACAAACTTAGCTCATTAAAGAGGATACATTATATATAATGCATTCATGTTATTGACAAAAGAAAACATAATATATTTAATTCCAATTAAAATATTTCTTATACTAAAACCCTAATATAATATATATATGTTATTATCCAATGAGACACATTCTTTATGTCGACACAAAGCACATAAAGGTATATAATTAATTAATTAATTTATAAAACTAATTATCAATATATATATATAACAACGACAAGCTAATTAAATTAACATAAAAGTGTAGTATAATGTCTATAAGAATTACATATCTATTTGAAATAATCAAATCACTATAGTTTAACTAATTCCACCAATAACTACTTATAATAAGGATATAAGATCATAATACATATAAGGGTTTACTACAATTCCCATAAGATGCAAGCCTAAAAGAACAAGTTTCCATCTAAGTTTAACGTAAGAATATTGACATATTTAATATTTTCCTTGCCTATGCAATAAGTAATGATAAATCATCCAATGGTGATCTTTACCATTATGGCATAATATTAATCCACTAATCAAGAGAAAAGTTCTATCTTTAACCTTGGTTAACTATTCTTAAATAAAATACCTAAAGAAAGTTGTCTTCATAAATCCTAGACATGAATCATACTAGAATTATTATTAAGGACCTAAGAATGTATAAGAGCTTTTTCCACATAGAGTAAAACATGAAATTCACTTATGCCTTAAAGTTTAAACTACATCTTTTCATCAACAACAAGTGTAAAAATAAGCAGAGAGAGGGAGATATCACATAAGAGATATACTATATTTTGCATTAGATTCAAGACCTAATCCCGTAACTCATCTCCACCTATTAAATGACTTTGTAAGGAATGAACATATATGAAGCTCTCAAGTTGTTATCATGAAATACAATGATTGTAGGATACACTCAAAATTGGTACGTGGAGAGGGCTTTAAGAACTTTCAAGCAAAAGCTTTTGGAAAGTGTATGACCAGACTTCATAACATTTGCTAGCATCCTATGTACCTATGCACAAATGGAGCTTTCGAACAATGTATCAATGTCCAAAGAGGATAAATGATAGAGGCATTTTGTCAGATGTCTAGCTGCAACTACCCTAGCAGGCATGCATGCGAAATTTGGAAGCATAGACAATGCACGTGCCTATTTGACAGAATACTGTGAAGATTTGAACAACCAAAGAACAAGACACCTAAAATATAAATTGACTAAATGAAGAGCTAATAAGATGTTTAATACAATCTACTATAAGAATTGGATCCTGAAAAATCTATGCAAAAGTGGGTAGTTTTATATGATCCAAAGTCCATATTTATTTGAGACCTAATGCACATAAGAAAAACATTTCCACTTAGATCTAATAGAAGGCAGAAGTAAGGAATACTCTAATGGACAAGGTACTTGAACTGTTTGACAAGGTTCAAGGATCCTTACGTACACAAAGAACATCATTAGTTTATCTATTAGAGGATATGAACAAACTAACAGATCCTTAGCAAGATGACTTCATAACCCCTTTTAAAAATAGATAAAAACCATCGTTTCTAAGATCCAACACCAACATTTAGCAATTATAAGATTATATAGAAATCTTAATACCAATATATAGATAACATATGATTATGTGCAAACCTTAATGCCAATATATATGGCGATTACTATCTTATAATTATAGGAAGATCTAATGTAAAAATCAAAAATACAATTCATGCTATGATGATCTAGGTTTATGACATGCAAATAAGGCAACAAATATGCTTCTTTCAAGATTTGCATTGAAATGTTTGCTTTTCCAATTTCACAAGCAACAACCCTTAGAAAAACAACCTTTACATTTAATAAATAAAGGATACATATAATATTTAGAACATACAATATTTACATTCAACCAATAAAGAAAAACATATAATATTTATATTTAATCAATAAAGAAAAACATATAAAATTTGCATTTAATCAATAAAGAAAAACATATAATATTTATATTTAATCAATAAAGAAAACATGGTACCTCAATCGCAATATCCCACTAATGGTAGAATCCTTGAATGAAAATCATAAAATGAGCAAGTCACCCCCACTCCATGAAGAGTTTTTAAAGAGAAGGAAAGAGTAACTTCCTACCCAAAACTAACTCAACCACCCAACTAATTCAACCAACCACCTTCCCATTTTCGTCACTTTTGTAAGTGGGGCTTAAAGGAGGGTCTAAAAACCTTTTAAAATATTATAAATGACAAAAATAAACTTCTTACCTATGTACCTTGGACATAAGGCAATTTTTCAAACATAAAATACAAATTAGACCTCTTAAAAACACTTAAAAATCATTTTAAAAGTTACAAGGTTAAATCCCACACAAGAACATAATCATTTTATCACATAAAACTAAAAATAATATTTCTTAACATCATGGCCAATAGACCTTAGGGCCCCATGCCTAGGTTAGACATCACACAGAAAGACATAAAGTGGCTAAATGACCACCATCATCCATTGACATAATAATTCTATATCTACACTCAACAAGAAGTGTTAGTACAATATATAGCCAAAATATATCCATCATAAATAATATATTATCACAAATCCATTAGTAACCATAGTGTAATGCTGAATCAATACACTCTTGATCCAATTGTTAGGCTTCATCAATTGGATGGTAGGACTGTCTCCTCTCTACTCTAGGGTCTGGTTAGTGCGTTTACTAGTGTTCAGCGACCTTCCCTTAATTAAATCAATTTAATAGTAGTAATAAAATAATTCATATTCAAACAACTTTAAATAATTATTTGAACTAGGTAATTATCAATTACCAATTTAATCTTATTAAATATTAATAATAATATTATTATTATTATTATTATATGACCTTATTAAATATTAAAGTGGGTGAAATATTAGTATGACTATATAATGAAATATAGGCATACAACATAACCCACTGAGTAGGATAGCCGTTAAAAGCCAAATCAAACATGTTCACAAGCCAAGGCCAAACATGCACTTAACCAACAGGCTCCATCAAATATCAATCAGTTGCAAGACCTGACATACTGACAGAGCTAACAGGTTGAACTAGACATGTCATGCATCCTAATCGAGGATGATGACTTGAGATGTGGGACCTTAAGTTATCTCTAGAACAACTTATCCATTAGGTTTAGGGCATGCTCAGACCTATTAATTCAGGTGGAGTCGATGCATGATACCTGCATCCTGCAACAAATGACACAGTCAAGCATATATAGATACACAAAAACTGACACTAAGTGAAAAAGGAATCACGATATCGCAGGGCACTCGCAAGCGAGTGATACGACATCATCCTTTCTACATCATATCAATCTAGATTAGATAACACATAATCGTAACCAAGCCAAATCTACCTCATTATCTAAACAGAACATACATTGAACATAGAGGTGCATGAAATTGAATAAGTCTCAAAAGTACCATCATAACAAATAAATCTAATAGAATCAGTCCATGAGATCCATTCTAACATATAGCAATTGTAGTAAGATCGACATCTTAATCATTGGAATGCAAAACAATGTCAAAGCCTACATTATTAGTGTCGTAATGGAGATTATCAATAGAACACATTAACTATCATATGAAACCACACATGGATGAAACTTCTATCAATATTGTACAACACCAATTGTTTACCTTACCTTAATTATTCCTATTATTATACCTTCATATTCATGTGCCTTGATCAGTTCACCTATACATCTAAGGTGCGAACGGAGGGGCACTACATCCTCCCCCCCTAAAACTTGACTTACTCCTGGAAGTCATAGACTAGGGTGGAAACATAACACATTAGTATTACAATTTTCTATTGCCAACATACGCATTCACATTAAACAATTGTTCCCAAGACAAGCACAATCATTCAATACAGGCATAAAAGACATCAATTCCTTACCTTTAAGGTGTATCATGTAATCTACTTATTACCATTAACACATATTTTGAGAATTTCATTCGATTCAAGGATCTGTGTTTACATATTATCAATGAAAATTACATCTCATTTCTTATTTCCACCATGGTTCTGACTAATTATCAAGCATTCAAGTACAATTCTCTGCAGAATCCTCCCTTGTACACACTATCAGAGGTTTGAAATGAACATGATAGAAACAACACTTGACACAATACAGGGCTAACAAATCCAAGCATTTAGAATAGTCACCATCAAAGTTTTAAAGAAGGTGAAAACCCAAGTGGGAAAATAACCAAATCCAATCTTAAGTCACAAAATACCGGCAATTTCCAACAATAACTCAAGTATAGAGAAAAGAGTTTTGGTGACCACTCCTATCAGAAGAAATTTCAAAGAAAACAAATTCACTATTAACCCTTAACAACACATGAAACAACCATCAAAATTTTTAAAATAACCAAATTGCAAACAAATCCATATCACAATGTGGCTAATTTTAGCCACAAAAAGGGAGTATCCGCTACACAACACCCAGGACACAAGGTCTAGAATACGTTAGAGAACGTACGCCAACACATAGATAATTAGGTTATCTACATCCTCAAACCTAAACAACCTTTATACAAGGGTTTAAAGCAACAAAATAATTACTTATTTATGACAATTTCTACCTTTAACGCAATACAATTTCTTTTCTTCTAAAACACTAGAGACCACAAGAGAAACTCAAGACCTCATCAAATGAGTAAATACTAGCATTCAAGAAACATACACATATTGTTAAATATATCATCACATTCTCATAAAAGAAGGAGAGAGAGCACATAGCAGAAGCATAAGTAAGACAAGGCATAAAGAATTTATTTCTTCTAGAAACAAAGAACAAGTTTGTAAATTTATCTTCCTTCTAATACCATACTAAAGCTCTTATGTGAGAGGTACTATTACCAACTCACCATAAGGAGAAAAACATTTAACCTAAAACAACGACAAGAACTAGAGATCCCAGTGTTGCAAACCTTTGCTCTGATACCAGATGTAACGCCCCACCATGAAACTTTAGAGAACAACACATTTATGCTATAAGAAATAGGATAATTTTTTTTTTTAAAAGATAGAAATAACAAAGTAATATTAACACATCATTTAAACTAATGACTTGTCCTCTAAGATATCATGGTTGCATTACTTGACAAAACAATTAACATAATCTAACACACATCATGAATTAACATCAGTAACTCATTGTAAACCTAATGCACTAAATCAATAAACATTTACATCATATAAGTATTCATCAGGATCTAGTACATAGTTACAATTTCTCCCAACATATAAATACAACATTACATTGTTACATTATCATCTTCTGAATACATATGAATACATACATAATGAATCATTTGATACACAGGTTAGCACATGAGCATAATAACTATCTCCATAACCAGGTACACGATCTGAATCTGCTACAGGAGTTACAACCTTCTTGCACATGAACAAAGGCAAGGAAAAACCAATGGAGATAAGGCACATCCACCCAACCATGTGGAACCCTGACGTCCACCCACCGTGCTAGGAGATAACATAAGGTCCCAAAACGTCATATAGTCAGGTAGACAATTGCCTATCAGGAACAAAGACCAAACAAGACTTCATTACAACACATGACAACACCACAAGCAACTCAAAATCACTTCCAGAGGCAACACACTACAAATGGGGAGAGTACAACTAGGGAATGCTAAGCTGCAGTAGGAAGAGTGTCATCGCATGGTCCTAACATGGGTTATCCTGACAGCCTCTCACTAGGCGCCGGCCCCCATCTATGGTTATCCTAACAGCCTCTCACTAGGCGCTGGCCCCATAGGGTGACACATGCGGAATCAACCTTCCTTTCATGAGGACAAGGAAGTTGATCTTGCCAACCAGGCCTTCTCTACCCATCCTTAGTCTAAACGAGCACTACAGGCATGGGAGAGGAAATCCAATTATCTTGTTAATGTGTAATTTACCCTTTTCCCCCTGTTTATTTTTAAGTTTTCACTTAATTAACAACTTTCAATGGGTTATCCTGACAGCCACTTTGGGTGCCAGCCCCACACTGAAAGCCACTCCCCTACCTACATCTAGAAACCCTAACCATCAAGCAAGACAATCACTATCATACTGATAAGTATACAAAAACAATGCAAGGCATTTACCTTCTTGCTTATTAAACATAATCACAAGGACCAACCTTTACTTCATTGTCCCAAAACGTTTAGTTGATTAATCGCAATAACCATAAAAACACATATCTCGAGCAAGGTATGGGTCATCTTCCTCACAAATCTCAACCATGAACAAAAATAGTTTCTCATTACGATTTCCAAGATCTCCCCATTACAATACTAAACACAAGCTTGATATTAACACATACGTGAAGGAGGTTTAACCCCATCATAATATATTCACAACACAGTATGTACATCATCTCACATTATTGTTTACCAAGACCCACATACATAGACAAAAGACATCATGTTCTTGCAACATCTTCATTTCAAGACACCTATGAATAGAATACATGCCATTGAATCATAATACCTTATGCCTCTGGAACCTAAACTTGACAATTTACACATAGACCAACTCACATGAAAATTTTTCTTGCAATAAGCAATTTCAACTAATCCACTTATTGACAACATAAATTCTTCTTACTAGAGCAATTCTATTTAATCAAATTAGCAACTGGATTCAAGTTATATCTCCACCAAGAATTTCATAAAACCTAGGTCTAGTTTAATTAATATTAATTCTATCATCAATTATATATAACCGTCAAGCTAAACAATGCATAGATAATATTAATTACAAATACTTATAACTTAAATGCTAATTACAACATTTATAATCCAAACCCATATATCATATTTCTACTAACAAAACCATTATAATTATGTTTAAGAAACCATCATTCAATAACCAATAAATGCATAATTTATAAACATGCCTATCTTAACCGAAAGCCCAATTGATAGTTGTTAGTAAGATATTCCACAATATGCATTTTATCTTTAACACCCACACATAAACCCCTTATTGTCACCTTACTAATGCATTAAAACATAAGGCCAACTATCAATCCAATTAAAACATATTTTCCATACAAACGATAGGTTCACTGCTAACCCAAAATCAACTAAAACATCAGCTCATTTCACTAGTTTTTCTATGTAATAATTTATCTGATAAAGTTCTATTCCATTTACTTACATAAATAGTGAATTAACAAACTTAGCTCATTAAAGAGGATACATTATATATAATGCATTCATGTTATTGACAAAAGAAAACATAATATATTTAATTCCAATTAAAATATTTCTTATACTAAAACCCTAATATAATATATATATGTTATTATCCAATGAGACACATTCTTTATGTAGTCACAAAGCACATAAAGGTATATAATTAATTAATTAATTTATAAAACTAATTATCAATATATATATATATATAACAATGACAAGCTAATTAAATTAACATAAAAGTGTAATATAATGTCTATAAGAATTACATATCTATTTGAAATAATCAAATCACTGTAGTTTAACTAATTCCACCAATAACTACTTATAATAAGGATATAAGATCATAATACATATAAGGGTTTACTACAATTCCCATAAGATGCAAGCCTAAAAGAACAAGTTTCCATCTAAGTTTAACGTAAGAATATTGACATATTTAATATTTTCCTTGCCTATGCAATAAGTAATGATAAATCATCCAATGGTGATCTTTACCATTATGGCATAATATTAATCCACTAATCAAGAGAAAAGTTCTATCTTTAACCTTGGTTAACTATTCTTAAATAAAATACCTAAAGAAAGTTGTCTTCATAAATCCTAAACATGAATCATACTAGAATTATTATTAAGGACCTAAGAACGTATAAGAGCTCTTTCCTCATAGAGTAAAACATGAAATTCACTTATGCCTTAAAATTTAAACTACATCTTTTCATCAACAACAAGTGTAAAAATAAGCAGAGAGAGGGAGATAACACATAAGAGATATACTATATTTTGCATTAGATTCAAGACCTAATCCCGTAACTCATCTCCACCTATTAAATGACTTTGTAAGGAATGAACATATATGAAGCTCTCAAGTTGTTATCATGAAATACAATGATTGTAGGATACACTCAAAATTGGTACGTGGAGAGGGCTTTAAGAACTTTCAAGCAAAAGCTTTTGGAAAGTGTATGACCAGACTTCGTAACATTTGCTAGCATCCTATGTACCTATGCACAAATGGAGCTTTCGAACAACGTATCAATGTCCAAAGAGGATAAATGATAGAGGCATTTTGTCATATGTCTAGCTGCAACTACCCTAGCAGACATGCATGCAAAATTTGGAAGCATAGACAATGCACATGCCTGTTTGACAGAATACTGTGAAGATTTGAACAACCAAAGAACAAGACACCCAAAATATAAATTGACTAAATGAAGAGCTAATAAGATGTTTAATACAATCTACTATAAGAATAGGATCCTGAAAAATCTATGCAAAAGTGGGCAGTTTTATATGATCCAAAGTCCATATTTATTTGAGACCTAATGCACATAAGAAAAACATTTCCATCTAGATCTAATAGAAGGCAGAAGTAAGGAATACTCTAATGGACAAGGTACTTGAACTGTTTGACAAGGTTCAAGGATCCTTACGTACACAAAGAACATCATTAGTTTATCTATTAGAGGATATGAACAAACTAACAGATCCTTACCAAGATGACTTCGTAACCCCTTTTAAAAATAGATAAAAACCATCGTTTCTAAGATCCAACACCAACATTTAGCAATTATAAGATTATATAGAAATCTTAATACCAATATATAGATAACATATGATTATGTGCAAACCTTAATGCCAATATATATGGCGATTACTATCTTATAATTATAGGAAGATCTAATGTAAAAATCAAAAATATAATTCATGCTATGATGATCTAGGTTTATGACATGCAAATAAGGCAACAAATATGCTTCTTTCAAGATTTGCATTGAAATGTTTGCTTTTCCAATTTCACAAGCAACAACCCTTAGAAAAACAACCTTTACATTTAATAAATAAAGGATACATATAATATTTAGAACATACAATATTTACATTCAACCAATAAAGAAAAACATATAATATTTATATTTAATCAATAAAGAAAAACGTATAAAATTTACATTTAATCAATAAAGAAAAACATATAATATTTATATTTAATCAATAAAGAAAACATGGTACCTCAATCGCAATATCCCACTAATGGTAGAATCCTTGAATGAAAATCATAAAATGAGCAAGTCACCCCCACTCCATGAAGAGTTTTTAAAGAGAAGGAAAGAGTAACTTCCTACCCAAGACTAACTCAACCACCCAACTAACTCAACCACCCAACTAATTCAACCACCCAACTAATTCAACCAACCACCTTCCCATTTTCGTCACTTTTGTAAGTGGGGCTTAAAGGAGGGTCTAAAAACCTTTTAAAATATTATAAATGATAAAAATAAACTTCTTACCTATGTACCTTGGACATAAGACAATTTTTCAAACATAAAATACAAATTAGACCTCTTAAAAACACTTAAAAATCATTTTAAAAGTTACAAGGTTAAATCCCACACAAGAACATAATCATTTTATCACATAAAACTAAAAATAATATTTCTTAACATCATGGCCAATAGACCTTAGGGCCCCATGCCTAGGTCAGACATCACACAGAAAGACATAAAGTGGCTAAATGACCACCATCATCCATTGACATAATAATTCTATATGTACACTCAACAAGAAGTGTTAGTACAATATATAGCCAAAATATATCCATCATAAATAATATATTATCACAAATCCATTAGTAACCATAGTGTAATGCTGAATCAATACACTCTTGATCCAATTGTTAGGCTTCGTTAATTGGATGGTAGGACTGTCTCCTCTCTACTCTAGGGTCTGGTTAGTGCGTTTACTAGTGTTCAGCGACCTTCCCTTAATTAAATCAATTTAATAGTAGTAATAAAATAATTCATATTCAAACAACTTTAAATAATTATTTGAACTAGGTAATTATCAATTACCAATTTAATCTTATTAAATATTAATAATAATAATAAGAATACTATATGACCTTATTAAATATTAAAGTGGGTGAAATATTAGTATGACTATATAATGAAATATAGGCATACAACATAACCCACTGAGTAGGACAGCTGTTAAAAGCCAAATCAAATATGTTCACAAGCCAGGGCCAAACATGCACTTAACCAACAGGCTCCATCAAATATCAATCAGTTGCAAGACCTGACATACTGACAGAACTGACAGGTTGAACTAGACATGTCATGCATCCTGATCGAGGATGATGACTTGAGATGTGGGACCTTAAGTTATCTCCAGAACAACTTATCCATTAGGTTTAGGGCATGCTCAGACCTGTTAATTCAGGTGGAGTCGATGCCTGATATTTGCATCCTGCAACAAATGACATAGTCAAGCATATATAGACACACAAAAACTGACACTAAGTGAAAAAGGAATCACGATATCGCAGGGCACTCGCAAGCGAGTGATACGACATCGTCCTTTCTACATCATATCAATCTAGATTAGATAACACATAATCGTAACCAAGTCAAATCTACCTCATTATCTAAACAGAACATACATTGAACATATAGGTGCATGAAATTGAATAAGTCTCAAAAGTACCATCATAACAAATAAATCTAATAGAATCAGTCCATGAGATCCATTCTAACATATAGCAATTGTAGTAAGATCGACATCTTAATCATTGGAATGCAAAACAATGTCAAAGCCTACATTATTAGTGTCGTAATGGAGATTATCAATAGAACACATTAACTATCATATGAAACCACACATGGATAAAACTTCTATCAATATTGTACAACATCAATTGTTTACCTTACCTTAATTATTCTTGTTATTATACCTTCATATTCATGTACCTTGATCAATTCACCTATACATCCAAGGTGCGAATGGAGGGGCACTACAATTCACGATTACTACGACTACTTACCAAGGATTGTAGTAGGACTGATCGGAGGTGTCGTATGCTCCGGCAGGAGATCGCTATGTGCTCCCAAAAATGTTAAGGGAAAATTAGATCAAATGATTAAACAATAAAGATACCCAAAACTCAATGAAATAGTGAAAAAAGAAGATCTAATCAAATAAAGCAATGAACAACAAAGAAAACCTCCTTAATTCAAAGCTTCCATTGATTGTCTATCACAATCGATCTTGCATGTATGAAATAGGGCCCTCAGAGAGTGCACTTCTTTTCTATGCTTCAAGAATGTCAATTAGGAATGGCAGTGATAGTTTATTGCAATGAAGAGGAACTTCACAACAATGGTAGTAATGCGTAGTGCATAGTAGCGAATGTGATCACAAGCAATGAAGAAATTGGTGCCAAAGGCGCGCTGTAATTCCTACAGAGTAACAATACTTAAAGCTTGGATGAATAGAATGGAAGAATGAGGTTGCTTTTATAGACGTGGAAGAATGAAGATCAATGGTATAGAATAGATGAGGAATGTGCAACGAATAAGAAGAAGACATGTGTCTTCCTTTCTTTTACATGAGAGGATTTGCTAAGAATAGAAGAATGAGTTAAAACATATTAAAAGAATATAATAATCAGTTAAGTGATTTAAAACAAGAAGAAGGGATTTGCATGAGAATAAGAAGATATTTTGCTTTATTAAATATTAAGAATATTTAATTGCATGTGCAAGAAGATTGAATTATATTTAGAGATAACTTAATTTAGAAGAAAAGCAACTTAAATAAATATTTGAATTATTTAAATTTAGAAAAGATATTATTGGAAGAAATAATTAAATAATCGGTATTATTTAATTTAGAAGATAAGAAAGCAAATTAAATAAATAAATTTATTGAATTGTTGTGCATGATTTTGGAAGAATAAATAAAATATTTGATTGTATTTTATTTTTGGAGATTGAAAAGATTTAAATAAATTTGATTGATTTATTCAAATTTGGAAGAATGAATTTGATTTAATAAAATTATTGATAATTATTTAATTGTTTGGAAGAAACGAATTAAATAAAGGATTTTATTTAATTGTTGGAAGAATATGAATCGAATAAATAAATTTGTTTATTTATTTATTAATAAAGGAATTAGAAGGGAATAAATATTAATAATACTTATCTAGATCGAATCATGTCATTTTTAGGTGTATACAATAATCACAAAAGACCTCATACAAAATTAGGAGGCATCATACACTCATCATTATCTAAAGACATTACATATAATCAAAACATCCTAGGCCTTTGCAGCTAAACGACTCAGGTCAGTGGAAAATCCAAGTGATTAGGAAGACATAACTAATTTATTGTCCACAAATTAGAGAACCAATTTATAAGTTGACCTCCCTCTCTATCCATAGATTAGGACTTGTAGTCAGTTAAGAAATTAACTAAGAAGGTTATCTATGGTTACCAATGACATGGCTAGGTAACAAAACTCAAGTTCAACTAACTTAGAAATAAAACTTCAACTAGGGATTCATATAGAATCCTATATCCTAATCAAAGTTATATAAAATAGATTAATAATAATTTAAAATCAAAACTAAATTTAAATCAACATTTAAATTAATAACATAACAATTTTCAATAAAACAAATATTAATTTAAAATTTTTTATTTTCTCTATCATATCTCTTTCAACCTAAAGTTCATTATAACAAATATTCTATTCAAGTAAATTTCAATAGTCTAACCTAACTAAACCAAGTATAATGTCTGACCCATATTCGATTTGTGTAAAACTCAAATATAATGTGAAAACACACACACACACACACACACACACACACACACACACACACACACACACACATTATGCAAAGATTAATATACATATAAATAGCCAATTTGGAAACCTCCTAAGATAATGCCATTTTTAATGAAGACTTTCTAATAAATGAAATAATAGTAAAAGAAACTTTCTAGTTAATGTTTTCTGATAGAGATTGTAAAATAGATTCGCTCTAGAGGAACTACAGAGGGACATTATTTCATAGAGAAATAAAAAGATTGTAGGATTCACGAATTCATAGAGAGGTTTCTAAAATTTTGGAGTGCTCTAGAAACTTGATTTACTTCTATCTAATAATGTCATATTTATAATGGATGCAATGATTGTAGGTTTAAATGGATTTGATGAAAAGCTTTAGACACTTTTAAAATTGGTAGCGAATTATCTAATGGCTCACCTCTCAGGGAGAACATCCATGAAGTGAAATGATTGCAAGATATGGACAAAAAAAATGGATTTGTTTAAAAGGCTCTAAAAACTCTCAAGAAATCACATCGACATAAACAGGAGAGGGATCTTTTAGATATTAAAATTGCAATGATAGCGGCAATGCACCATCGATCTGCTAAGGGACTTTCAGGGAAAGTTGATAGGTAGGTTTAAGATAGATTTAATAGATACCTCAATGATAAAGTCTAGAATGTCATCAGGATGGCCCACACGTGACGAGAACAACCATGCACACAAAATGATCAACTAAAGGTTTAATGCAATAAGGGTTTCAAGTAGATCCGACTGTAAAAGATTATTGAAGAGGCTTTAGAAATTTTAAAACAAAAATTGGTTCATGAGAGTATGAGAAGATACACTAACCATTTAACAGAACGTCTCTAGTGCAACGATTGCAAGATAAAAACAATTTCGGGTTTGCTGATGAGGATTAGAAATTTTCAAGCAATGCAATCAATAGGGGTTAAGCCAAATTCCACAACCTTTGCCAGCATATGGACATCCCTCAAGCATAGCTGAAATGAATTTATTAAATGAAATAACAGGAGACTCTAGTTTATTTTCATGCATAAAGTGAAAACATAGACAAGGCACGTGATCTATTTGAGATAATGCCTCAGAGAAATTGTTAACGCTTGCACGATGGCACAAAATGGATAAAAAGATCAGGCTTTCAAATTTTGATGCAATTGCAATCAGAGAAAGTTAAGCCAAGTTGAAGTTTTGGAGCAAGTAAGGTCATCCAATAAGCATAATGGAAGGCAATTGATGACAAATATTTTAGTTGGAAAAGCTCTGTCCAACATGCAAGCAAAACTTGGATGCAAAAATAGGGGCAAGAGCATTCAGTGGATGTCAATTTTTTATTCATTAAAATATATAATGAAAAAGGAAGACACATGTCTAAGAGTGAAGACTTTATGGTTTTAAATAATCAGAGAGTAGGATAAGTAGAATAAAATATCAAAGCTCATGTAGTTCCTTACATACCTGTAAAATGATATGCGTCTTTGTGCTCACTGAGTTACGAGTATCTTTTTCTTTTTTTAGTTTCTCCCCTTTTCCAAAAAATCCTCCTCCCCAAAAATCTAGAGGACCTTCCCTCAAATATCCACTTTGAGCATAAAAATAGCCAAATACAATAAATTCCCATACCATAATTTCATTCTTCCGTTACTGTTTACCCACTCTCTCCCAAAAATTAATTTTATTTTTCAAACCATTTATTTAATTTTCCACTAACTAACAGATTCTTCCTATCTTATTTATTTATTATTTACTTCATACGACAACTCACAATTATCATTATTTATATCATTTAAATTAAAATGTAGAGTATCTTGTGACAACATGCACACACAATAAAATTATTTTGTGGACATCAACAAAATTGTGTTGCTTGATTAGAAATTATTTCTCATATTAAAATTATCAATTAAGTTCCCATATTAAAATATTTTATTTACCTCAAAATATTATTATTTATTTATTAAAGAGGACTAATAATTTCTATTTAATGAGGCAACAGACCAACAATAATCGACCCAATAAGCTACATACCAAACATTACCCGACGACAACACACTATCAAACAACTGAGACTCACAACCATGCCCCAAACCGACCTTACCGACAAGACACAAAAAACTCATCCTCTTCGAGGATGGTGACTTCCTAAGGGACCTTATGTCATCTCCGTTCATCAATTCTCCATTGGCCTTAAGGCATGCTCAAACCTGTTGATTCAGGTGGAGTCGATGCCTGATACCTTTATCCTACAACCAACAAAATGGTCAAATAGATATATACATAATCATCTAGTCAAACACCTTGTGAAAGGGATTCGTAGCATAGTAGGGTACTCTCACATGAGTAATGCGACATTATCCCTTTCACCAAAGCATGAAACAAATAAACACATTACAAATAAAGTAATGATTAAGTACGAATAGTTACCAACTAATAGCATCATAACACATAATACTTAGAATAACATTAATCCTCATCATCAAATATGTCGATAAAGCAGTTATAACATATGCATAACCCAAGTAAAAAATAGTATGACCCAAAATCTCATCAATGTCATCATAATAGTAGATCTAACATCAACAAAGTACCATCAACTAACATCATAATATAAAATCCATCATCAAGCAAAGTATCATAATGTCTAGATCCAAAAGGAACAGCTATTAGTCTATCAAAAAGCAAAGTAAGGGCACTACATCCTCCCCCCAGAATCAAACTTACTCCTGGAATCCTGTAAACAAGTATGGATATAACTCTCACATTCAAGAAGCATCCTCCTAGGTAGCTAAAGACGCATCATTAGGATCCCACTAGACCCTGACCTGCTCCACGTCTCTACCCCTGAGAGCGAGTCTCTTGTGCTGCAAAATGCCTACGGGCTCTAAAGCCAACTGCCCCTCCTCTACCTGTAAAGCATTCTAGTCAAGAACATGAGCAATATCTAGATAATATAATAGAAATATGAAATACATCATGGATGCATGATAAACTAGTTAGCAAAGAAAGATGGTAAGCGACAGGACTGATCCTTTCCAAAACCTTGAATGACCCAACAAAGTGTGGTGCGAGTTTAGAGCCTTTTCCATATCGAATTGGACTCTTTCGTGGCCGCACCTGCAAGAACACCTAGTCTCCAACTAAAAACTGATGATCAATCCTATGGGCATATGCATATTTCTTCTTCATGTCCTACACTGCCACCAAAAGCTCCCTAATACGGTCAACTTGCTGCTCCATCTCCCAAAGTATCTCAGGTCCTAGAAGAACTTTGTCCTCAAGATGATCCCAACTCAGTGGAGTCCAACAAGGATGACCATACAAAGCCTGAAAAGGAGACATACCAATAGAAGTGTGATATGCATTATTGTATGCAAACTCCACCAAGTACAAATAATCCTCCCAATAGTTTTACTGATCCATGACATACATCCTAAGCATATCCTTGAGGACCTGATTAACCCTCTTGGTCTACCCATCAGTCTCCAGATGATAAGCTAAACTAAAGTTGAATTGAGTCTTCAATGCATGCTATAAGGACATCTAGAGAGCTGAAGTGAACATTGGATCTCTATCAGAGATGATCTTGCAAGGAATCCCATGTAATCTGACTATGTCCTCCATGAAAATTCTGACCACAGAAGAAGCATTATATGAAGACTGAACAGGAGAGAAGTGGGCCACTTTCGTCAACCTATCCATAGTGACCATAATGGCATCATGACGATGGGAGGATACAGGCAAGCCAACTATAAAGTCTAAAGAAATAATGTCCCACTTCCATTCTAGAACAAGGTGTGGCTGAAGAAGACCTATGGGATGCTGATGTTCTGCCTTAACCCTCTGACACTCAAGACACCTCGAGACAAAATCAGCAATATCCCTCTTCATTCCAACCCAAAAGTACAACTAACAGAGATCTATGTGGATCTTCTTGACACCTAGATGAGCTGAGTAGGGTGTCTGATGTGTCTTTGACATAATTAGGGTACAAAGACCCTCTAAAATGGGAATATAGATGCGACCCAAATGCCGCAAGAGACCATCTAACTCAAGAGAGTAACCGGCAAATCTACACTCCAAGGGTCTACCTAACTCAACCTCTGACTTCACTTCCTGATACCAGCTATTAGTAGGAAGTGCTACAAGAATCTGATCTCTCAAATCCACTACAAGAGTGACTGCTGAAAGCTCATGTCTCTGCCGACTAAGAGCATCGGCCACTACATTCTCCTTACCCTAGATATACTTCACCTCAAAATCATACTCACACAAGAATTCCATCCACCGCCTCTGCCTAGCATTTAGGTTTGGCTGCGTAAATATGTATTGTAAACTGCAGTGATCACTATGCAGCTCAAACTGATGCCCCAAAAGAAAATGCCTCCATCTCACCAAGGCATGCATGACGGTAGCTAACTCCAAATCATTCATGGGATAGTTCAACTCGTGATCCTTGAGTTTGCAAGACTCATATGTTATTTCACAACCATCCTACATCAAGACTACTCTTAGACCCTCCAAAGATGCATCGACACACACCACAAAGTCTCCAGTAGGGTCAGGAACTGCCAAAATGGGTGCACTAGTCAATCGCTCCTTAAGAGTCTAAGAAGCTGCCTAACACTACTCTAACCAAACGAACTTCTTCCCTTTCCTCTGAAGAGAAGTAATGGGATGAGCTATCCTCAAAAAACCCTACACAAACCATCAATAATAGCCTACCAACCCCATAAAACTGCGAACCTCTGAAACATTAGTGGGTGTAGGCCAATCCATAATGGCTTGGATCTTGGAAGGATCCATGGAAATACCCTCACTAGAAATGACATGTCCCAAATATCTCACCTCTATCTGAAAGAATTCACATTTTGCCAAATTTGCATATAGCTGATTCTCTCTTAGACACTACAAAACCTGTCGCAAATGCTCCTCGTACTTCTCCATAGTCCTTGAATAAATCAATATATCATCCAAGAACACAAGGACAAATCTATCGAGATAGGTATGAAATACACCATTCATCAAGCTCATAAACACAGAAGGATCCATGGCAATACCCTCACTAGAAATGACATGTCCCAAATATCTCACCTCTATCTGAAAGAATTCACATTTTGCCAAATTTGCATATAGCTGATTCTCTCTTAGACACTACAAAACCTGTCGCAAATGCTCCTCGTGCTTCTCCATAGTCCTCGAATAAATCAATATCTCATCCAAGAACACAAGGACAAATCTATCAAGATAGGTATGAAATACACCATTCATCAAGCTCATAAACACAGAAGGTGCATTCGTCAACCTAAATGACACAACAATGAACTCATAATGCCCATAGCGGGTACGAAATGCAGTCTTATGAATGTCTGCCTCAAAGATACGCAATTGATAGTATCCTAACTTAAGGTCAATTTTGAAAACACCTTAGCCCCCTTAATATGATCAAAGAGATCATCAATCTGCATCAAGGGATATCTGTTCTTCATAGTCACTTTATTCAGTTGCCAATAGTCTATACATAGCTGAAGGGATCCATCCTTTTTCTTCACAAAAATGACAAGTGCCCCCCAAGTAGAGACACTAGGATGAATGAACCCCTTTGATAGAAACTCCTCTAACTACAATTGAAGCTCCTTAAGCTCATGAGTGGTCATTCGATACGAAGCTCGTGAAATTGGTTTTACTTTGGGAACAACTTCAATCCTAAAATCAATGTCACGCTTAGGTGGCATCCATGGAATCTCACTAGGAAAAACATCTGCATAGTCCTTAAGGATAGGATGATCATCAAGGGATGTCTCTTGATTCTCCACTAACTCCAAATCATTAACTAACATGAAAAACAACTAGCAACCCTAATGCATACAACTTTTTAGCTGCATGGCAAAGATCATACGTAAGGAGATGGGTCTTTGAATGCCAAGTACTTCTACCTCACTGCTAGAATCATCCAAACACCGAACTGACTTACACCAACAATCTATCACTACTTGGTGAGCATCTAACTAATCCATACCCAAGACTAAGTCATAAGATCCTAGGGGTATGATGTAGAGATCCACTGTGGTAGATAAAGGACCAATCTTTAAATCACACCCATACACGAGGGATTCTACCTCTACTTTAGCCCCAGAGGCCAATTTGACCTACCACTTAACATCCTACTTTGCTACCACCAATTTACAGCACTCCACTAAAGGAGAAATGAAAGAATCAGAAGCATCGGAGTCAAAAAGAATGGAAACACTAATACCTTGTAACACACCTAAAGTCTCCACCACTGTGCCCTGATGCTCTGCCTAGAAGTTATCAACCCCTGCAAACACCCTATGAGACTTGTATGCATCACCCACAATTAGCTCTGAAGCTGTCAACCTCTGACCAAATCCTATTGTGTTCTTCTATGGACACTGCTTGGTGATATGGCCTTGCTAGCCATAAGAAAAGCATCCTATACCTTTGCCAAATCCTCTATCACTCAAGAATGCATTGGACTACTGAAAACTACCTCTACTAACTGCAGACTATGTTCTCTAAACTGGCTGATCAAAACGATCACACCTAGCTTGCTACCAACTCTGATTTTTCTTAGACTGAAATCTATTACTCTGCTGAGGCTAAGAATTCTTTGGTTTTGACAAGGAATACTACTTCTACTGCTATTGTCCCCCCTTAGCTAGTGCATGATGGCCTCTAGAAGAACCTACTGCCCGAGACTTGAAACCTATTGAAGGTACACTACCAACCTACACACTTGTATAACCTCCAAGAGCCATTGTCAAATTCTCCTCTACCAAACAGGCCTTCTCAACTACCACCTCCATGGTCTTAGGCTTAAAAACATGAACTCCTCCACTGATACGGGCATTCAAGCCCCTAATGAAATGTTGAACCAACATAGCCTCATCATCTCCAATGCCTACGTACTACTTGAGCTCATAGAATCTATGCTCATACTATTCTACTGACATAGCCATTTGTCTCAACTCATGAAACTCATCTGCACGTTGCTGCTTCCAAAGATCTGATAGGAAATGAGCTCTAAATCTCTCTAAAAACAACTCCCAAGAAACTGTACCAATATCCAAATGTAACTTATGTTCCTCTAATCACCACCATGTAGAAGCAATACCTCTAAGATTCAAGATGGTACATCGTGCCTTGGTGTTACTACCATACGGATGCATGGAAAAACACCTACCCAAATCTATCAATAAGGTCTCTACCTCCAATCCACTACTAGAACCATCAAAAGTGGGAGGGCGTGCCCTCAAAAGATCTCTCATGTTGCCTACTAAGATAGCCTCCTACTCTGCTGTCATATCTCTCCTTCTAGGAGACCTTTCTCTTTCCCTCCCCTCCGGCTGATCAATCTCTTGTCTAGGACCTAGGTGGACAAGGACCTCCTCAAGTAGGTGACACAACTAAGATCCCTCAGGATGACCCTTATTCTCTACATTCTGGCCCCCGCCTTCCTAAGCACTCTCACGAGAGGAACTAGGAGGAGGGCTATCGCCACCACCTCTTCCGCATCCTCTACCCTGACCCCGACCGCGACCTTGACCTCTAGGCATCTTCCTACACACACACACCACCAAAGGACAACCTCAGGTTGTTAGGCAAGGATGACAAAAGGGAAAACATACTCTATAGAATCTAAGCAAATAGGACAACATAATGGGCTCATATAAAACTAGAGTACCCAGTGTTTAAACTTGGCTCTGATACCAAATGTAATGCCCCACCACGAAACCCTAGAGATAAGCTTAACTTTGCAATGCAAAAGGTTATTTAAAAAAAAAAAAGGAAATGACATCAAAATGTAAATCATGCATATTTATAACTAAGCTAACCATTAACCTCTAGGGATTACATAACTGCATTACTAACTACTAACATGATCTAATTACAACCATGGTTCAATTAAATCCAAACACATCAAATGAAACAACACATTCTTCTCTTTCATAACATCAGATAAGTGAACATCAAGATCTTGCATATAAGATTACAAATGTATTTAAAATTTCTTTTTACAAATGAATACATAATTACAATGTTAACAATGTTTCTTCCTAATTACATAGGAATGTATACATCAATATAATGGTACATGGTTCATCTGGTATACAAGCATAAATATGTCTCCTCAAACTAAAAAAAGTGGTGATTTGCTACAAGTGATATATCTTCCTTGCACATGAGCAGTAGCAAGGAAACCAATGGAGATAAAGCAAAACTGAAAGGAAGCTAGGTGTGCGGAAATGCTTCCTACACTAATCTATTGAGGAGAGGGCTGTGCAAATTCAACTTTATCCTAACTATTATAGTGATGTTAAACCATTAACATGAGATATTGCAGCAAAACACAAGAACCAGAAAGTAGACAGAAGAAGAGAGACAAAGATTTACAGTGGGGAAAACCCTTATCAGGTGAAAAACCCCACACTCAGAAACCTGCACAATGTATTAACAAATCTGAACGAATATTTACAATACACTTGCAATGCAAGCCTTAATGGTCTTCAACATTCGTGTCTAGAGTCAATCCGGCAGCATAACAGTACCTATAAACCTGTGATCTAAACTCCATTTCCAAGCACCTGTATATAAAGGATTTACAAGGCAATATTGGACCTTTCTTGGAATGGGCGTCCAATATGGTATCTTGGACCAAAACCCATGCCTAGGGACACTCGGTCAACATTATAGAATGTGTCTGACACTTGTCCATAGCTCCCATCCCAAAGAGGTTGCCTATTTCCAAAATGGGCTATGACAGATGCTCTTACGACACTTATGACTGTCATAGAATCTGTCAGCGGTTACAACTTACAGATGTAAGAGAATCTATCATACACATGCTATAAATAGCATATTCTCTTGCAACACATCATATTCCACCTTGGGATGCCCAAATATGCCTCATTAAAAGATGCTACATGACACATGTCATTATCTGTCTTACAACCTTCTATTCTCGACTCTTACATGTCATAGATCCGTCATAACCATTTCGGTCAAACATTCCTTACACAACATAGAAGATGTAGACACATGGCAAAATATTCCTACCACTAAGTGGGACATCTATCTCCTCATGTGAGGACAAAATAAAAAGTTGTCATAATCCATGTAGGATTGACACATTACCGTGCCACATCCCACAATATGACAAAGTGGAATTTCCAATTATTTACAACATAGGCAATGAATAATAAATACAAACATTACAAATGCAGAGAATTACCAAGGTTGAGACACCTTAATTCCCAACAAAAACCACCCAACCATGTGGAACCCTAAGGTCCACCCCCCACGTTAGGAGATAACATTAAGGTCCCACTAAAACAAATAGTCAAGGAGGCAATAAACTGACTGGTGCAAGGGCTACCCCAGACTCTATCAGACATAATCAATATGAAACATCACAAGTAACTCAATCATTTCCTTCAAAGGCCATCACGAAACAAAGAGGAAAGAACAAAAAGAGGGAAAACTAGATTGCAATAGGGAGAGTGTCATCGCATGGTCCTGACATGGGTTATCCTGACAGTCTCTCACTAGATGTCAGCCCCCATCTATGGTTATCTTGATCCCTCACTAGAAGCCAGCCCCATAGGGTGACACATGTGGAACCAACATTCCTTTTGTAAAGACAAGGAAGATAATCTTGCCAACCAGGCCTTCTCATCCCATCCTTAGCTTCAATGAGCACTATAGGCATGGGTGAGGCATCCAATTATCTTATTTAGTGAGGAACTACCCAACCCCCTAAGTTAATTATTGGGTTATCACTTGATTAACAACTTTCACTAGGTTATCCTAGTAGTGACTTTGGGCACCAACCCCACAATGAAAGCCACTCCCCTACCTGCATCTAGAAGACCCTATCCATCAAGCAAGACAATTAACATCAAAATGACAAGTATAAAAGAATAATGCAAGGTATTTCCCCTCTTGCATACAAAACATAACCACTAGAATCAATTCATATATCAATGCCCAATACAACATTCTTTCTCATTAATAATCACCAAAGATCTCATACCAAATCAGGAGGCATCATACACTCATCATTATCTCAAGACATTACATATAATCAAAACATCCTAGGCCTCTGGAGGTGAACGACTCAGGTTAATGGAAAATCCAAGTGACCAGGAAGACATAACTAATTTATTGTCCACAAATTAAACAACCAATTTCTAAGTTGACCTCCCTCTCTATCCATAGATTAGGACTTCTAGTCAATTAATAACTTAACTAAGAAGGTTATCTATGGTTACCAATGACATGGCTAGGTAACAAAACTCAAGTTTAATCGACTTAGAAATAAAACTTCAACTAGGGATTCATAAAGAATCCTATATCCTAATCAAAGTTAAATAAAATAGAATAATAAAAATTTAAAATTGAAACTAAATTTAAATCATTTAAATTAATAACATAACAATTTTCAATAAAACAAAAATTAATTTAAAAATTTTGATTTTCTCTATCATATCTCTTTCAACCTAAAGTTCATTATAACAAATATTCTATTCAAGTAAATTTCAATAGTCTAACCTAACTAAACCAAGTATAACGTCTGACCCATATTTGATTTGTGTAAAACTCAAATATAATGTGAAAACACATATATATTTGTATTTTATGCAAAGATTAATATACATATAAATAGCCAATTTGGAAACCTCCTAAGATAATGCCATTTTTAATGAAGACTTTCTAATAAACAAAATAATAGCAAAAGAAACTTTCTAGTTAATGTTTTCTAACAGAGATTGTAAAATAGATTCGCTCTGGAGGAACTACAGAGGGACATTATTTCACGCAGAAATAAAAAGATTGTAGGATTCACGAATTCATAGAGAGGTTTCTAAAATTTTGCAGTGCTCTGGAAACTTGATTTACTTCTGTCTAATAATGTCATATTTATAATGGATGCAATGATTACAGGTTTAAATGGATTCGATGAAAAAGCTTTAGACATTTTTAAAATCGGCAACGAATTTCCTAATGGCTCGCCTCTCAGGGAGAATGTCCATGAAGTGAAATGATTGCAGGATATGGACAAAAAAATGGATTTGTTTAAAAGGCTCTGAAAACTCTCAAGAAAACACATCGACGTAAACAGGAGAGGGATCTTTCAGATATTAAAATTGCAATGATAGTGGCAATGCACCATTGATCTGCTAAGGGACTTTTAGGCAAAGTTGATAGGCAAGTTTAAGCTAGATTTAATACATACCTCAATGATAATGTCCAGAATGTCATCAGGATGGCCTACACGTGATGAGATCAACCATGCACACAAAATGATCAACTAAAGGTGTAATGCAATAAGGGTTTCAAGCAGATCCGACCATAAAATATTTTTGGAGAGGCTTTAGAAATTTTTAAGCAAAAATTGGTTCATGAGAATATGAGAAGATACACTAACCATTTAACAGAACGTCTCTAGTGCAATGATTGCAAGATAAAAACAATATCGGGTTTGCTGATTAGGATTAGAAATTTTCAAGCATTGCAATTGGTAGGGGTTAAGCCAAATTCCATGACCTTTGCCAGTGTATGGACATCCCTCAGGCATAGCTGAAATGAATTTATTAAATGAAATAACAAGGAACTCTTGTTGATCTGCATGCATAAAGTGAAAACACAGACAAGGCATGTGATCTGTTTGATAGAGTGCCTTAAAGAAAACATTAATGCTTGCATGATGGCACAAAATGGATAAAATGATCAGGCTTTCAAATTTTGATGCAATTGCAGTCAGAGAAAGTTAACCCAAGTTGAAGTTTTGGAGCAAGTAAGGTCATCCAATAAGCATCATGGAAGGTGATTGATGACAAATAATTTAGTTGGAAAAGCTTTGTCCAACATGCAAGCAAAACATTGATGCAAAAATAGGGGCAAGAGCATTTAGTGGATGTCAATTATTTATTCTTTAAAATATATAATGAAAAAGAAAGACACGGATCTAAGATTAAAGTCCTTATAGTTTTAAACAATCAGTGAGTAGGCTAAGAAGAATAAAATATCAAATCTCATGCGGTTCCTTACATACCTATAAAATGATATGCATCTTTGTGCTCACTGAGTTATGAGTATCTTTTTCTTCTTTCTGTTTCTCCCCTTTTCCAAAAAATCCTCCTCCCTGAAATCCAGAGGACCTTCCCTCAAATATCCATTCCGAGCTTAAAAATAGCCAAATACAATAAATTCGGATACCATAATTTCATTCTCCCATTATTGTTTACCCACTCTCTCCCAAAAATTAATTTCATTTTTCAAACCATTCATTTAATTTTCCACTAACTGACAAATTTTTCCTATCTTATTTATTTATTATTTACTTCATATGACAACTCACAATTATCATTATTTATAGATTTTAAATTAAAATATAGAATATCTTGTGACAACACACACACACACACACACAATAAATTTATTTTGTGAACATCAACAAAACTGTGTTGCTTGATTAGAAATTATTTTTCATATTAAAATTATCAATTAAGTTCCCATATTAAAATATTTTATTTACCTCAAAATATTATTATTTATTTATTAAAGAGGACTAATAATTTATATTTAATGAAGCAATAGACCAACAATAATCGACCCAATAAGCTACATATCAAACATTACCCGACGACAACATACTATCGAACAACAGAGACTCACAACCATGCCCCAAACCGACCTTACCGATAGGACACAGAAAGCTCATCCTCTTCGAGGATGGTGACCAGCTGAGGGACCTTATGTCATCTCTATTCATCAATTCTCCATTAGACTTAAGGCACGCTCAAACTTGTCGATTCAGGTGGAGTCGATGCCTGATACCTACATCCTACAGCCAACAAAATGGTCGAATAGTTATATATGTAGACACCCAAAATTGACCTAATTATCATTAGCATTCAAATATTGCATTAGCTACCATCTGGATTTGTTTAACACACTTGAGCAATGTCCCTATAACTTATTTCTTCTATTAATTAAATAAATTTATATTTATTTAATTAATTCATTATCTATTTCTTCTATTTCTTCTAAGTTATAATTAAACAATCTTTAATTATTTAGTTATCTTATTTCTATCTATTTTTAATTAAATAAATCTTATTTATTTAATTAAAAAATCCCTTCATAAGCCCACTTTCCAATTAATTAAATAAATTTTATTTATTTAATTAATTTATCTTATCATTTATCTTCATAAGCTGACATGTGTGCCTCTTTCATTTAAAAAAGATAAGTGGTACTACATCTTTTATTTAATATCTTTCATATGTAGTACTTTTTATGTACACGGTCACACATACACCTTATCTTCCCTCCACTTGTCATCTACACATTCACCTATGATCATCCTTTCAATCCTAGCCATTCACATAGCCACCAAATCTCCACTGTTGATTGATTTTGGTTGAGGTCTATATAAACACCCTCTCATTCCATACTACATCTATCCAGCATTCATATAGCGTCTACATTATCGTCTTAAGCATATTGAGCACTTTAGTATCCATTTACCATTTGATCATTATCATTCATCCATCATGGCAACTTTGATCTTCATAATTGTTCATTGTTGAAGAAGCAATCCACATCATAAACAAGGAATCATACAATCTAGGTGATATTGTTCTTGAATGGCATGCTTTTGATTTCATTTGGATTAAATTCTTTAATGATGGTAGGGTTAGGTTTCCATGGCTATGCTTGATCTTATTAACCTAATTTTTACCTATCACATTTTTGGCATGCCCGGTGGGACCCACGTCCTTGATTAACTTTGTTATTTGAAGTTGTTTTTGTGAAGATCAAATTTTCTGAGCACTTACGACAAGTTCCATTCGCTTCTATGTGAAAACTAGTTGCTTTCCGATTATACGCATCAATTTTAAGCCGAAACCATCCGCTTACAGCATTTTCCAGACTGCTTCTAAAAGAACAATAGTTACTTATTGCCTTTTGTGTATCGCTTATAAGCTAACAGTGATCACTTATTATTTTTTATGCATCACTTTTAATCTAACAGTGATCGCTTTTAGCTATCTGGATCACTTTCTACAAAACTATGTTTTTTGTTATATTCTTTTTTTTTTGCATATCTGAGTCGCTTATGACCTGTAATCAGTCACCTGTGGATTTTTTAGATCACTTATGAGCTTTATTGTTTCGCATCTAGGTTTACTGGCATCATTTCTAATCTGTAACCTTTCACCTATGGCAAAATACAGATCACTCTTGATCAATAGTTGATCACCTCTGGTAATTGTGTCGCTTTCAGTCTGTATCATTTGCAGTTTGATTTTCTTGGCTACTAATTGGGTATTTGTGTAGCATCTTATCGATTGTCCAAGAAAAGGAGGTTATCAAACTACTAACATATCTGTTGCAACTCCGATTAGTCCAAGACTTGTGATTTTTTTACTAATTTAGGAACATTTAGACTTGGTGCTTAAAAAGAATCATTGCTTGCTCCATGCTTGATTTATCTTCTTGATTGCTTGAATGTGCATGTTTGTAACCCAAATTTAATAGCAAAAGTATCCTCTCCCCTTGCCTATCAAATGGATCTTGGGTGTATTAGAACTTTTTATTATCTTTAGAGGGCCTACCTTCCCAGTGTGAGAAGGGGTGCAACCCAAGCGGTAACGGGCTAAAGCCAAGTCCTTCCAAACTGCTATATAAGAAAAGTGTTTGTGTTGAAAGCCACAAACAAGTGTTGTTGTATTATACTGACAGCCAACCTCCCCCAAAACCCTCCAAGGCATAACCCTTGAAGGCTGGGAGACTCCATAATACAGAGTAGTGTTGCCACACATATAGCCACCCGAACTGATGCCCTTATTGGCAACTTTGTGTAGTAGCCAAAAACCTTCTATTTGTTGATGCAAAAGGTGGGACCTTTGAAGCTTCCCTGATTCACGTGGTTCTTAAAAGAGATAGCAAGGATAATCCTAAGGTTTGATGGGGGGACAAGCCTTGGAAAACCTAGATCTTGGTATGCGTGAGAAGTGTGTGTTGTGGAGAGGAGCCAGTGCTACCAAGATCCTAAAGCTATTCGCTTTGAATAAGCATGGCCAGGGGACTCAACAAATATAGTCATTTCCTAGCCTAGGTTGTACAAGTTTGTGATTGTTGTGAGTGACTGAAATTACTATTTTATTGTTAAAAACACAATTCAAACATATTTTTCCTGATAGACATAGTCACTTTTGAGCTTTAACTACCCACATACAGACAACCAGATCACTTTTAACCAACAGTTAGTCACCTTTTGCATAATCTAAATTACCTTTGAACAATAATTGCTCACCTCTAGTCTGAACTGAGTTACTTTTGATCAACAGTAAATTACCTCTGAACCAAAACTGCTCGCCTGTATTAAATTAGCTCACCTCTAGGTAATACTATAGCATGTTACCTGAACCAAAACTAGATCACATTTAAGCTATTATCAGTCACTTTTGGCCTTTTTTGAGTCACATTTGTGCTATTACCTCTCGCATGTGGTTAATTACCAGCAAATCCTAGTGACTCAGCCGAATCAGCTACATTTCCAGCTTGCTTAGCTTCAGCATCAGCTTTCAGACCTACCTCTGATCATTTGCAGATACCTGGGCTTTGTCTCTTGCTTTGAGCTTACCAACCCATTGGACTTTGTGAACCTTTCATCTTTTTGAGATCCCAAACCAGCAAACCAAATATCAAACAATTAACCCAATCAATCAACAAAACATCATCTTTGGCTTTAGCCTTAGCACCATCAGCAAAATAGCAACCTTAGAAAACAACTTTTCCCTTGAGTGTGTGAGATATTCTCTAGGGAAGTTCAACCAAGCAACCCAACAACAACAAAGCAAACAACAAACTAGCACAGCAACCAACAACCAAACAATCAACAAACCATCATCTTTTTGAGTCTCAAAACCTTGGCAAGCTAAAGTCCAATTTTTCAACATCAACCATCATGCCTCAAACTAGGAGCCAATATAGAGCTGAAATGGAAGCAAAACTGTGAGCTGAGATGGAAGCCACAATGCAACAATCACAATCAACACCTCTTAGAGATGTAACTCAATTTACAACTAGCATGCCTTCTTACATGTTTGTGCCCCATGGGTACACCATTGGCGAGTCATCTCATCAAGTGCAATCACACCCTTTCACAACGACTTACGAAGAGCATTCCCAAGAGGATTTATCTGACTATCAAGACACACATGTATGGGACCAAGTTGAGAAGCTTGTTTTATCTAATCCTAATTGCTACTTCTTACAACTTGCCTGCATGGGAGCCAAACAACCAAGAGACTTTGACATATCTTCTATTCAAGAACATGATCCAAGCGCTCACACTATTGTTGCAAAGAGACCGTCCACTATAGTCACACCATCCCATACCATATTACGAACTCTATCTTCCAACCCATCTCTTTCATTGCCTATTGTTACTTCATTCGATCCACTACACTCGAAGTATACTCTAGAACCTTTGATAACTCCAACCAATGTACTCCCTTTCCTTTCACAAAATCTAAATATTCCAGCTTTCCATGTTTCCCAACATACTCCTCCTACCATGACCATATATGTGCCTCAAGTAACACAAGCTATCCATGTTGCCCAAGTGCAAACTCCTCAAACATCACAAGCTATCCCCATATTCCATACTTCGCAAGCTTCCCAAGCTATCCAAACAACACAAATTGTCCAAGCTTCACAACCATCGCAATTCATTACCCCCATTGCATCACATGTGGACACCACATCCCATATTCCTACCACTGCTAATATGGTCTCCACTATCTCCATGGATCCATCTAATGCGTCATATAATCCCAATGTTAGTCTCATTGACATGAGTGACCCGCCTATTGTCTCACAAGCTAATCCTAATGCTGCAGTCTCTTATGTTGATCAACTTACATCAATTCTTCCATCTTCCTATAATCCTTTGCAAACTAGCAATCTGTCTTACATAACCCAAGGTTTGCCCATCGTCACCCAACATATGTCATATACCAATCCCCATGTTGTTCAAAATACAAACCCAAATGTCTATCCTTCTTTCGCATCCACTAATCCTTCCATCACTTACCATATTACAAATCCAATTCTGAATTCACAACCATTGACCAACGTCAACCCATTTTCCACTTCCCATGTGATGCAAAACCTTGGTGCTAATTCATCTCAATATACCCAACCACCGCTTGTGTCTCGAGGACAGTAATCCTCAAACACATATGTGTCACATACTAATCCATGGACATACATTGTGAGTACACAACCTCAACAAACGGTCATGGCTTCATATATCCCACAATAGCAACCTCAATAAACATCATACTACACTTCACCTCCCAACCAATCACCCCCTTTGCAACAACAACTATTATCTCTAGCGGGTATTCAACAAATGATTAACCAAGCGGTAGGACAAAGCAAGAAGACATTTTCCTTAGAAAATATATGTGGTTATCCATTTGACAAGTCGCTTCATATGACACCTTTTCCACCACACTTTGAAATTCCACAGTTTGACAAATACAAAGGAAAAGGAAATCTGGAAGACTATCTTAGAGCATTCTTTGTGGCATGTCTCAATGTTGCTCAAGATGATACATATCTTTTGAGACTATTTCCCCGAAGCTTAGAGGGACAAGCTCTTGAATGGTTCTCTCATTTACTTCTGGGCATTAAATCTTTTATGGAGTTAGCAAATAAATTTTGATCACATTTCACTTTTAACATTGAACATGAAGTGAACATGAACGACCTTGTCAACAATAAACAACACAATGTGAAGCTTTCTCTTCATTTACTCAACGATGGCATAATATGGCTAGCAAACTATCATGGGAAATACCTGAGAAACAATAGCTTGATATCTTTGTTCAAAATCTTCATCCCAAACTATCATTCCAACTACAATTACAAAGTGCTAGCACCTTTGATGAACTTGTTTCCAAAGGAACCATCATTGAACGCACTTTAATTGCTTAAGGCACTATCAATATTTTTTGCAATAACAAAGACTATTCTCAAAATTCCAACGATAAGTCTCACTTTTGGAACAAGAATAAGAATATTGTCAATGATGGTGTTGTAGATGCAAAGAATATACAAACAATGAAAGCTCCTATCAATATTCAAGCTGCCTCTACAACAACTCAACCTTTTCAATGAACTCAACAATGACAAACTTCAAATCCCTACTGACAATTCACACCATTAGCGGAACCTATGGAAGTTGTCTTTCGAAAGCTTCTCCAAGTTGGAGATATCATGTTACCGAATGCACCACCCAATGGTGAACCACTCTTCAAAGCTCCTTGGTACAAAGAGAATGAGTATTGTGATTACCATAGAGTCAAGGGACACAAAACAAATGGTTGTATGTGCTTAAAGCATGTTATTCAAGATTGCATTGATCAAGGTTTAATTAAAATCACACCTCCAACATCGCAACCTACACAACAACTGACATCTAACTATGATCTAGATGCTTTCAATAATCCACTTCCATCTCATGAAAAAGCAAGTAACCCTCATGCTGGGAATGCCATTCAGTACAACTATGAATCATCCACTATTGGCCGTATTGGCCATGCTCGCAGTTCTACCATTACTATCCAAGGAAAACCACCTGACTGTGTTGTAACTACTTGAAGAGGTCGTGTTACCATTCAAGGAGCACCTATCCATCCTCCTTGATCACCTTGGCAAAACACCTACGCATATTTCCATTCTTGAGTTGCTTCACATATCCCCTACCCACAAAGCTATCCTTGACAAAGCTTTACAAGAATCTTCGGTGCCCAATGATATCGATACCACACAATTCCAATCTATGGTAGCTAACATTGCAGCCCCTTGTCATCTAACCTTTTCTGACAAAGATCTTTAGCCCTCCATTCATCCTTCACACAACGAAGCCCTCCACATAGAAGTGTTTGTCAAACAACGCCGTATCAAACGAATCTTAGTGGATGGTGGAGCTGGTCTTAATATATGTTCCTTGAAATTAATTAAACAATTGGGATATTCTGAGAAAGATGTTGACACTTCCAAGGTCATTACTATCAGAGCATGTGATGATGCTGAGAGAGATACTGAAGGGATTATTCACTTGCCTATCCAAGTTGGGCCGGTCACTACTGACACCTATTGTCAAGTCCTTGATATTGAGCTTCCTTATAACATCATCCTTAGTCATCCATGGATCCATGCCTTCAAAGTAGTTCCTTCTACATACCATCAGTGTCTTAAATTTCTACATAACGATGTTGAGATTACTATCCATGCTGATCCCAATCCATTCAAATTTTGTCGTACCTTTCAAGCTAAATATTAGAGCCCTAACCGCATTCCTATCAACATCGAAGCATACCCATTTTCATCATATGTAGATCCATCCGTCCTACTCAAGCCATCATCTAGCAAAACCACTCCAAATCTCTGTATCAAGTACACCGAACATGGCTCAGGTGAGTACGCACTACAAGAATCTTCATACACACCTATTTCTAACATGGAAGCTTAGGACTTCTTTGGTAGGAGACATCTCTAACTCCGATACCATAGATGACTCCTCCTTTCATATCACAAACCTTTTTCTAGGATCCTCCATCTTCATGATTTCTGCCACCTCTTCTTCTCCATCTAATGATGAATACGAGTCTAGTTTTCCAAGCACTCCTAGTCCTAGTGTCAAATGCAGGCCTCCCCAAGATAAAGATGTCGGTAATTCTTCCATTCATCCTAGGTCCACCATTTCTTGCCAAAAACCCCATACTAAACCCCGCAAGCATGTCATTGTACATCTTCCACCATCTGATTTACCTCCACTTCTTCCAATTCCTAAACTCTCACCATCAACTTTATCTCCATATCTTCCACTTCCATCATCCTATAACTTGCAAAAGTATGTAACCGTACATCTTCCACCATCCAATTTACCTCCACTACTTCCAACCCCTAATATCCCTCCATTTTCCTCACCTCCATTGTTACCAACACCTAATTATTCATTTATCCATAAGCACCCTTCTAATCCCAATCATGACCAATAAATGCACATACGATCTAAGCATAAAGCTTCCACTCCTTCCATCAACCCCTCTTCCATCAAATCCATGGGATTCAAAAATAAAAATTTGGATGCCGCTACTTCTAAAGCCAAAAATCCCACCAAGAATCTTAAAGATTCTCATACCTTAAGGCACCAATGCAAAGAATCATAGCCTAGCACATCTAAAAAGCTAGTTGAGCCTATAGCTCCACAAGAAGAGTCGACACCCAAAATGGTTTGGGTTCCTAAACAAACAAGCAAGCAAGTTGAATGAGGCATCCTTATCCATATCTCAAACAAAAGAATCCTACTCATCCCCTTCCATCTCACATTCTAATCCCATTCATAAATACCATTCCATTCAAAAGTTTCTCAAATCCAAAAATCCCACAAACAAAGCCAAATCATACAAATACTAAGTCTATGTGGGTTCCTAAATCAATCCATCATCCATCTCATAAGCAAGCATCTCTTTCACTTTCTACACCGCCCTTTCCATCTAAAGCTTTAATGTTTATCACGGTGTGTGCAACAGTTGGTCATGGTTCCCTTCCATTCCAAAACATTCCCACATACCTCCATCTCCTCACCTTTCATCCATTATCTTACATATCTTCCCCATCACCTTCCTACGGTCCATGCTTTTGCATAAGTCCTACATAAATCCACACCATAAGCCACTAGCCTACCCTGCCATAATTCCACATCATAATCCATTAGGCTTCCTTTCATCCATCCTTTCATTAACCTTTCATCATCCACTATCCACCTAATTCATCACCCTTTCATGCAATCTCCTTTACCAACATCTATGAGCATAGTGACATGGTCCATGTGATGACATCCTTCTCTAATGGGACACTATCACCTTTCATAGCACTAGACACTTGAGTCCTTCCTATCAATTACCATGGTGAAAACCTGGCAAACATGCGCCATGTGTAATTGTCTATTCTAAAAAAAATAAAAAATAAAAAATAAAAAATAAAAAATAAAAATAAAAATCCATCCAACAGTGAAAACCACTTTGTGGCACTTTGGATAACAAAAAATATATATATAGTACAAGATAAATAATTCGTCCTTTGGTGAAAACTTGGTAAACAGGCACCTTGGATAAGTACCATAGTGAAAACCTAGCAAACAGGCGCTATGTGTAGCGACCAGCTCCCATCACCTGCTTAGTTTGTTTGATCACAGCTTTTCATAGCATATTTCACCTTCTTACCTACATAATCCATATCATAATCCATATCACCTTGTATAAACATCGTTGTCTGTTTATCCATAATAAAAGTCTTTCCATCCTTGCCTCTATCATGATAGCCATCATAGTTTGGACATTGTTGAGGTTAACTGTATCATTTGGAACCTTAGCACCTTGTTCATACACCCGCGTCCCTTGCCGCTTCTCCATAATAAAACCTCATCCCACACTGGGGGCACTTGTTAAGCCTTATTTGGAAGTGGATATCTATAGCTCTAGCTCATAATACAGTGACCACCCAAGCTCATAACTGTTGGGAATTAAGGTGTCTCAACCTTTACAAATTCCTAATGTTGTATTTATTTATCCCATGTTGAGTTGGCATAGTCAGCATCTTGTGTATATGTAGCAGGGTAAATTTTGGTGACTTTGGCAATAAGAATGAACTATCTCTATTAATAGGAATGCACAAAATTTAGAATACATCCTCTAGTGTGATCATTGCCTCTCCCATTGGCAATAAGAATGAACTATGCTCGCTCCTCCACCAGTCCACCATCACTATCATCAATCCCCAATGTGCCTGTACCAGCTCCAATCTAGATACATGCTCTAACCCGAGGATCTCTAACACTAGCTGCTCCTCTGCATCTAGTAATCTCACCAACCGCAAATCCCTAGGATGTGGCTCTCGTGAAAAAAAGGGTGGTAGTACATCCTACATCATTTTGCTCATCATATTAGTCTCTTGCACTTCACACCACTGACAAAAACTAACTGTTTTCTACTATACCTACTTATCTCTACTGCAAGCGACTCACTTTTTTATATGCGACCCTCTATTGATCCTAGGTGATCTAGTTTACTATATGCGTCTCTTTCTAGCCTACATGCAACCTATTTCTCATATGTGCCTACCTATTGCCTAAAAGCACGCTAGACACCTATATGCACATACCTTCATACCATAAGTGATCTATTTTCTATAAGCGAGCATATGTTCTTTCTAAGCGAGCTATACTTATACATGTGCCTACTTTTATCCTATAAGCGACTTGCTTTTAACTATATGTGCATTCTACCTATCTATTTGCCTAGCTGACTAGAAGTGACCTCCTTTTTCCATGCGCGGTCCCTTCAAGCCTATACGCGACCTCAACTACCCTAAGCGACATATTTTCCTACCCTAAGCGACCTGCATGACCTATCCTAAAACCTAGTCACTTCTGGTGATGTGTTTACATTTATGATGCTTCTAGCCTATCAAATCACGCTTTTAGTATAAGTTTCGATACAATCAGTATGCCTACTCCCTCTGGTTGTCCATATGTCCTCACTCGCTCGGCACGATAATCTCTCCGTGGAATCACCATCCTGATAGCTCTCCAACTCTCACCGTACAACACCTCTAAGGAGCTCTGGATTTATCTAGATTTATGAACACAAATGAGCACAAATGAGCCTATTTTCCCTTGAAGGACCTACTTATAGCTCCTGTCTAAACCCTAATTCTTCTATACCACAGCCTATTTTCTTCTTAACCATCCCAATTTCTCCCTCCCAACCCTTGTTTTCTTCATGTCTGTCATGCCCACATTTTCCATGTGGTCACAACACACATCGCACGTGTCATAGCCACATCTGTCATGTGGTTATGACACGAGATATGAAAAACTTTTCTCACACTGTCCTAAAAACCCCCTTCGCATGCATACGCATGCTCGACGGTGTTCTCTCATGGCGAATCACTACAATTTTTGGCAGGATATAAGTACAATTGCGTGCAACCAGACGCATACAGATCAACAAGAGGGTCTTTACGACGCCGCTAACGTCATTGCAAGAGTGAGATTACCAAAGTTCCTAAATCTAAACCTCGGCAATTTCTGACAGCATAACGCCTTACGGCGTTAGTGGGAATTACGCTGCACTCATTTACGCACGTGGTTCACTGATAGACTAACAACTTCCCATGACGCCTTGTTCCGACTAAACCGGCTAGTGATCTCCCTATTTAGTCATTTTTCAGCCAGGCACGGTTGTCTGTCTCCTCTCTTGTTTCTTGAAACATACTCCTCCCACGACTTAGCATTCTCAACAAGGCGGTTTGTTTGCTCTCTCTCCCCTTTTCACTGGTTCTTAATTTTCATTGTATTTTTATCGCCCTCACCTTAACTATTTCTCTGTTAATTTAGTGTGTTTATATTTCGGTCTCTCTCTCTTTCATTTTCTATGCTTTCTTTATGTGTATCCGGTCCTTTCTTCATGATTTACGTCAATCAGGGTTATCACTGCAGCTATTGTTGATATTAAACCTAACTTCAGGATGGTCTAGGTCACAAAGATTGGTTTACTACTTCGCTGGACTCGGTCTCCTAGTCTTCTCCGATCACGGTATCTCCTCTTCGTTTGTACTTATTAAACTTGTTCCTAAGCAGATTTAGCAGAAGGGTCTGTCAACTTAGTTCTCTTATCCCATGTGGGAAATGTCGCGCATTTTCTCCTCTGTGTTTTCCAATGTTAGTTTTTTTTTCTTCGGACTCTCTTACAGGTTTACTTATGAGGACGTTTACTACAGTTGAGATTAAAATGGCCACATGGAATGTCTGTGGTGGCTTCTTAAGTTTATTTCCAGTGTTCTTTTAAGCAAGGTGATGTGTAATTTTCCTCTTCATTTTTCGGGTGATTGAAATTACGTTGATAGTTGAAACTTCCGAGAAACTCTTTCCAGAGTATCACTGAATATTCCTTTACACTCTTTTTACATTATAATTTTATTTTCTCTTGTTTATAATTACTGTTGTTATTATTACTAACAATGACTATTAATACTCTGATTGTGACTCGTATAACATTGTAATTAGATGTAGGAGGCTCTCCACTTTATAAAACCCTGATCATGGGAATATAACTTCTTTGGTTGTTGTGTTCAACACTTAATAAAAAAAACTAACTGTGAAAACATAATTTGCTATTTTACTTTTGTATATTCACGTGTCACATTTTGTTAAGATTTTAAACAAAGGCCCAATAAAATGGCTCTTAACACTATTTCCATAAAAAAATATATATATTTAACAAACTCCACGTAATCCCTTTTATATTAAATATATATATATATAATTTCTTATTATATTGCTATATGCATAGGCATATATAGTATTTATATATGCCTCTACATATGGCAACTTAATATTTTTTTTCATTGCAATAAAATCCAACTTATGTGTTAGGGCCCAAGCCCTAACTCTTTTTTTTTTTTTGTTTTATTTCCCACAGCCACGGAGGCGATGGGCGGCGGTGGCCGCGCAGAGCGGAGGAGACAGAGTTGGTGGTGGCCGCGCAGAGCGGAGGAGCAGGGTCGGCGGTGGCCGCAGCCAGCGGAGGAGCAGGGTCGGCGGAGGGGGTAGGGCCTGTGTAGGCCGCGGGAGTCATAAGGGGAAGGGGGATGTGGAGTGGGGCGGAACCCCACCCACATCCCACGATGTGGGGTGTGGGTGGGGCTCCGCCCCACCCCACACCTCCATGTATTAGTTAAAGCCTGCGGTGGGCGTTTCTCCCCACCGCCCAAACTGCAACCGCGACTGTGTTTTGTTTTTGAACCCGCGGTTTAACTTCGACAGTCAACAATACTATATTTATATATATATATATATATTCATATATATATATATATATATATATATTTATATACTGAGATTTATAATTCAGTCTCATAATAACACAATTTATTCAGTTTCTATATTCTTCTGTAAAAATGATAATTAATAAAACTGTGATATATATATATGTCTATATATATATATAAATATATAGATATATATATTTATATATATATATATTCTCTTTTATGTATATCTATAAATCATAATTTTCTCAAATTCACTACCCTATTCATTTTCTCAAATTCAACCTGATAGAATGATAATTAAATAACAATTTTATATCTATATATATATATATTTCGGTAACAATGGTAAAGATATAACAACTTAAACATTTAAGATTCTTAAATTTACAAACAGGATTATATATACATGCTAGATTTCCTCTAATCCTTCCAACTTAACAGAATCCACTAATTATGAAGAATAAACTTAAACAATTAATTCCTTTAGAACAATGAACCATAACTAACATTTCAACTAGTTAAGCAATTCAAAACTTTCAAATGTAAACAACTCAGATTAGATTGCAACAATGAACTTTTCCTTTCAGTAATACTTGAAACACAAATAAATTGCTATTGAACTAGGTTTACAAACATCAACTTGAAAATTTAAGCACATTCATATTACAGATTCTCAATCATGGATACAACAACTAACTTCCCAGATATGAACTTTCTTCTCCCAAACAGTATACAACTAATAGCTTATGACAACCAAATAAAAGTCCAATAATAACAAGATCAGGGAGGTGATTTTCTTCACTCCCAGAATAACAATAAATTACAACAATAACAAGAGAGGTGTTCTCTCTTCAACTCTATGAAATGAACCAGGCCTAATTCTCATGACAAAGAAGGTTAACTGCTTCTTCATAAATATCCCACCAGAAGCTCCAAGAGAAAACCTGCGTATCAAAGACAAACAAAGAAGAAAACACCACTCATCTAGCTCTCCTCCCTTCCGTAGACCCGCAAGTGGGTCACCCCCGAGCTAGGGATACCATACTCACACCTGGGTACTCAAACACTCCACTTCACAACAGTAACAACAACAATCCCAAAGCATACAAACACCCGTGGGTAATTTACACAACACGGAAACTCAACTACAGTGAGTTTCATAAGGGGCAGGAGAGTGGACACAGTCGACTCCAGAGTGTCACCCTGACAGATAAGTTAACCAATATAAATTTCTCTTGGTCTCAAACCAAGTGTGATCACAATTTTTAAGAAATCTGTATGTGACTCTCAAGTCAAAAATACAGTCACAGATACATGCCCTCAAGGCTTTCAACATCCCAAAAGATGGAAACAGGTATGCACCCGAGGAGGATCTCTCCTCCCCTACCCCAAACTTGATGAGCATTTCTCCCAAGTGGGAGAAGCTCTGTCCAAAACAACCCGACAATAACCCCACAGAAAACAACTCGAACACGAATTCACACACTTTACATACACATTTTAGTTATACGAAAACAAAGGTAAAATTTAGACCAACCTTGCAAAGCCCTCCTGGAATGAAGCTGTTGCAGAGTCCACAGAGTTCACTTCCAACCTTCGCCACCAACTCCCTCTCCCTTCTCTATCTTGCAAACTAACTTCTCTATTTTTGGTAAGGCAAAAATGAAAGTTTTCCCAAAATTCAACTAAATCCCTCTCATCCCAAAATTTGAAAATAAATAACCCAAATTCTCTTTTTTTTTAGTTTTGAGAAATGGGGAAGTGACACTTGTCACCTCCTCACCCTTCCCCAAAACCACTATTCTGCCTGATGGCTTATGTCACTCTCCATTCCCAAGGGTACTCCTAGTCCTCTCCTCATGTGATTCCACTTTCTCATGGGAGAAATAAAAAAAGAGTTAAATGGGAAAAAGACAGGTGACCCATGCCTCTTTTTCCTTTCTTCACATGGGTGTCCTCACAGCACATGGGGGAATCTCACTAAAGGAGAGGGTGACCTTCAATAATGGATGGCATCTCTTATCTTGGAGAAAGTAGAGGGGATGGGTTGGGTGTTGGTACAACCCATCATGTCCCCTCCTACCTCCAATTTTCGCCACTTAACTTCAGGGGAAGGTTAAGTTGACTAGATGGAGGTTACTCAAGGGTTACCCATGCCAAATGGGCCCCTGGACCCATGGGGTATAACCCAGGGTCAACTTTAACCCATACAAGACACCCCTGGTCAAGGTAAAGCACAAGAAAAGGGCCTCATAATTTAAATAAAATAAGAAATTCAAATTCAATCTCTTTACAACACAAATTATAAAATAATGTTACATGAGGGTAACCTAACCCACTCGACCATACGAAAGACCACATTACATCATTACATCAAACACAAAGAGATCTTGGTTCCTCGTGGAACCCGATCGGCTTAACAGGGAATAACAATTAACAAGGTGCGGAATGATCTCCGAGTTCTGTGGTTCGATTAGTAATTCCTGCACACTAAATTACAAGATCAGTAACCACATAAAATCATCATAGCCGAAGCAACTTAAAAAAAACATGCATTATCATGACATAGTATTAATTAACATAAATGAAATCATATTACAATTTTCCATCATCACCTAATTCATTTTTCTGAAATGTAAACTTATCCAAACATCACCCAATTAGTTTTTCTGAAAACATAATAAAGTTTAATAGTTTGACAATTCCAGGAACTGCTATCCCACAATTATAAAAAGTAACAATAACAGTCATGTAAATAGTTGTAACAACAGTAGTAAAAAGGGCGGTCCTCACATCCTCTCCCCCTAAGACGGTACTTCCTCCTGGAAGTTGTCAAAAAGGTGAGGATAAAGGGTCTTCAGACTCTCTGCATCTTCCCATGTTGCAGTGACTTCGTCGTATAGGTCCCACTGGACTCTAACCTAGTCCAGCTCTCGACCTCGAAGGGCCAGCATCCGACGAGCCAATATGCGAATTGGCTCCAGCGCCAGCTGTCCGTCTGCCTCTACCTGAAGAGCACTCCAATCCAACACGTGAGATAAGTCAGAAATATATTGACGTAAAACTGATATATGAAATACATCGTGGATACGTGACAGGCTAGGTGGCAAGGCTAGACGATAGGCTACTGGTCCTATCCGCTCCAAGATTTTGAAAGGTCCTACAAATCGAGGTGCGAGCTTAGAGCCTTTTCCGTAACGGATTGGACTCTTGTGCGGCCGCACTCTCAAAAATACTCTTTCCCCCACAGAGAAGCTTCGGTCTGTCCTCTTAGCATCAGCATACTTTTTCTGCCTGTCCTGTGCTTCCTGAAGCCTCTATCTTATCTATTTGACTTGCAGTTCCATATTCTGAACTATCTCTGGGCCGATGACTGTTCTGTCCTCTATCCGATCCCAACTCAAAGGTGTTCTGCATGGTCTGCCATATAACGCCTGGAAAGGAGGCATACCCAACGAACTATGATGCCCATTATTGTAGGCGAACTCAACTAGATACAGGTACTCCTCCCATCTAGACTGGTGGTCCATCACATACATGTGAAGCATGTCTTCTAACACCTGGTTAACTCTTTCTATCTGTCCATCAGTTTCTGGATGATATGCTGAACTGAAGTTGAGTTGTGTGCCCAACGCCTGATGTAAGGCTCTCTAGAACGATGAAGTGAATACGGAGTCTCTGTCAGATATAATGCGGCGAGGTACCCCATGAAGTCTAACAATCTGATCAAGAAACACCTTGGCCACTGATGGTGCATTGTATGTTGTGCATATTGGTGAAAAATGTGCCACTTTGGTCAGCTTGTCAACTGTCACCATAATAGCATCATGGCGACGTGATGACATAGGTAGACCAACGATAAAATCCATAGAAATGGTGTCCTATTTCCATTCAGGTATCTCGTGAGGGTACAACAGTCCCGCTGGATGCTGATGTTCGGCCTTGACCCTCTGACATTCCAGGCAACGAGCAACAAATTCAGCAATGTCATGCCTCATCCCAGCCCAATGATAAAGTTGTCGTAAGTCAGCATGCATCTTCTTCACTCCTGGGTGTGCTGCATAGGGTGCTCTATGAGCCTCTGATAGGATTACTGTGCGAAGATTACCCGCATGGGGTACATAGATGCGCTACCGATGTCGAAGCATACCATCAGACTCAAGGGTATATCCTGTAAATTTGCCCTCAAGGGCCTTCTGATTTAGTAATGCCTGCTACACTTCAAGAAACCATTCATCCTCCGGCAGATGCTATAAGATGCGATCCTTCAAGTCCATCTTCAAGGTCAGGGTCTGGATCTCGTGGCGTCTTTGACTCAAAGCATCAGTGACCACGTTCTCCTTCCCTTTGATATAGTGGACATCGAAGTCATATTCGCATAGGAATTCCATCCAACGCCGTTGGCGGGCGTTCAAATTAGGCTGTGTAAAAATATACTGCAAACTATGATGATCCGAATGGAGTTCAAAGCGTCGACCTAAGAGAAAGTGTCTCCAGCGAACCAAGGCATGAACAACAGCTGCAAGCTCTAAGTCGTGCGTAGGATAGTTTAACTCATGTGTCTTTAGTTTCCGCGATTCGTATGTGATCGCTCGACCATCCTGCATAAGCACGGCTCCCAAACCTTCTAATGATGCATCTGTGCAAACTACAAACTCCTCTGTAGGATCTGGGACTGCTAAAATAGGAGCACTAGTAAGACGCTCCTTGAGGACTCCAAAAGCCTTTTCACACTGCTCGGTCCAAGTGAAACCCTTCCCTTTTCACTGAAGGGAAGTAATGGGATGTGCTATCCTGGAGAAACCTTCGACAAACCGACGATAATACCCGGCTAACCCCATAAAGCTTCTGACCTCTGTCATGTTAGTGGGCGCCGGCCACTCCTGAATTGCTCTAATTTTAGATGGATCTACGGAGATGCCATCGCCTGATAAAATGTGTCCCAAATACTGCACCTCTGTCCTAAAGAAGGCACACTTCGCCAAGTTGCCATAAAGCTGCTGCCCTCGTAATTGCTGCAAAACTTGACGCAAGTGCTCTACATGCTCCTCCTCAGTCCGTGAATAAATTAGAATGTCATCTAGAAATATGATCACGAACCGATCTAGGTATGTACGGAACACCCCATTCATGAGACTCATGAATACTGCAGGAGCGTTCGTCAACCCGAAAGGTACCACTGTGAATTCATAATGGCCATATCTGGTTCGAAAAGCAGTTTTATGAATATCTGACTCCGTGATGCGCAATTGGTGATACCCAGATTTTAGATCGATTTTTGAGAACACTTTGGCTCCCTGCATCTGATCAAAAAGGTCGTCAATCCTAGGCAGAGGATAACGGTTCTTCACCGTCACCTTGTTCAACTGCCTGTAGTCCATGCATAGATGAAGAGACCCATCCTTCTTCTTCACGAAGATAACTAGTGCGCCCCATGGCGAGATGCTAGGTTGGATGTGCCCCTTCTCTAGTAATTCCTCTAACTGCAGCTTAAGTTCAGTGAGTTCATGGGTCGTCATCCTATAGGGTGCGCGGGATATCGGCTCTGCACCTAGCACTAAGTCGATGTGGAAGTCCACTTCTCTGCGTGGAGGCATACCTGGTAATTCTGGCGGAAATACATCGGCAAACTCTCTAAGGATAGGGTGATCATCTAAAGTAGCCTCAGGTTCATCCGCTGCTCTATCACTGACTGTGATGGCAAACATCTGACATCCCTTCCGCATACAGCACTTAAGCTGCTGAGCGGATATCATACGAACAGCCGTGGGCTTTTGAATGCCCACTATCTCAACCGATGAACCATGATCGTCTAAACAACTAATCGTCCTCTGGCGACAGTCAAGCTTGGCTCTATGTGCCGCAAGCCAATCCATACCCAGAACTACTCCGTAACCCTAATGGCATAATCCTAAGGTCACATGTTGTGGTGAATGATCCCAATGTGATCTCACAGTCTTTAACCAAGGTATCTACTGACATCCTGGCCCCTGAGGCCAACTCAACTTCCCACCTAATGTCTTGCCTAGAAGCCACCAGCCTGCAACGCTCCACTAACGATGTAGACAAAAAGGAGTCAGTAGCTCCTGAGTCAAAAAGGATCGAGATGGGAAAGTCTCTAATCGTACCTACTGCCTCGATGACAGAAGCCTGGAAATCGGTCTGGCAGTTATCAACCGCTGCAAACATGTGGTGGGTTCTGCCCACATCACCTACGATCTGCTCAGATCCTCCTGATCGGGGCTGTCCCCCTGCAGTAAATCCCTGCGGGCACTCTCTAGCCAGATGCCCTGCCCCACCACACACATAACATGGTCCTCGAACCTGTAACTGCCCTGACTGTGTTCTGCCCGATTGTTGTTGCCCAGTCCATCCGGTGGATCCCTGTGAGCCTCTGTAAGACTGCTGGGACCTTGCGGGTCCTGCCGATGAACCCTGCTGTCTCTGATCTCTGCGTGGACCCTGCTGCTGCCATACACGGTTCTGTCCTCCCTGTCCCCTCTGTTGAAATTTAGATTTTTGCTGATGTTGCTGCTGCTGTGGAGGCCTAGGAGGTAATGATGAAGGATTATATCCTCCTCTCTGTGTTGTGTTTTGAGGCCTTCAAAAATTTTGCTGTTGTTGGGGATTACGTTCCTAGTACTGCGGGCGTGGATTCTGTCCTTGTCCCTAAATTTCCTCTGATATAAGGGCCTTTTCAACAGCCTCGCTCATGGTATGGGGATTTGCCATATGAACTGGTCCTGCTATCCCGTGATTTAGCCCTCTGATGAATCTGTGTATTAAGATTTTCTCATCATGGAGGTATTCCGCGTAACGAGAAAGCTCTATAAATCGGCTCTCATACTAAGTAACGGTGAGTCCCCTCTGCTGTAAATCATGGAACTCATCGATCCTGCACTGTCTATAATGTTCGGACAAATATCGCGCATTGAAGCGCTCAATGAAGATGTCCCATGTGAGTGTATCCACGGAGAGTCAGCGCTTGCACTCCTCTGTGCGCCACCAGGTGGCTGCTGCATCCCTAAGAAGATGAACTGCCACTTGTGCTTTCGTGTTGCTCCCATATGGTTGCAATGCGAAACACCTGTCTAAGCTAATCAGCCAAGCCTCAGCCACAGCTCCCTCTGTAGCACCTGTGAAAGTGGGTGGGTTGAGCCTCAGTAGATCTCTGATAGGGTCCCCTCTGTCTCTAAGTCTCACAAGTGGCTCTTCCACACCATTCTCATATAATCCATGCTGAACCTGTTCTTGTCTCAAAAGTCTCAGAGGACTCCTGCTCCGTGCTCGGGAGGCTAACCCTACCTCCTCTACTGTTGTGTCAGGAATCTCAACGAAGGGCTCCACACGTGGCACCTCTAGTGGATCAACGCGGGGCTCCATACGTGGCTCAATACGTGACTCGGCACGTGGCTCCTCTCGCGGATCAACATGAGGCTCTATACGTGGCTCAGGAATCACTGGTGGTAACCTGTCTAGCATAGTCTGTAGTGCCTGTAAGATCTGTGGACCTATATCCAATACTGGTGTCGCCTGTGGTACTAGTGGTGCTTGTGGTACAGGTGGTGCAGGTGGTGCTGCTGTAACTGCTGGTGTCGCATGTGGTACTAATAGTGCTTGTGGTACAGGTGGTGCAGGTGGTGCTGCTGTAACTACGGGTGCCAGTCCCTCAGCTGAGGAATCGCTGTGCACCTCAACTGACGCTGTGTGGCGTGATCGCGCTCGTCGAACACGTTGGGGAGGCATCCTACAAAACAAGGTAGAAACTAATTAGCCAAAGTTGCGGAATAATAACGTGCCCAAATACGCCCAGTGTTTAAAACTTGGCTCTAATACCAAATGTCATGCCCACATTTTCCATGTGGTCACAACACACATCGCACGTGTCATAGCCACATCTGTCATGTGGTTATGACACGAGATATGAAAAACTTTTCTCACACTGTCCTAAAAACCCCCTTCGCATGCGTACGCATGCTCGACGGTGTTCTCTCATGGCGAATCACTACAATTTTCAGCAGGATATAAGTACAATTGCGTGCAACCAGATGCATACAGATCAACAAGAGGGTCTTTACGACGCCGCTAACGTCATTGCAAGAGTGAGATTACCAAAGTTCCTAAATCTAAACCTCGGCAATTTCTGGCAGCATAACGCCTTACGGCGTTAGTGGGAATTTCGCTGCACTCATTTACGCACGTGGTTCGTTGATAGACTAACAACTTCCCACGATGCCTTGTTCTGACTAAACCGGCTAGTGATCTCCCTCTTTAGTCATTTTTCAGCCAGGCACGGTTGTCTGTCTCCTCTCTTGTTTCCTGAAACATACTCCTCCCACGACTTAGCATTCTCAACAAGGCAGTTTGTTTGCTCTCTCTTCCCTTTTCACTGGTTCTTAATTTTCATTGTATTTTTATCGCCCTCACCTTAACTATTTCTCTGTTAATTTAGTGTGTTTATATTTCGGTCTCTCTCTCTTTCATTTTCTATGCTTTCTTTATGTGTATCCGGTCCTTTCTTCATGATTTACGTCAATCAGGGTTATCACTGCAGCTATTGTTGATATTAAACCTAACTTCAGGATGGTCTAGGTCACAAAGACTGGTTTACTACTTCGCTGGACTCGATCTCCTAGTCTTCTCCGATCACGGTATCTCCTCTTCATTTGTACTTATTAAACTTGTTCCTAAGCAGATTTAGCAGAAGGGTCCGTCAACTTAGTTCTCTTATCCCATGTGGGAAATGTCGCGCATTTTCTCCTCTGTGTTTTCCAATGTTAGTTTTTTCTTCTTCGGACTCTCTTACAGGTTTACTTATGAGGACGTTTACTACAGTTGAGATTAAAATGGCCACATGGAATGTCTGTGGTGGCTTCTTAAGTTTATTTCCAGTGTTCTTTTAAGCAAGGTGATGTGTAATTTTCCTCTTCATTTTCCGGGTGATTGAAATTACGTTGATAGTTGAAACTTCCGAGAAACTCTTTCCAGAGTATCACTGAATATTCCTTTACACTCTTTTTACATTATAATTTTATTTTCTCTTGTTTATAATTACTGTCGTTATTATTACTAACAATGACTATTAATACTCTGATTGTGACTCGTATAACATTGTAATTAGATGTAGGAGGCTCTCCACTTTATAAAACCCTGATCATGGGAATATAACTTCTTTGGTTGTTGTGTTCAACACTTAATAAAAAAAACTAACTATGAAAACATAATTTGCTATTTTACTTTTGTATATCCACGTGTCACATTTTGTTAAGATTTTAAACAAAGGCCCAATAAAATGGCTCTTAACACTATTTCCATAAAAAAATATATATATTTAACAAACTCCACGTAATCCCTTTTATATTAAAATATATAAATATATATATATATATATATATATATAATTTCTTATTATATTGCTATATGCATAGGCATATATAGTATTTATATATGCCTCTACATATGGCAACTTAATATTATTTTTCATTGCAATAAAATCCAACTTATGTGTTAGGGCCCAAGCCCTAACTCTTTTTTTTTTTTGTTTTATTTCCCACAGCCACGGAGGTGATGGGCGGCGGTGGCCGCGCAGAGCGGAGGAGACAGAGTCGGCGGTGGCCGCGCAGAGCGGAGGAGCAGGGTCGGCGGTGGCCGCAGCCAGCGGAGGAGTAGGGTCGGCGGAGGGGGTAGGGCCTGTGTAGGCCGCGGGAGTCATAAGGGGAAGCGGGATGTGGAGTGGGGCGGAACCCCACCCACATCCCACGATGTGGGGTGTGGGTGGGGCTCTGCCCCACCCCACACCTCCATGTATTAGTTAAAGCCTGCGGTGGGGGTTTCTCCCCACCGCCCAAACTGCAATCGCGACTGTGTTTTGTTTTTGAACCCGCGGTTTAACTTCGACAGTCAACAATACTATATATATATATATATATATATATATATATATATATATATATATATATATATATATATATATATATATATATATATATATATTCATATATATATATATATATATTCATATATATATATATATATATTTATATACTGAGATTTATAATTCAGTCTCATAATAACACAATTTATTCAGTTTCTATATTCTTCTGTAAAAATGATAATTAATAAAACTGTGATATATATATATGTCTATATATATATATAAATATATAGATATATATATTTATATATATATATATATATTCTCTTTTATGTATATCTATAAATCATAATTTTCTCAAATTCACTACCCTATTCATTTTCTCAAATTCAACCTGATAGAATGATAATTAAATAACAATTTTATATCTATATATATATATATATATATATATATATATATATATATATATATATATATATATATATATATATAATTTCTTATTATATTGCTATATGCATAGGCATATATAGTATTTATATATGCCTCTACATATGGCAACTTAATATTTTTTTTCATTGCAATAAAATCCAACTTATGTGTTAGGGCCCAAGCCCTAACTCTTTTTTTTTTTTGTTTTATTTCCCACAGCCACAGAGGCGATGGGCGGCGGTGGCCGCGCAGAGCGGAGGAGACAGAGTCGGCGGTGGCCGCGCAGAGCAGAGGAGCAGGGTCAGCGGTGGCCGCAGCCAGCGGAGGAGCAGGATCGGTGGAGGGGGTAGGGCCTGTGTAGGCCGCGGGAGTCATAAGGGGAAGGGGGATGTGGAGTGGGGCGGAACCCCACCCACATCCCACGATGTGGGGTGTGGGTGGGGCTCTGCCCCACCCCACACCTCCATGTATTAGTTAAAGCCTGCGGTGGGGGTTTCTCCCCACCGCCCAAACTGCAACCGCGACTGTGTTTTGTTTTTGAACCCGCGGTTTAACTTCGACAGTCAACAATACTATATTTATTTATATATATATATATATATATATATATATTCATATATATATATTATATATATATATATATATATATATATATATATATATTTATATACTGAGATTTATAATTCAGTCTCATAATAACACAATTTATTCAGTTTCTATATTCTTCTGTAAAAATGATAATTAATAAAATTGTGATATATATATATGTCTATACATATATATAAATATATAGATATATATATTTATATATATATATATATTCTCTTTTATGTATATCTATAAATCATAATTTTCTCAAATTCACTACCCTATTCATTTTCTCAAATTCAACCTGACAGAATGATAATTAAATAACAATTTTATATCTATATATATATATTTCGGTAACAATGGTAAAGATATAACAACTTAAACATTTAAGATTCTTAAATTTACAAACAGGAATATATATACATGCTAGATTTCCTCTAATCCTTCCAACTTAACAGAATCCACTAATTATGAAGAATAAACTTAAACAATTAATTCCTTTAGAACAATGAACCATAACTAACATTTCAACTAGTTAAGCAATTCCAAACTTTCAAATGTAAACAACTCAGATTAGATTGCAACAATGAACTTTTCCTTTCAGTAATACTTGAAACACAAATAAATTGCTATTGAACTAGGTTTACAAACATCAACTTGAAAATTTAAGCACATTCATATTACAGATTCTCAATCATGGATACAACAACTAACTTCCCAGATATGAACTTTCTTCTCCCAAACAGTATACAACTGATAGCTTATGACAACCAAATAAAAGTCCAATAATAACAAGATCAGGGAGGTGATTTTCTTCACTCCCAGAATAACAATAAATTACAACAATAACAAGAGAGGTGTTCTCTCTTCAACTCTATGAAATGAACCAGGCCTAATTCTCATGACAAAGAAGGTTAACTGCTTCTTCATAAATATCCCACCAGAAGCTCCAAGAGAAAACCTGCGTATCAAAGACAAACAAAGAAGAAAACACCACTCATCTAGCTCTCCTCCCTTCCGTAGACCCGCAAGTGGGTCACCCCCGAGCTAGGGAGACCATACTCACACCTGGGTACTCAAACACTCCACTTCACAACAGTAACAACAACAATCCCAAAGCATACAAACACCCGTGGGTAATTTACACAACACGGAAACTCAACTACAGTGAGTTTCATAAGGGGCAGGAGAGTGGACACAGTCGACTCCAGAGTGTCACCCTGACAGATAAGTTAACCAATATAAATTTCTCTTGGTCTCAAACCAAGTGTGATCACAATTTTTAAGAAATCTGTATATGACTCTCAAGTCAAAAATACAGTCACATATACATGCCCTCAAGGCTTTCAACATCCCAAAAGATGGAAACAGGTATGCACCCGAGGAGGATCTCTCCTCCCCTACCCCAAACTTGATGAGCATTTCTCCCAAGTGGGAGAAGCTCTGTCCAAAACAACCCGACAATAACCCCACAGAAAACAACTCGAACACGAATTCACACACTTTACATACACATTTCAGTTATACGAAAACAAAGGTAAAATTTAGACCAACGTTGCAAAGCCCTCCTGGAATGAAGCTGTTGCAGAGTCCACAGAGTTCACTTCCAACCTTCGCCACCAACTCCCTCTCCCTTCTCTATCTTGCAAACTAAATTCTCTATTTTTGGTAAGGCAAAAATGAAAGTTTTCCCAAAATTCAACTAACTCCCTCTCATCCCAAAATTTGAAAATAAATAACCCAAATTCTCTTTTTTTTTAGTTTTGAGAAATGGGGAAGTGACACTTGTCACCTCCTCACCCTTCCCCAAAACCACTATTCTGCCTGATGGCTTATGTCACTCTCCATTCCCAAGGGTACTCCTAGTCCTCTCCTCATGTGATTCCACTTTCTCATGGGAGAAATAAAAAAAAGAGTTAAATGGGAAAAAGACAGGTGACCCATGCCTCTTTTTCCTTTCTTCACATGGGTGTCCTCACAGCACATGGGGGAATCTCACTAAAGGAGAGGGTGACCTTCAATAATGGATGGCATCTCTTATCTTGGAGAAAGTAGAGGGGATGGGTTGGGTGTTGGTACAACCCATCATGTCCCCTCCTACCTCCAATTTTCGCCACTTAACTTCAGGGGAAGGTTAAGTTGACTAGATGGAGGTTACTCAAGGGTTACCCATGCCAAATGGGCCCCTGGACCCATGGGGTATAACCCAGGGTCAACTTTAACCCATACAAGACACCCCTGGTCAAGGTAAAGCACAAGAAAAGGGCCTCATAATTTAAATAAAATAAGAAATTCAAATTCAATCTCTTTACAACACAAATTATAAAATAATGTTACATGAGGGTAACCTAACCCACTCGACCATACGAAAGACCACATTACATCATTACATCAAACACAAAGAGATCTTGGTTCCTCGTGGAACCCGATCGGCTTAACAGGGAATAACAATTAACAAGGTGCGGAATGATCTCTGAGTTCTGTGGTTCGATTAGTAATTCCTGCACACTAAATTACAAGATCAGTAACCACATAAAATCATCATAGCTGAAGCAACTTAAAAAAAACATGCGTTATCATGACATAGTATTAATTAACATAAATGAAATCATATTACAATTTTCCATCATCACCTAATTCATTTTTCTGAAATGTAAACTTATCCAAACATCACCCAATTAGTTTTTCTGAAAACATAATAAAGTTTAATAGTTTGACAATTCTGGGAACTGCTATCCCACAATTATAAAAAGTAACAATAACAGTCATGTAAATAGTCATAACAACAGTAGTAAAAAGGGCGGTCCTCACAATGTCAGCCTTGTTTCAAGCCTTTCATCCTATCATGAGCCAACCCAACCTTTCCTAGTTAGCCTGGCTTACCTCTCAAGGGGGCATCACCTGCCAGTTGCACTGGAGCATCACCTTGTTTATCGAATGAATTATCGTATCTTCTTTGACACAACATTCTAACGAACATTGTATCAAAGAGGGGCATAATGTAGACACCCAAAATAGACCTAATTATCACATTCAAATATTGGATTAGCTACCATCTGCATTTGTTTAACACACTTGAGCAATGTCCCTATCACTTATTTCTTCTATTAATTAAATAAATTTATATTTATTTAATTAATTCATTAGCTATTTTTTCTATTTCTTCTAAGCTATAATTAAACAATCTATAATTATTTAATTATCTTATTTCTATCTATTTTTAATTAAATAAATCTTATTTATTTAATTAAAAAATCCCTTCATAAGCCCACTTTCCAATTAATTAATTAAATTTTATTTATTTAATTAATTTATCTTATCATTTATCTTCATAAGCTGACATGTGTGCCTCTTTCATTTAAAAAAGATAAGTGGTACTACATCTTTTATTTAATATCTTGCATATGTAGTACTTTTTATGTACACGGTCACACATAAGCCTTATCTTCCCTCCACTTGTTATCTACACATTTACCTATGATCATCCTTTTAATCCTATCCATTCACATAGCCTCCAAATCTTCACCGTTGATTGATTTTGGTTGAGGTCTATATAAACACCCTCTCATTCCATACTACATCTATCCAGCATTCATATAGCGTCTACATTATCGTCTTGAGCATATTGAGCACTTTAGTATCTATTTAGCATTTTATCATTATCATCCATCCATCATGGCAGCTTTGATCTTCATAATTGTTCATTGTTGAAGAAACAATCCACATCATAAACAAGGAATCATACAATCTAGGTGATATTGTTCTTGAATGGCATGCTTTTGATTTCATTTGGATTAGATTCTTTGATGATGGTAGGGTTAGGTTTTCATGGCTATGCTTGATCTTATTAACCTGATTTTCACCTATCACAATATACATAATCATCCAGTCAAACACCCCATGAAAGGGATTTGCAGTGTAGTATGGTACTCTCACATGAGTAATGTGACATTGTCCCTTTCACCAAAGCATCAAACAAATAAACACATTACAGATAATATAATGATCAACTACAAACAGTTACCAACTAACAGCATCATAGTTCACATAATACTCAGAATAACATTAATCCTCATCATCAAATATCTCCATAAAGTAGTTATAACATATGCATAACCCAAGTAAATATTATCACCCAAAATCTCATCAATGTCATCATAACTATAGATCTAACATCAACAAAGTACCATCAACTAACATCATAACAAAAAATCCATCATCAAGCAAAGTATCATAATGTCTAGATCCAAAAGGAATAGCTATCAGTCTATCAGAAAGCAAAATAAGGGCACTACATATAGCTTGCATGCTTAGTTGCATTGGCTCAGTTTAGTCATTCCCATGGCTTGTGTGGGATATATTTAAACATTCTCTTGAATATAATCAGTTATTTTACCTTATGCAATGATTTATGTATGTTTTCTTTATGAATCAAATGCATAGGATAAAACAACTAAATCTGATTTAAAACACCTGTTTAAAACATGATGATGAAATGATAGTTTATAAATAGCCTCTTCTTTTTGCACTGAAACATAATGAATAATCAGCAACTGAAACATGAAATCCATTATTCTCTTCATTCCTGAATATCTATTTTCTTGACTGTAGATAACTTCACTTATTAGGATAGTTTGACAGCCCAACACGAGCTATCATATGATCTTGGCAAGTGATTTTGCACTTGTCTTCTATCAAGACAATAGGCATTGACTGGATGCTCCTGCATAAGCAAAAAAAATTGTACCCTCTCTAAACAACTGATGTTTAGGACTTGCTAAATTAGACCTATGAACATAATTTAGTAACAGGTACATAATCTATAGAATTTCCATCTTGTGAATTTGGTTAAGGATAGTACCTTTCAGTTGTTTAACGATTAGGTTCTTGTCTTTCTTCTCTTTCAGAGTTAGTTACTTGTTCAGATGTTTCTACATGACTTCTTGCCATATTATATTGGTCAATTGTTAATTTAGCCCAACATTTATGATTGTTGGCAAGAGACACCGTGTGGCTTCATGGGTGTTGTCATTGATAGCAACAAAGTTCATCCCACACATTCGCAGGATATGGTATGTCTATACTGGAACTCAGACTGAAGAGTATTTTGGTTCGGTGAGCAAGAACAGAGCATGCAACAAGGTCTGACAATTAGGTCCGGATCTCTTAGAGGAAGTATCTCAGTAAAGTACGGACTTGGGGAAGTCAAGAGGAGTACCATGACTAATACATTCCAGAGATTGAGCCTCTAGTGATGGAAGAGTGAAAAGATATGAACACCTAAGTGTTGGGTTCCTGTTTGGCAGAGTAGACGGAGGAAGAACTAACCGGCAAAGCATCAGACCTTAATCCGGATGAGATATTGATGGTGATCAAGCTTCTTAAGAGATCATTCATGATTGGCCGACATGACTAATGACTTCTATAAGTATCTCTTTGATATGCATCACTTGGTAAGCAAGGATTCAGCCGACAGACCAGAGTTTGGAAAAATATTAAGTATTCCGGATGCCAACTAAAAACATGTTGAAATCCTTGGTGTGGATATATATACTAGATGGATTTCAATGAGTAGGTGTGTGTGGTGTGTTGTGTAGTGCATAGAAGAGCAGAGAACAGTGTGGAAATAGAGATAGAGGTCCGGTATGTAACAGAACAGTAGCACTAAGGCAGAGGAAGAATGAAGTACAGTAGATCAGTATATTGAGCTTAACTGGAACTGAACCTAATCATATGTGGATGCTTCTCATCAGTTCAAGTACCTAGTTTCCTTCTATAAACTATTGTAGGTAGTGAGCCTCTTGTGAGAAGTGTGCTCGGGTAGTGAGCCCTAATTGGCAAGTGTCATTTTGTACTACCTTATTCTTTTAACAGAGAATACAATCTTGGGTTAATCACCCCGTGGTTTTTTCCCTTAACAGGGTTTTCCACGTCAAAAATATTGTGTCATGTGTGTTGATTTTATTTCTACTTCCATGGTTATGTATGTTGATATGATTTGATATTGCTCTAATTGTTAAAGAAGAAAAGAAAGACAAATTATTAAGATAACTGATTCACCCCCCCTTGTGCAGGAGCACCCCTCCAACAGGATACATATGCACAATAAGGTTTTACTATGTTTTAGACATTTCATGTTACTATGTAGCATTTTTATGTCTAAGTCAAATGTAACATTTTGTGTTGGCATTTTATATCTGTAAACATCATATTTGACATTTTAGACATGTTGGGTTATGTGGAGGATTAAACCAAGGTGTCTCATCATTAGGTGTTTTGTTGTCTTATGCAAAACAGGTGTCATGGGATTAATTAGGGTTTCTGCTAATAATCTTGATTAAATCAAAATCCTGAAAACAGAGGAGACGGGTTAACAAAAATGGGGAGAAGTGGTCAAAAAGACAGAGTTCTTCCATTTTTTCTCTGAAAATGATCAATTGTATGTAGCTAAAATGAAGGAATAGAAATTCTGTCACCCTGTGTTTTGCAAATCTAGATTATGTGTAAATTCTTAGTGTATCGCATTATTCTCTATATATCAAATTTATTCTGTATATTATCTATTGTATTTAATTTAATTCTTCTATTTTCGAGATGCATGGTTAAATCCATTCCACTGGTGGATTTTTGTGAGATCAGTGGAATGGACTTGTAAAATAGTTTTCCATTTTTGTTTTGTTCTTTTGTTCGATGAGCTTGACAGAATAGAAATTGTGGAATTCGTCGTAGAGGAAGTTATCGATGGTAAGTTCAAATGTACATTGGATGTATATACATCAATTGTATGCAGAGACAGTCTATGAATATATCGCATTTGTATGCGAGCAACTTTCTGTGTATATGCGGTGAAGAATGGTATGTATAAAAGGTTGTTTGGGTCAAGTTTGTATTGGTCGCTGAATATACATTTTCTGTAGATATCACAAATGTATGAAGGTACTTTCCCTGTGTATATCACTGTTGTATCTGGGTATCACCTTGTGTATATCATGGGGCAAAATGTGCATGTAAGAGTCCATTCGGGTTAAGTATAAGATTGTTTACTAAATTATACAATTTAGGTATATATTGCTAATGTATCTGAGCATATTCTGTGTATCCCACAATTGCATGTAAAGGTCCGCCGTCTATGTATATCACTAAAGCATATGCTGTGTTAAACCTTGTGTATGTCAAAATTTTCTGAGGAAATACAATTCTTGTGTATACATCAATTGTATATCGCAGATAGTGTATGTGTATATTGCTATTGTATGCGAGCGTCAGTTTGTGAGTATACTGCAATTACATATCACTATTGTATGTTGTGAAGATGCGATGAAAATATACATTTCATAAGATACAAAAGAGGACCAACCGAGGTGGTAGTTAGTTTGTATGTTGGGCTGTTTTTTTGCCTGTGGATGCAAGGGATGACCAATAATAGTAGGTGACAAGGACTGGCGGAAGAAGGTCACTGATTGTATGTTTCATTTGTATATTTCATTGTATGTTGAAACATACATTGGCTTGAGATACAAGTGCTGACCGGTATTATTAGGTAAGAACTTTTCAGTCCACCAGGAAAAGCAAGTCATGTTATGTACATGAAGTTGTATGTGGGGAAATATACAACAGCAGGTTAAAGACTGAGGACCCCACCTATGCATATTCAAAATGTATATTTGGAATGCATGAGAAGAATGTACCTGCGAATGTACACTGAGGACATATAAGGAGTGGGTATATCATTGTTGTATCTGAAAAGCAATTCCTATATATCCCGCATTTGCATATCAAAGGGTTGTATATTGGAATGTACATTACAAATGTACATTTCAGAAGATACAAAAGAGGACCGGCTGTAGCGGTCAAAGCGGGTTGAGATACAATAGACTACCTACGATAGGAGGTCAACAAATGTATATGCAAGCCAATGACATCAGTGTAAGGGCAGTGCGTCGGTCAGAGTCTGTAAGTGGCTGTCGATAGGATATTATGTTGCTGATGAGGAGTTCGGAGAGACATTTGATGATCTCTCGCCGATATTGACAGGATTGACATTTTGAGTGTGTGTGTGTCCGCTGTGTTTTCGCTCTGCATCACCCCCCCTCTCAGTTATCAACAATGATATCTTTCTATATGCACCTCATTTTGTTGTTTTCTTTGTGTTTCTCTTTCTACATCTATCATTTCTTCTCGTTATCATCTTCGATATTCCTTTTGATATTCCCTTTTATATGATCTTTTATATTCTCTTTCTTGCTCCTCAAATTCAAAATTCATCCTTGGTCGAATCATTATTCTATACAATCCAAAAGTATATCGATTTAATGTTTCTTCTTGTAAGGTAAATATTCAAAAACAAATATTACAAAAATGATTATCAAATGAGTCCAAAACATAAGAAAAAAGTATAAGTTAAACAATTTTCACTTTTAAAATTGTGTTCACTTCAAAAATATTAACCCTAATATTTTTTTAATATTAAATTAATATTAAAAACTTTAACCCTAATATATTCTTAGTGGAATAATGAGTTTTCTCATTTATTAATCTTTGCTAACTAAAATTGTGTTCACTTTAAAAATATTTACCCTAATATACTTTTAATATCAAGTTAATATTAAAACTTAAATTATTCTAATGGAATAATCAATCCTATAGTTATAATAAAAATATTAATAAGAGTTGTTTTCTCATTTATTAATCTTTTCTAGCTAAAATTTGTGTTAACTTTAAAAATATTAACCTAATATATTTTAAATGGAATAATTAATTCTAGTCATTATGATAATACTAAATCGTATTATAATAATAAAAATTTAAAAATGATAACATACTTTTTATATAAATACTAATGTTGTGAGTGATGGAAAAAATAAAAGATTTTTAAGGACCTCATGTACTAAATGTCTAACCATTAATAATTTAAATATTTAGATAATTAAAAATTTTAACTTAATTGATTAATTATAAATAAACTCACTACTAAATGTCTAACCATTAATAATTTAAATATTTAGATAATTAAAATTTTAACTTAGTTGATTAATTATAAATAAACTTGCCATTTAAAATGGTAGACTAATTCTCGTAAAAACATTAATTTAAAAATGTTATCCCTACCTAATAAAGTAATAAAATTAAAGTCCTATCTACTTTTAAGTTTAATAAAAAAAATTCTTCGGTTGAATCGTGAGATGGACTTTGTTTCTTTTGTCCATGTTCCTAAGGAATGGAATCGTGTAGTGGATTGCTTAGAGAGCAGGTGGGGGATTGGAATGTTAGTGGTTGGGATTAGTTGACCCAAGAATGTGTTCAATATTTGGAAAGTTTGATTTGAGTGGATATGAATGTATAGCTGAGGTCTCTGCTTGGGACTTCGGGGATTGTGAGGTTCCCATGGTTTTGGTTTGGTTGTTTGTAGTGATTGGTGTTCTTTCTAGTTCTCTATTATTTCTGGGGGTGGTTGCCCTCCTAGTTTTGTACTAGCAGTTTCTTTATTAATAAGTTTTTACCCCCTTTTTAAAAAACATTAATAAAAAAATATTAAACTAAAATACACATGGCATAAAAAAATTCTTATAAGTAGATATGACTAACTAATTGCTTAATTTCTAAATCTTAATCTAATATTATATTTCACAACTTATATCTAATATTATGCACAAAAGGCATAACTATATTTTTTACTATTATGCACATCCACTCCTGATTTTTATAAGTATGTATGTCATAGATGAACTTTCATGATATCTATTACACTTTTAAAAAAATTAAATTCTAAAAGAAATTAATATAGGATTGCATAATAAGGTTGGGAATTTTTTTTAAGGAAATATATTTTATTTAATCTATAAAAACCTAGATCCTCTTAATAATAATAAAATTATAATTAACCAAACATAAAACTAAAACCTTAGAAATTAAGTATAAATATTAATATAAAAATTTAACTTTAAAATATACTTAAATATAAATATTAATATAAAGGTTTTTGGAATTTATGCAAGGCCTAAATTTGATGGCTGTGTGGTCATATTTAGATATTTTTACTTAAAATACAATAAATTTTTTAAAAAGATAGTATCACATGGAAGGAGAGATTTTGGATAGACTATCAAAATTTATATAAAATTATGATTATATATATATTTATACTAAGATATGTCATAGTATTGTGGGCAGAACGGTGGGAGCCACCTTGAAAGGAAGCTAGGTGTGCGGAAATCACTTCCTACACTAATCTAATGAGGAGAGAAGAGTGCAAATTCTTTTCAACCTTTGCAAATACAGAGTTATTAATCCAATAACAGAGATATTGCAGCAATACACAACACAAAAGAGAGAGAGACAATATATAATGTCAGGAAAACCCTTACAGGTGAAAAACCCCACACTCCAAAGCACAGCTCAAATGTATTATCTAAACAATGAGGTTTACAATACAGTTACAAAGCTAATACTCTTGCAAGAGTCTTCAACACTTGTATCTAGACATAATCCGGTAGCATAATAGTACTTGCCAATCACATAATACATCTCCTCTCAAAGCACCTGCTTAAATAGAAGTTTACAAGGCAAAATTGAGCTTTCCTTGAGATGGGCATCCAACATGGCCTCATGGCTCAAAACCCAGGCCTAAGGACACTTGTCCAGCATTGCAGCATGGTCATGACACTTTTCATAACACCTCATCCCAAAATGGTCTCCTATTCCCAAGTTGGGCAATGACAAATGCTCTTACAACTCTTACGATCATCATAGAATCCGTCATACTGACATATCTTACAGTTGTAAGAAAATTTGTCATACACTGACTAAAAATAGCATATTCTCTTACAACATGTCATAACCCTCCTTGGGGTGCCCAAAGATGCCTTCTTCTAAGATGCCTTGTGACACATGTCTTCACCTATCATAGTATCTTCTATTTCTAACTCTTACGCATCATATATTCTATCATAGGAATCTATCATAACCGTTTCGGTCAAAATTCCCTTACACACTATTCAAATTAACGACACATGGAAAAATACCTCTACCAGTAAGTGGGATGCCTATATCCTCATGTGAGGACAAAAATTACATGTTGTCACCTTCCACGTAGGATGACACATCACTGTGCCAACTCCCACAAGATGACAAAATAGGATTTGCATCCTAATTACATAATAGGCAATAAATAAATACATAAAATAAATAAATGCAAGGAGTTACCAAGGTTGAGACACCTTAGTTCCCAACAATCTCCCACTTGTCAAACACCTTGTAAGAGCCTATAGAAATAATAGGATTTAACTTCTATAGGCCGAGAGGCCCATAAACTCTAAACACCATTTGAACTTCTTTGTGCCCACTAGTTTCGTCAATGCATCCGCAACATTCTTCAAAGTGTCTACCTTCTCCAAATTCACCTTCCCATCCTCTACCATGTCTTGCATGAAGTGAAACTATACATCAATATGCTTTGTTCTGGCGTGGAAAGTTGGATTCTTTTCTCTGCAAATCACACTCTGACTGTCACAACAAATCGTAATATGTCCTACATCAACACCAATATTTGAACACAATCTCTTAAGCCAAATGGCTTCCTTACAAGCATGAGTTGCTGCCATATACTCAGCTTCTTTCGTGGACAAAGTAACAATAGGTTGTCACTTACTCATCCAACTAATTGCACCACCGAACATAGTAAAGACATAAGCACTGGGGAATCTCCTGCTGTCAATGTCACCCGCCCAATCTGAATCCATGAATACAAATAGAATGTGGAGGTCCTGTAGGATTACCATGATAGCATATGGAATACTCAAAAGTAACCCTCAAATATATCAACACTCTCTTAACTACATCCCAATGTACCCATCTAGGATTAGCCATAAATCAACTAAGGACTCCCACTGCTGGGGCAATGTCTGGTCTTGTGTAGACCATAGCATACATCAAACTACCAACAACACTAGTATAAGGTACTCTGTTCATGTCCTCCACCTCACTAGGAGATTTTGGACAATCATTAACAAACAACTTTGTCCCCAAAGAAATAGGAACACACAATGGTCTACAATCTTCCATGTTGAACCTATCCAACACGGTCTTCACATACTTTGGCTTAACCAAGGTTTTCTATTAGCTCTGTCTTCTGATTTCCATTCCCAGAATGTACCTGGCTGCCCCTAGATATTTCATCTCAAACTGTGCTGAAAACTGAGACTTCAAATCAAAAATCATATTCTTACCTTTCCCAATTAACAGAATATTGTCAACATACAATGCAATAATGAGAATGCGATCATTGTCAAATTTATAATACACACAATGATCTAATTTCAATCTTAGAAATTCAACTAACAACACCAATGCATCAAATTTCATATACCACATCCTAGGAGACTACTTCGAACCATACAAAGACTTTTTCAATTTGCAAACCAAGTTTTCTTTACCTTTCTCTATGTAATGCTCTGGTTGTGACATGTAAATCTCTTCCTCCAAATCACCATGAAGGAATGTTGTCTTCACATACATTTGCTCCACCTCTAAGTCATAAGCTACTACAAGAGATAACATGAACTGAATAGATGTTAGCTTTGTAACAGGAGAGAAAATTTTACCATAATCAATTCCCTCCACTTGTGAGTACCCCTTCGCAACCAGTCTAGCCTTGTACTTTTCAACACTGCCATCTACACTAAATTTCTTCTTGAACACCCATTTGCATCCAACAGGTTTCCATCCTTCAAGCAAAGGCACCAAGTCCCATGTTTTATTCTTCTCCAAACAAGCCATTTCATCTTCCATGGCCTCCTTCCAGGAACCTGGACCTTTCATTCCCATAGCCTCTAACACAGTTCTAGGCTCATCAGTGTTAGTAAGTGTTTAGGGGAAAATTGGATTTGTTAATGTTCTAGTGTTTAGATGTTTAAATCCTCTTTTCCACCTTACATTCAAGGATTTAGGGTCTAGTGGCGAGCACTATCATACCCTAGATCACTTGCAGATGTAGGAAAAATTGGATTAGGGAATTTAATTATTAATTTTCCTTCTCTTATGTCCAATTAACCATTAAAACCCTAATTATGCAAATACGACAACAAATTGATGAAAGACAGAAAAAGCTCTTGCAAACAGGAATAAAATACCAAATCACAGAATACCTATTTTTGGGGTTCTAAAGAGGAATAGTCGGGGACACTGGAGAGGACACCCAAGTCCAATGTACCTGGTTTTTCATGGAATCTGGACCTCCTTCCAACACTGATCAGCCCTATAACTTCCATTTTCAGAGATCTGTCTGCGGAGAACACTAGAGTGAGTGCCCAAGTCCTAGAAGTGCTCCTGTGTCTGACTTTTCTTTAGATCTTGAATCCTTGATGCCTGCCAATCCTTCCTGCACCTTCACTTTTCCCAAATGTGACACATGTAACCTACAATCACAAGACTTGGTTTGGGGGTTATGGTATTTAGAGGCTTGCCTCAGTCAATCCCCGGAGGACACTTAAGTCTCCAAACACTGTTGTCAGATAAAGAGTGCATGCCCTTATGAGGCGGAGGTAAAAACCAAAGTAATCAATGATGAAAATACAATATTATGTCACCTTGTAGTGAAGCTCTCATGGGAGGAAGATGCTCTTCATGCCATGAGGAAATTGATGCTCAAATCTGCAAATATCAACACAAAAACACACAAGTCTGCTCTTGCAACATAATAGAAAGCCTTTCAAATCACCTTGAGAACACAATAGCTTGCTAGTAATCATCTAGTTTACAAATGAATGCCTAAGCATCCTTATATATGCAACAACAAGCACTCCCGCCATGATTTTAAAAATCAAAATTTATTGTGTTGGAAAAAGGACCAAATAACAGTCATAAACCGACACCCAGAAATTAGGGTTGCCCCAAAATAGGGTAGGACTAGGGCACGGGCACCCAAGTCCTCTCCCCCTATTTTGGGTAGGGTACAGCTCAAGGGGTCCACCTAGGTCCAATTTGCCATGGAACCTAGGTCTCATTCCATTAGGATGCCAAAATATGAACTAAGATGTCCTAAATGCTTACTAAAGACCCAGGAGCTAAACCTTATGAGGGAAAAGCCTCCAAGGGGACATTTTATGATGTTACATTTAGCCCCCACTTTAATGTATGTATAAACACGAGGCCAATACATGATTTAAAGTAAGGTCACAAACATAGCAAACACATCAAGCATAGAGAATACATGCCAATCACATAGAAGACAGTAACATGCACGCAAAACAAAGAGAAAATAGCTACAATCACACAGAACACGGAGAATATAGTCAATGCATAGAAGACACATTAATGCAGGGAAGATAGAAATGATATTTTTCTTTTCTTTTTCTCATATATATGAAATGCAAATGCAAGTACTGGAAAGTAAACAAACCTCCCATAATATAGGATGCACTACCGTAGGGCGCAGGTCTCTGTATATATGGGGCAACACACACACAAGACACACAAAACCTCCCCAAATGAAGGAAGCACTACCCAAGGGCGCTAGTCTCTGTACTTGGGGAAACAAACACGCCACTCAAAACAAGCACGCCAAAACACACACACTTGAAGACATGGAGAAAGCATAGCAGACAATTGATGGAGTGTACCTATTTCTAGCTCCAACACCATCTTAGGCACATTACAGGCACACTGTGATGATTGGGCTTCACCACAACAATCGCCGAAGACAAGATTAAGGGTTGAGTTAGTCACAAAACTACTCCACACCTCCACAGAGGACTTTTGAAAATGACAAGATGATGTAATCTGCTCTGAGAAATACACCATCCCCGCCTCCGCAGAGGTCTTAATAAAAAGGATATACATGATATCCCACCTCCGCAGATGGCTTACATGATTGATTGATTGATTGCAAACAAACTCAGGATGCACGATGCACTACCCTGGGGCGCAAGTCTTTGCATCTGAGGTCAAACACATTGCTAACATCTATAATAGACAGCTTACCTTATATATGCCCCCACCTTAAGGTAGTTGATATCAGTTATTGATATTAAGCACGTTAAGGTAGGAAGAAAACACACAAGGGAGCACTGACTTTCACAAAGCCCATGCCCCCTGGAGGTGACATGTACTTTACGATTGCCAAATGTTCCTACAAACACATCCCTATAAGAAACATGTTAGTGTCCATAACATCATGATAAATAACAACATCAATGCATATGATTAGTTCCACACAAAGAGCTAAGGTTATACAATGAATTCAGAATTCAAGGATAACCATGGGGCTATATCATGAAGCTCTCTGAATCGAGTACCGCCAAGGCTAGATTCAAAGGCAAACAAAGGTGCACGGAGTAGTAGTATTGTTAAGGTTTGTAAATGTGACAGAAACATCATAAAATTCACTACGCAGAAAGCACGAGTGCTTCCACTAGCCAAGTGTCGGATCAAATATACAACCCCATCATCATATTAGGAACTAAGTCCATTTTTTTATTTCTCTCGAAACGGACACTAGGTCCGCATCAGTATAAATGTTTGTCATCATCCGCCCGCTAGGTGGAAACACTAGAGGACGGGAAACATGAAATAAGAGAGAAGAAACAAGTGTCTTAGGGAAATTCACGTAGGAGGGTGCCCCTAGGTCACCAACCACGAAACTATGTCCATAAGACACAACACACAACAATGAAATTAGAGAGGTAATTTAGAAGAATGATGATACAAATAGAAGAAGGTCACAACAGAGGTGGTCTCCTAGTATCCTAAACCTTACGGGAGAATTTGAGGTCATCCCAAGAGGCCTAAACAACATATAACACATCATGGGGGAAGCACATCACGAGAGAGATAAAAGATTAGAGATACTTACCTATAGGGCCCCTTTCGGGCTAGAAGTTGTCTATAAGCAAATCATCACCGTCATCTTCACACTCCCTAATGTTGGAGGATAGTGGGACATAAGGTACCATAGCCATATTCATATTTTGCTCATCATGTTGTTCGTTGTTAGGATCATTATTGTTTGGTTGAATGTTGGGATTGATGTTTTCTTGTTGAGAGGCAAGGTTTATAGCATATTCTTGTCTTCTTTTTCTTCTTTCTCTTTCTTTTCTATTTTGTCTTCTTTTACCACTTATCTCCTGTAAGATAGGTTGTCCTCTTTCATAGGCTTTTGCAAATTAGAAGATGAAGCACTGGGATCAAATCTCATTTTACGCGGTGGAACACTTTATTGTTGACAATGACCTCTCGATCCTTGTAAGGATTTTGGGGGAGGAACCTCAGCATAGGGACCTTGTCCTTTTGGTCTAAAGTTCTCTTCACATGTGGGTTGTTTATCTATTGTCATTTCTTGTGTAGGAGGACTAGGTGCTGGATATAATAGTTTTGCTTTGTAATTTTTATAGTTCAAAAATGTAAAGTTTGTTCATAGCTCTAATTTGTTGCTAGTATTTTTGTTGCAAATGTAATCCAATGTGAAGTGTTGTTGTGTAGTTGAAGGTTTGTATTTATTTTGATGAATGACATGCACTTGTCCATTCAAAGGAAATTTAACACATTTATAAATAGTTGAAGGAACCGCTTTCATAACCTTTAACCAAGGGATTCCAAGTTTTATATCAAAGGTATTAGAATTGACGATAATATCAAACCATTGTTCAACATGATTCTCAAAGATAGTTACTAACAATGATATCTTACCTAATGGTTTCTTTAAGGTTCCCGTATGTGTTTTAATCATCAAATTTGAAGGGTTATAGGGACCATGTATTAATTGATTCTAAAAGAGGAATTTTTTAGAGGCAACATTAGTTATGCAATTAGGATCAAGAAGAGTTCCCTCCATGTTATTTCCCATTATTTTCATGGTGATGTAAAGAGGTCCTTCAGAATCACCAATTGTTCTATCATGAGGTGTAAAGACAATTTCAGGTTCGGGAGCCTTTCTTTTCATATAAGGTCTAGGAGGGAACCTATTGTTGCCATTGTGATTAGAGGCCATGTTTATATGCTCAAATCAATGCCAAATCATATTTTGAAAGATTTTCAAAATTGGTGCAAAAGATAAGAGCAAAAATATATGCAAGAATAGCCTAAAATGCTTTATTTTTTGTACTTTTTTCAATGCAAATGAATGAAACAATGGGTGTTGTAAGGATTTTGATTAGGGGAAGAAAGTTATCTGTTTTATAGCAGTCCAAAACAGAAAAATTATCCTTCTCAACACACACTTGATGCAATTTCCAGTTAATGCCAAGTCAAAATATAGTGAAAATATGTCAAAATAGGTAGTTTTTTCACCAAAATTCAATGCAAAATGGCATAACAAAGGGTGTTGTGAGGAAAATGATGATGGAAAGAAAATAATATCAGTAGCAAAAGCCACTTGATGCAAAAATACCCAACACAACACGCATTTAGTGCCACTTAAGGTAAAACCCTAGTGAAAATATAGCAAGATATGCAATTTTTCGCGGTTTTTCAATTCCAAGACCTAGAAAAGGAAGTTTTGTAAGGAATTTTAGGATGTATAGAAAATAATATCAATAATATCAGTCACCTCAATCCATAAAATTGATCACAACATGCTTGAGTGCAAACTAGGTCAAACCCTAGGGCAAAAATAGCCAAAATGTGTAGTTTTTCACCGAATTTTCACTACAAGAGCTCGTTGAAAGGGTGTTGTGAATATTTTTATGAGGGGAAGAAAATTATTACCCTGATAAAATTAAATTAATGCCAAAATAATTTTCACAACATGCCTATGGTGCAAGTTTACAAAGTCGATAAGGCCAAATTTAGTGAAAATTGTTATTTTTGAAGCCCTAGGTTTGAGATCTTGGGATAAAATTCTATGTGAATGATTTGAAGTATGATTTATGATGAAATTGACTTACTCTTAGATCTAAAAATTATTTTCAATCCTTAACATGCAAAATGCCCATACAAATTTAATGAAAATGCATGAAAATTGCTAGTTTTTGTTGAATTTTTCTATGTAAAAATGCAAATATTTTAAATCTAAATGCAAATTCAAACTAAAATGTAAGACTATAGACAAATGCAAATTTTAATGAGCCTCTAAAATTAGTAGAAAAATCTGATAAAATATTTTTCCTACTAACCCTATATTTTAGAATTACTAGGTTATATAAAATTGTCAAAATTTCCACAAAACCCTAGCAATTAAATCATGAAAATGCAATGCAAAATTTTAAATTTTTAGATTTTTATATAGTTTTTATTAGATCTGATGCAAAAGTCTTGAATTAGGAAAATTTAGGAAGAATTGATGCAAGTTAGTAAGCCAAACAATGCAATTTTTTTGTATTTTTCAAAATTTTTAATTTTTTTGAATTTTTCTCAATGTAATGAAATGAATGACCAAATGAATGAATGAAATCAATCCAAATCTGAAGACAAACACTCATAAAGTTAAATTTAGGAAAAAAACACGGGTTCACTAAAATGTTTAGGGGAAAATTGGATTTGTTAATGTTCTAGTGTTTAGATGTTTAAATCCTCCTTTCCACCTTACATTCAAGGATCTAGGGTCAAGTGGCGAGCACTATCATACCCTAGATCACTTGCAGATGTAGGAAAACTTGCATTAGGGAATTTAATTATTAATTTTCCTTCTCTTATGTCCAATTAACCATTAAAACCCTAATTATGCAAATACAGCAACAAATTGATGAAAGACAGAAAAAACTTTGCAGACAGGAATAAAATACCAAATCATAGAATACCTATTTTCGGGGTTCTGAAGAGGAATAGTCGAGGACACTGGATCGGGCACCCAAGTCCAAGGTACCTACTTTTTCATGGAATCCAGACCCCCTTCCGACACTAATCAGCCCTGTAACTTATGTTTTTGGAGATCTGTTTGCAGAGGACACTAGAGCGAGCACCCAAGTCCTGGAAGTGCTCCTGTGTTTGACTTTTCTTCATATCTTGAATCCTTGATCAGTGATAACTTTAAGAAACCCCTCCTAAAAAAAGATATAAAATCCTAGCAAATCTTTCATTTTTTTGAGAAAAAATATTAATTTCTATTGGCGAATCTTTCCTTTTTTTGAAAAAATATATTAATTTTATTGGCGAATTTTTTACATCACGACAATTTTGTAGAAAATCCTGGCGAATCTTCATGAAAATTAGGTAAATGAATTAATTGCCATGGTGAATCTTTCCTTTTTAAAAAGTTAAATTCCTATGGAAAAGTAAGGGCCTGAGGGTGGCAATGATTGGCTAGTTTAAGTTGTAGTGTTCGCATCTATAATTCTTTAATTCCTTAATATTTAAATAAAACATTGAATATTTTAAATCAGCCCTAAATTCATTTTCACCACCATTGATTTTATTTATAATCTAATAGTTTGGGTTCTATTCTGAGGGCCAAAATGTACATACAGAGCTCCAATGTCCATGGGGCCTAAAATTACATTTGGGTTGTTTGCATTTCGGGCCACTGATCTCAAATGCAAATGACCCAAATGCAATTTTGGGCCCCATGGGTATTGGAGCTTTGTAGGTACATTTTGGCTCATAGAACTTAACCCCAGCTGTTAGATTATAAGTTGAGATCAACAAGCCAAATAGAATTTCGAGCCCCATGGGCATTAGAGCTCTATGGGTACATTTTAACCCATGGAATACAACCCCAATCATTAGATTATAAATAAAATCAATGGTGGTGATTAAAAAATGGTGATATGGCCCTAAAGTAACCAATAATTAGATAATATTATTGGCAAATTAATTTCATTTTCTACTATAACTTATAAAATTTAGGCGAATATAATCTAATTAGGTATTGAATATCATGGCAAATTTTTGAGTTTAAAAGTTTAATAAAATAAATCTTTTAGCGATTTAACAAGGACTAAAATAAAATTTTGTAAAAATGTGGCGATTTAGGTCGCCTTACAGCTTGAACTAGTAGCCAAATTTTGATTCCCCAATTTCAACTATTAGCTAATTAGAAAATATTAGCCACTAAAAAAAATCACTGTCCTTGATGCCTGCCAATCCTTCCTACACCTTCACTTTCCCAAATGCGACACCTATAACCTACAATCATAAGACTTGGTTTGGGGGTTGTGGTGTTTAGAGGCTTACCTCAGTCAAGCCTTGGAGGACACTTAAGTCTCCGAACATTATTGACAAATAAAGAGTGCGTACCCTTGTGAGGTAGAGGCAAAAACCAAAGGAATCAATGATGAAAATACAATATTATGTCACCTTGTAGTGAAGATCTCATGGGAGGAAGATTCTCTTCATGCCATGAAGAAATTGATGCTCAAATCTACAAATATCAACACACAAAACACACAAGTCTACTCTTGCAACACAATAGAAAGCCTTGAATCACCTTGAGAACACAATAGCTTGCTAGTAATCATCTAGTTTACAAATGAATGCCTAAGCATGCTTATATATGCAACTACAAGCACTCCCACCAAGATTTTAAAAATCAAAACTTACTGTGTCGGCAAAAGGACCAAATAACAGTCATAAACTGACACCCAGAAATTAGGGTTGCCTCAAAATAGGGCAGGACTAGGGTGCGGGCACCCAAGTCCTCCCCCCCTATTTTAGGTAGGGTACAACTCAAGGGGTCCACCTAGGTCCAGCCATGGAACCTAGGTCTCATTCCATCAGGATGCCAAAATATGAACTAAGATGTCCTAAATGCATACTAAAGACCTAGGAGCTAAACCTTATGAGGGAGAAGCCCACAAGGGGACATTTTCTGACATTATAGTACACAAGGCAAAGGTACAACTAGAATCAAGCATTGAATAACCAAACCTATCAGGTTGCTTTCTTGTTCATGTAGACCTCCTCAATGGCTGAGGTTGAGGTTTTGCTTCTTCTTCTGAGCTTTCAGAGCTACTAGAGCTCTCCTCATCATTAGGTCTCACAAGGTCTGTTGGTTCAATCTTCTTAGGGGTAGAAGGAAACTAAACCACATCTTCTTTCTTTGCTGTTTCTTCTGGCTGTAGAACAACGGAAGAAGGTGTTAGCTCTCTAAAAATAAAACTTGTTCTATACAACACTTTTTCAGCCACAAGATCCCAAAGCTTGTATCCTTTCACACCAACACCATAGCCAATGAAAATACATTTAATAGCCTTGCTCTCCAATTTAGACCATTTCTCCCTAGGCACATGTGCATATGCCTCACAACCAAAAACATAAAGATGTCTAACTAAAGGCTTCTTACCAGACCACACCTCCATAGGTGTCTTACCAACAAGAGTTGATGTAGGAGGCTTGTTTACCAAGTAGCAAGTAGTGGCTACAGCTTCAGCCCAAAACTTTTGTTTAAGGTTTGCTCCTCTAAGCATACTCCTAGCCTTCTCCATCAGTGTCATGTTCATCCTCTCTATAACTCCATTTTGCTACGGGGTATATGCAGTTATCTTATGTCTTTCAATCCCTTGCTCTTTATAGAACTTATCAAACTCTACCGAACAAAAATCACTGCCGTTATTAGTCCTCAAATATTTATTCTTTTTACTAGTTTGATTCTTGACAAAATCTTTAAACTCTTTGAACTGACTAAAGACTTCAGACTTGCTTTTGAGAAAATAAATCCATGTCCTTCTACTGTAATTATCTATGAAAGATACAAAATATATAGATTTGGAAATCAAATGAACACTAATAGGACCAAACACATCAAAATGAATGAGGTCCAACACACTAGAAGACTTGTGAGATCTAGAGTAAAATTGAACATGGTTTTGCTTTCCATATATACAATGTTCGCAAAAGTTGAACTTGAGATTACAATCATTTAACCCCTCAACGATGTTTTTATTTTTCAAGGTTCGAAGACCCTTCGCACCAATGTGGCCAAATCTCATATGCCATAACATTGTCTTTTCAGCAGAAAGTTTAACTTCCAAAGCATGAGCACCCTTGGGTACCCACAATGCACTGCCATCAGAATTTGTTACAACAGATTTCTTCACTGTTGGTTTAGATGGTGGGGAAGAAGTGACTGTAACTCTTTTCTTTGATTCAGAAGAGCTATTGCACTGTGAAGTGCATGCCTCTAGCTAAAATAGAGTACCTCTCCGAGTACCCTTCGCAAGCACCATAGATCCTCTAGTCATCTTGCATCCATCCTTCGAAAAGACAACCTGCACACCTGCATCATTCAACATATTTATAGAAAGTAGGTTTATTTCCAAGCCTGGGATGTACATAACCCTAGTGATCCCCTTCACTCATCCATCAGGAATTCAAATTAAGAAGCTTCCATGACCAACAATCTTTAGATGAGAATCGTCACCTAGGTACACTCTTCCACCATCAACTTTTCATACTTCATGAACCAGCTTCAATGCAAGGTCATGTGGAATGATGCACCAGAATCAATCAACCACACATCATCAGATGCATGGGTGGCTAGGGATGTGATGAAAGCATCACCATCATCTTGTGACTTGTCAAAATCTGAGTCTAGGACATTCTTCTTCTTCTTTTTCTTTTCCTCTTTGCATTCCTTTCAAAAATGCCTAGTTTTTCCATAGTTCCAACAGTGAGCCTTAGAATTTCTAAGAGATTTGGATCTCCTACAGGATTTGGATCTACACTTCTCATCTTTCTTGTCCTTCTTTTTCCCTTTCTCTTTGGGTCTTCCATGAACCACAAGAGCCTCTTTGGCTACTTCAGAAGACTTTCTCCACATCTCTTCAGATAACAGCAAAGATACCACTTCATCCATTTTGAAAGTGGAAGTGGTGCTCCCAATAGCCATAACAAAATGATCCCATGAGTCCAGAAAAGAACAAAGCAAGGTCATACAACAATCCTCCTCCTCCATCTTCACACCAACAGAAGTCAATTGTACAACTAACATGTTGAAAGCATTCAGGTGATCTGCAACAGATCCTCCATTGTCCATCCTCAAAGAAAACAACTTATTTCTCAAAAAAATCTTGTTCACCAGGGATTTGGCCTGATAAACATCTCCCAGCTTCTTCCAAAGGTCCTTCGTGGTCTTCTCCTCATGGACATTTAACAAGATAGAATCAGCTAGACTGAGTCTTATGAGACCCTTAGCCTTCCGATCTTTGATATCCCAATCAGCTTGTGCCATTGCGGTTGGTTTTACACTGGATACAGTTTCCCATAGGTCTTGATCAACAAGCATGTCTTCCGTCTTAAGTTTCCATAACTCAAAATTTGTGCCATTGAATTTCTCCACCTCTAATCTTCTGGATGTGCTTGCCATCTCATTTGCTACAACAAGATTATAGAATACTCTGCATAGACTCCCACTCAATGTAAGATCAGCTCAAAAAACCCCTACCAACAACTAGGACCAAAGGTTATCAAGCTCTGATACCAACTGAAAGGAAGCTAGGTGTGTGGAAATCACTTCCTACATTAATCTAATGAGGAAAGAAGAGTGCAAAATATTTTCAACATTTACAATTATAGAGTTATTAATCCAATAACAGAGATATTGCAGCAATACACAACACAAGAATGTAAGATAGAAGAGAGAGAGAGAGAGACAAGATATAATGTGGGGAAAACCCTTATAGGTGAAAAACCCCATACTCCAAAACATAGCTAAAATGTATTATCTAAACAGTGAGGTTTACAATACAGTTATAGAGCTAATGCTCTTGCAAGAGTCTTTGAGACTCGTATCTGGAGATAATCCGGCAGCATAACAGTACATGTCAATCACATAATACATCTCCTCTCAAAGCACCTTCTTAAATAGAAGTTTACAAGGCAAAAATGAGCTTTCCTTGATATAGGCATCCAACAAGGCCTCATGGCCCAAAACCTGTTGATTTAGGACTAGACAACTGAGAGGGGGGGTGATCAGTTGTCACACTTTTACAATCTTTTCTTTCTCAATCTTCCTCTTCCAGTTATAATTAAATTAATGATATAAACATTTCAGCATCAATCAACAACATATGAACAGAAAACATAGATAACCCATTCGACACCAAGATTTTGACATGGAAACCCGGTTAAGGGAAAAATGACAGTGGGGGTTAACCCACAAATATTAATACCATGTTAAAAGTATTTTTACAAATGGGAATGCACATACATTCGAGCTCATTGCCTAGATATCACTACTAAAAAAGAAGGGTCACTGTCTATGGAAACATTACAAGAGAATAACAGAGATTTGAATTGATTAATAGCATGTACTTATGCAAGAATTTCAATTCTGGTTAAGTGAAAAAACTGATCTTACACATTTCATCTTTACTCTGCTCTTCTTACTGTTCTGCCTTCATTCGCATTTTGGATTTCTGCTCTTCTCACATTCACCTTATTCACACACACACCCCTTAAATCATCCAATTTCATCAGCTACATATATCCGCAATATGATCTACAATCATCCTATCGGTCGGCTTCAACAATACTTAGAACTTTTAAGAATACTCTGCTTTGTCATCTAGATCTATGTATAACTTAAGGTACGGACCAAAACTTGCTCTTGAAAATCATTAATCATGTCAGCCACTATCACTAATCATTGTCATTTGTCCAACAAATAACTTCCATACATCCAGAATCAAGATCTTCTGCAAGGTTGGCCTATTCTTCTTCTGTCTTCTCTGACAAGCTAGAACCCGGTACTCAGAGGCTAATATCTTTTGAGTCCTTCATCACCAGAGGACAAAAATTTAGAGTTAGACTATCTTGACAATGCATATGACTTTGCTAGATCTGCAGCTAATCATAACTTCCCACCAAAGAGATCCGAACAAAAATGTCAGACCTTGGTGTTGCTCTGTTCCTAACTGACCAAACTTAGACAAATTCTGAATCTGACTTCCCGTATAAACAAATTGTGTTATGCAGATGATCTTAGTTGCCATCAATGACAACATATATCATGCCTAGTAGTCTCTTTCCAACAATCTCCCCCTTTAGCATTGATGACAACACTTAGTGAAAAATGACTAAGTGACTTGAGCAACTCCCCCTTTGTCTGTACATTCATGCACTTCACTTGTTCCATTGCTCCCCCTTTTCTGAATACCTTATTTTTCACTACCTTTCACTCCCCCTTTGACATCAATGGGAAAGGGCGAGGTCCGCAAGTCAAAGTTCTCCAAAATTTCTATATACATTGCCACATATGTACAAGTAATTTACCTGAACTTGAGAATGTCTGCAAAGCTAGTTTTTATTTGCACAAGTTTAGAGGCCCAAGTACTCTTCATTCCATCCAAAATGGAGATGTGCCCACTTAGTAAAAATTAGTATGCTTCTGCATTTGAAAGATCTGCTGGATCACTAGTCTGAGCTACACTCTGAGCTTCAGATAGGGCATTATACATTGTCTCTAACTTAGGAGCAATTAATCCCTGGAGCTCACACATTCTCTTCGTAATGTTACCCTTTTCTTTAACAAGCCTCTTTATTTCATCTATCAACCTGATTACTTGGCATTCTTGACTTATAGGGGAAACTGTTAGAGGATCAAAATTTTGAGAGAGATCTGACAATTTATGTTCTTGCTCCTTTATCTTTTTCTCAATATCCTCATTAACTTTGGGCCAAGATAGATAGAATTTGTATATATTGCTTCCATCATTCAGAGCATTCTGAATACTTTTTATGCTAATACTTAGTATTATTTTATCATTTCCTATCAAATTCTTTATTTCACAAATTTTTTTATCCAGGAATTCTTTCTGAACTTTTGCCCTTGCAGACTTCTTAAAGGATTCTTAGAAAAATGAGTATTCATAGAAATTACAAGATTTTTCAGATGTTCAGGGGGGGAATCAGATGGACTCTTCTAGTAGGTAGGAATTAACTTTTCTGAAATCTCAGATGCAAGCCTCAGTAGTTCATTGTCCTCCATGTGGAATTTTAACATCTTTTCTCTGGCCTTTACTTGGGTGAATGAAGTTATTTTCATCAGTTGAATTGGAGAGAGAGCATCTAGATTGGCTAGACCTTGGAGTAGTTCAAATTCATCAAGCTCACTCAACTCTTTTTCAAGAAGACTTTTCACTGCATCTGCAGTGTCTCTTGCAACATTTTCTGAACCATCCTTTTGTTCATCAGATTTCTCGGTATCTACTTTATGTGTTTCAACATTTGCACCATCTTCTTCTGCTTTATCTTCCTTTGTGTTCTTTGCAGAAGAACTCTTTCCTATTTGTACAGCACTTGCTACTTGATCTGGAGGGCTCTATGAAGTAGTAATATTGTCCACTTTCTCTGACGTATCAAGTGGACTAGGAGTATCTTTTGTACCAATTACTTTATCCAACATTTATGTATTCTCTTGATTTGCTTGTTCTACTTCCGAAATAGAGGCTTCACCCAATTCAGGTTGATGTTTAATAATGTTCTCTTCTTCACCATCTGGAACTTCTTTTGTGATTATGGGAAAATTATGCTTTCTTAATGCTTTCAAAAGAATCTCTTGGGTTTTTTCAATGATTTCACTTGTTTCTTCAAGCATGAGCTTGTTCATTCTCCTTTTGCTTTTAAAGTCATCTTTGACTTCCTTGAATATCATATCTATTTTATCAGAAGAAATTTGAGGACACAAATTTATTAGCTCATGTTCTCTGATCTCCATGTCCTTGTGCTTGGTATTTTCTTTTCTCAACTCCAAGATATTTGCCAGACTTTGTGGTAACTTAGAAGTTATCTCAATCAGTGCCTTGTTGTAGATGTTGAGATATCTGACTATTGCTTCCTCCAACACCCTTTTATCCATATCATTGTATTCATCATAGAATTCAATCATGGGTTTTAGATTACCATCCACAGTAACTGATTTAATCACATCTTGTAGGTAGAGTGCGAGCTTCTCAACATATTCCTCATAATCTTTTGTCTTTTACTTTTTGCTAGTCCTTTTGCTTCCAGTTAACTCTACATCTTTTGTTCTAGTGACCTTTAGTTCCTTGATTTCAATGTCAGAGTCTGTATCTAGTTCTTCTTCTCTTATGCTTTCATAGGTTCGAGATGCTTTTGATTTCTTCCTTTTCTCCCATTTTCTGGATGATTTTGTTTCTAGTTTTGTAGTTTTGGAACGAATAGAGGCAGTAGCAGAGCTTCTAGTAGTTCTTGAAGTGGAAGAGAATTCCACCAGATCACCTGTTGGTTTCGTATCTTATTTTTTTTCTCATCCTTCTCTGTTCTTTCTCTAAATTTCTTCACAGCTTCCTTAGTTAGGCCAAGATTTTCAACTAACTGTTCAACTTCTTTTCTTACTCTCCTGTTGGTTTCAGGTTCTTTGAGCTCAGTATGTAATTTTAAACTCAGCTCCTCATAAGTTCCAAATCTTTCAAGCATTATGTCTTTGGGCTTGCTTAGCAAATGTTGAGCATATATATCTATTGGTTAATAGATTTGTCCTTATTTAAAAATATTCTATTCTGACTCTATACCCTTCTTCTTCCAAGAACAAATGAATTAATCAACAAATGGGTGAACCATCAAGAATAGTCCCCCTCTGAATTTAGGTACAGATCCCTTTAAGATCTTCAATGAATTCAATCTATTTTAAATATTCAAACACACTTTTAACCAGAAAGTGCCTAAAGGCAAACTAACATCCATACATCATTATGCTATGAATGTGATATCTTTTTTATAACATCATTTGGTGATAGAATAAATAGATTCTATTTTCAATAATGATCAGACATATAAACATATATATTTTGCTAAACCAATAAATGATGGAACACATATAATGAATTGTCTAAAAAGAGCAATTACCATATGAAAGAAGATTTCGCATAGAAAACCCAATTTCAAATACTCAAACGCACAGATTTAAGCATGTAGCAATTGTTCCTCCTTCTCATTCACAGATGAAAAATATTTCAGACAAACACCATGTATATTCTAAAATGATAGTAGTTCAGCTTCGAAAAAAAAAAAGTTTCTCTCTTCTTTTCTTTCCTATCCTCCTTTTTTTCTATTCAGTAATGAACAACATATATATATGATAGCCCTAATTATCCGGCCATGTAAACCAAACCCAGAGTTAAAGTAACTCTGACCCATACGGGATTTAGTTTTTACAAACTGATTTAAAGATTATTTTTTTGAAAATAGCATAACTAAAAAATTGAATAAAGGAAACTGAGTGAATAAGATCACGGTTGAGGCAACGGGTTTGAATCTCTAGATTTTCTATCGGCAGTCAGGGAGGCACGTTGAGTCTTCCACTCTTGAAAAACTATAACAAACTCCTAAATTTTTGGAAGGTTGGGGATGCCTATGTGTCTCATCCTTGTCTTCCAAATGTCTTTCTCTCTCTATATTTTCCCAACCTTTTCCTTGTGTTCTGGGAGTGCTTCGATACAAAGATAAAGAAGTGACTCTATCTTAAAAATCTGGGAGAAATCCTCAATTAATATGTTGTCACTTTCTTTGATGAAGCTGATTTTATCCTTAAAGGATTGGATTACTGTATTGATATTCTCTTCTAGTCCCCATTCATCCTTTATGTATTTTACATCAATACATTGTAAATCATGCTGCAATGATTGGGTGAACTCAGTTATTTCCTTAATCATTTTTGTAAGTTCAAACCGCCCTTGCCGAGATATAGAATTTCTCCATTAAATGTTTTTCTTATTCACATACAGCAAATCTTCATCCAAAACTATTAAACTCTTTTCTGACAGAAATTTTGCTACTCCATATTTTTGAACCTCATCAATTTGATTCATTACATTCACCCACTTGCCATCATCTTTCATCCAAGAAGTAATATGTGCCTTAAGGTCATCAATGGTGGTTGTAGTTTGATCATATATATTCTTAAGTTCATGAATGTATTTAGTACCTTTCTGTGTAATACAGTCCAACCAATCATCAAATACCTTAGTCACCATCCTGTTCCTGTTAACCTGATCCAACATCTTTTGGTTAGTTGGAGACTTAGGATCAAAAGTCAGAGAAAGCTGTGAAACTGGTTGTGGACTAGGATTATGAATGGCATCAATATATTCTACCATGGCACGCAGAGCCTGCTTCAATTCTTTTTAATCTTTCTCATCCTTCCAAGTCTGACTAACTATCCTTTTGGTGGATGCCTCAAGATGATGAACATCTGCAGCTCTTGAAGCAGCCCCAAGATCCACCCTTTCAATAGTGAAATCATGCATAGTGGGGTCTTGAACCTCTTCGTCAGTTGCTGGCCTGGCTATCTCTGCACTCCAGCTCCCAGTATTAGGGTCAATACTTACCCTGGATGTTGTTTTCAGTTTCTTGGATTTAGGTGTTTTCCCCAAACATTTACTCACCATGTCTTCTAAAGGCAAAGAAAATGGAATTATCTTTCTTTTGTCACTAATCGAACTATCCAGCCATTTGGGTGCAGGGGATGAGGCTTCTTTTCCAGGGTTCAATTGACTAGAGGACCCACCTGAAATCATCATCAGTTTAGGAGTCTCTAAAACAACCTCTGCCTGTTGTTTTGTACTAACTTCCTCTACTTTCGGTGAACCAGGTTCTTTATCACCCATTGCTTCCCCTAAATCCTCCTCAGAATTTAAATCCACAATTATTCTTTCAAGAACCTGCTTTCTCTTCCTGCTTTTAGTTCTGGATCTGGTGGCACGAGGGGGCAGAATAGTGGTGAGGGCTTTCTTGGATCCTTTGATGACAGGACTCCTAGTTCTTGACTTGGAAGTACCTGCATCATAGATAGCAATAGGCTAGTTAGAGGAGCTTATTGGGAATGGTGATTCAATCATTAATGTGCATTGTTGGGAATCTTTATTCTGAAACCCTTTCAGTTTCTATTCCCTTAACCATTTTTCGGTCCTCCTTATCACCAGGAGAGTTTTCACCTCAATCCTATCTTCCTCCTCTTTACTCCAATCAATTTCTGGAATAGGTGATTGTTTATTTGTTCAAATTGGGGGTCAATCATCTGTTCTTCATTATCAATAACTCCAGAAATGTCCATACTCAGATTAAGAGTGATTATCTATCCTAAAGAGAACCTACACCACAATCTCCTCCTGACCTCAAATTCATCTGAACAGTCCTCCCAGTAATCCTCCAATTTAGGGATATGCGAATGCCCTGTTCCAGAATCCAAGTTATCCTTGACAAAGCCTTTGCTATCAAATTGGGACCTAGTAGTGAAGAACTGAAAATTGAACTTTTTAAGGTTCACTTTTAAATTCAAAGCATTAGATTTTGACTGGCACGAGTAATGTCTAAGTTCAATGGGGAAAGAGATACCAGATCCTTTCTTTGTTGAGAACTTTTTATCCACATGTGCTAACTGTCTGCATACCTCTATCAACACAAAACGGTCAAACACATACCTGGGTAACTTAACAGGTTCACCGTCAAATCCCCCAACTCTAATATAAGTGAACTTGGAGAATTGAATAAAGAAACTACCATATATGCTGACCAACTACATTGCTTCATTAGACATTCTCTTATTCAAATTACCTATCAGTTCATAAGTCATTCTCCCAGTAAAAACATCATTAACCCTTTTGTAATTCTCATAACAATTGTGCATCTGCAATTGTGAATAATATTCATAAATTTTACTATCCTCAGCCAAGGGTACATGAGGTAGTCCCAACCACTGTCTTGTAGATGCTAGGCAATAGAAGAGGTACAAAGACATATAAAATCTTTATTACCCAAAGGATTATTCAAACCCTGATGCAAACATTCAACTGTAATTTCTACCCAGTCCAAATATTGCTCTCCTTGGAGGATAACCTGTATGAAAAAGTACATCCAGTCTTCCCAAAAATATGCTTGTGTGCTACCCTCTAGCCTGTGTAGTAATACCACAATATCTCTCACTCCCTGAATCATGTGATCTCTTGTAAGTGGTCTAGGCAGCCTTGAACCTCCTTTCTAAAATTTCAGCAACCAGTTTCTTGCTATCACACTTCTGTAGTTTGTTTTCTTAAGTGAGAAATGCCCATAGGAGGAAGAAATATTAAGACTAGAATATGCTTCCTTAGGTGGTATTCTCATCACAGACATTAGGGTTTGTCTGTTGACATGAAACAACACACTACCATCTGTATTTCTGATGCACTTGTTTTGGGGTTCATACCTATTCATGCACTCCAGAACTAATTCGGGGCACTGTACGGCTGTGGGAAAGGCCGCTGCTTAAATCAAACCACTTTCTACTATCTTCTTCATCATGGGAGTTGGTACAGAATTTTTAGATCTTTCTCTAAATTCTTCTAAATCATATTGAACCCGTGATGTATCCCCAAATTCAGGGTGAGAACAGGTGAGACCAAGACCATGCTCATAACCAAGACAAGTAGATTTCATAGCCATGATTGGAGGATATAACGGAAAACGCTTCAAATTTTGAAAATAATGTCAGAAACTCAAAAGATTCTTCTTTCCAACTAAGAAATAGAAACAACATATAGGAAGAATAGAACTCACCTTCAAGATATATGAAATTACTGTGAAATTTGGGTAACAAGAACCTTATATCTCCTGTGCTATTCTCCTCTGCATCGCATAGTATGTTCACTTGCTAAATTTGGCTTGTTCTCTGTTAATAATAGCACTAACCAGATTGAATAATTATTACCCAAAACAGTACGTGCTGAAAATATTTGAAAAGACATGAATTTTGACATCTTCATTAATAACAAGTATTATTCACGCGTGATCATGATGTACAATGATTATCCGCAACCTCCCCAAAATTAGAAATTTATGTTTCATAATGAGTTTCAGACATATTTTCCTCCAACTTTCCCGCTAAATTTGACTTAGAAGGCCTTGGGAAGAAATGAGATCAAAATCACCGAACCCTTGAACCATTGAACTTTTGGGGTGTGGTTCAATGCGGTGGTTCAATCATACAAATTTGATCATACAAAGGGGCAGACGGTTCACTTAGAGAAACATTGAACTTAGACTCTTGAACCATTGAACCTTTGGAGTGTGGTTCAATGTGAAGGTTCAAGGATGCAAGAACTACACAAACCGACCAACATTCACGTGGCTTTGCAAAAGACCTTTGACTATGAAACAGTGCACCATTGAACTTTTGAACCATCGAACCTTTCTATAGAGTTCAAGTGAATGGTTCAACAACACATTAAACTGCACAAAAGAACTAAGTAATGCAACTCATTACAAGGCATTGAATGTTGAACCTTGAACTGTGGAACCTTTGAACCATTGACAAAAGGGTTTAAGTTCAACCCGAAAACTCAAAGACGTTTTAAATTACATAGAACAAAACATATTACTTTTTGAGAAATTTTGAACACATCGAACCATTGAACTTTGAACTTTGAGAATAGTTCAGGTTCAAAGGTTCAAACCTTAAGTAATTTCATACACAAAGACGGTAGGCGGGTAACCTTTGAAGAATAAAGAGCCGATTTAAGAAATAAAGGTATGACCAATAAGATAAAACAACAAATCAACTCTTGCTTAGGGAATTTCATGAATAGATAAATAAGGGTGACTCAAAAGGTAACAATATCTAAGATCCTTTCATCTACTTCATACCCCATGGGCATGATCCAAACAGTTCTAGGTTCCACTACTTCCATTAAACGTTGATCAATATCAACCATGGAGCATATTTCATTCAAGTGTACTTGTCAACAATTGAATTAGGAATTCTTTCCCTTGAGTGCATCATACTCTAAAAATTCTTGAAGTAACCCCATATTGCAGTTTTATGTGCTTTGAAATCACCAATGCTGTGAAGATGATTTCTAATCTGAATGGCAACTGGCTCATCCTTAGTCCAATGCACACCTTTTACCCTAGGTACTTCATTCATAAAGTAAAAGAATAAACATAGAATCAATGTACCATACTTGAAAGTGTTTTTCTTATCTTTCTTGATCTTGTTCAAATTTTTAATCAGTTGATTCTGTAGTAGTTCACACAAGTCATAATCAACATTTTCCTTTAGCATCTTATATGCAGCATATATGGCTGTTCCAAAAACAAAATTTTCTCTGCTTGAGTGGTAAATCTTGTACCCAATCACCATGGAGGTGAATTTGACATTCGGTTCTATAATATCATTAATGGTCATTGCCCTTCTGTCAAACTTAGCTTCGGTAGCATCAGTTACTGTCTGGTTTTTCACAGCTTTCAGCATGGGCAATCCTCTAGTTGAGTTTAAACCAGTTACATTTCTAATAACATCCTTGGTAATCTTGAATGGTTTTAATAGCCAAATGAATTCATCATGCATCTGACTTAGGACGTTTCAGACCCATTCATCCTCATTAAATGTTAGAAACCCCATAATCTAAATAAAGTTTTTATCTTGTAGGGTCTAATACTCGGGTTTGAGTTTGTGATTTTCATCCATGAGTTGTTTCTCAAATAAGTCTACATACCTTGAATCTCCAAGCTTAGCTATATTTGCATGAATATAAACCCTAATGTCATCTACATGCAGCATACCATACGGAACACTTGAAAAAGTACCTAACAGGTCGACTTCAATTAATTTGTGAGGATGCCTTTTAAATTTTGGTCGAGGCCTTTCAGTAATGTCAACAACATGAGGAGTAACCATCTCAATAGATTTTAGATTCAAAGTTTTACAAAGAGGTACCATTTTTCTTTCGTAGGGTTGGGGTTGATCAATTGCCAGTTGAATCCACTCTTTGCCTCAATCTCTGGATTTACTGCTCAAATACTCTTCTTCTTGTTTTCTTTGAAAGCAAGGTGATTAAAATGAGTGACCAAGTGAGCTTTTAAAGCTTTGCATTACCTAATTTTCCTTTGTAATAAAGGTGTTGCCCTAATTGTATCCGGTTACATTATTTTTGACAGATCTTCATGAATCACTCCGCAAGATTTCATATCAACATCTTTTCTTCTGGAAATCCTTCCAAAGGTTCTGAACCAATTCAGAATGTTCTCTTTTATTGTGCCTGACTTAGGCACCCACTTACTGACTGGGGGAATTTGATGTTTAATGCAGCTCCCCCTAAGCCAGAGCTTCTAACTTAATTCCTGGAGGAATTATCAACACTAGATTCTAGTGCGGACCCATCACTATTGTTTATTGAATCTTTCTTTATCCAAATCTTGTTCATTTCACTCTGTATCTCATTCAAATCAATTTTCCTTTTGCCCCTATATTGTCTCTACTCATCCGGTTTTCTGTTTACCAGACCTCTTCTTCCATTGTTCCTATTTCTGCAGAATCTTGCAACATGACTAGATTTGTTGCAGTTAAAGCATACTTGATTTCCTCTTGACCTGCATTAATTAGCCATGTGTCCAAATCCATTGCAAGAAAAGTAGTAGCCATTGAAAGAATTGTCATTTGAGTTATTCATTATCATACTTCTACATTCATTGGATTTGTGACCATACCTCTTGCATTTGAAGCATTGACTGGAGAAGGATGGACCATTTTGATTTGCTCTACTTCCGCATTGAATAGCTCTATGATCAAATTTATTGCAATTGAAACAATTTCCATTAAATGATGGATATCTTTGAGAATTAGGCTATCTTACTAGAGGTTTTCTAGTTATGTTCCTTTTATTCCTTGGTTGAAAATTTCTTTGTCTAGATCCAGAGCTTTCACCTTTCTCATATCTAAGATTATGCTTGTCATTATCCTTTTTTTGTTCTTCAATTAGTGCTTCAAGTTTAGCTGAGCTTATTTTGAAATTCTCCTTATACTCATTTGCAATATCTAGGTCATGTCTGAGAGTGATAATCTATCTCTCAAGTTCTCTCTCATTGTTTCTACTTTCTTGTAGATTAGATTCTAGGAGACCTTCCATCCATTCTGCAACATTCTTCAGTTCTCTCTTTCAGATTTTGCTTCATCTCTTCTTCAGCTTTCTTCCTATCTTCAATTTCCTTGGTCGGTCTCATCACCTCAGTTTCCATTTCAAGTTTAAGGACAACAACTTCTTTAACTAACTTTTCACATTCTTTTGTCTTTTCTTTCAGGTCCTTGTTTTCTAGTGGAAGAGATTGCTCCTTTCCTTTTGCATTGGATTTGCTCAACTTTTCTTTTAGGATCTCAATGAAGTCTTTAGCTTTTTTGAGATTATCTTGCAGTTCTTGGACTTCTGCCTTGGACTGCTCAAGATCATCTAGGGTGAGATTAAGTTGTCCTTGAAGATTGTATTAATCCATTTTTACTGCCTTCCTAGATCTTCCTTAAGCTGTTAAACTTTTCCAAAGGAACCTTTCTCTGATACCAATTATTGATTTAGGACTGGAGAATGAGAGGGAGGGTGAATCAGTTGTCACACTTTTACAATCTTTTCTTTCTCAATCTTCCTTTTCTAGTTATAATTAAATTAATGATATAAATATTTCAACATCAATCAACAACATATGAACATAAAACATAGATAACACATTTGACACCAAGATTTTGACATGAAAACCCGATTAAGGAAAAAATCACGGTGGGGGTTAACCCACAAATATTAATACCCTGTTAAAAGTATTTTTATAAATGGGAATGCACGTGCATTCGGGCTCACTGCCCAGATCTCACTGCTCAAAAAGAAGGCTCACTGCCTATGGAAACATTACAAGAGAATGACAGAGATTTGAATTGATTAATAGAATCTACTTATGCAAGAATTTTAGTTCCCATTAAGTGCAAAAACTGATCTTACACATTTCATCTTTTCTCTGCTCTTCTTATTATTCTGCCTTCATTTGCATTTTGGATTTCTGCTCTTCTCACATTTACCTTATTCGCACACACACCCCTTGAATCATCCAATTTCATCAGCTATATATATCCGCAATATGATCTACAATCATCCTATCAGTCGGCTTCAACAATACTTAGATCTTTTAAGAATGCTCTACTCTGTCGGCTAGATCTATGTATAACTTAAGGTGCGGACCAAAACTTGCTCTTGAAAATCATTAATCATGTTGGCCACTATCACTGATCATTATCATTTGTCCAACAAATAACTTCCATACATCCAGAATCAAGATCTTCTACAAGGTCAGCCTGTTCTTCTTTTGTCTACTCTGAAAAACTAGAACTGAATACTCATAGGCTAATATCTTTTGAGTCCTTCATCACCAGAGGACAAAAATCTAGAGTTAGACTATCTTGACAATGCATATGACTCCCCTAGATCAGCAGCTAATCTTAACTTCCCATGAGAGATCCAAACCAAAATGGCGAACCCTGTTGCTGCTCTGTTCCTAACTGACGAGACTTAGACAAATTTTGAATCTGACTTCTGGAGTATAAACAAATTGTGTTATGCAGATGATCTTAGTTGCCATCAATGACAACATATATCATCCCTAATAGGGTCTCTTGCCAACAAAACCCATACCTAAGGACACTTGTCCAATGCTACAGCATGGCCATGACACTTGTCATAACACCCCATCCCAAAATGGTTGTCTATTCCCAAGTTGGGCAATGACAAATGCTCTTACGACTCTTACGATCGTTATAGAATCCATCATACTAACATATCTTATAGTTGTAAGAGAATCTATCATACATTGACTAAAAATAGCATATTCTCTTATAACATGTCATAACCCTCCTTGGGGTGCCCAAAGATGCCTTCTTCCAAGATGCATTGTGACACATGTCTTCACCTGTCATAGTATCTTCTATTTCTAACTCTTACCTATCATAGATTCTGTCATAGGAATATGTCATAACCGTTTCAGTCAAAATTCCCTTACACACTATTCAAAGTGCCGACACATGGAAAAATACCTCTACCACTAAGTGGGACAGCTATCTCCTCATGTGAGGACAAAAATTACATGTTGTCACCTTCCACGTAGGATGACAGATCACCGTGCCAACTCCCACAAGATGACAAAATAGGATTTGCATCCTAATTACATAATAGGTAATAAATAAATACATACAATAAATAAATGCAAGGAATTACCAAGGTTGAGACACCTTAATTCCCAACACACCTCACATCTAGGTGAGGTGGTCAACTCGGTAAGGGCAGTGGGTAGGATGTCTGGTCAACAGGCATCATCAGTAGGATACACCCGTTTCATTGGGGTACAGGGAGGTGAATTGGGAGGTCTTCACAATCATTTCCGCACACAATATTGGTGGCTAGTGGAGATCGGCATTTAAAGCCCACACGCTAGAATGGTCTTGGTTCTTGGGGTGAAGGACAAAGGTAAGGATGACCCCAATTATGAATTAGTAGGAATTGCAGATGGCCTCATAACTCAGACCATTTGAGTAGTTAAGTAGTGAGCTGGCGAGAGCATGGAGATGCTCAAAACTTGTCTTCCGCCATCATCGGGAGAAAAGGTAGCTTTTCCTCAGGCTGTTTAAAGGCATTTTGTCTAGCTTTTTATAGACTATTTGGCATTCTAGTTTATGGCCAATGTTCCCTGTCATTCATCATTTTCCATCATCCTGCTAAATAGCTTGCTTGTAGCGGAATGGAATCCCCCATTTGTCTAACCAGAAGGGTTCGGCAGATGGCTTTCTTTGGCAAAATTACCAATCAAAGATTGAGAAGGGTCCTACGGTAGAATGACGCCTTCATCATCAGAGCCAATAAGCTCATCTTGGGGAGAGATTTTGTCAATGGGGGAGAGTGCTATCGTGTTGATTCATACATACCGTCTAGGGTGGTAGCTTCTCTCCTCGATGTGATGATGGCAAAGGAGGAGGTGAGGGTGTTGGTGTAGAGGATGTTTAAGTCAAACCTAATGGAAGGGTTGGATGAGGTGTTGGAGGTAGCAGAAAGAGGTGTTAGGCTCCCAAGGCTAAAGGATCTGCACAAGGTAAACTACATATTTCATCAATACCATCTTTTGGTTACCAAGCAAATGCAAAAAATAGTCCAGATCCCATTCACTCTAAGTTTCAGGAGTTGAAAGAAAACCAACAAAGTATAGCAAAAATATTGTAGACTGTGAGCAATGATTTAGTAAGTCTAAAAATTCAACCAAACCAGAATAACAGGCCTTACCAAGCAGCGCCTTATCAAGCAAATAGACCTTGTTATCATGCAAATTTTTAGGGTCAAAGAAGAAACTACAATAATAGGCCAAATCAGCAATATAATCCAAATGTTGTTAGTACATCAAAAGAAATAGTGCCTATATAGAATAACATGGTTCAGGATTATGCATGGTGCTACGCATGTAATCAACCTCATAACTAGGGCACTTGCCCGAATGGGATAGTAAGTCAAGCTTTAATGGTACAGAATAACTATGTTGCTGCTAAAAATTTAATAGGTGATTTTAATAACCAGTTGGATACTCAAACTCAGTATGTTAATCCTGATGTATCTTTGATGAATTGGCAGGCTAATGAATTTTTTGGTGTAAATCAGTTACCAGGTCAGAAGCAGTCTTTTACTAATATTGTAGCAAACACAAGATCAAAAAAGAGAGCTATTGACTTGCAACAACAAGCTAGAACTACAAATCAGCAAGCTGATAAAGGTAAAAGTACAATTTCTACAACTTAGAATGAACAAAATCAAGCTTTTACATCAAATGATCTGCATATTTTGTCAAGGTAGCCAAATGCAGACAAAAGACAACCAGAAATCACTAAACAACCATCTAAAGACCAACCAGAGGTTGCTGTCCCAAAGGTACAACAAAACATTAGTGGTCCTGTTTTCAATATTTTGGATCATATGAAAAAGGAAACAGTAAGCACGTCTATTTTAGATGCTTTACATATTCTAGGACAAAAGGATTTATTACAAGATGCATTATCTCAGTTACCTTTGTCACATGAAGTGTAAAAAACACATCAACCTCACGTTATGTTTGCAAATCAGGTAGAAAAAAGAGTAGAACAGCCTAAACCAGTAGGCAAACCTCTACCATTCTATGCCACTCTGATTGTAGCTGACTATTTAGTACATAATTGCATGATAGACTTAGGAGCCAACAACTCAGTTATGCCAAAATAGCTAGCTGATAAGTTAGGTCTAAAATATGAATTTGTTGTTAGGGGTGTTGTACAAATAGATGGAACTGAGGTTAATACAGTTGGATGTTCAAAAATTTAGGCCTTACTTGGCATGCATGTCTAAACATTGTTATATATCAGGATATTTATGTCATTGATCTGCCACCTACCCTTGCTATTTGCTTATCTAGAGATTTCACAGCAAGGTTAGGAGGGTATTTGTCATCTAATTAGACACATTTGTTCTTCAGAACTAGATATGGAACTAAGGTTACAATCAAATCTGAGCCATTAGCCAAAGATCACCTAGAGCCTTACACACCCAGTTCAATAAATGCCAATCTTTCCATTTTTTTATCAAGAAGATCTGATACATGTTCAAGACCCAAGTACACCTTTAAAGGGAATTCCCAATCTAGTTTTAGATCAATGGGCAATAGAGAACCATGAAACAGATCCATTTGAATAGATGGATGAAATAGGCCTTGGTGTGTATATGATATAGGAAAAAAATACAGTCATTCCAAACCTGATTAAAGAAGAAAAACAGCAAGCTATTGAAGCTAAAAATGATGTTTAGGAACTTTATTTTGATGGTTCTAGAAGTAAGATTGGTGCGAGAGGAGTCTCCCACAGGTGAGAAATACTATTCATCTTTTAGATTTACTTTCAGTTGTTCTAATAACACAGCTGAATATGAAGATTTAGTTCATGGACTAGAATGGGCAAAAAAAAAGAAACATCAAATGTTTAAAGGTTTTTGGAGATAGTGAGTTAGTTGTTAAACAAGTCAGAAACCTTGCTGCTACAAAAAATGACTTGTTGAAATTATATAAACATAGAGTCTGGAACATGATAGAAGAATTTGATGCTTTTAATCTGATATCTGTACCTAGAATGGATAATAAGCAAGCTGACAAGCTGATGCAGAGGCAAATTGGATACAAGAAAAATGACAAATTTGACAAGGTTCAACTACACCAATGAGCCCAAAAATAAGGATCTTCATGGAAAAGTGGGAACAGAAGTTAAGTTTCTTGAATTCTTCTTGGAAATGGTGTTTGGACATGTATTAGAACCCATCCCATCCATTGGCAAAGGTGGATCAAACTTTGAACTACTAGTTCCTTCACAAACCTCAAGAAAGGCAAGTAACCCTACAAACAGAGAACAGTCCCAATAACTTTTTATACAAACATCCAAATTCAACTCTCAGAAATGAAATAGATACTCATTATGCCTCCCCACAACATACTCTAGAATGGGTTTGGGTTGTTTTGGAAAGTATGCCCTAACCAATAACCGAAATGCAAAAATAACAAGGAAAATGCTGCTACAGTCACCTAGGGCATCAATTTAAACACACAAAAACAACTTTTTCAGTCCTAAGCCTTGGTCAACATGTCAATCACTCTCTCTACTTCCATTCCACTAAGTTTTAGAGGATTCCCATAGTGGAATGAGGTTTTATGACATTTTTCCTACCAAAACCCTAGTTAACCTAGTTAACAGAGCAGTTTTAGAAAAAATGTAATATCTTCCTCTAGGAATCAAGTTAAGACCTCAAACTAGATGCATTTGAAAGGTAACTCAATCCTATTTCCAACCATATATGGATTTCCCCTATATATGTCCGTACAGAACCGTACCAAACACTGCAACAGGACTGTTATAGGAGAATTCTAGAAATTGCAATCACTAAAACGATCATAACTTCCTCAATATTGTACCAAATTTGATGAGACAAAAAGTAAAGGGAGGGTGATTGAATATAATTTCATTTGAAATAAAAAATAAATGTCCTCCTACCTATACTGGGCCGTACCATGCAAGAGAACAGCAAATTTCTGAAGAATAATACAGAAAAACATTGCTTTTTACCATTCCATTCTCAATCTTCAATCACCTCCGAGTTTTCAAAGGTATACAAGGCCTTTTTAAAGGTATTAAAAATGACCTTTTAGTTTCCAACTACTTGGAACGAACCAAGAGCCAAATGACTCTTCACCTTCCCTCATTCTACATCTTTTTTCCAACTTTACATTGACAACCTTTACATGGTTTGCAATATTTTGCATATTTGAAAGTCCTATTGACCTAAACACATAAGAACAACTTGATAAACCTCATTACAATGTGGAAGCATACAAATTTAATCAAACTCAAAGATTTGTCTAGGGCAATATTAATTTGCCAAGGTGCTCCTGCACCATACAACCAACCAACAAAATTTCCAAGTCCCTTGGAAATGTATCAGCAACAAAGTCTTTTTCTGCATCTCATTCATAGAAAGGTGACCAACCAACCAAAAAATCAAACTATCAACTTTAGAGCTTCTTCAGGCTCCTTCTACTCCCATCAGTGGAGTACTCTTCAGGCTCCAACATCAAGTGCTTCTTCAGGTATCCATCTCTCTCACTGCTTCACAACAAACCCACTCACCAAACCATTCATCTCACCCAATAGCAGATCCTAGTGATGCATCCTACCACTCTCTCCTCAGTGGCTTCTCTTTGCACCCTTATCTAGCCTAATCTCCATTGGAGAATGGTCATGACAAACCTCATCTTGTCTGCCCACACACACAACCTCAGAAAACATCCTTCTGCAGTTAGATGGACCAAGCACCTGCAACCAAACAACCTAGCAAACAAATAATGGTCACCAACAAACTTTAACTCTTCATCTTAGAAATAACATCTCCTTCTAGAGCTTTTGCTAGCTCTGATACCAATCTGATACAGAGGCAAATTGGATACAAGAAAAATGACAAATTTGACAAGGTTCAACTACACCAATGAGCCCAAAAACAAGGATCTTCATGGAAAAGTGGGAACAGCAGTTAAGTTTCTTTAATTCTTCTTGGAAATGGTGTTTGGACATGTATTAGAACCCATCCCATCCATTGGCAAAGGTGGATCAAACTTTGAACTACTAATTCCTTCACAAACCTCAAGAAAGGCAAGTAACCCTACAAACAGAGAACAGTCCCAATAACTTTTTATACAGACATCCAAATGCAACTCTCAGACATGAAATAGATACCCATTATGCCTCCCCACAACATACTCCAGAATGGGTTTGGGTTGTTTTGGAAAGTATGCCCTAACCAATAACTGAAATGCAAAAATAACAAGGAAAATACTGCTACATTCACCTAGGGCATCAATATAAACACACCAAAATAGATTTTTCAGTCCTAAGCCTTGGTCAAAATGTCAATCACTCTCTCTAATTCCATTCCACTAAGTTTTAGAGGATTACCACGGTGGAATGAGGTTTTATGACATTTTTCCTACTAAAACCCTAGTTAACCTAGTTAACAGAGCAGTTTTAGAAAAAATGTGATATCTTCCTCTAAGAATCAAGTTAAGACCTCAAAATAGATGAATTTGAAAGGTAACTCAATCCTATTTCCAACCATATATGGCTTTCCCCTGTATATGTCCATACAGAACCGTACCAAATGGTGCAACAGGACTGTTATAGGAGAATTCTAGAAATTACAGTCACTAAAACGGTCATAACTTCCTCAATATTGCACCAAATTCGATGAGACAAAAAGGAAAGGGAGGGTGATTGAATTTACTTTCATTTTAATTCAAAAAGAAATGTCCTCCTACTAATACTAGGCCGTACCATGCAAGAGAACAGCAAATTTCTGAAGAATAATATAGAAAAACATTACTTTTTACCATTCCATTCTCAATCTTCAATCACCTCTAAGTTTTAAAAGGTATACAAGGCCTTTTTAAATGTATTACAAATGACCTTTCAGTTTCCAACTACTTGGAATGAATCAAGAGCCAAATGACTCTTCACCTTCCCTCATTCTACATCTTTTTTCTAACTTTACATTGACAACCTTTACATGGTTTGCAATATTTTGCATATTTGAAACTCCTATTGACCTAAACACATAAGAATGACTTTATAAACCTCATTACAATGTGGAAGCATACAAATTTAATCAAACTCAAAGATTTGTCTAGGGCAATATTAATTTGCCAAAGTGCTCCTGCACCACAAGCTAGCTACCATAGGAGTTGAATATGATAGTCCCGCAAAAATGAAGAATATTCATTATCCTTTGTATGTCAAAGTTGTTGTTAGACCATCAGTCCTAGATAATAATATCAGCTGGTAAGTGTTTGACAATGATGAATAAATTATAAATTTATTAATGGAAGAAGCTAAATTTTCTGCATGTAATCAGCAGAAATTTGTGCAGCAATATGATGATCAAATACTTTAGTTAAGATCAAACAAGCTACCTAAGGGCTTAGTGACCTTAGAATCAATATTTAATACTGATGATTAGGTAAGAAGAGACAAGGCCAGTTTATCAGTGAAGCAAGAACACTATGAACCTATTGAGATCTTTAAAGGGAAGTTACTCAAGCTTGGAAAGATATGTACAAAGGAGGAACAACAAGCATTCATTCAGCTTTGTCAAGAGTTTAGTGACATATTTGTATGGGAATATGGAGATCTGAAAGATTTCAATGCAGAGTTGGCTCAACATACAATAGAGCTTGAACCCAAGGCAAAACCTATCAGATAGAAGCAAAGGCCACTAAATCCTAAGCTGGAAGTACTTATGAAGACTAAACTCAATAAACTCATTGAAGGAAACATCATTTTTCTTATCAAACATACTTAATGGGTTTCTAACTTGGTTCCTAACAGGAAAAAGAATGGAGAAATTAGATTATTGTTGATTTCTATGATTTAAACAGAACATCTTTAAAGGATCATTATCCTTTACCATCTATGGAACAAATATTGCAGGTTGTTTCTGGATCAAAAAGATTCTTTATTGGATGGTTATATTCAAGTTATAACCAAATTCTTGTAAAGGAGGAAGATCAGTACAAGACAACATTTACCACAAAATGGGGCACACTAGCATACAGAAAGATGCCATTTGGCTTATCAAATGTAGGTCCAACATTTCAGAGATCAATGGACATGGCCTTTCAAGGTCTGATTAATAAATTTGTGCTTGTATACTTAGATGATGTGACTATTTTTTCTAAAAAAGATGAAGATCATTTTCATCATTTAAGATTGATTTTTGAAAGATGTAGAGAATTTGGGGTATCACTAAACCCAAAGAAGAGTATCTTTTCTATTCGTGAAGGTAAATTGTTAGGACACATAGTGTCTAAAGATGGAATATCAATTAATCTTGAAAGAATAACTGCTATATTGGAACTACCTCTTCCTGCACATAAGAAAGGCTTACAAAGCTTTCTAGGGAGAATTAACTTTGTAAGAAGGTTTATTCCTAACAAAGTAGCACTTTTACAACCTCTTACAACAATGTTGAAGAGCGTAAATGCAAGGAGATGGGGGACCAAAAAGTCGCCACCATCTCCAAATTTTGGTTTTAATAAAAGTAAAAAAAAAAAAAAAATATGCACATTCACCCACATATAGGTTATTGACAGCAGCAAAGAAAGCAAGCAAAATGCGCTCGCATTGATAAAAAGGAGATTCGATCAAGTGTAAGTGAGAAAACAAGAAATTCACAATGCCACCTTACCGCCATAGACATCGTCATGCAAATTTGGAGGCTCCAGCACAGGAAGAAGGTAGGGTTTGTCTAAATTTGTTAGTTTTAGATCAATTTTTTAGTTTTGCAATGTTTGATTTATGTTTATATAGCATTTACAGTTATTGGAGAAGCAAAAAATCTAAATCCAGTTGAGGAGGGTGAAAACAACCCCCAAAACCCTCAAAACCTACCTTCACCTCATTTTCATGTAAGGGATAATCAAGAACACTACTTAGAGATAATAGAAGAAAATAAGAAACATCTTGAAACTATTATTCAAACCCTAAACAATCCAAGTGGAACCACTAAGCATAGGAAGGCACTTGCAAAATCACTACAAGAGATTGTCTCCCACACAGATTTGGTGACGAAACAAATCACCAATTTCCAAGACTATAGGGAGAGGAGTCGGCAATATTATGCTAACAAGTTGTCATATGAACAAGTGAAGAAGGAAAAAAATTACAAAATCTCAATTATGTGTACAATTTACTAATCCCAAAACCAGCCAAACATTAGAGGAAACTTGCAAATGGTTTCCTATACATTGGTGTAGGAATGAATACATATCCCAATACTTTTGGGATAGATGGTACATGGTCTTTGATGAGCGGCCATGCAACAATGATGAGGTACCACAATATTTTTTGAGGAAACTCTATTGCAAATTCATCCTCAACAAGATTCTGAATTATTTTGATATTCGTGATTTCCAGGGTAGAGGTGGTGGCTCTGCCCAAGATAGACTTGGGGCTCAGCGAGATGAACAGCATGTGCCTATACCGCGAGGGAGGCTAGAACGTAGGTCACTCCCTTTGGCTTTGAAGGAGAGTGTTGAGATGGAGACTTTACATTCACTGACTACTCTCACCCAAACTCTATCACAACACATGGATGATTTGACCCAGGGAGATGAGGGTGAGAGTAGTAGGCATCATGTGTCCCCACATTTGTGCAGTACATGTGGGAACCTATGTGATTATGGGATGCAGGAGGCACGACAGGACTCTGTGACACAAGGGCAACATGATGCGACACAGGGGAAGGACATATTGGATGATCTTGTTCTCAGTGATGATCTCTTACAGCATACATTTGGTATTGACTCTCAAGTAATTTGTTACAAGTTTCATCTTGATTTAGTATATTGTTATTTAAAATTTGTAATTAATTTTATATGATTATCTATATTATAAGTCAAAAATAATGTATGTAATTGTTTGTGAAATGAAATTCTAGGGTTAGAGTCTTCATCCTGCCTCTATTAGCCATCCATTGGCAGCTTATGAGCGGAGGTCAAGTCAGTAGGTATGTAATTTATCACATATTCGTAATTATTGTAGATATGTCAGTGGTAATATTATTTTGTGACTTGATTTGATGTTTTTAACAGTCACCAACACCTCCACAGTTTCCTTGGTCTCCTGGACACCAAACCACCACTTTTACTGAGGTAAATTTTACCATTTCTAATCATTATGCATTTTAAAAATAATCTTATGTATTTATTTTGTTTTAATAATCTTGAACTTGATTTTTAGATGTTGAATACAGTGGAGACTCCTCATCTTCGTGAGTTAGCGCAAATAGGCATTGATGCAGCCATGATGTCTGCAAATCCTTTGACTGAGGTATGAGCCAATAACATGAAAATATCATAATTTTGTATTTCTTTTTTATCTCATATCATTTGATGTACATAAATTATATTTATGTTTAGTCAATTTTGCTTCTTGATGCTTCTCATAGGAGGTCACAACTCCAGTCCGTCCAACTATGGATGAAGAGAGAGTCAAGATGATGGAGAGTGATCATCAGTTGGTAGTAAGTGATCAATTACATATGTGATGTTATATATTTCATACATTTTTTATACTAATGTGCATATTGTTTGTTTGTATTAAAAGGTGCAGTTGGATGAACTTTATTCAAAGAGGTCTACTTGATGGTAGAGAGAGGATGTGTCACTAACTAGCTCTCCATCTTCATAGTCAAAGAAGGGTCATCAATTATTTCTTAAAAGTCCATAAGAAACTAGATTTGGGGAACTTTTTTGTATGCCTAGATGGCTTTGTATACATACTTTTGTATGTTAATCTGATGTATATTTTTGTATATTTTCCTATATGGCTTTGTTTGGACATGCCTATATGGCTTTTTATATAAACTAGATGTTATGTTCATGACATTATGTATATATGATAGTTTATATTAAATATTTAATATGATAATCAATTATTGTTACAGGAATTTGGTTTTACAAGTGCCAATTGCATTTGGTTGAAAGTTTATGAATCATTTTCAAATAATCCATTTTGTGCATATCTTGCAATCATTAAATTCTGTAAAACTATGCATTTCTTTGGGGCATCATTTTAAAGAGTTCACGTGCCTTGTCTATGCTTCCATACTTTCCATACATGTCTACAAGGGTAACTTTGCAAATGCAATACATGTGAGAAAATTCCTATATCATTTATGCTTTGATGGTTGTCCACACCATGTTCTCTAGATCCCATTATAGCATAGGCAAGAAGGAAGTTGGTTAAGGTTGTGCAATTTGGTTTTAGATGTGCCAAAATTTGTGTAAATGGTTGAAATTTATTTTTGTGCATTTACTTGAGAGTTTTTAAAGCCTTATAAAAAATCCATTTCATGGATATCTTGCAATCATTGCATTCCATGAGACAACATTTCTTTGAGGCATCGCGTCTAATAGTTCATGCTCGTTATATATGCTTCCACACAAGTTGCATACATGTCTTGCAGGGTATTTACAACTACGACATTTGACAAAATTCCTATATCCTTTATGCTTTGATGGATGTCTATACCGTGCTCCAAACATACCATTTCTAAAGTTTTGGAATTTGGCTTTACACTTGCCAATTGCATTTTCTTGGAACTTTCTAAAGGCTTATCAGTAAATCCATTTTGTTCATATCTTGCAATCATTGTATTTCATGGGGTGACATTTCTTTGAGGCATCATGCCAAACAATTCACATGCCTTGTCTATGCTTCCACACTTTGCATACATGTCTCTGAGGGCAGTTGCAACTACAACATCTAACAAAATTCCCATATTTTTTATCCTTTTGATGGATGTCCATTTTGGCATAGGTAAGGAGGATATTGGCTAAGTTTGTGGAATTTTGCTTTACACCTGCCAATCGCATTTGTTTGAAAGTTTCTAATTTTTCTATACATGTTTCTAAGGGCAGTTGCAACTACAACATCTGATAGAATTCCCATATCCTTCATGCTTTGATGAATGTCCATACGATGTTCCAAAGATCCCATTTTGGCACAGGAAGGGAGGATGCTAGAAAAGGTTGTGGAATATGGATTTACACCTACCAACTATATTTTCTTTAAAGTCTCTAAATCCTTTTCAACAAATCCATTTTGTGCATATCCCACAATCAAGGCATTCCATTAGATGGCACCTCTATGAGGTGTTATGTCGAATAGTTCATGTGCCTTGTCTATGATTCCACATTTTGCATACATGTCTCTCAATGCAGTTGCAACTACAACATCTGATAGAATTCCCATTTCCTTCATGCTTTGATGGATGTACATACCCTATTCCAATGACCTAATTTTGGCACATGCAAGAAGGATGTTGGCAAAGGTTGTGGAATTTGGATTTACACCTACCAATTGCATACACATTTTGCATACATGTCTCACAGGGCAGTTGCAACTACAACATTATCAATGGGTTTCATAAATTTGCATACATGTCTCACAGGGTAGTTGCATAAATGGGTTTGTACCACAAACTTCATTATCAATTCCCATTATAAAGTGGTAAATTCTATTGTAAGGTTTGATAGATCAAGTTCATATTATGAACGTCACAATGAATTTCCTTCCTATCAGCTATAATAAGACTATTATAATAGTTGGAACAATAATTTAGAACTCCCCTACCTTACTCAAAATCATCAAGAGGTATAGTCAAAATCATGTCAAATGTGTCATAAAAGTCTTCCTCCATCTTCATTGGTGCAGAAGCACCTTCACAATGTTGGTCAAATGTTGTAAATAAGAGTCTTTAGTGAGTTTTGTATGTCCAAGTCATATTTTTTTTGGTGCTATAAGGTCTAATTAAGTCCATAGTGGTTGTATTTATGCCATATAGTGGTCTAGGTGTGAAATTTTGTCATGGACACTTCATAATCTAGGAAAGAACATTCTCTCATCATACTAAAAACTCCATGAAACCATGATGAAACAATGAAGCACCATGTCGAAGGTTCATGGCTATTGTAGATTTGATAAAACTCATTTTTATGATGCCCAGGTTGTCCTAGACATCCATAAGGTTCACAATTTTTGAAAAATCAATCTATAGTTTATTTTATTGACCCATGGAAAAAGTTATAACCGATGTCCCAAAGTCTAGACAATTATGTAGTAAGAAAGGACAATTAGGAAAGGTGGTAGGAGTGACATTTTGCATTCCATAGCTCATGGGTCTGAATGTACTTCTCCAACATGTTGGGATGGATAGGTGAATGCTAGGGGAGGTCTCATTTCATGTGCCAAGTGTCGCATTCATTCGAGGCAGCAGGCTATCGACAAAGTCCCTTAAGCGCCATAAGAAGAAAAAACTGCCAAACTTTGATGGGACAGTTCTTAGAATTCATGGTAGATAGGAACCTTCCATTTGGACCTACAGGTGCATATGGAGTTCATCCACAATAACCTCTCTCAGTTTCATTCAACACCAGTCCGTTTGACCGTGTCGGAATCAAACACATTCTTGCAAAATGCTTTAGTTTCATGCAGTGGAAAGGTGGTAGGAGTGACATTTTCCATTCCATAGCTCATGGGACCAAATGGACTTCACCAACGCATTGGGGTGGGTGGGTAAATGTCAGGGGAGGTCTCGTTTCATGTGCCAAGCACCGCAGTCGTTCAGGTCAGCAGGCTACCGACAAAGTCCCTTAAGATCCTTAATACGAAAAAATTGCCAAACTTTGACAAGACAGTTCTCATAATTCGTGGTAGCTGGGAATGTTCCATTTGGACCTACAAGTGAATGTGGAGTCCCTCCACAATAACCTCTCTCGGTTTCATTCAGCTCTAGTCCATTTGATCGTGCCGGAATCAAACACATTCTTGCAAAATGCTTCAATTTCATGTAGTGGAAAGGTTGTCAGGTGCCATTATTTTTGTTTTTCTCATCATGGGGCCGAACAGACTACGCCAACACATCAGGGTGGGTGGGTAAATGGTAGGAAAGGTCTCGTTTCATGTACCAAGTGTCCCAGTCGTTCGGGGTTGTAAGCTACCGACAAAGTAGAAAGTTGCTAACACTGAAATTTTGCATTCCATAGGTCTTCGGGGCGAACGGACTATACCAACACGTCTGAGTGGGTGAGTAAATTATAGGGGAGGTCTCATTTCATGCGCCAAGCTCTGCAGTCGTTTGAGATAGCAGGCTATCGACAAAGTCCCTTAAGATCTCTAAGACGAGAAAACTACCAAACTTTGGTGGGCCTACAGGTGCATGTGGAGTCTCATTTCTTGGAATTCATGGCAGCTAGGAACCTTCTGTTTGGACCTACAGGTGCATGTGGAGTCTGTCCACAATAACCTCTCTCAGTTTTTTTCAACTCTAGTCTTTTTGACTGTGCTGGAATCAAACACATTCTTGCAAAATGCTTCAGTTTCATGCAGTGGAAAGGTTGCCAAGTGCCATATTTTTTGTTTTGCTCATTGTGGGGTCAAACGGATTGTGCCAACATGTCGAGGTGGGCAGGTCAATGCTAGGGGAGGTCTCATTTCGTGCACCAAGCATCCCAGTCGTTCTGGCCTGCAAGCTACCGACAGCTAGTACCTTTTGAGTTTGCCGGTAGCTTGCAGCCCGGAACGACTGAGATACTTGGACCTACAAACAAGACCTCTCCTAGCATTTACCCACCCACCCCAATGCATTTTTGAAGTCTGTTCAGCCCCAAGACCTGTAGAATGCAAAATTTTAGTGTTAGCAACTTTCTACTTTGTCGGTAGCTTATAGCCCTGAATGACTAGGATGCTTGGCGCACGAAGCGAGACCTTCCCTAGAGTTTACCTACCCACCCCGATGTGTCGATGTAGTCAGTTTGACCCCAAGATGAGCAGAACAAAAATATGGCACCTAGCAACCTTTCCACTGCATGAAACGAAAGCATTTTGTGAGAATGCATTTGATTCCGGCACGATCAAATGGACTGGAGTTGAACAAAATCGAGAGAGGTTATTGTGGACGGACTCCACATGCACCTGTATGTCCAAACAAAAGGTTCTCAACTACCATGAATTCCAAGAACTGCCCAGCCAAAGTTTGGTAGGTTTTTCGTCTTAGGGATCTTAAGGGACTTTGTCGGTAGCCTATTGTCTCAAATGACTGTGAAGCTTGGCACATGAAATGAGACCTCCCCTGGCATCTACTCACCCAAATGGACATGTTGGTGCAGTCCATTCACCCCCAAGACCTATGGAATGCAAAATTTTAGTGTTAGCAACTTTCTACTTTATCGGTAGCTTATAGCCCCGAACTACTGGGATGCTTGGCACATGAAATGAGACCTTCCCTACCATTTAACCACCCACCCCAACATGTTGGCGCAGTTCATTCGGCCCCACAATGAGCAGAACAAAAAATATGGCACCTGCCAACCTTTCCACTGCATGAAACTGAAGCATTTTGCAAGAATATGTTTGATTCCGACACGATCAAACGGACTGGAGTTGAACGAAACTGAGAGAGGTTATTGTGGAGGGACTCCATGTTCACCTATAGGTCTGAATGGAACATTCCCAGCTAGCACAAATTCTGAGAACTATCCCGTCAAAGTTTGGCATTTTTTTTCTTCTTAGGGATCTTAAGGGACTTTTCTAGTAGCCTACTGACCTAAACAACTGTGGTGCTTGGCACATGAAATGAGACCTCCCCTGGCATTTACCCACCCACCTTGATGCATTGGTGAAGTTCGTTGCCCCCAAGACCTATGGAATGCAAAATGTCACTCCTACCACCTTTCCATTGCATGAAACTAAAGCATTTTGTAAGAATATGTTTGATTCTGACACGGTCAAATGGACTGGAGTTGAATGAAACCAAGAGAGGTTATTGTGGAAGGACTCCACATGCATGTGTAGGTTCAAACAGAAGGTTCCCATCTACCACAAATTCTGAGAACTGTCCTGCCAAAGTTTGGTAGTTTTCTCATCTTAGGGATCCTAAGGGACTTTATCGGTAGCCTGCTGTCTCGAATGACTACGGTACTTGGTGCATGAAACGAGACCTCCCCTAGCATTTACCTACCCACACTGATGCGTTGGTGAAGTCTGTTTGCCCCCAAGACCTATGGAATGCAAAATGTCACTCCTACCACCTTTCCACTACATGAAACTAAAGCATTTTGCAAGAATGTGTTTGATTCTGACACAGTCAAACAAACTGGAGTTGAACGAAACTGAGAGAGGTTATATGGGAAAGACTCCACATGCACGTGTAGGTCTAAACAAAAGGTTCTCAGCTTTTAGGAATTCTGAGAACTATCCCGTCAAAGTTTGGTAGTTTTCTCGTCTTAGGGATCTTAAGGGACTTTGCTAGTAGCCTGCTGACCTGAACGACTGCGGCGCTTGGCACATGAAAGGAGACCTCCCGTAGCATTTACCCGCCCACCCCAACACATTGGCGAAGTCTGTTCGCCCCCATGACCTATGGAATACAAAATGTCACTCCTACCACCTTTCCACTACATGAAACTGAAGCATTTTGCAAGAATACATTTGATTCGGACATGGTCAAACAGACTGGAGTTAAATGAAACCAAGAGAGGTTAATGTGGACAGACTCCACATGCACCTATAGGTCCAAACAAAAGTTTCCCAGCTACCACTAATTCTAAGAACTGCCATGTCAAAGTTTGGCAGTTTTTTCATCTTAGGGATCTTAAGGGACTTTGTCGATAGCCTACTGACCCGAACGACTGTGGTGCTTGGCACATGAAATGATATCTCCCCTGGCATTTATCCACACAACTTGATGCGTTGGCAAAGTCCGTTTGGTTTCAAGATATGTTTGATGAAGAATTTTGGAAGATATGTTGAAAAAACCACTAAAATAGGGCTATAAGACATAAGAAGGCTAAAGAAGGAACACCTCTAATCCTAGGGTCTTAAGTTTTCCTATTAAGAAAAAGAGCTTCCCTTAGCTTCAAGAAATATAAATATTCTATACTGACAAGGCCAACCACGTGAAGGTGGAAACTCATGTGGCCTCACTTAAGACCTAAGACACATGTATTCTAGTGGACACCTATATTTTATACATTACCTAGATTAATCCAACCTAAAAGGCAAACCTATGTAAACTTACAAATTAATGTGTATAATTACAACACAATGTAACATGACTTTACAAAATCAATGAAAATACTTACAAATTAATCCAACGAACCATCTGGGTCTTCTCTACTCTTTATTGTGTCAAGTATTGCCTAATGGTCAAAGTCACACACCTTCCACAAAGTCTTGTTCAAAGGTCTACCTCGATATTGTATCAAATGAACATTAGTTGCCATGATAAGGTTAGAGTAATGAAGAATCTTCTAATGCGTCTCAAAGTCCTCAAAGAGCCAAACATTAACACTCTTATGTGGGTACCTTCTAAACCATGTTCCAGTAACAACCACTGAGCCTGTAGGGTATTCAATGTTTTCTCCATCTGTAACTGGGGCCTCCAATTTCATTTTTTTCTCAACACAATGACACAAGTAATAATATGTTCCCTCTTCGTTATCTTCATCTGTAATAATTGCATAAACAGGCCCTACAATGATATGTGTAGTAAATTAGATGAAATTAATCAACATTACAAAAATACTACAAAGTTTAAGATAACATTAGGAATTTCAAATTTAACTATGTAAGTAGATGTATTACCTGGTTGAACTAGATCTGATATGTGGTCAAAGTCAACTGATGATTCCATCTCTGTCAATCCTAGTGCCATCGAGGGTCGATACGTGTCAAGTGGGCAAAGATAACTGAACTACCATTTGTCAACCCACTCCCTTGACTCGCACTCATTCCAGGCTTGAATTGTACATGCAGAACAAAAGCACACCATCTTCTGCATATGTATACTCCATGAACCTACAATTGAGCTTCTGATAGAGTGTAGCTCACTTGATCCTGTCTGCGTACAACAGTCCTCATATGGTACAATGTTAGTATCATCTATCAACTAAAAAAATCTACGAACTGAAGATTTACCTTCATTACCTGGACCCATCGAAGCATTACACCACTGGATGATTGATTTTGCATCTGTTAGCTTTGCATTATCTTTATACTTTAACTGTTCTTGTGCTATGGCTCTTTTGATACATGCTCCTGCACCATCATGCTCCCCCTTTCCATGCCCGGCCTCACAAAAGTTCCACATATGTTGAACACCTATAATATTATGCCTCCTACTCAGCCAATAGAAATTCCACGAGTTCTTGAATTGTGATGCACAATTATCCGACCATATGATATGCTGACTGAATGATATGCCCCTTCTAGCAAGATCATTGTAGAACACCTGAAAACAACCTTGCACAAACTTTGAGGAATGTGTGCGATCATTGCTTATATAAAAATGATACTCCATTATGATCTTTCTGTCATCCTCTGTATTATCATTTGCATGAATGAATGCAATGTGCACAAATATAGAAACCTGTGTCGAGTTATAACATTAGGATTGCACCTCACACTGTGGCTGTAGACTGTAGTTCTCTATAAAGTTGACGACTAAAATAATGCTACCAACTGGAAATGTGTCCTTACATAACTTGAATTGCAAGTCCAACCATCGAGCTCTATGGGCATGTCTTACATACTCATACACTATGTTGTCATAAAATATAGACATAAACTGATACACCAGAATCTTCTGAATAACATATTCACACCTCTTTGCTTCTTTACAATCTCTTGTATTGTATGCCAATGTTTTATACTTGCCGAACTCTACTAGTTCGTTTCCAACCACATGTGTTATTTCCATATGTTCACATATTGGCATATGTTGCAAGAAACCGTAATGCTAACATGTGCCATCCAAGCATAATTTCCTATAGAATAATTGACCTTCTTCTCTATCACATAAAATCATTGATATGAAGTCTCTTGAGGTAGTTGGTGGGGCACATATGCCACAATCCTGCAAAACATTGTTAGTATGCAAATCTAAACATATAGACCGATAAACATCAAAATAGTTAGAAAATTCAATATGTAATCTACAACAACAAGTAGTGCATGTGTGATTTATTTTGACAAAGAAAGGTTTTAGCATTTCAAAATATCTTTGAGAAATTTTAATTTGAGGATATTTCTCTAGAAATTTACTAAAAAACTATGTTTGAGTCATATCCAAAAAATGATTTGGATGTGGCTCACGGTTTCAACTACCAATTCTCCTTCTTACCACATCCCTTTGATTCAGAGATACCCTTATGTAATTCTTCCAAAAGCCTTCAATTAGTGATCTCAAAGCTTCGACAACAACTTTGTCTTTCTGTGGGAGTCTCCCAGAGAATGCTCACAAGTCATTAGTGCTTGGATCCTGAACTCTTTGACATCTTCGAATGGGTCTCATTAGAGTTTTTCTATTTATTTTCATTTGTTGACTTGTCTTTCTAATGAGGCAAGCTTTTTTTGTTTGTTGGCTTACAATTGTCGATGTAATGACACGTCGTGTGACATTACTATCCTTAGTGCATGAGGTGGAACCCACACTCTCATACGCACTCATTAGATTCTTAACAATTGATTTTTCACTTGATGCATTTGATGTTCTTGTTGATAACTGAGAGGGGGGGTGAATCAGTTATCCTAATTATTTCCCTTATTGGAGTTTCTTATTAATTGATGCAGTATTGAATCAAACACAAAAACATTACCATGAAATAAGAAACACATAACATAGTATTTTTGACGTGGAAACCCTGTTAAGGGAGAAAACCACGGGGTGATTAACCCAAAATTATTCTCTGTTAGAAGAATAGGAAATTACAAAATGGCACTTGCCAATTAGGGCTCACTGCCCGAGCACACTGCTCACAAGAGGCCCACTGCCTACAAGAAGACACACTGTCTACAAAGTGATAAGAATCACAGTCTTGAACTGATTGGAAGCATCTGCATATGCTGGAGTTCAGTTCCGGTTAGGCTCAGTACACTGATCTGCTGCACTTCATCTTTCCTCTGTTCTTTATTCTGCTATTCTTTCACATATCGGATCTTTCTTGCTACTTCTGCTCTATTCTGTACTTCTTCGCATATATCTTCACACCATCACACACTTCACAACTAAATCCATCCTCTATATATATCCGCACAAGTAATTTCATCACCTTTCTAGTCGGCATCCGGAACAGTCTAGTTTCTTACAAACTCTTGTTCTGTCGGCTGAATCCTTCCTCACCAAGCAATGCGGATCAAGCATATACTTGTAGATATCATTAATCATGTCGGCCAAACATGATTCATGCCTTCACAACCTCTATCATCAATAGTAACACATCCGGAAAGTAGTCTGATACTCTGTCAGTCAGTTCTTCCTCTGTTTTCACTGTCTCTCAAGAATCCGGTACTCAACTATTCATATCTTTCTCCTTGTCCATCACCGGAGGCTAAATCCTTGGAATATACCACTTAAGGTAGTCCTCTTGACTTCCCCAAATCCGCACTGCACCAAGACACTTCCTCTGAGAGATCCGGATCAATCTGTCGGACCTTGCCACATGCTCTGTTCTTGTTCACCGGACCACAACATTCTTTATTCTGACTTCCGGTAGAGACACATCATGACTTGCGGATATGTGGGATGACCTTTGTTGCCATCAATGACAACAACCATGAATCCATATAGTGTCTCTTGCCAACAGTTCTTAGGCCAAGAATCTTCATAGTGGGCCTAAATTTTAGATTTCTCATCAGTTCAACAAAGAGTTGACATCTTCTGATTTCATTTAAATTCTCAAAGAATAATTTCCATATCTTATTTGCATATCTTTGGCAAGTGCGCATGGGAATCTTATCATGCATGGGCTCCAATACATTCTCATCAATATCAATTAGAAACTTAGGCCTCCTATGCAAAATTCTAGGAGGCATTTTATTTGGTAAAGTAGACTGAACATTGGGAATTTCTTCAATATTTACTTGAGATGGGATAGATGACGTACCTTCGATTGCAGGTGAAAAGGTTGAAAATGATGTACCTTCAACTTGAGGTGTGAATGATGGTGTGTGACCAACTTGAGAAGAAAATGTAGATGTGCCTTCTACTTCACTTGTGAAAGATGGAGTGTCTCCAATTTGAAAAGATAATGATGGTTTTCGATCAACTTGACCTGTGGATGATGGAATGCCTCCAACTTGGAGATTCACTTTCCTCATTTCACGGAGGTTTTGCATTCATTCCCTTTGTGCTGCCAATTCCATCTCTTTCTTAGCTTCATTAGACGTGTCACATTCCTCTTCAATTGGCAATGGTGGAATATCTTCTTGTATGGTTGACAATTTCCTACTTTCCTGAATTCGCCTCATTCTTTCTCTTTTCCTCTCATTCTCAACTTCATGCTCTTCTAGTGTTAGATTCTTTGCTCATTTCCTCGGCATGATGATGATTTCTACAAGCATGAAGAATAAGACAATGATCATTGGAAATTTTATAATGACAATGAATAGCATAGTCAGAATGAATAACAAGGTTTTACAAACTTCTAAATAAGACACCTCATATCAAGACTCCTTAAACATACATAAGTCATGGAGTATGCATTTGAACACACATATACACTTGAATCTAGTTTGAATAGAAGAGAGGAGGATGAACTTGGAGGAAGAAATAAGAATTTATACCCTGTTTTCATGCATTTTCCAAATGGAAAGGGTGGCTAAATAGTGGTTCTTTGTGAATTTGAATGCAACCTAGCCAATTAAGTGTTCCTATAGCATATGCATGCCTATTTAAAGGTGAATCAAGTTTTAGTTTGTTCTGGGTTGGAGTGGATATGAGATTTTCATTAAAATCCCCTTATTTGTGAAGAAATGAAGGGTTTTCTAGTTTGGACCCTAGATGAGCATGGCTATACTAACCAATGGTGGAATTTGAAGTTTTGTGACATATAGATCTGCTATTTTGGGGTTTGGAGTGGTTATTGAATGATCCTAGGGTAGTTTCTTTGTTAATTGGACCAAATTAGGCCTATTTCTAGAGAGGGCCAGTCATAGAACTCACATTTTTCATGAAACAAGGGCATGAAATCTTTTGATATGTTTTTATACTCCATAATAGGTGTCTAACTACTTTTTGGTTTGTGGGTTGGCTGAGTTTACACAAATTTATGCACATTTTTCAAGTTTGGAAGGCTACTAGGCCTTAAGGAGTGATTTGTGGACCATACATTGGTTGATGTTTCCAAGCACTAAAAGTGAAAAATTTGGTTTGAATACATTATATTGACATGGTGTGTGCTTGTGTTAGGGATGGGGAATAGCTTGGAGCCCTTATGCCTTATGATGCCCTTAAGCACCTAGTTGGGCCATTGCAAGATTTTGGATTATGGTTGAGTTGATTTGTGAAATATGGTATCAATGCTTTGAATTCCTTCTTGTGTCTGCATTATAAATGATCATGCCACTTGAATGTGAGTGTGGATTTGGGAGTTTGGCAACATTAATAAGGATTGTTTACTAAGTTTAGGGGTCTGTGGAAAGTTTGAAGAAGTAGAAAGCTGAAGTAGTAAATTGTAGAATGTTTTGGGTGTTGTACGTATGCACATTTGTGTTCCATAGTAACATAAATGTTGTAGCATGTAACATAGATGACTTGTAGCATGTTGTAGCATAACAGTGATGGTTTTCATTATTGTAATGTGCACAAACTCTTATCTTAGTTGTAGCATGTGCATAGTTGTAGGAAGAGAACTCTTTACACATTCATTGTAAACAATGTATAAATGTATGAATTTCATTGTACATAGATGCAATAAGAAGGACCACTTTGTAATAAATTATAACTTTCATACATTGTAAAATAACCTTCAAATGCAAGGAGGATCACACATGGCAGTAGGGTTATATATAGACTATGATAGTGGACTGTTATATAGACTTACATCACTGTCCTACACTCATGAAAACCTCCTTTTTCGTATTTTATCTCCTTGTAACTCCCTTTGTATCATCTTATGTCATCCTAAGGCAAAAATTAAGAGTCCTCCAAAATCAATTTTGGCACCATGTATACACTCGAATATGAGTATGACAAAGAATTGTTCACTAAAATTATTTTATTAAGTATTTGATAATGTTTTTCACTTGTATAGCTGAAAATAGGTGAAATAAAGGCATGGAGGGCGGAAACAAGGTGGAAACATAAAGAATTTGGAGTCTCTTTGACTGAACTAACTGATATACCTAGACACATATATGTCAAGAAGAACATAAAGAATATAAAAATCATAAAGACATAAAGATATTTAAAGACATAAAGAACATAAGAACATATATATGTGAATTAAAATTGAACATACCTTAGAATTTGATATTGCAGTTAATCAATTCTATAAAAGATGGCTTCAAAATCCTCAAATTCTTGTTTTTCTCAAGTTTGATTATGAATTCTATATAATTCTAGAATAGAATTAGTAAAATTTATGTAAAAAATAAACATATATCATCAAAATCAATCTATTTATCAATGGTAATTAGCTTTGAAACAAAATCACACATGAAACATGAAACTTTCAGTTTAAATAATCAAATTTTCTCCAAAAACATGAAAAATCACTTCTTCTACGTTGAAAAAACAAAAAAAGGTGGTGGATTCATATAAAAATGATTCTAATTAGGCAACCAACATGAAAAGCATTTTTTTGTCTAATATACTCGTGAAATGCAGGAATAATAGGCATGTGGGGTCTAAAACATGGATCCCACATGCTTTTTTACCATTTTGCATGCTTCCAATAACACGAGCGCGTTATAGGAAGCATGATAACATAAAGGTAACCTTGTATCTACATGAGAGAGTTTCTCTCTCTCTCTCTCTCTCTTCATTTCTCTATCCTATATATAAAGAGGGATCGAGAGACATGGAGAGATAGAGAGGGGCATGGACATAGAGAGGATAGGTGGAGATAGAGACGGGGAAAGGGAGAGATGGGGATTGAGATAGAGAAAGGGGTCTATAGAGGGAGAAAGATAGAGATACATATATAGAGAGAGGGGAGATATAGGGAGATAGATCTAGCAAGGGAGAGATAGATAGGGAAATACAGAGAGAGAGGTAGAGAGGGGTATATTAAGAAATGGGGTTGTGAGGATATATAGCTTGATAGGGAAAGAGATCAAGAGATGTCTAGAGACATATGGATAGAGATTTCAAGAGGTAGAAGGATGGGGAGAGAGATAAAGAGGAGGAGAGAGAGGTAGTGAGGGATAGATTAAGATATAGGGATCCATATGTTAAAAAAGATAGAGATAGGGATCCCTATTCTCCCCTCTACCTAAACCATAAACCTAAACCTCTAAACCATAAACCCTAAACCCTTAATAATGCCCCTAACCCCTAACCCTAAACCCTAAAATCTAGCAATCCTAAACCTCTAAACCCCTAAGGTCCCTAAAGCATAAAACCTGGAAGCAACGGTAGGTATAGTTAGAGAGAGGGATAGAGGAGACAGAGATATCTCTCCCAGGCTTGGTCTCCTCTATATCTCCCTATTCACCTCTCTACCTAAACCATAAACCTATAACTCTAAACCTTAACCCCTAACCCCTAAACCATAAATAATTCCCCTAAACCCTAACCCCTAACCCCTAAACCCTAAAAATGAGCAACCCTAAACCCCTAAACACCTAACCCCTAAACCATAAAACCTGGAAGCAAACCTAAACCTCTATCTCCCTATCTCTCCCAATCTCTATAACATGAAACTATGAAAACATTAATCTTTCATTCCAACCAAATTCATTCCTAGTCAATCCCAAATCATCCCTAGTCCATTCAATTTCATCTCTAATCATCCCTAAACCAATTCTACTCAGCCCTAAACCACTTCACACCATCCCAAATCACATCCAAATCAATTTAACTTCATCCCTAATCATTTTCCAACCAACCTAGATTTCATCTCAAATACCATCCCTAAACTATTCCTAAATCATTCTAATCATTCCCTAATCAGCACTAAACCACTTCAGACCATCCCTTAAACCATTCTAATCATTCCCAAATCATTCGTAATCTAGTCCTTTTCACCTCTCATCATCCCTAAACCAATCCATTTCATCCCAACTCCATCCCAAATCAATCTAAGCTTCATCTCAAATGATCCCAAAAATAATCAAAATCAAACAAATACCTCACCAGTAGTCATTAGAAGATCATAGTGCCAATTTGTTAGTCATTTGCACCATTTTGTATATCGTATGTGCCAATATGCTCCTTAGTAGCACCTACCTATCAATCACAAACATCATTCTACACCTAGCTAGTCACAGGTGTCATTCTACGCTCTGCCAGCCACAAGAGCCATCGGAACATCATGAGCGCCAATATGTTAGTCATTTACACCATTCTATACATCATATATACCAACCATAAACCCTAAACCCGATCAACCCTAAACCTGATCAACCCTAAACCCTTATCTCCTTGTCTTTATCATCCCTCTACCTCTCAATCTCTATGCCTATGTCTTTGGCCATGTCCATCACCTGAGCTATCTCCCTATCTCTCCCTCTCTAAACTCCTAACCCCTAAACTCTAAACCTGATCAACCCTAAACCCCTATCTCCTTGTCTCTATCATCTCTCTACCTCTCAATCTCTCTGGCTATGTCTCTGGCCATGTCCCTCACCCTCTATCTCCATATCTCTCCCTCTCTAAACTCCTAACCCCTAAACCCTAAACCCGATCAACCCTAAATCCGAAAAACTATAAACCCTATCTCCTTGTCTCTATCATCCCTCTACCTCTCAATCTCTCTACCTATGTCTCTAGCCATGTCCCTCACCCTCTATCTCCCTATGCCTCCCCTTAGTCTCCTCTAAACCTTAACCCCTAACCCCTAAAACATAAACCTTATGCTATCGGTCCTCTCTCTAAACCCTAACCTAAACCTCTAAACCTTAACCCCTAACCCCTAAAACATAAACCTTAAGTTACCCTAAATAATGCCCCTAAACCCTAAAACTGAGAAACCCTTAACCCCAAACCTCTAAACCATAAGCCCTGGAAGCAACTCTAAACCTCTATCTCCCTAGATCTCTCCCAATATCTATTGATCCCCTCACACACACACTCTCTCTCTCTATTTACCCTAACCCCTATTTACCCTAAACCTGAGCAACCCTAAATCCCTAAAACCTAACCCCTAACCCCTAAACCCTAAACCTAAGCAACTGTAAACCCCTAAACCTTATTTATAAATCCCCTAAACCCTAACCCAAAACCCTAAACCCTAAACTCATAAACCATAAATAATGCCCCTAAAGGTCTAAGCAACTCTAAGCTCATAAACCGTAACTAATGACCCTAAACGTGAGCAACTCTAAACCTCTCTCTCTCTCCCAAAACCCCTAAACCCTAAATAATGCCCCTAAATCCTAACCCTTAAACCATAAACCATAAACCTGAGCAGCCCTAAACCCTAAATGATTTCCCTAAACCCTAAACTTAAGCAATCCTAAACTCATAAACCTGAACCACCCTCTCTCTCTCTCTCTCCCTATCACCAGGTTTCTCTCCCCTCCATCTTCATCCTCTCTCTCTTTTCCTCCCTCTCTCTCTCCCTTGTCAACAAAAAACATGGAAATGTAAGAAAAATATGACATGTAAAGATGGATGATAATATAAATTGGGATTTAATGAAATGGAAACAAGATAATTTATGAAATTTCTTTAGATGGGAAGAATGAGGAGGAGAGGTAGAAAGGGGAGGGAAGTAGAGAGTGAGTGAGAAGATAGGAGGTAGAGACAGGATGGAAGTAGAGAGTGGGAGAGGACCATAGGAGGCAGATAGGGCAAGGAAGAAGAGAGAGAGGGTAGGAGGTAGACAGGGGAGGGAAGCAGAGACTAAGAGAGAGGGTAGGAGGTAGACAGGGGAGGGAAGTAGAAAGTGAGAGAGAGGGTAAGAGGTAGAGAGGGAGGGGGAGAAGAGAGTGAGAGAGAAGGTAGGAGATAGAGGCAAGGGAAAAAAAGACTCAGAAAGAGGGTAGGAGGTAGATAGGAGAGGGAAGTAGAGACTGAGAGAGACAGTAGAAGGTAGATAGGGGAGGGAAGAAGAGAGTGAGAGAGAATGTGGGAGGTAGAGAGGGGAGGGAAGCAAAGACTCAAAGAAAGGGTAGGATGTAGAGAGGGGAGAGAAATAGAGAGAGAGAGAGATGATAGGAAGTGTAGCTGCCCTTGTAGACATGTATGTAAAATGTGGAAGCATAGACAAGGCATGTCAATTGTAAGATGTAACACCTCAAAGAGATGTTCTATAATGGAATACAATGATTACAAGATATGCAAAAAATGGATTTGTTGAAAAGGCTTAAGAAACTTTCAAGCAAATGCAATTGGCATGTGTATTGCCAGTTATGCTCATCATAATGCGAGCACGTTATAATGCACTTGTGTTACGATGTGCTTTGTTTGACATGTTTTTATCAGTTTTTAGCAAAATCTGGAGATAATCTGGAGCATGCTCCCCATCAGGATGACACTTTTTTCAATGAAAACTCAAAAAAAATACCACCATAATCTTAAGCTCTCTGTTAGCTATCTAACCATATATTTTTTTCACATTTTGAGTATGTTTAGTGTTTCATCTTGAATTTCTTTTGTAAGTGTGTCCAATTTTTGTCAAAAACCAGTGTCTAGTATTTTTAACTTGTTGTTTTTAACCATTCATCAAAAAATGAAATAAGTTATATTTTTAGAAACTAGACTCCATTCTACACGAATTCAAAAAAAAATCAATTTTCGATTAGTTTTCAAACATTTTAGGGGGGAGCACGCTCAAATTTTTATTTTTCAAGATGTGTCCATTTTAAAAATTACTAAAAAAATCAATTATTCATTAAAAAATTATCAGAAAAATTAGGGATAAACTACATGGTGTTACCTAATTTCTCACTAGAGCGATGATTGAAATACTAAAAAAAGTTAACATTTTAGGGGGAGCACACCAGATGCTATGTTATGTTTTTTTGAGAAAAATAGGACCAATTTGTGTGCTCCCCCTTTTTGAACCCCTTAATCTCAACAATTTCTAGAAAAAAATAGTAGTTTAGAAACTAGATTTGAAGCACTACAACTCTTGTTTTCGTTTCATCTTCAAATTTTGAGTGTAGCTATCTTCAATTTCTCATCCAACATCAATGTTTCCTGATTTCATAAAAAAGTGGCAACTTAAGACCCCATTTTGGTCCCTCATCTTTGTGCACTTACCCAAGAAGAATATTCCTTTTAGCTGGACCAAAGAAGGAAAGCAAAGCTTTAAAGAGATAAAGGAGGCACTTGTTGCTGCTCCCACATTGATAAACCCAAATTTTGATAGACTTCATTTTAGATGCATTTGGTAGTGTGGATACTATATCATCTATGCTTTGTCAGTAGAACAATGAAGGAATGGAGCAGTCTGTGGCATTTTTCAGCTAAGTTCCGCATGACTATGAGGTAAGATATTCTTTTGTTGAAAAACATGTATTGGTTGTTATCAGGAGCCTAAAGAAGTTCAAACGTATGCTTTCAAATAATAGAATTCAGTTAATGGTTACTCACCCTACAGTGAAAAAATTCTTGCTTAGTAAATATTTAAGTGATAAGAGAGCAAGGTGGATAACAAAGGTCATGGAATATGACATCCAAATTAAAGTCACAAAGTTGGTTCGAGGCAAAGGACTATGTGAACAACTTGCAGAAAATGAAAATATAGCAAAGAACTTAAAGGAGAAGCTGAGACAGTGCTTCAAAATGATGAAACAGTTGTTGTCTCAGATCCCCCTACAAGTTGGGTGCATGATATGATCCATTATCTACACACTAGTGATTGTCCACAAGGCCTGGACAGATCTAAATGAAGATATTACATATTGCAGGCAATTCCATATGCTGTAATTGATGGGGTTCTGTACAAAAGAGATTTTAACAATGTTTTGTTGAGGTGTGTGCAGCCAGATCAAACTCAAAAGATTATAGAAGAATTTCATGATGGACCTTCTGGAGGTCATTTTGCAGCTAGAACAACAGCTCTGAAAATTGAGAGCTAGTTACTATTAGCCTGACATGTTCAAAGATGCTCATGAATGGGTAAAGAAATGTTTAAAGTGTTCATTTTTTGCAGGTAAACAAAGACTTGCAGCCATGCCCTTACATCCAATTCAAGTGGAGCAGCCATTTGGCAAGTGGGGATTCAACTTCATTGGTCCTATTAATCCACCTTCAAGCCAAGGACATAAATGGATTTTGACTGCTACTGATTATTTCACTAAATGGACTAAAGCAGTTGCTTTGAAGGATGCTAATGAAACATCAGTCCTAAATTTTTATCAAGATCTAGTGTCCAGGTTTGGGACTCCTAACTCTATTATTTTAGATAATGCTTTAGTATTTATTAGATTAAGAGTATCTGATTGGTCAGTCAAAAATAACATATTTCTGAATACTTCATCAAATTATTACCCTCAAGGTAATGGACAGGCCGAATCAACTAACAAAAATCTAATTAAAATCATAAAGAAAATAGTTGATAAAAATCAGAGATCTTGGCATGATAAATTAAAGTTAGAATTATGGGCTGATAGGATTACACCTAAAAGATCAACAAGTAATTCACCCTATGTGCTTACATATGGAAAGGAAGCCAAGTTACCAATAATAGTGGAATTGCCAACTCTTAGTTACATAAAAGAGTTAGAGTTACTTGAAGAACAGCCAATGGAAATCAGGCTTGCACAGCTGAATGAACTTGAAGAAACCAAAAAAGAGGCCTTGAAAACATTGGAAGTACACCAGGCCCAAATGAAGAGGACATTTGATAAGAGAGCAGTCCCAAGAGTTTATAAAGAGGGTGATCTAGTTTTCAAGTGGAATGAGTTGAAGAGAAGACCAGGTCAACATACAAAGTTTGATGCAATGTGGGATGGACCATACATAATAACAAAATGTAAGAAACACAATGCATTCTAGCTTGCTAAGTTAGATGGAGAGGTGTTGCCAATCCCAGTTAATGGGATTCACGTCAAGTTATGCTATTAGAGATGCAACCTTATGCTACCAATAAGTGCTTTTGCACATTTAGTTTCAGTTATTGTTTTGTTTTCCAAGAAGTGCTTCTACACATGTTACTGGATTTGTTTTAAGCAAGTCAATTTAGTTTCAGTTTTTAGTTTTGTTGTTGTTGTTGTGTCTCAGTCAGTTTTTGAGTTACCGTATTTTTCAAGGTTCAGGGCAGAAAGGACTCTATGCCCAATGGAGTTGTAAAGGCTACTGGTTCTAAGTTGTTTAGTAGGCAAACACCCTTGAGAGGTCACCACAAATGTTACCAATTTTTTATTACACTAAGATTAGTTTGACCTAAGTGCAGTTGTTCAAAAGGAATAAAAGAAAACTTTGGAGTTAAGCATTTGTTGAACAGTTGATATCTTAACAGAACAGAGATGGACTTCAGATGATAGGATAACCCATCAGTCTAATCAAGACTGATGAGTCATCATGTCAAGAGAATAAGGTTGCCAGGGTATCAATCATTCAAGAAATACAGTTGTTTTAACATGATGATAGCTTTCAGGAGTTATAAGTTAGATTGATTATTTAGTTAATCAAATTTGAAATAAAAGAAGAAAGACATTTGTATTGAACTATTATTTCATGTCATGTTTTGAACATACATTCAATATCTGTTACTTTATCATATGCATTGATTGAAAAAGAAATACACATACATCAAGTGCATAAGATAAATTAACTAATCATGCTTAAAAGAAGTGTTCAAATGTGTCCCACACAAGCTGTGGGAGTAACTACACTGAGCAATTACAGACATGCAAGCTATACATCTGATTGATAAAAGAAATAAAATGAACACGTGATAAAAGTAAACATCCATCATTGCCTAAGCAAGAAGGTTGTCTTGTTGGTGTTGGTCTTCAGTCTTTATCTTCAGCTCCTATCATCATTTAAACTTGCAAAAAATTTAGGGATAGCCCTGTTATTGCTCTGGATGTTTAAGGTTATCATATGCTTTTATCAAGTAGATTTATCTACTTATCACATCATGCATTGCATATGAAAGATCAGATTAGATAAGTACTACAAATCAGAAATATCATGAAGAAGATCAATCAATACCATCAGGTATATTTTTATGCTAACTTGTTTGTTCACTGTGCAGGTATAGGAAAACTAATGTTGCTGATTTGAAGACAAATAAACATGTGGATTAAGTGTGGCTCCCACAAGGGTTTGAGCCCAACATGTTTTCTTTTTCATTTGAAAAGGAGTATTAGAAAAGGATAGGATGCATCATTCAAGTTACATCATGCATCATTAATCAACTTACAAGAAGATATGTCATCATGACATTTATTACAGTTGATTACAACAAATCAAATAAGTATGTAATGCCTAAGTCAAGTTGGCAAAGTGTAGAAAGTAGAATTGCAGCCATAAAAGGTATTTCTCTCTTTCACATCATTTTCAGAGTACTTTGTTGCTGTCACATTTCACAAAATCAAACTTAAAAAATGATAGAGATATGAAAAAGTGATGAATAGCAGGCTTATGATCAAAACAGTCAAGGGTAGAAGAACATATATGCCAATCAAATCTCAATTGCATATCAAACAGAATGATTAGGTACAAGATCCCTCATTGTTATGCATATGATGAGAGGACAAATGACATAGTCAAACTGATCCATGTCTTTTTATTCATCAATCATATGAGTGTTCGCATTGTAATCTGATGATGGAGTAGAAGATTGTAGAGTAACGGTTGCAGGAAACAAAAAAAAGTTTCATTTGATTATAATTAAAAGGCAATAAGCAAAATATCATGTTACAGGCATTCATAATGATCAAGTACAGCCAAATCAAGTGATACAGTTATGCCTCTGAAAGGACAGGATCATACAGGTTCACCATTAATAGCATCTGATAAAGATAATTGACAAAAGCAATGAGATCAAGTGAATACCAATTTCAGACATGTACAGGTATATGCTACAATGAAGGATAGCCTAAGAATTTAAAAGTGATAGTCATAGCATACAAATGATAGGAGATCATGACAAGCATTTACCAGGTTGAAGAACAAAAGAGTACAGGAATGAAGAATACATGCCATAGAGTTTCTGAGTGCTTAAGAAGGTAAAAAGGTATAACAAGCTATAGATTTAGAGAAGTAAGTCTCAAAGATAACATTTGCACAGATATATAAGAGAAAATAATACATACTACTACCCAGAATGGAGAACAATATCTATCTTGACATAATAGAAATGAACAACCATGCTCAAAAGGAAAGGAAAAATGCCATAATTTTACAATAGGGTCTATATAGAATGCAAATTGTTGACGTGTGTTTGAATCCCTGGCAGCTTTTCTTTTATACAGTCACATGAGTCAATGCAGTGAATGTTTATTCTACCATAGCCGTGAAAGGAAAATGAGTTTTTTTATGCCTAAAAGAGGATACCCAAACGTAAAAATCAAAACCCTCAGTTTCATCTCATTAGCACAATGAAAGAACAAGAGTGACAGAAATGTTTTATAAGCCTAGCCGTAACATAAGTAGGGGTTTTTACAAATACCCATATGAATTTTCTAACAACCCAGTGTTTATTCTGCCATAGCCATGACCAGAAAGAAGAGTTTTGCCTTTTTTTAAAGAAGCCCTCATTTTTTCAATGAAACCCTCATCTTCATTTTTGCATAGTGGAAAGAAAAAGCTACACAGAAATATTGTCCACATCATAGGTGTGCTTGAAGAAGAGAAATGAGAAATACCCATATAGATTTATGGTGAAATCCTAACATAATTTCTACATTTACAAGGAAATAATGACGCTACAGTGTGTTTATGTATGGTCGTGCCTGAGAAAATTTTTTACAGTCAAAACCCTTGTTGCAAGATGAAACCCTTCTTCATTTTTATAGAAGATAGTCAAACAAAAGCTCAGCGCAAGTGTTTACAGGTGTGGACGTCCATGGGAAATGCATTTGTATGCAGTTTTTTAGGAAGCCCTCATCTTACAAGTAGAAAAAAATTCAAATTTCATGACAGGAAGTCAAAAAATATGCTATAGCTATGCTACAAAAAGTGTCAATGGCCACGGCCATACAGAAAGAAATGAATATTCAAGACACCCAGATGAAGAAAGATCGAGACTCTTGTCTCTCTTTAAAATATGCAATGAAAGAAAGGTATATACAGTCCAGAGAGAAAGATAGTTACCTTCAAATGCAGAGAGGAAGACTATCATGGCCACAGACTCCTATGGAAGGTTCTTATCATTTCTTTCACTTTTTCTCACATTTTACAAGAAGTTTTCAAACACAGAAAGCAAGATAGTGTCAAGAGAAGAGTGCAGAGGAGAAACTAATGATGGCAGCAACCACTCATGATAAGAAAGCCACAAAGAATAATATAGAAAGTTGCCAATCAAAGCTCAGGGTATGCTTACCTTCCTCATACATAGAATGCTTGAGATTCGACCAAGACCATGATGAAGTAAAGAGCCAAGGAGGAAGCCATGAAAACCAGTCAAAACCCTAATGCCATGGAGTTGCAAAGCAGCGGCCAGTGAAGAGGGTAAAGTAAAAGTGAACTAAGTTTAGGGTTCCTTCCTATTTTGTTTGAAGCTTGCTTGATTTTTGACTTCATCAAAATACATGATTACTATATCCAAGATGTCAATCGAGATCAACAACAATAATAATGTAATCCCTAGCGATCATCATAAGGAGTGGCCGACAGAAGAGGCACCTTGCATATCAAAAGGTGGTCGGTAGTAATAAGGGTATTCAAACAAGCTTTCTTTCCTTGGAGGTTGAATACCATATACTCAAATGATGCTTAAACCAACACATGGTCGATATGCCTTATCAAAGATTCCTCATAATAACTAATTGCATGCAATGACTAAATATGGTCAAGGTTTGTGATATTCATGCCTTGTGAAATCATCCTTTAAAGTCAAAGAAAATAGATGTATAAGAGACAAAATGGGATTACAAGGTGGCAAACAAAGAGTTGTCAAGGTGGTAGAGTAACAAGTTAGGACTTTTTGCATGATGTATATGTGAGGCAATGAGCTAATTTTGCATGGTAATTGGAGTTATAAGGCAGAGAAGAGATATTTGTTCTCTTTTGAACCAAATATGGAGTTATAAGGGTTTATATGAAATGCCTTATTTTTTATGCATTCTTGATTATGTATTTGGAGAGATAAGGGTATATTTTTTCCTTAAGTCATATTGACATGCAAGTGGGTGTATTTTTCTCACAAGGAGCTGTGAGGGGGAAAATAGGTTAATCAAATCAATGAAAACAAAACCCAAACATCAATGGAAGTTCAAAGCAAAGAAGATTAAAACAAGCACAAATGATATACTTACAACCTCTTTACCTATCATTTTCCATTGCTCATCTGTCTGTTCTTGATCTTGATGGTGAAGCCCTTACAAGAGTTTTTGCTCCCTTGCTTGTTGAAGGTGACAAGAATGGAATGGCTAAGATATTCATGTGGTTGAAGATGAGCTTCAAACACACTCACAAATGGATATGAAATGCTTATGGAAGTGGGGGTGCCAAAGGCGCGTCGGTATCTCTGCAGCGTAAGTTTGCACAAATAATTGATATATCTAATGAGGAAGAATAGTGTTGTATTTATAGAGATGTGTAGAAGATCAATGGTTTAGAAGAAAAGGAAAGATCAACGGAGGAGGGTTGTTGAGGAATGTGCAACAAATGGAAGAAAGACATGTGTCATTCGAAAAGCAACTTTGTGAAGTTAAGTCCTCTCTTGATGAGGATGAGATTTGATTTTCTTAAATTAGAATTTATTTTTCTAATTTAAGAGAAAGTTTACTTTAAAGATGCTTTAAAACTACTTTTGCTTTTGTATGACAAGAAGAAAGTATTTTTAGAAGATAAAAATAATTTTTGTGAAGATAAGAATGCATAATTAAATAAATGAATTTATTTAATTATTTTGTAGATAATTGAGAGGAATAAATAAAATATAGAAATATATTTTATTTTGTGGATGTTTTTGAAGAATAAAATATAAAAGTATATTTTATTTAGTGGATATTTTAGATTTTATTTAAATAAAATTTGCATTTTATTTTAAATTTGGAAGAATAAAAGATTTTAATTAAATAATTAAAATTATTTAATTATTCAGAAGAATGAAGTTGATGAAGATGAATTTAATTAATCAAATAAAATGTAATTTATTTAATTAAATGAGAGGGGATGAATCAAATAAATAAATAAATTTATTTATTTATTGATAGAAGAATGTGAATAACAAAATAAATATTTAAAATATTTATTTAAGTAGAGTCATGCCATTTTTAGGTGTATACATTTTGCCCCTCTTTGATGCAATGTGTTTTATCATGTTGTTTCAAAGAATAAGATTGTCTGAAAATGATACATGCCCCAGTTTGCCACTGGTACAAGTTTAACGACAGGATGCCCCCTCGAGAGATTGGACGAGGAGAAGGTAGAAAGGCATGAGACGGACAATCTCAAGATGAAGAAAAAGAGAAACAGGAGAAGAAATGGTTGGATGCAGAAGAAAGCTGGTGAATGATATGTGATGCAAGATAAAATGATAACATACACAAGCAAGTAAGCAAGTATGCACAAATGATTCAAAAACAAACAAGGTATTGCCCCTGTCAAGTGGTAAACCAAGGATATAGATTGATGATGTCTAGTTTTAGGAATGAAACATGTCATATAAGACTTTGGGTCTGGTTTCGACAATGCAACAGTGTCTAAGACATTTGATATGATAACAATATACGACAGTGTTGTCATGGTAGGGAACGATATATCCCTAGAGCAACACGAAGGATAGTTATGACTGATTGATATGTTTTACAACAAGATTAGGATCAAGACCATTGATTGTGATTGGATAATTTGATAAGATGGCTTGACTCGATTGGTATGGATTTTAATCACTGCTCGAGAGATATGAAGACAAATAGAAATTTGATCAATAGAAGAATGACTCAATAGAAGAAATCACAAGCTTTTGTAAACATTGATTCGCTGCATTTTTTATCTTTATTGGATGGGATATGGAGAAATGCATTTGGATATGGATACTGATAGGAGACACAATTGGATACATTACAGATATGGATACGGATATGAATTGTAATTGGATACGGTATGGATATGGATATGGATATTTGTCATCTTGATATAGCAAGTATTTTGAAGTGCTTATTTCATCATTGGGCTTTTAAAATGTTGTAAGAAAATACAAGCATCTAGGTATAATTAGACCGAGATGACCTAAGTATTACTTACATGGATTTTGATATAGCAAGTTAATACAAGCATCTAGTCAAACTTGAATCTAGATGACCTGAGTATTTCTTACATTTCAACAGACAAGGATTGCCCCTTTTTATGTTTAGACCTCGGAGTCCTCGATGATCTTTTGCTGATTATGTCGTTAGACAAAAGTCGTCACATTACTAAAGTTTAATCCACAAGCAGTAGACAAAGAAAATTATTATGCCCCCATCATAGCATCTCTAGCTTTTGGCATCCTCGAGTAGCATAGGAAGACATAATGACAAAATCCAAGACCTTGTAAGTTAACCTATTCACAAAACATTCTTTGCATTAGATGTGTCTTTTTGCCATAATTGATATAGAATTAGCTTGAGTGTTTCGATATGGTGCGCTGCTTTGTTTAGAACAGGTTGATGTTCTGCATCAAGACTTTGTTTGAAAAGTGGGATTGCTGTGTGGGCTTTGCTTGGTGAAAGGTGTGGACATGGATGGACTGGAGGGTAGGCGATAAGGTAGGGAATGGATGGGTAGCGGAGCCTTGGGGCACATTGATAATGGCCTTGCCTACGTGATGACGCAGAGGCAACATAGTTCGGGAAGAACCCTGATGGACCTAAGATATGGATTGGATGAGACACAATATGAGATAGATATGGATCAGATATGGAACAGGTAACATTGATGACAGAGGCCATGCTAGGCTAACACTGTGGACAGGATACTGGACAAGAATTTTGGATAGCCTTAATGCTAGATACTGATGACAAGGGAAACACCACGGATAGGTAGATGGATGGGCGATAGGGGATCAATGGTAGGGTAGGTAGAAGGAAACAAGGATGTGATTTCCAAGGACCATGTTGCATAAGAAAATCATGCCCCATTGTAGGTAGAATACTTAGGATTTTTCATGACAATGCTTAAGACAAAGGAGGATGAGAGGATAATGAAGGATTGGCGCGGCTTGGAGGGATAAGGTATGTCAAGAGACACCTAAAACACTTTGTCAACATTGTGCCCCCAATCTTTATCAAGATCAAAAATAGAGGAAAGGAAGATTTAGGATGGATGGACACGACAAGATAGGTATGTAATGGATAGAAGGATATGATAGGAAATGGTATGGAAGGAAACTGGTAGGAGAAAAGTGAAATGCCGATGAGACAAGGTGCCCCCAAGTGTAGGTGACATAGAAGGTCAACTTACACATGACGCCTGTTTGCCAGGTTTTCATCATGGTACTTATCCAAGGCGCCTGTTTGCCAGATTTTCACCATTGGATGAAGGGATTTCTCTTTTTTTTTTTCTTTTTTTTTTTGAATATTTAGATAGGAGAAGGTGGATATGGATAAGGAGAGACTCAAGTATCTAGTTCCTTGAAAGGTGATAGTCCCGCTAGATAGATGCTGTCGAATGGACCATGTCAAGTGTTCTCATAGATGTTAGTAGGGGATTGCATGAAAGTGAGATATGAGTATGTAGATAGTGGATTATGGAAGGTGCAATAGTGGATGATGATGCAGAATACAGAAGGAATTATCCACAGATGGAAGGAAGGTTTATGCAAAAGCATGGACCATAGGATGAGAAAGATATGTAGGATAGTAATGGAAAGGAGAGGAGATGGAGTTATATGGAAGTGTTGTGGAATGGAAGGGAACCATGACCAACGGTTGCACATACTATGATAAACATTGAAGCTTATGATGGGAAGGTGGCGTAGGAAGCAATGAAGATTTTTGCTTGGTGGATGAGTGATTTAGGTATTTAGGGACCCACATAGACTTAGTATTTTTTTTATTTTTTCTTGTCTTGTGGGATGGAGGAATTGGACACTTTGGATGGAATGGGAGAAAGTGAATGGTTGGAATTCCTGAGAGGTGGATGCCTCATGTAATTTTAGAGCTTTTTGCTTGGGTACCCAAACCATTTTTCTTTTAGATTTTACTTGTGAAGGTATGGGCTTGGGTATATGTGGCATTTGTGCAGCTTCAGAGGTAATTAGTTGTTGCTTAGGGACCCACACCTTTTTCAGTTTGGCATTGAGGTGTATGGGTGTATGCAACTTTTGATATGGATAATTCTTAGATTCTTTACTTTTGTATCCTAGGTCATGAGGACACTTAGGATTTTTAACTTGAGAGGTAGAGGCATCAAAATTTTTGTTGTTGAATTCTCTTGGGATGGTGGAAGTGGGGTAGGTGGAAGCTCTTTGTTTAGACAACATGTGTATTTGTTGTCTATGATTGGGAATGTTAGAGGAATTACAGATGGATGGATAAGGTGTTGGAAGAAGTGGTGGTAAAATGTATGGAGGGATGTTAGGATTTGGGAGTAGCGGAGGTAGATTGGATGGTGGAAGGTGTATGGTCACATGCTTTTGACAAATGTAGGATGACGGAGGTGGAATGATGACATATGTTGTGGGGATATGATAGGGTTTGCGATGGAAAGTAGTAGACTTAGGAGGAGTGGAGGAGGTACCAACATCTTGAGATTGCTCACCTTGGGGTATGTATCCAAGTCCATATGAAGGTGGAGGAACATTGACATGGATAGGTTCCAAAATACCTTGTTCATGAAGGCCTAAGCCTTTACCTTGATAGTTCATATTCTGGAGTATGCGGTGAACCATGGGATTATGTATAGGTGCACTAACAACGAGTTCCTTATTGGAGGAAGGCGAGATAGTGGATAATGGTTGTTGGTGTTCTAAGGAATAACATTCATGCATGAAGGTAGTAAACCCAATGATATAAGATGATGGTTTTGTAGCTTGGTCAATAATGGATGGTGAAGGATCACTAGAATCTTGATCATCATTATGCTCTTTAGGATCTAAGTTATTGGGTTGATCATTCATGTGCACTTGGGAGGCAAGTGTCTCATCAGAGGAAGCGGAAGTTGTTGGATCATGGATGGGATTAGATGTAAGAGGGATAGAAGTAATGGAGGTTTCTTGCTCATGAAGGGGTATGGGATCAAGTTGTTCATGGACATCTTCTTCATAAAAGGTAGTATCTAGATCATAGAGAAGGCATAGATTATGAACAGGTTGGAATTGGATCTCTTTCCCATGTATAGGATCAAGTTGCTCATGGATAGATTCTTCATAGGTATTATCTTGATCATGGAAGAGATAAAGGTTATGAATGGTTTGAAATTGGATGGGGGTGTTTTGATCTTGATTTAGACAAAGGGTGGATATTTCCACATGCTCTAAGGTGTGCTCTTGACATAGCTCTTGGTCTTCTTGAATGGAAGTGGATAGCTCTTGGATAGATTCTTGGTTGACAACATGGATGTTCAATGAACTTTGACTTTGGTTCATGGTAGGAGCTTCTTCGATAAGCTCAAGGGTTTGTAAATGACATGAAGGTGTTGTAGGATTTGACATGGGATTGGAAGAATCTTTGGTAAGGTCAAGGACCAGAATTTGGGGACATGGTTGACTCTTTGCTAGTAGCCCTTGGATCACATCATTGGTAGGTGTATGGATAAGTGAATGAGGGGATTTAGCTTTCTCTCTATCTTTTCTCTAGTTGTATAAATTTGGAAAAACTCTTTCCCACCACTCATCTGATTCTTTTTTGGTCATCCATTTAGAGTTTGAGGAACTAGATGGTGGTGCTGGTGTAGAACTGGTATGTTTTGGAACATGTGTCTTAGAAGGTGGCGAAGGAGGATTAGTAGATGGGGTGGTATATGATTTCTGACTTAATGTGGTGCTTGCCTTGTCATGAGTATGGGAAAAGGATATATGATTTTGGGGCGAGGTGTAGCTAGTACTAGCATGTTCAGCTTGCAAGATTGCCATTTCTTGTTATAAGACTTGGGCTTGTTGAGAAATTGCTATACAATTTTGGGGCGAGGGATCTAAGCTTATTTGTAATTGCAGGTATTGGAGTTTTTGACCAAAATATTCTAATTGGTTTGCCATTGACATAAGACCGGAAAAACTTACTGGTTTGGATGCGCAAAAACAAATGCACCAGCACAGAGTGCAAAAGCATTATAAGTCGAATCAAATGCGCAACTCTGGTGTTTTTCCTTGTTTTCTCAAAAATTTTGCAAAATTTTGGATCATTTCCAGGAGCTTCTATTTTTTTGCCTTGAAAAACTTGGTGTTTCTGAATAGTCTGATGTTCAATTATGGCAAAAACATAGCAAACACATAGAAGTTTTTCATGATTTTTACCTTTTTATATTTTTTTGTATTTTTTGGACTATTTTGACTCAAAAAAAAGTACAACCTAGGCTAGATATGACAGTATTCATTGAATCCTCTAGCTGTGCCACTCAAAGCATGTAGCTCCAGAATCTGGTAGCACCGGCTCCCCTCCATGGCACTCACTTCTCATGCATACCAGATTTGGGTTTCCTTAGGCTCATACCCACACTGAACTTTAGGATTGTCCTTGCTACCTCTACTAAGAGTCATTTGAATCGAGGCCGCTTCAAGAGCTCTGCCCTTTACATCAACAAATAGGGGTTTTTGGCTTGCTACATAATTGGTTGTTAGTCAGGGCAACCGTTTGAGTGGTTACACATGCAGCAGCACTACTCTCTGTTATGGAGTCTCCCAGCCTCAAAGGGTTACGCCTTAGAGGGTTTTGGGGGAGGTTGGCCATCGGTGTAACACAGCAGCACTCATTGCTTGAGGTTTTCACCTCAAGCACAATTTATTTTAAGTGTCTTGGTTGGGCTTGGCTTTAGCCTGTTACCACTCAGGGTCATTCCCACTTGGACAAGCGTGCATCCAAGGGTAGGCCCCCCTAAAGGTTTAACAAATAGAATGACAAGTCTGGCACTTTGGTCACCTAGTTAAGGGGAGAGCATAAGTCTATTGTCATTCACAAGCACATAATACAATGGTTAATCCAACCTAGTTAAAAGTAGAAAAACTAAATGGGCTAATCTACTTGTGCACTCACACGATTGTTAACTTGGAAGTGTTTAGAGCATAGCAATGTTCATTTCTGTTTGTTTGAGATAGCAATGATTTAATCTAGGAAAGAAATTAACAATGCAAAGATAGCAATGGGTTCAATTACTTTCTTCCTAGTTAGAGACTATGTGGAATTTGCGTGTAGTGCACTTGTTTACTTTTCCCCTAATTAGTCTAAATGAACTAGACAAAGCAGCTAAATGATCTAATCCAGCCACTAACCCTGCAAAAATGACCATTAGCTCAAACACACAAAATTAGAAACCCTAAAAACAAAAAGCAGAATCAGAAGCGCCGCACTGCAGTCTGAATGCGCAGAAACAGAGATTGCATGCGGCATTTTACAAAAGTGCTAAGATAGGTGTCAAAAGCACTATAAAAAGAGATATATGTGCTATTTTAATAGATGCATTGAATCAGAGGACATATGCGCAGAAAGAAACAATTGGTCTGCAGAAATTTGTGTTTTCTAACCCTAGTTTGTTAAGATTTGGATAAAAATGTATGTAGATGATTTCTTAGCTCAAATCTAACCTCACCATTACATCCGGGGGGGCATTTCCATAAATTTTGAGTATAAATTTGCCTAGATTTCGTGAAAAATAGAGCGTTTGGCGAAGAAAACAACTTTCTTAAAATTCGCTGCAAAACATATGCGCCATTTCAGAGGTCATATGCACCATTTCAGAGGTCATATGCACCGTTTCAGACTATATATGCATCGTTTTAGTGTATATGCACTGTTGCGGAGGATGAATGTGTCGTTTCAGTGTATATGCACTGTTTCAGACTGTATATGTGTCGTTTTAGTGTATATGCATCGTTTCAGACTGTATATGCGTTGTTTTAGTGTATATGCATCGTTGCGGAGGATGAATGTGTTGTTTCAGTGTATATGCATCGTTTTAGACTGTATATGCACCGTTTCAGTGTATATGCACTGTTTCAGACTGTATATGCACCGTTTGGGAGGTCAAATGTGCCAAAGTTTTGTATGCGTCAATTCGGGAGGTAGATGCGTCACTTTTGGAGTCAAATGCATCGAATGCTAGGATGCGCCAAATCGAAAGGTAAATGCATCGTTTCAGAAGTTATATGCACCAGATGCCTCTATCAGAAACTTGCTTCGTCACCTGTACGGACCTGTCACTTAAAAACACTCAGTTTTTTATTAGTAAGAGGGGCAAGGGCCCCACGGTGGGTGCCAAAAATGTGAGGGGGAAAACAGGTTAATCAAATCAATGAAAACACAACCCAAACATCAATGGAAGTTGAAAGAAAAGAAGATTAAAACAAGCACAAATGATATACTTACAACCTCTTTACCTATCGTTTTCCATTGCTCACCTATCTATTCTTGATCTTGATGGTGAAGCCCTCAGAAGCGTTTTTGCTCCCTTGCTTGTTGAAGGTGACAAGAATGGAATGGCTGAGATATTCGTGTGGTTGAAGATGAGCTTCAAACACACTCACAAATGGATATGAAATTCTTATGGAAGTGGGGGTGCCAAAGGCGCGCCGGTATCTCTGCAGCGTAAGTTTGCACAAATGATCGATATATCTAATGAGGAAGAATAGTGTTGTATTTATAGAGATGTGTAGAAAAAGATCAATGGTTTAGAAGAAAAGGAAAGATCAACGGAGGAGGGTTGTTGAGGAACGTGCAACAAATGGAAGAAAGACATGTGTCATTCCAAAAGCAGCTTTGTGAAGTTAAGTCCTCTCTTGATGAGGATGAGATTTGATTTTCTTAAATTAGAATTTATTTTTCTAATTTAAGAGAAAGTTTGCTTTAAAGATGCTTTAAAACTGCTTTTGCTTTTGTATGACAAGAGGAAAGTATTTTTAGAAGATAAGAATGATTTTTGTGAAGATAAGAATGCATAATTAAATAAATGAATTTATTTAATTATTTTGTAGATAATTGAGAGGAATAAATAAAATATAAAAATATATTTTATTTTGTGGATATTTTTGAAGAATAAAATAAAATATAAAAGTATATTTTATTTAGTGGATATTTTAGATTTTATTTAAATAAAATTTGCATTTTATTTTAAATTTGGAAGAATAAAAGATTTTAATTAAATAATTAAAATTATTTAATTATTCAGAAGAATGAAGTTGATGAAGATGAATTTAATTAATTAAATAAAATCTAATTTATTTAATTAAATGAGAGGGGATGAATCAAATAAATAAATAAATTTATTTATTTATTGATAGAAGAATGTGAATAACAAAATAAATATTTAAAATATTTATTTAAGTAGAGTCATGCCATTTTTAGGTGTATATAGGAGCTATAAGGAGATTGTATTTGTCTCTAAGTCCTATTTTTTACTAAAATCATGCAAATTAGGCATATGTATTTGGAGTGATAAGGAGTTATATTTTTCATGCATGATTTTACAAATAAATTAATTGTAAATAAATAATAAAGTAATATTTTACAAATTACTTTATTATTTTTCACAAATTGTAAAATCAAATAAGTACAAGTTGTAACCAATAATAGAGTAATTATTTTAATTGCTTTATTATTTACTCACAATCAATTTTGCAAAAGCAAAATCATGCAAATTGATGAGTTGAGTTAACTAGGTCACCTAGGAGGTTTTTACATGATTTGGGGAGTATTTTTAGGGTTCTTGGTCAACTTTTTGGTCAAACATATGGAGAGGCCCAAATTGGAGCTATTTTTGTTTAATTTGTTGCAATTCGAGCCCCTATTTTTGAGGATTTTTTAGGTTGCCCGTGAGAGATTAGTTTTGGAGGTAGTTAACTGCGGTTTATTTTTTACATGCATCTTAGTGAGAGCAAAGCTATATATTGTAAAGAAAAACTTGTTTTTTCTAGTTCTTGCCTTTTTGCTCTTATACACTTTGAGAGAAGAAGGTTTTGTAGCTCATTTTTTATAGTTTTATAGAGATCAGTAGGTTACAGGTTCCATTTTTGTCTCTTTTGCAATATTTCCTTTATTCTTTGGAATCAAGTATTTATCTTTTCATTTAATGCTAATTGTTTGAAGTGATTTGATGAAGTTTTATTGTGTTTAATTATTAAACCTTTAAAATTATTGTCTCACTTTTGCTTGCAGTATTAAGCGTAGTGTTATTGCAGGTCTTAGGTTGTGTCAATGAAAATAATCCTTTTGTGTTGTGAGAAATCCTTTTCCTTCATACAACACCTATTTTCAAGCCTTCCTTAGAAATACTTTTGTGATATTTGTGCCAAGATTGGATTGTGAGTCAGATTTCTAAGTTGTATTGTGAACCAAATTGCATATTTTTACCCATATTAGGTGCATCACCAAATTTCACAATTTTTATTTCCTTATAGTTTCATCCTTACCCTTTTCCAAAACAGAAAATCATACATTCCAATAGAATATTTTAAGGGAACGAGCCCATAATCTGGAGGTCTAATTTCATTATAGGGCACCCACAACCTGAAATTAGTCCCATGTTACATGGAATTGCAGAGTTTTTTTCAGCCTTGCATACAAGTGCAACTCCCAATGATAACAATTACAAAATTCACTCTCATTTTATTGATTTTTTTTTTAAATTGTAATTCAAAGGGATTTACAAGACAAAATATGTTGTTTTTAGTTATTTACATTTTGGAAACACCTACATACTTCTCTATCTGTTAATGTACATAAATTTTGCAAATTCTATTAATTAAATTATGGCTTAATTTTCTGCATAGCAAAAGAATGTTTTTTATTATGATAAGCAGCTTACTGGGGCTAAACCCATAACAACCAAGGCCCCAAGGAAAGAAGGGCACAATAGAATAAAAGCAGCCAAGCTAAAAGAAACTAACAACCCAAAAAGGCAACACAAAGAGTGCATCGGATGCACATGAACAATAGAAAAACTAGACAAGAGATCTAAGCAACATTAGATCCTGAACAAGCAAACCTAACACCCTTAGCTCTAGGGTGCCATTCCCCAACAGATTTGGGGAGCCCTTTCTTTCTACACTGAACCATGATCCAAGAAATCTCAAAGTCAAAGTCCACAGAGCAAGGCGAGAGGGGATCCTCTCGAACAGCAACAGCCAAGGATGGCGCCAACAAGGCCAACCCAAAAAAAGGCACAGCCGAACTAGTGACTGAAGAAGAGGAAGAAGAAGCATGACTCGAAGCCTCCATGCACAGCACTGCCAAGTCCGAATTAGGAAAGACTGAAGGAAGAACAAAAGTTGGAGCAGTAGTGATCTGGCCTGGCATAGAAGGAGCTGACGTGGGAGCTAAAAGAGGGTCAGAAGAAACTAATAAAGTCTTGGGGTTCGTGGCAGCCACCACTACCTCCACCGAAGTAGTCTCAAGAGGGAGCTCATCCTCCTGAGAGGAATCATCCCCAGTGGATGAACTATCCTCTTGGGAAGCACTGATAGTCAAGTGATCCACAAGAGCATCCTTCCACTAAGTTGGAGCACTTTTACAGTGCGATAGACGACAACCAGCAGCCATATGACCAACAGCAAAGTAATGCCGACATCCAAAGGGGATACCCTCATAGTCCAACATTTGTTTCCAAGGTCGTTCCCCTACCATCAAAACAACATCTCTAAAAAGGGGTTTGTAGATGTTAATATCAACTAAAATTTAGGCAAACATGGAGTGAACCATGAAAGAGGTAGTTGCATCAACTTTTAGAAAATGATCAATAGCATTGCCAATGCCCTCATAGAAAGAATCCTCCCAAAACTAGAGGGCGAGGTTAGAGAGGGACACCCACATCGACCTGATATTAAGCAGCTCGGTAAGGGCATTGAAATTAAGACTCCATGGTTTAATGGAAAGGGAATATACTCCCCACATCCAAACCCTACCATATTCAAGCACTAAATCTCTCTGCTCGGAAGAAGCAAAAGTCGCGATGAAAAAGCCACATGCACTAGGAAAAAGATTAATCTTACCAGCAACCAGCAGCGTCTAAGACTCCATGACCCAATTGTGAAGGTCAGGTAGAGAGGGTCACAAACCATTGAACCTATAGATAATGCCTGTATGGCAGTAAAAATCTTCATTTTCTGTGACCTCAAAGCCACACACCATAATAGGGGAAGAATAGGCACAGGGGACAGGCTGGACCCCCTTCCCCACAGGAGCACCATGAGCACTCGAACCAACCACTACCATAAAAGACTGCTAAGGGCCACCAGGGGAATGCTGTCGAGGACCAAACTCACTGCAATTTGTATTTTCCAAAGGAACAACAATCCATTCAAAGGGATTGCTAACCCCCACATGTACACTATTCGCAGCAATTTTCACAACCTCCTCTAGAGTCCGCAAACCATGCCCACCAGTATTTGCAAAGTCCTTAGGCATAGTATCCCATTCTGAGGGATCACACACCCCCACCTGCACACTGTTCACAGTAGATAACACTACCATCACTAGAGTCCCATCCCCTCTAGCAGGAGCACCAGTAGAAGCTCACGCTCCCACCGATATAGAGGATGGAATAGTAGCACCATTCCCTACATCCACGCACGTCCCTGTACCATGGCTAATGGACAGGTTCAACTTCCCGCTAACAGCCTTGCTCTCATCCATTTGAAAAAAAAATAGCAAAAGAATGTTAATTACTTTATATTTAAATTTTAATTTAACAAATATTAAGGAGGGGAAGGTGCAGTGACTACCACAAGGGCCACGCCCCTCATGGGAGCCCGCACACACAACTCGTAGTTGTGTGGATAGGGGTGTGGGGTTTTCCCATCCCCCCATGCCTCCTTCAAGAAGGTTAAAAGGAGTTTTAACTAAAAAATTCAAACTCACTTTAAATTGATTTCCTTTCATGTGTTGTCTATGACCTCAAAATTTTATTATGTTGGCCTATATATATATGTATAAATAAATTTGCACAGTAATTTGGCCAAAGAATGACAAATTTGGGAAAAATTAGTTGCATAGACCAAGCCATACGTAGGGCAAAGGTTCATAACCTGCCACAAGTGTAGCCATCTACCTACCTTTTTTACACTAGATAAAATCTAAAAGGAAAGGCACCATATAAGTAATTTTGTTATGCTTCCATTTTAGCATGAAATTTAAGAGTTTTTCTTTCTCTGCAATTAGAAAGCATTCTATTTCTTAATCTTCAACTTCATTTTTTAGTTTACAATCAAAAAGTTTATGATTCGACATCCCAATTGATAATGACGCAGTGTTGATTTTAATAATCTTGCAACTCCCTCTCAATCGAACAAACAATTCAGAGTAGGTGCCCTAAATTTTCTTCAATCTCTCCCTCAGCTATTGAATTTATCCCACAATTTGTTTAATGTTTGCTTTTTGCACTATAGATCTAAAAGCGATTGTCCAAACTAAATAGAATAATTAAATGACCATTTTAAAAAAATAGCTAAGAATCTAGTTGCATTTAAATGATAACTGGCAGTGGCAGCCAACTCAAAAAGCCACCCAAAATAGAATTATTCATAAATTAATTACACCGAGAGGCATTCCTAAGATGGAGGAGAATAGTGGAAAGATTCCATAGCCTCCGTGTAAACTAAATTTTAAAAAAGAATCTTTATTAAAAAGAAAAAAAATAAAAATAAAAAATATTATCCACTAACATCAAATAGTAAAAATGCATGTTGAGGTGATCATGAGTTTCATTTGACATTGGCATATTTTAAAAAGTAATGATATATTTTAAATAGTTACAAATATATCTATGTAATGTGTTTCTGATTGAGGCGAGTAGGGGAGTGTGAACATAAAAAACCCTAAGTTTCCCTCATTCATTTGAATTTTTGAGTTTTTTTGGTAGGACAAAGGATGCAGCGGCAACCAAGTGTTGGAGGTGCATCCAGAAAGAGGTGGTGCAGAAAAGAAGTGGCTACCTGAGTGGGGATTGTGCCCACTATGGGTTGCAGTAAGGCTGCATGACTTGTTGTGGCATCCCACCTCCACAATGGGGGTCATGGCCTCCCATGAACATGCCTTGCTGTTTTATTTTATTTTTATTTTTTATTTCTATTGTTCATACTTTTTCAACTTCTTATCTATATATAAATTACTACTGTTTGTTCATATTCGTCAATGGTAGCCAAAATCTGGCACTCTCTTAGCCGTACCAATATGAGGGCTTGGAGAGGGCATTCTTCAAAGCATAATGGGGAGGGATTTTTGTTTGTGAAATATTGTAGTTGTAGACCTGTATGCAAAATGGAGGGACATTCACCAGGGTGTGATCTATTTGACAAAATGCCTCAAAGAAATGTGTTATTTTGGAATTTCATAATTGCAAAATCTCAACGAAATGGTTTATTGAAATGGTTTAGATATATTTTTTAAATAGTTAAAGGTAAATTTTAGGTAAATTTTTTAGATATATTTTTAGATAGATATTTTTAGGTATATGGCATACTTTAGATATATTTTTTAGATATATTTTAACTACATTTAATAAACCATTTCATCTAGATCTTGCAATTATGGAATTCCAAAATAACACATTTATTTGAAGCTTTTTGTCAAATAGATCACACCCTAGTGGATGCCCCTCCATTTTTCTTATAGGTCTGCAACTACAATATTTCACAAACAAAAATCCCTCCCCATTATGCTTTGAATAATGTCCTCTCCAAGCCCTCATATGGCACGGTTGAGAGAGTGCTAACAAACAATGTGGAGCCGGATTTTGGCTACCAATGACATTTTCATGAAGTTTCAGAAACCTGTTAAAAAGGGGGAGACAAATATGAACAAATAATAGTAAATATATAGATAAGAAGTTGAAAAAGAAGTAAGAACAATAGAAATAAAAAATAAAAATAAAATAACAAACCATGGCCATGGGAGGCCACGGCCCCCACTGTGGAGGTGGGATGCCACATCAAGTCATGTAGCCTTACTGCAACCCACAGTGGTCTGCACAACCCCCGCTCATGTAGCCACCTCTTCTCTGCATCACCTCTCATTTCTGGACGCACCTCCAACACTTGGTCACCGCTGCATCATTTGTCCTACCAAAAAAACTCAAAACTTCAAAAAATGACGGAAACATAGGGTTTTTTTCTGTTCGCACTCCCCTGCTCTCCCCAATCAGAAATGCATTGCACAGATATATTTGTTACTATTTAAAATATGTCAAGGAAAAATGAAACTGACGATTGCCTCAACATGCATTTTTACTATTTGATGTTAGTGGATAGTATTTTTTATTTTTTTATTTTTTTCCTTTTTAATAAAGATTCTCTTTTTATTTAATTTAGTTTACACAGAAATTATGGAATCTTTCAGCTCTTCTCCTCCACCCATGATGTGACTGTGGGTACGCCTCTCAATGTAATTAAGAGTTATTCTAGAATTAATTTATTTTCAAAATTTTATTTTTAAGAGGTATTTGAAAATATGAGTTTTTGTTTCAAAACTAAAATCACGTTTACAAGTCAAGTCGTCACAATTGAACTATTGTGCCCACTACCTAAAATAGTTGTTACAATTATGGTTATAATTAAGGTTGGAGTTAGGGTTAGAATTAGGGATAGAAATAGAAATTAACTAGATCCAGAGGGGTAGAATTAGGGTTAGTATTGGCTTGAATGTTAGGGTTAGGGTTAGGGTTCAGGATAGAATTGGGATTACATTTATTATTACAATTAGGTCTAGAAATAGGGTTACAACTATGGTTAGACTTAGAGTTGGAGTTAGGGTTAGAATTAGGGATAGAATTAGACATTAACTAGATCTAGGGGTAGAATTAGGGTTAGGGTTACAATTAATGTTTGGAATAAAATTAGGGTTATCATTAGGGTTAGAGTTAGTGTTACAATTAGGGTTATATATAGGGTTAGGGTGAGATGTAGGGTTACAATTACAATTAAGGTTACAATTAGGGTTAGGATTAGGGTGAGATGTAGGGTTACAATTACAATTAAGGTTAGAATTAGGGTTAGGGTTAGGGTTATGATTATAGTTATAATTAGGGATAGGGTTGGAATTGCAATTATAATTATGGTTAGGACTAGGGTTAGAATTACAATTAGAATTAGGTTTATATTTTGAAAAGGGTGACAATTATATTGAGAATTAGTGTCAAAACTAGAATTAGGGTTAGGGTTAGAATTGGGATTACAATTACTATTACAATTAGGTCTAGAATTAGCGTTACAATTATGGTTAGAATTAAGGTTGGAGTTAGGGTTAGAATCAAGGATAGAATTGGAAATTAACTAGATCTAGGGGTAGAATTAGGGTTAGGGTTAAATTAATGTTTGGAATAAAATTAGGGTTTGTTAGCAAACAAGTTTGTCACCACATTCTTATATCTACTTTTGTCAATTTGAGGTGGCAAATTTCACCAACAGTTGAACAATTACCATGAACTGTTCTCTGAAAGTTTTAGAAGGTACAACTCCCTTTGTATGATAGGTTTAATAGTTTTTGATGCTTTTACCCTAAAAGTGAGACAAGGATTTTCCACGAATACAAACTTGTAATAAAAACTACAACACTCACTATGTTGTAGGCAAAACTAAATTTAACTCAAAACAACCCAATCATTAGATCCTTTTCTAGGCATATGAAAAGAAAATAAATCAATGAATGGACCAAAACAACCTAATCACCAGTTTTGCATCAGATTCTAACATACAAAAGAAGACACTCCATTGACAAGATAAATATCTGAAGGCAGGTTATCAATATTTTCATAGAAAAATAAATGAAGATGATCATACATTCACCATACCATATATTCAACACATGAAGAACAAATGATAACACAAAGAGTCCATGAACATACTATCCATCCTCGTTTTATTGATGAATGAGGTAAAACTAAAAATTCTATTGTTCCAAGAATGACATTAGATTGTTGTACAAAAATATTCCCCTTTCCTCCATATCAAATTATTTCCTTTTGAATTACTTTCCCCTTTCCCAAAAAAAATATACCTTTCCCGTGAGAGAGAGGAACCCCAGTAAAATAAAATTATCCTTTTTAAAATATTTTACCCACACAAGGAGTTTTGAAACTACCCTAACCTCTTTTATCAAACTCCGGTTCTTGAAATTATTTGCCCACTTTTCCTTCACGGGCATTTTCCAACAAAAATTAACTATGTCACATCAATTAATTCTTTAAAGAATTAATTACTACCACTTCTGACATAATGATTTTTGAATAATTTATTTCAAGTATGACTTTAATAAAGTTATATTATTTCTTTATAACTTCAATAAAATTAATTAATTCAAGAGAATTAATATAATTTTAATTTGGTGAAGTCATATATTTCTCCTTGAACTAACCATAGTCTTCCTTTCACAATTTGGTGATAAAGTTTTTTTAGTGAGCTCAGTTTTTGAGGTATTGGAAAAATCTAGGCCAACAACTGGCTCTTACTTGGGGACCACATTTCATAGGGATATGAGAATTCCAGAATCTTTGATGTAGTGGATGAGTGTCTTATTCGTTGGGCATAAAGTCATTTATAATTTGTCATAACCAAACTTGTCTTCCTCTTCTTGCAATCTCATATCCATAGATAGTTTCCTATAGGCAAAGCAAATGCTTTCTTGCAACAAGTGGTGTCTGTGCTTTTCCATAGAAATATCTTCAATTGGTAGCAAGAGGATTTTTTTCAAGCCACTAGGAAGGTTCCTTGAAACTAACAATGCCTCAATCCATGTGGTTCTATCTTCTCTGACTTCACAAACCTCTCCGTATTCTCCATTGGCATCACTAAACTACAAGGACAATCAAACAAATTCTCCACCATTTCTTCTTCATCTCCACTTTTTGGATCTTTTGATTTGTACAATTCCACTGCTTGAAGTACTACATCATCTCCATTTATTGATAGCTCCATTCCTTACATCTATACTATGGGAGTTTCTCATCATAACCATGGTTATGCAGATATGTCACTAGATCTAACCATATTACAAAAATCCAATAGGGAATAAAGTAAAGCTTCAGCATCAAGATATCTTCAGCAATAATATATCTTCTATATTGATTCGTCCAAAGTTTTGTAACTCTTTTCAAACATGGCAATGTGAAAGGTTCAACTTTACTTTCTCTATAATCTTCCCGTAGAGATCAATCAGGTTTGAATAGTGCAGCTCCTCCTTTTATCTCTAAACATACCAGTCAAGGAGATCAGTAGTCCTTATTTTCAAATGTGTTGGGACCAAACTTTGAGAAAAGGGCATTTATTCCACCTATAAGAACAAATGATCACCCTAGGGTCCCATTTGAAGAAAAGAGAGTCTTGGGTACAACATTTAATGGAGCTACTACAAATGCAAAGAGACCTTTGTTTCCATATTAGAGCTCATGCATTGAGTCAATGCCTTCATTTCTAGGCCAAAGTTTGGAGGAAACGAGGCCTTCATTCGTAGGCCATAGAAAAAATGAAACAAAGCCTGCAACTAGGAGGTCACTGTCATTTGAGTCCATCAGGGTTGATCTTCCACCTTTGCCAAAGAAGGCCATGAAAATGACAAACAGTGGCAACACAGTGCCCTTCTTGATGCAGGACAACAATATTACTGATCTATGGGATACTTTGGGATTCATTGAAGCTCTAGAGATAGCAAAGACTTTGAACAAGTCATCATGCCTGCCTTCTCTGAGGCACCTGTTAATTTCTTATAACCCAGTTACAGATTAATTGCACAATAAATTCATAGAATAGAACCTCTATCTGATTTATAACAATCAATACTCTGGGTTAATTAACAGCTAATAACAGCGGAAACAAAAAATAACAAGAAGCCATACACAAAGAGGCAATAACACAGATATAATCAAGAAACCCTAATATGGGGAAAAACTTGCAAATTTTGGATCTTCTATTCAGCCTCAACAGCAAACTTTCCACACATAATACAATCCAATGTTGCTATAGCAATCTTACATATATAGCCCTGCTGATGCAAGAGAAAAGAAACTTTCCTTGCAAGACTTGGCTTTCCTTACACATAAAATCACTTTTGGTGTTATCTCCACCTCACAACTTAAGAAACATTCTATTAATAAAATAGAAATCATGCTGTTGCTAAATATCCAACTCGAGTTGCCCTTAAGCAACTTCCACCCTCCACACGGGCCCACCTTCCAAGCTACAAAAAATCAATAGCACCCAATTCAATTCTGGTCTCGCCTGCTCAGCAAAGAAAGTGTAATGGTTGCCTTAGATTCTTCCAAGAGATGACACTTCCTCCAAGCCCCAAGGCATGAACAAGTGGCCCCCTTTTTTTATGTTTTCTAGCATAATCTGAGATGTAGAGAACCAAATAGTACTATAGTAGCATGCACACCTTGTATATTGCATGCCCAAACTACAATTTTTTTTTATTTCAATCATATCTCATATGGGATCAATAGCTATATTGGCTCTAGTATGGTATGATGAGGCCTTTGGACATTTCCAGTGAGCATGAATTTTCTCCTATCAGGAGAACAAGGAATGTAGACCGAATGGAGTCAGCAGCAAAGTTGCGAAGAATGTTTGATAGCACAAAAGTGATGCATCTTCCTGCGTGATTCATCATTCTTTGCATGACCATGATTCTGATGATGAATTCTATGATTGGTTCTCTAGCCACGACAAGGTACCAGAATGGAAGAACGAGTCAAACGCCCGATCAGACTAAAAATTTCAGACTGAGAAAGACCTCATCTCTCTCCTTCCTTGAGGCAATAAAAACAACAATGGGTTTTTATATCTTTGACATCTTATAAGTATGTGTGCATTTGACTGGATCTTACAGATTCTGCTGCATTTATTTCCTTGAAAACCTATATGTCGCCTCATAACACCATATACAATCAATTCCTCGGAAACAAGAGAGAACGTTTCGTTGTGCCTTCTTCTCCCGAATTTAGTATCACTTTTATTTTCCACGCCATGCCTAACACGGTCCATTTTTCTTTACCTCTTACAACTGAGACTTTCCCTGACGTCAGCTTCTGCATCATTATCTCCTGCTGCTTCCTCGAAGCCGTAAAACCTGAGACAAGAGGCGAAATATACTTCTTTCTCTCGTTCTTAAAATGTGGTAAGAAGAATCACCATAGTGTTGGATCGCCAAATGGTGAAATGTCCAATGAAGCATTTGTGCATCGTAAGAAACCAATGTTAATATCTGATCAACAAACGGGCAAAAATAATAACTTTAGAACTGTATGGGCATGCTATCGGTAAACATGATCTATTGGCCAAGATGCAGAGATGAATGTGATTTCACCATCATTGGCTTCACCTAGTGGCTTAATTCATTTGCAGTGATACGAGTTCCAGAAGTAGAATTAGACCTATGAAGACTCAAATTGGTTCGGCTCCAAGTATCTTCATAAGGGAAAGCTAAGGCTACACTTGATTAAGCTTGGACAGTTATAATAATGATGAGTCTTGTTTTGAAGGGAATGAAGCCCACATTTACATTGATGATGATATGGTTTTGTTGGAAAAGATCCCAACGACCTTCATTTAATGAATTTGACTATTTTCTTTTACTTTCTCCAGTTTCCCCTGCCTCCGTCCTGTTTCCCATAACTTTTCTGCAGTGATGTTGACTTGAAGTATGGCCTCCTTCTCTTCTCTGGGGTATGGAGAAAGACAAACCTTGTCCATAATTTAATAGTAGTCATGTCTTTTGTAGAAAGTGTGTGCTGTTTTTATTATTTTGAGCATTTGTAGCATGAGTATGGGTGAAGTCCTTTTGTTAATGAATGTATGAAGAACCAAACACAAGGTTTGCAGAAATTAAAAAAAAACAAAGGAAGACTGTTGTTCTGTGTATGAATGAAGAACATGATATGTAGAAGAATGGTCTTTTTTTTTTTGCTGTTGTAACAGCTTGGTAAAATCATCAAAAATAGAGCACTCGGTTTCATTATTTCTGGGTGTATGCAAGAGCAGCGACTCTATAATGTTTGATGCAAAACTATGTTAATGGTTTGAAATATGGAATAATATATATTTTGTTGTTTATCCTTTGGGTTATATATACTCTATTTTATTTTTGGTTATTAGTTTACACTCACCTACCTTTACCTTCATCTGGTATCAGAGCTAGGTTGCTCAAAGAAATTTTTAGCAAAGAAAGTTTTAGCAGAGCTGAAGGTTATTAGTGTAAAGGGCTTCATCAACAAAGAGCTCCAACAAAGGTTTTTCAAGGCAAAGGTATACACAGTCAACGATGGCAAGTGTTGGGATATAAGGTGTCTCAACCTTGGTAATTCCTTGCATTAATCAATTGTATGTACATTTATTTATTGCCTATTAATGTATTTTGGATGCAAGTCCTATTTCGTCATCTTGTGGGAGTTGGCATGGTGATGTGTCATCTTACGTGGAAGGTGACCACATGTAATTTTGTCCTCACATGAGGAGATAGGCATCCCACTTAGTGGTAGAGGTATTTTGCCATGTTTCGGCACTTTGAGTAGTGTGTAAGTGAAACATGACCGAAACGGTTATGACAGATTCCTATGACAGAATCTATAACGCGTAAGAGTCATAAATAGAATGTTCTATGACAGGTGAAGACATGTGTCGCAAGGCATCTTGGAAGAAAGCATCTTTGGGTGCCCCAAGGAGGGTGATGATGTGTTGTAAGTAGAATATGCTATTTTTAGGCAATTATGATAGATTCTCTTACAGTTGTAAGAGTTGTCAGTTATGATGGATTCTATTATAGCCGTAAGATGCATAAGAACATCTGTTATTGCCCAACTTGGGAATAGGTGACCATTTTGGGATGGGGTGATATGACAAGTGTCATGACCATGTTGTAGTGTTGGACAAGTGTCCTTAGGCGTGGGTTTTGGGGCGTGAGGTCAAGTTGGACGCCCATCTCAAGGAAAGCTCATTTTTTCCTTGTAAACTTCTATTTAAGCAAGTGCTTGGAGAGGAGATGTATTATGTGATTGACAGGTATAGTTATGCTGCTAGATTGTCCCCAGATACGAGTGTTGAAGACTCCTGCAAGAGCATTAGCTCTGAAACTATATTGTAACCTTCATTGTTTACATAAATACATTTGAGCTATGTTTTGGAATGTGGAGTTTTTCATCCGTAAGGGTTTTCCCCACGTATATCTTATCTCTCTATCTTCTATCTACTTTCTGTGTGTATGTGTTTTGTAGCAATATCCTTGTTATTGTGTTCATAACTCTGTAACTGTAAAGATTAAAATGAATTTGCACTCATCTCTCCTCTTTAGATTAGTGTAGGAAGTGATTTTTGCACACCTAGCTTCCTTTCAGTTGGTATCAGAGCTTGGCCAATTTTGGTTCTAGCTACTGGGTAGGGTTTTTTTGAGCTAATCTTAGGTTGAGTGGGAGTATGTGCAGAGTATTCTGAAATCTTGTTGTAGGGAGGAGGATATTTGTATGACCTTGCTTTGTTCTTTGCCGGACTCGTGGGATCATCTTGTTATGGCTATTGGGAGCACCACGTCCACTTTCAAAATGGATGAAGTGGTATCTTCACTGTTATCTAAAGAGATGTGGAGAAAGTCTTCTGAAGCAGCCAAAGAGGCTCTTGCAGTTAGTGGAAGACCCAAGGAGAAAGGGAAAAAGAAGGACAAAAAAGTTGAGAACGGTAGATCCAAATCCCATGGGAGATCCAAATCTCCTGGAAAGTCCAAGGCTCTCTGTTGGAACTGTGAAAAAATTGGGCATTTCTGAAAGGAATGCAAAGAGGAAAAGAAAAAGAAGAAGAAGAATGTCTCAGACTCAGATTCTGACAAGTCACAAGATGATGGTGATGCCTTCATCGTAGCCCTAGCCACCCATGTATCTGATGATGTGTGGTTGATTGATTCTAGTGCATCATTCCACATGACCTCTCATCAAAGCTGGTTCATAAAGTATGAAGAGTTCGATGCTGGAAGAGTGTACCTAGGTGACGATTCTCATCTGAAGATTGTTGGTCATGGAAGAGTCTCAATCTAATTCCCTGATGGACGAGTGAAGGGGATCACTAAGGTCATGCACATTCTAGGCTTGGCACAGAACCTGCTCTCTATAAGTAAGTTGAATGATGCAGGTGTGCAGGTTGTCTTTTCGAAGGACAGATGCAAGACGACTATAGGATCTATGGTACTTGCGAAGGGTACTTGGAGAGGTACTCTGTTTCAGCTAGAGGGATGCACTTCATAATGAAATAGTTCTTCTGACTCAAAGAAAAGAGTTGTAGTCACTTCATCCCCACCATTGGAACCGACAGTGAAAAAGTCTGTTGTAACAAATTCTGATGGTAGTGCATTTTAGCTACCCAAGGGTTCTCATGCTCTGAAAGTTAAGCTTCATGCTGAAAAGACAATGTTATGGGATAAGAGATTTTGCCACATTGGTGAGAAGGGACTTAGAACCCTGAAAAATAAAAACCTCATTGAGGGGTTAAATGATTGTAATCTTGAGTTTGACTTTTGCAAACATTGTATATATGGAAAACAAAACTGTATTTAGTTTTACTCTAGTTCTAACAAGTCTTCTAGTGTGTTGGACCTTATTCATTCTGATGTGTTTGGTCCTGTTAGTGTTCCTTTGATCTCTAAATCTATATATTTTGTATCTTTCATAGATAATTATAGTAGAAGGACATGGATTTATTTTCTCAGAAGAAAGTCTGAAGTCTTTAATGGATTTAAAGCTTTTGTTGAGAATCAAACTAGTAAAAGGATTAAGTGTTTGAGGACTGACAATGGTGGTGAGTTTTGTTTGGCAGAGTTCAATAAGTTCTATAAAAAACATGGGATTGAAAGACAAAAGACAACTCCAGATGGCAGTGTTGAAAAGTACAAGGCTAGATTGGTTGCGAATGGGTACTCACAAGTGGAGGGAATTGATTATGGTGAAATTTTCTCTCATGTTGCAAAGTTGACAGCCATTCGGTTCTTGTTATCTCTTGCAGCTGCTTATGACTTAGAGGTGGAGCAGATGAATGTAAAGACAACATTCCTTTATGGTGATTTGGAGGAAGAGATTTACATGTCACAGCCAGAGTATTACATAGAGAAAGGTAAAGAAAATTTGGTTTGCAAGCTAAAAAAGTCTTTGTATGGTTTGAAGCAGTCTCCTAGGATGTGGTATATAAAATTAGATGCCTTTGTGTTGTCAATTGGATTTCTGAGATCATAATCAAATCATTGTGTGTATTACATATTTGACAATGATCACATTCTCATTATTGCATTGTATGTTGATGATATGATGTTAATTGGGAATGGTAAGAATATGATTTCTGATTTGAAGTCTCAATTGTCAACACAGTTTGAGATGAAAAACTTAGGGGTAGCCAGGTACATTGTAGGAATGGAAATCAGAAGAGACAGAGCTAACATAAAACTTTGGTTAAAATCTAGTGTAAGTATGTGAAGACCATGTTGGATAGGTTCAACATGGCAGATTGTAAGCCATTGTGTGTTCTTGTATCTTTGGGGACAAAGTTGTCTATTAATGATTGTCCAAAATCTCCTAGTGAGGTGGAGGACATGAGCAGAGTACCTTATGCTAGTGTTGTTGGTAGTTTGATATATGCTATGATTTGCACAAGACCAGACATTGCCCAAGCAGTGGGAGTCCTTAGTCAATTTATGGCTAATCCTAGACGAGTACATTGGGATGCAGTAAAGTGAGTGTTCAGATATCCGAGGGGTACTTTCGAGTATTCTGTATGCTATCATGGTAATCCTATAGGACCTCCGCATTCTATTTTTATTCATAGATTCATGGATTCTGATTGGGTGGGTGACATTGATAGTAGGAGATCCACCAGTGCTTATGTGTTTACTATGTTCGATGGTGCAATTAGTTGGATGAGTAAGCGGCAACCTGTGGTCACTTTGTCCACGACAGAAGTTTAGTATATGGTAGCAACTCATGCTTGCAAGGAATCCATTTAGCTTAAGAGATTGTGTTCAGATATTAGTGTTGATACAGGATAGATTACAATTTGTTGTAATAGTTAGAGTGTGATTTGCCTAGCAAAGAATCCAACTTTCCATGCCAGAACAAAGCATATTGATGTACAGTTTCACTTCGTACGAGACATGGTATAGGATAGGAAGGTGAATTTGGATAAGTTATACACTTTGAAGAATGTTGCAGATGCATTGACGAAACCAGTGGGCACAGACAAGTTCAGATGGTGTTCGGAGTCTATGGGCCTCTTGGCCTATAGTAGTTAAATCCTATCATTTCCATTGGCTCTTACAAGGTGTTCGACAAGTGGGAGAATGTTGGGAATTAAGGTATCTCAACCTTGGTAATTCCTTATATTAATTAATTGTATGTATTTATTTAAATTGCCTATTAATGTATTTTGGATGCAAGTCTCATTTCGTCATCTTGTGGGAGTTGACACAATGATGTGTCATCCTACGTGGAAGTTGACCACATGTAATTTTGTCCTCACATGAGGAGATAGACATCCCACTTAGTGGTAGAGGTATTTTATCATCTGTTGGCACTTTGACTAGTGTGTAAGTGAATCTTGACCGAAACGGTTATGACAGATTCCTATGACAGAATCTATGACATGTAAGAGTCGTAAATGGAATGTTCTATGACAGGTGAAGACATGTGTCATAAGGCATCTTGGAAGAGGGCATATTTGGGTGCCCCAAGGAGGGTGATGATGTGTTGTAAGTAGAATATGCTATTTTTAGGTAGTTATGACAGATTCTCTTACAGTTGTAAGATCTGTCAGTTATAACGGATTCTATGATAGCCATAAGATGCGTAAGAACATCTGTCATTGTCCAACTTGGGAATAGGCGACCATTTTGGGATGGGGTGATATAACAAGTGTCATGACCATGCTACAGTGTTGGACAAGTGTCTTTAGGCATGGGTTTTGGTCCATGAGGCCAAGTTGGATGCCCATCTCAAGGAAAGCTCATTTTTGCCTTGTAAACTTCTATTTAAGTAGGTGCTTGGAGAGGAGATGTATTATGTAATTGACAGGTACTGTTATGCTGCCAGATTATCTCTAGATACAAGTATCAAAGACTCCTGTAAGAGCATTGGCTCTGAAACTGTATTGTAACCTTCATTGTTTACTGGAATACATTTGAGCTATGTTTTGGAGTGTGGTGTTTTTCACCCGTAAGGGTTTTCCCCACATATATCTTGTCTCTCTCTTTTGTCTACTTTCTGTGTGTATGTGTTTTGCAGCGATATCTCTGTTATTGTGTTCATAACTCTGTAACTGTAAAGATTAAAATAAATTTGCACTCATCTCTCCTCTTTAGATTAGTGTAGGAAGCGATTTCCACACACCTAGCTTCCTTTTAGCAAGCACAAGCACAAGCTTGACAAATCCACAAATTCCTCAATTCAATGGAAAAAACTATGAGTATTAGTCTATCACAATGAGAGCTTTATTTTGTTCTCAAGACATATGGGATCTTATAGAGAATGGCTTTCCAGAGCCAGCTGATGCAACAACATACAATGCATTGACACAACCAGAGAAAGACTTGTTGAGGGATAATAGGAAGAAGAATTCAAAAGCTCTATTCTACATCTTTCAAGCAGTGCATGAGAGTATTTTTCCAAGGATTGCAGCAGCAACTAAGTCCAAACAAGCATGGTATATACTCCAAACATCCTATCAAGGAATGGCAAAGGTGAAAACAACAAAGTTGCAAATGCTAAGAAGGGATTTTGAAACAATCTTCATGAAGGATTCAAATTCAATAGACACTTTCTTCACACAAGTGATGGGTTTAGTTAATCAAATTAGATCTCATGGTGAAACACTTGAAGATAGAAGGATTGTTGAAAAGATTTTAAGGAGTTTACCCACAAGGTTTGAATCCATAGTTGTAACCATAGAGGAAACAAAGAACCTCTCACAATTTTCAATTGATGAGCTCCATGCATCTCTCATCTCACATGAACATAGGCTAAGTGGGTCAGAAAACACCTCATTGGAGCATGTATTCAAGTCACAAGTTTCAATTAGCTATGGTAGAGGCAGAGGAAGATCAAATTTTAGAGGTAGAGGAAGGAATTCTTATAGAGGTGGAAGAAGCAACCCATCAAGCCAAAGTGGAAGAGGTAGTAGCCAAAACTCAAGCCCAAACCCATCTCAAAATCAACCACATGGTCAAAGGTATGACAAATCTCAAATCCAATGTCATTATTGTAAGAAGTATGGGCATTATTCAAATGAGTGTAGAAAGAAGCGGTATGATTTTAGCAAACCAAATGCAAACTTCACAAAAGAAAATCAAAATCAGAGTAATATGTTTACAGCATGCAATGTAGCACAAGAGAATCAAAATGATGTATGGTTCTTATACTCAAGCTATAGCAATCACATGACCGAGAACTTAGAAATGTTCACAAATTTAGATGAAAGTGTAAAATTAGATGTCACATTGGGTAATGACAACAAAGTTTCAGTTATGGGCAAAGGAAATATCAACATTATAACTAAATAGGGGGAGAAGAAGTATATTTCATATGTGTATTTTGTGCCTGGTCTAAAACACAATCTAATGAGTATTGGGCAGCTTGTTCAAAAGGGGTATAGAGTCTTCTTCAAAAATAAAGAATGCACTATTCTAGATAAATTTTCAAGTAATCAACTTATTGTGAAAGTGCAAATGACAAACAATAGAATGTTTCCCATAAAGATTAAGCAGGATTTGAATGTGGAATATGCTCAAGCGCAACCCACAATGAACCCACAAGAGAATAAAGAAGTTACAACAGATACACAAATCATCTTTCAAGCATAAATAAAAGATGAAAATTGGTTATGGCATCTAAGATTTGGGCATCTCAACTTTGGAGGTCTAAATTTGCTTCATAGGAAGAGTATGGTAAAGGGTTTGCCATTAATAGAGAAACTGGAAAGAGTATGTGAAGGATGCATCTTGGGAAAGAAACATAGAGAGACCTTTCCAATAGGCGTGTCAATTAGAGCAAAGGTACCTCTAGAGATTGTGCATTCAAATTTGTGTGGACCAATGCAAAAACCTTCAATTGGTGGAAGATTCTATTTTTTGACATTCATTGATGACTATTCAAGGAAAACATGGGTCTACTTCCTAAGGCAAAAGAACGAAGTGTTTGATTTCTTCCATCAATTCAATGCTCTTGTTGAGAAGCAAAGTGGGCACTACATCAAAGCATTGAGAATGAATAGAGGTGGTGAATACATCTCAAATGAATTTCTAAATTTTTGCAAAGACCATGGGATTCATAAGAAATTCACAACTAGATACACACCTCAACAAAATGAGGTAGCTGAAAGGAAAAATAGAACAATCATGGAAATAGCAAGAAGCATGTTAAAAGTAAAACATTTGTCAAATGAATATTGGGCTGAAGCTGTAGCTTGTGCAACATATATTATGAATAGGTGTCCAACCAAGAGTTTGAAGAATATGATTCCTAAAGAAGCATGGACTGGAAGAAAACATAGTGTTGCTCACATGAGAATATTTGGATGTGACATATGCACATGTGTCGGATGAGTTGAGAAGAAAATTGGACAAGAAAGGAGAAAAGTGTATATTTGTTGGTTATAGTGATGAATCCAAGGCATACAAACTATACAATCCAATAACCAAGAATGTTATAATCAGAAGAGATGTGCAATTCATAGAAGATGAAGCATGGGATGGAAGTTTGGAGAAAACAATCAATATTGCAGCCAACTTACCTCAACAAGATAAAGAAGTTTTTATACTAACAGGTACTCCATCAAATGTGACTCCTTCCACACCCACTCAAGGTCAACAAAGTGGTCATCAAATGACATCATCATCAAGTGTAAGGACATCCCCACACATTCAAGCATCCACTCCTTCAAATGTACAATAAACACCACCTACAAGTGGCAATCAGGGTGCAGGACCATCAAGTCTACATTCCACAAGTTCTAGTTAAAGTGATATGTCAAATCCAACATTGGAAAGCTTAAGAAGACAAAAAATCACAAGTTTAAGAGACATTTATGAGAAAATAAATTAAAGGTGAGAACAATGTTGGTCTAATTTCTCTTTTTGCATTTTATTCACAAATAGAAGATCCAATTCATTATGAAGATGCTATCAAACATGAAAAATGGGTAAATGCAATGGATGAAGAAATTGATGCAATTGAAAAGACTCAAACATGGGAGTTAGTGAGTCTTCCAAAAGACAAGGATGTCATAGGGATGAAGTGGGTTTACAAAACCAAATTAGATGCAAATGGTGATGTGCAAAAACATAAAGCAAGACTAGTGGCAGAAGGATATTCACAACAGCTCAGGGTTGATTACAATGAGACATTTGCTCCAATAGCTTGATTAGACACCGTGAGAACTATACTTGCAATAGAATCTCAAAACAAGTGGCCAGTTTACCAAATGGATGTGAATTCAATTTTTTTGAAAGGATATCTTGAAGAAGAAGTTTATGTGGAGCAGCCACCTGGGTATGAGATTTTGGGTCATGAAGACAAAGTTCACAAACTGAAAAAGGCACTTTATGGACTCAAGCAAGCCCCAAGAGCTTGGTATAGTAGAATTGGCTCTTATCTCTTACAAAATGGCTTCAATAGGTGCAACAGTGAGCCTACATTGTACACCAAGATGAATGAACAAAGTGAGATAATAATTGTTTGCTTGTATGTTGATGATTTGATATTCACGGGTGATTTGGCAATTGATTTGTTCAAAGGAGCTATGAAAAAGGAATTTGAAATGACTGATTTGGGACTCATGAAGTATTTTCTTGGCATTGAAGTTAATCAAAGTGATAATGGTATATTCATATCTCAAACCAAGCATGCAAACATGACATTTTGAAAAGGTTTAATATGAAAAATTGCAAATTAGCTCCAACACCAATTGTCACAGGATTGAAACTAATCAAGGATGATGATGGAGCCAACATCGATCCAACTTTGTATAAAAGACTTGTTGGAAGCCTCATGTATTTAATAGCCACAAGGCCTGATATAATGTATGTTGTTAGTCTCATTTCAAGGTTCATGGAGTCTCCAAAATTTTCTCATTGGCAAGCAAGAAAAAAGGATTCTCAGATATATGAGTGGAACAAGGAACTATGGCATTCAGTATTCAAGGTCAAATGAGTTCAAGCTGATAGGCTACAAAAATAGTGATTGTGCAGGAAGCATTAATGATAGGACGAGCACTTTTGGTTATGTCTTTCATTTTGGAATAGGTGTAGTATCATGGGCTTCAAAGAAATAACCCATTGTTACTCTTTCTTCAGCTGAAGCACAGTATGTAGCAGCCATAGGTGCATCATGTCAAGCAGTTTGGATGAGAAGAATGTTGAAAGAACTCAGGTAAAAACAAGAAGAGGAAACAAAGATCTTTTGTGACAACAAATAAGCTATAGCACTATCAAATAATCTAGTTTTTCACAAGAGAAGCAAGCATATTGACACTAGGTATCATTTCATTAGAGAACTAATTAACAATGGAGAAATCTTTTTAGATTTTTGCAAGTTTGAAGATCAACTTATGTAGATATTTTCACCAAGGCATTAGGGAAAGAAAGTTTTGTCTATCAAAGAGATCGATTGGGCATCATAGATGGCAATAGTTGTGATTAAGAGAGAGTGTTGGAAATAATCCCTACTATAATGAATTTGACTGTTTTCTTTTACTTTCTCCAGTTTCCCTTGCCTCCGTCCTATTTCCCATAACTTTTCTACAATGATGTTGACTTGAAGTATGACCTCCTTGTCTGGCGTATAGAGAAAGACAGACCTTGTCCATAATTTAATAGTCATGTCTTTTGTAGAAAGTGTACTAGTAGGGTAAAAGCACAAAGTTGTGTCACACTTTTATAAAGAAAACGACCAATGCTGATCCAACTTTTAAACTTGAATCACTAAAAAGTGACATATATGTTTTGAATTTTGAAATGATGTAAACTAATATTAATCAAATATTTATTTTTTAGTATATTTTATGTTTTTATTTTTTGATAAAATTTAAAAAACTATTTGAATATAATTTTTAATAAATTGACACTATAATTTAGTTGCTGATAAAATGCTGAAAAATGAAGTTACATGAGACGTAATCTTTATATAGTAATTTTTTTTTTCTTTAATTTTTTTGTGTGTATTTATAACTTGAAATTTTAGTGCATGGATATATTTTTTTCCAATTTTGATAAATATATATTTTTAAATAAATAATAAAATGTGTGTATTAAAACGTAGTTGTTTCCATTCGACGTCAACTTTTATATTAACTATTTATCTAAAATAGAAAAAAAATTATACCATCTTGATATAGATTCTTTTATCTAGTGCATCATATTTTTTTCAATTTTTTTAAATAAGTTTTACTATTTTTCCTTGACATGGTAATCGACCTAATGTTTTGTGCTGATAACCTACTTTTAGTAAAAATAGAAAGAAAAATATGAATAATAATTAAACTATTAAAATATATATATTTTTGAAAACTAAACTTTTAGATCTACAAAAGGGTATTTTTATATTTTTAAAAAAATATTATTTACATGAGTAGAAGTTGTTGAAATATCAAGTTTTTCAAATAATTTTATTTTTTTGATAAATTGGCCTCATAGTGGTGCTACATATGCATTTAGCCAACAATTTTAGTTGGAAAAGTTGTAGACATATCTAACTTAGCTAGAATGAATCTTACAAGATCATATGTTTGACCAAAATTGATTTTTAGTTAGAAATACTTAAATTCACTTATTCTGATAAGTCGGCTAAAAGTGTGACATAGCTTTGTGCTTTAATCATTGTTTTTTTATTATTCTGAGCATTCGTAGCATGAGTATGGGTGAAGTCCTTTTGTTAATGAATGTATGAAGAACCAAAAATAGGGTCTGCTGAAATTTTAAAAAAAACAAAGGAAGACTGTTACTCTGTGTATGAATGAAGAACAAAATATGTAGAAGAATGGTCTATTTTTTTCTATTCTAACAGCTTGGTAAAATCACCAAAAACAAAGCACTCTGTTTCATTATTTCTCGGTGTATGCAAAAGTAGCAGCTCTATAATGTTTGATGCAAAACTATGTTAATGATTTGAAATATAGATTCATATATATTTGTTGTTTAGCCTTTGGGTTATATATACTCTATTTTATTTTTGGTTATTAGTTTACTCTCCTCTGCCTTTACCTTCAAATTTTTGAGCCTTTTTTATAATTCATTTTCGTATAATGGAGTTCTTTTACATTGGCTTTTGCTTCTGTTGTCAGTAAAACCTTACCAGCAAATGCCCACAGATTGGCTGTGACATTAATATTGTTAATTATATGTGACTTTAATAATGAAATTGCTTCCAGTAATTTGTCCATTGGCTCACCAATGACACCTCCAACATCTGATGAATAGAAATACTCAATATGAGATACCTATATGTGATTTTCTTGTTGACTGGTTATGTAATTTCAGAAGCATTCATAAAAGCAATGAGCCAAAGTTTCCTTTTCATCTCTAAGCTTCATCTTATGTCTTGGTAGCATGGCTCAAGAATATCATATACATTAATCCTAGAAACCAATTGATTAAGAAGCTCCTCCATTTCAAAATATTCTCTCGAAAAATGATTCCACTTGCTGATTGCATTTGTTTAAAAGTTTCTAAAGCCCTTTCAACGACTCCATTTTGTGAACATTCTATAACCATTATATTCTACGAGATGGTATCCTTTTAAATAGAAAGATAATTCTTTCAAATAAACATAGCCTTGAAATCTATGAGGCTAAACATCATTTATTATTCAACCCAGTGACTGGTACATCATGAATTATATGTATATAGGAAATATCATCATCCTATTGACTTGAAGCACTTCTTATGGTGGCAATGTGAAATAGTATCATTAAGCCATTTACAAGTAACAAGATAGCCTCATTCTTGGGATCAACATGAACTATCAATTCCCTTGATGAAATAATGTCATCTACTTATTATTGGAATCAAAACCTCTAAAACGTTATCTTTATTGGATTTTTCTTTAGGCTTCAATTCAAATGCTCTCCTACATTGGAACATTAGAGGGTAGCAAATGTCTACATATTCTGCGTCTAGTTCCACATTTACTTTGCTAGGATCAAGAATGGCATTATCTATATCTTCCATAAGAGCATAATAGGTCACCTTCTTTTCCCTCTATATAATCTCCTCAACTTTGGGCACAACATAATCCTTGAGAACTGAAGCAGACAAAACTGAAGCTTCCTTCAAGAGCAGTGCAACAAGGGGTAGACATTTACCATAACCTTGGGTAAAATAACATTACTACAATAACTACAAAACTTCTTACAGATGCAAATGACAAAAGGAAATCGGAAAGACGTTGTAATGTTGTTGTGGCAACTTATTGTAAACACACAAACCAGAAACAAAAACAAACAAATTGAAGAAAACTATGTACAAGGGGCAAAAGAAAATAGTGAGGCTACACATGACCAATAACAGGGGGGAAAAATATGAGCCATTCTGAATCAACTTTGGGTTTTATGAGGATAACACTTGCAAGGATATGAGTAACAATAATAGCTAGACTTTGACTATACCAATAGGAAAGGGGTGAGGTATAGGAGGAAAAATAAAGATGGATTCAAAAATTTGACCATGGATATCAAGGATACACAAATTATTTTCTATTTTAATGGGATGTATAACACACACATCTTCTTTATGGATATAAGAAGTGTGGAAATGATTTCTAGAATTTGGATGACATGGGACATACCTAAAAAAAATTGATGGTTGTTCATGTAATTCTTCAACCACGATTGGTTGACCCAAATCTTATTTTAACACTCCTAGTGACAAATGTGGAACTTTAACTTCAAGGTGTTCAAGAAATTCAGAATTTTATCCTTGTTGATTCTTGTTTGATTCGGCTTCAAGGTCCTCCTTAAGCTCATGTTCAATGTCACCAACTTCATCTTCTCTTGGTTGTATGTGCACTGGGGAAGCAATCTTTGCTTCATCTCTGCATATATCCACAGCTTTATTGGAGAGCATTTCTTTAGAAGAATTTTCTATCTCTATATCACTGTCCCTTTTCTACAAAGATGTAGCTTCTTCGTGGATGAGGGTATGGTTGCAAACAAGAAAATTTGTATAGATCTTCCATCTCTTTGCTTAATCTTTTGTAGAGTTTGGAGCAAAGCTGGGTGTGCCTTATCAGACTGAAATGGCATACCACCATAAAAACTTTTTAAAAATCTCACTTGCACTGGATTATCAAGTACATGACTATTCTGAGATGTAAATGTGGAATAAGAGAAGTCTTCATCATCATTGTCATCTTTTCCTTGATACCAAACCATTTTCTGTAGAGTCACCAACCTCCTGGAGGTACAATTAAATTTATGGAGAACTAGTAGTTGCACTGATCTTCACATCCAAATCCCTAGTAGAGTCACCAAAAATTTGTTAGCAAATAGGTTTGTCACCACCTTCTTATATCTTCTTTGCCAATTTGTGGTGGAAAATTTCACCAACAGTTGAATAATTACCATGTGAGTGCGAGATCATGATGGGCCAAACAGTGGCAATGGAGAAAAAAATTGTTGGATGAAAAATTTCTAACATTTAGACTAATATTTAGATTTGGATGGAAAAGGTGTTAATATTTCTAGTTGAAATATGGATTCCCTCCAAAAATGCTTTGGGATTATCTCATAATTAGGCAAGTGGGAGTCCCAAAACTTGCCAAAGAAACTTGCAAAACCACTCATTTATTGTTATCCTAAAAATTTCCACAATTTCATCCTTGAAGCTGACAGACTTTTTTGTAACTAAATTTAATCAATTGAAAAGGGTTTATAGAGGAAGCTATTAAGATTCTAAAAATATAATATGCACCTCATAATAATTTTAATAGGTAATTATTGTTAATTTTCTACATACGCTATGTCTGACTTCCTAATAGATATACATATTAAACACCCATAACTTTCAACATATTTATCCTTTTTTAAATCCAAAAGATGCGTCACATTCTAGGATTTATTAGGTATACATTAAAATTTAAATTTTTTGATTTTCATATATTTTTGACCAAGTTAGGTTGGTTGGAAAATTATTTTTTAATATTTTAAAAAAAGTCACAGTAAAAAAATCATAAATAATTATTTATTTACTTAAAAAATTCAAAAAAATATGTATCACATCCGCTCATGTGTCCTTTACTTAAATCCAAATCATAGAGGAAAAATATTATCTTTTTCTCATACTTAGGTTGGCCGGAATGACACCTATTTTTTACGTTTTCCTAAAAAATTTAGTAGTGCTTCATTGAAATATCCAATTTTCACCAAACTATTGTTAAATTTTTTTAAAAAAAAGTTAGTAGCCCATAAACTACACTCAATTTATTACAACTTTTATTACTACCTTATTTCTAGATTATGTAGATAATTCATTCAATTTTTGACATGAAGTTACTTAAGTCTATTTTTCACATTAACATTGCCACTTAGGGGTAGTGTTTGGCCCATCATGATCTTGCACTTAAGAAAGTTTTAGAAGGTACAACTCCCTTCGTATGATAGGTTTAATAGTTTTTGAATCTTTCAACCTAAAAGCGGGAAAAGGATTTTCCACAAATACAAACTTGTAATAAAAACTAAAGCGCTCATTATGCTGCAGGAAAAACTAAATTTAACTCACAACAACCCAATCATTAGATCCTCTTCCAAGCATAAAGAAAGAAAATAAATCAATGAATGGACCAAAGCAACCTGATCACCAGTTTTGCATCAGATTCTGACATATGAAAGAAGATACTCCATGAACAAGATAAATATATGAAGGCAGGTTATCTATATTTTCATACTAAAACAAATGAAAATGATCATACATTCACCATTCCATATATTCAACACACAAAGAACAAATGATAACACAAAGATTCTATGAACATACTATCCATCCTCTTTTTATGGCACATCTCAAACTTTGATGCATTCTGAACTTAATATAATTGGCAATATTTTATGGATAATTGTGTGTGGATTAAATAAATATTATTTTATATTAAAATGATGAAATATAGTGAATATTATTGTTATTTTGAAATGATGAAATATAATGCTTTGGCTATTGATTTGGACACTAACCTATTAATGGAAAAATCTAAGTTTCATGTTTGGCAGGTTGTCAAAGACAAGGGTGTGGTTAAGGTAGAGGTGGTTAGCTACCTGGCAAGGTTGGGATGAAGTGAAATCTATCTTGCACACACAGGCACTTAGATGCAATATAGTTGCATTGTCATTGCATAAATAAATTATGTTGATAAATTGGTTTCTTAATTTTAGTAGAAAAGAAAATCATTGTTATATTTTATAGTTGTCATTTAATTAATTGTTAGTTAAATATTAAAAATGCTCTTAGTGAAATAAAGTAGTTTTAAATTATTTATATTTTGGTTTTTATTTGAAATTATATGTGAAGGAAAGAATTATATTTATCATTATTTATTATTTTTAGAGATAATTGTGTTGCAATTTAATTAATAAAATTATGTTTAGTTATTAAATTTATGCTTTTCAAAAATAGAATATGTATTTTTATTTGATAAAATAGAGATAATTCATAGAAAAAGAAAACAAAAATTAGAAAATAAAACAAAAGATAGAAACAAAGAAAACAATAGAAAAAGACTCAAAATTAGAAAAAAAACAAAAACAAAGCAAAACTAAAACTGGAAAAAGATAGAAAAAAAGAAGGTGAGGAAAATAAATTTATTTAAAAAGAAAAACTCTTTTCATTCTCACACATGATATATTCATTCTCATTCTTCTCAAAAACAAGAAAGAGGCAAGAGAAAAAATTCAGACTTATGAAAGGAAGCAAAAGAGGAACGAGCAGAAGGAGAGGAGCATCAAAAAGGATTCAATCACCAAGAAGCGTATTAAAATAGGTTTTTATTCAATCGGTAATGTCATATTGTTATTTCTCAATCTTTGTGAATGAAGTTCAATTGTATGTTTATTCTTTATTTCTATAAGAACTGAGAGGTATTGTTATTATTATTATTTTATTTGTATTCATATTATCACTGTAATAATATTTTGTAATACCATTATGGCTGCGATCATTTGATGATAAATTATAGATACATGTATTGATGTTCGTATATATATATATATATATATATATATATATATATATATATATATATATATATATATATATATATATATATATATATATATATATATATATATATATATATATATATATATATATATATATATACTGGCAACTGCAATTCTGCTATTATTCTATTTCTGATATATATATATTTCTAGATTTCAATACTATAACTGAAATTATGAGAGATATTAACATATAGGCTATTATGATTTTATGATTAATATTGCGTATATATCATAATATCCACTGTATTTACTTGTTACTATATATGTATCATAATATACATAGTTATTCTTTTATATTTTATGTTGTTCGTTGTTAGTATGTAATATTGTGCACCTATTATAAAATGTATTGTTAATATTTAATGTTTATACTGAAAAACAAAATTTTCCAGCAAACATTATTACTATCGTGTTAGTTTTTAAAATGATAAATTTATAAAAAAATTATGGAATGGCACTAAGGCTGAACTCAGGCTCCATTGAGGGAGTCGTGGGAGGGCAACGGCCCCCCCATAGGCCATAAGGCCTGTGGGGAAGGCCAACACCATTCCCACGACAACCTCCTTAAGGAGGTCGCAACCTCTAAAGGAGGTTGCGGCACTCCTTAGGGAGGTCGTCGGCCCCCTTTTAAATGCAATATAAATACTTTAACTTTTTATACTTACAATCATTCGCTGTATATCATTTAAAAATCCTTGTTACTGTTGAGCAACGCCATTTGTATGGCAGTTTCAATCTCATCCATTGTACAATTCTCTCTCTCTCTCTCTCTCTCTCTCTCTCTCTCTCTCTATATATATATATATATATATATATATATATATATATATATATATATATATATATATTGCTTTATAGTGTTGTTTTCCTTTTTTATATGTATATTATTTTAATACTATTGTAGCCAGCTCAGTAACCTCACTGTATAAATTTAAAGATTGAAATTTCTATGTATTAGTTTCCAGTCAATAAGTCCAAATAGGAAAGGATGTATACTACTGTGCTTCTATTATTGACAAAATAAACATTTATCTGTAGAATACACTAAAAAACATGAAATGAAAATAAACTAGCAATGATAGAATACAATTGTTTAGGCAAACTGGTAGCTATCTAGATGTAATTGTTGCCCATTTACATGGAAAGAATGATTTCATAAGCATGAAGTAATAAGATAGACTAGTAAATTGATTCTTTTCAAACAATTATTTTATATCACAAAACTAGAAAATGATGGAGCCTTGCTAATCACAAGATGAAATTCAAACTGAATAGAGACTCAAGTTCAACTACTTCCCACAATAATGATAAGAAGTTCAAGAAAATCATACACACATTCCAATATGTTCTCTAAGATAGGGAATGTGATTACAAATATTAATAATGATCAAGACAGGAATTTTTAGATTTAATAGAACAATATTAACAATGAAATGAAACAAAACACTATAGTTATCTATTTAGAAAACAAAATGAACAATCATGGATCCCATGAATCACAGAATTCTTATTTCATTCACCTCATCTTGTTACAAATTCTTTTCTATTTTCCTCTCCACTCTGCATTCTTAGTCTGTACCCTGCGGCCTCTCTTCATTCCCCCTTCTCGGTCTATCTTCTCGACCTTCTATATTCACCCCTTTTTTTACTATCATTATTACCACTGTTCTCCTTTTAACATGTAGCCTCCATCCCATCTAAGAAATCTGCTCTATCTTTTTAGTCTTCCACCTGCTGACCCCCCACCTTCTCAACCTCCTTCTCCCAAAGATGAAAATCTCTTAGTTGGTTTCCAACTTTCTACAACGACCTTTCAACTTCTCTTAACTGCCTAAGTAATCAATTGTCGATTTGGAAGAATATCAATTGACAGTTTAAGTCCCATTTGAATTTAGTTTATGTCGCTCGGGTGACAGGAGACTTATGAGCAAGACTTTGGTTCTGAATAGAAAGTGACATGAATCACTTAGGAGATAGGAACTCCTCTTCTAATTTTAACTTTACATATTGATAAGAGTTTACAAAGAACAAATGAAGGAGACAAAGAGTCACCATTTATTGACAAAGAAAAAGATAGTAAAAAGAACTAAAATAGCAAAAGAAAGAAAACCAAAATTGTTAGGAGCACAATGCCTCTGCATCAAACTCCCCAGGTGGAATGAATTCATGAGCTCCTACTGATGAGGTATGCCATTGAATGACCCTGCTTAATGATCTCATCCTCTATGAGCCAGGAAGAATCTTTAGTGGGATGATTGCTCCATTTGATGACATATTTGAAATACTCATGCTTACGGGTCTTTTTCAGCAACTGTTTGTCCAAAATGCATTCTATCTATTGTGGATTAGAGACTATTCTAGATTGTTCATCATGAGATGAATTGGCTGCTTTAGTTTCATATGCTTCTACATCCCCCTTATATGGATACAAATCTACCACATTGAAGATAGGAGATATATTCAGATCTGTAGGCAGTGAAATCTCGTATGTATTGGCAGAGAACTTCGTAAGGATTTGGTAGGGGCCAATCTTCTTCATCTAAAGTTTATTGTATGTTCCAATAGGAAATCTCTCCTTTCAAAGATGTGCCAATACAAGGTCTCCAATTTGAAACTGTAACTGTCTTCTCTTTTGATCAGCATACTTTTTGTATTTTTTATTGTTGTCTTCAATGTTATGTTTCACCTTCTCTTGAATGTCATGAATGACTTGAGCAAACTTCTCCCCATCTGTACTCCTCTTCCCCATTTCAGCTAGATCACAAAGTTCAAATACACCCCTTGGGTGCATACCATACACCACATAGAAAGAACTGAAACTTGTGCTTTTACTTGGGGAGTCGTTATATGCAAACTCATCTTGTGCCAACATGAGATCCCAACTTTTGGGTGAACCACCAACAAGACATCTTAACAAATTACCAAGGCTTCTATTGACAACATTGATATGACCATCCATTTGTGGATGATAAGTAGAACTAAAGTTAAGATTTGTGCCCAATTTCCTCCGTAGGGTCCTCCAAAAATGACCACAAACTTTGTATCCCTATCAGAAATTATGCTTCTTGGAATACCATGCAGCCTTACAACTTCTTTAAAAAACAAATTAGCAAAGTTAGTGGCATCACTAGTCTTCTTGCAGGGTATGAAATGCACCATTTTCAAAAATCTATGTACCACAACAAAGATTGAATCATTTCCCCTTTGTGTACGAGGCAAACCCAAAACAAAATCCATACTTATGGAGTCCCAAGGCCTAGTTGGAACTGTTAATGGCTGATAAAGCTCAGCATTTTGACTTCTTCCCTTATGATGTTGACAAATTCTATACCTTTCCACATATCTTTTCACATTTGTCTTCATCTTTGCCCAATAATAATGAGTGTTCAGCTGTAGAAAAGTTTTATCCTACCCAAAGTGACCAGCAAGACTACCACTGTGATTTTCCTTCAACAAGTTATCTCTCATGGAGCCTCTAGGGATACACAACTTGTTTTCCTTAAACAACAAACCTTCTTGAATCATGTAATCCATCAATGGCTCTCTATTCCTACAAATAGGATTGTTGCAAGATGTAAATGCTTCTCCAAAATCTGCATCCTCTACATACAATTCTTCAAACCTTCAAACCCCACACTGTTAGTTTGTATCTCATAGAACAATAAGTACATCCTACTTAAGGCATCAACAACTTTATTCATTTGACCACTCTTATGTTTCAAAACAAAGTTAAAACTCTGAATATACTCAACCCACTTAGCATGCCTTTGATTCAATTTATGTTGGCTATTAATGAACTGTAAAGCATGGTTATCAGTATACACAATGAACTCTTTAGGTAATAGATAATGTCTCCATTTCTTGAGGGACTGAACCAAAGCGTAAAACTCCAAATCATAAGAAGAATACTTTCTTTTTGCTTCATTTAATGTTTCACTAAAATATGCAACCAGTTTTCCCTCTTGACTTAGGACTGCCCCAATAGCCAACCCACTAGCATCACACTCTAATTGAAGCACCTTATCAAAATCAGGCAAAGCAAGAATGGGCTATTCACTTACCTTCTTCTTAAGAAATCTAAAATTTTCTTCAGCCTCTTTTATCCAAACGAATGGTCTTTTATTCCCTTTAATAGTATCCAATATAGGTGCCACTACATGACTGAAATTTCTTATAAACTTTCTATAAAAACTAGAAAGACCATGAAAACTCCTTACCTCCATGACACTTCTTGGTGTTGGCCAATCAAGTATGGCCTAAACCTTCTCCTTGTCCATCCTCAACCCATCTTTTGACACCACAAAGCCCAAGTATATCAGCTCAGTCTACATAAACACACACTTTTTTAGATTGATCTGCAACTTCTCTTCATGTAGCTGTTGTGATGTTCACAACACGCCCCATTTTGCTCCTTAGCAAAACGAGGACCCCTGCTGATGTCTTGCTTCTTGCTTCTGCTTGTGTTTTTTCTGCTTTCTGGCGGTCTGGTAAAAATGAAGGTCAGGTGCATCATCATCATGATATATGATAAGGCAGGTCATCATCATGAGGTCAGTTTGTCAAAGTTCATATTTTGTTGCTGTGACCTCATATTTAGAAAGAGCTTGAAATTTCATGCAGGTTTGCCTTTTATTTCACTTGAAAATTTGTCCATATGTGGAAGTTATGCACGGTCAAAGTCTTGGTCAAACCTGATATTCGCAGGAGGATCATCATATTTTTATATCCTAAGTCATGTTGACAGGATCATCATGATCTTGGTCTATCACCTGCTAAAAATCATGCAGTCACAGTATCCGGACGTCAATTTTAGGTGGTAGTACCCTTTACCCGTCAAAAGGCCTTGTGCGCATTATGCAACATCATGATTTTCTTAGGAGCGTCATATTTTATAAACTTGGTTTTGGTTATATGATGATCATCATCATCATCATATTTGAACGCCCCCCCGATAATATCCTGAGGTTCGAATATCATGATGACATCAGCTTTCAGTCAAGGTAAGTTCCCCGTCGAAATGGTCTTTTGTATCGCGAGCATCATCATGATATCCTTGCATCGCCTGATCTTAAAATATCATGCTGATGGTATAAGATCACCCTGACTTAACAAATTCATCATCGGCATATTTGCATGCGCATGCTATAAACCTATCGCAAGGTCATCATCATGATATTTGCTGAAGTTCGAATTATGATGATGACGACTTCATATCACCCTGATCTTTCACGAAGATCATTTGCTGAATTTCGCCAAGTGCTAGGAACATCATCATCATAATTCGATTAAGAGGATCATCACCTTCATATCCTCCTGATCTCCGGTTAGCGAAATATCATGATGACCAACTCATCCTTGTGCTCCGAAAGCGAAATATGATGATGACGTCATCATCATATTTTTATCCTGTCATATTGTCAAGATCATCATGATCTTGTTTGTACGCCCGATATTTCGCCAAGTCCTCCTGCCGATGAAATACAACCTTTTGCAAATATCCTGATGATCATCATCATCACATTTTCCCTTCGGCAGGATTTTTTCCCAAACATGATCCGGTTGGCGAAATATCATGATGACGTCATGTTCAAGTTTAACGAAGGCTCCGAATATCATGATGACGTCATCCCGATCTAATAAACGAAGAAGCAAATATCCTGATGATCAGCATCATCATTTTTTCTTTCAACAGGATATTTTCCAAAACCCGATCTGGTTCGCGAAATATGATGATGATGTCTTATTCTATGTTCGACAGAAGCTAATATCCTGATGATCATCATCATCATCTTTTTTCCTTCAAACAGGATATTTTTTCAAGCACGATCCGTTTGCCGAAATATGATGATGACGTCTTATTCCAAGTTCGACAAAAGCAAATATGATGATGATCATCATCATCCTGATCTTTCGAGAGGGTTACCTTGGCCGCAAAAGGATCATATTCACTTCATCATCCTGATCATGCTCCTTAGGTGACCCGATATCACAAACATCCCCCTGATCTTAACCGAACATGATGATGACGTCATCCTTAGCATTTCAATGAAGCCCGAATATCATGATGACGTCACCATCATCTTCCTTTCCTCGGCAGCATGATTATATTCATATCCTCCTATTCTTCTTCAACAATATGATGATGATGATGTTGTTCTTTTCCCCGATATGCAGACGCGAGACATCATGATGACATTCATCTGGACCTTCAGGAGGGAATGCATCATATTTCCAGAATATCATGATGATGAGGTATATCGACCAGCATGTTTTTTTGACGCACCGACAGCGAATATCATGCCGATGGGCAGGAAATGAAGCGGTGGAGTTTTAAAGTGTTTTTTTGGGCGCCTCTGGCATTTTTCGGTCAGCGATGGTTGACCTGATCAATTTTGAGCAGCTTGGGTGCATTTTGCACGCATTTTTTGGGGTTTTCTGGATCCGATCTCCTCATCTTGCGCAGTCACCTGGATTTGAATGCTTATTTTAATTTCATGCTGTTTTTTATGATAAATGTGAAACTTATTGCTTGTCTTGTCTTGCAGGCTTGCAGTTGAGGAAGCAGCTGGAAAGTCAATACAGTGACCTCATGGAGGCAGAAGATCAGATCTCAGGAGCAAGAAGATAGAGATGAAATGCAAAGGGTCAAGGCCATTCAAGTAAAGAAGAAGGTCGCAGCTGAAGGTATTATCACAAAAGACAAACAGAAGTTATTGCCCAGCTGCCGGAACTTCTCAGAAGGGGTAATATTTCACCCAGATTTGACCACTGCTCTGAGATATTTTTGAGAACTGGTTCACCTGCATTTATTGCTGTAACTAGGGGTTTGAACCAGGGGTTCAGTTAGGTTTTTGCTGTAGTGAGGACAATCAAAATGTCTTTATATTGTGCCTCTCTACACTGTAATACTTTACAACAGGGGCTACATAACAGAGATTCTAGGAAAACACAGCAGTTAGCTTAGCATAGTTTAGAAGTAGAAGAAGGAGGTCGCCTGTTTGTCTGCAGTAAGGTGCGCGTGGAATGTCTGGCTGCCTTATTGTATCTGTAAAGCTTGTAAGTTCTCTGTAGTATGATCAATGAAACTAAGAGTCATTCCTACATTGTAAATCATGTATGACTATTCGTTTCTAATACAATAGAATCTAGAGTTCTGCATCTATCTTCTGAGTGTTCTCCTGCCCTTCTTTGTATTTTGAAATATCTTCTTTGAGAGCTTGCAATTTTAAATGTATGTTTGTGAAAATGCTCAGAACTTACATTTAGGGTTTTTACTGTGGATTTGATCAAACTACTGTGGTATTTACATAGTGCATAACAGAAACACTTAGATCCTTCGGTAGATTAAGTGAGGTATAGAGTAGATCTTTCTAACTTTTCCCAACCCATCTGAAATATCTAGCTGAAAACGTAGAAATCCAAAGGAAATTGTCTCAAATTTGAAGAAGCATGCATAACAGAGCTATAAGTAGACAGTTTTCATAAACAGATAAAGAAGAAAGCTGCAAAAATCCAAGAAAACCCTCTAAAACTTGCAGCCCGGTATCACTTGTATGCAAATGAACAGAATACTTGTTGAAATCTATGACCTCTTTGCATATTCTTAGTCCAGTAAACCACAAAATAAACCTAAACTACGTAAGGCCCCTTGAACATTACAGCTTCACATTGACCAACTGAACTTGACCAACCGAACCATTGTAGACTTGGGATTAGTTGAATCACCAGATGATTCCTTCTTATCTTTCAAGTATAGTTTCAGTTCATTTTATGTGAATTTTAACTTATTGTTATGATTGCATCAAAACAGTCATCAACAGTAGCCTCTTCATTACCTGTGTCAAATGTTTTAGATGCTCCTCCTTAGACCTAATAAACACCAAAATGTCATCCAAATATACAATCATAAATTTGCCAAGGAATGGTTTCAACACCCATTCATTAGTCTCATAATAGTGCTAGGGGCATTAGACAATCCAAAAGGCATAACAATCCATTCATATAAACCATCACTAGTCTTAAAAGTCATCTTCCATTCATCCCCCAGTCTTATTCTGATTTGGTGATAGCCACTTTTCAAATCTATTTTGGAAAAATACATAGATCCACTCAAGAAATTCATTAGATATTCAATTCTAAGTATGGGAAACCTATATCTTGTTGTGATTTTATGAATTGCCTTGGAATCAGTACACATACACCATTCTCCTCCTTTCTTTGGGACTAACATTGTAGGAACAGCACAAGGACTTAGGCTTTCCCTTATCAAACCCTTCTTCAAAACGTCCTCCACTTGCTTCCTTATCTCCTCATTTTTCGTGGGTGTTAACCTATAGGCAGCCTTATTTGGAAGGCTAGCCACCTAGAATTGAATCCATATGATGGCTAATGCTTCTCATAGGAGGCAATTCATTAGGTAATTTAGATGCAACAATATCCATATGCTCATTCAAAATATCTTGTACTTCAATAGGCAAATCCTCAAGTCCTGTAGAATTCATTACACATCTAGGTTTAAGAATCAAAGCATAACCAATTTCTTCATCCTTCAAATCATTCAAAAATTCCTTACCACTTAACAGCATTACCTTACTACTACTATTACTGATGTTGTCCTCTTCTTTCTCTTTTAAGGGAAGCAAGGTATGCTTCTCTTCATCCTTTTCAATGGTATATGTATTCTCCCATCCATCATGCACCGCTCTCCTTTCAAATTGCCATGGTCTTCCAAGCAAAACATGGCACACATCCATAGGCATTACATCACATAAAACATAATCTTTATAACTTCCAATCTAAAAATCAACATAGGCCTACTCACTAACCAATATTTTATGACCTTTTGTAACCAAGACACCTTGTATAGAGAGGGGTATTTAATCCTTTTAAGATTTAACTTTTCTACCATCTCAGTTGCAACAATATTATCTATGCTACTACTATTTATAATGAGCTTACAACATTTACCTTGTGACTTACACTTAGTTTTGAACAATGCTCTACTTTGAATTGGCTCTTGACTTTCTTTTTTGTGGCTTCAACAATACCCTCTTAAGCAATAAAGACTCACCTGATTCTAGTTCATCCTTGTGGTGTACTAGTGACCCCACACTCTCTTGATCGACATTTACATTCTGATTACTCCTCTTAAATTTTGGATGTCCTCCTTGTGACGATTTAGAACAGTTCCAACTCTTGTGCCCATATTGATTGCACTTAAAACACTTTCCAGCAAATCCTCTTCCTCTACCTTGTGAGCCACCCCTTCCATAAGATCTTCCTCCTTTTCTTTGATAACCACCCCTATCATTATTGGCTGTCCCACTTGAACTTCCAGACTCTTCTCCTTAATGATGTTGCTGCCCCCTACTTGTTTGTTGCCCCTTCCTCTAAAACCTCTTCCTCTCTTCTTCTCTTGCTGACTTTGCTTCCTTTACAAGTTCTCATCTGCCTTTAGGGTAAGTTGATAAGCCTCTTCTAGGCTTTTAGGGGACAAAAGGTTTATTTCATCTTGCAAACTATACTTGAGACCATTCACATATCGGGCTATTTTCTCCACATCTTCCTTAGCATGCCTTGATCTAATTACTAGCTTGTAGAATTCCTCTATATAGTCTTTCACAGACATATCTTTCTGCTTCAAATTATGCAATCTATTAAAGAGATTAGTTTGATAATCACTTGGAAGGAATTTGGCCTTCAACTTGGCCACCATACGATCCCAAGAGTTGATCTTCTCCTTATTCTTCCTTCTTCTCTCAGTCTGGACAAAGTCCCACCACATGGCAGCATGGTCCTTCAATCTAGTGCGGGAAAACTTTACTCTCCTGTCCTCTGCTACACCCTCATATTCAAAATACTTTTCCAAGTCATTGATCCAATCAATCAAATCTTCACCAATGAGGATTACTGCATAAGTTGGCACCTCTAACTTGGGTTTAGAACCCACACTCATGACTGTCCTTAGTAGTCTTTCCTCAAATCCCTCTTTCTCTTCCATCTGTCCTTCCTCATTTTCTTCTCTCTGTTGTTCTTCCTCCTCATCACTTACACCCTCATCAGGGGTCACTCTTCTCTATTCGCTCTCTAGGGATTCCATTCTTGCAATCAATTGCTGCATCATCTCAGGAACTCCCTCACCATAGTCTCTTCTACCTCTACCTCGGGCTCCTCCTCTGTCCATTCTTCTTGGAGGCATTCTGACTATTTACCAATGCCCAATCACTTCAGGCTCTGATACCAAACTGATGGAGCCTTTCTAATCACAAGATGAAATTCAAATTGAATAGAGACTCAAGTTTAACTACTTCCCACAATAATGATAAGAAGTTTACAAAGATCATACATACATTCCAATATGTTCTCTAAGATAGACAATGTGATTACAGATATTAATAATGATCAAGACATGAATTTTTAGATTTAATTGAATAATATTAACAATGAAATGAAATAGAACAATATAGTTATCTATTCATAAAACAAAATGAACAATCATGGATCCCATGAATCACATAATTCTTATTCCATTCACCTCTTCTTGTTACAAATTCTTTTCTATTTTCCTCTCCACTCCGCATTCTCAATCTGTACCCTGCAGCCTCTCTTCATTCCCCCTTCTCAGTCTATCTTCTCAACCTTCTGTATTGACCCCTTTTTACTATCATTATTATCACTATTCTCCTTTTAACATTCAGCCTCCATCCCATCTAACAAGTATGCTCTATCTTTTTAGTCTTCCGCCTATCAACCCCCCACCTACTTGGCCTCCTTCTCCCAAAGATGAAAGCCTCTTAGTTGGTTTCCAACTTTCTGCAACAACCTTTCAACTTCTCTTAACTGCCTAAGTAACCAATTGTCAGTTTGGAAGAATATCAATCGATAGTTTTAGTCCCATTTGAATTTAGTTTCTGTCGCTCGCGTGACAGGAGACTTCAAACAAGACTTTGATTCCCAAAAACAAGCAACATGAATCACTTGGGAGACAGGAACTCCTCTTCTAATTTTAACTTTACATATTGATAGGAGTTTACAAAGAACAAACGAAGGAGACAAAGAGTCACCATTTATTGACAAAGAAAAATCTAGTAAAAAGAACTAAAATAGCAAAAGAAAGAAAACCAAAATTGTTAGGAGTATGATGCTCTTGCATTAGAAAACAACTTTTCTTTTGATAGATTATTGCAGCTATTTAGGAAATGATGGCTACCCCAACTGTATTTCAACAAAAAGATGACTGAATTTTAGAATCTCACCCAAGGGGGAATGACAGTGACACAATACTGGGAAAGATTTTCCCACTTGCTCAAATATGTATCATAGTACTAGTTAGATGAGAGGTTCCAGATTCAAAAATTTATCATGGGGCTGAGGCCTCAAATTAGGGCTGATGTAGACATTCACAACCATTCAACCATGGATGAAGTATTTGAAAAAGCAATCAAATAAAAGCAAAAGTTACAACAAGTTGCGAACTATAGAAAGAGTAGGGATGCTATGTATGGAAACAAGAAGTTTCAGGGGAACAATCAGAATTATAATAATCAAGGCAACAATAAAAACTAACAGATCAAGAATCTCAAAAGGGGAATTATCTCTCAAGACCAAATTGATGGGAATAAAAAAAATAACAAGAGGGCCAACTATAACAACAACAATAAAAACAATAATAGGAGAGATGCATCAGACAAACCTAGAGCACCCTACGGAAGTAGTTACACTTGTGGTGGAGAGCATTATGATAGCGTGTGCCCACAGAGAAGAAATAATCAAAAGAATAGGAAACAACGCCATATCCATGCGGCGGTTAACAATCGCCAAGTTGATTTCCAAGTGACGCCGATCCAATGTACCGATAAGCTCTTTAGTTGTGTTATTTCTATCTTAATTGACACTAGAGCCACAAAATGTTTCATAGATCCTAATGTTATTTCTAAGATATATGTTAAACCCTGTTATATGGCTAATTCATGGAAAGTTCAATATGGAAATTGGGTAAAGAAAAGGTAGAGCTTTGTCTAGCTTGCAGTGAACTAGAACTTCATAGCTTTCAAACTCAAGTTAACATGTATGTGGCACTCCTAGGGTCCTATGATGTAATTTTGGGAATTAATTGGCTCACTGGGCATAAGTCAATAGTGGATTGTGAAGGGGAAATTGTGAAATGTTTAGACAATCAAGGAAACTAAGTAGAGATTCATGGTTTGAAAAGGCCCTTACAACTCAGGAAATCTCTGCCATGCAACTAAAGAAAACTAACAGGAAAGGGTGTTCTATATATGCAGTTAAGGTTAGAGACCTAGATAACTTAGAGCCATCAGTTAATGATTATCCTATTCTGAAAGAGTTTTAACATGTATTACCAGATGAGCTAACCGAGTTACCACCAAAATAGGAATTTGACTTCTTAATAGATTTGCTACCTAGAGTTGAGCCTCAATCAAAGGCACCTTACAAAATGAATACCACTGAATTGTATGAGTTGAAGGCACAGTTACAGGAGTTGCTAAATTAGGGATTCATAAGTCCGAGTGTGTCTCCATGGGGAGCACCAGTCATTTTTGTGAAAAAGAAAGATGGAACCTTGAGGTTGTGTGTTGATTACAAGATGCTCAACAAGGCTACCATTAAGAATAAATATCCACTCCCTAGAATAGATTGATTGTTTGATCAGATAAAAGGAGCAAAAGTGTTCTCAAAGATCAATCTAAGATCAGGATACCATCATTTATGGATAAAAGATGAGGACATATCTAAGACTGCATTCAGGACTCGGTATGGACACTATGAATTCACCATGGTACCATTTGGGCTAACCAATGCCCTAGTAGCATTTAAGAACCTAATTAACAACGTCTTCCAAGATTGTTTGGATGATTTTGTGTTAGTATTTTTGGATGACATTTTGATATATTACAAATCAGTAGAAAAACATGATAAGCACTTGAGAATAGTGTTGCAACATTTGAGGGAACGTAAGCTTTTTGGGAAGTTGTCTAAATGCACTTTTTATCAAAGTAATGTGCACTATTTAAGCCACGTCATTTTAGCAGACAGGATAGCAGTGGATCCAGAAAAGATCAAAGTGATCATGGAGTGACCAGCACTACAAAATGTAACGAAAGTTCAGAGTTTTATGGGACTTGCTGGCTATTACAGGAAATTTGTAAGGGGGTTCTCAATAATTGTAGCACCCATCACCTCGCTCCAAAAGTGTAACGCCCCCGCAGGGAACACCTTAGAAGACAACACATCAATGCTATGTAATGCAGAAACTTTTTTTTGTATAAGATAACAAGGTAAGGTTTAGCAAATCAATACACATCATTAACTAACAACTTGTCTTCTAAGGTCCCATGGTTGCATTACTTGACAAATTAATCAACATAATTTAACATGCATCATTAACTAACATCAATAGATCATTCTAATTCTATTGCATAAAATCAATAAACATTTACATCTCCATATCACAACATCAGATAAGTAATCATTAGGATCTAATTCACAGTTACAATTTCTCCTCGCATAAGAGTACAACATTATATTATTACATTATCACCTTTTGAATACATACATTATGAATCAACTGGTACACAAGACTAGTACATGGATATAGATCACTACCTTCTTAACTGGTGCAAGATCTGATGCCTGAAACACAAGATATAACCCCCTCGCTCACGAACAACGGCAAGGGAAAAAATACCAATGGATAAAAGCTCTTCCACCCGACCATGTGGAACCCTGAGGTCCACCCCCTGAGCTAGGAGTTAACATAAGGTTCCCACAACAACATACAGCCAGGTAGATAGAAGACTATAAGAACAAAGACAACACATGACTCCAACAACACAAGTCAATGTCATAAATAGCTCAACATCACTTCCAGAGGCAACACATAACAAAAGGGGAGAGTACAACTAGGGAATGCTAGGCTGTAGTAAGGAGAGTGTCATCGCATGGTCCTAACATGGGTTACCCAGGCAATCTCTCTCTAGACACTGGCCCCCATCTATGGTTACCCTGGCAGTCTCTCTCTAGACACTGGCCCCATAGGATGATGCATGCAGGAATCAACCTTCCTTTCATGATGACAAGGAAGTAAATCTGCCAATCCCAGCCTTCTCCCCTCATCCTTAGTCTGAACTAGCACTACAGGCATGAGTGAGGAACAAAACATCTTATTATCTTGTTAGTGTGAAAACTACCCAACCCCTAGGTATTTTATTATGTTATCACTGAATTACCAACTCCCAGTGGGTTACCCTGGCTAGCCACTTGGCACCGACCCCCACATTGGAAGCCACTCCCTTACCTACAATTAGGAAACCCTACACAACAAGAATCCATAAATCATGCAAGGCATTTACCTTCTTGCATACAAGTCTCAACATAAGATATCAACAGAGCAAGGCATGGGTCCTCTTGCTCCAAAGTTTTCAATCATAAGCAAGGTCTAATCCAGAGCAAGGCATGGGTCCTCTTGCTCGGTCGTCACATCCACAAGAACCAAAGATAGAGAAAGGTAAACATTACATAAAACCAACAAGTTCAATCTTTTACATAAACCAATACAGTAATTATTACAACTTTCGAGATGGACTTAACAATCTTGTCATGACATGATAACAACATAACCACACAAATTAGGTGCCCTGAATGAGGCATAATCCATCTTGCACATGAACCTTTCAAATAGGAACCATAATGTAAAGGAGTCAACATCACATTAAGCCAACTCATATACAACCATTACAAAATCACATATTCACAAAAGTCAAAACACAATAACATTTGCCTCTAGAAACTCAACCTTGACAACATGGCTCTATTACGACCTTTGATATGACTTGCACAAGTTACACTATCAAAACCCAAATACAATATTTATAACCCTAATTCCAACCATCGTAATTCAATAGATTAAATTTTATCTACATTATTATGTATTCATGTCGGTTCTCATTTAACCACGTTAACCAAATGCAACAATTATGATTCTAACAATAATGTTTATTTTAAATCAATAATCAAATAACGATATATAATTATGAATAACGATGAATAATAGCATTATTCTAAATTTCTAATTTAATGGGGCATTTTAACTAAACATCTCCTTCATCTTGAAATAATAATAATAATAATAATAATAATATAAATACCATAGATTATTGGACAGCAAATATTTTTCATCCCATAATAAGCATAGGGACCAACATTATCATAATTTATCACCAAGAGTAGACAAAGGCCACCACCTTTTCAATAGTTATCATTCTCTTTCGTAGGGAGTAAAACCCGAAATAAAATGTTAAGTAAAGACTTTAGAATCATTGATGTGGAGATTAAAGCCTTCAAGTTGGAGAGGATTCCCATCATGCACATGTTATGCACTTAACGTTACATGGCTAAAGGGATTTGCTATAGTTTTGAAATTTTTCGCTATCAAATAAGATCATGCCATATCGTAAACGTGAATTGGGGAAGGATTGCCATTATAAGCTATCAAGCAAATAAGTGGGCCCCTCATATTTCCAAATAGATGCTATATAAACCTATATTGATATGTCTATGAACTCAATCATAATTGCCACATTTAAGGATCATTCTTACTAATACCAACATGTGGTGGATCACCATCAACACTACAGTCCATAGAAGTAACTATGTAAGTCTTGAGTACTTTCAACCTAAACAATGGGCCTACTTCGCTGATGAAAATAATTTGGGCATGCAGCAACTAAGGATTGGTCCATGCCACAACACCTCAAACCTTGATCTAATGAAGATTTGGGGCAAGTCAGAGTTTTCCATTCAAAAGAGATGTGTTTTTAGTAGTCTTTAAGATGCGGCATACAAGGAAGAGCTTACAGGGTCATTTGCTATGTAGAGAAGGTGCAGTGAGGATTTCAGATATATTACTGGTATCATGGAAATGAAATTTGATTACAATGATCATTTTGTATGCAATGTGATTGACAAGAATAGAGAAATATGTGCAATCCAAGATTCTCTCCAGATATTGGCAATGTCAATTTCACCCATGCATAAATATTAAACCTAGGAATTGTTCATAAAGCCATCATTAAAAAGTTGAATACTCAAGAGTATTAACAACGAAAACTTACATTATACTGATTGATGGATACTCAAGATTTGAGATCTTTTGTACTTGCTAAAAGTGACTGGCATCAAATTTATCACTTTGCAGACCAATCTAGCGACTTCATTTCCATTTAATGTAAAAGCTGCAAGTATTTTATCACTACTTTGATCACCCGGTGGACCCCATTACTTGTGAAGAACATCAAATTGTTTCTATAACTGAGTTGCCTATGGGCTTGATATGTCTACCTTTTTTTAAGAATTAATGTCTTTCTAATTTGCAAAACATGATTTTCATTTTAAATAACACCTTGCAGACAAAATCAATAAGCCAACAAATTTAGCTTAAACAGTTATCTAGAAAGGTAGGATGGTCCTTCTCACAAATATATTCATTCATTGCATGCGTCTTTACCTGGTACAACTAACAACCCTTGTCTGCAAGACTGAATGTTTTTCCTAGTACAGTGATAGCCATACAACATTGATGTTTTATATGAACAACCAGCCCTATTAAGCTTGCTATGATTTCCTCATGTTCATATTCCAATTACAGCTGGATACAATTACTATGGCCCATTCCCTGTCTAGACACTAGATAGTAATTCTGGTTGGTACCATCAGCATGCATTTACACAGGAAAATGTTGTAACCTTTCAGTTAGTAGCTACATAAGGACATCGCCATGATTCTATAAAAGACTTCTTAAAAGGCCACCCAATAATTTCTTTGACATAAATTTCTATTGGTTTGCAAAACAAATGCTTTGCAAATGAAATAGGGCGGGATTCTAGTAGCTCCCTATTTTGTCACTAATTATTTTTATTTTCTTTTGACACCATTAATAGCAATGATTACACAACAAGAACAAGGATAAAACCTTGTGATAGAAAGAGTGCGTGAAAAATAATGGTTGGAAACTATATAATCCATGACACAATCCTAGCAGTGACTCCATGCAGAATGAACCACTTTCAGTTAGACAAATTAGTAATTTTTATTCAGCCATAAAGATCCCACCCAAATTAGTCCAACATAAATCCTCTGACTATCCTTGGTTATTTATGCAGAATTTCAACCAAAAGTACCCTGGTGAACATGCATGCAAAACATGGAATTATAATCAAGGCACGTAGATGCCTAAAAGGAATATAGAATGCCACGATTGTAGGATATGTTCAAGGCGGATTCATTGAAAGCCTTAAAAACTTTTAAGCAAGTGCAACCGGTACACATGTAGTCAAAATGTAGAAGCATGCATGAAGCACATGAACTGTTTGACAAAATGCCTCAAGAAACGTAGTATCACAAAATACAATGATTGCAGTATACACAGAAAATTGACATGTTGAAAAGGCTCTAAAACGTGTCTAGACTCCACAACCTTTACTCGCATCCTCCCTACTGAGCCAAACGAAATGGGAGTTTTGGATAGGGTATGGACATCCGTCAATGCACAAAGAATAAAGAGATTGTGTCGCTGTTGTAGTTATAATTATCTTGGTAGGCATGTGTATAAAATGTGGAAGCATAGAAAAGGTATGGTGAAGCTAATGACACCAAGACAACAAATTTATAGGTGTTTTCAATGGCTATCATTTCAAGCACTATTTAGCTAGTATATCTTCAGCATGGTCATGGACTGAATTCAATTACTTATCTGTTACCCCTCTCTTGTTGCCATTCTCTTTTATGAGCCACTAGGATGATCAAACAACAATAGCATAACTCTATGGCATATAAAACAACTTGCCACAATTACCATTCAGTGGAAGACAAAAGGAAATGCAACTTATAAGGAGAACACTTCCTCACTCAATTTAGAGAAATTAGAGCTTTTCAAGGACTTGTCTTTGATTTTCCAAGTAAAGCAGCCCCAGTTTAATTAAGATGTTGACTCCTTGACCACTGGGGCGGTAGGGCCCATGCTTAGGTGTTATCTTTCCTTGCTTTTATAGACAAAAGGCCTTCCATGTAATCATTTTGTTCAAAAGGTGTAATTCTTGGACTGTTACATTTCTAAGGGGTGGAATCAAGAGCAAGCATAGTCATACCCAATTAACCCGAAAAGAATGTGAGTTTTGATTGCATACCCTTGACTACTGAAGAAATACACAAAGAGCTTATTTTAATGTCTACAGATGACCAAAATAGCTCAATAAGGCTCAAAATTACAATCAATTGAAATAACTTGTGGGACTAAAAGTAAGCTCCAAAAACAATCATCATGCTGAAACTAACTAAAATTACAGTGACAAGAGCCAAACTAATAAGAGGACAGTTGAAGGCAATAGCCACAAGGGAAATAAAACTTGTCTACAGACAAATTGAAGACAGGGTTGATGAAGGTTGTGGCTAGCAGTGAAATCTGCCGCCAATTTGAATCATGCAATGAAGGACCACACTAGCCCCACCACAATGAAGGCCATGCCCAACCTTCACTCCCCTTCCCATCATCAACCATTGCAAAAGAATCAATACAAGATTTGATGATGTCTATTATATATATAAAAAAAAGGTTGAATAAACTTCTGGCGACTTAAAAGAATAAGGTCTTTGATCGAATAGGGAAGCATAGACAAAGCGCATGGCTGGGAGCATAGACAAGACTTATGGCTAGAAACATAGACAAAAGCATGCGAAATGTTTGACACATTGTCCCCAAGGAGATGCCATTTCTAAAATCCATTATGTAAAGTTAGATTCTTCTCCCTTTATAGCGCCCTCCCTACTACCCCAACATGGGAATTTTGATTTAGGGGAGGACGTCCATAGAGGCATAATGGTACAAGAATTTCGTCAAGTAACAAGATCCTAGCCTTCACCAATTTGGGAGACGGTTTCACCACACCCAAAGGGTAACCAATAATTTCTAATGAATTGCAAACAATAAATCAGGCAACTAAAGAAAGAATGTTTGATTCACAAATTTTGATAGCACCCTCCTTTACCAGCGCTAGGGATTGCGCTTTGTCCTCATCAAGGATATTCTTTTAGTCATATATGATAGGGAAACTCTAAGACTACAACGGTTTGTACTACTATGAGGGCAATAGCTATAACTTGGGATACCAACCCCAAATAGATTTCCTGGAATGAAACCATAAATTTTATTACCTAAGAAGAAATAAAATATATTAGGCCTAATAATCACAGTTTTTGCTAAATTCATCAGAGAATTTATCTATTGCAATAGCCAATAAATTTTGATCAAAAATTTCACTCATTGGACTTCACACATCTACAAAAGATAATATTTAAGAAGAAGTAGCAAAGTTGTGTACCCGTGCATCCATGCTTATAGTTTATGTGCCCCTTGCTACTTCAGCCAACCTTCACTCATACTGGACACCACATTTTTTTAGAAATAACATATTCAGAGGTCTCTGTGTTGAGCATTCTTTCCTCTGAGGCTTATAGCAGGTGTATGCTATTAGATAACAGTGATTTGCCCTCCATTTTCTAAGTAACAGAATAGCCACGACATAGACTAAAAACACACAGAGTATTGCAGCAAGAGATTCAAGATGGAAACCCAGCGACAGCCCTTCAGCATCCTCCTTCACAATCTCCTCCCATAGCCATTAAAGCTCTTTCCAGCTGGGAAGCACCCAACGCAGGAAGAAACACCTGTTTTCCACGAGCCCTGGACAGAGACACCTGCCCCACACCTGGCCTACAAAAACCCTCATTGCAGATAATGACAACACATCAAATTTTATGATTAATCTATGTATTTTAATTCCAATATAACTAACCAATTTACACTACCCACATTATTATTTTATTGATTAGATTGTAACATTACAAGTTACAATTTAATTTTTACAACTTTAACATAATTTATTTTATTTATTAAATTGTAATATTACAAATTATATTTTGATTTACAACTTGCATTACTTATTTAATATTTACAATTATATCATAATTGAATTGTTTATGTTTCGTAAACAATTCATAATTTAATCTTGAAATTAATCTTTATTTAATGAAACACGCACCGAACTTAAATCAAGTATTATGAATTCGGTAAGCACAACCTACAAGATGGCACCTAACCTTCATACAAGACCACAAGACATGACCACGACGCAGGGGCAAATAGTTCAACAGACGATGAAAACAAGATACAATACTATGACTCATCCTCTTCGAGGATGTTGACTAGGCAGGGGACCTTAGGTTAACTTCGATCAACGAATCCATTGGCTAGGGCATGCTCAGACCTACTAGTTCAAGTGGAGTCGATGCCCGGTACCTGCACCCTATAGCAAACCACATAGTCAACCATGAAAATATATATATAATCATACAGTGAATGGAAGTCGTAGCGTGGCAGGGTACTCAAACATGAGTAATGCGACACTGTTCCATTCACATAAGCACATTGACGAGTCACTACATTATACATGACAACTATCTACTGAGCAGTTATCAATAGTAACATCATCACAAAGATTAGATAAAACATAAAGCTCTGAATTAAATTAATCCACCACATCTAGTATGTCCATACAACTGTGAAAACATAAAATGTCAATAGTTAAAACTTCAACAGATGTCATCATAATCATGATCGAATAACACATGGAGCTGAAATTAAAATAATCTATAACATCTAATATGTGCATCAAACTGTGATAACATAAAGTATCAGTGATCAAGCATCATCCTAACATAGATTCATTATTAGCTATCATAAAACAGAGTGTCCTTCACCTAAAAGAGTGTCATAGTGTCTAATCCTACTAGAAAAACCATCAGTCTGACAAATGACAAGGTGAGCGGCACTACAAAAAGAAAGGACAGAAATTTGAGTGGAGTGACAAGTGTGAACAGGCATTTCATCTTTTGAAGGAGAAACTCACAACTGCAGCTATCTTGACTATGCCAAATCTAAATGGGCACTTCACTGTGATAATAGATGCTTCAAGAGAGGGTGTAGGAGGAGTACTTATGCAGGATGGACAGGTGGTAGCATATGAATCCATAAAATTGAAACAACATGAATTGAACTATGCACCACATGATTTGGAGTTGGCTACCATAGTGCATGCCCTTCAAATGTGGAGACACTACCTTTTGGGAAATCCATTCAAATTGAAAACAGACCATTTGATGCTTAAGTATATCTTCACTCAACCCAACCTAAATGCTTGACAAAGAAGATGGTTGGATTTTTTGAGTGAGTATGATTTTAGTATTGAATATATAAAGGGTAAGGAAAATAGAGTAGAAGATGCCCTTAGCAGGAGGAGACGTCTTGCAGCTATGCTCATTGTAAGATCAAATTTTAGACAACAGGTAATTCAAGCCTTACCAGAAGATGAACATTATGATAGGGTGAAACAAGCCCTAGTGCAAGATCCCTCAGATCATAGGTTTGATGGATATATGATTGAGATAGATGGACTCTTAAGGTATCAGAAATGGATGTATGTTCCTAACTCACGGGAGTTGAGGAAGCTAGTGCTCGAAGAATTTCACAATGCACCATACTCGAGGCACACGGGTGTGACAAAAATGATAGAAGGATTAAGACCCTTATACTTCTGGCCAGGACTCAAGAAGGGTGTTACTGAATTTGTAACCCGATGTTTAGAATGCCAGTGAGTTAAGGCTGAGCATGTGCATCCAACAGGACTTTTATACCCACATAATGTGCTAGAGTATAAGTGGTAGGTAATCAGTATGGATTTTATTCAAGGGCTACCTATGACCAAAAATTGACATGATGTCATCTTGGTTGTTGTAGATAAATTGACGAAAGTGGCTCACTTTATTCCTAGGAATCTCAAGGACAGATCGTTCATCCTAGCCAAAAACTTTGTACAGGAAATTTTCTGTTTGCATGGAGTGCCAAAAATAATCATCTCTAATCACGAAACTCGGATGACTTCTAGATTCTGGACGGTATTGAATGCATCTTTGGGGACCAAATTGAACTTCAGTTCAGCCTATCATCCTTAGTCAAATGGTCAGATGGAGAGGGTGAATCAGGTGGTGGAGGATATCCTAAGCATGTATTGCATGGACCAGTAGCATAAGTGGGAAGAGTACCTTCCCTTAGTGGATTTTGCATATAATAATTTATATCATGCCTCCCTAGGAATGGCACCATCTGAGGCTTTGTATGGCCACAAATGTCTTACACCTATCAGTTGTGATAAGGTGGAGGACAGGATAGTAATTAGGCCAGAGATGTTGAAAGAAATGGAGGATCAGATGAAGCTAATTAAGGAGAAATTGAAACAGGCTTCAGATTGCCAAAAGAGTTCTACATATTAGAATAGAACCTTTAGACAGTTCTCAGTAGGGGATAAGGTCTTCTTGAGAGTTTGACCTCAGAAAAGTTCCATTTCATTTGGCAAGGGTTCCAAGCTTGCCCCCAAATATGTTAGACCATTTGATGTTTTGGAAGTAATCAATCCAGTTGCATATAGGCTTGCTCTACCACCGGCTCTATCTCATATCCATAGTGTCTTCTATGTATCTTTGGTTAAGTCGTACCATCCAGCTGCTTCACATATTCTTGATTGGCATACATTGTGGGTCCAGGATCTAGGGGTGGTGCTAGTAGAGCCTACCCAAATTTTGGAGAGGCACAACATTAAGTTGTGGAACCATGATGTTGTGTAGTATAGGGTCTAGTGGGATCAGTATACAGTGGATATTGCCACCTGGGAGAATGCAGAGGATATAGACAGAGCTTTCCCACATCTGAGATTTTAGTATAATCTCTAAAAATAATAAATAATGATAAATATAATTCTTTCCTTCATATATAATTTCAAATAAAAATCAATATTTAAATAACTTAAAACTACTTTATTTCACTAAGAGCATTTTTAATAATTAACTAACAATTAATTAAATGACAACTATAAAACATAACAATGATTTTCTTTTCTACTAAAATTAAGAAAGCAATTTATCAACATAATTTATTTGTGGAATGAAAATGCAACTATATGCCATCTAAGTGCCTAAGTGTGCAAGATAGAGTTCACTCCATCGTAACCCTATTAGGTAGCTAACCACCTCTACCTTAATCACACCCTTGTCTTCGACAACCTGCCAATCATAAAACTCATATTTTTCCATAATAGGTTAGTGTCCAAATCAATAGCCAAAGCTGAAGCATTATATTTCATCATTTCAAAATAACAATAATATTCACTATATTTCATCATTTCAACATAAAATAATATTCATTTAATCCACACACAATTATCCATAAAATACTGCCAATTATAGTAAGTTAAGAATGCATCAAAGTTTGAGATGTGACATCCTTCCCCACTTGGAAGAGACATCGTCTCGATGTCTTATTACACAAAACATCAACATAAAAGTCTTAGACATCCAATATTAATATAATAAATAAGTCATATTTTGGTTTTTATTTGAAATTATATGTGAAGGAAAGAATTATATTTATCATTATTTATTATTTTTAGAGATAATTGTGTTGCAATTTAATTAATAAAATTATGTTTAGTTATTAAATTTATGCTTTTCAAAAATATAATATGTATTTTTATTTGATAAAATAGAGATAATTCATAGAAAAAGAAAACAAAACTTAGAAAACAAAACAAAAGATAGAAACAAAGAAAATAATAGAAAAAGACTTAAAATTAGAAAAAAAACAAAAGCAAAGCAAAAATAAAAATTGGAAAAAGATAGAAAGAAAGAAGGTGAGAAAAAACAAAATTTATTTAAAAAGAAAAACTCTTTTCATTCTCACACACGGTATTCATTCACATTCTTCTCAAAAACAAGAAAGAGGCAACAGAAAGAATTTAGACTTAGGAAAGGAAGCAAAAGAGGGACGGGAAACATATTAAAATAGGTTTTTATTCAATCTGTAATGTCATACTGTTATTTCTCAATCTGTGTGAATGAAGTGATTGTATGTTTATTCTCTATTTCTGTAAGAACTGGGAGGTATTGTTATTATTATTATTTTATTTGTATTCATATTATCACTGTAATAATACACTGTAATACCATTATGGTTGTGATCATTTGATGATAGTATAGATACATGTATTGTTGTTTGCATACATATTGCATATATTGGCAACTATTGTTATCATTCTATTTCTAATATATATATATATATTTAGATTTTAATACTATAACTAAAATTATGAGAGATATTAACATGTAGGCTGTTATGATTTTATGATTAATATTGCGTATATATCGTAATATCCACTGTATTTACTAGTTACTGTACATGTATCATAATATACACAGTTATTCTTTTATATTTTATGTTGTTTGATGTTAGTATGTAATATTGTGCACCTATTATAAAATGTATTGTTAATATTTAATGTTTATACTACAAAACAAAAAATTTCTAGCAAACATTATTATTATCGTGTTAGTTTTTATACTGATAAATTTATAAAAAATTATGGAATGACACTAAGGCCGAACCTGGGCTCCATTGAGGGAGTCATGGGAGGGCGATGGCTCTCCCACAGGTTGTAAGGCCTGTGGGGAAGGCCGACGCCATTCCCATGGCGACCTCCTTAAGGAGGTCACAGCCTCCAGAGGAGGCTATTGCGCTCCTTAGGGAGGCCGTCGGCCCCCTTTTAAATGTAATATAAATACTTTAACTTCTAAAAAAAGAAATTAATTTGCACAGTGTAAAAATTTATATTTACAATCATTCGCTGTATATCATTTAAAAATCCATGTTACCATTGAGCGATGCCATTTGTATGGCAGTTTCAATCTCATTCGCTATACAATTTGTTCTATATATATATATATATATATATATATATATATATATATATATATATATATATATATATATATATATATATATATATATATATATATACATGTATGTTTCTTTATACTATTATTTTCCTTTTTATATGTATATTATTTTAATACTATTGTAGCCAGCTCAATAAGCTCACTATATAAATTTAAAGATTGAAATTTCTATGTATTAGTTTTTAGTCAATCAATCCAAATAGGAAAGGATGTATACTATTGTGCTTCTATTATTGACAAAATGAACATTTATCTGTAGAATACACCAAAAAACATGAAATGAAAAAAAATGAGCAATGATAGAATACAATTGTTTAGGCAAACTTGTAGCTATTTAGATGTAATTATTTCCCATTGACATGGAAAGAATGATTTCATAAGCACAAAGTAATAAGATAGACTAGTAAATTGATTATTTTCAAACATTTAGTTTATATCACAAAAATAGAAAATAACTTTTCTTTTGATAGATTATTGCATATCACTAAAATTGTAAACTTAGTAGGCATGAGTTTTCCATAGTCCAAAGTAGAATACAGTGTAAGTGCTTTTAATCCAAAAGCACTTACACTGTATTGTAAACTTAGTTTCTTGACAAAAACATGCAAACAAGAATAATGTAACTTTTGAGTAAATTCTATCTTTCCAAAAAGGACACATTGTTAGTGAATGTTTTAAATCTTAAAGAAACTATTCTTTTTGATTTATGAGAAATGGTATATTTATTTTCTATGTAATTTATTTCTGGGAAAGGATGTTGAATGTGGGCTCCCAGTGATGGTAATTTACTTTTTCTAAATTACCACTTTTGTTTATATATTTCTTTGGCCAAAGCTAGATGTACCATTGAAATAAATGGATTAGAAAAGCCTATATTTTATGTTATTTGTCTTTGCCACATCCTACATGCAAGAAATATGTCATTCTAGTTATTAGGAATGCATATAGGCATTAGGCTTGCATAAAGAGTTCCCTCCTGCCTTTATCGTTCCAGGTTACTAGGCTCCTCATGCAGGATCAGGGATTTCTTTGAGTTAGGAAGAAACCCAGGGAAGTTTAGTACTTCATGATTGGGTGGAAAAAGCACCTTAACCAGACTCTTGGCCTCAACTTGCAGAAGACCAGTGGGGTCATGGCGGTTGAGGGCAAAGCTTCTTATGTTATATGATTCATGATGTATATTCCATTGTAATAATCTTTGTATGGCTTGCATATCTAATTTGTAATTGTATAAATACTCTCATTGATGTAATTGATTTAATATCATGTACTTGAAACAGTGAAACAAATGTAATGCAATACTCCCTTTGTGTATGTAATTGTACTACTTTATATGGAAACTTTCCATTATTGTACTACTATGGATATTCTGATTAATAAAAATGATTCACTTTCTTTATTTGGAATGTGTAATGCTTTTTCGTTTACTATTTTTAGTTTGTGAGTTTTTCATACTTTACATTTGGTATGAGAGCGTCTAGGTTAAACTTTAGGACCTTCACCTATTTATGCTAAAAATGTGAATGTGTGCAGATTGATCAGGATGGATATTAGACACACTTACCAACATGGAGGATCTCATGGTAACCCAAATGAGAGATTGGATCAAATCCTAGCCCTGTTGACTCAACTAGGATGGACAGTCTGGAACAAGAAATCCATGCAAGTCAAGTGGGATAGAACCCATATGGAAATGGAGGCAACGGAAGTGAAGCAAATGAAGAAAATCCAAATAACTAGGAAAGAGTAGCTGAGGAGTTGGGCAAGGACCTTAAGAAGGTCACCCTGTCAAAATTTGATCGCAAAACAATTGGAGATGGCATGGAGTCATGGATCATAGAAATGGAGAAGTATTTTCCCTTCGCAACTTGTCCAATGAGACCAAAGCTACATAGAGATCGTATCATCTCACTAGTGAGGTAGCCACTTGGTGGGGTAATGAGAAGGCTGAGAAATGGTTGTTGCCTAGTGAGGTAACTTGGGAGCAATTTCTGCAGCTGTTTAGGAAACGATGGCTACCCCAGCTCTATTTCGACAAAAAGATGACCAAATTTTAGAATCTCACCCATGGGTGAACGATAGTGACACAATACTAGGAAAGATTTTCCCACCTGCTCAAATATGTACCATAGTACCAGCTAGATGGGAGATTCCAGATTCAAAAATTTATCATGGGCCTGAGGCCTCAAATTGGGTTTGATGTAAACATTCACAACCCTTCCACCATGGATGAAGTATTTGAAAAAGCAATCAAACATGAGAAAAAGTTACAACAGGTTGCCAACTACAAAAAGAGTAGGGATGCTAAGTATGGAAACAAGAAGTTTCAAGGGAACAATCAGAATAACAATAATCAAAATTAGAATAATCGAGGCAACAATAACAACTGATAGATCAAGAATCTTAAAATGGGAAATAACTCTTGGGAATCAGAAAAATAATAAGAGGGCCAACTATAACAACAACAATAACAACAATAACATGAGAGATACTTCAAGCAAACCCAGAGCAACTCACAGAGGTTGTTACACTTGTAGTGGAGAGCATTATGCCAATGTGTGCCCATAGAGAGGAAATAATCAAAAGAATAGGAACCAATGCCATATCCATGAGGTGGTTGACAATCGCCAAGCTGATTTCCAAGCGACGCTGATCCAGTGTACCGGTAAGCTCTTTGGTTGCCCTGTTTCTATCTTAATTGATACTGGAGGCACAAAATGTTTTGTAAATCCTAATGTCATTTCTAAATTATATGTTAAACCTAGTTATATGGCTAATTCATGGAAAGTTTAATATGGAAATTGGGTAGAGAAAAAGGTAGAGCTTTGACTAGCTTGCAACAAACTAGAACTTCCTAGCTTTCAAACTCAAGTTAACCTGTATGTGGCACCCCTAGGGTCCTGTGATGTAATTTTGGGAATTAACTGACTCACCAAGTATAAGTCAATAGTGGATTGTGAAGGGAAAACTGTGAATTGTTTTGATGATCAAGGAAACCAAGTAGCGATTCATAGTTTGAAAAGGTCCTTACAACTCAAGCGAATCTCTGCTATGCAGCTGAAGAAAGCTAACATGAAAGGGTGTGCTATATATGTAGTTAAGGTTAGAGACCTAGATAACTCGGAGCCATCAGTTAATGATTATCCTATTCTAAAAGAATTTCAAGATGTATTTCTAGATGAGCTAACCGAGTTACCACCAAAACAAGAATTTGACTTCTCGATAGATTTGCTACCTAGAGCTAAGCCTCAGTCAAAGGCACCTTATAGAATGACTACAACAAAATTGTATGAGTTTAAGGCACAGTTACAGAAGTTGCTAAATCAGAGATTCATAAGGCCAAGTGTGTCTCCATGGGGAACACCAGTCATTTTTATGAAAAAGATGTTGGAAGCAAATGTAGATAACTGAGAGGGGGGATGAATCAGTTATCTTATAACTTTTTTATTTTTCTTTTCTTTTCTTAACTTATCATCTAATGTTATACCAAAGCAAAGTAATCATAAGAGCTGGAAAAGAAATTAACACATAACACAAGGATTTTTACATGGAAACCCTATTAAGGGAAAATCCATGGGGCGACTAACCCAAGATTGTATTCTCTGTTAAAAGAATAAAGAGTACAAATTTGGCACTTGCCAATTAGGGGTCACTGCCCGAGCACACTGTTCACAAAAGGCCCACTGCCTATAAGAGACTTACAGTCTACAAATGATTACAGATGATACCAAGGTGTTTGAACTAATGAACAACATCTATGCATGCAGGATTTCAGTTCTGGTTAGGTACAGTATACTGATCTGGCACATTTCATTCTTCCTCTGCTCAATATTACTTTCCTATAACATTTCAAGCTTGAATTACTACCTTCACTCTTGTTTCTACCTTTTTTTGCACCTAACCATACATACTTTCACTTATACACATTTACAAGCTTGAATCCATAAGGTATATATATTTGCATCAAGGATTTCTAACAGCTTCTTAGTCGGCAACAAGAACACCTAAGATATTTGCAAGTTGTTGATTTGTCGGCTGAATCCATGCTTGATTAGTGATGCACATCAAAGACTTAGACATAGAAGTCATTAATCATGTCAGCCAACAATGTATAATATCATAGATTGCTTGATCAACACATTTTATAGATCTGGATTGAAGTCTAATACTCTGCCGGTCAGTTCTTCCTTTGTATGCTCTGCCTGACTGGAACCCAACACTCAGATGCTCATATATTTTTCTTGCTTTATCACCAAAGGCTAAATCTCTAGAATACGGTAGTCATGATACCCCTCTTGACTTGTTCAAATCTGCAACATACTAAGTTACACCATTTGAGAGATCTGGACCTGATTGTCAGACCTTGTTACATACTCTGTTCTTGTTCACCGGACCAAAACAATCTTCAATCTAAGTTCCGGTATAGGCATATTATGCACTGCATATGTATGGGATAGACTTTGTTGCCATCAATGACAACACTTATGAAGCCACACAATGTCTCTTGCCAACAATCTCCCCCTTTGATATTGATGGCAACACTTAGTGAAAAATGTCTAAGTGTCACAATAACTCCCCCTTAGCTTGTGCTCTGTCTCTTGCACTATTTTACCAAAGCTCCCCCTTTGCTAGATCCCACATTTTTCACTACTCTTCACTCCCCCTTTGACATCAATGGGAAAGGGTGGAATCCGCATACCAAAATTTTATAAAAATTATTCTATACATGGCCATAAGTATATACAAATCATATGTTATACTTACATATACTTAAGTATATCCGCAAAGGTTATCTTCAACTGGATGATTTCTGTTGCCCAACTCCTCTTCATTCTATCCAAAATGGAGATATGTCCACTTAACAAAAATGTATATGCTTCTGCCCTCTTTAAGTCTATTGGATCACTGGTCTGGATTGTATTTTGTGCCTCTGTCAAGGCATCATGCATTGCCTCTAACTTAGGGATGATTATCCCTCTGAGCTCACCCATTCTATCCATTATGTTCTTTTTCTCCTTAACTAGTTCTTTAACTTCATTTATTATAGCAATAGCTTGACATTCATGATTCACCAGAGAGGTAGTAAGGGGAACCAAATTATGAGATAAACTTGATAGTTTTCCTTCTTGTTCTTTCACTTTCTTCTCAATGTCCTCTGTCACTTTGGGCCAAGTTAAACAAAATTTGTATATGTCCCCACCATCTTTAAGAGCATTTTCAAGGATCTTTATGCCAATGCCTAAGATTCTTCTATCATTAGTAATTAGCCCTTGTACTTCACTGAACCTCTTTCCCAAGAACTCCTTCCGGACCTTAGTTTCTACCGATTTCTCTAAGGATTCAAAATGAGTGTTAACAGAATTGACTAAGTTTTTTAGATTACTAGATGTAGAGGCAGAAGGATCCTTTTGATAGGTTGGCATAATCTTCTCCAACATCCCAGATGCAATCTCCAACAGCTCACAATCCTCCATGTGAGATTTTAGAAGTTTCTCTTTTGCTTTGGCCTGAGCAAAAGATGCTACCTTCATTATCTGAATGGGAGATAGAGAGTCAAAGTTTAGTGGCCCTTGAATTAGCTCAGGTTCATCCAGATCCATTATTTCTTTGTCCGGGAAAGTTTGTACTGTCTCTGCAGTGTCTCTTACAGACTCTACTTCCTTCCTTTTGGGGACATCCGGACTGACTTGCTTATTGATCTTTGTTTCTTCTACCAATCCTTCCTTTTCTAGAATAGAGAAGTCTAATGCCTTAGATGGCTCTTCATCATTTTTCTTTAATCCTTTGACATCCTTGTCAGATAATGTTTCTTCTTTCTGCCCTTCCTCTGCTAGAATAGAGGAATCTAATGCCTTTGATGATTCTTCATCATTTTTCTTTAGTCCTTCAATATCCATGTTAGAAGGCTCTCCATCTATTTCCTCTACAATGGGAAGATTGAATCTCTTCAAGGCATTCTGGAGAATTTCTTTTGTTTCATCTACTATTTGGTCAGTTTCTCCAAGCATGAGTTTGTTCATTCTGGATTTGCTCCGAAAATCATCTTTACACTCCTTGAAAACCATGTCCATTTGTTTTGGAGTGATAGAGGTGCATAGCTGTATCATTATTTACTCACAGATCTCCAAGTCTTTAGCCTTTGCATTCACTTTTCTTTGTTCCGGTACTTCTTCTAGGATTTTTGGAATTAATGAAATTATTTCAATAAATGCTTTGTTATAGATATTCAAATACCTTACAGTAGCTTCCTCTAGAATTCTCTTGTCAGCATCATTGTATTCATCATAGAACTCTGTCACCGGCTGCAAGTTCCCATCTGCAGTAATTGCCTTGATGATGTCATCAATGGAAAGAGTGGGCTTTTCAACAAATTCCTCTACCTTCTCTTCCTCATTTCTACCAGCAAAGAACTTCTCGGATGTTCTCTTCTTCTTCATTTTCCTAATTTCCTCGTCTGATTCTATTTCTTCATCATCTTTATGGCTTGTATATGTCCTTGTGGCTTTGGTCTTCATCCTCTTTTCTCCCTTTCTAGATGTCTTAACTTCCAATTTGGTAGACTTTGAGCTTTTGGAAGCGACAGGAGCAGAGCTCTTGGAGGATCTAGTCCGAGAGGAGGTTTGTACAGGAGCACTTTCTTTCTTTGCTTCTTATCTTTCTTTCTCTACCTTCTCCATTTTCTCTCTATTAGCATCTACAGCCTCCTTTGATATGCTAATTCTTTTGGCAATTTCTTCAACTTCCTTTTGTACTTTTCTCTTCATCTCTGGCTGTCTTAACTCAACATGTATTTTTATGCTTAGCTCTTCAAAGGTGCCAAACCTTTCTGCTTTAGTGTCCTTAGTTTGGCTCAGCAGGTGTTGAATATGTAGCTCCAAGATTTTTCCATCAACCTCATAACCCATAGGCATTATCCATACAATTCTAGGCTCAACTGCCTCCATTAGGCATTGATCAATGTCAACCATGAAGAAGACTGTATCTTTGTATTTGTCAACTATTGTTTGTGGTATTCTTTCTCTGGCGTGCATCATGCTTTGGAATTCTTAAAATAACCCTAGAGGGCTGTGTTTTGGGCTTGAGCATCACCAAGTCCATACATGTAATCTCTAGTCTGAATTGCAACAGGTTTATCATTTTGCCAGACCCAAGCATTTGATCCAGGCAGCTCATTTATATAATAGAAAAATAGACACAGTATTAGACTACCATATTTGAAGGAGTTTTTCTTATCCTTTTTGATCTTCTATAAGTTCTCCATCATCTGATTTAGAAGAAGCTCACACAGATCATAATCTGCATCTTCCCTTAACATCTGATATGCAGAATAGATTGCTGTACTAGATACAGAATTTTCCCTGCTCGAGTGGTAGATTTTGTAGCCAAATATCATTGAAGCAAACTTGACATCCGGAGTCGTGATGTCATCTATAGTCATTACTCTTTTGTCAAATTTTGATCTGGTGGCTTCAATTACCATTTGATTCTTCACATATTTAAGTGTGGGTACCCCACCAGATGAATGCAATCTGGTCACTGCCCTAATGGCATCTTTAGTTATCTTAATGGCCTCATTAGCCACATAAAATTATCATGCATCCTACTTAGAACATACCGGACCCAATCGTCTTTTGTAGAACATGGAAAATGTATGCAATGTCCGAAGTGTTTGTTTTGGAAGGTCTTGAATTCAAGTTTGAGTTTAAAATTCTCATCTATTAACTGTTTGTGATAAATGTCAATCAACTTTGAGTCTCCAAAATCTTTGATGTTTGCATGGATATAAACCCTAACATCTTCTACATGCAAGACTCCGTGCGGAATACTAGAAAACGCACCCAAGGGATCAACTTCTAGAGATTTGTAAGGGTGTTTCTTAAATTTTGGTCCTATCAGAAATATTGACAACCATTGGAGTAGCTATTTTTTGCAAGAGATCCAGAGAGAGTTTTTAGAAGGGAAGTACCTTTCCACGCTTTAGGGTTTGAAGTAGAAATTAGAGCGATTCTCTGGTTGAATTTGATCTTCAGTTGAACTTGAGTAAATTGTTGGATCTTCTTTGCAGATCTTTTCTTTTCTTCTTCGTGAGTGCAAGTGTGTAAATAATGAGTGAAAGAACCCTTTGATCCTTGCGTAAACCCTAATTCCCTTTTATAATAAATGCATAAGTTTTTAAGTCATCCAGTTACCTTGCTTCTCAAATGAGCTTTTCTTGGATTGTCTTGCAGATCTTCAAATCATTGTTTATGAGGGTTGACAACATATCTTTACCTTTTTCAAACATGCCATTGGTCTGCAGATTAAAATATTTCAATTTTGGATCATATTGGATCTGTCTGTGAAATTCTACTTTACTGGATAGCTATCGATACAGGATCTCCTCATAACTAGCCCAATTCTGCATGCGAATTTGTTAAATTTTGACTGGATGACCTTCAAGTGAGTTCCTCAAACCCTTTAAACAACAACCTCTTATTTTGACTCAAAGTGCCAAATTTAGGCACTCACTGGCTGGTTGGGGGAAAGGGATTTTCTCTATAGCTCCTCCTGAGCTAGAGCTTGCTTTTTAGTTTCTGAAAGGAATATCAACACCGGATTCTGGTGCGGATCCATCCCTAATATTCATTGTATTCCTTTTTTCCCAAATCTTGCTCATCTCCTTTTGAACTTCATCCGCATTTACTTTACCTTTGCCTTTATCTTGTTTCTAATCATGTTCCACCGGACCCTTTTTATCCTGATTTCTACTTCTACAGAATTTGGCAATATGACCGGATTTATTGCAATTGTAACACACAACATTTATTTGCTTATTTGAATGATATCCTCTTGATCTACACTCATTAGCCATATGTCCAATTTTATTGCATACAAAGCATTTACCATTGAAAGAATTGTTCATTTGCATATTTCTACATTCATGAGATTTGTGACCATACCTTTTGCAACTAAAACATTGACCGAAGAAGGATGGATTAAATTGATTCATTATGTTTCTACATTGGATTGCTTTGTGACTGAACTTTATTGCAATTGAATCAATATCCATTGAAGGATGGATATCTTTGAGTGTTTGGTTTCCTTACCGGAGGTCTTCTAGGCATGTTTCTTTGATTTCCTAATCCAGAGTTCTTCTGACCAGATCTAGAACTTTCACCTTTCTCATATCACAAGCCATGCTTATCATCTACCCTCTTTTGGCTTACAAGAAGAACTTCAAGTTGGGCTGAGCTTATCTTGAACTTTTCTTTGTATTCATTTGTAGTTTGAAGATCTTGTTTAAGAGTGTCTATCTAATTCTCAAGTTGTTCTTCATTGTCTCTAGCTTCTTCAAGATTAGATTCAAGATGCCTGATTATTCTGTCCATTTTGTGGCAGTCCTCTATTTTCTCCTTGAGGGATTGTTTTATATTATCTTCAATCTTTCTCTTTTCTTCAATTTCTTGGGTGAATCTCATAACCCCTGATTCCATTTCATGCCTTATCATAATGACTTCTTTTGATAGCTTCTCACATAGCTTATTTTTCTTATTCAGATCTTCATCAGTATCATTGACTTCACTCTGATTGGCTAATTTTTGGAGTAGTTCCTTTCTCTTTTTCACAGAAATACTAAGTTTTTATTTTAGCTCATTTATGAAATTATCAGCTTGTTTGAGTCTTTCTCTCAAATTATTGACTTCAGAGTGGGATTGTTCAAGATCATCTAGGCCAAACTGAAGTTGTTCCTTCATACCATATGCATCCATTGAGATTCCCAGATCTTCCTCAAGCTGTTAGGCTTTGTTCAGAGGAATTTAGCTCTGATACCAATTGTTGGAAATAATACAGATAACTGAGAGGGGGGTGAATCAGTTATCTTATAACTTTTCTATTTTTCTTTTCTTTTCTTAACTTATCATTTAATGTTATACCAAAGCAAGGTAATCATAAGAGCTGAAAAAGAAATTAACACATAACACAAGGATTTTTACGTGGAAACCCTATTAAGGGAAAAACCATGGGGTGACTAACCCAAGATTGTATTCTCTGTTAAAAGAATAAAGCATACAAATTTGGCACTTGCCAATTAGGGCTCACTGCCCGAGCAGACTGCTCACAAAAGGCCCATTGCCTACAAGAGACTTACAGTCTACAAATGCTTATAGATGATACCAAGGTGTTTAAACTGATGAACAGGATCTATGCATGTAGGATTTCAGTTTTGGTTAGGTACAGTATATTGATCTGGCACATTTCATTTTTCATCTGCTCAATATTACTTTCCTGTCACATTCTGATCTTGAATTACTGCCTTCACTCCTGTTTCTACCTTTTTTCGCACTTAACCATACATACTTTCACTTATACACATTTACAAGCTTGAATCCATTAGGTATATATATCCACATCAAGGATTTCCAATAGCTTCTTAGTCGGCAACAAGAACACCTGAGATATTTGCAAGTTGTTGATTTGTCAGCTGAATCCATGCTTGATTAGTGATGCGCATCAAAGACTTAGACATAGAAATCATTAATCATGTCGGCCAACAATGTATAATATCACTGACTTCTTGATCAACACATTTGACACATCCAGATTGAAGTCTGATACTCTACTGGTTAGTTCTTCCTTTGTCTACTCTGCCTGACTAGAACCCAACACTCAGATGCTCATATCTTTTTCTTGCTTTATGACCGGAGGCTAAATCTCTGGAACATGATAGTCATGATGCCCCTCTTGACTTGTTCAAATCTGCAAATTACTAAGTTACACCATTTGAGAGATTCGGACCTGATTGTCAGACCTTGTTACATACTCTGTTCTTGTTCACCGAACCAAACCAATCTTCAATCTAACTTCTGGTATAGGCATATTATGCACTGCAGATGTATGGGATAGACTTTGTTGCCATCAATGACAACACTTATGAAGCCACACAGTGTCTCTTGCCAACAAAAGAAAGATGAAACCTTGAGGTTGTGTGTTGATTATAGGGTGCTCAACAAGGCTACCATTAAGAATAAATATCTGCTCCCTAGAATAGATGAATTGTTTGATTAGATGGAAGGAGCCAAATTGTTCTCAAAGATCAATCTAAGATTAGGATACCATTAATTAAGGATAAAAGATAAGGATATATCTAAGACTGCATTCAGGACTCGGTACAGAAACTATGAATTCACTGTGGTATCGTTTGGGCTAACCAATGCCCCAATAGTATTTATGAACATGATGAACAACATCCTTCAAGACTATTTGGATGATTTTGTGTTAGTATTTTTGGATGACATTTTGATATATTTCAAATCAGTAGAAGAACATGATAAGCACATGAGGATAGTCTTGCAACGTTTGAGGGAACGTAATCTTTTTGGGAAGTTGTCTAAATGCACTTTTTATCAAAGTAAGGTACACTATTTAGGCCACGTCATTTCAGCAGAGGGAATAATAGTGGATTCAAAAAAGATCAAGGTGATCATGGAGTGGCCAACACTGTAGAATGTAACAAAAGTCCAGAGTTTTATGGGACTTGCCAGCTATTATAGGAAATTTGTAAAGGGGAACTTCTCGACAATTGCAGCACCCATCACCTCACTCCAAAAGGAAGGACAGAAATTTGAGTGGAGTGACATGTGTGAATAGGCATTTCATCTTTTGAAGGAGAAGCTCACAACTGCACCTATCTTGACTATGCCAGATCCAAATGGGCACTTCAATGTGATAACAAATGCTTCAAGAGAGGGTGTAGGAGGAGTGCTTATGTAGGATAGACAGGTGGTGGCATATGAATCAAGAAAATTGAAACAACCTAAATTGAACTATGCACCACATGATTTGGAGTTGGCTATCATAGTGCATGCCCTTCAAATATGGAGACACTACCTTTTGGGAAAGCCATTCAAATTCAAAGCAGACCATTTGGCACTTAAGTATTTCTTCACTCAACCCAACCTAAATGCTCGACAAAGAAGATGGTTGGTGTTTTTGAGTGAGTATGATTTTTCTATTGAATATATAAAGGGAAAGGAAAATAGAGTAGTAGATGCCCATAGCAGGAGGAGACATCTTGCAGCTATGCTCACTGTAAGATCAAATTTTAGATAGAAGGTGATTCAAGCCTTACCAACAGATGAACATTATGATAGGGTGAAACAATCTCTAGAGAAAGATCCCTCAGATCATAGGTTTGATGGATATATGATTGAGACAGGTGGATTCTTAAGGTATCAGGGATGGATGTATGTTCCTAACTTAGGGGAGTTGAGGAAGCTAGTGCTAGAAGAATTTCACAATGCACCATACTTAGGGCACCCCGGTGTGACAAAAATGATAAAAGGATTAAGAACCTTGTACTTCTAGCTAGGACTCAAGAAGGATGTTACTAAATTTTTAGCCCAGTGTTTAGAATACCAGCATGTTAAGGCTGAGCATGTGCATCCTGCGGGACTTTTATACCGACATAGTGTGCCAAAGTATAAGTGGCAGGTAATCAGTATGGATTTTATTCAGGGGATGCCTATGACCAAGAACCGACATGATGTCATCTTTTTTGTTGTAGATAAATTCACAAAAGTGGCTCACTTTATTCCTAGGAATCTCAAGGATGGATCATTGATCCTAGCCAAAAAGTTTATACAGGAAATTTTTCGTTTGCATGGAGTGCCAGAAACAATCATCTCTGATCACGACACTCGGATGACTTCTAGATTCTAGATGACATTGAATGCATCTTTGGGGACCAAATTAAACTTCGGTTTAGCCTATCATGCTCAGACTAGTGGTCAGACGGAGAGGGTGAATTAGGTGGTGGAGGATCTCCTAAGAATGTATTGCATGGACCAGCAGCATAAGTGGGAGGAGTACCTTCCCTTAGTGGAGTTTGCGTATAATAATTTGTATCATGCCTCCCTAGGAATGGAACCTTTTGAGGCTTTGTATGGTTACAAATGTCTTACACCTATCAGTTGGGATAAGGTGGAGGATAGGATAGTAATTGGGCCAGAGATGTTGAAAGAAATGGAGGATCAAATGAAGTTAATTTAGGATAAATTGAAACAAGATTTAGATCGCCAAAAGAGTTATGCATATAAGAATAGAACCTTTAGATAGTTCTCAACAGGGGATAAGGTCTTCTTGAGAATTTGACCTCAAAAAATTTCCATTTCATTTGGCAAGGGTTCCAAGCTTGCCCCCAGATATGTTGGACCATTTGATGTTTTGGAAGTAATTAATCTGATTGCATATAAGGTTGCTCTACCACTGGCTCTGTCCCATATCCATAATGTCTTCTATGTATCTTTGATTAAGTTGTACCATCCATCTACTTCATGTATTCTTGAATGGCGTGCATTACAGCCCACCTAAATTTTGGAGAGGTGGAACGTTAAGTTGTGGAACCGCAATATTGTGCAGTATAGGGTCTAGTGGGACCAGTATACAGTGGATAGTACCACCTAGGAGAATGTGGAGGATAAAGATAGAGCTTTCCCACATCTGAGATTTTAGCATTAACTTTTTAATTTCTGCATAATTATGACTTATTTAATATATTGATACTGGATGTATAAGACTTTTATGTTGATGTTTTGTCTAATAAGACATTAGGACAATGTCTCTTCCATGTGGGGAAGGATGTCACATCTCAAACTTTGATGCATTCTAAACTTGCTATAATTGAGAGTATTTTATAGATAATTGTGTGTGGATTAAATGAATATTATTTTATGTTAAAATGATGAAATATTGTGAATATTATTGTTATTTTGAAATGATGAAATATAATTCTTTGGCTATTGATTTGGACACTAAGCTATTAATGGAAAAATCTAAGTTTCATTATTGGCAGGTTGTCGAAGACAAGGGTGTGGTTAAGGTAGAGGTGGTTAGCTCCCTGGCAAGGTTGGGATGGAGTGAATTCTATCTTGCACACATAGGCACTTAGATGGCATATAGTTGCATTGTCATTGCATAAATAAATTATGTTGCTAAATTACTTTCTTAATTTTAGTAGAAAATAAAATCATTGTTATGTTTTATAGTTGTCATTTAATTAATTGTTAGTTAAACATTGAAAATGCTCTTAGTGAAATAAAGTAGTTTTAAATTATTTATATATTAGTTTTTCTTTGAAATTATATGTGAAGGAAAGATTATATTTATCATTATTTATTATTTTTAGAGATAATTGTGTTGCAATTTAATTAATAAAATTATGTTAAATTTATGCTTTTCAAAAATAGAATATGTATTTTTATTGATAAAATAGAGATAATTTATAGAAAAAGAAAACAAAACTTAGAAAATAAAATAAAAGATAGAAACAAAGAAAACAGTAGAAAAAGACTCAAAATTAGAAATAAACAAAAACAAAGAAAAAATAAAAACTGGAAAAAGATAGAAAGAAAGAATGTGAGAAGAAAAGAAATTTATTTAAAAAGAAAAACTCTTCTCATTCTCACACACAATATTCATTTTCATTCTTCTCATAAACAAGAAAGAGTCAAGAGAAAAAATTTAAAATTAGGAAAGGAAGCAAAAGAGGAACAGGCAGAAGGAGAGTTGCATTAAAAAGGATTCAATCACCGAGAACTGTATTAAAACAAGTTTTTATTCAATCCATAATGTCATATTGTTATTTCTCAATCTGTGTGAATGAAGTGGTTGTATGTTTATTCTCTGTTTCTGTAAGAACTCGGAGGTATTGTTATTATTATTATTTTATTTGTATTCATATTATCACTGTAATAATATACTGTAATACCATTATGGATGCGATCATTTGATGATATTATGGATACATGTATTGTTGTTCGTATATATATTGCATATACTGGCAACTGTAATTCTGTTATTATTCTATTTCTGATATATATTTTTTTAGATTTCAATACTGTAACTGAAATTATGAGAGATATTAACATATAAGCTATTATGATTTTATGATTAATACTATGTATATATCGTAATATCCACTATATTTACTTGTTACTGTATATGTATCATAATATACATAGTTATTCTTTTGTATTTTATGTTGTTTGTTGTTAGTATGTAATACTGTGCACCTATTAGAAAATGTATTGTTAATATTTAATGTTTATACTGAAAAACAAAAAATTTCTAGCAAACACTATTATTACCGCACTAGTTTTTATCTGATAAATTTATAAAAAAATTATGGAACGGCACTAAGGCTGAACTCGGGCACTATTGAGGGAGTCATGGTAAGGCCTGTGAGGAAGGTCGATGCCATTCCCACGATGACCTCCTTAAGGAGGTCGCAGTCTCCAGAGGAGGCTGCGGTGCTCCTTAGGGAGGTCGTCGGCCTCCTTTAAAATGCAATATAAATACTTTAACTTCTAAAAATTGTTTTTTTTTAAACTTGCACAATATAAAAATTTATACAAGTTACAATCATTCGCTGTATATCATTTAAAAATCCCTGTTACTGTTGAGCGACGCCATTTGTATGGTAATTTCAATCTCATTCATTGTACAATTTATTCTATATATGTGTGTGTGTGTCTATATATATATATATATATATATATATATATATATATATATATATATATATATATATATATATATATATATATATATATATATATATATATTCCTTTATATTGTTGGTTTCCTTTGTATATGAATATTATTTTAACATTGATGTAGCCAGCTCAGTAAGCTCACTATATAAATTTAAAGATTGAAATTGCTATGTATTAGTTTTCAGTCAGTCAGTCCAAATAGGAAAGGATGTATACTATTGTGCTTCTATTATTGACAAAATAAACATTTATCTATAGAATATACCAAAAAACATGAAATGAAAATAAACCAGCAATGATAGAATACAATTGTTTAGGCAAACTAGTAGCTGTCTAGATGTAACTATTTCCCATTGACATGGAAAGAATGATTTTATAAGCATGAAGTAATAAGATAGACTAGTAAATTGATTCTTTTCAAACAATTATTTTATATCACAAAACTAGAAAACAACTTGTCTTTTGATAGATTACTACATATCACTGAAATTGTAAACTTAGTTTCTTGACAAAAACATGCAAACGAGAATAATGTAACTTTTGATTAAATTCTATCTTTCTAAAAAGGATACATTGTTAGTGGTGTTGCAAATTTGTGCCTAACCAGTGTTGTCATTGATGTCAACATATTTGTGTTTGTCATTGGTGTCAACTGTGCTCTTGTTTTGATGATTGCTTGTAATGAGGTAGATGCTTTGCATTGGCTTATATAAGTGTTGGAGATGATGAGTAAGTGATCCTGATATTGAGTTTCCAAGTGCTTTTGAGATAATTTGCTCCTCTGGTGGAAATAGTGTATAGAAGAGTATCTTTGTTTATAGCAAAACAGTCCAGTAGATTGCTCCACATTTATTGTAGAATAAATATCTTTGTCTATGGATTGGAAGTTATTTAGATGCATGCCTGAAGATGCTATGTTCCAAGTTTGAGCCTCCGATATGAAGATTTGAGTGAGTTACGTTCACCAGAGTGAAAACTATTTTTTCTGTATATTTGATGATGATAGGGAGAATGTATTATGCTCCACATTCCTCTGCATCTAAGTATTTCAGTCTATGGCTCTGGAATCAAGTTTGTAATGATGATAAGTGCCTTCAACTCCAATGGTTCATGATTTGGTGGTCCATGGGCGATCTTTTCTTTATGACAATGGATAACAGTTATGTTCAAGTGCTCTGGTTTGAAGAATCTTCTTGACAAAGTGATTAGAGGTTTTGCGGATGTTCTTAGTGATTACAATGTGCTTGTGGATGTCTCTTGATCATGTTCTTACCTTTGGACTAGTCTGCAAAGAGAAATTTGGATCGTGAATGAAGACTGTTCTTAGAAGACTTAATGTTAACACCAGTCTTGGCCAACTTGGTTGTTTTCACTACTTGCGGAGATAAATCGAAGATTTTGGAAGCATGTTGTGGCATGGAAGATTGCATTTGAGTCCCATCTAAGGCATAATGTGAACCGCATACATCTTTCCCTTAGCTAATTTTGTTTAGGTCCAGACCTATGTCTATGTATGTTTGTAATGCCAACCTTGGAGATTGTTCCAATGGTTGATGAATGTAATGCTGACCTTGATGTACATTCCAAGGTTGATGAAGTGTATAAAAACATGCAATGGAGTTACGAAAAAGATGTCCTTGTGAGAAAATGTGAAGATATGTATGAAGGTGTAAGAAGAGCAGAGTAGAGGAGTTATATTGTGCTTCAAAGGAACTGAACCCAAGCATGGAGTAGATGCCATTAAATCAATTCAGCAATCCTTGGTAGTGAGCCACCCCTTGGCAGTGAGTCGATCTTGGCAGTGAGCCCTAGCATTTGTAGTGAGCCTCTATTTTTTGGTATTGCTATAACATATTTATATATGTGGGCTAACACCCATCGTGGTTTTTCCCTTATAGGGTTTTCCACATAAAAATCTGGTGTCTCATGTATTGAATGTGTTATTGTGTTGAGCTTCTTGTTTCATGCTTTCATGGTTAAATCTTAATAAAGTAATTAAGCATTTGATGTGTTTTAGAGGCAACTGATTCACCCCCCCTCTTAGTTGTCTTGAGCATTTCAAAAATTGGTGTTAGAGCAAGGTTCCTTAGAAGTAAGCCTAACAGCTTGAGGTCGATCCAAGATGTCTTATAAGAAAGAAGCTCCTCAATTCGATGGGATGAATTTTTCTTTATGGAAGGTATGAATGAAAAGCCATCTCCTTTGTCTTGGTTATAAAATATGGAAAGTGACAGAGACAAAGTATGTACCATGCCTCAATGGTTTAACAACTGAAGATGAAATCAAATAATATGAGTTAAATATAAAAGCTAGAGATGCTCTATTAAGTGCCTTGTCATACACTAAGTTGATAAAGGTCATGGATTTGGAAACTGCTCATGAAGTCTGGGAAAAGATGAAAAATCTGTGTGAAGGAGATGAGTCTGTTAAAAGCGCCAAATTGCAGGGTCTAAAAATGAAATATGAAGGTTTAAAGATGAGCGAAGATGAGAATATAACAGCCTACATACAAAAGGTTGATGAAATTATCAATGGAATAAAAGGTATTCGAGGAACTATTGAGGAGAAGGTCCAAGTTGCGATGAAAATTCTTAGGTCATTACCTAAATCCTACAGTCACAAGGTAGCTACAATTGAAGAAGTAATGACTGTGAAATATGTCACCAAGCATCAGTTGCTAAGAAAGCTTATAGCTTTTGAGATGAGAGAGCTTGTTGATGCTCTACAAAAGATTGAGACTGCTTTCAAAGCCAGTACTTTAGAGAAGATCTCCAGAGCTGAAAAGTACAAGGTGGAACCTGATGATGAGCTTGATGAAATTGAAGCTAACTTTGTTGATAGATTGCAAAGAGGTTTCGGTAAGTTTAAAGGAAAATTGCCTTTCAAATGTTTCACATGTGGTAAGGTTGGTTACCTTGCTTCTAGATGTCCTGAGAGAATTGAAAGGAATAGAAACAGATTTGAGAATAGACCTAGGGTTCCAAAGAAATGCTACTATGTTAGAGATCTTCATGATGAAGGTGTGACAAATGATGAATCTGATGATGCTAGTACTAGTGCAAATGAGTGCTTGTTTATTGCAATTAAAGAACCTGTATACTAATCCTACTAGCTGTGTGAAGGAAGAAAAACTAGTGGAAGAAAGTACTTTGATTGTTCAGGTTGAGAAAGATAAGGAGGATTGGATTATTGATAGTGGATGCTCACATCATATGACTAGTGAAAAAAGTAAGTTTGTGAGTTTGGAATAGTATGATGGAGGACTGGTTAGGTTTGGAGATAATGTAGCTGGTAAGATTTGTGGAAAAGGATCTATTTCTTTTGATGGAAATCACAACACTAATAATGTCCTATATTTGAAAGGTTTAAAGCATAATTTGATAAGCATTGGTCAAATGTGTGAAAAAGGTTATGATCTAAGATTCAAATATAATGGGTGCAAGATCATGAAAAGCTTTGGAATAGTGATTTCTACTAGTAAGAAGACTAGAGATAACATTTATCAATTAAGAGGAACTAATTATTATTGTTTATTGGCTCAAACAGATGAGAGTTGGTTGTGGCATAGAAGGATGTGTCATATCAATTTTGACAATTTGGTTACTTGATAAGTTCTACACAGGCTGTAAGAGATCTGCCTAAATTGGTGAAGCCTGTCAACACCATTTGGAAGGAGTGTCAATTTGGGAAAAAAACAAGAACAAGTTTAAAAATCAAAGAACAATTCTCTACTGGATTGCTAGAGCTAGTACATACAGATTTGTGTGGTCCTACAAGAACAAGAAGTCTGCAAGGTGATAGGTATTTTATGTTGCTTATTGACAATTATTCTAGAATGACTTGGGTCACTTTTCTAAAAGAAAAATCTGAATCCCTAAACAAGTTCAAAGTTTTCAAGGCAATGGTTGAGAATCAATTAGAGCTGAGGATCAAATGCTTAAGGTCTAATAGAGGAGGTAAATTCACATAAAATGAATTCAATATTTTCTGTGAAGAACAATGGATAAAGAGACAGTTGTCTGCACCTAGGACAACTGAACAGAATGGAGTTGTTGAAAGAAAGAACATGACAGTTCAAGAGGCTACTAGGACTATGTTAAAGGACGCTAACTTACTGGAAGTATACTGGAGAGAAGCCATACACACTACTATGTACATCCTAAACAAAGTTCAAGTCAAAGGTAACAGCTCTAAAACTCCATTTGAATTATGGTATGGAAGAGTTCCTACAGTGAAGTATTTCAAAGTTTTTTGTAGCAAGTGTTATATCAGAACAGAAGAAGAACTAGGCAAGTTTGATGCTAAATGTAATGAAATAATTTTTCTTGGTTACTCTACCAAGAGTAAGGTCTACCGGTGCTACAATAAGAGACTGAAAAAGATTATTGAGAGTGCTAATGTGAAGGTGGATGAAGACAAGGAAAGAATATTCTAGATCTGAGTTGCTATGAATTAGATTAACCTCTGGCTATAGTGAATGAAGAAAAAATGGAACAAGAAGATAGTCAAGATGAAGAAGAGGCTTAGGAAAGTGTTGTTAAGATTCCTAGGTATGTAAGGATTAATCAATCTGAAGATCAAATCATAGGTAACAAAAACAAAGGGGTGTTGACAAGGAAAAAATTTGCAGAAGAACAAGTGAATTACTATATGCTTTCAAAAGTTGAACCAAAAATTGTGAGTGAAGCTTGCAATGATGAAAATTGGGTAAAAGCCATGAAAGAAGAGTTGATGCAGATAGAGAAGAATCAAACTTGGGAATTGGTTCCTAGACCTACTAATAAGAATGTCATTGGAACTAAATGGGTTTTTAGAAACAAGATGAATGAAAATGGAGAAGTTGTAAGAAACAAAGCAAGGCTTGTGTGCAAAGGATATTCTCAAATTGAAGGAATAGATTTTGAAGAGATTTTTTCTCTGATGGCTAGGATTGAAGCAATCAAAATATTTCTGGCATTTGCATCTCACAAAGATTTCAAAGTTTATTAGATGGATGTGAAGTCTACATTCTTGAATGGTGAATTGGAAGAGGAAGTTTACATTGAGCAATTGGAAGGATTTCAATTATCAAACCAAGGTGATATGGTGTGTAGATTGAAAAAGGCATTGTGTGGACTGAAGCAAGCCCCTAGAGCATGGTATGCAAGGTTAGACAATTATTTTCTTCAATTAGGGTTTAGTAAAGGCACTATTTATAGAAATCTCTATTTCAAAATCAATGATAATCAAATCCTGATTGTTGGTCTTTGTTGATGACATTATCTTTGGAGGAAATGAAGGTATGTGCATGAAGTTTGTAGGAGAAATGCAAAATAAATTTGAGATGTCTATGTTTGGTGAAATGAATTTCTTTCTAGGTTTGCAAATTACTCAATTAGATATAGGAATCTTCATTTCTCAGTCTAGGTATGTGAAAGAGATGTTGAAGAAGTTTGGGATGGAGGACTCCAAACCAGTATGCACTCCCATGGTGACTAGCTGCAAGTTGAGAAAAACTGATGAATCACCTAAGACTGATCAGAAAGGGTACAGATCTATGATTGGACGATTACTTTATCTAACTCAAACTAGACCTAATATAATGCATACAGTATGTCTTTCGGCAAGATTTCAAGAAGATCCTAGAGAGTCACATGTGATGGTAGTCAAGAGAATATTAAGGTATTTGAAAGGCACATCAGATCATGGCTTATGGTATCCAAAAGATAATGATTTCACTCTTAGTGCTTATATAGATGCAGATTGGGCTAGAGATGTTGATGACAGGAAAAGTACAAGTGGAGGTGCTTTCTTTTTGGGAATTAGATTGGTTTCATGGCTGAGCAAGAAGAAAGATTCAATCTCCTTGTCTACTGCAGAAGTAGAGTATATTGCAGCAGCATGTTGTTGCACTCAAGTGTTGTGGATGAAGCAAACTTTGAAGGACATAATCTCATTGTGTATGAACGTCCAATTGCAATCTTTTGTGACAATACAAGTGCCATAAACATTTCAAAGAATCCAGTGATTCACTCAAGAACAAAGCATATATCAAAAAGGTATCACTCTTTGAGAGAAAAGGTAACAGAGAATGAAGTAAAGATGGAATATGTGTCCACAAAGGATCAGATTGCAGATATTTTCACCAAGCCTCTGCCTAAGGATACCTTTGAGTATCTTAGAGAAAAATTAAGGGTTATTACCCCTCCTGCTCTAAACTAAGATGCATAAGAATGCATCAGTCCAGTGGTGTCCAAAGTCTTATTCTTTGATCTGGATTGATGTTTTGAGAGCTACCCCTTAGGGGGGAGTAGCAAGTGTTTCTGATATCTATTCCTAACAAAGAGCAGTAAGTGTTACAGTATTGATGAAAGAGCTATTGAATGCAAAGAATACTAAGAGGGAGGTGAATCAATATTCTTAAAACCTTTTCATTCACACATTCATTAATCCACTTACCAAATTTAGTAACATGAAAGCAAAGTAAACATGCTAAGAGCAGCCACAAATTCATAACACATAGACATGAGGATTTTACGTGGAAAACCCAAAAAGGGAAAAACCCTGGTGAGTGTTAGCTCACAATATATTATGATAGCAATACTTAATTACATGAAGGCTCACTGCCTTAGGGCTCACTGTCCAAGAAGTGCTCACTGCAAAAAGGCTCACTGCCAGAAAGCTAGAAGAGAAGATAGAAGAAGGATTGGCTCACTACCAAAAGAAGACTACTACAGGTGCATCTACAAAATACTGAAGTGCAGGACAGGATGTCGAATGTGGGCTCCCAGAGACAATAATTTACCTTTTCTAAATTACCACTTTTATTTATATATTGCTTTGGCCAAAGCTAGATGTACCATTGAAATAGATGGATTAGAAAAGCCTAGATTTTATGTTATATATCTCTACCACATCCTGCATGCAAGAAATATGTCATTCTAGTTATTAAGAATGCATATAGGCATCAGGCTTGCATCAATACTTCCCTCCTACCTTTATCGTTCTAAGTTACTAGGCTCCTCATGCAGGGTCAGGGATTTCTTCAAGTTGGGAAGAAACCTAGGGAAGTTCAGTACTCTGTGGTTGGGTGGAAAAAGTGCCTTAACCACACTCTTGGCCTCAGATTACGGAAGACCAGTGGGGTCATGGTGGTTGAGGATAGAGCTTCTTATGTTATATGATTCATGATGTATATTCCATTGTAATAATCGTTGTATGGATTGCATAGCCAATTTGTAATTGTATAAATACTCTCATTGATGTAATTGATTTAATATCATGTACTTGGAACATTGAAACAGATGTAATGCAATACTCCCTTTGTATATGTAATTGTACTACTTTATATGGAAACGTGCCATTATTGTACTACTATGGATATTCTAATTAATAAAAATGATTCACTTTCTTTATTTGGAATGAGTAATGCTTTTTTGTTGACTATTTTTAGTTTGTGAGATTTTTGTACTTTACATTTTATTGATGAATGACGTAAAACAGAAAACTCTGTTGTTCCCAGAATGACATTTCATTGTTGTACAAAAATATTCCCCTCTCCTCCATATCAAATTATTTCCTTTTGAATTAATTTTCCCCTTTCCGAAAAAAATATACCTTTCCCGTGAGAGAGGAACCCCCGTAAAATAAAATTATCCCTTTTTAAATATTTTACCCACACAAGTAGTTTTGAAACTACCCTAACGTCTTTTACCAAACTCCCATTCTTGAAATTATTTGCCCGGTTTTCCTTCATGAGCATTAATTCTTTAAAGAATTAATTACTACGTCTTTTACCAAACTCCCATTCTTGAAATTATTTGCCCAGTTTTCCTTCATGGGCATTAATTCTTTCAATAATTTATTTCAAATCATTTTATGACTTTAATAAAGTTATATTAATTCTTTTTGACTTTAATAAAAATAATTAATTCAAGAAAATTAATATAATTTTAATTTGGTAAAGTCATATATTTCTCCTCAAATAACCATAGCCTTCCCTTTACAATATTTCCTATTTGGTGATAATTTTTTTTCTAGTGAGCTCAATTTTTAAGGTATTGGAAAAATCTGGGCCAATAGGGTTATCATTAGGGTTAGAATTAGTGTTACAATTAGGGTTATAACTAGTATACCTATATTTAAAATATATATCTAAAGTCTTCGAGAGATATCCTTCTCAAGGCACCTATTTTTTAATCAATTTACCACACATAGGTAGAATAGGCACCTCGAGAAGGATATATCTCGGCATACTTTAGATATATATTTTAAATATAAGTATACTAGTACACTTTTTTTTTAATTTTTTTCAATTTAATTTATTATATTTTGTTGTTTTTATTTACAACCAAAAAAATGTGGGCTCTCTCCTCCACGCTGCAACAACTGTAGTACACCTCTCAGTGTAATAAATTAAACTAATTTAAATATTTATGAATTACCTATAAATTAAACTAAATTAAGTATTTAAATAATAAATTTACATTATAATAAAATAATATTTACATTAAATTGCGCTTCGAATGCCACTAGCATATTTATATTTTAGTTTGCAATCAGAAAGTTTATGATTTGACATCAAACAGATCCACTTACCACAGTTGAAAATGGCGCAGTGTTGATTTTAATAATCTTTCTACTCCCTCTCAATCGAACAAACAATTCAGAGTAGGTGCCCTAAATTTTCTTCAATCTCTCCCTCAGCTATTGAATTTATCCTACAATTTGTTAATCTTTTTTTTTGCGTTGTAGATCTGAAAGTGATTGTCCAAACTGATACAAATACCTTAAAAAAAAGAAATGATTGTAATCATTTCCCTTCCATTTAATAAAAATGGTAAAGAATCATTTATTCTATTTTTTGTGGTTGTTTCATCTATCTACGACCGCCAGCTATTCATAAATTGATAAATGAATGCACACAAATGAAATGGTAGTAGGAATAATTAAATGACCATTTTAAAAAATAGCTAAGAATCTAATTGCATTTAAATGATAACTAGTAGTGGCAAACAACTCAAACAACCACCCAAAATAGAATTATTCATAAATTAATTTATGAATCCACAAATAATACACATATTTTTATTTTTATTTTTATTTTTTCAATTTAATTTATTATATTTTGTTATTTACAACAAAAAAAATGTGGGCTCTCTACTCCAACTTGCTACAACTATAGTATGCCTCTCGACATAATAAACTAGCATACCTATATTTAAAATATACATCTTAAGTACACTGAGAGATATCCTTCTAGAGGTGCCTAATGTTAGGATTAGTGATTAAAAATAGGCACCTCAAGAAGAATATCTCTCAGCATACTTTAGATATATTTTTTAAATATAGTTATTCTAGTAGCATCTAAAGTAACAAGCATAATTCTAACTATATTATATAATTATAAGAATTATTATAATTAATTATAATATATATTAGATATATTAGTATAATATATTATATAATAATTATATAAAATTATATTATATAATATTTATAATTATTATTATTATTATATATTAATAATTAAAATAAAATATTATATATTATATTTACTATTAGAGTTAGGGAAACAATTAGGGTTAGAATCACAATTAGAAATACGGTTAGGGTTAGGATTACAAGTAGGGTTAGGGTTAGTATTGTGGTGAGGGTTAGGGTGAGGAATAGAATTAGGGTTAGGGTTACAATTATGGTTAGAATTGGAGTTAGGGTTAGCATTAGTGTTAGGATTAAGGTTAGGGTTAGTGTTAGAAATATAATTAGGGTTCAAATTAGGGTTGGTATATGGTTAGCATTAGGGTTAGTGATAGTATTAGAGTTACGACCAAAATTATGCTTAGAATTATGTTAAATAGGGATAGATTTAGAAATATAGTTACATTGAGGGTTTTGAGGCTTATAAAACAATGTTGAGTGTAATATCACAGTTATGGTAAGAATTAGGGTTAAATTAATAATAATAACAATAACCCTAACCCTAATACTAACCCTAATTTTAATTCTTACTCTAATTATAATTATAGTCCTAACATGAAGCTTGACCCTAATTCTAACCCTAATCATAAGCCTATATGCAACCCTAGTTATAACCCTATATGTAATTCTAACCATACTTGCATCCCTAATTCTAAACCTAGCCCTAACTCTAACACTAATCCTAATTCTAACCCCAACCATAAAATTGATTCTAACCATAATTTTAATTCTAACACTGATTTGGACCCTAACCCTAACCCTAACCTTAGTTCTAACCCTAACCCTAATCATCACCCTAAACCTACTTTTGACCCTAATTCTCATTCAAATTCTCACACTATTTTTAATTGTAACCCTAAAAATAGCTCTAATTTTAACCCTAACCTTAACCCTAATTCAAACCCTAACCCTAACCTTGATACTAACCTTAACTTTGATTGTAACATTAACCCTAACTCTAATTCTAACATTAACCAACATTAACCCTAATTATAGTCATAACCCTAATTCTTACTCTAACTCTAATCTTAAATTTAACCCTAACCATTACTCTAATTATTTTCCTAATCCTAAGTCTATCACTAACCCAAATTCTATCCCTAACCCTAATTGTAAGTCTAATTCTTGCCCTAATTCTAATAGTAACCCTAATTCTAACTCTAACACAAACCATAATTCTAATTCTAACTATAACCCTAACCCTAACACTAATTCTAACACTAACCCTAACCTTATTTCTAACTCTAGTTTTAACCCTAACCCTAATTCTAAGTCTAACACTAACATTACTTATAATTCTAAACCTAACCCTAACCCTTATTATAACCCTAACCCTTATTATAACCCTAACCCTAATTCTAACCCTAACTCTAACCCTAAAACTATCCTAATTCTAAACCTCGCCATAAAATTGATTTTAACAACAAATTTAATTCTAAGACTGATATGAACCCTAACCTTATTTCTAACCCTAACCCTATTTCTCACCCTAACCCTACTTTTGACCCTAATTCTCACCCTATGTTTGACTATAACCCTAAACATAGCCCTAATTTTAACCTTAACCCTAACCCTAACTCTAACCCTAACAATGACCATAATTCAAACCCTAAACCTAACCTTAATACTAACCTTAACCCTAATTTTAACCTTAACCTTAACTCTAATCATAACCCTAATTCTAATCCTAACCCTAACCCTAATTCTAACGCTAACCCTAACCCAAATTCTAACTCTAACGCTAACACTAACCCTAATTCTAACCTTCACCCTAATTCTAATTCAACCCCTAACCCTAACCCTAACCCTAACCTCAGTTCTAACCCTAACCTTGATTCTCGCCCTAACCCTAACCCTTATTATAACCCTAACCCAACTTTTAACTCTAATTCTCACTCTACTTTTTATTGTAACCCTAATTCTCATTGTAATTCTAACCCCTATCCTAACCCTAATTCTAACTACAATTCCAACACTAACTCTAATTTTGACCCTAACACTAACCCTAATTCAAACATTACCCCTAATTATAGTTGTAACCTAACTCTAACCCTAACCTAATTATAACCCTAACCCCAACCCTAACCTTAATTGTAATTCTAACCCTAACTCTAATTCTAACCCTAACCCTAAACATAGATTTAATTTTAACCCTAACCCAAACTCTAACCCTACCCCTAACATAATTCAACCCCTAAGCCTAACCTTAATACTAACCTTAATCCTAATTGTAGTTCCCTAACCCTAACTCTAATTCTAACATTAACCCTAAGTATAGTCGTAACCCTAACCCTAACCCCAACCCTAACCCTAATTTAACCCTAACCATAACCATAATTCAAACCCTAACCCTAATTCTAACTCTAACCCTAACCCTAACCCTAACCCTAACCCTATTTCTAACTCTAATTTAGCCTTAAACCTAATTTTCAGGTTGACCCCAACCTTAATTCTAATTCTAAACCTAACCCTAACCCTTATTATAACCTTAAACCTAAGTCTAACTCTGACCCTAACCCCAACTCTAACCTTAACCCTAATTCTATCCCTAGTTCTAACCTAACCATTATTCTAACCCTAATTCTAACTTCAACTTGAACCCTAACCCTAACCCTAATTGTGATGCAGGAGCATCCAGAGGTGTAAGGGTAATCTTGCACCAGCCAAAAAGAAGTTAATTCAAAACCATTGTAGTTGTTCTCATTTCTTCCCATAATTAGTGTCTTTGGTTCCATAATATCCAGAATAATAATGTAGGACTTTCAGTTTTTCCAAAACTGCTAAAAATAGCGACCTGCCTATTTAAGAAAGTGTACCTGCTATTTTTAGAAAGTTTGTATTTGGGCACGTAATGAAGCAAAAACTTCCAAAAATGTTACATAATGGAAATATAAGACCTTTGGTGAAGGAATCAAGCAAAGATTATTTGTGAGCTGAAAAATATTAAAGTTTTTGTTTTCTGAAAAGCCCCTGAAAATTTACAGAATGAGATATGAGGCACTAAAACTTCTCATAACGTCTCAAAAAGTTGATGGAAATCTATTTACATATTTCAAGTGTGATAGTTTACATCGCGAGCTTTCCGACGCTTAAAACGGTTCGTCAATCGGACACTCGAATCAAAAGTTATGCTTCCTGGAAGTTGACCTACTTTTGGAGGGAGTTGTAAAATTTGAAATTTAGCTGGAGGCCGCCAAAAAGTGCTATTTATGACTATTTTGGGAACCCTGGGTAGTAGTAGAGTCAAGGGGGCCAATGTGGAGTCAAGAATAGGTGGGAAAACATAAACCCTAGTTGATTTGGGGTTACAGAAGGCTGAAGATTCTAGAGTCTTGAGGTTGGGAAAGCTGTAATGTGTTGTAGCCAGTAGAGGATTTATCCTCTTATTGTAATTGAGCTTCTGTAATGTAATGAGTTACCCAGTTCAATAAAAGAAAGTTCTATTTGCTGTGTTCAATATCTGTTATTGTGTGTTTTGTGATTTACCCCCTTCATCAAGTGGTATCAGAGTCAGGTTCCTGAGTGTGAAGACAGATTGCCGACCATAACGCAGTTTGTACCAGGACTTGAGGTTGTGGGTTTGCTGCGGAGACCAAGATGCCTCCACGAAGAAATCATGTTGGGAGGAATGCTTTGACAGAAGAGGGTTTTAGAGCCCTACAAAGGCAAATCGATACATTGCAAGAGGATCTACGAAGAGGGTTTGAGTCGAGGACAAGAGAAGAAAGTGAAGGTGAAGATGAAGAAGAGCTATCTGAGGAAGAACAAGAAGCTGCCAGAGATCCTGTAGAAGTTAGGTTGTTGAGGGCCATTTCAAAGATTGGAAAGAGGCCCAGGATCAAAGTTTCTATATATTCTAGAGATTTGAATCCAGAATAGCTTATTGATTGGATCAATGACATGGAGGAGTATTTTGAGTATGAAGATGTGGAGGACCTAGATCGGGTTAAGTTTGCAAAAATAAAGTTGAAGGGCCATGTCAATATTTGGTGGAAGGAGGTCCAATTAGAGAGTAATAGAAGAGGAAAAGGAAAGATCTCCAGATGGGATCAGATGGTGGAGAAACTAAAGAAGTAGTTCATTCTTGTGGACTATGAGATGAAATTGCTGAAGAAACTGCAAGGACTGAAGCAAGGTAACAAGTCTGTTAAGGAGTATACAGAAGAGTTTTATAAAATTACTATCAGGACAGGCCATGTAGAGCCCAACAAGGAGAAGGTAGCATGTTACATTAATGGGTTGAGGCCGAGTATTCAAGAGGAGTTGAGCCTGGTTAGAATGACCACCATAGAAGATGCATACCAGTTTTCCCTAAAGGTGGAAGAGAAGCTGAATAAAAGATTTGACGCAAGCAAAGGGGAAGAGGTCAAGGCGGAAGGACTGGTGGAAGACCCTATGGGGGCTGAAATGAAGATGCAAAGAAAAGTGAAGAAGTTGGCACCAGTCAAAATCAGGGAGGTGATAATACCTACTACCCTCGTGACCAGAACAATGGTGAGCAAAGAGGAAGAAGAGGAGGCAGACCTGGGCAAGGACCTAGAAGAGGAGGTTTCAGAGGAACCTGTTTCCAATGTGGAGAAGAAGGGCATCGAGCATATGAATGTCCACAACATCAAGGAAGCACGAATAGAAGCCCTGAAGGAAATGCACGAGTTGTACATGTAGATGAAGATGTGCAATCTGAGCATTCTGAAGATGCTAAAAGGGGAGAAACCCTAGTTGTCAGAAGAACTTTGTTGAATGAGGAGAGAGAACCCAATCAGAGGAAGAGTCTATTCCGCACAAGGTGCAAATGTGAAGGTAAGTGTTGTGATATTATTATTGACAGTGGAAGCACTGATAATCTTGTTTCAGAGGAGATGGTTGACAAGTTGAAGTTGACAAGAAGAAAGCATCCACATCCATATCGGATTGCATGGTTGTAGAAGGACCATAGAGCTTTGGTCAATGAGTAGTGTTTAGTAAAGTTCAAGATTGGTGACTACCATGATGAGGTGTTGTGTGATATCATACCAATGGATGCATGTCATATGCTGTTAGGGAGGCCGTGGCAGTATGATAGGAGTCCTGTCCATGATGGCCATGCAAACACATATTCCCTAACAAAGGATGGAGTTCGTCATAAGTTGAAGCCCTTGAAGGAGGTGGAAGAAAAGGTATGTAGTACTACTAGAATTTGCTTGGTAGATGGTAGGAAATTTTTGGAGGGTATGAAGCATGAGCGTCATTGCTTTGCATTGATTCCTAAGATTAGTCAAGAGAAATGTGAAGATGTACCTGTAGAAGTTTCAGATATGTTGGAAGAGTTCCAAGACATTATCTCTAATAATGTACCAGAAGGTTTACCACCAGTAAGGAAGATAAGTCATCAAATGGATTTGATACCAGGAGCCAATTTGCCAAACAAGGCAGCCCATAGAATGACCCTTGCAGAGAATGAAGAGCTGAACAGACAAGTTCAGGAGTTGTTGAGGAAGGGACTGATAAGGGAGAGCCTAAATCCATGTGTGGTACCTGCAGTACTAGCACCAAAGAAGGATAGAGAATGGAGGATGTGTACAGACTCTCGAGCCATCAATAAGATAACAATCAAGTATAGATTTCCATTGACAAGATGGATGACATCATGGATTGTTTGAGTGGAGCCAAGTACTTCATGAAGATTGACCTGAAGAGTGGGTATCACCAGATCTGTATCAGAGAAGGAGATGAATGGAAGACAGCCTTCAAGACAAAGGAAGGTTTGTATGAGTGGTTAGTCATGCCATTTGGGCTAACCAATGCACTGAGCACATTCATGCGGCTCATAAATGAGGTACTGAAAGAATTTTTGGGAAGTTTTGTTATTGTTTATTTGGATGATATTTTGATTTTTAGTAAGACTTGGGATGAACATCTGATGCATATTAGAAGAGTTCTAGAGAAGTTGAGGGAAGAGAAGCTGCTGATTAATCTAAAGAAATGTAGTTTTGTAAAGAAGGAGTTGGTATACCTAGGATTTGTGTCTCAGAGGAAGGTCTTAAGATGGACCCAGAAAAAGTAAGGGCTATCATTAAATGGCCTACGCCAAGGAGTACAATGGAGGTAAGATCTTTTCATGGTTTGGCAAGTTTTTACAAAAAGTTTATCAGGAATTTTAGTAGCATTTGTGCACCCCTAACTGAGACAATGAGAGGGGATAGAAAAGAGTATAGATGGACTAAAGGAGCAGACAAGAGCTTTGACACATTGAAGCAGAAAGTCATAGAACAACCTATTTTGGCACTTCCAGATTTTAATAAGGTATTTCAGGAAGATTGTGATGCTAGTGGTAGTGGTATAGGAGTTGTTTTGAGCCAAGAAGGTAAGCCCATTGCCTATTTTAGTGAGAAGCTTAATGATGCCAAGAAAAAGTATTTTGTTTATGATCAAGAGTTTTATGCAATAGTCCAGGCTTTGAAGAAATGGAGACATTATTTGTTGCCAAAAGAGTTTGTTTTATATACTGATCATCAGGCTTTGCAGTATCTTCATAGTCAAGGAAAGTTAAATCAAAGGCACTTAAAATGGGTTGAGTTTTTGTAGAGTTATACTTTTGTTTTGAAGCACAGGAGTGGGAAGTCCAACAGGGTTGCAAATGCCTTGAGCAGAAGGTGAAATTTGTTGACAGTAATGAAGATAGAGGTTGTTGGGTTTGATGAACTCAAAAGTTTGTATCCTAAAGATCTAGATTTTGCAGTGGCTTGGAAAGCTTGTTTGGAACCTGTTACTTTGGATAGGACAAAATGGTTGAATTTCATAATCCAAGATGGAATGTTGTTTAGAGGAAGCCAATTGTGCATTCCAAGGAGTTCCATGGGAGAGAACCTAATTAAGGAGAAGCATAGTGGGGAGTTAGCTGGACACTTTGGTCGAGATAAGACCATTGCCATTGTCGGTGAAAATTATTATTGGCCACAGTTGCAACAGGATGTGAGGAAATTTGTGTAGAGTTGTAGAGTGTGTCAGATGGCAAAAGGAACAAGTCAAAATACAGGGTTGTATCAACCATTACCTGTACCGGAGAAGCCATGGGATGATATTAGCATGGGTTTTGTTCTTGGTTTACCAAGGACACAGAGAGGACATGATTCTATTTTTGTGGTGGTGGACAAATTCTCAAAAATGGCACATTTTATTCCTTGTAAGAAGACTAATGATGATGTTCATATTGCAGAGTTATTTTTCAGGGAAGTGGTGAGACTACATGGTCTACCAAAAAGCATAGTTTCAGACCGAGATACCAAGTTTGTTGGTTATTTCTAGAGGACATTGTGGAAGAAGTTGAAGACAAACTTGAAGTTCAATTCTACACACCATCCACAGACTGATGGACATACAGAAGTGGTGAATAGGAGTTTGGGTAACCTACTATGATGATTAGTAGGAGATAAGCCCAAGGGATGGGATTCGATTTTACCATAGGCAAAATTTGCCTACAACAATTCTGTCAATAGGAGTACTGGTAAATCACCATTCTAGATTATATATGGTAATAGCCTAGGAAATGCTTCTGAGTTAAGGAAGCTGGACAATGGAGAAAAGACAAGTGCTGAAGCTGAAGACTTTGCAGAACATTTGAAGAAATTGCATGAAGAAGTGAGAAAGCACATTAATAAGATGAATATTCAGTACAAGGCTAAGGCAGATCAGAAGAGGAGGTATAAGGAGTTCCAGGTGGGAGATGAAGTCATGGTTCACTTGAGAAAAGAAAGGTTCCCAGTTGGAACATACAATAAATTAAAAATGAAGAAATTTGGACCATGCAGAATCGTGAAGAAGCATGATTCAGGAAATGCATATGAGGTAGAGCTGCCGAGTGGGATCAATATTTCTCTTGTTTTCAACATTGCTGATTTATCAAAATATCATGAAGGTGGAACAGAGAATGGACCAACAGAAGTGCAGTGGAGTATTCCGGCATCTACTTCAACAGAGGAGATAGAAGAGATTTTGGATAGCCATGTGGGAAGGAGCACTCGGAACAAGCAATATGAAGAATATCTAGTGAAATGGAAAGGAAGGCATGTTGAAGATTCTTCTTGGTTGTCTAAGGCAAAGGTTGACCATTTGGGTTTTCCTCACACAAACACCTGAGACGTGACAGGGTCACTTCTCAAGTTACCTTGGGTGTTTGATGCAGGAGCATCCAGAGGTGTAAGGGCAATCTTGCATCACCCAAAAAGAAATTAATTCAAAACCATTGTAGTTGTTCTCATTTCTTCCCATAATTAGTGTTTTTGGTTCCATAATAGCCAGAATAATCATGTAGGACTTTCAGTTTTTCTAAAACTGCTAAAAATAGCGACCTGCCTATTTAGGAAAGTGTACCTGCTATTTTTAGAAAGTTTGTATTTGGGCATGGAATGAAGAAAAAACTTCCAGAAAGTTACATAATGGAAATATAAGACCTATGGCAAAGGAATCAGGCAAAGATCATTTGTGAGCTGAAAAATATTAAAGTTTTTATTTTCTGAAAAGCCCCTGAAAATTTACGGAATGAGATATGAGGCACTAAAACTTCTCATAATGTCTCAAAAAGTTGATGGAAATTCATTTTCAAATTATCGGCGTGATAGTTTACATCGCAAGCTTTCCGGCATTTAAAACGGTTCATCAATCGGACACCCAGATCAAAAGTTATTCTTCCCAGAACTTGACCTACTTTTGGAGGGAGTTGCAAAATTTGAAATTTCGCTAGAGGCTACCAAAAAGTGCTATTTATGACTATTTTGGGAACACTGGGTAGTAGCAGACTCAAGGGGGCCAGTGTGGAGTCAAGAATAGGTGGGAAAATAGAAACCCTAGCTGATTTGGGGTTACAAAAGGCTGAAGATTCTAGAGTCTTGAGGTTGGGAAAGCTGTAATGTGTTGCAGCCAGTAGAGGATTTATCCTTTGATTGTAATTGAGTTTTTGTAATGTAATGAGTTGCCCAGTTCAATAAAAGAAAGTTCTATTTGTTGTGTTCAATATCTGTTATTGTGTGTTTTGTGATTTACCCCCTTCATCAAATTGTAGCCCTAATTTCTAATTTTAACCCAAATTGTAACTATAACTATAACCCTAACCCTAATTCTACCCCTAGATCTACTTAACCCTAATTTTATTCTTAATTCTGACCATAACCCCAACCCTAATTCTAACCATAGTTCTAAATATAGATATAAATGTAAATGACCTTTGTTGTTTTATTTCAATTAAAATTGATTTTATTTAGATTAAAACTAAAGGGTAAGCTCTTCCCTTAACCTTGTTATTCATTTATTTGGAATACTTACATAGAGGGAATTCTCACACAAAATCACATTTGGTAACATGTAATCTTCCATAAAACCACATAAACCACATAAATATTAAGGTATTCTTTAAAGTATAGTGTACTTAAGAAATTATGGTTAGCAGAGCTTAAATTTGACAGTTGACAGTTGTATAGTGTATTTAGGCATTTTTGCTGTAAAATACAATCAAATTTTTAAAAAGACCATATCATAAGAAAGGAGAGACTTTGGACAAACTATCAAAATTTATATAGGATTATGGTGATATATATATTTGGTTTTTATATAATCTATTTATACTAAGGTATGTCATAGTATTTTAAAGACAACATTGAATAGATAATTGTGACAAAAAATTGCTTGACTATCAAATTTAAGCCCTAATGGTTAGTATTCCATAAAAGAAATTTTTATTTTTATTTTATTTATAAAAATAAATGAGTTTATTTTTCTTATATATATATATATATATATATATATATATATATATATATATTCTTTAAAGTATAGTATACTTAAGAAATTATGGTGAGTATTGTAATGCACACGTGTACACCATGCACAAATGTGCACACGGATGCTAGCCTTTATTTTATTATTAGTAATTCAAATAGGATTAGCAAAAGAGAGCAAATGTATATTCATCAAATGTGTAATACATCCCATAGAATTTGAAATACCAATTATAACCCAAAAATAATTTAGATACTCATTTCATTTGCAATGACTTACCCCTAATATTGTAATATTGTTTGCATTAAATAAAATAATAATTGTCTTTTTAAAATTATTTGCATACATTAATTTTTACCATTAATATTAATTTAGAAATAAGCACTCAACGCCTAAATTTGATGGCCTTATTTAGGCATTTTTACCATAAAAGACAATCAAAATTTTAAAAAGATTGTATCATAGAAAGGAGAGATTTTAGATAGACTTTCAAAATTTTTATAGAATTGTGATGAAATATATTTGGTGTATATATAATTTTACTTAGGCCCTAAAGCTCTCATCACTAAATTAATTTAAAAAGCACATCATAGTAAATCATCCTCTAATTAAAGAATCTTTAAACTAAAACTTAGGGATATATAACACTCACTCCTAAATTAATTTAAATAATCCAATAATCTCATTTGATACCACTTATATTTATTCGACAACTAAATTAATTACATAATTTAATTTAATTTAAATAATTTAATTACAATTAAATAACTTTCTTGCATGTAATTTCCAAAAAAAAATTAATACCAAACACAATAATAAATTTTAAAAAGAAATAATAAAAATAAGACTAATTCTAATAAATTAAATTTTAAAGGCAACAATAAATTCTAAAGAATAAGTATATGAAGCTAAATTTAAGGAAAAGAAATAGAATTAGTTAAGAAGTATATAAAACATATCTTGAAATACCCTCTTTTCACTCCTTGTTTATGTGTTTATTAATTTACATTTTTTTTTGGTTTTGAAACCCTAACTTTGAATTATCCGGTTGTTGTATGCATATACATCAAAAGAAAAAGAAGATTTAAATTAAATATGTATGGTAAGGAATGAATCAATACAAAATTTAAAATTAATATTTATTTCTTGTTTTAAAAACAAAATGGTTTACTACATATTTGATTTGGTTTTTTTTTTTTTTTTTAAACAATCAATGAATAAGAAAAATAATTAAAATAAAAAATTAAATAAGTTGACATCAATTTTAAGTCTTAATAATTTTAAATCCTAATTTTATTTTTTTTAAATCAATTATAAGAACTCATTAATCCTTAAAGGACTCCATTAATCAATGGTAGATTTTTTTGTCTTTTTATTTTGTAGTTTTCCCTATAACCTAAATTTTTTTAAGGGATTATAACTTGTTTTGATATGGTTTCTTTTATTTTAAACCATTTTTTTCTTTCTTGTCTTATTGTTTCAATGTAATTAGTATTATGATGTGGTTTTGGCATGCTTTCTTTTATGTTTAGCCATTACTTTTCTCTTTACTTCTTTTAAAGATTTTTTATAGTTTTTTAAAAAAAGGTATAAGGTAAAACTTAATAATTTTCTTAAAAATTAAATGTTAACTTATTGTCTAATTGTTTTTATTAAATTAAATTCAAATTAAAACATACTATTATTGATGAATTATTCTCGCCCATTCTAATGAGTTTTTGAATTTTATGATTTTTGTTTACAAGGATCTATCAGTGCTTTCCTGCCTAGGACACCTAATTAGTTAAAAATAGTAAGATTTGTTTCATTTCCTTACATTTCCATGATTTGAATAAAGAAGTAATATAATTTCATTTGATGCAAGCACATACAACTTTCTTAGAAGCTAAAAGGATTCAGTCTACAATTTTTCTTAAAACATAAACTGAGAAGCAGATAACTGATAAAATCCTCATGAAATTCATGTTTCACAAATGAGGTTGCAGTCAAATTCCAGGGCCAATTCCCATTAAAACTACCTAAAAACATTTTTAATACTAGTTCCTAGTGGTCCAATTGAGGGGACATATGCATTTGCTTCTTTATTTTCTATTCTTGCTATCTTTTTGATTTTTTTGGAAATAATTAATAGTAAATTTTTAAACCCAAATTCAAATCCCTTGATTTGTAATGGGCTTGCTCTTGTATAGCTACATGTAAATTTCAATTTGTGTGTTGAGAAAAAATTAATTATTGTGCAAACTATCAGCCTTCAACGGGTTCGAAATTAGTCTCCCTGAGGAGTAGTTGCTCCTCAAATTCAGAAACTATTTTATTGCATCTAACTTTATTTAACACTGTATTGGACTGCAAACAGAACAATTTCAAATCTATATAACTTGTGAGACTTGATTACTTTTGAAGATTACCTGTTAGTGTTGTATATAGACTTTTGATAGCTTTTAGCCCATTAACACTAATTATCACTATCAGATGAATGTCATGTATCATCTAGGACTATAAGTCCAAAGACCAGTTTTCTATCTACAACTTCATCAAACTATGCTCTGATTTATGGTGTTGATTAAACCTACCAACAATACATGTACCTGCCTAAGACTGATAACATGTTTCACACAAATCAAATCCCTCAGACTCACTACAATCTTTACATCTGTACCTCTTTCCCACAATGGGATAGAGCCCAAAATTATCACATACAATGCGTGGATGAACAAGTGTTTCCATTTGATATGACGTCTCTGCTATCTCATCAGTTGGGAACTCCTCCTTAGGTTGGTTATTTTGCACACGAATTGATTTCTCTCTATCTACATATTCCACCGTGAACATGCTCTATAAGTAAGAAGTGATGCAGCTCCAGAAAAACAGCCCATGATTTTGCAGGGTGCAAGCTTTAACAAACTTGGCCTTTAAGAGTTGTTCCTTGAGAGACATTATTAGCTAGAAAATCAGTTACTTTGTTTCCTTCTAGATAGGTGTGGGCTAATGTGACATTGCCCAATTCGCCTAAACATTCCCAAATTGCCTCCACCAAATATTTCAATTTCCAATTGGTAATGCTTATGGATATTATGGCATTTATACATATTAGTGAATCTCCTTCGATATCTATGCCGTTTAATTGTTGATCTTTGCATAGTCAGAGACCATAGAATAATGCAGAGAATTTGGCTTCATTATTAGTACCGATAGGTAATTTCTTCCAGAAGACCCAAATTATCTTACCATGGGAATTTCAAATGATGACCCCTGCTCCAAAGACACACCGCACCATCGAAGTTCAGTTTTCGTCTCCCAGTAGGTGAAGCAACCCATTTAGTGAGTGCAGGCTTATTTCTTTTTTCCACCTTATCTAAGTTGTAGGCGGAGCAACCCATTTGGTGAGTGCACGCTTCTTTCCTTTTTCCACCTTATCTGAGTTGTAGCATTGGCATGGTATTATTAGGTTAGGTCCGGCCACCTTTTCCTAATTTCTCTGTCTAATCCCTTAAATGGTATCGAGGAATAATATTATATTTATATTATTAAAATATTATTAAATTATCATAAAGAATGTTTATAATAATAATAAATATAGTAATAAATACAATAAAGAAAATTATTTAACTATAATTATTTATTATAATTATAATATAGTATTATATTTATATTATTACATTATTATTATATTATTATATTATATTATTATAATATTATATATTATATTATATTATATTATATTTATATTTATATTTACTATTGTATTATTATATATAATAGTAAATATAATATAATATAATTATATTTACATTATTATATATGTTTTTTAATATAATATATTATTTATATATTATTAATTATTATAAGCCCTAACTATTTTAAATCATAACTATTATAAACCTTAATTGTTTTAAATCATAATTATTATTATAATAATATACAAATAATTAGAATAAAAGTAATTAGGGTTATAATAATTATTATGATAAAAAGTTATTAATACCAACCTTAATTCTAACTCCAACCCTAACCCTAATTCTAATCATAATTTTAACACTAATTTAACCTAAATCTTAATCCTAACCCTAATTCTAACCCTAATTGTAACCCTAACCCTAAATCCAATTATAATTCTAATCTTGATTTTATTTCTAACCCTAATTATTATGGCAATACTAATTCTATTACTAATTATTACTATAATCATAACCTTAATCTTGATAGTAATGCTATCCCTAACTCTAATTCTAACCCTAATCCTAATTCTAACCCTAAGGATAACCCTAATTCTATCCCTAACCCTAATTCTAACCTTAACCCTTACTCTATTACTAATTCCAACTCTAATCCCAACCTTAACTCTAACCATAGCTGTATATATAGATATAAATGTAAATAACCTTTGTTGTTTTATTGTAACTATAACCCTAACCCTAATGTTTAGCTACTTATAACCCCAACCCTAACCCTAATTGTAATCATAATCTTAACCCTAATTCTAATCTAAACCCTAATCCTAACCCTAATTCTAACTATAATCATAACCCTAATTCTAATTGTAATTGTAACCCTAACCCTAAATCCAATTATAATTCTAATCTTGAGATATCCAAGTTTGTAATCCTAACCCTAACCTTAATTGTAACACTAATCCTAACCCTAACTCTAATTCTAACCCTAACAATAACCCTAATTATATCCTTAAAACTAATTTTAACTCTAACCCTCACCGCAATACTAACCCTAACCATAACCCTAATTGTAACCCTAATTTTAACCCTAATTCTAATCGTAAATGTAATCGTAATCCTAATATTATCCCTAACCCTAACCTTAATCCTAACCTTAATTCTAACCCTAACCCTCACCCCAATACTGTGGAGCTTGAGAAGCAAATGTATGAGGAGGACTTGGCCTTCTGGTTTGCAAATGGTATTTCTGCATAGCAAACCACATGTCAAATTAGACTGAATATCCTTAAAGGCTAATTCTAAATGCTGATCAACCTACATGTGAGTGCAATGTAAGTGCAAAGTGTATACCTATAAATGACTTTTGACTTCGTCATTGGTAAGCCCATCCACCTTCATCAACTCTCTGATTTGCTTTGGCGTTGCTACTGTCCATAAAAAAAGAATAGGTGCAGTGATTTCAATGTTCAAAATCCACAATGCCATTATAATGCTTCTAATGCAGAAAAAAATCATACAGATCTCATCTGGAAATAGGAGAACTCAATGATCATTTGTTCTCCATAACCAGAAGTAAAGATCGGATAAAAATGAAAAATTAAGGCAAATTCAGATTTATGCTTATGGCATGAAGGAGAGAGTTACTAGTCCTCTGCAGAAGAGACTTCACTTTTGATTTTCAAGAGTCCAAGACACATGGAAACCATTTCTAAGACTCACTCTAGCACTTAGGCATAAAAGACATGACAAGTATGCACAGGAATTGAAATACACATTGAAGGTAAACAACTAAGACCTTAATTTCCAAGAGGAATTGTTTAACACAAAATCTTAGTCACCAAAGGAGCGCTTGTTCTCAACCTTAAAACCAAAATCAAGCAATGCCTAACTATCAGCACAGTATGTTTGACATAGGAAAAATTATCTAGGGCTCTAAATCTATATGCCTTGAAGTTTCTAAAGGTGTAATTAGAATACAAAAAAGTACAACTATAAACCCATCAAACTAAATAATCGACAGATGACAGAAGCCAGAATTCAATTTTTAAAGTCTATGAATTCTCACCTTGTGAGCCACCAAGCTGTTGAAGAGCACTGACAAAGCGCCTATGCAGCTCTGGTGACCAGCACCTTCTAGCCTTTCCCTGAGATTGACCACCAGATTCTCTCCTAGGATATGGGAGGGGATGGGATCCCTCTATAGTTCAAATTTAAATTTTTTTAGTAACTTTTAATTTAGTATCACAATGATAGTTATCAAATGAAAGAAGTCACATGGAAAACACTTCAGTCTAAGCTAAATAAAGATCTGTCACTTTGGTGTGATAAAATGCTGACTAGGTAGCAGATCCGTCAAACCACCTTAACTGTGCTCCATAAACAGATGGAAACCAGTGTTTCACGTCATTCAGAATCATACAGATCCTCATAATCATCATCATGATGCATGATAAACCGTGAAGAAGCCGTGTAATTAACTTTTACCAAGGTCTTGGCAAGTGGAGGAGAATAAGTTCTTTGGAGGTCAATTTTAAAATTCAATTCAAAACTGGAGGAGCCTCTATAAAATCTTTCTACCTATATATATACAGAGCTTCCATTTACTGAGAGGCATATATCCCAGTTATTCTACTGCACAGAACTTGTGTTATCTTTGTCTCAAATTTTGTTTTATATATTCTCTGGCAGTTGGCCTGCAGAGGCTCCTTGATTTCTTTCACATTTCATTTTTTGAGTTGGGCCCCATTTGGTTTGCAAGGTTTTAGTTCTTGAAGATACATTTATTGCCTTAATGCCCTATCCCAACTTGTTTTTTTGTTAAGGCCGTTTTGCCAAGCGTGTGGGATTGCTTTCAATTTGCTGATGTCTTGTCTTCTAGAATTTTACCCCTTCCTTTGGAGACATTCTGTTCTGTTCACTGGTTTTTTTAGCTGACAGTCGCTGAGTCTTATTACACAACTGCAAATTCAGCTGGTTTGCAGTCTCAGAGTGAAGCATTCATTTACAAGGCAGGGCTGCAAAGTTCACAAAGATGATTTTCTTTTTCTTGATGGATATACATTTTTGTTTGAGGATTTTGCAATGTATATAGATGTGGGTCTGAGGTAAATTGTGATTGTACTTGAATTTATCTTGCATGACAGGTTAGTAGACGTCAATTTAAATCAGGAGAATAAAAATGTACACATCTTGTCATGTCACTGTAATATTTTTTTTAAAAATTAAATTTTTATATACTTTTAAGATTCAAATAAAGAAAATTTTATATACAAATGTAATAATTGTATTGTGTATATGTATATTCATATTTTACAAAAATAAAATAAATCTTTTATAATTAAATAAAATTTTGCATACATAAATATGTTTAATATCAAAGTGACCAATGTATTACAACAACAAAAAATTAAAGTAACCAATAATTTAAACAAATATCAAAATCACATTTTATTTATTAAATCATATACTTTCTATAAAATGTACTACTAAAATAAAATGAGTCCTTTATAATCATAATAAAATGGTTTTTACAGACCCTAGCTTATCTTAATTAGGATTGAATATAATAATAATATCCCAAAAGTTTGAGGAAGGAAATATCTATGTAATTGGTGAAATATCTATATAAATAAGGAGGCACATCCTCTACCTTAATCACACTCAAAGAGTTGTAGTGGGAGGTGCATCCTCCATGTTAAAGTGGTAGGGTGCATCAATTCCATCATCTTGAGATGATTCTTCATGTTGGTGTTGCCGTAGATGTTGAAGGTCTGAAAGGCATGATATCATACTTGAAACACTATTCATCATTCCCAATCCCTGAAATTATAATAAAAATCACTAATGAGAAATTGCTAGATAAATATTTTGAACTATGTTTAAGACCATTTATCAAGTTGTAAAAGAGGCAACAAAAGTATATGTTTAAGGGTAAACAACCATATCACCTTTAGTTCTTTAAACAATTTCTCTTCAAACTCTTTTTCTTAGAAAAATGTTATTTGTTTATTTCATTAGCTATACTCCATAGGGCCCAAGTAGAAATTTAAATCTAAGCCTAAAATTGGAATGTAACACATGGTATAAGATGAAGATAGTATGTTAGTTTGGAATATGGTAAGATAAGGACTAGGTTATTAATCTAAATTAGGACATAGGAACATATAAAAAGGGACCAAATTAGTTTATTTTTAAATAAATTAAGGTAAAAATGTGGATATAAAGATGACAAACATGAACCAATAGTTTTATCTAATAGCTATGCAATAGGATTATTAATAGAGACTCATTTACTAAACTAGCAATTAATAAATTGGGTGAAGAGTGAGGGTAATAATTACTCATACCGAGGGGTAATAATCATTTTTCACCATTGGTGTTGGATTGATCAAGCTCGATCCATATGTTGACTCCCATTGGGATGAAAGTGCCATTGCAGAACCATAATCATTGCTTGTCATATCATTCTCAATATATTCATCACTTGTGCTGCCTTCATAAAAAGGATACTCAAACTCTAAATGTGATGTGTTGAACTCACTTGCATGGCTTCCAAACTGCATGCTACCACTACCTTGTTGAAGGAATGGGAAAATTGTTGGAGACTGGGTATCCCTTCACACAAGAAAGTGAAACACATATCCAGTATCAAAATATTTGAAAACACATCATGAATCCCATAATAAAACACATTTTAAATGTATAGGCCTTTTTTTCTAGTAAAAGTAAATAATCTACTCCAAAAGATTAATTTTGAGTTTTTGAAAAAACATGCACTAATTTTAATTTTAGAAAAGAAAAAGAAGTTCTATAGATTTAAGGGCTACCATTTTATTATTTTCATTGATTTAATACATCAAAACTCAAAAACATAATTACCAATGAATGATCTAAACATAAATTTATCATGCATGATTTGGAGTTAAATATAGTTTTCTATTATAGGACATACCTGATGCCTAACATGCCATCAATATTGCCATGTTCTACAAAGTTCTGAACACTTGTTTGTGGATCTCTCTCCGATATCCAATTTAGTATCTGACTTTCACTTGAACTAGCCCAGCTTGGATTTCCATTATGTGTTTGCATATACATCTATATATAAGAATGCAAAGATAATGTTAATTTCCAGTTAAGACAATAAAACATTTTAATTGTATAGAAAAGATATCATAGATAATGCTAGTTTCATAAGATAGCAATCAATTCAATAGCTAAGTAGCACTAGTGTTTAGATTATCTACAAGATAGAACACACAAAATTAGCAATTAACATGGCAATCAAACCAAGTGCCAAGAAAAATAATGCACACAAAATTTAGAACACTTCAACTCATCCTAGTTCCTTCTTAAGAAGGTCCAATGTTATTCTATAAAAAGACAGTTACTTTGAGACGATTAAATTGAAATATTTGATGGAATGTTCTTCATAAGTTGTTTTTTCAATTCTTCAGAAAAAAATTAATTATTTCTATTAATAGTGAAGAGAAATTACATAGTGTAGAAACAACACATCTATCCACTTTGTATGAAACAAGTGATTACAGTTGGGCAACACCCTCACTTTCTCTTCCTCCTCATATTGAGACAGACGAATGTACAATCCTGCACCTCATTGGAGTACTCCGATTTGTATAGAAATGTTGGCAGTGCCTCTATAATTTCTATGCTCAAACCCACGGCTTGTATGTCTGTGGGTTTTCCACTAACATTTCGTTGAATAGGGATTAGGAGAGTAAATTTTCAAATTTCTATTAATACTAGAGTAGAGTTCAAAAAACATATTCCAAGAGAAAGTTTATTTTTTTCTCTTGCTCAACATATTCCAAGAGAAAACCACAACAAAAAAGAACGACACAGGACAGAAAAAGCACTGAAGCAACAACACACCCAAGACCTGCCAAATATGGGAAGAAAACCATCTGTCTGAACAAAAACTACAAAAGGTCACAAAAGAGTGGCAAAATGAACCTGAAACATAGGTCATGCCCAACTGCCGCACCCCAAAACCAAAGGAAAGCGGAGGAGAAAACCAGAAAAGAGTTCAAAATAAGGTTGCTACATTCAGCATGCTGAAAGTAATAACTCATTTATACATGCTGGAGGAACAGTGATAATCTAATTGCAAATCTAGGCACTCTTGAATGTCAAAATAGTTTGAGGATATTTCCATTAACATTATTCATTAAATATTATAATACGTAAAATGTATGAAGACAAGTTTTGGCATCATTGCCATATATTGTGTTAAATAGTTGTATTCAAATTTGTTCTCATTCTTTTATGAAAAATATGAAAAAAAAAATTAAAATTTTAAAAGAAATTTACCTGAATATTTCCTTGGTCATGCATATTTGGTTGGTCATACGAGGCCATGTCAACTTGTTCCAGATATTGCTGTAATATATATAAAAATTGTTTTCAAGTTAAATAATAATTTTAAAGTTCAAAACGAACATAAATATTAAGAAAATAAATTTTAATTTTAGCATATTTAAAATCAAAAAATAGAATAAAAATATATTTTGAATATTTTAATTACAATTTTTCCATAAAATATTTGATGAAAGAAAAGAGGAATTATTTACCTTTTTGACTTGAACTTTGGTTAAGGATTCTTCAAGAACTCTTTCATAATACTCTGCGACTTGTAGTGAAGTGATCATTTGAGGATCTGCTTCCAAACACCTGAAAATTAACATTAAAATGGTGAAATAATTGCTATGTAGTTTAAATACATTTTATATAAATTTCTTCCTTGCTTTTATTTCTCTTATAATGGATTCAAAAACATTTTTCAATGTCCCAAACACACAACTATATTATTTAATAATCTATTCAAAATAAATACAAGTAAACTCTTTCAAGAGATTTTTTTAGCTTCATTCTCTTTGTTTCTCAATGGAAAGAAAATATATAGATATCAATTGAGTGTAATGTTAATCATAAAAGTGGAAGGAATCACATTCTTAAGAAAGAAAATGTCATATTGGACTCATAGTTAATAAGGATTGATTGTGATAAAAACAAGTAAATAAACTTCAATATCTATTGTTATAAGTGACATAATTTAAAGTTTTTAGGACATAATTTAAATTTTTAAAACCTAAATGGTGATTAAATCAAAGTTCTAGAGGTACCAATAAATATATTAAGCTATAAACACCACACGGTCACAAATTGTTGTTTTGTTAGTGACAATGAAACAATAATCAATTAGATTATTATGATTGAATTAACAAATTATTTATAACTTTCCGAAGAAAAAATATATATTTGCATGACAAATTTTAGAAATAGTTAGCATGAAAATAATTTAATGGCAAGTAAAATTCACTGCTTAGCATCTACGTATTTTTAAAAATCATTGTATATTCTCAGCCAAGATTGGGATATAATGCACAATCATCTAAATTAAGCACTATAAGACTAGTCCAAGGGGTTATCTTAATTGGTAAAAATGTTGGGTTCTCATTTTGAAAACCCAAGTTCAGATCTCCATAGGGACATCTAATGTGAAATTGTAAATTGTGACTCTTGGTCTTCCATAGTTGGCTTCCAGTGTTGATGTGGTTTCTAAATAAAGCGGATTTCTAAATAGTGACTCTTGGTCTTCCATAGGTGATTTCTAATATGTTTTCTCATAATGAGCTTGTATTGGTCTCATGTTGATGTAATATTTGAAAAAAGCGTGCTATAAGACTACAAAAAAAATAACAAGAGATTCTACCTGAGCCTTGATTCTGCATTTGCTAATTGCAATCTCCATGCATTGATATCCCTTTGAAGTTGCTACAAAGTTATCATTATAACCATATATTATAGATTAATGGTAACTTTAAAAAGTAGAAGAGCGATTTGTGCATAATGAAATCAAGCATACCTCAACATTTGGAATGTTTCCTGGGCTGATTATGATTGGACATAATCACAAATAGAAAAATATGACCACCTATTAGCATGAGTAATACTCGCAAAGTGGATTTCACAACACATGAAAAAAATATTGAATACTAAAATTAATTATTATGTACCTTGCTAGATGATTGGCAAGTTCAGTGTCGCATTTCAATTTTTGAAGTGCTCTATTTAAAAGCTGCTCATACATATGTATGTTAATAAATTTGGTTTGTATACAGAGTTATTATATTTAATTTTTGTTTTAATAAATTATTCATTAAAAACCTTTACATACAACAAAAGAAACCCCAAAGTAAAAAAAATTAGTTATGAAAAATAATAATCCACTATAAGACTTACTTCTTGATTGTGTTTCCTGTATATTTGCCATATTTGGAGAGAAAACCAAAACAAAGAAACAAATTAGTAAAATGTTACTTACAAATCCATGAAGCAATCTTGTTCATGAACTATTTATAATGAAGATAAAAGAATTAGTCTTATAAAAAGATGATGTTTAATTTAACTATTGATTCAATATACGGATGTTAGAATTGAAGTGAGATCTATTGATTAGTAATAAATGAAACCGTGATGCAAACACCAAATCATTAAAATTTGTTTTCTGAAAAAAAAAAAAAAATTGTGCAAAAAACACATACCTGCCCCTCTCATGCTCTGGTAGATTGACATAGCGAGCTATTACATCCTCTATACTGTTAGAAAATGAGAAAAAGAGAATTTTCAATTACAATTCCACTTATTATACATATTTATTCCATATAAATACTAAACTGAATCCAATATATTCACTAACCCTAAAACCCTCCTTATAAATAAAACATATGCACTAAACACCCACACTTGGCATACATGGTATCAAGAAAAAAATGTATAAAAAAATATTTATCAAGGAGAAAAAATCTATGCATTTTTAAAACAAATTTTAAGTGTTTCTAATGGAGATTACCTTTTCTTTCTAGAAAATGGAATCAATCTTCCAGAGGGTGAAAACATAATAAGTGCAATATCGATATCACAGAGAACCGAGAGCTCATATGCCTTCTTAGTAAGTCCATTTTGCCTCTTACAGAAGGTAACCTGCCTACTTGTGTTGTTTTCTATTCTCTTGATCTCGAGCTTATTTCTCCCCATGATTTGATTAGAGGACGAACGAGCATAAGAACCTGTATTTATTTGCATTATCCATCAAAAATTTTACACCGATCAGTATGATATCATTAAAAAAAATTAAAATGCAAAAGATGATTAACTTAAGAAATAAAATTTGCAGATTCCTTCTCTGGATTCAGTGCTCTAATTAGACATGCAGCTTAAAAAACCCTCTTTCAAATCCACAAAGCAAGCTTACATTTAAAAAATGGTATCCCTTTATAAAATTTATCTGGTTTTCCAATTTAATTTTAATCTGTTTATCAAGAAAACAACAAAAATAAATAAAAAATAAAAGATCGAGAAATATATTTTTATATACCTTATTAGATGGGTTACCCCTCTGGTTGCTGTGTAACATGCATCTTCTTAACTTGTGAGGGCAACCACTGAAGAAACCAACCACTGATTAATCCCGCCTATGAACTAATGACTGATCGGCCTTCCGCTGAGAAGATGGGATTGATCGGAAGAATCTAGGGAAGAATTGATGAATCAATGGTTGCCTGATCTGAAATTTGCACCGCCAGAAGAGAAGTTTGCATGGCGAAAATTTCATGCATGCCGCTTAGAGAAGGTAACCTGCCTTACAAAAAAAGGGTCTTCTGCAAATGAAAAATTTGATGCATGAAGCTGTGTTATAAAAAAAACGTCTGTGAAGCTTCGCCGCATGCAGCATACCTCTGAAAATTCGCCGACAGCACGGACGGGGCAGCAATATTAATTTATTTATCAGTATCATAATCATTAATATGAAAGATTTTAACCGTGAAACAATTAATACTAGCACTTGCAGCTTGGGGTGCAAGGGATGGGCTGATAGGAATTTGTAAGGAATATTAAGAAGATTAGAAGGTACTAAAGGAATGTTAAGAAGATTAGGAGGATTTGAACAAATAGTAGAAATTTGGGTAATGATTATTTAGAACAGTTAATCTAGCAAAAGATTTGAATTATTTACCTTTCTCACATAGAATATTAAGAAAGTTAATGAAATATACATTCAAAGTGAAATCAAATCATATTTGTTGTAATCAATTTGCCTAAAGTGACTCAAATAACTATTGTATGGATAGTATATATGTAAAAGAGATATAGAGTTGTGATAGTAATTCCCAAAAAATAAGGGCACTAAATTGCTACTTGCTCTATGCCTTCATTAGTGACATTGTGTCTTTATACTTTTATTTGCCACCACATCCTCCTCTATACCGTAAACTTGCACTTTAGTTGATTCATATACATGTGAGGATCTCTTTTACATTTATATATACATATTCAGCTCCACTATTTATCATCGTGCACTTGTAGCACAAAATATTACAATTTAATATTATATGTTAATGAAGATTATGGAGTAGGTAGTACCCCTAATAGTGTGCATGCATTTTAATGTACAATGATTACTTGTACAATCCACTTATACTCAAAATATGAACAAAAAAATTGTTATATCACTAATTAAATAATATCAAATATAATTCATAATAAAATTCATAATTTATTAATTATTAGGGAAAATATTATAATATTCTAACAAATAAACAATAAATTTTCATATTCCCTTCAAATCCTTAACAAATAATTTAACAAGATCATATTATAAAATATAAAAACTATAGTATAAATTAATAATTACTATAATGATTATAATTTCAATATTAGTATATAAAATTTATAACAATAGATTTATAATTATATAAATTAATATTATATAATTAACACTAACATATATAATATCAATGTATCTCTATAATATATAATATATTGTTGAGATATAACATATAACATAACTACATTATAATACTATCATATACAAACATTCTTTATGGACATAGTTATGACTTTTGTGAGTTTTAAAGTGTTTTTCTGTTTAATTTGTATTCATTTAGATTTTGTTAAAATAAAAGGTTATCCATTAATATTAGTATATTAATACTATAGTATAAATAAAAAGAATTAAAAAAAAAGAAGACTTCCGCTCCCAACTCTGTGATATAACAGAACTATTAAAAAGGCAGTAATGGGTTCAGTTTTTCTGTGCTTAACGAAATTAAGCAACAAACAGATTTTAGTTTTTGTGCTAGAAAAACAAAGAACTGATGTAAATATTTCTGCTAGAAAAACAAAGAACTAATGCAAATACCTTTAAAAATTTCTAGGTTGAGGAGAAGGGAAAACTATTCTTCAATGTGCAACAATTATTCACATGTTAATGGTCGTTATTGCATGAGCAAGGTGTGGCAGCCTATGCCACGTCTAAAGCTACATGCCATTTCATGCATTCCCCACTCCTACACATCACGCACTTATCTTTCCCTTTTATTTACTACTCATGTTTCCCACTTTCACAAGATTTCATCTTCTTAATCACCATCCATCCTTGAGAATCACATTGAAGAAAATCCTCAGCGGTTCAGATTATTAGGCAAGGTTTATCATAGTTGCTACTTTTGTTGCCAAGAGGCTTTAGGTCACTGTATTGCAGGTGAGCACCATTTGAGCTAACCAAAAATGGCTAAGGAATAAATGCATAATTCAAAAGATGCAATGTATAAAACAAAGGATGCTATATATAATTCTCTTGACGAGTGTCAAGATCCCTCTCCCAATTAATCCCCATGGATTGAAGGGGATGTTCCTTTTCCTATTATTTGATAAGATTTTTATGCATTAAGATTTAAATGGTGGCTAATAAGTAATATACAGTGAGGATGACTGCTTTTGAACGAGACACAACAACCTTCACTGTACGGGACCATTATGAAACCCCTCTACCTGGTATGTTAGTGGAATAGTGTAAATTGGTTTGAGCTTTTAGTTTTGGTGGGGTAAATTGGAAGTTGAATATCTCAGGCTCAGAGCAAAGAATTAAACACCTAGATTTCCTTTGTGGAGTTTGATACTGGGGCGAAAACAATAGGAGAGAAACTGGGAATTCATTTTTGTTCCATTGGGTAACCAGAACGATCCAATATTCTTCTAACTTTGCTTAGAGTAGTCAGTTGCATATACCAAAAAAATCCATCAACTTCAAAAAGATCAAAATTTTGAATGCGGTCAAAATAATGTGAATAAATTAAACGACTTACATATGATGTCCTCGACAGAAAATAATATGGGCTTGCATCCTCAAATGCAAAGAAAGAAAAAGACAAATGGGTTTATTAGGTATCGCTATGGTTATTCTAGGATTTGATATGGTAACCATTTTCAAGCGCATTGGACACACAGTTAAAGTTGGGCACCATGGTTACCTTGTGGCATAGGGGGTTCAAACAGGCACTACCCGGTAAACAATGTGATGATATGGGATGACCAACAGAGGTGCTACATCGACAAGCACTCATTCAAGGTACAGGTCAATGTCAATGATCGAAACTCCATCCTCACAGAACAAAAATTTTCCTATAATTAATCCCTAGCAGTACCTAGCATTTACCACAACACATTCATTTGATATGATTTTATAGCTGCAAGATTTGATCAAAGATTTGATTGAAGATACAATTTTACAGCTGCAAGATTTGATCGAAGATTTGATTGAAGATACAATTTTACAACTGCCCTATTTACCAATAATATTTACCAATTTCCTGGCATGAGACAATTTCCCAAGCATCAATGCTCACATATATAAGCCTAATAAATTTCCCAGCGTGATTTTTTTACGGCGTGAGACAATTCTGAGAACTATAATGCTCTCATATAAAAGCCTATCGGCTAATTAAAATTTGTGGGTATTATATTTATATATAATTAAAAACAATATAAATACATATTTTTCTTTTGTAATTTTAAATTGTTTAATATTAATATTATTGGTAGGCCATAAGATATTTTAGTTTTTCTTATTATTTTTTGTGGTTTTAAAGCAATTAGCATACCTATTTTTAGAAAAATCTATCTAAGAGATATCCTTTTTGGAGGTGTTTATTTTTATATTACTTTGTTGAATTTATCTAAAATATGTGGGGAGAGATATCCTTTTGGAGCATTTATTTTTAAATTACTTTGTCAAATTTATCTAATATACACAAGATATCCCTTTCAACACTTTTATTTTTAAATTACTTTGTCTAATTTAGGAAAGATATCCTTTTGGAGGCTTCTATTTTTAAATTACTTTGTTTGATTTATCTAAAATATGTGAAGGTTCAATAGGCCTCTCAAGAAGGATATCTCTCCCATGACCTAAATTTGATGGCTATATGGACATTTTTGCCTAAAATACAATCAAAATTCTAGAAAGATTGTATGACATGAAAGGAGAGATTTTGGATAAACTATCAAAATTTATATAGAACTATGATGATATACATATATATATTTGGTTTATATATAATTTTACTTATTATCATTAGTATTTTAAGGGCACCTTTGAATAGATAACCTTCATTAAAAAATGACTTGATAGGCAAGATCGACTGTCAAATTTAAGCCTTTAAATGCTCTCCACTTATTTTAGATAGATTTTTCTAAAGATAGTGATGCTAGTAATATTATATATATCCACCCCTCTCTCTATATTTATATAACAAGTCGATAAGTTTTTGATTAATTTGTCCAAACAAGTTTTGAAAGGGGACCCCGAAACCCCTTACAAAAGAAAGCTAACAAAAAGCTAAAATACACCCGAAAGCCAACTATAAGCTACCAAAATACATAAGCATATATAGAGTAGCCAAAAAAGAGAACAAATAAAACTAAACTAGTTCATCTGCTTAAGAGTCTCGACTTCTTCTAATTCATGTTCATAGAATGCCTAATGCATTTTGGCAAAGTCCATAAGTTCTTTTTTCTCAACTTCAAACTGCTTTTTGGTTCTCCCCCTAGTGCGGGTAGAAGGTCCACCTGTATCCTCAGCTGCCACCTATTTACCAGAACTTTTAGTTTCTTTACCCTTGTCCTGATTACCCAGCTCCTCAACATTCATGATGTCCTCAGCATTGAAATCCTTGAACTATTCTTTTCTAATCTCCTTGAGCTTCTCTGTCAGCACTCTCATCCCGTTGAGGCTGTTCTGAATGGTAAGTCTACTGATATTCATCATTTTTTCTAGGTTGTTGTTCACCTCAATGATCTTCTCCTCTATGTATTAGACCCTAGTATTAAATTCTTCTCTCATCCTGTTCAGCTCACGGTCCATTTCCTCCATTTTAGGAATGGCTTCCCAGTTTCTGAAGATAAGGGTATCCTGCTCGACTGTATTCTTGATACCACTCCCCAAGCTATCCTACATCAACTGGAGCTTGATGTTGATTCTATTTATTTCTAAGAAGAACCATTTATTCATTTTGTGTTGAGAATTGATAGCATTCTTAACCGGTTCGAAAACTTCCTCGACCTCATCTCTATTATTTGCCTGGGCCAGCAAATCATCAAAATCCTCAGGGAGGTTTTTTGAAGGGTCGATGATTTCAGGAAATTTGAGACTAGCATGAGGTTCAAGGATTTGCATGGTGTTGACCTATGTGTCCTCCACCCTTTCATCCTTCTTCTCAAAAGGTTTCTCCCTAACCCCCTACTTCATTCTGGTCCCCTGAATCTAGGCAGAACAACCAGCTGCTTGAACATTTCCCTCTTCCTGAACCCTCTCAAAAAACTTATCCTTATTCCCCTGCTTCAGCTTAAGCCCCTATTTCTACAAAGAACCACCGACATTCTGCACAAATCCCTCATCCACCATATCTTTCTCCAAGGTTTTTTACCTTTCTTCACTGAAGTGGGGGTTTTCCTCTTCTGAGGCATGGCCTTCTTAGCAATAATCTCCTTGATGGAGGTGTCAGAGTCATCACCTATATTAAACCCTTCAAACCAAGAGATGGAGACTTACCTCTTTTGAGTTCTCCTCTTCTTTCTGGAGGACTCATCTTTATGATCCTCTTCTTCATCATCCATATTCCACTCCTCATCCTCAGAATCAATCTCCTTTTCACTTGACACCACCCTACCCTTCTTCTTAGCACTGTATTTTTGTTTTAGCCCTTTTTTGGGTGTGTTATTCTTCATGTGCTCCATGATGAGTAATATGAGGCTCTCATGCAGAACTGGGAGTTTAGGGTTTTTATTATTTTCTTTTAAACCAAACTTGAGAAACAAAAGTAGGTAGAAGGGAAAGGAAACCAACATACTGTGTCTGAAATGGTTGAGCAAGTTGAAGTGATAATTGTAGATGGCCACATACCTCCCATCCAGAGTCGCATATCTCATAATAACTTCAGCCACCTCAGCCCAGATGGGCTTGATGGAGAGACGATTATATCCTCCAGTCTGAAACTTAACCAGCTTGTCCCTTTCGTTACCTTTGAAGAAGTTATTAAGGGCTTCCTCACTCTGTTTCCTCTCATGGAAGAATTTCTTCCCTTCGGTAGAGAGGCTAGTCACCATGGCAATAAGGTCTTCAGAAATATCCATTTCCCACCCATACATCGTAACCTTCTTATTCTTGAATCCTTTAATGAACAGAGCAGTCACATTAGGGTCGGCTCCATGGAGATTTTTCATGAACGGAGTAAACCCTCCAGCTTCCAAGATGCTCCACACTTTCTACTTTTGCCTAATTCCCTCGCACAAAGACCATTCAACCCTATTTATATCTCCCCCCATGCTGATATATTGACTCTGGAAGAAACCACTCTCTACAAACAAAAATGAAGGTAAGAATGAGGAAAAGTAGAGCAATGTTGTTGTAAATCCTACCCATAATCCATGTGAGATAAACAATCTAGATAGGCGAGGCCTATGATCCCTTAGAGATCATGATGATCTCTTTAAAGAATCTTGAGTTTCATACCATGGAGGCCATCATTATTAATTAATTTTATGACATTGTTCAGGATAGAAATAAATTCCTCCCATATGAGCTTAGAATTGTTAACAACCCCTAGGTTGGCGAAAACATCCGCCACCTTGTTCCCCTCATGATAAATGTGGGAGATATGGGTAGCCTCAAACATGCCTAACAACATAATACCATCTTCAATCATGGTCGCTATAGATCAGCTTGGTTTAGTAGTGCTCTTAGGACAATTGATGATATTGTTAGAGTCACCCTCCACCTAGACTTTTCTATAACCCTTAGCATGTGCCAGAGCTATAGAATGATAGGAAGCCACAACTTTGGCATAGTGGTTAGTCTGAGTACCCAGAGGGAGTGCCACTGCCACTATGAACCTACCATGATTATCTCTTATCACCCCCCACTACCAGCAGCTCCAGGATTACCTTTTGCCACCCCATATATAATAATACCAGGAGGTTTGAATCTGGGTTATGGGCTCTACAGGCTAAAGCCCCACCATTTCACCATAGAGTCTCCCCTCTTGGAGGGTAAGCAACCTCAATTTTTGACGTGGTAGAGGGCGACCCTGTGGGGTTTGAAGCTTGGTTGTTGGAACTACAGGCAAGAAGCCCCACCACTTCACCAAAGGGTCATCCCCATGGATAAGTTATATAGAAACCTTTATATAATTCTTTAAGATTTGTAAATAATAAAAATAACACTTTAAGTAAATAAAATTAACTCATCATTGGTATCTCTAACTAAAATATAGGTTCACAACAAAGATTATAGGTCAAACTATAATTATAAAAATAACTCTTAAGTAAATAAAATGAACCATATAATATAAAACTCTAATTAATGATTTTTATTATTATATTTTATAGAAATAATAATAGCTCTAAATTGTTAAAGAGATGAATACATGAAAAACTATAAAATAACTCTTAAAGAAATAAAATTAACTTATTATTGATAACTAAAATCTAAAACTCCAACTAATGATTTTTATTATTATATTTTATTAGACAAATAAATAGCTAGCACTATGAAAAAACTATAATAGACAGATGAATATCATGTTGTAACAACCCTTTTGACCTACGATTGCTTAGAGTGGGTTGTGGCATGCTGAAGAGGTTGGTAAATATTGCTTTTAGAAAATATCTCTTTGAGGCAATGTAGAGAAGGGATGAGGGAGTCAACGTTTTGGGGAGGATAAGAGAGAGTTAATGTTGGACAAAATATCTTCGTTGGCAGGTGCGTATTAATAGAGTCTGGTGGGGAAGAAATGGAAAAAAAAAGAAAAGAAAAAGGAGGAATTTTTTTTTGCACAGCAGGTTAATCATCACTGTCAAAGTAAAGCAAATGACTGGTGGAAATCAATATTATACACACATTTGTGCATGGTTGATATACTTACACAGGTTTTTATTTGATTGGAGTTTTGTGGGCTATAGCAATAAAGTTCACATCCTCAATTTTGCTCAGGTATGTCAGAAATTAGTCAATCTTCTTCTTTGCCAGAAATGGATTCTTCTATGCTTTTGGTCGTTATAGGCCTTTTTGTAGCCCTATATGCATTTAGGTATTTTGTAGTCTTCAAAAATTGGAAGGGCAAAACAAACAAGTTTGAGGCTACAAGTTGTGGGATTTCAATAGTTCATGGCACCGCCTCCTGCCTTCTATCTGTTTATGACTTGTTCAAGAACCCATGGAAACTTGATGCAGCAAATACATATTTGGAAAACAAAATCATGAAATTTAGCGTTGCATATTTTGCAGTGGACTTGCTCCATTATTTGCTAGTGAACCGATCTGATTACCTCTACATTTTTCACCACACTACAACTTCATTCTACATGCTATCTTGTAGATACTTCACTGGCCATGGAGCCTCTCTACCATATCTCTGATAGGAAGGAGGACACTCTCTGTTTTAGAAAAAGAGGAAGCACAAAGAAAATAGGGAACAACAAATCACTCAGGTGAGCATATCAAATTGCAAGAGCTGAGGCGAGCTGAAGGGGAGTGCGACAGGAAAAGAGGTATTTACCTCTGTCTTTGTTTTTCCAACACAAAAACTAAATATGTTTTCTATTATTTCATTAAGCACAGAAAATTGAATGCCATCATTGTTATTCAAAAATAAATATGCCAAATTTATTTTGATGCAAGAGATTTTCATTGCCTCTTCCTAGAATTTAATTCTTTTAGGAAGAACGTTTTCTTATCTTTTGATAAATGGGTTTCTAAAGAAAGGTCATGTGGTTTCTGAGTTATAATTTTATTGAAATAAAAACAGAGGGTTCTGATTGTATAGAGAAAATATTGAGGACAACCATATATAGAAAACTAGAACGTAATGATAGAAAATGAAGAGATCTAAGCCACATGAAACCTTTTGTTATATGATGACTCCTCTGATGAGATTTTCATTACAACTCTCCTTAGAAAATCTGAGTGGTCTTTTGTTTTGGCCATTCAGTCATTTTATGCTTATTGCCAGCCTTGGGGAAAATGTTCTCCTTGAGTTAAAGAATGTTATGGCACTAAAATACCTTAGTCATCAATTTGTGTGTGCATTGAAATTTAGTCACATAATATCTAATTTGGAAAATATGCCACACAACCCAAGGATCTAAAGGAACTACTGTAGGAGGGAAAATTAAGATCTCCATTGTTGTTAGTCTTTTTAACATTCTTTTGTTACGTTAAATATGGTAGACTTTATGCAAAATTTAGGCTATGAGTAGACTTGTGATACCTTTTGTCGTGTACTTTTCTTATTATGTCCGTGCATTTATGTGTGAAGAGTGATTAAATTGAGGTCATTGGAGCTATTAAAAAACTGATCTAACTAGCAAAGGGCCATCTTCTATAAAATCACACTGCCATCGAGAGTTTTGGTCTTGTAGATCACATTTTTCTATTTCTAATTTATACTTCAGTGTTTGTCTTTTTAGATTCTTCATTTAGTCAAACGAGATGAACAAGGTCTAGGCATTAGAGTGGTCATTTGGAGTGGCTCTCTACGGGCCTAGGGCCCATAAGTGGCTGCCAAGGGAACTAGTAGTACAGTTATAGTAACAAGTGATAACTAAATTAAAAACACTGGGGTAAAAACATTAATAAGATAATTAGTCCTTGTGCATGGCCTTGAGCACTTGTAAAGGCTAAGGATGCAATAGGAAGGCCTATCCATCTGCGGGGCGTCGATTTGGGCATGATTGAGTCTCCTCATCTGCATGAGAGGAGTACTTGGTTCCGTGTGGTACCATCTCTTCAAACACGCATGATGACCCTCCATCTGATTACACTCTAATATCTAGCACCTTAGCAGTCGTCAGTAGTACCCGACCTCTGACTTGGATGAGTACACCTATGTTATGACTTTGGTTGTATGCATTGTTCTCTATGTCTACTCCATGATTGATGTGAGTGTTGGCCATCTTGTGTACCCTGGTTTTTGTTACTTCTGTTTGGACCTTGTGACTATCTCCAAGCATGGTTGGGTGGTCTTGTATGAGTCCACATGGTTGGGAGGCATTGCCACCACCATTGGGGACTGGCGAATAGGTTATTGAAGCACTAGATTAGAGATGTCCTCTCTCTCTGTTACTTTATCAGCTCTTGTACTTATTTAGCCATTGTATCATATTCAGAACTATGTTATTGAACTTGTATCATATTCTAGAATATATCATTGTAATTGTATATGTATTTATGTAATTGTACTCTCTTAAGAGAGAAGATGTAATCATGCAAGTTAATGAGAAGAAATGAGATGTTTTTTATTTGGTTTACGGATTCTGGTGTGGGTATCAGATCCACTTGTACTATGATGCTTTTGGATTCATGTTCATATTAGATATGGGATTAGGAACATTTGATTTGGTGTTAAAATGAATTTAGTTTTTAATATTTTCTCTAGAGGGTGAATTAGTCCTCTCCTTTGGGTTGTGCATTCAGCCATACTTGGCCATGAATGTTGTTGATCTATCGAATTGGCAACTGCATCATGTGTATGTTATCTACTTATGACCAAAAAAAATTATCTAGTTCTCTTTCGGCTCTTACCCCTTCAGAGGTTATGTAGCGGGATGTTACATTTGGTATTAGAGCCCATGTTCACACACTGGGAGCTCTAGCATACTTGAGCCTTCTATGTTTTGTTGTGTTTGGAGTGTGTGGCATGAGCTTGTTATATTGTTTCATAGTCTTGTTATTATGCTTTCATTCCTTAGTATGGTGCATAGGTCGTCCTTGTGCTGATCTATTTTGATGTGTTCTTTGCTTCCTTTAGGATGCCTCCTAAGGGCAGAGCTAGAAGCAGAATTAGAGGTATAGCCACTATTCTTCAATGTAGAACATGTCAAAATGTCGATCAGGGCAATCAAGGTAATTAGGGTGAGCGTTAGGAGGAACAACGTGCTAAGAACCAAGCTGAAGGACTTGGGGGTTCTCAAGTTTTAGCTCTGTTACAGCATATTATGGACTAATTAGGACCTCGTCGAGAGGTATCTCTTGAGGATGAGTCACACCCTTCTTGTTAGGATGGTCAGCATGCTAGAGCTAAGCGTGAGCGTTCCCATACTCCGGATCGGTCGAGAGCAGTTGTTGTGAGGGATAGGGTGGATGTAGACTCCCTTGTTCATGGTTGTGTGTTGGATTTGGGCACATTCACTACCACAGTGGATCTCCGTATGTTGCCTTTAGGGTCCTATGAGATTGTTTTCAGCATGGATTGGTTGGAGACCCACCTAGCTAGTATAGATTGTTGGCATAAGTCAACTCAATGTGTTGACGATGTTGGAGAGTGTGTTGAGTTAGTTGGGGTTCAGAGACCCATTTCTCTCCGTGTGATTTCAGCTATGCAGCTGAAGCGTACCATCCAGAAAGGTTGTCAGATGTTTGCTATTTCAGTTAGTGATCTTGCTAAGGGTGGGATTTAGGAGGTATCTCTTGATGATCATCATATTCTTTAGGAGTTTGTAGATGTCTTTCTGAGTGATATTCCAACTATGTCGCCTAAGCGCGACATAGACTTCTATATTGATCTCATTCCTGGTGCGAAGCCTATTTCTTGGGCACCATATTGCATGATTACTCAGGAGTTGCGTGAGTTGCGGTTGTAGTTAGAGGAGTTACTAGAGAAGGGTTTCATTCATCCTAGTGTATCCCCTTAGGGAGCACCTGTCATCTTCGTGAAGAAGGATGAATCTCTTCGCTTGTGCATTGATTACCGCTAGTTGAACAAAGTGACAATGAAGAATCATTACCCGTTGCCTCAGATAGATGATTTGTTTGATCAGATGAGGGGAGCCAAGGTGTTCTCTAAGATAGATCTAAATTCAGGATACCATCAGCTTCGCATTCATGAGGCAGACATTCATCGGACATCATTTCGTACATGCTATGGGCATTATGAGTTCACGATTGTCCCTTTCGGGTTGACCAATGCTCCATCAGTTTTCATGAGTTTGATGAATGGGGTGTTTCACACCTATCTTGACTAGTTTGTTCTCATGTTCCTTGATGATATTTTGATTTATTTGAGGACTATGGAGGAGCATGAAGGCCATTTGTGGCAAGTATTGCAGTGCTTACGAGATAATCAGTTGTTTGGCAATTTGGCCAAGTGTGAGTTCTTCCAGACTGAGGTGAGAAATTTGGGCCACATCATCTCAAGATAGGGTATCTCAGTGGATCCTTCTAATATTCAAGCCATTGTGGATTGGCCAGCACCAACAAATATAGCTGAGGTTCACAGTTTCATGGGATTGGCAGGTTACTATCACATATTTGTGAGAGATTTCTCTCAGGTAGCCCATCCCATCACTTCTCTTCAACAGAAAGGGAGGAAGTTTGTGTGGTCAGATCAGTGTGAGTCATCTTTTCAAGCTCTTAAGGAGTGGCTGACCAGTGCACCCATCCTGGTAGTGCCAGATCCTATAGGTGATTTCATAGTGTGCATTGATGCTTCGTTGGAGGGTGTGGGGGTAGTTCTTATGTAGGAGGGATGAGTGATTTGTTGCAAATATGTGCCTAATTGGTGTTGTCATTGATATCAACATATCCTTGCTGTCATTAGTGCCAACAGTATCTTATTCTATTGCTTGTTTAGAAGACTTATATGTTGAGGATATTGAGAAAATTAGCCTCTTCGAAAGAAACAAGTTACATATCTCTCTGTCAGAGATAGTGAAGACAGTGCAGTTCAGTGAAGTAGATTGCTCTGCATTCCCAGTAGGATGAAGATCTGAGTCTACAGATTAAAGGGTTTGTAGAGGATTGTCTGAAGTTGCTCCAGTCAAGATTTGAGAGGTTCGTATGGAGAATTGGTGAAGTTATGGCCATCTGAGTAGAACTAGGTTTTGTAGTTATTCAAAGGTGACAAATGGATAGAAATTTGGTCCGTATTGATCCACATTGGAATATTATGATCTGCGGATCTAGAGGTGTGTTTGGGATGTTGGTGTGTATCCTCAACTCAAGTAGTTTGTGGTTTGGAGGTCCGTAAGCAATCTTTCTAGTGTGACAGTCATGACAGTTGGTGTTCTTGACTTCCCGAATGAAGGTGCAAGTGGTTCTTGTGATATGAGGTGGTGCAGTTGTTCCTATTGATTTCATTGTGCTTGTGGTGGTCTCTAAATTAGGTGCCTATTGTGTTGATGGTCCACATTGAGGATTGAGCTCGCAGATGAAGATTTCTCCTTGGGTGTTGCTATTTTTTTCAGTCTTGGCCGATCGGATGCATGGTGCATGTTGCGAATGATCTAAGAGAAGTTTTATAGAGCATGGCGTGATGTTCAAGGAAGATTTGAGTCCCATCTATGTTTGGCCGACATTGTGATGGTTCGCATGAAGCATTTCAAGTCTTGTGATTGTAATTGCTTGTAATACCTATCTTGGAGAATGTTCCAAATAGATGATTGTTTGGTCAACTTTGATGTTCATTCCAAAGTCGATGACATGCATAAATAAGTGCTATGAAGTCATGGAAAATGTGTGGAAGTGAGCGAAGATGAGGAGGTAGCGAGGAAGAGAAAGAGGGGGTAGAGTAGAGGTGTTATGCACTTCAATGGAACTGATCTTGGCATGAAGAAGATGTTTCTCAGTTCAATTTCTCTGTGTTAAACTTGTGAATGTTTATGTAGGTAGTGAGCCTCTTTGAGTAGTGAGCTCTAGGTAGTGTGCCTGAAGGCAAGTGCCTTCCCATTTTATATTCTTTTAATAGAGAATAAATCTTGTGAGTTAACCCCCACCATGGCTTTTCCCTTAACTGGGTTTCCATGTAAAGATCCTGGTGTTATGTGTGTTGATTATGTTTCTACTCTTGTGTTTTTTATTCATGCTTTCATGGTTATATCTTTAATCTGTTAATAAGTGGTAAAGAAGATTAAATGCAGCAGGAGTTAAAAGTTTTGTGACAACTAATTCATCCCCCCTCTCAGTTGTCTTCCCTAATCTCAACAATTGGTATCAGAGCTAGTTCCTCTAAAAGAAGGTTGACCACTTGAGGAGATCCAAGATGTCGACTTACAAGAAGGATAGTCCAAGATTTGATGGAACAAATTACTCTCTTTGGAAGAGTCGCATGGAGTGCCATTTGCAATGCATGGGTGATGTTTATTGGCTGATAACAAAAGATAAGTATACGCCTCTGGAGAAAGGTCCTTCAACTATAGATGAACTCAAAGATGCTGAAAACAATATTCAGGCTAAAGAAGCATTGTTAAGTGCCCTGACTAATATAGAAATGACAAATGTCCTGGAATTGAAAATTGCTCATGAAATCTAGAAGAAATTAGAAACTCTGTATGAAGGTGATGAATATGTCAAATGTGCTAAGTTATAGAGCCTAAAAGGTAGATATGAAAATTTGAGAATGAGTGAAGATGAAAACATCACTTCCTACATGCAGAAGGTGAATGAACTTGTGTGCAGTATCAGGTGTGCTAGTGGAAAATTGGAAGAATCAAAGATTGTTGGCAAGGTGCTCAGATCCTTACCTGCTTCATACAAGCATAGAGTTGTTGCTATTGAGGAGATCAGGACTGTGACAACTATTACAAGGGATCAGTTGGTTGGCAAGCTTTTAACATTTGAAATGAGTGAGTTTGGTGATTCCCTTCCTAAATCAGAATCTGCTTTTTAAGGCTAGTGTTTTCAGGAAGTAAAGATTTGATCCAGGTGAAATCTCTTCAAGAAGATTAACCAGATATGAGAAAACAAAGAAGGAACTTGAAGAAGATGAAATAGAGCTTGAAGAAATTGAATCCCTTATTGCCAAAAGATTACCAAGAGGATCTGGTAAGTATGAAGGAAAGTTGCCTTTCAAATGTCTTGCTTGTAATAAGATTGGTCATTTTGCCTCAAGATGTCTGGAGAGAGTTTCAAAGCCAAACCATAATAGACCTAGGTTTCAGAAGAAATGCTACTATGTCCAAGAAGCTACTGATGAAAGAGTTACAGATGATGAATCTGACAAGGGAAGTACATCTGGAAATGAATGGGTATTCATTTCTATCAAAGAAGAGAGGTGCCTACTAAATCTGCTAGCTATGTTAATGTGGAAAGTGCCTTTGCTGCTCAGGTTGAAGAAAAGGATGAATGGGTGATTGACAGCGGATGTTCTCATCATATGACAAGTGATAAAAGTAAGTTTGTAAGTATGGAAAGATATGAAGGTGGAATTGTGAAGTTCGGAGACAATTCAGCTGGCAGAATCCATGGTAGAGGATCCATCTCTTTTGATGGTAAGTACAACACTAATGATGTTAATTGTATGTAGAAGGGTTGAAGCATAATCTTCTTAGTGTTGGATAGTTAGTTGACAAAGGGTATGACCTCCGATTCAAGGATAGAAAATGTAGAATTTTGGAAAGCTCTAGAACTGAGATTGCATCTGGTACATAGACTAGAGGTAATATATTTCATTTAAGTTGCACTGGTAAAAGATGTTTAATTTCTCAGATTGATCAGAGTTGATTATGGCATAGGAGAATGTGTCGTGTAAACTTTGATAACATTATCAAGATAAGTACTACTTAGGTTGTGAGAGATCTTCCAAAGCTTGTAAAACCTACTAATAGCATGTGTAAGGAATGTCAGTTGGGCAAATAGAGCAGAACTACATTCAAAAGTAAAGAACAATCTTCAAGTGGATTTTTGGAACTTGTGCACACTAATTTGTGTGGTCCTGCCAGAGTTAGGAGTTTGCAAGGAGACAAATACTTTATGTTGCTAATTGATGATTACTCCTGGATGATGTGGGTCACTTTCTTGAAAGAGAAATCAGGGGCTCTTAACAAATTCAAGGTGTTCAAGGCTAGGGTGGAGAATGAGATTGGTGTGAAGGTAAAGTGCCTAAGATCTGACAGAGGTGGAGAGTTTACCTCCGGTGAGTTTAATGCATTTTGTGAAAAGCATTGAATAAGAAGACAGTTATCTGCTCCTAGGACTCCTCAGTAGAATGGAGTTGTGGAAAGGAAGAACTGGATTGTTTAAGAGGCTTCTAGAACCATGATGATGGAGGCAAATGTTCCACATATCTATTAGAGAGAGGCTGTGAGTACTGTTGTCTACACTCTTAACCAGGTGCAGATCAAAGGTAATACTGGTAAAACACCTTATGAACTTTGGTTTGGTAATGCTCCTACTGTGAAATACTTCAGAGTTTTCGATAGTAAATGCTATATCAAAAGAGATGAAGATCTAGGCAAGTTTGATGCAAGGAGTGATGAAGGAATATTTTTGGGTTATTCTAACCAAAGCAATGCATACAAGTGCTTTAACAAGAGATTGAAAAATATTGTTGAAAGTGCTAATTTCAAAGTAGATGAGAGCATGGAGAGACCTTCCAAGTTCTATGGATATGAATCAGATGATAAAAATGAAAAGCAAGTTCAAGGTCAGACTCAGATTCAGATTGTGACTCAAGAAGCTAGTGAAAATGTTGAGGAAGAAGTCCAAGAATTAGAAGTTCAAGAAAATCCCAAAAATCCCAGATATGTAAGGTTGAATCATTCTGAAGATTAGATCATAGGAGATAGAAATAAAGGTGTTCAAACTAGAATAAAAATTACTGAAGAACAAGTGGAGTATTGTTTAATTTCAAAGATTAAACCAAAATCAATTAATGAAGCATGTAATGATGAAAGTTGGACAAAAGAAATGGAAGAAGAATTAATGCAAATTGAAAAGAATCACACTTGGGATATTGTTCCTAGACCTGAAGACAAAATGTAATTGGAACTAAATGGGTCTTTTAGAATAAATTGAATGAAAATGAAGTTGTGCGAAACAAAGCAAGATTGGTGTGCAAAGGATATTCTCAGGTAGAGGGAATTGATTTTGAAGAAACTTTTGTTCCGGTGGCAAGAATCAAAGCAGTCAGACTATTAGTTTACCAGATGGATGTCAAGTCAGCATTCCTAAATGGAGAGTTGGAAGAAGAAGTCTACATTGAGCAACCAGAAGGATTCCAGTTGTCGGATCAAGGAGATATGGTTTGCAAATTGAAGAAAGCATTGTATGGACTTAAACAAGCCCCAAGAGCCTAGTATGCAAGATTAGATAAGTATCTGCTAAAGTTAGGCTTTAGCAAAGGCACTGTTGATAGCAATCTTTATTTCAAAATTGATCATGAACACATCCTAATAGTTGAGGTATTTGTTGATGATATCATCTTTGGTGGAAATGAGAGCATGTGTAAAAAATTTGTTGATCAGATGCAAAGTGAATTTGAGATGTCCATGCTTGGTGAAATGAATTTCTTCTTAGGTCTACAAATCATTCAGTCAGAAAAAGCCATCTTCATATCTCAGTCTAATCATGTGAAAGAGTTACATTGAAAAAGTTTAGAATGGAAGATTCAAAACCAGCGAGTACTCCTATGATAATTGGATGCAAGTTGAGTAAAGATGATGATTCCCCTAAGGAAGATTAGAAAAAGTATAGATCAATGATTGGAGGACTACTTTATCTAACTTATACTAGACCTAATATTATGAATGCAGTTGGCCTTGTTGCTAGATTTCAAGTTGATCCTAGAGAATCTCGTGTTGTAGAAGTCAAAAGAATCTTCAGATATTTGAAGGGAACATCTGATTATGGCTTATGGTATCCTAAGGGTGATGATTTCACTCTTCATGCATATACAGATGCTGATTGGGAAGGAGATGTGGACGATAGGAAGAGTACTAGTGGAGGTGCATTTTTCTTGGGAAAGAGATTGGTTTCTTGGTTGACCAAAAAGTAGGAGGCAATATCTCTATCCACTGTAGAGGTAGAGTATATAGAAGCAGCAAGTAATTGTACTCAAGTTTTGTGGATGAAACAAATGTTGAAGGATATCAAAGTTGTATTCGAAGAGCCTATTACAATCTTCTGTGACAATTCAAGTGCAATAAACATCTCAAAGAATCTAGTGTTGCATTCAAATACAAAGCACATATCCATCAAGTTTCACTTTTTGAGAGAGAAGGTGAATGAGAATGAAGTCAGATTGGAGTTTGTTTCATCAAAAGATCAGATTGCAGACATCTTCACTAAGCCTCTACCTAAGAACACTTTTCAGTATCTCAGAGGGAAGCTAGGGGTGATTACCCCTCCTATTCAAAACTAAGATGCACTAATGTACATTAGTCTAGTGGAACTCACAGTCATATCTTGTGATCCGGATTGGTGTTAAGGAGATGCTACTCAGGGGGAGTAGTCTGTATGCTAATTCTAGAGTTCAGTCTAGTTTTATCTACGAAGCAAAAGAGGGAGAAGTGATTGAAAATATGTGCCCTTTTCCATTGATGTCAAAGGGGGAGAGAATTCATGTGAAAAAATTGAAAGTAAGTAGTTGCTGGTGAAAGGGGAAGCAGTGAAGAAAGTGATTGCAGATGTTCTTGTCTTGATGGTTGAAACAGTTTTTCACATCATACGTTGCCATCAATGACAAAGGGGGAGATTGTTGCAAATATGTGCCTAATCGGTGTTGTCATTGATCTCAACACATCCTTTTTGTCATTAGTGTCAATTGTATCTTATTCTATTACTTGTTTAGAAGACTTGTATGTTGAGGATATTAAGAAAATTAGCATCTCCAAAAGAAACAAGTGAGTTACATATCTCTCTATCAAAGACAGTGAAGACAGTGTAGTTCAATGAAGTAGATTGCTCTGTATTCCCAGTAGGATGAAGATCCAAGTCTGCGGATTAAAGGGTTTCTAGAGGATTTTCTGAAGTTGCTCCAGTCAAGATTTCAGAGGTCCGCATGGAGAATTGGTGAAGTTATGGCCATCTGAGTAGAACCAAGTTTTGCAGTTGTTCAAAGGTGACAGAGTGACAGAAATTTGGTCTAGATTGATCTGCATTGGAATATTATGATCTTTGGATCTAGAGGTGTGTTTGGGATGTCGATGTGTATCCTCAACTCAAGTGATTCATGGTTTGGAGGCCTGTAAGTAATATTTCTAGTGTGACAATCATGACAGTTGGTGTTCTTGACTTCCCGAATGAAGGTGCAAGTGATTCTGGTGATCTGAGGTGGTTTGGTTGTTCCTATTGATTTCATTGTGCTTGTGGTGGTCTCTAAATTGGGTGCCTGTTGTGTTGATGGTCCGCATTGAGGATTGAGCTCGTAGATGAAGATTTCTCCTTGGGTGTTGCTATTCTTTTCAGTCTTGGCCGACCGGATGCATGGTGCATGTTGCAAATGATCTAAGAGAAGTTTTATGGAGTGTGGCGTGATGTTTGAGGAAGATTTGAGTCCCAACTATGTTTGGCTGACAGTGTGATGGTTTGTATGAAGCATTTCAAGTCTTGTGATTGTAATTTCTTGTAATACTTATCTTGGAGTAAATAAGTGTTTTGAAGTCATGGAAAATGTGTGGAAGTGAGTGAAGATGAGGAGGTAGTGAGGAAGAGAAAGAGGGGGCAAAGCAGAGGTGTTATACACTTCAATGGAATTGATCTTGGCATGAAGAAGATGTTGTTTTTTAGTTCAATTTCTCTGTGTTAAACTTGTGAATGTTTCTGTAGGCAATGAGCCTCTTTGAGAAGTGAGCTCTAGGAAGTGCACCCAAAGGCAAGTGCCTTCCCATTTTATATTCTTTTAACAGAGAATAAATCTTGTGGGTTAACCTCCACTGTGGTTTTTCCCTTAACTAGGTTTCCACGTAAAAATCCTGGTGTTATGTGTGTTGAATATATTTCTGCTCTTGTGTTGTTGATTCATGCCTTCATGGTTATATCTTTAATCTGTTAATAAGTGGTAAAGAAGATTAAATGCAATAGGAGTTAAAAGTTTTGTGACAACTGATTCACCCCCCTCTTAGTTGTCTGCCCTAATCTCAACATGATTGCATACGAGTCCCATAAGCTCAAGGATCATGAGCTGAACTACCCCAACCATGATTTGGAGTTAGCGGTTGTCATCCATGCACTTGTGTGTTGGAGACATTTCCTCTTGGGACATCGGTTTGAGTTGCATAGTGATCATCGCAGTTTGCAATATATCTTCACTCAACTAAATTTGAATGCTCGGCAGTGCCATTGGATGGAGTTCCTCTGTGAGTATGACTTAAAGGTTCACTACATTCAGGGTAAGGAGAATGTTGTTGTGGATGCCTTGAGTAGGAGGAGACATGAGATTTCAATTTTGTCTCTTGGAGTGGATTTGTGGAGCCGTATTTTGGAGTCACTTCCTAGTGATACTTGGTATCAGGATGTGAGAGCGGAGATTGACTCTAGGAGAGTCCTTGAGGGAAGATTTGCAGGTTTCTCTCTCAAGCTTGATGGACTTTTGTGACATCTTGGTCATATTTATGTTCTAGATTCTGGTGATCTCTGTTCCTTGGTTTTGTCAGAGGCCCATCGTGCACCCTATTCAGCTCATCTGGGTGTCACAAAGATGCATGCGGATCTTTGATAGTTGTATCATTGGGCAAGTTTGCAGTGAGATAATTCATTATTTGGCCTGCAAACACTAAGAGGCAGCTAAAGCACACACTAGTCCAAATAATGATTTTTATTATTATATTTATAAAAAAACCTATATTTTATGAAAAATCCTAACCCTAGTTGGGTGTTAACTCATTATTGATAACTAAAATCTAAAACTCCAACTAATCATTTTTATTATCATATTTTATAGAAATAATAATAGTTGTGAAAACCTATAGTAGATAGATGAATATCGTGAAAAACCCTAACCTTAGTTGGGTATGGAGAGATTTGAAATGTAAATATGTAGAGTGGAAGTAATATAAAAAAAGAGAAACAAATATAGACTTCATCATAATTTTTATTTTTATTTGAGAGTAATGTATATTGGTGTAATAAATTATAAAAAATTAAATAAAATACAATAAGCAAAGATCTAATCCTAAGAATTATTTAAAATATTTGAGCAAAAGCAAGTTTATGGCCAAAATTTCCACAATCCAATTATGTCAAATTTTACTTGAGAACTTTTTTTCTTCTATCACTTTGCTTATATTTAATTTGATTTGATTTTGATTTATTTATTTTTAGTTTGACAAATAATGTGGGCTTTATATTTATTTGCATAAAAATATGTAGGTTGTTTATATTTATTTGAAAAACACTTATTTTATAATTTTTTCATGTTGGCTATGTTTAGTTTTTATGTACACATGGTCACAGTCATCCCCTTAATGCCACTGTATAATGCCTCTTGGAGGTAATTAATTTTTTATTTAATGACTTCTTTATCAATTGCTAAAATTTAACTTAGACCATTAAACTAAGTGTGGTTTAAGAATATCCTCCATCATAACCATCGAGTCAAGATTTAAAATATGTTGGAGTCATTTCTAAAACTAAAGAAAAATGTTTACTTTAGTAGAGAGGATTTAGAAAAAAGGAGGAAAGGTGAAGGATCTCAAAATGTGTGTAATAGGGGGTGGAGAACATTGTTAAATGTGAGTAGGATATTATATTTATTAGTTCTTGTCATGGAACTATTACATCAAGTGAGACTTTAATGTTGAACACTCGGAATACTGAGGGGGGGGGGGGGGGGGGGGTGAATCAGTATTCTCTAAAACCACTTAAACATTTAAACATTCATTCCACACACCACATTTAAATTGCAGTAAGAAAGGAAAGCATGAATTCAACCATTAAAGCACATAACACATAAACACCAGATTTTTACGTGGAAAACACAAAAAGAGAAAAACCATAGTGAGGATTAGCTCACATGTATATATGAATAACAATACTGATTACAATTAGGCTCGCTGCCAAAAGGACTCACTATCCATAATAGAGAGTGCTCACTGCCCTTAATAGAAAGAGATAGAAGAAGCCATGGCTTACTGCCAAAAATGAACTACTAATAATGCATCTAACTTATGCTGGAGATATAGTTCCACTGAAGCTCAAAATACTAAATTTCTCTGTGATCACAAGCTTGGTTACAATCATGCATACTAAATCTCTGCAAAACAGTATTCACATACTTACTCTGAGACAACCAAAGCTTTATGTTACCTATGTCCCTCCTAATCTCCATACGCAGAATATACCTAGATGCTCCAAGATCCTTCATATAGAATGCACCCAAAAGTCTTTCAACTCACTGATCATACCCTTAGTATTGAGCAGGTGAAAAAACATGTAATCAACATACAATGCAATGATCAGTATAGAATCGTCAATACAATGAATGTAAACACAGTGATCCTCCTCACTTCTAACAAAACCCAATTTCAACACAAATGAGTCAAAATTTTGGTACCACATTCTGGGGTACTATTTTAGACCATAAAGGGACCTCTTTAACTTGCAAACCCAATGTTCTTTCCCTTTTACCTCAAAACCTATAGGTTGTTGCATATAAATTTCTTCCTCAAAATCTCCATGTAAGAGCGCAGTCTTAAAACCCATTTGCTCTATTTTCCAATCAAAAGCTATAGCAATGCATAAAAGAAATCTAATAGAAGTTAATCTAGCAATAGGAGAGAATATTTCACTGAAATCAACTCCCTCTCTCTGGGAGTAGCCCTTTGGCTACCAATCTAGCCTTGTACTTCTCCAATGAACCATCTACTCCAAACTTCTTCTTGAAGACCCACTTGCAACCTATGGCCTTTCCTCCTTTGGGAAAATAAACAAGATCCCAGGTGTTGCAAGAGTCTAAAGCCATCATCTCCTCTGCATGTCTAATTGCCAAGACTCTCTATCATCTGCAAGAATAGCTTCATTGTAGGATCTAGGTTCATCGTTAGTACTCAATAAAGTAAATACACAATGGAAATCTGGTGGGCTATACCTGTTAACTAGGTTTTGTTGTCTTGTGGATCTTCTCAGAGGTTAGTAAGAGACTCTTCAAGTTCTTTTGCATACTCATCTATACCAACTTCTTATGTTACAACAGATTCATCCGCATCAGAACTTTCACTTGAGTCTTCTTCTGCTTGTTCACCCCCCAATGCATCATTATGTTCTTCCTAAGGTGCATCTTCGTGCTCTAATTCAAAATGCACTCTCTTCACCTTTTCTTCTTTTTCCTTTGGTTGTTCAAGTTCTAAAATAACACTAAGTTCCCTGAAAATAACATCTCCAAAATAGATAATTTTCCAGGTTAGTGGATTCCAAAGCTTATAACCTTTTACATTATCACCATATCTAATGAAAGTACACTTTTTAGCTTTTGGATCCAACTTAGTATGTTTTTCGTTAGGCACATGAACATAAGTTTGACAAGCAAATACCCTTAAATATGAAATGGAAGGTTTCTTACCTATCCACATTTCATAAGGAGTTGAAACAAGAACCTTACAAAGAGATCTATTAACCAAGTAGTTTACAGTACACATAGCTTATGCCCAAAAGCATTTATATCCAACTATGATTCACTCAACATACTTCTGGTTCTTTCCATTATTGTTTGATTCATCCTTTCTGCCACTCTATTCTATTGTGGAGTATACAGAGTAGTCTTCTACCTAACAATACATGCATGCTTACAAAATTCATCAAATTCCTTAGAACAGTATTCCCGTCCATTATCAGATCTCAAAACCTTTATCTTATAATCTGATTACTTTTCGACTAAGGCTTTAAATTCCTTAAAAACTTAGTGAAGACTTTAGATTTGTGATGCATAAAATAAATCCAAGTAAATCCTGAGACATCATCAATGAAGGAAACAAAATATCTAGATATTCCAATTGATTCAACATCCACTAGACCAAAGACATCCAAATGAATAAGTTCCAATTTGTCATTGGATTTATTACTACTTGAAGGAAATAGAGATCTATTCTATTTTCTAAACACACATTGTTCACAAAATTTAAAACTCTCATCAAAATAGGATAAATAGTCTAACAACTTTTTATTTATAATAGTCTTTAAACCAGACTGACTTATGTGGCCCAATCTACGGTGACACAACATACGTGTATTTTTTAGTTTTAGCCTTAGATATATAAGAGGCATTACAAACAGTAGTGGCATCTAGCCTAAACAAGGTTCCCAATCTTTTCCCCTTTGCTACCACCAAGCTTCCTCTCACCAATCTATAGCCATGCTTATCAAATGTTACATGCATTCCCAAATCATTTAACTTTGAAACTAAAATCAGATTTCTAGCTAATCCAGGAACATGTAAAACATCAAGGAGGGTTTTAATTCTCCCATCACTGAAACAAAACATTACCTTGTCTTTCCCAACTATTGGATATGTAGAGTTGTCTCCAAGGTACACTTTTCCTCCATCATACTCTTCATACGTTTAAAACCATTCCTTATGTGGGGTCATGTGATACGAGCATCTTGAGTCAACCAATGATCATGAGAAACAATATTACATGTAGAAAGTAAAACATCTTCACCTACATTTGAGGACTTTTTAAAAATGGAATCCCACTGTTTCTTCAGGTTTTTGCATTCCTTTTTCACATGCCCTCTCTTTCCACAATTACAACACTTGACTCTGTTCTTCTTTCTAGGAGTCTTAGATTGACCCTTAGACTTCTCATTAGCCTGCTTTTGATCTCCTTTCGATCCTTTAGATCTGCGAGGTTAGCAGTGATAGCCAAAATGACATTCTCCCAAGAGTAAAGAACAGAGAAGTAAGATACATTTATCTTCCTCATTCACCTCAACATCTATAGATGCTAGTTGACTCAATAACAAATTAAATGAATTTAAATGCTCCGCAACTAAATTACCCTCTCTCTTTTTCATAGAAAATAGTTTATGCTTTAAGTAAATCTTTTTTACCATACTCTTGGCTTGGTAGATCTCACTCAAATGCTTCAACAGGCTATATGTAGACATCTCACTCACAACATTCAGTAGAACAAAATATACAAGACACAATCAAATTGTACCTCGTGTCTTTTTGTCCAGTCTATCCCCTCACCTTGAGAGACATTACCAGGTTTCTTCTCTCTTTTAATAGTCAACCACTGGTTTCTTTCTTCTAGCAAGTCACCTATTTTTAGCTTCCACAACTCATACCCTGTACCGTTGAACTTCTCAATGTCTAATCAAGAGGTAGAAACAATATTTGATGCAACCATGATATCTACACAAGATCTGCAAACACAAACAACAAAATCTCGCATTGCAACTAAAAACCTTCACACTACCACCCAAGAGTCAAAACTGGCCAAGCTCTGATACCAAATGTTAGAAATGAAGGTGTAAACCACACAATGGAAATTTGATTTCAATATATTTAAGATCTAAAATAGTGCAATATTTAATGGAGAATGCAAAGGAAATCAAATAGAAGTAACAAATCTGAAAACTAATCACATAACACAGCATGTAATGTGGAGAAAACCCTTTCAAGTAAAAAAATTCACACAAGAAAGAGGCCCAAGTTTATATTAATCTGCAAAAGAGTGTACAATACATCAACTACACCAATCTTTCTTTCAGTCTTCAACTTGACAACATTCCAACAACACCTATGCAAGTATGAAACTACAAAAACTTGACAACACTTCACAAATGTATCACTAAATAGTAGAACAACCCAAAATGGCCGTCCGAGTTGGGAATCTCAACGCCAATCAAGAAATCTTACATGTAATCAAGATATTAATGCCCTCTTACATACCTCTTACACATGTCATAATGCATGTTACATGCATGGGCACCTAGGGATAAAAATAGCTTACACTGTCATTATTGTTGTCATAACCGTTATAGAATCTTATGACAACTTCCAATTGTCATCGATTCTCTTACAAAGTATGACGCATGCCTAAAATAGTATATTCCAAGAGGTGGCACCTAGATTTGTGTCACATCTCAAACTTTGATGCTTTCTAGAATTACTTTATGTGGAAATATTTAATGAACAATTATGTGTGGTTAGATAAATAATATGTTATTATTTTAATATGGAAAAAATGAAATGAAATGAATGTTATTTTCATGTATTAATTTTGATGTCTTGGCTATGCTTTGGCTATTGGGTTACTAACCTATTAATGGAAATATGAGTTTATCTTGAGTTGCAGGTTGTCGAAGACAAGGGTGTGGTTAAGGTAAAGGAGGTTAGCAGCCTGGCGGGGTTAAGATGGAGAGATTTCTCTCACACACATCACTTAGAATCATGTAGATGCATTAGAATTGCATTAATTAATTTTATTATATAGTTCTTATTTAATTGTGTTATAGTTAGAATATTTAATTAAATGGTTTAAGTTATTTATTTGATTTTTATTTGAAGAATGAATATATTATTATTATTTGTTTTATAGATAGTTGAGATAATCATGCTTATTATTTTAATATTATTTGTGATAAATTAGACAATAAAATCAGAAAATAAAACAAGATTTTAGAAACAAAACAAAAAGAAAGAAAGAAAACTTATATTTGGGAATTAAAACATAAAAAAAAGAAAAGCAAGAATGGAAAAAAAATAATAAAAGAGGAATAAAATCCCATTCTCTCAACACAAAAATCCATTCACAAACTTTCATTCTAAAAACTCGGAAATCTGGAAAACAAAAAAACACAAGTTTCATTGATACTGAAAAAGAAGGCTTAGACAAGAGATTTGAAGATCTAGAGCAAAGGAAGCTTTTGGGAAACAGAGGGTTTGAAGAATTCAACTGATTGGGGAGCGAAACTCCAGGTTTTTATGCAAATCTATATTCTCAAATTGTGTATGATTAAATATTGTGTGGACAAACATTTGAATTTTCTTTGTGGAAAGATATGCTTTTCTGTATTTTATACATATTATAGTGTTGTGAATATTATCTGTATGGATATATGCTACTGTAATAGAAAATCCATTATTGTGTATCTGTTTTGTTAATGAATCTTATATAACACACACACACACACACACACACACACACACACACACACACACACACACACACACACACATTTATATCTGGATGCATATATTAAGAACCACCTTTATAAATACATATTACAACATTTGAATTTTTATTTTGAATCATTTATATAGTGCGAAGTTTTGTGAATATTATCTGTATGGATATATGTTGTTGTAATAGAAAATCCATTATTGTGTATCTATTTTGTTAATCAAATCTTATATATATATCTTTTGAATCATTTCTATAGTACGAAGTTTTAGCTGAATGGAATTCGAATCAAATATTAACTAAACAAAGTTTCCAAAATGGCCAAAGGCCGAGTATAAGACTACGACACCCCATATGGTGCTGCAGTCCCCATTGGGGATTGCGACCCCATATGGGGGGCTGCCAACCACTGTTAAATAACTACAATTTCATCGAATTCAAACTTATGCGATTCACAATTTGCTGGCTTGTAATCTTTATATATTCTGATGTATAATCTTGATTATCATTGTGCATGACGCCGACAGTCAATCCACTGGTATTGGTATATATATATACTGATTTATGTTAAGAACTTCTGGTAATAGTTATGATCGTTGTGATCTTATTTACTATGAATAATATAGTGATTTTACCCAATTCTAGGCGCTACCATTTACATCAATTTTCTCAGTTTTATATATATATATATATATTCACTGTAATTTGTATGGGTATGTTGTAACAACACTATAATGATTTAGTATTCTTAGTGTATATTGTTACTGTTGTGGAATATATATATTTTCTTTTGAATCATTTATATAGTATGAAGTTTTGTGAATATTATCTGTATGAATATATGTTGTTGTAATAGAAAATCCATTATTGTGTATCTGTTTTGTTAATCAAATCTTATATATATATATATATATATATATATATATATATATATATATATATATCTTTTGAATCATTTCTATAGTATGAAGTTTTAGCTGAATGGAATTCAAATCAAATATTAACTAAACAACGTTTCCAAAACGGCCAAAGGCCGAGTACAATGTAAAGCGAACGGGGCGTAGATTAAGATTACGACACCCCATATGGTGCCGTAGTCCCCATTGGGGATTACAACCCCATATGGGGGGCTGCCGACCACTGTTAAATAACTACAATTTCATCGAATTCAAACTTATGTGATTCACAATTTGTTGGTCTGTAATCTTTATATATTGGGGACTACGGCACCATATGGGGGGCCGCCGACCACTGTTAAATAACTACAATTTCATCAAATTCAAACTTATGCGATTCGCAATTTGCTGGTCTGTAATCTTTATATATTCTAATGTATAATATTGATTATCATTGTGCATGACGCCAACAGTCAATTCACAGGTATTGGTATATATATATATATATATATATATATATATATATGCTGATTTATGTTAAGAACTTCTGGTAATAGTTATGATCCTTGTGATCTTATTTACTGTGAATAAAATAGTGATTTTACCCAATTCTAGGCACTGCCATTTACATCAATTTTCTCAGTTATATATATATATATATTCACTGTAATTTGTATGGGTATGTTGTAACAGCACTATAATGATTTGGTATTCTTAGTGTATATTGTTACTGTTGTGGAATATATATATATATATATATATATATATATATATATATATATATATATATATATATATATATATATATATATATATATTCACTGTAATTTGTATGGGTATGTTGTAACAACACTATAATGATTTGGTATTCTTAGTGTATATTGTTACTATTGTGGAATATTATTTGCTATATATATATCGGTATTTATAATGGAATGCAACAAAAGAAATCTTTATTTTATTTTGTTTTACACTGTTGTAAATGTCCTAATGGAACTATTATATAAATTTATTGATTAAGAGTTTCTTGTATGAAGATAAATGTTGTATTGAGACTATTTTTGTCAAAACTAGCATTATATCAAAACCATTGAATTGTGAAAGAAATGGCACTATAGTAAACTGATAGATTCAATTTTGATTACCAAACTGATATTACCCATCACATCCAGAAAATATTTTATCATGAAAATTGATATAAACCATTGAAAATTTTTTAACTTAGACAACAAGCAAACTAGAGAAATGAAATGGCTTATGTAAACTGTAATTGTTTTATAGAATGGATATTTTTGATCATGGATAATTAATCTTAGAAAACTATTCATTGCATGTATTTTGGGTAAAGTAATGTACTTTCAGGACATGATACCGAATGTGGGCTCCCAGAGACGATAGTTTTACTTTTTCTAAAACAATCACTTTTGTTTTATTGCTTGGCCAAGCTACTGTACCATTGAAATAGATGGAATTGGAAAAAGCCTAGATTTATGTTATATATATGTCTCTGCCACATCCTTCTTGCAAGAGTTATGTCATTCTAGGATAGGATGCATACAGGCAACATGCACGCATCGAGAGATTCACTCCTTCTTACACTGTTCTAGGTTGCTAGGCTCCTTGTGCAGGGTCAGTGTTTTCTTTGAGTTAGGAAGAAATCCGGGGAAGTCCAATACTTCGTGGTTGGGTAGAAAAAAGCACCTTAACTACACTCTTGGTCTCAGCTTGCAAAAGACTGGAGGAACACAGTGGTCGAGTTCAGAGATTCTTATGTTATATGGATATTTATTTCATTGTACTCTTTTGTATGGCTAGTATAGCCAAGTTGTAAATGTAACTTTACTTCCATTGATATATTGATGTATTATCTTTACTTTTAACATTGAAATAAATGTTTTGTAACACTAGATTGGTGTATGTAATGGAATTGTAACACTTCTTAGTGTATGGAAATTTATACTTCATTTAATGGAATCTTGCTATTTTATATAGTTATGGATATTTGAAAATTATAAATGATTTATTTTCCATTTTTGGATTAAGCAATGCTTTTTGGAATACTATGTTTAGTATGTATTTTTCCGCACCTTACAATTTGCCCAAATCACATATTTACCTTTATCATTATGCAATAATCAGTGAATGTAACTCCGTAACTACCTATCCCATAATAAATAATTATTGTTTTTGATGAATCCACTTCATCCCTTATGGGTAAATTACAAATATTTATAATAATAAATAATTACAAGAATTTAGAAGGTTAATGATACCTTAATCCCAACAAATGGAGGTCTTGGTGGTCATTTTGGGGCAGATAAAATATTGGCATAATTGAATGAAGGCTACTATTGGCCAAGGATGAGTGTGTATGTGAAGAACATAGTGCAAAGTTATCAAATTTGCTAGCATCTAAAAGGATCAAGTCAAAATAAAGGTTTATATCATCCCTTACCTATACTAGAAAGACCATGGGAGGAAGTGAGTATGGACTTTGTTTTTGGGTTACTAAAGACACAACAAGGTAATGATTCTATTTTTGTTGTGGTAGATAGATTTTCAAAAATGTCACATTTCATTTCATGCAATAAATTAAATGATGCAACACATATTGCTACATTATTCTTTAAGGAGGTGGTTAGGTTACATAGTTTTCCAAAAATCATTATTTCAAATAGGGATACCAAGTTTTTTGGTCATTTTTGGCATACTTTATGGCAAAAGTGGGATACAAAGTTGTGATTTAGTTCAACCTATCACCCACAAACAGATGGGAAAATAGAGGTGGTTAATACAAGTCTTAGAAATTTGTTGAGATGCTTAACCAAAAGTAAACCAAATTAGTGGGATTCGATATTGGAACAAGCTAAATTTTCCTACAATAATTCAATCAATAGAAGTATAGGTAAAATTCATTTTCAAATTGTTTATGGATTCATCTCAAAGGGTGTAGATGAATTAAGAGATACTGCTGATTTAGGAAGAAAGAGTGTTGATGCAGAAGATTGTGTTGAATATCTACATGAACTACATAAAGAGGTGAAGAAGAATTTGGAGAAAAGTGCCATAAAATACAAAGAACGGGCTAATATGAAGAAAGAACGTGATTTTTAAGTGGGTTATTTAGTTTTGACACATCTGTGGAAGGAGAGATTTCCACAAGGAACAGATAATAAACTGAAATGGAAGAAAATAGGGTTCTAGAAGGTGTTGAGGAATTTTTCATCAAATGTGTATGAAATTTAGCTACCAGAAGGAATAGTTATTTCTCTGATTTTCAACGTTGTTGATTTATAACATTATTATCAAGAAGAAACAAGTGGAAAGGAGAATACAATTTTAGATTTGAGTATATGTATCAAGAAATTACCTCAAAATAGATAGAAAAGTAAATGGGAAATGGCATGGGTATGTAAATTTCACTATTAAATTTTACTTTGAGGTGCATGTGAATCCTAAAATGTTCATTCATCTTAAAGTATGTAATGTTGGACTTACAAACATGTGTGTAAAGTAAATATTCAAACACTCAAACAATATTGATATGGGGATAAAAAGGCTAGAGAAATGAGCCCAAATTCTCACAACATCATGTCATTTTTCTCAATGCACATATATCAAGATATTAGCTCAAAATAAATAGAAGACTAAATGGGAAATGACATGGGTATGCAAATTTCACTATTAAATTTTCCTCCCACTTTGAGGTGCATGTGAATCCTAAAATGATCATTCATCTCAAAGTATGTAGTGTTGGACTTACAAATATGCATGTAAAGTAAATATCCAAGCACTCAAAGGATAGCACTATGGGGATAAAGAGACTAGAGAAATGAGCTCAACTTCTTACAAGATCATGTTATTTGTCACTATGTACATGTATCAAGATATTACCTCAAAATATGTAGAAAATTAAATGGGAAACAACATGGGTATGTAAATATCACCATTAAAATTTTACCCCACTTTGAGGTGCATGTGAATCCTAAAGCAATCATTCATCTCAAACTATGTAGTGATAGACTTACTAACATGCATGTAAAGTAAATATTCAAACAATCAAAAGATATCACTATGGCATCCATATAAAGTAGTTGACCATGCAACAATATGATTGATAAGACCATAAAGCATCTCATCTTTAGTCAAATAAAAGCATATATTTTCTCTTCATTAAATCAGTTTTGAAGTAGACTTGAATATGTGTTGGAAGATTTTTAGCTAAATATCAAATAAACTTGTCTAAATGGAACAATCAATGTCATGCATGAGTTTATCTTGATATTACATGTTCACCTCTAGATTAACATTATTTTATCAATAAACTAAAGAGAAAGTCTATTTTATGCCAAGTTGGAGCTCTGGAGATGCAGAGTTCCAGAGATGCAGAGGGTCAGAGATGTAGAGCGCTAGAGATGCAGAAGTTAAAAATGTAGTTTTAGTAAAACTGCAATATCTCACTGATTTCTTAATGAAAATTAGAATTTCAAAATGATCTAGAAAGATCAAAGAGAGAGGAATAGATCCCTGAAGGCATTTTGAGGAGATTTATTAAAATGAATAAATAGTTAATGACAGAAATTGACTATTACAGAGTGCCAGAGAAAAAGTCAAAAAAGTGGTTTCAATAAAACCATGCTATCTCTCTCGTGTATTAATGAAATTGAGAAATTCAAAATGATCTAGAAATCTAAAAGTGAGGGGAACAAAACCCAAAAAGAATTTGAGGAGATCTGGTAAAACAAATGAATAGTTAATGATAGAAGATGATTGTTCTACAAGCTCCGGAGATGTTCCAGAAATACTGTATGAAGTTGTTGCGGATTCATCCAATCTACCAACATGCACTCCAAGGTTTTTGAGGGATAGATTGACTATAATTACTCCTAAATTAATGGATCTAGTTATGAGTAATTATTCCATGCAAAGAATACACACTTAGTGGCATTGCATGTCTTTCTAAAAGACTGCATGTTTTGCCTTGTAATTAGCAATTGTATAATCAGTTAACTAAATGAATAAGTTTAGTTAACTAGATAAATAAGTTTAGTTAGCTGCATGAATAAGTTCTCTACTCTAGAGAGACTCTCAATTAGAATTTAATAACCATAGTTATATATAGAGAACTATGGCATAGAATAAAGAAGGAAGTTGTAAAGGAACAAAATTGAAAAAGAAAAACTCTATTATTTTTCAGCAACATGTACTTTGGATCTTGAAGGTTTTGAATAAAGAAAATTATTCTACCAATTTTCTGATTGCTAGAATTGATTAGTCTCTCTTTGGAGGTGGAGCAAAGGCCCACTCCAACCAAAAGGTAGAGACTACATTTCTTAGTTTGATTAGTTGTTTTGTTGTTTTGCATTTCCTTTATTCAGAATTCCTTTAGTTGTTCCAGTTATTGCTTTCCATAGATTAAGTTATTTTTTCTGTTGTGCAATTCCTTTATTTCAAAATTACATTAGCTGCTCAAGATATTGCTTTCCTTACATTAAGTTGTCTTTTTCAACAAAGTTAAACCCTAGTTTGTTTCATGCAATTATTGTCAATTCCCTTTTGTAGAAAGGATTACCATACAAGTTATTCATCTTCCCTTTTACATACAGCCATGGACACCATCTTGGATTGATATTTATTAAAATTAAGTGATTAGGACTGCAATGACCCTTGTCAATGATCATGTGTGTTCACCTTATTTGTGTCTTTTCCATAAGATTATTCTCTATAATCACATGTATCTATTTGTGTATATAAACATAGGAACATTATTGACAAGACATTCCCTCCCTCTCAAAAATTTGTTCTATCCATAAAATAGATATAATTTTTGGAAGAGCTCGAAGAATAATACATGAAAAGTAAATGCAATCTAAGCATGTGATTATATTAACTTGTAAGATTATATGCATCTAATCATGTAATCATGTATGTAGATTTAGAGTAATAAGTGTAAAGAATGCATCATGGAAGGGAATGGATTGGTGATATCATCAAGGAAGGTAAGGTTTCCCTTAGTATGGGCAATGGAATGGTGATGCAAACATTAATGTACAAATAACCCATGTTAGTATAAAAGGTACTACGATAGGCATATGCTCCCAATGTGGCATCCAAAAGCATGAGCACACATAGGTGATCAATGAATCTCTAGTGCTAATAAAAATGAAAATAATGGTGTGGAATCAAAAGCATGGGCAAGGGATTGAAACAAGGCATAAATCCAAAATAGAGGGCAAAAAGTGATGCAGGAGCATCTGGGTCCATAGGTGATTTTGCATCACCCAAAAATATTTTAGTTGAATTTTCAGTTTTGGTGTTTGTTTTGGTTTTCTTTGGTGTTTTCAAGCTTCTCTTAGGAGCAGGAATCTAAATATTTGGTCAAAATTCGAAATTCCAAGTTTTCACCAAATTGTTGTTTTAAGGTTTCGCAAGGTAGTTTTACGAAAAAAAATGTTTCTAGAAATCCATAAGATCTAGGTTGAAACCCTTTTAAAGATATATCATTGGATGAATTTTTCATAATATGGTGAAGGTTTTGTGACCAAATTCTTCACCATTTGGGAAAATTTAAAATCAAAAAATTTGTCCCAGCTAGCTATGGAAACAATTAATTTTTAAGATTTTAAGAGCTAGGAAAAATTAATTCTAGGAAGAGATTCTTGATGGTATTTCACCTAATGTGCAAAAGGAATCACATTCAAATCCATCACTGTTTGAGAGAATTTAAAATTCTCTGTTCACCGCTGGCAATTTATGGGAACTTTAATTTCTTGAATTTTATGAAGGTTGGAGAAAAATGTCTTGGTGGGAAGCATCATATTGTCATTCCATGAATCTTGGAAAGTGTTTGTGTGAAACTGAGATTTTGGGTAAGAGCTATGCAAAAAGTCAATTTTCAGCTTCCTGATGCAAAATGGTGAAGTCGCAAAGAGTAATTTTTCTCCAAAATTTCTAATGTTGCTCCATGAGGTATTATTTAGATTATTTTAATCATTTTTATGTTGATTATTAATTCATTTTACTCCAATGGCGATGGGGTCACCAATTGACAAGGAATCTTCAAAGTTGTAACTCCTCCAACAACATAAAGAAAGTGCTTAAATTGGACATTAATATGCCTCTTTTAGAGGATCAATAAAAGAAAAATGGACTAGAAAATAAAAATACCTCAATTAATTTTGTAACACCCATTTGAAACTTAAAGAAAATCTACAAAGAAAAGGTGAACGAATGGAAGAGAGGAATCTGCTATTAAAAGGAATGTGAGCGCCAATTTTGGGAATCTCTCAATGCTTCATGGAGAGGCCCACAAAAAGGGAAAAGGAACATAAAATAGACCAATGCCTCATTTGTTTTGGAGGTTAAAAAAATTAGAAAAAGAGGAAAGCCTGGTATTTGCATTTCATTTTATTTAATTGTTGAGTGAATGGGGATTTTGTAACACCTCTATGGGAGACTCTGAATAAGGAGAACAATCGTTGTTTCTGGAAGGAGGTAAATGCCTCATTTGAGAGGCTCAAAAGGAAGAAATTTTACAGCACATGGATAGAAAAGGGATGCCTCATTGAGAGGTTTGAAAACAGAAAAAGGAAAGCCTCATAGTGTGCAGATAGTAGCAAAAAAGAAGACAAAAATTTATGGAGATAGGAAGGCTGCCAAAGAAAAAGAGACGCATGGAGCATTCAAATGAGAGGAAAAACATCCAATTTGTTGCATATTTGTATTGAGAAGGTGCAGAGATGTGAACAACAGGAAAGAGAGTGGAATGAATGTTGGATTTGAGGTGTGCAAAGGTTAAAATTTATGCAGATCAGAGTTGCAAGTGAGTCATACAAGATAGTGAAATATTCCAGCATGGGGTTGGATGATTGAAAGGGAAAGTTTTCTTGAACACACCAATATATTTAGAGGTGGGGTGAATCAGTATCTAAACAACTTCAAATCCTCCGGGGCAGATTAAAACTTAAGTATTACAACATTAACATAAACATGAAAGATTAACACAATGCACATCAACACATGACACCAAATATATGTGGAAACCCAAAGAAGGGAAAAACCAAGGTGAGGATTAAATCACAATATATGAAGCTCAAAATTACAAATTTATTTTAGGGCTACAACCCATGGAAGCTACTACTCCCTGCTAACTTTGTTTTAGGGCTACAACCCAAGGAAGCTACTACTGCCTGAAGACTTTGTTTTAGGGCCACTCCCAAGGAAGAAAATACTTCCTGAACTGAGACCAAACTCAAAAATTATTATAGTATGACAATCCTTCTACTACCTGAAAACTGAGATTGAAGCTCACACCTTTGATGATTACACTTCTACTTCTTCTAATGATTTTATCAATTAGGCACACTCTTCACTTTCCTCCTGTCACAAAAATGTCTTCAAGATGAATCAGGACAACCTCTAATACTTTTGCCCTTTCTCCTTCAGTCGCACATCACAATGCATATAATATTCATTCTCTGCTCTTCACACTTTCATACTTTTATTTTTGCAATCATACCTTACATAGATCAGTTGACTAGGTTCACAATATATACATGATATTACATTGATTACATTATGAGTCGGCCAATGGAACAAGAATATTACACTTTAGAAGTCAGCCAATGAACACAATATGAAACATGCATAGGGCAAGCCCTATCATGAACAACATGCAACTCCAAAAGAAACCACATGCCTTGCGGATCCCAATTCATGCTTAGTCCAGTCCTAAACAATCTTCAAAACATCATTCTTCAAAGAGCAACATCCGCACGTCACACCTATTTGAAATAGGTCACCCTTAAGTAAGAACACATGAAGCTTGTAGCATAATGGTCATTTCACCTTGGTGGTACATAGAAGATTAAGCATTACATGCAGTGCACTAAATCACTAGATACCTTACAAGAGCATGCATTGAACCTCCCTAAACATGTTCACAAAACTGCATTGACAAAACTTCACACCTGGAGAAGTGCAGAGCATTTCAACAAGTCTTCATCACCATTTTACTCTACCAAAGCACAGACTAGAACTCTGTCATTCATAACTTTCATTACTGAGGGCATTCAAACTTTATTTATTAAATATAACATCTTCACAACATATTGAACTCAGATTCTGAACCACATGATCATATCTGCAAATGCAAAGGAATGCAGAGCATTTTCCCAAGCAGTCTCCCAGGTAGCTTCCTATAGCAGAACTTCATCAACTTTCAGAGATTAGTGCTTTTAATTCCCATCTTAATATCTCTAAGTGATGCTTCTAATTCCCATCTTAATATGTCTTCTTGATTCTTCTAATTCTAATCTTAATATATCTTCTTGATGCTTCTAGTTCCCATCTTAATATGACTTCATACTCAACTCTACATTGACCGAGGCATGGCACCCAATCATGAACTTTAGAAACCACATTATATCTAACATGACATCCAACCATGAACTTTAGTAACCACATTTTATCTAACATGGCATCCAACCATGAACTTTAGCAACCACATTATATCTAACACGACATCAAACCATGAGTTTCAACAACCATATTATATCCAACATCAGCAATATATCAGATAGTCCAAACTGAGTATTGACATCAATAACAACCACATCACAACGTTAGGTATCATATGTACAACAAGTTTGTAGTAGTTTAAAAATAATGTGGAGGTACCAGAGGATAGAAAGCATGAGGGTGAGAGTTTCTTGCATATGAGAGGCCATGAAAGGCCAAGTTTGTAAGTAGTTACAAATTTTTGTAATCTTGTTCAATTGGTGAATTCAATAAAATGAGCATACATGTTATGTACACATTTAGCATTTGCATGTTGAGTTGTGCTATGGTAGAGAGCCTTTACATGTGTTGTGATGTTTTGAACAAGTGGTTGTGATTTGTGGGTTATGGCATGCATTTGGGAGTTCCACTTGCATCAGATGGTATCAGAGCCAAAAGATCTTGAGAGTGTAGAGTATGCACCAGGACCTGTAGGTGAAGAGTGGTGAAGAGTGAAGTGGTGAATCTACAAGAGAGAGTTGATTCTATGAGAATCATGTTGGCTGTCCTCCAGCAAAGATAAAACTGGGTAGAATGTGTACAAACATCTTCCACTAAGAGAAGGTGGGTAGAAGAGGTCTTGGAGAGGTGTATCTGTGGAGGATAATTCTGTGAGTGTGAATTCTGCTGCAGGTGTAAAAGAGGACTTGTAACTGTAGAGGGATAGATGCTCTAAGAAATTTGTTGTACGTATGAAAGAGGACATGTAACTGCAAAGGGTTAATACCCTAGAGTTGGAGGTATTATTGCAAGTGATGTCTTGTGACTGGAAAGGGGACATGTGAGTCTCTAAAAGAAAATGTGGAAGATTTCAACAGTGAGAAAGATGTCTTCAAACTATTCTATATCATTATTATTCTAAAGGTTGTCATCAAATTTATCTCCTTTTGTTTTAATTTTTTATCTTTTTCACTCACTTTTTTAATGATGTGTATTTTATCTTAATATTATTTTGTCCTTGGAAAAAATGTGTGCTCAATAGTTGTAACATTAGGTACTTGTGTTCTTAACCATTCTTGTGTTTTAACTTGTGGTTATGGTGGAATGATACTATTTTGATGCACTGCAACTTCTTTTTTTGACTTCCATGTCTTTTTGATGTGGAACTCAGGTTTTGTTTTTTCTCTTTTGCTTCTTGTTTGATTTTTTTTTCTTCTTGTATTTTTTGGTATCTGATATTCAAATTGATTCTTTATTTGGTTTAGATGATGTTCCTCTCTCTTTTGTTCGTGTTGTTATTGAAACATAACATGAAATGACTAATGAATATCTTCTTCTTCATCATCATATAAATTTCTTTTGGAGTTGGAATATATGTTTCTAAAGTGAAATGACTCAACTCTTTTATTAAAGTTTAGCTCTATCTCTTCTTATCTTTATAACTCTTCATTAATAAAAAAATTAGAACATTGATAAAATGCTAAAGGAACAACTTTCAAATGTTCTATTCATGATCTTCCAAGTAGAATAGAGAAGCAATCTGTAATGGGGATGATATGGCATAAAATGTGTACAACCTTAGATCCAAAATCAAGTGGCAATGAGTGACACAACTTAAATCCTTGGTTAAAATTTGATTTATCTTGTTTAAATAAACCCCCAAATGTACATGCAATATTGGTTTTATGTTTATAGAAGGTAAATATTTAGAGTACATATTATTTAATTGGTTGGTTGAATAAATTAAAACATCTTAAATTTCCCATTATGTGTTGTATGATTTGATGTACAATGGTCTATAATAGTTTTTGGTAGGATCTCCTCATCATATAATGAGATCAACATTGGTGGTTCTAAAGGGGGATATGAATATGTAGCATTAGACTCAACATTTCCCATAGAAATCTCATCCTCACATTCCACATTATCATGTACCGAGCAACAATATGTGAATTATTTGAATAAAATTATATTCTAGGAGGGGAAACCAATGAATATCCATTGTCATGATCCTTTTTAACTTTTATTGTATTTTTATCTATAAGATCTTGCACCTTATGCTTAAAAGTGAAGCATGTTTTGTGCAATGCCCTTTGACACTATGATAATTGTAAAATGCTTGATCATTATATGCTTAGGAATTGATTTAGAGGTATATTATGGATGGATGGGAGGTAGTGTAATTAGATTAGCTCTCAACAAACATGGAAGCACATCATCCATGGATTCTTGAAGCTTAGTTGACTTCCTAAGAGTATTTAAAAAAGAGAGAGGAAGTATTAGTGACTTGATTCAAAATCTACTTCATAGATCAACATCCTTTGTAAAATTATTTTACTTTTTTTATGCTAAGAATGGTAGGAAACATTTTTGACTTGATGATCCATTTTTAAAGGCATTACATGATAACAATTTGGATTTTACATTTTTAACATGTGCACACAAATTCATAAAATAAAACTATTGAAATATACATTGTATTGAATTGGTTTAATTAAACCCCTAATAAAGATATTTTTTACTTTAGAATCATGTAGAGGAGTAGTCAACTTAGAGCACAGAGTTTAAAATTGAAAAAAATAAGCATTAATGTGTTTGTTCCATCCTTGGGCACAATCAAATAAATCAAAAACTACTATCTTAAGACCCACATTAAGTTTGAAGTGCTTTAGGAATGTTTTAGTAAGATCACTAAATGACTTCATAGATCCTTAAGGAACCATATAGAACCAATCAATAACATATTTTTAAGAGAGCATAGAAGTAGCTTAGTTAACATTGTGTCCTCGTAAATGAAGTCTACACATATAGTGGTATATGATTTTAGATGTGTATTAGGAACACCATTACCATCATACATTGGAAATCAAGGTGCCACACAACCCATAGGTAATGGATAAGACACAATATCAAATGCTAGAAGTGTGTGCCTAGGATGAGAAGATTCATTACTATCATTAGTCTTTGCATCCATTCTCTTTTCTACTTGAATTATTTTTTTAAATAGTGCATCTAAAGAAGAAGTAATGTTGGTTAACCATGATCCTCTAGGAGGGGTGGATGAGGTAACGGATTGGGATACAGGCATGGAACAAAATATTTACTTAAGGGCATTTAGGGTATGGGATGTGGTATGAAGTATGGAAGTGGGTTGACTAAGTGGAGTAATCATAGGTCCAATAGTAGTTGAGGAAAGAAGTGTGGAAGTATGGTTCATCATAGGAGTAGTAGATATCATGGGGGGAGTATATATACCTAAGCTAGGGATAAGGTGGAGGATAGATGGAAAAGTGATAGGTACTAAATGATGGAACACTAGCACGGCCATGGTACTATGAAGATGAGTAGTGAAGTGGAAGGAGTAATGGTGGAAGAGGGATATATGGTAGAGGTGGGGATAGGAATAGATGCATTAGTCACTATAGAGGAAGTAATATTGTTGCAAGTATGTGTAGTTAGTGTTGTCATTGATGTCAACAAGCTTGTGTTGTCATTGGTGTCAACTTTATGAGCAAGAGAATATTGCAAGAGTGTGAGCAGTTGGTATTGAGTTGGTGTTCTCTCTCATAATGAGGAAGTGCTAAAGATATTGTTGATATATTTCTAGTGCTTGGTTTCCAAGTGCTTTGAGAAAAGTTTAATAATAGATCCTAAACAGTGTGTTGTAAAGGTATTTTGGCATACAAAGAGGTGTTATGGTTTTGCTCCACATTTCTTCTATGTTGAAGATCTGCTCATGTGGTTTGGATATGTTGATCAAAGGTGTTTAGAGGTGCTACATTCATACTTTGGCATGTTGGATAGTTGTGCAGAGGAAGATGTGTTCACCAATGTATGAACTATGTATTACAGAAGTGTCTGGGAGAAAGGTTTTTGCTCTACATTTCTCTACAAAGTGGTTTCAAATGTTGCAGTTCTAGAATTGTGTTTATAAGGTTCATATCTACCATTAGTTGAAGTTTTTCATGGTTTGGTGCTCTGCAAGTTGAATTCTTGAGTTGTAGTGTATGGAAAAGATGTTTGAATAAACTGGGTGTGTACTTTCTTCAGGTGAAAGTTGTTGCAGAGGAATTTGTTGGGTTTTAGGATATTTGTGGTATTTTCTAGATTGTGTTCAAGCATGGTGTGTGGTCAGTGAGTAATCTTTGTTTTTGAGAAAGCATGCACTTAAACGTTTATGGTGTTAATACAGGTTCAGCCAACTTTCGGTGTTTACACTAATTACAGATTTGCTTTGATGATTGTGGAAGTGTGGTGTGGCATGCATGAATGTATTTTGGTCCAAGCTAAGGTGTGTTATGGTCCACCTTCATTCCTTTTCACTGTGAGAATGTTTTGGTGCCGACCTAATTTGAATTTACATTGTGAAGGTGTATTGCCGACCTTGGAGAATGTTTTCAAGGTTGAAGATGGTATAAATAAGTGTTGAGTTGTTGAAGTAAGTGTGTGTGTGGCATATGAGATGTGAATAATCATGTGGTAGAGTACAAAGTGTCATGCAAGATTTCATGTGTTAGATTAATGGATGTAGTGAGCAGAAGGTGTGTATAATTCTTCAATATAACTGTGAAGGTGTTGGTGATGTTGTGGTGGACTTCTCTGTTGCATTGAGATGGTTTTTCTCATTGTAACATTCTTCTCTATCTTCATTTTTGTTCTGGCAGTGAGCCTTTATTTTGGCAATGAGCCTCTCTTTTGGGCTGTGAGCCCTATTGTATTTGGTGTTAATATTGCTTTATATTGTGAGCTAATCCTCACCGTGGTTTTTCCCTTGTTAAGTTTTCCACATAAATCTAGTGTTCTCTTGTGTATGATGTTGATTTGATTTAGTTTTTGTTATTTGTTTCCATGCTTAATCATCTTAATAGTTTAAGGGTTAATTGAATTAATGTGGATCTGAATATGTGTGAGGGTTTTGGAGTTATAAGTTACAACTGATTCATCCCCCCTCTTAGTTGTCTTGTGTAATCAACAATTGGTATCAGAGCAAGGTTCCTTGGTAGAAAGGTTAACCACTTGAGGTAGATCTGGGATGGCGCACAAGAAAGATGTTCCCCTATTTGATGGATCAGACTATGCATTCTAGAAAATAAGGATGGAATGTTATCTGATTTCTCTTGGATATGAAATTTGGAAGTCTATTGAGTATGCATACACTATACCTTAGAATGGTCTAAGTATTGCTAATGAGATCAAGGCTTATGAAAACAATGGTAAAGCAAGGTATGCTCTTTTAAGTGGTCTTACTAATTCTGAATTGGTGAAAGTTATGAATCTAAAAACTGCTAATAAAATTTGGGAAAAGTTAAAAAGCATTTATGAAGGAGATGACAAGGTCAAGCAAGCTAAGATGCAGAATCTAAAGCTCATGTTTGAGACCATACAAATGTCTAAAAATGAAAACATCACAAGATACTTGTAGAAGGTGGATGAAGTTGTCAATATCATCAGAGGTCTTGGTGGAGAACTGGAAGAAAAAGAAGTGGTAATGAAGGTACTCAGAACTCTTCCCAAAGCTTACAGTCATAAAGTTTCTGCTATTCAAGAATTGCAAAATCTAGATCAATTTACCAGAGATCAGTTATATGGCACTTTAACTACTTTTGAAATGGGAGAATTTGGTATAAGTAGTGCAAAAGTTGAAACAACTTTTAAGGCTGGTAAATCAAAGAAGTCTAGAATCAGATCAGGAGGATTCTGATGATATGGAAGCTAACTTTGTGAGAAGAATGAAAAAGGGTACTGGTAAGTATAGTGGTAAGTTGCCTTTCAATTGTTTCAGTTGTGGTAAGATAGGTCATTATGCTTCAAGATGTCCAGACATAATTTTGAAAAGAAAAAATAGTGAGAATAAAGGTAAGGTGATTAAGAAAAGTTATTATGTTAGAGAAGATGCAAGTATATCTGATGATGAATCTGATTATGAAGATGATGAGGATAGTGAATGCTTGTTCATAGATTTAAAAGATGATATTGTATCTGCTGACTCTAAGGGATGTGTGAAAGAAAGGGCTTTGGAAGTAAGTACTAATGTTGAAGGCTCCTTGATATCTACTTTTCATGCTAGACAGGAAAAGAACTAATAGATCATTGATAGTGGATGCTCTAATCATATGATCGGTGACAAGAGTAAGTTTGTTAAACTTGAAAAATATGATGGAGGACTAGTTAGATTTGGTGATGATACATCTTCCAAGATTTCTGGAAAAGGTTCAATCAGTTTTGATGGCAAGCATAACACAAATGATGTTTTTTATGTTAAGGGTTTAAGACATAACCTCTTGAGTGTTGGAAAAATGTGTAGCAAGGGATACAATCTTATGTTTCAGGATGGTGGCTATGAGATTAGAAAATATTCTAGAACTATGATAGTTGTTGGAAGGAGGACTGATGGAAATGTCTATCAACTCAAAGGTGTTGATGGTTATTGTTTCATGACTCAGATCAATGAGAGTTGGCTATGGCATAGAAGACTGTGTCACATCAATTTTGATAGCCTAGTGAGAATAAGTTCAGTTCAAGTTGTGAGATATTTGCCAAAGATTACAAAGCCTATCAATGTTGTCTATAAGGAGTGTCAAGTTGGAAAGCAAGCAAGAAGAAGTTTCAAAGTTAAAGATCAATCTTCTACTGGACTATTGGAATTGGTGCATACAAATCTTTGTGGCCCTACCAGAGTAAGGAGTTTTCAAGGTGATAGGTATTTCATGCTACTAATTGATGATTTTTCTAGAATGACATGGGCTACTTTTCTTAAATAAAAATCAGAAGCCCTAGATAAGTTTAAAGCATTCAAAGCAATGGTTGAGAATGACATGGATATGAAAATCAAATGTTTGAGGTCTGACATCTCGGTGGAGAATTCACGTCCAATGAGTTTAACATGTTTTGTGAGAATCATGAAATAAAGAGGCATTTATCTGCCCCTAGAACTCCTCAGCAAAATGGAGTGGTTGAAAGAAAGAATAGGACTATTCAAGAAGTTACAAGGACAATGATAAAAGAAGCAAATCTACCTAAAGTCTACTTGAGAGAAGCAATTCATACTTTTGTTTATATACTGAACAGAGTGCAAGCAAGAGAAAACAACACAAAGACTCATTATGAGTTATGGTATGGAAGGATACCTACTGTCAAATTCTTCAGAGTGTTTGGAAGTAAATGCTACATCAAAAGAGATGAAGAGAACTTGGGAAAGTTTGATGCAAGATCTGTTGACGATATCTTTCTTGGATATTCTAATAAAAGCAAAGCTTACCAGTACTACAACAAGAGGCTAAGAAAAACTAGTGAAAGTGCAAATATCAAGGTTGATGAAGAGCTACAGATGAATTCAAAGGTGAATGGATATGAGTCAAATGAGTCTACTTGTAGTGAAGAAGAAAAAGCTAAAGAAAAGGAAGTGTAGTTTGAAGAGGAAGAAGCTTTGGAAAAGATTCCTAAAACTCCCAACTATGTGTGGAAGCATCATTCTGAAGAACAGATCATTGGTGACAAGATCAAAGGTATACTGACAAGAAGGAAAGTTTTTGAAGAACAGGTAAATCTATGTTTACTTTTTGAATTTCAACCTAAAACAGTGATTGAAGCATGCAAGGATGAGTATTCGATCAAGGCTATGGAAGAAGAACGAATGTAGATTGAAAAGAATCAGACTTGGGAACTTGTCCCAAGAGCACCAAAAAAAATGTGATTGGAACTAAGAGGGTATACCGAAACAAGTTGAATGAGAATGGAGAAGTGGTAAGAAACAAGGCAAGGCTTGTGTGTAAAGGCTACTCACAAGTAGAAGGAATAGACTTTGGGGAAACATATGCTCCGATGGCTAGAATGGAAGCCATCGGGATGTTTTTGGATTTTGTAGAACATAAGGATTTCAAAGTATATCAAATGGATGTGAAGTCTACTTTCTTGAATGGTGAGTTGGAAGAAGAAGCATACCTAGAACAACCGTAAGGATTTCAATTATTAGATAAATTGAATATGGTTTGTAGACTAAATAAGGCACTATATGGATTGAAGCAAGCTCCTAGAGCTTGGTATGCAAGGTTAGATAGGTATCTATTATGGCTAGGATTCAATAAAGGTACGCAAACATTAATCTTTACTTCAAAGTTGAAAATGATCAAATCCTGATTGTAGTTGTGTTTGTTGATGACATTATTTTTTGAGGATATGAAGCTATGTGTAATAAATTTGCAAAGGAGATGCAAAAAGAATTTGAAATGTTAATGTTTGGAGAGATGAACTTCTTCCTTGGGCTTCAAATCAATCAAACAGATAAAGGTATTTTTATTTCACAATCAAAGTATGTCAATGAAATGTTGAAGAAGTTTGGAATGGAAGATTCTAAACCAGTATGTACCCCTATGGTTATTGGTTGCAAGCCGAGCAAGAATGATGAAACTCCTAAGGCTGATCAGAGCGGGCATAGATCAATGATTGGAGGAGTGCTCTATCTAACTACTACTAGATTGGACATTATGCATGCAGTCTGTCTTGTGGCTAGATTTCAAGAAGATCCTAGAGAGTCACATGTTGCAGCAGTAAAGAGGATATTTAGATATTTAAAGGGGACTATGGATCATGGCTTGTGGTATCCAAAAGATACTGACTTTACTCTAAGTGCTTACACAGATACAGATTGGGCTGGTTGTGTAGATGATAGGAAAAGTACAAGCAGTGGTGCATTCTTTCTTGGATGCAGATTGGTGTCATGGCTAAGCAAGAAACAAGATTTAGTGTCTTTTCTACTGTAGAGGTAGAATACATTGTAATAGCATCTTGTTGCACACAGGTGTTATGGATGTAGCAAACCTTGAAGGATATCAGAGTTGTATATGATGAACCAATTCCTATCTTCTATGATAATACAAGTGCTATTAACATTTCAAAGAATCTGGTGATGCACTCAAAGACTAAACATATCTCAATCCAGTATCACGTTTTGAGAGAGAAGGTTGCAAAGAATGAAGTAAAGCTTGAGTATGTGCCTACAAAGGATCAATTTGTTGATATATTCACTAAGGCTCTTCCTAAGGATACTTTTGAGTATCTTTGAGAGAAGTTGGGGATTATTGCCCCTCTTTCTTTGAACTAGATGCATAAGAAGATGCATCAGTCCAGTGGATTTCAAGATTCATCCTTTGTTATGGACTGATGTTGGAGGCTACCTCTCAGGGGGAGTAAGTAGTGGCTCTGATGGTTGTTGCAGTAAGGGGGAGTATGCCGAGTAGTAAAAGAAAAGATGTTGCAAAGCAGTGGTGAGTAGGTACAAGTATGAGTAATGTCAAAAGAGGAGAGTGAGAAAGAGTTGTGTCAAGTGCCCTTTTCCATTGATGTCAAAGGGGAAGAGAGATTAATGTGAAAAAGGAAAGAATCAGTTGACAAGAAGAGAGTAGTAAGCTGAGGGGGAGAGAAAGAGAAAGGAAAAAAGAGTTGGTATGAAGCATAGTATTGAGGATGTTGTTATGTTGATGGTTTTTCACATCATGTGTTTCCATCAATGACAAAAGGGGAGATTGTTGCAAGAATGTGCAATTAGTGTTGTCATTGATGTCAACAAGCTTGTGTTGTCATTGGTGTTAATTGTATGGGCAAGAGAATATTGCAAGAGTGTGAGCAATTGGTATTGAGTTTATGTTGTCTCTCATAATGAGGAAGTGCTGAAGATGTTGTTGATATATTTATGGTGCTTGGTTTACAAGTGCTTTTAAGAAAATTTAAATAATAGAGGAAACAGTGTGTTGTAAAGGTGTTCTGGCATACAGAGAGGTGTTCTGGTTTTGCTCCACATTTCTTCTATGTTGAAGATATGCTCATGCGGTTTGGATATGTTGATCATAAGTGTTTAGAGGTCCTACATTTAGACTTTGGTGTGTTGGATCATTGTGTAGAGAAAAATGTTTTTACCAGTGTGTGAACTGTGTATTGCAAAGGTGTCTAGGAGAAAGGTTTTTGCTCCGCATTTCTCCGCAGAGTGGTTTTAGGTGTTATAGTTTTGGGATTGTGTTTATAGGGTTCATATCTACCTTTAGTTGAAGTTGTTCATGGTTTGGTGCTCCGCAAGTTGATTTCTTGAGTTGTAGTGTATGGCAAAGATGTTTGAATAAATTGGGTGTGTACTTTCTTCAGGTGAAAGTTGTTGTGGAGGAATTTGTTGGATTTCAGGATATTTGTAGGATGTTCTAGATTATGTTCAAGCATGGTGTGTGGTCCGTGAGAAATCTTTGTTTTTGAGGAAGCATGTACTTAAACATTTATGGTGTTAATATAGGTTCAACTGACCTTGGGTGTTTACACTAATTGTGGATTTGCTTCGATGATTGTGGAAGTGTGGCATGGCATGCATGAATGGATTTTGGTCCAAGCTAAGGTGTGTTGTGGTCTGCCTTCATTCCTTTCCACCACGGTAATTTTTTGGTGCCAACCTAATTTGAATTTACATTGTGAAGGTGTATTCTTGACCTTGGAGAATGTTTTTAAGGTTGAAGATTGTATAAATAAGTGTTGAGTTTTTGAGGTAAGTGTGTGTGTGGCGTATGAGATGTGAATAACCATGTGGTAGAGTGCAAAGTGTAGTGCAAGCTTTCATGTGTTAGATTATTGGATGCAGTGAGCAGAAGGTGTCTACAATTCTTTAGTATGACTACGAAGGTGTTGGTAATGTTATGGTGGACTTCTCTATTGCATTGAGATGGTTTTTCTCATTGTAACATTCTTCTCTATCTTCTTTTTTGTTTTGGTAGTGAGCCTTTCTTTTAGCAGTGGGCCTCTCTTTTGGGTAGTGAGCCTTCCGGCAGTGAGCCCTATTGTATTCGGTGTTGATATTACTTGTAAAGTTTTAGGTCCACATGATTTACTTGCAAACAATTTTTTTAGTTGTGTAGGATTCTTCACATTAGCCAAACTAACCAAATCATTTGAAAAATATTGATTGTCTACTTGTGACTATCATAATCATACTCCTAATTATTATCATTATGAGAACTAAAATAGACTTTGTTCTCATTGATTTGGACCATGATATGTTTTGGATAGGCATTCCTTTGAGGTAGTGTAAATAAAAGATAGGAAAAGAAAGATCAAATAACCAATTTCATATTAAAATTAAAATTTTAATTTTATTCTTTAAATAAGGACATGACAAGTCTCTAATCATGAGGATAACTCCACAAGCATGAATAATTCCCAAGATAAAAAAGAGTCTAGATCACAATGGACATAATGTGCATGGGAATAAGTGTGCACAAGAATAAGTGTGCACATGGGAGTAATAAATAAGTGGATGGGGTGAGTGTATAAGTGTGTGTGTGTGTGTGTAAACAAATAGGGTATGAATAGATTTATAGGTATGTTTGTGTTGTAAATAACTAACAAGACTAAGGAAATGAGCCCAAATTCACACAATATCATGCCATTTGACATGTATCGAGACATAACTTCAAAATAGGCACAAAACTAAATTGAAAATTGCATGAGCATGCAAATTTTACTATTACAAGTATATTAAGTTATATATTAATTAGTTTAATTAGACATGCAGTTTAATTTAATTGAGCTTTATTAATAGTATTTAGTTGTAAAGTAAAAATGTGAACATATTTCATACTTTTCACCTTTGATTTTATCCTTACATTAGCTATGTCTTGAGATACATGTTGATTTAGTAATCAATTCAAGTTATTTATGTGTAAAAGTTGATAGAACTTGTAATCATCTCTCTGTTAATGCATTCTAACTCTCATTCATTCAAACATCTCAGTTATCATCTAACACATTGTTATGATATTATCCTTAGAAAATATCATATGTGCAGCACAACACATCCTAGTTTTCTTCAAGGAAAACTAGGGGTGACCATTTTGTTTTATTTAATTTTTTTAAGTCTTCTAGCATTCAATTTGGTTTCTTTTTCTATTTATTTGTCCTATTTATTATTGTCTTAGGCTCTTTTATGTATTCTCCTTAGTTAATTAAATTTGTATGTGTGTACATGTAGAAATGAACATAAAAGAACAAGATAAACTAAATTAACCTACATTGGGCCTCTTTGGAGTGTGGGGTTGTTCTCTTGAAAGTTTTTTACCTGTGTACACTGGTGTTTTGATATAATTTGTTCCTGTTTATATGTGTTTTTTCTTTATACCATTATACAAATTAAAAATGTACACAATACTCTCCTCATTAGATTTGTGTAGGAAGCATTTGTTGATAACTGAGAGGGGGGGGGGGGGGGTGAATCAGTTATCCTAATTATTTCTTCTTTTGAACCTTCTTCTTAATCAAAGCAATATTGAATCAAACAGACAAATATCATCATGAAATAAGAAACACATGACACAGTATTTTGACGTGGAAACCCGGTTAAGGGAGAAAACCACGGGGTGATTAACCCAAAGATTATTCTCTATTAGAAGAATAAGGAATTACAAAATGGCACATGCCAATTAGGGCTCACTGCTCGAGCACACTGCTCACAAAGAGGCCCACTTCCTACAAGGAGACACACTGTCTACAAAGTGATAAGAATCACAGTCTTGAACTGGAGAATGACATCTTTACCATGTCCGGATTAGTTCCATTAAGCCCAAAAACATCTGCTCTTCCTTCTGCACTTCTCTTCGCTACTTCACCTTTTTCCACATAAGCCACACTTCAAAATGAACTCACAAATCTTTATTTATACAAGACATCAACTTAGGAACAATCATCTAAGTCGGTAATCAATCATAAGAATATCCGCAAGATGAATGACACATCCGGTCGGCCACCATAAGAACATTCGCAGGATGAACAACTCATCCGGTTGGCTAAACAGAGCAAAAACTTCATCCGGAAGAATATCTTCAATTCCGGGCTCTACTGTCAATGCGGATCAACAACACGACCTCAACATGATCCAGGAACCTTCACAAGCCTACCTGAATGACCAGGTATGTCCGCATTTCCTTTACTTACTGAAATCTCTTATCCTCCTTATCTGGAACTTCAAGAATACTGTCTGTCGCCACTATCATAATGCAAGAGGTACTTCTGGACCTCCAAATCATACACAACTCGAGATGGCACATCACAAGGACATCCCAAAGACTCCTTCCAATCCGCAGATTAGGATTATACAGTTCTGGACCTCACCGGACCTTTTGTGATCCTCTGTCACCTCTGAATACTTGCCAGAACCGGTTCTACACCGACAGCCACAACTCCTTCAGATCTTCATGCGGACCTCTGAAATCTTAACTGAAGCATCTCAAGACCCATAGCTACAAACCCTTTAATCCACATCCTCCGGTTCACATCCTATACAGTACATTTGCCTTCTTCTCATCACTGTTCTTTACTGTTCCTGACTGAGGCTAATTTTCTCAATATCCTCAGCACACTGCTCATTGAATCCTTCTTGTTAAAGCAATATGAGTATGTTGACATCAATGACAACACTGGTTTACCTTATACATGCAACAATCTCCCCCTTTGTCATTGATGGCAACATATGATGTGAAAAACCATCAAGACAAGAAACTTCTCCTTTCTGTCACTTCTCCCCCTATCAACAACATGTCTTCTCCTCATTTTACTGCTTCTCTTTTGATCATCAGCTACTTGTTTTTCACATGTCTTCTCTCCCCCTTTGACATCAATGGCAAAGGGCTCATACTTGCAATTTTAACATATCAGAATCATACCAGCTGCTCCCCCTTAGTAGCAGCTCCCCATCATCAATCCGGATCACAAGATATGACTGTGATATCCACCAGACTGATGCACATCAGTGCATCCTAGTTTATCACCGGAGGGGCCATGACCCCTAACTTCTCCCGGAGATATTCAAAAGAGTCCTTGGGAAGAGGTTTAGTAAAGATATCTGCAATCTGATCCTTGGAGGGAACATACTCCAACCTGACTTCTTCCTTGTTCACTTGTTCTCTCAAGAAATGAAACTTGATAGATATGTGCTTAGTCTTAGAGTGTAATATCGGATTCTTGGAAATATTAATTGCACTTGAATTATCATAGAAAATTGTGATAGGCTCCGCATATTCAATTTTAATATCTCTTAGCATCTGCTTCATCCATAGGATTTGAGTGCAACTACTTGCTGCTGCAATGTATTCTGCTTCAGTTGTAGACAGAGATATTGCATCTTGTTTCTTGCTTAGCCAAGAAACCAATCTCTTCCCCAAAAAGAATGCTCCACCACTGGTGCTCTTTCGATCATCTACATCTCCTGCCCAATCTGCATCTGTGTAAGCATGAAGAGAGAAATCCGGATCTCTAGGGTACCATAGACCATACTCAACTGTTCCTTTCAAGTACCTAAAAATTCTTTTGATTGCCATAACATGAGATTCTCTAGGATCAGCCTGGAATCTTGCCACAAGACCAACAGCCTGCATTATATCTGGTCTGGTCTGAGTGAGATACAACAATCCACCAATCATTGATCTATACATTGTCTGATCTGCCTTTGGAGAGTCATCATCTTTGCTCAACTTACATCCGGTTGCCATGGGAGTGTTCATTGGTTTTGAATCTTCCATACCAAATTTCCTTAACAATTCTTTCACATATTTGGTCTGAGAAATGAAGATTCATTTCTTTGTTTGAGTAATTTGCAGACCCAAGAAGAAATTCATTTCACCAAGCATAGACATTTCAAACTCACATTTCATCTGATTTGCAAAAGTTTTGCACATACTATCTCTTCCTCTAAAAATGATATCATCTACAAACACTTCAACAATCAAAATGTTTTCATGATCAATTTTGAAATATAAGTTACTGTCAGCAGTACCTTTGCTGAATCCAATCTGCACAAGATGCTTATCCAACCTTTCATACCATGCTCTTGGAGCTTGTTTTAATCCATACAATGCTTTCTTTAACTTACAGACTATATCATCATTGTCAGATAATTGAAATCCATCCGGTTGTTCAATGTAAACTTCTTCTTCCAAATCACCATTTAGGAAGGCAGACTTGACATCCATCTGATATACCTTGAAGTCTTTGAAGGTAGCAAATGCAAGAAATAATCTGACTGCTTCAATTCTTGCCACGGGAGCAAAGGTCTCTTCATAATCAATTCCTTCTATTTGGGAGTAGCCTTTGCAGACCAATCTAGCTTTGTTTCTGATTACTTTACCAGCTTCATTTAATTTGTTCTGGAAGACCCATTTGGTTCCAATCACATTCCTGTCTCTAGGTCTGGGAACAAGATCCCAAGTATGATTTTTCTCAATTTGCATTAATTCATCTTTCATTGCTTTAGTCCAGTTTTCATCATTGCAGGCTTCATTTACTATTTTAGGTTCAATCTTTGAAATCAGACAACATTCATCCTGATTTTGAGCAACATTCCTTCTAGTTTGCACACCTTTGCTTCTGTCCCCTATGATCTAATCTTCAGAGTGGTTTAGTGTCACATACCTTGGAATTTTGGGAGTATCCTGCACTGCTGCTTCTTGATCAGGCTCATTCAAACCTATCTCTTCTTCCTGATTTACCAGATCAGGCTGACTCTGTCTTACCGGAGAGGATTGAGTTCCTTGAACACTATCTTGGTCATCTTCATCAGATTCATAAAATCTTGAGGGCTTCTCAATTCCTTCATCAACTTTCACATTAGTGCTTTCTATCATCTTCCTTAGTCTCTTATTGTAACACCGGTATGCTTTGCTTTGAGTGGAGTAGCCCAAGAAAATTCCTTCATCACTTCTAGCATCAAACTTTCCTAGATCTTCATCTCTTTTGATATAACATTTGCTACCAAATACTCTGAAATATTTCATAGTGGGAGTGATGCCAAACCAGAGTTCGTAGGGGGTCTTACCGGTATTGTTTCTGATTTGAACTCGATTTAGAGTGTAGACTGCAGTGCTGATAGCTTCTTTCCATAACATCTGAGGAACATTTGCTTCCAACATCATTGTCCTGGCAGCTTCCTGGATGGTCAGGTTCTTTCTTTCAACTACTCCATTCTGTTGTGGAGTCCTAGGAGCAGACAATTGTCTCCTTATACCCTGCTTCTCACAATAGTCAATGAACTCTCCAGATGTAAATTCACCACCTCTATCAGACCTTAGACACTTTAGTTTTAATCCGGTTTGATTCTCTACCAAAGCTTTGAAGATTTTGAACTTCTCAAATGCTTCAGATTTTTCTTTTAGAAAGGTAACCCACATCATCCGGGAATGATCATCAATTAACAACATGAAATATCTATCACCTTGCAGACTCTTGATTCTTGTCGGACCACAGAGATCAGTATGTACTAATTCCAACAATCCGGTAGAAGACTGATCTTTGCTTTTGAAAGAGACTCTGCTTTGTTTACCTAGCTATCATTCTTTGCACAAACTATTTGTAGGTTTCATCAATTTTGGAAGATCTCTTACAGCCTGAGTATTGCTTATCTTGATGATGTTATCAAAATTTACATGACACATTCTTCTATGCCATAACCAACTCTGATCAATTTGAACAAACAAACAACTTTTATTTGAACCAACCAGATGAAAGATATTACCTTTTGTCTGAGTACCGGATGCAATTTCAGTTCCGGAGCTTGTAAAGATTCTGCATTTTCCATTCTTAAACCGAAGATCATAGCCTTTGTCTACTAACTGACCAACACTGAGAAGATTGTGCTTCAATCCTTCAACATATAGTACATTACCTGTTTTGCTCTTTCCATCAAAGGAAATAGTTCCCCTGCCTCTGATTCTGCCAGCAAAATTGTCACCAAACTTTACCATTCCTCCTTCATACCTTTCCAAATTCAAGAACTTATTCTTGTCACCAGTCATATGGTGAGAACGTCCACTGTCAATAACCCAATCATCCTTTTCTTCCACTTGAGCAGCCAAAACTTTTTCAACAACTTTGTGATTGACAGATTCAGAGAGTATTGAATCTTCTTCCTTGATGGCAATAAACACCCACTCATTTCCAGATTTGCTTCCTAGTTCTGATTCATCATTTGTTACATTGTCATCTTCTTCATGAACATAATAGCAATTCTTTTGAAACCTTTGTCTGTTAGTATTAGACCTTGCAGATCTTTCCGGACATCTTGAAGCAAAATGACCAATCTTATTGCAGTTGAAGCACTTAAAGGGTAGTTTTCCTTCATACTTACCGGATCCTCTTGGTAGTCTTTTTGCAATGAGGGCTTCAAGTTGAGCTGTTTCTGCTTCTTCTTCTTCCATGTCTCTTCTTGCTTGATCATACCATGTCATCTTCCTTGAAGAGTTTTCTCCTGGATCAATTCTCTGTTTGCCTTTCACATAGGCACTGGCTTTGAAAGCAGATTCAGTCTTGGGAAGATCATCTCCAAACTCGGTCATTTCAAATGCAGCTAGCTTGCCAGCCAATTGTTCTCTTGTGATAGTTGTGTGGGCTCTGAATTCATCAATTGCAGCAACCTTGATTTTGTAGGCAGCAGGAAGGGATCTAAGGATTTTGCAAACGATCTCATTTTCATCCAGAGTTCCACCAGCATTTCTAATTCCACACACTAGTTCATTCACTCTTGGCATAAAAGTAGTGATGTTTTCATCATCTCTCATCTTCAATCTTTCAAATTTCCCTTTCAGACTTTGCAACCTTGCACTTTTGACAAACTCATCTCCTTCATACAGAAGTTCCAGTTTAGTCAAGATCTCATATGCAGTTGGTAGGTCAATAACATTTGAGAGATCTGAGTCATTCAATGTGCTTAGAAGAGCTTCCTTGGTCCACAGATTGTTTTCAGCTTCTGTGATTTCATTCAGAGTTGTCGGACCACCTTGTGGAGGTACATATGGTTTTGAAACCATGGCCAAGTATGCTTTTCCCATACATTCCAGGTGACATTTCATGCGACCCTTCCAGAGAGTAAAATTGGTTCCATCGAACTTCGGACTATCCTTTTTGTATGACGACATCCTAGATCTCCTCAAGTGGTTAAGCTTCTTTCAGAGGAACTTGGCTCTGATACCAATTGTTGATAACTGAGAGGGGGGGGTGAATCAGTTATCCTAATTATTTCTTCTTTTGAACCTTCTTCTTAATCAAAGCAGTATTGAATCAAACAGACAAATATCATCATGAAATAAGAAACACATGACACAGTATTTTGACGTGGAAACCCGGTTAAGGGAGAAAACCATGGGGTGATTAACCCAAAGATTATTCTCTATTAGAAGAATAAGGAATTACAAAATGGCACATGCCAATTAGGGCTCACTGCCCGAGCACACTGCTCACAAAGAGGCCCACTACCTACAAGGAGACACACTGTCTACAAAGTGATAAGAATCACAGTCTTGAACTGGAGAATGACATCTTTACCATGTCTGGATCAGTTCCATTAAGCCCAGAAACATCTGCTCTTCCTTCTGCACTTCTCTTCGCTACTTCACCTTTTTCCACATAAGCCACACTTCAAAATGAACTCACAAATCTTTATTTATACAAGACATCAACTTAGGAACAAACATCTAAGTCAGAAATCAATCATAAGAATATCCGCAAGATGAATGACACATCCGATCGGCCACCATAAGAACATTCGCAGGATGAACAACTCATTCGGTCAGCTAAACAGAGCAAAAACTTCATCCGGAAGAATATCTTCAATTCCGGGCTCTACTGTCAATGTGGATCAACAACACGACCTCAACATGATCCAGGAACCTTCACAAGCCTGCCTGAATGACCAGGTATGTCCACATTTCCTTTACTTACTAAAATCTCTTATCCTCCTTATCCAGAACTTCAAGAATACTGTCTGTCGCCACTGTCATAATGCAAGAGGTACTTCCGGACCTCCAAATCATACACAACTCTAGATGGCACATCACAAGGACATCCCAAAGACTCCTTCCAATCCGCAGATTAGGATTATACAGTTCCGGACCTCACCGGACCTTTTGTGATCCTCTGTCACCTCTGAATACTTGTCGGAACCGGTTCTACACCGACAGCCACAACTCCTTCAGATCTTCATGCGGACCTCTGAAATCTTAACTGAAGCATCTCAAGACCCATAGCTACAAACCCTTTAATCAGCATCCTCCGGTTCGCATCCTATACGGTACATTTGCCTTCTTCTCATCACTGTTCTTTACTGTTCCTGACTGAGGCTAATTTTCTCAATATCCTCAGCACACTGCTCATTGAATCCTTCTTGTTAAAGCAATATGAGTATGTTGACATCAATGACAACACTGGTTTACCTTATACTTGCAACAGCATTTTCGCACACCTTGCTTTCTTTCAATAAGTAAGCTCTAAGAAGAATGATATGAAATAAATAGATTCTAGGAATCATGATGTAACAATGTAATAGCTATGGATCATGAACATAAGCATAAAGAAGGCAATGTCAATGTAAACATGGATGAAAAAGAGCCAATAAACACCCTAAGTAGGGAATAGAAATAAAGGTATAAGAAAATAGTGAAAGGAAACAATGAAAACTAGTGATGACATCAAGTAGGGGAGGATAAAAATGTAAAAGAAATATAGAAGGTGAAATGGGTATAAATAGGTACAACAATGTAAGCATTATAATAAAAAGTCTAAAATTAATTAAATGGATGTACAAGTTCCACTGGCAGTGGTCAAAATCATTTACTATCCGTGCAGTAATTACAAAGTTACTGTACTGGAAAGTTCTGAAGTTATCGGTGACAGTTATGGGATGTCATTTATTGATGGTAATTGTAATTAAAGTCACCGTTGGGTGGCCCACTTGGAAGAATCACCTATTTTGGGGTTATGACATGTGTCATAGATGTTGTAAGGTGTAAGAGATTATATGATAACTGTAAGTTGTCATAAGAATCTATGACATTTATGATATCCTATGACATCTCATAAGATGTTGTAACTTGTTATTCTTGTCCATGGGCACCCAAGGTTGCATGGGTATCTATGGATAAGTGTTGGTTGCATGTATGATAGCATTTTTTTGCAGTATGTTGGAGTTTCCAAGATGGGGAATCTTGGACACCCATCTTGGAGGTGTGGCTTGTTCTATATATCCATGGCATAGTAGATGATATGATATACAGGTTCACAGGTTCCTAGGTTCTAACGAATTGAAGGACTAGACAAGAAGAGGAAGTGCATGTATTGTAATCTTATATTTAAAGATAATACAACTTGAAGGCTCTTTTCTTGGTGGAGTTTTTTTTACCCAAAAGGGTTTTCTCCACGTTACATAATGTGTTATGTGTTCAGTTTCTTCATGCATGTTATTTTTGTGTAGTGGGTTTTATTTTTGTCGCAATCTCCATTGATTCTACATTATTTATAGGATATTAATAAGGTTAAAATCATATTTTTGTTGTGTGGTTTGTACCTTCATTTATAACACTTATAAAAAGTAGTTTAATTTAACTAATGAAGATAAAAGAAACACGTAGTCTTATAAAAAGTAGTTTAATTTAACTATTGATTCAATATGTGGATATTAGAATTGAAGTGAGATCTATTGCATAGTAATTGAATTTTTAAAATGAAGTCATGATGCAAACACCAAATCATAATAAATTTGTTTTCTGAAAAAAAATTTAAATTGTACAAAAAGCACATACCTTCCCCTCTCATGCTCTAGTAGATTGACAAAGTGAGCTATTACATCCTCTATCCTACTAGAAAATGAGAAGAAAGAGAGAATTTTCAATTACAAGTCCACTTATTATACATATCTATTCCATATAAATACTAAACTCAATCCAATATATATTCACTAAACCTAAAACACTCCTTATAAATAAAACATATGCACTAAACACACACACTTGGCATACATGGTAATAAGCCTATAGCCAAAATCCATGCATCTAGTTTGTATCATGTGGGCATGGATCAATTTGCTTTATGCCAAGGTTTTCTCGTTATTACAGGTCAACAAAATAAATCCATACACGGAAGAGCTAACTAGATGGCCTTTGGTATGTGTTAGTTTACATCTTTATCGTTGCATAAATAACCAGACTCACCCAATAGGTAGCAACAAAAGTACTAACAAATGGAGAAATCATTGTGAGTTCAACAATTCTCCTTTGTGTTTGAGAGGGACAGCTTCTTCATATGATGGGGTTTTTTGAGTTTTATGTACTTTTAACCAAAAAGCATGAAAAGGAATAAAAGAGAAAAGCACAAGAAAAGAGAGGAAATCTACCTACAAAATTTAGGAAATACAACACAAATCTCCAAGAGAAAGAAATAAAAACCAATAACGGAAGCACAAAGTCATCCAAAAACACATGTATATCAAGAGCGTGCAGAAGAAATTATAATAGATAAAGAAACTAAATGAACATAAGAACAATCAACATCTATGAAGAAATTATGGATATAAGAACACAATCCTTCAATAATATAAAGAAAACCAAAACTGGAGCTCAAAGTCTCTAGTAACCCCTTCTACAGAGATTCCAAGTTACACAGGGCAAAAAAAGATCCCTTTCAATTCCCCCTCTAGAGTCTTTAAAGGTTGCCTTTGGATGAGGAATACCAAAAGCCAATTTTCTCCTCCAAAAGAAATTAAATAATAAAAGAAAATAAAGAGCCATGGATTCTCTGACATCCTCATATCAAAAATGTTTGAGTAATCCTCTGTGTGTCTCTTGGATTACTAAGCTCATGACTATTGTAAGTTACCAAGAATTTCTTTTGTGTATGTGAAAAATGCAACAATCTGGTAAATGTCATGGCACTTCCCCAAATATCTGCTCCCAACAACCAAGACAAAATTACAAGGTGAAGACAGATCTTCCTAGCTATCATGTGTCATGCTTGAGGTGTATGGAATCCATTGATGAGGATAGTTGTTGTTGTGCCGCTAGGCTAAGTTAACTTGTAATCTATCACCATTATCTTTTTTAAAGGTGTCACAACAAGTAGACCTACAAAACTAACAGGGAATAGAAAACCTATTATCTATCCAAGACTTGTATCCTTTATGTTATCGGGGTTATTCCCTGAAGTAGTACTCCCTTCTACCTGTTCATATATATTTCTACTCATAACCAAGAGGTATGAGCCAAATCCTCCACTGAATGAGATGCCATAGCAAGTAACAATGAAAGTCTGAATGACAACATTCTCCTATCTTGTGATGGAGTTTTTATTAGCTACACCTCATCCAACACTTTTTTCCATGGAAGTCATTAGTTTTCCACAGTCCATAATGTTGGATTCTGGATTTAACTGTGTTAGATATTTTTCCTCAACATTTCGGATCACACTCAGTGATCCATCATAAGGAGATAGAGAAAGAGAAGAGAAACACAAATGATGAATTACAAATCCAAGCTATTTAAAAAGAGGGATGTAGTGAGGTAGTGAGAAAATTTGTCCATGTTCTAATAAAGAAGAATCCAATCAAACTAGCACTGAACATGTTACTCATCACCATGCTTACAAACATTCCACAAAATGTGGTCTGCTTCTACCAAGGAAACACCTTTATGCCTTAATTGTAGCCAATCACATGCAACTAATCCTTGTTCCATATAAATTTCACTTAACCTTCTCCAAAATCTTCATTCACATCTATGGTGGTAAAGATATGTGTACAGATGCATGCATGCAACATCTTTATTGATTTTTCATTGGCCTTGAAGATGACCTTGTTGCTTCTACATTAAAATAGGTAAAACCTTTCAAACTTCAACACCATCGACTTATGATTTATCTCTACTTTTTTGTGGATTCACCAAATGGGCAGCAACTCTTCTTCACAGCTTGTTGGTAAACAGATTTGTCACCGCGAAATAACCTTTGAAAATAACTCGTTGCCCTTAGAGCAGTGACTAAATTGTCCCAACAGTTGGAGAAGATGTTATTGAATTATCAGCTTTCCTTTGCGTTTGAGAGGGGAAGCTCCCTCGTATGATGGGGGTATTTGTAGTTTTTGTGTACTTTTAACTTGAAAGTACAAAAAGGAGAAAAGGAAAAACTAACAATAAAGATGATTAACATAAACCCTAGTAGTAGACATACGAATACTAGTTTGGATTTCATAAAGTTGAAACAAGATATGAGAGGATTTCACCATAAAAGTTAGAAACTACGTTCCTAAACCAGTATGATAAATTTCACAATGTATGTGTAATAATGATGAAGAAAGATGGTAAATCTCAACATACGAAGAGATAATTTATCTTAACACTTTCAAATCAAGATACTGAGATATGATTGTGCTTCATCACCCCAATTGCATGCTTCAATGGATAACTTTGATTTACACAAATACATAGAAAGATTACCAATTTGACATATGAGAAACTAGAAATCATAACTCAGAAATACATCAAGAACATACGAACTGAAATGCATTCTTCATTATCTTTTCAAAATTATACAATTCCAAAAAGTAAACTATACAATGTGTAAGACCAAAAATGTTCCAAGAAGTTTCTTCATAAGTTCCCCCTGCAAAAGTTCTCTCTAAAGAGTCCCCCCTTTTACATATGAAATAGCCTTGTATTTATAGGCTTGTTCTCAATAACTACCTTGTAACTACTTTGTAACCACCTAGTAACTACCTTTTTGAAAATACAATAATTTAAAAATAAGCTTTATTTTTAGTTAGATTTTACCTAACTTTTCTGGAAACAAAGCTCATTTTCTAACCCTCAATTACAACATATGACATAAGTCACTTTTACAAAAAGGTAATTTGAAACTTGCAAATTTTGAGTTGTGAAGTTCTCTAAGTTATTTCCATCTAGTTAGCCAAAACTGAAAGTGACTCCCCTTTTTCACCTTTTTGAAAGTTGCAGACAAGTTCGCCAAAACTGAAAGTAGACGTGAACTTAGCCAAAAGTGAATGTTGATACGAACTTATCCAAAAGAGAAAGTTGACGTGAACTTAGCCAAAAGTGGAAGTTGACGCGAACTTAGCTAAAAGTGAAAGTTGACGCAAACTTAGCCAAAAGTGAAAGTTGATGCGAACTTAGCCAAAAGTGAAAGTTGACGCAAACTTAGCCAAAAGTGAAAGTTGACGCAAACTTAGCCAAAAATAAAAGTTGATGCAAACTTAGCCAAAAGTTGAAGTTGATGTGAACTTAACCAAAAGTGAAAGTTGACGCGAACTTAGCCAAAAGTGAAAGTTGACGTGAACTTAGCCAAAAGTGAAAGTTGATGCGAACTTAGCCAAAAGTGAAAGTTGACACAAACTTTTATTTTTTTCTAAGTACGCTGATAACAACTTGCTTTTTAAAGAAAACTTTCCACTTAGCCAAATTGAAAAGTGGTACCTCCTTTATACTTAGCCAATTTCACAAGTTAATCTCTCACTTTCACTTTTTTTTTTTTTAGAAGTTGTCAAAGACTTCTGATTTTCCACTAACCTTCTCACAACTTGTGAAAATTTTTAAGTTACCTCCTTTCTAAACACTTTGGCGTGCTTTGAAAACTTGTTATAACTTGTGAAAAAGTGTAACTTTTGAAAATTATAACATCGTGAAAATTTATATCACTTCCTCGTCGAGCCTACACATACGATGGAGAAGGAAAACTGGCATAACTTTTGATTGTGATAACATTTGCTCATGAAATTTTTCCACATTGCCCATAATAACATTATAAATCTCTCTGCCAAATGATTATGTTCCAACCTTTATAGAAACCATAATTTAATTGTTTCCACCAACCGCCCGCTGAAAAATTGAAAGTTTAAAATTTCTCAAACCATAAGGCACCATGACATGAAAAGTTGCCACATTAGGCGAAATAGCCACATAAACTTTTCTATAAAATTATTTCTTTCCATCCTTTGTAGATTTTGAAATTTAATTATTTTTGTGATTTCTGGCATAGCAAAACTGCTTCCAGGATTTCAACTGAAACAAGCAAACAATTCCTCTTTCAAAATAGAAATCAACTTGACACTTTAGGAGAATTTGTGACTAGGGGTGACTCAACATAAGGATTTGATGTGAAAGTTTAAAATTTGGCAAGTTGAAACAAGGCCAACACAGCTATACCAAATAAGACCCATAACTTCACAGCCTAAATATGCATTTTTTAAATAATTCAGCACTCAAGAACCCTTTAGATGCCACCTTTAAAGTCAAATCATCTAAATCCATTATGCTCCTATTTTTGTAAAGATTGGAAGAATATTGGTGAAGGTCATGGAAGTTTACTTCACATATTATGATTGCATTTACTTGTAATTTTCTAATGCTTCCTTTAGAAGATACCTACCACTTGCACCCGCTTGAAAATTTATGTATATAGGATAATTTCCAAATGGCATCACACCTACCAATTTCATTTTCTTGAAAGTTTCTAAATATCTTCCCACAATCTTGCATTTTGTTAAATGATATATCTAATTTTAAAAAGGTCACAGCCCTATCTATGCTTTCACAACTTGCGTGCCTATCTACCAGCATTTTTAATTATAATATCTAACAAAATCCCCACTACTATCGTGCTTTTAATCCTTTCCAAGATTCTTGAGAAGATATTCCAAGTGAAATTGGTAGGATTTAGGCGTTACATTTTCCAATTGTATCTGCTAGAAGTTTCTAATCTTAGTAAACCCATTTTACGTAAATCATGTAATTTGTTTTCTTTGCACTCCATAAGATAACTTCTTTATTCCATTCATGCTTACCATTTGCATTTTCCTGAAAGTTTGTATATTTATGCTTCCACATCATATCTTTTATCCCCATCACCATATATCATTGGCATTACTTGGCTTCCCAAATGTCAAGAAGCTTACACTTGATGCGACCCCAAATGAATGCTCAATAACAAAATATCAATTTCTTCATGAAATAGATGAGCTCAGGCCAAAAGGAAAAATATACAAGTGCGATGAAGTCAAATATGTACTGATATTCCAACAACAAATGATTTAATTACCAAGGTGGATTGATGTTGTTACACAACTCCAATAGTAATATCGAGCTATAATGTAAAACCACCAAGGAGTGTGTTTTTTTTTAAAGAGAAAGGTGGGAGGCCACCCATATATTGATTAAAAGAGTTTGTACAAAATAGTAGCAGAGAGCTAATGTAAATATGTTCACATAGGCCCAAGAATGGTGAAATTTAGCAAAAATAAACTCATCTAAACAAAAGATAAGTAAAGCATAGTAAACTTCGTCACCCCTACGAGTAACACTTAGAGACAATCTAACTGGAACACCAAGCTACACCTGTAGACCATAGGCACCACAAAACCCAAACAACCATGCCAACTAGTCATGTCAAACCAACCACTCAAAGAAAAAACACCAAGCACCGCACATCAAAACCTCGACCATCTTCCTACTATAACAAGGCCTCCAAAAAGAACTGTGTCCACCGCTACACCCCTAAGCAATTCTACGCTACAGGACTAGTAGCAGGAAACAGAGCATGATCCATAGGCACTACAATGTTTCCAACATCTCCCTGGGCATCTTCATCTCCTTCCTCTAGGTCATCAAATGCATCTTTGGGAATGCGAGGTGCCAAGTCCAGGGCATGTACTCTTACAAACCTGATGCCTGTGAAGGTATCTTTAATGCGCTTAGCATCCTTTTTCAAGAAGATGAAGCTTTAAGCAGTGAGTTCTCTATCCATCTCACCATTGCTTAGTGATTTGAGGGAGGATTACATCGCTCTATAAACTTCCTAGTGGGGAGCTAAAAATCTCAGAGTTTGAAGATGGAAAAGTCCTCCAATTAGGGCATCACCCTGTTCCATATCATATCCTTTTACGGCCATAGCCCATCTATCCATTGTGTATATATTATTATAGAATAGACTAGAGGAAAGATTATGCATGTATTCTACATATTGCACCAGGTCCATTATGTTGGAGAGGATCTGGGAAACAATGTTTGAGTAGTTGAGAATTCGACCAGCATAACCTTTTAACAATCTATGTCCCGTAATACAACACACTGCAAATTGCATCAACGTGCAGTCTCTATCTAACAAAATCATTAAATCTAAAACTCTCACCTTTCCTCTCACCTTTGGCTCCCAGTCTAAAGGGGGGAAAAAAGAGCCTCTAGTTAAGAGGTGTTTCCACCATGAGAGATTGAGGATGCTAACAAGAGCTAAAGCAAACAATACAAGCACCTAAACGCCTTTAAAAAAGACTTAAAAATGATAAACTGCTAAGCTGAAGTGATGTCATCCATGTGATTGGAGGAATGAGAGCCATCCTTGCTCAATCCTGAGGCAATCCTAGTAAAGCTATCAGGCCGTCATTCTCTGGGAAGCCACAAGAAAGTCAGACACTGAAATCACCACACAAGCTTTCCTTTATTAACCATTGTACTTCAACTATGACGTGTGATGCAAAGACAACCCCTAAAAGTGGTAAAAAAAGACCCATCATCTTTGATAGAGATCAAGACATTATGTGAAAAGACGTCCACTTTAAGAAGCTTGGATCTCTAAGATTTAACCTTGACCATTGTTGAAAAGACAAGATATCTATTGAACTTCACCAACCATAGGAATGAGATCTGACACCAGCCTAGTTCCCACATGCCATCCACAAGAACTTAAACTTCATAGCCACCAAAATTAAGACTAATTTAAACTATAGCCATTGAAAGAGGTATGACATCCCTAGGTAAGAGTCGTTCTGTCAGAGAGTAGATTGATTGGCAATCGAATTATCTAAATCATCATTCAACAGAGTCAGCAGCTTGCTTGGCAAACTTGACTGCCCCAGTAGGAATACTTCTTCCCGTGTTTCTTAGTCTATTGCCAAGTTGGCTAGACCATCTGCCACCTTTTTTCCTTCTCTCAAAGTGTGTGAGATAAGGAAATTATCAAACTTTAGTAACAGGGATATTGCTTGTTGAAGAATATAATTGACTCTCCAATTATCTGAATTTTTTGCCTTTAAAGCATTGATGATAATTTGAGAATGACCCTCTATCCATAAATCTTTAACGTCCATGTTGATCGCCAATTGGAAACCATGAACCAAAGCCCAAGCTTCCACTTGGTTATTCAAACCCTTGGGTATCTTGGTTACTTTAGCTACCAAGAGAGAGCCATCCCATCTTCTTAACACACACCTGATCCCTAAAATTCTGGGATTCCCTCTACACGCACCATCAAAATTTAGCTTGCAAAAGGATCTGTGGGAGGAATCCATTTAATGTCCTTTCTTATAGAAGTGTTTCTTTACTCATTGAACATCCCCCTATCCATTCTTTAGCGAGGGATTTCCAGCGTTTTACCAGCTCATTGTCACAATTTGTCCAGATGGAATTCGTATATTTTGATTTTCTAATATTTGCCACCACCATCTCTGAGATGGCCTCCTCTAGTTTGGAGCAGACCACATTGCATGAAGAATCTTCCCTTATGAATATTCTATAATTCCTTTCCCTCCATAATTGCCACACAATCATGGAAGGCCCCAACTCCCATAAATAGGTTAAAAAATGAATCTGAAAATAGGATTGGCCAATTTTTAAAAATGAGAAGTAAAGTTGCAAAAAGAGAAGAACTCCAGTTCAACTTCCTCATGAACCAAAGCTAGTATTCTTGATTGAATGGGCAATGAAGAAATAAATGATCCATTGATTCCTCCTTCCCGCAAAGGATGCAAGGAAAATTAGAGCCCATACCTAATCTTTTAATCCTATCACCCGTTAGAACTTTTTTGTGTAGGGCCAACCAAGCAAAAGCTCTAGCCTTGGGCAATAAAACTTTGTTCCAACACAAGTTTTTCGTCCAATCTGACTTTACTCTTTCCATAGCCATCCTATAGCTATCTTTAATCGAATAGGAACCTGTCTTAGCCCCTGTCCATATCAGTTCATAATCTTTGTTTGAGAAAATCACTACTCTTTTTCCTAGGAGAGTCTTCAGTAGATCCTTCTGCTCAACTGGAAAGTTACATTCCTAAGTACTTTTCCAAGAAATTGAAATTGAGTCATGGAATCTGCTAACACACCAATAATCTTTAACTTTATAACCCCAGTTCCTTTGAAGAAAAGATTTTGCCTCTCTAAGAGTTTCCCAGCTTAACAACTTGGCTTGCCCACACCAAGAATCTTCCCAAAAATATGCTTTCTCTCCATTATGGATGACCCAAGACAATCTTGGGAGGATAATATCTCTACTTTTTGACAAAAAGTTCTAGATCGCTGAATCCCTAGGAGGATTTTTTACAGTAAATAGTCTTTCACTTTCACGAGAATCAAGATATTTGGCCTTCATTAGTTTAGCCCATTTTGTTTTTAGATTCTTATAGAGTCTACATGCGAGTTTTTCTCTTAAAGCTTAATTCTAGACACTTAAGTCCAGAATGCATGCCCCACCTACTGATTTTGGTTTACATATTTTATCCCAGGCCATTAGATGAACTTTCTTCACCTGAGAGGTGCCTTTCCACATGAATTGCTTACAAATCCTCTCAATCTTGATATTTACCCCTTTAGGAATTTGAAATATTGACATCATATAAACTAGAACTGCAGCAAGAACTTTTATCATTACAATTCTACTTGCTTGTGAAAGCTAATGTCCCTTCCAAGAAGCCATCTTGGATTTCAGATTATGAATGACGTTATCCCAAAGATTATTTTGTGTCATCCACTGAAGAGGGGTAGACTTAAATATTTCCCTAGGAGGGATTCAATTTTAACGTTAAATATCTTGTTGATCTCTACTTGGTCGACTAGAGGGACGTTAAAGAAAAAAACCACTGACTTGGAGCAATTGATAAGTTGGCCTGAGAGAGAGAAATAAATGTCAACTATTTTCTTAATTTTCTTGGCTTCCTCTATTGTGGCTTGCCCAAATAAGATTGTGTCATCTGCGAATAGGGCATGTGTGTAAGAGTCCTAAGTTTCTTTAAACCTAATACCTTGTCAGTCAGATCTTTTATTTGCTTCTTTGATAGCCCATGTGAGGGCTTCTTCCATGAGGATAAAGAGGTATGGTGATATAGGATCTCCTTGTCATAGCCCTCTCGAAGGCTCAAACATTTCTGACTCTTTTCCATTTATTAAAATTGAAACTCTAAAGCCTGTAATACAAGAAAGAATCCATTTACATACATCCTTTGAAAATCCCAATTTCATTAACATGGCCAGAAGAAAACTCCACTCCACCCTATCATATGTCTTTGCCATATCTAGCTTGCTAAGCATCGTTGCATCTCTACCCTTGTTTAGTGAATGTAAAATTTCATGAGTTAAAATAGCCCCCTCAGGGGTTTCTTTCCCTAGCATGAATCCACCTTGCTCCTCTAAGATTAAGTTTGGTAGAAAACTAGCTAGCCTCATCACCATTGCTTTAGAAATTATCTTATATACAAAGTTGCATAACGATCTATTGACCTAAAATCCTCAAAACTTTGAGGAGATTTTGATTTTGGAATAAGCATAAGACAATTATTTTTCATTTCTTTAAGCACATATTGAAGAAATTTTATTTGAAACTTGCAATGATTGTTTCCAACTCCTAACTTGTGATTGTGCCACAATAAATGCATTTTACAATAATTGAGCATGCCAAGATATTTTATCATATAATTGTTTTGATGCAAGGTTCTCCAAATGTACCAGTGGTAATATTGCAATAATAAGAGAGTTCACTTGACCCAAGATTATGCTGCATCTGATCTTTCGTAGCTAAATTTATACAACCCTAATGAATCTATGCAAGGGAAACTTGTTCCTTTACTTTCAAAGCCCTTTCAAGAAGATGTCACTCTTGTCCTTGGTGCACAGATAAATGACTTTATAGGGCACATACTTCCTTCCACTTGCATTTTTTTCTGCATAACAATTTTAACAATGTTGGATATTTGCAGGTCATAGAGTTTAACTATGAAGGTATTTTAGTTGTCTGCACATTCAACCACAGAATTGTAGACACATATTCTACACATGTTCTATTCATAAGTTGGGAAAAGCTTTCCTAAAATGACTCAACTATATTCTCAAATTCAAGCATTTCATGCTCCATATGATGCCCTCGAGAGTTCCATGCTTACTGTATTATGGAATTTACTAATATGCACTCAATAGGTCCAAGTCTTTATAGCAATAGATTTAGATAGCCACCTGTAATGTCCCTTTTGGGATTTCCCTAAATCTTTCCCTAGAATCACAATTTTGATGAGTTAGGGTTACAACTTACTGGTCAATTAAATGTTGTGAGCAAGATAAATCTTGGTTTAGGTCATGCAAGCATGTTAGATAACATTGGGAATATAATTCATATGATCAAAACATATATAATAAATTATGTATTTAAATCATGTAAGATATATATAACTATTTCAAATATATATAAACTACACAATATCTATGGTGCATGATACAAGATCAGCCATAATGCATTGTGGAAATTTAATCATAATAGGACTTGATGAGAAATATGATAAGTCCGCTCGAAGCTATCCATACCAAGCCCAAGAGAATGAGTGTCCAAACTAAGACAACCCACCCCTTGGCTGATGTAGGAGCATCCAGTGGTGTAAGGGCAATCTTGCATCACCCAAAAAAAGATGTGTTTCAAAATTTTTTATGTTCTTTCCATTTCTTTTCAAAATTTGTGGTTCTGGTTCCATAATCGCTTGAATAATGATGTAGAACTTTCAATTTTTCCAAACTGCTAAAAATAGCAACCTGCTATTTTTAGAAAGTTTGCATTTGGGCATGGATTGAAGTGAAAATTTACAGGAAGATTCATAACTAAAAAATAACACCTTTGGTGAAGAAATCACGCAAAGATCATTTGCGAGCTGAAAGTTATTAAAGTTTTTGTTTCCTGAAAAACGCTTGAAAATTATTCAAACTCAGGTTTGAGGCACTAAATGGCCCCGTACGGGCCTGAAAATGGTCAGAACTAGTAGAGCAAGTTTTGAGCGTGTAGAGCACTTCGTAATCTTTCTCACGCATAAAACGGTTCATCAATCGGACACCCGGATCAAAAGTTATGGCTCCCAGAAGTTGACCTATTTTTGGAGGGAGATGCAAATTTCGAAATTAGGTTGTTGGCCACCAAAAAGGCTATTAATAACATTTTTGGGAACCCTGGGAGTAGTAGAGTTAAGGGGGGAAGCATAGAGTCAAGAATAGGTGGGAAAATAGAAACCCTAGCTGATTTGGGGTTATAGAAGGCAAAAGATTCCAGAGTCTTGTGATAGGAAGCTGTAATGTGTTACAGCCTGTAGAGGGTTGATTCCTCTGATTGTATTTGAGCTTCTGTAATGTAATAAGTTGTCCAAATCAATAAAGAAAGTTCTATTTTCTGTGTGCAATTTCCATTGCTATGTGTTTTATGATTTACCCCCTTCATCAAGTGGTATCAGAGCAAGGGTTCTTGAGTGTGTAGACAGATCGCCGACCGTGAGGCAGTTTGCACCAAGACCTGAGGTTGTGGGTTTTCTACAGAGATCAAGATGCCTCCACAAAGAAATTGTATTGGGAGGAATGCTTTGATGGAAGAGGGTTTTAGAGCCCTACAAAGGCAAATCGATGCATTGCAAGAGGAGCTGTGAAGAGGGTTTGAGCCAAGAACAAGAGAAGAAAGCAAGCATGAAGTTGAATAAGAGCTATCTGAGGAAGAACAAGAAGCTGCATGAGATAATACAAAAGTTAGGTTGTTGAGGGCCATTTTGAAGATCGAAAAGAGGCCCAGGATCAAAGTTTCTACATATTCTGGAGATTTGAATCCAAAACAACTTATTGATTGGATCAATGACATGGAGGAGTATTTCGAGTATGAAGATGTGGAGGACCTAGATCGAGTGAAGTTTTCAAAAACAAAGTTGAAGGACCACGCCAGTATTTGGTGGAAGGAGGTCCAATTAGAGAGGAATAGAAGAGGAAAAGGAAAGATCACCATATGGGATCAGATAATGGAGAAGTAGAAGAAGCAGTTCATTCCTGTGGACTATGAGATGGAGTTGCTGAAGAAGTTGCAAGGACTGAAGTAAGGTAACAAGTCTATTAAGGAGTATACAGAAGAGTTTTATAAAATTACTATTAGGATAGGCCATGCCGAGCCCAATAAGGAGAAGGTAGCTCGTTACATTAATGGGTTGAGGCCAAGTATTCAAGAGGAGTTGAGCCTGGTCAGAATGACCACCATAGAAGATACATACCAGTTTTCCCTAAAGGTGGAAGAGAAACTGAATAAAAGATTTGACAGCAAACAAAGGGGAAGAGGTCAAGGCGGAAGGATTGGTGGAAGACCCTATGGGGGAGGAAATGAAGATTCAAAGAAAAGTGAATAATTTGGCACTAGTCAAATTCAAAGAAAAGATAATACCTACCGCCCTTATGACCAGAACAATGGTGAACAAAGAGGAAGAGGAAGAGGCAGACCTGGGCCAAGACCTGGAGGAGGAAAGTTTTAGAGGAACCTATTTCTAATGTGGAGAAGAAGGGCATCGAGAATACAAGTGCCCACAACATCAAGGAAGGACAAATCAAAGACCTGAAGGTAATGCACGAGTTGCACATGTAGACAAAGATGCATAGTCTGAGCGTTTTGAAGATGCTGAAAGGGGAGAAACCCTAGTTGTCAGAAGAACTTTGTTGAATGAGGAGAAAGAACCAAATTAGAGGAAGAGTTTATTCTACACAAGGTGTAAATGTGAAGGTAAGTGTTGTGATATTATTATTGATAGTGGAAGCACTGACAATCTTGTTTCAGAGGAGATGGTTGACAAGTTGAAGTTGACAAGAAGAAAGCATCCACATCTATATCAGATTGCATGGTTGCAGAAGGACCATAGAGCTTTGGTCAATGAGCAGTGTTTAGTGAAGTTCAAGATTGGGGACTACCATGATGTGTTATGTGATATCATACCAATGGATGCATATCATATGTTGTTGGGGAGCCCATGGCAGTATGATAGGAGTGTTGTCCATGATGGTCGTGCGAACACATATTCCCTAACAAAGGATGGAGTTCATCATAAGTTGAAGCACTTGAAGGAGGTGGAAGAAAAGGTATGTAGTACTACCAGAATTTGTTTGGTAGATGGTAGGAAATTTTTGGAGGGTACGAAGCATGAGTGTCATTGCTTTGCATTGATTCCTAATATTAGTTAAGAGAAATGTGAAGATGTACCAGCAAAAGTCTTAGATATGTACTAGGAGCTAGTTTGCCGAATAAGGTAGCCCACAGAATGACTCCTGCATGTTGGATTTATGACAAACAACTGAGAGGGGGGGTGAATCAGTTGTTACCAAATCTCTATTCTTTAAACCTTCTTATATTTCAACAGCTTATCAAAGATTAATCAAGGAAGCATAATGCAATAATTCAAGAGTAGAAACAAATTCAACACATATAACACCAAGATTTTGACGTGGAAAACTCGATTAAGGGAAAAACCATGGGGTGATTAACCCAAGATTGTATTCTCTATTAGAAGAATAAGGATGAATAAAATGGCACTTGCCAGTTAGGGCTCACTGCCCGAGCACACTGCTCACAAAAGGCCCACTGCCTACAAGAGACACACTGTCTACAGAATAATATAAATATTACATACTTGAACTCGAGATCAACATCTTCACTATGCTTGAGTCAGTTCCATTAAGCTCAATACCTCTGCTCTATTTTTTGCTCCTCTTCTCTACCACCTTTTCATTATAACCTCCAAAACCTATTTGAATGACTTCACAACTCTTATTTATACATGACATTGACTTTGGAATGATCATCAAAGTCACTACAACATATACTTATTTTATTTGCAGAGCAATTACAAAAATACAACTTGACTTATTACAAAAACTTCATGTGCATCACTACACTATCGACCATACACAGCTGGGACTTCAATCAACTTTGAGGAACACACCACGCTTTGCAAAACATCTTAAGATCATCTGCACCATGCGCAAATCATACGATCGCCAAAACTGAAAAGAACACCAATGTTCGAAAGTAAATCTTCATTTGCGAGCTCAATCTCCAATGCAGACTGCCAACATGAACTGGACACAATCTAGAGACCACCACAAACTTGCTTGAATCACAAAGAACATCCGTACCACTTCTGCTTACAGTAATTAATCACATCTTCACCTGAAACCTCAAGAACACAGTCAATCATCATTGTCATAATAGAACGATTACTTGCTGACCTCCAAACTAAGAACCAATTGAGTTGTCAATGCACATTAGTTCCAAAACATGCCACCAAATCCACAGAACATGATATTACATTTCTGGATCTCACCGGACCTATTTGTGTCACTCTGTCATCTCTAAACAATTACCAGAACTAGTTTTACTCATATGACCATAACTTTTCCAAATCTTCATGCGGACCTCTCAAATCTTGACTAGATTATCTTCAGACACATAGCTACAAGCCTTTTGATGTGCATTCTCTGATCTTCATCTATCTGGGATATTCACTTCATAGATCTTCACTATTTATACTAATTTTCTTTGTTTCTGATAGGACTAATTTTCTCAATATCCTCAGCACACAACTCATCCAATTCTTGACATAAATGTAACAAGAGTATGTTGACATCAATGACAACACTGGTTAGGCCCATACTTGCAACAATTTCCCCCTTTGTCATTGATGGCAACATATAATGTGAAAAACTATTATAACCATCAAGACAAGAACTTCTCCTTATTGACTGACATAGCTCCACCTATCAATAGTAGCCATTCACATGTCTTCTCTTCCTTTTACTACTCCTCCTTTGATCAGCAACCACTTTTTGTTTTTCACATGCCTTTTCTCCCCCTTTGACATCAATGGCAAAGGGCACATACTTGCAACCACTTCTCATACTTCAGAAACATACTGACTGCTCCCCCTAAGTAGAAGCCTCTTATCATCAATCTGGATCACAAGATATGACTGTGGAATCCATCGGACTAATGCACATCAGTGCACCTTAATTCAAAGCCAGAGGGGTAATAACACCTAGCTTCTGCCTGAGATACTCAAAGGAGTCCTTAGGTAGAGGTTTAGTAAAAATATCTGCAATCTGATCCTTTGAGGGCATGAACTCTAATCTGACTTCATTCTTGTTCACCTACTCTCTCAAAAAATGGAACTTGATGGATATATGTTTTGTCTTCGAATGCAACATTAGATTTTTTGATATATTTATTACACTTGAATTATCACAGAAGATTGTGATAAGTTCTTCATACTCCACTCTAATATCTCTTAGCATTTGCTTCATCCATAATACTTGAGTGCAACTGCCTGCTGCAGCAATATATTATGCTTTTGCAATGGACAGAGATATTGCCTCTTATTTCTTGCTCAGCCAAGAAACCAATCTTTTTTCCCAAAAAGAATGCACCACCACTAGTACTCTTCCGGTCATCCACATCTCCTACCTAATCAACATCTGTGTATGCATGAAGAGAGAAGTCATGATCCTTAGGATACCATAATCCATACTCAACTATTCCCTTCAGATATCTGAGAATTCTCTTGATTTCCATGGCATGAGACTCTCTAGGATCAGCTTGGAATCTAGCAACAAGACCAACAGCATTCATAATATCAGGTCTAGTTTGAGTGAGGTAGAGCAGTCCTCCAATCATAGACCTGTACTTTTTCTGATCAGTCTTAGGATATTTATCATCTTTACTCAGCTTACATCCAGTTGCCATGGGAGTATTCATTGGCTTTGAATCTTCCATCCCAAATTTCTTCAACAATTCTTTCACATATTTGGTCTGAGATATGAAGATTCCTTTCTTTGATTGAGTGATTTGTAGACCCAAGAAGAAATTCATTTCCCCAAACATAGACATCTCAAATTCACTTTTCATTTGATTTGCAAAAATCTTGCACATACTATATTTCCCTCCAAAAATGATATCATCAACAAATACTTCAACAATCAAGATACTTTCATGGTCAATCTTAAAGTATAGATTACTGTCAATAGTGCCTTTGTTGAAGCCAATCTTTAGAAGATGTTTGTCCATTCTTTCATACCATGCTCTAGGAGCTTGTTTGAGTCCATACAATGATTTCTCCAACTTCCAGACCATATCACCATGATCAGACAATTGAAATCCATCTAGTTGCTCAATGTATACCTCTTCTTCCAAATCACCATTCAAGAAGGTAGACTTGACATCCATCTGAAATACTTTGAAATTCTTGAAGGCAACAAAGGCAATAAACAATCTGACTACTTCAATTCTAGCCACTGGAGCAAAAGTCTCTTCAAAGTCAATTCCTTCTACTTGAGAATAACCCTTACAGACCAATCTAGCTTTGTTTCTTACTACTTCACCTTCTTCATTTAGTTTATTTTGGAAGACCCACTTAGTCCCAGTCACATTTTTGTCCTTAGGTCTGGGGACAAGATCCCAAGTGTTATTATTTTCAATCTGTATCAATTCTTCCTCCATTGCTTTAGCCCAACTCTCATCATTGCAAGCTTCACTTATTGTTTTTGGTTCAATTTTTGAAATCAAATAGTACTTTACTAAATCTTGAGCAATATTTCTTCTTGTTTGAACACCTTTGTTTCTGTCTCCTATAATCTAATATTCAGAATGATTCAATCTTACATACCTAGGAGTTTTGGGAATTTCTTGCACTTCTAATTCTTGAACAGGTTCATCCAGACCTATTTCTTCTTCCTGTATTTCAAGATTCTCCGGATCAGTCTAAATCTAAACTACCATTGGGGCTTGTTCTTCTTGGACTAAGACATCATTCTGATCATCTGCTTCATACTCATAAAACATTGAGGTATTTTCCACGCCTTCATCAACCTTCACATTTGTACTTTCCACAATCTTTCTCAATCTCTTGTTATAACACTGGTATACTTTGCTTTTAGTGGAATATCCCAAGAATATTCCTTCATCACTTCTAGCATCAAACTTCCCAAGGTCTTCATCTCTTTTGATGTAGCATTTACTATCAAAGACTGAAATAATTTACAGTAGGAGTGATACCAAACCAAAGTTCATAAGGAGTCTTATCAATATTGCCTCTGATTTGTACTCGATTGAGAGTATAGACAGCAGTACTCATAGCTTCTCTCCAATAGATCTGAGGAACATTTGCTTCCATCATCATGGTCCTAGAAGATTCCTGGATGGTCTGGTTCTTTCTCTCCATTACTCCATTCTACTATGGAGTCCTTGGAGCAGATAATTGTCTCTTTATCCCATACATCTCATAGAATGTTATGAATTCTCTGGATGTGAATTCTCCACCTCTATCAGACCTAAGACATTTTATGTTTATGCCAGTTTCATTTTCTACCATAGCTTTGAATATTTTGAATTTCTCAAGTGCTTCGGATTTCTCCTTTAAGGTCACCCACATCATCCAAGAGTGGTCATCAATTAGTAACATAAAATACCTATCTCATTGCAGACTCCTGACTCTTGTCAGGCCATAGAGATCAGTGTGCACCAAGTCTAACATTCTGGTTGAAGATTGTTCCTTACTTTTGAATGTGACTCTGCTCTACTTACCTAGCTGACATTCTTTACACAAACTGTTAGCAGGTTTCATCAGTTTTGGAAGATCTCTTATAGCCTGAGTGTTACTTATCTTAATGATATTATCAAAATTCACATAGCACATTCTCGTATGCCACAACCAACTCTGATCAAACAAATAAGCAACTTTTTCCAGTACCAACTAATTGGAAGATGTTATCTTTTGTCTGTGTACTAGATGCAATCTAAGTTCCAGAGCTTTCAAAAATTTTGCATTTTCCATTTTTGAAATGGAGATCATAGCCTTTGTCCACCAACTATCCAACACTGAGAAGATTATGCTTCAGAGCTTCAACATACAAAACATCACTGGTTTTGTTCTTTCCATCAAAAGAAATGGTTCCTCTGCCTTTAATTCTACCAACAGAATTGCCTCCAAACTTTACAACTCCACCTTCATATCTTTCCAAGTTTATGAACTTATTTTTGTCACCGATCATATGGTGAGAGCATCCATTATCAATTACCCATTCATCTTTTTCTTCAACTTGAGCAGCCAGAGCCCTTTCTATCACCTTCTGATTGATAAATTCAATAGGCATTGGATCTTCTTCTTTGATGGCAATAAACACCCAGTCACTACTGGATTTGTCTCCTATCTCAGATTCATCATCTGTTATTCCTTCATCATCATCTCCTTGGACATAGTAACACTTCTTTTGAAATCTTGATCTATTAGAGTTTGGCCTTGAAAATCTTTCTGGACACCTTGAGACAAAATGACCAATCTTGTTGCAGTTGAAACATTTGAAAGCCAATTTTCCTTCAGATTTACCGGATCCTCTTGGCAGTCTCTTTGCAACGAGGGCCTCAAGTTGTTCAGCTTCTAATTCATCCTCGTCCAGATCTTTTCTTGCTTTCTCATACCAAGATGATTTTCTTGAGGAACTTTCTCCTAGATCATATCTATGTTTGCCTTTTGTAGAAGCACTAGATTTGAATGCAGATTCAGTGTTGGGAAGTGCATCACCAAACTCAGCTAACTCGAATGTAGATATCTTACCAACCAATTGATCCCTTGTGATAGTTGTCAAAGATCTGATTTCCTCAATGGTAGCAACTTTGTGTTTATATGTAGGGGGTAAAGATCTGAGAACTTTAGCAACAATTTCATCTTCGTCTAGTATTCCACTAGCACACCTGATGCCACAAACAAGCTCATTTACTTTTGTCATGTAAGAAGTGATATTCTCATCTTCACTCATCTTTAAGTTTTCAAACTTTCCTTTGCGACTATGCAGCTTGGCACATTTAACATATGTGTCTCCTTCATATAGATTTTCAAGCTTTGTCCAAATTTCATAGGCAGTCTTCAAACCCATAACATTTGTCAGCTCTAAATCAGACAAGGCACTCAGTAGGGCTTCTTTAACTCAAAGATTATTCTCTACATCTCTAATTTCATTTAGAGTTGTGGGGTCATTTTTTGGGGGAACATATTTAGTTGAGGTTATGTTCCAATACTAATATCCCTTGCATTATATGTGACATTCCATGCGGCTTTTCCAGGCAGTGAAGTTTGAACCATCAAACCTTGGATTGTCCTTGTTGTAGGTCGACATTATGGATCTCCTCAAGCGGTTAAGCTTCTTCTAGAGGAATTTGGCTCTGATACCAATTGTTGGATTTATGACAGACAACTGAGAGGCAGGGTGAATCAGTTGTTACCAAATCTCTATTCTTTAAACCTTCTTATATTTCAACGACTTATCAAAGATTAATCAAGGAAGCATAATGCAATAATTCAAGAGTAGAAACAAATTCAACACATATAACACCAAGATTTTGACATGGAAAACCCAGTTAAGGGAAAAACCATGGGGTGATTAACCCAAGATTATATTCTTTGTTAGAATAATAAGGATGAATAAAATGGCACTTGCTAGTTAGGGCTCACTGCCCGAGCACACTGCTCACAACAGGCCCACTGCCTATAGGAGACACACTGTCTACAAAATAATATAAATAATACATACTTGAACTCGAGATCAGCATCTTCACTATGCTTGAGTCAGTTCCATTAAGCTCAATACCTCTGCTCTCCTTTTCACTCTTCTTTACCACCTTTTCATTATAACCTCCAAGACCTATTTAAATGACTTTGCAACTCTTATTTATACATGACATTGACTTTGGAATGATCATCAAAGTTAGCACAACATATACTTATTTTATTTACAGAGCAATTACAAAAATACAACTTGACTTATTATAAAAACTTCATGCGCATCACAACACTGTCAGCCATACACAGCTGGGACTTCAATCAACTTCAAGGAACACGCCACACTTTTCAAAACATCTTCAAGATCATTCGCACCATTCACAAATCATCCAGTCAGCCAAAACTGGGAAGAACACCAACGTTCAAAAGTAAATCTTCATTTACGAGCTCAATCTTCAATGTAGACCGCCAACATGAACTGGACACAATCTAGAGACCACCACAAGCTTGCTTGAATCACAAAGAACATCTACACCACTTCTACTTACTGTAATCAATCACATCTTCACCCAAAACCTCAAGAACATAGTTAATCATCACTGTCATAATAGAAGGATTACTTGCTGACCTCCAAACTAAGAACCAATTGAGTTGTCAATGCACATTAGCTTTCCAAACATGCCACCAAATCCATAGAACATGATATTGCATTTCCAAATCTCACCAGACCTATTTGTGTCACTTTGTCACCTTTGAACAACTACCAGAACCAGTTTTACTCATATGACCATAACTTTTCTAAATCTTCATGCGGACCTCTCAGATCTTGACTGGATTATCTTTAGACACATAGCTACAAGTCTTTTGATGCACATTCTCTGATCTTCATATATCTAGGATATTCACTTCATAGAGCTTCACTATTTATACTAATTTTCTCTATTTCTGATAGGACTAAATTTCTCAATATCCTCAGCACACAACTCATCCAATTCTTGACATCAATGCAACAAGAGTATGTTGATATCAATGACAACACTAGTTAGGCCCATAATTGCAACACTCCAGAGAGTGAAGAGTTGAATAGACAAGTTCAAGAGCTGTTAAGGAAGAGACGGATAAGGGAGAGCCTAAGTTCATGTGCAGTACCTGTAGTACTAGCACCAAAGAAATATGGAGAGTGGAGAATGTGTACATATTCTCGAGCCATAAATAGGATCATGATCAAGTACAAATTTCCATTGCCAAGAATGGATGACATTATGGATTGTTTGAGTGGAGCCAAGTACTTCACAAAGATTGACCTAAAGACTGGGTATCACCTAATCCGAATCAAAGGAGATGAATGGAAGACAGCCTTCAAAACAAAGGAGGGTTTGTATGAGTGGTTAGTCATGCCATTTGGGCTAACCAATGCATCGAGCACATTCATGTGGCTCATGAACGAGGTATTGAAAGAATTTTTGGGAAGTTTTGTTATTGTTTATTTGGATGATATTTTGATTTTCAGTAAGACTTGGGATGAGCATCTGATGCATATTAGAAGAGTTTTAGAGAAGTTGAGGGAGGAGAAGTTGCTAATTAATCTGAAGAAATGTAATTTTGCAAAGGATTTGGTATACCTGGGATTTTTTGTCTTAGAGGAAGGTCTTAAGATGGACCCAAAAAAAGTAAGGGCTATCATTGAATGGCCTATGCCAAGGAGTGCAATAGAAGTAAGATCTTTTCATGGTTTGGCAAGTTTTTACAGAAAGTTTATCAAGAATTTTAGTAGCATTTGTGCACCCCTAACTGAGACCATGAGAGGGGGTAGAAAAGAGTTTAGATGGACTAAAGGAGCAGAAAAAAGCTTTGATACATTGAAGCAGAAAGTCATAGAGCAACTTGTTTTGGCACTTCTAAATTTCAATAAGGTGTTTTAGGTAGATTGTGATGCTAGTGGCAATGCTATAGGAGTTGTTTTGAGTCAAGAAGGTAAGCCCATTGCCTATTTTAGTGAGAAGCTTAATGATGCCAAGAAAAAGTATTGTGTTTATGATCAGGAATTTTATGCTATAGTTCAGGCTTTGAAAAAATAGAGACATTATTTGTTGCCAAAAGATTTTGTTTTATATACTAATCATCAGGCTTTACAGTATCTTAATAGTCAAGGAAAGTTGAATCAAAGGCACTTAAAATGGGTTGAGTTTTTGCAAAGTTATACCTTTGTTTTGAAGCACAGGAGTGGGAAGTCCAACAAAGTTGCAGATGCCTTAAGCAGAAGGCAAAATTTGTTGACAGAAATGAAAATAGAGGTTGTTGGGTTTGATGAGCTCAAAAGTTTGTATCCTAAAGATCTAGATTTTGCAGAGCCCTAGAAAGCTTGTTTGGATCCTGTTACTTTGGACAGGACAAAATGGTTGGATTTCATAATCCAAGATGGCATGTTGTTTAGAGGAAGCTAGTTGTGCATTCTAAGGAGTTCCATGAGAGAGAACCTGATTAAGGAGAAGCATCGTGCAGGATTGGCTAGACACTTTGGTCGAGATAAGACCATTGCTATTGTTGGTAAAAATTATTATTGGCCACAGTTGCAATAGGATGTGAGGAAATTTGTGCATATCTGCAGAGTGTGTCAGATGGCAAAAGGAACAAGTCAAAATATAGGACTATATCAGCCATTACCTATACCAGAGAAGCCATGGGATGATATCAGTATGGATTTTGTTCTTGGTTTACCAAGGACACAGAGAGGACATGATTCTATTTTTGTGGTGGTGGACAAATTCTCGAAGATGGCACATTTTATTCCTTGCAAGAAGACTAATGATGTTCATATTGCAAAGTTATTTTTCAGGGAGGCCGTGAGATTACGTGGTCTACCAAAGAGCATAGTTTCAGATCGAGATACCAAGTTTGTTGGTTATTTCTGGAGGACATTGTGGAAGAAGTTGAAGACAAATTTGAAGTTCAGTTCTGCACACCATCCACAGACTGATGGACAGACCGAAGTGGTGAATAGGATTTTGGGTAACCTACTACGATGCGTAGTAGGAGATAAGCCCAAGGGATGGGATTTGATTTTACCACAGGCAGAATTTGCTTACAATAATTTTGTCAATAAGAGTATTGGTAAATCACCATTCTAGATTGTATATGGCAATAGCCCAAGAAATGCTTCTGAGTTAAGGAAGCTAGACAAAGGAGAAAAGACAAGTGCTGAAGCCGAAGACTTTGCAGAACATCTAAAGAATTTGCATGAAGAGGTGAAAAAGCACATTAATAAGATGAATATTCAGTACAAGACTAAGGCGGATCAGAAGAGGAGATATAAGGAATTCCAAGTAGGAGATGAAATCATGGTTCACTTGAGAAAAGAAAGGTTCCCAATTGGAACATACAATAAGTTGAAAATGAAGAAATTTGGACCATGTAGAATTTTGAAGAAACATGATTCAGGAAATGCATATGAGGTGGAGCTACCGAGTGGGATCAACATTTCCCCTATTTTCAACATTGTTGATTTATCATAATATCATGAAGGTGGAACAAAGGATGGACCAACAGAAGAACAGTGGAGTATTCCAACATCTACTTCAATAGAGGAGATAGAAGAGATCTTGGATAGCCGTATGGGAAGAAGTACTCAGAACAGGCAATATGAAGAATATCTAGTGAAATGGAAAGGAAAGCCTATTGAATATTCTTCTTGGTTGTCTAAGGTAGAGGTTGACTGTTTGGGTTTTCCTCACACAAACACCTGAGACGTGACAGGGTCACTTCTTAAATTACCTTGGGTGTATGATGCAGGAGCATCCAGTGGTGTAAGGGCAATCTTGCATCATCCAAAAAAAGATGTGTTTCAAAATTGTTTATGTTTTTTCCATTTTAGTAAACATGATGTTTCCACAGTCCATGATTATTCAATGAAAAGTTTCTAGATTAAACTATGTTGCTTTTTTTGCATCGACGTTTCGGATCACACTCCATGATCCATATTTCCATTTATTTTCAAAAATTTTGGTTCTGGTTCCATAATCGCTTGAATAATGATGTAGAACTTTCAGTTTTTCCAAACTGCTAAAAATAGCAACCTGCTATTTTTAGAAAGTTTGCATTTGGGCACGGATTGAAGTGAAAATTTACAAGAAGCTTCATAACTAAAAAATAAGACCTTTAGAAAAGGAATCACACAAAGATCATTTGTAAGATGAAAGATATTAAAGTTTCTGTTTCCCAAAAAATGCCTAAAAATTATTCAAACTTAGGTTTGAGGCACTAAAAGGCCCCGTACAGGCCCGAAAATGGCCAGAACTGGAAGAGCTAGTTCTTAGCGCGTAGCGTACTCCGCGAGGTTTTCGACGCATAAAATGGTTCGTCAATCAGACACTCGGATCAAAAGTTATGGCTCCCGAAAGTTGACCTATTTTTGGAGGGAGATGCAAATTTCAAAATTAGGTTGTTGGCTGCCAAAAAGGCTATTAATAACCATTTTTGGGAACCCTAGGAGTAGTAGAGTTAAGGGGGGAAGCGTAGAGTCAAGAATAGGTGGGAAAACAAAAACCCTAGCTGATTTGGGGTTACAGGAGGCAGAAGATCCCAGAGTCTTGTGATAGGAAGCTATAATGTGTTCCAGCATGTAGAGGGTTGATTCCTCTTATTGTATTTGAGATTCTGTAATGTAAAAAGTTATCCAAATCAATAAAGAAAGTTTTATTTTCTGTGTGCAATTTCTGTTGCTGTGTGTTTTATGATTTACTCCCGTCATCATTGGCCCAAGCGGCAGGAACATCTAAACTAAGATAATTCCACCCTTGGGTTGGCGTACTTGGCAGATAAACTTGTATCTACTTTCCCTATCCATGTTACCTTATCTGTCCTTCTTATGGTCAAAACTCCTTGAATCCATCCTAATAACCAATCATAGTTTAGCTTGATAGGAAAGCTTTGGAAAGGGAGTGCTTGTAAACTACTCAACCCACCTAAGCCCAAGAGCACGAGTGTCCCAAACAACCTGCTCCTTGGCCCCAAGTGGTAGGAACATCCAACTAAGATAATTCCACCCCGGAGTGGTGTGCTTAGCATGAAAGGCCCATAAACAGCATCACCCTAACTTTCCTCCTTCAACCTTTTGATTGATCATAGTATAAAGACATACATAAATACATATATAATCTATTTCTGAGTATGCTTGCTATTATGATGAATCAAATGCCTTTATATGAGAACTATTGTATAGTATATAAGTTATTTATTGCTGTAGTCTACATATTTTATCTCTAATCTAATCCTAAGTGATATTACATCTATTTGGTATTTCTTCTAATGTAGATCTGTAGGTGTGTAGATGTCCCATAACTTGAATTCCTCCAGCTCTATTTATCCCTTCCTCAAGAGAGATGACTTCATGAATGGTTGCATCTATTTTTAAATGAATACAACTCTTTATCAGTATACACCTTTCCATAACATCCTTTGAATGAGGCGACTTTGTCTTATGTGGGAGCACTTAAAGCTAGGAAGTCAGCCTCATAAACAATTTGTTTATATTAAATTTAAACTCAAATCAGGTCGGCCAGCAAATCAGGTCAGCCAACAATTTAACTTACTTTTAATTCAATTTAACTCGGCCAGTATTGATGTTCCACAACATTTGGCCTTCATAGTGAAGTCAATTTTTGGGACATAAGAGAGATTGGAATTTCACTTTGTTGTAGTGCAAGGCTTATTCATGATGCCATACAAAGTGCAACAAAAGAAGAGTAGTTTCAAAGATTTTTGATTTTGTGGAGACTATAAAGTTAACACAAGATTTACGGTATAGTATATGACATGTAATCATCTATACCTAAAGTTTTAGTGTCTTCTAGACTGTAGTTTTTTTGTATGAGGTTAATTAGCAGCTATCAAAATATGAGAAATCTTTTTGCATCCAATTCCCAAGGGTCAGGTTGCAACACTAAGAATTTAACCAAATAGAGAGGGAAGAATGAATTCACATGCAACTCGAAGAGGTGAACAAAACATTATGAGGTTTGAGAACATGGGAAAAGTTTAAAAATTTCCAGGTTCAAAAATTTTGGGCAACCGTATGCAAAATGCTCAAGGCCTCATTTAGTTGACCTTATCTACGGAAAGTTTTCGTGAATCTAAATGACTGAATTAGTTCCATGTTGCGGCTACTTTATACCATCCCTAGCCCTTTGCTTAACATTAATATAGTATCTCGGTTAGTTACGACTTGATTTTTTAAAGCTATGGTGATTCCATGTTATTTTTTGAACTAGTATAATTTGGAATCTTTTCTTACATATGGAACAGTTGTAGTTTCTACGTTATAAAGCCATATTTAATCACAAATTTTCTACTTGGTTGTATATTATTTTTATATTTATTTTCAAAATTTATGAATTAAAAAAGAATAATTATTTTAAAAATATACATAATTATTAGACTGAATTCAATATATATTCACTAAATCTAAAATCCTCCTTATAAATAAAACATATGCACTAAATTTCTCTTTATAAATGAAAATATTTATGTGCACCACATTAAAGGCAGCCTATAGCCTAACTAAAGATTCAACAAGCCAAAAAAAAACAATCTCCCATACCATCTTTATAATAAAGATTGAATATGATAATAATATCCCAAAAGTTTGAGGAAGGAAATATATGTATAATTGGTGGAATATCTATATAAATGAGGAGGAACATCCTCTACCTTAATCACACTTAAGAGTTGTAGTGGGAGGTGCATACCCCATTTTAGAGTGTTAGGGTGCATCAATTCCATCATCTTGAGATGATTCTTCATGTTGGTGTTGTTGTAGATGTTGAAGGTGTAAAAGGTGTGATATCATACTTGAAACACTATCCATCATTCCCAATCCCTAAAATTATAATAAAAATCACTAATGAGAAATTGCTAGAGAAATATTTTAAACTATGCTTAAGACCATTTATCAAGCCGTAAAATAGGCAACAAAAGTATATGTTTAAGGGTAAACAACCATATCAAATTTAGTTCTTTCAACAATTTCTCTTCAAACTCTTTTTCCTAAAAAATGTTGTTTGTTTATTTCACTAGCTTTAATCCATAGGCCCAAGTAGAAATTTAGATCTAAGCCTGAAATTGGAATGTAACATAGGGTATAAAATGAAGATGGTATGTTAGTTTGGAATATGGTAAGATAAAGACTAGGTTATTAATCTAAAGTAGGACATAGGAACATATAAAAAGGGACCAAATTAGTTTATTTTTAAATAAATTAAGTAAAAATGTGGATATAAAGATGACAAACATGAACCAAGAGTTTTATCTAATAGCTATGCAATAGGATTATTAATAGAGACTCATTTAATAAACTAGTTTTGATCTATAATTACTCATACCAAAGAGTAATGATTTTGCACCATTGGTGTTGTAGTGATCAAGCTTGATTCTTATGTTAACTCTTATTGGGATGAATGTGCCATTGTAGAACAATAATCATTGCTTGTCATATCATTCTCAATATGTTCATCACTTGTGTTGCCCTCAAAAAGAGGATACTCAAACTTCAAATGTGATGTGTTGGAATCACTTGCATGGCTTCCAAGTTGCATGCTACCACTACCTTGTTGAAGGGATGGGAAAATTGGAGGCATGCATTCTAGTATACACTGGGTATCCCTTCATACAAGAAAGTGAAACACATATCCAATATCAAAATATTTGAAAACACGTCATGAATCCCATAATAAAACACCTTTTAAATGCATAGGCCTTTTTTTTATAAAAATAAATAACCTACTCCAAAAGATTAATTCAGATTTTTGAAGAAGCATGCACTAACTTTAATTTTATTTGGAAAAGAAAAAGATGTTCTATAGATTTAAGGGCTACCATTTTATAATTTTCATTGATTTAGATATGTTAGTATTACATATAATTTCTTCTCTATAAATACATCAAAACTCAAAAATGTAATTACCAATGAATGATCAAAACATAAATTTATCATGCATGATTTGGACTTAAATATAGTTTTCTATTATAGGACATACCTGATGCCTAGCATGCCATTAGTATTGCCATGTTCTACAAAGTTCTGAACACTTGTTTGTGGATCTCTCTGTGATATCCAGTTTAGTATCTGACTTTCACTTGAACTAGCACAACTTGTTTGTGAATCTCTCTGTGATATCCAGTTTAGTATCTGACTTTTGCTTGAACTAGCATAGCTTGTTTGTGGATCTCTCTGTGATATCTAGTTTAGTATCTGACTTTCACTTGAACTAGCACAACTTGGATTTCCATTATGTGTTTGCATATACATCTGTATATAAGAATGCATTTGAAGATAATGTTAATTTCTAGTTAAGAGAACAAAACATTTTAATTGTATAGAAAAGATATCATATATATATAATGCTAGTTTCATAAGCAACGTAGCACTAGTGTTTATATTATCTACAAGATAGAACACACAAAATTGGCAATTAACATGGCAATCAAACCAAAGGAAAGCGGGGGAGAAAACCAGAAAAGAGTTCAAAATAAGGTTGTTGCATTCAGCATGCTGAAAGTAAAAACTCATTTATACAGGTTGGAGGAACAGTGATATTCTAATTGCAAATCTAGGCCTTCATGGCATTCTAATAACTCATTTATACATAAATTTTGTGATGCATGCAACAAGGCATTGCTTTGGGAATGTCAAAATAATTTGAGGATATTTCTATTAACATGAAACATGTTCTAAGTCTTATCCCATTCATTAAATCTTATAATACGTAAAATATAGAAAGACAAGTTTTGGCATCATTGTCATATATTGTGTTAAATAGTTGTATTCAAATTTGTTCTCATTCTTTTTTGAAAAATATGAAAAAAAATTTAAAATAGTGCAGGTGTGATTTTCCATAAATGAAACTTACCTGCATATTTCCTTGGTCATGCATATTTGGTTGGTCATACGAGGCCATGTCAACTTGTCCCAGATATTGCTGTAATATATATAATTAAGAAAATAAATTTTAATTTTAGCACATTTAAAATCAAAAAATAGAACAAAAATATATTTTGAATATTTTAATTACAATTTTTTCATAAAATATTTGATGAAAGAAAAGAGGAATTATTTACCTTTTTGAATCAAACTTTGGTTAAGGATTCTTCAAGAACTCTTTCATAATACTCTACATCTTGTAGTGAAGTGATCATTTGAGGATCTGCTTCCAAACACTTGAAAATTTACATTAAAATGGTGAGATAATTGCTATGTAGTGTAAATACATTTTATATAATTTTCTTCCTTGCTTTTATTTCTCTTATAATGAATTGAAAAACAATTTTCAATGTCCAAACACACAAATATATTATTTAATAATCTATTCAAAATAAGCACAAGTAAACTCTTTCAATATACTTGGTAATATTTTTAGCATTCCCTTTCTTTTTCAATGGAAGACAAATATATAGATATCAATCTAGAGTACAATGTTAATCTTAAAAGGTGGAAGGAATCACATTCCTAAGAAGGAAAATGTCATATTGGACTAATAGTTGATAAGGATTGATTGTGATATAAATAAATAAACAAACTTCAATATCTATTGTTTTTTATTAGATAAGCACTTTTAATCAGAGCTATGAACTGGAAAGGGTTTTGAAAGGACCCAAAAACCTTGTACAACAAGAGTATCCAACAACCACAAGAGACAAGAACACATAATCAAGAACCAACAACAACATGAGACAGAACCAACACAAAAAATAGGCCTAAAATAGCAAGGCCACAGCAAAAGGACAACCAAGAACACAATCAAGGAGGTTTAAAACCAAACCTCACCAAAGAACTCTGAGGTGGAGTCAAAGCTTGACCCAAATTAGGTAACCTTCTAGATGAGTCAGGCTCAACCAAGGTACAAATGTTATCCTTCAAATGATACCCCCTCACTTCCCCTATGGGACCTTCATCCATATTTCCTTCACTCCTTGTAGCATAGCATTCATTAACAACACTTTGACAATCTTTCCCATCATTCTAACAATCTTTCCGGGTCATCCCACAATAATGGGTTACACTTTTTGGCCAAACTTGACATTGAAATCAATATTTTAAACTAAATCTTCACGTTTTGACACCTATAGCTGCTAAACCATTAGGATTTGAAGATGATGCGAACTAGTGATTTGTGAGATTTTGTTTCTAGATTCTAAATATAGTTTTTTTAAAAAATTTGGAGTTAAATTATAATTTTTTTTTGCATCTCCTTTGATAACTAGTTTTTAATAGTAAACAACATTTTTTTAAAGTGATGTGTATTCTGTAGCACATAATTTTTTTTCTACAAAGGATAAAATTCTAATTCTTTTTAATTTAGATTGGTAACATCGATATATAGTGTATGCATTTGGTTTCATAATGTTTTATTTTTGATAAGTTCAGCTGGAAACTAGGGTCCAAATCCCTTTAACAAAGCAGCCCCAAGGGCATCAGGCCATTAACATGCCAAAAATAGCAGCTTGACAGCACAAAAATAGCAGACCAAAACAACTGAACAAAAACAACGAAACGACAGAGAAAATAGAAAGTAGGAAGGAACTATGGGATGTCAGTTGCCCCAAACTTGGCCAAGACCTCCACCATCTCCTTGTAGTCACCTAAGCTATCAATGCCCACTTGTTTAACCTTGTCATCCATATCCTTCACTGCAATGAAGATGGAAGCCACCTTGTGTAAAGCTTTAGCCACGAACTCTACCATGACTTTTCATTTGTTCTGCATTGAATCTGTTCTTTTCTAGAGGTTCTAGATATCCTCCGCATGTTTGCCGCACAGAGCACAATCCCCCTTGTTGGCTTGATGAACAGTCTCCCTCGCATGCTTCTTACCACCAATGACCTTCCTCTTACCTTCCAAGCTATTCAAGCTACTTTCATTCATCGAGGCAAAGTGGCTAGTGCCCTCAACTTCATACACAGAATCAGTCAGAGTCTCCTCCCCCTCTTCATCCATAGTCTCCACAAATTTAGAGTCCTCAGAACCTTCTACCCTTGGAGAACTGATCAGAGGTTTCCCAGTAATCCTTTTGTAATGGCAGATACTCGAAAGAACAGTCTCCCCACCTTCAATACACCCTTAGTTTCTAGAATAGTGTCTAATTCAACAATTTTCACAGGAGCATCCTTTGTGGTAGCACCCTTCCCTTCCTTCTGCTTCTTTGCTAGAATTCCCTCCAAATCCTCCACCCTATCTCTCTTTCCAGACTTCCTTCCTTGCATCAGAGTGACATGCTTCTGTTTCATTTTGACAGAAGCAGGGGTCTTAGACAGAATTCTTTCCACTGCACTGGGGTCACCCTTAATCATGGGTGGCCCAATGCAAGTTTTCACTTTACCCTTACCCCTATGAGAACTCCCTGGATGAGGGTCCTCTAGAATCTTCACTTGAATAGGTTCAGGTAGACAGAGGGCAAGGTGGAAATGATACAGTTTCAAAATGAGGCCCTGATGAATCGAAATGAGAGGATAATTGGCATTCTTGGCCCTAAGCTCCCTAATAGACTTAATGGAATTTTCTAGCGAAGAGAGTAAAAAGAAGGGAAAAGTAATCTCAACCTTGTTCCTAAAATGATTTAAGAGAGCAAGGTGATAGTTGTAGTATACCCGGAATCGCCCTTCAAGCATGAAAAACTTCATTATCATGAGACAGATTTGTTTCCACGGCTCCGGCAACTCCTCTCTTGCAAAACCACCATGAAGTTTCATAGGATCCTCCCCCTCATGGAAGAAGAGATTCATGTGCTCAAGATCGGCCACTTTGCTACGCCTCGAGTGCTTCTTGCCTTTCGTGGGTAACCCAGTGGCTTGACTGATGACCTCCTCAGAGATTTGAAAACCAATCTTCCCAATCCTAACTTCTCTGGTTTCCTCATCCCACGACTCAGTGACCTGTTTACACAGATTTTCATCATGTCCCATCATCCCTTCAAGGAATGGCACCACCTCCCCCTCCTAGATAATATGCCAAACAATAGAGTCCTGCTTAAATTCCTCCACCGAGCTGGGTTCAATTTTAATGATATCTCCTCCCATCTTGCTAGTCTGAGAATGGCTAAGAAAATTGAACCAGTTTTGATCAATATGGAAACAAACATAATTTGCAGCCTTGAAATTTAGAAAGGTACCGCTAAAATAACAATTTTTCTGAGTTGTAGCAATGATGATGGTGCCATTATTATAAGCTTCCCAAAAAAGATAATTTTAAATATATTTAATTTGATTATTATATTTATTTTTTATTTCTTGTGAATGTATGTTTTTCACCGAACATCAAGTTCTCTATTCTACACATATGGAAAATTAGTAAATTACTAAAACAAAATTGTAAAAAATATCTATGCACTAGGTATTGATGTCCTTGTTTCAACAAAAGAAAAAAAATTGAATTTCGATACATACAGAAAAAGTTATGTTTCACAGAATACGCCTATGTCTAAATTATAATTGGTTTGACTTCAAAAATTATCCCTCAAAAGATAAATCAAAATTGGTTTTTTATCAGCATTTTGATAGGTGTAGAGGAGACTCCATTATAGGTATGGTTCAAAACTAGAGGGGTTCTATCCAAGGGGGTTTGAATCTAAGGGGGTTTGATCAAACCCTCTTCAATTAAAATCCTTTAAATGGAACCTTTCAAGGCCTAAATCATTATATTTTCTAAAAATATGTGATTTCAGCAAAAATTAGGATGTCCCAAAAAGTGTAACCCATTATTGTGGCAGCACCCTTCCCAACATTCTGACATTCATTTCCATGCTCAAGAGGACTTTTTGCCTCTTTTCAAGAATGGGAAAAATGTCCAACTTTGCAGCACTGGAGACAAATTTGTGAAGATGGCTCATAATGAATTCTCTGCTCCCAAACACCTAATTTGGAAGATAGTTTCATGACTTTAGGTAGCACCTTATCAGTATTAACACTCACACAAAATCTAGCAAAAACTAATCATTTCATAGATTTCGTAACATTATCAATAGATAAAAATTGACCAAGAGCATTGGCGATACTTTTTATTATCCCTTCATGCCAATACTCTAAAGGAAGACCTAGTAGCCTAACCCAAATAGAAACCCTATTAAAATTTTCCTTGGAAGCATCAAAACTAGTCGACCATCTTTTCAACCAAAGAGCAGATTTACCGAGGAACCAAAGGCCTCCCTCTAAAATCCTCATACTTACCTCAAGAGATTGAAAGGAACAAAAGAAAAAATTCATTAATCATGGCAGCCACCTAAATCTGACCAGGCTCACACCACCTTTTATGAACCCATTTACAAACAACATCAATATTTGGACAAAATCTTGAGAACCTCCCAATGAGGGTATTCTCCATGCATGCAATGGCAATGTCAACATCTTCATCAAGGATCTTCAAAATGCAAGATCCATCCAACATAGAGGGAGCATCATTAGAAACATGCAAAGGTAAAATGGAAGAGAACCCCGAGCACCAGCTCAATAGAGGGATCCCCAATCTTCTTAATATTAATAGTAGAAATGGGATCCAAAGGCTCATGAAGATCCTTTCCAGAAACACCCTGCAACATAGGGTGGTGAAACCCTAGTAGGGCTCACCACATCCAAAGGCAAAGCACATCCATTCTCTTTATAGAAAACTGGAGTAGACCCAGAGTGAATCTCAGTTGCAGAAGCAAGGGAGAGAAGAAATCCCCTTCATAGCCCCTTGACAAAACCACCAAAAGATTCTTCTATAGAAACCTCTTGAATGGCCACAAGAGGTAGCTTCTTGTCCTTCAAACAAGCCTCTATAAGTAAATCAAGGAGAAACTCATCTTCCTCCTCATAAAGTCACTCATCTGCATCTGCATCATTAGAAACACAAAAATCTCCATCTGCCCTCTTGTCGTCTTCACCTGCCTCTTCAAAATCTTCATTTGAATCACCATCTACTGAGGATATGGCCACAGGAGGCCTTAGGCTCCTTCTACACTTCTCTCATCCCACTGCATGTCACTATGGTTGCATGATGTTTTTGTAGATTTCAAAAAGTCACTGATCCCACCCACAATCGATGTTGAAACCTCTCCGTCGGCATCCACAATTGGAAGCCCAACACTAGACCCTATTTTGCAACACTAACAACAATATCTATTTTTATAAGTGACAGAATTTAAAGTTTTTACGATAGAATTTAAATTTTTAAAACCTAAATGGTGATTAAATCAAAGTTCTAGATGTACCAATAAATTAAGCTACAGACACCACATGGCTACAAATTGTTGTTTTGTTAGTGACAATGAAACAATAATCAATTAGATTATTATGATTTATAAATAAATGAACTTTTTTTAATGTCCACAAACAATGAGACCCAAAAAAATAATAAAAGAGAGAGAGTTAAATAAAAATAAAAAAAGATTCTACCTAAGCCTTGCTTCTGCATTTGCTAATTGCAGTTTCCATGCATTGATTTCCCTTTGAAGTTCCTACAAAGTTATCATTATAACCATATATTACAAATTAATGGTAACTTAAAAAAGTAGAAGAGTGATTTTTGAGTAATGAAATCAAGCATACCTCAACATTTGGAATGTTTCCTGGGCTTATTATGATCTGACATAATCACAAATAGAAAAATATAAACACCTATTAGCATGAGTAATACTCGCAAAGAGGATTTCACAACACATGAAAAAATATTGAATACTAAAATTAAGTATTATATACCTTGCTAGATGACTGGCAAGTTCAATCTTGCACTTCAACTTTTTCAGTGCTCTATTTAGAAACTGCTCATACAAATGTATGTTGGTAAATTTGGTTTATATACAAAGTTATTATATTTAATTTTTGTTTTAATAAAGAAACACCAAAGTAAAAAATCTTAGATATGAAAAATAATAATCAACTATAAGACTTACTTCTTGATTTTCAAGCCTTTATATTTGTCATATTTGAAGAGAAAACCAAAACAAAGAAACAAATTATTAAAATGTTACTTACAAATCCAAAAGAAACATGCACATATGATTTATTATAAAAAGATTTAACAACCTAATTAAATTTATTTTGGTAAGAAAGATAAAAGAACATGACTAAGATAAAAGAATGTGGCTATGATCTTATAAATAAATGTAATATTCCAATTCATCTGTGTAAAAATGCCTAATGAAACTTACACATTAAGTAAAATCATGAAGCAATCTTGTTCATGAACTATTTGTAATGAAGATAAAAGAAACAATCTTATAAAAAGATCTAGTTTAATTTAACCATTGATTCTTGCATAGTAATTGAATTTTTAAAATGAAGTTGTGCTGCAAACACTAAATTATTATAAATTTGTTTTCTGAAAAAAATTAAAGTGTAAAAAAGCACATGCCTGCCCCTCTCATGCTCTAGTAGATTGACACAGCGAGCTATTACATCCTCTATCCTACTAGAAAATGAGAAAAAATAGAATTTTCAATTGCAAGTCCATTTATTATACATATTTATTGCATATAAATACTATATTGAATCCAATATATTCACTAAACCTAAAACCCTCCTTATAAATAAAACATATGCACTAAACACCCACACTTGGTATACATGGTCACAAGCCTGTAACCCAAATCCATGCATCCAATTTGTGTCATGTGGGCATGGATCAAGTTGCTTTCTACCAAGGCTTTCTTGTTACTACAGGTCAGTGAAAGAAATCCATACACGGAAGAGCTAACTAGTTGGTCTTTGGTATGCAAAATGCTTAAGGCCTCATTTAGTTGACCTTGTCTACATAGAGTTTTCATGAATCTAAATGACTGAATTAGTTCCATGCTTTTGTTGCTTTTTTATACCATCCCTAGCCCTTTGCTTAACATTAATATAGTATCCCATGGTGATTTTTTAAAGATATGGTGATTCCATTGAACTAGTATAATTTGGAATCTTTTCTTACATAGGGAACAGCCGTAGTTTCTACACTATAAAGCCATATTTAATCACAAATTTTAGATACTTGGTTGTATATTTTATGCAGCCATATTTAGTCACAAATTTTCTACTTGGTTCTATTGGTATTTATTTTCAAGAATAATTTGTTTTGAAAATATACATAATTATTAAACTGAATTCAGTATATCTAAAAGCCTCCTTATAAATAAAAAAAATGCACTAAATTCCTTTTTATAAATGAAGATATCTATGTGTTGCACATTAAAGCAGCCTATAGCCTAGCTAAAGATTCAAGAAGCCAAAAAAAAAAAAAAAACAATCTCCCATACCATCTTTATAATAACAATTTCTATGTACACTGCATTAAAGGTTTTGCCATAATACTAACCAATATTTATAAAAAAAATGTATTAAAAAAAATTTATCAAGGAGAAAAAATCTATGCATTTTTAAAACAAATTTGAAGTGTTTCTAATGGAGATTACCTTTTCTTTCCAAAAAAAACAATCGATCTTCCTGAGGGTGAAAACATAATAAGTAGAATATCAATGTCATAGAGAATGGAGAGCTCATATGCCTTCTTCCTAAGTCCATTTCTCCGCTTAGAAAAGGTAACCTACCTATTTGTACTGTTCTCTATTTTCTTGATCTAGAGCTTAGCTCTCCCCAGGATTAGAGGACAAATGAGCAGACAATTGGTAAGTCTAAAAAAGAAGATAGGAACCTATATTTATCTGAATTATCCATTAAAATTTTTGAACATCCATTAATAAGATATCATAAAAAATAAAAATAAAAATAAAAGACAAAAAATGATTAACCTACTAAATAAAATATGCAGATTCCTTCTCTGGGTTCAGTGCTCTAATTAGACATGCAGCTTCCTTAAAAAAACCCTCTTTCAAACCAGACACCCACAAAGAAGGCTTAGATTAAAAAAGGGTATCCCATTCTAAATTTTATCTAGTTTTCCAATTTAATTTTAATTTATCTATCAAGAAAACAACAAAAATAAAAAATAAAATAAAAGATGAAATATATTTATATACCTTACTAGATGGGTTTGATTTTATTGTTCTTCTGCAAATCGTTTTGCTATTCGGATCTAATATCATGTGGGTTGTTACCATTCCTTGGATGGCCTGTTACTCCTTCTTTGGCCTACTGGGAATCAATCCTTTAAAGGAATTGCCAAAGAAACTATATGGGCAGTCATGTTTGCTTTCATAAGTTTTGATCAATGAATTGAAGAGTTGCCTAATCTGAAGGTTGCACCGAAAGAAGAGAATGAAAAATTTCATGCATGCCTATTGGGAATGAAAAATTTCATGCATTCAGCTGCCGTATATTTTAAAAATGTAACCTGTCTTATTAAAAAAAATGTCTTTCATGCATGCAACTGCTTTATAAAAAAGCCATCTCCCTAGCCCACCAGATGTGAAGTTTCGCTCGACCTTCTCTATGCAAAATATCTGCGCATACCTACAATTCGTCCACAACAGAAGGGTCAAGAATATTATTATTTCACTAAGTTAGGGTGATAAAATTATTTATCACCATGGCAGGCAGTATCACAATCTCATTACTATTAAAATTTTAACAATAAAATACAGTGAAGATAAATATTTGAATTGTAAAAAATAATTAATATTAAAACTTGTGGACCATTATATGTATATATAATTAAAAATAATATAAGTACATATTTTTTCTTTTATAATTTTAAATTGTTTAATATTAGTATTATTGGTAGGCCATAAGATATTTTAGTTTTTGTTAAATACACAGAGAGAAATCCTTTTTCCTAAAATATGTCGAGAGATCCTTTTCCACGCATCTATTTTTAAATTATTTAATCGGATGTATCTAAAATACGCAGAGAGATATTCTTTTCAACACGTCTATTTTTAAATTACTCTACGATTTATCTAAAATATGTAGAGAGAGATCATTTTCAATGCGTCTATTTTTAAATTATTTTGTTGGATTTATCTAAAATATGTGAGAGATATCTTTTTCCAGTTTTATCTAAAATATGCAGAGAGATATCCTTTTCTAGCATCTATTTTTAAATTACTTTGTCAGATTTATCTAAAATACACAAAGAGATATCCTTTTCAACACGTCTATTTTTAAATTACTTTGTGGTATATAAGTACAATAGTTGTCTCGAGAAGGATATCTCTCCCAAGGCCTAAATTTGATCGCCATATGGCTGTATTTAGACATTTTTGTTGTAAAATACAATCAAAATTTTAAAGAGATTGTATCACATGAAAGGAGAGATTTTGGATAAACTGTCAAAATTTATATAGAATTATGATGATATATATACTTGGTTTATATATAATTTTACTTATATTAAAGTTTATCATTAGTATTTCAAGGGCACCTTTAAATATATAACCTTCATTAAAAATTGCTTAACAGGCAAGGTCGGCCCTCAATTTTAAACCCTGTATTTTAGATAGATCTTTTTAAAGATGGTAATGCTAGTAAATATTATATATAAACACCCCTCTCTATAAGAAGTGGATAAGTTATATAGAAAACTTTATATAATTCTTTAAGATTTGTAAATAACTCTCACGTAAAGAAAATAACTATAGAATAATTGTTAATAATTAAAATAACTCTTTAAGTAAAATTAACTCATCATTGATATCTCTAACTAAAATATAGGTTCACAACAAAGATTATTAAAATATAAAACTCCAACTAATGATTTTATTATTATATTTTATAAAATCCAACTAATGATTTTTATTATTATATTTTATAGAAATAATAATAGTTCTAGATCCCTTAGATAGATTAATGTTGTGCACTGTGAAAAACCTATAATAACTATAAGTAAATAAAATGAACACATTATTGATAACTAAAATATAAAACTCCAACTAATGCTTTATATTATTATATTTTTAGAAATAATAATTGTGATTGATAATTTGAAACAACTGTAAGAACCTAATAAGATACCACAATTACTCTAAATTCTAACTCAAATTCAATTCACCAATGAAACTAAGAAAAATATAGAAAACATTATTTTATACCTTGCAAACTGATTTATCCTTTGCATTCCATTGTCTCCTATCTTCTCAATGATCTTATTGATTATGATATTGCTCTCAGAATTGTACTTCTTTGCTTTTCAAGATGACAATGAGATTAATGGAATTATGGATTCAAATGCAATGTAACAATCCTACAATGCAAGACTATGCTAATGATGAGGATAAAGCTATTGCCATGATGTTGATAATGATTGATATGAGAATAATGATATGCAACTAAATGATACTATGAAACTAGGTGATAATGCAACAATGGAGATTTATGATGTTGATATGCAAATGGGGGGCCAAAGGCACGCTTAGATACTTGATGGAATTTCTGTAGCATGTAAGTACTATAGCTCTTGTGATACAAAATGAAGGTGAAGAACTTGATTTTATAGGCCAAAGAGGGCTCAAATACAAGTGTCAAAAGATCCACAGTGGAAGAATAAGTCTTGTCACATGTATGGTCAAGATCAAATTGGTTGGGATGAGGGAGATAAAGGTGGAAGATGTTCCTACTACAATGATAAGGTAGAGGAATAGGAGGGACAAGGACCCACATGTCATGATGCTCACAAGGACCAATGAGATAAAGATGGAAGACCATGAGAAGAACATGGAGGGAGTCTTTGGTTGTTGGAATGTGAGAGGCAATATAGGATTTAGGAGACAAGTGTCTTTGACCATGGTGATGGTTGAGAAGAAATAGGGCACATGTTGAGAGGATAAATGACTAATTAAATATTAAGAATATTTAATTATTGGAGCAAAATGATGAGGTGTCCAATGATGTGTAAGATGACAAGGATGAGATGATGTGGATTTTAGAGATGACATTAGAGGAATTTAGGAATGTAATTGTTAGAAGAATATGATAAATGTGAACCAAATAAATAAATTAATATATTTATTTATTGATAGAGGAATAAGAATAAAATAAATATTAAAATATTAAAATATTTATTTAATTCTACTTGAGCCATTTTTATGTGTACATACATTTTGCCCCTCTTTGAGACTATGTGTTTTCTCATGTTGTTTCAAAGAATAAAAATTTTATGAGTATGACACATGCCCCAGTTTGCCCCTAGTACAAGTTTGATGATAGTAGGATGCCCCCTTTGGAGATTGGTCAGGATGAATTTGGCAAAAGGATTTTGAACAATCTCACGATGAACAAGAACTAACGACACGATCCGCATGTGAAAAATACAGGTGACGAAGAATGAGAAAGGCATGAAAAGCATAGCATGCATGTGCAAGGTAAAACACCTCTAGTTAGGGTTCATTTGGCTATAAATAAGGATGTGAGGTCTTTTTTCTATTCATTTGCACACTTGTCATTTGAAGAGAGATTATAGGGAGTCCTAGAGCATAGCAAAGCAGATTAGTCAGGGAAGATGCAGCAGATTCTGATAGAGAATCATAGGTTCGAGAGGATCCAGTGATATGGGCAACCAGCAAAGTAAGGACCCCCGGTATGTATGCATTTAATTTCGCGCAAAGTGCATTTATTAGGGTCAAAGTCAATATTTTTTGCATGTGTAGCAGAATTGTTTCTATGCATCTGATAATTATTTATGCACATCTGCTGTGAAACTATGCATATACGCACCAAAATCATGCATATGATTACGGCTTCTATGCGTCTATTATGAAGTTGTACTTCTGATAGATGAAACTGTGCATCTGATATAAATGGTCAATTACTTAGTCAATTTGATTGAGTTGGCATCGGGATCAATGTTAGCCAACTGATAGGTCATCTTTGAGATTGATAGAATCTCAGAAGAGATGATAGGATAGGTTTAATGATAGGACAACTAAGTAACTAGTTTGATAGATTTGATAGATAGACATCTTTGTTAAGTGCTTGATTAACGCGCTTGTGCTATTGATTGCAGGATGAGCTAGATGTGATGATGTTGTGGGAGAGATTTCTTGCTACAGAGCTGTTACAACCTTATTTGACCGAGACCGATCACTTGGTTCTTGGATCTGTTGGACTATGGTACATGTGCTTCATGCCCAAGATTTTGGTGGACCTTGGGATGTTGACTGCTCTAGCGGAGAGATGGCATAGTGAGCACTACACATTTCACTTGCCGACTAGAGAGATGTCAGTGACACTTGAGGATGTACACCAAATTCTTGGGATTCTGATATTCAGGGAGTTGGTGGAGTATGAGCCACATGTAGGAGCGGGATTGGAGGAGTGCCGTAGGGTGTTTGATTATGCAGACATTGAGGGGATAGAGATCAACTAGGCTGACGTGGTTGACTATTATGAGCCCCTGTCATCTATATTAGCAGGGTTGATAGGAGGTGTGTTCTACTCTGACAAGAGATCACATGGATTTCCCATTGGATGGGGGAGGACCTTGGAGAGGATGGTGACTAAGGGTACATGTTTTGCCTAGGATGTTTGCCTGCTTGCACATTTATACCATGATCTTCATTAGTTTGTTTATGATGGGGCTATGATTTTGTTTGCTGGGGTTTCCTTGTTACAGATTTGGGCATGGGGCCACATAGCTATTACACAGCCTATAGGCATGGGAGTGAGAGATAGGGACAGACCCTATTCTTACATGTATCAGGAGAGCCTTTCCCAACCCAAGCTAGGAAAGCTTGAGTATTGGAGACACACATTGGATAATGTGGATACAGTTGAGTGGCGGCCTTACCTAGACTGTAAGGCATGGGATGATGATGCTACCGAGCTACCATTTTGCTTTTAGATGCGGTGGTTGATAGGGAGAGCCCATTATATACTTGAGCGTCATATTGTTTCTCATGTGTATCGACAGTTTGGCAGGGTATAGGGGATGCCCTAGGGTACTGCTATGTTTGCTCAAACGCACAAGGAGTGTCCATGGTGGGACCTGTGGCATCATATGAGAAGGCAAGAGCTGATTTCTTACAGATTCCATACCAAGCCTAGGATTTGTAGCGAGACATTGTGGATGCAAGTATGACCATGGATTACTCAACACACTTCACAGCCCATCCCTTTCCTAGATACTCTGGACCTGGGGGGCTAGCTCCTAGACTGGAGGATGGAGATGAGGATGATGACACTCCAGGATGGTGGAGGAGGTGATAGCGAGGTGCGAGGGGTGGCCGAGGTGGCCGAGGTGGCTGAGGTGGCCGAGGTGGAGGGGATGGTGGTGGTAGAGGAGACGGGGGAGATGATGGGGATGATGGGGGAGATAATAGAGGACAAAGGAGAGTTAGACAGAGAGTATAGGGGGAACCATAGGTGTAGCCCTAGCCTCAGGTGCAAGATTAGTCTCAGGTGCAGGCACATGATCAGGATCTAGTGCAGGGACAGGCACGGGATCAGGATGATGGGGTGGTGGTAGCATTGTGAGCCCAAGTGGCTCAACTATAGGGACAACTTGGGCAGATGTAGGGCCAGATTATGTAGTTATAGGGTTGGATCACAGAGCTACAAGGTGATGTGAGGATAGTTACATTGGAGAGGGACACTGCTATACAGTGATATAATAGGACAGAGGCCATATTACAGTAGGTACAACAGACGGCAGCCCAAGGTCCTAGCGGGCAGACTATTTGAGAGATGGTCCGCGCAGGCTAGGATATATTCTATTGGAGGTCACTATATAAGTAGGTTGTGCCCCCAGAGCAGAGGGTAGGGAACCTCCATCCTAGTTCACGCAGCAGGCCTAGGTGGACACAGTCAAAGAGTGGATGAGTCATGGGGCCGCCACCTCCTAGAGGACCACAAGGGATAGGGCCTTCAGGTCTTTAGCCTCATCATCTAGCACCTTCTAGAGGCAGTACCACATAGACACTTTGGGACATGCATGGCTTTATATCATTTTGTATACACATTATTTTTGAAAGCTTGAGATACACTTTCATGATATCATTGTATACTTGGACATTTTTTTTTATGATGATATATATGAGCTCGATGGACTATATGCATGTGCATTATGGATGGATGCTTTCTATATGTTTGATGTTGATCTTATGCTTATACTTGATGATTCTAACATGTTGATTCTATGATGCATATGATACTTATGATATGATGTTTCTAGGATTCACATGATGACTTATATCTATGTGTAATGTTTCTGAGTAATGATTCTATATGGTTATAGTTTATGATGACCTAATGCATATTTTGATGATTTCCTAAATGCAATACATGATGTTTAAGTTTCTATGCATGATGATCTAATGTGCAAATGCTATGACAATGATATCTATGTTTTTCAATTTTTAATGATAAATGTTATGTATGAGACCTATATGGATATATGACATCACTATACGAAACCGTTGTTAACAATCATGATCTAAAATGTTTATGTAACTAATGAACTTAAATGATATGAACTTATGATTGTACATGCTTATAATATGCAAAATGATAATGATTTATTTATTTGTTATGCCAAGTATACTTAACAATAAATGAAAGATCACTTAGAAGAATTTGAAGAATGATTTGGATAGAAGAATAATCTTAGAAGAATGAAAGAAATGACTTGGATCTAATGCCACTTGGTAAATGATAATTATGGAATGCTTATAAATGTAATGAAATGCAACCCTAATATTTACAATTGAGATTTCGACATCTTGTATACAAATATTTGTACTTTTTTCATCATTGAGCTTTTAAAATGTTGTAAGGAAATACAAGCATCTAGGTATAATTAAACTGAGATGACTTGAGTATCTCTTACATGGATTGTGATTAAGCAAGTTAATACAAGCATTTAGGTGTAATTGAACCAAGATGACCTAAGTATTTCTTGCATGTATCAACAAACAAGGATTGTATCATTTTCATGTTTAGACCCATAACATCCTCGATGATCATTTGGTAATCATGTCATTAGACAGGTCTTCACATTACTAAAGATAAACCCACAAATAGCAAACAAATGAAATAATCATGCCCCATCATAGCTCCTCTAGTCTTGGACATCCTTGAGTAGTATAGGAAACATGATAACGAAAATCAAGACATAAGACATAACAGCCCTAAAACTTTCTTGCCATAGATATGTTTTCTTGCCATAAAAGATAAAATGATCCTGATAGTCTAGGCACATTATAGTTGTCTAGTGATAGGTTCACGTCTTCTATCAAGATTATGTTTGAAAGTATAGTGTTATACTATTTGTTGTCTGAAGATAATATCATAATCCAGATTGTTATCCTCTAGATTGTGGCATTCAAAAATTCAATTCTCTAACTAGGTCAAGGATTTTGCCCCCAGTCAAGTAAAGGGTCTATTTATTATGGATGAAGACATATGGATGAGATGATGGGAAACTTGATGTGATAGGCCCTAAGGGATTGACCAAGTGCCTCGGGGGCACATAGATGATGGCCTTGCCTACGTGACAATGCAGAGGCAATGTAGTTCAACTATGTGGACCATGTGGACCTAAGACCTAGGGTGTGGGAAGCCTCGGGGGCTCATCAATGATGGCTTTACCTACGTGATAGCTCAGAAGTGACGTAGTTCAACCATGGAGGCTGATTCTAGTGATGGATGAACAGATGGATTGTAATCATTATGATAAGACGAGAGGTATGGATGGAAGCTTTGATGTAACGGACCCTAAGGGACTAACCTAGTGCCTCAGGGGCTCATCAATGATGGCTTTGCCCATGTGAAAGTGAAGAGGCAACGTAGTTCGACAATGATACTAATGATGGAGTTGCAATAGATGACAAGATGGATGAAGGGTTCGATGGATAACCCTATTTGATCTAGCAATACAGGTGAGCGAGCAACAAGCCACGATAAGTATCTTTATGCGTTTTGATGGATGCGAAAAAAAAGATGGATGAAAACTGAAATCCTAAAAGATGGAGGAAGCAAGTTTATCACAAATAGCACCTGTTTCTAGGTTTTCACCATTTTCTTTTTATTGCACCATTTTTTTTTAATGTTTTTTATTCCATTGCATTGGGATTTTTAGGTATAAAACTTTCAAAGATGCATAATGTTGATGGGGTCATTGAACAACTCACCTACTGGTGTTGCTAAATGGTACACTCCTGATCCATAAGTAGCAATGATTACATAAGGACCAAGCCAATTGGGTTCAAACTTACCTTTCTTGTCCCTATCCTATTGATTTTTGGGATTTTCCTTGAGAACTAGGTCACCAACTTGAAAGACTCTGGGTTTTACCCTATGGTTGTAGCTTCTTGACATCATTTGTTGATAGGCTTTGAGATGATTAAAGGCATTTTGTCATCTTTCCTCCAACAACTCTAACTCCTAAAGTCTAGAAACTTGATACTCTTCATCAGTTATTAGACCTTTTAACGATACTCGTAGAGATGGTAACTCGACCTCAATAGGCAAGATTGCTTCTGAGCCATAGACAAGGGTGTAGGGTGTTGCACCTATGGGTGTGTGGATACTAGTACGGTAGGCCCACAGAGTAGGATTCAGCTGGATATGCCAATCTCAGTCGGCATCATTGACCGTCTTTTTCAAGATTTTCAAGATTGTTTTATTAGATGCTTCTGTCTTACTGTTTCCTTGGGGATAGTACGGGGTGGAGAAATGGTGTTGGATATGGAACTTGTCACAAAGTTCTTTAACATCCTAATTTTTAAAAGGTCTACCATTATCAGTGATAATAGATAAAGGAATCTCATAGCGGCAAATGATATAGTTCAGGATGAATGAGGCAGTTTGCTTGCCTATGACATTGGTTAAGGGTATGGCTTCAATCCACTTAGTAAAGTACTCAGTGGCAGTTATTATGAATTTATGGCCATTAGATGATGGGGGATGAATCTTTCCCACAAGGTTGAGTTTCCATTGGAAAAAAGGCCAAGGAGTCGTTAAAGGCTACAGCTTTTGTGTCGGTGCATGTATTAGATTTCCTTGAATTTGACATTTCTTGCACCTTTTCACAAAATGATAAGAGTCCATTTCCATACTTGGCCAATAGTATCCCATACGCATAAGTTTCTTAGCCAAGGTAGAACCACTAGAGTGCATTCCGCAAATACCTTCATAAACTTCTCTTAAGGCGGCTTGATATTCCTCACTTTCTAGACACCTAATGAGAGTACCATCAAGACCTCGTTGATAAAGGGTATCGGTAATTATGGTATTGAGAGAGGCTTGATGGATGAAGGTTCTTTGTTGATTATTGGATAAACTAGGTGGTAATGTATTATCTTTCTGATAGGTATACATATTTCCGTAAAAGGGGGAATCAGATCCTACTATGTGACATATGATTCTTGTTTCAGGGATATCATAAGCAAGATTAGACACTTTTTCCACTAAGAACTCATAACGTGACTAATTTTCTGGTATATCCAAGAGTGATGCAATGGTTGCCATGGCATTTACAGCTTTACTCTCCATTCTAGGTATTTGTTCAAAAGAAATCACAATAAAATACTCTTTAAAGTCATCTACCATACGCTTGTAAGGTATTAACTTATCGTCCTTGGTTTGATAATCATCATTTGCTTAACTAATGACTAGTTGTGAATCTTCATACACATGAAGCTCTCAGACTTTCCATTCTACAGCCATTTTGAGACCAATGACCAATGCCTCATACTCTACCACGTTGTTGGTACAAGGGACAATTAGTCTATATGATTTCGGGATTGTATCTCCTTGAGGTGTGACCAACAAAATGCTTGCTCCTGACCCATGTTGTGTATAAGATCCATCAAAATAGAGTTTCCATGCTAGTGTTCTTATGTTGAAGATATCTTCATCTAGAAATTCAAAACTTAATGGATTGTCATCATTCAATGGTGCATCTGCTAACTAATCCGCAATCACTTGGCCTTATATCTCTCTTCTATCCACATATTCAATGTCGAACTCACTAAGAATCATTACCCACTTTGATAGTCTGCTTATCAGAGTAGTCTTACTAAGCAAATACTTCAATGGATCTATCTTTGCTACCAACTTGATTGAATGTGTGAGCATATAATGTCTTAGTTTTTGGGATGCAAAGACTATGGCAAGGCATGCTCATTCAATAGGTGTGTATTGTAGCTTATAGCCTACCAATGTTCGACTGATGTAGTAAATAGTTCATTCCTTTCCTTCATAATCTTGTTGTGCCAGTAGAGCTCCTAGAGCAGTTGGTGTAGCTGAAATATAAAGCAAAAGTGGTTTGCCTTAGATTGGTGGCATCAAGATTGGTGGATTCATCAGATACTCTTTCAGGAGTTGAAAGGCATGTTCACACATCTCATCCCATCTGAAAGGAATGTTCTTGTGCAAGAGATGAGTAAATGGATGACATTTGTCAACTAATTGTGAGATAAACCGATGGATAGACTGCAACTTTCCTTGCAATGACCTCAATTGACTAATATTTTTGGGTTGTGGCATTTCCATTATAGCTTTCACTTTAGTCGGATCCACCTCAATGCCATTGGCTAAAACTATATATCCTAAAAGCTTGCCAGATGTAACTCTGAACACACACTTCTTTGGATTCAAACGGATGTTGAATTGCTCCAGTCTCTAGAAGATTTTGTCTAATACTTGCAGATGTTCTTCTCGAGTGAGTGATTTTCCTAAAATGTCATCCACATAATCTTCCATAATGGTATGCATCATATCATGGAAAATTGTGGCCATTTCCCTCTAGTATGTTTCTCCTACATTTTTTAGTCCAAATGGAATCACGTTCCAGAAATATGTACCCCATGGACATGTAAAAGTAATCTTGTGTTGGTCTTTTGGTGCTATTTTGATCTAATTGTAGCTAGAAAATCCATCCATTAAAGACAACATAGTATACCCCACTGTCAAATCCACAAGGCTGTGATATTAGGCAAAGGAAAGTCATCTTTGGGGCAAGCTTTATTCAAATCCTTGAAATCATTGCAAAGTCTGATACTTTTATCCATTTTTGAGACAAGAACAATGTTGGAGATCCATTCTGATAGTTAATTGATCTGATAAACCCAACATCTAGCAGCTTCTTTAATTCTTCTTTTACTAACAATGCTATATGCAGATGCATCTTCATTATCTTTTGTTTTATTGGTTTAGCTCCTGAGCTAGTGATAAGTGATGCATTATGAGATCTAGATCAATTCTAGGCATATCTGCATAGGACCAAGCAAAATTAATCTGTCTCTATTTGAATAATTTGATGAATTCTATCTTTTCTTGCTCAAATAAAGATTCTACTAGATGGATTATCTTTCGATTGTCTTCTGTACCAATGTTGATAGGTTCTACTGGTTCTATCAAAATTGAGGACCTCTCTTGATGTGTAGGGTTGGGGAGAGTGTCAAGCATTTCATCCTTTGGTGCCTCAGAGAGGTTTTCACCATCAGATTCATCCTTTATTTTTTCTTTTTCATGATCTAATATTGTCGCAGAGCGGTTTTCACCATTAGATCTATTTTTTATTTTTATATTTTTGTGACTAAAAGGCTTAGCACTCTCCAAAATAAGCCATGTTATTGAGTTCGATAGTGAAACCAGCTTTATGATCTCCTAAAGGTAAATGATCCCTTAGTTCTAGATAGTCAATAATAGCATCATCATTTTGAAAGGTATCTAGTTCGAGGGCCTCTTGTAGTTCCCAATCTATAAGTTTGGGATGTACTAATGGTAGAGGATCATCAGGTTGGTCTAACTCAAGGGTAATGATGGTTAGGATGAAGGAGTTGTCTAGGTTTGTGGAGGTATTTACAAGGTCTAAAATAGTACTCTCCTCAATATTATCTAGTAAGTGTGACATCCAACCTTCCTCCTGAGACTTACTCTTGATATTGTGTGAATCAAACTCGAGAGGTCTAGACCTTGAACTTTGTCCCTCATGGTATATTTTTGTAGAGCTATATGTTTGGACTACAGAAATGCCCTTATCTTCACAAGATAGCTCAAAAAGACTATCCCATTCCCATTCATTAGAGTCTGTCTCACTTCCTTCTTGTAATTTGTGAATCTGCTCCACTAAGTTGGTAGTAGCCTTTTATCTGTCTTTTCCTTTATACCCTAGCCCTGTAGTGTCTCGGGCTGATAAGGAAGAAGGTTGTATGGGTTCAATGATACCTTCTTTTCTCAATCCTATGGGACTGTGACCATCATATCCCATTCTTTGCAAGATAGAGGAACTTGGACCATATTGTTCTATTTGTAATTGGGCTGGATGGTCTTGTAGCTTGGATTCACTGTCTTCTTCTTTGTATAGTCATTAAAGGACATCTTTCTCATCACTTTCATCTAATAGATTACCCCATTTGATAAAAGGACCTTTAGGAGTCTTCAAACACTATTGTTTGGTCATAGATGGTTTGTCATAAGACTTGGGTGATAGGGGTAATTGTGCAAGACAAAGGTTTGTTTGATGGAATATTCTCTCACACCTTTATCCTTGAGCTTGACTTTTAGTTCAGCAGTTTTGGATGTAGAAGGTATTGAACTTGGGTCAACATGGGATGTAGAGGATGAGGCTACTCAGTTGGTAGGTATGACAACTTTAGCCTTTGATTTAATAGATTGCAGTACTAAAATGGATCAGGATCACCTTGGATAGTAATCTCTTGGTCATTGTATGGAAACTTTATGCATTGATGATAGGTGGATGCTACGGATTTCATTGCATGTATCAAAGGTTGGCCAAGGAGAATATTGTAGGCTAGTTCCATGTCGAGGACTTGGCAAACCACGTCTTTCTCTACCAATCCAATTCTTATTGGTAAGACAATAGTGCCTTTAGATGTTCTTTCTTCTTTATCATATGCCTTGATTGTGATCTTCTTTGGATCAACATCATTCTCAGAGAACCCCAATGCAAGGATTAATTTTAGTGTGCATATATTTAAACCTGCCCCTCCATCTATAAGGACCTGTTTTATTCTGTGTTTATGAATGAGGGCTTCGATGTGAAGAGATGCATTGTGAGGTTGAGTAATGGACATGTCATCTTTTTCGGTAAAAGATAGGAAGTGGGATGTAGTGAGATGTCCTACCATGGCTTGAAATTGCTCTTGGCCTAGATTTGTTGGCATGATGGTTTCCAATAGAGCTTTTTCTAGGATAACCTTATGGGATGGTGAAAGACACAAAAGCCCCAAGATAGATATATGTGTGGGTGTCTTTTGGAGTTGGTCTAGGACATTATACTAATTGGATATAGAAGATGGTTTAGGTGGAGCCCCTTGGAGAGTAATCTTTCCACAATGAGTGGTAACATTACAATTGGGCTTGTTATTTATAGTAATCACATTTACATGTGAATCACTTTCAGAGATGTGGTTAATGGTGTATTCATACGATACATTCATGTAATTGGCATTGTTGCCACCATTATTGTTTTGTTTAGAGGGACCTCCCTTCTCATAGTTAGGGAGGGGATTCTTGAATTCAACATGTTCATCATTGGATGTCTGTCCATCAATTGATATATCTCCTCGATCTATCAAGTCTTGGATGGTGTTTTTCAATAGTTGGCAATCATTGGTTTAATGACCTTTGCTTCTATGGAATTCACAAAAGTCAGAATCTTTCCACCAAGAGGGTTTGAACTTGGGTTCATATTCTCTTATTGTAGGAAGCATTTTGAGGTTGTTTTCTATGAGCTTCCTTAGGGCAGATTCAATTGATTCCCCTAATAGTGTAAATTTTCTGTGAGGAGGGAAGTTTGTTGGTCTAGATTCATTGTTTGTGGGTTTGTTTGAAGGTGCATTGTTGTGTGGACTTGGTAGATTTAGCATGGATTGTTTTTGTGTCACATGTTTTGCATCTACAACTCCATCATTTACAATCTTCTTGTTCTTAGTCTAAAACCTTGATTTATCCGTGTTGTTGCTTGAGCTAGGGACATCCTTGTAGATTTGTATTTGTCCCTAGCTATCAAATCTTTCTCAATAAGTAATCCCATTTCAATGACCTTACTAAAAGAAGTAGGACATTGGATTTGGATTTTATAGCTTATCTTTGTGTTCAAGTTATCGACAAACATTTCAATCATTTCCTTTTCAAGGATGTGGTAAGGACATTTTCTTGCAAGTTGTCTCCATCTTTGTAAGAAAGTGGAAAAGGATTCTCCACCCTTTTGTTTTTTGTTGCATAGATCTAACATTGAAATCTCATGTTCAATGTTATAGGAGAAGTGTGTCACAAACTTGTCCGCTAGTTCATTGAATGTTCGGATTTCAGGAGGTAGACGAGAGAACCATTCCATTGCTTGACCTCCTAGGCTGCGTGGGAAGAGTCACATTAGATATGTCTCATTATGGGCGACTTCTAAACATGTCACACTAAATTTTCTAATGTGGTCACGTGGATCACCTTTCCCCCTATATTTGTCAAATTTAGGGACCTTGAATCTTGAAGGGAAAGGTACCATGACCAAGCTTTTGTCAAAAGGATATGGAGATATATCCTCTAATGAGTAATGTTTTGTGGAAGTTCCAGTTTGTAAGTCCACAAATTATTGTTGTAAGGCTTGGATTTGTTGTGTGAGTGTATCTAAAGGATTTGACATGTCCTTAGCCTTTTCATTCTTGGGAGCTTCTTTTTCATTTTTGGGAGCTTTTGTTTTGTTTGATGAGGTTGTTTCTCTCAATTTTGAAATATCAAAATCAATGGGTAGCTTAGCTCCTTGTTGTGCAAGTAAGAGGAAGTATTTGTGAGGGTCCATTGTTATGACCCTATCCATCAATTTTTAAAATTTTGGATCTTATAAGGCATTAACTATTGGGAATTAAGGTGTCTCAACCTTTGTAAATTCTTAATGTTGTATTTATTTATCCCATGTTGAGTTGGCATAGTTAGCACCTTGTGTACATGCAGCAGAATAAATTTTGGTGACTTTGGCAGCTGCAGTTTCCCCCTTGAATAATTAACAAGGGTTTGGGGGTAGTGCCCCCAAGATGAGGTCAAGAGGCATAGCCCCTTGCGAGGTTCTAGGGGCAGTGCCCCTGGCGCGCTCCCTGTCGCGGTACAGGGTGGGGTCGAGGGGCAGCGCCCCCGTGGGGACTCGGGGGCAATGCCCCCGAAACCTCAAACAACTTTTATTTAATGACAAGTGTCTATGAGTATCTTTGCACGAGAGAAAGGCATCTTTGGGCAGTCAAGGAAGGTTATGACATGTTGTAAGAGGAATATGATATTTTTAGTCAGTGTATGACAGATTCTCTTATAGCTATAAGGTACGTAAGAGCATCTGTCATAGCCTATCTTGGGACAAGGCGCCCACATTGGAATTGGATGTTGGACAAGTGTCCTTAGGCATGGGTTTTGGGGCATGAGTCCAAGATGGATGCCCATCTCTAGAAGGTTCCATATTTGCCTTGTAAACTCTATAAAAATAGGTGCTTGGATGGGAGAGTCAGTTTTTGTACAAGTACTGTTATGCTACCGGAATATCTCCAGATTCAACATTCGAAGACTCCTCAAAGAGCATTGACTCTGAAACTGTATTGTAAAATGTTATTGTTTACTGTAATACAATTGAGCTATGTTTTGGAGTGTGGGGTTTTTCACCCGTAAGGGTTTTCCCCATGTATATCTTGTCTCTCTCTCTTATGTCTACTTTCTGTGTGTATGTGTATTGTTGCAATATCTCTGTTATTATGTGAATAATGTTGTAACTAGAAAGGTTAATTTGAATTTGCACTCTACTTCCCTCATTAGATTAGATAGGAAGTGTGTTCCGCGTACCTTGCTTCCTTTCATTAACAAGTTCTTCTTGGTCGATTTCTTCCTCTCCGTCACTAGAAGAGTGTACGCTATTGTTTGTGTAATCCATTTGTTTTCTTCTTTTGGCTTGAGATCTAGTTTGATATGAATGAATTGGATAAGAGACTTGTAGATGTAAGTGATGTTTTTTTGATGGGATATAGTTTGGGGTGAAAGATTGGATTGAATGTGTTGGTGATAAGATTTTCTAAAGGTGGTGTTTTTGATTCTTTGTTCAAACAATGGTCTTGAGCTACGATGTATATCTATCAAAGTGTTGATCCAAAGTAAGTCAAATAGGGATGATAGAAATCACTATTGATGTAGACTAACCTTGTCAAGATGTTTAGTGTAGTTCCTAGATAAAGGGTTATTGATCCTGATAGGGAAACTAACTAGATTGTTTGTTTGAATAGGAGATCTCAATGGCACCTTTGGGAAAATTTGCTTTTGTTTGATTTTGGAAAGGCTAAGTATGAGATGCAAGTGAAATGTTTTGAAAATGGGTACGGGATGTATCAGTATGGTTCAAATGACTTCTCAAGTGAATTCTAAGCAGAAATGGGTATCCAAAATTAATTTTTTTATTTTCTCAAAACCTCAGGAATAGCTCACTGAACTATGGATGCGCAGGAACAAGGTGCAAATGCGCAGCAATAAGTGGTATATGTGCAGTTCTGAATGCACAAGAACAAAGTTCACATGTGTGGTTCTATTGTTTAGATGCGTAGGAATACAACATGCATAGTAGGACTATTTAAATGCGCAACAAGATGTTTCAAATGCACTAAAGTAGTATATGCACAGCAGGAATGATCATATGTGCAGGACTGCTCAGATAACTCTATTTTTTTATCAAGTTTTGATTACATTTTTTGCACATTTTTCTAGGTAACCTAATGTTTTTCTTGTGATGGTTTTCTCTATTTTTAGGCAAGAAAACATAGCAGATAGTACAATTTAATGTTTGTTTGCGACATTAGTGTTTAATACAAATTTGAGGACATGTACAATCCTAGGTGAGAAAGGATACTACTTGTTGAATCCCAACTTGGATTTCTCTAGCTACTTAAACAAGGCAGGAAGCTAGAGACTTGCTAGCACTAGCTCCCCCTTACACGGCACACACTTCTCGGGCACACCAAGTATCATTCCCCCAAAGAGGAATTTCTACCTCTATACTTGAATAGTGAAGACATGGGGTGGCTTCAAAGGTCCGACCTCTTGCATCAACAAGTAAAGGGATTTTGGCCTCTAAAACAAATGGTTCTTAGTGACTTTGAGGGACCAACGCCTTGCAAGCATGCGGCAAGCTACTAAAAGCTTTAATCAATCCTACTAAGAGTCTCAAATACTTCACACAATGCAAAAATCATTTTCACAAAGTGTTAGTACACCTCTTTTCGATTTGGCACCGTAAGGTAAGGCTGACGCTGGTTAGGACTTGGCTTTCACCTTATCCCTCTTATATAGTGGTTCAAAGGAAAAATCCACTTAAGGTCATCCCTCTTGGATGAAGCACAATCCAAGAGTAAGCCTTTCTAAAGGATTAACTAAAAGCAAATGATAGATGAGTCTGGGTTTTTGATCACCCAAGATGTTGCAAGGGGAGAGCATATGCCTATCACCTTTACAATCACAGCAAACACTCATTCATTAATTGTCTAGCTTAAGCTAAGTGTGACTAATCTAATAACACAAAATGCCATATTTGCATGATAGCGTTAAAGGAAAGATAGTCAAATTTAGCCTCTTAATTAAACTATGTGATGATTTGTATGCAAGATTGGATGAAATTACTTCCCCCTATTTATGCTATGTTTGGATTGTATGCAAGATTGTCCAATTAAACCTCCTAATTTAGACTATGTGATGATTTGTATGCAAGATTGTCCAATTAAACCTCCTAATTTAAATTATGTGATGATTTGTATGCAAGATTGTCCAATTAAACCTCCTAATTTAAACTATGTGATAATTGTATGCAAGATTGTATGATTACTCCTATTATAAACTAGATGCCACTAGATTATCAATGTATGAGAAAATGCAACAATGATGTCTAAACCAAGCCCTAAACCCACAAAAACACTTTAGTAGTCTGAGCACACCCCTTTGACGATCAATGACAGCTGCAACAAAAGTCAATATCAAGATTTTGCAAAAACTTATATCAAAACTTGACAAAATTTAGATGCGCAAGAACAGAGTACGGATGCGTAGCAAAAATGGATCAAATGTGCAATAGAATATGTATGCATAGGAAAAAGTGTCAGATGTGTAGCAGAATTTGTATGTGCAGCAGAAAGAGTCAAATGTGCAATAGAAAGTGTATGCGCAGCAGAAATAGTCATATGCGCAGCAGATATAATCAAATGTGCAAGATTGGTAATTTTCTTCCTGTAGGCTCTAATTTTGTCACAGATGTGCAAGTCTGGAACTCAAATACATAGAAACATCCTGTTACGACTGTAAGTACACCAAAAACTCAAATTTGGAAGTTAAAAATGGGGCAACGCCCCATGGTGGGTGCCAAAATGTGATTGATAATTTGAAACAACTGTAAGAACCTAATAAGATACCACAATTACTCTAAATTCCTACTCAAATTCAATTCACCAATGAAACTAAGAAAAACACATAAAACATTATTGTATACCTTGCAAACTGATTTATCCTTTGCATTCCATTGTCTCCTATCTTCTCAGTGATCATGTTGATTATGATATTGCTCTCAGAATTGTACTTCTTTGCTTTTCAAGATGACAATGAGATTAATGGAATTGTGGATTCAAATGCAATGTAACAATCCTACAATGCAAGATTATGCTAATGATGAGGATAAAGCTATTTCCATGATGTTGATAATGATTGATATGAGAATAATGATATGCAACTAAATGATACTATGAAGCTAGGTGATAATACAATAATGGAGATTTATGATGTTATGCAAATGGGGGGCCAAAGGCACACTTGGATACTTGATGAAATTTCTGCAGCATGTAAGTACTATAGCTCTTGTGATGCAAAATGAAGGTGAAGAACTTGCTTTTATAGGCCAAAAAAAGCTCAAATCCAAGTGTCAAAAGATCCACGGTGGAAGAATAAGTCGTGTCACATGTATGGTCAAGATCAAATTGGTTGGGATGAGGGAGATAAAGGTGGAAGATGTTCCTACTACGATAACAAGGTAGAGGAATAGGAGGGACAATGAGCCACATGTCATGATGCTCACAAGGACCAATGAGATAAAGGTGGAAGACCATGAGAAGAACATGGATGAAGGAGTCTTTGGTTGTTGGAATGTCAGAGGGAATATAGGATTTAGGAGACAAGTGTCTTTGACCATGGTGAAGGTTGAAAAGAAATAGGGCACATGTTGAGAGGATAAATGACTAATTAAATATTAAGACTATTTAATTATTGGAGCAACATGAGGAGGTGTCCATTGATGTGTAAGGAGACAAGGATGAGATGATGTGGATTTTAGACATAGGACTTTGTCTTAGAGGATTATTTAATTAGAGATGACATTAGAGGAATTTAGGAATGTAATTGTTAGAAGAATATGATAAACGTGAACCAAATAAATAAATTAATATATTTATTTATTGATAGAAGAATAAGAATAAAATAAATATTAAAATATTTATTTAATTCAACTCGAGCCATTTTTATGTGTATACAATAATAGTTCTACGTACATCTGTTAGAGAGATGAATAACATGCACCATGAAAAACCTATAGAATAACTTTTGAGTAAATAAAATTAACTCACTATTGATAACTAAAATATAAAACTCCAACTAATGATTTTTATTATTCCCTAAAAAAACCTACAAAATAACTCTTAAGCAAATAAAATTAATTCATTATTGATAATTAAAATCTAAAACTCCAACTAATGGTTTTTATTGTTATATTTTATTAGATTCATTGTGCACTATGAAAAATCCTAACCCTAGTTGGGTGTTAATTCATTATTGATAACTAAAATCTAAAACTCCAAATAATGATTTTTATTATTATATTTTATAGAAAAACCTCTAGTAGACAAATGAATACCGTGCATTGTGAAAAACACTAACCCTAGTTGGGTGTTAACTCATTATTGATAACTAAAATCTAAAACTCCAACTAATGATTTTTATTATTATATTTTATAGAAATAATAATAGTTAGAGGCAAATAGCCTATGAAAACCTATAGTAGACAGATGAATACCTTGAAAAACCCTAACCCTAATTGGGTGTGGACTGTGGAGAGATTTGAAATGTATATATGTATAGTAGAAGTAATATAAAAAAGAGAAACAAATATAGACTTCATCATAATAACTTCATATTTTTATTTTTATTTGAGAGTATGTATATCGGTGTAATAAATTATAAAGAATTAAATAAAATAAAATAAGCAAAGATCTAATCCTAAGAATTATTTAAAATATTTGAGCAACTGACTACCTTACAGTGATGCAAGCAAAGTTTATGGCCGAAATTTCTTTACTTCTGCAATCCACTTTGCTTATATTTTATTTTATTTGATTTTGATTTATTTATGTTTCAGTTTGACAAATAATGTCAGTTTTACATTTATTTGCATAAAAATATGTGGGCTATATATTTTTATTTGAAAAACACTTATTTTATAATTTTTCATATGGGCTATGTTTAGTTTTTATGCATACATGGTCATAGCCATCCCCAATTAATGCCACTTTATAATGCCTCTTCAACGTAATCAATTTTTTATTTAATGACTTTTTTATGAGTTTATATTATAGTGATAGGATTTTTTTTAGTGGAAAGTTGATGCAGAGCAGGCAGCGGATCGTGGCAAACTGATTTTCAGTCAGTTGCTAACATATAATTTTCTGTGTGTGTTTTTCCATCAGTGAAATCCATTCCATTGGCCAGACTAAAACTGCTCACGCCGATATGAGTATTTTTCTTTAGGTGAACCTCTGAGCCAATCGTACCATTGAACTAGTACTATCGATTCAATTACTTAGTTTAAAGTGTTATTGGCAACTCACAGTTGTACTGTTGAACCGTAGGAACCCATCAACTTGACTAAGATGTTGAACCGCCAGCCCATTGAACCATTGAACCGGTTCATTGAATGGTTCAACTATCACTAACTCCTTAGCACTGTCTCCGTCGCCAAACGATTAAACCAAATGGTCGGTTGAACCATCGAACCCTTTGAACCGTCGAACCGATTCAAAGGTTCAATCAAACACTTAACCGATTCAAAAACTCCTTCAAATCTTTACTTAACTTTCTACAAGCATTTATCAAACCAAAATGAACCCGATTTACTTGCGAACCGTTGAACCTTTCGTCAAAGGTTCAAATGAAGACTTTTCCACCTAACTTCAATCAACTGCAGAACCTGATGTACTATCTGCTATCACCATTAAACTAAGAACCCATTGAATCTTTGGGAATGGTTCAAACACAAAAATTTTAATTATCTACGACACCGCTATGCATGACTAAAAACTCGCGCAGCTTCACCAAACCGGTTCTCCACAAACATACAGATTTTCTAACTTTCACAACCTAGCACATGAGGATGCTAGGGTTCATCTCAGCATGCTGCAACACTCGATCCTGCGAAAACAAAATGCACAGAAACAAAATAGAAAACCTAATCTAATATATACAGCCATTCCACCGATTATGAAGTAATCAACCGGTGGAATGGATTAAAGAACCCATCTCAGTTGCAAACCATAAAATTGACTACATAAGGAAATCAAACACAAAATAAGATCTTCTTTTATTGCTTCCAGAAATTGATACAAATACCTGATTTCACAACTTTAGAACTTCTCAGTCTCTTACAGAAATCTCAATCTATCTTAATCTATCTGTATCCATCTATATCTCTAATCGATCTGAGCTGAGCTATTTAACTACTTTCCAACAGTAGTACCTACTTGATTCCCAGTAGCTGGGAGACATAACCAACTAACAAACTCCTAACAAACTAACAACCTTATCATGATAGCTCGATAAGTGTCCTAGGGATTACAAACAAAAACTGAATTACAAACACCAATGACAAGTCTGGTCAAACAGACCTTATTACATTTAATATAGAAAATGCATAAATTGCATAAGACCCTAGTCTTCGTGGGGTGCTCCTGCACTATACTCCCCGAGAGAAGAAATCTCAAGTCCCATTGAGATGAGAGTTTGAAGATCTGCACCTTGTTTGATGAGTTGTTCTTCAATCATCCAAACTGCCTCTGAATCAGGTTTCCCTTGCCAAGCTACCAAGTACTCCATGTACTCTTTGTTCCTGGTCTTCTTTGCCATTCTTGAGTCTAAAATCTTCTTCAATTTTGGTGGATCATGTTTAGGAATATCATCTTCTGCTGCGCCCTACACTGGTTCCTATTCTACATATGCATTATGTTTGTATGGAGTTAAATCACATACATTGAAAATAGGTGACAATCCAAGATCAGAAGGAAGTTAGATTTCATAAGCATTCTGTCCACATTTCTTCAAAATCTAACATGGTCCAATCTTCCTCTGCATGAGCTTAGTATATTTTTCCTTTTGGGAGTCTTTCCTTCATCAAATTAACCCATACCAAATCTCCAACATCAAACTGTACATCTCTTCTTTTTATCAGCATATTCTTTGTACTTCAAAGTAGTTTGCTAAAGTTGGGTCTTGACTTGATCATGCACCTCTTTGATTGCTGCTGCAAAAGCTTCTCCATCTGCACTAATAGACTCTCCTGTAGGGATATCTCTTAACTCCAAAATACCTCTAGGATGGATACCATATACTACCTGAAAAGGTGACTTTCCTGTACTCCTATTGATGGTGTCATTATAAGAAAATTCTGCCTATGACAGGATGTTATCCCATTTCTCTCCATGATGTCTTGTCAAACATCTGAGCAGATTTCCCAATGACCAATTGACCACTTCAGCATGGCCATCTATTTGAGGGTGATAAGCTGATGAGAAAGACAAATTGGTTCCAAGCTTCGTCCAAAGAGTCCTCCAAAAATGACCAATAAATTTCACATCTCTATTTGACACTATGCTCAATGGCAATCCATGTATTCTCACTATCTCTTTGCAAAATAGGTCTGCAACATATGAAGCATCACAAGTAGTTTTGCATGGCAAGAAATGTGTCATTTTACTGAATCTGTCTACTACCACAAAGACACTATCATATCCCTTCCTTGTTCTAGGTAAACCTAACACAAAATCCATACTTATGCTCTCCCATGGTCTAGAAGGAATGGACAATGGCTAATATAAACCTGCATTAGTAGATCTTCCTTTTGCCTTCTGACAGATCACACACGTCTCCACAAATTTTCTGACATCTAACTGTAGCTTTGGCCAAAAGTAATGCCTCTTCACAAGATCCAAAGTCTTATCCAGTCCAAAATGTCCTGCCATGGCTCCACAATGCTTCTCCTTAATTATGTTCAATCTCATAGAACACCGTGGAATGCACAATTGTCCTCCTTTGAACAGTAATCCATCTTGTATCAGAAATTCAGAGTATTCAACATGATATTTGTCTCCAAAAGAAGTGCATATTTTGTAGATTTCTCCAAAATCTTCATCATCAGCATACATAGTCTTTAAGGAATCAACACCAACACTCTCCAATTGAATCTGATTTATGGTGAGAGCCCTCCTGCTCAAAGCATCTGCTATTTTATTCTTGACCCCTTTCTTATACTTGAGTGTGAAGGTGAAATCTTGCAAAGTTTCCACCCACTTCATGTGTCTATGGTTCAGCTTCTCTTGGCTATTTATGAAACCAAGGGCCTAATTATCTGTAAACACTATGAATTCTTTTGGCATCAAGTAATGCCTCCACTTTTTGCGTGATTGGACTAGAGCATACATCTCCAAATCATAGGATGAGTATCTCTTCTTAGCATCATTTAGTTTCTCACTGAAAAATGCAATAGGCCTCCCTTCTTGACTGAGTACTGCTCCAATTGCCATGTGACTTGCACCACATTCAACCTGAAAAATCTTATTGAAATTAGGAAGTGTAAGGACTGGCTGTTGTGCCACCTTCTTCTTCAATGTTTCAAATGAATCATCTACCTCCTTTGTCCAAGTGAATCTGCACTTCTGTCCTCCTTTTATGGTGTCAAGCATGGGTGCACAAACATGACTAAACCCTCTTATAAACTTCCTATAAAAAGTTCCTAACCCATGGAAAATTCTGACATCATTCATGGTTCTAGGAGTTGGCCAAGACAATATGGCACTTACCTTCTCTTGATCCATTTTCAGTTTGCCATGTGAGATGACAAAACCCAAGAAGATGATCTCCTCTTGCATGAACAAACACTTGTCCAAGTTGATCATTAACTGCTCTTCATGTAACCTTTTGAGGACCAGGTCTATATGTTTGAGGTGTTCTTCCCTTGTATTACTGAAAATCAGAATGTCATCTAAATATACTATGACAAATTTGCCTATGAATTCTCTAAAGACCTCATTCATCAACCTCATAAATGTACTAGGAGCATTAGACAATCCAAAAGGCATGACCTTCCACTCATACAATCCCTCATTTGTTTTAAATGTTGTTTTCCACTCATCCCCTAGCCTAATCCTGATCTAATGATAGCCACTTTTCAAATCTATTTTTGTGAAGTATTTGGCACCTCCCAAACAATCAAGCAAATCCTCTATCCTAGGTATGGGGAACCTATATCTGATTGTGATCTTATAAATAGCCCTTGAATCAGTGCAAAGTCTCCAAGTGCCTTCCTTCTTTGGTGCTAGTATAGCCAGTACTACACATGGGCTTAAACTTTTGCCAATTAGGCCTATGTCCAACAATTCTTCAATCTATCTTGCTACCTCTACATTCTATTCTGGTGTAAGCTTGTATGCTGCCTTGTTTGGTAGTGTAGATCCAGGGATTAGATCTATGCAATGACTGATGTCCCTCACAGGTGGTAAGGACCTTGGCATTCCATCAGAGATGATGCCTTTGTATTTGTCCAATAACTCTTGGACAGCAGGGTCTATGAACCTTTGCCTCTTCTCTCCCTTGACTTCTTGCTGCTGCTCCTTGTTCACCTTTCGGCATGGAATTAGAGCATATACAACTGCTCCTTCTTCTGCTATTTCTATCATAAACTGTTTGCCTTCTACCATCATCACCTTGACTTCTTTCCCTTTTGATTCTACTTCCTTCTCCATTAATGGTAGTAACTCTGTCTTCTCACCATCCTTGGTGATTGAATAGGTGTTTCTAACTCCATCATGTTGGGCTTTCAAATCGTATTGCCATGGTCTTCCAAGTAGGAGATGGCAAGCATCCATCTGAGTTATATCAAACAATAATTTGTCCTTGTATGGTCCAATTTGAAACTCTACCCAAGCCTGCTCTTCAACAACTGTTTGTTGACCTTGACTGAGCCATGAGACCTTATACAGGCAGGGATGTGGTAGCCTTCTAAACTTAAGCTTTTCTACCATTTCAACAGACACAAAATTTTTAATAGATCCAAAGTCAATCAGAACTCTACATACCTTTCCTCCTGCCTTGCAAGTAGTTTTGAAAAGAGACTTTCTTTGTGGGGGTTCTCTGTCAGAAACCTTCATAGTGGCCATTGCTCTCCTCATCATCAAATCTTCTCATGTCTTAGGATACCCATATCTGACAGTATCATTCACACTCTAATAAGTGTTGGAGCTTGTTGCACTTTGACAATCAGATTCTTGGATCAGATTTGTCCTCCTTTCTCCCCCTGAACTTGTTGCTTTTTCTAGACATCTACTAGCTATGTGGCCTTCCTGATTGCAATTGTAACATTTGATAGGACTTCTGCCCTGAGATCTTCCTCTGAATGGTAGTCTTCTGCCCCTAAAGTTTCCTTTTTGATCATAACTTCCCCCTTGAGTTTGACTGTTGTCTCCTTTGCTTCTCTCTTGATTGGATTCACCTTGGTATCCAAATCCATTTCCTCTGCCTCTGAAAGGACTTCTTCCCCCTCTTTACTATCTTCCTCTTCCTCTATTGTTCTGCTCTTGTCTTCTCTTTAGTTTCTCTTCCACCTTGAGTGCTAATTGGTAGCACTTCTGAAGTGTATCTGGATTATGCAGATTTAGGTCTTCTTGGATGGCAAATCTCAACCCATTGAGATACCTAGCTACCTTCTCTTCCTCATTCTCCTTCACCTTTGTCTTGAGACATAGTTTCATGAACTCTTCAGTGTATACACTGACATCTAATTCCTTCTATTTCAGATTTTGTCTCCTCTTATGTAATTGGATGTTGTAATCCAATGGAACACAGGCTTCCTTCACTAAAGCCATCATCTTCCTCCACGTAGCAACTTTGTTCTTTCCTTCTTTCACCCTGTCATCTTGGATGAAATTCCACCAGGTTAGTGCAGCGCCTTTCATTTTGGATTGAGCTATATTCACTCTTTGGTGGTCTGGTATTTCCTTTGTTTCAAAGAAATTGTTCAAGGAGTCTATCCACTCCATCACTAAATTAGGTTCTATTTTTCCTACAAACACTAGCAGGTCTATTTTCATAGCCATGGTTCTTCACTCCATAGATTTGAGGGCATTAAGCAAGGGTCTTTGGTCTGTAAGAATCTCTATCTCTTCCTGCCTAGGGATATCCTCTTCATCCCTATCTTCTCGTTCACCAGAATCTCTTCCCCTTCCAACTTTGTCCCTCAATCTTTCCAACTCATCTTTCAATGCCTGATTCTGAGCACTAATTGCTTTGCTTTATGCAATCTGTTTCTTAACAAGGACAGCTAGTTTAGCATTGGTCATCCTTGCTGGGTACTCTTCTGACCCTTCTCCTTCTGACATTTTGTTGTCTTCTCCTTCCCAAAAGATACAACCTTAGCTTTGATACCACTATGATGCAAAGCAGGCAACAGATCGTGGCAAACTGATTTTCAGTCAGTTGCTAACATACAATTTTTTGTGTGTGTTTTTCCATTGGTGAAATCCATTCCATCAGCCAAACTAAAACTCCTCACGCTGATATGAGTATTTTTCTTTGGGTGAACCTCTGAGCCAATCGTACCATTGAACCAGTACTATCAATTCAATTACTTATTTTAAAGTGTTATTGGTAACTCACAGTTGTACTGTTGAACCGCAGGAACCCATCGACTTGACTAAACCGTTGAACCGCCGGCCCGTTGAACCGTTGAACCATTGAACCGGTTCAACGAATGGTTCAACTATGGCTAACTCCTTAGCACTGTCTCCATCGCCGAACGATTGAACCAAACGGTCAGTTGAATCGTCGAACCCTTTGAACCGTTGAACCGGTTCAAAGGTTCAATCAAACACTTAACCAATTCAAAAACTCCTTCAAAGCTTTACTTAACTTCTTACAAGCATTTATCAAACCAAAATGAACCCGATTTACTTGCAAACCATTGAACCTTTCGCCAAAGGTTCAAACGAAGACTTTTCCGCTTGACTTCAATCAACTGCAGAACCCGATGTACTATCTGCTATCACTGTTAAACCAAGAACCCATTGAATCTTTGGAAATGGTTCAAACATAGAAATTTTAATTATCTGCGACGTCGCTACGCATGACTAAAAACTCATGCGGATTCACCAAACCAGTTCTCCACAAACATACAGATTTTCTAACTTTCACAACCTAGCACATGAGGATGCTAGGGTTCATCTCAGCATGTTGCAACACTCGATCCTACCAAAACAAAATGCACAGAAACAAAATAGAAAACCTAATCTAATATATACAGCCATTCCATCGATTACGAAGTAATCAACCGGTGGAATGGATTAAAAAACCCATCTCGGTTGCAAACTAGAAAATTGACTACACAAGGAAATCGAACACAAAATAGGATCTTCTTTTATTGCTTCCAGAAATTGATACAGATACCTGATTTCACAACTTTAGAACTTCTCAGTCTCTTACAGAAATCTCAATCTATCTTAATCTATCTGTATCCATCTATATCTCTAATCGATCTAAGCTGAGCTATTTAACTACTTTCCAACAGTAGTACCTACTTGATTCCCAGCGGCTGGGAGACAATTGCAAACGGCTAGGAGACATAACCAACTAACAAACTCCTAACAAACTAACAACCTTATCATGACAGCTTGATAAGTGTCCTAGGGATTACAAACAAAAACCGAATTACAAACACCAATGACAAGTCTGGTCAAACAGACCTTATTACATTTAATATAGAAAATGCATAAATTGCATAAGACCTTAGTCTTCGTGGGGTGCTCCTGCACCAAAAGTACTTAGAGAAGTATATCTATAGTTGTGTTTGAACAAATAAAATTGAAAGGACTATTATTGAATCAATCTTGTTTGTATACTTTATAATGTGATTTTGGATGTTTAACATGTGTCATTATATAGTGTAGGTATCTTTTCTCCTTGAGTTAGGGTAATAATGTCTCTTCACTATTTAATATTTCCTATTAACTATTTACTATTTGCATCAAAAAGAAAATTTACTTTTCTATATTTTTAAAAAATTGCTATATTAATTTTTGGTGGGGATGAGGGAGGAGGGGCTAAAGGAGGATTTTTTTATTTCATCATCCTTAATACTCAAGGCACCCTTATAATATTTTACTCATGTACCCACTTGTGATCACATCAACAACAACACATAGAGATAACATTGTTAGTAACTTATAGCATTGTTTTAGTCAAAGGTAATGGAAATCTGTTACATCCCCAAACTTTGACTATGCTTTACTTTTACTTCATATGATTAAGTGGGTAATTAATCATAGATTAATGATTTGACGTTTAGGAAAAATGTTAGGATAAATAATTGATTTTATGAATTATGATTAATTCTTAGAATTAGACATGAGATTACATGTTATTGGGATTATTTAAGAATGATGTATAACAATTTACTGATGATACACTGATCATAAGTTTGTATGATTGTGAGTGTAACCAAGAAAAGATTTCTACCTCCAAGAATAGAAGGAGAGCATCACCAGAGAGAGGGGAATAGATGTTTTGGAAAAGTTAGGTTTTCCATTTGAGACCTAAGTGGTATATTTCATGAACCTTCATGAAACAGGGTATGTTTTAGTTATCTCTCCTTATTGTGTCAATCTCAATTCGACCTTTGTCATTTTGGTGTTAGGAAAGTTTCCCGACGTCTAACTTCGTTGGACTCGACCGAGAATGTTTGGGGGACATTATTGTTGTGTTGAGTTTATTTTCCTTCTTTGTCCAAAATTTACAAAATACTTATATACATATATATTTGTATACGTTATTTCCCTTGAGTCTCGTTTTAACTAGTTTTTGTTGTACAAAGTTGCAGTAGGGGAGAAAGTCTCAACCCCATCCTTTCTTTTGATCATATGATCATTCCTTATCTCCACCATAATTTGTGGTATTCTTATCTTCTTATTATTAGAAATTATAATGGATTAATTATTATGTATTGTTATTTATATTTATAAAAATGAGATATTGAGCTATACATTTATATTAATCAGCTGTAAGTCTCGGTTGTTGCCATTATATATCCCAATCCTAATGTGGGAAAAGACTTCATACTCCACGATAAGTGGAGAGAATGGAGAGTGGTTGTTAAGGTCAAAGTGGCTCAGAGTAGTGGAGCCCAATTCTCCTTGCATGCTAAGGAGAGGGGTATTTTTAGGGGGAAGATAGTTATTGTCATGGAGTGGCAGTTTCAGTAGAGGAACCTCTCATTCAAGAAGGGGGGTTTGGAAGAAGAACAAGCACAGGAAATTTCAAATTTTCTTTGCTTCTACAATCCACTTTGCTTATATTTTATTTGATTTGATTTTGATTTATTTATGTTTTAGTTTGACAATAATATCGGCTTTATATTTATTTGCATAAAAATATGTCAACTATATATATTTATTTGAAAAACGCTTATTTTATAATTTTTTCATGTGGGCTATGTTTAGTTTTTATGTACACATGGTCATGTAGCCATCCCCTTAATGCCACTATATAATGTCTCTTCGATGTAATTACTTTTTTATTTAATGACTTCTTTATGAGTTGATATTATAGTGATGGGAATTTTTTTAGTGGAAAGTACTTAAAGAAGTATATCTATAATTGTGTTTGAACAAATAAAATTGAAAGGACTATTATTGAATCAATCTTGTTCATAGACTTTATAAAGTGATTTTGGATGTTTAACATGTGTCATTATATAGTGTAGGTATCTTTTCTCCTTGAGTTAGGATAATAATGTCCCTTCACTATTTAATATTTCCTATTAACTATTTACTATTTGCATCAAAACACAAGTTTATTTTTCTATATTTTAAAAAATTGCTATATTATTTTTTGGTGGGGAGGAGGGAGGAGGGGATAAAGGAGAATTTTTTTTATTTCATCATCCTTAATACTCAAGGCACCCTTATAATATTTTACTTGTGTACCCACTTGTGACCACATCAACAACACATAGAGATAACATTGTTAGGAACTTATAGCATTACTTTAGCCAAAGGTAATGGAAATCTTACTTACAAAATATTACCCTTGAAAAATAAATGAAAGTTATTAAAACAAACCTTCTCAATTGTCCATTCATTAATTTGATATTGCACATGTGAATAAAATTGTGAAAGCCTGAAGTGATCACACATTTTTGTCCACTGGGCATAGACCAAACAATTAAGCCATTTAAAGACACGAACAATGGTTACAAGTTTAAATCCCTAGCTTCATCCATTGCATGAGTAAGGGCAACTCATGTGGGTGTTATTAGGACCTTGCAAATGGGGTCTTGGCTAGTCTTGATTCCTCTGAAATTGGTTCATGCATGAAGAGGAAACGATGCTTGAATAATTAAACAACACAAATCACCCTTCTTTCACAATTTTATACATTGATCATAATAAACAATATTAAGAAGGCAGCCTCAAATTTAAATTATATTCACCATTTTTTCCATACTTCTCCCCTTCATTGAAAATCCTAATAAAAACCTCTACAACACCCACCTTGTCTTGTAATTTCTACAATTTCTACCATGCTTTGAAGGAAATTCTACCACATTTATGTTTGAATGTAGTTTTGCTTACTCATTATAGTTAATTCATTTCCACTGTTAAAGCCACCCATACCCCATAAGTCAGTGTTCCTCTCCACTGTTATATGTACATTTAATATCAATAATAAATGCAATTCATTTTGGTGGCTTGTTAGAATCACCTATGTTCATTCCACCGAGCAATAGCTATATACTTTTACTTAATTCTTTCTTATCTCATTTAATAATGAGCATGCATAGCCTTTAAGCCTTCTACATCTCTACCGTTGATCATCAATACTCCTCCCCTCATGAAAGACATGTCTTACACTATGCATATCCAGTCTCAATATCTAAATTTTCTTGCCTCGCAGGATTTTGATACATGATTTTTTCAAGACTTTTCGACTAGAGCCTTTTTCATTGAATATGGTTTTATTAATGGATTGGCCTCGTATCCCTTCCAAATTCTCTCAAATTTGGCATGCTTTTAGGGTGGAAATTCTCTTTAGCATTTGGAAGGATAAAAACTCTACTTTATTTATCAGCAATACTGTTGATTCCAATTTTGACTTATGGGTGTGACTTCTTTCACCCACTTTTTTGTGAGTACGTATAATATTATTTTATTAATATAAACGTTATTCATCAAAAAAAATCAAGCCATTGATTTCTAAATCCTACATATGAGATAATTTTAAACAATCTACAATCAAGATTTTTAATGGTAGTTCTTTCAATTTCAATCAGAAACTATAGATGTAATTGTTCACATGATTCTTACTAAGGGAATGCTTATGGACATAATTAATATTATCTCGAACAAGAAAATTCCAATTTAATAAGTGCATTCATAAAATAAATAAGTCTTATTAATGCAGGGACTTCCGGAGGTCATAACTTTTGACTCGGATGTGGGTTTTCTACGAAATTTTACAGGTAGATGCGTTATGAGGTGGCCAATGGTTTCCCAACCCACCCTATTCAGTTGGACCTCATCTTGGCACTTTTTCGGGGCTTGATACTTTCATCTTGGCCCTCAAAATGGAAATTTAGTGTTTTTTTCTAGTTTTTTAAAAGTTGCTTTTTTTAATAACTCAAAACTCATGTTTCGAATTTAGGATGTTAGTTGGCTTTTCGTCCTACCTTAGCTTTAGGAAGTTTTTGGGAAAAAACTGGATTCTCAAGATATGATTGTAAAATTACCTAAAATGGCAAAATCTGATAATTATCAAAATCTGCCAAAAAAGGTAATTTTTTGATTTTTTTATTTTCTTGGATATAAGAGAGTTTTCTCTCATTGTAGCAGGAGAGTTGGTGAATAGAAGTTTTTTTTTTCAGTGTTCCAAATCTTTGGCTCTCACACATGATTAATGGCACAATTTTATTGAGTGTATGTTGTTGGCTACATCATCTGGTATCAAAGCAGGAAGATGGCTGGGAGAGGAAGAGGAAGAGGTGGTCTTGCCCAGATGCATAGAGAAATACAAAATCTGCAAAGGAAAATAGCAGAACTTACAACATGGATGGAAAACCAAAGACTATGTAGAGGAGGAGATGAATCTGATGAAGAGATAGGTCGAGGAGGTGCAAATCAAGATACAGAACATGAAGAAGAAGAATTAGAAGGCATGAGTTTTGAAGAGAGGATGCTCAGGGCCTTAGAAGGGAAAAATGAAGGGATCAAGGTAGATGTTTCAGATTATCCAGGTAGTCTTAAACCAGAGGAGTTGATAGACTGGTTGAATGACATGAGAAAATTTTTTGAATGGAAATCCATGACAGAGGAAAAGAAGGTGAAATTCGCATGCACCAAATTAAAGGGTCATGCAATGATTTGGTGGGATCATCTTCAAAAGGAACGAACAAGGAAAGGCAAGGATAAGATCAGGACATGGAATAAAATGGAGAAGTTGAGAGAAAAAATTTTGCCCATAGATTATGCGCAAACCCTTTTTTGTAGGTTTCAAAATTTAAAGCAGAACCTCTCTTCTGTGCAAGATTATACAAATGAGTTTTATACGCTGTCTATACGTATAGAGCATCAAGAAACTAATGAACAGATGGCTGCTAGATATGTGAATGGCCTAAAATTCTCTATTCAAGATGAATTGGGCATGCATCAACTCAACAGTATGGAAGAGGCTTACCAATTGGCTCTAAAGGTTGAAGAAAAACAAAATAGACAGTACCATCAGAGGAATAGAGGTGGAAGAAGGGGTACATCAACCCCATTTCAAGGAGGTTCGAATTATGGCAGGGGAGAGTCATCCCATGGATTGGATAAACAAGTAGACACTCGACAAGATCCTCCGAATCAAGAACGAGGAAGGGGATTTCAAAGAGGTAGAGGTAATGGTAGCAGTAGAGGATGGGAAAACTAGAGAAGTCCTTTCACTTACTTTAGATGTGGAGAAGAAGGTCATAGGACTTTTGAATGCTCAAATTATAACTTGCAAGAAAGAAATCAAGGAGGACAACCTAGGGTGAACCTGATTCAAATGCAGCATGAAGTGGAAGGGATGGAACTAGAGGTTCCACCAGATGTGGGAGAAAGTCTCATGATGAGAAGAGCAATGGTGATTCCAGAGAAGGAGAAAACACAAGCCAAAAGCTCTGATGGTTCATGGCTTCAAACCAATATCTTCAGAACCAGATGCACTTCGGGTGGCAAGGTATGTCAAGTTATTGTTGATGGAGGTAGTTGTGAAAATATGGTTTCTAAAGAAATGGTAGAAAAATTGAATTTACACTGTGAAAAACATCCTCATCCGTACCGCATTGCATAGTTTAAAAAGGGAAATGAAGTCACTGTTGATAAAAGATGCCTCATTAAGTTTAGCATAGCGAAGATCTATCAGGATGAGATATGGTGTGATGTTGTCCCAATGGATGCCTGTCATCTGTTATTCGAAAGGCCAGGCAGTATGATAGAAAAGTTATGCATGATGGAGAGAAAAACACATACATCTTTTGGAAAGATGGCTCTAAGGTGATTTTATTGCCTCTCAAGGATGAAGGAAAAGGTGAGAACATGTTGTCTGAAAGAGATTTTGTTAAAGAAATGAAGGTGACAAGGTGTTGCTACGCATTAGTAGTGAAAAAAGGTGAAGAGGAAGACATTTCAGTTCCCCAAGAAGTAGCAGAGCTATTGAAAGAATTTGTTGATGTTTTGCCTAATGAATTGCCTGATGGTCTACCACCAAAGAGATATTCAGCATCATATTGATTTGATTCCAGGAGTAACTCTACCCAACCAAGAAGCTTATAGGATGAATCCAGCACAACATGCAGAGACGAATAAGCAAGTAACATAACTCATAAGTAAAGGTGTGGTGAGAGAGAGCATGAGCCCATGTGCTGTACCTGCATTGTTGACCCCAAAAAAAGATGGAACATGGAGGATGTAAACTGATAGCAGAGCAATTAATAAGATTACCATCAAGTATCAGTTTCCTATACCTTGTATGGAGGACATGATGGATGTCCTTACAGGGGCCAAATATTTCAGCAAGATCGACCTACGAAGTGGCTACCACCAAATCCGGATCCGAGAAGGGGATGAGTGGAAGACAACCTTTAAGACTAGAGATGGATTATATGAGTGGATGGTTATGCCATTTAGGTTATCAAATGCACCTAGCACATTTATGAGATTGATGAACACTATACTATGACCTTACATTGGTAAGTTTGTTGTAGTTTATTTTGATGATATTTTGGTATTTAGTAACAGGAAAGAAGAGCACCTACAACACTTGAAGATCATCTTTGGTGTGTTAAGGAAGGAGAAGCTCTATGCCAATTTGAAGAAGTGTAGGTTCATGTAGGACAATTTGGTTTTTTTAGGCTTTGTCATTTCTAAAGATGGTGTCAGAATGGATCCAGAAAAGGTTAGGGCAATTCTAGAATGGCCTAGCCCAAGCAGCATCACAGAGGTAAAAAGTTTTCATGGCTTGGCCACTTTCTATCGAAAGTTCATTCAAAATTTCAGTAGTATTGTAGCTCCTATAACAGATTGCACCAAAGGAAGGGAGTTTGTATGGACCAAGGATGCTAAGGAGAGCTTTAAGTACTTGAAGCAAAAGGTAACAAAAGCACCTATACTTGCATTGCCAAATTTTGATAAGGTATTTGAGGTAGAATGTGATGCCTCCCATGTGGGAATAGGTGTTGTGTTTAGCCAAGCTAGAAAACCTATAGCTTTCTTTAGTGAAAAGCTGAATGAAGCGAGAAAGAATTATTCTACTTATGATTTGGAATTTTATGCAATTGTTCAAGCATTGAGGCATTGGAGACATTATCTAGTTCCCCAGGAGTTTGTATTGTTTACAGATCATATTGCACTAAGATACTTGAACACACAGAAAAAGTTTGTATGGACCAAGGATGCTGAGGAGAGCTTTAAGTACTTGAAGCAAAAGGTAACAGAAGCACCTATACTTGCATTGCCAAATTTTGATAAGGTATTTGAGGTAGAATGTGATGCCTCCCATGTGGGAATAGGTGTTGTGCTTAGCCAAGCTAGAAAACCTATAGCTTTCTTTAGTGAAAAGCTGAATGAAGCAAGAAAGAATTATTCTACTTATGATTTGGAATTTTATGCAATTGTTCAAGCATTGAGGCATTGGAGACATTATCTAGTTCCCCAGGAGTTTGTATTGTTTATAGATCATATTGCACTGAGATACTTGAACACACAAAAAAAGTTGAATAGTAGGCATGCCAAGTGGGTCTCTTTCTTGTAGGGATACAATTTTGTGTTAAAGCATAAGTCTGGAAAACAAAATCAAGTTACAGATGCGTTAAGTAGGTGTGTTGCACTTTTGACCACAATGGAAACTGAGGTGATTGGCTTTGATACCATCAAAAATTTGTATGAATCTGATGATGATTTTTGGGAGATTGTGGAACAATTGAAGGCACCAGTATCTGGTAACTTGGATCACTTTAGTGGTGAATATTTTATGCAAGATGGGTATCTATTTAAAGGAAAACAACTATGCATACCAGCTGGCTCTATGAGGGAAAACATTATCAGAGAATTTCATAGTAGTGGGTTGGCTGGACATTTTGGCAAGGACAAGACAATAGCCTTGATAGAAGATAAATATTACTGGCCAAAGATGAAAAGGGATATAACTAAGTATGTAACAAGGTGTAGAATCTGCCAAGTGGCTAAGGGACATTCACAGAATATAGGGTTATATATGCCATTACCAGTACCAACTGCACCATGGACAGATTTGAGCATGGACTTTGTGTTGGGACTTCCACATACTCAACGAGGTAATGACTCCATTTTTGTAGTTGTTGATAGGTTCTCCAAGATGGTTCATTTTATTGCCTGTAAGAAAACTAATGATGCAACAAGGGTAGCAGAGTTATTTTTTTCAGAAGTTGTTCAACTACATGGTGTTCCAAAGACTATTACCTCTGATAGGGATACCAAATTCCTCAGTCATTTATGGAGGACTTTATGGAAGAAGATGGTGAGTAAGTTACAGTTTAGTAGTGCTTATCATCCTCAAATGGATGGGCAAACAGAGGTAGTCAATCGGAGTCTGGGAAATTTGTTGAGGTGTATTGTTGGAGAAAAGCTAAAATAATGGGACATGGCATTACCCTAGGCCAAATTTTCCTATAATAGTTCTGTTAACAGATCAACGGGAAAGTCCCCTTTCCAGATTGTGTATGGCAAGAATCCTTAGGGTGTTCTAGATTTGGTATAGCCACCAATGAAAGATAGGGTCAGTGTGTTGATTTAAGACAGACAGCTAAGAGGGGGGGTGACTCAGTTGTCCCAAAACTTTCTTTTCTTTAAGCACTTAAATCCTTCTTGTAAATTAACAGCATAATAATAAATCAATCATGGAAGCACAATGCAATAATTCAAAAGCAGAAACACATTAACACATATGACACCAAGATTTTAACGTGGAAAACCTGGTTAAGGGAAAAACCACAGGGTGACTAACCTAAGATTGTATTCTCTGTTAAAAGAATAAGAATAAAATGGCACATGCCAATTAGGGCTCACTGCCTGAGCACACTGCTCACAAGAGGCCGACTGCCTACAAGAGACACACTGTCTACAGAATAATAAATATTACATACTTGAACTGGAGATTAGCATCTTCATCATGCATGAGTCAGTTCCATTTAAGCTCAATACTTCTGCTCTGCTTTTCACTTTTCTCTTCTCTACCACTTTCTCATCTCCCCACGGATACTTTGAAATGACTTCACAAATCTTATTTATACAAGACATCGACTTTGGGATAATCATCAAAGTCGGCACAATACATACTTTATTCCATTACAGAGTAGTACAACTTGACTTATTACTAAACACTTCATATGAATCACCACACTATTGGCCACACATATCTGGGACTTCAATCTTCTTGGAGGAACACGCCATGTTTCGTAAAACATCTCCAAGATCATCCGCAAGATGTGTAAAACATCCGGTCGGCCAGGATTAGGAAGAACGCCATCACCTGAGAGTAAATCTTCAATTTCAAGCTCAATCTTCAATGTGGACCGCCAACATGAAATGGACACAATCTAGAGACCCCCACAAGCTTTCCTAAATCATCAATAACATCCACACCACTTCTGCTTACTGAAATCATTCGCATCTTCATCTGGAACCTCAAGAACACATTCTGTCACCACTGTCATATTAGAATAAATGATTGCGGACCTCTAGACCACGAACCAATTGAGTTGTCAATTCACATTGGCTTCCTAAACACTCCACCAAATTTGTAGAACAAGATATTGTATTTCTGGATCTCACCGGACCTATTTGTGTCACTCTGTCATCTTTGAACATCTACCATAACCGGTTTTACTCATATGGCCATAACTTCTTCAAATCTTCATGTGGACCTTTCAAGTCTTGACTGGATCATCTTTAGACACATATCTACAAACCCTTTGATGCGCATTCTCTGATCTTCATCTTTAGCTTGGATCTTCACTTCATAGAGCTTCATTGTCTTCACTATTCTTCTCTGTTTCAGATAGGACTAATTTTCTCAATATCCTCAGCACATAGCTCATCCAATCCTTGACATCAATGCAACAGGAGTATGTTGACATCAATAACAACACTAGTTAGGCCCATACTTGCAACAATCTCCCCCTTTGTCATTGATGGCAACATATGATGTGAAAAATTATTTTAACCATCAAGACAAGAACTTCTCCTCACTGACTGACATAGCTCTCCCTATCGACAGCAATCATTCATATGTCTTCTCTTCCTTTACTGCTCCCCCTTTGATCAGCAACCACTTTTGTTTTTCACATGTCTTCTCTCCCCCTTTGACATCAATAGCAAAGGGCACATACTTGCATCAATCAGAATCATACAGACGGGTCCCCCTGAGTAGAAGCTTCCTATCATCAATCCGGATCACAAGATGTGACTGTCAGATCCACCAGACTGATGCACATCAGTGCACCTTAATTTAGAACCGAAGGGGTAATAACCCCTAACTTCTCCCTGAGATACTTAAAAGAGTCCTTAGTTAGAGGTTTAGTAAAGATGTCTACAATCTGATCCTTTGAGGGCACAAAATCTAATTTGACTTCATTCTTGTTCACCTGCTCTCTCAAAAAGTGAAACTTGATGGATATATGTTTTGTCTTTGAATGCAACACTAGATTTTTTGATATATTTATTGCACTTGAGTTATCACAGAAGATTGTGATAGGTTCCTCATACTCCACTCTGATATCTCTTAGCATTTGCTTCATCCACAATACTTGAGTGCAACTACCTGCTACTGCAATATATTATGCTTCTGCAGTGGATAGAGATATTGCCTCTTATTTCTTTCTCAGCCAAGAAATCAATCTTTTCCCCAAAAAGAATGCACCACCACTAGTACTCTTTCGGTCATCCACATCTCCTGCCCAATCTGCATCTGTATATGTATGAAGAGAGAAATCATGATCCCTAGGATACCATAAACCATACTCAACTGTTCCTTTTAGATATCTGAGAATCCTCTTGATTGCCATGACATGAGATTCTCTAGGATCGGCTTGGAATCTGGCAACAAGACCAACAGCATTCATAATGTTAGGTCTAGTTTGAGTAAGATACAGTAGTCCTCCAATCATTGACCTGTACTTTTTCTGATTAGCCTTAGGAGAGTCATCATCTTTGCTTAGTTTACATCCAGTTGCCATGGGAGTATTCATTGGTTTTGAGTCTTCCATCCCAAATTTTTTCAACAACTCTTTCACATATTTGGTCTATGAAATGAAGATTCCTTTCTTTGTTTGAGTGATTTGCAAACCCAAGAAGAAATTCATTTCCCCAAACATGGACATCTCAAATTCAATTTTCATTTGATTGCAAAATTTTTGCACATACTATCTCTTCCTCCAAAAATGATATCATCAACAAATACTTCAACAATCAAGATATTTTCATGATCAATTTTGAAGTACAAGTTACTGTCAGCAGTACCTTTGTTAAAACCAATCTTCAAAAGATGTTTATCCAGTCTTTCATACCAGGCTCTTGGGGCTTGTTTGAGTCCATATAGTGCTTTCTTCAACTTGCAAACCATATCACCATGATCAGACAATTGAAATCCATCTGGTTGCTCAATGTATACTTCTTCTTCCAAGTCACCATTCAGGAAGGCAGACTTGACATCCATCTGATATACTTTGAAATCCTTGAAGGTAGCAAAGGCAAGAAATAATCTGACTGCTTCAATTCTTGCCACCGGAGCAAAAGTTTCTTCAAAATCAACTCCTACTTGAGAATAACCCTTGCAGACCAATCTGGCTTTGTTTCTGACTACTTCACCATCTTCATTCAGTTTATTCTAGAAGACCCATTTGGTCTCAATCACATTTTTGTTTCTAGGTCTGGGAACAACATCCCAAGTGTGATTTTTCTCAATCTACATCAACTCTTCCTTCATTGCTTTCGTCCAACTTTCATCATTACATGCTTCACTTACTGTTTTTGGTTCAATCTTTAAAATCAGACAATACTTTTCTGAGTCTTGAGCAATCTTTCTTCTTGTTTGAACACCTTTGCTTTTATCACCTATGATCTGATCTTCAAAATGATTCAATCTTACATTCCTGGGAGTTTTGGGAATTTCTTGCACTTCTATTTCTTGGACAGGTTCATTCAAACTTATATCTTCTTCCTAATTCTCCGGATCAGACTGGATCTAAATTTTAGAAGGGGCTTGAACTTCTTGGACCAAAACATCATTTTGATCATCTTCTTCATATTCATAAAACCTTGAGGGTTTTTCAATGCCTTCATCAACCTTTACATTTGTACTTTCCATAATCTTTCTCAATCTCTTATTATAACATCAGTATGCTTTGCTTTGAGTAGAATAACTCAAGAATATTCCTTCATTACTTCTAGCGTCAAATTTGCCTAGGTCTTCATCTCTTTTAATGTAACATTTACTACCAAAGACTCTGAAATACTTTACAATGGGAGTGATGCCAAACCAGAGTTCATAAGGGGTCTTACCAGTATTGCTTCTGATTTGTACTTGATTACGAGTATAGACAACAGTGCTTATAGCTTCTCTCCAGTAGATCTGAGGAACATTTGCTTCCATCATCATGGTTCTAGATGCTTCCTGGATGGAGCAGATAACTATCTTTTTATCCCATGTTTCTTACAGAATTCTATGAATTCTCCGGATGTGAATTCTCTACCTCTACCAAACCTAAGACACTTTATGTTTAACCCAGTTTCATTTTCTACCATAGCCTTGAATATTTTGAATTTCTCAAGAGCTTCAGATTTCTCTTTCAGGAAAGTCACCCACATCATCTGGGAATGATCATCAATTAGTAACATGAAATATCTATCACCTTGCAAACTCCTGATTCTTTCCAGTCCACATAGATCAGTATGTAATAAGTCCAACAATCCGGTAGAAGATTGTTCCTTACTTTTGAATGTGACTCTGCTCTGCTTACCCAACTGACATTCTTTGCACAAGTTGTTAGTAGGTTTCACCAGTCTTGGAAGATCTCTTATAGCCTGAATGTTGCTTATCTTGATGATATTATCAAAATTTACATGACACATTATCCTATGCCACAACCAACTCTAATCAATTTGAACAAATAAACAACTTTTTCCAGTACCAACCAAGTGGAAGATGTTACCTTTTGTTTAAGTACCGGATGTAACCTCTATTCCAAAACTTTTAAAGATCTTACATTTTCCATTTTTGAATCAGAGATCATAGCCTTTGTCCACCAGCTGTCCAACACTGAGAAGATTGTGCTTCAAACCTTCAACATAAAGTACATCACTATTTTGTTCTTTCCATCAAAAGAAATAATTCCTCTGCCAGCAGAATTATCACCAAATTTTACAACTCCTCCTTCATATCTTTCCAGATCTATGAACTTATTTTTGTCACCATTCATATGGTGGGAGCATCCATTGTCAATGACCCAATTATCCTTTTCTTCAACTTGGGCAGCCAGAGCTCTTTCTATCATTTTATGATTGACAGATTCAGAGGGCATTGGATCTTCTTCTTTGATGGCAATAAACACCCAATCACTTCCGGATTTGTTTCCTGTCTCTGATTCATCATCTGTTACTCCATCATCATCATCTTCATGAACATAGTAACATTTCTTTTGGACTCTTGATCTATTTGGATTCATCCTTGAAAATCTTTCCGGACACCTTGAGGCAAAATGACCAATCTTGTTGCAATTGAAACATTTGAAGGGCAATTTTCCTTCATACTTACCAGATCCTCTTGGCAGTCTTTTTGCAATAAGGGCTTCAAGTTGAGTAGCTTCTGCTTCATCTTCTTCTAGATCTTTTCTTGCTTTTTCATACCATGATAGTTTCTTTGAGGAGTTCTCTCCTGAATCATACCTTTGTTTGCCTTTTACAGAGGCACTAGCTTTGAATGCAGATTCAGTCTTGGGGGGCATCTCCAAACTCAGCCAATTCAAATACAGCTAATTTTCCAACCAATTGATCTCTTGTGATATTTTATAAAGATCTGAACTCTTCAATAGTAGAAACCTTGTGTTTGTAAGCAGGAGGTAGGGATCTGAGAACTTTGGCAACAATCTCATCTTCATCCAAGGTTCCACCAGCACACCTAATGCCACAAACAAGCTCATTAACTTTTCACATAAATGTAGTGATATTCTCATCTTCATTCATCTTCAGGTTTTTAAATTTTCCTTTCAGACTCTATAGCTTGGCACATTTAGCATATTTGTCTCCTTCATGCAGAAGTTCCAATTTTTCCCAAATCTCATATGCAGTTTTTAAATCTATAACATTTGTCAGCTCTGAATTGGATAAGGCACTTAGTAAGGCTTCTTTAGCCCGAAGATTGTCTTCAACATCTTTGATTTCATCTACAGTTGTCAGACCATTCTTTGGAGGAACATACTTCTTTTAAGTTATGGTCCAATATTTCATTCCCATACATTGCAAGTGACATTTCATGCGGATTTTTCAAAGAGTGTAATTAGTTCCATCAAACCTCGGACTATCCTTCTTATAGGAAGACATCCTGGATCTCCTCAAGTGGTTAAGCTCTTTTAGAGGAACTTAGCTCTGATACCAATTTTTGATTTCAGACAGACAACTGAGAGGGGGGGTGAATCAGTTGTCCCAAAACTTTCTTTTCTTTAAGCACTTAAATCCTTCTTGTAATTTAACAGCATGATAATAAATCAATCACAGAAGCACAATGCAATAATTCAATAGCAGAAACACATTAACACATATGACACCAAGATTTTAACGTGGAAAACCCGGTTAAGGGAAAAACCACGGGGTGACTAACCCAAGATTGTATTCTCTATTAAAATAATAAGAACAAAATGGCACATGCCAATTAGGGCTCACTGCCCGAGCACACTGCTCATAAGAGGCCCACTACCTACAGGAGACACATTGTCTACAAAATAATAAATATTACATACTTGAACTGGAGAATAGCATCTTCATCATGCCTGAGTCAGTTCCATTTAAGCTCAATACTTCTACTCTGCTTTTCACTTTTCTCTTCTCCACCACTTTCTCATCTCCCCACGGATACTTTGAAATGACTTCACAAATCTTATTTATACAAGACATCAACTTTGGGATAATCATCAAAGTCAGCACAATACATACTTCATTTCATTATAGAGTAGGACAACTTGACTTATTACTAAAAACTTCATGTGAATCACCACACTGTCGGCCACATATATCTGGGACTTCAATCTTCTTGGAGGAACATGCCATGTTTCGTAGAACATCTCCAAGATCATCTGCAAGATGTGTAAAACATCTGGTCAGCCAGGATTAGGAAGAATGCCATCACCCAAGAGTAAATCTTCAATTTTGAGCACAATCTTCAATGCGGACCACCAACACAAATTGGACACAATCTAGAGACCCCCACAAACTTTCTTAAATCATCAATAACATTCACACCACTTCTGCTTACTGAAATCTTTTGCATCTTCATCCAGAACCTCAAGAACACATTTTGTCACCACTGTCATATTAGAATAAATGCTTGCGGACATCCAGACCACGAACCAATTGAGTTGTCAATTCACATTGGCTTCCTAAACACTCCACCAAATCCGCAGAACAAGATATTGTATTTCTGGATCTCACCGAACCTATTTGTGTCACTCTGTCACCTCTGAACATCTGTCAGAACTAGTTTTACTCATATGGCCATAACTTCTTCAAATCTTCATGCGAACCTCTCAAATCTTGACTGGATCATCTTTAGACACATATCTACAAACCCTTTGATGCGCATTCTCTGATCTTCATCTTTAGCTTGGATCTTCACTTCATAGAGATTCATTGTCTTCACTATTCTTCTCTATTTCAAATAGGACTAATTTTCTCAATATCCTCAGCACACAGCTCATCCAATCCTTGACATCAATGCAACAGGAGTATGTTGACATCAATGACAACACCAGTTAGGCCCATACTTGCAACACAGTGATGATGGGGAAGCATTTGTAGAACACCTTCAACAATTGCAGAAAGAAGTGAGACAGAAGTTACAGGACAGTAATGAGAGGTACAAGAATATAATGGATACTAGTAGGCGACATCAAACATTCAATGAAGGTGACTTAATGATGGTATATTTGAGAAAAGAGTGATTTCCTACTGGAACATACCACAAGTTGAAGTACAAGAAAATTGGTTCTTGCAAAATTACAAAGAAGATCAATGATAATGCATATGAGGTCAGTTTACCAGATGATCTCGATATTTCTCCTATGTTTAATATTTCTAATTTATATGCATTCCATGGTGAGGATGATGCTGAAGATAGTCAACCAGAAGTTGCATGGCACCACCACATTCCCCATAAGAAGAAGGAAAAGATTGCACAGGTTCTTGATAAGAAAACTATCTACACTCGGCAAGGGCATTACAACAAGTATTTAGTACAGTGGGAAGGATTGCCACCAATAGATAGCACATGGATTATAGAGTGGGAAGTGTAGAGGTTAGATCCAGTCAAATGGTAGCAGTTTGAAGACACTCACTTGCAGTAGTTGCGTTCTTTTCAACCAGAGGAAAATGATGCAGGGACTTCTGGAGGTCATAACTTTTGACTCGGATGTGGGTTTTCTACGAAATTTTACAAGTGGATGCGTTATGAGGTGGCCAGTAGTTTCCCAACCCACTCTAGTTGGTTGGACCTTGTCTTGGCACTCTTTCGGGGCTTGAAACTTTCATCTTGGCCCTCAAAATGGCAATTTAGTGTTTTTTTTCTAATTTTTTAAAAGTTGCTTTTTTTAATAACTCATAACTCATGTTTCGAATTTAGGATGTTAGTTGGCTTTTTGTCCTACCTTAGCTTTAGGAAGTTTTTGAAAAAAAACTGGATTCTCAAGATATGATTGTAAAATTACCTAAAATGGCAAAATCTGACAATTGTCAAAATTTGCCAAAAAAGGTAATTTTTTGATTTTTTTGTTTTCTTGGATATAAGAGAGTTTTCTCTCATTGTAGCAGGAGAGTTGGTGAATAGAAGTTGTTTTTTCATTGTTCCAAATCTTTGGCTCTCACACATGATTAATGGCACAATTTTATTGAGTGTATGTTGTTGGCTACATCACTTATGAACACACATGGGAGTAATTAATCAAAGCATGGTGAGAAATACTCCACTGTCAAAATATCTAAAAATATATAAAATCCACTTGGGTGAAAAAAAACTTCCTAAAAGGATCTCAAGATGCTCTAAGCATCTTTAAATTAAATAGAACATAAAATTACAATTTAATAAAAGACAATAATTAAATAAAATTATCTTGTTATTTATAAAAAGGTTAGGGCCCTTTCAAAAACTCTACATTTACCCTTATAAAAAAATCAAATTTAAAATCAATAAAGAAAAATAAATTTTAAAAATCACCTAAATTGAATGAAAACATAAACACATAAATTCCAACCAATTCCAAGAATTATGGGATTCATCACAACATTAAATAAAAGATATTTTAATTATAGAGATGCAAGCACAAATACTCACAAGAGACACTAGGTCCATCATGATCTCATGACAAGGAAAAACTAGATATCCTACTACTAGTGACTCATAGTTAAAACTACTAGTGACTCACACATTAGGAGATGTCCTGCAACAACATATATCCAAAGATAAAAACACTCTCTACTCATCTGAATTGCTCCACACTATCCACATATCATTTGCATGGCTAAAAAGAAAACTCAAAAACATTAGCATTGTCCACAACATTCTCCATTGTTACTATTATAAAATAGCACAAGAAAAACCTAGCAGCTAACTAATAGCTAGTTACTTAGAAATAATATTAAATTGTAAGATTAACATTAAAATTATTGTTGAAGATAGAATTGTAACACATAAACATAATGTTGATGAGATGAAAATTTTGGTATTGCCCTGTAAAATAAGTTAATCATACAGTAGTCCACAACCAAACATATTTTGATAATCACATAAATATGGTCAAAATAGATTTTGATAAATTGAAAAAAAAACAATGTTCAATATTTAGAGCATTGTTCTATAGTTGTGAAGAAAATACAAGTAGTGTTTTCATCATGTTCAAAATTAAATGAACATTTGTAAAAATAAATATATAGCACACATACTACCTTCTAGTTGCATTGAATTTTCCTACTACAACTTTGTTACATTAAGAGCTTCAAATTTTATGGGCATCAATAGGGTCATCCATTGTATTGTCTATTGAAAGCTTGAAACACAAGTGTAGTACATGAACCCTAGGTGTAACAACAAAGAAAGCCTTATTAAAATCCTCCTATTCCTCCAAGTAAACAAACATCCCAGAGGGCCACAAGAAATGTTGGATAAATCTAGGCTTGGTTGGAAAATTTAGCATTAGTTTTGACAAAGGTTGATCACCTTACTCCTCATGCTTTGTATACTCCTCAATCAAATAAGCATTCTAGTTGTGAAATTGGGGTTGAAAAAAGCATATTATCACCAAATTCTAGTCATTTATTTTTACGTAAAGTTTATAAAGTCAGTAAATTAGTGACAACTACTATCACTTAAGCAAAAGCTTCAATCAATGTCCACCTATAAACTATTTATCTGCTATTGTCTTCACTCATCCATGCAAGAGGTCTTAGATAAATAACCTAAAAATGGATCATGTGCAAGCACCTACAAAATAAACATTTTCAGAATCTGTAAAGATGCTAACCCTAAGTTGTGTTTCATGTTCAATTATATAAATGGCAGGCTTGTTGTATAATTGTAATCTCATTAATTCTTGAGTATCTCTAGAGTGATTTGGATACAAGAAAATAACAAAGAGAGATATCTTCCATAGGAGAACAATCAAGCAACATGGTAGATTATTTATTTTGAAATAAGTCATAGTGGAAAGAATTCTTTGACTAGCTCTACATTTTTGGTATTTGCTTTATAGATTCTTTTTATAAGAAAGCAATTTTAAAAAAGACATCTTGAGGTGTTCCCCATAACTAGGTATTTCATAAATGGAGAAAATGGAACCAACCTAACATTGAGTTTATTCAATTTTATGAGCAAAACCTAAGGAAAATATTTCTAAGAAAAGAACATTACCTAGATCAATACCACTTGTATTAGGAGCATCAAGAGGAGCAAGTATAGAAACTTGTTTTATAACCACATTCATGTGAAACAACATGTACCAGGAAGGCTTATATAAGAAGGACATTCATCTCAATGCATCAATACCCCAAAAAAGTTTATAGAAAACAATAAAATCTTACCATCAACAAGACTACTAACCTATAATAAACGAGATGTATATTCCAAAATGGTGAGTTAACGAATGTGACATTTGAAAGTATTATATTTTTCAAGTTTAGAAATTCAACAAGGTGACCTTTTGTATGTTGTAGGGGGCTTGTTGAACCACATATCCAATTACAATCTATCCTTTCCCATCAATAGTTTTATTTTCATTTATATCAAATATACCAAAAAGTATAGTCAAGACCTTTGTTTTTATATTTCTCTACATTTATATTATCCCACACTTAAACCTACTAGTGACTCACACCTTAGGAGATGTCTAAGGCAACAACATTTGACCAAAGCTAAAAACATTCTCTACTCATCTGAATTGCTCCACAATATCCACCTATCATCTATATCATTGAAAACAAAACTCAAAATAGTATCATTGTCCATGACATGCTCCATCGTGTATAATGCAAGAAAGGAATGGTAGGTGTTAAAAATGCAAGATAAAGCATCACGGATTGTGCCTTCTCTTGCATTGGGAGTGTTTCACATTGAAACACATGCAAATCAAAAAGTAGACAAAACACATTTGTTAATGTTTGACATAAATAGTGTGTAGGTTACAATCCAAAGCATTACCCTCCAATTTTATTCAGTGAAAACAAAAACAAAAATTGATAAGAAATATAAATTTTAATGCTCTATTAATGTCTCACTTGATGTAATAGTTCCATGGCAAGAATTAATAAATATAATATCCTACTCACATTATTTTAGTACCATGGGAGAAGTAATAATCAGTGACTTTAATGTGAGAACTATAAACAATCAAGCCCTCAATTTGAAAAGCAACAACATAGAGAAAAATAAATCTCTATGGTTAGAAGAAGAGAGGGATCGGCTTTGGGACAGGACCTCATAGGATAGTAAAGGTATTGTTTCACACTACGGGGCAGAACTTTTGGGGCTATGTAGTTCTTACAACATGGTCATTTACAACGGTATGAGGGCATGGCCAGAACTGGGAAACATCACCTGCAAAATAGACAATGGCCAAAGTGTTGTAGATTATGTCATTTGCTTGTAGAGCTATACCTCGAAGTTGATGGAGGTAGTGATTGGTGACTACCCTATAAAGTTGAAGTCAAATCATAATCCAATATATGTAAAGATGCACATTCACATAAGAAAATAGAAGGAAGAGCAAGTTCACCTTAACCAAAAGAAGGCAACTCCCCAAGGTAAAATCCTCTTGAATCAAGAGAATCGGGAAATCTTTAAAGCTACAATCAGACAACTTTTTAGAGATCGTGAGAATAAAACAGCTAGCATAAAGAATCATTTTATAAGAAAGAACATGATGATCCCCCTAATGCATAAGGCCTTAAGTGGGTGTAAAAGGGCTAGGGCCAAGAGAGGAGCAAAAAATACTTTCTTGGCGAACCCATGGTTCGACAAGGAGTGCAAGATGGCAAAAAGAAATCTGTGAAAAGGTGGAATGGACAAAGAGCATAAGGAGTACAAATGGTTGTTACAAGGTAAGAAAGAGAAGTATGTGAACATAAGAAGAATGGAGTTGATTGCCCTTGGAAAAAATAGCCCTAAAATCTTTTACAAAGAGCTACATCAAAAGAAGAAACAAATGGAAAACAATATCACAAGGTATCAATGGCTTGAGTATGTGAAGTTGCTTTATGAGCGGGACCAAGATAAGCATAGACCCCCAATAATCCATGTGAATACTAAACTTTTCACCATTGAAGACATCATTCAAGGAATAAAATAGTTGGCAAGTGGGAAAGCACAAGATATTGATGGGCTGCAGGTTGAGCATTTAGAGTGGGGTATAGAGGTCCTTGCACCTCATATCAAATACACCTTCAATATGGTCAGCCAAGAGGGCTTCCCGAAAGAGTGGAAGACTAGTGTTGTTATCCCTATCTACAAAAGCAGTGATATCAATAATCCATCAAATTATCACACTATTATGGTTAATCCCCTTCTTGGCAAACTTTTCGGAAGCATGGTAGAATGCAGAATTAGCAATGGGGCAGAAAAAGAGGGAAAAAGAGCTAAGGGGCAAGCTAGATTTTGACTGAAGCATTCTACTATTGATCATGATGTTACACTTTGGTTCTTGATTGAAAAAATACGAAACATCCAAGGCGATGAGACTTTTTACTGCTTTGTTGACTTTAAAAAAGCCTTCGACACGGTGCCCCATGACAAAGTTTGGAATAGGATGGAGGAGCTGGGAGTTCCAGATGGGTTTAGAGCTATCATCCATAGATTGTATGAGCAAGTTAAGGCTAAAATTAGAACAAGTGATGGAATGTTAGAGTGTTTTGGCAGAGATATTGGCATCAAGGAAGGTTGTCTGCTTTCCCCAACTTTGTTTGGGCTTTACATTGATAAATTAGAAGAATGGATAAATAAATCTAGTGGGGAGGAATGAACAACTAGCTAAATATGTTATAAAATTGTTTTTGTACACAGGTGATCTCATATTAATTGCCAAAACTGCCAATAGCTTGAGAGAACACTTGAAACTTTTTGTCAGGAGGTTGGGATGCAGGTGAACACTAACAAAATCAAAGTGATGATCTTCTCTTTGAAGAGAAAAAAGAAGCAATTTAATTTTATTATTTAAGGTAGTCCATTGGAAATAGTGGATGAGTACAAGTACCTTGATTTCCACTACAAACTCAATTGGGAAACATGTAGAGCAAAAAGAATTAAAGGGGGTTGGAAAGAGTTGTACTCTCGTCAAAATAGATGTAGGATTGTGGAGTTGTGGGATTGGAAAACCAAGAGAATGCTCTTTGGTTTGCTTGTTACTCTAGTGATTCTATATGGGTGTGAAATTTGGGACAGCAGTATGTTAAATTAGAAATGGAAGCAAGTAGAAAGAATCTAGAAGCATTTCATCATTAGTAGTCTCAAACTTAAGAATGATGTTCCGTATGAGATTTTATTAGCTGAAACATGGTCTTTCCCCTTGGAGGCATCAACAATGGTTTGGATGTTAAGCTAGCTACTTCAAGAAGATTCAAAATATGGAAAGCCACCGATGGCCTAGGCTAATTATGGAGGAAGAGTTAACTAGAAGAAAGAACACTTGGAGGAAGCAAAATGACAAACGGATAAAGAAATGGCACATTAGTATGCAAGATTGTCCAAATGCTAATGAAGATTTATAAGAAAATATCTAAGAGAAAAATTCAGGTACGTCATGTGGACAAAACAAATGGGCCATAAAAAGGCTTACTATATCAAAGAATTTAACCCCATTGGTGATCATGAAGAAAAAGCCTATTTTGTGATCTTTTGTGACAAAGGCTTGCTATTCTGAACTTGCGGATGTTCATTTATATTTTTTGATGAAAATGAACCAGCCATAGCGGAGGACAACCCTGTTGCTCTTCATGGGTTTCAAGTTGCAGGCCTTAATTTGGGAAATGCTTAATTTTATCAATCTAGGGATTTTTTTTGTTTCTGATCTTCAATGTTTTATATCTAGCCACATGGGCTTCTTTTTTGTCGTCTGCAAATGGATTTAAATGCTCAGATCTTGGCCAAAAGGGCCTTATTTTGTAATATGTAAATACTTTAATATCTTAATATAATATTATGATGCTATGCATCCTTATTGATCCAAAAAAAAAAGCCTACATTGGAGCAAATATTAAGTGGAAAGTGAAAATGTTGATAGCTTAGCTTAGGACGAGCTGGCATCATCTTAGATGTGAAATGGGTAGATGATTGATTCCTAAAAAGGAGTGGGAAAAGAGAACGTCTCTTTTGCAACAAAGACGTGGTGGAAACGGAGCGACACTTCCTCTTGGAGTGTTATGCATATAGCAACATTCGTTCCAGTTATGGTGACGCTTTGAAAATCACCAACTTAAGCACCTTTTTTGAAGAGGCAAGGTTGAGCAAAATTGTGAACCTCTTGATCAAAATGCACAGCAGAAGGGAGGATCTCAAGAAGAATTTACAGGGGTCTTAGGGTGTGGTTGTTCTATTTCTAGTGGGGTTGTGTACGATTTATGGGTCCCATAGGTTGTTGTGGCCTTGTGGACGATATTAAAAATCTTTCATTCATTTTATTCAAATCCTCTCTCCTAAAGTAAAAATGGGTTGTTCTTAAATATCATCCACTTCAACAGTCAAAGGTTAATTTTGGCCAATAAAAATAGGACAAATATTTACCACTTTTTATTGTGAATGAGGTGTAAAATCACTATTGATTGTTTGACCATTGAAGTGGATGATATTGAAGTAGATTGGTAAAAATGTTGCTTCAGTTTTAGAAATGACTCCTTGACTTGATGGTCCTGAAAGAGGCTATCTGTAAACCACACTTAGTTCAATAGTCAAAGGTAAATTTTAGCCAATAAAAGTAGGACAACTACTTACCATTTTTTATAAAAATGAGATGTAAAATTACTATTCACTGTGTAAATGCTGAAGAATGTGATACTTAAATAGAATACTTCACCAATCTATAAATCTGAACTCCATTTTACAATTTCATGATTTTTATTTTTTTTTTAAATTGAAGTGGGAAAGATCAAACCAAGTGGACGGATGAGCGAATGATGGATGACAAGGCAGCCTTAACAAGCAAGATTGATCGGTTCTGGTTCTCTTGTTTCCTTGGACGCTCATGGCCGTCATCAAAAAGCTCTTCTTGCCCTTCGTCGGTATGATGGTGGGGACGACTAGAGTTGAAAAATGATGCTCTGCATTGATAGGTATGACAGAAGAAACGGATACCCAATTCAGATGTTGAAACTGGATGCATAGGTAGTATGAGACACGTCTTTAACGAGTATTGATGAGCACCAGTGGAGATGATTAAGGCTTAAAGGCTATGCATGCTCATTATTAAATGAGATAAGAAATCTGTAGCTATTGCCAGGTGGAATGAACATAGGTGAATTGCATTTATTACCCATATTAAACGTACATATCGCAGTGCAGAGGGACAACGAGCAACACTACTTTCTAACATAAACGTGGCAGAATCTCCGTAAAAGCATGGTACAAGTTCGTAGAAATTGCAACAAGATGAGGTGGGCGTTGCAGAGGTTTTTATTAGGATTTTCAGTGAGGGGGAGACGTAGGGGAGAGGACCCAGTAGGGGTGCACCCTAACTTCATGTTTCTAAAAATCAATCGTGGCAATTTCGAATCACTTCAAAAAATTTACAGTAACTTACTTGGCAACGCTCCTACTTATAACTAAGGTTTCAGGGCCACACCATCAAATATGATGCCACATCAGCATACTTTTTGTTGAAGTGTCAAATAGTTCCCCCAAAAAAAGGGTGGACCAATAGGTGTGCATTAAGTCATGTTTTGTTGGTGCGCTGATGTGGCATCACATGATTAGTTGCTTTTTAAATCTAAAGGGCACATTTCATTCAATTATTAATACTTATAGTAACACTAACAACCTTAAAGTCACAACTACTAGTACTAAACTACAAAAAATATTGGGCCTTGAATGCGCATATACTATCCCAACCATTGGAACTATCTCACCTATTGGGTCTTTTCCCCTATGGAAAAAATGGTGAATATAATTTAAATTTGAGGTTGCCTTCTTAATATTGTTTATTTATGATTAATGTATAAAATTGTGAAAGAAAGGTGATTGTTTAATTATTCAATCATGGTTTTCTTTTCCAATTTTGGAGGATGGACTTCATTTGCAGGGCCTAGTAACACCCACATGAGTTGCTCTTACTCATGCAATGGCTGAAGTTAGGGATTTAAACCTGCAAGCATTATCTGTGTCTTTAAATGGTTTAATTTTCTGGTCTACACCCTGTGGACAAAAATTGTGTGATCACTTAGCTGAGGTTTCACAATTTTATTCACATGTACAATATCAAATTCATGAATGGACGAGTGAGAAGGTTTGTTTTAATAACTTTCATTTGTTTTTCGAAACTTTTACAGAAAACAAGTTTTTAATTAGACTAAAGCAAATGAACATAAGATATTTGTGCCTTAAGAAGGGTAATTTTTTTCGTAAGTAAGATTTCCATTACCTTTGGCTAAAGTAATGTTATAAGTTACTAACAATGTTGTCTCTATGTGTTGTTGTTGATGTGGTCACGAGTGGGTACACGAGTGGGAATCCTAGGGAAGTATATGTGTCATTGGACTATAGTATAGAGGTCTTTAGGTATTTTTGCATGTATATGCGTTTGTTACCAATGGAGATAGACTTTGTATAGGACAATGACTATACAGGGACTTGTGATTATGGATTTGGTTGGATAGTGGATAACAAAAGGTCTACCTATGATGTGTTTACTTGTTTTTGACGTATTTTTAGTTGGATATGTTAGTGATGGGTTGTGGTCACTATTCTATCTATTGTGTTGAGTATATAGTAGATACTTGGTCATGTTTTAGAGGTGATGGACTTTAATGTATGTGTTCAAGTTGAAGCATGACATTCAAAGGGTGTTCTTGACTTTAATTTTTATTATTTTGTGTTTGGTCATGATGGAATATGAGAGTGTTGTGGTTGAAATGATGGTCATTTGATGGATGTTGTAGATGCTTTGTTGAGTCTATGAGCATGGAGGAGTCAATTCGTATAAAATGGGTATATCCTTGGTTGTTAGTTTTCTTAGCAGGAGACAGAGCAGTCATCAGAACCTACCGCAACCACCGCAAGTGAAGTGCGGAGGACAAGGCCAACATATATGATAGCATTTAGGATGTTTTGTAAGGGACATGTCCCTATTGCATAGCAATGTATGAAGATATGAAAAGATATGATGATGTAAGTAAGAAGAAAGAGACAGGAGAGATATGAGTATACTATGCAGAGCAGAGACTTAGACCTACCTTTTGTATATAAAATTATTATGAATATATATATATATATATATATATATATATATATGGAGATATAATGTTTAGAGCTACTTCATGATGTGTGATGGATATGATTGACTTTTATATTTAATCTAATCTAACCTCACTATGTTGTTTCCTACCGCAACCATCTATTAATCTATCACTATCACATCTGGGGTATAAATAGACTTAGAGACTTGACTCAGGCTCAAATCTTCAGGCTGTGTCCTGCCATTTCTTGCCAACAAGTGTTTTTGTTGGAGCACCTTATGTTTTTGCAATTTGAATATCAAGTGGGAGAATGTTAGGATTAGGTATTTCATTCACCTTGCATATCCGAAGGTTATTGTAACTTAATTGTTCATGGGCAGGTAAATAATTTATTTATCTCCAATAATCATGGAGTGGGAAAATGGAATGCCCATGTGAAGGTGGTGACATATATAATTATTTTATTAATCTCCGGGGACTTGAAAATATTGTTGTAATGAGGCATTGATAAGGGGTTACTAAGTGGACTTGTAAGAACATTTTCCATTATTAGTGGGTGTAAGATGTAATTAGTGCTTCATGGGGGAGTGCTTGGGAGATACTTATTCCAAATTGCATAATGGAGGTTGAAGATGCTTGTGTAAAAGTTATATTCTATTGTGAAATGGATCCACACATATAAGGGTTATAAAAATTCTTACCATGGTATTTTGGGACCTTGTTTGGGCCCATGGTATTATTTTTTGGTGGTTTTTAAGCCTCCTTAAGTCTATATATTGGAGGCATGGGATAGAGGATGTAAGTAAATATATTTTGCAAGGTTATATGGTAAATTTTTCTATTAGAGGAGCAAAGAGTGATGATGTTATTTAATTATTGCATGGAAAAGCTCTATGAATATATTATAAATGTTTATTTGGTAATATGTTGAGTTGTGTAGTGCTCTGGAGTTTTTTATCTAAAAATATTTTCTCATGGTATATTAGTGTTATTCTTGTTCTTGTGGTTCTTTCTATTCTATCTCTTTCATTATTTCTTTAAGTGTTGTTTACATGTTGGAATGTTGCAAAAATTTACGTAGATTTGATTTTTGTAATATTCTCCTTGAAATATTAATATGGAAATACATTCATGTTTGGTAGTTAAGATTTATTTTAAGTTTAATTACTAAGGGGTTTGTGGTCCCTTACAATAATTTCCCTTGTCAAAATGGAAGCTCTTCTGCAAAGATTCATTAAGTGTGAACTCCTATCAATTATGGATGGTTTTTCTAGGTATAATCAAGTCATAATATTTGTCAAGTATCTAGAGTAGTATAAGATTGCATTCATGACCCCCTAGAGAGCCTATGGTTATGTCAGAATGCATTTTAGAAGACCATGGATGTGGCTTTGTAGGGTCGATAGATGATATAATGGCAATATATCAAGATAACTTAATTGCCTTCTCAAAGGATCAAAATGAACATTGTGACCACTTGGAGTAGATTGTCAAGAGGTGTTTAGAGTATAGAATTTCCCTAAATCTAAAATATGTGTATTTGAAGTAGAAGAGGGTAAACTCCTAAGTCATATTTTGTCAAATGAGGCATTAAGATTTGAGCCAAAAAAGATTACTACCATAGATAAAATACCACATCCTAAAATAGTCAAAGGAATTCAAATTTTCTTTAGTTAGATAAACTTTGTGAGAAGGTTTGTTCCAAACTTTGTTGACAAGATCAAATCTATTTCAAAAATATTGAAGAAGGGGCAAACCATTAATTGAGAAGGAGAGCCTATTAAGTCATTTCAGGGCATCAAAGAAGATATAAAACTAGCTCTAATTTTAGTTATCTTGGATTTCTCCAAGCCCTTTTAATTACTTTATTTTTCCTCATTCCATGCAATTGTAGTTTTATTTAAAAATATAGTGGGGGCTTTAAACAACCCATAACATTCTTAGATAAGTTTTTATAGAATGTTGAATTGAAATATGACTTCATGGAAAAATAAGGTTATGTCCTTGTTAAGGCATTAAAGAATTTGAAGCCTTATTTAGTTGGTACAACAATTGTTGCCTATGTGCCTCACTCAGTTGTCAAGAATATCACCCAACAAGAATTGACTAGAAGAAGGTATAGATGGATAAATAAAACTTGAGAGTAGTTTAATTTGAATATCTATATTACCTAACTAGTAATAGGTCAAGGACTAGCAAAATTAATGATAGAGGCAAATCTAGAAGTTGTTGGTATGAACATGACAAATGTTGTGGTAAGTGAAATAATTTTATGCTCCTGAGAATGACCCATGGTATGAGAAGATCATTTGTTACTTAACATATGTCATGCCCATCTAGTTTAAATGAAAACTTTTAGGGTTGGATATTGGTGGCTAACATTAATTGGTTATTATTATAGCAAAGTAGGTGAAGAGATGTGACTCATACCAAATATTTTTAGAAAGTTTGAAATCTTTAGGTGATCTACCCCTTAGGACTATCATAGTAGAGTTCGCTTTTCAACAATGGGGCATAGATTTCATCAATGAAATAGTTGATAAATCTAGTAATAGATTTAAATGGATCTTAGTTTCTATTAATTCTTTCACCAAATGGGTAGAGTTCACACCTAGTAGGAATGCTACTATTAAGGTTGTTATTGATTTTGTCAAGAACAATATCATCACTACATTTGGTGTTCCTCAATGGATTATTATAGATAATGCAATGTATTTCCAAGAAGGAGAATTTACTGACACATGCAACATGGGATCAATCTCATGTATTCTTCTCCATACTACCCTCAGGGTAGTGGCCAAGTTGAATCTAGTAACAAAAATATCATTAAAATTATCAAAAGGACCTTGAAACTTAACAAGAAAGGATGGGATGCCAAGCTAAGATTGGGTTTGTAGGTAGATATAGTGACTCCAAAGAAGCAATAATAAAATCTCTAATTGAGTTAGAATATGGGCTAAATGTTATTCTTCCATTAAACATAGAACTAATTGTGTACAAATTGATGCAATAGATTGGTGATAAATAGGAAAGTGTTATGAGCCAAAGAATGAACCAAAAAATAAAAATTGATGAAAAAAGAAGACTGGCTCAAATAAAAACATTGGATCCTAAGAAAAGATCAAATTATTTTTTGATAAAAAGGATAACATTGAGACTTTTAGCTAGGATATATGGTCCTAATGTGGAATTCTAGAGTTGAGGATAAGAGAAAACATGGTAAATTTGAGGCACTCTAGGTAGGGATATATGTTGTTGAAAATCATTGTGGAACAAATAATTTCTATCTAAGGAGTCTTAAGTGGTGAGTTTCTTGAGTTTCTAGTCCATTGGTAACACCTGAAACATTGTTTCTCTTGATCCAAATAGCAATATGATTGTTTTCATACTCATGGTGAAGTGTGTAATTGTGTTTCTAATTTGTCTTTGTGCTCTTGTCTATGACCAAATTGTCTTATAAGGTGTAATTTCTTAGAGAATATTTTGGTTCTTACTATTCCTTCAAGAGTCACATATCCCCAAACATGAGACATTGTTGGCCTCCTACCAAATAGTGTGCCATTTTTTTTTATTGTTGGGACCATGTTGTAATTAAATCCCAAGTCTTAATGTTTAAAACCTTGCTAAAACCATAGAAAAACCTTGCATGTGTTTATGATCCTAAGAACATTACACTTCTGTTATAATTTGTTGTTGGCTTGTTCCTAGTTATAGTCACTAAAGAGTCTTGTTATACATTGTTTGTCCATTGGTAATTAGCTTTGTGTTGAGCTCCCTTCAATGCATCAAGTTTTCTTTGTTAGTCACATTTCACTTACCACATTGTATTAAGCACATATTAATCTTTTGCTAATCATGTTTTGCCCACTTTAATCATGTCTTAAAAGTATTTTCTAGTTCTTTATGTATTAACTTGAGGTTTATTGGTCGATGGTGGTTGTCACACTCATGTTTAATATGTTTCCTCTATTAAGGATTATCGTGAAATTGGCTTGCATTGAGTTCTCTTTACTATGTTGAGTCAGATCTTCTAGTCACCACTCCACTCATTGTAGTGTGCAATTATTCCTACTAGCATGATGCTAGAAACTTTTGATAACCTAAAGTGCTACTATTGGAGTAATAGTCTAACTTGGCACTTGGCATTGTGCTCTCATGTGGACTTTTGTTGTAAATTTCCACATGGCATTAGTTCGCAAGTCTTATTGATCTACCATGTTGCATCCAATCATAGCTCAATTCTTTTAAAGGCTCATGCTTATTTCCATAACTTAAGCTCCTTGCCACATGTCATATTTTCCTTATTGTGTTGAGCACTCTTCAATTAAAAAAAATTGAAGTCCCTCACAAGTTTCCACTCAACATGTTGAAATTTGCACTACCATTAATCTATAATCCATTCAATATTAAATAGCCAATGTTTGTTTTCTTTTCAAAAGTTTTAACTAGTATGAGTTGCTTAGTTTTTGACCTTGCACACAAGTTGTGAGGGGAAGAATGTGAGTTAGTTCAAATACATGAAAACATACAAAACCCAAACACCAATAGAATGTGAAGGCAAAGAGGAATCAAACCAGGATAAGTAAGAACATACTTACAACCCTTTTTTGCCTGTCGTTTCCCATTGTTGCCTATCTTGCTTTGATCTTGATTGGAGAAGCCCTCAAAAGCTTTTTTGCTTGCTTGCTTGTTTGAAGATGACAAAGGAAGAATGGCTCTTGATATGTGTTGAATGTGATCTTCAACACATAATAATGGAGGATACTTGAGAATGGAATTGAGAAGAGAAGATGAGAGAATTTTGGGTATAGTGATTGTACAAAATGAAGTACCTCCCTAATGGCTTAGAAGAGGGTTCTATTTATAGATTTTCTGAAAATAGAATGGAGGGTGAGGATCCAAAGATGAGATCAATGGCTAGGAATAAAAGTGAATCTTTTATTCCTAGTGGATTATGACAATTGAATTAAGAATTCAATAGTGGAGGACAATGGGTTATGACAATTGAATTAAGAATTCAATAGTGGAGGATAGTGGGGAACATTGAATTTAAAATATTCAATGGGTGAAGGCTAGTGGGAAACATTGAATAAAATATTCAATTGGTGAAGGCTAGTGGGGAACATTGAATAGAATATTCAATTTGTGAAGGATAATTGATTTAAAGATTTATTTTGGAAAATGGAGGATATTAGCTAATTAAATATTAAGAATATTTAATTATATGTGCAACATGGTGAGGTGGAAGAGATGAGGTGGATTGATGAGGTGGATTTTAGGACTTGGGATATTAGAAGAAATTAGGGATTCTAATTGACAGAAGGAAATAAAAATTAAGATAAATATCAAAATATTTACTTAATTCAACCTGAGCCAATTTTAGGTGTATACATTTTGCCCCTCTTTGAAGCAATGTGTTTTATCACGTTGTTTCAAAGAATAAATAGTCTGATAATGATACATGCCCCTGTTTGCCCCTAGTACAGGTTATGATGATAGGATACCCCCTCGGGAGATTGGACGGGGAGAAGGCAGACGGCGTGAGACGGACAATCTCACAATGAGATAGGTTGACGAGAGATGAAACGATTGTATGTAGAAGAAAGAGGTGAATGATATGGAATGCAAGATAAAAAGATGACACACACAAGCAAGTAAGCAAGTATGCACAAATGATATAGGAACAACCAAGGTATTGTCCCTGTCGAGCGGTAAACCAACGATATAGGTCGATGATGTCTGGTTTCAGGAATGAGATATGTCGTATAAGACTCTAGGTCTGGTTTTGACAATGCGACATCCTGTCTAAGACATATGATAATGATATACGACAGTGTTGTCATGACGGGGAGTGATGTATCCCTAGAGCAACATGAAGGATAGCTATGACTGATTGATATGGTTTACGACTGGACAAGGATCAAGACCACTGATTGTGATTGGATCATTTGACAAGATTGACTTGACTTGATTGGCATGGATTAAGGATAGACTTGCAATTGGATACGGTATGGATATGGATATGAGTACGGATATGAGATGCAATTGGATACGGTATGGATATGAGATGTGATTAGATATGGTATGGATACAGATATGGATATTTGTCACCTTGATATAGCAAGTATTTTGAAGTGCTTTCATCATTGGGCTTTACTATGGTGTAAGAAAATACAAGCATCTAGGTATAATTAAACCGAGATGACCTGAGTATTACTTACATGGATTTTGATTTAGCAAGTTAATACAAGCATCTAGTCAAACTTGAATCTAGATGACCTGTGTACTTAATGCCTTTTTCAATAGACAAGGATTGCCCCTTTTCATGGTTAGACCTTGGAGTCCTCGATGATCTTTTGTTGATCATGTCGTTAGACAAAAGTCATCACATTACTAAAGTTTAATCCACAAGCAGCAGACAAAGAAAAAGATTATGCCCCCATCATAGCATCTCTAACTTTTGGCATCCTTGAGTAGCATAGGAAGACATAATGACAAAAATCCAAGACTTTGTAAGTTAACCTATTTACAAAACATTGTTGCATTAGATGTGTCTTTTTGCCATAATTGATATAGAATTTAGCTTGAATGTTTCAGTATGGTGCTCTGTTTTGCCTTGGACAAGTTGATGTTTTTCGTCAAGATTTTTGTTTGGAAGCGGGCTTTATTGCTCTTGTTTGTCTAGCAGAAGGTATCACAATCCTTATTGGTGGGACAGATGACAAGACATGGGATGGATGGGAAGTGGAGCGAACTCAGATGGATAGAAGGACTAGACATGGAACGGAGGGGAAAGTGGAGCGGACTCAGATGGATAGAAGGACTAGACATGGAATGGACGGGAAAGTGGAGCGGACTCAGATGGATAGAAGGACTAGACATTGAATGGAGGGGAAAGTGGAGCCTCGGGGGTGCATGAGAATAATGGCCTTGCCTACGTGATAGCTCAGAGGCGACGTAGTTCGGGAAGAACCCTAATGGACCTAAGATATGGATCGAATGAGACATGATATGGAACCGATATGGATCAGATAAGACACGATATGGATCAGATAAGACATGATATGGATCAGATATGAATCAAAAAGAAACATGACATGGAATAGATATGGAACAAACAATACTGATGATAAGGAACCACCATGGATATGTAGATGTATGGGTGATAGTAGATATAGATGGTCAGGTAGAAGGAACCAAGGATGTGATCTCCAAGGACTATGTCGCATAGGAATAACGTGCCCCATTGTAGGTAGAATACTTCAGATTTTTCATGGCAATGCTAAGGATGATAGGAGGATGAGAGGATAATGAAGGGTTTGCCTGGTGTGGAGGGATAAGGTATGTCAAGAGACATCTAGAACATTTGTCAACATTGTGCCCCCAATCTTTATCAAGACCAAATAATAGAGGAGAGGAAGATTGGATGGATGGATGGGACATGATAGGAAATGGTATGAAAGGAAACTGGTAGGAGAAGAGTGATATGCCGATGTGACAAGGTGCCCCCAAGTGTAGGTGACATAGAAGACCAACTTACACATGACGCCTGTTTGCTAGGTTTTCATCATGGTACTTATCCAAGGTGCCTGTTTGCCAAGTTTTTACCATTGGACGAAGGGATTTCTCTTTACTTTTTTCTTTTTTTTTTGTTTTTGAATATTTAGATAGGAGAAGGTGGATATGGAAAGACTCAAGTATAGAGTTCCTTGAAAGGTGATAATCCTGCTAGATAGATATTGTTGCATGGACCATGTCAAGTGTTCTCACAGATATTTGTAGGGGATCGTATGAAAGTGATATGGCATAGGTAGATAGTGGATTATGATGCAACATACAGAAGGACTTATCCAAAGATGGAACAAGCTTTTATGCGAAAGCATGGACCATAGGATGAGGAAGATATGTAGGATAGTAGTAGAAGGAAGGGGAGATGGAGGTATATGAAAATGTTGTGGAATGGAAGGGAATCATGACCAACGATTGCACATACCATGGTAAACATTGAAGCTAGTGATGGGAAAGTAGTGTAGGAGGCAATGGAGACTTTTGCTTGTGGATGAATGATTTAGGAATTTATGGACCCACATAGACTTAGTATTTTTCTAATTTTTGTTTGCCATGTGGGATGGAAGAATTTCAAACTTATGGATGGAATGGGAGAAAGTGGATGGTTGAGATTCTTGAGAGGTGGATGCCTCATGTATCTTTAGGGATTTGTGCTTAGGTACCCAAACCATTTTATTTTTAGATAATACCTGTGAAGGTATGGGTTTGGGTGTATGCAACTTTTATGTAGCTTTTGGATTAATCATTTGTTGCTTGGGAATCCACACCTTTATCAGTTTGGCATTGAGGTGTATGGGTGTATGCAGCTTTTGATATGGATACTTCTTTGATTCTTGGCTTTTATATCCTAGGTCATGAGGACTCTTAGGATTTTTTACTTTATAGGTAGAGGCATCCACATATTTGTCATTGAATCCCCATGGGATGGTAGAAGTGAGGTTGGTGAAAGCTCCTTGTTGAGACAATATGTGCGTTTGTCGGCCATGATTGGGATATGTAGAGGATTTATAGATAGATGGATAAGGTGTTGGAAGTAGCGGAGGTAGAGTGGATGGTGGGATATTAGGAGTTGGAAGTAGCGGAGGGAGATTAGATGGTGAGATATTAGGAGTTGGAAGTAGCGGAGGGAGATTGGATGGTGGAAGGTGTATGGTCACATGCTTTTGACAATTGTAGGATGATGGAGGTGTAATGGCGACATATGTTTTGGGGATATGATAGTGTTTACGATGGAAAGTGGTAGACTTAGGAGGAGTGGAGGAAGTATCAACATCTTGATTTTGTGCAAATTGGCCGTATGAAGGTGGAGGAACATTGACATGGATAGGTTCCAAAATACCTTGTTCATGAAGGCCTAAGCCTTTACCTTGATAGTTCATCTTCTGGAGTATGCGGTGGACAGCGGGATTATGTGTAGGTGGAACACTAGACACAAGTTCTTTATTGGATAAAGAAGGCGAGATAGTGGATAATGGTTGTTGGTGTTCTAAGAAAGAACATTCATGCATGAAGGTAGTAAGACCAAGGATATATGGTGCAGAATTTGCCGCTTGGTCCATAACAGATGGCAGAGGAGTATTACTGGTTTGATCTTCTATGCTTGCTTGGGAGGCAAGTGTCTCATCGAAGAAAGTGGAAGTTGTTGGATCTTGGGTAGGACTAGATGGGGTGCTAGGCTCAGGACCATGGAATATGTAAAGGGTAAGTGCAAAAAGATGGGGGGCCAAAAAGTGGCCAAAAAATTTTCAAAAAAATTTAAGTCATAATGCGAGCGCGTTATAACGCGCTCACGTTATGGCTTGGCAATGACAAGCCTTAGGCTCGTCATTACCGAGCCATAACACGAGCGCGTTATAACGCGCTCGCGTTATAAAGTGCTATAAATAAAAAAAATGTAGTCATTTTATTTCATTCTGAGTTTTTCCTCCACCCGCGGCTTCAAAACCTTCAAAAATGTGCTCGCGTTTTACAAAATGCCATTCAACACAAAAGACTTGTCGATTCATCGCCGAAATGCCACCGCGACGTCGAGCACGCCAAAGGGGTGAGTTATCTTTATTTTTTTATTTGAATTTCTTCCTAAATAGGTAGGTTTTTGTTGATTTTTGATGTATATTTCATTAATTGTAGGAAATGTTAATGCACCTCCTCCTCCTCCTCAAAATCCACAAAATCTTGAGGAAGAAATACCTGCAGAACAACAACCTCCTCCATTCATTCCTCGACATGCCCCTGGAACACAAGATAATATAATGGGGGAAATTGAAAACAACAAAAAACAAATTGAAGATATAATTGCAAGGTTGAAAGATCCTTCCACTTCAACCTTGCATAGGTCCACGCTTGCCGAATCTCTTGAGTCTATGTTATCAAATGTAAATTCAATTAGCAAGCAAATAACTAGTTGGACCGATAAAAAGAGAGAGTTTAGAGATTACTATGCAGATAAACTGTCATACCAAGATGTCAAAAAATTACAAATTACAAAAGTAGACTTGTGTTCAATTTTCACAAACCCACAAACAAATCAACCTCCACCCATTACATGCAAGAGGTTCCCTATCCATTGGTGCAACAACCAAGCGATAAGGGACAATTTCGGGCAGAGGTGGTGGATGGTTTTTGACCATCCTCCATGCAATAACAATGAGGTCCCGCAATACTTTTTGAGGAAACTCTACTCCGAGTTTGTCCTCAATAAAGTGCCAAACTATTTTGATATGCGGGACTTCCAGGGTAGAGGTGGGGGCTCAGCATAGGATAGACCAGGGGCACGTCTTGACCCACAGCGGGTAGTGAGACGAGTAATCAGCAGACCACCCCACGAGCATGTTTCTATCCCTTCCATTGTGAAGGAGAGTGTTGAGGTCGATACACTGAGGTCAATTAGTGCCTTGACCCAGAGCATCATAGAGCATGCTGATCCTGCAACACAGAGTGGGTTGGGAGATAGTGCGAGGAGTAGGGTCCCACCGCATACTTGCCAGGCTTGCGGGTCAGCCTATGGTTATGACCCCATGGACAGTCAGGACGCAGGTGCATAGGCTACATCTGCAGCTGAGCAGATGGTGATGACAGATACCCTCCTGAGTGAGACTTTCGGCCTTGATACTCAGGTAAATATTAGCAAGTTTTTTGAATTTAATTTATTAAATTTCATTTTTGAAATACAAGATTAACTAATTTAAATTGATGATTTTAATGAAATTTCAGGGTCATAGCGTCGATGCAGTTTTCAGTGGTTCTCCACCTACATTTTTCACTAGATCATCTACTGTCGAGGTATGTAACTAGTAAACAATTATAAATATTACATGTGAATAGCATCGTTATATGAATGGTATTCTAATTTCTGATTTTGGATGTTGAATAGGTTAACACTGTAGATTTCATGGCAACACCTGCCAGCGGTGGTGGACTTCAAAGCTTTATGGAGGTAATAAAATAAATAGTTTAATGAATGAATTGTACTTACTAAATTTTTGTATGTGATTTGTGTGTTTTATTGTGTGTACTTCCATGTTTAGATGAGCGTGTGTGTATCTTAGGAGCCATGATTTGCATCACTATTATAGTTTTTGTAATTGAATAATGTTGTTTTATTTCCAGATGATGCAGGTTGCGGATACACCTCCCCATGTTCATAGGGCAATGGAGCAGGGTGTGGCCTCTGCGATTCATAGCTCTATGGCATTGATAGGGGTATGAGGCAGATTAGTAAATTTCAATTTACATTCATTGTTATAGTTGTCTATTTTTGAAAAATCAAAAGATTATTGATTTGAAGTTTAATTTCTATCTGGATGGTTTCTATAGGACATGACATCACCAGGGCCTATTCCTGCTACTGAGGCAAGCGAGGAGACAGATTATATGTTAGCGGTAAGTGATTATTTTGTTAAATGTTTCATTTTTTTATAACATGTAATTTCTATATATTAATATCTATACTTTTTTTTGTAACAGGTAAAGGTGCAGGAAGAACTAAATAGGAGGAGTAGCCCTCGGGTTCGTAGTAGACCACCCACATGCATGTCTCCATCCCCTAGAAGATCAAAGGCTGCTCGTGATTTATTCTCTTCACCAGCCAGAGGGGAATGACTTTTTATTGTGTTCCTCTGTTGTATGCCTATATGGCATTTGTGGACATATATTTTGTATTGTACATAGTTGACATTGTATGCCTATATGGCATTCTTGTAAGCCTATATGGCTATTTTGTATATATGTTATACTTATATCGACAGATATTGATGTATGCGTATATGGATATTTGGTTAATACAAATCTTTTTTATTGATGGCGTCCATACTTGCATTATAAATCCACTTTTGAATGGATATTTGTAGATGGCTACTTCAAATATTTAAAGTCTGATTGTATTACATAGGATGTTTGCATTTTCTTTGATAGGCTTGATAGGCCATGGATTACATGATGGTGTTTGATGGAAAAGTATGGTACTAGAAGACTCTAGTTCATTCTTAATAGGCTTGTGATTGATAATATCTTTGCATGATTGCACTTGATCTTGGATCATGGGCATGTTGTTAGGATTTTGATTGCATTGTGATGTTTGATGGATAGGCATGGTGTAAGTGTAAGATACCCAACTAGTTCTACGAAAATTTTTCCTTACTTAAACACTTTTACTTGCTAACAATTCATCAGCTACTTCAATAACATAAAGATATACATCAAGATAACTATTTGAATGAAACAACATTAGAGTTGGGTACTTGTCTTGTTACTTGATTCAATCAACTTGCAATGTCTTATTACATGGAAAATGCTTTCAATAGCATGAAGTACAACTCATTCAATGGAAATACAAGGACAGGCCTTGAAGCCTTGATGTTACAATGTCTTCCTTACTTGAGCAACATTTGAAGATTTGGAATGTTCAACTCATCACCTCACAAGGTAGGCGCATATTTGAAGGATTTACAGGTTTTTCTGACTTGGGCGCCAAGTTGAGGTGACCTCCTCCTGAAGTTGCGCCTTATCAACATTAGGCGCCAATTAGAGTTTATGGATGCTCTGGATTGTTTCCAAGAGTAGGCGCCAAAACATCATCATTATAAAAGTGTTTTAAATGCTAGGTGCCCAAATGAGCCCTCTGGAGTCTAGGTGTTCTTTTCATGCATTCTGTGTTCTAGGCGCCAATTGAAAGGAGTGGAGAACAGGGCAAGCGCCTTCCAAACTAGGTGTTTCCTTGAGGTGACAAGGACTTAGAAAGTGCGCCTAAGGTGAGCGCCTTGAGTGAAAAGGTCTAACAAACATCTTTGAACCCCCTTTCAAGGTTAGGCGCATTCTGGAGGTGGAAACAAGTAGAAGGTGCGCCTTAGCTTCCTTTGTCAATTCTTTCAAGTCTTTGTTGATTAGGAAGGTGGAATGCTTCATTGTAGAATGAGCACCTATCTTCTAATCTCCAAACTACTTCTTTTGGCTCACTTTGTGGCTAGGCGCCAGAGCTAAACTGTTCACACAAGGGAGTGCGCCTAGACTCACTTGATGTTTTCTTACTACTTCAACCCCTGGAAGATGTTCCAAGGTGTTCCCTTTTACAAGCACCCGACCTCCCAAGTTCCTTCATGTGCTATTCCTTGAAGGCGCCAAAACTGAGCTCCAGTGCCATGGGATTGTGCCTAACATCTTTGAAGAGTTTCTAAGCCTTTTGCAAGTTGATATCCCAAACTCATCTTCTAGGCGCAACAGGAGCTTTCCAAAGGAGTTTCCAAGTTTTAGACGCCAAGCGAGGTCATGGGTGAATGGAACTGCGCCTTAGGAGATGACTGGATCCTAAGCGTCAGTCTGGAGTTACAGTGGAATTGATATGCGCCTCAACTAGCTTAGGCGCTCATTTGAAGTGATTCCTTTAACACTTCTCTGTCAATCTCAACTGCAAGGATGATCTCCTAATCCAATTTTGATCCTCTGGAGACGCAAATAGCTTTTCATTTCACTAGGCGCCATCAATGATGATCATCAACCAAAGCGCATTTCAAAGGTGAGATAGGCAAGTGAGGCGCCAAACTAGTCCTTAAGACTTATCTCCTTCTATCAAGTCAAATTCAACTATGTGAGAGAGTTCTATTCTAGGCGCAAAATGGAAATGTTTCATCAATTGGTGCATCTTACAAAGCTCCCAATTCTAGGCGCCAGAGCCAAAGAGTTTTTCCCAACACATGCACCTGGGCTAGGAATTCACCTAAGAGACATCACTTAGCTTTAAAACTTTCAATCTATAGCCATCTGGGCTAGGCGCTCCAATGGAGGATCCTTGAACTCATGCATTGGCGCCTTCTAGTTCTAGGCACCCATTTTGGATGATTCATCCTGATACTAGCGCCCAAAATGACTAGACTCTCTTCATCATCCAATTCACTTAGAAGACTTAAGTTGGAGACTTAGTTGTCTATCCATGTTCTCCGGAAGATTCATTGTACCTCTATGCACTTAGGCGCCCTAGTTGATGTGATTAAAGTGCTTCAAAGCTCCATGATTCTTGGTTAGGTGCACATTTGACATTAAGCAAGCAAGAAAGTGCGCCCTGACTCTAGGAGTCCTGCCTTAGTCAAGTTTAGCATCCAGACTTAACTAATTTCAAGTTTCTGACTTTGTTCCTGCAAAAAACAAAAGTTAAGTTAGTCAAAAACCAATTCATTCCCTCATTATTTCGAATTAGCCTCCGGGAATGAGGAATAGGCTAACTCATTCTTCATTTGATATTCATCGGAGAACTTGAAGTTACTTGCAAGATATTCCTCGGAGAACTTGAATAGATAGATGCCTTGAAATTTCAACATGACGTTAGTGATGAAGAGTATTAACATGTTGGACTTGATGTGACCTTGCTGAAGGCGCATTTTCTTTCTTAGCATGATCATCCCAAACCAAGGCGCCAACTTGGAAAACCCTGTGAAGGCGCCACTATCTGAAATTTCTTCCAAGGTGTTAAAACTTGACATCTTTTCTTCTCTAGGTACTATCTCCTTCAAGGCGCTCCTTAAAATCATTGGAAGTGCTCAGGACTTACCTTAGTCCAAAGCACCACAATCCATTCCTTAAAGCACAAAGAATTCTCAAAGGCGCCCCTATTTACCTCTAAGCACTCAAATATCATTTAGATTCAAGGCGCACATTTAGCTCCAAAACGCAAATTTCCATCATCAACCCATCAAGGTGCATCATCTTCCCTTTGTATCCCCTTCAAGGCGCAGACATTCACTTCTTCACACTCAAACTCACTCTCTGGCGCCAGAATAGGTGTATAACTTCAAATAAGGTGCTAATCTTAGGTTTCTAAGTACTTAGTTTGATCTTAAGGCTATCCTTCCTCTAAGCACTCTCTTCAACTCCCTCACTGAAGGCCCTCTGTAAGTTTGGGCGCATTTCATCCCAAGGCGCTTCAACATCATCCAAGGCACAAATTCACTCTCCAAGACAAGGTGCAAAAAATCCTAAGGCGCTCAAATCTTGCTTCTAGACCTAGGCGCACAAACATGAGATTGTGACTTCAATCATCATTCTTGGTTAAGGCACACAAACTCTTATTCAAGGCGCATATCTTTCTCCAACAAGGCGCATATATTCCTCCAACAAGGCGCATACTCAATTCTAGGGCACTCTATCTTGGATTAAATCAGGGTATCTCCTCAACAAGGCGCTCCAAACCATACCAAGGCGCTAAAACACTTAATGCAAGTTCTTCAAGTGCTTATCCAACTTGATTCCTCCAACACAGGGCGCTCAATCTACTTTCTCAAACTTTCAACTCAAATCCTCACCTTATATTCTCCAAGGCAAAAAGGTGCAATTTGATTGAGGGCGCTAAAACTCTTAGGCACACTTATCTCCCTGAACTTACCTCTCTTCTTCCCTAGGCGCCAAAAACACCTCTTTATCTCAACTAGGCACTTATCTTCTCTAGGCGCACATGGTCTTCAAGGTGCATTTCATTCATCAAGGCACCTATCTCTAACAATCTCAACACTCAAAGGGACTCAAAACTCATCTGGACACCATCACTTCCCTAAAGGCGCAAAATTGGTGTAGATACATTCCATTTATTAAGGATCATTCTGGTGCCCAAATCTTGTCAAAGCAAAGGATCAATAGGTTCTCTCTAAGGCGCACTCCAGGGTTTGATCTTGCAAGACTTCTCACGTCAATATTTTGACCAAGACACTCAAGGCACTAGTCTTTATCATCTAACCCTACAGTGCACTTACTCATTATGATATACTCCTCAACTTTGTATTCAACCTTGCCCAAGGTACATATTCACTATAAGGCATTCTCACTTTGTCAAGGCTCAGAGGGCTTCAACTTGCTAAAGGGTAGAGGTCTAGGCGCATATCTGACTTGAAGCTCAAGGCGCTCCAACCCTCTTGCTCTGGAATTCCTTCTAGGCACTAAGTGACTTCTCCAATTCCTTGAAAACATTTGAAGTGTTTTACCTTCTCAAGGTGCTCCTTCGAACTTGACTCCAAGGTGTTATAATCTCAAAGGTGCTGACATCATCTCAACCAAAGGTGCTAATGATTCATCCCATATCTAGGTGCTAAAACACTTAATCAACCAAGTCATTCAAGGTGCCATTCAGTAAACTCATCTTCCATGATATTCCTATCAAGGCGCATATCACTTCTCTCATGGGCTTTAGGCACTCAGTTGAGTGTTTCAATACTACTTAGGTGCCAAATTTATTTTAATGCACCAAACACAAAGAGCTTTCAAACACTAGGCGCTCACAAAGAGTCTTCCAACCTTGGGCGCTAAATTAGGTCTTTGCAACTATCCAAGGCGCATATCTTCATTTGAACAACTTATGGTGCCAAGACAACTTCTCATTAGGGCGCTCAAAACACTTGTGTTTACATTTGAAGTGTTTTACCTTCTTAAGGTGCTCCAGACTAACCTAACTCCAAGGTGCTCCATCATCATCCTTAAGGCACTAAAAACATCATCTCCACTCTAGGCAAAAACATCATCCAACTCCTTAAGGCACTTCACTGTCAAAGTCTGAAGGCGCTCTACCTAGACCTTTCCCCTAGGCGCCAGAACTCCTAAGCGCTCACCAGATAACTCTCTTCTTCAAGGCACAAATCTTCCTATACTATGATTGCCTCTGAAACGCCGATTAACGTGATGTGAGGGTGCAAAGGCTACTCCAATCCTCAGTGAGCGCCTAGTTTAAACAAGGAGAAATAAAGCATTCAAAACTATCCAGACGATCATCCCCTTCCTAATGTCTTCACTGCTCTGGAAAACCTTGGCCAAAATGACACATAACAACTCCTGTGCAAAGCACCTGAGCAAGAAAAGAGGGGGTCCCCAATCTGATGGGGTGATGTGTGATTTGGGCACATGTGTGATTTGGTCAAAAACAGGCGCCTAGAGTGAATAGGCTTTCATCCTGACTTAATACACTGCCTAGAGTGGATATTAGCGCCTTCGTATGGTTTGGAGCGCCTTTAGCTATGCCTTGAGGAGATTTTCTTACATCTTAAAGGAGGTTCTAACACCTTGCCCCCTTTGGTATCTAGCGCCCTAGTGGCTTTAACCTAATGCCTTTGGAGTCCAAAATGCGCCTTTGAAAGTTGAAGTGAACCTTGATAATTGGAGTCTTCATAATGAGCGCCTAGGTCTTGTTGAGTAGAATACCCCACAATGTGCGCCTAGGTCTTTAAGAAGAGTAATGATACTTGAGATAGAGCGCCTTGAGGAGGTAGTTGAGCACCCTGGATTGAATAATTGGAGTTCAAGGAAGGTTTGAGCACCCAAGGCATATGGCTAGAGAAGTTGTAGAAAAGACCACTTTTGGCGCCTTAAAAGTTTGAATGCTTGGGGAGTTTTTGCAAAGATCTAGTTTGAGCGCCCTTATGCCCTAGGGTCATCTAGTTTGTGCGTCTTGTAATGAGGAGTTCATGTAAGTTTGGAATGAGCACCTTGAATAAGTGTAAACTAGCCTAGAGAAGGGTATGTGCGCCTTGAGCGCCTTGAGCATTCCAGAGATAACTGTACGCCTAGAACAATATGAGCGCTCATGATGATGATTAACGCCCTGATGAGACTATGAGCACCTTGTTCAGGAGATACCTTGTTTGATCATAAAATGCGCCTTGAGTCTTGAAGGTTTTGAGCGCCTAGGTGATTTGGATGTTGGGATGTTGGTATGCACCCAAGATTGAGGTAAGTGAGCGCTTGTAATGGAGGAGAGCAATGAGATGGAATGTCTTGTAGAGATTGGTGCCCAGAGACCCATTTTTGCGCCTTTGATGATGACCATTTTTGCATAAGAGTTTAGCGCCTTAGAGTTGTAAACTTTCTCTTTGGGTGCCCCTAAGTGAATGTTGGTGCCTTGGACAACTAAATACGCCTTTGATGGAGTGGAGCCCAGAAGGGGAGTAGGAGGAAACCCAATCTTCAAGATTCATCAAGCTTCAAAGTTTAGGTCAGAGGTTATCCACTTTATCCAAGGAAGGTGTTATCATCTACACTCTGAGAAGGTAATGTCAAAGGCCATCATGAAGGATCACTTCATCAACTTCAAGTCCTTCAAGTTCAAGTCCTTTCACCTAGCAAGTCCAAGAGAGATTTCTACTCTGATTCATGAAGTAAGCTTATATTATCCTTATCTACTCTGCGAGAAGAAGAAACATTACAAAGTCAATCAAATGAGTTACAAGTACCATACATCCAATTGCAAGGAGTGAACCACCTTAAGGAAAAATAGTTCTCTTGAAGTTACTTGAAATGTCAAAAGGTTTAGCGCCTCCAAGTAAGGTCAGAGGTGAGGTTAGAGGTGAAATGCGCCTTTGGACCATTCTAGCACCTTGATGAAGAACCTATATCTTGAGCCCAAGAGGTAAAATTTGCGCCTTAGTGGATTTGGAGAGTTACATAGATTAGAGAAAAGCGCCTTGAAGACAAAGTTGTTCAAGGCGCATGTGTGATTTGGTCAAAAACGGGCGCCTAGAGTGAATAGGCTTTCATCCTGACTTAATACACTGCCTCCTTCTGACGATTTTTGGGGCAGCAGAAAACCTTTCACCACGGGCAAATGCCTCAGAGCTATAAAAAATTGAGAGAGGTTATTGTAGAGGCACTCTACGTGATCCTGTTGCCTTAGACAGAATGTTTTTAAGTGACACGGTTTTTGAGTAACATCTCGTCAAAGATTGCTGCCTTTTTGCACTTTGGACTCTTCAGGGATATCGTCAGTACAATGTAGCTCCGACTGTTTCGACATGTTTGGGTGAGAAATAGGACCATGCCTAGCATAAATGTACCCATTCGGACACGTTGGAACAGTCAATTTGGTCGCATTAGGAGCAGCACGAAAGTTACACCCCTTTGCAACTTTACACTGCCTCCTTCTGACAATTTTTGGGGCAGCAGAAAACCTTTCACCACAGGCAAATGCCTCATAGCTATAAAAAACTGAGAGAGGTTATTGTAGAGGCACTCTACATGATCACGTTGCCTTAGACAGAATGTTTCTAAGTGACACGGTTTTCAAGTAACATCTCGTCAAAGATTTCTGCCTTTTTGCACTTTGGACTCTTCAGGGATATCGTCGGTACAATGTAGCTCCGACTGTTTCGACATGTTTGGGTGAGAAATAGGACCATGCCTAGCATAAATGTACCCATTCGGACACGTTGGAACAGTCAGTTTGGTCGCATCAGGAGCAGGACGAAAGTTACACCCCTTTGCAACTTTACACTGCCTCCTTCTGGCGATTTTTGGGGCAGCAGAAAACCTTTCACCACGGGCAAATGCCTCAGAGCTATAAAAAACCAAGAGAGGTTATTGTAGAGGCACTCTACGTGATCACGTTGCCTCAGACAGAATGTTTCTAAGTGACACAATTTTTGAGTAACATCTCGTCAAAGATTGCTGCCTTTTTGCACTTTGGACTCTTCAGGGATATCGTCAGTACAATGTAGCTCCGACTGTTTCGACATGTTTGGGTGAGAAATAGGACCATGCCTAGCATAAATGTACCCATTCGGACGCGTTGGAATAGTCAATTTGGTCGCATTAGGAGCAGGACGAAAGTTACACCCCTTTGCAACTTTACACTGCCTCCTTCTGATGATTTTTGGGGCAGCAGAAAACCTTTCACCACGGGCAAATGCCTCATAGCTATAAAAATTGAGAGAGGTTATTGTAGAGGCACTCTACGTGATCACGTTGCCTCAGACGGAATGTTTCTAAGTGACACAGTTTTCAAGTAACATCTCGTCAAAGATTGCTACCTTTTTGCACTTTGGACTCTTCAGGGATATCGTCGGTACAATGTAGCTCCGATTGTTTCGACATGTTTGGGTGAGAAATAGGACCATGCCTAGCATAAATGTACCCATTCGAACGCGTTGGAATAGTCAGTTTGGTCGCATCAGGAGCAGGACGAAAGTTACACCCCTTTGCAACTTTACACTGCCTCCTTCTGACGATTTTTGGGGCAGCAGAAAACCTTTCACCACTGGCAAATGCCTTAGAGCTATAAAAAACCAAGAGAGGTTATTGTAGAGGCACTCTACGTGATCACGTTGCCTTAGACAGAATGTTTCTAAGTGACATGGTTTTCGAGTAACATCTCGTCAAAGATTGCTGCCTTTTTGCACTTTGGACTCTTCAAGGATATCGTCGGTACAATGTAGCTCCAACTGTTTCGACATGTTTGGGTGAAAAATAGGACCATGCCTAGCATAAATGTACCCATTCGGACGCGTTGGAATAGTCATTTTGGTCGCATCAGGAGCAGGACGAAAGTTACACCCCTTTGCAACTTTACACTGCCTCCTTCTAACGATTTTTGGGGCAGCAGAAAACCTTTCACCACGGGCAAATGCCTCAGAGCTATAAAAAACCAAGAGAGGTTATTGTAGAGGCACTCTACATGATCATGTTGCCTTAGACGGAATGTTTCTAAGTGACACGATTTTTGAGTAAGATCTCGTCAAAGATTGCTGCCTTTTTGCACTTTGGACTCTTCAGGGATATCGTCGGTACAATGTAGCTCCGACTGTTTCGACATGTTTCGGTGAGAAATAGGACCATGCCTAGCATAAATGTACCCATTCGGATGTGTTGGAACAGTCAGTTTGGTCGCATCAGGAGCAGGACAAAAGTTACACCCCTTTGCAACTTTACACTACCTCCTTCTGACGATTTTTGGGGTAGTAGAAAACCTTTCACCACGGGCAAATGCCTCAGAGCTATAAAAAACCAAGAGAGGTTATTGTAGAGGCACTCTACATGATCACGTTGCCTTAGAAGAAATGTTTCTAAGTGACACAGTTTTCGAGTAACATCTCGTCAAAGATTACAGCCTTTTTGCACTTTGGACTCTTCAAGGATATCGTTGGTACAATGTAGCTCAGACTGTTTCGACATGTTTGGATGAAAAACAGGACCATGCCTAGCATAAATGTACCCATCCAGATGCGTTGGAACAGTCAGTTTGGTCACATCACGAGCAGGACACCAAAAATGCAAAAGTTGCTTTGTGCAACTTGACAACATTGACATTTTTTTGCAACATGACTCAAAGACTCAAACTGACCCCAAATGACTCAAAGTGACTTAAAATCACCTTGATTATAGAGGTCGAGGTGCTCCTTATCATTCAAACATCTTAGATGAGCGCATAGGAAAGGAAAAAGCTCTAAGTTTCATCATCATGAGCGCCTAATATCAAGAGACTTTAATGCATTGATTTGGCACCCTATATGTGAAGGAAGATCTAAAGGCATGAAAGTGGATGTCATATTGCAAGAGTTTGGATCATCAAAATTGAAAAAAATAAGTCTATTAAGCTTGGGCGCCCTTGGTCTTCTTTTCATTCATTATGAGCGCCTTGGGAGAATGGTATATAGGTCATCATCATGATTGGGCGCCCTGGATCCAGAGTGTTGGAGAGATCATCAAATGGTGTCTAGTAGGGTGAGTTATGAGTTTGGTCGCATCAAGAGCAGGACACCAAAAATGCATAACATGATGATGTAAAAATGTGTACATATGTGTAAAAATGCAAGAGGAAATAAAAAAAGACAAACCTTACAAATTAATGTGCATACTTACAACTCAATGTAACATAACTTTACAAAATCAATGTGAATACTTACAAATTAATCCAATGAACCATCCGGATCTGCTCTACTCTTTATTGTGTTAAGTATTGCTTCATGGTCAGACTCACGCACCTTCCACAATATTTTGTTCAAAGGTCTACCCTGATACTTTATCAAATGAACATTGGATGCCACAACAAGGTTCGAGTAATGAAGAATCTTTCGATGCATGTCAAAGTCCTGAAATAGCCAAATATTAACACTCTTATGTGGGTACCTTCTAAGCCATGTTCCAGTAATAACCACTGATCCTGTAGGGTATTCGATGTTTTCTCCATCTGTAACAGGGGCCTCCAATTTCTTTTTGGCCTCAACACAACGACAAGTAATAATCTGTTCCCTCTTCATTATCTTCATCTGCAATAACTGCATATACGTGTCCTACATTGATATGTGTAGCAAATTAGATGAAATTAGTCAACATTACAAAAACACTACAAAGTAAGATGACATTACCTGGTTGAACTAGATGAAATTAGATGCATATACGTGCCCTATATTACCTGGTTGAACTAAATCTGATATGTGGTCAAAGTCAACTGACGATTCCATCTGTGTTAGTTCCAGTGCCATTGGGGGTCGATACGTGTCAAGTGGGCTAAGATAACTTAACTGCCATTCGTCAACCCACTCCTTTGACTTGCACTCATCCTAGACTTGAATTGTATAGGAAGAACAAAAGCATGACATCTTTCGTATATGGATACTCCATGAACCTGCAATTAAGCTTCTGAAAGAGTGCATCTCATTTGATCCTGTCAGTGTACAACAATCCTCATATGGTGCAATGTTAGTATCATCTATCAACCAAAAAAATCTACGAACTAAAGACTTACCTTCATTACCTGGACCCATGGAAGCATTACACCACTCGACAATCGATTTTGCATCTGTCAACTTTGCATTGTCTTTATACTTTAACTCTTCTCGTGCTATGGCTCTTTTGATACATACTCCTGCACCATCATGCTCCCCCTTTCCATGCCCGGCCTCACAAAAGTTCCACATATGTTGAATACCTGTAAAATTATGCCTCCTACTCAGCCAATAGAAATTCTGCGAGTTCTTGAATTGTGATGCACAATTATCCGACCATATGATATGCTAACTGAACGATATGCCCCTTCTAGCCAAATCATTGTAGAACACCTGAAAGCAACCTTGCATGAACTCCGTAGAATGCGTGCGATCATCACTAATATAGAAATTATACTCCCTTATGATCTTTCTGTCATCCTCTGTACTATCATTCGCATGAATGAATGCGATGTGCACAAATATAGAAACCTGTGTGGAGTTGTAATATTGTGATTGCACCTCACGCTGTGGCTGTAGACTGTAGTTCTCTGCAAAGTCGACGACTGAAACAATGCTACCAACCGGAAATGTGTCCTTGCATAACTTGAATTGCAAGTCCAACCATCGAGCTCTATGGGCATGTCTTGCATACTCATACACTATGCTGTCACGAAATATAGGCATAAACTGATACACTGGAATCTTTTCAATAACTAATTCACACCTCTTTGCTTCTTTACCATCTTTTGTATTGTATGCCACTGTTTTATACTTGCCAAACTCTACTAGTTCATTTCCAACCGCGTGTGTTATTTTCATATGTTCACATATTGGCAAATGTTGCAAGCCACCGCAACGATGACATGTGCCATCCAAGCATAATTTCTTGTAGAATATTTGACCTTCCTCTCTTTCACATAAAATTCTTGATATGAAGTCTCTTGAAGATGTTGGTGGGGCACATATGGCACAACCCTGCAAATCATTGTTAGTATGCATATCTAAACATATAGACCTATAAGCATCAAAATGGTTAGAAAATTCAATATGTAATCTACAACAACAAGTAGTGCGTGTGTGATTTATCTTAACATAGAAAGGTTTTAGCATTTCAAAATATCTTTGACAAAATTTAATTTGAGGATACTTCTCTAGAAATTTACCATAAAACTGTGTTTGAGTCTCATCCAAAAAATGCTTTGGATGTGGCTCGCGGTTCTGACTACCAATTCTCCTTCTTACCACATCCCTTTGATTCGGAGATACCCTTGTGTAATTCTTCCAAAAGTCTTCAATTAGTGATCTCACTGCTTCAACAATTGGTTTATCTTTTCGTGGTAGTCTCCCTGAGAACGCCCATAATTCATTGGCATTAGTGTCCTCAATTCTTTGGCGTCTTCCAACAGCTCTTGATAAAGTTTTCCTATTAATTCTCAATTCTTGACTTGTCTTTCTAATGAGACGAGCTTTCCTCGTTTGACTACTTACTATAGTCGATGTAATCACACGCCGTGTTGCATTACTATCTTTTGTGCGTGAAGTGTTACCCACACTCTCATATGCACTCATTAGATTCTTGACAATAGATTTTTCACTTGAAGCCTCTGATGTTCTCAACCCAAGAATCTTCATGATAGACCTATACTTTATACTTCGCATCATTTCAACGAATAGTTGACATCTTGCAGTCTCATTTAACTTTTCAAAGAACAATCTCCAAATCTTATTAGCATATCTTCTACAAGTGCATTTTGGAATATTCTTATCAATATCAATCAAATACTTTGGCTTTCTATGCAAAATTCTAGGTGGTGTCAAGTTAGGTAAATTCATCTCAACATTAAGAATTTCATCAATATTTAAATGAGATGGGTTAGATGGCATACCTTCAATCGAAGATGGAATAGATGACATACCTTGAGGTTGAGGTGGAAACAATGGCGTACCTCCTTCATCACATGTGAGTGATGATGTACTCTCAACTTGAGATGTGGTAGATGGTGTCCCTACATGTTGACTTGCGGTAAAGGATGTGTCTCCAACTATGGTATTCAAATCTCTCGTACCACGAAGTTTTTGCATTCGTTCTCTTTGTGCCACCAATACCATATCTCTTTGTGATGGTTGTGGTTCCTCTTCAATTGGTATGTCTTCATTTATCGTGTCTAATTTCCTCTTCTCACGAAGTTCCCTCATAGCCATTGCTTTCTTTGCATTCTTAGCTTCTATCTCTTCCTGTGTTGGTTTAATTCTTGATCGTTTCCTCGGCATGACAGAGAATTTGTCTGTAGCATGATAAAGAGACCAATATTAGTTCCTAAGAAATGAATACATGATAATAGTGGGATTGTATTGTTTTTATGTTGTAAGGATTTATTCTTGTATAGTTTGACATCATTGTATGAACTAAGGTTTGTTTATTACACATAATTATTAAAGAGCCCAAGTGTAGAAAATATACATGGCATCATGTGAGATTGTAGGTTGCTTTCTCGATTGGGAATGTGTCTATTTTAAACATGTATGATAAAGCATGATAAAGTAATTCAATCTGAAATAAGGAAAATGTAAAGAACATACATGTAAAGACTTGACATACCTAAAAAATGAAGATTTGAATGGAGAGAGTACCCAATTATGTAGTGTTTTTATCTTCTTGCATCAAACTCCTCAACAATTTGAGTTTTTCACCACTTGCTTCCTTTTCAATGTTAAATTCTTAAAATTGAATCACAATTAACATTACAATACTAAAAAAATTGAAACTTGAATAGATATATATCAAACTTGGTTTGAAAACTATGTTATTTCCTCCTTCTCAAGTTGGCAAAGCAGAAAAGGTGGTGGAAAGATCATGCAAAGGTGGTACAATGTGTCAAATGTGCATGTGAACTTCCCAATAGCATGAAAGCACTTCTTTTTTGTTGGAGCACGCGCAGAATCAGTAAGAAAACAGAGCATGTGGGCCTGGATCACGGGGGTAACCACTTTTTTACCATTTCAGTAGAAATACAAAACGCGAGCGCGTTATAATGCGAGCGAGTTATAATGCGCTCGCATTTTGTCCTGCTATAGATCCCTAATCCCTCAACCCTATCCCTAAACCCTCAACCCTCAATGTCAAATCCTAATCCCTCAACCCTCAACGTCAAATCCTAATCCCTCAACGTCAAATCCTAATCCGTCAACCCTCCAACCCTATCCCTAATCCTTACAACCCTCAACCCTAATCCCTCAACCCTTAACTCTAATCCATCAACCCTCAACACTATACCTTAAACCCTAATCCCTTCAACCTCAACCCTATCCCTAAACCCTTAACCCTTGAACCTCAGCCCTCGACGTCAAACCCTAATCCCTCAACCCTTAACTTTGATCCCTCATCTCTCAACCCTAACCCTAAACCCTCAACCCTCAACATCAAACCCTAATCCCTCAACTCTCAACCCTAATCTGTCATCCGTCATCCCTCAACTCTAATCCCTCATTCCTAAACCCTAAATTCTATCCCTATTCCTAGACCCTCAACAGGCTCGATACTATACCTTAAACCCTAATCCCTCTACCATCGACACTCTTATTTAACCCTAATCCCTTGACCATTAACCCTATCCCTCAACCTCAACCCTCAACCCTCAACTCTCAACATTAAACCCTAATTCATCAACCCTAAACCCTAATCCCTCAAACCTAAACCCTATCCCTAAACCATCAACCCTCAACACTATACCTTAAACCCTAATCCCTCAACCCTCAACCCTAAACCTTATCCCTAAACCCTAATCCCTCAACCCTCAACCCTGATCCCTCATCCCTCAACTCTAATCCCTCATCCCTAAACCCTAAATGCTATCCCTATTCCTAAACCCTCAACACACTCGATACTATACCTTAAACTCTAATCCCTTATCCCTAAACCCTCCAACCCTATCCCTAATCCTTATACCCTCCACACTCTACTTTAACCCTAATTCCTCGACCCTCAACCCTATCCCTAAACCCTTGACCCTCGAACCTCAACCCTCAACCCTCAACATCAAACCCTAATCCCTCAACCCTTAACTCTGATCCCTCAACCTTCAACCCTAATCCTAAACCCTAAACCCTCAACGCCAAATTCTAATCCCTCAACCCTTCACTCTAATCCCTCAACCCTAAACCCTATCCCTAAACCCTCAACACTATACCTTAAACCCTAATCCCTCAACCCTAACCCTAAACCTTGTCCCTAAACCCTAATCCCTCAACCCTCAACCCTAATCTGTCATCCGTCATCCCTCAACTCTAATCCCTCATTCCTAAACCCTAAACGCTATCCCTATTCCTAGAACCTCAACAGGCTCGATACTATACTTTAAACCCTAATCCCTCTACCATCGACACTCTTATTTAACCCTAATCCCTTGACCATTAACCCTATCCCTCAACCTCAACCCTCAACCCTCAACCCTCAACTCTCAACATTAAACCCTAATTCATCAACCCTAAACCCTAATCCCTCAAACCTAAACCCTATCCCTAAACCATCAACCCTCAACACTATACCTTAAACCCTAATCCCTCAACCCTCAACCCTAAACCTTATCCCTAAACCCTAATCCCTCAACCCTCAACCCTAATCCCTCATCCCTCAACTCTAATCCCTCATCCCTAAACCCTAAATGCTATCCCTATTCCTAAACCCTCAATAGACTCGATACTATACCTTAAACTCTAATCCCTTATCCCTAAACCCTCCAACCCTATCCCTAATCCTTATACCCTCCACACTCTACTTTAACCCTAATTCCTCGACCCTCAACCCTATCCCTAAACCCTTGACCCTCGAACCTCAACCCTCAACCCTCAACATCAAACCCTAATCCCTCAACCCTTAACTCTGATCCCTCGACCTTCAACCCTGATCCTAAACCCTAAACCCTCAATGCCAAATTCTAATCCCTCAACCCTTCACTCTAATCCCTCAACCCTAAACCCTATCCCTAAACCCTCAACACTATACCTTAAACCCTAATCCCTCAACCCTAACCCTAAACCTTGTCCCTAAACCCTAATCCCTCAACCCTCAACCCTAATCTGTCATCCGTCATCCCTCAACTCTAATCCCTCATTCCTAAACCCTAAATGCTATCCCTATTCCTAGACCCTCAACAGGCTCGATACTATACCTTAAACCCTAATCCCTCTACCATCGACACTCTTATTTAACCCTAATCCCTTGACCATTAACCCTATCCCTCAACCTCAACCCTCAACCCTCAACCCTCAACTCTCAACATTAAACCCTAATTCATCAACCCTAAACCCTAATCCCTCAAACCTAAACCCTATCCCTAAACCATCAACCCTCAACACTATACCTTAAACCCTAATCCCTCAACCCTCAACCATAAACCTTATCCCTAAACCCTAATCCCTCAACCCTCAACCCTAATCCCTCATCCCTCAACTCTAATCCCTCATCCCTAAACCCTAAATGCTATCCCTATTCCTAAACCCTCAACAGACTCGATACTATACCTTAAACTCTAATCCCTTATCCCTAAACCCTCCAACCCTATCCCTAATCCTTATTCCCTCCACACTCTACTGTAACCCTAATTCCTCGACCCTCAACCCTATCCCTAAACCCTTGACCCTCGAACCTCAACCCTCAACCCTCAACATCAAACCCTAATCCCTCAACCCTTAACTCTGATCCCTCAACCTTCAACCCTGATCCTAAACCCTAAACCCTCAACGCCAAATTCTAATCCCTCAACCCTTCACTCTAATCCCTCAACCCTAAACCCTATCCCTAAACCCTAACCCTAAACCTTGTCCCTAAACCCTAATCCCTCAACCCTCAACCCTAATCTGTCATCCGTCATCCCTCAACTCTAATCCCTCATTCCTAAACCCTAAATGCTATCCCTATTCCTAGACCCTCAACAGGCTCGATACTATACCTTAAACCCTAATCCCTCTACCATCGACACTCTTATTTAACCCTAATCCCTTGACCATTAACCCTATCCCTCAACCTCAACCCTCAACCCTAAACCCTCAACTCTCAACATTAAACCCTAATTCATCAACCCTAAACCCTAATCCCTCAAACCTAAACCCTATCCCTAAACCATCAACCCTCAACACTATACCTTAAACCCTAATCCCTCAACCCTCAACCCTAAACCTTATCCCTAAACCCTAATCCCTCAACCCTCAACCCTAATCCCTCATCCCTCAACTCTAATCCCTCATCCTTAAACCCTAAATGCTATCCCTATTCCTAAACCCTCAATAGACTCGATACTATACCTTAAACTCTAATCCCTTATCCCTAAACCCTCCAACCCTATCCCTAATCCTTACACCCTCCACACTCTACTTTAACCCTAATCCCTTCAACCTCAACCCTATCCCTAAACCCTTGACCCTTGAACCTCAACCCTCAACCCTCGACATCAAACCCTATTCCCTCAACCCTTAACTCTAATCCCTCATCTCTCAACCCTAACCCTAAACCCTAAACCCTCAACCCTCAACCCTAAACCCTATCCCTAAACCCTCAACACTATACCTTAAACCCTAATCCCTCAGCCCTCAACCCTAAACCTTATCCCTAAACCCTAATCCCTCAACCCTAAACCCTAATCCCTCAACCCTCAACCCTAATCTGTCATCCCCCAAATCTAATCTTTCATCCCTAAACCCTAAATGCTATCCCTATTCCTACACCCTCAATAGAATCGATACTATACCTTAAACCCTAATCCCTTATCCCTAAACCCTCCAACCCTATCCCTAATCCTTATACCCTCCACACTCTACTTTAACCCTAATTCCTCGACCCTCAACCCTATCCCTAAACCCTTGACCCTCGAACCTCAACCCTCAACCCTCAATGTCAAACCCTAATCCCTCAACCCTTAACTCTGATCCCTCGACCCTCAACACTATACCTTAAACCCTAATCCATATCCCTCAACCCTTAACCCTTAAAACTTAAACCCTATCCCTACACCCTCAACACTTGACACTATATCTTAAGCCTTAAACCCTCATCCCTAAAGCCTCAACCCTCAATCCTTAAACCTTCAACCCTAAACCCTATCCCTAATCCCTCTACCCTCGACACTCTAACCCTAACCTCGACATCAAATGCTAATCCATCAACCCTAAACCCTAATCCTCAACCCTCAACCCTCAACCCTCAACACTGTACCTTAAACCCTAATCCCTCAACCCTCAACCCTAAACCTTATCCCTAAACCCTAATCCCTCAACCCTCAACCCTAATCCATCATCCCTCAACTATAATCCCTCATCCCTAATCCCTAAATGCTATCCATATTCCTAAACTCTCAACAGACTTGATACTATACCTTAAACCCTAATCCCTTATCCCTAAACCCTCTAACCCTATCCCTAATCCTTACACCCTCCACACTCTACTTTAACCCTAATCCCTCGACCCTAAACCCTATCCCTAAACCCTTGACCCTTGAACCTCAACCCTCAACCCTTAATGTCAAACCCTAATCCCTCAACCCTTAACTTTGATCCCTCGACCCTCAACCGTAATCTATCATCCCTCATCCCTAAACCTTAAACGCTATCCCTATTCCTAGACCCTCAATGGGCTCGATACTATACCTTAAACACTAATCCCTTATCCGTAAACCTTCCAACTCTATCCCTTATGCCTTAACCCTCATGATTAATAGCCTTGAACGTAAAAAAATTTGAGTGGGACATAACGCGAGCGCGTTATAACGCGCTCGCGTTATGTCAAACATGGCAAAAGACAGACTTGCAGGAAAGAAAAATGCAAGGCAAAACATAACGCGAGCGCGTTATAACGCGCTCACGTTATTTCTTGCTTTGGGAATCCCAAGCCTTGGGCTTGGGATTTGCTTTGTATTTCCAACCCAAAGGCTTGGAGTGCCTTATGAACAGTCACAGACGTGTTTTTCTATATTCTTCAGAATTTCACATAATTTCGTTCGTGCTAACCCTCAGATTTGCACGTGTTTCAAGGTTGAACAAATCGAACACATGGGTAATGTTAGGCTTTCCCTTAGCTATTTGACGATGTGATTTTTTTCACATTTTAACAATGTTAAGCCTTTCATCTTTAATTTCTTTTGTTTGTGTGTCCGTTTTTATGTAAAAACCGTTGTTTGGTCTTTTTTTCATTGTAAAATAACTATTCATTCAAATTTCAAAAAAATTACATATTTAGAAACTAGACTCCATTCTACAAATATTAAAAAAATAAAAAAATAATTTTCAATTAGTTTTCAAAATTTATAGGGGTAGCACGGCCAAAATTATGTTTTTTAGGATGTGTCCACTTTAAAAATTAGTAAAAAATCAAATATTCATCAAAAAATTATCAGAAAAATCAGGCATAAACTACATGCTATTAGCTAATTTCTCACCAAAGCGATTTTAAAAATACCAAAAAAAAGTTGACCTTTTGAGGGAGCCACAAAACATGCTATGTTATGTTTTTTTGACAGAAACAACACCAATTTCTGTGGCTCCCTCTTTTGAACCCCTTAATCTATGCCATTTTCAAAACAAAATAGTAGTTTAGAAAGTAGACTCGGAGCACTACGAACATTGTTTTGGTTGCATCTCTAAATTTTGAGTGTAACTATGCTCAATTTCTCATCCAAGGCCAGTATTTCCTGATTTCAGAAAAAAAGTGGCCACTTAAGACCCCTTTTTGGCCCCCCATCTTCTTGCACTTACCCTAAAGTGGGCTAAGAGGATCATCATGGTTTGCTTGATCATTGATAGGTTCTTCATCGTAGATGGGATTTTGATCATAGATAGGATTTAGCATGATGGGATTAATGTTCTCTTGTATAGGTTCGTCATCAGCGATAATATGTTGATCATAGGAGAGATATAGGTTATGCATGGTTGGAAACTGAATCTCTTTCTCATGTATAGGATAAAGTGGCTCCTGGAGAGGTTCATTATTATGGATATCATCTTGATCATAGAAAAGCCATTGGATCTCTAGTTCATGCATAGGATCAAGTTGCTCATGGATAGCCTCTTCATCAACACTAGTATCTTGATTAGGGAAAAGATATAGGTTATGGATGGGTTGCATGAAAGTGTTTTGATCTTGAGTTGGACTAGGGCTTAATGTTTCCACATGCTTAGGATTAAACTCTTGACATACCTCTTGGGTTGCTTGAATGGAAGTGGAAGGCTCTCGGATAGGCTCTTGGTCAACAACATGAGAACATGATGACTTAACTTGGATTCATAATCAGAGACTCTTGAATAGGCTTGATGGCTTGTTGGTCACATGATGGGATTGAAGGGCTAAGAATGTTAATTGAGGGCTCTTGGATAGGCTCTTGGTCAACAATATGAGGGTGTGACAGACCTTGACTCTGGTGCATGGTAGAAGGCTCTTTGAGAAGCTCAAGGGGTTGTGGATGACATGAAGGCGTTGTAGGCGTTGACAAGACATCGGAAGAATCTTTGGTAAGGTCAAGGACTAGACTTTGGGGACATGGTTGACTTTCTGCTAGTAGTCCTTGGATCACATCCTTTGTAGGTGTATGGGTAGATGGATGAGTGGATTTGGCTTTCTCCCTAGCTTTGCTTTTGTTGTATAAATGTGGAAAACATTTTTCTCACCACTCATCTGATTCTTTTTTGGTGTGCCATTTAAAATTTGAGGAACTAGATGGCGGTGTTGGCGTGGGACTGGTATGTTTTGGGATATGTGTTTTAGGATATGGTGAAGGAGGATTGGTAGACGGGATGGCATATGATTTCCCTCTTGAGGTGGCGGTTGCCTTGTCAATAGTATCATTAAGACAGAAAATAGATGTATGGGTTTGGGGCGAGGCGTAGCTAGTACTGATACATTCAGCTTGTAAGATTGCCATTTCTTGTTGTATGACTTGGAGTTCTTGAGCAATTGCTATACGGTCTTGGGGCGAGGGACCTAAGTTTATTTGTAATTCCATATATTGTAGTTTTTGAATAAGATATTCTAATTTGTTTGCCATTGACACAAGACTGGAAAAGCTTACTAGTTTGGATGTGCAAAAACAAATGTGTCAGAACAAAGTGCAACTGCATCACAAGTCGAGACAAGTGTGCTTGGAAGAAAGAGTTGAATGACTTGTCTTATGTGTTTGGTGTTTAAACTTGATTTGGCAATGATCACACATGTACAAACATGATTCACTCACATAAGACACATAAGCAACCATGAATGTTGAATTTGAAGAATATGTTGATTAGTAAACAAGCACACGTGGAAGACACATCAACATGCCCTAATGCCTAGTTTGATGTAAGGTATGGCCAGTTAGGTTTGGTCAATGTTTAAATGAGGTTGACTAATGATTTGAAAGTGAAATCCTGTCACACAGCTGAGAGAAGGGGGTAACCCACCCTTCACCTTCACTTCCCAAAGGTAGAAAGTTCTTTGGGGCTTAGCCAAGAGTGACAAGATTCTGATTTCAAAGAGGGTGTCTTTCGATTCAGCCTTGGATGAGGTCATCCCTAGGGGTGATGAAATCCCCTAGCAGGTCTCCTAGGAAAGGGGTAAACAAAAGTGAATCAAGTGAGGTGTTTTTGATCTCCAAGGTCACCTGGCGGTGCGAGGAGAGAGCATACACACGCACACTTGATTCACACTCACACTTGTAAATTAACCCTTAAGAATTCAAATGTGAGGAAGGCACTTCAAGCACAGGTTCTTTTTAAAGCCCAAATCAAGATGTGAATGGAAGACACTGGTTTATTTTATGCCCAATTTCAGATGTGATGAAGACAAATGTTCGTTTTATGAGCCCAAATTGAAGTGTGTATGCAAACAAGATTGAGAGATAAAGGATGAAAATGGATGCACCTGATAATATTTATGTCCAAATTGATGTGTTTGCTGCTCCTGATGTTTGTCCAGTCCCGAATGATCACCTGCAAGTCACGAAAATGACAACAAAGCAAGTAGACTAGCCAAGGAGATTGTGATGCAAAAATTGATAATTTGATAAAATCTGATAAGAAATGAATTGATATAGAAAAATAGATTGCATGAACAGATTCTACATGAAATTCTATGCAATTTCAAAAAAAAATTTGCGAAAATTCGATCAAAAATGCAAAAGATATGATGATTTGAAGTTTTTAAGCTTGTTTGACTTTGAATGATGAAAAAGGTGGGAAAAAGTATAGTCACCTGATGAAAACCTCACAACTACGAAGTACTCGGAGTCCTCTTTCCGACGAGTCCTTGTTTGCGTGATTTCGCCTCCGTATGACCAAGTTATGTGAGTTTGAAAAAGTCAGCCTCCTTTGGCATGTGGAAGGCAATGAGCATGTTAACTGGTAGTTTTCTACTAACCGCTAATAGTTGGAGTTATCGCGGTCACATGTAGTGGTTTGAGGCTGGCAGTTATGGTTTGTCCTGCAATTTATGTTAGACCGGCCCCTGGTCTTCAATATGACCAGGGGCTCAATATATGCAAAAAAAATTAAAAAATAAAAATAAAAATAAAAAAGACTTTAGACAAAGCTAAACTTAAGAGCTAAATGTTAACCCTAAACTATCAATGCCGACCCCTAGTGGTTAGGGTTTGCTGTAGTGGGAAAAAAGACTAGGCCTGCGAATGGCGATCGCTTGGCGGACGGGTGATTATAGGCGGCGTGCAGGGGTGGAGCTCAGATGGCGGTGGTCGGGGGCAAGGCGCAGGGAGAAGGGCAGAAGGTTTGGGGTGGTCGGCAGAGGGGAGTACAGAAGGCACAGGAGCAGTGAATGGGGGAGGAGGAGGCTCGAGCGGTGGTCAGGTGCTGTGGGGAGGTCTCAGGGAGAAGGGCGAGGCGGCAGTGGAGACAGCAGGCGGGGAAGGGTTGTGGGAGGCGGTCAGAGGTGGCCGCGGCGGAGCTGCGGCAAGAGGATGTAGGGTGCAGCGGCACAGTGGCGGCAGTTTAATGTGTAGAGAGTGGCGGATAAACCAGGGGGTGGCACGGGGGGGAAACGGAGAGGTGGTCGCGGTGTTGGAAGTGGTGGATCGGCGGCGCTGTCTCAAACCAAACCAATTTGATTTGACCTTCCTGCGAAAATAAAACCTGCAAACTGAAAATATTCCCTGCGACTTCAAACACAAACCCGCAGTACGGAGTAGTACGGTCAGTCCATACAATACGGACTGTACCCTAAATATTTTTTGAAAATTTTCAAAAATTTTAGTCACAGAATATATGCAAATTTACTGTCAAAAAACTCAGAAATAGCGTTCTGGTCGCAACGATGAGGTCAGTTTTTGTCTAGGATGCAACCTGCAACACTTAATCACCAAAACTTGCAAAAAATTGTTACAAAACGAAGATTTTAACAAGAAGCCTTCACAAAACGATGAGTAGATTCGAGACAGTGGGCGCCAAAATGTGAGGGGGAGAATGTGAGTTCAAATACATGAAAACATACAAAACCCAAACACCAATAGAATGTGAAGGCAAAGAGGAATCAAACCAAGATAAGCAAGAACATACTTACAACCCTTTTTTGCCTATCATTTCCCATTGTTGCCTATCTTGCTTTGATCTTGATTGGAGAAGCCCTCAGAAGCTTTTTTGCTTGCTTGCTTGTTTGAAGATGACAAAGGAAGAATGGCTCTTGATATGTGTTGAATGTGATCTTCAACACACAATAATGGAGGATACTTGAGAATGGAATTGAGAAGAGAAGATGAGAGAATTTTGGGTATAGTGATTGTGCAAAATGAAGTTCCTCCCTAATGGCTTAGAAGAGGGTTCTATTTATAGATTTTCTGAAAATAGAATGGAGGGTGAGGATCCAAAGATGAGATCAATGGCTAGGAATAAAAGTGAATCTTTTATTCCTAGTGGATTATGACAATTGAATTAAGAATTCAATAGTGGAGGACAGTGGGTTATGACAATTGAATTAAGAATTCAATAGTGGAGGATAGTGGGGAACATTGAATTTAAAATATTCAATGGGTGAAGGCTAGTGGGGAACATTGAATAAAATATTCAATGGGTGAAGGCTAGTGGAGAACATTGAATAAAATATTCAATTGGTGAAGGCTAGTGGGGAACATTGAATAGAATAGTCAATTTGTGAAGGATAATTGATTTAAAGATTTATTTTGGAAAATGGAGGATATTAGCTAATTAAATATTAAGAATATTTAATTATATGTGCAACATGGTGAGGTGGAAGAGATGAGGTGGATTTTAGGACTTGGGACATTAGAAGAAATTAGGGATTCTAATTGACAGAAGGAAATAAGAATTAAGATAAATATCAAAATATTTACTTAATTCAACCTGAGCCAATTTTAGGTGTATACACAAGTAAGCTCCATTAATAAAGGTCCTATATACATCTAAGTGTCCATTTTAATTGAATCAACCCTAAGAGCATCCAAGTTTTCATATACGTTTATATGTCCTAATTAGAAAATCACTCACAACAAACCATGAAAGCACAAGAGATGTTACCACTAGAAATTTATCTCAAGCACAGGACCACAACTTCAAATGAACTAATCAAAATTGAGGAAATAATAGAGAAGACTTTGTGTTGTGGTCATCTTCAAGCTTGCTCCTTGTGACTACAAAATTTGAAGGGTCCATTTGAGTGTCCATATCCTAGGTATGTGAAAATTATTATTCCTAGTATTCATCCATTATTTGCTAATTTGTTGTTAGTTTTCCCCTTTAATGGTTAGGATTTTTATCTTTAAGCTACTAGGGTTTTTTATTTTATAAAATAGTTATTTGTGTTTCTAGTCTTTACATCTAAAAAATCATTGTAGCCCAAATATCCTATCCATTGCAACGTTATTTCATCCTAGTTTTTTTTATTTTCTAAAATATCATCCAAGTGAAGCCCTAACCAAGAACTTGTTCAATTACTTCCCTGAGCCACAAAGAAATTCAACAAACCAATTGGAAAGGGTGTACTAATAGATCAATTGGAGGATAATAATGTATATATATGAGACCCTTTGACCTTTAGGACTAGTTGGGAGTTATTTAGAGTCTTTTTCAAGAAATACTTTGTAGATATCCCCTTATGCAATCCTTGGTAATTCAACTTTGGAAATTTGGTTGTCCCAAATTGCTTCATGAGACTTGAACTAGTATAGTGGACAACCAAAATGGATGACCCTAGGTCCTACAATGTGAAGGATACAGAGGGCAGTAAGAGCTTTACTATAAACAAACAGTTGTTTTAGGCTATGTTTAAGTTGAACCCTATTGTTGTTGAACAATTCAATTTGAAAACCTTGGCTACAAAATACAACATTAGATATAGTTATAGAGTTAAATGGCTACCACATCATAGGATTAAGAAGGATAAGAAAAACCATAAACTTGAGCCCATCCCTGAAGATGAAGTTGAAAGCCTAGATATGGACAAGTTTGAAGGGTATTAGAGATACATACCAAGATATATGTCAATTTATGGGGATAGATGCACAACAAAAAATGAATAAGGGAACCATGGTGTTAACTTTAAATGTACAACACCCCCAATTGAATAGGTGGTTTGATTATAGAATGCTTTTGGAAAAACATATACATAAGGAGTTAAACCATATTTAAGAATCAAGGATCAAATGAATCCTTTCGATGGTATTCCATATTGTGTCACATTTATCTATATGTTTTGTCTGATGAAGGGGTGGACACATTGGGTATTGAACTTATGTTAGATGTGTTGCCTCAAAGAGTATTAAAGTCTATCTAGTTGTGGACTTATTCATTTAAATATAAATTTTCCAAATTCATAATATTGCATCTTCGAGGATTACTTTATCACTTCCCCATGTGAGACCAAGATTATCAAAGTATTTCTAGGAATTTTTAAGACCCTATGCACACAAGCCAAATGTAAAGATTGGTCATAATTGGGGAGATTGATTTCTTCATGGAAACTATAATGTTATCAGAATTAATGAAGCTACAATAATTCCCCATATATTCCCTAAATGGATCTCATATAGAGTTGCTTTCTTGGAGTCGATGTGGTAACTCTAGAACTTTAACTATGTTCATTTCAAGTCTCAAGAGAGGAGGGGCTTCTTACCTACCTACGCCCCATTTTGTATTTTATTATATTGGGTAAAGAGGGCTATGAAAAATTAAGTGATACCATCAATAAATATGGCATGGAATTGGAAAATGCCAGATAGGATGACCCACATAGATTTATCCACAATTTGTAAAAATAGGTTGGTGGGGAAAGTTGTGAGCATCTTTATGTTGAAAAGGAGGATCTCATTAGGAGCTTCTAGGATGAAATGAAGGAGGAGTTGGGAAGGGATATATGGAAAAGAGTTGAGCTTCTAGAAAGAAGAAGAAAATTAAATGATTCAGAGTAGAAGGAACCTTCCTTGAGATAAGAGACCCAACAAAAAGAATGAAGACCAAACTTGACAATGTGGAGACCATGGGAATAGTTTCAAAATTGGTAAAAATTGTAGAATTAGGAGATCCAATCAAGCAAATGAAAGAAAGGTCTATAGTAAGACCTACTTTGTCTAATGTTTCAATTTGTGGGCCTTCAATGCAGTAAGGGACAAAGAAAACATCTGATGCAGGAGCATCCAGTGGTGTAAGGGCAATCTTGCATCACCCAAAAAAAGATGTGTTTCAAAATTGTTGATGTTCTTTCCATTTCTTTTCAAAATTTGTGGTTCTGTTTCCATAATCGCTTGAATAATGATGTACAACTTTCAGTTTTGCCAAACTGCTAAAAATAGTAACCTGCTATTTTTAGAAAGTTCGCATTTAGGCACGGATTGAAGTAAAAATTTACAGGAAGTTACATAACAAAAATATAAGACCTTTGGCGAAGGAATCACACAAAGATCATTTGCGAGCTGAAAGATATTAAAGTTTATGTTTCCTAAAAAAAGCCTGAAAATTATTCAAACTCAAGTTTGAGGCAGTAAATGGCCCTGTACGGACCCGAAAATGACCAAAACTAGCAGAGCTTGTTTTTAGCGCCTAGAGCACTCTGTGAACTTCCTGACGCATAAAACAGTTCGTCAATCGGACACCCAGATCAAAAGTTATGGCTCCCAGAAGTTGACCTATTTTTGGAGGGAGATGTAAATTTCAAAATTAGGTTGTTGGCCGCCAAAAAGGCTAATAATAACCATTTTTTGGAACCCTGGGCAGTAGTAGAGTTAAGGGGGAAACTGTAGAGTCAAGAAGAGGTGGGGAAATAGAAACCTTAGCTGATTTGGGGGTTACAGAATGCTGATAATTCCAGAGTCTTGTGATAGGAAGCTGTAATGTGTTGCAGCCTATGGAGGGTTGATTCCTCTGATTGTATTTGAGCTTCTATAATGTAATAAGTTGTCCAAATCAACAAAGAAAGTTTTATTTTCTGTGTGCAATTTCTATTGTTGTGTGTTTTATGATTTACCCCCCTTCATCAACATCACCTTAGTCATAGCAACTCCATCTCATAAAGCAAAAGGAAAATTTCCCCTATTTGAGTCTCCTTTTGTGTCATTATTACAAGTAAAGCCAAGAATCATGGGGAGGGGTTATGTTCAAGATGAAATTGGACCACACACCCTAGTAATTTATGATGATATAGAGGGTTTTAAAACTTTTGTGCCACCAAGTGACCCTATCCAAGATATAATATCATCCCCTATACATCATTGGAGAATTCAGACCACAACCTATAGTGTCCAAACCATGTTGGCCTCTTTTGATGATGATGAAGCTATTTTACATGTGAGAAAAAATGTGTGTGAAGAATTTTTGTCCAAGAAGGAATTCATAAAGACATGAGAATTTAAAATGTTGTTATTTAGGATAAGGAAAAAACCTAAAAGAGATGAACAAGATAGAAAGGAACATGTTGAGTTGATGCAAGAGGGTCCTAATACTACAAAGAGTTCACTAGAAACATTTGATGTTAATGTAGAAAACATAACCCCTGAACAAGGAAGAAGGTTGGTTAGAGAGAGTGAGTGCTTGTTGCTACCAATGTGGGACATATTGCCTATGTAATTTCACTTGATACTATTAGCCAACAATTACCACATGAAGACAATATACAAGGAAGCTAAATTAGTTGCATAGAATAAAGACAAGGTAGAATCACTCATGAAGCTTGTGAGCAATTATATAATATTACTTCTTGCATTGGAAAACTAGGGAGTGAGTTGGTAAAGTAAAGGAAAGAAAACTTACTCTTAGTGGAATCAAAATTTCCATCAATTGAATGCCTCAATGGAAACAAAAAGGATTTGGCATTATGAAGGAACAAATTCAAAGACTTGGCACCCTTGTTTGCTAAGCCACTTCTAGCAAGGGATAGAGTGGACCCTCTACTTTTTAGTCACCAAGTAGATAAGATCATAACATTGGAGACCCTAGTGAATAGTTTTATCAAAGAAACAAATGTCACCCTAAATGCCAGATTTGAAGATAAAATAAATAAAGCCAAAGAGATTATCAACAATAGTGGCCCAAAATGGGATGAATGGTACAATAAGTACTATAATGGGGCCTAATTGTTTTATATACTTTATTCATTCATTTTATGTAATGTTTGGCATTTTTTAGAATAAAGTAAGTATGCAGTACTCTTGGACTCTATTGCCTACACTCTACAAAGGAGACAACGAATGATTAGTTTGAGAGCAGCTCGAAAGAAAGATTACATGACCAACACATGATAGTTGTAGAAAGAAACACAAGGGTGACAATTCAGTATAAGTTCGTAGGTATCATGAATAAGAGTTGATTGGATTAGAGCATTCACATATGAAGAAGAGTTTATTAGATTTTCAAAAAAAAAACTAAATGATGAGGGTGGACTCCACCCAAAACACATACAAAAATAATTTATAGATTTCAAATAGACAAGAACAAGATCTCGAGAAAGATTAGTTAAGAAAACTGCAAACTGTTTTAGAATTTCTTCATTAAACTTGCATGTAAAAGGCTACAAATCTAAAATATAATTCCCAGGGTCATATTCCCGCTTATTACAGCATTATGGGATGTCTTACAATAGAAATATCTAACTTACAGAGCCTTCTAGATCTATCTTCTTATATCTACCTGACCTCCTTATTCACATGGACAGAACTTGCTAATAACTCCCCTCCTACTACTTCTGGAAAATAGGTTATAAATACACATTAGCACCACTTAGTGTAATTTCCCCAATGTTGGATTGCTTTGAAAAGTGTAACTCCCCTTTGGGCACCAAAATGAACCCAACTATCCATTTTTCCTGCCCAAGAAAGAATTTTTTAAATTTTAAAATTGAGAAACTAGGTAGCGCAACTTCCAAGAGCCATAACTTTTGAACTGGATGTCTGATTGACAAACTGTTTGATGTGTTGGAAAGCTCGTGAAAAATTGAAGCTCAAAAAATGTCTTGTTAAGGGATATTTTGATTTTTGATCAATTTTTGGGATGTTTAGGAACCTCTAAGTGCCTCAAAATTGATTTTGAAACTTTTTACATGAACCTCAAAAACTAAAACTTTAATATCTTAAAATCTAGACATGACCTTAGGCTGAAATTTAATAAGAATGTTTATGTTATTATTCCAAAGCTTAGGAGAAAATTTCAGACCCAACCGCTTCTCCAATATAGGGTTACTAAAAATAGTAAGCCCTGGTATTCTTAGCCTTTTTGGAAACTTTGAAGGTTCTGAATCATTATTCAAGCAAATGGGTATCCGAAAATACAAAATTTGAAAAGAATAGGAAACAAAATCATCATTTTTTTGGGTGATGAAAGATTGCTTTTACACCACTAGATGATCATGCATCAGACACCTAGGGTAATTTGAGAAGTGACATTGTCACATCTCAGGTGTTTGAGGAAAACCCAAACAGTCAACCTCTGCCTTAGACAACCACAAAGAATCTTTGACAGTCCTTCCTTTCCAGTTCACCAAATATTCTTTATATTGTCTACTCTGAGTACTTCTTCCCACATGACTATCCAAGATTTCTTCTATCTCCTCTTTTGAGGTAGATGTCGGGATACTCCACCGTTCTTTTGTTGGTCCATCCTTTGTGCCAATTTCATGATACTATGTTAAATCAACAATGTTAAACATAGGGGAAATGTTGATTACACTCCTCATTAGGATTTCCTGAATCATGCATTTCCTTTTCGGAACCTCTATAACATATGCATTTCCTGAATCATGCTTCTTCAGGATTTTGCATGGTCCAAATTTCTTCATTTTTAACTTATTGTGTGTCCCCATTGGGAACCTTTCTTTCCTTAGGTGAACCATGACTTCATCACCAACCTTGAATTGCTTAAACTTTCATTTCTGATATGCCTTAGCCTTGTACTGAGAATTCATTTTATTAATAGGTTGTCGTACCTCTTCATGTAAGCTCTTCAAGTGTTTTGCAAAGTCTTCAGCCTTAGCACTACTCTTCTCTCCTCTGTTTATCTTTCTCAACTCAAAAGAATTTCTTAGACTACTCCCATATATAATTTGGAATGTGGATTTATCAATACTCCTATTGATAGAATTGTTATAAGTAAACTCTACCTATGGTAATATCAAATCCCATCCCTTGGGCTTATCTCCTACTAAGCATCTTAGCAAGTTTTCCCAAATCTTAATTCACTACATCTATATGTCCATCAGTCTGTAGATGATGTGCAGAACTGAGTTTCAACTCATTCTTCAGCATTTTCCATAAGGTCCTCCATAAATACCCAACAAACTTGGTATCTCTATGTGAAACCATACTCCTTAGTAGACCATGTAGCCTAACCATCTCTTTGAAAAACAACTTTGCAATGTGAACATCACTAGTTTTCAGGGCCCCCTGACCTTGGATGGAACAAACTCAAAAACTTTGATGGGGCCTCTAAGGGGAACCCGGGTCAGGCGGGAGGGGGTGGATTAGTAAGAGATAGCGAAGGCAGGGTTCTGAGAACTTATGCAAGGAACTTGGGAATTCAAACAAACAACTTTGCTGAGGCTTTTGTAGTTTACCAAGGTATCTACATGGCTAAGGATCTTGGGACTATAAAATTAATTATGGAAGGGGACTCTAAGAATGTCCTATACATGCTAAACTCGAAGGCCACCCCTAATTGGATGGTTAAATAAATCATTGAATTGTACAAAACTAAGCTAAGAGACATGGAGAACGTGGGGTTTCTTCATATCTATAGGGAAGGAAATACTAAATCTTATGCTTTAGCTAATATCAGCTGCAAGATAAATGATGTTATTAAGTGGAGACTTAGAGATGACGTCCCAGAGCAGTTTAGTGATCTAAACTATAATGAGGAAACCAATTCAAATTAATGAAATGAATGCCCTGGCATAGTAGGGGTCTCATCACACGAAGCAGCATAGATACTTGACTGTCAGCAATCATAACCTGATATGCTTCAAACCCTTCGATTCTCACAACAGATACATCTTCATCTCGATTAGTCTCAGCATTATTTCTTGTAGATTTTACAGGAGTGACTACAATACTGAGGAATGCAAAATGGCAGGTGACCTAATGCAAACTGAACCCACTGGGCATGAGAAAATCAAAGAAGATGTGGAGCTTTGGGGGATTCTGCAGAGAAGAAATTTCACCCAGTACATTGAAACTATGAATGGTTTTGATACTATCATTTCTAGAGAATTTGCTAACTCTTGGAAATCTGGGGTCATGTACATTCAAGGGATCTCTTTTAGGGTGATGGAGGAGTTGTTTGTAGAGGTCATAGGTCTTAGCATGTAGGGAGCTAGGATCCCGAAGAGATTGAAGGGGAACTATAGTGAGTAGATGAAGAAGTTCCTGCAGAATGGTGACAATGTGAATAGACTTCAAAATGGGTTCAATAGAGAGGATCTACCTAGGGTCTGGAAGAGGGTCGCCAAAGTCCTCATGAGGTATGTAACCATAGATGGAAGGTTCAAGAGATTTCATGCATATCTTTTTCCTTTACTCAATCACTTCTGCCATAATATGAAGATTAATTTTCCCTATTAGATTTTCACGTCCTTAGAGGAATCAGTCCAAAAAGTCCTATTGGGTGAAAAGCCCATTCCCCTGCATCAGAGCCTTATCTATGCCCTATATAAATTTGAACTTTCATTAACCCCTGCTATAGCCTTCAAACTGAGAATTTACAATCCCCATTTGATTGAGAATATACCTGGGATTACTGGGAATAAGGTAGCTGGTAGCAAGTTTGTCATTCAAGGTCCAACCCTTGGTAGGGAAGAAGGTTCTAGTCCAGGAAAGAATCATGAAGCTTTGGCTTCTAGCAAAACTAAACTTTCTACTAAGAAAAGAATAGATTTAAGGGAGTTGGGGAAACTTCTAGTAAACCTAGCATGCATCCCACCAAGGAACCCCAGGCTAAAGTTGTTAACTTGAAGGGTAAGGGTTTGGCCAAGGAAGATTCTCCTGCTAAGGATCATGAGAAAGACTATAAGGCCCCTCTTGAGAAAGCTGAGACCTTAAAGTTAAGGAGGAGGAAAAATGTGAACCTAAACTCTGAGACCAAAATTGATATTGTCGATGTTGATCCCCCTAGCAAACCTTTTCTTAGAAGTAGAAAGGACCCTAAAGAAAAAGAGAACATGTAGACTATTGTGAAGGCTACTGCTTCCCATCCTGGAGGTAACAAAGGCAAAGGTAAAATTGATGAACATAAGGAAAGGGTTAGCATTGATCATGGTACCACTGCTAGAGAAGAAGACTGCCATATCAAGGACAAAAGGAAAACTATGGAACAGTATATCAACCAAAATGATAGCCCCAAGGATCATGAACCCCCTCCCAAAAAGACTCAAGGTACCCCTATCAACATTCAAAGGGTGTAGAGCTTCTGGTAAAACTGTGTATTGCTTTATTTTGCATCAACGTTTCGGATCACACTCTGTGATCCATCATCAGGATGAGAAGAAGAGAATGAGAATGAGATAAACTATTGCTTTATTTTGCATCAACGTTTCAGATCACACTCTGTGATCCATCATCAGGATGAGAAGAAGAGAATGAGAATGAGATAAACTAAAGTTTATCTCATTCTCATTCTCTTCTTCTCATCCTGATGATGGATCACAGAGTGTGATCCGAAACGTTGATGCAAAATAAAGCAATACACAGTTTTACCAGAAGCTCTACACTCATATCATGGACTGTGGAAATATCATGTATACAACATTCAAGGGGATAACAAAAAGGATTGTAATTCTTGTAGTCAAGTGGTGGAGAAGATTACCAATCTCTACCAGGCTCTTGACCTCCAAAATCAGGTGCTCAAGTGGCAACTGGCACAGCTTCACCATGCCAAGAGAAAAATCTAGCACCTTGAAGTGATCACTCAACTAGAAACTACAGATTGGCCTAAAGACAACAAGGATGAGTTGTGGGACCAAGTGGAGAATTTGGCCAAGGAGTTTGAGAAGTGTGAAAAGATGGAAGATAAGATTGTTAAGATAAAAGATAACCAGGAGCAGCTCAAGAAAAATGTGGAGGAGTTAGTGGAGTTTAGCAGAGAGACAATAAAAAATTCTGCACTACTACTCTATATGTGTTCAAAGAAGAACTGGAAAAATGCAAGGCCATGAGGGAAGCCAGAACTAGTAAGACAACTCAAGATAATCAAAAACGGGTCATGGTTGTCCTAGCCAATAGGTCAAGGGCTAATAACAAGAATAACAAAGGCAAATAGGTCAGCTTGAAGATTGAGGTGGCCCAGGACAAGGAAACTAAGATTTAGGATTTGTAGGACTGAGACATGGTGGAGAAAACTTTTGAGGACAAGCTAAAATTCATTAACAGAGAATGGCAGGCTATTAGCAGCCTAAAATTTATGGCTAAGAAGTAGCTTGGCCCATTGTTGATTCTTCTGTGTTTGGCTGGCTCTTTTGGCCCTTTTTTGTGCTTTGTTGTTTCTTCCTATTTCTTGTTGTTTTACATCTTATAAAACTTGTTCGTATTGCCTTTTTGGCTTTTTTATATGGGTTCGGGCCCTTCCTGGTTACTTTTATCAAAACATCACTAGTTTTCTAATATGGAATGAAATGTGTCATCTTTGAAAATCTATCAACCACCACAAATATTGAATCATGCCCTCTTTGTGTCCTCGGTAAACTAAGAACAAAGTCCATTTTGATATCCTCCCATGGCCCCTCTAGTACAGGTAATGGCTGATATAGGCCAGTATTCTGACTCACTCCTTTGGCCATTTGGCATACTCTACAACTTTGCACAAATTTCTTCACATCTTGGTGCAACTGTGGTCAATAATAATTCTCATTAACAAGAGCAATGGTCTTATCTCGACCAAAGTGTCCTACCAACCCTCCACTATGCTTCTCCTTAATCAGGTTCTCTCTCATGAAACTCCTTAGAATGTACAACTGGCTAGTTCCTTTGAACAACATACCATCTTGGATTATGTAATCTAACCATCTCATCTTATCCAAGGTAATAGGCTCCAAACAAGCTTTCTAGGCCTCTGAAAAGTCTGGATCTTTAGGATACAAATTCTTGAGTGCATTGAACCCAACAACCTCTATCTTCATCTCTATCAACAAAATTTGCCTTTTGCTTAAGGCATTTGCAACTCTATTGGACTTTCCACTCCTGTGCTTCAAAACAAAAGTATAACTCTACAAAAACTCAACCCATTTTAAGTGCCTCTGATTTAACTTTCCTTAACTATTACGATACTGCAAAGCCTGATGATCAGTATATAAAACAAACTCTTTCAGCAACAAATAATGTCTCTATTTTTTCTAAGTCTGAACTATAGCATAAAACTCTTGATTATAAAAGAATATTTTTTCTTGGCATCATTAAGCTTCTCACTAAAATAGGCAATGGGCTTACCTTCTTGACTCAAAATAGCTCCTATAGCACTGCCACTAGCACCACAATCTACCTAAAATACCTTATTGAAATCTAGAAGTGCCAAAAAAGGTTGCTCTATGACTTTCTACTTCAATGTATCAAAAATCTTGGCTACTCCTGTAGTCCACTGAAACTCTTTTCTATCCCCTCTCATTGTCTCCATTAGGGGTGCACAAATGATACTAAAATTCCTGATAAATTTTCTATAAAAACTTGCCAAACCATGAAAAGATCATACCTCTGTAGCACTCCTTGGATTAGGCCAATCAATGATAGCCCTCACCTTCTCTAGATTTGTTTTAAGACCCTCAGCTGAGATAACAAATCCTAGGTACACCAACTCCCTCTTCACAAAACTACATTTCTTCAAATTAATCAGTAACTTTTCTTCCCTCAGCTTCTCAAAAACTTTCCAAACATGCATTAAGCACTCCTCCAAATTCTTACTAAAAATCAAAATATCATCTAAATAAACAATGACAAATTTACCCAAAAACTCTTTTATTACCTCGTTCTTGAGCCGCATTAATGTGCTTGGTGCATTGGTTAGATCAAATGGGATGACTAGCAATTTGTACAGACCCTCCTTAGTCTTGAAGGTTGTCTTCCATTCATCTCCTTCTCTGATTCGAATCTAGTGATATCCGCTCTTCAGTTCAATCTTCATAAAGTACTTGGCTCCACTCAAGCAATCCATAATATCATCCATCCTTGGCAATGGAAATCTATACTTGATTGTAATTTTGTTGATAGCTCAGGAATATGTATAATTCTCCACTCCCCATCTTTCTTCAGTGCTAGTACTACAGGTACTGCACATGGACTTGGGCTCTCCCTTATCAGTCATTTCCTTAATAGCTCGTGAACTTGTTTGTTCAACTCCTCATTCTCTGCAGGAGACATTCTATGGGTTGCCTTATTCAGAAAACTAGCTCCTAGTATCAAATACATTGGGTGACTTATCTTCCTCACCAGTGGTAAACCTTTTGGTACATTATCCGAAACAATGTCTTGAAATTCCTCCAATAGATCTAAGACTTCAGCTGGTACATCTTCATATTTCTCTTGGTTGATCTGAAAGGAGTCAGCACAAAGCAATAACGTACATGCTTCATACCATCCAAAAATTTCCTACCATCTACTAAGCAAATTCTAGTAGTACTACATACCTTTTCTTCCACCTCCTCAAGGGTTTCAACTTATGACGAACTCCATCCTTTGTCAGGGAATAGGTGTTTGTATGGCCATCATGGACAGCACACCTATCATATTGCCACAGCCTTCCCAATAGCATATGACATGCATACATCAGTATGATGTCACATAACACCTCATCATGGTAGTCTCCAATCTTGAACTTGACTAAACGTTGCTCATTGACCAAAGCTATATGGTCCTTCTGCAACCATGTAATCTGATATGGATGTGGATGACTTCCCCTTGTCAACTTCAACTTGTTAACCATCTCCTCTGAGACAAGATTATCAATGTTTCCACTGTCACTAATAATATCACAACACTTACCTTCACACTTGCACCTTGTGCAGAATACACTTTCCTCTAATCTAGTTCTTCCTCCTCATTTAACAATGTTCTTTTGAAAACGAGGGTTTCTCTTGTTCCTGCATCTTCAAAATGCTCAGACTGCACATCTTCATCTACATGTGCAACTTGTGCATTACCTTCAGGTCTTCTATTTGTCCTTGTTTGATGTTGGGGACACTTGTAGGCTCGATGTCCTTCTACTCCACATTGGAAATAGGTTCCTTTGAAACCTCCTCTTCCAGGTCCTTACCCAGGTCTTCCTCTTCCTCTTCCTCTTTGCTCACCATTATTTTGGTCATGAGGGCAGTAGGCATTATCTCCTTTCTCATTTCAACCAGTGCATGCTTCCTTGCTTTTCTTTTGATCTTCATTTCAACCTCCATAGGATCTTCCACCAGTCCTTCCTCCATGACCTCTTCCTCTTTGCTTACTTTCGAATATTTTATTCCACATTCAGGGAGAACCGGTACGCATCTTCTATGGTGGTCATTCTAACTAGGCTCGGTTCCTCTTGATTACTTCACCTTAACCCATTAATATAAGGAGCTACTGTCACATCTCAAACCATTATGCCTTTTAAACTTAACTATAATTAGAACTATTTTATGGATAATTGTTGTGGATTAAGTAAATATTACTTTTATTGGAAATGATGAAATGTATAGTGCTTTGGCTATTGATTTTGGATACTAACATATTAATGGAAATCTTAGTTTAATGATGGTAGGTTGTCAAAGACAAGGGTGTGGTTTAGGTAGAGGTGATTAGCTACCTGGCAGGGATGGGATGGAGAGACTCTAATTCGCCCACACAAACACTTAGTTGCATTGCATTTGTATTTCATCATTTCCTAAATAATCTCTTGGTCAATAAATTGAATGTTATTAATGATAGAAAATATCTTAGTTATGATTTCGTGATTGCCAAATTAGATAATTGTTTTGAAAATTTAAATATGCTTTTATGGAAATAAAATATATTTAATTGACATATATATTTGTTTTTATTGTGAAGGAAAGAAATTACTTTCAAATATTATTTTAGATAATTATGTGGTAAATTAGAATTACTAAAAAATATGTTTTAGTTATAAAATTTTTAATTTTTTTAAAATAGAATTCATTATTCTTCTTGATAACGATAGAGATAAACATATGGAAGAAGAAGGATAAAATAAGAATGAAAACAAAAATATTAGAAATAAAAACAAATCATCGAAAAGCATAGAAAGAAAACACCATAAGAAGAAACAAAATAAAGCAAAAAGAATGTAAGAAAATAATATTAAAAAGAGAAGAATCTACATAGAAAAGGGGGGTCGTTGAACCTAAAAAGGAGGAAAATTTTGGAAGGAAAACACACAGTACGATAGGCATAAGGAGCTGAGAAGAAAGGAAGAAGATAAGTCATTTCAAAGGGAGCAAGGGAATAATATAGAAAGAAGGCAAGCTCGGGTACTTTTCTGTTACAACCTTACAATATATGTTGCATAAATATTCCTATACGTGCTGTGTAAGCTAGATCTGTTATATATCAATGGCAATAATAGCTATTTTTAATGTATTCTCTCATCGGCCATCTACATATGTCTAACCTGACTGAGTATTGTCTATTTTTTTTATCCCAAGCAACCTTTCAACATTTCTTATGTCTCTGGAAACCTTGTAGGGTGGCCTGCCTTCTCTTGAAACATTGAAATTTAGTCAAACTCCATTCGTATTTGTGAGGTCAAATTGATCTTCCTAAAGGGAATCGATCCCCCTTAATTTTTTTTTTTTTTTCATTCGCAGCACCTAGGAATTGGCCAGTCTCTCCCTTGACCACGGCCTGTTTAAGCAATTATTGCATTATTCTTTATTTGATCTTTTTTTAGCGATCCTTTTGACCTAAAGAGATGTATCTATGTTTGGTTTTGTTATTATCCTTAGAATCTAGCTATCCCTCACAGCGACCTCTCCTTCAGTGGATTCATTGAACCTGTATGTGACTCGAGCAACAGTTTATTCTTTTATATATTCTCACTAACTTCTTATTCGCAAAGATCCTTGATCTTATTGAATTTGTCAGGCAGACTTTCGATACGCGTTATTGTTCTTATATATTTCCTCAGTTGTTTTTTTTGCAACATCAGCCTCTTGTAGCCGCACCTGTACTAAATGAAATGGCTTCTTTTAAAACATTCTAAACACTTCCTTTTAAAACCTTTACTAATGGTTGTTTCAAGACCCATTTGCTAATAATCTAAAACTTTGCTTTAAAACCAAGTTTAACTGAATCTGTTCCATTGTTTTAAAAATTATTCAAACCACTTCAAATCGCCAAATTAGTTAGTTTAAATGCTTGGATCAGCAAGAAACCTTCTTGGGGTTGTGCCTATGTATTCCCTAGTGTAATTACTTATTTATCTCTACCATTTTAAAACTCCATCGTTTGACCTAGGCACCGAGAGGAAGCTAGCTAATTTGTAATTCTGTTCATAATGTAGTTCTCCTTATTTATTATACTGAAGACTAAAGTCTTAAGTTCCAAAACTTCTCATATTATACTATCCTATACCATCGGCCTCTATTCTTCTCATTTTGAAACACCTTAAATTTTCTTCCTTAAGCCACACGTGAAAGAAAAGAAATGATTTCACTTAAATAACTTTTCTATATCTTTGTATTAGTATGTACTCTCACTATATTTTAAGATCATATGAATATCAACTCAAGTAATTACATTATTATTTTTCCCCTTTTTATATAATAAAGAATATAATGAAAATAAAATGAATCAGTGGTCTTTCATTTTTTTTATATCTTAATCTAAGGCATTAAAGCACTTATTAAGTAGGAATAGTTTTAAATGTCCTTAAAAGCAAGTATTATTAGAAAACCGATTTTTATTTCAATCATTGAATCATGTTAACTTACTGGGAATAAAAAGTATATTCGGTTAAGATAGGAATTATGGTACCCAAACATTATTTGAGTGTATGTTGATTTGCCAACAGGGAAAACTATCATATTTTATAATCTTTCTCTTATTAGTTGTGTGAAAATTTTGATAAATTAAGATTTTATTTTAGATAAGGAAAATATGCCTACTTTAATATATGTATTTCTTTCAATTATGTCTTACCTTTACAGATACATAGGTATATTTGAAATTGGGATAGCGGAACAAAACAACCCTATCATTTTTAGTAACTCTTTTGTTTAGAGATCAAAAATTCATTGAATCGATAATGTACTATTAATTTGTTATACAACTTGATGATGGATTTTGCCAAACACTTGAAAAATATTGCAACTAGATTACTTAGACCTTGCATTCCGTTATACGTTGATAATTGTACTAGAAGTAGTTAAATTGTGCTTTATGAATCTATGTTTACTTCCAGGACAGGACGCCGAGTGTGGATTTCTAGAGACGGTAATTTTCTTTTTCAAAATTACCATTTATGTTTATTTATTGCTTTGGCCAAAGCTAGATGTACCATTGGAATAGATGGTTGTTAAAAGCTAAGTTGTTTAATTTATGTGTCTCTGTTACATCCTACATGCAAGATATATGTCATTATAGATAGTAGGAGTGCATATAGGCATCAGGTTTGCATCAAGAGTTCCCTCCTGCTGATCCATTTTAGGTTGCTAGGCTCCTCATGTAGGGTCGGGGATTTCTTCGAGTTAGGAAGAAACCTAGGGAAGTTCAGTACTTCATGGTTGGGTGGAAAAAGCACCTTAATCATACTCTTGGCTTTGTCTTGTGGAAGACTAGTGGGTCATGGCGGCTGAAGACAAATTTTCTTATGTTATATGACTCAAGATGTATATTTCATTGTTTTAATCCTTGTATGGCTTGTTTAGCCAATTATGTAATTGTACTCTTATATTGATGTAATCTTGATATAATCTTGATGTATTATTCATGTACTTGAAACAATGAAACAGATGTAATGACTTTCCTTATTGTGCTTGTAATTGCACTTCTTTATCATGGAAACTTGCAAAATGTTGTACAATTATGGATATTCTGATTAATAAAATGATCCACTTTCTTTATTTGGATTGAGTTTTGCTTTTCATTATTTATTTTTAGTATGTGAGATTTTCAGACTTTATATTTGGTATCAAAGTGTCTGGGTTAAACTCTAGGGCCTTCGTCTATTTTCTCTAACATTACAAATTTGTGCAGACTAATCAAGATGGATACAAGGCACACTAGCCAAAGTGGAGGGTCCCAAGGTGACCAAAGTGAGAGATTGGATCACATCCTCACCCTACTAACTCAACAAGGTGCTAGGATGCACAATCTAGAGAAAGAAATCCATGTAAGCCAAGTGGAGCAAAACCAAGATGGAAATGGGAACAACAGGAGTGAAGCAAGAAACCCTGAAACTGAAGGAAATGCAAATAATCAGGAGAGAGTAGCTGAGGAGTTGGGCAAGGACCTTAAAAAGGTCAACCTACCAAAATTTGATGGCAAAATAATCAGAGATGGGATGGAGGCATGGATCATAGAAATGGAGAAGTATTTTTCCCTTTGCCTCTTGTCCAATGAAACCAAAGCAATCTGGGGATCATATCATCTCACTGGTGAGGCAGCCACTTGGTGGGACAATGAGAAGGCCGAGAAGTTGTTGTTACCTGGGAAGGTAACTTGGGAGCAATTTTTGCAGCTTTTTAGGAAGAGATGGTTACCCCAGTTGTACTTCGACAAAAAGATGACCAAGTTTCAAAATCTCACTCAAGGGGGAATGACAATGGCATAGTACTAGGAAAGATTTTCCTATCTTCTCAAATATGTACCACAGTACCAGTTAGATGAGAGGTTCCAGATTCATAAATTTATCATGAGGTTAAGGCCTCAGATCGAGGATGATGTGGATATTCACAACCCCTCAACCATGGATTAAGTATTCAAGAGAGCAATCAAACATGAGCAAAAGTTGCAACAGGTTGCTAACTACTGAAAGACTAGAGATGCTAAGTATGGAAACAAGAAGTTCTAGGGAAATAATCAGAATAATAATAATCAAAACCAAAATAATCAAGGCAACAATAACAACCAGCAGTTCAGAAATCTAAAAAGGGGAAATAACTCTCAGGACTGCAATGGTGGGAATTAGAACAATAATAACAAAAGGGCCAACTACAACAACAACAATAATAACAATAATAGGAGAGACATAACAGACAAGCCTAGAGCACCCTGCGGAGGATGTTACATTTACAATGGAAAGCATTATGCCAGTGTGTGCCCGCAGAGAGAAAATAATCAAAAGAATAGGAATCAGCATCACATCCATGTGGCGATTGACAATCGCCAAGTAGATTCCAAGCGACATCGATCTAATGTATCAGTAAGCTCTTCAGTTGTCATGTTTCTATTTTAATTGATACTAGAGCCACCAAATGTTTCGTAGATCCTAATGTCATTTCTAAGTTATATGTTAAACCTGGTTATATGGCTAACTCATGGAAAGTTCAATATGGAAATCGGGTAGAGAAAAAGGTAGAGCTATGTCTTGCTTACAGTGAACTAGAACTTCCCAGCTTCCAAACCTAAGTTAACCTATATGTGGCACCCTTAGGGTCTTACGATGTAATTTTGGGGATTAACTGTCTCACTAAACATAAGTCAATAGTGGATTGTGAAGGGAAATTGGTGAAATGTTTAGATGATCAGGGAAACCGTGTGGAAATTCATGGTTTGAAAAGGCCCTTAGAACTTAGGCAAATCTCTACCATATAGTTGAAGAAAGCTAACAGGAAAGGGTGTGCCATATATGCAGTTAAGTTTAGAGATCTAGATAACTCAGAGTTATCAGTTAATGATTATCCTATTCTGAAAGAGTTTCAAGATGTATTTCCAGATGAGCTAACCGAGTTACCTCCAAAAAGAGAATTCAACTTATCAATAGATATGCTACCTGGAACTGAGCCTTAATCAAAGGCACCTTTCAGGATGACTACCACTGAGTTGTATGAGTTAAGGTACAGTTACAGGAGTTGCTAAATCATGGGTTCATTAGACCTAGTGTGTCTCCATGGGGAGCACTAGTTATTTTCGTGAAAAAGAAAGATGGAACCTTGAGGTTGTATGTGGATTACAGGATGCTCAACAAAAAGAATAAATACCCACTTCCAAGAATAAATGAATTGTTTGATCAAATGAAGGGAGCCAAGGTGTTGTCGAAGATAGATTGAAGTTTGAGATACCATCAATTAAGAATAAAAGATGAGGACATATCTAAGATTGCATTCATGACACAGTACGGGCACTATGATTTCACCATGGTACCATTTGGGTTAACCAACACTCCAGCAGCACTTATGAACTTGGTGAACAGTGTCTTTTGAGACTGTTTGGATGATTTTGTGTTGGTATTTTTGGATGACATCCTAATCTATTCCAAATTAGTAGAAGAACATGATAAGCACCTAAGGATAGTTTTACAACATTTGAGAGAACGTAAGCTTTTTGGGAAACTGTCCAAATGCACTTTTTATTAGAGTAAGGTGCACTATTTAGGCCATGTCATTTTAGCGGAAGGGATAGGAGTGGATCCAAAAAAGATCAAAGCAATTATGGAGTGGCCAGCACCGCAGAATATAACAGAAGTTTGAAGTTTTATGGGACTTGCTAGCTATTATAGGAAATTTGTAAAGAGATTCCTGATGATAGCAGCACCCATCACCTCGCTCCAAAAGAAGGGAAAGAAATTTGAGTGGAGTGACAAGTGTGAACAGGTATTTCAGCTTTTGAAGGAGAAGCTCATGACTACACCTATCTTGACTATGCCAGATCCAAATGGGCCCTTCAATGTGATAACATATGCTTCAAGAGAGGGTGTAGGAGGAGTACTTATGTAGGATGGACGGGTGGTGGCATATGAGTCTAGAAAATTGAAACATGAATTGAACTATGCACCACACGATTTGGAGTTGGCTGCCATAGTGCATGCGCTTCAAATGTGGAGACACTACCTTTTAGGAAAGCCCTTCGAAATTAAAATAGACCATTTGGGGCTAAAGTACATCTTCACTCAGCCCAATCTAAATGCTCAACAAAGAAGATGGTTGGAGTTTTTGAGTAAGTATGATTTTGGGATCAAATATATAAAGGGAAAGGAAAACAGAGTAGTAGATTCCCTTAGTAGGAGGATACATCTTGTAGCTATGCTCATGGTAAGATCAAATTTAAGACAACATGTGATTTAGGCTTTATTAGGAGATGAACATTATGATAGAGTGAAACAAGCCTTTGAACAGGATCCTTTGGATCACAGGTTTGATGGATATATGATTGAGATAGATTAACTCTTAAGGTATCAAGGATGGATGTATATTCCTAAGTCAGGGGAGTTGAGTAAGCTAGTGCTTGAAGAATTTCACAATGCACCATACTCAGGGCACCCCGATGTGACAAAAATGATAGAAGGATTAACATCCTTGTACTTTTGGCTAGGACTTAAGAAGGATGTTACTGAATTTGTAGCCCGATGTTTAGAATGCTAGCGAGTTAAGGCTGAGCATGTGCATTTGGTGGGACTTTTATACCCACGTAGTGTGCCAGAGTATAAGTGGCAGGTAATTAGTATGGACTTTATTTAGGGGTTGCCCATAACCAAGAATCGACATGATGTCATGTAGTGACCCTCCGTTCTCACTTTGAATGTATAGGTGAACTGGTCAAGGCGCATGAAGGTGAAGGTAAACTAATAGGAATATTCTAACTGAACAAGGAGATCTCACTGGGCCGGTTCGAGCCTTTCATTCTGGTCCTATTTTTCGAGCATCTAATTTTTGGTTTCTTTCCAATAGCTACTAGAATATTGAACTATCTTCCCTTCGCTTTCATCAACTATCATCTCTAGCCAAACTAGGAGGCAGGGAGTTCTAGCCCAGGGAGATCAACGAGGGAGGCAGGGAGTTATAGCCCGGAAAGGAAGGTAAGGTAAACAATTGATGTTGTACAATATAGGTAGATGCTTCATCCATGTGTGGTTTCATATGAAAGTTAATGTGTTTTATTGATAATCTCTATTGCGGCACTGATAATGCAGGCTTTGATATTGTTTTGCATTCCAATGATTAAGATGTCGATCTTACTACAATTGTTATATATTAGAATGGATCTCACGTGACTGATTCCGTTAGATTTAATTGTTATGATGGTACTTCTGACACTTATGATTTCATGCACCTGTATGTTAAGTGTAGGGTTCTATTCAGATAAAGAGATAGATTTGATTTGGCTATGATTATGTGTTGAGCTAATCTAGATTGATATGACGTGGAAGGGATGATGTCGCATCACTCACTTGTGAGTGCCCTGCGATGTTGCGATTCCTTTTTCCACCTAGTGCTAGCTTATATGCATCTATACATGCTTGACCATGACATTTGTTGCAGGATGCAGGTACCAGGCATCGACTCCACCTGAATTACCAGGTCTAAGCGTGCCTTGAACCCAATGGATATGTTGTTTCAGAGATAACTTAAGGTCCCACATCTCAAGTCATTATCCTCAATCAGGATGCATTATCCTCAATCAAGATGCATGACATGTCTAGTCAACCTGTCAGTTTTGTTAGTATGTCGGTCTTGCAATTGATTTATATTTGATGGAGCTTGTTGGCTAAGTGTATTTTGGCCTGACTTGAGAACATGTTTGATTTGGTTTTGTGAGAACATGTTTGATTTGGTTTTTGATGGTTGTCCTGCTCAATGGGCTAGGTTGTATGCCCAGATTTCGTTAGATAGTCATACTATCATTTGATCCACTAAGATACTTAACAAGGTTACATCATATTATCATTATTCTTAATAATATTTAATAACATTAAAATGGTAATTGACAATTACCTAGTTCAAGATAATTATTTAAAGTTGTTTGAATATGAATTATTTTATTACTATTATTAATTGATTTAATTGAGGGTATTTATAAATTTAAATAAGTAGTCATGACTGTAAAGGTCAAGATTATTGTCATCATAAATATATATTATTCCTTTACTAATTAGTTTATCTATTATTTAGATATTGGCCTTATCTATTATTAATTACTTTATCTAAGAAATGTTGAGATATTCAACATATCTTATGCTCAATTGGTTTGTATTTTGATAAAATTAATATATGTAAATGAAATATATAAACTAATACGTGTTATGGTTCTAAGACTATAAAAATATAAGGCATTCGATGAGTGACACCTCTTGCAGGCTCTCTGCCAAACAAGCCACGTGCCTCATCCCTGCTACCACAAATGCATGCATAGACAGCCTTGGAAAGATAAATGAAGAGGTTATCTTATTGCATGGGAACGGCTATGGTGATGCGAGGGGAAAACCAGTAGAAAAGAGAGGTATGCTTAGATGAAGAGGAAGGGCTCACATGGAGGGAAAGTAATCCATTCACATTAGAAAGGAGGATCTTTGCAATTCTACAGAAGGAACTCATTACGGGTATGTTTTGTAGAGTTTTTTTTCCATGCACAAAATGTGTTTTAGATTCCAATCCTCTGCATTTTCAAGATATGGGTTCGCCTCATCAAATTGTGCTTTGTAATGAATCTTTCTAGAATGTTTGAGAAAGGTCTTTATCTCTGTTTCAATAGTCTTTTAGTTAATAAACCAGTTTTATTTTCGAGCCACATTCAGTCTGGAATATGTTATTTGTTATCTTGACAATACACAGGTCTGCATTTTGTATGAGTCCGGTTATCAGCTACTTCGACCATATATAGGTCGGTATTATGTATAATATCAATTTCCTTCTTGCACCATTAATCACTCCTTTACTAGAGCCTCCTTTTTCTCCACTTCTACATATGACTGATTCCTATATTGTTATGCTTCTGAGGATTTCCATACCCTGTTCAAAAGCTCCTATTTAGATGCTTGTAGGGAGGTTGTAGGAAAGGATGAGGAGTTAGACTTGCATCTGTCAATTATTTATTTAGTTACAGGTGGTTTTGGCAATCTAATAATTTTATTTGCTAGCTATTCTTTTTGAAATGTGAAGGTTGCATCTATAGAGACTATATACCCTACTACCCATTTGATCATGTGCATCGGGGAATCAAGTGAAAAGATCTTCTAGCATTCGACCAGCCCCAGTCGTTTCAATCCGCATTTATTAGTTCTTCCTTTCCTTTTTATTAATGAGACCTGACCACTGCATAATCATTCATTTGAATCTTTTTAGAATGATGGAAAAGGTTCGCATCTCTCTCAATGATATTTTTATTTTACATAGAAGTCTTCGGCAATAGATTACACTCGCCGCATCCAACAAATTTCTTTCTCCTTAATCTAATGATAGATGTTGATACCCCATTTTTGAATTGCCTCTTTAGCATAGGCTAAGGCATTACCTATAGTGCATTAAAGGTTTCTTTTTGAGATTCAAGTTTGTATAGTGCTTGTCCACTAAATCAGTATGGCTGCACGCTCCTAGAATCATAGCAACGCTATCAAGTAGGATATTTTCTAGTATGCTTCATTCGTTCAAATATTTTGAGATCATCCTTGCATTAATCCTTTGTGTGTATGCTTCTGTATTTTCGATTGCTCTTGCTTGATAGATTTAATGAGCCTTTTCATCAAGACCGTTCTATGTGTGTTATCCTAGCATGATATTTCTTTGTGATATGCTGTCAAACAGATATTGTGTTTGTCTGCAACATCTAACAAGTTACTTGTATTAGAAAATCTCTTTAGAAGATATTGCTATTAGCAAGTTTCTTTTTATAGTCTTCTCTGTTATCTGAAGGTGTGTTGCCTTTCTATGCTTCCACATCTTGCTTGTATTTCAATTCGAACCATTCCAATGATATTATTCATGGCTTTCCTTTAGAGATTTATTGGATAGGAGATTATCTTGTTTAAGAAAGTTATCTATCCCAATAGGATATTAGAAAGTTAAAGTCGAGTTTGGTCTCAAAATAGAAGTAACATAGGAAATGGCTTATCTTGCGAATCACGCTACATTCTTTTTTTTTTTAGATGAAGGATTGGTGTCTTACCCATGTAACCTTGTTTTCTGGTCCTACTGACTGTGTGAGGGCCCAGACCTTAGTGCTTTAGAAGCATGGTGGTCCACAAGTGCGTCACCCTTATTTAAGTTTTTCCCTAGGAAGTGTCATAGGATTGTTGTATGGTAGATTGGATCATCATCATAGGAGTTGATAATAATTTACTGTGTGGAGTGTTTGTGACTCACAAAAGAAAGAATAGAGCGGAAGTCTTTATGGATGGGATTCCCTCATGGTGGTCAAATCTAGAGCCCATTGAGATTCCTTTGCCTTCCATAGGAAGAAGTTGGCTTGTCTTCAAAAAAACAAACAAAAGCAAAAAGGTGTTAGTAATGATCTCCAACTCCCAAATTGAGTCTTACGTGGAATTAATGATAGAATCATCTTTTGCTTTCATCATTAATACATTTTCTATTTTCAAAGCATATATAAATATAATGTTATATGGCTAATTATACAATTAAATGTTTCTTTAATTTGTATATCGCCATACCCCTTGAACCTTTCACTATTCTATTTTTTTTTGTCTAAATCCTTATGTTAATACCTATGTTAAGAATTTTAGACTAATTCTCTTTCCTTTAAACGTATCCTTCTTCTTTAGTTTTCTCTTTTAAAAATTAAAAAATAAATAAAAATTAATTAATTAATTAATGAGAACTTTTTCTTATTTTATTTAAAGGACAAAATTGAATAAGTTTTGAACAATAAATAAAGAGATTAAATTTAGAATGATTCTATTAATATAAATATGTTTTAGTAGAGAATAATTTGTAGTATTATTTATGAATATGAAATTGTTTTGTATTATAGAGTTTAAATTATGGATGGATTAGGAAAATAAATAGAAATGATACATAGTTAAATATGATTTTAAAATATTGTAATTTGTTTAACAATGAAGAGAATTATGGTAATTTGGTTAAAAGTGAAGTGGAATAGATTTATTTATTTAAGTGAAACTAAATAATTCTTATATTAGAGACGTAGTCAATATTGTGTAAGACGTTATATTATGTGAATTTAATGCCATTAAACTTGCTTTAGTGATTTAATATGTAAATTAGAAAGAGATTAGTAGTCTTAATGTTAGAAAGGTAAAATTAAAGGTATGTAGTTGTGTTATTCTTTTTAATAAGAAAGTATTTCAATAGAATTTAGATCTTAAACAAATTTTGCATTCTGATGTTTAAAAGATTAATAGTTTTGTTATAAGGTTAAGGAATAAGTTAGGTTATTAATCTTATCTGGTTAAAGGTAGTGGTCATTTTATGAATTTTAGTCATTGGTTAAAATCGATGTGTTGATTATATCGTGTTATAGAACCTAGTATAGTTGAGCTCTTATGGATTAGTGAATTGGTCGATTTAATGTTAAGGTTATTGCTTTAAATAGAATTGTAGAATGTTATGATAGTAGTATTTACCAACTTTGTGCTCAAATGAAGTATGACAATGAGTGTACTGCAGACTGTAGTATGATGAAAGTATAACAAATATCATTTCGGATAATTATGAATGTTTGGTGATAAATTATGATAATTTTGGTCCCTATGCTTATTATGGGATGAAAAATATTTGCTCTTCAATAATCTATGGTATTTATATTATTATTATTATTATTATTATTATTATTATTATTATTATTATTATTATTATTTCAAGATGAAAGAGATGTTTAGTTAAATGCCCAATTAAATTAGAAATTTAGAATAATGTTATTATTCAGTGTTATTCATAATTATACATCGTTATTTGATTATTGATTTAAAATAAACATTATTGTTAGAATCATAATTGTTGCATTTGGTTAATGTGGTTAAATGAGAACCGACATGAATACATAATAATGTAGATAAAATTTAATCTATTGAATTACGATGGTTGGAATTAGGGTTATAAATATTGTAGGGTTTGGATCTTGAGGTTCGTAGTGAGCATCGCACCTTAGTTTAAAAGTGATATGCTTATCATGTTATTGAATTAAGAATAGAATCATTTGTGATGTCTTTTAGATAGTTTAGTTCTAAGCGTTGCTCGTCAAGTGTCTTGTCGAGTAATGGTTATTGTTAACTTCTCCTAGTAGTGAATTAAATGTTGAGTATAAGTGCTAACTCTTTGTGTTTTGGACCTTGATGAGTTGTTGTTTGCATTCATAATGAAGTCCACATTCATGGATCCCATTTGATATAATAAATTATTTTGTTATTTATATCATTTTGTTGCAAGGAATAGTAGAATAAATGAAGTGAATGTTGTATTGATTCATGGGCATCTTATGAGTACGGTACTGTTTTGAAGACCCATGGTTAGTATGTCATATTATATATTACACTTAGGGTATTTTAATTGGATTGGTCTAATTGAAGGAGTTGTGCATTTAAGAGTAAATGTTAATGTGGGATTGTGGTGTTTCAGTGGTGTCTAGTGAAAGTTTATTCCAGAGGCCAGTAGGGGTAGTTGTGGGTTTGATCCTTGTATTATTGCATTCTAGTTTAAGGATGAGCATGTCTTGGTTTTATGTGATGTTGACTTCTCTCTGCTTATGGTTTATATGATTTTAATGACTGTGCAAGAGGGATAATGCCTTGCTCAGTATATCTAGTTCTGTTGTTATGTCTTGAATCCATGTGGTAGAGCCCTTCATAATTGTGGTGGTTCATTACTGATGTTGGCATGTAATAAATTTCTAGGTTGGTTTATTTTATGTGATTTTTGGAGCAAGAGGACCCATGCCTTGCTCTGGAATACACCTTGTTATGGTGGAGATGTTGGAGCAAGAGGACCCATGCCTTGCTCTGGTGACTTATTCTGTTGTGATTGGTTGCAAGATGGTTGATGCCTTGCATCGTTATGTATATTTGTTGTTATGATGATAGTTGTTATGTGTGATGGATAGGGTTTCTAGGTGCAGGTAGGGGAGTGGCTTCCAATGTGGGGCAGGTGCCCAAAGTGGCCACCAGGGTAACCCATTGGAAGTTGGTAATCAAGTGATAACCTAATAATTAATCTAGGGGTTGGGTAGTTTTCACACTAATAAAATAATTGGATGTCTCACTCATGCCTGTAGTGCTCGTTCAGGCTAAGGATGAGATGAGAAGGCCGTGGTTGGCAAAATCAACTTCCTTGTCCTCATGAAAGGAATGTTGATTCCGCATGTGTCACCCTATGGGGCCGGTGCCTAGAGAGAGGCTGCCAGGGTAACCATAGATGGGCGCCAGCTTCTGGTGATAGATAGCCTGGGTAACCCATGTTAGGACCACGCGATGACACTCTCCCTACTGCAGCCTAGCATTCCCTAGTTGTACTCTCCCCATTTGTTAAGTGTTTGCCTCTGGAAGTACTGTTGTGTTGCCTCTGGAAGTGATGTTGAGTTGTTTGTGAGATTGACTTGTGCGGTTGGAAGTCATGTGTTGTCTTTGTTCTTATAGTCCTCTGTCTACCTGACTGTTTGTTGTTATGGGACCTTATGTTATCTCCTATCTTAGGGGGTGGACCTCAGGGTTCCACATGGTCGGGTGGAAGAGCTTTTATCCATTGGTTTTTTCCCTTGCCGATGTTCATGTGCGAGGAGGATATATCTTGTGTATCAAACATTAGATCTTGTATTTGTTTATGAAGACAGTTATTATGCTCATGTACTAGCCTGTGTACCAGTTGATTCATGATGTATGTATTCAGATGTAATCAGAATAGTGATAATGTAAACTACTTGAGGATGTACTCATATGTATGGACCTTGAATATGTACATGTAATCTTAATCAAGTTGATTATCTAACTGATGTCATGAAATGGAGATGTATATGTATAATCATTAGTGTAATAGTTTTAGAATGTTCTGCTGAAGTTAGTTAGTAATGCATGTAAATTATGTTGATTAGTTTGTCAAGTAATGCAACCATGGGACCTTAGAAGACAAGTTGTTAGTTTAATGATGTGTATTGATTTGTAAGACATTACTTTGTTATCTTATAAAAAAAAAAAGAAAAAAAAAATATTCCGCATTGCATAGCATAGATGTGTTGTCTTCTAAGGTGTTCATAGGATAGATGTGTTGTCTTTTATGCCTTTATTGAATGATTGTGCTTGTCTTCAGAATAATTGTTTAATGTGAATGCGTATGTTGGCAATAGAAAATTGTAAAACTAATATGTTATGTTTCCACCCTAGTCTGTGACTTCCAGGAGTAAGTCAAGTTTTAGCGGGGGAGGATGTAGTGCCCCTCCGTTCTCACTTTGAATGTATAGGTGAACTGGTCAAGGTGCATGAAGGTGAAGGTAAAATAACAGGAATATTCTAATTGAACAAGGAGATCTCACTGGGCCGGTTCGAGCCTTTCATTCTGGTCCTATTTTTCAAGCATCCAGTTTCTAGTTTCTTTCCAATAGCTACTAGAATATTGAACTATCTTCCCTTCGCTTTCATCAACTATCGTCTCCAGCCAAACCGGGAGGCAAGGAGTTCTAGCCCAGGGAGATCAACGAGGGAGGCAGGGATTTATAGCCCAGAAAGGAAGGTAAGGTAAACAATTGATGTTGTACAATATAGGTAGATGCTTCATCCATGTGTGGTTTCATATGAAAGTTAATGTGTTTTATTGATAATCTCTATTGCGGCACTGATAATGCAGGCTTTGATATTATTTTGCATTCCAATGATTAAGATGTCGATCTTACTACAATTGTTATATATTAGAATGGATCTCACGTGACTGATTCCATTAGATTTAATTGTTATGATGGTACTTTTGACACTTATGATTTCATGCACCTGTATGTTAAGTGTAGGGTTCTGTTCAGATAAAGAGATAGATTTGATTTGGTTATGATTATGTGTTGAGCTAATCTAGATTGATATGACGTGGAAGGGACAATGTCACATCACTCACTTGTGAGTGCCCTGCGATGTTGCGATTCCTTTTTCCACCTAGTGCTAGCTTATATGCATCTATACATGCTTGACCGTGACATTTGTTGCAGGATGCAGGTACCAGGAAACGACTCCACCTGAATTAACAGGTCTGAGCGTGCCTTAAACCCAATGGATACGTTGTTTCAGAGATAACTTAAGGTCCCACATCCCAAGTCATTATCCTCAATCAGGATGCATGACATGTCTAGTCGACCTGTCAGTTCTGTTAGTATGTTGGTCTTGCAATTGATTTATATTTGATGGAGCTTGTTGGCTAAGTATATTTTGGCCTGACTTGAGAACATGTTTAATTTGGTTTTTGACGGTTGTCATGCTCAGTGGGCTAGGTTGTATGCCCAGATTTCATTAGATAGTCATACTATCATTTGATCCACTAAGATACTTAACAAGGTTACATCATATTATCATTATTATTATTAATATTTAATAAGATTAAAATGGTAATTGACAATTACCTAGTTCAAGATAATTTTTTAAAGTTGTTTGAATGTGAATTATTTTATTACTATTATTAAATTGATTTAATTGAGGGTATTTATAAATTTAAATAAGTAGTCATGGCTGTAAAGGTCAAGATTATTGTCATCATAAATATATATTATTCCTTTACTAATTAGTTTATCTATTATTTAGATATTGGCCTTATCTATTATTAATTACTTTATCTAAGAAATGTTGAGATATTCAACATATCTTATGCTTAATTGGTTTGTATTTTGATAAAATTAATATATGTAAATGAAATATATAAACTAATACATGTTATGGTTCTAAGACTATAAAAATATAAGGCATTCGATGAGTGACACCTCTTGCAGGCTCTCTGCCGAACAAGCCACGTGCCTCATCCCTGCTACCACAAATGCATGCATAGACAACCTTGGAAAGATAAATGAAAGAGGTTATCTTATTGCATGGGAACGGCTATGGTGATGCGAGGGGAAAACCAGTAGAAAAGAGAGGTATGCTTAGATGAAGAGGAAGGGCTCACATGGAGGGAAAGTAATCCATTCACATTAGAAAGGAGGATCTTTGCAATTCTACAGAAGGAACTCACTACGGGTATGTTTTGTAGAGTTTTTTTCCATGCACAAAATGTGTTTTAGATTCCAATCCTCTGCATTTTCAAGATATGGGTTCGCCTCATCAAATCGTGCTTTGTAATGAATCTTTCTAGAATGTTTGAGAAGGGTCTTTATCTCTGTTTCAATAGTCTTTTAGTTAATAAACCAATTTTATTTTCGAGCCACATTCAGTCTGGAATATATTATTTGTTATCTTGACAATACACAGGTCTGCATTTTGTATGAGTCTGGTTATCAGTTACTTCAACCATATATAGGTCGGTATTATGTATAATATCAATTTCCTTCTTGCACCATTAATCACTCCTTTACTAGAGCCTCCTTTTTCTCCACTTCTACATATGACTGATTCCTATATTGTTATGCTTCTGAGGATTTCCATACCCTGTTCAAAAGCTCCTATTTAGGCACTTGTAGGGAGGTTGTAGGAAAGGCTGAGGAGTTAGACTTGCACCTGTCAATTATTTATTTAGTTACAGGTGGTTTTGGCAATCTGATAATTTTATTTGCTAGCTATTCTTTTTGAAATGTGAAGGTTGCATCTATAGAGACTATATACCCTACTACCCATTTGATCATGTGCATCAGGGAATCAAGTGAAAAGATCTTCTAGCATTCGACCAGCCCCAGTTGTTTCAATCCGCATTTATTAGTTCTTCCTTTCCTTTTTATTAATGAGGCCCGACCATTGCATAATCATTCATTTGAATCTTTTTAGAATGATGGAAAAGGTTCGCATCTCTCTCAATGATATTTTTATTTTGCATAGAAGTCTTCGGCAATAGATTACACTCGCCGCATCCAACAAATTTCTTTCTCCTTAATCTAATGATAGATGTTGATACCCCGTTTTTGAATTGCCTCTTTAGCGTAGGCTAAGGCGTTACCTGTAGTGCATTAAAGGTTTCTTTTTGAGATTCAAGTTTGTGTAGTGCTTGTCCACTAAATCAGTATGGCTGCACACTCCTAGAATCATAGCAATGCTATCAAGTAGGATATTTTCCAGTATGCTTCATTCGTTCAAATATTTTGAGATCATCCTTGCATTAATCCTTTGTGTGTATGCTTTTGTATTTTCGATTGCTCTTGCTTGATAGATTTAATGAGCCTTTTCATCAAGACCGTTCTGTGTGTGTTATCCTAGCGCGATATTTCTTTGTGATACACTGTCAAATAGATATTGTGTTTGTCTGCAACATCTGACAAGTTACTTGTATTAGAAAATCTCTTTAGAAGATATTGTTATTAGCAAGTTTCTTTTTATAGTCTTCTCTGTTATCGGAAGGTGTGTTGCCTTTCTATGCTTCCACATCTTGCTTCTATTTCAATTCAAACCATTCCAATGATATTATTCATGGCTTTCCTTTAGAGATTTATTGGATAGGAGATTATCCTGTTTAAGAAAGTTATCTATCCCAATAGGATATTAGAAAGTTAAAGTCAAGTTTGGTCTCAAAATAGAAGTAACATAGGAAATGGCTTATCTTGCAAATCACGCTACATTCTTTTTTTTTTAGATGAAGGATTGGTGTCTTACCCATGTAACTTTTATTGGAAATGATGAAATGTATAGTGCTTCGGCTATTGATTTTGGACACTAACCTATTAATAGAAATTTGAGTTTAATGATGGCAGGTTGTTAAAGACAAGGGTGTGGTTAAGGTAGAGGTGATTAGCTACTTAGGAGGGATGGGATGGGATGGAGAGACTCTAATTCACACACACAAACACTTAGTTGCATTGCATTTGCATTTCATCATTGCTTGAATAATCTCTTGGTCGATAAATTGAATGTCGTTGATAGGAAATATCTTAGTTATGATTTCATGATTGCCAAATTAGATAAATTGTTTTGTAAATTTAAATATGCTTTTATGGAAATAAAATAGATTTAATTGACATATACATTTTTTTTTATTGTGAAGGAAAGAAATTACTTTTAAATATTATTTTAGATAATTATGTGGTAAATTAGAATTAATAAAAATTATGTTTTAGTTATAAATTTTTTACATTTTTTAAAAAATAGAATTCATTATTGTTCTTGATAACAATAGAGATAAGCATATGGAAGAAGAAGGATAAAATAAGAATGAAAACAAAAAGATTAGAAATAAAACAAAAATCATCAAAAAAGATAGAAAGAAAACACCATAAGAAGAAACAAAATAAAGAAAAAAGGATGCAAGAAAATATTAAAAAGAGAAGAATCTGCATAGAAAGGTGGGTGGTCGAACCAGAAAAGGAGGAAAATTTTGGAAGGAAAACACACAGTACGATAGGCATAAGGAGCTGAGAAGAAAGGAAGGAGATAAGGCATTTCAAAGGAGCAAGGGAATAATACAAAAAGAAGGCAAGTTCAAGTACTTTTCTATTACAACCTTACAATATATGTTGCATAAATATTCCTATGCGTGTTGTGTAAGCTAGATCTATTATATATCAATGGCAATAATAGCTATTTTTAATGTATTCTCTCATTGGCCATCTACATATGTCTAACCTAATTGAGTCTTGTTTTTTTTTTATCCCAAGCAACCTATCAACATTTCTTATGTCTTTGGAAACCCTGTAGGTTGGCCTGCCTTCTCTTGAAACATTGAAATTTAGTCAAACTCCATTCGTATTTGTGAGGTCAAATCGATCTTCCTAAATGGAATTGATCCCCGTTAATTATTTTTTTCATTCGTAGCACCTAGGAATTGGCCAGTCTCTCCCTTGATCGCGGTATGTTGTAATGCCCCTCATTTTTTTGGCTTGTGACAGTTGATAGTTTTTCTATTGCACTTAGACAGTTTTTAGACATATGGTTGATAGACTATGGTTTATGCTTATTATGATCATAATGGACTATGTTGGACTGATGTGGTTTTGACATGAGTTATGAGTTTTATGATGACATTATTGATATTATAGTATATGATGTGTTTGACATGATCAGTAATGGTTAGATATTATCATGCTTTATGTGATTTGTTGATATCTGATTTATAGTTAGAGGTGTTTAGGTTATTGTCATGCTTTCAGAGAAGGGATAGTGTAGTATTGCTCATTTCGAGCACCCTACTACACTGCGAATCCCTAACTCTATGTGTGTGTTATATATGTTTATACTCAAATGCAACATATCATTTTGATGCAGGCTACAGGTATCGGGCATCGACTCCACCTGACTTAGCAGGTCTGAGTGTGCCCTTACACTAATGGATAATGTTGATGGGAGATAACATGGGGTTTCCCTAGGTCAGTCTCTATTTTCAGTTTGTGGTCGTGGGTCTTGATGTCACTCTAGGATTCTTGCCTCAGATTTGGTCATCTTGTGGTATGAAGAGTTATTGTCGAGTTTTTCTTATAAAGCCAATGTGTATTTTGGAAATGCATTAATGAATTTATTATTATAATAATAATGATATTAATAAGTTAGATATAATAGTATTTTACTAGTTGTTATTTAGCAATGCAAAATTAGGAATATTGTTTAAGTGTTTTGATAAAGATTAAATTAATAGTTTTAATTATTTTAATAAGATATTCTCCTAAGTCATTAATAATATTTTATTATTAATATTACATGGTAGTTTGAAGAAGAAAAAATATTATTAGTTAATAAGTTATTGCTTGTGAGTTGTCGTATGAGATTTCTAATTTGGAGAATCTCTTAGGGAAAGAAAATTTAATTTTTTTCAATTTTTTAGAGTAGTGGGATTTTGTAACAGATTTTGGTAGTGGGGAATTTATGAGATTTGTCTATTTTTGTATCTTGGGGATTATTTTGAGGGGGAGGTCATCTTGAGTGGAAATAGATAGAAATTTGGGGGGGAAATGGTTACGGGAAACTGAAGAGGTTGGGAGCTGAAGAATTTTGAAGCTTGGATTGAAGTTTGGGTATGTTTACTTGTACTTTTCAACAAATTTGATAAAAATTAGTTTATTTCTCTATTGAATTTCTTGTGTAACACTTGATCATGTCTCTTTAATCCAATGGCCCAATCTTCCTGTAGTCATTTGAATTTGAATTTTTCCTGTAGCCTTGTTTGTTCTCGAATTTAAATTTTCTTATAGCAAGACTATTTCTTTCTCTTTATTTCTCGTTTCACCTATTTCAAATCTTGCCTAAACCTTGGTTTTCAATTAATATGGAATCTTCTACCAGTTGCTTTGGACTCACTTCTTAATTTTTTTTGGCCTGTAATGAAGATATCAACTTTTTTTAGATGGAACGATTAGCCTGTTGAAAATTCAATCAAATGTATTCTCTTCTACTCCAGCATGCCGTCATACGGCCCCCTCAATCTTTATCCCTCTAAACTCTGCCTGAAATCAATGATAAAAGTTAGTGTTGATGGGTCAATTTTTGGTCAAACTTCAAACTATTGCAACCATCTCCCTTAGCCACCACCGTACGACCTCATCCCTGCCTTCTTTGAATTCTTTCTGCCTTTAATTTTTGCTTTACCTTGCATGTTTTTTCTTGGTCGTACGGCATGAGAAAAGAAGGGCTTGAACAATCTCAGGAAAATGATTTTTAAACCTCCTCCAAGGCTGTGGTACGGTGTTTTGCTGGGCTATTCCAGTCAGTATATATATATAATAAAACATGTATCTTGCCTGTGATCCGTACTTCTTGGGGTCATTTTTTTCTTCCTGAATCTACTACAATTTTCTCCTCCTCTGCCAGACGTTTTGAAAATCTCTGATTTCTCTATTAATTCCTTGAATCTCTAAAAATTTGTAATGGTTTCATTCTCTGTCTTTGCAATCTGTATTGTCATCTTCCTCTCATGGCTTTCTTCTGGCAGATCATTCACCATTTTTCTTTTAAAAAAAACCTTATAAGTTTCTTTCAATTCCATCTCTCTGGATTTATGGCTCCCAATTAAATTATATTATTATTGTTTCTTTTCTTACAATGAAGTTTTAGCAAGAGTTCATTTAATAGAGTAGGAAGATTGGCAATTAAATGTATTTAGAAAGTTTCTAATAGAAACTCCATGAATATTTAGTAAACCTTGCATAAATGATTATCATTTGGAGTTAGTTAATTTGTTAAATAGATTTTAATTAACCCATTAGGAATTAAAAAATGATGAAATTAATTAGTAGTATAACTTATAAATATTTGTTAGGATAGATTTGTAATATATTATTCTTTAGAGTAATTGCCCTTATTAAGAATAGAATTGAATTAGTAAATGTAAGAATGTTAAATGAATAAATTAGAGTTTTATGTGAAATAGATTATAATGGTAATGCTAGTTATTAAGCAAATGTTAGATAGTATTATAATTCTAGAATTAAATATTGAGTTAAAACCTTATAGTGCTTTCATGTTTAAAATTTGTTCAAAGGTGATATGTTGAGTTAAATTTAGATATAATATATGGTCTTTCTTGTAATTCCATTGTTAGTTAGTATCGACAAGTAGTAATGAAGGAATTGGGTTATTGTATTTTTCTTTGGTTCTGAGTCATTTTGTTCTTGTGGTATGTTATGGTTATTAAGTGTCAAGTCGTTTAAACCTTTGATTTCCATATCGGGAAATGGATATATGGATAGTAGTTTTGTGTTTTAAGATTTACCCAACTCCAAAGGTTTTGGTTACCTGAGTTCCAGTGCAACATTGTGACTTGTTGTTTTAGATGTTTTCATTTGATATGAGATTTTGAAGGGAATAAGGGAAAGATTGTTGTTTGAGGTTTTGGATTTGAAATTAACTATGTGATGTATGCAAGAGGATAGATGCCTTACAATCTCTTTTCCATGCATGTTATTTTGGATGGCTCCTGTTTGTTGGTTAGGGGTTGCTAGTTGCATGTAGGAGAGTGACTTTCATGGTGGGGCCGGTGCCCAAAGTGGCCGCCTGGATAACCCCATGGAAGTTGTAATCAAGTGATAACTTAATGATTTATCTAGGTGGGTTGGGTAGTAATTCACATAACAAGATAAGTATGATGCCTCACCCATGCCTATAGTGCTCTCACAGGCTAAGGATGGGATGAGAAGGCTTGGTTGGCAAGATCGACCTCCTTGTCTCCATGAGAGGATGTGTTGGTTCCGCATATGTCACCCTATGGAGCCAGTGCCTAGAGAGAGGTCGCCAAGATAACCATAGATGGGGGTCAGTTTCTAGTGAGAGATAGCCTGGATAACCAATGCTAGGACCATGCGATGACACTCTCCCTACTGCAGCTTAGTTACTTCATGTATGATACCTTCTGTTGTTGCCTCTGGAGTACTATCTTGCCTTATTGATCTGTGTTGTCAGTGTCGAGTTTGTATTTGCTTTCTTGTATTCTTTAACTTAGTGGAACCTCATTGTTATCTCCTAGCTCAGGGGTGGACCTTAGGGTTCCACATGGTTGGGTGGAAGAGCTTAATCCATTGGTTTTTCTTGGTTAACCTAATTTATGATCACTGCAAATGTGTTTCCAATTCCAAATTTGTACTTACATCCTCAGAGCTGTATTATATTTTCATAATTGTATAATCCTGTTGTATATGGTAAGCTGATGTAAATTCAGACATGAATCTTGTAATCATGTAATCTTGTATTTGAACTTTTGTGACTATTCATATCTGCAAATGAATAATGTAATCATCTTCTGTTGTATCATAATGTATATTACTTATGTTGTTAAGAAACTATGTTTTACTGATGCAGTTATGTCCCTAGAGATGTTAGTTGATATTGTTATTAGTATTGTTGATCTAGTAATTATTGCATATAAGTGTGTTAATATATATATATATATATATATATATCCACATCTTCTTGTTCTATTAACTTAACTCTCTAGGGTTGCATGATGGGGCATCACACATGTTTAAGCAATTATTGCATTATTCTTTATTTGATCTTTTTTTTAGCGATCCTTGTGGCCTAAAGTGTTGTATCTATGTTTGCTTTTGTTATTATCCTTAGGCTCTAGCTATCCCTCATAGCAACCTCTCCTTTAGTGGATTCATTGAACCTGTATGTGATTCAAGCAACAGTCGATGCTTTTTCTTCTTTTATATATTCTCACTAACTTCTTATTCGCAAAGATCCTTGATCTTATTGAATTTGTTAGGCAAACTTTTGATAGGCATTGTTGTTCATATATATTTCCTCAGTTGTTTTTTTTGCAACAGTAGCCTCTTGTAGCCACACCTGCGCTGAATGAAATGGCTTCTTTTAAAACATTCTAAATGTTGCCTTTTAAAACCTTTACTAATGGTTGTTTCAATGAAAGGAAGCTAGGTGTGCGGAAATCACTTTCTACACTAATCTAATGAGGGGAGAGCTATACAAATTCAATTTATTCCTTATCACTATAGCAACATACAACATCTAACAGAGTTACTACAGCAATACACAAGAACTAGAAAGAAGACAGAAGAAGAGAGACAAAGATTTAAGATGGGAAAACCCTTATCGGGTGAAAAACCCCACTCAGAAACTTGCACAATGTATTAACAAATATGAAATTTGTTTACAATACACTTGCAATGCAAGCTTCAATGGTCTTCGACACTCATGTCTGGAGTCAATCTGGTAGCATAACAATACCTGTAAACCTATAATACAAACTCCTTCTCCAAGCACCTGTTTATATAGGAAATACAAGGCAATATTGGACCTTTCTTGGAATGGGCATCCAACATGCCTTCATGGACCAAAACCCATGCCTAAGGACACTTGGTCAACATTGTAGAATGTGCCTGACACTTGTCCACTGCTCCCATCCTAAAGAGGTCGCCTATTTCCAAAATGGGCTATGACAAATGCTCTTATGACACTTATGACCGTCATAGAATCTGTCATAGCGGTTACAACTTACAGCTGTAAGAGAATCTGTCATACACATGCTATAAATAGCATATTCTCTTACAACATGTCATATTCCACCTTGGGGCACCCAAATATTCCTTATTCAAAGATGCTTCATGACACATGTCATCACCTGTCTTATAACCTTCTATTTCTGACTCTTACATGTCATAGATTCGTCATAGGAATCCATCATAACCGTTTCAGTCAAACATTCCTTTACACAATATGGAAGATGCTGACACATGGCAAAATGCTCCTACCACAAAGTGGGACACATATCTCCTCATGTGAGGACAAAATTACAAGTTGTCATATTCCATGTAGGATCGACACATCACCGTGCCACATCCCACAATATCACAATATGGAATTTACAAATATTTACAACATAGGCATTAGATAATAAATGCAAACATTAGAAATGTAAGGAATTACCAAGGTTGATACACCTTAATTCCCAACATTCTCTCGTTTGTCGAACACCTTGTAAGAGCCAATAGAAAAATAGGATTTAATTGCTATAGGCCGAGAGGCCCATAGACTCCGAACACCATCTGAACTTCTCTGTGCTCACTGGTTTCGTCAATGCATCTGTAACATTTTTCAAAGTATCTACCTTCTCCAAATTTATCTTTCCATCCTCAACCATGTCTCGCACGAAGTGAAACTAAACATCAATGTGCTTTGTTCTAGCATGGAAAGTTGGATTCTTCGCAAGGCAAATTGCACTCTGACTGTCACAACTAATCGTGATCTGACCTACATCAACACCAATATCTGAACATAATCTCTTAAGCCAAATGGCTTCCTTACAAGCATGAGTTGTTGCCATATACTCAGCTTCTGTCGTGGACAAAGCAACAACAGGTTGTCGCTTACTCATCCAACTAATAGCACCACCAAATAGTGTAAACACATAAGCACTGGTGGATCTCCTGTTGTCAATGTCACCTGCCCAATCTAAATCCACAAATCCATGATATCAACAGAATGCGGAGGTCCTGAAACATTACCATGATAGAAAATGGAATACTCAGAAGTACCCCTCAAATATCCGAACACTCGCTTAACTGCATCCCAATGAACCTGTCCAGGATTAGCCATAAATCGACCAAGGACTCCCACTACTTGGGCAATGTCTGGTCTTGTACAGACCATAGCATACATCAAACTGCCAATAGCACTAGCATAAGGTACTCTGCTCATGTCCTCCACCTCACTAGGAGATTTTGGACAATCCTCAACAGACAACTTTGTCCCCAAAGAAATGAGAACACACAATGGTCTACAATCTGCCATGCTGAACCTGTCCAACACGGTCTTCACATACTTACTCTGGCTTAACCAAAGTTTTCTGTTGGTTCTGTCTCTTCTGATTTCCATTCCTAGAATGTACCTGGCTGCCCCTAAATCTTTCATTTCAAACTGAGCTGACAACTAAGATTTAAAATGAGATATCATATTCTTACCCTTCCCAATGAGCAACATATCATCAACATATAGTGTAACAATGAGAATACGATCACCATCAAATTTATAATACACATAGTGATCCAATTTTGATCTCACAAATCCAATTGACAACACAAAGGCATCAAACTTCAAGTACCATCTCCTAGTGGATTGCTTCAAACCATACAAAGACTTTTTAAGTTTGCAAACCAAATTTTCTTTACCTTTCACCATGTAATGCTCTGGCTGTGACATGTAGATTTCTTCCTCCAAGTCACCATGAACGAAAGTTGTCTTCACATCCATTTGTTCTACCTCCAAGTCACCATGAAGGAAAGTTGTCTTCACATCCATTTGTTCTACCTCCAAGTCATAAGTTGCTGCGAGAGACAATAGGAATCGAATGGATGTTAGCTTTGCAACAGGAGAGAAGATCTCACCATAATCTATACCCTCCACTTGCGAATATCCCTTCACAACCAATCTGGCCTTATACTTCTCAATACTGCCATCTACACCAATTTTCTTCTTGAACACCCATTTGCATCCAATAGGTTTTCATCCAGGAGGCAAAGGCACCAAGTCCCAAGTTTGATTCTTTTCCAAAGAAGCCATTTCTTCCTCCATGGCCTCCTTCCAGGAACCTACATCTTTCATATCCAAAGCCTCTGACACAGTTCTAGGTTCATCACTGTTAGTGATTAAAGCATAAGCACAACTAGAATCAAGCAATGTAAAACCAACCCTTTCAAGTTGCTTTCTTATCCGTCTAGACCTCCTTAAAGGTTGATGTTGAGGTTTAGCTTCTTCATCTGAGATTTCAGAGCTGCCAGAGCTCTCCTCATCATCAGGCCCAACATTGTCTTTCTGTTCAGTCTTCTCAGGGGTAGCAAGAAACTGAACAACATCATCTTTCTTTACTATTTCTTCTGGCTGCAAAACAGAGGAAGAAGGCGTAAGCTCTCTGAAGATGACACTTCTGCTATACAAAACTTTTTCAGCCACAGGGTCCCAAAGCTTGTATCCTTTCACACCAACACCATAGCCAATGAAGATACACTTAATAGCCTTGTTCTCCAACTTTGACCGCTTCTCCCTAGGCACATGTGCATATGCCTCACAACCAAAAACACAAAGATGCCTTATCGACGGCTTTCTACTAGACCACACCTCCATGGGTGTCTTTCCAACAAGAGCTAATGTAGGAGATCTGTTTACCAGATAGCAAGTAGTGGCAACAGCTTCAGCCTAAAACTTTTGTTCTAGGCCAGCTCCACTAAGCATACTCCTAGCCTTCTCCATCAGTGTCCTATTCATCCTCTCTGCAACTCCATTTTGTTGCGGGGTGTATGGAGTTGTCTTATGTCTTTCAATCCCAAGTTCCTTGCAATACTTATCAAATTCTGTAGAACAGAACTCACCACCGTTGTCAGTTCTCAAACATTTAATCTTTTTACCAGTCTGATTTTCAGCAAAGGCCTTAAACTCCTTAAACTTGCTATAGACTTCAGGTTTGTTTCTGAGAAAATAAATCCATGTCCTTCTACTATAATCATCTATAAAAGATACAAAGTATATAGATTTTGATAATGAAGGAACATTAACAGGACCAAACACATCAGAATGAATAAGGTCCAACACACCAGAAGACTTATGAGAACTCAAGTAAAACTGAACACGGTTTTGTTTTCCATAAATGCAATGTTCGCAAAAGTTGAACTCAAGATTACAATCATCTAACCCCTCAATGAGGTTCTTATTTTTCAGGGTACGCAAACCCTTCTCACCAATGTGGCCAAATCTCTTATGTCATAACATTGTCTTTTTAGCAGGAAGTTTAACTTCCAATGCACAATTACAACCATCAAGACTAAAAACAACATATTTCTTCACTACTCGTTCAGATGGTGGGGATGAAGTGACTGTTGCCCTCTTCCTTGAGTCAGAAGAACTATTGCATTGTGGAATGCATGCCTCCAGCTGAAACAGAGTACCTCTCCTAGTACCCTTAGCAAGCACCATAGCTCCTCTAGTCATCTCGCATCCTTCTTTCGAAAAGACAACCTGCACACCTGCGTCATTCAAACTACTTACAGAAAGCAGGTTCCGTGCTAAGCTCAGGATGTGCATAACCCCAGAGATCCCCTTCACTCAACCATCAGGGAATCGAATAGAGACTCTTCCATGACCAACAATCTTCAGATGAGAGTCGTCACCCAGATACACCTTTCCACCATCAAACTCCTCATACTTAGTGAACCAGTCTCGATGCGAGGTCATGTGGAATGATGCACCAAAGTCAATTAGACACACATCATCAGATGCATGGGTTGCCAAGGCTGCGATGAAGGCATCACCATCATCTTGTGACTTATCAAAATCTGAATCAGGAGCTTTCTTCTTCTTCTCCTCCTCCTCTTTGCATTCCTTTCAGAAATGCCTGGTTTTGCCACAGTTCCAACAAAGAGCCTTGGACTTTCCAGGAGATTTGGATCTCCAACGGGATTTGGATCTACTCTTCTCAACTTTCTTGTCCTTCTTCTTCCCTTTCTCCTTGGGTCTTCCATGAACTACAAGGGCCTCTTTGGCTGCCTCAGAAGACTTTCTCCACGTCTCTTCAGACAACAGCGAAGAAACCACTTCTTCCATTTTGAATGTGGATGTGGTGCTTCCAATAGCCATGACAAGATGATCCCATGAGTCCGGCAGAGAACAAAGCAGGGTCATACATCGATCCTCCTCCTCCATCTTTACACCAATAGATGTCAATTGTGCAGCCAGCATGTTAAAAGCATTCATATGTTTAGCAACATATCCTCTGTCCTCCATTCGAAGGGAATACAACTTCTTTCTCAGGAAAAGTTTATTAACTAGGGATTTGGCTTGATACACATCCCCCAACTTCCAAAGTAGTTTTGCAGTAGTCTCTTCATGGACATTTAATAGAACAGAATCAGCAAGACTAAGTCTTATGAGACCCTTAGCCTTCTGATCCTTGAGATCCCACTCATCTTGTGACATTGCAGCTGGTTTAGTTCCATTAACACTTTCCCAAAGGTGTCAGTCAACAAGCATGTCTTCCATCTTGAGCTTTCACAGCTCAAAATTATTTCCATTGAACTTAAGATCAGCTCAAAAAACCCCTACCCAACAGCTAAGACCAAAACTGGCCAGGCTCTGATATCAACTGAAAAGAAGCTAGGTGTCTGGAAATCGCTTCCTACACTAATCTAATGAGGGGAGAGCTATACAAATTCAATTTATTCCTTATCACTACAGCAACATACAACATCTAACAGAGTTACTATAGCAATACACAAGAACTAGAAAGAAGACAGAAGAAGAGAGACAAAGATTTACGGTGGGGAAATCCCTTATTGGGTGAAAAACCCCACACTCAGAAACCTACACAATGTATTAACAAATCTGAAAGTTGTTTACAATACACTTGCAATGCAAGCTTCAATGGTCTTCGACACTCGTGTCTAGAGTCAATCCGGCAACATAACAGTACCTGTAAACCTGTAATACAAACTCCATCTCCAAGCACCTGTTTATATAGGAAATACAAGGCAATATTGGACCTTTCTTGGAATGGGCGTCCAACATGCCTTCATGGACCAAAACCCATGCCTAAGGACACTTGGTCAACATTGTAGAATGTGCCTGACACTTGTTCACTGCTTCCATCCCAAAGAGGTCACCTATTTCAAAAATGGGCTATGACAGATGCTCTTACGACACTTACAACCGTCATAGAATCTGTCATAGCGGTTACAACTTATAGCTGTAAGAGAATCTATCATACACATGCTATAAATAGCATATTCTCTTACAACATGTCATATTCCACCTTGGGGAACCCAAATATGCCTTATTCAAAGATACTTCATGACACATGTCATCACCTATCTTATAACCTTCTATTTCTGACTCTTACATGTCATAGATTCGTCATAGGAATCCATCATAACCATTTCAGTCAAACATTCCCTTACACAACATGGAAGATGCCGACACATGGCAAAATGCTCCTACCACAAAATGGGATGCCTATCTCCTCATGTGAGGACAAAATTACAAGTTGTCATATTCCATGTAGGATCGACACATCACCGTGCCACATCCCACAATATCACAATATGGAATTTACAAATATTTACAACATAGGCATTAGATAATAAATGCAAACATTGCAAATGTAAGGAATTACCAAGGTTGAGACACCTTAATTCCCAACATTCAAGACCCATTTGCTAAAAATCTAAAACGTTGCTTTAAAACCAGGTTTAATTGAATTTGTTTCATTGTTTTAAAAATTATTCAAACCACTTCAAATTGCCAAATTAGTTAGTTTTAATGCTCGGATCAGCAAGAAACCTTCTTGGGGTTGTGCCTGTGTATTCCTTAGTGTAATTACTTATTTATCTTTGTCGTTTTAAAACACCATCCTTTGACCTGGACGCCAAGAGGAAGCCGTCTAATCTGTAATCTTGTTCATAAAGTAGTTCTCCTTATTTATTATGTCGAAGACTAAAGTCTGAGTTCCAAAACTTCTCATATTATACTATCCTATACCATCGGCCTCTATTCTTATCATTTTGAAGCACCTTAAATTTTCTTCCTTAAGCCACATGTGAAAGCAAAGAAATGATTTCACTTAAATAACTTTTCTATATCTTTATATTAGTATGTACTCTCACTATATTTTAAGATCATATGAATATCAACTCAGGTAATTACATTATTATTTTTCCCCTTTTTATAATAAAGAATATAATGAAAATAAAACAATTGAGTGGTCTTTCATTTTTTTATATCTTAATCTAAGGTATTAAAGCACTTATTAATTAGGAATGGTTCTAAATGTCCTTAAAAGCAAGTATTATTAGAAAACCGATTTCTATTTCAATCATTGAATCTTGTTAACTTACTGGGAATAAAAAGTATATTCAGTTAAGATAGAAACTATGGTACCCAAACATTATTTGAGTGTATGCCAATTTGGCCAACAGGGAAAACTATCATATTTTAAAATCTTGCTCTTATTAGTTGTGTGAAAAATTCAATAAACTAAGATTTCATTTTAGATAAGGAAAATGTGCCTAGTTTAATATATGTATTTCTTTTAATGATGTCTTACCTTTACAGATACATAGGTATATTTGAAATTGGGATAGCGGAACAAAACAACCCTATCATTTTTAGTAACTCTTTTGTTTGGAGATCAAAAATTCATTGAATCGATAATGTACTGTTAATTTGTTATACAACTTGATGATGGATTTTGCCAAACACTTGAAAAATATTGCAACTAGATTACTTAGACCTTGCATTCCGTTATACGTTGATAATTGTACTAGAAGTAGTTAAATTTTTCTTTGTAAATCTATGTTTACTTCTAGGACAGGATGTCGAGTGTGGATTCCCAGAGATGGTAATTTTCTTTTTCAAAATTATCATTTATGTTTATTTATTGCTTTGTCCAAAGCTAGATGTACCATTGGAATAGATGGTTGTTAAAAGCCTAGTTGTTTTATTTATTTGTCTCTGCCACATCCTGCATACAAGATATATGTCATTCTAGATAGGAGTGCATATAGGCATCAGGCTTGCATCTAGAGTTCTCTTCTTCCCATCCGTTCTAGGTTGCTAGGCTCCTTGTGGAGGGTTAGGGATTTCTTCAAGTTAGGAAGAAACTCAGGGAAGTTTAGTACTTCGTGGTTGGGTGGAAAAAGAACCTTAACCGTACTCTTGCCTTCGGCTTGTGGAAGATCAGTGGGTCATGGCGGCTAAAGATAGATTTTCTTATGTTATATGACTCAAGATGTATATTTCCTTGTTTTAATCCTTATATGGCTTGTTTAGCCAATTATGTAATTGTACTCTCATATTGATGAAACCTTGATATAATATTGATGTATTATTCATGTACTTGAAACAATGAAACAGATGTAATGACTTTCCTTATTGTTCTTGTAATTGCACTTCTTTATCATGGAAACTTGCAAAATGTTGTACAATTATGGATATTTTGATTAATGAAATGATCCACTTTCTTTATTTGGATTGATTTTTGCTTTTCGTTGGTTATTTTTAGTATGTGAGATTTTTGGACTTTACAACTACTTTCTCCTTGTTGGCCTCTGCATGGTATATTCTAATTATAATCTTATAAAACTCCTCTATATACTCCTTAACAGACTTACTACCTTGGTTCAATCCTTGCAGCTTCTTCAACAACTCCAACTCATAGTCCACAGGGATGAACTACTTCTTTAGTTTGTCCTCCATCTAATCCCATTTGGTAATCTTTCATTTTCCTCTTCTATTTCTCTCTAACTAGACCTCCTTCCACCAAATATTGGCATGGCCTTTCAACTTTATTTTTGCAAACTTGACCCATTCTGGATCTTCCACGTCTTCGTACTCAAAATATTCCTCCATATCATTTATCCAGTCAATAATCTCTTCCAGATTTAGATCCTCATAATAGGTAGAAACTTCAATCCTAGGCCTCTTTCCAATCTTTGAAATGGCCCTCAACAACCTAACTTGTGCAGGATCTATTGCATCATCTTGTTCTTCCTCAGATAACTCTTCTTCTTCAACTTCATCTTTGCTCTCTTCTCTTATTCTTGGCTCAAACCCTCTTCACTACTCCTCTTACAATGCATTGATTTGCCTCTGTAGGCCTCTAAAACCCTCTTCTATCAACACATTTCTCCACCACGGTTTCTTTGTGGAGGCATTTTAATCTCTACAACAAACCCACAACCTCAGGTCCTAGTGCAAACTGCCTCACGATCGGCGATATATCTACACACTCAAGAACCCTTGCTCTGATACCACTTGATGAGGGTGGACTCCACCCAAAACACATACAACAACAATTTATAGATTTCAAATAGACAAGAACAAGATCTCAAGAAAGATTAGTTAAGAAAACTACAAACTGTTTTAGAATTTCTTCATTAAACTTGCATATAAAAGGCTACAAATCTGAAATACAATTCCCAAGGTCATATGCCCACTTATTACAGCAATATGGGTTGCCTTACAATAGAAATATCTAACTTACATAGCCTTCTAGAGCTATCTTCTGATATCTACTGACCTCCTTATTCTCATGAATAGGACTTGCCAATAACTCCCCTCCTACTTTTGGAAAATAGGCTATAAATATACATTAGCACCACTTAGTGTACTTTCCCCAATGTTGGCTTGCTTTGAAATGTGTAACTCCCATTTGGGCACCAAAATGAACCCAACTTCTGGGAGCCATAACTTTTGAACCGGGTGTCCGATTGAAAAACTATTTGATGTGTTGGAAAGCTCGCAAAAAACTAAAGCTTAGAAAAATGCCCCATTAAGGGATATTTTGATTTTCAATCAATTTTTGGGAGGTTTAGGAACATCTAAGTGCCTCAAAACTGATTTTAAAACTTTTTCCATAAACCTCAAAAACTAAAACTTTAATATCTTGGAATCTAGACATGATCTTGCGCTGAAATTTACTAAGAATGTTTATGCTTCTATTCTGAAGCTTTGGAAAAATTTCTGGGCCCAACCGCTTCTCCAATATAGGGTTACTAAAAATAGTAAGTCCTGGTATTCTTAGCCTTTTTGGAAACTTTGAAGGTTCTAAATCATTATTCAAGCAAATGGGTATCCGAAAATACAAAAATTGAAAAGAATAGGAAACAAAATCATCATTTTTTGGATGATGCAAGATTGCTCTTACACTATTGGATGCCCCTGCATCACTAAATATGTAAATGCTTGGATTATATAAAGAGAAGTAACACTCATGTTTGAGTTTCCATAACATCTTGAATTAAGAAGTTAATCAACTATATCGCTTCCAAGTCTACTCTTGGAGGAAGTAAAGAATATCATGGAGTTCGAAGAAGTTGGATCTCTAGTTATCAAGGACTTAAGTTTAGAAGAAAGCAAGGAGGATGTTCCATGGATTAATCATCACTTTACCAAATTCTCAGCAAACAGTGTTTTCTTTATGAGAGAGATTGACAACATGGAAGAAGACAAAATTTGGCCATCTTTGAGGCCAAAATTAGCTAAGGTTGTCATTCTCTAGTGCATTATGATGAATCATTTGATGCAATGACAGAGGTAGCTCAAATATATTTAGAGGTCTTATTGAGGCAATCAGTCTTCATGTTGAAGGAAGTTGGCATCATTCTTGGAAGATTCTTCTTCATGTTGATAGACGCCCTTGTCATATTTAGGCAAAAGCAACCTATTAACATTTGAGGAAGGGGCTCCTAGGAACAATTTGGTGGCAATTTCCTTCTTTCAGTTGTCATGCATTCTTATTGGATAGGAACGTTGTCTTCCTTAGCATACTTGGCAACCACAACCAATGTCCAACATCAAATTAGCTATCAACCTTATTGAGACTTTGGTCCTAAGTGGCACTTCAAAGTGATAACATCATTGTAAGATTATAAATTAATTGGATAGTGTCAATCATCCAATAGAGACATGAGCATTGTCCCTTTACTATAAATATAGGTTATTATCTTTGTAAAAGGGGATAAGAACATTTGTAAGATAAATTGTGCAAGAACCAATTGGAAACTCTGGGCAAGATGCAATTAAGACATTTTTTAGTGAATCCATTATAATATCTAGAATTTTTGCTTCAATAAATCAATATAAGATCAATTTTTATTCTCATGGTACAATTTGTCTCCATTTTCTATCAAGTATTTCAAAGAACTTTGCAAATTCTTAGGTATACACTTGCTATACAAGTGTTGAAGTTTAGTTAGTATGCATTCAAGTAATGTAGGTAAATCTTTCTAACCTAATGTGTGGAATGTTTGAACTAAAATAGATAACTAAGAATGAATTCTACCATTGAGGGTAAAAAAGCAATTGAGGGCCCAAGATCTACAAGACAAAGCCAAGTATATTGATTCTTTTTTAAACTATAAATTGCTTTTGTGAATGCTTTGGCTAACTCATTTATGACTATATTCCTACATGGTTTAGACACTAATCTTATTCTTCTTCTAATAAAACACTTTAAACATCAATATGATGAATCATACAAAGTGGAGGTTATTTATATTTGTCCATTCATAGTGCACAAAAGGGTATAGAGGATTGTATTGTTGTTTTCTTATTTGAAGTATCTATACTCATTTACCTATGAACTCATCCATTTTTTGGAAATATAAGATCTCCTTTGTAGTCCATACACTGAGCTAACATGATGCAAATTAGTGACAATAAAATTGGATTTAGCATTATGTCTTATGTGCCTAGCTTGGTATTGGACAAATTTAGATGAACTAATCAAAACTATTTGATCCTTAATTGCATATTCAATCATTTGTATTTTCTTGATATTCAATGTGTCATGTTGGCTTTGCTTTACCTATCAAACTTTGCACAAATTATTGATATATTCTTAGGATTACCCTCTTGAGCCTTAAAGAGCTCAAAGTGTAAGAGAGAGGAGCCCTCTTTCACTGTTTAGCTTGACCTACCATCTCTTTAACCATTGATTCACCTACAAGTCCATACTTTGACTTAGTTCCCTAGAAATTATGGCAAGCTTTAGGTTATTTTCATAGAAGTGTTGTGTTTTGTTTAGATCACCAACATAATGTTCACATGGGGTATCCATAGAAAGAGTATAAGGAGATGTGTCCTTTATCCATGTAAGTATATTGTCAACCTCGATGGCCACTAAAGATAAATTATGAAGAGAGGCTTGTTGGTCAAGAAGCATTTTCTCTTGAATATGAGGCAAGAGATTTTCAAGAAATAGAAATTGGAGCAGATAATCAAGAGGATGGAATCCCAAGTAAGTTAGAAAGGAAAAGTAAGAAGTGTGGTCATTAACATGTTAAGTGGGGTCATATTTGCAATTTGTTGATTGTACAAAAGTAACAATAGGTGCAATGTTATATTGGAAATAGAGAGTAAATGAATGCACACAATCAACAAAAGAGTGTAAATAACTAGGAGGTAAGGTGGAGAATCAATCCAATGCATCATCTATCAAAGTACTAGGAAAGAGTTTAGCCATTACATGATCATTGAAGGAAATCACCAAGCAAAGAGTATAAAAGTGTTGCACATATTGAATAGCATCTCCTTTGTTAGGAAATTGCAAGTTGATCAAACCAATTCCACATAATCCTATGAGAGATAATGATGCATGCAAGCTTACAGAATAACCATAATGCAAAGATCAAAAGACAAACACAAGATAACGCAAGATATACCCTAGGAAAACCCTTGAGGGAAAAACCAAGCCTCTAAAAGCATCCACACTCAATGTATTATTTAGCAATGAAACATTACAATACACTCACAGAGTCTCCATGAAAATTTCTAAAACATCAAGATCCTCCAATGCATCCTTCATGTTTCCAGGCATGAATCCACACATCCCATGCCATGCTTCATAAATGCACTCACAAGAGAAACTCAATACAATGACAGGCCACTCAAATAGCCTACATCCAAACAATCAATAGCCAACCCAAACCACTAACCATGTATTTGCTTTTATAGACTCAAGCTCACACAAATACAACTTGTGGTATTGGGTAAACCATGTGTCTCAAAACCATCAATACGCAAAACCATTGACACCTCATTTAATTATTGGTAATAAGTTTTCCCAATATTAAATATTTTCCTAACGTGCAACCCCACATTAAATATTTTCCCAATGTTACATATAACTTTTACAAGTGGCCCCAAATAAATATTTAAAGTGGCTAAACACATCATCTAGGAAGCACCATAGTTTATTTTACATAAATAAAATATATGTTATTATGTAAAGTGTACAACACACTTTTTCCTAACATCCTTGGCCATATGTTTTTCAAAGCATATGTTCCCTAGGCTACTAGTACAAGGATATGTGAAAATCATAATAGAAAGAGGAGAAGTTAACTATGAAGGGGGGAATGAGAAGTGGGAGAAGTAAGAGCATCCAATTACACATCCAACTCCTTAATTTTAATATACACATAAGTCCAATCGAGAGCAAGAGAAGAATAAATAGCATATGGAAAATGAGATAGAACATTGGGAGGGGAAGGAGATTACATGGCACATGTGTAGGGAGGTGCAATAGTAGGTGAGAAGGGAGGAGGTATCTCATGAGGAGGGCAGTAATAGGGTCTCTTGTACTGGGGGAGATGTAGGATGAAGAGTGGGTAAATATGGTACAACATGGGGGGAGAAAGAGGAAGTTGGTAGTTCATAGGAAGGAGAGGACAAAGGCTCAATGGGTAGATGAGGTATAGGGCAGAAAGTACGTAAAGATGGGACAACATAAGGAGAGGAAGAGGAAAGTGTTACCTCATAGCAAGGAGATAACAAGAGCTTTATGGGAGAAGCAGTGTATGAGGAGAAATAAACAAAGGTGGTGCAGAAGGGATAGAATGCCTAAAGGGACAATAAAGTGGATCCATGTCTAAGGGAGATGGCTTGGACATAGGAGAAGAGATCAGGGAAATAAGCATAAGGGGAAATGTCATTGTCATAATGTAATACATCTTATGTAATGTTGGATAAGATTGTAATATGATAACAAGTAGGAGAAAAAGGGGGCTCAAAGGTAGAATAATCATCATAAGGAAGGTGCACCACATCATCACTTAGGGAAGATTCTCTAAATGCATCAAAAGATAGATCATCAAGAGAGGAATATGAGCCTTTAGGTGAGAAATCATTAAGGACTATAGAAGGAGCAATAGCAAGAGTAGAGAAAATAGAGGAGCTATGTTCACCATCAAGTGATGTATCCAAAATGGATGTAGAAAGAGAAGGAGGAGAAGGAAATTATGGATTATTAGAATGGCCTATAGAAAAAAGAATGCATATAGAAAGATTAGGACGGAGTGAGGTTAGTAAACTGGGGCAAGTGTCATTATCAATAGTAGGAGAAAAAATAGGAGTAATAGAGGGAAGAGCAAGTGGAGAAGATCTATTAGTAGAAAAAGTGACATGAAATGACATAAGAGTCTCTAAATCATCAATATATGTGCCAAGGAAACAAGTGAATGTGGGATAGGGAGAAAGACTAGACAAAATGCAATTACTAGAAAGAGAAGAGTTTACATCAAGGAAGTCTAGGATGTGATCAAGGACAACATGGTGGGTAGAGAAATGTTGGTAGGAGAAAGTGGAATTGAGAAATAATTCATTGCGAGATGCTAGGGACATGGGAAAATTCATGAGTATAAAACAAGGAAAGCCAAGAATGGGAGGGAGGGACTAGTGACAATACTAAGAGGTAACAATGTAGTTGGTGTAGGTATTGAGACCAAGAAAATGGGTCTTCTAAAGGATTAAGTGAGTGTTGGGAAGGCTGGATGGGAAGGGTAACTTGTGAGGAGTGGTAAACAAGGATGAGGTGTGGTGTAACTAGGGCTTGGGAAAAGGGAAAGTGATGTTGGGTCAACCTAGAGGCAAGGAAAGGCAAAGGGAATGGGTATACTAGGAGTGGAAGCAAGATATGGGTTGGGGTTATGAAATAAAGTTTTAGGAGGAGGTAAAAAAGGTGGGATGGAAGGGGAAATGGGGTACACAAATAGGTCTCAAGATTAAAAAAAAAAAGGAAAAAGTGGGGGGGAATATGTGACCTAGGGTTTTTAGAAGATGAACACCATGTGATGAAAGAATAAAAGTGTAAATGAAGCGATGAAAGGAGAAAAAAAGGGAAATGGTGAGGTTGTTGGTCTACACATGGGAATATCATAAAATAGGTGTGTCAAAGTTGGGTTCACCAAATGAAAGGACAAAAAAATAACCTTCTAGAGTAACAACTTTAAAGATGACCTTTATATTTTCTATAGTACTAACTATAAATCAAATTTATATCAAAAACATAAAATTGAAACTAATAGATCTAATCTATAAATAGAAAGAACAAAAGCTAGGAATTAAAAACATAACTTGAAATGCTTGAGAGGAAATAAATTTGAAAATGAAACACATGAACTTAAAACTAGAATTGGAAATGGGCTCAGGACACTTGACAATGATCTACTAAAATTTTGGCTTTGTTGGAAGAATTCTATAAAATAGGAGCACTACTAACCTTTAGTTTACACTGTTACTACACTACTAGTCACATTTGACCCCCAGGGGTGCAGGGGACCCTTACTTCCAAAGACCTAAAAATTTCTAAGACTTTGTCTTCAATCTTAGGCTTTGTTTTAGCCTGCAAAGTGCTCATGTTAACTCCCGATGATGAAATATTCAAATTTGAGTGTGGGGGACAAAGGAAAAGTGGTGTGCTATTTGGCAAATTGCCTTAATCAATCCCCTAGATAATGTATTTCAACCTCCATAATAGCACTAGTTGGAAAAGGAAAGTGTGTATAGACCTAGTGTTGGTGTAATGGTGGTGTGTGCAACAATGGTGGATACAAAAGCAAAACCCTAGGGGGTAGATCTGTAGGAGTTCAGGACAACATTGAGAGGGGGGGTGAATCGGTGTTGTATAAAATTTTACAATTTGCAAATTTTGTTTACAAGACAAAAGAGAAAGACATTGTTAAACACATATACATAAGACTACTGATAAAAGAGGATATAAACAACACCTCATGAGTAAATCATACACACACACAAAGAAGATTAATATAAATCATGACACAAGATTTACACAAGTGGAAAACCCTCCAGGGGTAGAAAAACCACTCCAAAACTGCCTCACTGGCTTTACCAAAAACTTCACTGATTACAATGTTTAGAAGCACCAACTTCAAGGAGCACCAACCCCTAATATATACAAAACAAACTGCAAAGTGTGCAATAAATGATTGCCACTCAATCTGATTCGCACCATTATATATCTTGTCTTCTCTTTTGCATATCTCTATTCAATTACAATATGAATATCAATCTCCTTACCAATTCACCTGATACTCAATCAACTGCATATTGTCTTCATAAGGTTATCATTTCTGCTTTTTATCCTTACACAAAATCTCTGCACAAATTCAATAATATCTCTGCAAATTTATTTGGCTTCTTTGCACATACATGTGTCTCTGCAAATATTAACACATCTCTACAAAACAATTTAAATCATCTCTGTATATACTCCTGATACACATAAAGCCTCTCATCTTTGCTTGCAAATAAATCTTTGTAAAATGTTCCATCTTTTTACAACACACACTATATATATTCAACCTCTATGAACTCATCATCTGTATGTTTCATCTCTGTCTGCAAAAGAAGTTACATCAATGCACCTGAAAAACCATTATATATAAATTGATTGTCCTTTCACCTTCAAAACAAATTTTCATTATCCTCTTTTCAAAACCTTTCATCTTCTCACACTCAATCTTCTTTTCAATCTGAAAAAAAAAACATCTTAAGAAAAGTAAGATCAATGTCCTGTAAATAAAATCTCTTGAATCTTCTTCATATTCTCTTCTCTCTACAAAAAAAATATTCTCCAATCTGCAAAAGATTAGTCTTCAAAAACTTTATCCAATCTGCCTTCCAAAAGAAAATCACCTTATTTGTTTCCAAATCACAAGAATAGAAATAAATCTTCCATCTCAAAAAAAAATAACTCCTCAAAAAATCTTAAAAATCACTTTACTTGATGTTATCTCATGGGGTCGACAATTTAGGAGGTAAAAAAATTAAGTTTCTAATTTAAAAAAAACTTATCATCTCCAAAAATATTCGGTGGCCTTTTAATATAAAACTCAATTTTTAATGTCATAAACATATGACATAAAGGGGCAATCAAATACAAAGTTTTCTATCTTTAACAAAGCTATTAATATAGCTTGTTCTAACACCGATTACAAACCCTTATCGTTTTCTCCCCTTCGAATAAAACAAAAATCATTTAAAAGAACTTATTGATCGGCTCCATATCATATGCATAAAATTCTCCCAAAACATACGTTGATGGGCTCTCCATATTTCATAGAGCATTTTTAATGCTTTTTAAACTCCAAGAAAAAACCAATGCTTTTTAAAGCATAAATCACCTTCATAGAAATCGGGCTCCCTCCTTAGAAACTTTATGAAATACATTTTATGCTCCCTAAAAAGCAATTCGATGCCTTTCATAAATAAATGGAGATCTTCATTTTTTCAGGCTTCATAATACTTTATTTGATTTCCTTAAAGCATGGTCTAAGGCATAAAATGTGCCCATATAAATCGTGCTCACTCACATATGAATGAGACCGAACTCATTAGTAGGAGATGTGAAGAGGGCCGATGATAGCATGAATAACATACCCTCTACTAGGTCACACTTAAGTGACATGATCTGCAATAACAAGTCAATGATAGATTAAAACAAAAACATGCATAGGTCATAAGATAAACTATATAAGGATTTTGAGAGATGTTTATTTAAGACACCTTAAACCATTTCCTAACTTATAACAATTGTCATTGATCTACAAACACTTCTGCCAATACTATCTTGATCTCTGCCACTGAACCTCTTATATAATGAATGTGTCATGAGGTATGCAATTACGATGAAGAGCAAGTGAAACCACTGAGCTGCAAAAGCAAGTGAAACCAATGAGATGAACATCAAAAACATCTATACCAATGCCAACACTCACTGATCCTCTGACCAACACAAACTAGTTAGCATTTCTTGACTTAGCCATGAAGAAACATATCAACCAACATGAAACAAACCATGAACATCAACCATCCAATTACTTGACATCAAACCATCCATGCTAACTTGAACATTATCAAACTTACTGGAAGAGCAATGACATCCCAAAGAACCAAACTACTCCTATCAATCTGTAATGTGTAGATACCACAAAGAAGATCTTTTGATTTGTAACAACAATCTTGCATCATCATCACTTGTAACAACAACTCTTGTATGAACAATATCAACACACTTATACAACTCCTGATTGATGTTCAACTATGAAAGACATGATCCAGAACAACCTATGTCAATAGTGCAAGTGATCCTCAAATGACCTGCAATCCTGATAATACCTTGTGAAGATGCACACTTACTCAACTCTCTCAATACCTTTTGACATCAATGACAAACTATCACCATCAATCTCCCCCTTTGTCATTGATGGTAAAACTCCATGAAGCATTCTTTCTTTCTCACCCTTTTTGACATCTGATGACAAAGACTATTATCTCCCCTGAGAAAATAACTCCACTGAAAGATGTTAAAGCTTGATCATAACATTTGTACAAACACATTGCATTAGGAGGGCTTTGAAGACATAAACTCCTATTATCTTGTTATCTTCAACCAAAAAAAATGAGAACCACTTACCAAAATCTTTGATACCACTTATTTTTCAAAAGATTGAAGGCACTGAATACTTATGCAATTTTGCTAAACTTATCCTAAAAGCTCTATCCTTGCACATCTGTATCTTGAACAACATTTCAAACTTGAGAGCAAAAAGACACCATGAAACATACATCTGAAAACTTACATCTGAAGCACAATACCACTTCTTATTACAATACCACTATGAAGATGAAGACTGACACACTCCTGATGACATCACATGTGATTGAAAGACAAACTTTCAAAACAAATAATTCTTCTTCAATCATCAACACTTTTTGACCCACATGACAAATCTCCAATAACTCCCAAAGCATAAAGTCTCCAATGAATCTACTCCTGCCCATACTTTTTAAAAATAAGGACCATCCTCCTGTAACTGCACAAGACACCTTTTACAACACAATGTCAATTCTAATATAAATACAAAACCACATCTGAAACATACTGTACTATACAAGAATTGATGCCTCTTGACTTTGTCATTCAAACTAGCTTATCAAATAAGTACATAAACAAACTAACTGCATCATCAAGTTCTTCCTGCAACAACACTTTGCACAAATCAAAAGCAAAGATAAGTGCTATGAATTGAATTTTTCATTTTCAGCCACCTTAGCCAACACATGCTAATTTCTGATAAGAGCTTCTTGAGAACATCTTAAGCTCTTTGCCATGACAAACAAGATCACACTGAACTGCAACACAATTTTTGTAAGTATCAACTTGATATGAACAATATACAAATAGGATCAAGTCACAACATCATCAAACTCTTTGTGCAGAGAGATTTTGAACACCTTATATGCATTATGAACCACTAAACATGTCACTGATCATGAACACCTGTATTACTGACATACACTGAAACTCAAAAACATTAGAAACTTCATTTCAAACATTATCAGGCAAGCATGACAAACAAAACAAGATCATCATATTGATAAACATCAACTGATCTCCTCCTGTAACTTCTTGGGGATAAAAGATAGAACAAGAACAACTCCCCCTCACATCATGCTTTCTATTATTCAACTAATAATGTAACTTGTGCAGGATGCACAAGTTTGGGATTTGCCTTCTCATGACTCTATTTTTGCTTCCACACTTTTACAGGTTCTTTCTTTCTCCAAACCTTTATACCTTCTTTTCTTTTCAACTTTTTCAAATCATGTGAAACATACATTTTGCAACTCTGTGCTTTGTGTCCAAGAGTGTTGCAATTATAACAAACTATATTACAATCATAATCAAATGACTGATAGTACCTTTGAGCACTCATGTTAAACTTCCATGCAGAATCATACCTTCTATGCACTTTACAATTTCTTTGTATATGTCCAACATTATAGCACTTGTAACAAATAATATCAGTATTCCTTCTGCAAACAGCTGCTTTGTGTCCAAAATTATTACATGTATAACAATAACCATTAAATGAATAATTATACCTGTACATGTATGCTTGTTTTACTAGAGTAGTTCTTCTGAAATTTCTTCTTCTTTGATTACACATTTCATCTTTGACATTTATTTTAGCTTCTGACTTCTTTTTGTCTTCAAGAGCACTAGCATGAAGATTAATTTTCTTTCTAGGAGTTTGTCTAGTTTTTGAACACTCTCCTTCTTCAAATCCTAAACCAGTAGTGTCATTATGATGCTTCTGTTTTCCCAACAACTCATGTAACTTGTATGTGCTTTCTTCAAACTCCTTATACTTCTTAGATAAAGCCTTGAGACCATCATACTCTTTTCTCAGATTGATAATATCACCCTCTAATTTCAGATTCTCAATCCTTCTAACTTCAAGGTCAGATTTTGAAACATCTGCTATCCTCTTAGCTTCCTCAACCTCTATCTTTAGATTGATAATCAAATTGTCTGAATTATCAATTTGTGTCCTTAAATTTGCAATCTGAATACTTGCTTCTTCAAGATCAGAGAGTGCTTTGTCTTTGAAATCTCTTTCTTGTTGTAGCTGCAACATTAATTTCTGGTTCTCCTTCTTATAATTCTTGAGTTCACATAGAGCATATATGAGCTCTCCTTCCATATCAATCTCACAATCTTGTTCATCATAATCATGATCATCATCACTTATGATGTTAGCTTCTTCTGAAAGAGATTGGATCTCAACTTCTTCATGTGAATGTCTTTCATCATTGCCACTTTCTTTAGATACCAAATTGTCCTCTTTTTCATCACCATCTTGATAAATTCTTATCAATTTCTTCCACACATCCTGAGTTGTTTCACACTGCACAACTTTACAAGAAACATCATTAGATAAACCAGATAAAATAACCTTCTTGGCTATACGATTACATTCAAGAGTCTCTTTGATATTTGCAGAATTAGAATATCCATTCTCAACAGACATTCATACATCATATCCTAAAGAGGATAAATAGACTTGCATTCTCATACACCAAACTGAAAAATCTGAACCATTAAACAGAGGAACTCCAGAAAACTCTTTCACTGATTCAACTTGTGAAGCATCTTTATCAACTGATTGAACATTATCACCTAAATTTGATATGGATGATGTCTTTTGCATCTTTTGACCAGAATGAAGCTTGACATTTCTCATGTTCTTATTTCTTCTGCACTTACCCATTGAACTCCACTACCTGGACCTACCCGAGCCTATTAGACTTCAAAAAGGGAACCTGGCTCTGATACCAATTATAGGAGTTCAGGACAACACTGAGAGGGGGGTTGAATCGGTGTTGTATAAAATTTTACAATTTGCAAATTTGGTTTACAAGACAAAAGAGAAAGACATTTTTAAACACATATACATAAGACTACTGATAAAAGAGGATATAAACACCTCATGAGTAAATCATACACACACACAAAGAAGATTAATATAAATCATGACACAAGATTTACACAAGTGGAAAACCCTCCAGGGGTAGAAAAACCACTCCAAAACTACCTCACTGGCTTTATCAAAAACCTCACTGATTACAATGTTTAGAAGCACCAACTTCAAGGTGCACCAACCCCTAATACATTTAGAAGCACCAACTTCAAGGAGCACCAACCCCTAATATATACAGAACAAACTACAAAGTGTGTAAGAAACGATTGCCACTCAATCTGATTTGCACCATTATATAACTTGTCTTCTCTTTTGCATATCTCTATTCAATTACAATCTGAATATCAATCTCATTACCAATTCATCTGATACTCAATCAATTGCATATTGTCTTCATAAGGTCATCATTTCTGCATTTTATCCTTACACAAAATCTCTACACAAATTCAATAATATCTCTGCAAATTTATTTGGCTTCTTTGCACAAACATGTGTCTCTGCAAATATTAACACATCTCTACAAAACAATTTAAATCATCTCTGTATATACTCCTAATACACATAAAGCCTCTCATTTTTCCTTGCAAATAAATCTCTATAAAATGTTCCATCTCTTTACAACACACACTATATATATTCAACCTCTATGAACTCATCATCTGTATGTTTCATCTCTGTCTGCAAAAGAAGTTACATCAATGCCCCTGAAAAACCATTATCTATAAATTGATTGTCCTTTCACCTTCAAAACAAATTTTCATTATCCTCTTTTCAAAACCTTTCATCTTCTCACACTCAATCTTCTTTTCAACCTGAAAAAAAAACATCTTAAGAAAAGTAAGATCAATGTCCTGTAAATAAAATCTCTTGAATCTTCTTCATATTCTCTTCTCTCTGCAAAAAAATATTCTCCAATCTGCAAAAGATTAGTCTTCAAAAACTTTATCCAATCTGCCTTCCAAAAGAAAATCACCTTATTTGTTTCCAAATCACAAGAATAGAAATAAATCTTCCATCTCAAAAAAAATAACTCCTCAAAAAATCTTAAAAATCATTTTACTTGATGTTATCTCATAGGGTCTGTTAGGTCTCAGAAATGCAGGTTGCCAATCCTAAGGGGATGCCAAGCTCTATGTTTAGATTGGCAACGTTTCTGAACTAACTTGACGAAATCAACCTTCAAGGTTTGATGATTTCCTTCGCTTTAGGTCCTGCTACACCTAGGTGGGTAAACCTTGGAAAATTAAAGCAGATTTAATGTGAATGTGTGGACTAACTAAATCTATCTACAATGGCACAAGATGTAGGATAGATGAAATGCTTGCTAACTGATTTTAGGTTTAATGTCTAATGAGCAATTGGTAGAAATTGTATAAGCAATATCAAGGTAAAAGGTTTTAAGTAAAATAAGACTAGTGCCTTGTTGGGTGACAGAGTCAGTTTGAAGGACCAGGACTAATGGTTTCCTAATGGTAATAATTCTAGTTGTTTGGCACAGTTTTAGTTTATAACTTGTATAAACGTGCAAGTAAATGACTGACAAACTCTTCTTGATAATCCAACCAAATAAAATCAGATATCTTATAATTCACCAGAAGGTATTTTAATCCTTACTTGAAGGAACCAAATGAAATGAATGGACAAGATTAACAGATAATATTTTACTGGAGACAGAATGGCAATCTAATTGTATGGCCCTACTTAGTAATCCAAGCTTAATACTTCCAGGCTACTGTAACTAAATCAGAAGGGTTTAATTCCTCAAATGGGTACCAACCTATTTAATCACACAGATACAGCAAATGTGTATTGACAGATCAAATATATACTTGATATGTTTAATCTGAATATCAAGGAAATGCAGAAATGGAGACAGCCACACAATTGAATAATCTTAACAAACAACTGATACCAAAGCAGAACCACTGAATCAGAGAACTTCAAACTTCTTCTTCAAATAAAATATGCAACATAGTCATTTTGAAACATTGTATATATGATGTATCTGAATATATTCTACTGCTGATGATCTCTCAGCATCGATTGTTTGGACTTATATAGATATTTCTATGAAGAGTCATAACTCTTCAATAAGTTTTTTGGGAACTTAACAAACATTAACAACTATAACATAATTATGATTAGGCTCTATTTAGCCACAAGTAAACTTTAGCCAAGTAATCCAAGTAATCCTGCTCACGATGAGAATCAGTAAGGTCAACAGCACTTCTGGTAATTATATCAAGTGTGATCATGCTTTCCAATTGTTTGCAAACTTCTCTAGACGCAGAGGCTTTGTCTTTCAGAGCTCCTGTGGCTTTGTGTAATATAATTTGACAATCAATAATCCATTCTTCCTTGCTCTTTACCTCTCCATTGTCTTTAAATATCCTGGGCACTCCTGCGTTTGAGGCATCATTTCCTTCCTTAGCATCAGCTTTAAGTTTGTCATAATAATTTTGGTGCTGTTTGAGAAATGCTTTTGCATCAGAGATATCTGTACTATCAGCAGCACTTCTGTTTTGTAGCTCAGTCAATTTTTCTCGTATTCTCTTTTCAAGTCTTTCATGTTCTTGAACTGCTTTATGATTCTCTGAGTAATTATCCCAAAACTGGTTTAACCACCGCACCATGTTTGCATACCTACTCTGCAGTATTGTAACAAATGCATCTATCTGAATTTGGGTTGCCTGATCAGGGGATAACACTTGAATGCCCTGTGAGCTCTCACCTTGAGTTATTCTTTTAGTGGATTGACCAAAAGTGCTCTTAACAGCATCCTTCAAGTAATCATTTTCTTTTGTCAATCTTTCACAATTCAATTTGTATGTATCTCTTTCTTTGATCAACATTTGAGCTTGTGCTTTATTCAACTTTGCAACATTGATACCAATGTCTGCAGTAATTATAGGGTCAGTTTCCCCTGCTCTGAAAGTCATAACATGGCCAAAAGTCTTTTCAGTATCTATGATGGTCGTCTTCTTATGGGGAGGGTATAACGCCCATATCATCAAGGAATTTTCATCATTATTGTATCTTGTTCCCATATATACTTCATTAACTCCTTCTGGAGTAAGTTTATACTTGTCATTAGCATTATTTAGAAAACTATCAAAAACCAAAGTAGAATTTAAATCCAGACCAGGAAAAATCATAACCCCTGCATCCTTGAGCAACTGTCTACCCTTGCTAGGTGTCATGTCCGGCATTTCCTTATCTACTGTTTCCTTCAGCATATCTAATAATTGTTTTTCATTATCAGCAGAAATATCATCTACTGATTCTCTGATCTCTTTCCCTTTGTATTTATACAGGAATGATTTAAATTCTTTTGATTGAATAAATTTATCATCTGAAATGAAAGAATCATAAGCTGCTTGGCGTGGATCCTCATCAGCAGACCCCTCCTCATCATGTAGCACAACTGGAGGCTGATATTGTTGCATTTTCCTTTTGGACATTTCCATTGTTTTATCTTGTGGCTGCTCTTGTTCTGTCAGTTCTTCATCTTCAGAGGATACCACTTCAATCTCTGCTAACTGCTTTTTCTTTTCACTTAGATCCCTGTTATATTTTTCTACCACCAATTCGACTTCTGCTTCTTCTAAATTTCTAATGACATCATCATGTGGATGATGTATGTGCATGTATCCATTGAGATTTTGTTTTCTTCTTGCAGAGTCAATAAAGCCTTCAGGGTCAAATCCTTTTCTCATCTCAGCAGTCATCATGTTATAATGCATTAATTTATCCAGAATAAGATTGTAACCTTCTTTTGAAACCACAGTAAAATCTCCAAAACATAAGGTGCTGGGCATAAACGATTATTTATCATGTGAACTCAAATGCATCACATTTGAACAATGCATTTGCCTGATTATCTCCAGATATGCAAGCCTGTCAGGGACAGTCTTGGGCAATATGAATGGAGCATCCTCAAAACCATAAACTCTGATCATAGTAGCATCTTCAAAGCAATACCAGTCTCCCCAATTATGAGTGACAGTAGGGGGGCCACCAAAATCTTTTGGTCTGAGGAATCTTTTTATTTCAGTTGAAATTGAATATTCACAGGGGTGATTAAAATACCTATACAGCACTTTTACACAATACTCTTCAAATTGAGCATAACTGGAGTGGGCATATTTACTATCCCAGATTCTGGTCCACATTTGTACAGGTATCTTTTCCCCTTTCTTATCTGCAGCAACAACTTGAAACTCACTTGGCCATAACCCTACTTCCTGGCCATAATATAACACCATGTGCATAAGCATTGAGTAATGCTCAAAAGAGCATGCTGGAGCACTGTTTTTTATTGCAGATAGACCAGAGTCCATTCTATTAGCAATATAGGAAGCATAATCGAATTGCCTTGCATTATGACACTGAATGTCAAAGGCTATGACCATCAGAGGAATAGTCATGAACTCGGGGACCTCTGAGCCAAGGACTTGGCCCACAGAAAAATAGGTATGCTGTATATATGGTTCAAATATGGCTACATGAAAGGGAGGGCCATCATTTTCATTTAAGGGCATCACTTCTCCTTCAACCCTGGGCCTATGAATGGGCAACCTCCATCCATTATAAGTTGTGTCCATTCTCCAATACTCTTTATCCAGATCTTCATAAATGATAGGGACAGTGCATAAATCATCTAAATCAAAAACCTCACAAATAGCATTTTTTGACAAATGCACAATTGGTTCTCCCTGTGGGTTGCAGATGGCTTTCAGGTTTGAATTATAATGTCTGGCAAGCAATTGAAGGAGTTCCACATTCAAGAATACATTAGGTACAACCAGTTTTCCTAAATTCATGTGCCATGGGTTTGACACAGGAGCATTCCTAAACCTTCTATTATAGTGGAATCTGAAAAGTTCATATCCCCGAATTGGGGTCCAGATATCTCCCAGGCGTTTGTGTTTATCTTCTAATTTCTCCACTTCTGCCCTGAGTTGGGCAGACCTTCTGGCCTTGGGAGTTGACCCAGGCAATTGGTCAATTAGGTCTTGATTGAGTTTTCTTTCTTTCACTTTCTCCTCAGGGGTTTGTTCAGTTCTTTGTTTCTTAGGCTTACTGGTTTCCCCTTGTAACTTTCTTCCTTTTCCCTTTCCCGGAGTTTCCATTTTAAAACTTTGGCAGAGAATTTAAATACAGGCTATACAGTGGTTTGTGTATATGTACCTGTCGTTCGGTGGCTGGAATTGGAATCCTCTGCTTTTGCCTTAAGAGTTCCTCTGTACTCTCTTCTCGGACGGTTTTTGCAACTATAATGATCGTAGAAATTTCATAGCCGTTTGTATTTAATTATCTGATCAATTCAATGTTCATCACTGTGAAGTGTCACATCGCCATAACTCTTCTTATCGACGTGAATTTTAAATGTCTGGGCGACCTTAATGCTTTTATGACGCGAACAGTCAATCGGCGTGACCCCTCAATTGTACTCCCGACGCTATGTAATGTCATATCTTCAAGTGGGCGCGACCATCGGCATGACTTCCTTCATCGCCATGTGATTTAGATTTCCTTCCAAAGTAATGAGTCTTACCGATATAATTTGTTTATCGAGGTGATTAATACTATCGGGATAACATAATTACGTTTCCCCGACTTTGTTGTCCCACCGATAGTCATGTTACTTTGGATCGGAATGACTGATTTAATGTCTTGCCGCTAGAGTATACCCATCGGAATGAAACATACTATCGGGATAGCTTTCAAAAGATAACCCGATCCGAATCATCTCACTGATGGTTCTTTCATATTCTTTATCGAACAGAGTATGTTAAAGTATCACCGATACCTTTTGATCGCCGTGACTTGTGAATCGGCGAGACCTAATTCCCTTGTCCTGATATGTTGAGTCATCCCGACAAATACTTGTATCGCTGTGAGTCTTGCTGAAAGCTCTCTTATCGCCAAGACATTGAGTATCAGAAACTTCTCTGTGTCTTATCCCGATAGTTTACTTCTTGCCGATGGCTATTTGCTTCGTTACCCCCGCAGGATGTTCGGTGAGACTCTTGCCGAAATACTTCATCGGTATGATATATACCGTCGGGGCAACTTTTAAAAGGTCATCCGATAGTTGTCTGTCATACCGATCGGTATGACCACTTGCTTCTCTTGCCGATGTAAGGTCATCGGTATTACTTATTCCATCGGTGACTTCCATAGATCTCCTTCCAATCTGCCTTCTCACGCCGATGGTTATTTTGAAATGATTCCTTATGTATCGGTGTAAACAAAACAACATCTTGCCGATGGATTGACTTTGAAGAAATTTGGCACTGCTCATCCATAGACACCTTGTGAGATACATTAAATTTTTATTATGGTTTTTTGGGGTGTTTTTTTAGGATTTGTTCAAATATAATGGAGTGAAAAGATAGTAAAATTTTCAAAAATTTTACTGTCCTAACAGGGTCGACAATTTAGGAGGTAAAAAAATTAAGTTTCTAATTTAAAAAAAACTTATCATCTCCAAAAATATTCGGTGGCCTTTTAATATAAAACTCATTTTTTAATGTCATAAACATATGACATAAAGGGGCAATCAAATACAAAGTTTTCTATCTTTAACAAAGCTATTAATATAGCTTGTTCTAACACCGATTACAAACCCTTATCTTTTTCTCCCCTTCGAATAAAACAAAAATCATTTAAAAGAACTTATTGATCGGCTCCATATCATATGCATAAAATTCTCCCAAAACATACGTTGATGGGCTCTCCATATTTCATAGAGCATTTTTAATGCTTTTTAAACTCCAAGAAAAAACCAATGCTTTTTAAAGCATAAATCACCTTCATAGAAATCGGGCTCCCTCCTTAGAAACTTTATGAAATATATTCTATGCTCCCTAAAAAGCAATTCGATGCCTTTCATAAATAAATGGAGATCTTCATTTTTTTGGGCTTCATAATACTTTATTTGATTTCCTTAAAGCATGGTCTAAGGCATAAAACGTGCCCATATAAATCATGCTCACTCACATATGAATGAGACCAAACTCATCAGTAGGAGATGTGAAGAGGGCCGATGATAGCATGAATAACATACCCTCTACTAGGTCACACTTAAGTGACATGACCTGCAATAACAGGTCAATGATAGATTAAAACAAAAACATGCATAGGTCATAAGATAAACTATATAAGGATTTTGAGAGATGTTTATTTAAGACACCTTAAACCATTTCCTAACTTATAACAATCGTCATTGATCTACAAACACTTTTGCTAATACTATCTTAATCTCTGCCACTGAACCTCTTATATAATGAATGTGTCATGAGGTATGCAATTACAATGAAGAGCAAGTGAAACCACTGAGCTGAGAAAGCAAGTGAAACCAATGAGATGAACATCAAAAACATCTATACCAATGCCAACACTCACTGATCCTCTGACCAACACAAACAAGTTAGCATTTCCTGACTTAGCCATGAAGCAACATATCAACCAACATGAAACAAACCATGAACATCAACCATCCAATTACTTGACATTAAACCATCCATGCTAACTTGAACATTATCAAAATTACTGGAAGAACAATGACATCCCAAAGAACCAAACTGCTCATATCAATCTGTAATGTGTAGATACCACAAAGAAGATCTTTTGATTTGTAACAACAATCCTGCATCATCATCACTTGTAACAACAACTCTTGTATGAACAATATCAACATACTTATACAACTCCTGATTGATGTTCAACTATGAAAGACATGATCCAGAACAACCTATGTCAATAGTGCAAGTGATCCTTAAATGACCTGCAGTCCTGATGATACCTTGTGAAGATGCACACTTACTCAACTCTCTCAATACCTTTTGACATCAATGACAAACTATCACCATCAAGATCTACCATAGGTGGTATGTGCTTGTGATGTAGACAACAAGATGTCGAAAATTATCACAAAGAGATATGAAAGAGGGTAAAAAGCTAATAGAGGAATACGTATGGTGGATGAAAGAGGAGGAAACTACAAGTATTTCATGGCTTGGATGCTCAAAAGACTCTCATAAACTTTAAGTATGAAATCTTCACTTGGCTGCCCCCTTTATTTTATGTTCTTCTTACAATTACCTATGTGTTGGAGGAGAGGAGAGGATACTAAATAATGCATAATATGTCAAAATTACTACAAACTCTCTAAATGCTATACTTAGAGCCCATTACATGTTTATAAATATTTCCAAGGTTTGAATTTGATTGTGTTTTGCCCTTGATACGTGATAGAAGATGAATCTTTTAAACATTTTGGATATTGTAGCAATCTTATTACTTCATCACTACAAGCCCAAAACTTATTGATGATAGGTTCAACACCATACAAAGTCATCCAAGTCAACTCCTCATGGTCTCAATGGATTTTGGCTCCATGTTAACTACCTTCTATCCCTATCTTTCAATTGATGACTAGTTCATCATTCCAACTAATTTCTATGTTGTTTTACGTGTTTGCATGGGTTCATCATATGCTAAAGCTATCAAGATGGTTTAGTTTGTGTATAAAACTTTACAAGCACCCTAGAGGGTGAATCTATCTCACCCATACTAAGTTTCAACTCATTTGAAGCTAATATGCACAAGCTAACTCTTTGACTGACAACTACATGTTTATGGCTTGCTAATGATGGAAATACTCATTGTATGTGAGTCAAAAGGCCATAAAACATGTTCATATCTCCATGAAACCTCATGGAGTGATTATATGGCATGTCCAACACATTATCAAACTTCATTACCTCATGTAGTTATCTAGGTATAGAATCCTCTATGAACCACCACTAGCTACTAGTGATCAACTAGTCACTCACTAGCCATTAGTGATCCATTAGTCAATCACTAACCATTTGCCACTAAATTTTTATCACTCCTTAAACAAACCTTAGTGGAATGACATCTTGATCTCATGAATGATTGTTAATAGTTTTCAAAATCCATTGTATTAATCAATCATGGATCATTTTTGGTCATAAGTGTTCAACTAAGAAAGGTTCAAAAAGCTAAATCTAATACATTTATATACAAAAGCAATGAGTGAAGAACCCCTTTTGTGGTAAATCCCACCTAGGAATTATTTTGGGTAGCAAAGTACACTCATTGTTCATATCGAGGTTGTGCCTCCTCACATCTACTTAATACAATGTTGTGTTGATTATGATAGACTAGTTTTCTAACTATAGGACTACAAATAATCAAAAGTATGCTTGTTGGAGCTTAACAAAGTGTTTCTTAAAGAAAATGGAAATAGCTCATAGATTTGCAAGCAACAAGATTGAATCAGATATATATGAAGGTGGAATCTGCATTCAAAGAATGAGACCATGTTGCCATCAAAAAGGTAGAAGATCAATCCTAACTAGTGTGGTCTCCCTCACTTCTACCTCTTGCGAGAAACCTTGCATAAAAGGGATCAAAAGAGCCATCTTAACTAAGGTGAGTGAGCATGAAACAACAGTTCAACTTGGTAAATCTACTAAATCAGCATCATTAGTAGAAATTTTGGAATCTAGCAAACACCACATTTGTTTGGAGAAGATAAATGTTCCCACAATGGAAATTTGCTATAATAGAAGGATCAAAGAAGATTTAGAAATTAAGAAATACCCCAAGAATCTCATGCCAACAAAAGGAGCCAAGGAGGTGGGAGTAATCAAGTGACTCAGCCAATGAAAGGGCTCAACTCTTAAGAAACGCCCCAATAATTAAAATAAAGATGATTGCATAGTATTAAGCCAATCATGGGGAGTGGTTTTGCAAAAGCTCCAAAGGAGTATGAAACTTTGAATGGAATAATCAATGCGATAAAAAAATTAATGGGACCCGGCGCCTAAATTTATAATAGTTGGTATGAATAGGGTTATTACCTATCCGATTTACCCCTTGTAGTGTGAATTAGTCACATTATCTAACTAGTCATTAGTTAGTGCTATTCACACATGTTAAGAAGCATTCTAGTTGTTTCTAATTGTTTCTAGATGTTAATAGTTGTCTATAGTTGGCATCTTATCCTCTAGTTGTCTCATGTCATGGGATTAAGACACTTGTCACATGACTACAACATCATACATCGCATCCTTGTCTTTATAAGCAAGGCATATCATGTACATTGTAACAACAATCTTTTCGCATTCATTGATAGAATAGAATTATTCTCTCATTTGATCTCTTGTGCTTTTATGAAGTCCTAGATCTTCCAGGTGGCTACCATCATAGCCAACTCTTACATGGTATCAGAGCTAGGAGGAATCACTTTGTGTTAGTCAATTTTTTAGAGATCTTGAATGCAAATCATGGTTGATCTTGATAGTTGAGTACGCTCTTCTCTTGCATCGAATGATGACCTGGAGAATAAAAAAAACTTGATAGAAAAACCAGATTTGGAGGATTTTCCTCTTTGTGGACTTGTATTGCAAGCTGTAGTTCTTGACTTAGGTGGCTGATTCAGCTTCTACATGTCGTTTTTTGTTGTTGGAGGCATTTTTTGCATTAGATCCACATCTTATGCACGTAAAAAGAAATGTTTTCTGGATTTTGTTCTCTGCAACAAAAAACCATTTAGGTATCTATTAGTTTTTGCATGCAGCAAACAGATCATCTGCAAATTTAATTAGAAATTTTCTATAGGCCCCCTCTCTGTTGGCATTTTGGTTTTGATAGTCCAACTTTGAAGGCTCATATCTTGTTCATTTTGCTCCCTTTTTTTGAGAAATGTTTGTTGATTTGGGCTAGAATTTCATAGGCTTCACAGTTGTGGAATCGGATTTTGATTTTGGTGCTTGGAATTTCCAGAAATTACAGTTTTTCATCATTGTTGCTGAGTAGTTCCCATTTTCAGAACTTCAAAGGCTTCGTTTGGGCTCATATGATAACATGTTTTGGTAAACTTTTTTGAAAGTGCATAATTTTTCAAGTACTTTCCAGATCTACAATCATTTTGATCCAGTTTTACTAAGAAATTGTACTTTCAATTTTAGCCCATTTTTGGCTTTTGCATTGTACCAAAATCAAAAACCACCTTGTTGTTTTGGCTTGTGGCAATTGTAATTGGACTAAATATAAAGTCCCAAAATCATTTTTTCTAGGGGGTGATCTCATGTTTGAGTAAATTTAGGGGCAATCTTGTGATTTTTGATCTCTAATCATTTAAGAAGACATCAATGGGCTTCTATCACCATCATAAATCAAATTGCAGATATTGTGGAAGTAATCAACATGAGAAAGAGATATGTCCTCATTTCTCCATCATCTTTTTCAATCACTTGTTGAGATCTCTTCTCCTCCTATTGAGATCATTGCTCCACCATCACTTGTTGCTACATCAAAGTTCAATGATGCTTCTTTGAGAGCTTCCAGTGATTCTTTGCAGCAGGATCACATTAGTCTTCTTGATCCACCTCATTGGGATTCCTATCTTGTAGACATTACATCCTTGTTTGTGGAGTCTCACATTGATGATTTGGAGGACACATTTGAGGGGTTATCTCTCCTCTTGAATGATCATGATGTCATCACATCTTTGGTGTTTTCAGATGCAATTCACTATCCTTCCTCTCCTAGTTCTACTTCTTTGATTGGGCATTGCATTCCTAATTTAGAGAAGACATCATTTTTCAGCATGAGGACATCAGAGTTGTATTATGAGGAACACATATTGATTTGGATTCCCTTTTCATCTATGTTTTGGGAGTTACTTCTACATCGACCATTAGATTTGTTTCTTCCTAAGGGGAGAAATGTTGTTTGTAGGCATTGGATTGTATTTTCTCTTCAAGCATTCTTTGGCACAAGAGCTACTTCTTTATGGGGGGGCTCTAGTCTCACTCTTGCTCTCCTATGGGGGGTATTTGATTGTATATATGTGATAGAAGTAGTCCTTGGGGGTCATGTTGAGTCCTCCTACTATCACTTCTTTCACTTTCATTGTTTTTCTCTCTTTTAGAGAGGAGTTTTTCCCATTGGGTTTTCTCCTTTACTCTATTTGTGAGAAAATTGTTTGTACATGGGTACCTAACATGGCCTAGTAGCCAGGACCCATCTTCATCCATCATTGCATCATCTTCATTTATCTACTTCTCCCTAAGTTGCACTTAAGGGGGGTGTTGGTGTGAACATGGTTATTACCTATTCGGTTTACCCCTTGTAGTGTGAATTAGTCACATTATCTAACTAGTCATTAGTTAGTATTATTCACACATGTTCACATGTTAAGTTGACTTAGAAAGCATTTTAGTTATTTCTAGACGTTGATAGTTGTCTATAGTTGGCATCTTATCCTCTAGTTGTCTCATGTCATAGGATTAAGACACTTTTCACATGACTACAACATCCTACATCTCATCCTTGTCTTTATAAGCAAGGCATATCATGTACATTGTAACAACAATCTTTTTGCATTCTTTGATAGAATAGAATCATTCTCTCATTTGATCTCTCTTGTGCTTTCATGGAGTCCTAGATCTTCGGTGGCTACCATCATAGCCAACTCTTACAATAGCTCTAGAGGTCTTTAACAACTATTAAAAGTTATTGGGATTTGTTGAGACCTGTTCTGAATTTCCAAAATCCTAAGTGTGGTCCCACCTTATTGCACTTGTCCAATTATGCCCATCATAGATAAACGATCTGAGAAATTTTAAATGGGATGCCCCTTGGTCATTTTCTACCTTTGTCGTCCCCATTGTTCCTATCATGTGTTGAAATCACAAAAAATCCAAAAATATCCTAAGTTTGCACAGTTTCAAATCATTTCCTTGTATTTCTAACAGTTTGTAGATTTTCCTCCTCCTACTAGATGTGGGTTTCCTACCAGTTACTACATGTTCAATTCCCATTCCTTTCCCCATAAACTTTACTTCTTTCATTTTCTTCTATTTTTCAACTTTGCGAGAACCTATCATGATGTAGGACATGCCTTCCATCCTGCATCTTGCTCCTCCATCCACTTCCATCACCGCAAACTCCACTTCCTTTCGCTTTCTCCTTTCTTGCAGAATCCCAACCCCCTCCTATACCTACCTCGGTCCCCACACATTTGGTTCTACGTCATATTCCCTCTTTCCGTCTGCCATCACTTCTGTGAAGCTCTTCCTTGTATTCAAATACCCTATGTTTCCCTGCTTCATTTCCTACATGTTCCAAGTTATTTCCCCGCAATTTTATTTTTCCTTGCCACCTTCTTGGCCAATCCTATGCGACCGCACATTCTAGTTCCATCTCCGGTCCTATATGGATTTATCATAAATCTCATGAACTTCACATTGGCAAACTTTTAGTGGACTGTCGGATGTTACTTCTCCCATCCACTTCCACGTGGATTCCCCACAAAAGTTCATATCATGTTTCCCCCTCCCAACCCGTAAAACTTCTTTTTGCGGATTTTTGACATGCTACAAGATGTTATGACTTTCCCACATCTTGTCATGTTGCATTTCCTTGCACTGTACCAAATGGCTAAAATGCTCCATTCTTCTTCTTTGCGCAAACCCAATGCCTTCTAGGATGCCAATTCTTTCCCCCTACTCTTTCCATCCACTTCCAATGTGAAGTTTCACACCATTTCTCCACAGAACTTTACCATCCTACAAGATCCTCTTCTTCTGCCTAAATCCTGCTTTCATGTCTTGTTCCCCATCGAATTCCCACAAATTTTCAAAACTTCTCTTGAACATGCCAATGACCTCCTAGAACGCCATTAATGTCAAATTTGACCCCTACAACTTCTCAAAGGCATTTTTCTTGCCCAATTAACATTGTTCATTTCAAGGTGTGATTCCAAAGGCCAATTCAATAGTGGATGATGAAGATGGCACAATTCCATGGATTTGGTGGTTGGAAACCCTAAACGCATTCAATGTTTCGACCTCCTATTGTGCATTGAGATCCCATGTATGACCTAGGGCATGAAATTGGAAAGGCTATAAATACAAGTTCTCATCTCATTCAAATGATTGGTCGTTGAGCCAATTTTCTAGTCTGCAAGTGTCTCGCAGTGGTTCTAGAGCATCAAACAAAGCACATCTACATGTAATGGTATGTCTCCATGACATTTTGCAATGATTCAGGGGAATGTATAGTCACAGCTATGTATTTTCTCTTTCCACATTTGCTAGTGTGATTGTAACCAAGGTTTGATGTATGTGTGATAGCATCTAATGCAGTACAAAGCTTTTGTATTGGTCTCCCATTTGTTGCATATGGGTTATTGCAGTTAGGTTATGGATTATTAAGTACGTCTATTGCATGTAATGTATCTATGATTTGTATGAGAATGCATTCCAATTTTGTTGATGTTTTGCAAATGTATCTCCTTCCTCCCTACATTCTATGATTTTCTTGCCCAATGGAGTAGGTACCAATCCATATTGGTGAGAGATCAAACATTCTTCATTTTAATCAATCCTCTACTCCTTTTAGTTTTAAGAGTAGTTTAGGGTTTCGCATGCATTTCATGATTCACTATTACAAACCAAGGAAAATATCATAAGCAAACTGCAAAAGCTATTTATCCTAGAGAATCATGTCATGTCTGCCTATGCCTTGCAAATTGTGTATGTAATGTTAAGTGGATTCATTTATTGGGGCATCATGTTGTTATCATCTATGGGTGCATCTGCAAGGTGTAGTAATCAACTTAATTAGAGGTTTTATGTGCAGTGGGTTAGTTTGTGACCTAGTGACAACTTTTGGGGTCCAACATACATTGAATACTACTGCAACGTTTCATCTTGTTCACCTTTCATTTTGATCAAATCATGTTACGGATTATCTCTGGGAATATTGTCCCCAACCTAGCTGAGCTCAAAGGGCAGGAGAGATTATCCACTATCGTCAATTGGCCTTTAACCATCCGCAATCTGTTGATGAGCCCCCATTTTGCCTTCCTAATGACACCCCCTGGACTTAAAGGTGTGAACACACTCTAAGATTGTAGACCTACGGATTTGGGACCCAACAAGAATATCTAAAGAAAAGGCACAATCCTATGGTCAACTATTTAAAATCAAGAATTCAAAATTGGCAATCAACTCACTCTCATCCTAACAATTGGTTGCAAAGAATGACCCAAAATGTGAACCAACATCTCTTACAAAGTTGTAATCCATAAGCCAAATGGTTATCTCAAGATAGAAGAGATCATGAAGTTATGGAAACATGCATTGACAATGCGTAGCAGATAATGAGAACTAGAGATAGATGAATGGATTAAAATATATTGATTCCATGTTTGAGTTTCCTCAAGGAGAAGTGCTAGCAAGTTTGTTCTTGCATTTTGTAGGAAGTTGGGCACTATTAGAGACTCTTTTGAAATCGTATCAGTCATCACTGCTTGCTGAACCTGTTATTGGAGAATTTATGTGCATTTTGACTAAGATTGGAGAATTTTGGGTTACAGTACACCTCCCTTGCAAACACAACACGTTTCATCATTTTTTGGGTACTTAGATCAATTTCAGAATGTGAGGAGGACTTCTACTATAGCCTGTAGGTTTTATTTTATTTGCGCTGCAGATTAAGAGAGCTTACATTAGAGTTTCGGACTGTAAAGTTGGATAGACTATTTGTACATTTGGAGAATATATTTTAGAATTGATGATAGCTATTAGTAAATTTTTACTTCTGGTTAGTTAAGTAACCCTTTTTCCCTTCTTTTATTGTCTTCATATATCATTAATATGATCAAATGTATTTTCCACAACAAATTTTATTTTTCAAGGTTAGAGAGACTAGTTATTTTTAAAAAATTATGAACTACTGTGAGAAAACAGTCTACATTTTTGGGTCAAGAATACAGCTGCTCTGTTCTAACTGAAAGATCCTCTACATCAGTTGCCTTAATAGCAAAACCTTTCCACAGAGTAAACTAGTTCATGTCAACGTTATTCAAATGGAATATAAACTCTGATGTATCTATTTGCATAATGAGCTTGTCAACATGTATGCCAGGTGAGCGAGTCAGTCAAGCACCCTGTTCTTCATTGTTTCATGTTCCTCCCTGCAGCTCAAAAGTGTTCTATCTGTCCTCTCCTGCTCAATATTTTAACTTTTTTGCTTCCCATGCTTCTTGTGTGTTAAATATTGTTTGCCTGCATGATGGATGGCCCATTTACATGCAATCTTCATATGGAGAGAGGTACCGGCAGGATGGTAAGGGTCCAGAGGAAGGATCGATTAGGGGATTGCCAACAAGGAGGCAATCTACTGCTGGTGGGTACCTTTTGCACGCCCTCATCCCTAGTTATCAGTGATGATTACCAGGAAACATGGCAAGAGATAACAAATCAGAAAGTATAATAGCATATGAATTCAAACCTAATAGAAATAATGCTAGCTGATATATTATACAACTATAGAGTTTAACTGAAAATATGACTGACAGCCCATCTCATCTATGTACTTGCTCATTTACAGAATTCGTAAAAAAAAAATTCCCAGCTTGTAAAATTAGTAAATTCCAACACTAAATTAGCTTTGAGAAGTAATAAACAAGGTAAACTTCCTAAATTGATTTTTTTCTATTTGTACATAGCCATGAGCCAATCAATTATAATTTATCATCGAGTTTAATACATAAAGTCAAGCATGCTAAGTAATAAGCACAAGCATTTATTGTAACTTACCTCGATCTATGATCTGTTCACCTTTAAGGGCCTTGGTAACATGAAGGCAAATATCAGTTCTAGAAAAAATGGATGGAATTTAAGTTATATGCATTACCATTGCTATCAGGTTTAACCATATCTATAAATTATAGACATGATATTTCCAAAGTTCATGTAAAAAAATTAAAATGCTTCTGGTAAGAAACTGTGTGAGAGTTTAACCATATCTATAAAGTACATTTGAAATTCAAACATGTATTGATTGGGACGGATTACTATTTGGCAGTAAATTAAATGACAAAAATTAAACTTTTCTAAAGTTACTGGTGTAGCCATTAGAATGGTAAACTAGTCTGTGTCATTTTAGAAAATCAGTTCAGATTTTATACATTTATGTAAATGAATATGGGACGACGCCTAATATAATTCTTCCTAACTTGCAAACCTTGTATTGTTCTAAAGACAAAAGGAAGCATCTGAACGTAGACAAGCATAATACAAGTAAAACGAGATTCTCTGAGCAATAAAGATTCGCCAACAACCAATAATCTAATGGTAACTCCACAGAATTCATTCAAGCAGACACAATATAAGAGAAGATATGCTGATTAAAACAATGTAAGGGTAGAACCCCATCAACTCACATTGGGAATCTCCTTCATTAAGTATTTTATGACCGGCAATCATCCTGCTCCATCTCTATGAGGATGTCATTCACTACCAGTGTGTCTATCGTGTGCAAGTGCAGCACACGGACTCACTTTAGATAAGTAATAAAAGCCAGACCTGCAATCACTGCAAATCATTAAGAAAATAATGCATAATAAATGAACTAAAGATACATGTCCAGGCACAGAAATGTGCAATTTCGCAAGATTTCTTGACAACCAGGTTTGTATAGCATATCTGCTTCGCCAATAATCCCCAAGGTACACTTCCCATTCTTGAAATGATGGAAATGACTGGCATCTCTCACAACAATTTCTTGTTCAAAAATCTTGAAAATGGCCAAAATGGGAAGTGTAATCCCAGAGGGTGTATTTATTGGCGAAGCAGATATGCTATACAACACACTCAGATTTGTGATGATCCAAATAGTAATCCCAGAGGGTGTATTTATAAAGTTATAAGCCCAAGGGCAATTGCCAGCTTCTCACTGTGGTCGTTAAGAATCTGTTCCTTCTGCTCATCCTCCATAACATTCAGCATCGACCTTGTTTCAGACACATACCCTGCAGATCTCATCTGCCCAGACAATATCTCCAATTGCCTATAATCTCATCTGTTTGTGGCTGTGATTTGTCTCCAACAAGGAAAACATGCAACTGTTTATCAACCTCAATCCAACTGCACCCAGGTTTCTTTGTTATGCCTCTGTCTTTCATTCTTTTCCGCAGCATTTCTATGTTACCCCACTGGCCAGCTGCAGCACAGATGTTTGACAGGAGCACATAAGGTGAGTCAGACTCGGGATTCAGCTCAAAAAGGTGGTCTGCCACATGTTCTCCTAGCTTTTTATTGTTATGGCTGCTACAGGCACCTAGTAAACACCGCCATACGCTTGCTCCAGGTTTTGTTGGCATCTTGCAAATAAAGTTGTGTGCTTCAATCAGGAGCCCTGCTCGTCCAAGAAGGTCAACAACACAGGTATAGTGCTCCATTGATGGGTTGATGCGATAATCTTGACACATGGAATGGAAGTATCGCCAGCCCACTTCCACTTGGCCTATATGGCAACATGCAGACAAAACACCAACAAAGGTGACATGATCTGGTTTAACGCCCATGCATAGCATTTGTTCAAACAGGTTGAGGGCTTCCTTGCCACAGCCATTCATGGCATATCCAGTAATCATTGTATTCCAAGAGATCACATCACGTTGAGGCATTTTATCAAACAGATTTTTTGCATTCTCTATGCTCCCACATTTTGCATACATGTCTAAAAGAGCATTCCCCACAGTGACAATGGACTCCACTCCACTCCTAACTATTTCCTGATGGATTTGCATTCCCTGTTCAAGAGCTGCCAGGTCTGCACAAGCTGACAGAACACTCACAAATGTTATGTAACTTGGCTTCATACCTCTAAGTTCCATTTCTTGGTAAAATTTCAGGGCTTCCTCACCATATCCATTTTGAGCAGAACCGGCAATAATTGCCGTCCAGGATACATCGTTTTGCTCAGGCATCTGCCAAAACAAGTCTACAGCCTTGTCAATAAAGCCATTCTGTGCATATCCAGCAATCATTGTATTCCATGAAACCGCATTTTGCTTGCCCATTTGCTTGAAGAGCTTCAAGGCCTCATTGACCTGCAGATTCAGGAAACTAGTAAATTAGATCAGTATAAGTTTAGATTCTGCACTTTGTAAAATGACAAAAATAGAGCATCAAAAAACATGATAACCATAAGAATAGAGAACATAGAAATGGAGAACAAAGATAGAGGAAAAAACAGTTTAAAAAATTATTAGAAACCAAGCACGTAAACTCTAATGAAATTTCATTGTCTGAGCAGATAAAAAATGTTAGAGCTAATAGAAATGGTGTGGATTGACATTTAAGAAGGGGGGAGTTATGGATGAATTCTGTCAAAACTTGGAGACATACAAAATGAAAGCTACAAAAGGTATGCGGAGATGCCAAAAGAGACTGTGATATCAGAAGAAGATGAGTATGCAAATCATGTTGAGAGTTAAAAAGATCAAATCTACAGATTGGGTAATGTAGAGAATGTGTGTGCTTTATCACAGTTATATTCAACTTTCATTGGTAATGGCAGCAAGAATTCTAAAGAAAGTTTAAAGAATGTAAGTTTGGAGTTCATAACCAAGTTATTATCCTTAGGCCCAGACAGATTAGGTCTTCGATGATCATGCCTTATTCTCATCTTAAAAGATGGTTTCAAAAATATTGTATTACAGGTCATATCAGAAGCTTCTTGCGATCGTAATGGATGGTAGGAGCCTTAGAACACTGATTGAAAGAGGATTCACAATGTTTTTTTGTCATCTTGAAATTTATAGATGAATTTGTCTCTTGAAATCATTTTTAGTTGTGTGCTTATTCTTTTTGTGATTTACTTTATTGTAATTGGTCTTGATGGTTGTTTGGGTAAATGTTTGCCTTGCCTTCTCATTTTGTACATAACCTGCAATCAGGAAATCCCACCAAATGCTATTTTTCTCAGCCATTTTTCCGAAACAACTTGAAAGTTATGGATGAATTTTATCTCTTATATCTTTTTTGGTCATGTACTTATTTCTTTGTGATTTATTTTATTGTGTTTATCTTGATTGGTTGTTTGGGTAAATTCTTACCTTGCCTACCCAGTCTATTTTTCTCAGGCATTTCCCAAAACAACTTGAAACTTATGAGCTTTGTCTCTTGAAATCGTTTTTAGGTGTGTTTATTTTCTTTGCGATTTAATTCATTGTGTTTAATCTTGTAGATTGTTTGGATAAATTTTTACCTTACCTGCCCATTTAATGCATAACATGCAATCATGGAAATCCACAAACCCACATTTTTCTAAGGCATTGTCCAGACAACTTGAAAGTTGTGGATGAATTTTATCCCTTAGAAATCTTCTTTTCGGGGTGTTGTTTGTGTAAATGCTTACCTGTCCTGCAATCACGGAATTCCATTCAACGATATTCTACTCAGACATTTTCTGAAACAACTTCAAAGTTATGGATGAACATTATTTCTTCAAATCATTTTTAGTTGTGTGTCTATTTTCTTTGTGATGATCCTGTGGGTTGTTTGGATAAATCCTTGACTTACCTGTCCATTCTTTGCATAACCTGCGATCATGGAATTCCACGAAACCACATTTTTCTCGGGCATTTTCCGGAACAACTTCAGGGCTTCATCCATAAACCCGTTGTGTGAATATCCGGCAATCATTGCATTCCATGAGACAACATTTCGTTCAGGCATTCCGTCAAACAAATTGCATGCATCTTCTACTCTTCCACATTTAGCATACATAGTTACAAGGGCACTCCCCACAAACACATCTGACTGAAACCCATATCTAAGTGCATCTCCATGTACCTCTTTTAGCCTGTCCAAGCTCACACAGGCAGGAAGAATACTGGCAAAAGTGAAGTGATCAGGTTTAATGCCTTGTTTTCGCATTCGGTAAAACAATGCCAGGGCTTCCTGAGCACGCCCAATCCTTGCATAGGCTGAAATCATAACAGTCCATGAGACCACATCTGGTTCACCCAATTCGATCAGAGCCTTATACCCCTCCACCAGACACCCACACTTGGCATACATGGTCACAAGCCTGTAGCCCAAATCCATGCATCCAGTCTGTATCATGTGGGCATGGATCAATTTGCCTTCTGCCAAGGCTTTCTCATTGGTACAGGTCAGCAAAAGAAATCCATACACGGAAGAGCTTACTAACTGGTCTTTGGCATTAAAAATGCTTAAGGCCTCATTTAGTTGACCTTGTCTACAGAGAGTTTTCATGAATCTAAATGACTGAACTAGGTCCATGCTGCTGCTGCTTTATACCATCCCTAGCCCTTTGCTTAAGATTAATACAGTATCTCCGTTTGTTACCGCATGGTCCAATGCTGGCTGCTTACGACTTGATGTTTTAAAGCTCTGGTGATTCCATGTAATTTTTTGAACTAGTATGATAAATAATTTGGAATCTTCTCTTACATATAGTACAGAGTTTCTAAGTTACAGAGCCATATTTAATCACAAATCCTCTACTTGGTTGTATATTTTATGCAGCCAAAAATAGTCACAAATTTTCTACTTTGGTTGTACATTTTTGTTTTGATATTTATTTTCCAAATTTACTAATTAAAAATATATATAATTTGTTTTAAAAATAATGGGACTATAGTAGTAAGGAAGGAGATGGAAATGTAGAGTATTTGATTGAGAAGGTTGGTTTGAAATATGTGGTGGGTTGTGGTGTGGATAGATTATCATTATCTATGCTTAGCTTTCTCCCATGATAATATTATGGGGTACTATTAAGGGACCCCTACTCAAAGAACAAGTAAAAGAGAACATACTTACATAAAAGACAAGCATCATTATCTGTGTTTACCTTTCTCCCATGATAATATATATTGATAATATTATGGGATTCTATTAAGGGACCTTGACCTTAAGAACAAGTAAAAGAGAACATAACTATGTAAAAGACAAGCAATAGACATGCATGAACAACCTATGCAAGGGTGTAACAAGCTAAGAGAAACAACCACTTAATTCAAGAACAAACTAGGAGTATAAAAATATGTGACTATTCCATCCATCTACCACCACTACCACAAACTTGGGTTTGATTTCACATGTTTGATTGGGATGAGGATGTAGAGCTTGGTGAGCTCCTATTTTTGGTATGTTTGTACTCCTAATAGTTCTCAAGTTAGGTTGTTGTTTCTCTTAGCCTATGACTCCCCTATGTGGGTTGTTCATGCAACCTTTTGCTTGTATTTTAGGTAGTTATGTTCTCTATTGCTTGTTGCTTAGATTTGGGGCCCTTAATAGAACCCATATATATGGTATACATGCATACATATCTATACCACTATACCACTGGTTTCAAAAAAATCTCCTAAAAATATTATGTAGTATTTGCTTTAAAAAAATTAGCTTAGTAATTGCAAGGGACCATATTGTTGTATATACAAACTTTTAGATATCCTATTAATTGTAAAGGGTTTTATGTGAAGGTGGAAGAGTTGAGGGTTTTTAGAAGTGAGTCTATTAAAAATTGATATTTTTACTTTATGTATATAATTAAGAAAAATAACCATAAATAACACAACTTATTAGTAGTTTTATTTAATGTTTCACATGATTTTAGTTGTGTCAATCTAAATCGTTAATTATAATTAGATTGGATGTTCTAGTTTATATTCCAATTAGTGATTGTAAGAGTCCAGATCCAACAATCTAGTTCATGACCTTACATGGCATGAAATATAACATGCAATCTTCAAATAATATCTCTTAGACAAAAGTGCCACATCAACCTTTTAGGACTCCTCATGTGTCATTTTCAGTTGCTTTTTGTCATTCATCGAGTATTTGTGTCCTAGTTTTGTGTGAAAATTAAGTTTTCCCTTTTAATGACAAATTCATTGCTTCATTTTCAATGACGAATTACGTGTTTGCCCAAGGCAATGAATGTTTCATTGTCGAAGTGGCACTCTTTTTAAAGTGGCGAACGTGTCACTTCTATTCGTACAAATGATCTCTCATTTTCATGAGTTCAACTTGAGTTCCAATGTTTGTTCATCTCAATTACATTTAGAAAAGCCTATGTTTAACCTCCAGTCACTCCCCAATCACCCTAAGATATAGTAATAACCTTCCTTAAGTTAGGAAAAGGGTCTAGATTTTGTTGCCATAATCGTTTGCCATGAAGTTTGAGATCAATAAGAAATTGTGTTAAAGCTCTTAAGAATCCCTTGCACACTTTAGTACTACCTTTGCAAATCATATCAGTGTTTGCCTTTAGGAATACTATCTTGTCTCCCTATCTCTTTTACCTTGGAGAGTACCATAGTTGAAGGATGGAGAGAAAAAAGTTATTGCTAGATTGTTTAGGAAAAAATTGCCACTACTCAATTCTACTCTACATTTGAGATAAATCCAATTCTCACGTGGTTTCATGTTTTATTAGATTAGATATAATGTTAATTAACTTTGTTTGTGAATTGTTTGTGAAAGAGATGATTGTAGGTAATATAGGATAGATTTATTCTATTAGGAAGTATTTAGATTTAGTTTAGGTTGTATGTTTAAAAAGCTTCGATTACTCAAATTTGTGCCTCAAAACTTCTACTATAATATATGTGTTTACAAGATTTTTATAATTAGCCATTCAATTTTTTTTATTACTTTGAAGAATTAAATCAATAATTGAAATTATATAAATTTTAGCTTCCTAGGAGGGACTTTCCAAAGGGTTTCTTTAGGATTCCCTAAATTTTTTAGAAGGATTTAGAAGAAACACTATGAATCCCTTTAGTGAATTAGAGCCAAAGCATCCCACAAATTGATTATACAAAAGACCCAAATTAAAAAGAAAAGAGACAATCTATTGTTTTCTTACAATCACGTGTTATTTTTGTTGAAAAGAGGAAATTGATTCCTTGTAGCTTCTTCCCTTTTGCTTTTGTGTGTGTTTTTTAATGAAATGTTGTGTTTTGTAGAAGAAAAGAAAAGTCATTCCTTGCCTCTATTACTTTATTCTATTTTCAATAAGGCTTTCTTTTCCTACTAGATTCATAATTAAATTTAATTAGTTAGTATTTTTATTTTTTTGAAAAGGGATACAAATGAAACATTTCTTTCATATATTATTGAGACTAAGTTAATGTTTACATAATCAATTAATATATAATTATATAATTAATTTGTTAAGTTAAAAAGAGTAATCTTTTTGACTTAGTAGATTAATTATGTAATTATTATTAATTAATAAAATTAGTTAAAACATTTAAAATAATTAAAAAGACAAAAAAAGGAATAAATCACATTCATCTAGTTAGGTTTATTTTTTAAGCCTTTGAAAATCAAAAACAACAAAAACAATCACCTTCAAATAATCAAGTTTGAATATTCTAACAAACAGTCAAATCAAATGACAATAAACAATCATAAACACTTTAGCTTCTCTACTTTAGTCTTGATGATCATATTTGGTTTCATTGTCTATGTCTTGGGCTAGGCTATATTTGTTGAACAAAATCAGAGGAATTAGGATTTTTGTTATATAGCTAAAAATGCAAAAAGACCAAGTCCCCTTCACTGAATGTGTGCTCACAACAATGTTGATCTACTACTTGTTTCATACAATACTGATCCAAGGCCAAGTTGTCCTTGAGAGTCCAAAGAAGATACTCTCGGTTGTTGAGAGTGATGCAGAGCATCTAGGACAGCAGGAACATGATCATAAATTCACATGCAAAGATCTCTTAACACAGCCTTCAACACCATCTCCAACTTGCTCATAACACTCACACAATGAAGGAGGACTCCAAGACACCTTCCAAGATGCCAACTCCATCAAGGTTCCATCTAGATTTCTTGCCAAATCACTATACAGGGTCTGCAGGACAGCAGTCTTACCAAAGTCTTCAAAGACAGACATAACACCTCACTGCTCCATTGTGTAGACAGTCACCATGTCTTCTTAGTGAAGATCTCTATTGAAACACACTCAAACTCATACAACTTGTCAATCTCTCACATGCATACATATCTAATGCACTCATTGACAAAACCATACTAAACCAACTTACCAAGTTTCTTCCTTATGACTGCTGCCCTCTATTCCACTTCAATACATCATTCTGCAGGGTCATTTACAGGTTAAACTCAGAACACACCATCCTCCTGCCTCCTAATCCTTTTCAAGACCATGCATTTATTAGTATGTAATCCATTCCATTGAGTAAAAACAGAAAAATGTCAATGAAATGGCAAAAATCCATGGGACTGTCAAAAGAAGCCTAAACTATGTTTCAGGACAGCTTATTACAAACCAATGGTTTTCTCACTCCTAAGTTGTTGTCAAGACTCCAAACAAGAATCAAATCCAAGCTACTTCAACACTCTTTCCATACATTACAACTTGGGCAATTACAAAGCCGTACAGGTACGGAGCAAGGAAAAAAATAGTGGTTTTTCTGACAGAGACAGCAATTTTCTTAAAGAACAGTTTGGGAATTTGGAGATTCTATCCTATCATCCTCCAACTTCAAGGGCTCAAATTCACTCTAATGGACAGTCTATCCACCAACCTTCATTCCCAAGTAGTCAACATCCCATGACAGGGCCGTACAACTGAAAGGTACAGACTGTTGCAAAGTGTAAATTCAGAAAACAGTCACAAAGCAATATTTGGGAAAACATGCATATCTTCATTATTATCTATTGCCAAGACTTCAAACTAATTGCATTTGGAAGTCATCTCACCCCTCTACACATGCAACACAAAAAGAGATCATAACAGTTCCGTACAACTGAAAGGTACGGTAGAAAACAGCCACTAAAAACAGAAAAATTAGAAAATCAGAAAAACTGTTTGCTTTTTCCTATTCCTTCCCAAATCTTCTGAATGGTCTTTCACAATACAATTTCTCTTGGCTTAATACAAGCCTTCAACAAAGCAAAAAAAACTTTTGGCATTCCCAAACCATCGACCTTTCTTGTCTTCTTTCTGATTTGTAACTGTTGTTTTTAAAAGATCAATAAGGAAACTGTCTTTTTGGACAGCAAGGACTGTTTTTTTCTAAAATAATGTTTTGTTTCAACTTTAGATTAACCTTCTCCTAACCTTTGACAAGGTATTAACACATCTACACCCTTTGACATGCCTTTAAAAGGCTAATAAACATGGAGAATATTAAATGACTAAACTATTTAAAATTTAATGACTCCCTAAGACTACCTATGCAATATGATTGTCCTAACTAGGACTTGCAACAAGACAATAGTAGAGTCTATCTATTTGGACATAGTCCATTACAAGGATGGCATTCGAGCCTTAGACAACATTGAAGATGGTCTTATAGACCTTATTTAACCAAACAATTACTTGTAAATCTAATCAAAACCCTGATGTCTATGATGCTCCTGCACCATACTCCCCGGCATGATGAAAACTCTTGTCCCAAGAGTTAGGGGATCTGCTCCGAATGTTCTTCAACCGTGGTGAAATGTTCCTCAAACTAGGAAACATGAACTCTCCCAGAGTTATCTTTCTTCGTCTCCAACCTGCATGGCTCCTGTAAATAGTGTTAGAAACATAAAACTTGTTTTGGTGTCCTTGTCTAAGACCCTGCTGCTGCAATGTTGCTGTGCTTCTCAACTGGAGGTTCTGAGTCATTCCTCCTTGGACTCTCTGCTATTTGTTTTCCTTCTTCTGGCTCCTTATAGGACACTCAATGTCCCCTACCTTAACATAACTCAAGTCCCAAGCCTGCTGCTCTCTAGGACTGTCATCCACCTTCTTGTGTGGCATCTGTGTCTGCTATGTGCAATCACCCTGAACCTGCACATTCAACTTCAATTTCCCTCCAAAGCAAATTGTAGCCTGTTCCTTCTTCTCCTCACAAGGTAAAGGAATCAATTTGAACTTCTTACCATCTTTATGCACTACATAGGTATTAGTATACCCATCATGAATTGTCCTTCTCAAATACTGCCATGGTCTACCCAAGATTACATGCCCACATGTCATATGAATAACATCACATAAAACAGAGTCCTGATATGGACCAATTGTGAAATCAACATAAGCCTTCTTAGTGACCATTACCTGCTGCTCCTGACTCACCCAAGTGACATGGTAAGGACTGGGATGATCAAAAGTCTTCAACCCCAACTTATTCACCATTTCCCAAGAAACTAAGTTATCATGAGAACCTAAATTTACAATCAACTTGCATATCTTGCCATGGCTCAAACAATTAGTTTTGAAAATAAATACCTGTGGTGGTTGCTGCATCTTACCTCTTTCCACCATGAGCATCTCTCCATCCATCATTGGAGAGGCTAACGACATCTCTGGTTCTTCTGGCTTCTCCTCCTCTTGTGCCAAGTGAACTCTTGCATCCTTTCTTTTGTCAACACCATCCTTCTTAGGATAGTTGAAAGATGTGTGTCCCACCTCATTGCAGGGACAACATTTGCCTGTGAACACTCCTCTACCTGATCCAAATCTACCTCCACCTCTATATCCACCTCTCTGTTATGTAGACAACTCCTTACCCTTCTCATTGTTGTTCTGAACTTCATTAGTAGGTTTGCCCCTACCTCTGTTTCCTCTTCCATAACCTCCTTGCCTTTCTTGCTTCCTCTTCACTCTCTCTTCAGCCCTGATGGCTAACTGAAAACACTCTCCAAGTGTTTTTGGTACTGCTAACCCAATCTCATCCTACAAATTATACTTAAGCCCATTAAGGTATCTTGCCACTTTCTCTTCTTCATCTTCCAATCCTCCTCTGATACTAAGCTTATGAAATTGCTCAGTATAGGACATAACATCCATGTCCTTCTGTTTCAGATTCTGCCTCATCCTCTTTGTCTGAATGGAGTAATCAGATGGAAGGAATTGGTCTTTCATCATGTCCTTCATCCTACTCCAAGAAGTGATTTTTGATGCACCTCTAGCCATTCTCTCTATCTGCACACTACTCCACCAGGTAAGTGTTGTTCCTCTCAGTTTTGTCTTGGCAAACTTGATCTTCTCCTCATACTCAAAAACATTTCCAGGGCATCTATCCACCCTAACACTTCTTCACTATCCATCTTCCCTTGATAGATAGGTAACTCTATATTTGCCTTAGTTCCACTTCCTTGGACTGCCTTCAGCAATCTTACAAACTTCTTTTCTTCAGCATCTAACTCATCCTTAGGAGGATTCTCATCTGCATCCTCATCTTCTTCTGACTCATTTTGTTCATCCTTTCTTGGATTCTTCTCTAATGCTTCCAACCTTGCCAAGATTGTTGCATTCTCCCTTCTTACTTGCCTTAGCTCTCTGTCTCTGGCAGCATCCTGTTCTCTTCTGTCCCTCAGTTCTTTCTCTCTTGCCTCTAAGGCTTCTCTCAACTCAGCATTCTCTCTTGCCATCTGGTTCTTCGGAGGCATCTTTACAAACTCTCACAAACCTTAACTTCTTCACAAGATCCACAACACCTTCAAGGATCTACTAGCTCTCTCTGATACCAAAAATGATGCAGAGCAGCTAGGACAGCAGGAACATGATCATAAATTCACATGCAAAGATCTCTTAAGACAGCCTTCAACACCATCTCCAACTTGCTCTTAACACTCACACAATGAAGGAGGACTCCAAGACACCTTCCAAGATGCCAACTCCATCAAGGTTCCATCTAGATTTCTTGCCAAATCACTATACAGGTTCTGCAGGATAGCAGTCTTACCAAAGTCTTCAAAGACAGACATAACACCTCACTGCTCCATTGTGTAGACAGTCACCATGTCTTCTTAGTGAAGATCTCTATTGAAACACACTCAAACTCATACAACTTGTCAATCTCTCACATGCATACATATCTAATGCACTCATTGACAAAACCATACTAAACCAACTTACCAAGTTTCTTCCTTATGACTGCTGCCCTCTATTCCACTTCAATACATCATTCTACGGGGTCATTTACAGGTTAAACTCAGAACACACCATCCTCCTGCCTCCTAATCCTTTTCAAGACCATGCATTTATTAGTATGGAACCCATTCCATTGAGTAAAAACAAAAAAATGTCAATGAAATGGCAAAAATCCATGGGACTGTCAAAAGAAGCCTAAACTATGTTTCAGGACAGCTTATTACAAACCAATGGTTTTCTCACTCCTAATTTGCTGTCAAGACTCCAAACAAGAATCAAATCCAAGCTACTTCAACACTCTTTCCATACATTACAACTTGGGCAATTACAAAGCCGTACAGGTACGGAGCAAGGAAAAAAACAGTGGTTTTTTTGACAGAGACAGCAATTTTTTTAAAGAACAGTTTGGGAATTTGGAGATTCTATCCTATCATCCTCCAACTTCAAGGGCTCAAATTCACTCTAATGGACAGTCTATCCACCAACCTTCATTCCCAAGTAGTCAACATCCCATGACAGGGCCGTAAAACTGAAAGGTACGGACTGTTGCAAAGTGTAAATTCAGAAAACAGTCACAAAGCAGTTTTTGGGAAAACATGCATATCTTCATTATTATCTATTGCCAAGACTTCAAACTAATTACATTTGGAAGTCATCTCACCCCTCTACACATGCAACACAAAAAGAGATCATAATAGTTTCGTACAACTGAAAGGTACGGTAGAAAACAGCCACTAAAAACAGAAAAATCAGAAAATCAGAAAAACTATTTGCTTTTTCCTATTCCTTCCCAAATCTTCTGAATGGTCTTTCACAATACAATTTCTCTTGGCTTAATACAAGCCTTCAACAAAGCAAAAAAAACTTTTGGCATTCCCAAACCATCGACCTTTCTTGTCTTCTTTCTGATTTGTAACTGTTGTTTTTAAAAGATCAATAAGGAAACTGTCTTTTTGGACAGCAAGGACTGTTTTTTTCTAAAATAATGTTTTGTTTCAACTTTAGATTAACCTTCTCCTAACCTTTGACAAGGTGTTAACACATCTACACCCTTTGACATGCCTTTAAAAGGCTAATAAACATGGAGAATATTAAATGACTAAACTATTTAAAATTTAATGACTCCCTAAGACTACCTATGCAATATGATTGTCCTAACTAGGACTTGCAACAAGACAATAGTAGAGTCTATCTATTTGGACATAGTCCATTACAAGGATGGCATTCGAGCCTTAGACAACATTGAAGATGGTCTTATAGACCTTATTTAACCAAACAATTACTTGTAAATCTAATCAAAACCCTGATGTCTAAGATGCTCCTGCACCAGAGAGTTAAATCAATAGCATGTACCTTGGAACTATCTAGCAAATAGGAAGCGAGGGATGGTAAAGGTTGGCCATATAGCTTCATATGGTGTTGTCTTGGTGGTAAGAGGTGTTGTACCATCATTTTGTAAAGGACATCCATCTAGCCCATTGAGTATGTTGTATTAAAGCAAGACAACGTAAATAAGTCTCCAAACATTTATTAACTATCTTTGTCTAACCATCAATTTGTGGGTGATATGTAAATCTCATTTTCAAATATGTTTCATATAGCTTGAATAGCTTTTTCTAAAAGTTACTAACAAAGGTGGGCTCATGGTCACATACAATTAAAGTGGGCATACCATGGAAGTAGAAGATTGAGTTAAAGAAGACTTGGGCAACAATGGATGCTTTATAGGAATGGACTAATGACCAAAAGTGGGCATACTTGCAAAGATGCTCAACCACCACCAGAACAACTGATTTGCCACAGTCGGAATTGGCAATAACTATGGAGTGCCTAGAGTCTAGATAATTTCTACTTTTCAATGTTGGCATGTATTGCATTCTGCGACAATTTCTTTTTATCATTTTTCAAACCAACCTAGAAAAAAGTGTGTTTTATTCTTTCATACATCTTTAAGAAACCTGAATGCCTTACAAAAGGGGATGCATGTAATTACTATAATAGTTGAGCCTGAAAAGCACAATTTGTAGAAGAACGATTCACTCTTTGCAACACAAGCCTCAGCGATCCCAAGTGTATTGAGGCTTAGTTATTGGATTAGTTGCTATACCTATACCATTAATCACCAAGTTACATATGAAAACCTTATCATGTCAACAACAAAATTTCTCACCAAGTTATTCAAATGCAAGCATAAGCACTTCCTATCAATCAAGAACAATACCAAACATGTGAATTATTGCTATCACTATATAAGCCCAAACTTACTATGCATGCAATTTTAGATTAAAGAAACAAGGTGAACCACGATTTGATCAATCAGCAAATTAACTAATCCAAACAATTTGTCATGTGATAAATAAAAGATTGGACTTTTTTTCACAATGAATCAAATGCCCCAAATTCATTTTATCATATTATCTGAAAGCTTGCACATGAAATTGAAATTATTAATCAATATTGTGATTATCACAACTCAAAAATGAATGCTTCGACCATTTAATATTGAAAAGCAACACAACAAAAGAGCAACTTTTGATGCAAACAAAGAGTTTGGCCCTCACTCCAAGTAAATGTTCATATGATGGTCGATAGATGCAATGAGACAACTTAAGAAAAAGGGGGATACAAAGTTTCACATCAACACCGGCAACCTCTTTAAAATTTTGTACACCAAACACAATTGAGACAGTAAGTGAAAATGGTTTAATGGAGCTTAAGCATGCAACACCCAAATGATCTTGTTTCTTAAGTTGCAATGCATGATCAACAAAAGATTTAAACATTTGGGATGAATGTTCATCTTGAATGGTACAAAGAAAGAGAAATAAGAAAATAGGGAAATGGTGGCAAGAAAAAAAAACACTTAATAACTAAGTATAGCTAAAAATGAACTAATATACCAAGTGGATCATTAATTTTAAGCATATGGTGAACTTATTTGCATTTAATGAAAGATGATAGTCAAAACAAATACTTACAATAATGTGTCCACTTCTCATTTTGCATTATCATTCATATAATAGATTTAAACAAATACTTACAATAATGTGTCCACTTCTCATTTTGCATTATCATTCATATAATAGATTTGAGATAGTAAACAAAACCAAATACACAAACTAGAACAAAAGCGTCAGCAACAAAAAAACAAAAGGAAAACAAAAAGTTAGAAATAGAAATAAACAAATGAAGAGGAAACAAACAAACAAAATTTTCACTTATAAATGTAACACTAAGGTACATAATCCTAGGTGTAATAGGATAATATTTTATATTCTGTATTTCCTAGATACACTAGAAGTTGAATAGTCATCTAGAAGATTAATTGAACAATCATTTTCATATTGTTAAATATGTACATTGTATCTAATAACAAATATGTACATTGTATCTAATTTTTTATTAATGGATGAATGATTAATCTTTTCCCAGAATATTTTTTTGGATGTCTAATTCCTATCCATTTCATTTGTCAATATTTTCTACATTTCATTACCAAGCTTGACATTGGTATCAGAGCACCAGAGAAATTTTTCATTAAATTTTGCCAATTTTTTCATATCTCTTCCCCAATCCTACCATGCCATTAAAGGTTGCTGGAAGGTAGTATTCATTTCAATCTCTGAAAATGGAGCGAATTGTTTGACAAGGGTTAGAGAGTATTGGAAAGCAAGTGGTAAATAAGAATGGAAGAGCGTCGTCCTCTGTGATTTCTACAGTGAGACCTGTGCACTTCTCTACTCCCGAGTAGAACAATGCAAAGTTGTGCCTGTCGTGTGACCAGCAAGTGTACTCAACGAATTCCTTAGCAAGGAAGCATGTAAGATACCAATTATGCGACACAATGCAGCTGCAACAGACACTCCAGAATCTAGTATGTTATTCCCTACTTGTGTTATAGATAGAAATCCCAAGCTTTGTTGTTATTTGCATGACCTAGATATGACTAGTAGCAATTTTTTGAACAAGAGGATTTAGCAGAACTATAAAGAACCACTACTATAAAGCTAGTCTCTCTTTGCTCAGTATGAGCATATGCTCCCAAAATTTGAAAGGCTTCTAGTGATTGTTCTATTGACATCGAAGGTAGAAGGTCACCCTCTCCCTTCTTTTGGGACGTGCTATTTTTTTTGAACTTGGAGACATTCTGACAAACTGCAAAGGGAATTGTTCCTGGAGTGCACAAGGTAGATTATGAAGTGACAAAATCTGGGAGCTACTACCTGCTCCACAAAGGGTCAATGGTGGTGTCACAAGAACTTTGTTTAAAGGTGTTGTCGCCTTTGACACAAAAAACTATCATTTTTTCTTCTACATTGGCCAAAAACTCTTTAAGCAAGGGGAATATTTGTGGCAAAAGCTACCACAACCTGCAGCATGCCAATATTGTTGCAATCCTACCTAGCCTTTATACTTAGCGGCCTCAGAGTGTTGCAAAATTTCTCTATTATGATCCCTGCCGCCAATGTATGTGTGAGCTTTTCTAGTTCCTCGACCTAACCCTGTTCCACATAGAAACTGCAAAACTTTTAGGTTAAGAGTCTTGAATTTTAGGTTTTGAAAGTTTTATTTTATCATTATAGTTTGGGGGCAAATTATATTCATGCTTTTGTTTTAAAATTGGGGGGTGATTTTCATAGTGAAGTTGAATTGTCGAGGGTGTTTTAAAATAGTCATTTTATCCATTATAGAATATTTTGGGAGGAGGGACATTTTTAGTAATAAGTCAATTTTTATTTTTGGTAGAATCAAAAGTCCAAAAATCAAAAGAAACTTTACAAACCAAAACAAATCTTAGCATTCAATATACACGATGCATATGGTTCATTTTATGGGTTAAGTTGTCACGATTGAACTACTGCATCCAATGCTTAACATAGCTACAACAATGACATTTGTGGGATTGTCCTTATAAATTGTTGGGAAGAAATGAGAACATTGTCATTTTCATTTCCATCTGTTACCCATTCGTCTTTATCATTAGATGTAAATCCTAGCTGAAAGAAATTTTGATTTCTTTTTAAGCAGGGGTCATTAATAGGGCAAATCATTTTCACATGTTGCTTAAGTGTCACGTACCTCTCTACTGTCATATGCTTTAATGTCACTTTCATGTAACGATGAGTATATTGAAGGGATGAGCTTCTTCCATGTACCGATAGAAATATTGGAAGGGCAAGCATATCAAGAGGTTTGGTATATTGGTTTGGTGGTATATAGAAAATAAAACCTATTGGAGTGATAAGGAACCAATCCATCTCCATTTGACAACAAAAGTTATAAGGTGTAGTAAATTTTATTGTCTCCAAGCACTATTGATGGAACAAGAAGAGGAGATAATATCAAAATGTTGGCATCAATACAAACCTTTGTTTATGCAGTTTTGCAATCAATACAAGATGTTGTGGCAAGAATCAATAGGTTGCAAGATCAATTACAAAACTAGACACCCAAGAAAGATGATGTCAACAACGATGTTCCTTCTTCAAGCAGTTCAACTTAGAAGGAAAGAAAAGACAAAAAGTCCTTGGAGAAAAGTGTTAAGCCCCCTCCTATGTCACAGAACAATGTTGTCTAAGTCAAAAAGTGTGTTGTCGAAACCCATCATGGATACAATATATGTTAGTCCTTCTATTATTGAATCTCCACCTGTTGTGCGAATTTGGGAGACGATAAAACCCAACAAACATCATATTGATCTAGGGTTTTTAAGGTTTTGTAAATTTTAATGTACTAGAATATTTCAAACCTGTCAAATTTGTGTCCATAGGTATTCGGAACAACAATCAAGTTGAGTCTTCACTTGTTGATCAACCATGTGAAATTGACAAGTTACCAAGTCAATCAAAATCAACTTGCATTAAAACCCATCAAGTCCAAATATGGTGTCATTGTGGACATTGAGGACATACCTCTAGTGATTGTTTTGATCTACGTCCTTGTCTATCATTGGTCAACACACAAATTTTGCACAACAATGTTATGTTAGAGATCTGCCTACAAAATCAATGAGGCACATGCATTTTGGATGGATAGATCATTCCAAATGGCAAACTAAGGGTTGCCTATTGTCAAAATCCTATAGGAGAGTCCAATCCATCATTTCAAATGATAGCTCGTCTACTCCTGATGGAGATGTTGTTGTCGATCCAATTGATAATGAGCTCAACACTACAAATATTGTTGAGCATTGGTACAAAAGCTTATTGAGCCTATCTACTAATGATACAGATGTTACTGTCAATCCAATTGATGATGAGCTTAGCATTGCAAATATTGTTGATACTTGTACTATGGAGCAACACTCATTCCCACAAAGGATAATTATGCACTTGGTCTCTATGGTATTGATAGGAGCAATAATTTATTGTACCTATGATTTCCCACTCTAATTCGGATATTGATAATGAACACACTAAGATCGACAAATATGTAGCAGTCAGATTATTTGAGGATATGGATATTGCCTCTTGTTGATTATACTTTTGCATTTGAATTGTAAGTTGAAAACCCAATAGAGCAACTTACAAACTCTTTATATTAAGTTAAAAACCTGAAAGGACAGCTTAATGGAGACTCATGATGAAAACCCAAGAGGCCGTCATTGAGTTGTGCATCCTTTTCCAAGGGGGCTTTTGTGCATCTCTATACACAAGTTCATATATGTTGTTCTCCTTCCAAAGGGGCCTTTGCAACAACTCTTCACTCTATCTTAAGGGGGGAACATCAAGATTCAAATTTCGAGTTCTTTGAACATGGTACATGGAGATTTCTCACATTGCCCATTGAAGATTTGTCAACATATTGCAAATTACAGCATATTATTGCTTATCACTACAACATCTCATCAAGTAATGTTTGGCTCAGCTCCTAAACACCTAAAATTGCACACTTCATTTTGGTTTTTGATGACTATGAATGAAGCAAGATCATATGGCTTCATTTTTTATGCAATTTTTCTACCACGAGCAATTTTTTAAGTTGTAGACATGATATTTCCACAGTCCATGATGATTGATTTTAGTGCTTCTGGAAAAACTGTGTTGCTTGTTTTGTCTCAACATTTCGGATCACACTCCATGATCTCTTCTTTTCCTCTTGATGATGGATCATGGAGTGTGATCCGAAATATTGAGACAAAAAAAGCAACACAATTTTTTCCAAAAGCACTAAAATCAATTTTTTATGTGTCAACATGTGGACAACAAGCGGTTCATATTTTCAACTTGACAAAAAGTCAAGTCATTCAGTACGTGCTTCAACACACTTTTGGGTTACTCATGGGCACAATCACCCTAGGTTACCCTGTTTTAGGTCACATGGTGTAGTTGGCACACTTTTAGACTGCTCATGTGTGCAATCAACCCGGGTTCTCTAGTTTTCACACAGAGAAGTGACATAGATAGAAGTTGAATAGCCTTCTACAAAATTATATTACTCAAAAGTAATGTTGGGTTTTCAATCAACACAAAAAATGGTGGTGAGAATTTTCATAGCAAATAGGTGTGGTATTCTCTCAAAATGGGATATAGCACCATGGAAAGATGACTTGACTTGAGAAACAAAATCAAGTCTTTACCAAGTCAATATCTTAGTTCTTTAAGAACTACATAAGGGAACAAGCTATCACTCAAGAAAAACCTTTTTTTGCAGAATGCTAGAGCTTTGTATCAAGCAAATAAGCATCATAACAAGATGCCCAATGAGCAACACAAACAGTGGTTTTACCACTACCCTTCTGAATTAGGGTGGATGTAACACTAATTACATAATCCTAGGTGTAGTAGAATAATATTTTGTATTTTGTATTTCCTAGATACACAAGAAGTTGAACAGTCGTCTAGAAAATGAACTGAATTGTCATTTTTATATTGTTAAATATGTACATTGTATCTCATTTTGATTAATGGATGAATGGTAAATCTTTTCATTGAATATTTTTCTTCTTGTCTAATTTCTATCTATTTCATTTGTCAATCTTTTCTACATTTCATTCTCGAGCCCGACAATAAAAATGCTTTATATAGTGCCCATTGATTGTATGTCCCAAAGAATTTTAGATCAAAGCTTCAGCAATTCTACAAGGCCCGAGCCATAAGGAATCAAATTTGTAATGCCATATAGCACAACCCAACATGTCATTACCAATGACTTCACACCATGGAGGAAAGTTGTCAAATGTATAAGTTGCTTACATATTCACTCTTCATAACTATTAGTGGAGGAAAATAGAAATTTGAAATGCCTTTTACAAAAATTAAGAAACAAATTATGAAAAAAGAGTTCTATTAATATGTATGACATTTAATATTTTAGAGATACATGTCTTGATAATTCATATTTAAACCTGCAAATGATAATAGACATATTTAGAAGACGGGAGATTTCAAGGTTGTTTGCATAGTTGATTGTCTAGGCTATATTTAAATGGAGTTGTAAGTACATAGGCAGCCCTAAAAGTAGAAGGTTTTTATACCATATATTTTGTCAAGCTATGGACTGGCTAGGACTCACCTAGGGCCTTTCTATAACTATGCTAAGGTGCACTTGGCACCCTTTGTGGTTTGGATTATGGCTTGTTTTCTTCCAACAATTGCAACGAATGTTTATCAAAATTCTCTATAATTAAACACACCCACATTCATTAGCTACAAAGCTGTCCAAGTACAGGCTCAGAAATTGGACAAGAACCTCAATAAGGAATATGAATTGGTGGTTGTGGATGAGGAAATCTAGTGACTTGAGGATCGCACCTAATTGCAGGAGGAATCACCAATCTCTTAAAAAACCAAAAAACATGCTAACAATATCACCTCTGCATACCTTAAAAACAAGGATGATGGGCATGGGATTCCACCAGTTCTTCATAAAGACAATGCTAGAGCCTTCTTGTTAATAAATATAAATATGCATGTGTTGGCAGCATCATCATTCTTGAGACAACTCACTTTTCCTTCATATAAGCATATATCCTTTTCACTATCCGTGTAGTCTTCAATGATTTCATTTAAAATTGTCAAATGTTATTTCACTATACAAATAGCAATGAGCCCATCACTTGTTTATTCTCAGTCTGTTGTCTCTATCTATGGTTTTGCAAGAATTTCATAAGTAGGATTTGGGAGTTTTTGGTTATGCCCTCTCAAGTATCAAATAGCAATGTTTCTCCTGTTCAGGAATGGTGTGTTTGGTAGGCATCTACGGCGAATCTATCACCTATTACTGTAGTAAACTTGGCCATAGCAGGGTTACATAGAAACAGATATGGTATCTGACTAGATATCCATATGTCAAAATTTCAAGGACCCGTGATATAAATATTAGTGGATGCAATATTTTTAAAATCAACATCAGTCAACGGGCTCTTGGTCTGCTGGTAAAGTTGAATGGTTCTGAATGAGCCCACTAGGGATCAAGTCTTGTTGAGTGCAAGGCCCCCCGACACCAAAAGGGATGAAGCCGGGATCAGGCCCTAGATGACTTCAGCGGAACGGATTACAGAAAAATCTGCAATCATGTAATAATAGAAGCCAAGACTTTGATGATGTAGAATTTTATTCTGTTTTTTGATTCCTGTCATTAAATACAAATATTCTCTCTTACTCTTCCGACTTCATTGTGACTACTAACAAGAAATCATTAGTGAACTTTGTGCAGCCATGACAGAAATGCAATTATTGATGATAAAATGAATTGATTTGAACTCAACTCTTATGAGTTGCTGACAACTTTTTGGTTTATCCAATCAAAATATTGGACCCCAAAGAGAAAGGATGCAAATCCATGTTAGTATACTTGCCAATTTACACTCAAAAGCTTAGACTGCTTAAGTTTATTTTCCATGCATATGTTTGTAAATATTGGACTGGGACTTAATATTTTTCTACTTAAGGTTTAACTTTAATTGCTTTTGACATTCGGCCACATGCACTGATTTTGTTGATGGAACTGCCCATTTCCTTTTGTATATAATAGCTTTGTACTAGATGGTTCCAAGACATAGGTATGTTTTTTCTCATTAAATTTATAGCATGTCCATTTTCACTTATTTTCTCAGTTCAAGGGGTATTCCTGACATAGTGCTCAAGTAGTCTACATATTGTATTATGTAGTCGACGCTTATCTCTAGTTGGAAATTGCTCCACTCTGCAACCATCCTGACAGAAACATAATCAAAAAATAATATTATTCTACTCACTTAAATCAGAAATCTAAATGAAGTAAGGATCACTGTTTCTAAAAACTTTTGTTCTCATACCATAAAAAAAGAGAACATGGGAACGGATCGTATCAAGTAGAACCTAGCCAAGTCCTGAAGATCCAAAGCATTACAAATAGCTTAAGCTTATATATAAAACAAAAATGCCGTGAAATAAATGCTTTGTGCAGAAGTTAAACTAATTTTTTTACATATAAATGAACAGAAATTACTTACTGTGAGTTCATCATATTGATCTCTAATATTGTGTTTTATAAAGACAACTCGAAGATCGTCATCAACCATGCACTCCTCTCCACATCCCTTGCATTACCAATGAATGATTCTCAATTCAAACATGGAAAAATGATGAAATACATTTACAAAAATGAAGTACTATAATCAGCTTTTTTAAATTTATATGCTGTTTCTGGATGAACAATTCCCAAATCTCATATTGCATAATCACTCCCAGAAGAATGGGGTGCGTATGCCTTCGAATTAGGACTAATGACAACTAGGATTAAGCTTGGACAAAAACTCAAATTTTCAAGGGAAATTTACACATTATATTTGATGGCACGCTCTCACACACACCTATTCTCTGATACCAAAACAATGGCAGTCTGCTAGATTAAAGACGAAAATGATACACTTCGAGTAACAGAAGTCTGCACTAAACAGTAATAGCAACTTACAAAATGTTATTCAATCGATTAGATCGATCCTTTGCCCGGGCGACAAGAACATTGGCAGATCTCATTCATTCCACACAAGCGACAGAAATAAAACTCACACACAACAGTAAAATGTTGATGAGAACAATTCAGCAGTCTACTGACAGGAATTTGATTCAACAAATTTGTTTAACAAGAATCCTCTATTTAATACACAGCCAGCTCGGCCATGGATACAAACACTTCTCAAGGATAGATATCAGTCTTTTCAAAATATGATTTCTCCTGGGCTTCAAACACCCAGCCGAGTCCTCCAGCCCAATTCCTCCTCCTACACCCAGTCGATCTCCTTGCTTAATATCTTCTTTTGCTATGATTCTCCCTCGCATGCCCACCGTCTCTCATCTCCCTTGCGTGCTCCCCTTTACCACTTGAGGGTCGTTTTTCCTAACTGTCCTTCCTCTCGGCCGTTTTTTGGCAGTTTCCAACTTCTTCTTGGCCGTTTATGGCAACAGGAACCAACCGTTCCTCTCCAAGCGATAGAAACCAACTAACTTCCTTAAGAGGCTGATTCAGGAAATTTAGGGAAATAGCAACTTCAACCAAACCAAAAACTTAAAACAGCAATTAATCAAAAACCAAAATTGATGGGGAACGATGCCCCTGCATCAATATTTTTTTTAAATAGATAATGAAAATGCATGTAAAACTTCTATTTAAAATTAACCGCATACATCCAAGAGTCAATGGTGTAATGGTAATGGGGAACAATGATAAAGTGCAACACAAGTTCAAGTCCCCCTCATTGCAATAAGGAACCAAGAGATATGTGAATAACCCAAGTTTAATGGGGTACATTCAAGGACCAGGTTTAAATGTTAAGAATGTGATCCAAGCTTATACCCAACACAAGAATACGGTCCAAAAATTCGCCAAATTTGTGTTAAAGGAGACCCATAACCTAACCTAAGAGTTGCCAAATAAACAATCAAAGAAACCACATACATTACATCAAATAAGAAAACCCCTATCTACAAATGACATGGAATAATTCATAGTTCCAGAGGACACATACTCCATGAAAATGCAGAGTTTCGGAAATGGTGATGTTCCGAGGACACAAGTATAGAGGCAAAACATCCCCCCACCACCCCCAATAGAGTGGGACATTTTTGGGATTCCCTACAGAAGTAGGAGACGTCCCCCCATTGGAGATGTTGGAGGATGCCCTAACATCCCCAAGACAGCCTGGGAACTTCTAGAATTCCCTCAACTGTCTCGGGGATGGCGGGAAGTCCCCACAGCGTGGTCAACAGTAAAGTTCATTTTTATTAAAAAACAAAGTTTCTCTATGTCATGATAATGATTTGATTTGTGTCAAAGCTTTGAATAGACAGACAACGTGATGGCATGTACAAATGGTTGACCTTGGAAGAAAGAAGGAATATTTACACAGTATTGGAGGCAAAATAGACTATTAAATTTAAAACAACTGCTACTTATTTTAACTTGTTTGTTTGTTGGTACCCAAATTTGCTACCCCTAAAAAACTATGTTTAATCATGTCTATAGGCAAATGTCCCCTAAAAAGCTACTTTTTTTTAATTTTTCATTGTCCCCAATTAAGGAGATAACCATGAAAATCACAACTTTCTATTTTTAAAAAGTTGTTTCTTAGTTTGTTCTGGTTTTTCAGCGAAAAGTGGTAGATGGCAATGGTAGAAGGTCAATAGTACATATTCAAGCTTCATCAAACAAAATGGTTTCAAGAGGCAAATAAATGATGGAAAACTCATCAATGTCAGAGGTTTTATAGCACAACGTTCAAGAATGAAAGACTAAAATTTCTGCAAAATCTTTCAAAAACTCATCAAAAAGCACTCCAAGAGCCCATGCCTTGTTCATTTTTGGCATCCACATAAGAAAATCCCCAATGAGAATTATAAAAAATAAAAATAAAAACAATTGGGCGCCTAAGTTCTTTTGGGCATCAAAATAGCATTTTTTTCTTGCAAAAACAGAGATAGAAAAAAGGAAAAGTGACGCCCAAGTTAGTATATGCACTCAAGTGAAGATTGGAAGGAAAATAAAGTGAAATAAAGGAGAAAAGGCAATGAATTTGAGCCCTTAATTCAAAGTGACGCCCAAGCCAAGATTGAGGATTAGTTAAACCAAATTAAAGACAAAATCAAAAGATCAAAGCCCTTGATTTAAATGGACACTCAAGATGAGAAGAAAAAATGGAAAGAAAGTAATGATTTATACTATTTTTAGAAGATGAGGATAGAATTTCTTTCAAAGCAATTATTTTTATTTATTTTTTAAGTTTCAAAAAGATGCAGCTAGAAGGTTATAAATATGTGTCATTTACAGATACAATGTAATGAGAATTGATGCCAAACTTATGCTGCAAAAATTGTCATTCAAGTTCAAAGTTAGATTAAATTGTTTAAGTATCTTTGTGTAAAGAATGTGAAGCCGAAGCTTGCTTATGTTGCCAAGACTCCCATTCAAGTCCAATCCCAAGTGTTGTAATTGTTCAAGGAAGAATCCAATTAATAAGAAGATCTACATTAACTTTGTGTGACGTCGGTGTTCAAATCCATGAAGCAGTTTTAAATGTTTTGTGATAATTAATTGACTTCATCCATTCTTCTTCTGGGCATTGTTATTTCTATGTGCTATGTTCTCTTTCCAAATCAAATTGTTGATCTCTATTTTAATCCTTGGATAGTATTCTTGTTTACTTTTTAGCTGTCATAAATTGAGAAAATTCATTGGTGAGAATAGGAGTTATTCAAAGTCTCGTGCTCTGACCTCTAAGATAAAAACAGATAGGTCAAGTTTGCTTATTTATTTTATATTTCTGCAAAACCGCAAAGCCTAGATTGTACTGAGTTCATATTAGCAAGCTTGTTTTTGTTTTAGATTTTAGAGTAGATTAAATCAAGGAGCCTCCCCTACGAATATGAAAAGAGAATTTCCTTGCCCACTGTTCCGTTCTATGTTGTCACGAAAGTGACAAATTAAAACACCAACATTGTTTACTAATACTCGGATGTACACTCTTGTTTTCTTTCTGCTGACCATTGTAAGGAGTTTCTAAAAACAGAGAAGATAAATAAAAAGATTCAAGAATGACAATATTCATATCTTCAACTGCACAGTCCTCATCATTTCGACCAACCAGATTCCCAAGCTTCACCGATAGTTCTCAAAAGAATTAAGATTTGGTCAGAAATAATGACTTGGTGTCAAAGAAAACATAGTGATAAAATTATGAAAAATGGCATTCGTCATGAAGGTCTCTGTGGTCTCAAAGGCATTAATTTACATATGCAAATCATTTTACACATGATGCCATGATCTATAATCCAGCATGTAACATTGGTATGGTCTTTGACACTTACATTGCAAATATTAAAATAAATTTAGATAGTTTATTAATGGTCACTAATGTAATTTTACTAGTTTCTAATTCTGTTTCTTAGTTGGCTTTAGTGTCTTATTAGAAACTTCTTCTTTGTAATATTTAGAAACATCTTGTAATTTTTCTATAAGAGCTTTGCTCCCTGTTAATAAAATTCATTCAATTATTTTACCATAATATTGTATCAAAGCGGGAAGACAAAAAAAATTTAAATTTTTTTTCTAGTGCTTGTCCGTACGGTTTTGTGCGTGCTGTTCTATTTCTGGCTCTCCGCAATTTCGCCCTTTGGAAGTCATGATTTCCTATCCGTTTTGTGGCGAATCTATTTTTTTAACCTTGTTTAGGGTTTGAAATCATGTTTGTTTTAAAGGATTGGGATTTTTCTTCTAGGTCGTGGCCTATTCATTCCTCCTGTGGTGGCGATTTTTTCTTTCCCTCAACGGATCTATTTCTTCTGGTCACGCTTTTTGAAAATCTCTACAACTGGCGTTTGAAGGAAGTCGCGTCTATCTTCCTGGAATTTGACGTCTATTATTCTTGGCTTTCACAAAGGTTGGGTCGCGTTTCTGAAGGCGTGTTTTATCTTCTAGTCGCAAACTTTGTTTGGTGCCCATATTCTGTGAAACTCGCAATTTTTGAAGACGGGCTCTGTGGTCAGCATATTCTCTGGCATCGCCATTTCAAATCCTGGCAGCTTTTGTTGCAGTTTTAAAGTGTTTAAAGACTTCAGTCGCTGCATTTTTTTAATCGTTGTTTGATTTCGGCATCCAAATTTCTGAGTTTGACCAGTAGTCTTTTGTGTACTCGCAACTCTCTTTGGTGGCATTGATTGTTGGGTCGTTCTCTCCTAATCAGAGATCTTTGGTCTTTTTTTTATCGTTGTTCCGCTTTGGAAAATTTCCTTGGTCGCAGTCTTTATTAACTTTGCAACTTCTTTTTTTTCTTTTGGCTCACGTGAGGTCCAACGCTTAGTGCTGAGTTCAACGGCCAGCTCCCAGCTTGTGAGTGCATAAAGTTCCAGCATCCAATCACATCAAAGACCTCAACTTTGGCGCTCAGCTACTTTTGCTTTGATAGGCAATTTTTTTGTTGACCCAGACCCAGCTCCCAACGCTGAAGATCTGTGTTTTGTTTTACCTCAGGATTTGTGTCTCGAAATCCATGTTCAGGTTTTTTGAGACTATTTTTTGTCTCGAGTTTTGTGCTGTCAAGCTGCTTCATTTTTCGTGCCTCAAAAAGCGTGAAGATGGCGTCTTTGTCCAGGCAAGGAGAGTCTAAGTCTAAGCCCATGTTGCCGAGCACACTGAGCAGAAGGAGCCTGCGTTCTACGCCTTTATGGCTAAGAGACCAACAAATCATGTCAAATCCTCTCCCTGGTACATTGATTCTAGTGCTTCTCAGCATTTCACGCATAGTCAGGATTGGTTCACGGAGTACACGCCATTCAGAGATTCTGTCATCTTTGGAGGAGGCGAAGAGTATATTGTTGTCGGAAAGGGCAACGTACAGATTCAATCTGGTGGGAGAAATTTAATATTTCTCAATGTATACTTTGTACCTGGCATAGAGCTAAACCTTCTTTCCGTTAGTCAGATTATGCGGCACTCTCCTCATCTGGATGTTGTTTTCAGCATGCACACATGCAGCATAGTGGATCGTGAGACACGCACCACCGTTGCCAAAGGACTTGAGGATCGTGGTCTGTATAGACTCATTGATTCTGGTGATTCGCCATGGCAGCCAAGAGTACATCCATCAACAAACTCTGGCATCAGTGTTATGGGCACCTGAACATGCACTATCTCTCTCAGTTAGCTCGGGAGGGTCTGGTCGGTGATCTTCCTGAGATTCAAACTCAAATTCATGGAGTTTCCGAAGCATGTCAGACTGGAAAGCAGCATTGAACTCCTTTTTCGGATGGTGATTCCTAGAGAGCATCCAAGGTATTGTAGTTGGTTCACGCTGATGTATGTGGACCAATGAACACTCCTTCAATTACAGGGTGCAGATATTTCCTGCTATTTGTTGATGATTTTAGCAAAAAGATGTGGGTGTATTTTTTTAAAAACAAATCAGATGTGTTTGGTATATTTCAGCAATTCAAGGCCTTAGTTGAAAAAGAGTCAGGTTGTCCAATAGTCACTCTTAGGTCCGATAATAGGGGGAGTTTTGTTCTTCTGACTTCTCTCATTTCTGTGTTGCACATGGCATCAAGCGCCAACTTACCACACCTTACGCCCCTCAGCAGAATGGTGTCGTTGAGCGTCGAAATCGCACCATTACTGAGATGGCACGTTCTCTCCTAGAGCATAGAAGTGTTCCTAAGAAGTTCTGGGCTGAAGCAGTCTACACTGTTGTCTATCTTCTGAACCGGTCTCCTACCTATGCCATCAAGAAGATGACTCCTGAAGAAGCCTGGTCTGGATGTAAGCCTCAGGTCAACCATCTGAAATTTTTTAGCTCTACTACTCATGTTTGGATTCCAAATGCCAAGCGCACCAAGCTGGACTCCAAAAGCCAGAAACTCATGTTCACTGGTTATAGTGAAAATCATAAGGCATACAGGCTAATTGATGTAGACACTTATCGTCTCATATTCAGTCGTGATGTAGTGGTTGATGAGGCTACTGGGCCCTTTTTTCTGTCTACTTCTGTTAGCCCTGAGGATCAGCCTTTGAAGGCTTCTGATTTGGGTGTCTGCCTTCCCCTAGCTCCACCTGATGGGAGGGATTCTGCAGCCGTATAGGCACCTCAGGTTGTTGTTCAACCACCCACCTCTCCTCAAGACATTCTGGATCCTCCTGATCTTGTTCCAGCCACACCAGGTGATGTTGTTCCTCCTGATTCAAATGTTGGTACATCTACTTTCTGGCCTAAATGGTGGGCCAAAACCATTGGTGATCTTCATGATGATGAATTGATCGAGGGTAGTGTTGATGTTTGTTTTTAGACAAGTCAACAATAGAGTAAAACACTAGAGTATCCCACTCTCTCTTGAACAAAGCCCTTCAAAGGCTAAACTATGTGATCCAGTGAAGTAACTCCAAGGTTCCTTTTTATAATGCATGATGGGTTAACTCAGTGATTACATGTGATCTTGCTGATAATCACAAAGGGACTTACGCAGATTCTTCTTCATACTTGTTTAGCTTATTCCTCCTTTCAGTGTGGATGATGTATTCAGGGTCTCAATGATAAATAAAATGAAAAAGGTTAAGGGTTCAGAAAGTTAATCTAAGGTCAATGAAGCAATGATGTTGTATGAATAGACAAACTCCTAAGTAAACCTAACTTCACTTCGCCAAGGATGCCTACAACTACATGAAGTTGGTGCAATCTCCTAAGGTTTGCGAATGGTTTTCAAATCATGAAGGTTCATATGAGCACCCATAAGACAGCGCAGCTCAAACAAGCATCCACAATCGAACTTATACAAATATGGCTCAGACTAGCTTTACACAACAATTCACCAGCGATGAATGTTAAAAGCATGAGCTAGGAGTTGATCAAATATTGAGTACAACAAACATTACAACAAAGAACTTCTAATCTACTTGAAACATCTCTCCATTCCATTGAAGTACAAGAAACCAAGTTACTCCACAAGATAATACTTAACACCAAATAAACTTCCAATGTTTTGCATTACTCTTGAGAAATATTTACAACAATTCCAAGTCCTCTCAGAAAATTTCGAGAGTCTCCTATTCTACTCTTAAAATCTACTCTCTACTACTACTGAATTACAAATGAGGCAACAAGGCCTTTATATAATGTTCCAAGATACAATGAATGGCTAAGATCATTTCGATAGCCAAGGGTCTAGATCATGCCACCTCAGAGATAGTTACAACAACTTTCTATTTTTAGTACAAAAGAGAGAGGGAATGAAGGCACGTTTTCCAATGTGATAAGGTAAGGCGAAAGCATTTAAAATATTCCTCCACATAGGAATCCCTTTGGCTTCTTTTATTAAATGATACATTTAATGCATTAAAATGATGTGTGCTCGCCACATAGATGCCACTTCAGCATACTTTGAAAATTGTATCATCTTTGTGTGATGTATTCAATGTGATTGCTTGAACTTGTATGTTTAGGAATACAACTTGTTGATTTTTGCCTTGTTCATTCTTCTTGTAGACTGGATGTATGATACTTGTAGCTCATTGGATTGACTTTGTAATGTTTCTTCTTCTTGCAGGTAAGATATATGATGATCTTCTTTGATGTATTCTCATGAAGAGTATAGTAGTAGTACAAGATGATGATGATACTTCCTTCTCAACTTGTAGATGATGATGCTTCAATCATGTATTGGAGTAGAAGTCTCTCTTGGACTTGAAGGTGGGGAGAACTTGAAATAAAATGGATGAATGCCTTTACTTGATGTAGAAGACTTGATGAAGTGATCCTTCATTGATGGCCTTTGAAGTGACCTTCTTTGAGTGTAGATGATAACACCTTCCTTGGATGTGAAGTAGATGTTGATAACCTCTAGAAGAAACTTTGAAGCTTGACGAACCTTGACTTGAAGCTTGAATGGGGAACGCCTTGTCTTTGAACATGATGCAAAGGATGAAGTATACTTTGAACTTGATGTGATCTAACATGATGTCATTGATGTAGGAGACTTGAGGTGTGATCCCCCTGCAACTTGAAGGCTTCTCAAGTACTTGTCCTTGATGACTCCTTAGCTTCACCAACACCCCTTCCTTCAATGATGCAACTTGATAATCTTCAAAGGCGGCTAGCATGATGCTCCTTACTCCTCGCTTGAAGGTGATTCCTTGGATAACTCCTTAGCTTTGTTAATGCTCCTACAAGACAAGGTAAATGATATATCAATAACTTCTTAAGATAAAAACAACTTTAAACATGTAATAACGCCATTTCAAACTTAGGCGCAAATATAGGTAAAAATAAGAACAAAGTGCGCCTAACATCATTTAGTCCCACATTCATTATTTCAAATGATTTCTAGCAATTGTAAAGGTTTAAAGAAGTCAATCCACTTAAAAGATTCATTCAAAAGATATCTCTCAACACAATTTCTTCCTTAGGCACCAAGATGAGGTGATTTTAGAGGCAAAGGGCGCCTAACATAATTGACCTATTTCCTTGAATTCTTGGTGACCTTAACACTCGTATGAGCTCCAATTTCATATCCTTAATCTTTCTCCTTATAAGGCGCCTTATTTGAAGATCAAAAACTCTAGAAATGGCGCCAATTTGAGGTGGTTTTATCCTTATCTCTAGGCGCTAATGCTAGTTCATGGGAATAGGAATGGGCGCCTACTGTTGAAAGATGAATTTAAGTTATTTCCCTCAAGGCGCCAAGTTTACTTCTTCACTAATTCACTCCAAGGCGCCCAAAATGGTCTTTCGATGCAATTTCCCCTAGGCACTCATTGTTGATGCTCAAGGCGCTCAATTCTTCAAGGCGCCCAAAATGGCAAAAGGGAACAAAGAATGGGCGCCTAAACTCAATCATGTCAACTCAAGGCGCAATTTGGATGATCACTTGAATGTGAAATTGACGCCTAACTCACAATGTGCTTAATTGGTCAAATTTTCACTTCTGGAGGTATCTTAGGAAATTTTCAATCAAGGCGCCTATCTAGGAGAGGTTGAAGGTTGATTGTCCTCTAGGTGCACTTTTTGGGGTCTCTGCAAGTGGGGAAATTGCGCCTAAGCACTAGAGCAAATTCGCGCCTAGAAATAGTAGTCCCAGAGTGTAAGGTATATTGAAAAATATATTTAAGTATAAGTTGAGAGATTGAATTTCTTATACTTTAATATACCTTTCAGGATGTTTGAGATAGGTCTCAGATCCACTGGATTTAACATGTAGATTATCGAATTTGGAGGATCCACCAGATTTCAGACTTAGCCAATTTTTCAGTGTTTAAGGATTTCAGGCTACCAGACTGAGTCATTTCAGGATCTCAAACATCATGATAGGAGTTAGTTTAAACATATCATGCTCTTTCATGCTAAGGCGCAACTTTGGGTTAGTTTGAACATCTCTTCATGCTAAGGCGCCAATATGAGTTGGACTTCTACCACTTTGTATTCCTAGGCGCCAACTTGTAACCTCTAGTGATTGAAATGCGCCTAAAGTCTTTAGAAAACTCAAGATAACTCCATCAACTTCTTATAGTTTTAGGCGCTCACTGAGGATGTCTATGAATTGGTGCTTTAACTTGCTAAGTTTGTTGTTTGACACTTTGAGACATCTAACACTTGTCTACATCCACAGGAGATCATTGCATCCTTAGGCGCTTATTCCCATGTTTACATTCACTTTATTGCCAAGGCGCCCAAACTCAATCATGTCTGGGAAGGCAGGAAAATGCGCCAAACTTGGAGACAAGTACTTTGGTTTGCTTTTGGGCACTGATGATGATCTCAAATCATAATATTAATGTCTCGAAAACCTCTTACCCCAAAGTGATATCAAAATTCAAGGTTTCTAGCCTTCTATCACTTAGGCGCACTTTAATGAGTTTTTGAATGTGAATTTGCGCCTAAATCTTAGATAGGTGTTTCCTTCATTTTTCATGAGTTCAAATCATTTTCTTCCTAAACGCAAATGTGAGGATCTCCAAATACAAATTAGCTCCTTGATCCCTTTAACACACTTTGGCCATTTGGAGGTCCTCTACATAAGGCGCTCATACTTGATGGTTTTGGGTATGTAAAATGGCGCCTAAGGATAAATATGTGTTCACTTCAAGAGTTTGTGATTCCCAATCATTAGGATACAAATGGAGTCCAACCCCTCTTACTAGGCGCTCATTGAGGTCTCTAGGCGCTCATTTGAATGGTGTTTTCCTCCTCAAGGCTCTCCAATACTTGTTATACCTTTAGGCGCAATCTATCACATCAAGGCGCTAATTTAGGTTCCCTACCTCAAGGCGCTAATTTCTAGTTACATAGGGCGCCAATACATGTTGCTATCAACGGCCAAGGGCGCTTCAAACTCTTAATCCACTTCCGAATTTGCTTAGGCGCCATCTTGATGATCTACCAAACTTTCTAAACTCAAAACGCTCTTCACTTGATGATGACCCACTTACCACCTTCCAAGGCGCCAAAAATAATTCACTTAGGCTTCAAGGCGCCAAACCATACAACTTCAACCTAAGGCGCAGTCTGATGGTCATTTGAGCATGAAAAGGGCACCTAAGTTCCTAGATTACTCCCTCGTCGATTTCTTGGATATTTAAGGTCTTTTATGTCAATTTTGAATCAAGGCGCCCTAAGTTCTAGGCGGAGTTTTGAGGTGATCCTGGAGCAATTTCGCGCCCAGAACTGACAGTACCCGAGGTAAGGTATATTGAAAAATATATTTAAGTATAAGTTGAGAGATTGAATTTCTTATACTTTAAATATTTTTCAATATACCTTCCAGGATGTTTGAGATAGGTCTCAGATCCACTGGATTTAACATGTAGATTCTAGATTTTTGAGGATCCACCAGATTTCAGACTTAGCCAATTTTCAAGATCTTCAGGATCAGGATACCAGACTTAGTCATTTTCAGGGTCTCAAACATCAGGATCAGGTCATTAAGGGGCTCTAAGACTCAAACACTACTGACTTCATCATGCAAAGGACATCATCCTAGACTTAGCAAAGCACTGGAATTCAAAAAAAGGGGGTCCCCATTTGTAATGGGGCGATGTGTGATTTGGTCACAACAGGTAGATCTGCTCGGAAGAAGAGCAAGCAATAGAATACTGTCAGTTTTGCTCTTATGGCCAACCTTCACAGCATCTCGAAGCCTCGGTCATATTCAGAGGCTAAAGGCGTACCTGAGTGGGAACAGGCTATGGAAGCCGAGCACCATAGTCTTCTGAAGAACAACACTTGGGTTCTTTCTGATCTTCCACCTGGGAAGAAGCCCATTGGATGCCAGTGGGTGTACAAAGTTAAGTACAAGGCTGACGGAACCCTCAATAAGTATAAGGCTCGGTTGGTAGCCAAAGGGTTCTAACAAAAAGAGGGCATTGACTATGAGGAGACTTTTGCTCCCACAGCCAAAATGAGTACCATTCGACTTGTCCTCACTATGGCAGCCCAATTTGTATGGAAAGTCCATCAAATGGACGTCAAGAGTGCCTTCCTCAATGGAGATTTGCAGGAAGAAGTCTACATGACGCAACCTCCTGGCTTCAAGGTTGCTAGTAAAGAACACCAGGTGTGCAAATTGGTGAAAGCACTCTATGGCCTTAAACAAGCTCCACGGGCATGGTACATAAAGATTGATAAGTACCTAGTGGATCATGGTTTTCACCGGAGTCCTTCTGATTCCAATTTGTATGTCAAACAGTATGCTGATGATAGTCTTTATATCGTTGTCTATGTTGATGATCTGATCATTACTGGCAACTCGGAGCAGTTGATTGATGAGATCAAACATGATCTCAGTAAAACATTTGACATGACAGATTTGGGACTTCTGCATTATTGCCTAGGTGTTGAGGTTTGGCAGACTCATGATAGCATCTTTATCTCTCATTCCAAGTATGCTCGAATTCTGCTAGACAAGTTTCGGATGACAGATTGCAAACCTGCACCTACACCTATGGAGAAAGGGCTGAAGCTATCAACCAATTCAAACTCCCCTGTGGAGAATGAATCCACATTCAAGCAACTAGTGGGCAGCCTCATCTCTCTCATTGCCACTAGACCTCGTCTTAGTTTTGCAGTGAGCTACATCTCTCGCTTCATGACAGCCCCTAAAGTTGAACATTGGGTTGCAGCGAAGCATGTGCTGAGATATGTGAAAGGCATTTCCGACTTTGGCATTTTGTATAGAAGGTGCAAAGATCCTAAGCTGATTGGTTTTGTTGACTCAGACTGGGCAGGCTCTGTTGATGACAGAAAGTCTACTTCTGGGTATGTTTTCAGTTTGGGCACAGGTGCAGTCACATGGACCAGCAAGAAGCAGCAGGTAGTGGCTCTCTCCTCGACAGAAGCTGAATATCGGGGAGCTGTTAAAGCAATGTGTGAGGTAGTTTGGCTTCAAAGGATGCTTTCAGACATGCAAATGTCTCAAGTAGGGCCTTCACCCTTGTATTGTGACAATCAAGGAGTGCTGAAACTTGCCAAAAATCCAGTCTTCCATGAAAGGACAAAGCATGTTGACCTTCATTGTCATTTCATCCCCCAGCTTGTCGAAGATGGATCAATGGTGTTGCAGTATGTTCCAACTGAGGACCAGACTGCCGATATCCTCACCAAGTCTCTGAGCCCGGATAAGTTTGTGAAATTTAGGGGGCATCTTGGTGTAGTTGATAGAGTGACCTTTAAGGGAGGGTATTAAAATAAATTTAGATAGTTTATTAATGGTCACTAATGTAATATTACTAGTCTCTAATTCTGTTTCTTAGTTGGCTTTAGTTTCTTATTAGAAACTTTTGCTTTGTAATATTTAGAAACATCTTGTAATTTTTCTATAAGAACTTTGCTCCTTGTTAATAAAATTCTTTCAATTATTTTACCATAATAGCAAAGTTGTTGCAAATAGTGACATAATTCTTCCCATGAGGGTCATCAATCAGGAGTGCATGCCCTTGTCAGGTGTCCTTTCAGAACTTGGTTAACCAACCTTCTCTAGCAAGACATACAAATTTTGCTTTGATTATGGATATGCCATATGATCTCAAATTGAGGTCCCAAAATATGACTGATGCAAGATAGGGAATTGTATTGGTTGTGTTCGTGAATATTTCACAGAAATCCTTTAACTCCAAAAAACAATTGGAATTTTAGAAGCTCTGCAATCAAGCTTGGCTGCAAGAGCTTGATCAGTCGCAACTAGTTTAAGATTATCAGCCTCTGCTCTGGATACTAGGATGTAATCTTCAATTCTTCTCCCATTAAAGCATGAGTATCTTAAATATTTCATTAGTTCTTTGACAGGGGAATTCAGTAACTATGTTAGTGGGATTGGTTATAACTTGAATGAAACTTTTAGTAGTAAGGATATATATGAGAGAAAAATGGTCAGCTCATTTAATTACCTTTACACTGCACAGTAAGGTTATTAAATGACAAGTCTAATGCTGCGTTTTTGCTTTAATATTTCAGATGCTCCTCTCCCATTGGGCTTTTTCTGTGTCTTAGTTTGAGTACAGAAACACCCAAATAACTAATGAGAACTAGAAGACGTGTTGCTTTGTTTTGCAACACTTTGTGGAGTTCCCTTTCTTCCTACTAGTGTGTTTCAAGGAAGATAATCTCACTCTTTATATGATTAATCTCCTACCCAAAATCTTCATTGTACTATTAGAAGATTGAGATCTAGAAGTTGGCTCTTTTGAAATGGAGTGTGCCATAAGCAGGGTATCATAAAAAATTGCAGATTCTATAACAAAAACAATGGTGCTAGTATTTGCCCATGTATATGGTGTGATATGCATGCAAGGCCATTGTGAGATGCTTCATAAGAATGATAAATATGTAGAGATCTAAGGGATTTCTTTGCCAAAGTCCTCTTGCGGAGTATAAAGGTTGGTTGGGCACACTATTGTCAGTAAAAAATGTTCTACTAAAGTCTAAGACAACTAACAAGTGATTTACCAACAAGAGAGTTAAAAGTAGACTCGGACCAGTCTAATGTCAAGGCTAATGACAAGTAGTTGTTGGGAAGGGTTATGACTCTAGTCCAAGTATTGATAAGCCAAGGGAAACTCCACAAGGCAACACTAGACCTTAGAAGGTTTTTGCCTAGCTTCTTCAATGATAACACACAAAGTGAAGATGTCATAAATAGTCTGGTAGTCTTTCCTGAATCCTGCTTGACCCCTAGCTCTGCTCTTTTTCTCTTCCAAATGTTGAAATAAACACATATCAATATGCAACATTCTTTCAAATGGTGAGATAAATATATATCAATCACTGTGTCATAAGGTACAAAAAAAATATGTCCAATCATGACAGTAGGGTGATTGTTGGGTCAAGAATGTCTCCATATTTGTTTGTGGATAGGATGAAAAATGTGTTGTTGCCAAGATAGAGGAAACCTTTGGCAGACAACTTTATTCAAAGGATCAGCAAATGGGTAAACGTGTAAAGCATTCATCCCATGTTTACGAAATTCAGCACATTATCCTTCACAAACAGCAGATTTACTCTTAACTTCTAAATGCCTCTCTTTATCATGCTCATTGGGAAAAAAATGGCAAGAATTTTGTAGAGGCAGGGGTTTGCATAGGACACTGATCAGGTATATCAAAGAGTGGTGGCATAGGAGGTCCATCCAAGTGGGCCTATATTAAGAGAAGGAGCCTTTCGCAGTAAAAGAGCTCACCAAAAAGAAAACAACCCATAGAAAGACAAAGATTGAGAGCCATATTGATATTTTATTCCCAGTTTGAAATGTAATCACATATATAGACTGGAGATCAAAATTTTCAAAACTATCAACTGACACAATGTAATCCGTTTTCAACAAATGGTGAAAAATGATTAATATGAAAGGACAACACTTAACTATATGTTCTTGCCATCTATGTAGCCCTGCACCTAATCCCAGTAACTGCTAACTAAAATCTGAAAACCACAAGTATACGACAATAATACAAAGCTGATATACCTTGACACCTTGAGATCACAAACTTGTCACACATGCAAGTTGTTCCAACATTATATGTAATGGCATAAATCCCATGTATTTTATAGAGTAACTTTGTGAAGAACAGAATTCTGTATGGAAATGAAAGTAGCTAGTAGTAAACTCGCGAAAAACTCGCGAGTACCCGCGAGTTCTCGCCTGCCAACCCTGCTCGCGAGTTATCGCATCAAAAACTCGCGGCCGGGTAATGCATAAAAATCGCCGGCGAGTTTAACCTGAAAACTCGCGATTTTTACAAAAATCGCTGAAACTCGCCCAATAAAATAATAAAACGAAAATTTTCGGGTCTGTAAAAGTGCAAGGCGAGTTAATTTTTTTCATTTCGCGAGCTTTACAGTGAAAATCGTGGACGCGAATTAGGGTTTCTGGAGGTTGGACGAGCTGCAAGCTTTGACGACTCGATTTTAGTCACTGAAACGAATATTTTTAGGTTTTGTTTTTTATTATTTTTATTTTGTTTTTTGTTTTTTTTTTAAATTTAATACATTAAGTTTTAAAATGTGACGATTATTTTTTAATTAGTTTTTAAATATTAACATTGAATACATTAAAATTTAATATTTAAAATATTAAATTTAGACTTTTAATTATTAATATATTTAATATATAAAATTTAACATATTTACAAAATTACAAATTTACAATATTTAAATTAATTTTTTTAACTTATTCATATTATAATATTTTTAAATTTAATATAATATTATTTTATATTAATAATTGTACTATATTTATATTTAAATATTTGCAAATTTATTCACAATGTTGTTTGTATTTGTATAATGTATTGAAATATTTGTGTTTTTGAAGAATATTTTTAATAATATTCTTAACTTATTGAACTTTAATTTTGATCTATATATGATATTATTAAGGAAATCAGTAGTATGATTCACAAATTCATTAATATGCATGTTTTTAAAGCATATTTTTAATTTTTTTGGGTCCGCCGAGTAATTGCCGAGTCCGAGTTTTTAAACTATGGCTAGTACCTAAGCAATGTACTCTCACGATTGCAACAAGGTTTCAGATCTTTTAATAATCTTCATAGTAGTTGATTACAGTTAAAATTTGGTTAGACCAGCTTAACCATGTCTAAATTCGTCACCTAAGAGACCCTTTAAAAGCAAAGTGATTTTATAAAAACAGAGTGACTTGGCACATAGAACAAAAATAAAATCACACACAGGACACAACTCGAACCAAATGAAAACAAATTAGCATGAAATGCTTGGGGACCATCAAGCTCTTTAAACTATGTTATAGCCTTGATATGGATAGATGTACAAAAATATAATCTTTTCACTTTAGGCAATTAAATGAGTTCAGTCCAAATTTTCTCTTGAACTAAAATTCTGTGGTATGTCTGTCACTATGTCATCTCATCATCCATCTCAGTAGCCACCTCATCACTGCTGAATTTCCAAATCATTATCCATGGAACAATCAAATTTTCCACTCAGCCTTATCTGCTTTAAAAATCTCTGCCATGTTACAATTGATTCTGTGTTTCATTAATAAAACCCTGCATTTGCAACTTTAGAAACAACAAATTCATTAAAAATCTATATATTCTGTTGAAGACCCAAAGAAAAATATGTCGGGGAGCAGAGTCTCAACACAAACGAACTGGACATCACCTTATAAGAACATGGCATGCAATAGGTCTTCACAAAAATCAGACTATTGTAGTATTTGACAAGTCCATTGTATAACAACATAGGATGACATTAACCAAAGGAGTACAACAATTATAAAGTTTGAAATAAATCATTTTCGGTTCTTCTTCCAAACCTCCATGGCTAACATCCTGAACTACCAAATGGGTGGGTACCTTTTTGTAACTGTCAAGAGCTCTTGGAAAGACAACGATCTGAATTGTACAATATAAATAAATAGAATTTTGATGCAATAAGACTTTTAACTTTAGGTAAGTTCTTTTGGAGGTTGGTAAAAGTCTTGTTCTATTTGTCTTTTCATTCATTACTCTTGTTTTAATTTGTTTACTTTATAGCTGCAGTTTCCTAAAGCACATTCATCACAAAGGAATTTGAAGAGAATCCCTATTGTCCGCCATCCAACCAAGGTGACAGATAAATAAATATTACTATTAAATAGATATATTATAGAGGTCACCTCAACATATGTGATAGACGTAATGATTGTACAAACTTGGAGAAGTAAAGCATCCTAACCTAACATGTTTTAAAATAGATTCGCGAAGAGTATTTCACAATAGAATTGAGATATCATAGAGGTTTGAGGATGGTGAAAAAGAAAAAGAAAAAACATGAGAAAGAAATTATAAAATAGATTATATAGTTGGAGAAAATATGTAAACAACAAAAAATCATGGTTGTACAACCAAATTTAACAAGATTCCTTACAGAGATCAACATAGAAAGAAGACAGTAAAATATTCAGTTGTCATTCCAACTACTCACCAAAAGTTATGATATCTATCAAGAGCAAACCTGAAAATTAGATCACTGTATCTATTAATTCAAGGTACCTTTTTCCAAGATCAAGATTCAACTTACAATTTTTTTCATTCGAGTGTATATATGGTAAATCACATCCTAGGAAGAAACACTCAAAACTGAATGTGGATAGTATTAGTATTTTTTCATACTCATCTTTGTCGGCATGACTATTTTTAGTTAATGCTCATCTATGTCGGCAGTTTTCTATTTTTATCTATGTCGGCAGTTTTCTATTTTTAGAAAACTTGCTTTTTGTACATTGTATATATTAGCATTTTTGCTCATTTGTAAATTATCTCGATTCATTCGCATTTGTTCAAATTCTTTATGGTATCAAAGCAATTCGATTTTGGGCGCCGAAAATTTTGAATTCGAGTTTTTGGTTCGTGGTTTTCGCTTCTGGAGACTCCTGCAAATTCGAGCTCTCTCCTTCATTCCTGTATGTGTGCCTTGTGTTCCTGTGTTGGGCGAAAGGCATTCCAAAGGCTGCGGTTTTTTTCCTCTGTGTATTCCACTCGTGTAAGGGCCACGATTTTCCTTGGCCGAAACTCGTTTTTCTCTGTGTGGAGGCGTCTGTTTGAGCCACGGGTGCCGTCCTTTGGCCGCGTCTCCATCTCACGGCTTAGAGTCTTCTTTCCAGATCGCGCCGCGTTCGGCGTGCTACCCTGCCGAAATCTCCATTTTTTTGGCCGCGATTTTCAGAGGCCGTGATTTGTTCTTACACAGGGCACAATTTTTTGGCATTTTTGACATCTGATCTGCGTGATTTCGAGGCCGTGAATTCGTGGTTTGGAGGTCAAAATACCTCTGAATTTTTCTGCAACTATATTGCTCGCCTAGGGTTCCTGCCATTTTCGTCTAGGGTTTTGACCCTCAAGACATTGACGAAAAAAATTTCCGAGACCAGTTTTGAGGTGGGTTTTTCGAGACCTTTCGTGGGTACCTGTCAAATTTTTTTCGTACCTCAAAGTTCATGCCTCATTTTTCCGTGCAACCGTACCTGTCTCGGATCTTGTACCTGATCCTGTTCTGCTCCTCAGTTAAACGCTGTTCAGATTTTTGTCATTTTCCTGCATTGGGAAACGTGCAAATGGCGTCTTTGACCAACTTGATGTTGGAGGGCAGTCAGCGATTTAATGGCAGAAACTATAATATTTGGAAGCAGCGTATGCTGACTATTTTTGAGTATCGCCGCCTTGATGAATTGGTTTTGGGCACAGAAACTCGTCCTACCACCGCTGGTGCTGATCAAGACAAGTTTGATGATCGTAGCAGAGACGCTGTCATGCTTCTTAAGCTTTCTATTACAGATGACCAGTTGCCGCAGATTCCTTCAGGCAAGACAACTGCTGAGATTTGGAAGCACCTGAAGGAGCTTCATGAGACCTCTGATAAAAGCCGGGCTTTCTTTTTGAAGAATCAGTTGTTCTCCATCATGATGGACGAACGTATGTCCTTACAGGAGCATCTCACGAAGATTAAGGACATTCGAGATCAGCTTGAGGCTATTGGTCGAAAAATGGAGGAAGAGGATATGGTAGTCATCACCCTCAAAAGTCTACCTAAGTCCTACGAGCACTTTGTCGAGACTCTCAACATTACGTCTACGAATGTTGATCTGAAGTTTCCTGAATTATGCAACAAACTCCTGCAGTAGGATTGCTGGAAACAGCAATTTGGTAGCAGTGCTCCTTCGTCCTCTTCCGAACAGGCATTTGCAGCTAAATCCTTTCAGAAGGATAACAGCAAATTTCAGTCATCTCAGTCATCACAGCCGCAAGGTTCAAATCAACCTCCGGGCAACCCTAAGAAGAAGAATGTGCAGTGTAATTACTGTCACAAATTCGGCCATATGAAGAAAGATTGCCGTCAGAGGATAGCTTCTGAACAGAAGAAGCAGGGAGGGTCACATCAGAAGGCGCATGTTGCTGAACTTTCTGAGCAGAAGGAGTCTGCCTTTTACGCTTTTATGGCTAAAAGGTCTTCAGATCCTGCCAAGACTTCTGCTTGGTACATCGATTCTGGTGCTTCACGTCACTTTACTCACAAGCATGATTGGTTTACCGACTTTTCTCCCTTCAGTGATTTAGTTATCTTTGGCGGAGGTGAGGAGTACACAGTTGTTGGCAGAGGCACTGTTCAGATACAGTCTGGTGGAAGGAACCTCATCTTCCTAAATGTGTACTACGTTCCTGGTATGGAACTCAATCTGCTTTCAGTGAGTCAGATCATGAGGAATGCTCCTCAGTTGGATGTAGTGTTCAGTGCTCACAAGTGCTCTATTATTGATCGAGAGACCCGTCTTACTGTTGCTGTTGGTCTCGAGGATCATGGCCTTTATCGGCTCATTGACACTGGTGATTCTCCTGAAGTAGCTATGGCAGCCCGTGTTTCTTCTCTCAGCACTTTGTGGCATCAACGATATAGACATCTCAACATCCATTATCTCTCTCAGCTGTCCCGGCAGGGACTTGTTTCTGGCCTACCTGATATTCAGACACAGCATCTTGGAGTATGTGGCGCCTGTCAAGCTGGCAAACAACATCGGACTCCCTTCAAGGATGGAGATTCTTGGCGTGCGTCTAAGGTACTTCAATTACTTCATGCTGATATTTGTGGTCTTATGAATACATCTTCAGTTACTGGTTGCAAATATTTCTTGCTTATTGTTGATGATTTTAGTAGAAAGATGTGGGTGTACTTTCTCAAACAAAAATCAGATGTATTTAGTATCTTTCAGAAGTTTAAGTCCTTGGTTGAAAAAGAGTCTGGCTGTAGCATCATCACTCTTAGGACAGATAACAGTGGGGAATTTTGTTCTGCTGCATTCTCCGACTTCTGTGATACCCATGGCATCAAACGCCAGTTGACTACACCCTACACTCCGCAGCAAAACAGTGTTGTTGAGCGTCGCAATTGTACAGTTGTTGAGATGGCTCATTCTATGTTACAGCACAGGAGTGTTCCTAATAAGTATTAGGCAGAAGCAGTTTTTACTGCCGTCTATCTCCTTAATCGCTCTCCTACTCAGGCTGTTAAGGGGAAGACTCCAGAAGAGGTTTGGTCTAGTCGCAAGCCCAGGATCAGCCACCTGAAGGTTTTTGGCTCTCTGGCATATGTTTGGGTTCCAGATGCTCAACGCTCAAAGTTGGAATCCAAGAGTCAGAAGCTCATGATGACAGGGTACAGTGACAACCATAAGGCCTACAGACTGATAGATATTGACACTGATCGTCTTATCTTCAGTCGTGATGTTGTCTTTGATGAAGCTAGAGGACCTTTTCAGTCTTCTTCTTCTGAGCAATGTTCTAAGGATCAGCCTCACAGTGTTCTTCTTCCACTAGGTCCACCTGATGGGAGGGATGATGCAGAATCTGTTTCTGATGATGCACTACCTGAGTTTCCTCCGGAAAATAATCCTCTTCCTGCTGCTCCTGTTGCTGATCCTGAACCTCTTCCAACTCTTCCAGATGTTAGCACTTCTACTCTCCGGCCTAAATGGTATGCTAAAACCATTACTGATCTTCGGGATGGTGAGCTCATTGAGAGTAGAACTTCCAGAAATAGGAGCAAACAGCAGCCTACAGTCAATTTTGCTCTCATGGCTAACATTAATAGTGTTTTTGAGCCTCAGACATACTCAGAGGCTAAAGGTATACCTGAGTGGGAACAGGCTATGGAAGCTGAGTTCCAGAGTCTTCAGAAGAATCACACTTGGGCACTTTCTGATCTTCCTCCAGGGAAGAAACCCATTAGCTGCAAGTGGGTGTACAAGGTGAAATACAAAGTTGACGGAACCCTCGACAAGTATAAGGCTCGTCTTGTTGCTCATAGGTTCTCACAGAAGTAAGGCATTGACTATGAGGAGACCTTGCTCCTACAGCCAAAATGAGTACCATCCGGCTTGTTCTTGCCTTAGCAGCCCAGTTTGGTTGGAAAGTCCATCAAATGGACGTTAAGAGTGTTTTCTAAATGGTGACTTGCAGGAAGAAGTCTACATGACGCAACCTCCAGGCTTTAAGGTTGCTGGTCAAGAACACAAGGTCTGTAGACTCGTCAAAGCTCTCTATGGTCTAAAACAAGCCCCTCGGGCTTGGTACATGAAAATAGATAAGTACCTGACAGATCATGGTTTTCAGCGAAGTCCATCTGACTCAAATCTGTATATCAAACTTTCTGGTGATGATATATTGTTTGTGGTTGTCTATGTGGATGACTTAATCATTACTGGCAATTCCGCACATTTGATTGCTGAGATCAAACAGGATTTGTGCCGTACTTTTGATATGACAGATTTGGGCTTGTTGCATTATTGTCTAGGAGTTGAGGTTTGGCAGACTGAGCACAGTATCTTTCTTTCTCAGTCCAAGTATGCTCACAGCCTCGTGGACAGGTTCAGAATGCAGGATTGCAAACCTGCCTCTACTCCTATGGAACCCGGGCTTAAATTGTCAGCTCAGTCCACCTCACCAGTGGTAGATGAATCTTTGTTCAGGCAACTAGTAGGCAGCCTCATTTATCTTACTACTACTAGACCTGACATTAGTTTTGCAGTGAGCTACATATCACGCTTCATGACAGCCCCCAAGGCTGATCATTGGACAGCAGCAAAGCATGTGCTGCGTTATGTGAGTGGCACTCCTGATTATGGACTTCTGTACACTCAGAGTTCTGATCCTATACTCAGAGGTTACACAGATTCCGACTGGGCAGGTTCTGTTGATGACCATAAGTCTACAGCTAGGTATGTGTTTAGTTTGGGATCTGGTGCTGTCACATGGACTAGTAAGAAGCAGCAGGCAGTGGCTCTCTCCTCAACAGAATCAGAGTATCAGGGAGCAGTTAAAGCAGGTTGTGAGGCAGTTTGGCTTCGACGGATGCTTGTGGATATGCATGTTCCTCAAGCAGGTCCGACTCCCTTGTTCTGTGATAATCAGGGAGTGCTCAAACTGGCCAAGAATCCGGTCTTCCATGAACGAACCAAGCATGTGGAAACTCATTGTCATTACATACGACAGCTGGTTGAAGACGGATCCATTCAGTTGCTGTATGTTCCTACTTCGGAGCAGCCAGCAGATATCTTCACCAAGCCCCTCGGTTCTGATAAATTTGTAAACTTCAGGGGGTCTATAGGTGTTGTTGATAGATTGAGCATTAAGGGAGGGTATTAGTATTTTTTCATACTCATCTTTGTCGGCATGACTATTTTAGTTAATGCTCATCTATGTCGGCAGTTTTCTTTTTTATCTATGTCGGCAGTTTTCTATTTTTAGAAAACTTGTTTTTTGTACATTGTATATATTGAGCGTTTTTGCTCATTTGTAAATTATCTCAATTCATTCGCATTTGTTCAAATTCTTTAGATAGCAAGCAGTTAAACATGATTGCGGTAACCCCAAAAGGCCATATTAAATTTAAATCAATATTAAGAGTCAATTTATTCCCTTATTCTTCATTCTACCTTGAAGATTCTTTGAAACTGCTCAACTATTAGAAGTATCATATAAAACTTGATTATAATGCTAGGTCCCATTACTTTAACTATGGTGGAGATAATAGAAACTAGATACAATGCTTAGTAGCAATTTCTAGAAGAATAATCCATGGATTACTGCAAATTACATCAACTTTGCATACCATCAGTATTACTATCAATGATAGTTCATTAAACATAAAAGAAAAAAACAATTTGCCAAGTAGAAAATTAGGTTATAACTTCTAATTTCTAAGGTGAACAGGTTCTCAGTTAGTCCAAACAAAACGTAATAGGACCAAACACATTTTTTGTGCAATGTAAAACAACTGATTATTATTGAGATGACAAAGTAGAAAGCTTTCAATTGAAATGATCAATACAATTTTCACAAAATTTCAATAAGATTATCTTTATTGTGGAACTTGTGAGTTGTGACAATTATGATTTCAGGAGTGTCAAATATGACATACGGAAGTAATTATGTATCTCCCTCAAAAACATTCAAAAGAATCAAGAAAACAATTCCCCAGAAGCTAAACTAATAACCCCAAAGGAATAAATTCAATCAAGCTTAAAATAATAAAATTCAATCACGAAAGCTTCTAAATTGGTAATGCTTGTTTGCATTGAAAAGATAAATTTTGCTAAATTGGAATACCCATAGTTGTAGTATAGAATACATGGTCTACATGATTTTGCTCGAGAAATTATTAGAAGCAAAATAATCCAATGGAATTTTGAACATATGTTAATCAGTGCTAGTTAAAAACATAATCTAGAAATGAGAGATTAGCAGCATAAATTTCATACCTTTTTGCACAATTTGATGAATTGTGGAAGAATATATTTGCATGCACCACAAGATGTGTTGTAAAAGTCCATGACCACCTGGGAAGTAAAATCAAGCAACAGTTCAATCAATAGATACAAGTATAAATGGCATGCAAAATCAAAGTAAGATGTAAAATGAAATATTTTCCAATACATCACAATTAACAAAGAGAGAAAACCTAATTTAGAGAAAAAATTAGGATGCTTAACCTTTAAAGATGAGATTAGTAATTGAAAACTAAAATTGCAAAACCAAGCCACACTCCAAAGACAACATAAGCATGATAGCATTCTTCAGGTAAGGGTCACAGGAAAGTATCAGGTACTGCAATCCAATTCATCATGTACAACTCCAGGGCATTTGAAGCAAAGTATAGATAGGAAAGTAAAAAAGATTATATTAATTTCAAAAAATGACCAAACCAGGTCATTGGAACTTGAAAGTAAAAGCAGTTACAATAGAGGAGAACTTGAATAAGAGGGCTCTAGGCTATGAAAGTAACTAAAAATAAAACACAAAAGCAACAACAAAGGAACAAAACAAAAGAGGCTAAACCAAAAGTGGTTAATGTTAGCGTGCATTATAGCTAAATGTAGTCAGTTACGTTTTGGTTGTGGTCGGTGAGTGGTTACCCTCCCAACGGTTATAATTAGTTGATGACGATTGGCAGTTTATAAGCAACCATCCGCCACTTCTTTATATGTCATTCATGTTGATTGTATGGACACATTATTCTGGATGTAATACTTTGCTACAGACATGTAACATATTATGAAATATAATGATATCATCTTGTTGTGAGCATTTGACTGTAAATTGTTATGAAGCTTCTGTATGTTTTGCATAAGTTATCTCGTTTACTTCCATGTGATTGAAACTTAGTCAACTAGGCAGTAAACATTTTGGCGCCGTTGCCGATTTGGAGTCGGGTTGAGTGGACGATGACTATGGCGTTATAATGGGTCAGCTGATTTAGCCGAGTGAGGAACCATGACCCACTGAAGAGATAGAAGAGCAGCGTCAAGAAGATGAAAGTCATAAAGAAGAAAATGACCAAGAAGACGACTTGACACAAGAATCAAGACCTTGTACATCTGTGGAGCGTATTGGTGAAGTAGCACGTACGAAACGAAGCCCATCATAGAGAAATACCAGAAGATATAATTTGGGAAAATATGGAAGTGAACAGGGAAGTCGATAATCTCCTCACTTGTCTTTCGAAACTCTTGGCAAGGAACTATCTAATCTTGCAAGACCTATGCAAAGAAAGAGAAAGGGAGCAACGTCGTCAACAGATACTACAACAGTACAAGGAACGTGCGAAACGGGAAGAGGAGAGCGACACTAATCGATGTCAAACACCATACAATTAATGCCCTTATATCCAAATAAGTACAGATGACCACAAAGCAGTTAGGAAACACCTGAGTATGAAACACGGAGATCAATGAAAATACAAGAACAAAGGGAAAGAAGGAGATTGAAAAGAATCACTGAAGAAACAAAAGGGTTATTACCCGAGAGTGAGAGCCCGCTGAGGGGACAGAGCAAAAGCAGAAGTGTCAACCGAAGTCGTAGTCAGGAGGAGAAGAAAGTTCCTGACGTACAAAAAAACACAAACGCGCGGCAACATACGAACAAGGAATGGGAGGAATTAGCAAGGCAATTACCACTCCCAGATGAGATAGAAGATCTTGTCAACCAGGCGGGCAACCCAGCCGTACGATTTGCATCAACCGATGAGTGGGAAGACCAATCATGGCAAGACTCACCCTCGGAGACACATGAAGACATTATTTGACAGGTTGAAGAGTTGTGCATCGGTGAGCGAGAGCCTACAACTCCGGGACTAGAGAAGCATAGGAAACACCCTGCGGGCAACAAGAGCATGTGGTTTGTTGACGAAGGAGTAGAGGACACCTGCGTGGCCGGGAGTGCGTGGAAAGCACCGAGATGTACAGGTCAAAACTCTCCGACCAGAAACCAAACACTAAAGTTGCGCCAAGGAGGAAAAATGGTGACTTAGCCTGTCAGTTCGAGTGTAGAGAGGCAAAAGCTGCCAAAATTTCTAGGGAATGGATCGGAGGCATGAGGCATTGCAAATGTAACACGCACCCCTATTCTGATTTTTTTGTTTTGGTTTTTCTGGTGTATGTTTAGTGTGTGTTTTTGTGTCTTAGTTTCAAGATTGCATTGCACATGTTATAAAATGAAAATATAACATTTCAACAATACCCATATGCAGAAAATAACACCAATATCAAAAACTAGCAATACCCAGATGCTAAAATCACACGAACATTAATAATAAAGCATACTCATTTGTTGATAATTAAGTTGCAAGTCTGAGACAACAAACTGTGTGGCTATATAATGATCCAGAAACCCTAGCCAATGAGACCCAAACCTCAAATGCAACAAACCCATTTCTCCTTAACCTTGGGCGCCACCATTCCAATAGAAAGATAGCAGATTGAATGTTGCAACAGCCCCCTCAAACCCTACGCCCTGCCTAGGATAGTACGGCCAGCATGAGGGTAAATGGCAGCCATCTCTACTTCAGTAAATTCTTCAAACAACTCCAAAATGATCTCTGAAATGTTGTCAAATAATCTTCAATATATTTCATTTAAACCCTTGCCTGTAAACATTGCAAATCTATTTACAATGAAGCTCCAACACAGATCCTAAATGAACCTGTCAGCAATCAGCCTTGGAAGGTCTTTCACTTCTATAGCCAATGTTCTTTGTGAAGGTTTTCGTCCTCACAAAGTTCCCTAGTACAAACCCCTGTAAACTCTCTCCAAAATATAATTTCTTCATGTCGTGCAAATGAGCAAAGAAAAGATTTTATATGCCCTCCAAGAGCCACGATTTCCAAGAGGGGGAAAATACTTTTTAATTTAATATGAAAACTCCTTATAACTCCCACATAAGGGTCCACCTTAAGTTATTTTCTTAAGCAATTAAAAATAACCTTCCCTTATGTATCCCTAGGCACCTAACTTAATGGGCCTTTTTTAATTTAATTTAAATAATAGCTTTATTAAAATAACATTACAATATAAGCCATTATTTAAAATTAATATCACTAGCAATAGATAATTCACCGATTGAGTCACCGAACACCAAAATGATCGATTCGAAACGAACTCGATGCCAATGCCAAAGTCAGTGCTGAAACTGCCACTGCTAAAATAGTAAAATGCAGACCATGTGTCCAAAACATGCCCAAAAAGTGTCTCCACGACCCTCCTAGAAAACTGAGCTCAAATAACACCTGGGAGCGTTCACAAGATGACAACCAACACTCCACAAACCATGGAATTCCCTAACCATACAGTAATAGCCTATGGAAATCTCGGGTAATAGGCTAATGGTCAATACCACTAATGATGCTTAGGAAGGGGAAATTACAAGAAAATGTGCGAAACAATCTAGATAGCAAATGGGCAGGACAACAGGTCCTACTGGTTGCAGGCATTTCTAGCAACTTTGAGGGGTATAGCCATAGATTGAGATACCAAATTAGAGGCAAATTCCAAAGCTAGTTGGAGCACACTGAGAAAAGCATTCGAAGAAGAATTCAAACTACTCTAGGATGATAACGAGATAGTGGCAGAAATTTATAACACAAAACAAGGAAAGCACGAGAATGTACGAGCCTATAATCGTAGGCTTGTTGTATCCATATGAAATTTTTCATCTATGCATACAAACACCCTAAAAGTGATGCCAAAACACACCTCACAATCACCATGTCGCCTTGTCATTATTTGTGAAAGATCCCTTACCAAATTTGCCCTGAATATTTTTGTTTGCCCGCTTGATATCACGTACCAAATTTGCCCTAAATTTTTTTGTTTGCCCTCTTGATATCATGTCAAACAGTTGTTTTGCATTGTCTGATTTGGTTTTTCTGATTTTTTGTTTGAGTTTCATTGCTTGTTTTTCATTCCCAAATCATAGAGAAAAGCATAGAAATGAAAGAGAACTATTGCATAAATGAAAGACAACAATTGCAACTCAATAGAACCCATTTACTTTAACCCTTATATAATGCAATATTTGACTACCCAAAATGATGAACACATACCCGGAAGCCAACGCTCGATTTATGGAATATTTAATTGTTGAAACCCTAATTTCTAGTTAGGGTTTGACTGAAAATGACTCCCAATTAGTACGGTCAATTGGTGAATGCACTGAAATGATGATATCTGCTGATAAGAAGCCCCAATCTGCAATTATACCCTGATAACTCACTACTACAATCACTTCAAAATGTAAAATTAACTTGTGATGAAGTCCAATGATGCCCAAATAGAAACCCAAAATAGATTTCCCTATTTTGTGAACTGGGTTTTCGTCCAATTCACGATCCTCCAAGGGATTTCATCCTCAGAAGACATGTATGCTGCTGAAACCCTCTTCCAAAGCTCAAACCCGCAATTTGCTTTTGTCAAAATGAGAATAGAATGCCCAAGAATGAGCCCAACACATTGCTTTATAGCCACCCATGAGCAGCTTTTTCATAAAAATCAATAAAATATTCCTCCTCAAGAGGCTATGCCCATCTTGAGGGTCTTTCCTCATCAAAAGAAAGGGCCACTTTTTAAAAACAACTTTGAGTTGCTAGGATGGGGGCACTTTTCACTATTCCTCTTATAATTTTCTGTTACTATTCACTTTTTACTATTCCATTAAAGCAAACTTTAATATTTCCAATTTAAGCTTGTATTCATCAACTGAACTCCAAACTAAAAGGCTCGAAAAGCTCCCAACTAAGCTCCACTGCCCTCGGTTGGGTCCCCTAACCATTCTGCTGACCTACGGGAACCCTAATAGTAGGCCAACCTCCGCTATAGTCTGAGCTGCCTAAGGAGGGGACATTACAATTTGCTAACCCCGCAGGTACAAGACACATCAAAGGAGATTGATACAAGGCCCAGATGGAAAGAGATTCAAAGAGCCAAATTAGTTATAAGCCATAAAAGATCATCTGGAAGCGGAGGTCAAAAGTGACGAAGTGAAGACCAAAACATTGCGAAGGAACTACAAAAAGCAAAGAGAAGACATTTCTACCTGGCAACTCAAAAGGCATTTCTGAAAATTTCAAAAAAATTGAAAATTTCAAAAAAAATTCTAAGGCATGAGGCATGCTTTTCCCAAGGCGGCGCACCAAGGAGAAAAGGCTCCAAAATGTAAAGTCAATTTTTCAAGTGTCAAAGGCATTCATTTGTCAATTGACGTGAGTTTGTTTGGAAATGCGCTTCAAAAGGTCAAGCTAAAAGCGCACTTTTCTCGCAAAGCGCACTCCAACTCCGAAGCGCTTCAAGGCGAAGCGCACTCCAACTCCAAAGCGCTTCAAGGCGAAGCGCCTTCCAACTCCAAAACACTCCAAATGAAGATCAAAGTTCCAAGGCATGGAGGCATCTAAGGCAAGATCAAGAGCACTCCCAAGTGCGTTTGGAGCACTTTCACCTCGAAACGTGCTCCAAGTCCAAAAGGCTTCAAAGGCGGAGAAAGTCGACATTGATCCAAAGTGTAAAATCCAAAAGATCTTCGCAAAATTCCTAAGGCAAGAATCCAAGTTTTTCAAGGCGAAAAAGGCGTGAAAAGAGCATGGAAAAAGGGCGAAAGAAATCAAAGTTTTTGGCGAAGACAAAACGCAAAATTTTAAAAGTTTCTAAGGCAAATTTTTGCCCCAAGGCTTGCGCGCCAAGGGAAAGGCACGCCTTCCCTTAAGGCGCCTTTTCCTTTGAAAATGCCCACTAAAAAAACTCACGCCCTCTCTCTCTAGTTTTGGTCAATGAAGGCAAGGAAGGAGTGCTTTTTCAAGAGGAGGAAAAAGGTTATAAATAGAAACAACTTAGACTCTCACTTCACTTCAACTCAAGCTCTTCACATTCGCATGAAAGGCAAATAAAAGCACTCTAAATATGGAACAAAAGCATATTTCTAAACCCTAGAGGCAACGCCCAGTTATAAGAAGGCATTTATGCCTTGTTTTTATCATTTACAAAGGCATCTAGGAGGAATAGAGGCAGTGCTTCACCTTGAGGACTGATTTGACACACCATGGCACGATTTTCTTCATCATTCATCAATTCCAAGGCAAATTTGCATGATTAGAGGGCAGTACTTCACTTGGAAGGCTATTTTTGAAGGTTTTTGAAGGTTTTTGTTTGCTGGCTATGACTGTTCAAGGCTAAAATCACCACTTCCAGCCATAGAAAAGAGGGTTTTGAAGGCATTTCCATCCATTTTTTGTTGCAGACCCACCTCGGGAAAAGGCATTTTTGACCATTCTCGAGCATCTAGAACCCAAATCCAATATATTTTTGAAGGTATAACTCAGTATTTTCACTTTCCAAGGCAAAAATGCATGTTTTTTATGAAAAATCAGAATTGGACAGCGAAGAGGAAAGTCTGATTTTCTTGGACAACGAGCTTAAAAATGTCTGATTTTACCTTTTGCAATGTGGGATAGCGAAGAGGAAAACTTCTCCAAGCCACAAAGTCACCATACAATATTCTTCCATTCCTATTGAAGCCAAACTGACACTCATTCATGAATATTCAAAGGACAAGGAGTATACGGATCTATTGAAGACAATTGAAGATGCGAAGTGTCATCTTGTAGATGAAGATTGTTCACCTTGATTCCATCATTATACCAAATGAGGCTAGAGTTGATGAATTGGAGAGAAATCACAATTCCTAGACTTAGCCATTTTTCAATATCTGTAGGAGAATTCTATTTTTAGCGGCTGGAAGGATTTCCAAAGCAGTTTCTATTTTGAGAATTGACTTTGCTTTTCAAAGATAAACTTATTTTTGGATTTGTTTTGGAAATCATGCAAAATATCTTTAAGTGGAACTCAAATTGTAATAACATGCAAGTTCAGTTAACTGAACTGTATGAGACTTATTTTATATTTTTAAATGCTAATAAGCTTGCATGCTTGCGTGCAGCATTAGGGTTAGGTTGGAGAGTATTAGTTAACTCTTCCTTTTATTTCCTTGCACCTTTTGTTTTAGGGTATAAATGAGTGTATTCTACACACTTTATTTCTTAATGGTAAATGTTGAAGCTTGCTCGCATATTATTGTTCAAACAATGTTGCATATCTTTATTACTTTGAGAATGAATATATGCATCATCTTTATGGAAGTTTTTTGTGTTGTTGAGATTGAAAGGAATTGTTTGACTTTATGTTTGAACGTTCGTTTCAAGTCTTTTTTGTTCTTTTGTGTTAAATCAAATCGCCAATTGTCCATTTGATTCCTTTGTGCTTTGGATTTACTCAAAGAAATCAAAAGTATGCTTTATTAGTTTAGTTATTCTTTTGCAATACTCTAAAAAGTCTTATAGCATTGAAGAAGAGCTTGAATTGCCTTGTGCTTATGCCTTGAGAAACAAAAAGATAGGTTAAGTTGTATCGTCTTTTAAAATTTCATGTTTGAGGGAGCTTCCCCTCCTAATTTGAAGAACAATTCTACTGTACATGTTCTTCCATTTAGAGTTGCACCGAAAGGTGCGAATTTAAACGCTAACAAGGCTGAAGGAACTCCTTGTGAAGTTGGAAAAGGAACCTGCGGATGGTTTTAAAAAAGGTGGTTCATTGAAGGGCTAATTCCCTTGCTGAGGAAGAAAATGAAGGTAGTACCCCCATCATCATACGCCGAGGCATACAACTGGGCGATGGACATTGAAAGTGAAGAGAAGATGTCATCGCGTGGAAAGAAGAAATCAGATGAAAGCAGTGATAATGAATCTAAAATTGTACAAGCACTCCGAAAGGACATGATAAGAATGATGGAGGAGTTCAAAGCAGAAAAAGAAATTGGTAAGGAAAGCAAAGAACTGTGGTGCATAGAATGTAATAATGAGGGTCATGTCAAGGCAAATTGTCCCAAAAAGATGTTTTGCGACATATGCCAGGTGATGGGGCATTCCATTAAAGAGTGCCCATATAACTTGAAGACAAGGAGCACACAAGTTCTCTTCACACAAGGCAAGCAATCTACCCCACTGACTACACCGCCCAAACAAACAATCAAAATGCATCACCAAGAGGGTATCGAAACAACCAAAGAGGAAATAACAAGTTTAATAACAATAGTGGGGGGAGAAGCCGCATACAATATGATGGGAAAGGACGACCAATGATTCGATGTCGTTAGTGCAATGAATGGGGGCACTTTGCGAGAGAATGCCAGAACAACAATCAGAACAAAGTGAGCGTACTCTGTAAATGGTGGGGGCCCGACGACCACGAAGATAATGATTGTCCGAAGCAAAAGGGTACTATCAACTTGATCAACATAGAAGAAGAGGAGGATGAAATCTTTGTCCTCACCCAAGCACAAGTGAAGAAGGCAATCTATCCCGACCCTCGAACGGAGGAGAGACTCTGTGATGCAAGGAAAGAAGTTGAACATGCTAAGGAGACAAAACGGAGATATTCAAATCAAAAGGCAAGCACAACCACTCGGTCGGAATCCTACTCTCTAGTAGCAATTAAGGATTGGAAATATTTGAAAATGCCTTAGGGAAGTTGCTATATCGTAAGGGCCAAGTGCTCTTAGATTGAACCCCTTGATTGGATCAACTGTATGGTTGTGACTATACACTCAAAATCACGACTCGGTGGCCTGAGGCAGTCGAGTTGGCTTTGGCGCGCACACGGACCCTCTCTCCTTGCCACGGGGTGAACCTCCACATCACTCTCACTCTCGTGGAAGTAGCCAATTGAGAGGAGGCGACACGGGGGTGGTATGGCTCGTTGGAGAGCTGGACTTCGCAGAGAGTGGTCGGCCAGCCCTAGGGCCTTTGTTGTTGTGCTTTTGTTTGAATGTAGTATTTTGTGACCGTTGTTGTAAAGATAATTATATGACTCGAAGGGTCACTAGTCACTGTTCTTCTATTTGAGTTTCTAATGTTCCAGCGTTGTGTGGGTTGATTGTTGTTCTCGTTGATGTTTTGTTCAAGTTGACGTTATCGTTTGAATTGTTGGATGAATGCTTGGTGTATTTGAAGTTCTCTTAACCTTTCTTGTTGTTGTTGAACTATCTGTTGATTTTGTTGTCTAGGGTGGATCTCCTCTATCTCGTCGAGGATTGCCTTCACCCACTCGCCTCTAAGTCCAGGGCACATTCGCGAGCCTAAACAAGAGAGATGGTTTAAGCTAACCTTGACTTGACCTAGGGTTTCAACTTAGGGTTTGTGTGACCTAAGGCTTGACTTTGATCCGATAAAAATATTGCCAGTCAGGTGCTGCAACGATTCCAATATGGATGGCCGATCTTGTGCAGAGTATGTCGCAATTAAGGATGGCAATATCTAATGTGGTGGAAGAGAAACCAAACGAGAAAAATACTGACGAGGATGTTATATTAGAACCACCACCGCACGGTGAGCAAGTTGTGGACCCAATGCTACTGGTAATCAATGTAGGAAAGAGCCCAGTCGTGGTACATATGGAAATTCTCAGGAGGAACCTGACAAACACTATAGTTGACAGGGGCTCCGGAGTGAATGTGCTAGCTGAGGAGACATGGAAAAGTATCGAGAGACCCACCATGTGGCCACAAAACTTCCAGTTAGTGGAAGCCGACTAGCACGAGATCAAAGCGTTCAAAGTGTTAATAGCTCAAAAGGTAAACATCGGTACTCAACAATTTTTATTGAATTTTGTAGTCATTACAACACATAATGCAACATATGATGCACCACTTGGACGAAGGTGGCTAATAGCCGCCAAGGCCAACCACAACTAGAAGAGGAATACATTGTCAATAGAGAACAAGGGTAAAAAGTTTGTGATTGACCTGAGAACTCAGATGGTAAATGAAGAAATGGCATCCGACTCTAACTCAAACAAAGGAGAGACATCTACCAAAGAGGGAAGAGGGCCTATGGAGCCCAATGATGAAGGAATATTGGAATTACGAGAGTCGTCTGAAAACGAGACAAGCTCATTCAATGGACTTTGCCATTGGCAGATGGAAGAATACGAATTTTTTCAACCAGAATGCAATATGATTCAAATAAGAGAAATTGGAGAGAGTTCTCAACCGACAAGTAAAACACTCGGGAGTTCTTGACCGACAAGTGAAAAACTCAGGAACTCTCAACCGACAAGTGAAGCACTCGAGAACTCTCAGCCAACAAGTGAAGCACTCAGGAACTCTCACCCGACAAGTGAAACACTCGGGAACTCTCAGCCGACAAGTAAAGCACTCGGCAACTATCGGCTGACAAGTGAAGTATTGCTGACAAGTGAAACACTTCACAAAGGAGACTCTTGGCCGACGAGTAAGACACTTGACGAAGAGAACTCTCGGCCGACTAGTGGAACACTTGACAGAGGGAACTCTTGGCGAGTAAGTTGTCAAACACTCGGCAGAAATAATTCTCGGCCGACAAGTCATAGCCTCAAGGAAGATAATGCTCAACCGAGAACAACTCATACCTTTCCGACAACATATGAAGAATACAAAGAGGGAGATGTTAAAATAGACAATACACCCGCACACAGTTTTGAACTAGAAAAGGTCATCATGTATGAAGAACCCTCGACGAGGAAGGTGAACCTAGAGAGAAAACCAATCCTCAGATAATTTTGGTAGGAGATAACTGGGATCTAGTACTTAAGGCAACTGCATTCAAAATCTTCATAGAATACAAAGATGTGTTTTCTTGGACTTATAAGGATCTGAAGGGAATACCTCCAGACTTATGTGTACATAGAATACCATTGGTACTAGGAGCAAGACCAGTAAGGAAAAGACGTTATTGGATGAATAAAAACTATACAGCGAAAGTCCAAGAAGAAATAGAAAAGATGCTAGAAGCCGGCATAATCTTCAAAGTTGACACTAGTGAATGGGTATCCCCGATTGTCATCTCGCTCAAAAAGGAAGGAGGGCAAATTTGGATATCTAATGACTTCAGGTATGAAATCTATTCATTCACAGATTCAATTCTCGAAGAAGTGGTCAGGTATGAAATCCATTCATTTATGGATGGTTTCTCTGGCTACAACGAAATCAGCATAGCTGAAGAGGACAAATTAAAGACTACATTTGTGGTAGAAGATAAAGTATATGCCTACAACCGGATGTCGTTTGGGTTGTGCAATGCTCCAACCACCTTCCAAAGGATAATTCTTTATATTTTTGATAAAATGTCAGTGGGGAATTTCAAGGCCTTTCTCGATGACTGGTCAATCTATAGTGACCAACAAATCCATCTGAAAGCCCTCACTAAGTGCATGGAGCATTACAGATTGGCATGGAGCATTACAGATTGGCAAGACTAGCCCTGAACCCGAAAAAATGTCAATTCATGGTGCTATAAGGCAAACTCCTTGGACACATAGTCTGCAAGGCAAGATTAAAAATGGATCCAGATAAGATAGAGGTTATTGTACAAATGGAAGCACCAGGAGATGTCACAGGTGTCAAGTCCTTCCTTGGCCACGTCGGTTATTACTGACGGTTTATAAAGAATTTTGCACAAGTCTTGTACTCACTCAACATGCTTACTAGGAAGGGAGTAACATTTATTTGGTCCGACGAGCAAGAAACAGCCTTCAATGAATTAAAGGTACAGCTGATTAGCTCACCCATCCTTGCCTACCCAAATTGGGACAAAGAATTCCATGTGCATGTTGATGCTTCCAATTTTGCAATCGGGGCCACATTGGCACAAGTGAGGCCGCAAGGACTCAACCACCTAGTGTTCTTTGCCAGCCGACTACTCTCAAACACAAAACACAACTTAATGAGAAAGAAGGAAAAGAGAAAGAAGCTTGATGAGAAATCCATGAAATGTATTCTTCTTGGGTATAGCAATGAGTCGAAAGCCTATCGACTTATAGATCCTACCACAAAGAAGATATACATCAGCAAAGATGTCATAATCATTTTTTATGACAAGAGTGAGTTAAGCTCACCTTCCACATCATCACCTGCTTCAGATAGTGCTCTTATATTCATCTTGGATAAAAAAAGCGATGAGATTGTAAATGATTCAGATGGGAATGTTGATAATCAATTTGACTCAACAACACGACCTATGCCCAAGTGGTATACTAGTACCATTCGCAATGCAAAGTTAGATGGTGTCCCAAACACTTCAACTTCAGGACCGAGGACTCATAGCATGTCTCACAATGAGGTAAATCTAGCACTAATGAGTTTAGTAGTTGATAACTTTCAACCTTCTACTGCTCAAGAAGCACTAAAATCAAAGCCTTGGAAGGAGGATATGGATGCAAAATATCAATCCCTAATGAAAAATAAGACTTGGGAGCTTGTTGATCTTCCACTATGGAAGAAAGCCATTGGATGTAAATGGGTCTTCAAGACCAAATATAAGGTAGATGGCAATATAGATAAGTATAAGGCCAGATTTATGGCTAAGGGTTATGCCCAAAAAGAAGGGATTGATTATGGGGAAACATTTGCTCCCACAGCAAAGATCAAAACCATCATAATGATTTTTGCTCTAGTTGCACAATTTGGATGGAAAATGTATCAAATGGATGTAAAGAATGCTTTTCTCAATGGAGACCTTGAGGAGGAGGTTTATATGACCCAACCAAAGGGATATTTTGCACCTTGTAAAGAAGAAAGAGTATGCAAACTTGTTAAGTCTCTCTATGGTCTTAAATAGGCTCTTAGAGCCGGGTATATCAAAATTGATAAACATTTGCTACAACATGGATTTAGTCGACATCCATATGATCCAAATCTCTACCTCAATCCTCAAGGAACAAGGGGGGGAGATTGTGATTCTCAATGTATATGTTGATGACTTCGTCATCACTGGCAGCTCAGAAACAATGGAAGAAGGCATTTGATATGACAAATCTTGGGCTATTACACTATGCTCTCCACTTAGAGGTATGGCAGACAAATCACCATATCTTTGTATCTCAAAGAAAATATGCCATGACATTGCTCGAGAAGTTTAGAATGACGGATTGCAAACCCATGTCTACACCCATGGAATCAAGATTGCAGTTATCTATTTCTAATCCATCTCCTCACGTGAATGCAACTCTATATTGTCAATTGATTAGAGGTTTGATTTACTTGACCTACACCAGATCAGATATTAGTTTTGCTATCAATTATCTTTCACGATTCATGCAAGAACCAAAGATGTGTCATTAGAAAGCAGCATAGCGGGTACTAAGGTATATCCATGGTACAAGGAATCATGGTTTGGAATATAAAAAGAATGAGCAATTCTTCTTAACAAGGTACACAAATGCAAACTATGTAGGATCTATTAATGATAGGAAATCCACATATGGATTTGTTTTCTTCTTAGGCTAAAGTCCTATATCTTGGGGAAGTAAGAAGCAAGCCACAGTTGTTCATTCCTCAACTGAGGTAGAATATTGTGAGGCAAATGCAACGGTTTGTGAAGCAATTTGGCTACATCGCCTACCAAAGGCATTGGGAGAACCTCAAAAGCAACCCACAATCCTCCATTGTGGCAATCAAAGTGTTCTCGAGCTTGTTCATAATCCAGTGTTTCATGAATGAACCAAACACATTGAATATTCAACTCCAATTTTGTTCTACTCAAGAACAACATGTTGACTTCTTCGCCAAGCCTCTTAGACGCGTGAAGTTTGAAACATTTCAGGATTCTCTCATCAATACTTTAAAAAATGATGTAATAAGGGCGAAATGTTGGATTATTCCATCATTGGTATCCTATGTATTGTTGGTTCTTGGTTTGTTATTGTTTGTTAGTATATTTACGATACTTATGAATATTTGGTTATTTGTTAGTGTTTTTATCATAGTTCCGAGACTCGGACTCAGTGTGAACTTGGCGAGGGTGACTCAACTCGGAATTCGGGACTCAGTGCCCAAACTCAGCGCAGACTCGGCAAAGTGAAAAACCCAAGAAACTTAGAGATTTTTAAGGATTTAAAACTTGTTTCATGCACCCTTTATTAAATAAACCTTAAAGACACAATAACAGCATCAAATAGAAGCTAATTTGATCACATACACAATCGATCACATAAGTATAAACCAGGGAAACACGGGGACGCGTCCCCTGCCCCTCCAGCCCCGTCCTCGTCCCCTGTGGCGTTTCCGGGACGGGGGGACGTCCGGGGCCGTCCCCTGCAAAACCAGAAAACCCGAAACGTTCTGGGGACGCGGTAAAAATTTGAGGGGACGTCATTGAAGGTTCGGGGACGTCTGGCCGTCCCCGGGACGGGCGGGGACGTCCTAAACGTCCCTTGACCGTCCCGGGGACGGCCAGACGTCCCCGAACATTTTGCATAGATTTTTAAAAAAATTTAACGCCAATAGTTTTTAAATCGAACAGCTTTGCCTTTTATATGTGAGCATTATATTACTCGGAATTGTCTCACGCCCTAAAAAAGACGTTCAGGTTATTAACTTATTCGTTATTCCTATCGGCGTATTCCTACCTGTCGGTGCCCTGCAACTGGAAGTGCTCGAAGCCTCGAACTTGTCTCACACCGTTTCGAAGGATTTCCGTTTTTCAGGTAAAATACTAAAAATTTAATACACATCATTGAAAAAACGAGTTCAATACATATGAATTTGAGTGTTAATATGATAATATCACTGCACTTGCACCCGTAGGAGGTTCAAGGAATACGCCGATAGGAACAACCCTAGAAAGTTTCCTGGCCTGCGTTTTTTTACGGCATGAGACAATTCCGAGCACCATAATGCTCACATATAAAAGCCTATCGCCGATAATTAAAAATTGCATATTTCATATATGATATTTGTGAATATCTAGACTTTAAAGATTTCTTCTCTTCAAAGTTTCAAACAGCACAGAAGATCTAAAGAATGCATACTCGTATAGCTCAAAACATTAAAGTGGAACATATACATTAGAATATCCCCTAGGAAGAAGAGCTTTGTAATAGTCCCTCACCACATTGGCTACATTGAACTGAAAAACCAGGGTTATGTACATAATTAACAGAAAGTTGGGCAATAAATACAATACTTAGCTGCATTTTTTCCAACGGACCAACAGCCATTACAAATTCGGAATTCCATGTTACATCATATCCAATCAAAACTTGTTTCCTTTGCCAGCAGCAAGCCAATAAGACTTTCATTAGGGAAAGGTGTGATTGCCAGCATTTCACATGCCTCAACAGAGTATGGCAGAATGAAGAGTATGGCAGATTGGCAGCATTTCACATTTTTTGTTTTGTTTTGACTCAAATTACTAAAATCAAAATGCATAGTTGTGTTACTGTTCTGTTGATTTTAATTTTTATATTCTAAGTTCTTGCTTCACTTGTAGTTGTGAATTTTGACAGAAGTTTTCTTGGTTTTGGCAGAAGTTTTCTTGGTTTAATCATTTTTCAGCCTCTCAAAGCCCTGTCAAACAAGCACAATCAAAAATTTAAAATTCAAAATGAGCAACAGTGAGGAAAGTTTGCATGAAGTGAGCAGTGATGAAGTTCAAATGACACATTCTGAAACCCAGAACACAGGTGGAAGTTCTATTGGAAGTGTAACTCCAAAAGACCGTTTTAAATGCCCTTCAGACATTCTTCAAATACATGCAAAAGGACCCTTCAATCCCAAAAAACCTTTGCTTCAATTTGCCACCAATTTGACTGGTCCTAAGGCTAAAAATTCAGGGGGCAGCAGGCATTGGCTGTGTCATATTTGCAATACTGATTATCATGGGAGCTATAGCAGGGTTGAACATCATTTATTGGGTGAGAGTGGCCATGGGGTTAGAATTTGTGCAGAGATAAAATTGGAAGAACAGGTTGAAATGCTAAAGTTGGTAGGGGAAAGTGAGGAAAAACATGCAACTACTTCTAGTAGTACTAAGAGGAAGCGTTCATTGCAAATGAAATCTATTGATGAACATTCCAATCTATCAGTTGGACATGGACTTGAAAGTCATAAAGGCAAGAAGAAGGCCACTTCTACCACAACCACAGGTGAAAAAAATACAGTGATAGGGATGATGAATATGCAAAAGCGTGAGATAGCCGATGATTCAGTGGCCAAGTTTTTTTATGCCCATGCCATCCCTTTTCATTTGGCAAAGTCTCCTTATTTCAAAAACATGTTGAGAGATGCAGTAGCAGTTGGCTCCTCTTATGTTCCTCCTGGGGTACATAGATTGCGTACCTCCCTCCTTGATAAACAATATTCAAAGGTGAACATAGTAATGGAGGAGATGAGACAAACATGGATTAGGACTGGTTGTTCCATTGTGATGGATGGGTGGACTGATATTCGACATCGGCCGCTCATTAATATTATTGTTACATGTCCTTCTGGTTCATACTTTCTTAGAGCGATTGATTGCTCTGGGAAACGTAAGGATGCTGATTTCCAGTTTGCCCTTTTGAAGGAGGCCATAGAGGAGGTTGGGTCTTCTAATGTTGTGCAGGTTGTGACAGATTCAGCTCGTGTTTGTAAGTTGGCTGGATTGATGGTTGAGAGTGCTTACAAACATATTTTTTGGACTCCATGTTGTGTACATGCTTTGAATAATGCTTTGAAGGACATTGGCAAAATAGAATGGGTGAAGGTAGCAGTGGCTGAATCTAGATCAATACAAATGTTTATATGCAATCATCAAACTTCACTTGCATTATTCCGATCCTATTCAAAGAAAGAATTCCTCAAACCAGTCGAGACTAGATATGCTAGCTATTTTATTTTACTGGAGAGGATGCTGGAGGTGCAAGATGCTCTACAATCCATGGTGGTTGCTCGAGAGTGGGAAAAGTGGGCTCCATCAAAAACAGAAGAAGGACAAAAGATGAGAGACATGGTGCTTAATGAGAGTTGGTGGTCCAATATCAAGTAAGAAATATGTACTTGAACTTCATATTTTTGATTTTTGAGTTTCTAATTCTAACTTTTTGCTTTGTTTTTTCTTTAAATTCAAATTGTTAATGTCTTACTTTTTTTCAATTTTTTTTGCAGATATATTTGCTCTATCATATCACCTATTGTGAGGGTGATCAGGTATGCAGATACAGACTCTCCTAGCCTTGGAGAGATTTATGAGACTTTTGATAGCATGCTTGATCAGATGAGGCAAGCAATTCGTGCCAAGGATCCTGAATTACAATTCTATGAGCAACATATCAGGCCTATTGTCACAAAGAGGTGGAACACAATGAACACCCCTCTTCATATGGCTGCCTATGCTCTTAATCCGAAGTGGTATGCACCTAGACCTGGCCGAATGCTTCCTTCTGAGGATGATGAGGTAATGGAGGGGCTTATGGCAGCCCTTCGTAAGATGTATGGCATTGAGGAGGCAACTATACTTAGAGAGCAGTGGCTTCAGTTTTCTGAACTTCAGGGTCCTACATTCAGCAAACTAGAGGCTAGGACGGATAGGGCCACTATTGCACAAAAAAACCCCATTGGATGGTGGAAATTTCATGGGAAGGACACACCAGAGTTGAAGCAACTTGCCATTCGTTTACTCTCACAGATTGCTAGTTCCTCTGCTGCAGAGAGGAATTGGTCCACCTATGGCTTCATCCACTCAATCAAGAGGAACAGGCTTACCTCAAAACGACCAGAAAAACTAGTTGCAGTTCATAGTGCCTTGAGACTTCAGGATCGGCAGACTACTGAGTATCGACAGACTCTAGCAGCACGTTGGGATGTTGATCCTGAAGATGTTAGGCAGATTGACGAGGAGGAGGTGCAACCAGGAATGGTTGGAGTTCCATTGGATGATCCACTTTAGGCAGAGAGTGGCAGTGACACAAATACTTCTTTTGATATTGATAGCCCGAATGAGGCATAGACATTATGATTAGATTGTTGTATTTTGAAGTTTGAAACTTTGGGTTTACCGTTTATTAGTTTAACAGTTTGTCAGTTAACTTGAAAATGCTTTAATATTGCTGTTATGAATCTTCAATCTCATGACTCATGATTATATTTATCATTGTTGTTATACTAGTGTTACTGTTAATGTCTATTGTTTAATGTTTATTAGTTTACTCATGGAGTCATGACTCCTTAATGATTATAATTTAATAATTTATTATTAATGTTCATTGCAATGTTTATAACTATATATTATCAATTTATCAATTTATCTCTATTTCATATTGATATTTTGAAAAATTCATATATATAATATATATATATATATATATATATTTTGAAAAATTCATATATCGCCGTCCCCTCGCCGTCCCCAAAAATTGGCCCTCAGACTGCCGTCCCCGAAACGCGTCCCCTGCCGTCCCCGTCCCCCCATCCCCGAAACACCGTACAACATAGGTATAAACTGTTTTAGGATGCTGCTGGCGAGATTAGGGGCTCAATCATTTCAAGACACTTCTCTGCCATTTGGCAGGCATTTAGTTAGAGTAAAATATTTTTATGAGAATTTTAAAAGTATCAACAAACAGTTTTTTCATGCAAGCTCTTAAAAAACTGTAGTGTAAAATATTTTGTTTCATGAGGGTATGGGCCTAATTTTTTTTTGTAAAGCCTCCTCCATAGGACAACTAGGTAGAAAGATCACTACTGCAAAATATCTAAAGTGGACATTTGACATCAACTCATTCTGTAAGCACCAGACTGCAAAGTTTATAAATTGCCTAAATGGGCTCAAATATCCTTCCATTCATGCCACTTTAGTGTTTGTTAGATCCCATATACTTTTGCACCCAACAACCATATGTATGTTTTGCTAAGTCAAGATTCAGTACATCATGAGCCTGCAAGTCTTCAACTAATTTGCTAATAGACAAAAACAAACTGCTCACTAAAGACCCCTATTAACAAATTAAACGCTCTTTAAAACTAAATGTTCTGTTATGATTTACGATAGTATGCAGGTCCAAAGCATACCAAACTCGGCCAAGTCTGAGTCCGAGCCCCCTGGACTCGGAAGGGGTGACTCAACCCGGGACTCGCCGAGTCCGGGCGAGTCTCGGAACTCTGGTTTTTATTGAACCCGTGATTGCCAGTTGATGAATAGGGTTCATCATCTTTTCCATGTATAGATTTGTAGCTCCTAGTGCAATACGATCAATAGAGTTTTATTCTCTAATAGTGGTTACAAAGACTTTGTAATAATATTAGTTTTAAGAGTCATACAGTATTGAATTGTGACAGTCAAAGTGCAATTTGTCTGGCTAAAAATCATGTTTACCATGCTCGGACTAAACATGTGGATGTGCAATATCAGTTAGGGAGATGGTAGAGGCAAGGAAAGTTCAAATGGAAAAAATTGACACTCAAGTAAATATTGTTGATTCTTTAACAAAACCTATAGTACTACTAAGTTTTTGTGGTGCAGAGATGCAATGGGTTTATCCCTTTCCCATGCACGAGTTATCTTCTCAATTAATACCAGAAACTCTCCTATGGTAAATATCAAGTGGGAGAATGTTGGAACTTTGGTGTGCAAAATGTTCCTAGATGAAGAGAAGATGTTGGATTGTTCAAGATCGTGTTCAAGTGTTTGATCGAAAACTAGTAAGAAGTTATTGAAAGCTATGCAATAAGTTGCGATGAGTTTAAGACATTGCAATATCCCACAAAGGCTTGTCTTGGCCCAATGTTGCTATGGTTGCAACCACAATTTGTTTGGTGAAGAACTTGCTATCGCATCTTAATTTGAGTAGTTGTTGGAGTGTGTAAGGCAATGCGGGTGCACATGCGGCACTATTGGAGTGCATCTAGTGACGGCTAAGGGCATGTAGATGTTCTAGAGAATGCTCAAAAGTACTGTAGGTGGTTATAAGCAATCAAATGTTTGTCTTTGTTACTACAAACCATAGTTTGGTTTTGGCTGTAGTGCAATAAGATATGTATACAGTTCAGGTGTTTTGGTCAATAACCTTTGACTAAGTGTGCGCAGTAGTATCCAAGCATATTCATGTGGAAAAGTCACAATTGATACTATGTGTGGTATGTTAACGTCATGGTACAGTCATGATATGGTTGGAAGACTATTGGTATTCCACAGAGCAATTAGAACTGTTGAGCTAATTGGGATTCCAGGAGAACAACTTAGCAACTATATCTAATTGCCGATACAGATGGAATAGATTGATGAGAGATTTTTGATGATGTGGTAATGTTGTAAGGCGTGATTGTGGAGGTTATACATTGTAATCTATAGTGTGAGACTCTATGAGAGACTAATTGTATTTGGAATTTGTTTCCTAGTTAATACAATTGTAACTATCCTTTTGCTGATGGATTTTTTCCTATAAGGGTTTCCCATGTAAAATTCCTCGTGTTTCACGTGTATGTCATGTCCCCACCTTTCCGCCGGTAAATTCACTCTGTTTATTATTTTAAAATAGTGTTTTTCAACACTTACATATAATATAATATATTTTATTAATAAAGTATCAACTTTCAAATTTAAAATAAGGCGCACATTTTGGGCCCCTTGGACCTATCTGGGAAAGGTATATCAGCGAGTTCATTTCTTCATTTTGATCATCAATTTTGGCATTTTGAGTATTGTTGTTTGCAAGTTTCTTGCCATCTGGGACAAAAACCCCATGAAGGCGAGCTCGGGTGGGACAAAAACCCTACCTAGTGTTGTGTTTGAGCTACATTCATTTCAGGAAGTTGGCGTTGAAATTAATTGAAGTTAAAACTCTTTTCAGGTCTGAGAAGAATCAATATTTAGTGGGAGGATCTCATATCGCACCAGGGAAGTCTATCGATCTGATTAGGAAAGCAAGTGTGCGACCCTGAAAGCATATTATCACTGGTAGAAATCGTGGGAAGTCACAGAAATAAGAGGATTCGCATCACCTTCAGGATCCGTGGGCAAAGTTAAAATCCAGAAATCCTGTCATCAAGCGCAGGATCTGCTATACACTAGCAAAAAGGGCGATTAAGGGGACAGCGATTACTCTTTGACAGAGGAGCCAATCCAAAGTATTCAACCAAGGCACTGCTGCCTGTAGCAGACACAGGGATCTCCTCGAAGCCATTCTATAATACACTTGGAGTTTGGACAGCAGGCTAGCAAGCCATTCATTATAAATTTGTTACTTCATTTGCATGGTTGAGGACATCTGCGACCACATTTGTAAGACAATTTACTGACTGAATTCTAATCTGTATTTAGCCCTTGGGGCCGATGCTGTTATACATTCCAGTTCACGTTTAAAAATTCCTATGAATGTAAATTCAGATGTTGTGGGCAGCTGTTAAAATTCTTGAATTAGAGTACTGTTGATCTAAATCTGTTGAGTTAAATTGCTCGTAAACACAATCCTGTGAGGAATTATTAACAAGATATCATTAGGGATATTACAGTGTATGTGGTGTGTGCATTCTTTCATGTTCTTTCTTAATATGCTAAATGAATTGAAACAACAAATATAACTTGATTTGATCAAAATAATCTTAAAATGTCCTAATATCCCAAATTATCAATCATCTGCAATAGGGTTTAATTTCCCAACAAAATAAACTATAATCCATGAGTCTACAACAACCAAGATAGAGCCACGGGCAACAAAATATATGATGCGAAATGTGAAGAAACCCTCCCTAACTCATTTATTAGTGGTATGTTTAAAGATTGTTGGGTAATAGCTAATATGTAATAAAACTTACAATAAATATGTATAGATAGATAGATAGATATATGCCCTTGGGTGTAGACCAAACAGTTGAGCCGTTGAAAAACACAAACAACAGTCAAAATTTTGAAACCCACTTTACAAGTTGTGCCGAGCATGGGGCAGCTCAAGTTGTGGCTGAGGAGTTATAGTGCTCGCCCACTTGTAGCAAGCCCCCGAAGTAAGTGTGGTGCCTGGTCGCTAGGCTGCTGATTCTCCTCATTAACAAAAAATAAAAATTCTATCTAGTAGAAAAATAATTACAATATCCCAATATTAGCAATTACACACTGAATTCTGTCCTCAAAATTCTCAAGTTTTTTATAACTTTCTCCATAGTCATAAAGTATATGATTTTGACTTTTAAGATTGTGAGATAGGATATCACAAGCCTATGATCTAGGGAGGCTCAGATGTACAGGGTTTGGCAGGAAAAAATTTCATGCGGCAAAATTTGTAAGGGCTATTTTGTTGCCAATTGACTATTTCAAAAGAAAAAAATCAAAAATTTGATTCTTCAACAAGAAAAAATTCAGGGTAAAAAGCCCAAGTTTTTGCAGAAATATTAAAATATACATTAAATTATTAGATTTCTTCAAAACTTATAACCATCAAATTCATGTTTTCCTCAGATATTAGCCTGTAATACTCATACTCATATTTTTTCAAAATGGAAGATTTGCCAACCAGTCAATACTTGTAAAAGAAATCCAATCTTTTTCCTGCTAGCTGGAGAGACCCTGCAAGTGAGATCATGCTAATCCAAGTGATATGAAGAATTCTTCATATCACCTTCAAACACATTTAGTATTTGGTGGCTGAGATACATCTACCGAAAAAAAAAATTCCACTACCTGAAGCTATGGGTGATTTGAGGAAGGACAAGTATGTATCTGTATTTGTATGATTTTGAAATTTACGAAGACCCCCAACTCCTGAGTACTTAGGGATGGATATTTGAACAAAAGATCTTATGGGGCTTACAGGCAAGCTAAAATGAAAAAGATATTAAAGGAGTAAGAGCACACCAGTTTATTGTGTTCCTGAGCATCGTTTAGCACTTTCTCAAATTCCCTATGGCTTTGTACTTCCCGCACGCAATGAATTGGACAACTAACTTCTGCCTCTGCTTCAATTGCTTCTGCTTCCTGCCATTCCTCTCAGAATTTTTGGAATGGAAATGCATGTTAGATAAATTTAACAAATACAAAAAAATAGAATTTTTTTTCTTCTTCAATACTGAAAGAAAATTTTTGGACAGAAGATAAGCACTCAATGAGAATTAATGATCAAACCTGTCTCTGCAATTCTGAATGACTATCTAAACAACTACAAACAAACATTAAATTACATAAAAATACTACTGTCAAAAATATACTTTTCATCAGAACCTAGATTCATAATTTGTTCCAAAATAAAATTTTCAAATTAAAAAAAATCCACTAAAACATACAACGGCATTTAACATATTTCTTTAAGGTTGTTTTTCAGCTATATTTGAAGATGACTCACGTTATTTTAAAGGTGAGTCATGTTCAAATATATCTGTTGTCCAAGCATACCCTAAACTGGAATATAGTTGCTGGTACATTCAAGCATGATCATCATTTAAATCTTAAGAATGTAGCCCAATCATACCCCAGGGCCCAAACTAGAATGCAAAACATTCATTCAAGCATTGTTCAGATTTAAATCCTCAAAATGTAGCAAAAGCATACCCCAAAGCAGGATATACTTATACAATCAAGTATGACTCAAGTTTAAATCTTAAGAATAGAGCCCAAGTTGCATGACACAGCTTTAAATCTTAAGAAAGTAGCCAAAGCATACCGAAACTAGGATATAGGTACATTGGAGCAAGAACCAGCTTTAAATATTAAGAATATTACCCACATTCAATTCTTACCCTAGGTTACAATGCAGATAGATTTGAGCATAAAGGTGTCTTTTAGGGATTTGTATCTAGGGCTCCACTAAGAACTGCATTTATTTAGCAATTGAGTACGCTCCATCAACAATTTGAATATCTATACATTAAAAAAAATGGATATTAACTCAGTCAAATGAATACCAATTAAATATTAAGAAAACGTGACTTTTGGATAAACTGCAAACAAGATTTGAAAAATTAGTGTCTCAATCATTATGATGGACCACAAAATGTGATTTTAAATGTCAATTTTTTAAACCTTGTTCACAATTTATTCGAGTATCGTTTTTTCTTAGCATTATAGATTGCAGAAGCTTGAATCTTTAACCAAATAATATTGTTAAAAGCATGGACTAATTAGGACTCAAGCCATGGACCCCTAATTTTTCAATTCTTGTTCACAATTTATCTAGAAGACATTTTTGAAATGTCCCATTATAGGAATGGCCAACTCCCTATATTGAAACATAGGCTGACTTCATAAAAACAAAACATATGGCCAACCTTCCCTATATTGAAACAGAAGCCGACTTCATTAATATTAAAGAGGCAGCGATCCTATTATATGGTACGATTTAAGAAAAGGTGCAAATTGTTTTTGGAAGAAGTATGAATTCGGAAGGGTCATTTCTATTGGCCAAAGATGTATCCCTTGCAAAGATATAAGAGGTCAAAGGTAGGGAGGTTTGAAATCAGCAATCAAGGCTTATTATTTGAAATATAAAAAAAAGCAGAAACAAATATATAAGGGCAGAAAAGGATTTCTGATTTGGAATATAACAGCAGAAAATAACATAAAGGGCAGAAAGAATATATATAAGCAGTGATATATATATGTATATATATAGCTGTTGACAGAAGAAAACATTATTTATAACAGCAGGTACATATAGCAATCATACCAATTCTCAAGCAATCCAATTGAAATGAGAGGAGGTTAGTAAGTAGGTAATGATGGCCCTTTTGGGGTTCACAAGATGATGAAGTGCCGATAGGCCCCTTCATCAAGTACGCCACCCCAAGTTAAGTGCTCATCGGCCGGGAAGCTTATGGGTGCTCCCGGCTTGTTGAATAGCGGACTTCATGCATCTTATCAAGTACACCACCTCGAGGTGTGCCACTTGTGGGCTGGGAGGCTATTACATTTAGTTCAATCCATAACATAATTAATTAGGCTATGATAGATGAACTTAATATGAATGATAGATGAATTTAATATGAATAATGTTATGAACTGAATATTATCTAATTTATTGATCTCTAATATTTCTAATGTCCTTTTCTAGTGATTATCATTGTATACAGGTAAAGAAATCAGGAATAACTTAGAAGGGGACATTACAAGTGGTATCAGAGCTTTGATCCTGCTAGCCTGTGGATCAAAGATAGTATATGCAAACAAACCAAAGAACTCAAAGGGCATTAGAGAGAGAAAGAAGGAAACTTGCAGCAGGTAGCAGCCCTACTCGAAACAATACAATGAGTGAACAATTGGGAAATGAATTGAGGGCTTTCATGGAACACAACAAAAACACAACTCAAGCTTTCATGGAGCAAAATGAGAAGACAACTCAATTACTCCTACAAACCCTCCAAAATATGAACAACACAATTAGCACTCTTAGACCCAACCAAGTTAATGGGAACAATGCCTCTTCTAATCATTCTGAAAACAATAAAACTGTAATGTCCCCAACTGGAACAATACTAATTTTACCCTAAAAATTGAAATCCCACAAGTTTAGGGTTAGGGTTTCTAATTCCTTGAACAAAATGGTTTGATAGGGTGCCCAAGAAACCCTCTACCCTAGGCCCAAGAGCGGGTGCTTCACCCCTCTTGGCCCCATGTGGCCTCTTGCCATCCATATGGGGTGGTGTGCCTAGTGAGGCGTCCTATCACCGTACCCCTTATCAAAACCATTATGTTTCTTCTTATGATTCAATTAATCACCATGATGAGAGGTTGGGGTGCAACTACAGTAGGGTGTCCCGGAAATCACTCCTTCTAAGCCCAAGAGCGGCCTCTTTGCCCCCTTGGCCCACATGTGGCAAGCCTCAATCATCCACCATGGGGTGGCATACTTAGAGGATGATCCCAACGCCGTTTCCCCTCCTTGTAGGCCCTTAATTCCCTCATCATGACATTCATACAAACACATGAAAGATCTTATATTATTTCACATTCACATTTAATGGTAAACAATAATTCATGTGTCAAATTCCTAAGATATATTCTTGTTAATGAAAACTCATCACTAATAATTATTGTCTGCTGAGTGTAATTAAGCTGATTTGATTGATGTAATAATAGAGCAATAGAATAATAGAAATATAGAATAATAGAAGAATAATCGAATGATAGAATACTAGAAGAAGAGAATGATCGAAAGATAGGATGAGAGATAGAAGAGTAGAATGAAAGAATGATATAATAGAATGGTGGAATAATAGAATGATAGAGTAGAATGACATAATGATAGAAGAATAGAACGAGAGAATAATATAATAATTGAATAATAGAATGATGGGATTTATATTTGAATGGTTTGATTATTTATGGATTGATGATACGTTGAGATACTCCTCCATAATGAGATTGCTGAGTTGATTCCCCTTATAGATTATTAGATGTAACTTTCTTATTATATCCACTGATGTGTATGTCAGATGAGATAGATTGATTCATTTCCTTCTTACCCACTCACACTCACATCTTCTTAGAATTATATATATAATATTCTTGTTTTTGTATAAAGCTGTTCACATCTGAATATATCTATGTTATTGCATGCCTCCTCTTTCTCACATACAGTCTCCCTTGTACGCTATCACTGCTCCATTATCCTCTGCACTATCTCTTTTCAAATTCTATATATATATCTTTATTTTTGCCATACAAGGTCTGCTTTAAAACGATGCTCAGAATGATTTTATTTTTCCTTAGACTCCTTTTATCTCTGCACAATCTTCCTTCTCAAATCTACTCTAGCTTTTCTTTTATCCCAGCAAGGTCTTCTTCTTTTATCTCCATATATCTCTTCTTTATTTCTGCATATATTCTACTTCTTCAAATTTCCATTCATTCCCTTCATAATTCTGCATTACTTCTTCTTACAAAGGTCTCCTTCTTATCTTTCCATATTCAGATCTGTAGGTGTATTTCAGATATTGCCTTTACACTTCACACATTCCCCTCCTCCTTCAATTGCATTACAAACCCCTATATATATCTTTCAAGGAGGGCCGTTTCTTCTAAAAGACATCACACTTTATAATAGACACCTCTTCAAAATGAATCGCTGCTGTCCTAATTTGATCGCTGCACCTTTAATAAACTTGCTGCTCTTAGCTTTCATAACAAATTGCACTCCTCTTGATAATGTAATCGCTGCCTCTTGGTAATTAAATTGCTGTCTAGACTCTAAACAATGATCATCTTTTAAATTGTATGTCTTTTATCTTTTAAATAAGACTTTGTCTTAGATAAGAGCTTTTGTCTTATGTAAAAATGGGTGCTCTATCATAGAGAGGTCGGCCTTCATAAACAAGTTCATTTATATTTAAATAAAACTCCAAAATAGCCCTTCTCCCTTTAAACAATTCGTAATCCTTTACATAGCAAAATGCATCCCTTAACTAAATCACTTATATTAAACAAAGATTGCTGCCCTTTATTAATGTTAATCACACCTCATATAATCAGTTTGACATAAGACAATTTGTATTATATATGCAATTTGTTGTCTTTAGAGGGAGTCGGTCAATAGAATGAAGTCGTTATATTTTCAAATCTCATCATTTACATGAATATAGAAAGGATCATACTTTCCTTTCAACTTGAGCGCTGCCTATGTGGGCCAGCGATTTATATTTATTAATTAAATATTATATATATACTATTAATAATATTTGAATTTGTTAATTTATAATTATCAAACATAATAATATAAATATATTTATATTTGTCTTTTATAAATATAATATTATTTAATATTGTTTAGTAAATACTATATATATGTATTGAATACGTAATTATTCGTATTTTTCAAAAGCGACTTCCGATTTTTATCATGATGTTTAAATCTTTAATTTAAACAATGCCTTAATATCGGGACATCACAAAAACTTCTTTAGGATCAACACCTAGAGCAATACGACCTACATTCTTGCTTAGTGAGGAACAAGCAAGAGAAGAAGAAGAGCCCATAGCAACAAATGACATTGAGGAATTGGTAGAAGCATATTCCAAAATTGATCACGAACTTAGAAAAAATATCCCATTTAGAGACTATTGTGATATAAGAACAAGAAATACATCAAGGAAAGATAAAAGGAAACCTAATAAAGACGTACGAAAGAAGGTAAGTAGGGTAAACCTTGAAAATTTTGATCGCTCAGGAGAAGTCACGGCATGAGCGTGGATCCAAAAGCTCGACACATATCTTTCTCTTAGCCCCATGACCGAGGAAGATGCTCTCAAATTTGCCACTCTACACTTGAGAGGGGTTGCACACGAATGGTGACATCACAGGATTATCACACAAGGACACCAAGATGTTGTAACATACAATGAATTCACACAAAGGCTCATCAATCGATTTGATCAAAAACATCCCCAGAGGCATTTCAAAGAATTAACATAATTGAAACAAAAGGGAGCTGTCGAAGATTATGTGGCGGAGTTCCAAAGAATTTCAGTCATGGTGCCAAGTGTGGATGAGGGAAGGCTCACTTACATGTCTATAGAAGGGTTGACGAAGTCACTTCCTGGTTTGGTGGGCGCTCTTGATCCGACAACCCTCCAAGATGCAATCCAGAAAGCATTAAGATTAGAAGTCACAACAATTAGGAACAAGACATACTCCGAGAATACACCAATTGAGCAACATGAGGAACCATTTCCCCAGACTAAGACTTGGTCTCCTAAATCCAACACAACGGAAGAAACTATGAACGAACTTATAAGAAAGGGAATATGTTTCAGATGTAAAGAAAAATGGGAGCTAGGTCACCGATGTGCAAAAAAAGGACGAGTACACAACCTAAAAACCATGGCAGATGAGGAATGGGAAAAAGAAGGATTAGAACCTGAAAGGAAGAAATGGAAACAAGATGAGGAAGAGTTTGCAAGTGGTACATTGGTCACACTTTCAAGGGCACCCAAATACTACCCATTTAGAGTTTGTAGTGTGTTACAAGGTCAAAAGGTAACCGTATTAGTTGATAGCGATGCTACACATAACTTTATTGATGAGGGACTAGTAATAAGGATGAAATTAAAAGCTGAAGACTTTGAAGGGTTCAAAGTAGTCATGGCGGATGGATTCACTACCCCTTGCACACAAAGAATTTCACAACCTAAGCGTTACCTTGGGTAGACATCAACTATGTGAAGATTTCTATGTGGTAAAAATAGGCGATCCGGATGTGGTTTTGGGCATTCAATGGTTACACTCATTGGGTAGATACTATCAAGACTTCCAAAAGATGGAACTATGTTTCCAACACAATGGGAAAGAAGTGGTAATACAAGGTCTATCAGATGGGTCTTCTAGGGTTGTATCATCAAAAAGGATGGAGAGAGCATTTAGACATGGACAAGTACATGGTGGTGGATGAGCCCATTCTATACAAAGACTGAACATACCTCATCCCAGGATCGAAGATCAAGATGTCTTTTGAGGATGAGAGCAAACTTGACTTAAATTATAGACATTGCAAATTACCAACTCTTGGTTTGTTGTTGAGAGATATTGAGAAATACAAGTACATGAACTAGAAGAATATTTGACAATAAATTGTCCTCATACTTTAGAGAACGTTATCAACCTAATGATCTTGAAGAACAATGTTGGCAATTGGATCGAGACAAGTATACTAACAACCATTCTTCAAGGAGGATTGATTTGGGATGCTGATTACTTTAGGGGCGTCCTAGTTTGTGATTGCTTGAGGACAAGCAATCTTGGGTAGGGTGGACTGAAATGTCCCATTACAGGAATGGCCAACTCCCTATATTGAAACATAGGCCGACTTCATAAAAACAAAATATATGGCCGACCTTCCCTATATTGAAACAAAAGCCAACTTCATTATTATTAAAGAGGCAGCGATCCTATTATATGGTACAATTTAGGAGAAGATGCAAATTGTTTTTGGAAGAAGTACGAATTGGGAAGGGTCATTTCTATTGGCCAAAGATGTATCCCTTGCAAAGATATAAGAGGTCAAAGGTAGGGAGGTTTGAAATCAGCGATCAAGACTTATTATTTGAAATATAAAAAAAAGCAGAAACAAATATATAAGGACAGAAAAGGATTTCTGATTTGGAATATAACAGCAGAAATAAACATAAAGAGCAGAAAGAATATATATGTATATATAGCAGTTGACAGCAGAAAACATTATTTATAACAGCAGGTACATAGAGCAATCATACCAATTCTCAAGCAATCCAATTGAAATGAGAGGAGGTTAGTAAGTAAGTAATGATGGCCCTTTTGGGGTTCACGAGATGGTGAAGTGCCAATAGGCCCCTTCATCAAGTACGCCACCCCGAGTTAAGTGCTCGTGGGCCGGGAGGCTTATGAGTGCTCCCGAGCTTGTTGAATAGCTGACTTCATGCATCTTATCAAGTACACCGCCTCAAGGTGTGCCACTTGTGGGCTGGGAGGCTATTACGTGCTCCTGGGCTTGATCAAAGTATCAAGCACGCCACCCCAAGGTGGGCACTCGTGGGCTGGGAGGATATTAAGTGCTCCTAGGCTTGATCAAGGAGGACGGCCAGCCTCCAAGGTGAACTGGGAGATGTTAGGTGGACTAACCCCTTTCATGCTCTTGACAATGTTGTTACTTACTAATGCTCCAGGAAGATTCAATATGTGCTTGGCTTGAGGAATTGCGTTATGGATTGAACTAAATGTGGATTATGCTATGATAATTTGATCTCATTATTTATGTTATGAAGTATTGATCTCATTATTAATTAGGCTATGATAGATGAACTTAATATGAATGATAAATGAATTTACTATGAATAATGTTATGAACTGAATATTATCTAATTTATTGATCTCTAATATTTCTAATGTCCTTTTCTAGTGATTATTATTGTATATAGGTAAAGAAATCAGGAATATCCTAGAAGGGGACATTACAATTTTTTTCTACTAACTAGGACAAGAACCTAAGACCCACTAGTTTTTCAAATCTTGTTCTCTATTTATCAAGAATCATGTTTTCTTAACATTATGGATTGAATAATATTGATAAAAAGCATGGACTAAGTAGAACTAGAACCTAGGACCCCCTGATTTTTCAAATAGTGTTTGCAATTTATCTAGAATTCATGTATTTTTTATATTATGGATTGAATAAGATTGTTAAAAAGCATGGACTAACTACAACTAAAATCTAGGACCCCAGGATTTTTAAATTTTGTTTTGCAATTTATCCAAAAATCATATTTTCTTAACATTATCAATCGCAAAAGCTTGAAATCTTTAAGCAAATGATATTGTCAAAAAGAAAAACACATATTACCTTGCAGCAAGCTCTCGATGGCTCACGGTTGCCTTCGTTACTTTCTCCTTGCAAACTCTAAACTTGTTTCTACAACAACAGTTGGAGGTTTGTCTTCTATTGTTTCTTCATGTAGGTTGCGTTGTGATGGTTTGCTTGCTTCTTCTACGGTATAGGTTGTCAGTCTATTTGATGGCATTTCTACTCACTTTTTGTGCTCCTGCATTTCAAATGAGGAGTTTGTAATGAAATAACTTGCACAAGAGAAGAATATAATAGGAAATATGCTACAAATACTTGATAATACTTGAGAGTAATAAGCCACTTCGAGGGAGAAAGCCTCCAAAAGTCTCCAAGAAGAACACAATTCACAATATGACGATGATAAACTAACCACTAGCTCCTATATATACCCTACTTACGCCTTGGCTGCCACCCGGGCCAACTTGGATACCTAAATATAACACCTAGGACAACTTAATTATCTAAATAAGACTATTATATGATAATACAACTTAATTAAGAGTTAAGGTAGCCACAAGCCGACTACTCATGTAACATCCCGCCCCGCAACCCCGAAGGGTAAGGGCCAAAAGAGGACAAGATAAATTTTTTTTTAATAACAAGTGATAACATACACAGATATGGTTGTCGATTCGATAGATCGACAGCATTCATGGCCAAGTATGGCCGAATGCACAACCCACAGGAAAGAACTAAATCACTCTCCAGAGAAACATTAATAAACTACGTTCATTTTAAACACCAACCCAAATGTTCCTATAACCCATTCCAGATATAAACATGAATCCAAAAGCATCATAGTAGAAGCGGATCCGATACCCACACCGGAATTCGTAAACCAAATAGGAAACATCTCATTTCTTATTAATTTGCATGATTACATCTCTCTTAAAAGAGTACAATTACATAAAAGAATATACAGGAACATAGGCGTAACCATGAATATGATACAATAATTGAATAGGTACAACAATAGATAGGGTAATGGAGAGTGAGAACATCTCCAATCTGGTGCTCCAATAACCTGTTCACCGGTCCCCAATGGCGGTGGCAACGCCTCCCAACCATGTGGACTCATAAGAGACCACCCCACCGTGTTCGAAGGTAGTCACAAGGCCCAAACAGAAGTAACGAAGTAAGGGTATACATGATGGCCAACACTCACATCAATCACGGAGCAGACACGGAAAACATCGCATAAAGCCAAAGTCATAACATAGAGATGCTCATCAAATGAAATGCGGGTGCTACTCACGACTACAAAGGTACAAGATACTAGAGTGCCGCGGAGAATCAATCATGCCCAAATCAATGCCCTGCAGACGGATAACTCAACGCCCCACAGACGGATAGGCCTTCTCATATGCATACTTAGCCTTTACAAGCACTCAAGGCCATGCACGGGGACTCATTATCTCATTCGTGTTTTACCCCATTGTTTTATGGTAATTTGAGTGAGATAGAGTTAAAAAATAAAATTCACATGCAGGAGGGTCTAAAATACTCATAGCTCAACCTTGGGGTATATTGTGTTTGATACCACTATTAACGTTGAGAATTCACTGAAGATATATGTAATAAATAACTTCAAATCTGGACTTACTAAAGGAAATTATTGTTAAATAATAAGGACAAACTATTTTACTACAAATTTGCATCTTGATAAGTAATGGCATCTATTCAACCCTCCCAAGACTCGTGTGTCAGGTAAGATGATCCAATTTTACCATCTCCTTGTCAGTCCCAAAATATTTTCACAAGGCACTTTCATCGTATAGGCTATTGTCAGAATATTTTCACAAGGCAATATCATTGTATAGGCTATTTATCCATGTTAACGTGTGCTCAAGGGATTTACTGAACATTTAATTTATCAGGTGTTATAGTTGGAAATGCTCTGGTAGACATATATGCAAAATGTAGAAGTCCAATCAATATACGCGAACTGTTTGACAGAATGCCTCACAGAAATGTCATCTCGTGGAAAACTAGGATTGCAGGGTTTCACAAGATGGATTTGTTGAAAAGGCTTTAGAAACTTTCAAGCAAATGCAATTGGCAGGTGTGAGGCCAAAATCATAACCTCTACCAACGTCCTACCTGCCTATGCCAAATGGGGAATTTCGAACAGGGTATGGTCATCCATCCAAGCATACAGGCAAGGGGATTTTTGTTAGATATTACAATTGGAAAAACGCTGATAGATAAGTATGCAAAATGTGGACGCATAGACAAGGCAAGTGACCTATTTAACGGAATGTCTCAAGAAATATGGTCTCATGGAATGCGGTGATTGCAGGATATGCACATAATGGATTTGTTGAAGAGTCTTTAGAAACTTTAAAGCAAATGCCATTGCTAGGCGTAAAGCACAATTCCTAACCCTTGCCAACATCCACGCTGCCTGCGCCAAGATGGGGCAGCAGAGACAAAGCACGTGAGCTGTTTGACAAAATTACTCAATGAAATGTGATCTCATGCAATGCAACGATTGCAGGACGTACACAAAATGGGTATTTTGAAATGGCTTCAGAAACTTTTAAGCAATGCAATTGGCAAAAATAAAGCCAAGTTCCACAACTGTTGCTAGCATCCTCCCTCCCGTGCCAAAATGGGAGCTTTGGAACAGGGTATGGACTCCATCGAAGCATAAAGGATAGTGGAATCTCATCAGATGTATAGCAGTTGCAACTGTCCTCGCAGAAGTACACAAAATGTGGAAGCATAGACAAGGCGTGAATACTGTTTGACTGAATGCCTCAAAGAGGCGTCATCGCATGGAAAGAAATGGCTATAGGATCTACTCAAAATGGATTTGTTTTTAAAAGGCTTTAGAAAATTTCAAACAAATGCATAATGGAAGGTGTAAAGCCTGGGTCTACGACCCTTGACAGCATCCTCGCTGTCTGCCCACTACGTGGGCTTTGAACCAGAGTATGGGCATCTATCAAAACCTAACAGGAGGAGACTTTTATCAGATAAAGAATAGTTGGAAATGTTACGGTAGACATATATGCAACATGAAAAAGCATAGAGAAGGCATGCAACTGTTTTGGCAACATGCCTGAAATAAAATAAGGCCTCATGGACCGAATAATTACTGTGTATGCACAAACTGGAATGATTGGAAAGACTTTAGAAACTTACCTGAAAATTTTGCAAGTTGCAGAGGATGGAGGCCGCTCATAGCTGCTCTCTGCTCTCCTTCGTGCCTTCTCAAACCCTAGCTTCTCTTTTCTTCCTTCCCCAATCTCCCGAGCATGAGCATTCATAGGTCAGTCCGTGCCTAGAAAAATATGGAATTACGTTTTTTTTAAAAGTCAAAAGAGGAACTCCCCCCGGTTCGTATGGTCTATCCTGCTGCATTAATTAATGACCAAACTCCCAGATATTTTCCTCCAGCAATAAACCAACTCACCAACTTTTCAAAGGGCCAACAGGGAGGTTGTTACATCTCATAACCCTATGCATACTATAGGATTAAGGGCATAGCAGAGTCAAAGGTGGCATTGGATGTTGCATCAAGGCACATTCAATCTTCTTACATGGTTGTGGAGGTCAAAATAAGGTTTGCTCAAGAAGTATGTTTAGTTCCATGTTCTAAGAAGATCCCTAAGCTTGTTTTGGGGTCAAACGTTTTGGATGAAGAGGCATATTATGTTGAAAAGAGTTTTATTTGTAAATTTAACCATTGTTGGCCTTGTTTGTTAGATCTCTGTGCTTGGATTTCCATGTGCCAAAAGCTTTTCCCTTTAAAGGAAGTAGATATTTTCCCCTATGATCAAGGTTTTTTTGTAGTTGTTTTTGAGTCAAAGAAAGACAAGGAGGATGTTCTTGAGAAGGGCTTTGGTTTTGGGATAAGGCTACATTGTTATTGAAGCCTTGGTATCGTACCTTCAATCCTCTTACTAAATCTTTCTTGGCGATTCCAGTTTGGGTCAAATCAGCAAATCTCCCTTTGCAACTTTGGGTTGACTCCTGTTTGGAGGCTATTGGTGATACTCTGGGTTCTTTTTCATCAATCTCTTTAGAGATTGTTGATCTCTCTCATTCTAGTTTTGCACATGTCCAAGTAGAGACAAATATTTTGAAGGGTTTGCTGGCTGAAATTTGACTGAAGGTGAAAATTTGTATTTTAAAACAGCAGTCGGATTATAAGAAGATAGCTTTCAGATATCATAACTGTTGTGGCCTTGGTTATATGGCGGAAGCTTGCACAAGATTGAAGCGTAAGGCCCCCGGTCAAGCTACTTGGTGGAGGGAGGCAACACCTCACCTTTTTTCGGTTTTTATGCCTCAGTTGGGGTTTCTCAAGAGCCCTCTCTAGCTCCCTCAATGAAGTCTTCTTCTGGTTTTGTCCCCTCCTTGTGTTCCCTCTTCAGTTGTGGCCCCTGGCACTTCTCAGGTGTCCCTTTCTTAGTACTGGTTCCTATATTTGAATCCCATTTGTCTGTCGATGCCTTTGGCAGACCATTTAGTGTTGCTTACATTGACTATTGTGCCGGCCTCCCATCATCCTGCGTGTTCCTTCATTGGCTTCTGCACCTTCATCCCCTCCCATTTGTAGGCCCTCTTCTTTGTCTGCTTTGGTCTCTAGTAAAGTTGCCTCAGATGAGGGTGTTTGGATTATGATTTCCTATTCCTTTTCTAGAAAGATGGTTTCCTCTCTAATGATCCTGAAATCTCAAAAGAAAAACAGGTTGGTGAGTTAGTTGAGTGTTGGCTAGTCTATGTGTAGTTTCCTTGCTTGGTTGAGCCGACCTTTTGTTGTTGTCTCTTGTTCCCCTGTTTGGGCTGTTCTTGGCTTTTAGGCCTTGTTGTAATTGCTTTTTATCTTTGGGAATAGGCCCCTATAGAACCCACATTTCACCTATCAAAAAATTATATTGTTAGAAAGCATGGACTAACTATGACTCGAACCCAATACCCCCTGATCTTTGAAATCTTGTTTGTAATTTATCTAAAAGTCAGATTTTCTCAATATCATGGATTGTGAAAGCTTGAAATCTTAAACAAAAAAAATACTGCTAAAAATACATGGTTTAACTAGGCCTTGAACTTAAGATTCCTGTGGGATCAATTCTGTTTTTCACAATTTATCCGAAAGTCATGTTTTCTTAATATTATGGATTGAGGAAGCTTGAAATCTTTAACCCAGTAATTTGTTAAAAAGCATGGACTAACTGCAGCCCAAACTTAAGACCTTGGGTCAGATGAAATCTATTTTTTGCAAATTATCAGAAAGTCATGTTTTCTTAACATTATGGATTGCAAAAGATTTAAATCTTTAAGTACTTATATTATATATTGTTAAAAAGTATTAACTAACTAGGACTCCAAAATAGGAACTGCTGATTTTTAAAATCTTGTTCAGAGATTATGTTTTCTTAACATTATAAATTGAGGATGCTTGAAATTTTTAACCAAATGATACAATTAAAAAACATGGATTAACTAAAACTCAAATATAGGAACCCCTGATTTTTCAAATCTTATTCATAATTTGTCTGAAAGTCGTGTCTTCTTAACATTAGGAATTGTCTGAAATCCTTAAAAAAATAATATTATTATATGGATTAATTAGAACTCCAACCTAGACCAGGTGATTTTTCAAATCTTGCTCAGAAATTCATGTTCACTTAACATTACAAATTGCTGAAACCTGAAATCTTTAACCAAATTATATTGTTAAAAAGTATGCACTAACTAGGGTAATCAAGAACCCCATGAATTTCAAATCTTGTTGGCAATTTTTATGAAAGTGGTGTTTTCTTTAACATCATGAATTGTTAAGCTTGAAATCTTTAACCAAATAGTGTTAAAAGCATGGATTAACTCCAACCTAAGGGCTGAATTTTCAAACCGTATTCACAATATATCCTGAAATCACATTTTCTTTAAAAATCTTTTACTAAATAATATTATTAAAAAATGAAGTAGCTAGGACTGAAACAAAAGACAGTGCAGGAGCTCTATTTTTGAAGATAGAATTGAAAAAAGAACCACTTTAAAGAAAGGGAAAAACAAGTAAATTTAGTGAAATTACCTGTTGCCTGCGAAGCTGTTGATTGAAGAAGGCTCTCCTATCTATGTCGATTCCACCTCTAACAGCAAAAACAAATGGCCGCCTTTTACTAGTCGGGAGCTGACGTGTCGACCTGAGCTTCTCCAGCGCAGCAACTCGTTTCCACGTGTACGATGGGAGTGACTGACAGCTCAGCACGCGCACACTCATTCTGTTGCACTTTTGATGAACGCAGAGCTGAAATCCGTTTGGACCCTCACATTATTTATAGGGGTGAGGGTCCTCTTGGTATGTACCCTATCTACATAAGGCCCTAAATAAACAAAAATCAAGAGGCAAAGGTAGTTTTTAGAAGACCCCTTATGAAAAGCCCACCAAAAAAAATGTTCTTTTAGTTATCTTTATATTTTTCAATGTGTACAACCCACTCACTTGAAATTTAAAAACTTGTGACCTTTGCAAAACACATATTAACTATATAATTATTATATACCTCGTGATTCAAATATTAGGTCTATTGGTGAAGTTGAATGGCTCACAAAGAGCCCACCAAGGATCAAGTCTTGTTGAATGCAAATCCCTGATGCTCTAAAGGGATGAGGCCAGGATCGTGCTCTTAGCGAATTTGGTAGAATGAATAACCCCCAATCCTTGAAACTAAGCCAAAGGAGGTCAATTATTCATGCACCCAAGGCACCTACTACCATTGGGTGTGAAAATATTCTAGATATTTATCCTCCCAACTAAATAATTATTATTATTATTACACCAATATTGAACAAGGTAGGAAGGCCATCTTTCTTTAGACAACAACTACTTTTATGTACCAAAATAAAGATCAATTTTAACAAGTTGCATACCATAATCCAAAAATCCTTGGATAAAAGTAATTTGCTTTTAGGATCCCTTGATAGAGTTGTCAACATGAAGTAACATCCATAATGATTTAAATTGATTCATTGCTCTAGTGCTAAAAATGAATTATTGTTCCATATCATATAATGTGACATGTTGGAAGACAACCATCTATCATGTTATAAACTTTGTGGAGCACATTATGTAGACTATAATGTTAATAAACACAAAGCTTTCAAATGATATTTGGACTTTGTGTGTTTTTAACTAACCTTAAAATTAAAAAGAGCTAAGATTATTTTAAGGGGTTAGAAAGGAAAGTAAAAGGTGTACATGAGACCATGTTGTATTCTTTAAGCTTATTGTCCATAGGTAGGGAGGCATTGTACTATAGTTATGCAAGGCGATATTAAATCAAGATTTCTTAGGAGAGAGTTGTCTGCATATAAAAACCACTTCAAATTCTTTGAGTTATGGTAGGGAGGTATTCTATTGTACTAAAGTTGTATGGGTGGTACATGCAATGTAGTTATTAAGTAGTACATAGTCTACCTCCCTTAAAAGGGAGTCTTTTAGGAGCAAGCCAAAGAAATTCATCAAACATAAGCCATTGAACTTGTCATGATCGTTAAGTGCTCTCTTAGTATTGATAGAATTAAGAAATATTGGCCTATCCCCCCTCTCAACTTTTGGTCATTTATAAAGGTATAAGGTAAAGTTAATATTTTAGGTTCAACAAAGTTGCACACCAAATTAGTTCATGAGAGCGCCCTTGTCAAATCCTACAAGTACCTTATCTGTTATTTCTCAAGGTGTACAACTCCACCCCCTTCAATCTCTTATGTGGAAGATGCATGCCTTTACTAATATGCATATTTCACTAGTTCGACTTGAGGTACACCTAACTTCATAAGGTTGAGGGTTGAATGTAAGGGCTTACAAAAAGTAACCATACTTTTTAGGTCAACACCAAGTAATATATCAATTTAATATACTAAACTCTCTTTTTAAAAGCCAAAAAGGAGAATATTTTTCTATTTATCTTAAATACTTGTAGTGGACTTTTTGAATGCACTCCCTTTGATTTATCCATGCAAATATAGATGGATTCCTTAGCTCCTTTTTAGCATATTTCTTTGAACTCTGAATCCCTTTTGGGTCCATGTGGTTCCCTTTTTTCAAGTCCTAGATCATTTCTTGTGATCCGTGCAACTTAATGATCGAGTTATGGATGTTGTGATGCTTGGAGAAGCTTTCCCTTACCTTCCAACATCTTGGTGTCATTTGTGGCCCCTTGTTCTCAAATTTTCTTTAGGATTAGGTGTGCTATTCACCATGTATATCCTAAGTTCTAATGTAAATTGTTCGTAAATGGGTAAATGATTTATGTGTCTTCAATAATCATAGGGAAAATAGGATGCCTATGTGAGGGTAGGGACACATGCCATTATTTTATTATTCTCCAAGGACTTAGAAATATTGTTATAATGAGGCATTAATGACGGAGTTACATAGTGGACTTGTAAGAGCATCTTCTATTATTAGTGGGTTTAAGATGTAATTAGTACCTCATGGGGGAGTGTTTGGGAGTTACATATGCCAACTTAAGTAGTCAAAGATGCTTGTGTATATTTTTAATTATAGGATGGCTCCACACCTATAAGAGTCACAAGAATTTTTTCCATGGTATTTTAGGACCTTGTTTGGGCCTATGTATTGTTTTTTGCGGTTCTTTAGGCCTCCTTAAGTCTATATATTAGAGGCATGGGATAAAGGATGTATGGAATGTATTTTTACAGGGTTATGTTGTTAAATTTCTCCCAAAGGAGCATGAGTGTCAGTCTCATTGAAGTATTGCATGGAGAAGCTATATGAATGTATTGTAATCATGATTCATTTGGTAATACATTGAATTGTGAGATGCTTTAGAGGTCAAGTTTTTCTCAAAAGGGTTTTCCTAGGGTATATATGTGTCTCTTATCTTCTTGTGTTTGTTTCTATTATACTTCTCTCATTCTTTCTTTTCTAAGTGTTGTTTACATGCTAGAATGCTGCTAATTTTTTTGTAGATTTAATTTCTATAATATTATCCTCAAAGGGTTGATGTGCAAATACCTACATGTTTAGTAGTTGAGATTAGTTTTAAGTTTAACTAGTAAGGGTTTTGTGAGCACTTTTCCTTACATTTGGTATTAGGTTCTGTTAGCACAGTAAAATTTTCAAAATTTTACTATTCCCTTATTCCATCATATTTGAATAAACCCTAAAGGAATATCCCAAAAGGACCACAATATAAAATTTTTGTATCTCATAAAATGTCTAGGGATGAACAGTGTCAAAAATCATCAAAATCAATCCATCGGCATAAGGTCGTGTGGCTTACACCGATACACAAGGACTTGTTTGAAAACAACCATCGGCGTGAAAATAGAGATCGGAAGAAGAATCATGGAGCTCACCGATGGAGTAAGCAACACCGATGACTTTACATCGGCAAGAAAGGCAAGTGGTCATGCCGATCGGTATGACAAATATCTATCGGATGATCTTTTAGAAGTTGCCCCGATGGTATATATCATACCGATGAAGCACTTTCGGCAAGAGTTTCACCGAACAGCACGCGAGGGTAACAAAGCAATAGTCATCGGTGAGAAATGAACCATCGGAATAGAAAACAAGTAAGTCTCCGACGATCAAAAGTCCTGGCGATAAGAAAGTTATCGGCAAGACTCACAGCGATGCATCTTCATCGGGATAGCTTGACATATCGGAACAAAAGAAGCAAGTCTTGCCGATTCATAAGTCACGGCGATTAAAAGATATCGGTGACACTTTACTAAGCTTTGCCCGATGAAGGATGTGATAAAGGGCATCGGGGAGATGATTTGGATCGGGATATCTTGAGAAAGCTATCCCGATAGAGAATGTCATTCCGATAAAGATAAAAGTTCATACATAAACAGACTATCGGTAAGACAATAAAGATCGGGGAGACATAATTTTAGTATCCCGATGGTCTCAATCTTCCCGATAAGCAAAGTATATCGGTGGGACTTGCTATATCGCGGAGAGATCTAAAACCCTTGGCGATGAAGGAAATCACGCCGATGGTCACACCCACTTGAAATATGATACTACATGGCATCGGGGATACAATTGAGGGGTCACGCCGATTGACCGTCCGCGCCATAAAAAAGGGTTGAGGTCGTCCAGACATTTCAAAAAGCACGCCGATAGGAAGAGTTATGGCGATGTGACACTTCACAGCGATGAACATTGAATTGATCAGATAATTAATACAAAACGGCTACAAAGTTCATACGATCATTATAATTGCAAAAAACCGTCCGAGAGTAGAATACAGAAGAATTCTCAGGGCAAAAGCAGAGGCTTCCAATTCCAGCCATCGAGCGACAGGTACACATACACAAACCACTATATTACCTGTATTTGAATTTCCTGCCAAATTTTTCAAAAAATGGAAACTTCGGGGAAAGGAAAAGGAAGAAAATCACAAGGGGAAACCAGTAAACCAAAGAAGCAAAAAACTGATCAAACCCCTGAAGAAAAAGTGAAAGACAGGAAACTAAATCAGGACTTGATTGATCAGTTGCCTGGGTCATCTCCCAAGGCCAGGAGGTCTGCCCAACTCAGGGCAGAAGTAGAAAAATTGGAAGATAAACATAAGCGCCTGGGAGATATTTGGACCCCAATTAGGGGATATGAACTCTTCAGGTTTCACTACAACAGAAGATTTAGAAATGCCCCTGTGTCAAACCCATGGCACATGAATTTAGGCAAACTGGTTGTACCTAATGTATTCTTGAATGTAGAACTCCTGCAACTGTTAGCCAGGCATTACAATTCAGGCCTGAAAGCTATCTGCAACCCTCAGGGAGAACCAATTGTACACCTATCAAAAAATGCTATTTGTGAGGTGTATGATTTGGATGATTTGTGCACTGTCCCTGTTGTTTATGAAGATTTGGATAAAGAATACTGGAGAATGGATACAACCTACAATGGATGGAGGTTACCCATTCATAGACCCAGGATTGAAGGAGAAGTGATACCCTTGACTGAGAATGATGGCCCTCCCTTTCATGTATCCATTTTTGAACCATACATTCAATATACTTACTATTCTGTAGGCCAAGTCCTTGGTTCAGAGGTCCCTGAGTTCATGGCTATTCCTCTAATGGTCATAACCTCTGATATTCAATGTCACAATGCCAGACAGTTTGATTATGCCTCCTATGTTGCTACTAGAATAGACTCTGGTCTATCTGCAATGAAAAACAATGCTCCAGCATGCTCTTTTGAGCATTACTCGATGCTCATGCATATGGTCTTATACTACGGCCAGGAAGTAGGATTGTGGCCAAATGAGCTTCAAGTTGTTGCTGCAGGTAAGAAAGGGGAGAAGATACCTGTACAAATGTGGACCAGAATCTGGGATAGCAGGTATGCTAACTCCAGCTATGCTCAATTTGAAGAGCATTGTGTTAAAGTGCTGTATAGGTATTTCAACCACCCCTGTGAATATTCAATTTCAGATGAAATAAAAAGATTCCTCAGACCAAAAGATTTTGGTGGCCCCCTGCTGTCACTCATAATTGGGGAGACTGGTATTGTTTTGAGGATGCTACTATGATCAGAGTGTATGGTTTTGAGGATGCTCCCTTTATATTGCCTAAAACTGTCCCTGACAGGATTGCATATCTGGAAATAATTAGGCAAATGCATTGTTCCAATGTCATGCATCTAAGTTCGCATGATAAACAATCATTCATGCCTAGTACCTTGTGTTTTGGAGATTTTACTGTGGTTTCAAAAGAAGGGTACAATCTCATTTTGGATAAACTAATGCATTATAACATGGTGACTGCTGAGGTGAGGAAAGGGTTTGACCCTGAGGGTTTCATTGACTATGCAAGAAGAAAACAAAATCTCAGTGGATACATGCACATACATTATCCACATGATGATGTCATTAGAAATTTGGAAGAGGCTGAAGTCGATTTGGTGGTGGAGAAATATAACAGAGATTTGAATGAAAAGAAAAAGCAGTTGGCAGAAGTTGAAGTGGTATCCTCTGAAGAGGAAGAATTGACTGAACAGCCACAAGATAAGACAATAGAAATGTCTAAAAGAAAAATGCAACAATATCAGCCTCCAGTTGTGATACATGATGAGGAGGGGTCTGCTGATGAAGATCCACGCCAAAAGGCTTATGATTCTTTTGTGTCAGATGATACATTCATTCATTCGAAGGAATTTAAATCATTCCTGTATAAATACAAGGGAAAGGAAATTAGAGAGTCAGTAGATAATGTTTCTGCTGACAATGAAAAACAGTTATTAGAGATGTTAAAGGAGACAGTGGACAAGGAAATGCAGGATATGACACCAAGCAGAGGCAGACAGCTGCTTAAAGATGCGGGGGTTATGATTTTTCCCGGCTTGGATTTAAATTCTGCTCTGGTTTTTGATAGTTTTTTGAATAATGTTGATGATAAGTATAAGCTTACTCCAGAAGGAGTTAAGGAAGTCTATATGGGAACGAGATACAATAATGATGAAAATTCTTTAATGATATGGGCATTGTATCCTCCCCATAAGAAGACGACCATCATAGACACTGAAAAAACTTTTGGCCATGTTATGACTTTTAGAGCAGGTGAGACTGACCCCATAATTACTGCAGACATTGGTATCAATGTTGCAAAATTGAATAAAGCACAAGCTCAGATGTTAATCAAGGAAAGAGATGCTTATAAGCTGAATTGTGAAAGATTAACAAAGGAGAATGACTACTTGAAGGACGCTGTTAAGAGCACCTTTGGGCAATCTACGAAGAGAATAACTCAAGGTGAGAGCTCACAAAGTAGTCAAGAGATATCCCATGATCAAGCCAAACAAATTCAAATAGATGCATTTGTTACAATACTGCAGAGCAGGTATGCAAACATGGTACGGTGGTTAAACCAGTTTTGGGATAACTACTCGGAAAATCATAAAGCAGTCAAAGAACATGAGAGGCTTGATCAGAGGATACAAGAAAAGGTGATCGAGTTGCAAAACAGAGGTACCACTGATAGCACAGATATCTTTGATGCAAGAGCATTGCTCAAAAGGCACCAGAATTATTATGATAAACTCAAAGCTGATGCTAAGGAAGGGACTGATGCATCAGACGCAGGGGTGCCCAGGATATTCAAAGATAATGGAGAGATAAAGAGCAAAGAAGAGTGGACTATTGATTGTCAAGTTATATTACACAAAGCCACAGGAGCCCTAAAAGATAAAGCCTCTGTATCTACAGAAGTTTGCAAGCAACTGGAGGAAATGGTCACCCTCGATATAATCACCAGGAGTGCAGTCGAGCTTACTGATTCTCACCGTGCGCAGGAGTACTTGGATCATATAACAAAAGTCTATTTATGGCTAAACAGAGCCTAACTAAGATTATGTAATTATTGTTTGTATTGGTTAAAATCCCAAGAGACTTATTGAAGAGTTGTATCTCTTCATGAAAATATCTATATAAGTTCAAACAATCTATGCTGAAAAATTCATCAGCAGTAGAAGTATTCACATATACATATACATAATATTCCAAAATGACCATGTTGCATATTTTATTTTGAGGAAGAAATTTGAAGTTCTCTGATTCAGTATTTCTACTTTGGTATCAGTTATTTGTTGAAATTATTCAATTGTGTGGCTATCTCCATTTCTGCATTTCCCTGTTATTCAGATTAAGATATCAAGTATATATTTAATCTGTCAATACACATTCACTGTATCTGTGTGCTTAATTCGGTTGGTGTCCATCCTAAGGAATTAAACCCTTCTGATTTATTCACAGTAGCCTGGAAGTAGTAAGTTGGGATTACTAAGTAGAGCCATATAATTAGGATTGACACACTGTCTCCAGTAAAATATTATCTGTTAATCTTGTCTTTTCATTTCATTTGGTTCCTTCAAGTAAGGATTAAAGTACCTTCTGGTGAATTATAAGATATCTGATTTTATTTGGTTGGATTATCAAGAAGAGTCTGTCAGTCAGTTACTTGCACGTTTATACAAGCTATAAACCAGAACTGTGCCAAATATCTAGAATTATTACCATTTAGAAACTACTGTTCTTAGTCCTTCAAATTGACTCTGTTACCCAACAAGGCACTGGTCTCATTCAACTCATTAATTAAAACCTTTTTTGATATTGCTTATACAATTTCTGCTAATCACTTATTAAACATTACACGTAGAATTAATTAGTCAGCCTTGTCATCTATCCTACATCCTATGCCATTGTAGATAGACTTAGTTAGTCCATTCATCCACACTCAGACTGCTTTAATATTTCAAGGTTCACCCACCTAGGTGTAGCAGGACCTAAAGTGTAGGAAATCATCAAACTTTGAAGGTTGATTTCGTCAAGTTAGTTCAAAAACGTTGCAAATCCAAATATAGAGCCTGGCATCCTCTTAGGATTAGTAACTTGCATTTTTGAGACCTAACAGGTTCGAGGTGGTTATATGAGTGGCATGTGCTTGCATGTTAGTTGCATGTACTTGCATGTGGGTTACATGTGCTTGCATCTTGTTTTTTATTAAGTTTAGCTGGGAAAAGGGTCCCAGTCCCATACAAGAGAAGTACAAATAGTCCTCAAATACATCAAAAACACTGAAAAACCCTACTAGGGCCAGGGATACAAGAAAAAATAGGAAACAAGGGTACTGATCCCTTAACAAGCAAGCCCCCAGGGCTAAACAAACAAGCCCAAATAGGCCAAGAACAAAAAAAACAACACAGGATCAGTAACCTGGCTAGGGAATAATTACACAACACTAGAACTAGATCTCGCAAATCTTACACCCTTAACTCTGGGGTGCAAAGCAGCAACATAATTGGGAAGTTCTTTCTTCTTTCGCTAAACCATCGTTAAGGAAAGCTCTGAGTCAAATTCTGTAGATCAAGGTGAGAGGTCATCACCCATCACCGTGACCAAATAGGTCTCAAGGGGAATCTCAACAAATGTCGTACCCAGAGAATCCACCCGCAGAGTTGTCGAACCCGAAGTGGATAAAACCAAAGACGAAATAGGAACTGTTGAAGTAGAAATCTGACTTGAAGTAGGAGCCGATAAGGGAGTCAAGAGACAATCAAAAGAGTCCAAAGAAATCATGGGATTCGTTGCAACCTCAACGACCGTCACCCCTTCAGGGACCTCCTCATGAGGGCGGTCCTCCTCCTCAGAGGATTCCTCACCCTGAGATGAACCATCTTCCTATGAAATAGTCAAGTGATCTAATAGAGCATCCTTCCACCAAGTTGCACTACCCTTGCGACGTGAGAGAGGACAACCAGAGGCTAAATGACCAATAGCAAAACAATGCCTTCATCTGAAAGGGATACCCTCGTAGTCCAATAGTTGCTTCCAAGGCCTATCCCCTACCAACAAAACATCTCCATGAAGGGGTTTGGAGATGTCGATATCCACCAAAATGCAAGCAACCATAGAATGTTTGATAAATGAGGTATTAGAGTCTACCTTTAGAAATCGACCGATAACATTACCAATGCCCTCATAGCACGATTCCTCCCAAAAATGGAGAGGGAGATTCAGAAGCCTAACCCATATTGGTCTAATATTGATCGGCTCAGTAAGAGGATTAAATGAAAGAGTCCAGGGTTTGATAGAAAGGGAATGCTCACCCCACATCCAAACCCTGCCATCAAGTACTAAGTCCCGTTGCTCTGAAGAGGTGAAAGTTGCAATGAAGAATCCTCGTGCACTGGAGAAGAGCTCAATCTTTCCTTCTACCAAAGGCTTCCAAGATTCCATAACCCAGTTGTGAAGGTTAGGAAAAGAGGGCCATAATCCTTTGAATCTGCAAATCACCCCTCGATTGTGATAGAATTCCTCATTCTCTAACATCTTGATTTTTGAGTTTTAGGTATTCCTCTATTTTGATTTTTTGAGCCTAATAAGATTGTGGGAATCTATAAGAAGGAATTAGTTGATTATTGATCATTTTTAGTGGAGTTTTACAATGGATCTAATTTGATTTTCTAGGAAATAGTATGGCAAGCTCTAGTAGAATGGTTGAGAGGTTTAATGGAACCAACATTGAGCATTGGATGCTCAAGGTGGAAGATCTTAGAGTTGGTCATGTCGTTGCATGTTGCATGGTTGTGACTTGGAGCTACTATTTGGTAGTAAAAGACTACCCTTGGGCATCGTGGTTGTGTTCTTTTATCCTATGGTCATGTGTGGCAGAAGTGTGTTCATGTTGGGTCTTTTTTTGGCTCCTTGGTCACATGGAAAAGCACTATGTTGACCATTGTATGGACTCCTTACATTGGGTCTATGGTTTTAGTCCCTAATTATGTGGAAGCACTAGATAATTAGCCCCTAGTTGCATGTGGGTTAGGTAGGTATTTGCTTAGATAGGCTATACTTGCACATGTGACTTGTACTTTACCTCTTTGGTGGAGATGTACACACATGTGACTCCATCTCCTTTAACCAACATTGGTTGTACATTCACATCTCTTGGTGGTGTATCCTATATATACCTGATGGAAGTTGATTGTCATTGATGTCAAAAAGGTGTTGAGTTGATGATGTAAAGTTGTCATTGTTGATCAGAGAGACATTCATATGATCACTCATGCATATACATCAAAGTGATAGTTAGATCATTCATGCAGATCAAAGGTTGATAGTCAAATCATTCTTGGGTTGATAACTAGAGTGTAGATGTGCAGAGTCATAAAAGATTTGTAGAGAGTTGATCTACTCTAACTCATGGTCTTCATGGTTTCAATGGTGCTCTTAGTTCATGTTGATTGGATCATTTAGACCTTGTGTTTGGTCTTCATATGACAGGATGTCATGTCATTACTTTAAGAGTTGTGGAGGTTGAAGAGAACTTAGATCAAGTTGAATATCTTCATGTTGTCAGGTTGTCTTTATAACATGAATGCTTTATGACATGAAGTTAAGTTCATGTTAATGTTCAATTTGCTTCACTTGTAGTTCATCATGACCTTCATGGTTGAGGAGAATTCAAGTGAGTTCACATGCTTCGCACATACTTCATGATAAAAGGTATTCATGCTTCACCTTATGTCAGGAGATAGCTCATTTGATGTTGAGCATCTATATCAGGAGAAAGTTGTTCATGAGTCCAAGTTCGTGTTTCACATGTTTAAGGATTTACTCATACTTTAATATGGTTGTTGATGTGCTTCTTTCAACTTAAGTTCATATCAGGTATCATGTTTATTGTCATCATAACATGTCATCAGGAGATCTCTTGTTTGTCAAAGGTTAAGATTTGCTGGCATGATGCTCATGTTAGTTGGTGTTGGTGATCATTGTTTATGACAATGTTAGGGTTGTCATTGGTGTTGGCAGATGGCAGTGTGGTTTTTAAAAGAACTGTGGTAATTGCAGAGATTTAAGATCAATGATGAGGTGTTTATCTCTGATTTTTTTGTAGCTCAGGGTCTTATATATTGAAATTCTTAAACCCTAAATTCTTTGTTTAAATCCCTTTGAATTAAGCTTCAAAACATATAGTACAACTGTCATCGATACATGCACTTTATGTCATATTTTAGCTCTGGCCTACAATTGCAGGTCACTTCACTAATGTCCACCTATTAGAGGGGTCTTATAATGTTTGGGTGACCAGTCCCCTTGACCCTCTCCACTGCTAGCAGCGGTCACCTTTCATGTACGTGGGCGTCAATTCTTTAATCGACGATGATGTTTGAAAGTTGAAAACGCTGATCAAAGGCCGACGTTTAAACTTTGACCTCCTCCCTCATGCATGCACATTGATGTGCATTTGAACGTCTTCTATTGGCAACTGCAAGTTAAAGTGTTTTTTTTTAGGCTATATTTAGCCATCTCAAAGGCTGCTTTTGGGTGTTTCTAAAAGTACAAAAATTCCAAGGAGATTTTTTCTAATTTTTGAACTCCACTCTCGTGCAATTGAAGATATTAAAAAGGAGAGTTGTTTGTTTTTTTATAAAATAAGGAGAGGTGATTTTAGTGGTTTTTTAAATGCTTGTTATGAGAAGACTAACAGAGGTTTTTTTAAATGATTTTCTTTTGGAGAACTTTCTTATTGCAGATAGAGAATCCGAATATGAAAGAGATTTTTAATTCTCTCTAACAGAGGGCAGTTGATTAAAAATATTATTGAAGATTTTTATTTGAAGGTTGTGGAGACTATTTTAGATTTTTATTGTTTGAAAAGGGAAAATGGATATGTAAAGAGAAGAGGAAATGAAATGTCATTTCATTTATAATGACATTGCAGGTTTATTATGGATAGATTTTGAGGTCTAAGATATGTAGCTTTGAAGACATATTTTTGATGAGGTTTTTGAAGAGAAAATGCAGGTGGATCAGGTGATTGCAAGGATGAATGTTTTATCTAAAGATTGAGAGATGTATGAGTCGATGTTGCAGGTGATTCAAGCACAGTAAGAGGACATTATGGAGTAGATATATAGAGCAATTGAATTCATGATTGTGAGGGAGAATGATATGTTGTTATGAGTGTTGCATTCCTCTTTTTAGACTATTTTTACTTTTTACTTTTACTTGTTACATGGATAGAATAGACATGTGAACAAATGCTATGCACATGAGAATAAATGTTATAGTTAGAGATATTAACTCTTTAGAATAATGATTTTTGTAAATATGACTAATTTGATGATTAGATTTACAATGTCTTTTATATTATGGGAAAAACTGAAATGTTATTGTTATGATGTTATTCGACCGGGACACTGGTACACTGATCATGAATTGCATGTAAGAGTTTTGGACAGGAAACAGGTAGAACGGACTCTTCGAAAAGCAAAGGGGAGAGAAAGTATCTTCGGGGAAGGAGAGTATAGACTCTAGATTACCAAAGCGTATTTGCCACTAGGTACGATATATTAGACAATGGACTTTAGTTGTCTTGAGGTAAGCTTTAATTTTGGTCAATTCAAGTTGCCTCGACAAGTGGTCGATGTCTTTTAGATTTGTTTTTGATTTAGTTGAGTGTCAACCTTGTCTGTTTGTGGAAAACGACATTGTCGAGAAAGGACATTAGTTGTCTACAACTAACGCGATCTTTTGTTGATCATGTCGCAAATAGTTGTGTTTGCATCATCAAAAACATATAAGGTTTAATTATTGTCATGATTATAGTTTAAACATCGTATGAACATACATGACAAGCTTAATCGACATAATTTAGTGTGTTTACATGAAGGGGAGACTAGCTCGACCCAAGCACATTATATACGTAAGTTTTACGTAAAAACATCTTTATTAATGCTATTAATCATATTATCATCGTACTTTGATCATTATTTCACGTAAAACTTTAAGTGATCATTTGAGATGGTCACCGGAGTAATATTCATCACTTTCTCCATTATTATGTTTATTTATTCATGAGATGTGTTGTAGAGGGAATCTTTAAACTCTTATGAGGAATTACTACCTCAATGTCCTCTTAATCGTTCATGTCTATCCATAGAAGAAATCCACGATGTGGATGTAGTTGTTTAAACCAGTTAACCAATTCGTGGGCATTAAGATGCCTATAGAGAGTCGCATCATGAGAAAAGATACTTTTTAATCCACGTAGACCTCTCATTGATGTTTGAATGTTTAGAGGCTTATTAATAGGAGAAACTCTTAGTTGTGGAGAACCCTCCATCGACTAGATAAGTGGAAACCTTAATCTTCGAGTTAGAACGAATAGTTGAAAAGGATGAAAATTCGTTACTGGAATCAAGAAACAGTTATTTCTCATAATCACGATAAGTGAAAGAGAATTCTTAGTTTGAATCATCTTTTGGGGAGAACGAGGGTTATCAAGGGAAGGAATATAAGTTTTTGTGAAGATTTACGCAGTGGGGGCCAGGGATGAATAAAAGTTATTGATAAGATTTTGCAGAGGGATCTCGGTACCTAAGGCAAAGAGTCAATAGGCTCTTATACGTGAGCATTAAATTGCTCAGGATTGGTACCATGAAGAAAATGTTTTCCATCACAACGGTTTTTCTTATCGGCGTATTCCTTGAACCTCTTATGGGTGCGAGTCCACGAGACTTAGGGATCAGTTGGGGTGATCTTCTGAGCATAGCATCATTGTTGTGAGAAACAACTATGTTATTTACAGAGAAGAACTCTCATTTTGTTACCGAGGAAAGAAGATATTGTTGGTATATTCCGGTAAGAGTCGACCACATTCTCTTATGTAGTGCTTCTTAAAACTTGCGATGAAAGAAACTCTTTGATAACAGTAGTTATGATCTCATGAGAACATGGGTTCTTTATCCTGAATAGATAGTATTATGAAGTTTCTAAGAACTAGTATAATTGGTTTTCATGTTCAATAAGAGTTGGCAAGGATGCTATATCAATGTTTTTTTAAAGTAGGAGATGATAGTGTATTATTGTTTTCATTAATCATAAAGAACTATATTATGTAGTTGTTATACGAGAAGTGATAGAATCATCTTTTCATCTTTGTTTTGACATAAATATAAGCCTTTCAACCTATTCTTTGTGATTACAGACACTCAAGTAATAGTTGTGTTTCACGAGAATATATGCATATATATTTATATTGTTTTTTGTGAAGTAGAAAGTACGTTGTTTTATGTAAACGTTCAATGGAAAAGTTGTCAAGCTTGAGGATCTACAAGTTAGTTTTCAAGTGTTGCTCGAAACGAAGTAGATGACATTGTTCAAAGACGACATTGGATAAATAAGAAGAGTAGTATTTGACGTTGAACTTATGTTGAAAACAACTTGATTCAGTCCTTTACATCTTTTTGAATCAAACCAAATTTAGTTAAGTTTAAACTCATATAGAACCTTGGTTTAGGTAAATCTAAGGATACACTTGTATATTGAACTTGTCTTGGATTGAGAGATTAAAACAACCATATAGTCAGAAGAAGACTAGAGAATAATTTCTCTCTTCAATATAAATTACCTTTTAGAACAAAGAGGTTGTCATTCCATTGTGTTGGAATAGGGAAGATAAAACCCTAAGTTTAGATATAACTGAGATTTAGAGATGAATAACTCTTGAGTCCCTAAGTTGCAATATACTTACTAGTTCAAAAAGAGAAACTATGTTTATATTGGAAAAGTATTATTGAATTTAGGAGCATCATTTGTACTCCACTAAGGTACCATTTCGACCAACTTTATGTTAGTCCAGAAAGGACTGGTGGTTGATAAAGCCATGTCACAAGATGACATCCACTTGCGATGATTTGGCAAGTAATCTAAATGAAAGTTGGGTAACTTAGATAAACTTTGGAGTTCTAGACAAAGCTATTCTCTATGACAATACTAGACTCTAAACCAAGAATAGATTTACACCTTGAAACAATGAATAGATTGTCATAGACCCCATGTTGCGGTTGTAACAAGAGGTTCTTTTCGAAGGACAAAAACCTAGAGTGTTGATAACTATATTAAGGACCCACACTTCCAAGGAAAGGACTGATTAAGTCTTAAGAGTAATTCGGGAGACATGATTGACTACTCCCAAGTTTCAAGTTTGAAACAATTAACCAACTCAAGGGTATAGGTATACCAGGGGATGGAAAATTATAGATCTTAATGTGTGTTCATATGAACTTATTTTAGTATCGATTGAATTAAAAGACAAAACTTAACCCAATGTTGGGTATTTTTGTTAAGATTCATACCAAGTTGGGTATACTGGGAGATTTGAGACTCAACCCCACATGATTATTGTATTTAAGATTATTGATAAAGGTTTACTGACATATTTTCAAAGGATAAATATGTATATGAGTTCGTATTCAGTCATAATGGAAAGACGGTAGACTTAGTAGACCAATTGGTTGATTGTATTTTATTTTCTTTTATGATTCAAACCTTTTATGATTGAAGGATAGAACTTAGTCAAGGACCAGATTTGAGAGATGATAGCACTCCTTAAGATATGTATGAGAGGAGTTATACCTCTTATATTATACTTATTCTTGTCATGTGAATTTAGAATTTCGAACAATGCTGAGAGATCAAGGGAAGTCGAGAAGTGTTTGTTTCCCTACTTGATAACATCCTAAGAACAAAAAGGACATTTCTATGCTTCTGGTAAGAGGAAGTTAAACCTTAGAATCATAACTATAAAGATTTAGGAATCTATGCTTGTATGTCAAATATGACACTGCCTTGGATGACAGTATATGGTTGAGTAACCATGGAGTTAGAAATTAAGAGTCTAGTAGTACTTATATAAATCCTAAAGTGATTCTTGGATAAAAGTCAAAACTTAGTAAATTGTTCAAGGATGATAGTATGAAGACAGATAATAAAGGGACAAGAGGTCATAGACCCTAGAGATTGCAAGTATGCAAAGATGGAATCATATTGCAAATATATTCTAGATTAGGATTGATCTGAGTCAGATTGACTAGAATGGATTTACCGTATAGACAAGTTTATGTCTAGAATAACTAAATAAAGGGGTAAGGACCCCAGCTATGTTTATTTGATCTTAATTGTGAAAAGAGATAATTGCCTTAACTATGATGCTTAACCTGGGTAAGGTAACCATTTTAGTTGTAATGAATCAACTTAAACCCCTATAAGTGTCAATAAATCTTGCAAAGTTGCAATGAAAATCCTTGTATGGAAAGTTAATCTGTAAGGATTATAGAACCTAGACAATATTTGGAAACTTGTTGAAGATGAAAAGACTGAATTAGAATTGATAATCTATAGATATAAACATAGTTCACCATATCCAGGATGACGTAACCTATTGGGATGATCATACTTAGCTAGAGGGTATCTAGGGTTGTATGATCAATAGTGTTACGTAGGATACACCACCAGTACTCAGATGGCAAATGCCATAGGACATCCTATGTCTATACTCTTCATGAAGGGTAGGGCCACTTCCGGTAAGGAAGGTGTGCGGGAGACCGTCGGTCTATGGATGGAGGTAAAGCTCTCCGAAGATGCTTTCTCTCTCTTCAACCAGAGGCTAGCCGAGGCTTGTGATATGGAGGTCGACAATCGAGATGCAGTGATCTTTGGTAAGTTCTTATTTTAAAAATTTTCCTTTTGAATAATATATCATATTGTTAAACCATTGAAAATGAATAGACCCATTGTGTATCATAGTGCCAACATGATTATTAAATAAGTTGTTGATTAAACTTCAATGTTTCAAAAAAAAAATCTACCTTTTTACCTTTTCAAATTTTTACTTCATGGTAAAACTGGATTTTTAGAGTTATTATAACTTTGGATATTACAATGAGCATTGTATTGAAACAGATAAACCCTCTGTACCCTTTATGTTTTTCTGAGATTGTACATTTTACCAGTGAGGCAAATATTTATCCAAAGAGGTTTGCTTGGTCAGTGAGACCTGTTTGTAGCCAGTGAGGCTTGCTTGGTCAGTGAGACTTGTTTGTAGCCAATGAGGCTTGAATGTAACCAGTGAGATTTTGATTTTCCAGTGAGGCATAATAAAGTGGAAGGATTCAAGAGTGGTTTTTTATCCCTATGAGGGTTTTCCACTCATAAATCATGTGTTATAGTTCATGTTAATTGTCTCTATGTTTGTGCCCTCATGTCTTATATTTGATCAAGGTCTTGGATGTTATGCTTATCATTATAAATGTGTATATGTGTTTAATGAATTCCTCAAGTCTCTTTCATTTTCTGTCTAAGTGAATTAAAGGATTAAATAGTGTTAAAGATTATAGACCACTGATTCACCCCCCCTCTCAGTGGTCCTATACTCCAACAATACCCACCTCTTGCGCTCCCATTTCAACAATCTATACTAGAGAGTCCTCCATGGACTTTGGATGACAACCTTCTATCACATTATAGACTATGTGTTACAATATGTAGGCTAATGTTAATACACACTTCAATGACGTTTGGACTTTGTGTATTTTTCAAATGGCATTTGGACTCTATGTACTTATAAGGAATAGTTTTTAATTAACCATAAGATTAAAAAGGGCTAAGATTATTTTAAGGGGTTAGAAAGGAAAGGAATAGGTCTTTAGGTCCACAATATCATGTGTATATGAGGCCACCTTGTATTCTTTACACTTACTATCCATATGTAGGGAGGCATTGTACTATAGTTATATAGGGTAGTACTAAATCAAGCTTCCTTAGGAAAGAGTTGTGTGCATATAAGACCACTTTAAATTTTTTATGATTTACAGATATGGAGGTGTTGTATTGTACTATAGTTATATGGATAGTATGTACCATGTAGTTATATAAGAAGTACATAATCTACCTCCCTTAGAAGGGAGTCTTTTGGGGAGCAAGCCGAAGTAATTCATTAAACATAATCCATTGAACTTGTCTTGATGGTCAAGTGCTCTCTTAGGATTGATAGAATAAAGAAATATTGATCTAGCCCCCCTCCCTACTCATGGTCATTTATAAAGTTATAAGATAAATTAATATTTTAGGTTCAATGAAGCTACACACCAAATTGGTACATGAGAGGACCCTTCTTGAAGCTTGCAAGTGGATTGTACCTTATTATTTATAAAGGTATACAACTCTAGCCCCTCCAACCTCTTCTATGGAAGAAACATGCCTTCACCACTATGCACAATTCACTAGTTCAAATTGAGGTTCTCCTAACTTCATGAGGTTGAGGACTTAATGTAAGGCTTGAACAAATAAACATAGAAGTAAAGGTAATTTTTATATCATCACCAAGCAATACATCAATTTAATATACTAGAATCTCCTTGTAAAATCCTAAAAGAAGATTATTTTCTATTTGTCGTAAATAATATCAACAAGGTGCATTACCCTATCTCCATATATGACCCTTTATAGAACTCATATACCTTCACCATCTAACCATTCAAACTGAACCCATTTTGTCATGTCATATAATGTAACACATTGGAAGATAGCCTTTGTGTATTAATCTGCTTGTGACATATTGAAAGAAAAATTCAAGTAATTTGTTTTTACTATATTAGACTTTGTGTCCCATTATATGGACTATGGCATTGTACACATTATTAATTCAAATGAAATTTAGATTTTGTGCATTTTTTAATGAAAAAATATTAGTTTAATAATAAATTAAAAAAAAGCTAGGGATCAATGTTAAAAGGGACATCAATTTTATTTATAAGTTCTTGCTTTTGCAAGGATAAATAGAAGTTTCTTTCATTATTTATTGTTCAACATAATGTTTATTTGTAATCAAGATACTATTTTGGTATGAGCAAATTGTTTTTAAGTCTATACAAGGAATTTTTAGAACAATAAATTTTTAAAATGGTATCTATCTATAAAGAAGTGAAGAAGATAAAACCTATTAAATGTGCAATACAACTTGGAAAGAACTCGATGATGCTTCTTGAAGAGCATGATGTTTATGGTAAACATGCCATAGAATAATGAGACCTAAAATTGACAAATCCCACTTTAAATTTCATGAATTCTCCCAATACATGATTATATATACTGACAAGCTTTGGATTCCTTCCAAGCTTCATATGTCTAATAGGTGCCCTATTTTAATGAAAATATGTCATCTCTTATACATAATTGAAAATTTTCCCACTTCATAAAACCAAATCTATATGTATTAGATAAGAACTACTTTACTCCATGTAACTTTGCAACAAGTTGTTTAATGAGCTTTAGCAATAAAAATAAGGAATCCTTAAAATTTCTAAAATGTATAATTTAAGAATCATTGATCAAAGTAAGGCACATTCAAGATCAACCATTTAATGTTCCTCTAGTCATTGTATAATTTGTGATTAAAAAAGATACAATGGATGTCGACTCTTACACTTTGAATATGGATTTGCTTTTGGATGTTTTTTAGGAGACTGCATTAGAATTTTGTTGCAAAATTGTACTTCTCTCCAATGTAATTTTATAGCATTTTTTGGGCCTAATTTTTCATTAATTTTCCAAAATTAGATTTGTCAATTGACAATGATTTTAAGATTAAAATATTTTCTAAACTTTTGTTTAAATAGATTCTAATTTATTTTAAAGACCCACCATTATGGAAACTCCTAAGATATAATTATGGGATCTTTAAAAGCAATTCTACTTGCAAGGCAACAATTCACACTATAGCCACCATTGAAGTTAGTAGGAGTCCTTTTCTCCTATCTTCAAATTTTATTATTTAAGATAGAACACATAGTGTCAGAATCAACACTAGAACCAGTCAATCCTACAATATGATCAATAGTATTTCCCCATGCAAATTTGCTCCTAGGTATATCTAGTTTAGGTATGAATCCATAAAGCTAAGACAAAATATTGAGCCACCTGAAATGTGTCAGGATATCTTTTTGCTAAGACTCATAATTATCCTTTGTCAATGTGACCATAGAAGAATAAATAGAAAAAATCATGATATCTCCTCAAATAAATTAGACTAGAGATCAAAACATCCAATATAGATTAATGTTGATAAATGAAGTTCACCCAAGAAAATAGAACCTTTCCAAGTGTTAGGATGTCTAGGAATCAACAAGAATGTAAATAAACAACAAACTAAAAAAAATACCTAAGGTTCAATCTAGAAAAATTACATGGATGGCTATGTAGAGATTCTCAATACCTTTCCAACACCACAAGAATTGCAAAAACTGGAGATCATGGCAAAAAGTTATGATCTTAGAAGCCAAAAAGGTGATATGAACTTCAAATAGCAATTAAATACACTAGTAGCAAAATCTAAAAACAATACTAGCACCATTGAATTGTACTCAGAATTAGATTTCCAACACCTATTCATTTGTGAATTTTTGACATTGTATGCCCAAGTTATACCAAAAAGAAAAAGAAAACCCCCTTTAGGGCAAATCTAGGGCCAAAAAAGGGCCCCTTGGCACTATTCTAGCACCGCCTTGGTGGTGCATTGATGGTTGGTGGGGAGGTGCTATCCTTCGGCAGCATCTGGGTGGTTTTCCTAATAGAGGGCAGTGCTTTGGTGTTTAGGCACAGTGGCATACCGTGTCTTCGAGCGATGGCTAAGAGAGATGAGTGGCAATCAATTTTTAGGTTGCAAAGTTGTCCACGAAGACCTTGTAGTGTGGTCACGAGAACTGGAACAAGGTCTATGAGCCTTGTTTTGGGGCCCGATGACTCTATTTTAGGGCCGCAAGGTCTGAAATGGACCTATTTGGGCTAGCTTTGGGCCAACTGAACTAGATTTTGAGCCTTTGCACCCTTTTTGTTTTTTATTTATCTTTGATAAAATTGTATGACAAGGGTTGTACAGGTTGTATGGCCATGGAAGCAAAAAAAATTACCTTAGATGCTTCTAGGTCTAGTTTTGGTGATTTGATAATCGATCATAGGGTTTCTAGGCATTCCGAGCAGAATGGCAGGGTCAAATTTGACCCAAAAAGCTCTAAAATTGTAGCTTCCCTCTGGATCTGGAAAGAAAACACCCACTTTAAACCCTCATAGATCTGGCCTTTAGAGCTCAAATCGATCCAAATAAAGTGTTAATTTATTTTTTTGACTACTCTGAATCTAATAAAATGGCATTTTCTGCACAAAAAAGCACCCAGCAAAAGGCTCTTGCTTGATTTTCTTTGGATCTGAGAAGGGGCTTGCAAATCTGGATGTTATGATGCCATGTAAGAGTTGATTGATGAGCTCTGATACCATGTAAGAGTCGCCAATGGACTCAAGCTCTCAAGATCACCTACAAAACTAGAGATTTCCTTCTACAAGAAAAAAAAAAAAAAGCAAAGACGATAAATTTGCATGATAAGGATGCAATAATGATATTGGATTGAATAATTACATGTGAGATCATTCTTTTAAATTTGCAAGATAGAAAACCCTAAGTGAGCTTTTAAAATCCCTAAGGTAAACTTAATAAAATGTAATTAAATAAATAATTACACCAACAATAATACCAAACGATGAGACTAACTTTCCATTGGAAATTATAAACTACGAGATTTAACTTCCCATTGGAAACTATATTCGTAAAGTTTTTCATGATCATACAAAACCAATACTCAGTTAAGAACCATGTGACATAGGCTAAAGGCTACCTGTTGCGTTGCAAATTCTACCAAATAGTTTTAAAGGCTTGTCATCAAGTATTATAATACGAAAAGATTATTTAATCATAAGGTGCCTGATAGATTCCCAAGCCCTCCACAAAGAATAGGAGATGATTAAAGTTGACAAGTTTCACACTAACTAAGTTAACTGGTTAGAAATATTATGCATTAACTAACATTTTCTATTGCCCACTACGTTCAAGGCATTTAATTAAAAAGACAACATAAAGCATAATAAATTCCGGAAGAGGAGAAGACCTTTTGACATACTTGAATTCTTTAATCCATGGACAATAGGTGACCTACCACTTAGTAATTTTATTATTAATCTTTTCAAAACCACATTGCCACATGTCTCTAAAACGAAGCCTTTTAAGCAAATGGAATACGTAAGTGCCACAATTTTTCTTGGCCCAAACCAATCCCACCCCTAGATGCTAGCACCCAAGCAAGGGGAGAATCACCCCAAGCCAAAATATCATGTATATAAAAAGCAATTTTGGATCTAGAGATCTAGCAACACATTAATCACCTCTTATTCATTTCCTCAATGGTATCTTTCTCCAATTCAAGGAAAAGAGATGTGTCCTTAATAAATTGGACCTTGATCAAAGAATTAGGTAGAACAGTTCCTTTAAAAGGACCCAAAGAAGCATCTCTCAGATAGCAACAGTAAAAAAACGAGGAGCTAGTAGACAACCTTGCCTAATGGATCTTTGAAGGTGAGAGGGGTGAAAAATTTCTCCCTTAATTTTAAATTGAGCATGAACAATTCTAAACAACAAAGAAACATCTTCACCAAATTCTCATCTAACCCTAATGTCTTCAACATAATAATAAACCCCATTTCATTTTACCATATGCTTTCTCCAAAGAAATTAAAGCCATGTTTCCTTCCCCAAGAAATTCCCTCCCAACTAGTAATGTATACTACCCTCTACAAATCCAATTTAAGTGATCAAAATAATCTTCAATTTAATTCATTATACATAGAGAAAGCACTTTAAAAAGGATCGTATAAGAGACATTTGCCAACTTAATAGGTCTCTAGTTTTTTATTTGAATTCAATCTCCATCCTTCAAATAAATTTGATGCCTTCTAAAAAAAATGACATCTAAATACACTCCCACTAGTTCCATGGCACTCAAATTTTCAAAACTCTAAAGGAAAATTCATTAAATCCTAGCAATTTTTCCTCTTAAATACAATCAATAACATATTTAAATTTATCTCAATCTAAGGCATGTTGGGCAGAAATCTCCCTAGGAACACAACACACTCTTTCTATTTCTTCGACATCTTCACTAACACACTCTAAGGAGAAAAGGCCTCTACAAAAGTGAAAAAAGCCTCCTCTAATTTCTTTAAAAATTAAAAGAGACCCCATCACATGTACCAATGCCTTGGATATTCTCTCTTATGTGCTTGGGTTTAAGAATCTTAAAGATATATCTTGCACCCTAATCACCTTCACTAATCTAAGTCTAGCTCTAGTCCTTGTATCTAAGACTGCATAATTCTAATGCATTGTAATAATGTTTGAGCCTAACCACGTGTTCCTACAAAAGGCAATCCTCTAAATAGATTTAGAGAGACTGTTCAACTCTAATCAACTTTTTTAACTATTTTGATGGACATTTTATTGGTTTAGCTTTAATTCTATCATAGGATCTAATGATTTTTTTGGTAGAGCTTCAAAACACTCTTGGTAAGGATGAATATCTTAATGCGGCCTAGTCGAGGTCTTAGCCAATTTGTAAACATTTTTTATCATATCCATATAATCCCTATCTTGAAAATGAGTGTTCTCTTATGGTTCTAAGTGTTTCTTCCCCTCCTATTGTTGCTCCATATCTCACTTATTTCCAAATCCGCAAATCTCAAATTCAACACTTTCAAAGACCCAACTTCTTCTTCCCACACCACTTCAAAATATTTTCTTCATAATTTTTCTTGCTTTCCACAATCAAAGGATGAGGTGTAATACTCCTTTTATTCACAAATGAACTGACCCCCTTCAAAAAAAATCTCAAATTTATTATTCTCAAATGTTTCTACCTTGATTACTATAACAACATTCACTACCATTCATTTAGGATAAAAGCATTAGCCAAAGTTTCAATCTTAATGCAATCGCATTTCTACCTCTTTCCTTTACCTCTTCCACCTCACCTTTACACAAACTCAATTACTTCCCACAAAGCATAAGAAGTACTTCAATACACCCTTAAGCACCTTTCCTTTACCTCTTCCACCTGACCTTTACACAAACTCAATTACTTCCCACAAAGCATAAAAAGTACTGCAATACAATCTTAAGCACCCAAAAGTTGGGAGGTTAGAAGCTCTTATGGAGGATAATCTTCCTTTACACTCGTGTCTTCCAATCTCTCATTGAAAGTGTATGAATGTTAGAAGACAAGATGGCATATTAAGCCAAAATGGAACGTAGAGCCTATCAAAAGTATATTTAGTCATTTAGAAAATTGTTTATATGAGTGTTGATTTTTAAAATAAACTCCCCAAGATGTGTTGGATTGTCTTTGTACAGACTTTTATATAGTTCATGATTGCAATATTTGTGTTCTTTTATCAAATATAGAGAACTAGTGAAAAACAAAGGCAAACACTTTAGTAGCTTAAATAATGGTTTCATGGAACAATGTAGAATCACTCCAAATAGTTTGTAATGAATTTACTCATTATACGCCAATAATCTAAGCCAATATATGCACTTTAAAGAAGAATTTTTTCTTCTTTCTTTTGGTTACTTGCCTTAAACACCTGTTCATCCTACCCGATACGATCTCTACCCCAAGTCCACCATGTTTTTTCACGTTAGTTGATTTTGAGTTCTGCATTTATCAATATCTTTTAAGTAGGTTACATAATGAAGTATTTGGGCGCTCAACTTGAGCTTCAACAATATTCTTATACACCTTTTCCTCCCTTATATCATATTTTTTTACAGAGAAATAGAAATTGCAATATTATTGTGTAACAAAATCCGTCGCTAGTCAAAGAACCTTTTGGTAGGGGAACAATCTTAAAGTTACTTTTTCCTTCTTTTGTACGAGCATGCAATGATTTAAGCCTTCTACTTAACGCCAGTAATGATATGAAAAACATAGGTTAAAAACATGTGATTAAAAATATAAAATAGTTGTCCATTTAAAAGTGTTTTCCAGAGTTGAGTCAGACTATTAAATTGATTATAATTGTCTTTTATATTAAATTGGAAATTTCATGTCTCCAACTGCTGTTGATGTCGATGCATCGTGCATGGATGAAGGTGAAACTACTAATCCAACTAATTGTAAAAAGCCCACGTGGTGCAGGAGCACCCCTTCAACAAGCCAAATATACATCTGAGGGAGAATGAGGTTTTAATATGATGTTATGTTTTATACATTTCTATGTTTGTTCATGTTGTCATGTAGTACTGATGTTGTCATTTCATGTTTGTAATAAAGACCCCATCATGTGAACTAGTGTCACAAATTTAGCATCATGATAAGCCAATTTGGACATATTAGACAATTGGCGTATGTGGACAATAAAATCAAGTGTGTGGTGTTGTTAGGCGTTTATGTTTTGTCTTGTGCTAAACGTGTGTCTTGGAACATGGAAGTTGTAACGACTCCAACCTTTGGTATTCCGGTTGGAACTGGATGTGAAGAGAATATAAACACATTTCCGGAAGAGGAGAGGGCCGAGAAAAAGTTTTGATTGAAAAAATAAAAATTCTGTCAATTTGTGTTTATAAGTTCTATTTTTTGTATAAATTCTCTGTGTATCGAAATTGCCCTGTGTATATTCTCTGTATCGAATTGTTCTGCAGATAATCTAGCTTTCTGTTGTCGATATGCAAGATTAAGACCATTCCACTGGTGGATTTCTTTGAAATCAATGGAAAGGACCCTGTACATAGTTTTCTAATTTGTTTTCTTTTTGTTCGTGTTTATGGCGGAATGGGACAGAGGATCCAATCTCTGGAAAAGTTGTCGCAGTAGAGAACCTAGCATCTCTATGTGCTAGGGCTCAAATAGAGACTGCAAATTTGGTTGCAGAGGACATCATTGGCGTGAGATTCGAATATACATTTTATGTATATACGTCAATTGCATGCTAGGAACAGTTTGTGAGTGTATCGCATTTGTATGCGAATATCATCCTATGTATATCCTGCATCTGTGTGTCAGGTTGCAAAAAGCATGTTCTAAATGTATATTGGAATGCATGTTGGAAGTTCGCCTTTCTGCAAATATAAGCAGTGACCGACAACAACGATGAGAATAACCGGCAATAGAAGGTTAAGTATTACACATGCAAAATTGAAGGTGTTGCCGACAGTATATGTTCGCGGGTGGTTGAACCGATTCAAAGGTTCAACAGGTTCAATTGGTTCAACGGAATCTAAGCGAAGTGACCGAAAGGTATCGGTAGAAGGATTTTAAAGTTGGCCGAAGAGTATGTGTCGCCGACAGTTGAACCGGTTCAACGGTTCAATATAATATGGTTCAACAGTTCATTTGATTCGCCAGTTCAACAAGGAGCAAATGGTTCAACGGTTCAATGAACTCGGAGGTTCAAACGGTTCAACCGATAATTGCCGACAGCATTAAGTCTATGCGATGGGAGTATGTTGAACCAATAGTGTATGTTGAACCGAATAGTTGAAGGTTCAACGAGTGTATTGGGTTCAAGTGGTTCGAAGGTTCAACCATGGCAATAGTTCGGTTTTTTTGAACTGTTTTCACCACTTCATTGCGTGCTCCGCATCACCACGCTTGGTAGCAAAACTTATATTGGAAGTCAAACTTCACCAATTGTGAAAAAACATGCAAAAGAGTACAGACTAAACCCCATATGTAACATTTGAGAAGTGGGCATTAAAAAAAATTAAATCACTCTCCGAACAACTGTTCCAAGTGAATTCTCTACAAAGCATCAGTCACTACTCAAACAATGCTCAGACAGGATCTCGGTCTCATGAGGGATATCACCTTTTGGGCAAAGAAGATAAGGAACAAATCACCTGAACACCCTGACCGGTGCAAGAAGAATCTATGTATCCACATGCATGGTTAAAGAAGAATCTTTAATCAAATTTTGTTGAACTGTCAGTGCATTGTAGCAATCATGTCTAACCATATATTTTAGCGCTTTGTGGTTTGCACTCACTATAGAATGGGGTAACAAATATAGCAAAAAGACTGTTGAAACCTTGGAGATGTCGAGGATTAATTTTCAAGCTTGGAGAGGTAACATCCTTTCATTGACTCAAAATTTAGTTTTTGTGATAATGGAGAGCCAATTGTATCTTAGTTTTGGCATCAGATCCTACTACGGTTGAACACGTTGTTGTTCAGTTTGAGGATTATAGATGCAAATCCAAGTTTGGCATAACAAATTTATGGATCGGATGTTGTACGTGAAATTAGAATAAGAGGATGAAATGGAGCAATGCAGTTTCTGCAAATATTGAAATATAAAGTGTGTCCGCTTAATGATCACTTTCTGTTGCTCAATTTATTAATCCAAAAAGAGCTGGTACACAGCTGCAACGAAATATAATTATAGGTGATGCTACCAGGATACTAAAAATGAATAACCTGTTTTTCATTTTTGTTTACTAGCACATGAACTTTCAGTGCAAATGAACAAGAAATTAATCAATTGTAGACCAAAACATTAAATATATATTTAGCTGATTTCACATTCACCCAAGATTAGGCATCCCCAACTCTACTCAAGTGAACAGTTGTGATAATATTCTGCAGGATTTATGATAAATAGCTATGTTACGGGAAACATGCCATGGCAGAACAATTATGTCTAGCTGCAAAATATTTAACACATTAAATATTTGAAGGCTCATTTTTATATTCACCCAAAATTTAGGCATCCCCAACTCTCTTCTGACACTCCACTGATAACAGTTGTGATAATTTTGTGCAGGATCTATGATAAATAGCTATGTTACAGGAAACATGCCCTGGCAGAACAATTACGTGTAGCTGCAAAATATTTAAGTGGATCAGATTCATAAAATGATTGGTTATATTACAAACCAGTTGTTTTCTTTGTTTGAAGACAAGTGCTCCATAAGACCTGAGCATACAAGCACCTTTAAATGAGCATCAAGATTCCCTTACATCAAAGCATCTGGATGCCATTTCAACATTAATTGTTATCCAAATCCAAAGAATTGATGTCAACTTCATGCTGCTACCAAAACAATCCATGGTAAATAGTCTAAGTTAAGGGTTCAGATTTGGTTCTGGGAAAATTGTTTTTAGGGTTAGGTACAGTTTGGGTACATCCATACAATAAATTTTATATATATATATATATATATATATATATAAGCCTAAAAAGAGGAAATAAGTAAACATATAACATACATATAATAAACAAAACAGCCATAAAAAATTTATAAGATCGTATTTGCCTCAATATTAAAAGCTATAACCGCCTTTCTATGGACCCCACCAAGGATAAAATCCTACCAAACCACAAAAGCAAAAAAATAAAACCCACAATATGAATGCGATGGACACTTAAAGGCACTAAAAAGTAAAGCATGTGTTGTTCCTAATAATGTGTAGCCAGTAATTATTGTTTTTTACAGAGAAATGTGGCAGGTAATACTGGAAGACTTACCTTAAAAACAAGCCATAAAACCCTCCAACAGCTGTGAAAATCCCCAAAACTAAAAAAAGAAAAGAAAAAAGTCAGAGAGACATTCGAACTTAAAACAGCAGCAGCAGCAACAATAATAACACCACCACCAAACACCATCATTTTTATGCACATACTCATTGGCCATCATTGCACAGAGAAGTATAAGAATGTGAAGCCTTGGGTAATGATTGCCTTCCTACCACATTCTGCTTGGCTTTCTAAACCGTAATGATTGCCATCCTACCACATTCTGCTTGGGTTTCTAGCGAGTAATGATTGCCTTCGTAATGTTTTATTTATTCTTCCCTTGAAATGTTATGACCCAAAAACAAATTAACAATAATAACACCACCACCAAAACACCATCATTTTTATGCACATTCTCATTGGTCATCACTGGACAGAGAAGTATAAGAATGAGAAGCCTCGGGTAATGATTGCCTTCCTACCACATTCTGCTTGGCTTCCTAACAGGTAATGATTGCCTTCCTAATGTTTTATTTATCTTCCCATGCAATATGACTACGAAAATAAAAATTACAATAAGAAGAAAAACCAAAAAAATTAACAATACCGTAGTTTGCAGAGGATTCACTCTGGGCACAGGAATTGGACCCTGGATTTGTCCGGGTACGTCCCAGCCAAATCTAAGGCCCATGCCCTGTCTGCAGCCACAGTAGACTGGATCAGGAAAAAACCAGACCCAGATCTGGGGGTTTTCCTGAGAGAACCAGGAACTTAGGACTTTAGTAACATCTGGGAGACTTTATTAAATTGTTATCCAAATATATAGAAAGAATTGGTGACTTAACACTGCCAAACAAAACAATACATAGTAAGCTTTTTAGTAAACATGAGAGAGAGAGAGAGAGAGAGAGAGTTTCAAAAAACAGGGTATGCATAAGAAGCACCTACATGGCACAAAATCTTGAATGAAAATCATGGCCTTGTGGCATTCATATGTGACCTTTGGTAGTGAACCAGACAAAAGGGCAGCATAGAGGTATTTGAAAGGCTCCTTAGATGAAACATTGACCATGCTCATCGTAACAGAAAACACATTAAAAACCATTAACACCACTCTAGATTGCACAAGGAATGGCCTGGAAATAGCACAGATGCCCTGTACATATGCAACCTTAAAATAAATTATTTATTTTAAATTACCACGTTAATTATAATACAAAGCAAATAAAGTTTTTATAACTCCTATAACAGATAAATACGATAAACATCATTTACAATCCTGAGCATTCCAAATTTTGGTATACTCCCGCATAAAGTGGCAAACATATTTACCAATTATGTTTGTACCTTTGGTTACAGAAGAGCAACACATCTCCAGTAGTTTCACTTGAGAAAAGAAATACTTGATCATTGTTATAACTTATAGGTTTGGACTTGCTATTATGACATAAAAGCTAATTATACATTACCAATTTACCAGCCTATACAAGAGTGAGCTGTAATAGAAGGCCCATGTCTCAGGACACCAAGGCCAGCCATAAACTCAGTGTTTATGACAACCAACAGCCATACACTCGGTTAACACCTTGGAAAGTGACACACAATGTCATCTGCTTCTCTTATACTCGAATGATATCTTAAAATATCCATGTTTGTCCTTACTGAATCCAACCAGCAATTGTAATCATTCTGCTAAGGTATACAACACCAAAGATTTACAGGTGCCACAAAAAATTGCACATGCAACTTGAAGCAGACCAAGGAAAGCCATTCTCCTGAGGTCATCTAAACATTAAAGCATATCCTACAAGGTAGACTTCATCTGCAACAAACAGAGACATTATAAAGACCAGTAACCTTGCTTCATATTGAATGCCTTACTAGAAAAGGCTTGTAAATAAAGGATTGTGGTAGACCTTAATACCAGTGCCTAGTGTCGTCTGTACCCCTGCTTGAACCTATTCTTGCTGCATTAAATTTTGATCTCCCTCTTCCTTTGTTGCTCGCAGAGGCTTTAGAACTGCTGCCTTTAGCTCCAGCTAGTGTATTATTTACATCAGATAAACCATTCTCCAAAGCTTGAACCAGATTCTCAAAATAATTACGGGTTACACTGCAACAGTAAAAACCCCTTAAGGACAATCGAGATGCACTAAAAACAGGTAAACATATGCAAAACTAAATTTGGAATTGGAAAATACCTGGTAAGACCTGCAAGCTTTGTACGGAAGTCATTAAAATCTTTTACAGCAGTTTCACCCTCAATATAAGTTTGCAATTCTTTTTCGGCACACTGATGAAGTCGTTCTAAACCAGATTCAGCTTCACCTGAAAAGGAAGGTGCAGAACACCTTGTCTGGCCTTAGAAACTATGTTAAATGCTACAGACTACCATTATATACTTCTCAATAGCAAGCATACCTTGCAAGTACTCAAAGAATTGCCTTTTAGCATACTCAATTTCTGGAAGATAATACCCATATGCATACGTCCATTTCAGCACACGCCGACATTCAACTATCTGCAATTGCAAAGAGACCACAATAAATAACATTACCATTGCTGAAACAAAACTTGTGCATATCTATCATTAATTAATTAGTGTATATTATATAGTTATACTATAGAATTATATGTTCTAATCCGGTTCCAAAATTCTATGCATATGTTTCAGTAATTCTCTAAACTCATAAATAAGTTGACATTTCATAAAACAAACAAAACAAAACATTCTAATTCAGTTTCTGAAAACAACAGCAATTCCTTCTACCTGTAAAAGAGTCCACTCAAAACATATTACATGGAAATGCATCTCAAGTATCCAAGAAAAATATGGATCTTCTGTTTTCAATATTGCCAATACCAAATGCTCCTCAATGATTTTGTACTGCATACTTACATGAAATGTCAAATAGCAAACTAATGTGTGCAACAAAGCAATTCGTAAAGTTCTACCCCTTTCTGTCTACTATCTTTCCCAGCATTCAGCATAGTACAAAACTTTACTTGTTCTAGCCAATGACAACCCTGTATTCTAACATTTAGTCATCCTAGAAAGTGACTTTGTTGCGCAGCATAATTTCAAGCCCATCCAACAGACATTGTCTGGAAAGGCACCTGAATAATTTCAATTTTCCATAGTTTTTCCTCAATGATTTTGGAGCTCAATGTTCATCTTGTAAACAGTAAGATCATCAATGTGCACGGCAAACTTACAAGTATCTCTTTATAAGATCTAAATGACAAATCCAAGAGTGCAAGAATGTTATTCATTACTTGGATATGGCAATGGGAAAATTTTCCTCAAGTAGTTTAGGGCAACCTTCTAATTGTACTAAAGACGTCCATATCTAACTCATAAGGACATGTTTTAACATTTTACTGAAACTAAAAGCTTAAATACAAAACTTGTTAAGCAAGCAATAATATTATATTATTACAACAAACTATTGTTGAGTAGATTCGTGTTCAGAAGATTCAGAGAAACAGACATGCCCTAAAATCTATTCTGAGAAGACAAGCCATTATATTCCTATCTTCTCATAGCAATGTTGTTTTTCCGTATATTAAGAACCATCAATAGCAAAATCCAGTATTATTTGATTTAATTTAAAGCATAGCATCCATCAACTTCTTCATATTTGTAATCCATTAATCAAAATAGTTTGGTTTGGTTTCTTTATTCTGATATCATATCATGGGGTGATTGGGGATGATCTCTCAGGACCAGAACATTTAAGACTATTATTGAATAATTAGAACAGTTATGGGAGTTCTATTCATTCATTTGCTTTGGTAATGGAGAATTTTCACAGCATTTCCACAGGCCCAATTCAGGCTTTTAGTTAGGACTCTAGTTTTAATTTTAGTAGAATTGATGATGGACAAGTCCTTTCGAATCCCTCGATGGCTAATCTGGTCAGATCTGCCTTAAGTATTTTTTGAATATATTCTCAGATTAAAAATGTAAATATCCTCTTTCTTGATCAAAAAAAAATTTTTACGACAATAATAATTACAGGGGCTGCTATAAACACACAAACACTTCTAGTGTAACGTCCTATATCGCCATCATTATTATCATTACTCATTATATATTGCCTAAATTTTTTGAAAAGAATCAACTCACATAGCCCGATATGCTACAGCTCAGACAATCAATTGTGTCTGGTTGTGGACAGTAATCTAATTTCATCCTTACTATTAAGTACTCTAAATAGAAAGGAAAATGAAGCTGAGGCGTTGATGCTTTTAGAAGGGATCAAACTGGCTTTTTTGATGGGATGTAAGTTTCTGCAAGTTGATGGAGATTCTCAGGTGTTGATCAAGGGATGCATCCATAAATATTAAATATCTTAAAGATTGGAAGCTTAACAGTATCTTAGAAGAAATTCTGTCAATTATTGGTCCGATTGAAAAAAAATTTCCTATTATCATTGTTATAGGGAGAGTAACCGTGTTGCAGATTGCCTTGCTGATGCAGGGTTTATCAATTTCCCTTCTCAGTGAAGACTAGCACCAACCCTGCAGATTGGGATATCCGTTCCTTATTAAAGGCACATTATTGCTCCTTGGTCTCATATATCCCAAACCAAATTTCTGCTCGCCATCTCAAAAGTGACAGTACCTAAAGGTGCAATGATTAAAATGTAAGTTTGGTACCACCACACCCAGCTTCATCATTTGCTTCATTCGCGTAGCTTCTTCATCAGCTCGTTGTTTTAAGTCACTCACAGGGATTTTTTCCCTGTTCTTTTGTTTGCAGATGTTTTGGCAGCTCTGTTGAGAGTTCTGAAGAGTGCAGGCCTCTCTCTGTGCACCATTGAAAATGAGAAGCAGCCGAACATATAGGTATATGCCTTACAATAGCACTGTCACAAACCATAGCCTAAGATGGATTGTCAACATCGTGGATGCTGCACTACATATTGTTTACATTAATGATATCCTGCACAACAGGTCTGAGGAACTCTGGGGTGCGTCACATATAGGCATCCATCAGAGGATTTTGTTACGAAAGTAGGCAATAGAGTTTCAAACATGATGGCTAGAGATTGGATTCTTGATCAGATTTTTCTAAAGAATGAAATTCTACATCTTGGGGAGCACTCTAACAAGGATCCTCAAGAATTGGAATAAGAGAAATTTTGTTTCCCTCCAATGGAAGGGATGGGAAGCAGCAAGTGCACTCTGCTGCCACTGGAGAAAAGGCGGGGCAGATTTGGCATGATACTGGCAGGACTTAGCTCTGCATGTAGACAATTTGCAGGTCATCCTTTGTAATGATTGCTTGGAGGTCTCCAATCTTTACACCCTCCTGGGCATTTCCCTGGTCCTTCTAATTAACCATTTGTAGTAGCTTATGCTTCTTAGTATTTTGTAGTTGCTTAATGCTTATGTTTGTGTTCCCAGCCTGGCTGTGGTTTTTGTTTTCGTAATGGTTTCCTGGCCTTAGGCCTTTATGTAATCATTTTATATCGTTCAGTGTGGACCCCTAGGAACCCACCATTAACCTATCAAAAAACACTAAAGGGAGTGCTATAAACATACAAAAGCTTCGAGTGTAAAGTTAAACACTGTCATTATTATCATTAATCATTACAAATTGCGCTATGGTTTCAACAAGAATATTTTCACATAGCAAGATATAATACAGATTTCATAATCAATTGTGTCTGGCTGCGGATTCTAATATAATTTCATTCATTCTACTAATTCCTGTTTTTTTTTCCATCAATTTTATGACCGAGTCTTTTCTAATCTCATTTAAGCTACTGCATCTAGATTTCAGTTTCATCTTGGGGAAAGAGGTCATGTGATAATAATAATATTATTCATTGCCACCAAATTATTACTTTTCTCTTAATTCATATTAAACTATGTTCCACAGCATTTCAGGGACGGCGGGGTGATGGCAGTACTCGCCGTTAAAAATCGGCGAGTACTCGCTGTAAAAACCCTTGCGCTAGTAACCTTTAGAATAACTCATGACTGAGTTAATGCATAAAATCACCGTGATTTTACTAGAAAAAATCGCAATAACCCTCCCAGACTCGCGACGACTCACCCAGCGCAGAAAAACTTGTCTAAAATCGGGTATAAGAGGTCTGAGGGACATTTCGCAATTTTATTTTTTCATTTTTGCGTTTGGACAGCTGATGGATGAATCAGCAAACCCTAGCTCGTGGATTTAACAGTGATTTTCGTGGTTTTCTGCTGTACCAATTTAGGTAAGTTCATGTGGTTTTTTTTTTCTGCTGCATTTGCATAGACAGGCCATAATTAAAGTATAAACATTTATATGACTGATGAACAAAACCACAATTCATCAAAAAAAAAATTAAAACATAGCGGCAGCAGACTTATTTGAGCTTTAGTCGTAGAAGAAATTTATGAATTCAGTTTTTGTTGATATTGAAACTAGAAGTTTATATGTATGGAAAATTTGAACTCGGTTTTGTGGTCTATGAAGTGTATTGAACTTTAATTTCGATCTATATATGAAGGAAATCAGTAATATGGTTCATAAATTCAGTAATATACATGTTTTAAAAGCATGTTTTTAAAAATTAATGCATTTTTTAATGTTCAATAAATTTGCCGAGTTTTTCCCCGAGTTTTTGCCAAGTCCCTAGTTTTTAAAAATTTTGGGTCAGCCAAGTAGTTGCCAAGTCCGAGTTTTTAAACTATGATATATATGTTTAAACATTCATATAATAATATATTACTTATTAAATTATTAATAATATATTAAATTTGATATTAAACTAAATCAGATTTAATTTAATAATAATGGCAATCAGATTTAAACATAACTTACTTAGGGTACTTGGATTTAAACTAATTTAAAGGTTCACAATAAGAGTGGAATAAATAATGCTATTGGGACCAGATTCGACAGCAGATTGAATAGCTTCCTCAGGTCTGTAAAAATTCTTGAATCCAAAATGGTCTTTAGTTTTGGTAATTCGAGCTCCCAATTGAAGCAAAGTAGCAAACCATGCGAGGTAACTAGAATGGATGAAACTGATTTCAAAGGGAGAAGTGCAACCAGATAAACATACCATAATAAAACCTAAAAGCAAAAGAGGATATTCTAGATTTAACCAAACATATTCTGACATGAGCCGGCATATATCACATGTCACCTTTGATCACAGAGCTGCTACAGAGAGATTGAGAGTGAAGACTTGTACCTGGGCTTCGATATGTTAAAAGTAAAACAACTGGCTGCAACCACCTACCCATATAGTTGTGGAACTCCATTGACTTCAAACGGCAGGCAAAACTGTTTTTTTTTTTAATTGGAAGTATTTTTTTAGAAATAGACGAATTTTTTTTGCGTTGAGGACGTCTAGACACCCCTAAGACAGTGGAGGGATCTCTCAGACATCCCCTTGGTGTTCTGCCTTTTTAGTACATGTCCCGGGGACGTTTCGGCATTTTGAAAAAAATTGGGGACAACTAGGGGACATCCCCTGCCGTCTCACTGTCTCGGAAACTGCATTGAGGATGAGGATGTCAATTTCAGAGTCGGGGACACATCCCCATGGAACATAGATATTAAACAATTTCATCATTTTATCATGGGTTTCAGTGTTTCACCAACAATAACTATGTGATGGCACCCTACCACCTCACAAATCAGTGCCTAATTAGACGATTAGATGCTGCATATCCTTAAAAGTGAATATGATCCAAATGCATTTTGTGATGCCACCAAGTCCATTCTCATAGCATACAGTAATGCCAAAATATTGTCATGGTTTGTGGTACTTATGAACACACTTCCGAGGCTTGTGGTATCTCCAAGATCATCAATCCACACATTCATTTCTCTCACTATCTGATACAGAAGTGACTGCAGTTGGGAATATGGAAGGTGAAAACACCATGTAAATTCATAATCATGACAGCTGATAAGGCATTTACAGAGATGGATGACTGGGGATCTGTTCCATAACCATCGTTCAAGGAATCAAGAGTGTAGCAGTGGATGTGGAAGGAGCTGAGAGAGGGAGAGAAAACTCTCGTAATAAGCACATGTACTTTTGTAAACAATACATATTAAGAAAGGAATTTTTGGTATTCAAACAGGAGGATGAAATTTCCCCGTTGTTGGAGCTCATTTTGCTGCAATTTGTGATTGATTGCCTAGTGCTTACATTGACTGAAGCATAATAATCATAACCTATATGAAAGTAATTTTAAACCTGTGTTGATGAGTCATAGATGGGCTACATAAAGCTATTGTGGATCAGATTCGTATACTTATTAAATAAATAACTGATGCAGGAGCATCCGGGCTTACCAGCAATCCTGAACAAAACAAAATAATTATTCTAACAATTTTGGTTTTGCCTGTCCAGTTTTTGTGTTTGTCTGCAGGTCTTTCTTTTGGCTTTTGATGTGGTTCATACTCCTTTCTGGCTACTAACTCGATTTTCCTTCCATCTATTCCTGGACGTTGCTTCTAGTGCTGGCGCGGAAAAAAACCTTTTTTATATCTATGCTGCTGCTTATCTGAGCGATATTCCTAGTGTGGGGTCCACATGCCTTCCTAGGCACTATCCTTCCCACTTTTGGCCGGCAGTTGCTGCTGGCATAGATTCTTCAGTTACAAATTGTCTTTGGTTTCCAAAGGGCCCACAAATTAATACCCATGTGAACAGTTACAAGGCGGCTTCCTATCTTAATCCCATGCACTGACAAATATCACCTTACCGGGTGCTTAAATTGGAATTTTAATAATGTTTAAATGTTTCTTGGGCCAGCGAATGTGGATACCCAGCTTTGGCTGCGGTAAACTTCTTAACCACCATCTTCTAATTTCGGCCTCCACTTTCCTTCACAAAATCAGCTTCAGCAATTAATCCTGTCCATCTGGCACAGCCATATTCATCAGGAAAATTGTGGAGTCATAAGAGGACATTTTTCTTAGCATTAGCAAGGGGATACAAAAACGTAGGAGTCTAGCTGAGTTGGATCGCTGCTGAAGCACAACTCTTGTGAATTTTCTAAAGCAGTCTTATTGACTGGCTGATTGCCTGAAATTAAAATATTGTTGAGCCTCGAGTGATAATAATTCAACTGTAATTTACTGTTATTTTTGCTGGGACAGACTGGAACTGTACTAGCAGAGCATATGTTTTCTCTAAGATCGTGAAAATTAAAAAAAAGGCCTGCTGGTCCATATAGGCCTGTAGCTTCTGTTACTTATCTGAGATATACCTGTCATTGTCAGAGGCCTATGCGCCTGTAGGAGGTTGGTTAGTAGATAGGCTGTTATGCCTATGTCCATTGTAATTCTGAATTCTCTGAATATTTAAAGACAGTCAAATATTACTGTTTTAATGCGTTGTCTGTCATATGGAAATGGCTGCCCGAATTGGCTATCTGTTAAAGATACCCAGTTCAGGACAGCATTAATAACCAAATATTGGATGCCTCAGATATCTGAAGTGTACTCAAATTGATGGTTCTACTGCTCATTATATCTTTGTATGGATCTTATAATTATACAATAGAAAGATCAAATGTAATCAAGACAGTGATTTCTGCTTTGCCTTCACAAATCAGAAAAGAAATATTAGACCAAATCTATGCTAAAATAACTCCTTGAGCACCCAACAGGCAAGCATATTCTATGACATTTAACTGGCAACATATGATTCTAATAGGTGGAAATATAACTAGTCCGAATGTAATATACCATCAAGAAGAAATGACCATATTTAATTACCTGTAACCATGCATCAGTCACAAACTTCAGCTGTGAAACAGGTTGACACTGCTTGTCACTCAGCTTTTCAATCTGCATATTCCACAGCAATAACAAACATTAAGAAAAATCGTCAATGGTAAAAAGTGACATCAGCAACAACATTTCCAAAGTTCAATTTCTCTCCAACTTCCATTTAAGTGTGCCACCATATTGTATTTTTTTTTTCAGTTTCAGTTACCCAGTAAAAAATGAATATTTTGGTTTCTCAACTTCACACCCAAGTTGTTTATGTTGGCAGAATCTAAAATTTTGAAACTAGAAGTGCTACAAAGAAACAATGAGGTAAGAATTACAAATCACCCACATGCATAGATGACCAAAATATGAATAAACACAAAATCACATATAACATATTCAGAGATAACAGTCCAACTTCGCCTTGGAATAAAAAACATCCTCTATAATAAATATTCTAAATCTTTAGTACAATTACAGGGGATTGTGTATCTATGTATTGAAACTCATATGACATTTCAAATGCAGCAAATAAAAACAAGAAAATCTTGAAGAGTTATAACAGCCACCAAAATCAGTGAATAATGTTTGTCAGGCCCTACAAGCAAACTTTAAGTTAAAATAAGAGGGCATTCTTTATTCACTTAGTGGCATTAACAAATGAAAAAGAAATCAACAGAGGCGGCAGAATATATAACAAGAACAGTAATCATACAACTAGCTTCCATGACCTGACATATCAAAGACATCTATGATGGGATCAGAATTACAACAGCATGTCTCAGTGCAAGTAACATGTCCATATAGCTTATTTCAATGGGCATCCATAACCAGTAACTAGATCTTAGAGAGGACCCCTGCCAATGATGAGCAATGACAACTAATTGAACTGATCATCCTTAAAAATCCCAACCATACAAGCACCATTCATTTAGAGAAGAAAGTAGCATATATCCCTCATTCTTGTCTGTACATTTTCCAGAGGCCTCGACTCTAATAGTAGTACTGCCAGAATGAGCATTTACAGTGTTTGCAAAAGGCATCCACCACATATGGTAGTAACACAGACTTGAAGGGAGGTCCCACCAAAAGATAGGTGGCAGGGTGGAAATGAAGCAATCATACACTTACGAGCCAATTTGAGTCCTCACAGCACTGAAACTGGACCTAAAATCAAGTGCACAGGATACCTCTAATTTTGAGTAGCTGCTCTGTATCCTCTTAACATATGAATTCTCTCAGACAGAAACAAATTAACACAAATCAGTAAAAAACCTCCAATTTACTTTGGAAAGGAATAAGATGAACACACAATTCATCCGTCCAAGTAATTACTGACGTCCAGTGTAAATGGTTTATTCTGGTGACCCAACATTTCTCCTTTCATGAAAATGAAACACAGACTGAAATGTGGATATTTTCAGCTATTAAGAGTATCTCCAATTATGTGCAAAACACACAGATATTGTTGCCCACAAGAAAAAGTGTATATATTTTTGAAGAAGATGTTGCTTGTTCTTCCTAAATGAAAGGTACATGCAGATCTAGACAGCTTAGGAACTTGAAAAATCTAAACCACTAAGCAGCCTAACCAATGCATTGTACAAAGGAGAAAGTACATAACATCTAAGCAGCAATTAGACTGCTCACCATCTTTAGACAAAAACAATAGCCAGGAAAACTCTAAAACACAATAGCATAAAGCCTAAAAACTAGCACAAATTTCTGATTGGTTTTAGCTTCCAAATATGCAATCAGGGCAGCATGTTTGTGTATGTTTCTTGCATTGCATCAGTATCGTAATTGTGATTACAATCACAAGTCAGTGGCATTATCACACTCACTGACAAAAAAATCAATGTGTCCAGATTCTCCAGAAGCCAAGGTTATTTACCCTCAAATACAAAACATGTACCCATCTTCCTAACTGCTATGGTCCAACTTTGGTCCTACGGAGTATAACATATTGAGGATATGAAAAAACAACTGCAGGACATAATTAAAACTGAAATCTACACCTGTTAATGGGGTAATAGTTCATCAAAGTATTCACAAGCAAGCTAAATGGATCCCACCTCCACGTGGGTTTCTTAAGTTGAACTTTGATTGTGCCTCTAGAGGCAATCTGGGAGTTGCTGGAGCAGGTGTGGTTATACAGGATTCTTATGGCAGTTTTGTGAAGGGTGACTCTTTCTTGGGGTCTGAATCTAACGACGAGGCAGAGTGGGAAGCAGTGGTGCATGGTCTTTCTATGGCATCCATTCTAGATTGCTAAAAGCTGATTGTGGAAGGGGAGTCGGTGGTCATGAGTCAATGACTCAATACTTACTGCAATGTCCCAAGTCCTAAGTAAGAAGGTATTTGGGTCACTCTCCAGCCTTGTGTGGGATTTCAGACTTTCTCATACTATCATGCCTTCCCTTCATTCCCCGCACCCTGCTTACCCGATCCTTTGCCTTTTGCGGCTTTCCAAGATTTATTTCACCTTGGTACCCTTTCCCTCAATTCCTCGATCCCCAACCCCCATCAATATTGGATATGCCAAAACCCCAATCCCCAACCTCCCACTCCCTTGTTGTTCGTAGACCTACAGACTTTCACTTCCCCATTCACCTTTGCTTCCTTATACACCCGGTGTCACCAACTCCTGATCCCTACTCCCTCCAACATCGGGTATCTCTAAAACCTAATCCCCATTGTCCCACCACTCTGCCCATATGAGCCTGCAGACCTTTGCATCCCCTCGCATCCTAGCATCTCATTCTCCAAACCCCCAACTGATCCCTACTCCCTCCAACATCGGGTATCTCTAAAACCTAATCCCCATTGTCCCACCGCTCTGCCCATATGAGCCTGCAGACCTTTGCATCCCCTCACATCCTAGCATCTCATTCTCCAAACCCCCAACTTCGAACCTTCGGAGAACATAATACCTTCATACGAAATGGAAATACTTCTAAGCCACAGCCCAACTCCTGATCCCCCAGTCCCTCTTGCCATGAATTATTCCTTTCTCAAGAACCCCACCGTTTGAATGAAGAGTTTCACCTATCACCATGGCTGACCAAGGACACCATTAATGGCCCCAAATTTGAATGGGATAAAATGGCAGGAAACTTTCAAATGCCTCTCAGCACGTGTGAGCCCATGGTAGGCCTTCAACCTCTATATAACACAGGCAGTTTCATCAGTTTTGCATCCTTTGGCCATTTTCAAACAAACCCTAATTTGCAGAGTTGAGTGCTTGTGTTCCCTTGTTGGATCTGAGGATGAAAACCCTTGGGTTCAAAAGACCAGTGGACCAATCCCCATTAATTTGCTAGAGATTATAGGACAAAAAAGTTAAAAACCTCTGGGTTCTTGAGAGCAGCTTCATACGAAGGTTGCATCTGCACTTCAAGTGGATGATTTCAGCATTCAGAGTATTTCAGCATTTTGGGTATTTTCAAAAAATATTTGTAATCATTGTAATCTTTGTTATCAGCAAATCTTTGTAAACATTTGAAGCAGCAATATATTTGAATGAAATATTCAGTTCCAGCCCATTTGATACGTGCAAATCTATTTTATTTGTTGTGGGTATTTTAGATCTAAGCATATTTCACATGAATTTTAGCAAAGGGTTATTACACTTAAGCAGAATGTCTTGTTCGAATTGGAAGCTTTGCATTTTTTGGAAGAAGCATATTCAGTTTTTATTTTTAATGGGTTCTAACTTCTAAGATATCTTCTTCACCCATTGCTATCAAGTCCTCAGGCAGCCAATTTTTTATCTAATGTTGGTATAGATCGGATGCCTTTCTTGGCATTTACTAGTGACCACCAAGATTCTTGGTCGGGTTTGGAGAAATTCCTTTTTGATTGGAAAGCTCCCTAGGTCGTGGCCATGGGTGTTTTTGAATTCCTGACATCAATCTTGACATGTTGATTGAATTTCGTGTGTGTCCACTTTAAATGATGTCATTATTATTTTCCCAGCATGGTCTTATTTGTGGCCCCTCCCCATAGATTTGAGGTGTTCCTAACTCGTTCAATGGTGTGTTGGATCATTATTTTCTTTCATGGAGCTGTTGTTTGTCCTCATTTTAGCTTTGCCCTTTGTCAATAGGTTTTATGGCTTGCACTAGAAGTTTCTTGTTTCTGTTATAGGCATGTGGTGAGATTTTGCTCCATGTTGTCTGTCTGCATGCTGCACTGTGGCCAGGAGGCATCTATTAATTAAGCCACAGGATCCTCTCCTTCAGGATAGAGTTTTTAATGATAGTTTATAGACAATTGTTAATTGTCCTGACTCTTTTTCTCTTTATTTGGTCAAGAGCAGTTTAGGTCCCCAAGGTTATGAAGATAACAGCTTGTTAAGGTCGTGTGAGTCCATTCTTTCAGATTTCATGGCAAAGCTGGAAGAGGACATCCCATGTGGCAGTGCATAAGTGGGTGCTGCTCTTTTTGCATCGGTTTCCTTCGCCTTTGGATGTTGTAGAGCCTGCAAGTCCAGGGGTGGTGAAGTATGAGAAGCATGATGGGGTCTTGGGTTTCCTGTGTCTATTGGTGGTTTTGAATAAGGAGTTGTTGGCAGTTAACAAAGCAATGGAAAATCTTCAGTCTTTTTTCTTGGACCTGCACAAGGTTATCAAGTATTTGTCAATGTTGCGTGGACACGGATACGGTATCGGATACGGGCACGGTATCCGATACGGAACGGCTAATTTTGAAGACCCCCAAATACGGGTACGGCTGGATACGGCTATAATATATTATATTAATATATATTTATTATTTTATAATAGCATATATTATATATTTATTTTATTATATTAAATTTAAATATTAGTAAAACATAATTATTATATATATATATAATTTAACTATTTGCTTTTTAAAATAAAACAATAAATATAAAAATCTCTCTATAAATAACTAAAACAAATACTTAAAATACTTTAACATATTTAACTAAATAAAAAATTAAAATAAATAAACTAAATATAATTTAGAATTTAAATTTAAATATTAATAAAAAGTAATAATTATAAAAAAGAAATTTATAATAAATAATTAGCCGATAGGCTTTTATATGTGAGCATTATAGTGCTCAAAAAATTGTTTCACGCTGTAAAAAAATCCACGCCGGAACATTTTATAAACTTGTCTATTGTTCGAAAAGTGGTCTCACGCTGTAAAATAATTCAAGCCGGAACATTTTCTAAACTCGTTCTGTTCGAAAAATTTTCTCACGCTGTAAAAAAATTCACGTCGGACCATTTTCTAAACTCGTCCGTTATTCCTATCGGCGTATTCCTTGAATCTCCTATGGGTGAAACTGCGAATCTCCTATGGGTGAAACTGCTAGTAATAAGCCGCAAGTAATAAACTTAATCCATATTTTAAAGACATTATACTTTGGATACGGCCAATATTTTCAGAATGCTGAACCTAGACGTGTCTGGCGCGGCTCTAAAGATGCCCTAAATTTGGGTACGGGCCAATACGGTATCTGGGCCGTATTTTGGCCGTACCGTACCCGCATCCGTACCAGGTACGCCGGTACGCGTACCAGGGGAGAGGGGCTGCCGTATCCTGCAACACTGGTATTTGTTGGTGCACATAATCAAGGTGTTTTGGAGGTGACAAGCACCATTACCCTCCTCTCCCTTGTTGATGATGTTCTGGTTCAAGCTGTGCAACGTGAAGAGGTCATTCACGGCATTAAATTCGCTGCTCTAGCCAATTGTGGAGGTGAGAAAGTTGCATTCGCTAAGTCACTTGTGGTCACGGATAAAGGTTTGTCTGGAGTTGCCTCTGTGGGTGACGGGGCTTCTCATTCGGCAAGCAGCATCCAGGGGGGTTCTCTAGTCTCCTTAGTATTGAGTGTCTCTGGGTTTGGCTCTTGTTGGCTCCTAGTAGACAGCATTTTGTTTTCTATGTTCTGGATGATACTGGTCCTCCCATGCATGGGAATGTTTTAGCTTTCCCTCTTGAATGTAGATGTTATAGTTTGTTTTTCAGTTGTAATTGGTTTCTTTGAATTTCAAGGGCAGGGGCCCCTATAGAGTCCCCTCTGCTTTAATCAAAAAAAAAAAATCTAAAGATCAAGGCTAACAGTTATTTAAAGGAACAAGATTCACATGCATAATTGCTCAATGCTTAATAGTGTGGCTTTCTAGAGCTAGAAATTTACATCTACATCCTCCAATGAGCTAAAATTACTAAAATATTAGCATGACCTGTGGTAGATGGCTTCTTACAACTGTATATGTCTATTACCTGTACAGCTTGCATATGTTGTAAATCTGACAGTGCCTTGGCCCTAGACTGTTATGCAAAGAAATTGAAGCAAGTGTTAGCTGATAAAAGCATCCATGAAAACAAAATAACTAGTATATTTATATTTAAAAAAATATATCTAAAGTACGCTGAGAGATATCTTTATAAATTACTTCCAGTTAGAATATTTGATATGCTCACATGAGTTAATTTAAAGAGACTATGCTGCGAGACTTTTCTTATTCTTCAAATGTAATAAAGATTTCACTCCATAACTGCCCAAGTTTTTCTATTTTTCTATCCATTTGGCTTCCACGAATTTATTTATTTTTTATTTAACGTGTTAAAGATTTCACTCCATAACTGCCCAAGTTTTTCTATTTTTCTATCCATTTTTATTTATTTACACATTTTATGAATTTTGTTTACATGGGAATCTGAATCTTAATTGTTTACGGGAATCAGAATCTTTTAGCCCTTTCTGTGAGTGTAGAACGCCTCTCGGTGTAATAATATCAGAAAAAGAAGCCATTGGACATCATGAATTAAGAAAATCCAAATCAAACAGAAGATGTTAGATGTTAACTGATTCATTGGTTGCCCATCGCTCATAATAATGGGTGTATCTCTCCAATGAATTTTTGGCCATCTCTCTTCTCCGCTCAGATTCATCATACTGGACATAAAACAAAAAGTATTTAGCATCAAATTAACCCTTGAAATGGTATGGACGGATTTTGAACTGGCAATCCTATTAGTACTATGATATATCTATGGTGTGGAAAAGTAAGTAAAAAAACTGAACAAAAGAGCAACAATGACAATAAACATACAACTCCTTCTTGCTTTGCAGTTTCATATCGATTGCAGGCATAAAAACCACCTGTTCGTTCACCATGTTCTGACCAAGCACCAAGGCATAGCCTACAGCAGCATCAAAATCCATATAGAATACATTAGCTAGTTTATCATCACTAATACTTAGAATGAAATTCAATTGCAGTCATAACTGCTTATTCAGCAGCCATGAACATTAGAGAACCTTAACAAAATCCTTAAATTCTCCAGGAAAAAGAAATTTGGTAGAGCACAGTAAAATATAAGGTAACTATTCTATATACAAAAGCCCAAATCGGAACATAATGTAAAAAAATATCAACCTTGCCAACAACATAAACAAAATGGCATAAATATATTAAAAAAAACTTTTCATTAGGACTGTGTGGCCATTTACTTACCAGCAAAATTCAAATTTACATGGAGGTGTACACGTAATATGCATGCAACCTTGATTTTTCTCAATTGGGCGTTTACACTTTGGACAGGGCTTTGAATTAGCCAGTATCCTGTACATACATCAATGCATTAGAATGGATCTCAGTCAAAGCAAAAAAGAATTTATGTAGACGCATAGCAAAGAAAAACTTAACACATAATTCTTGACAGCTATATGTCATAACTAGAGAGAGGGCTTATTTAACCATCTTCAAATCTGGCAACATTATCCCATTTCCAAGCAAGTAACAAGCACTTTGCAGGTAGCAACTTTTAAGGTTTGAGGAGTCATATTACTAACACATTCAACATACACGACAGGGACTCTACAATTGCTTTCTGATAGAAGAATTACAAGAAATACTGAAATAGGACTAACAAATGTCCTTTATGCAAAATCTTGACACAACAGCCTAGCAGGGACTTAACTATTGCTTTCTGTCAAAAGACTGGAGCAGTAGAATATTATCTAAATTTATGAAACATACCTACCAAATTCAAAAACTGTCAAGATCCTAGAGACAAAATGCATTGAATCTGATCAGAAAACATCTTGATCAATTCAAAGAAAGTGAGAAACAATTGGCAAAGCTAGCATTCAAGATGTAAGAGAGAATGGATGAAAATATTCATTTTGCTTACCAGTTCATGTTTTCTGATTCTGCACTGTTCTTTAAAATCCATTTTTCTACAGTCTCACAATCAACTGGACGATGAGCTTCCTCTGAACACTGAAGTGATTTCAGTCAAATTTATATAAGTCTCGATCTAATATATTAACAAATCAAGAACAATCTCCTGGAAAACAAAAAAATTGCCAAAAGGACTATTAAATAGCACAATATAATAAAACTTACATTATAGCAAAAGTTGTATGAGCATTTGCAAGTAATATCATAGCACCCACTTCCAATGACAAAGTCCACACCATACTCACAGCCAGGAGCTGGACACCATTTGGTCTACAAGGACATCCAAACAACAATTTTTAAGTAAATCCATTATTTCATGCACTCTGTGAGTCCCAAAATATACTTAGAAGAAAGAACGTTCTAAATTACTAAACAAGCAAATATCTGGCATAAGAGGAAAAGACAGACTAACTCCATGTGTTCCTATACAACAACCAGTCAAATGAGATTCTGGAAAAGAAGCATGACCAGTTAAATTATCATTATTATCCCAAACCAGGGAAAAATGGAGTGCCCTTCGTAAAGATTACTAAGAGAGGAACAGAGTATATTCCTAGAATTATATTCGAAAGATGTCACAAAAGACAAGAAAGTTGCTCTGCAAACAAACTCAAAAGGAATTGTCAAACTAGGAAAGGCTCATGTTTAAATAAATTTGACTTCTTCAACATGACCATGAGAATAATCAAACCTTTCTATTGTCTTCAACATATGATCTGAGTAGATATCGTGTATATTTTGTTCTATCTTCATCAGAGACCAGAGAAAGCACCATATTCTCATCAACAGCAGCACCACATGATGGGACTGGACATCGTAAAGAAAGACATCCGGGTCCATCATTTACCGAGGTGTGAATATAGCCTGCAAAGCACAACCAATTATGTTGATGATATGGCATGCAGGACCATTGCTTACCAATAAATGCAAAATGTTCCCTGCACATCAAACTTATTGGATTCAAAACATTCTATCCACATGTGAAAGCGTAACTAAATGATATGTGAAATTGAAATGACCATAATTCCTAACAAGAAAGAAAGGTTAAAAGTGTCAAATAAAAATCCAAATGAAATATGTAAGCATTAATCTCTTCTTTCCTATAAATAACATCCAATTTTACAAACCATGCAGAATCCTTTGCCACTTTGAAACTTGTCAATGGACACAAACCAAGCATGTTCCAATACCAATAATAGACTGAAAATGGCAACAGTGAACACTGCACGATGTTTTTTAGGCAGTGGTACATCTTTGTACTTGGATCAAGACTAAGGATCAGATAAACATGAAAAAATTCAGGTCCAAATAAATACAGAAATTTGTATGCTATCTAGAAAACATCTCAATGAAGCTAAGGTTTGTACTAAATGTCACTGAAATACTATGTTTCATGGAGTCTCGGGATGGGGGGATAGGGGGGCGGTGGGGGTGAGGAAGAAGGGGCATGGGGACCAAGGGCCTAGATTTAAGGATGGCAGCTGGCAGGGATCTGGGGGCAGTGCCCCTCGCAGGGGTCTGGGGGCAGTGCCCCCAATGGGGTTGAGGGGCAGCGCTGCTGCACAAATCTTCATGGCACGCACCATTTTCACAATTTTATCACTATGTTTTCTGCAACACCAAGTCCTTACTATTTCTAACCAAATCTTCATTCTTCAGAAAACTAACAGTTAAGTTGAAGAATCTACCCAGTCTAAATGATGAGGGCTAAGCAGGTTTTATTTAGTGTTCCACAAGACTTGGCACTTGCTCTCACTCTTCCTAATGCTCACACTTAACCAATGAAGACTTGGTTAATACTATCACTGTTGCTGTTGCTCTCACTTTTCCTATCCTAATGCTCTCACTCTTGCAGCTTGCTGTTGCAACTTACAGCCTTGCTCAATGCTGTTGAAACTTAATATTGATTTGGTGTGAGACTGGAATCTTAATTTATTTATTTTTGTGAGTGCTTAGGGTGTGGCTGGGGTCCATAAACCATTAGGGTTAGAGTTAGTGGCCCAAATATTTAAAAAAATGCATGATTGTCTTAAAAAAAATCATTTTCCAGTTATTTTTGACACAAGGACGGCTGAGAGTTTCTGGTGCCTTTGCGGGATGCTGACAAATCCCGGAAATGTCCCAACGTTTCCCTTACGTCTCCAAATCAGGGGGGCGCCCCAGAAATGTCCCCTCTTAAGGGAGACATCCCAAGGAGAGTCATCTACACATTTTTCAAATCAGCTAGTGAATATCAACGAAACTAAGGTGTGCATTAAATAGCACTGCAAGTCTGCAACCAACAGCTAAATTTAGGCTTAATTTGTCTGGTCTCAAGAACATGCTAATAAATTGTGCACCCACAATCTACAATCGCAAAAATTGCTAATTAATACCTAATAATTCAGTCTTCAGAATTGCTTTGATTCAAATAGCAAAAATCTAATTAATATAAAAGGCCCATACTAACCTGTCCAGCATCCATTACAGAAATGATGGCCACAAACAGCTGCCTTCATTCTGTCATGAGAGTACGTGTCGAAGCAAATCCCGCATTGTAACTGCTAGTAATGGAAAATAATTAAGATTTCTGATAGAGAACAGCAAATCCTTATAATAATTTAGTAACATTACATTACAGAACCCAGATATCCAATGCAACTGCAATAGCTTGTCAGAGGTAAACTAATCCACCACTGGTAACTTACCTCCTTTATGTCTGACCTAACCTCTACAGTTGGCCTTTCCAACAGCCCTACTTCTCTCCTCACTTTCTCCTCATCTACAAACCATTCATCATTCACCTTACTAACACTCCTGCAGAATATGACACAATTCATATCCATGCATTAGCATGCCACCAATCATAAGACAGTAATCATGGGAAACAACTAATCAATCCTGCACATAAATAAAAATGAGATGAAGAATGGAAGATAGATGGAAACTGGACAAGGCAATCATGCAGAGAAGGAAATGAGAATCCCCATGTCAAACAATGAAAAAAAAAATCACCGAAAGAGTTCAAGAAAGAATAAAGCAAATATTACAATAATGATGTGCAAGAAAGCTCCTCCTCAAGACTTCATTGGTTCTACCCACTAAATAATGTCAACCTTGAAATGGCATGTTAGTATAAATACTACCAATGGTATCAGATTGTTATATTCCTACAAAGACTACATCCAGCGACAAACCAATCATCACAGTAGTCATATAAGAATGAACACAGTCGTGTTCTAAGGAAATATCTTGTCAGAGTATGTATATTATAAAGTTGCATAACTCTTTTTGTCAGGCATAAAGTGCATCTGCTGCTTCTCTTGTAGTACAAATCTTCCAGTTTCATTCAAGCAATGACCATTCAAAACTACTATGATAAACTGCATTGCAAGACAAGTTGACTGATAAATATTAAAAATGGGGGAAAAAAAGATACACCTTATGAATGCTTTGCTGCTGCCAAAGTTTCAACAAATGCACAGAAAAAATATATATATAACAAGCTAAAAGAATATAAAGCAATATGTACTATACCACTTGAAGTGCCGCAAAAGAATGCCTGCTTCAACTCTAGAGATAGAGAGAACAGCGGAAACATTTTCTATAGCCTCTTCCTGGCGTTCACGAATGTCTTGCTCGCTTAAAATAGTATAGTACATCTGCAGAGTAATAATAAAATCTTAGGAACTATGGAACTTGACAGCAAAGAAGATTGCCAAACAACACAATCTTAAGAAACACAAATCCAGGGGGTAGAGAGATAAGAAAGACAGTATTAATCTCCAGCAAGAATTTCCACAAGCCTTTTGCTCAAATGTCCAACATACCTGGAATTAATTTTCATTTGAAATAATAAACATACACACGCATACAGATTCATGGGCATCATAGAGGACTGAAAAACAACAAAATGTTGAGAAAAATGAAAACTTTAGTTAGGAAAGATGAAAAAAGGAACAATTATGTATGACTATAAATTTCCACAACCTTTATTTGAAATGTTAACAGTACTTAAAATGAACCTCTTTATGTAGACATTAACTTTCGAAACTAGAACTGTATAACAGTATGGCAAATCCTAACGATATTTATAGTGTGCAACTATAAAGTTCCATATCCTTTCTTCAAAATGTTAACAATACCTAAAACTAACCTCTTTATGTAGACATTAATTGTTTCAACTTGTACCGTATAACAGTATGACAAATCATAACAATATGTATGGTTAAGATATTATATCAAATATTGACAGAAACAGATCTTACCCATTTACTGCCAAGGACCCTCCCAAAAACATTCAAAATCCCAATACTTGAGGCATGGGATTGTAGATGAGTCTGTCTCAATTGTTGTTCATAATTCTCCACCTTCAACTTACATTATTGGTCTCTATGCTACTCAACTAAGATTATTACCTATGCTACTCAACTAAGATTATTACCTGACATTTGGGCTTATGTTAGCTTCCATAAGTATCCCATTATCTATAGCAATATTATATAAATTAATATATTGTATCATACCCACCTGTAATCTTTGCCCTCATAGCACTTGCTCCAAGCAGGAATAGGTGTTAGCTGAAATTTATAAAGGAAAAACTAGCACCAAAAATTGACACCTTGTGACACATCAGATCCTATAGGTTTCAACGGTACTAGTTTCTATGCCATTAACGATATGCACCCCCCTGTCTTCTTTGATCTGAAATAAATCACATAAGTAGTAGGATGTTTTGACACCACATATCAGATCTCGAGCATGGAACCATTAGTCCAAATTCGAAAACAATGATCAACAAACCCTTTGAACATCAAACCAAATGCATCACAATGATCAACAAACCCCTAGAAAGGTGCTACAACTTTCAGAAGTTGGAAAACACAATTGAAAGACAGGTTTGCCAGTTACAAATCCAGCTGCAGTAAAATATATCATGTGGCAGTCATTTCTAGCAAAGAACATTAGGTATTAGCTGAGCGGATTCAATGGCCTTCGAATCCATCTGGAGTCTGAACTAACCCTACAGCTCAAAAACTTGGCATTCAGTCAGAGAATGTTACAATTTGTCTGTTTATACACTTGGATGACCTTTTCTTTGACATGAATTGATTCAACATAGTTTAATTCAACAAACGCAATCCTCCATCAACACCTTTGTGGACATCAAACCAAATCTATCAGAGTGATAGCAGACCCCAGATAGCAGACCCCAGATAGCAGACCCCAGGAAGGTGCTCCAACTTTCAGGAATTGTAAAAAATAAAAGTTATGTTATCAGTTGTTTCAGTGACTATGTTGCCAGTTTGGATTTGGATTTGGCGGTTCAAAAAAAAATTCCCCAGGGTTAGTATGGCAAAAAACCTTCAGAGTTCAGTGACATATAACAGGTTAATCACTTCCATTGCAGATATTAAGTGAAAAGATTGGCATAAAACACTTCCAGTCTCGATCTGTCAACAACAGAAAAAAAAAAAGATCCTAAATATAACCTTCATATAATATAAACTAGCGAGCATTCTAGAATTCTTCCAAAAGCGGATTTAAATTTTAAGACAACAAAGCTGTTTATTTCCTGGCACAAAGCTAAAGCTTCATCCCTGATGATGAAGTTAAATCCTTTAGAGAGGCTCAAAACATTGGGAAGAATATCACTACGCGGTTGGATCCAGAATTACATCTCCGAACAACAAAGCTATCTATTCCCTAGCATTAATCTATTAATAGAACTTTGAAAACCTACACTAAATTTATCGATGTAATTAGCAAGCCTATCTGAGGACAGTGATAAATGGTAATATTTTTGTCAGAATAATCATCACTGGAATTCTTGAAAAACCCGAAATCTGGATTTGTCAGAATATTTTTATTTACTGAACATCTGATATTTTTTAATTAAATGTCTGATATTTATTTGTTGAATGTCTAATATCCAGCTCAATTTCAGCTTCATATATAGTACACAGCAAGTACCTCATATAATTCTTACAAATCTGATGATTTTCGTCAGAATAATCATCACTTGAATTCTTGTAAAAGCCGAAATCTGGATTTGCCAGAATATTTTTACTTACTGAACATCTGATTTTTTTTATTAAATGTCTGATATTTATTTGTTGAATGTCTGATATTCAGCTCAATTTCAGCTTCATATATAGTACACAGCAAGTACCTCATATGTATAGTACATTAGCTGCTAATATTTCCTCTAAATGTTAGAGGATTAAGCCTAAACGAATAGAATTTAGCAGGTATCCCTAATATTCTCACAAAATTTTGTATCAAACTTAGACAGCAAATCCATTTCTTCCCTTCCCAATATTGCTTGCACTATAAGCCTAAATCCAGCTTATTCTAATAGTGATTAGCAATATTACAATGGAGGCGTGCACAAATTTAAGATGGAAAAGCTATTTCTTCCCTAGCATATACTTATTTCTTAAATATTTGACATTTATTTGTAAAATGTCCAATATTTTTCATAAGACGTCTCTTATCAAGCCTCTTATGTTTTAGTTTGATTTATGATTTCTATTTCTCAGATGTCTGACAATTTAGCCATCAATTTCATCCATAAAAAGCACCTAAATTTCGGCATAATTTAATAGAATTTAGCAAGCATCCTAGAATTTTTCCAAACCTGCATGAAAATATTAAGACAACAATAGTGTACTATTTTCTGGCATAAATCTGTTCACTTTCTTAGAGAGGTTAATTTTAAAGCTAAATTTACACAATAATTAGCACATATTATTTATCAGATGCCAAGACTATTTCTTCCCTCATAAGATCTATTTCTTATATGCCTGATATTTATTTGTTAAAACAATGCAACTTAGTTGTTAGACAAACAATGCTATTTCTTAAATGTGTGATACATATCTGACACAAAAAGCACCTAAATTTCGGCTTCATGTGATGGAACTTAGCAATCATCCTAGAATTCTTCTCCTACATAGTATATACTTATAAACTTCGGCCTAAACAATTAGAATCTAGCAAGTATCCCTAAAATTCTCAAAAATATTGCATCAAACTTAAGACACAAAGGCCATTTCTTCCCTTTCTGACACCAATTGCAATATTAAGTTTAACCTAAATTCAGGTTAATATGATAGAATTTAGCAATATAATTACAAAATCTGCACAACTTTAAAATGGCAATGCTATTTCTTCACTGGCAGTTTCTTTTTTCTTAAATGGTTGATATTTATTTGTTCGATATCAAATATTTATTTGTCAGGTAGCTGATATTTGTCCACCAATAATAATAGAATTTGGCAATGTTAATACAGAACTGTGCACAAAATTAAGATAGCAAAGCAATTTCTTCCCTGGCGTGTATTTATTTCCTGAATGCCTGATATTTATTTCTTAGATGCCTGATATTTATTTGTTAGATCACTCATATTTATTTGTTACATGCCTGATATATATTTGTTACATGCTGATATTTATCCATCACAAAAAGCACCCAAATTTCATCTTAATACAACAGAATTTAGCAAGCATCCTATAATTTTTCAAAAACCACATACGAATTTTACAAAAAAAAATGCACTTGTTCTCCAGCATAAATCTATTTACTACATTTAGATAATCTACAAGAAATTTCTAAAAAATAATTAGCAAAACTTGCCTGTGGAAGGTGAGAAATGGGAATATTTTCATCAGAGTCATAATCACTGGTCTTCTTAACAAAGGCAGTCTTTCTTTGCCAGCAAGTATTTGTTTCTTAATGTCTGAATTTTCTTAATGTACTTTACCAAAATTAAGCCTAAAAGAATAGAATTTAGCAGGTATCCATAAAACTTTCAAAAAACTTTGTATCAAACTGAGACAGCAAATCCAGTTCATCCCTTTCTAAGAACACTTATAATATTAACCTAGATTCAGCTCGATATAATAGAATTTAGCAATATTAATACAGTGCTGAGTACAAATTTAAGACAGCAAAGCTCATTCTTCCTAATCGCATATTTATTTGTTAAATAACTGATATTTATTTGTTAAATACCTGATATCTGTTTGTTAGATATCTGATATTTAGCCACCAATATTGTCCATAGAAAGCACCTGAATTTCAGCTTAATATATAATAGAATCTAGCAATTTTACTACAAAACTTTGCAAAAATTTACGACGACAAACCTATTTCTTCCCTACCATATATTCATTTCTCAAATGTCTGATATTTATTTGTTAAATATCTGATGCGTATATGTTAAATGCCTGATATTCATTTGTTACATAACTGATATTTATCCGCCACAAAAAGAACCTAAATTTCAACTTGATACGATAGATTTTAGCGAACATCCTTGAATTATGCCCAAAGCACATACAAATTTTACGACAACAAAGCCATTTATTCTCCGGCATAAATCTCTTAACCAAATATAAACAATCTACGTTAAATTTGTCAAAATAATTCACAAATATACCTGAGGACGGCGAGAAATGGGGATATGTTCATCAGAATCATCATCGCTAGCATTTTCAACAAAGCCGTAATCTTCTTCGTCCTCCTCCTCTACATAATCGTCTTCCTCGTCTTCGTCCATCGCAAACCCTTCGCTATCATACACTTCAGAGCCGTCATTCGCATCATGCATATCGTCCTCAGAGTCCATTTCTTAACCCTAGCAAACAAATTTCGCGGGGCTTTCTTTTGCTTAACCCTAACAAACAAATTTCACAGGATTCAAACACTAACAAACAAATTTTCTGTTTTTCTTTTCTTGTTTTTCTGCTTCGATCAATACACGAAACTATACAAAATGTTAGGCCAGAAATCCTCGAGGAGCCGCTCGAAATCTGAAATTTACAATATTTACACCGCCAATTGAACAGGCGAAAGAAAAAATAATTGAAATTTTTATCAATTTGAGATTTTTACGAGACAGCCGTGAGGATTTTAAGGCCGATTGGCGAGATCTTTTATTTTTTTTCCTCCCAGGGTTTGAAGAGCAAAATGTTAGACGGAGAATCTATTATACCACTAAGTTGAACTTTGTCCTCTCTTCGTCATTTGAAGCCAATTAGAAGCGCCGCCAACTTTGGCTGCTTGATAATTTAGCGGCTGCTTAACATGCCGCCAAGTCGGCCGCGGTGGGCACATGGTTAAAGACTCCGTGTGACCGGTGGCTAAGAGATTAGTGGTAGACACTTAGATATATGGGGTCGGTCAAAGGCGCCCACTATAATAATGAAAAAGGTGAAAACTAATATTAAAAGAAGAAAAGGTAAGGGAGAAATTTAATGAAAAGGTTAAATGAATATGATTCCTCCCAACGAATAGAGGTTGGTTAGGGGAACGAATTTCTAACAGAGGTTTCTTGGGGGAAGACTTTTTATCCCTTGCTTGTCTTTGAGGGCTCTTAAAGCATTCATTTGACTTGGGCTCTCTTCAACTTCTCATGCCTAGTGTCTCTCCCACTCAAATATCTGATGCCTAGCATGTTGGTGACAAAATTTTAGTTGTAAGATTAGGTTAGGCATAAAAATATGCTATATAATTAAGTAAAATAAAGGAAAATAAATTTAGATTAATAATATAATAAAGTATATAGATTAATTTAGATTTAATAAGTGACAATTGTGGGCTAATATATTTTGAAATTAAATGTGAAGTTATAAAAGTGAATGTGATAGATAGGAGTATTTAGTTTAATGAGTGAAGAATGAGTGTTGTTTGCTAAAGATTTTGAAGTTTTACCATTGTTGATGTGGAAATGTGATCTCTCTATTAGTGAAGTGGCTCAGATCATGTGTTGAGTTTGTGCTATGTATGGGATCAAGTTTGCAAGTCTAGATCTAGTCGAGGATCACATGCTCATCCTTTATATCTAGATATGACCCTATGTAATATATAATTCTACTATGTTGCTCACGTGGTTGACCTTCATCTACTTTATTCTTTTTTTGATTTATAATGATTGTCGTTATTTAGAAATACCTTGGAAGGGTTACCATTGTGTTGAAAGGAGATGTGTTCTCCTAGGTCAACCCACATAAACATGTGTAAAAGATCGTAGATAGCACATAAGCACCCTAGAATGATGTATGTATATTTGTTACTCATTTTAGTGCACTAAATCCAAATGTTTCGCTATTGATTGCTCCTTTAATGCTATAGGATTCAAGAGGATGTATGTGAGATGAGATATCTTCAAATGTTTAATATGAATGTTGATGAATGTCTTTAAATTATAGCACATAGCATCAAATTTCACAAAACATGTGCTTGGTCAGCTCAAGCGGGAAAATAAAGGGCGATAGTTGGTTAGAATTTGAATTTGAATTTTAAAAAGGCAAAGGTCAAGTCTATGACCACAAGGTTGACCCTATGACTACAAAAATGATCGTGGGTGGGCATAATAGTCAAATTTAGATGGATAATTACTATATTGGAGTAAGTGTATCAATTGGTGTAATAAATGCAAGGCTTGTGTGAATATATCAAAGTATATGTACATAAGGATAAGGTAGGGGATAAATATGTGAGGATATGTGTCTATAGGGATAGGTAAAGGCTAGGGGAATGAGCCCAACTTTGCACGAGATTGCATCATTTGTCAATATGCACATGTATCAAGACATTTCATTTAAATGGTCAAAAAACAAAATGGAAAATGGCATGGGTATGCAGATCTCACCATTACATTTTGCTCCCGCTTTGAGGTGTATGTGAATCCTAAAATGTCCGTGCATCTCAAAGTATGTAGCACTCACAAACATGCATGTAAAGTAAATATTCAAGCATTAAAGGATATAAACGGGGTCCATTATTTACCCTATAGGATATGATTGTGTAAGTTTTTCATTCATCATGTACTCTCTATTGGAACCTACAAAATAGAATGTATACTTCTACTATGTTTACTCACCTAATTGACCTTTATCTTTTTTTATGTTTGATGATTGGTGGTGTTTAGAGATACCTTGGAAGGGTTGTCATTGTGTCACAAGGAGATGTGTTCGCTTGAGTTAACCCCCAAAAATGTGTAAGAGATCAAAGACAAAAAGTAGCACCCTAGAATGATGTATGTAGATTTCTTACTCGTTATAGTGCACCAAATCTTAATTTTTCATTATTGATTGCTTCTTTAATGCTCTAGGATGAGAGAGGATGTATGAAATAAATGTCTAAAATGTATGCTAATAAATGCCTTTAAATACTAGCATAAAGCATCAAATTTTAGAAACATATACTTGGTTGGCTCGAGGCACAAAAATAAAGGGTAGTAGTTGGCTAGAATTTTAATTTTAATTTTAAAAAGGTAGGGGTCAAATTCACAACCACGGGGTCAACCCCACAACCATGGAAACGACTTTAGGTAGGCAAAACAATTAAATCCAAATGGATAACAAATATATTGGAATAAGTGTATAAAAAAGTGTAATAAATGTAAGGATTATGTGAATATATGAAAGTATGTGGACACAAGGATAATGTTGGGGCAAAATATGTAGGGATATGTGTATGTATATGGATAGGTAAAGGCTAGGGGAATGAGTCTACCTTTGCACAAGATTGCACCATTTATCAATATGTACATGTATCGAGATATTTTCCAAATGGGCATAAAACAAAATGGGAAATGATGTGGGTATGCAAATTTCACCATTACAATAATTGATAGTCAAATTAATTTAGATAAAAGAGTTAAGTTTAGATATCTATTGAAAATATGTTAAAATTAACGAAGTGGATAAATTATCTTAGCTCTATTTGTGATGAGGAGTGTCTAGCTATAATGCACACTTTGTGATTTGACTTAGAAATGTGTTATCAAATTTACAAGAACTTTGACATAATAAAACATGTATTATGTTGTGTCTAGGGTCAAAAACTACATGGGTAGCCCTAATCCTCATATTTATAACCTTAAATTTATGTACGAACCTGATCTTGAAATTTGTGACCTTAAACTATGTCTTTGCACTTTGAAAATATGTTTACTCGTGTGTATCTAGACTAGTTGGTTCTAAGAAGAATTAATAAGACCTACTATTAAGTGGGGAATATGTAACTTGTCTTACTTGTAGTCAAGCTTTGTGTATAGACTTAACGGTGTTTGAACAAGATTGAAGACATATTGCTTATAATGCAATATGTATATGTCCTCATGTCTATAGATGTTGATGCCATGATTACTCCAGATATGAATGCTCTCTACGATTGAATGCAACATATATAAAGGATGGGGCATTTTGCTTAGTTATGTATATAATATATATACACGTGTTGCATTCAAATTAAGGTCGTATTATAAATGATGGCGCATTTGATTAGTTTAGTTATAATAGTACATAAATCTTTTCTTTTGTTTAGCATTGGAATTTGAAGTACTTCATTTTCTTACATGATATCATATTTAAATTTGTCTAGTTGCTAAAAGATAAAAATAACAATGTTATCTTTTTAAAAGTGTGTGTAATTAAGATCAAATGAAGGAGATTTAAATGTGCAATAAAGAGCCTCAAATTTGACCTACTTCAACATACTTTGAGTGAGGACTGTCAATTCAATAAGACTAGAAATTTGGAAACACAAACTTGGAAATAAGAATAAGAGATTTCAATGACAAAAGAGAAGAATGAGGTACAATTTCACCTAATTAATGAAAGTTAGAAGTATGAAAACTTGTGTAGGTGATTATTTTTATTATAAAAGTTTTCCTAAAGAGGATATCTAATTACCTACAATAATAGAGGTGAAACAAAAAAAAAATGATCTAATTTAACTAAGAAAATAGAAAGGTTTCATTTATTTTTTGATGTTATATCAAAATATTTGTGGTCTAAATGTTGTGGTACATCTTTCTTAAAGATCTAAAGTTTAAAAATCCAAAATTTCATTGTCATTTGGAATCAAAATGCCTTCCTAGACAGCTTGCTCTACCCGAATGTTCTATCAAGCTCCTAATATTTGACTAAAAATTGAAAAGTCTCCAAATTAGCTAAACATTTATAGAGAAATTAATGAGGTGGTTTCTAGCACACTTTCCTCTTGGAAAATTTTGATATTATTCACCAATTTTTCTTTACTCCACCTATAACACCAAAAACTACTAAAAACCTTGCCAACATAAAACAAACAATTAAAGGGGAGTCTGTATTAGTCAACCCCTCACAGGTTTTTAATAAATGATCCACTTGATAAGTAAGATGGAAAATAATACTATAAGTATATATATGTCATGGGATTATACCAATTCAAACCATAAACCTTAAGAAGGTAATGAGTAATGGCAAAGGAAACAAGAAAATAAAGCTAAAAATGGTGAGGTTGGGAGGCAAGGGAACAAGTCAAATAAACTCAAGGGAAAAATAAATTGATATGGGTTGAAAGAGGATTGAGATAAGGGTATAAATCTAAGAATTAGGAAAAAATTGGATAGATTCTTAACAAAGAAAATGGAAAGGATGGAGAAACTATGTAAACCAAGGTTTTAAATGGAAAAAAGCAAGGTGGGAGAGGGAATTAGAGAAACTAGGTGAAAAAACGAGGGGTTCAAGGGTAGAAAGAGGGTGTAAGAGAAGGCAAAAACAATCAAAATGGATTACAAATGCAAGAAATTGGTATGGATAGAAAGAGGACATAAATGGGATGTAGAAATCCAAAAAAACAGATCTAAAAATGAATTGAAAGGGAGAGGGGAAGCTAGGGGAATAACTAGGTTTTTGAGAGGAAAAGGTGAGCATAGGAGAAGGGAAAATTTTGTTAGTGTGGAAGGAGTCTTTATTCATCTAGTTTACTTCTATCTAGTTTCACACTAGTTTAAGTTCACTTAGTGGTTGAGTTGTCTCACCTCATAGACATATGACACATGCTCTCACACTTGTTCCAAGTGTTCTACATGTGTCACACATCATGGAGGGTTAGTCAGTATTTGACTCTCACCTTCTCACTTCCTCCTTGTCCCACATATACAAGGAGTGCATTGTACATTCATATACATTTTATGATAGTTTTTAGCCTCTTGCCTTGTGCACATTCATCTTTTGAAAGTTCTGGTTATTTGATTCATTTCATTGTTGCTCCTATATGGTATTAGAGCCTAGAATCAGAATTTGCTTCCCAATTTCAGTTTCATCCCGCACATAACCCTATCATAAGTGTGTCATTGTATCAGTTCATTGGTTGAAAATGCAGATTTTTTTGCAACCAATGAACTGCTACCATATAGGAACAAACCAATGAACTGATACCATATTATATGGAGAGGCAAACCTCTGAGCAATGTTGAAATTTTTTGCCCATTTGCAGGGATCTTTGTGAATCTGGTGTGAATATGGGCAAAAAATTTCACCATTTTAGGCCTCTGTCTGGTCCCTTGGCTTGCAAGTTTGAGCATTTAATTTTGCTTTGATTTGGCGATTTATTGATGAGGATTCTGTCGTTGGCATGAGTTTTATCTTATTTCTGTTTGGCCTCCACCATTGCTCAGAGGTTTGCCTCTCCCTAGCTACCATTCTCTGTTTGCAGGCATCAAAGGTTTCAAAGCCCTCGCCTTCAACCGCCCAGCATCTACACGGACAGCACCTTGGACTTTTTGTCTACCCTCGGTCCACTAACGAACTCTATTTTGGGCTCCAATTTTCTCAAAGCATTCAAAATTTGTAGGATTTGATTCTTGTTTGCATTGCCATTTTCTTTCCATATGAAAGTTAACATCATAGGTTCATCCTTTGCAAGTCTATCGGGCCTGGTCTGAGGCTTTATCTGCCTCTTCTGGTCTTCAGTCCTATTCACTGGCCTCTGAATCATGGATTGGATGCTTCTGGCCGCTTGACATTTTGTTCTCCTTCTCTACACTGAGGTCATGGTTTTGCAATGAGCTTATAGATCTACATTCAACTCTTGGTTGCCAGATTATTTCCTTTTTGGTCAACGCCAAAGCAATGCATGTCCTTGTGATGAAGTGGCTCAAATTGCAAATAGCATCCACATATGCCAACAGTCTTCTTTTCACAGTCAGCCACATTTCATCTACGGTCACATGTGATACTTGTTAACGGTTTTACACAACAGAGTTGTTTTCAAGCTCCCATTGAGGTCGCGCTCTACCACGGTCCCATTTGGGACTCTTCATTTTTGGTCACCGTATGGTTTCTATTTCAAAGTCGTCCTCTTTCCCCCTCCATGCGGCCCACCAGGACCCAAAACTCGGCTATCAATACGTGGTTTGTTAAACACATCAAATTTCCACAGTCCATAATAATGTGTAATCAAGCTTCTGGTTTAAACTGTGTTAAGATTTTTGCATCAACGTTTCGAATCACACTCTGTGATTCATCATCAGGATGTAGAGAGTTGTGAGGAGAAATGGTGTATTGCAAACCAAGACAAACTAAATAGCTAGGGGTGGAGGATGCACGGAGAGCAAGGAGTTAGAAAGGATAGAGAAATCAACCAAAAGTGAAAAGAGAGAACGTAATGTCTCAAGGAAGGGTTAGAGAACCAAGAAAAGTATAAAAGTGGAAACAAGCCAAACAATTAAGAGAAAGAGATGGGTGAGGATAAAAAACAACCTAAGCCAACACCAACTCCAACCTAGACCTATACAAAGGTGCCCAATAAGCAAAAGAACACAAGGAAGAAGGAGACTAGAGGAATACGACAAACAGAGAAAGGTTAAGTCCTCTAAACCTATAGGGGTAAATTTAAGTAAAAAGGAAAAAAGATAGGAAAAAACCACAAGGGAATGGAGAAAGAATAACAGACACCCAAAAAATTCAACACCATACTGGGAGACATCTGTCTACCCACACACACACACACAGAGAAAAACAAAAAATCGGAAAGCAAAAATAAAAAGGCAATGTATTAATAAAAAAGGGGCGGGGGGGGGGAGGGGGATAAATGCCAAACGACAAAGACTACTAAGCACACACAAAACGAGAAGCAAAAAGACACTAGGAACAACAAGACATGAACCCCATAAAGGCAAAAAAGAGAAGAATAAAGCCAAGAATATAATCAAGGAAAACAAAAGCAAAAGAAATAGACCACAAAGCAAACTAGAAAGAAACAACAAAGGGGGACATAGCTGAAGGAAAACCTAAGCCAAAAACAAGAACCCCAAGGGGGGCTAAGCTCACCTCATGGGAGGAAGCCTGAAAAACACATGAAAAAATCTAAAACAATAGGACACGAGACGAGGGCAAAAAATAATAAGAAGCAACCACGAGGCGAGATGAAAGAGGGGGAGAGGATGGACAGGAGATCCCCAATGGCGACAAGGGGGGGGGCACCAAAGACGACGACAAGGGAAGGAAGAGGAGGGAGGAGAACCCAAGGCGTGACTGAGCTAAGGGTCAAGAAGGGTGGAGGGGGTGGTTTCTTAGGTTAGACAGTAAGGGGTGCCAGGAGAAACTAAGACTCCAACCGTCATCTCGATTTAGATTGGTGGGGTGATTGTTGATTTCAATGGATTATTTGAGCTTCCTCCTGAAGTAGTTGTCCTCTATGGCCAAGATTTGGGTGTCTTCTAAACAAATATGGTGCTTGGTTGAAAAGGAGTGTTCGGCCAAGGCAGATTTGAGGACACGATCATGCCTAATGTCAGCACAATACTCTTTGATTCTAGTACTAAAAGAGCAACCCGTCTCACCTATATAGGGAGTACCACAGGAACAAACAACATTATAGACCCCTGAGTCAAGACAGGCATCTTTGGGGTCTTTGAGAGATGGGGATGCGGTTTCTTAGGGTTGCAAGAGGTTTGAAGGCACACCGAAGGCCCTTTTTGAGAAGGATTTTGGAAATTTTGTTAGAAATGCCTTCAATGTAGGGGAGGGTGGCGGTAGGGAGGTCTGCGGTGGGGGCGGGGAAAGGTCTGAAGAGGGGGGCAGGGTAAGGGGAACTTTGAGTTTGGAGAGGAAGTGAGACTTAGCTAGGTTGAAAGCTCTAGAAATGTGGTTTGTTGTTTGTAGAGTAGAAATCTCATTCCAATGGTCTTTTTCAATGCTTTTTTTCATCGTTACATTGACTTTTATTGTTAACAACAATATGGGTGACATTTGTTCTTAAGCCTTTATGCCGTCATTGACATTTGTTGTTAAGATTTCATGCTATTGTAACCATTTGTGTCACCGTTGCCATTTGGTGTAACATTAACATCTTCTGTAACCATCTAGTAGTTTGTAAAACTGCCATAGTTAGCATTTCATGCCAAGTCAAACTGCCAGTATTCTCAATATGTCGTAGGAGGGCCTTTTTTTCATTTTGTCATAACTTTTCACCCAAGGAGGTGAAAATTGGACATATTTATAGTCGACAAGAAGCTAGTTCCGGCACTGACAAAGCTACGTTGAGATGATTTGGGAATTGTCACATTTTCTCACACTTTATTTTCCTTCTTTTGTAAAGCAAGCTCAACACCCACTAAAATTATTGTCTTTTGATTGGCAACTCGAAATCGAGTGCCTTTTTTAGAAAGTGCATAATTTTTCATGAATAATCTATTGGAACGCACTGCTATTATAAAGTGTCATTTTCATTCCAATTAGACTTGCTTACGTACTCAGTTATAAAGTGTCAAATTCTGGGGGGGGCTTCTTTTACAATATTTTAATAAAACTTAGGGGGTTTGTAAGGCACAATTTATGTGCCTCTTTGTGTTTCTCAAGCATGGATCCTAAAATTAATATGTTAACACCACATAATTTTCATACATAAAAAACTAAATTACAACAACTTCAATCTAAAGGGTTATGACAAATTCTAAATGATCAACAACTGAAATTCATTAAGGAGTATGAACAATTTATCTATCACAATAAGTTAGATGAGGTAATGGGAATCATTGGCCTCCATGTATCTGATAACTTGCAATTTCATCTAAGCAACTATACAACTCCTAAGAAAATGTGCGATAAATTTAGTGATTTATTTGTTAGAGTTGATGAGTTGAAAATACTTCAATTGGATGCTGAATTAACAACTCTGTCCCCTGATGTCTTCCCTTCAATTGAAGATCACTTAGTCAAGTTCAAGTCTTTGCTTTCTTGACTTCAAGGTTGTGGTAAAACAAAAACAGATAAGGAATGTGTCTTCTTGGTTTTGTCAAAGTTAAAAGGCCCCTGTCAAGTCTTTGCTTCTACCTTTTACTCTATAATGGATGCACTTGGCTCACCATTTACTATGCCTACTTTTGAACAATTTTATGATTGACTCACAAGAGAACAATCTAACTTACTCTCCATGGATTCTAACACTTCATCAAAAAGTCAAGCATTAGTAGTTCACGCATCTAAGGGTAAAGGTAAGAAGCATTCAACACAGTCAAAGGCAAAATCATCTTCAAGCAATGAGAAATCATCTAAGCAGAGGACCAAATCTAATACTTCAAACACAACATCTTCTAAGTCAAGTAAAAAAAAATTTAAGAATAAAAGCAAAGGGCCATGTACTATTTGTGGGATGCAGAATCATGAAATTAAGATTTTCCATCGAAGGATTGAGGCTTTGGAAGAAACCGTGAAGAAACACAACATTGATACTCCCAAACCTAGCAAAGACCATGCCCTTACTGCTACAAGTTTGAATTCATCCAAATCAAATTGGATAGTTCACTCAAGAGCCTCACATCACATGACTCATTTAGTTGATCTTCTTGAGTCTCTTTCTGATAGCACCTTCTTGAGTCTCTTTCTGATAGCACCACTTATCATATTTCAATGGGAAACTCTTCATAGATTCCAGTTATGGGGTCAGGTTCAGTTCAGTTGGTGAATGGTTGCATTAGAGATGTCCTCTTTGTTCCGAGCTTTCTATTAATCTGCTCTCCCTCTATCAGATATGTCATACTGGGGATAGGAAGACTATTGAGTTTTCTCCACATGATGTTGTTGTTCATGACCTACAACATGTAGAGAAGATCATTGCTTCAGGTTGAGAAGATCATGGGTCTAGATTGTACAGGTTTCACAATTTTGAGACATCTAGTGGTTCATCACACATTGCCCATGCAGACTCTTTGAGTCAATTTTGGCATGAGAGGTTTGGACACCTTAATCACAGCTATCTTCAGCAGTTGAGTACACAAAAGATGGTACTTGGTCTCCTAGGCTAAGGTTTCATGCACAGAGGGTGTTTGTCGACATTGTGTTCTTGGAAAACATCATCAGGAACCCTTTCCTAAGGGTAAAGCCCATCATACTACTTCATTACTTGAGTTGGTTCACAGTGACCTCGTGTCATTTCCAACTCCTTCATTTTCTAGAGCCAAGTATGTACTTACTTTCATTCATGACTTCTCTTGCTACACATGGGTGTACTTTCTCAAGTACAAAAGTGGTGTATTTAACACTTTCAGGACTTTTAGGGTGTTCGTGGAGAAGCAGTCAGGTTCTTCTATTTAGCACCTATGGACAGATAATCAGGGGATTATGTGAATTGGGCCTTTCAAGACTATTGCACTGAGCATGGTATTCATTATCAGTATTCGGTTCCCTACACTCCTCAATAGATTGGTGTTGCCGAACGAAAGAACAGAACACTTAAAGAAATGGCAAATTGTATGCTTCAGTCTCAGTCTATGGCCCCAGCCTTTTGGGCTAAAGCAATCAATTGTACCAACTATATTCAAAACCACACTCCCCACACGACAGTTCAAAATATCACTCCAGAGGAGTCTTGGTCAAATATCAAGCCTAATGTTTCCTTCTTCAGGGTATTTGGTAGTGAAGCTTGGGCATTCATACTGGATGGTTGGTGTAAGACAATGGAGAAAAAGAGTCAACCATTCATCTTTGTTGGCTATCCCAAGGATGTGAAAGCTTATAGGTTGTTTGATCCTATTACTTGAGATGTCTTCTTTTGAAGAGATGTCCAATTTGATGAATCTTTCCCACACATGGATCCTCCATCCACTTCTTCTTCACTACCTACTCCGCCCTCTTCATCTCATGAGGATACCTTAGCACTTGAGGATCCTTTAGATGTTGGTCCTAATCCACCATTTACACCTCCTCCTCCACCACTTCCACCTCCACCCACTCATGTTTTGCCTAAATGGGCACGCAATACTATTCAGGAGGCTTGATCTTTATCTGGTGATCCTATGACTTCTTGTCGCACTCGTTCACAAACTTTTGGCTCTAGTCTTTTGAGTCATGCCATATCTCCAAATTCACAGAGTTTTTCAGAGGCTTCAGGTGTTCCAGAGTGGGATTTAGCTATGGTAGAGGAGTATTCTTCTTTGACAAAGAATAATACATGTGATTTAGTATCTCTTCCTAAGGGAAGAAATATGGCTCGATCCAAGTGGGTGTACCAGACAAAGTATGCAGCTAATGGTTCTATTGAGAGATACAAGGCACATCTTGTTGCTAAGGGTTTTTCACAGGTTGAGGGTATTGATTACTCCAAGACCTTTGCCCATGTAGCCAAGATGGATTATGTTCCCCTTGTTCTTTCTACTATTGCATCTCAGAGTTGGCAGGTATTTCAAATAGATGTGAAAAGTGCCTTCTTGCATGGTGATCTTCATGAGGAGATCTACATGGCGCAACCTCCAAGATTTATGTAGGACTCTTCACTTGTATGCAGGCTTTGACGTTCTTTATATGGTCTCAAACAAGCCCCTTGGGCTTGGTATGAGAAGATTGATAGCTTATTGCTTGCATCTGGTTTCACTCATTGCCACTCTGATCATACTGTCTATATTCAGAGACATGGCGATGACCTTTTGACTATTAGTTCCTCATCCATGCTTCAAGATATTCAACACTCTTTGATGGAGCATTTTGACATGACAGATCTTGGGCTTCTGCACTACTTTCTTGGTCTTCAGGTTCTTCAGTCTACTGAGGGGATCTCCATATGCTAGTAGAAGTATGTAATTGATATGCTTCATCATTTTAGCATGGTTGATTGCAAGCCAGCTCCTACACCATTCCAGTCTAGTGTTGTTTTTCCAGTCTAGTGTTGTTTTGACTACCACTTGCACAACACCTTGTGTTGATGCATATTTGTACAAATAGTTAGTTGGTAGTCTTTTATATTTGACACAGATTCGCCCTAATATAATCTTTGTTGTTGGGCTTGTCTCTCGTTTTCACATGACCCTCATGAGATTCATTGGAAGGCAGCCAAGCACATTTTGAGGTATATTTGGGGCACCACACATTTTGGCATTCAGTACACAACAGAAGCTTCACAGATAGTAGGCTTCACCAACTCAGATTGGGCATGTGATGTTGACTCACATAAGTCAACCTCTGGGTTTGTTTTTTGCCTTGGTTGAGCTCCAGTTGTTTGGTCTTGTAAGAAGCAAACCACTATCGTATTATCATCCATTAAGGTTGAGTATCAAGGTGCAATTCTTGCTAGCTAAGAGGTACTATGGATTCGACAGCTTTTGACAAAGTTTGATCTACCACTAGATCTTCCTATTATTTTTTAGTGTGATACCCAAAGTGCCATTCACAATTCACGCAACCCAATTGAGCATCAGAGGATGAAGCATATCGAGATTAACATGAACTGCATTTGACGGCTTATCCAAGATGGTGTTCTTTCCTTAGAGTATTTGTCTACTCAAAAACAGGTTGCTGACATCTTCACTAAACCTTTAGCATTGCCTCGCTATCTTGAGTTGCAACGTATGCTTGGGGTGAAGGAAGTTGTCCTTTGTATTTAGATCTCTTTTTTAGAGAGGGGTTTTTCCCACATGATTTTCTCCTTTACTCTGTTTGTGAGAGATTTTCATTTTGTACATGAGTACCTCATTAGGCCATGTTGTCAAGACTCATTTTTCAATGATTTGCTCCCTAGGTATCACTTAAGGGAGGGTGTTAGTGTGAAAGGAGTATTTATTGATCTAGTTTACCTATATCTAGTTTCACACTAGCTTAAGTTCACTTAGTGGTTTAGTTGTCTCACCTCATAGATATATGACACATGTTCTCACACTTGTCCCAAGTGTTCTACATGTGTCACACATCATGGAGGGTTAGTCAGTGTTCGACTCAGTGTTCGACTCTCACCTTCTCACTTCCTCCTTGTCCTACATATCCAAGGAGTTCATTGTACATTCATATACATTTTATAATAGTTTTTAGCCTCTTGCTTTGTGCACATTCATCTTGTGGAAGTTCTGGTTATTTGATTCATTTCATTGTTGCTCCTATGAAATTAACCAAATAGACTACAAAAGAAAAAAAATTGGTATGGATTTAAAGGGGAATGAAACGAAGAGGAGAAAATAGTAGATTAAAAGGGATTTGGTTAGATCTAAAAAAAATTGAAGAGGGGGTGGAGAAGTAGGGAAAAACTAGGGTTTTGAAAAATATATTGGGAAAGAAAAAGGATAACCGTGGAATGAGAAAAGAGAGAAAGAGGGATTGACCATAACTATATTTATAACATTGTAAATTGCATACCTTATAATTTCATGTTATGTCTTGTGTCCCATCTCTAGGTCCCTTCATATAGCTTGATTTACAATAATCTACCCTAAATCATGTCATCTCCAGAAACTATTTTGGAGGGTTGTTGTAATTGTCATTTTGAGCTTCCATGACAATTTTGGGCTTGTTTCCCTCAAATGGGGGCATAATGCATAGATTTTTGTGCGACACACTGGCATCCCATGTCATGCATCACCACATTCTATATGTTTCCTTTGCATGTAGTTGCCATAATCATGATCCCCGGCTATCGTAACATCTCACATAGACGTGCTAGGCTATTCTTAGCATCTTTCCTGAAATTGAATTAGGAAGGGGAAATTAAGATCTTCTGAACAATCTTTTGGAGGAATCAATCGAGGGATCAATCAATCTTTCCAGAGAGAGTAGCATAGAGCATGGTAGACTTAAGAAAATATAGAGTTTTGAGCATTCTTTCATGGCTAATAATATATGTGAAATCTTGCACTGTTGAGGACATAGTTCGTACATTGTTTTAGACATCTTTGCATTGTTGTTGCAAACTCTCATTTCCATATCCCATTTTGTAGATTTCATCACAAGGAGATAATAGCTCATTCGAGAAACTTATAGCTAGGAGTTTCTCTTGAAGATTTCTCTCAAATGCTTGCCTTCGTCTCTAAAGCATCACAATCACTTGAAAAGTATTTTAGTAGGTAGCATATACTTGTATGTTCTCTAAAATCTTTCTTTTATGCATTGTAGAAATTAAGTTTTTTAAAAGCTTTTGCATTCTTGATTCCACTTCTCTAAAAGCACTAGAAGTGAATATATGGAGAAACTCGGTTTCTCCATTGAGCATTCCCTTGGCCACATAATCACTACAAAAATCTCTCTTTTCCTTTTATCCAGATCCTGATTCCTATTTATCCCCCTTATTAGCTGCAAAATCTAAGCCTAAAACCCTCTCTGTTCACTCTTAGGAAAATAATTTGTCGCTGCATCTTAGACACGTACAGGTGCACACACAGTTCAATCATTCTTTATCATCTAACAACTTGTGAAGGTAGAAATACCAAAATAGGGGTTTGACCACTCTCAATAAACTCGTTTGCAATCCCAACATTTCTTCTCAACTTATTACTACAGTCCACTCAAAGGATATTTCTTGTACAGAGGTTTGCTAGTATTGTGCTTCATTGCTTTATTGAATTTATTAGCTACAATTTACATAATTTATTCATATTATTCAGATATTACACTTGCTTTTATCTTCTTTATGTTGTATAGGTCAATCGAGAAGTCCTACAGACATGGAAGAAGCTTGCTAGGCCGACATGAAATATTCCTGCCAGACTCTGCCATCTATATGGTGTCTTATAGACAATAACGCTTAGAATAGACGTCCACGTAGCATGTTGTCATCCCTGATAGAGAGCTCCAAATTTCAGCACCAAGTCTATTTCATATTTTATTCCACTTCCTAAACTTTGTTTCCAAAAATTCATCTTTATCAAACTGCATTTGTAGGATTCAAATTGATAAGTGTGGAATAAGAATTAAGTAGAGTAACATTTCCACATTCTACAATATCAAACCTCCAAAGGGCTAAAAAATGGCATCCAAATGCTCCAACAAGAGACCAATGCACTGATGCTCCAAAGCTCCCAAAATATCTCCAAGATGGCTCCAAAAGAAGAGAATGGTGGAGGAGTCGTAAAATCATGTGTGTTTTAATGAGAGAGAGGAGGGGTCCTTTTATATTTTTTGGAGGGAAGATAGCTGGATAAGGAAAACATTTTAGCTTTTTAAGCAAAGGAGATAAAGGGGAAAATTATAATTAAATTACGGTGAGAGAGTTCTGAAGAAGAGGAAAAGTAATTAATGAGGGGGAAGGAAATGAATGAAGAGAGAAAATTATGTAAGGATGGATAAAAAACTTTAGAAGGTTACATTGCATAGATTTTTTTTAGTTTGATGGATTTTGATCATAGTTTATTTACATGGTAACACTTTGATATAAGAAATAAAACACAACCCTATAGAGATCAAAATTGCATGCTTCACATGTTTCCCTCTAGTCTTGCACCTGATTTAACACACTTTTTATATGGACATGATTCCTTATCATTTCTAATTATGTTGAGCTCTTACTAATTCCCTAGCCCACACCATACACCCACGTATGATCCACTTCATTCTGCACCATCCTAGACTTAGTCCTTGATTGTTCACCTATTTTGAACACTAATGCATGTCGTAGCGTCCCTAAAGATAGATCCATGCAAGATCGTGTCCTTCTTGTTCAATTTTTTTTCTTGGTCAAACACCACACTCCTTATACAATCCTAACCCTATCCACCCTCCAATTGCTATGAATTCCTTGCATGCTTATTAAAGGATATTTTTAAGGTAAATGAGAGAATAAACTAGGCAATATGTGTAGAGATGAAAATGTCTTATTTTGTAAATTCTACTCTATGTATTGCATCTAGTTTAGTGATTACACATGTAACATGTTATAGGACTCATTAAACCTATTTCTTAGGACTATTTCACACACTAATTGTCAATTATTTTACCTCTTCTTATTTCAGATCAACTTTCTACAGTCTTCTAAACTTATCTCTCACTAGACTCCATCGCAATCATAGCGAGGTCATTGCATTTGTGGTGGCATCCTCAATATTCAATTTGATTATACAAGTGCCAAAACATCTCCCTCATCTCTTCCAATGGAAATATCTAACGACCAAATGCTTTTCTAAGTTTTCTCAATAGATTTTCCTTTTCTTTTAAAAAAGAAGCTTCTTAGTCATTAAACACAAGAACTCTCTTTATCATGGAAAATATACAACCTCTTCAACATATAACTGACACCTTTCTTTGAAAGTCTTATTTCCTATTACCTCTTGCAACCTTTTGATAATATTTGTTTACAACCTTGAAAAACATATCTATTTCCATTGTTCTTTATTGAAGGAAGCATACTTTTTATATTTGCTACTTCTATTTATAAGAATATAAATTGCATACCTTACAATTCATTTTACATGTTTTGTGCTCATTTTAGTGTTTTACATAACTTGTCCCTTTTTTACCCCTTTCTAGCATATTTTCCTTAGTTGTTTCCCTTCTTATGTGACTTTCCCCCTTTTTAGCCTTTATTTATTTTATTTCCCCTTATTTATCCTTATCCAAACTTTTTTTCGCTTTATGTGTTTTCATCTTTTATAAGCCTTTATTTTATTATTTTATTTCCCTTTTTGTTTTTTATTAATCAAGTAAGGGGTAAGGGCCTTCTCCCTTTCTATTAAAATGTGTGAAAATTTATAAAATTCCCATTCTAATATTTGGCAAGGAGACATGATCTTTTCACAAAACAATAAAAAATTTCTACCATATACTAATGGCATTTGACCAAACCTTGACGTCATTTTCAACTCTACCCTATACAAGACTATATATTAGCAGTCCCAAAAAAGGCTACCAACATTCAATTGATACATACATCAACTTATTACAACATTTTAAACATAGGAGTTTACATTTTAAGCTAGGTGAGAAGAAAGATCATGCACTCATGAATTTGGAGCCATAAGATCCATCCTCCTATTTGACTAGTCCAACTTGTCATTAAATAAATTTATTTACCTTCACATCCTTTTCCATTTTGAAATGCTCTTGTTGAGGATAAATTTTATCTAAGGCAGACAACTACAACATGTACATTGTTTGATTATAGAACCCATCAACCCCCTTGAGGAAACCTTGAATTACAACCACCTCCTTGATCAAAGCCACCAACCTTGTTTCTATACTAGGTACTATGCCAATGGAGGCCAATCCCCCAAATTTAGAGCCAAATCAAGGGAGTGGAGAGAGCTTGATAGGTGTAGCCTTATCCACTGCTTCATTCATCCCAACTCTAAACTTATCCCAAATATAATACCTGCTAAGAACCTTCATTAGCTCTTTATCCCCTATGATGATGAATATATTACTAACAAAGGTTGAAGAAATATTAGAATTGAATCAATTACATGCTACTCCCTTGATAAAATCCAAACCCAAAATCTCTTGTATTACTTCCAAAACATCTCCACCCTAGAAGAAGAACACCCTCCTCATCCTTGCCTTGTTTATTTGCCCCAAGTAAGCCATATGGTGCAGGTTTGCACCCAACTGAAATAATGACTCCATGAGTTGATGGAAAAGGGCACGTGAGGAAGAAGTCTAGATGCACGATTGTCTTGGAAGAAATACGTAATGCCTTGAATTAAAAAACCTCTCAATTGTGTGAATTGCAAAAGAGTACTTAATTGATCGTGTGGAAATAACATAATATGTAGTCAATATTGATTCAATCCCATGAATGGTTAAGTTTATCACAATGAAGGGGTGGTGTGGGAGTACTACTATTTGTAAGCTCTAGAGCCTGTAGAGTATCGACCAATTGTCCATGTCACTGCTAGTGATTATTTCTTCTTCCTAATCATTCCCTTGATTGGAAAGAACATCTATTGCTTTGTTTCCATATCTATAGCAATTATTTATTTTGAAAGTTCATATATTATCCAAAGTCGACTAGGCATCATTGAGGATATTATTTATTCTCTAGTTTGTTGAATGACATTTTGTGAGACTGAGAACAATGACCAAGGAATCACCTCCAATCAACACATTGTCTAGGTTTGCATGAACTCGCCAATTGTAATGCTAGACATAGCGCTTCCACTTCTACCTCATTGTTCATGCCTAGTTTTATTTGGATCCCACCTTGATCAATTTGCCTATATGATCTCTTGTCATAAACCTAGCCCCCAAGGGATTGGATTATCCCATGAGGCTCCATCAAAATTCAATTTCCACATGCCCCTGGGGGCCAGGTTTTATTTGATGTTAGAGAAGTCACGGGAAAGAAGAGTGGGACAACAAATCCCATGAATGGGAATTATTTTATTTCCCTTTATTTATCCTCATCCTATCAATTTTCCTCTTTTACATGATTTCATCCCCTTTTTAGCCTTTATTTATTTCATTTTTATTTATCATTATCCCTTTTTTTTCCCCATTTTCATGTTCCTTTACCCCTTTCTCCGAATATTTAATGTTTTCTTTGTACTTGCTCCAAATATTAAATGATATTCTTATTTGCTTGCTCCAAAAATTAAAAGTTCCCTTCATCCCACATTCACTCCAAAAATATAATCTCCCCCCCAAACAACTATAAAAAGACCCCTCCTCCCTTTCATTTCAATAACATAAGCTTGGAATTCCTCCATCTTTCTTCTTCTCGTGGAGTATTATTTAAGCAAGCTTGGGATCATTGTTAGACTCATCTTGGATCTTTTGGATATCATTATTTATCCTTTTGGAGGTTTGACATAGCCATTATGGAGCCCTCTCTTTCTTTTCCATTTTGATTCTTCTTCCTCCCTTCTAATTTCTTTACCAATCCATCCTATTTTTCCCTAAACCCTTGTTTTCGATTTCACTTTCCATCCCTCTTTAGCCTTATATCACCCTTGTCATTTGTTTCCATCTTGTCTCCCATTTCCTTCTCCCACCAAGTTTCCCTTTTCTATCTCCTAATTGATAAGCACAAAAGGTTTTGATTTTATTTCAATTAATAATCTATTTTCAAATTTGTTTTCTATTTATCTTATTGTCATTATCATAAAATTGTGTATTTATGTTTAAAATACACATAAGGGGGCTGACTAAGACAAATTCTCCTTTGATTTAACCACCTTGTAGGGTTCCCATTAGAAAAATTTGTATTGCAAGTGAATTGCAAAGGAATCAATATCAATTAGGTAGGCAGAACAGATTCAAGTATTACTTAGACATGAGGATAATCATCCCTAAAAAAATTAGGTAGGACACCAGCACCCCCAATGTCCCCCCAACATACAACAAATATGTACCCCTACTAGGGTACTAGCAGAGCTACCCTCATAGAAGCATCAGTCATACAACCATCACATTTTCTAGGGAGTTTATCTAGATTTCTTTCACTATTTTTCTTTATATTTTTATCAAATATGACTACAAATTCCTATTTCTCTCTCTTTCTCACATGCACTTATTTTCTTATCCTACACTAGGTTTTCACTATTTTTTCCCTCATTTTTCTCTATATTTGACACTTGCAAGCACCTAGACTTAGTGTGTACAATGTCCTAGCCATAACATCTACTAGATCTAGAAGTTTAACCTAATTCTTAGCCAGGACCCCATACTTGTGCCCCTACATTAAATTATTCCTGAATGTTTTTGGCTTGTGCTTTATCCTCTTGCAACTCTCTCTCGTAGAAGATTTCCTGCAGACGATCTTAGCTCATGTGGGTCTTTGTGTGACTCCAACACTTAATAAATACTATTATTTTCATAACTAATATCTCAACTAAGTCTATCTTTCAACCTAGATATGTTTGAGTAGATACAATAATAATATTTTTGACCTCTTGGTCTTCTCGAGTCCTCTGGCTCTCTACATGGGATAGGTTTTGAACTCATATAGAATATCCTTCAAATATCATCATAATAGTTATCATTGTTGTAAAATGCTTATGTAATGATATATCACTATACTTAGATTTTTTGAATGATATTTATATCATTTTTATATATTCTACAATAGGTGTATATCTAACACAAAATTGTTTGATTGTAAACAATAAAACTTATACAATCTTAATCCTCACAGCTCCTAGGTTAAAATCAGAGTTCTAGTAAGGTTCGGTCTCTGCAATTACATACATAGCTTTATCTAGTTATACATTGTGATCTTAATATGATATGGCTACAATACCATGTTTTCAAAAGTAAGAACACATATCATTCTATCTTTGCATGAATATGCTATCTTTCTACTCATATTGGGTGTTTGTTAGCTAAAGGAAATACTATGGTTGTTCGAGTGTAAAAACATCATGTGATAACTTTCTGCAAACCTTGAAATAATCTGATTAAACAGAGTTATTCAAATCAATTTATCCACAGTTCGGTGTCTACCAAACTACTAAGTTAACAACATAATGACCCTATAAGTTTGACGATAAAGCGATAGCATGAGAAAGTTATCATCTACAGTTATTTCTGCTGCAACTATAATGTTAAAATGTTAAACTCTACAGTTTTCAAACTACTGTATAAATGACATTACCACTATCTCCTTCAAAATTCATTTCTCTACTATGTATACTCTATACATTTAACTCTAAGAAAACATATTTCTGTTGTTATTCAAACTATAATGGACTTTTGCAGTTTAAGAATGGAAACAAATGTTTATCAAAGACATCCTTAGCTCCATATGTCATTGGTCTCCAATGCTTATGCAAGCTCTAACTATCTCCTTGCTATCCAAGCTTGGCTTATCTTGTTCTTCTGTGTATCTATATCGTTTTCCCCATGGTTTTCTAAATAAGAGAGAAGCTCTTTGTGTTAATAGAGCTCTCTCCTCTACTCAGTTTTACCGCATGCTATCTCTTATCTTTGCTCTATTAAAAGCCTGTTATCAACTAAGTGATATCACTACCCCTTTAATTATAATTCCTCTATGATAATATATCCTTTACAATGCTTAACTCTGCCTTACACATGGAGATTCCTTGTCGAAATCATGCCTATTATCACTCTCCATGGTGCAAGTAGTTCGATGGTGGAGTGGCTAGTCATTAAGACCACTCCCCATTCTAATTAAGAGCTCCTCCATACTCTCCAAGCCATCATGGAGAAAAAGGGGTCAAGCCTCCATAACTTAAAAAGAAGTGGTTGCAAATTTAATTTGCAATTATACCACCTTCCTTAAGAAGATCATTGACAAAAAGACAAATAGGTTTAAACTAAAAATTCATATCAAATATATATATAACAACATAATGTAGATGCATACTAGGTATACTTACGTTGTTTCTAGCACTCGACAAGATATGAGAATGGGGTCGAGGTATTCTCCCCCTCTCAATATCGCTTAACGCCAAAATAGATAGGTTATCATAATGGAATTTCAATCGGAAATACCAATAATGAAATTGTTTAACCAATAAAAAATATTTTCTCTTGAATATAATCTATATTCATAACACATAAGAACTAACGACTATCGACCATTCCTTGTCGACAGTCATACTATCCTGACTTAGTTTTCGATAAACCTAAGCTTAGTAGATCTAGTTGACAATCGACAATTTGTCGAATCAACTTCAAACTTAGACCAATTGGTCAAACACAACTTACCAAACTCGACAAAGGTTCACTAAATTATGAAAGCATGAAACTTAGATGGCAACAATCTACTCTTATCCATACGTTTATTCTCTTCTCTCCGATGATGCTCTCCCTCTCTTTCTCAGAGGGTGGAAAGCTTGTTTCCTGATTACAACTTGTAATCACCCAACTGGGATTAGTGTCTCATTAGTCAATTCATAAACCTTATAAATCATAACATCTTATAATCACATGTCTAAATTTTAATCATATAAACATAAACTCATGATATCATTAATTTTTCCTGACATTTTCACTTAGCGTCTAATCTTTAGTTCATGCATAATTAACTACTAGTTACGTGCAAGTAAAAAGTAAAACATAGTTAAAATTTGGGGTGTGACAAAAGAGCTAATCACAGAGGCCACTAGGTTGAAGACAAAGGGTATTCCTATGCAAAAGTACAACAAAGCTAAGAATGCAAAGCATCTAGACAAGTCTATAGGGGCAAGGAGAGAATTAGCAAATTTCAAAATGGCCTATGCAAAGAGGAGCTTTCCAAAACTTGGCGTGAGGTGGCAAACATCTTGATCAGGTACATTACTCTTGAAGGTAGATAAAAAAGGGTCTACATTTACCATTTTACTCTGCTTATTCACCTACAACATGGCATAAAGTTGATTTTTTCTTTATTTCTTTTTTAGTCCCTTGAGAGTTCTATCTAAAGTGTCTTGATTGGGAAACTAGAACTTCCTTTACATCAAGGCCTTATTCATTGCCTATATAGGCACCAGGTGATTAGAACCCTGACTAGGTCTATGCTCCCTAGAATTATCAACTTGGTAGAGATTCATCTTGACCCTGCTAGCCCCAATGTTGTTGTTGGCCCTAGTGTGTCCTCCCCTGTTTCCTCTACCCTTAAGGACCCTACCTCGTCCCCTAAGAGAAACCCTCTCCCTATTACCCAAAATTTGGAGGTCCCCATTGGACCTAACATTATCAAACTAAGAATCCTTAATACTGACCCCGATCCCCTTAAACCAACCCAAACCATAACATTTTCTAGGAACCCCTTAGGGTGGGTAAGGATAGAATTGATGTTACCGATAATAAAGTTAAAGCTATTTTGGAGGCCCCTAAAGTCACTATGACCTCGACCTCCAAGGAGAAAACCCCCTTGCCTCAATTTGGCAACAGTTGTAGTGGTTGTCTGGAGTTGTCCAACAAAGTTCTCAAGGTGGAGGAGGTGGTTAATTAACAAAATTGTGTCCTGAAGGAGCTAGTTGTGTAGATGAATGATATTACCAAAAGCCCCAAGGGTTGAGAAACCTCCAAAATACCAAACAAGACTAGTTATACCATTATTCTGGAGGAACCAGATGTTATCTATTTTGGTAGCAAGGGAAGGCAGAGTATTGAAGAAAGGTTGAATTGCATGGATAAGAAGCAAGAAGAAATATCCAAGAACCTACACGAGATAGTTTCCTTCAACAAGAACATTGTCAAAAACTTGGCAACTAGTTTGTTTATTCTACAAAATGAACTTTAGAAAAGAAGACTCCAAAAAATTGGCCCCATCATTAGTGAAGGTTCTACCAGGGGGATGCATGCTAGGCTTGCTGAGGCTGACAAGGATAAAGGTATTGTGGTTGATGATGACACTATTGAGGTCTCCTTTTAAGATCAAGTCAACTTCCTGGCTAATGAGTGGAAAGATGCCTCTCATTTTAAGATGCTAGATCTGAGCAAGGCTAGTTGCCCTCTTTATTGTGCTTTCTTTGTTCCTACCTATTCCTTTTGGTCCTAGTTGTTCATTCTATGCTTTTTGTTGTTGTTTTAGTAATGCCCCAACATCGTGTGGGGCATTTTTTTGGGCATGTTGGTTGTTTTGATGTAAAAGGGAGAGGCCCCTTTCAAAACCTCCTTATCATGATAAAAAAAAGTTTAGTAGGTATCCACAACAAACTCATCCAATAGACTGAAAGATTTTCAAGGGAGGCTTTGATTAATTGAGATTTACTTGCTTGGCTTAGAAGAGAACCTTTCCATCCTACGATCTTATGCTAAAATCTATCCAATAATCCACTCCAAAAGGAATCTGGAGCAACCCCTGAAAGAGAGGTAAATCGAGGTATGGAGAAGGAAGGGCACTAACTTGACATCCCAAAATATTAGCAATCTTTTGTTGTCTCTATAGAGGAGTATTAAGGAAAAAAGATAATACTTTTTGAAAGGCTAATTTTTGACATGAAGCTTTCTCATAATTGGACAAAATCTACTTAGGCTCCTTAGCATCGAAACTAAAACTTTACCCGTGATAATAGTATCATCCACACATTGTTGGTGAGAGATTGGGCATTGGTAGAGGCAAGTTTACTTCTCTTAAATCTAGCTTCCACCATTATGATAAACGAAAAAGGGGAAATGGGATCACCCTGTTGGATAGATCTTGAGCTTTTGAAAAAAAACAATGTATACCATTTGATGATGATGGGGAATTTTGGGGTAGAGACCAACTTTACAATTTTTAAAAAACTTCCCCCAAAACCAAATTTTTTCAAAACTTTAATAAGGAATTCCCATGAAACATGGTCATGTGCCTTCATCAAATCCAACTTCAAAATGAATGCAACCTTCTTATTAACTTCCATAAAATGGAGCACTTTGTGAATGGAAATAATAGAATCAAATATTTGACTTCCATGAATAAAACCACTTTGTTGTAGTGAAATTAGCTTGGGAAGAATTTTGTCACACCCCAAATTTTGACTATGTTTTACTTTTTACTTGCATGTAATTAGTAGTTGATTATGCATGATTTAATGATTTGACGTTATGTGAAAATGTCCCTGGATAAATCAATGACATCATGAGTTTATGTTTATATGTTTAGAATTAGACATGTGATTGTATAATGTCACGATTATTTATTCATAAGATATATGAACTGACTAATGATGCACTGATCCCAGTTTGGTTGATTGCAAGTTGTAACCAGGAAAACAGGTTTTCCACCCTCTAAGAAAGAGAGGAAGAGCATCATCGGAGAGAAGTGAATAGACATATGGATAAGAACAAGTTGTTGTCATCTAAGTCTTGTGATTGCACTGTTAGTGAACCCTCATCAAGTTTGGTACATTATGTTCGACTCTTTTGGTCTAAGTTGGTTTCGATTCGACAATCATCGATTTGTCTTCAAGATCCTTTAGCTTAGGTTTTGTCAGAAAACCAAGTCAGCATAATACAACCATCGACAAGATATGGTCAATAGTCGTTATTTTCCTTATGTGATATGAATATAGTTTATATTACTATAACTAATTAAATATTAGTGGTTAAACTATTTCATTATCAGTGATTTCTGATAAGTTTTCCATTTTGATAGCCTATCTTTGTTGGCATTTATGCAAGATAGAGAGGGGGAGAATACGTCGACCCCATTCTCGTATTTTGTCAAGTGATAGAAACAATGTAAGAATATGTTCTATATACCTACACTATGATGTTTTATATCTATTTAGATATTATCTATAAGTTATACTTATAGTATGATGTCGAAGAGCTTCTTATGTATTGTGGAATGGTAGCAATTATTGCAACCTCTTCATGTTTATGCATGAGCACTCAACTCCTATCTCCATGTTATGTATGGAGTTGAGGAGGAGTATGAGAGTGGTCACTAAGACCAACTACTCCACTAAGTCTGCATGCTATCGAAGCACGATAATAGGCAAGGACTCTACAGGAATGTGGAGTGGTGAAGTCTTAATAAGACTATATCATCAGGAGGAAAGTATATCGAAGGAAGAGAGGGATATCTTTGAATGATAATAGGCCTTTGTGAGGGCAGTGTTAACTAGTAGTGCACATTAAAACAAAGTAGAGAGAGATAGCTTCATATTAGAAGCACGATTAAAGCAAGACAAAGAACTTTGATATCTCAATGAGTTGGTTCTTATAAAGAAATCTGTGGAGATAAAGTCATAGACACATAGAAGGATAGGTGGAGTCGAACCTGGATAGCTAGAGAATTTATAGAGCTTGCTTAGGCATTGAAACTGATGGCTTTTAGAGGTATGAATGCCTTAGAAAAATATTATCTTTTCATTCTTAAATTACAGTAGTTTGTTATCATTTGTATATAAACAAAAATATATTCTCTTAGAAATATATAAATAGAGTACTCTTAGTAAAAGAACGTAGTTAGAAGGAAATAGTGATATGTCTTTTACACAGTATCATGAGACCGTAGAGTTTAGCTGTCCAATGTTGTCTTTTAGCAGAAATAATAGTATAGGATAACTTTCTTATACAATTATTTTGTCATCGAACCTATAGGATCTTTAGGTTATTAACTCAGTAGATGGAGGACACCGATTTGTGGAAAAATGAGTTTGATTAACTTTGTTTGCATAGAGGATATCAAGATTGGAGAGAGACATCTCTTATTGTGTTTACACTCGAACAATCATAGTGTTTCCTATAGTTAACAAACACCCTATGCGAGTAGAAAGTTAGTTATTTCATTCAGAGATAAACTAATACTTTTCTCATCTTTGAATGCATGTTGTTGTAGCTATATTTCATTAAGGTTGCAATGTATTACAAAGTTATGTATACATTGGCAGAAACCAAGCCTTACCCGAATTTTGAATTTAACCTAGGAGTAGTTAAGAGTAGGAATGTATACGTTTTATTGCTTTTGGTTCAAATGATTATGTGTTTGATTTATTCCTATAGTAGAATATATAGATCTATGTTATTAAATATCTTTTGAAACCTCTATGATAGTGAAATATCATCACATAAGCAGTCTACAATAATGACATGTATCATCATGACATTTGAAAGATATTCTACGAGAGTTCAAAATCTATTCTATGTAGAAAGTTCAAGATATAAATACGTTTATGTATCAAAATGAGATATTGATATAAGTTTTATGCCTTGAGATCAAAGATATTGGAATTGATATTCATTTATGATAGAATGATATTGTCATCATTAAGAACAACTTTGTATAGTGATATAATATCACTTACTCATTCAACAATAATGATAAGCATTATCATGATAAACATAGGATGTTAAACATTAGTTCTTAATCTATTCTTTATCGAAAGTCAGTTGACTTGAGAAGACGAAGAGGTCGAAAGCATTATATTGTTATCGTAGACTCAAAATCTATCTAGGTTATAAGAATAAACTTAGTCAAGAGTATTGATGATAATGATAGTGTACATTAAGGTATTATATGAAGATCTACAAACTCGTGTTTTTATGAGAAATATGAATTCGTTTAGTGCCTAAGTGGTCTAGAAAAGACTAGAGGGTATTACATTCATGTTTTATTATTTTGCATTCTTATCTTTGGATAACAAGAGTTTTGATAGGGTTAGAAGAGTTAAAAACCCTATATTTAACCCAAAACAGGTTTAGAAAGCTTAAAATTCTAAGTTAGTTATGACTTTGTTATAGTCTATTGTATTTTATGGTCGATAGTAAAAGAGTCGAGAAACCATAGATTAAGATATTATAAATTACATAGAGTCTACGAAGATTTTTATGAAGTTTAATGATTTCTTATTAAAGTTGAAACATAACTTATAGCACAAGAGTGCTTAATCTTGAGTCGATGGGTAGAATGACAGGAAGTCATAGACTCTGATGTGTGCAAGAATGTAACTAAGGACTCTCTGAAAGGTTAAATCTTCTAAACCTATACAAGTATAAATCCTAGATTCATAATTAAATGCTAAGTCAGTTGACTAAGAATTGAGTTCAGTCAAGATAACTCATGTCTAGAGTTACTAGTCAAGCAAGTCAAGTTGTAGGATGAGATAGTTTGCAAGTTGAGTTAGAGGTGTGTGAACACATGAATACATTTATTACAAATGACTATTTATATAGAATATTTGGCCAAAGTGACGCATTTGTCTCTGCATGCATTAGTCGATTCACAATGTCTAGATGGCGTAACCTGTCAGAATGATCATACTTAGTCTAGAAGATTGTCTAGAGTCGTATGATCGATTGTGTTACATAGGACACAACACTAGGACTCAGATGGAAATCTATTGGTTCTTTATTTCTATACTCTTCATGAAGGGTAGGGTCACTTCCAGGAAGGAAGGTGTGTGGGGGATTGTCGGTCTGTGGTTGGAGGTAAAGCACTTGGATGATGCTCTCCCTCTGTAACAAAAGATTCGCCGAGACTTGAGTGACAGACATCAAGATTCTAGATGTAGTGTACTTATGATTGACCTATGATTGTCAAATTTATGTAAACTTGTTCATATTGCTAAGTGCAAAATATTTGTAAATGTAAAGTGAAATGATTTCACTATGATTTATCTTTGAATATATATTGTGATTTTCAAAGTTGAAAGATATTTGGAAAATATATGCATTTAATTTTATGTGATTATGCAAATGTTAAACAAAAAAATCTTTAATGATTATCATGTTAATTTACTTTCTTAGTGAGTTGTGTGTGTAATTTCGAGGAATATGAGATGGCATGTTACAAATTTGCCACAATCTAAATGTAATGATCTTAGAAAAGATTTTGTAGACCAAATTACAAAGGCTAATAGGCCAAAAATCAGTAAAAGTGTTAGCTCCAACCTTTTTAGGAACGAGGACTAAAAAGGTAAAGTTTAGCACTTTTAACAACCTTCTGCTTCCAAAAAATACTTAGCATCTGCCACTGAATCTTTAGCCACAATATCCCAGTACAACTGAAAGAAAAACATGGGAACCCAACATGACCTAGGAACTTATTTCCTTCAAAGGAAAGAAATAGAAAATTTGATCTCCTCTTTTGAAAGAGGTTGCAATAGAAGCTCCATATTATCTTGATCATCAATAATATTAGGAATAACCTCTGATATATCACATTGCAAAATAAGATCTAAATCAACATTTTTAGAAAGAAGATTACTAAAATAATCAACAACTTTATCTCTTATAGCATTTTCCTCCAGAATTTGATTGCCATCCATCCACATCTCTTTAATTCTATTGGAAGATCTATGCTTTAATGCAGTCATGTGAAATAATTTAGTATTCATATCCCCTCCTTTAACTAGATTGTTGCCTCTAGAATTCTTCCTCTTTTGCAATAATAGAGTGAAACTCACATGACAACCCTCTTTCTTTCACCATTAAATCTTGGTTCATGCCCATATTTTGGATTTCATTCTGAACCATATCAAGCCTAACCTTGAATTTAGATTTCTTTTGAAAATGTTGCCAAAAGTATTCTTGTTCTATTTTTTGATATTAACCTTGACATAAAAAAAGATTTATCTTTTTAGCAACCTTGAACACAACAGATCCATCTACACTTATATTCCCCCATTCAATAACTTTTTCATTTAGATTAGGATGTTAGGTCCACATTTTTTCAAATATGAAAGGAAAACCTTTCCTTTTACCTAGCTTATCAGCATACATAACAATCAGAGAGTGATATGATCCTATCCCTGTTAAAGTAGATAAATATTAGGAATACGAAGTAAACCAATTTGGCATTATAAGGGTAGGATTCAATCTTACTTGTATAAGAGAAGAACCAACCCTTTGATTTGACCAAGTATAACTAGCACCTTCAATATCTAAATCCATTAGAGCATTGCGATTGATAAAATCCGCAAGGTCTTCACGACTATCCAATGAATTTTGAGATCCCCCTTTCTTATCATTTTCATTTAGAGGAGAGTTAAAGTCCCCTACAACCATCCATTTTAGATTAGTGTGCATTCGTTTAAAAGTAGCAAGATAATTCCAAAGAATTTTTCTTGCACTTCGAGTGTTAGGAGCATAAATATTGGAAATCATCCAAGAAGTGTTTTCATTTTTATGGTAAAAAGAATAGCCACATGGTTAGGTTCAACACTCAAAAGAGTCCGATATAGAATAGTAAGATTCCACATAATCACAATCCCACTTGACGCCCTAGTCACATCAACACCTTGACATCCACTATCCTTGTAAAATCTATTAATAATTTTTATAACTCTTTCAATGGGCATTTTAGTTTCCTGCACCAACAAAACATTTGGTTTATTCTATCTAGCTAAGTTTTCTAGAAGGTCATGCTTATGTGGGTTATTCAACCCTTTGACATTCCAAGATAAAATTTTCATTTCTTGGATTTTGGTGTACCCTTAGAGCACATAGCAAAAAGGGTTTGCTAGTTTCCATTTGCTACATCATTTTTCACCTCTCTTTCCCTGATGTCCTTCTAGCTTTCTCTTCTAGTCCTTTTTTATTTTGATCCACAATCTACCATTTTTTTGCTTTTGGTCCTAACTTTTGAATTGGATTTTTTTCTAGACTTATCCTTGCACCCCTTTGCCAAGAGAGGAGATCCAACTAAAGTTGATCTGCATTCTTTCAGTAAGTTGTAACAACATGGCTCTCAAAAGTAATCATTGTGTTTGCCTTTACTTCCATATCCTAAAAATAGTGGATTCATCTTCTCTAACCTAAAGTCCATCCTTCTCTTGATTGTCATCTTCCTCCTTGCATAAGCATCTGCTATTTTCCTTCAACATATCAACAAGAGAAGGGTTTACCTCTTTTTTAGTCTCTAATTAAGGATTAGCATTTGTATTCTCCAATCCAAGGTTGATCTCTTACTCACTTCCCAAGTCTTCCTATGATGGCCACTAAGAACTCATGTCCTCATGAATCAGATTATTATAGGAAAAGATATATGTAATTTTCTCTTGAACCTCTATTTCAAGATCCTTTGAAATAAAGGGTTCCACATTCTTAGTTTCTAAAGGGGTTTAATCCTTGGGGTATTTTTCCTATTTTTCTTCATCATTGTCATTACCATTCAAAAAGGTGCTTTCCATAGGAAGTTGAAAACCATCCTTACCTTGGTCTTTTTGCTTCCAAACCTTACTCACCTTATTGAAAGAGCACTCCTAATTGAATCGGTAAATGCTCTACATCATTGAAACAATGAAGATACAAGTATTTTATTATATCATCGGATGCATATTACATTGCTTTGATAAATGACTTATATAATCCTCTCCTTTCTACCACCTGACAACTACCTCTCTAACTTACCATAACCACTTCTCCACCTAACAATATTAATTATTTATTAACCTACAAATATTTGATTGCTAACATAAATATACTTACTATGACTTATGATGTATTTGTTTTCCAACATTCCCCCCTTATTACATCAATCTGAACAAAGGACAGAACACTACATGGACTAGACATAGCACCCCATTTGGAAACTTGATGAAGCATCTCCACCAAATCTCCTCACTCACCCAAGACACACCAAACTGAACCAATCAGTGGATGTCCTGACTATCAAACATGCAAATCCTCAAAATACACATGAATCAAGACATACTCAATTATTCACAAGTACACCACTCCTCTTATGAATTGAGATACACTTAATTATCCACAAGGAAAACACCAACCAAATGTGAATCAAGACTTAATCAATTATCCATAGTAACACACCTCCCTTTGTGAATTGAGACAAACTCAATTATCCATAAATACAAACCTACAAATTTATGGATTGAGACATACTCAACTATCCATAGGTACAACTCATCAAGTTTGTGGATCGAGGCATACTCATCTATCCACAAACCAAAAAACAACTGCCATGGCCCCTTGCTCTATGAAGGGACTCAAAATGAAGTTGGTTCTTATCATGCAAAGTATCATATCTATGAGTGAGAAGCTAGCTCGAGATGATGATATAAATCCATCCTCTAGTGCCCCTAGCCTCCAATCCCTATTTAATTCTTAAAAAAAGATATTCCTCCTCATTGTCATTGTGAGGAGAGTCTTGATCATATATTGCAAAATCACATCTTTCTTCCTCAGTTTCAATAGCAGTCAAAGCATTATTTGTTTTTAAATTGCCATCAATAAGATCCCTAGCACATTGAATGCAATTCAATAGAATGTGTCATGTTTGATTACAATAGAAACATTTGAAATTTTTATTCTTCCCTATTGAATTTCTATACTTCTTTACAAATAAAGCAATTTCTTCAGCAATTGAGAAATTTTTAATGACTCTTTTCTCTTCATCAATCAAGGAAGATATAACATTTTCTAAGCTTGGATTTAGTTTGTTTAAAGTAAGGACAATATTGTCAAAGCTTTAAGACATACTACTTAATATAATAGCTTTGGCATCATCATCATCAACTGTAGATTTTATGCCAACAGGTTGATTAAGAAGGGAATGAAATGTACTAATATGTTGAACAATACTATCACCCTCTTTCATCTTCAATCCAAAAAGTTTTTTCTTAATGGACATCTTTGCACTTGAAGCCTATGAACCAAATAAAGAATTAAGACCCTCCCATATTTTCTTTGAAGTTTTTGTTAAATCAATATGATGCAAATATGCATCAGATAATCTAAGACCAATCAATGTTGTGGCTTTACGATATTTTGCTACCCATTTTATAGCTTCATCTGCATCTTGTGGTTTTTTAAAAATTCCATTGACAATATCCCAAAGATCTTTTTCTATTAAAATCAATTGCACCTTAACTTGCCATGTATGAAAATCATGCCCCTCAAATTTAGAAATAACATATAATTTCTCCATTCAGACAAAATTAATCTTATCACTCCAATGCATACAAATTTAATTTTAACAAAAAATCCTTTCGCTATTGCTCCTTTTTGCAGAAAACCTCATATAGAAATTCAACTTCCAAGTTTGTTGTGGTTTTTCTTATTATTAATAAAACCTTTATGGATGGATTGACTTATTATGAATTGTATTTAATTCCATTACACATTGAAATCTATACCCTGCTTTAAAAACCTACTCAAACAATCTTCTCTTTAGTTTTGAATTATTTCCACTCCAACTTTCTTTGTTGTAGCCAAGAATCAACAAAATCTACATATCTTCGTATTCCCCAACAAACAATACGTCTTTTTCACACCACTTTCACCCTTAATATTTACCCACATATTTAAAGATAGAAAACAAATATCTTTCAAAGAAAATATGCCACACAACAACCTCAACAACCTTTGCCAAGGACTTACTGAATGATTAAATGGGTGCAGGAACTAGGGTGCTTTTGTTTGCTTGGCGGCCTACGAGGATGGTGCTTTTGTTTCATAAATATAGTGATCACTCCTTTTTCTATGACATACATGTTAGAAAATTCCTCCTGCCATGCCAACAAATTCCTCCAATATTAGTTAGATTTTAGGGTTTCTACAATAGACATATTTGATTTGATCTACTACATGTGCCCACCATGATTATGGTCAGTCAATTTGACAAAAAATAGGGTAGAAAGAGCACATGATCCTCTTATTTCTTATGTTGTTTGGAAATATAAATTCTGATAGAATTTCCTATCCTGTCCTCAACTTACACATCCTACACTACCATTGTACTTGAATACTTCACGATAGGGATGGCTTCACCACTCACAGGCATAGAAAGATAAATGTTATGACACCAAATTGAATCGGTAAATGCTCTACATCATTGAAACAATAAAGATACAAGTATTTTATTATATCATCGGATGCACATTACATTGCTTTCATAAATGACTTATATAAGCCTCTCCTTTCTACCACCCGACAACTACCTCCCTAACTTACCATAACCACTTCTCAACCTAACAATATTAATTATTTATTAACCTGAAAATATTTGATTAATAACATAAATATACTTATTATGACTTATGATGTAATATTTTTCCAACACTTCTTTGCCCAATGGCATATTTGTTTACATTTAAAACATGCAAATGGAGAATTTTCAAACTCAAGATTTTATTTCCATAAACCATACTGGGAGACAATTGAAATATGGGATGGAAGATTAGTTCCATGATCTATGTAAGCATAGATTCTAGCATAAATAGGATGTCTTCTAGAATTTATCACTGGGTCAATGACCAATAGATGACCAAAGGCACTAGTTATACCTCTGAAGACTTCCTCTTCCTAGAACTCTGAAGGTAATCTAGGCATTTGAACCCACACTAGAGTAGCATTGAAAGATTCCTTCGAAAGATTGAATCTAAGATACCATTTTTTGAGGATCAGAGGAGCCTTCCCCAAAAACCATGGCCCATATTGACCTATTTTCCTCCATCCAAAGTCAAATGGTTCACCTTGAATATCTCCTGAGTATCCCTTGGGTTTTATCCCTACAGGTCTTAAATCCTCCAAATCCTCATGCTTTGCCTTGTAAAAATCCCTAAATCTCATCTGGAGGATCCTTACAAAAACCCAAAAATCTTTTATCTTCAAATGCCTTCCTTCGTAGGGATTTCCCATCTTCATACTTAGTCATTTCGTATGTATATCCTGATGATGTCATCCGAATATTTCCTAATATCCAGATGCTTCTCAATATGCGGACCTTAGTTAATATCCAAATGTTTTCTTAACATTCAGATCTTAACTAATGTCTGGATCCTTTCTAATATCTTGGTTCCTTACGAATGTCCTGATGACATCATTTGAACCCCCTCTCCAAAGAAATGCATATGACGATGACGTCATCCAAACATTCTACCTCCGATATATCCTCCCCCAGTGTTAATATCCTGATGACATCATCCAAATCTTCCCTTCAAAGAAGTTCCTTATGCCGACGACATCATCAGGATATTCAAAGGCATCCAGATATTAAGTTGGCGCCCAGATATTAAAAATTAATATCCATGCGAATGACGGTTTCTCCATACTGCGAAGGTAAATTTGACAGGTGCATATCCGGATATCACATTGCACATAGATTGCCTAAGGTTGACGTCACTTTCCTTCTACACAGCCATGAGATGATGACACGTGGACATCCAGATGCCAGTTGACCGCAACTTTGACCGCGGATATCTCCCTTATCCTGAATAATTTCTACATGATCCAAAAGGCAAAAGTGCTTAGAATTTCCTCCTCTTTCATTTGACAGGCTTTTGGGGGATATTCCCACTTTGAAAATATGATCTAAATTGCATGATCTAGATATGCATATCTGAATATCAGGATGGCTATCGACTGAAGAAGGAGAGGCAGACTGGGTCGACAAGACACATCTGGAGCTAAATTGAAGTGTTGTAAAAGTTTCTCAAATGTAGATATTTGTTGCATTTATGGTTGTAGGTGAGTGATTCACCAATTCACATTGAAGGCACAAAATATCTTCTAATTGCTCGATGGATCGAAATATTTTCTACAATGAATTCTTGTAGATAGATGTCCCTTCTGAAGAGAAAATATCTCTGACATGCCATGAGCGTATTCATTACAGTAGGTAATGGCACTCCTTGTAAATGCTATATAAAGCATGACATGTAATGTATTATGGTTGGCTTTTGGTTTTCCAAACCACATCTCTGGCAATTGTAACCGTGCCTCTATGATAATAGAAATCAGATTTTTACCTTCTCATGAATAACTCTTTGCTCTGTGTATTTTTCTGCTTGATCTCCATCTGTGAATGTATCTTTCCTCTTGGATTTCATTTAGTTTATCTTACCTCTACAAGTAGTTTATGTTTTGTGTGTGGCTTTGTTGGATATCATCATTCTGTGCATACACAGTTGTCTGAGGGCCTTCCCATATTCAAACCTGGTGTATCACCTCTCCTTTATTTTTAGTTTTACTCCCTCTTCCTCTTTTCCTATCAGGTGGATAGATAGGTTTAGTCTTAGGCTAGCTGAATCTCTCATTTAGCAAAGGAACCAACCTCTCTCTAGAGATTCGACCTCCTTGTAGGGTCCCACACCTGGAGTTCGTCTCAATGTTTCACTAGATTGTTGGAGCCCTAAAAGCCTTCAACACTGGGTGCAAATCTATGTGACAACAATTTCTGGCATGCCCGGTGGGACAGTAAGCATAAACAATCAAAGAATAAAGCCGAGAATCTGGTGTTCTTCTTAACACCCTACATTGTGGTAAAATTTTCATGCACCTGGTGACTCTATATGTGTCTAGCTCTGATCAATGCCATCTTTTATGCCTATGTAAACTAGGGTGTCTTCAGGAGGTAACTTTCAATTTACTGAATTATCTGCCACTACTTCAAGAGAAGGTCTAGGTTATCTAGGTCTCCTGTGAGAAGAAACAAGTCTTAATCTACCTCATTCAAGAGCTCAATCCACACCCCCTCCTGTCAAGTTTTAGTATAATAGAAGAAGCTTGCATATCCCTAGACTGAATCTGAACATTCCTAGGATGGCAAGGAATTTGCCTTTTTTAACCTTCAATGGAGGAAGTCCATTAGATTTGGCTGCATACAATGACATACTTGCAGCAGCCTTGAAAAGTGTTTCACCCTTCATGGGTGATGGTTTTGTAACCCCTGTTGAGCATATCAAAGATATATCTAACGTATGCTTGGTCCATCATATACAACATGAAGATGTTGCAGTCCGTCTCATGGTCTCATCTTTCAAGGGAAGAGCCCTTCAATGGTTCAGGAGCTTGACCCCTGCTTTAATACATAACTGGGATGAGCTGGGAGAAGCCCTCTACAAATAGTTTGGAGAGAGGGCAGACAATGTTTCATTACTCGAGCAGTTGACGACTATCAAGAGGGCTCCAAGTGAGATGCTGACAGATTTTAAATTCAGATTCCAGAGGACGTGGGAGAGAATTCCATCTACCCTCATGCCATCTCCACAAGGTGCTTTCTTGTATTATTTAAGAGCTTTAAATTCTAACATTACTGTGATGATGAGGTCAATGGGTGTTGAGACTCTACCAGATAGTTATGAGATAGCTCTGAAAGTTGAAAATTGTTTAATACAAGCTGGGAAAATTGCTCCCAGACCTCCTATCCCACTTTTTCCAGAGTTGCCTTCCTCATCCCTACAGCCCATGGTTGCTCCTATCCCAGAGCCTAAAACTTCAACATCCTCTCTTTCTCAAGAAGAGAGTGATCTTAAGACCCTAATGTCCAATTTGACCAACAAGGTGAATAATATAGCTATTCAAACTTCTCCCAAACCCTATCATAACTATAACCAGGGGCAGACATCTAATCATAATTGGAATCTAGGGTATAATCAAAATAGAAATCAAAATTGGAATCAGGGTTATCAGCATAATAGATACCAAAATCCTAACCCTGTACAACCCTTACAAACCATTCGACCCATCCAACAAATACCAGCTGTAAATCCAGTTAGGGCCTTAGTCCCTACTCAGAATAATCTGGCCCAGGAAGCAGATTGGTGCTATCCCTGCAACCAACCTCACAATCAGTCCTCTTGTGCTTTTGGTGCACAAGAGAGGGCTTTGATGGTGCAGAACTTTCACACCCAACGGGCATCATTATCAAAGGCAGCCAATAGCAACCTTGAAGTTCAAAATGAGGCTACCCCTGATTCCAGTATGGTGTTATGGACTACAGAGGACTTTTGTGTTGTCAACCAGCCTATGGACAATGTTGTTATGCCCATCACAAACAACATTAGGTCAAAGAAGAGGTAGTTGGAGGCTAGCCCTATACCTATCGTATTGCAAAAAGAGCCTGTTCCTAAGACTAAAGTGGCTAGTGCCACAATTCCAATTCAGAGCAGCAAATCAACTGCTACAAAAGAAATTCCACCAGGCTTAAAAGTGCCTGAACCAACTGTAGATCAACCAAAAGGGGGAACATGGATTCCCTCTATGCATAAGGCAACCACTGTTCCATTAAATATTATGGAACAGATGAAGAAAATGAATATCAATGTTTCCATGTGGGAAGTAATGTCGATCCCCTCTCAGAGGGACCTATTACAAGAAGCCTTAAGGCACTTCCCATCTGCTGAGTTAGCAGTATCAGATCCATCAACCAGGCAAAAAGAAAAGGCTCCTGCTAGTCTTGTGCAACCAAGTGAAGGACAAGTAAGTACAATCAAGAAACCATCTCCTTTCTACTTGTCTTTGATAATTGGCAAATTTTTAGTGCACAACTACATGATAGACTCTGGGGCTAGTGTTTCAGTCATGCCCAAGAAGATAGCAGATGCATTAGGCATCAAGTATACCCCTGTTTCATCAGGAGTATTGCAACTAGATGGCACCTCAGTGAACACTGTAGGAGTGATCAAGGGACTGGATTTGACTCTGCATGCATGTCCAAATCTAACTTTCAAACAAGACATTTCAGTCATTGATCTTCCTCCTTTCTTTGCTATCTGTCTGTCAAGAGACTTCATAGCCAAGGTAGGTGGCTATCTTTCTTCTGACTGGTCTGATATGTTACTGAGGACCAGATATGGCACACAATTCACCATCAAGGCTGAACCAATTTCAGATTATCATGTGGAGAATCATGACCACAGTCTGGTGAACCCACATGTGATGATTCATAGTGAGGAAGTGCATGATCCAGAACCTACTGAAGCAGAATCTTCACCTCTTCCTATCCCTGACCTATTTTTAGATGAGTGGGCAAGGGATCATGAAACATTTGATCCTTATGATACCACTGAGGCAACTGACTTGGGCAACCACATGATCCATGAAGGGGATCATTCAATCCCTTTTGTACTTAAGCCAGATGATGACTCCAACAATCCATGGAAGATGTTCTTTGATGGTGCGAAGAGCAAGAGTGGAGCTGGTGCAGGTGTTTTGCTAGTCTCCGCGATTGGTAAGAAGTTGCATTTTTCTCATGGGTTGCATTTTTTTTGTACCAATAATGTAGCAGAGTACGAGGCATTGGTCCATGGCCTATTAATAGCAAAAAAGAATAAAATCAAGCATTTGGAGATCTTTGGTGACACTGAATTGGTGGTTAACTAAGTCAGAGAGAGATGTGCTATAAAAAACTAGATTTTAAGAGCTTATAGACATAGAGCTTGGAACCTGTTTGAGAGTTTTGATGCTCTTAACCTACAGGCGATCCCAAGAAAACTAAATTCAGAGGCTAATCAATTAGCAGCGGTGGGGGCTCAGTTTTCTCCACCTATAGACTTGCTTCAAGGTCCTGATCAGCATGTGAGGGTTGCTGTTAGACCCTCTGTTCTTGACAATAATATACATTGGCAAATTTTTGATAGTGATGAATAGATCGCATGCTTCATCCAGAATGAAGCCTAGTTCTCTTTAAGGGTGCAACCCAGGTTACAAAAATCCTATTGTGATCAGATCATCCAGCTCAAATCAAACAAGTTGCTCAAGGGTCTAGTTACTCTTAAGGCCATCTTTAGCCGTGATGATGAATTCAGGGGTGATAAAAATAATATGACCTTCAAGAAAGAAGATTATCAAAAGGTAACCGTCGCCCAGGACGAGGAGTTGCTGCTAGAAAAGGTATGTGGTGATACAGAAGAGCAAGAATTCATAAGACTTGCCCAAAAGTATAATGATGTCTTGGCATGGACATATGAGGATTTGAAAGGATTCAATCCAGATGTGGCTCAACATACTATTGATCTGGATCCTAATTGCAAGCCAGTTCGCCAAAAATAGTGACCTATAAATCCAAAAATTGAGCCACTCATGAGGAAAGAAGTTGCTAAGCTCATACAAGCAAGGATTATCTTCCATATCAAGTATTCTACTTGGGTTGCTAATCTAGTGCCTATGAGAAAGAAAAATAGAGAGATTAGGCTTTGTGTAGACTTCAAGGACCTAAATCGAGCCTCTCCGAAGGATCATTACCCTCTACCTCTATGGATCAAATTTTACAAATAGTTGCGCGGGCAGAGAGGTTTCATTATTAGATGGCTTCTCTAGCTATAACCAAATCATTGTCAGAAAGGAGGATAGATTTAAGACAGCTTTTACAACCAAATGGGGAATCATGGCATATGCAAAAATGCCATTTGGTTTGTCTAATGCTGGTGCCACATTTCAAAGAGCAATGGATATTGCATTCAAAGGATTTATAAACACGTTCATCCTGATTTATCTGGATGACATCATAGTCTTCTCCAAGAAGGGAGAAAATCACATGGAGCATCTAGAAAAGGTTTTCCAGAGATGCAGGGAGTTTGGGGTATCTTTAAACCACAAGAAATGTATTTTTGTTGTTGCACAAGGTAAGCTTTTGGGTCATATAGTATCTAAGGATGGAATATCCATAGATCTAGATAGAACATTTGCTCTGTTTTCTCTTCCTCTGCCTGCTCACAAAAAGGCCTTACAGTCTTTTCTAGGGCAAATCAACTTTGTTAGGAAGTTCATTCCTAACTGCACTGGCTTGATGAAGCCTCTAACCCTTATGCTTAAGAAGGATGCAGTGTTTAGATGGACTAAAGAGGGGAAGGATGGTTTTGAGAAGATCAAGGAAGAGATTGCTCGGGCACCTACTCTCATGAATCCAAATTATGAGAAGGACTTTGTCATCTATGCATATGGAGGAGAGAATAGTATTGTTGTTGTCTTGATGCAGCAAAATGAACATTGACTGGAGCAGCCCCTGCCTTTCTTCAGTCAGACCTTGAAGGATTATGAGGTCAGATATAGCCCCATGGATAAATAGGTATTTGCCATTGTTAGAGCTTTAAAGAAATTTAGATATACGCTGACAAATAATCATATTAAAGTTTTAGTTTCTCATCCTAGTGTGAGAGATTACATAATGGGGATAGAGATTAGTGAAAAGCAAGCCAGCTGGGTCACAAAGATCCTGGAGTATGATGTGATCATTAAAGCCACTAAGCTAATTAGAGGTAGAGGATTGTGTGAACAACTAGCTCAGACATTAGTAGATGAGGTGAATTCATCCTACCATTTGAATGAGGAGGAACCTACAGCTGAGCCATTGGTTGTAAGTTCTTGGACAACAGATATGGCTAGTTTCCTATCCACTGGTGAGTATCCCTATGGACTGGACAGAACCAAAAGAAGACATTTTAGGCTATAGTCTATCCCTTATGCTTTGGTAGATGGTGTTCTTTTCAAGAGAAACTTGGATGGAGTCTTACTGAGATGCATATCAGGTTGATAGACTTCTTGGTGAGTTTCATGCTGGCCCAGCCGATGGCCATTTCTCTACTAGAGCTACGCCAATGAAAATAATGAGGGCAAGTTACTTTTGTCCCACATTATTCAATGATGCCCATGTATGGGTAAGAGGATACAAGGAGTGTGCTCTCTTTGTAGGAAAGAAAAGATTGGTAGCACTCCCACTCCACCCTATTCAGGCTGACCAACCCTTCTCACAGTGGGGTTTAGATTTTAGCGACATGATAAATCCCTCTTCCAGTGCTGGCCACAAGTGGGTTTTGACTGCAATGGATTACTTCACCAGGTGGGTTGAAGCAGTCCCACTCAAGGAGGCAAATGAATCATCTATCAATGATTTCTTAGAAGAAATCATGACAAGGTTTGGAGCTGCTCATACTATTATTTCTGATAATGCAAAAGCATTTACTGGTTTTAGAATCACTGATTGGGCTCTTAAGTACAATGTGTTCTTAAAGACTTCATCTAACTATTACCCCCAAGGTAATGGGCTAGCTGAATCTATCAATAAGAACCTGATCAGGATCTTGAAAAAGACGATGGAGACAAACCAGAGACAATGGCACAATAAGATCATATTAGATCTTTGGGCTGATAGGATCACATGCAAGAGTGATGGTGTTTGGTTGTCATTGATGTCAAAAAGGTTGGTTGTTGAGTGGTCTTGCAAAGAATGTTTCAGGGATGCAGAATGCTTGTGATGAAGGGGGTAAATCATAAAACACACAATAATAGAAATTGAACACAGAGAATAGAACTTTCTTTTATTGATCTGGGCAACTCATTATGTCACAGAAGCTTAATTACAATCAGAGGAATCAGTCCTCTACAAGATGCAACACACTACAGCTACCATCACCAGGCTCTGGAATCTTTCGCCTTCTGTAACCCCCAAATCAGCTAGGGTTTCTATTTTCCCGCCTATTCTTGACTCTACACTTGCCTCCTTAACTCTCCCCCCCTCCCAGGGTTCCCAAAAATGGTTATTAATAGCTTTTTTGGTGGCCAACAACCTAATTTTGAATTTTGCATCTCCCTCCAAAAATAGGTCAACTTCTGGGAGCCATAACTTTTGATCCGGGACTCCGATTAACGAACCGTTTTATGCGTCGGAAAGCTCGCGGAGTGCTCTACATGCTAAGAATGAGCTTTGCTGATTCTGGCCATTTTTGAGCCTGTACGGGGCCGTTTAGTGCCTCAAACCTGAGTTTGAATAATTTTCAGGCATTTTTTGGGAAACGAAAACTTTAATATCTTTCAGCTTGCAAATGATCTTCGTGTGATTCCTTTGCCAAAGGTCTTATATTCCTGTTATGTAACTTCCTGTAAATTTTGACTTCATTCCGTGCCCAAATGCAAACTTTCTAAAAATAGCAGTTTACTATTTTTAGCAGTTTGGGAAAACTGAAAGTTCTACATTATTATTCAGGTGATTATGGGACCAGAACCACATATTTTGAGAAGAAATGGGTAGAACATCAACAATTTTGAAACACAACTTTTTTTTTGGGTGATGCAAGATTGCCCTTACACCACTAGATGCTCCTGCATCAGACACCCAGGGTAATTTGAGAAGTGACCCTGTCACGTCTCAAGTGTTTGTGTGAGGAAAACCCAAACGGTCAACCTCTGCCTTAGACAACCAAGAAGAATCTTCAACAGGCCTTCCTTTCCATTTCACTAGATATTCTTCATATTGTCTGTTTCGAGTACTCCTTCCCACACGGCTATCCAAGATCTCTTCTATCTCCTCTATTGAAGTAGATGCCGGAATACTCCACTGCACTTCTGTTGGTCCATCCTCTGTTCCCCCTTCATGATATTCTGATAAATCAGCAATGTTGAAAATAGGGGAAATATTGATCCCACTCGGCAGCTCTACCTCATAAGCATTTCCTGAATCATGCTTCTTCATGATTCTGCATGGTCCAAATTTCTTCATTTTCAACTTATTGTATGTTCCAATCGGGAACCTTTCTTTTCTCAGGTGAACCATGACTTCATCTCCTACTTGGAATTCCTTATATCTCCTCTTCTGATCTGCCTTAGCCTTGTACTAAATATTTATTTTATTAATATGCTTTCTCACCTCTTCATGCAAATTCTTCAGATGTTCTGCAAAGTCTTCAGCTTCGGCACTTGTCTTTTCTCCGTTGTCTAACTTCCTTAACTCAGAAGCATTTCTTAAGCTATTGCCATATACAATCTGGAATGGTGATTTACCAGTACTCCTATTGACAGAATTGTTGTAAGCAAATTCTGCCTGTGGTAAAATCAAATCCCATCCCTTGGGCTTATCCCCTACTAAGCATCGTAGCAGGTTACCCAAACTCCTATTCACCACTTCTGTCTGTCCATCAGTCTATGGATGGTGTGCAGAACTGAACTTCAAATCTGTCTTCAACTTCTTCCACAATGTCCTCCAGAAATAACCAACAAACTTGGTATCTCGATCTAAAACTATGCTCTTTGGTAGACCATGTAGTCTCACCACTTCCCTGAAAAATAACTCTGCAATATGAACAGCATCATTAGTCTTCTTACAAGGAATAAAATGTGCCATCTTTGAGAATCTGTCCACCACCACAAAAATAGAATCATGCCCTCTCTGTGTCCTTGGTAAACCAAGAACAAAATCCATACTAATATCATCCCATGGCTTCTTTGGTACAGGTAATGATTGATACAACCTTGTATTTTGACTTGTTCCTTTTGCCATCTGACATACTCTGCAACTCTGCACAAACTTCCTCACATCCTTCTGCAGCTGTGGCCAATAATAATTTTCACCAACAATAGAAATGGTCTTATCTCGACCAAAGTGTCCAGCCAATCCTCCACTATGCTTCTCTTTAATCAGGTTCTCTCTCATGGAACTCCTCGGAATGCACAACTGGATTCCTCTAAACAACATGCCGTCTTGGATTCCATTTTGTCCTATCCAAAGTAATAGGCTCCAGACAAGCTTTCCAAGCCTCTGCAAAATCTGGATCTTCAGGATACAAACTTTTGAACTCATCGAACCCAACAACCTCTATCCTCATTTCTGTCAACAAATTTTGCCTTCTGCTCAAGGCATCTGCAACTCTGTTGGACTTCCCACTCCTGTGCTTCAAAACAAAGGTATAACTCTGCAAAAACTCAACCCATTTTAAGTGCCTTTGGTTCAACTTCCCTTGACTATTAATATACTACAAAGCTTGATGATCAGTATATAAAACAAACTCTTTTGGCAACAAATAATGTCTCCATTTCTTCAAAGCCTGAACTATTGCATAAAATTCCTGATCATAAACAGAATACTTTTTCTTGGCATCATTAAGCTTCTCACTAAAATAGGCAATGGGCTTACCTTCTTGGCTCAAAATAGCTCCTATACCACTACCACTAGCATCACAATCTACTTGAAATACCTTATTGAAATTTGGAAGTGCCAAAGCAGGTTGTTCTACAACTTTCTGCTTCAATGTATCAAAGCTCTTGTCTGCTTCTTTAGTCCATCTAAACTCTTTTCTATCCCCTCTCATTGTCTCAGTTAGGGGTGTACAAATGCTACTGAAATTCCTGATAAACTTTTTGTAAAAACTTGTCAAACCATGAAAAGATCTTACCTCTGTTGCACTCCTTGGTGTAGGCCACTCAATGATAGCCCTTACTTTTTCTGGGTCCATCTTAAGACCTTCCTCTGAGACAACAAATCCCAGGTATATCAACTCCTTCTTTGCAAAATTGAATTTCTTCAGATTAATCAACAATTTCTCCTCCCTCAGCTTCTCTAGAACTCTTCTAATATGCATCAAATGCTCATCCCAAGTCTTACTGAAAATCAAAATATCATCCAAATAAATAATAACAAAACTTCCCAAAAATTCTTTCAGTACCTCGTTCATGAGCTGCATGAATGTACTCGGTGCATTGGTTAGCCCAAATGGCATGACTAACCACTCATACAAACCTTCCTTTGTCTTGAAGGCTGTCTTCCATTCATCTCCTTCTCTGATACGAATATGGTGATATCCACTCTTTAGGTCAATTTTCGTGAAGTACTTGGCTCCACTCAAACAATCCATGATGTCATCCATTCTTGGCAATGGAAATCTATACTTGATCGTTATCTTATTGATGGCTCGAGAGTCTGTACACATCCTCCATTCTCCATCCTTCTTTGGTGCTAGTATTGCAGGTACCGCACATGGGCTTAGGCTCTCCCTTATCAGTCCCTTCCTCAACAACTCCTGAACTTGTCTGTTCAGCTCTTCATTCTTTGTAGGGGTCATTCTATGGGCTGCCTTGTTTGGCAAATTGGCTCCTGGTATCAAATCCATTTGATGACTTATCTTCCTTACTGGTGGTAAACCTTCTGGTACATTATCAGAGATAATGTCTTGGAACTCTTCCAACATATCTGTTTCAGGGATGCAGAATGTTTCAGGGATGCAGAATGCTTGAGAGTTGTGTTTGGTCTTGTGCAAATACTTCATGAATAAATCCTCAAGAATGGTGCAGTTTTTAATTCAGGATGTCTTAAGTGGCAGTGATTTAATACAGAGACAATGTATTGTTTGTTTCTTCTTTTGGATTCTTAATGTCTTGTGATGATCACATCATGTGAGTCGTGCAGATGGTTTGGCCTTCTTGGTGCTTTAGAAGTTGATATGTTGATCATGATGCAAAGTTGGTTGACAAAGTAAGTTCTCAAGGTCTCATCAGGATTGCAGGTCATTTGAGGATCACTTGCACTTGCACTATTGGCATAGGTCGTTCAGGATGATGTCTTTCACAATTGTTCATTCTATCAGGAATGCCAAACAAGAGTTGTTCATTTGGAGATGATTTCTTGATGTTACAGGTTGATAAGGGTGATTATAACTAGATTGCTATTGGTAAAGTTTTTGGTGTCATCAACATGTTTGTTCAGAGGTGAGCAAAGGTGAACAAGAGTTTACAAGTGGATCATCTTTCTAGTAGTATGTTGTTGGATTGATGTCAAAGTTTGTGATTGAGTTACTTTGAAAAGTACATCTTCAGGAGTTGAAGAATTGCCCTGTTTGGTAACACAATGATGACAGAGGAATTTATAGTGAAATCTTAAGTTTTTATTTACTAAGATTTAAATGAATTTCAAGGAGGTATGGTTGAAGGTTGTTGGAGGCTTAGAAGATAATTATTATGCATCTAAAACATATTCTATGTTTACCCTCTCTGCCCGTCTAGTGCAAATTGCACTTTTCTTATATTTTGAAAGTGACTCGCTACAAAAGGTCACTTCACTTATGAGTGACCTGCTGAAGGGTTATGAAGCCATGGGTAACCGGCCTCTCCTCTCTTTACCACCGATGGATTAGGTTCCTACCTTGAGCGCATGGGCGCCAAAATGAAATCAATGGTTCCTTTTAAAGATGTTCAAAGCGCGAATGTTGTGATCAAAGGTATATATTTAAATCTCTTCCCAAATCATTAGCTTCAAACTTTGGAGGGGAAATAGACATCATCTCTATATGATTATTTTAGATAGGTTATCTTTTAGCTCCTAAAAAGAAGGTTTTAAGATTTTTTTTTTTTGGGAAGTTTCTTTTATCTTCAAAATCTTCCTCGTAGAAACTAAAGAGATAAATGAAGATTTTTTTTGTAATGCCTTTTATGAAAAGGAAGCCTCTATAGAAGATGTTTTTATTTTTTAAGGGAATGATGCATTATTAATTGAAGATATTTTTGAGATGAATAAGATTGCAGGTTCTTCAATATGCAAAGAAGAAATTGAAGTTTTTTTTAAAAAGACAATAATGAAATGTTGGAGGAAGTGAAAATATATGCAAGGGAATATAAAATTGCACATAGATTTTTAAGAAATTATTCATGCAAATTGAAGAGTCATTGCACACAGAAGAATATCAAAGTTTGATCATAGAATATGAATTGTTTTTTCTTGAGAAGATAAAGAGTTTGATTGCAGGAATTTGCAGAGGAGATTGCATGAAGATGAAAAGTCTTATGCAAAATGAAGTTTTTTTTAGGAATATGAAGAATCATACATGAAGGAAGATTAATTGAAGAATTATTTTTTTATAGGATTTTTTTTTGCAGAGAAAATATGAAGTGTTTTTGAAGATATATTTTGAAGAATAGAGATTCCGACAGGGAATTGAATGGGTGCATTAAATGGAAGACATTTACAGATATGAGGGCAAAAATAAGATAATGAAAATCATTGAATTTGTTTTTCAGAATATGAAAGGTTTTATGCTCACTAAAATGGATTTGCAGGACATAGAATCTAAAAAGACCGTATTTGCAAATGCAAGAAGATCAAGGATTGAAACAGTTGTGGAGAGAAGAAAAATTATGAAATTGTATATATTGGCTTGGCAATGGATTGATGCAGTGTTGTTGAGTGGATCAGGATACATAATTATTTTTGAATATCTGATTTTATGATTTGGGTTGATAAAAGAATGGCCATTTGACAGACACATAAGAGAGAAGAAATGTTTTGTATTGAAACATAGAAACCCTCTGAATTCTTGTTTTCAGTTTGTTCTATTTTAGGGGTTGGTGCTCGTTGAAGCTGGTGCTTCTAAACATTGTTGCCAGTGAGGCACAACAGTATGCCAGTGAGGCTTGTGGTCAGTGAGACTTTTAATTGTCAGTGAGACATAATATTCAGCCAGTGAGGCTTTGTAAGAAGTTTTTAAAGTTAAGCCAGTGAGGCACTTCATGAGTGGTTTTTTTCTACCCCGAGAGGGTTTTCCACTCTAGAAATTTCTGTGTTATAATTTGTCTCTATGTGTGCATATTTGTGTTTTGCCTATAAGTTTTTGGTTCACATCTTTCACTATCAGTCTTGTGCATATGAGTTCAACAGATCATTAATGTCTTTCTTTCTACTTGTCTTGTAAAGTTTGCAAAAAGTTAAGAATTTACACAACACTGATTCACCCCCCCTCTTAGTGTTGTCATTGACTCCTACAATTGGTATCAGAGCCAGTTTCCCTTTTGTAGCTTAATCAGCTTGGGTAGGTCCTGTGTGTGGAGTTTAATGGGTAAGTGCAGGAGAAATAAGAACATGAGAAATGTTAAGATTCATTATGGACAAAAGACACAAAAGACATCATTCATATTAAATCCAGATGTTGATATAAAGTCAGTTGATAAAGATGTTCTCCATGTTGAATCTGATATTGTCTTAGAAGAAAAAGTTTCAGATGTTCCTCAGTTTGATGGTTCAAATTTTTCAGTTTGGTATGTTAGAATGCAAGTGTATTTATCCTCTTTAGGATATGATGTTTTAATATCAGTTGAGAATGATAATTCTACAAATAACAAAGAAGCTCTTGAATGTAATGATATTGCAAAGAAGGCTATATTATCTGCTCTGTTTGATGATGTTATTTGTAAAGTTATGGATTGTGTTACAGCTCAGGATATGTGGAGGAGATTGAAAAGAATTTATCAAGATAATGATAAAGAAGGGGACACTCTGGTGTGTGAAGAAAGTAGCAATGAAAGGAGACTTTCAAATAAAGGAGTTGAAGTTCAATCAAAATCAGATTTAGGAGAAGCTAGCATCACAAGTGATGATGATCAGGGATATGATGAAGAAGATTGTGAGATTGACATGGAAGGAGAGCTTATATGCGCTCTGAGTGAGCTCAAGAAGTATAAGAGAGAGAATCAGAAACTAAACTTGCAGCTGCAATAAGAAAGAGAATCTAAAGTCAATGCTCTTTCAGAACTTGAAATTGTATCTACAGATCTTGAAGAGGCCAGATGTCAAATTATTAGTTTAAAGACATATATTAATGATTCAGACAAACTAATTGCTAGATTTAAGACAGAAATTGAAGAAGCTAAGAGGATAGCTGATGTCTCAATTTCTGACCTTGAAGTTTCAAGGATTGAGAATCTAAAACTGGAAGGTGAAATTATCCATCTGAGAAAAGAGTATGATGGTCTTAAGGCTTTATCTAAGAAGTATAAGGAGTTTGAAGAAAGCACAAGCAAGCTACATGAGAGGCTTGGTAAATAAAAACTATATGGAGACACTACTGGACTTGGTTTTGAAGAAGGAGAATGTTCAAAAGCTAGAGAGACTCCTAGAAGGAAAATTGATTTAAATCATCACGTTGTTGCCATAGAAGGTAAAAGGAAGAGTGAAACCAAAGATGAATTTGTGCACAATGAAAGAAGGAATTTCAGAAAACCTGCTGTTAGACAAGCATACATGTACAGGTATAATTATTCTTTTAATGGTTATTGTTATGCTTGTAATCAATTTGGACACAAAGCAATTGTTTGCAGAAGGAATACTGACATTATTTGTTACAAGTAGAATAATGTTGGACACATACAAAGAAATTGCAAAATGCATAGAAGGTATAATCCTACAGAGAAGCTTAATATCAGTGCTCAAAGGTATTATCAGTCAATTGATTTTGATTACAACATAATTTGTTATAATTGCAACTCTCTTGGTCATAAAGCTCATTGTTACAGAAAAGCATCATCTAATTTGATAGGTTGGAAATGGAAAGAAGGTATAAAGGTTTGGAAAAAGAAAGAAACTGTAAAAGTGTGGAAGCAGAAACAAAGTCATGAGAAGTCAAATCCTAAACTTATGCTTCCTGCACAAGTTACATCATCAGTTGCATAATAGATAGCTTGAAGTAAGGGGGAGTTGTTCATGTCCTATCAATTGACCCCAAGAAGTTTCAGGAAGGAGATCATTTGAATGGTGATCTTGTCTTGTTTATCATATTTGCCAATCTTGTGAGATAGTTGTTGATGATGTTGCTAACTAAGTTGATTTTTTAGTGTATATCAGTGATGCAGGAAGAACTTGTTAATGCAGTTGGCATGCAAAATTGATGGACTGGATGCTCATATGGAAGTGTTCTTGATGTGATAATCTCACATGTTTCTTTGATATTTTTCATCAGTAATATGTTTCAGGGTAGTATGTACAAATTGTGTGATTCTAGTGGTATCAGGTGTCCATGATCAATGACATGTTCAGTGAATGCAAGGTGTTGCTAAGTTGTTAAAGGATTTAATGTTCAAAGAGTTTGGTGATGTTGTGACTTGATCCTATTTTGTATATTGTTCATATCATACTTACATGGTTGAGTTGTCATGTTGCTTCAGTAAAGGTGTTCTCAAGGAACTCTCATCAGATGTTTGGATATGATGGCTAAGGAGGTTGAAATAGAAAGAATTTATGTGTAGAACAGGAGGATGGTATTCATCAAATAGTCTTCATTTCAGATAGTCTTCCTTCCTTTTTTTCAGGTCAAAAAGGGTGTGCAAGAATAGATTGGTTGCAAGATAATGGTTCTTGTTGGAAGTCTTTGGCAAGGACATCTCTTGTGTGTTATTCATGTCTTCATGGATTGTAATTCATATTGATTTTTATTGGTGAAAAGTGTAGTCTTTGCATGAAATTCAAATTCATATAATTCATTTCAAGGAGTCAGTTTGATGATCATATCTATTACCTTGTTGAGTTATGGCATATGTCTTGGATTTTTCAGGTGGTTTGAAGATAGTGTCAAAAGAAGATGATAAACTAGAGATATTAAGAAATTTCTGGTGTGATAATTTCACATGGTTCATTGATGATCTTATTCTCTAATATGTTTCAAACAGAGTTCTTCAAGCTATGATATTGATGGTGATATCCTGTATTTCTTCAGAGGAAGTTAAAGAATGTTTTTGAATCATCAATAGCAGATGGTAATGTTCAAAAAGGTTTGTCATATGTTAGCTTCAGGATTGTTATCATCATAAATCATTTCTTGTTCAAAGGTTAACAGAAGTTTATGCCTTCAAAGTGTTCATAATTTAATATGATTATAATGGTTATGATCATGCTATAACATCTTTCAGTGGAGTTGTTCTCAGTGGGAGATAATAGTCTTTGTCATCCGATGTCAAAAAAGGGGAGAAAGAAAAATATGCATCAAGTGGTTTTGCCATCAATGACAAAGGGGGAGATTGATGGTGTCTGGTTGTCATTGATGTGAAAAAGGTTGGTTGTTGAGTGGTCTTGCAGAGAATGTTTCAGGGATGTAGAATGCTTGAGAGTTGTGTTTGGTCTTGTGCAAATACTTCATGAATAAATCCTCAAGAATGGTGCAGTTTTTAATTCAGGATGTCTTAAGTGGCAGTGATTTAATATAGAGACAATGTATTGTTTGTTTCTTCTTTTGAATTCTTAATGTCTTGTGATGATCACATCATGTGAGTCTTGCAGATGGTTTGGCCTTCTTGGTGCTTTAGAAGTTGATATGTTGATCATGATGCAAAGTTGGTTGACAAAGTAAGTTCTCAAGGTCTCATTAGGATTGCAGGTCATTTGAGGATCACTTGCACTTGCACTATTGGCATAGGTCGTTCAGGATGATGTCTTTCACAATTGTTCATTCTATCAGGAATGCCAAGCAAGAGTTGTTCATTTGGAGATGATTTCTTGATGTTACAGGTTGATAAGGGTGATTATAACTAGATTGCTATTGGTAAAGTTTTTGGTGTCATCAACATGTTTGTTTAGAGGTAAGCAAAGGTGAACAAGAGTTTACAAGTGGATCATCTTTCTAGTAGTATGTCAAGTGGATCATCTTTCTAGTAGTATGTTGTTGTTGGATTGATGTCAAAGTTTGTGATTGAGTTACTTTGAAAAGTACATCTTCAGGAGTTGAAGAATTGCCCTGTTTGGTAACAGAATTATTTTTGAATATCTGAGTTTATGGTTTGGGTTGATAAAAGAATGGCCATTTGACAAACACATAAGAGAGAAGAAATGTTTTGTATTGAAACAAAGAAACCCTCTGAATTCTTGTTTTCAGTTTGTTCTGTTTTAGGGGTTGGTGCTCCTTGAAGCTGGTGCTTCTAAACATTGTTGCCAGTGAGGCACAACAGTATGCCAGTGAGGCTTGTGGTCAGTGAGACTTTTAATTGTCAGTGAGACATAATATTCAGCCAGTGAGGCTTTGTAAGAAGTTTTTTAAGTTAAGCCAGTGAGGCACTTCATGAGTGGTTTTTTTCTACTTGAGAGGGTTTTCCACTCCAGAAATTTCTGTGTTATAATTTGTCTCTATGTGTGCATATTTGTGTTTTGTCTATAAGTTTTTGGTTCACATCTTTCACTGTCAGTCTTGTGCATATGAGTTCAACAGATCATTAATGTCTTTCTTTCTACTTGTCTTGTAAAGTTTGCAAAAAGTTAAGAATTTACACAACACTGATTCACCCCCCCTCTTAGTGTTGTCATTGACTCCTACAAAGAGGGCCATTAGGAACTCTCCTTTTGTTCTGGTGTATGGAAAAGAGACTAGATTGCCTATATCCTTAGAGCTTCCTACACTAGACCTAGCTCGTCAATTGGAGTTTGAAGGAGAAGATGTAAGGTCTGTCAGAATGGCTGAATTAACTAAATTAGAAGAGAAAAGACGGTCAGCCATGATCACATTAGAAGAACATTAGCTGTAGACCAAGAAGTATTTTGACAAGAAGGCCAAGGTCCAGATATTCAAAGAAGGTGACCTTGTCCTAAAGTGGGATGCAGATCGAGCCAAATTAGGAGGCCACATCAAGTTTGATGCACTTTGGAGTGGGCCTTATGTCATCATTAGTTGTAAGAAAGCCAATGCCTTCATTCTTTCAGGGTTGGATGGTGAAGTCCTACCGATCTCAGTAAATGGGATCCATCTCAAACCTTACCATTAAGGTTGGTATGAGATCTTGTACATATTGTTTTAATTCATTTCAGTTTTAGGTTTCCCTTTCCCTAAGTGCTCTTGCACAGGCTGCATTGTCATTAGGAGAATGCAAGCCTCTTTCCTTTTGTGTGTTTCGGGAGGTAGGTTTCAATTGTCTTGACCTATTTTCATTCCTCTTTTGGACCCTATACAAATGGATGCTTAAGGCCACTGGTCTAATTGTTTAGTAGGCAAACATCCCTGAGAGGTTGCCAAAATGTTGACCTATTTTCCTCCATCCAGAGTCAAATGGTTCACCTTGAATATCTCCTGAGTATCCCTTGGGTTTTAGCCCTGCAGATCTTAAATCCTCCAAATCCTCATGCTCTACCTTGCAAAAATCCCTAAATCTCATCCGAAGGATCCTTACAAAAAACCCAGAAAAACCCAGAAATCTTAAATATCTTCAAATGCCTTCCTTCGTAGGGATTTTCCATCTTCATACTTAGTCATTTTGTATGGATATCCTGATGATGTCATCCAGATATTTCCTAATATCCGAATGCTTCCCAATATGCGGACCTTAGTTAATATCCAGATGTTTTCTTAACATCCAAAGCTTAACTAATGTTCGGATCCTTTCTAATATCTAGGTTCCTTGCGAATGTCCTGATGATGTCAACCGGACCCCCTCTCTAAAGAAATGCATATGACGATGACGTCATATAAACATTCTGCCTTTGATATATCCTCCCCCAGTGTTAATATCCTGATGACATTATCTAGATCCTCCCTTCAAAGAAGTTCCTTATGCCGACGACATCATCAGGATATTCAAAGGCATCCAGATATTAAGTTGGCGCCCAGATATTAAAAATTAATATCCATGTGGATGACAGTTTCTCCATACTGCGAAGGTAAATTTGACGGGTGCATATCTAGATATCGCATTGCCTACAGACCGCCTAAGGTTGACGTCACATTCCTTCTGCGCGGCCACGAGATGATGAAACGTGGACATCCAGATGCTGGTTGACCGCAACTTTGACCACGGATATCTCCCTTATCCTAAAGAATTTTTGCATGATCCAAAAGGCAAAAGTGCTTAGAATTTCCTCCTCTTTCATTTGATGGGCTTTTGGGGGATATTCCCACTTTGAAAATATGATCTAAATTGCATGATTTGGATATGCATATCTGGATATCAGGATGGCTGCCGATTGAAGACAGATACACAAAATCGACCGACAAGACACACCTGGAGCCAAATTGAAGTGTTGTAAAAGTTTCTCAAATGCAGATATTTGTTGTATTTATGGTTGCAGGTGAGTGATTCAATAGTTCGCATTGAAGGCACAAAATATCTTCCAACTACTCGATGGACCTAGATATTTTCTGCAATGAATTCTTGCAGATAGATGTCCCTTCTGAAGAGGAAATATCTCTGATAGGCCATGAGCGCATTCATTACAGTAGGTAATGGTGCTCCTTCTAAATGCTATATAAAGCATGACATGTAATGTATTATGGTTAGCTTTTGGTTTTCCAAACCACATCTCTTGCAATTGTAACCGTGCCTTTGTGATAATAGAAATAAGATTTTTACCTTCTTATGAATAACTCTTTGCTCTATGTATTTTTCTGCTTGATCTCCATTTGTGAATGTATCTTTCCTCTTGGATTTCATTTAGTTTATCTTACCTCTGCAAGTAGTTTATGATTTGTGTATGTGGCTCTATTGGATATCATCATTCTGTGTATACACAGTTGTCTGAGGGCCTTCCCATATTCAAACCTGGTGTATCACCTCCCCTTTATTTTTTAGTTTTACTCCCTCTTCCTCTTTTCCTATCAGGTGGATAGATTAGGTTTAGTCTTAGGCTAGCTGAATCTCTCATTCAGCAAAGGAACTAGCCTCTCTGGAGATTCGACCTCCCTGTAGGGTCCCAGACCTGGAGGTCATCTCAATGTTTCACTAGATTGTTGGAGCCCTAAAATCCTTCAACACTGGGTGCAAATCTATGTGACAACAACCCCTAACTAGGATATTACAAAGGTCCTCTTTATAAGCAAAGGAGAAAGAAAATAACCCTTTATCCATTGTTGCAATGTCTAGCTAACCTTTGTTTCACCACTTCTTCATGGCCCAGGATCTAACTAAATTGATATTTGGCCAAGGGTCCATAATTTTACCAATCAAAGGTATTTCATCTTAGAAACTCCTCTATCAATAATAATATCAAGGAACTGAATACAAATCTCACCTTTATTTGGTTTTGCAACAAGAGTAACTAGGGGTTTGAAATAACTCCTTTCCTTTTAAATTGATTCCTTTGGTATTTTAGTTGGGAGGCCCAACTTTCCTTTGGAACATGTGACTGCCCAAAAGAAACTCATGAAGCTTGTCCCTTGTCAAGCTTACTTGACCCGTGATCTTGGTTGTAAACCTACTTATTTCCTTTGAGGTCATCGCAACCCACCTTAGAACTCTGGATTTTAGAAACCTCCTCAGTTCCCCCTAATCCAACTCAGTTGAAAGGAGGCTCACCTTCTGGTGTATTCCATCTTATTGGCAAACATTTATAGGGTTTGCCTCCTCTAAATCCTGGTCCAAATTTTTAACTCTACAATTCCATCCACTTTCCTGCTCCTGTCCATCATTTTTTGTTTAAATGTCTCGTGACTTGCTTACTAAAATGTATTGAGATGTTTATCAAGTGAAAAAACTAGTAATTGGGATTTGGCATTATTGCAAGTAAAATTTTCTTATAACAATTCAATAAATAGAAGTACAGGTAAAAAACCATTTGAGATTATGTATGGGTAAATTCTAAGAAATGTTCCAGAGTTAAGAGACCTTACCACAAACCATAAAAGGAGTGTTGTAGATGAAAACTATAGAACACATAATGAAGATACATTATGAAGTAAGAACACAAATAGATAAGATGACCAATAAATATAAAGAGCATGCAAATCACAAGAGCATACATAAGGAGTATGAAGTTAGAGACTTAGTTATGGTGTATCTAAAGAAGAAGAGATTTTATGTTGGAACACATAACAAATTGAAGAAAAACAAGATTTGAACATGCATGACAATCATAATTTTTGTAGTAATGCATAGAGATTAAATTACCCAAGGAGTATGGAATTTCACCTACATTCAACATTTTATATGTATGATTATTATGGATAAAATATTAAAAAGATTATAGGGGGAGATCAGATGTTAGATATGAAAGAGCATGTAGATGAATAGAGGACATTTTAAACAATTGGACAATATAGAGAACAAGAAATAAAAGTTATGAAGAATACTTGGTGAAGTGGAAAGATAAACCAGATGAAGATTCTACATGGATGTCCATAGTTGAGGTTAATTGTTATGGTTTTCTCTTAGGTAAAATCCTTGAATAAAAGTGAGAGGCTTACTTTTTAATTACCTAGGGTGTTTGATGCAGGACCATCTAATGTGTAAGAGCAATCTTGCATCAACCAAAAACATTTTATTTTAACATTTATTTTTTTGTAGGTATTTACATGTTTTCTAGTCAGTTTCCACTAAATTGTGGTAAGTTTATGGAATTACATGTCACCACATTTGTTTTTTTCTTTCAGTCAAGCTTCATATCAATTATCACAAGCAAAGTCATTAGGTTTTCCTGCCACATTTCACCACACTAGCATATTTTGAGTTGTAGTTTGGAACAAAAGGATAACCAAGCATATAGAACATCTAGTTCAAATTTCATGTGATATTTATCACCACATTTATGTTTCTTATCTCAAGGACCTTAACTAGGCTATGCATTATATAAGAAAACCTTGGTTGGACTTTTGCAAAGTATTCTCACACCAATTCCTAAGGTTATCTATTTCATTTTGGGTCCTAAGAGGGGTCATGTATGAAACCACATCAACTTTGGAGATTCCTAACTTGAGGTATATTGAAGAAGATTAATCCACACATTTCTAGCAAACCTACACGCTATCAAAGGTGATGCACCCAATTCCAAGTTTGACTAAAGATTAAATCATTTAATTTTGGGACTGTTAATTTTTTCACGTGATCTTATGTTAGTGTACTACATCTTCCTACTACTACTGTGATCATTCTACAATTGACTACATAAAGAGGAGTCTAATATCAATTGAGAATAGTTAGATCCAAGGATAACAAGGTGAGATCAATAGAATAGAGACCAATAATATAATAGATTGAGAAACATTATATATGAGAATTCTAAAAGATCTTATTTTGATGTGTTTTATAGTCAAATTCTTGAGGCCTAACATGTATCAACTCATTTAAGCTTTGTTGTAATTGTATTTTTAGAACAATATATCAATTCTGTGTTAAATTTTGTCATTTCCATTTGTTTTATGTTGAGTGTTTACTTTAGCTACATGGTTAGATATTCCATAATTGGACCCTCCAACTGCATTTGCATTAGTAATCACGAAATATTAGAGAAATAAAAAAATAAGAAAAACAAACAAACTCAGTCAACCTACAACCTTCCAACATGAACAAAAGTAGAACAAAACTTGTGATACATGGGAAGAACTATTTTGTTTTTAATTCAACATGGAGAAGGATGTGTGTAGATGATCATGCCAAACTCTATGATTTTATGCCTACATTAAGGGAAGATTCCCTAAAGTGGTACATTAATGTTTGTCTGAGACATGACAAAACATTGGATGAGATTAAAACATAATTCATAAATATTTTCCAATCTCCAAACATTTGAATGTGTAAGAAAATGTGTGAGATGGTCTAGAAGAAAGGTGAGGATGTCAAGGATTATGATTAAAGATTTAAGAGTGTAGTATGGAAATTGGTTGAAGAACTATTGATGAAGAAGCAAAGAATTGAATGGTTCACCCTAGGCCTCATTCCTTACACCAAAGTGACATCAGATGGTAAATTTTTAAACATATTTATAGAAGTGAGAGAAATGGATTCTAGAATTGAAGCACAATCAGGGAGGAGAGAGACATGCAAGTGTTAAATTAGAAATAGAAAAGTTCCAACATGAATTGACATAGTTGCAACTAAAGTAATAATTCTTAGGAAAAGGAGAGTGCACAGGAGCATCTCACCCTAGAAGGCCCATAGTATGGTACAATCACTACTATAGCAAAGGACATATTAGAAATGAGTCTCTGGTGATAGAGGAGACCAAGAGAATAGTTGCACTAAGGAATGTATTTGGAATTATGAAAAAGAAGCCTATAAAAGTATGGTGTGGTATATACTAAGAATGGGATGACCATGAGATTGTTGACTGCCTATTGTTAGATATTTTATTCATTAGAGGAAGGCATAATAGATGTGAATCATGGTGCAACGGAATTCTAGATGATGAGGATGTAGTAAGACCATTTTAGATGAACCAGACCCATGGAATAGCTAAAAATTGCTATACCAATCCGCATAGAGTGGCCTACCACCACAGTCAACCCCCTATTCAAGACAAATTAATTATACATAAAATGTGGTACTATAATTTCCAAAATCAAACAACTCTTAGTACAACCATGGTAAAAACTCTCAAGGAGGATAGAGGGGAGGTTATTGTAGTGGAAATAAAGGAAGGGTTAGTACAAAGGAGGGGAAATCAATTGCTACTAGTGTGGGAAAACAAGCCATTATGCAAATGAATGCACATGAGAGAAGAAAATGACATGTGGGTTTTGCAATGATGAATCTTATGATTCATTCAATTATCCAAAAACTACACAATATTACAAAAAAGGGGCGACACTTGGTATTAAAACTAATGAATTGTTTGGTCCAAATGTGCCAAGGGGAGCTAAGGAAATGATGAAGATGCCTAAGAGGGGAGAAAATAATGTAAGAAGGTTCTAAAAGGAAAAAAATGAGGGTAATTTCGAGATTTGAGAGACATCAATTTATCATGAAAAGAGAGAGGAAGAAGAACACAAGGAATGGAAGAAGGTGATAAATACATGAGAAAATTAGGAAAAGATAATAGAGTGATTTTAAACACCATCAAAGGAACAACTATTAAAATATGAAGAAGATTGGGAAGGAATCAAAGGAAGAAGATGAAGTAGAGTATTTGAATACAAATAAACATGACTTGGTAGTAACAAGGTCAAAAGAACTAATTAGAAAAGAACAAAAATATGACAATGAGATGAAATCATGTTTTATTGAGGTAGAAGCAAAGAAGTTGTTCAGGAGATGGTTGTCTTAATTCAACAAAAAGTATTTTCTTGAAAAGATGAAGTAATTTTTGAAGTACTAGAATAAACAAATAAAGGTAATAAGATGCATCAAGTAACAAATGCACTGAAAACATCTTAAAATTAGAAAAATAAATCCATAGTATTGGCTGTCAAGCTAAATATGAGAACTATAAAAATGCAATATTAGATCTTGGTACAAATGTCAATATAATTTGCAAATGCACTTGAGAATTGTTAGAGAGACAACTTAAAGATACACTATTTGCTATCACGCTGGGATATGGCACTCCTAGGTGCCTATTAGGAACTTTTAGGAATACATAAATAAATCTTATGGGAATAAAAAGGATGGCTAATTTTGAAGTGATGGATATGCATGACATAAATAGGCTATATAAGAAAGAGGAGAATGGGATATAAAAGCATGAAATAGATGAATGTATATGAATGCATGTATGAGTGAGTAGAAGATGTTGTGAGAAGAATATGATAAGAATAGAAGCATATGAGAATGAGATTAGATCTAAAAGTGTAATGTGAATGTATGTACTTGTGATAAAAGAGAAGATATATATGAATTTAATAGAATGATGATTTTCTAAGAGACATTGTATGTGACATTGAAAGAATATATGATCTTATTGTATGATATCTATTGGTGTATGAGTGTATATTTTCTTTTGATATGGTCTATTAATTATCTACATATATAATTTAATCTTCCAAGTATTGTATAACATTACAGTACAACATAAACATATTACAAATCCAGTCTTTGGTCTAGGTTTTTATGTTAACAAAAACATGACATATTTTTTTATCTATGTATGTTCAAGGGTTGATCCTCATTTGACACATTATCCAACTCAAATGAGTTTTGCACACAAAAGGCCACAAAAGTTAGTGCAAAACATACAATCTTGATTTAACTATATTGGTGAACTTGAAGTTGGCCTTGTAGTTTTTGACACATAAATTCAAGTCTAGAGTCACATTTAGGTCTAATTTAGGTCCAAAAGGCTCATCTTTAGTGTGATATGGTTGATCTAGGAGTAGGCCATGCCTATGGTCATGAACTATGAAGATGACCAATGCCCAAAATGATGTAGACTATGGCTACAATAAGGATATATGACACAATTGTTTGGCCATGCCACAATATCCATCAATGACAAAAATCCTAGCCCTAATCTTGCTCATACTCACACAAATTCCATCATAAAGTGTGAAATATTAGAAAGAAATGGTTTAAATTTCCAATTTTCACCATATAAAAGGTGGTGCTAATCCCATGTAAAATAAGAGCGGCTTTGTAGCCTAGTTCCTACCAAAATTTGGCAAGGTAGTTTTGCAAAAGTTTGTAAGGGTAGTTTTGTAGAAGTTGGTAATTACACTATTGTTATGTACAATAATGATCATGTTATTTTTAATTTCAAATTTGTTAGAAAATGAGGCTTTCATACTAGTCAAGGAGGAACATGGTTCAAATTGAAAGTATGCAAGGCTAGTAGTAAGTTGTTTGTAGTCATTGTTGTTGAAAGAGCTTAAAATATTATTATAAAAAGAGCACCAGTAAAACTTAGCACTTAAACTAATAGTTGGTTGCTCATAAATAATATCAAATTATAATATTGAAATTGTTGCTCAAGATAGAATCACACATAAACATAATGTTGATGATATGATAGTTTTGGTATTACCCTACAAAATAAATTAATCTTGCAATAGCCCACAACCAAATAGATTTTAATAATCACATAAATATACTCAAAATAGATTTTGATAAATTGAAAAAAATAATGTTCAATATTTAGAGTGTTGTTCTACAGTTGTGAAGAAAATACAGGTAGTGTTTTCGTCTTGTTCAAAATTAAACACATATTTTTTTCTTCATTTGTAAAATAGATATATAGCACACATACTACCTTCTAGTTGCATTGAATTTGCATAGTACAACTTTGCTACATCAAGAGCTTCAAAATGTCACATGCATCTTAGGGTAATCCATTGTATTTTCTATTGAAAGCTTGAAACACAAGCATAGTACAAGAACCCTAGGTGCAACAATAAAGCAAGTCTTGTCAAAATCCTCCCATTCTCTCAAGTAAACAACATTTTGAAGAGGGCCATAAGAAATGTTGGCATAAATTTAGACTTAATTGGCAAATTTAACATTGGTTTTGACAATGGTTGATCACCCTACTCCTCCTACTTCACGTACTCCTAAATTAAATAAGCATTCTAGTTGTGAAATTAGGGTTGAAAAAAGGAGATTATCACCACATTCTAGTTAGATAAATCTATTTAGTGTAAATTAGAGGAAGGCATTTTGTAAAGTCAACAAATCGTTGACAATTGCTATCATTTAAGTAAAAGCTTCAGTCAATGTCTACCTATAGAATGTTTATCTGATATTGTCTTAACTCATCCATGCAAGAGGTCTCAAACAAAGACTTTGAAAATAAATCATGTGCAAGCACACATAAAAATAAACATTTTTAGAATCTCTAAAGATGCCAACCCTAATTTGTGTTTCATGTTCAACTAGATATAAATGATAGGCTTGTTGTTTCTCATTTATAATTGTAATATCATTAATTCTTCAGTATCTGTAGAGTGATTTGGACACAAGAAGATAAGAGAGAGAGAGAGGGATTGGATCCATAGGAGAACAATAAGGTAACGTGGTAGATTAGTTATTTTGAAATAAGTCATAATGGAAAGAATTCTTTGACTAGCTCTAAATTTATAGTATTTGCTTTATAGTTTTTGTTGGTGTGAGCAAGGTATATTACCTAACTAGTTTCACATTAGGTACTATTCACACTAGTTTACTTAAGTTTACTTAGGGCACACTTAGGATAGTTATCAGTTTGTGTCTCATGTAATATGATTAAGACACTTGTTATCATCCCATGTAGTCCTATCTCTCAACCTTGCCTATATAAGCAAGGTCTCTCATGTACTTTTTGTATCATGGTATTATTGTATCATATCATAATATCACAATTCCATTTTGAACCACAATCAAGCAATTCATTCTCTTGCTACTCTCTTCTGGAAGGATAAGGTGATCCTAAGAGATTGAGTCCATTGGCAACTCTTACATGGTATCAAAGATCATCAATTAGCTCTCACATGGCATCATATCTCTCATCAATCAACATGACATCAACACATTTTGTTCCCCTGAGCCTACCACCCTCTAGAATGCAGTTTTGATTTGGTAGTCTAACTTTGTAGGCTTGTTTGTTAGTCATTTAGGCTCCTTTTTTGGAGCATTTTTTTTATCTGGGGCAAAATTTCACAGGCTTCATAGTGGTGCAATTAGTTTTTTATTTTATTTTGGTGGCTAGTTTTTTTACAAATTGAAGATTTTCACACCTGTTGTTGAGCAGTTCTTGTTTGGGGAACTTCCAAGGCTCCATTTGGGCTCATATGGTAACATTTTTGGGTGAATTTTTTTAAAAGTGCATAATTGTAACATCACAATCCATAATGCTCATAATTTAACATAAGTATTCATCTTAAAAAAGAGTTAGAATACATCATGATTATCCAAATCATAGTTAAACAAAGGTGAATTATCATCATTACAATAATTAAGCATGTTATTCTTTTCCAAAATATAAAAAACTTAGAATTACAATATCCAATGATATCTCATTAGTGAATAACCTTCACTATGCATGTACAAAGCTATGCTCAAGGCATCCAATATCAAATTATACATAATAAGCTGACTATCAAGTCATATAAAGAAAAACACTGCATCTGGAACTTTTGACATATGTCTTCATAAGTCTCAGCTTGTATTCTGCTTGGGAAGGAGAGCATCATTTGAGTGCTTTTCCTCCAACCACAGACCGATGGTCCCTCACACAACTTCCTACCTAGAAGTGACCCTACCCTTCACAGAAGGTATAGATATAAGGAACTATTAGGTTTGCCATCGAAGTATCTAGTGTCATGTCCTTCATAATGTCTCTCGATCATACAACTATAGATCCACTCTAACTATGTATGACACTACTGGAAACATTATGCCATCTGGATCATTGTGGACCAACAATGCATGCAGATATGGATGCATTACTTTGGCCAAAGCTTTATATGCATAAATGTTTCGAAATGAACGTTGTCATATGTCCACCACCTCGACTCGACTTAGAAGTTGTCTCATCCTACAGTAATCATAGCTCGATCTCTTAGGTCTAAATAAGGTAGGTTCAATTCATTCTTAGTCCAATTCTAGGACAATCAACTCCTATCTTAGGAGTACATTCAATTATGTTACGCTACTTTCGCAACAGGGAACCTGTGACTTCACGTCACCCTATTCCCATCTTTTCAAAATGTCAATAGCCAAACCAAGTTTACCAACTTATGACCTTCCCAGGTTCATAGTTTTATGTTGACCTATCACAAGGTTTACATTCAAATTCATGACATTTAAGACTTATATCATAATAGTCTAATAAGATGGTCTTACTAAAAAGACTCCATCTTAAGTATTCTCATGGGTTTTAATATCTTATACCTCATTTGTGAAGTATGGCCATTCGAAAAGAGATGGCTTTCTTTTACGTTGCAATACAAGAGTTTCATACTAACCATAGTATTCATTCTCATAAGTATATAATTATCTAGGAGAAATAGTTCCTCTAATAAATCTGGCATGCACTTAATGCCGCCTACAAGGCAATACAACTTGCCTCTTATCCAATTTCTCCTTCTTCAACAAGGAGTCAACATATCTTTTAAATACATAAGATGCATCATAGTTATCATAATAACTATCATTAACAGTCAAGCACTGTTATAGGGAATCTGACTCCATGTCACTCTATCCCACACTTTCATATTGATATAAGTTTATTCATGTTTTCAACACTTAACCTTACCTGGTTGGTGTTTACTTTATTTACCTAGTTTCAAGGTTTATACTCAGTTCATATCATCAAAAGGAATACTTACAATGACTCATAGAGTCGATCTCCTTTAACAAGTTCTATCTCAAGAGATCCTCTTGATAGCATATACTTAAATAAGAATATTTTCCATTCGCAAAGATGGCATTCACTTACTTTTAAACTACAAAGTTTATAGTAACATAGGGTTTATTATTGTAAAAGAACGTATCAAAAGATTAACTTTCCCATAGGGAATATGACACACACTCATGGCTACCAAGAAGACATCAATATGTCTACATGAACCTTCCTATTTTCATGAGAAATCATTATAGCATTAGTATACATTATATGCACAAAGGATACCAATACAAAATAGTCAAAGGTTGACATCATTTACTTCGAGTTGATAAGTTATAATACTGAGTGCACATGGCACAACTGAAATTTTCCACTAAGACTAGAGTAGTCAATACTATAATATGGTTCGGGCATACTTGTTACTCTATGCATGGCATTGTGGTGTTAATATCATAAGCTGATACCCTCTGCCTTCACATACTCATTAAACATTGTTGCCCTATTGGGCTCTTTAACGAATACCATATTTTCATGCCTTCTCAGTTGATGAACAATCATAAAGAAACATCAATAAAAAGGATTCAAGGCTCGATAACATTTTATCATAAGTTGATAACCCTTTCGGGTTCTACACAGCTATAATAATATAGCACCTTCTTGGTTTTACATAGTCATCTTAACGATGACAGGATGATATAAAGATATTAAGGTGGTTTAAATCCTTGCCATATGGCACATGGTAAGAATCATAGGTTTAGAATGTTGGTGTGAATAGGGTTATCACCTAACCGGTTTACCCTTGTGTGGATAATTCACATTATTTAACTATTTACTAGTTAAATAATATTCACACATCACACATAATTCACACATGTTAAGTTGACTTAGTGAGTCTTCTAGGTGTTTCTAGTTGAGTCTAGTTGTGTGTTGAGTTGTTGATAGTTGGAGTGAGTTGTCTTATCCTCCACATGTGCAATTAGTTATCATCCTCTAATTGACACATGTTGTAGGAATATCTCCACTTTCCACTCCACCTTCCACTCCACCTTTCTAGCTCTCACCTTGTCTTTATAAGCAAGGCATATCATGTACATTGTAAAACATCATCCTTCTTTTGCATTCAATGATAGAATAGCATTATTCTCTTAGTTGATCTCTCTTGTGCTTTCATGAAGTCCTAGATCCTGGGTGGCTCCAATCATAGCCAACTCTAACATGGTATCAGAGCTCTAGGAAGAATCACTTTGTGTTAGTCATTTTTTTGAGAGATCTTGAGTGCAAATTCATGGTGGATCTTGATAATTTAGAATGCTCTTCTCTTGCATCGAATGATGACCTGGAGAATCAGAAAGACTTGATAGAAACATCAGTTTTGTGAAGGTTTCCCCTTCACGCCCTTTATTGCAGGTACATTTCAAAGTGTGTTGTTGCAAATCAGACTTCACCATTGCGTCCAGAGTAGCCGAAATAGTCAAGATCACCTTTTGTTTTGTCCAAATCAGACATCGGAGGCAAAATTGACAAGGGTTTGAATTTGGGCTCTTTGGTGTGATCTGGGATATACCAGCAATTTCAGAGCAGTTTGGACAAAATCAAGCCCTACCATCATGCTCAGGATGCTTGAAAACCTATAGATTGACTGTAAAATCATCCAAATCGGACAAAGTTGCAGCAAAAGTCAAAATTTTCGCTTCTTGGCTCTACGAAATCTCTGCAAAGAATATTCCTTGTCACAGAGGCATATTCTGCAAGCGTCAACAGAATCTTTGGTGTCGTTGGTCAAATCTCTAAAAAAACTGTCCATCGGGGTACGTGATAGGCGATTAAAGGTACTTCGGGCCAGTGGTGGGGCGCCATGTAGGGCGTGGGCACCCACTCTCCTTCACCGCGGATCTTCCTTCCAATCGGCGATCTTTCATTTGAGATTCACCACCACCGAATCTTAAATTGTTAACCGTCTATTAAAAATCAGTCAGCGGTCTTTCATTTACAGTGGTCTTTGAGTAAATCACAGTGATCTCTAAGTAAATCATCGATGGTATAAACCGCCACTGGTTCACAATTATCTAAACCGGCAGTTTCATTTAACCTTCGGCAACTTCTCCATAACCACCAACCATCACTGGCGGTTTCTAGACAATCACCGGCGGAGGCATTTCCACCAGTCAGTGCAAGTTTGGTGGCAAACAAACTCGTTGATTGTTCAGCATTGGCAGATCATTAAATTCTCTGCAGAGTCGACACTAATCAACGGTTATCCATCAACAGTTTTTGCAAACCGTTCCCAGTGACCTTTATACTCCACGGTGGTGAATCTAGAACATTCAGCGGGGGTCATATATCTTGGTGACCATAAGATCTCAGTGGTCTTCAAAGATCCCATCGGCATCTACAATTACCAGTCGGCGAGAATCTTTACACCATCGACATTTGTACCCAACGCTGCAAAACCACTTGCCCAACAATGTTAAAACCACCTGCTCAAATAGATCGGCAGGATCTAAAGTCTTTTCGGCATCTACATACAAGTTTCCTGGCAACCACTCTATAAACGTCAGGAAATTTGCTAAAATCGTCGGTTGTTCCTATCGGCATATTCCTTGCAGATAAAACCAGTAGAGAAAACCCGCCGCTCAGTCAATCATCTCAAACAACTGTTTCGCGATAACAAAAAGGTAGTCTCCCAGAAAAAGAGCGACAGTTTCTGGTGGTTTTGAAAACATAGAGGCAGTTTTCCTCTCTCCATCAGTGGTTTTGGCCTACAAATGCGTGGTTTCCATCAAGTCAAAGGCAGTTTTATCAATCAAAACCGGTGGTTTCAGTCAAAACAAAGGTGGTTTACCGAAATTTTTTTCTTTTCTGGGGGCAGGGTATTTTTTTGGCAGAAGGGAATATTCCAAGAATATTCTGCTGACTTCAGCACTGAGTCAGCAAGGGGGCCATTTTTGCCCTCAAAGCCCTAAACAGGGGCTTTTTTTTCTTTTTTGCATAACTTTTGCCCACGGAGGTGAAATCAGGCAAACAAGATATCGTTGGAAAGCTGACAGAGAGCACTTCACAATGGCATTAGTAGTTTTCTGAAATTCTACTGTAGGTGACTGCTACATTAGTTTGAAGATAGATCTTCATTTTTTGCTTCCAAGCTCACAACTTTCTGCCATGATCTCTGATTTTCATGATTTTTGCGATATCGGAAAGGTATTTAGGAGATCTTCAAATCCATCCATGCACTTTTCTCAGATTTTGCTCCAAGTTCATTCTATTCCATTTGTCAGTTTTTTGGCTTTTGGGTGATAACTTGGACATTTTGGCACTTGAGATAGTGAAACTTGTTTTGAAGAGATTTGTTTGCTGTGGTAAATCATTGTGAGCGATTGTAATCTCCTTTGAATCTCAGTTTTAAGAGATTTTCATGCTTTCCCAAATTTAGTCCCTAGTGGACAATTGTAAATCGCACTAAGTATAAAGTGCCACAATCATTCTTTTTTGGGGGGTGATCTCTTTGATTGAGTAACAGGGGGTGTTTTGTGCTCTTTTTTGTACTCTTGCATCATGGATTTACACAAACTTCCTCTACTCACACCATATAACTATCATGAGTGGAAAACTAAAACGGAGATTCATTTGAGAAGTTTGAAAATTCATAGAGTAACAATGGGTATAGAAATTGAACCAACAGTAGCTGCAGAGAAGAGAAAGTGGTATAATAGATGTGATTAAGCCTATGGAACATAATGCTTTTCTATTTCTCCTGATCTTCTTTTTCATATTGAATCTTGTACTACACCTAATGAAGTGTGGATAACCTTAGAGAATCTCTTTGGTAAACAAGATACTATGATAGGTTTCAAATCGGAGAATGAATTAATTAGTTTGAATCCAACTGATTTTGCAAGCATCCAAGACTTCTTCACAAAACTAAAATCACTTAGATTGTAGCTCAAACAATGTGGAATTAAGAAAGAGGACACTCAATTGATTCTTTCAATCCTTGCCAAGCTTGGTCCTGACTATTCAGTTTTTGTTTCTACCTTTTATGCTACAATGGATGCACTTGGGAAAGCTTTCACAATGCCTTCACTTGATGAGTTTGCTACATCATTCACAAGGGAGCAAGCTAAGTTAGTACACATGGGCACATTGAAGTCTCCTAGACCTCAAGCACTTCTTGCTAGTCAAGGTACTAAGGATCAAAAGGCTTCAGCTAGCAAAGGCAAGAAACAAAAAAATAAGGATTTCAAGAACAATGAACAAGCAAAAGAGTCAACCAAATCACATAAGTCCTCATCCTCTCCCAAGGAGGAATCATCTAAGAAGGAGAGACCAAAGTGTGCATACTTCAAGAAACTAGGACATGATGAGAATAAGTGTTATGAGAAGAAAATTGATGAGTTGACTCACATTATTCAAAAGCACAATATCTAAATGCCATCATCATCACCTAGTACATCCTCTTCTTCGACACCATCATCATCTACACATACAGGGACAACAGGCATTGCTAATGGGATAAACAAAGGAAAAGGACAAGCACTCTTTGCTTCAACAAGTCTTCAGTCAGAGAGATGGCTTATTGATTCAGGAGCTTCTCATCACATGGCATCTTCACAGGGGATGTTCTCTTCATTTGAGTCATGTACTTCGACACCTATCTTGATGGGTAACAACACATACATGCATGCAACTGGTAAAGGAACCATTGATGTTGGAGAGAATACATTCAACAATGTGTTGTGTGTACCTTCCTTGACATCTAATCACCTTTCCATCTACTAGATTACTCATTGTGGTGCAGGCAAGACAGTTGAGTTCACTCCTGATTATGTGATCATATGGGACTTGGAGAGTAAAGATATCATTGCTATTGGGATGGCTGATCATGCATCTCACTTGTATACTTTCTCCCATTTTGTTTCTTCTGATGATGTAGATCCATTGATGGCTATTCACACTCATGCATCAAGTGTGAATCATGTTTTTGAGGAGAAGTTTGGTCACTTGAACCTTGGTGTTCTTTCATCTACTTTGGTTCATAAGACTAGTACTGAGCTTCCATCACCTCATCCTCCTGCTTCTTCAGAGATCGACATCGACATGCTTTCATCTACCTCAGTTGAGTAGGATAATTCTAGTCTTTCAGACACAACTTTGTGGGATACTTTCTTGGCAGGTATATCAGACTTGTTTGTGAGTCTCATATTGCAGATTTGGAGGACACACTTGAGGGGATATCTCTCCTCTTTGATGACAGTTACAACACAACTATTATTCCATCTACTTTGTCTTTGGAGGTTGTTCTTCATCAGTCTAACGAGGATTTTGGATTGGTCACACCTCATTGCATTGTGGCATTCCTTGATTTTGACATGTGGACATTTCAACAATCTTCAGAGGCATCTATCATGAGGCTTTTTTCCTCATTCCTTGAGATGGAGTTTCTTCTACATCAGCCTTTGGATTTGTTTCTTCCTAAGGGGAGAAATGTTGTTTGCAGGTACAGGACACTTTCCAGCGTTCTTCAGGCATTCACCATCGGCACAGGAGCTACTTCATTGTGGGGGGGGACTTATAGTCTCACACTTGCTCTCCTATGGGGGGGTATTTAATTGTACCTATGTGATAGAAGTTGTCCTTGGGGGTCATGTTGAGTCCTCCTACTATCACTTCTTTCACTTTCATTGTTTCATGCATTCTCACTTTTGGAGAGGAGTTTTTTCCCATGAGGTTTTCTCCTTTTCTCCACTTGAGATTTGTTGTACATGGGTACCTAACATGGCCTAGTAGCCGGGACCCATCATCCATCATTCCATCTTGCTTTAGTCAACTACTCCCTAAGTTGCACTTAAGGGGGGGTATTGGTGTGAATAGGGTTATCACCTAACTGGTTTACCCTTGTGTGGATAATTCACATTATTTAACTATTTACTAGTTAAATAATATTCACACATCACACATAATTCACACATGTTAAGTTGACTTAGTGAGTCTTCTAGGTGTTTCTAGTTGAGTCAGTTGTGTGTTGAGTTGTTGATAGTTGGAGTGATTTGTCTTATCCTCCACATGTGCAATTAGTTATCATCCTCTAGTTGACACATGTTGTAGAATATCTCCACTTTCCACTCCACCTTCCACTCCACCTTTCTAGCTCTCACCTTGTCTTTATAAGCAAGGCATATCATGTACATTGTAAAACATCATCCTTCTTTTGCATTTAATGATAGAATAGCATTATTCTCTTAGTTGATCTCTCTTGTGCTTTCATGAAGTGTTAGATCCTGGGTGGCTCCAATCATAGCCAAATCTAACATAGAATGCATAGGTTTCGACCTCCAAGCTGGCCGCACATCGCCATAGCTATGATTTCATAATGATAATACAGAAAGGCACTTGCAGTGTTAGAAACTTATAAAAATAGTTTAAAACTACATTAAAACACAATATTAAACCTCATAGCTTAAATGGTGGGTCGACATCGTCGACGCCCTTTTGTATCAAGAAGAAACATTTGAACACCTATATCCAATAATAGATTATCGAATTCAATTCTATAGGCCATAGTTCATACCTGTAGGTAGTCTCAGTCGTAGGTTATCTAATTATCGAAGGGCTCTTAGGCATACACAAATGATAAGGTTCGACTTCTTTCTATGCTACTCCAGTAGCAGTGATATCTCCAACTCTCTCAAAATATTATCTCCTCTCCCTATTCCCTTTCTCTTTCCCCAAAACAAGAATTACATAACATGCCCAAAAAACAAAAGCCAAAAGACTCTTTTCCAAAAACTGATATCAACCGATACCTTGCATGTCTTAATGTTTGCCACCTCACAGAATCTCACGGATCCACTTCTCCCATCATCGATAGAATGCCCACAGATAAGGCTAGAGTTTAGGAAACACTCAGCCACCACTCCTCTCCCCACTCCTCGTGGGTGGTGGCTGGTCGAGTGCCACAGAAATACATGAACAAAATAAAATAAAATAAGATGTGGTTACTAAGGCATGGTCGACCTCTTAAAAGGTTAAGACAATTGTAACTTATATAGATTATATATTCTCTTATATAAGATTTAAGGGTTATCAAATTAAACAAAGTGTTAGTAATGTCAACACCATTAAACAATGACACATTCTTACGATGCGACTTCAGGGTCGAGCACCACTCCTCCTTAGAGCATTGATCACCGTAAGAGATATATATATATCAAGATATAACAGTATCATAACATAATACTGAAATAGACATGGAATCAAGGAGTCCTCGACAACTTGCCGAAATCGACAAACGACTCACATGGACATTCTTGCAAACATCATCATTTAGTCAAATCGACGTTGAAGGCGTCGAGAAGAATCCAATTGTCAAATCGGTATGAGAAAGTAAAAGACTAACGAGGAGAAACATAACTCACCCTAATAGAAAGGATTCATAAGGACAAAGTTTGATACTTAGATGGCAGTTTAACCCCTTTTCCCGACATCTATCTCTTCCTCCCGGATGATACCCTCCTTCCGTCTTCGAACGATGATTACTTTATTGATCAAAATCACCACCATAAAATCATGATTAGTGTATCATCATCTAATTTGTAAATCATAATAATTACATAATCATTTCAACTTGAAATTTCACATCTAACTAACATTAGTCAGTATCCTCATAATCAATGATTAATCTGATATTTTCCACAAACATCTAATCATTAAACTATGGTTAATCATCCTAATTACCATGCAAATATAAGATTTGTTGGAGTAGGTGTTGTTGGTTATTTTCCCAGATTGGATGCTTGTTCCCAGTTATCCCTACAAAGTAGCCATCATTGATCAACAGGATTCTCGGGCCAGGGGCCAACAGTACAGGATATAGACTCTATAAATATCTCCTCTTCTTCTTTAGGCTCTGCAAAACCTAGGGGGGTATTCCCTATTCAACATCCATAAGATATGCTTGTGAAGTGGGGGATGTTGACACAAAGTAGATAAATCCTCCTTTATGTAGACCAAAACTGTGAGATAAGTGCAAAGGGGCTAGCTTTGGGCCTATGTTCAGTTGTGAGACAGAGGATTTTGATCCTAAAACTACTTCTAAGGTCCTAAAGGTTTGTATTAAAAGTTTGAGTTTGATTTGTATTTGGAAGCAAAACTAGGATCTTGGTTGTAACCTCAACACAAAACTGGATTGGTGCCTATCCAGGGCTCAAAGTCAATAGATATATATATGTGAGTGTTTATCACAGACTTAAGACAATAATTAGATTTTAAGGGGATTTTTGAATGTCTGCCTTACAGACAATACCCAAGACAAAGTATTCAGTTACTTCTGCTTACAAACATCCTTACTGCAATATATTTTTCCCAACACTTAACCTAAAACATTTAATCTACTCCTTGAGCAGAAGTAAAAGATTAAGCATTCAATATAGCAACCCATATTCTAGAATCCCAAACACCCCTTAGCTGTTTAGATTCAGAAGAAGAACACATTCAGTTTGGAGACAAATAACAAAATACATGCTATAAAGCATTACTCATTTAAATCAACATGAAACTGATGAATTCTATGCATAAGACATTCAACATACAACTCATAAACTCACAAAATACCCAGAACAGAGCCACCAATGAGACTGTATCCGATTACAGCACCAAAATTTGTCCAGTTTTCAACCCCCAAAACAATGAGGCACACACCTCAGATATACTCAATGTGCGCCCTCAATAGAACCGTACAAAAGTCAAATCAAAATTCTGCCAATTATAATGCACCAAGAATGGCCCCCAAATCAATCAATGCAGCAGAAGACAAAACGGGAAGAAGCAGAAGAAGG